>CM057449.1:1307057500-1309492500 GCA_016271365.2 Neoceratodus forsteri
TCAGCACACACCACCATTACTTGGAGCACACTAATTTTGTTCCCTAGGCTCTTGACATTTAAGTAGACTACCTTCCAGCTTGTGTCTATTCCATTCCCCCTCTTGTAAGCTCCTCTCCCTTTGTCCTTCTCCTGCTCCTTAACTTTCTGGTGTTCCTGCTCTGTGCTGGCTTTGTGAGCCTCCTACCCTTATGTAACTTATTATGGACCCCTGTTTTCAACACCACTGCTCCAAGCTCCCATTTTTAGAGGAGTCCTAGCTAGGTTTACCTATTGCTGTCTATCCTCTGTGGTTCCCCCAACCTCAGGTCCCTCTCCCCAATTTAAATGTCCACCTATGTAGACATACAACTTCTGCCCAAGCACACTGGTCCCCTTTCCTATGTAAACATTAAACTTCTGCCCAAGCACACTGCTTCCCTCTCTTGTTATGTGAAGCTGTCACTTTTGAAGAGCCTCCTGTCCCAGAAGCCTTCCCCTCCTTCTACAAAATGGTACCCCTCCAGCTGACACCATTCTTTAAACCACACATTAAACTACTTCATTTTTTCCTTCTTCACCCTATCCTTCCTATGCCCCCTACTCCATAGAGGGAGGACCCTGGAGAAGGTCAGGGATGCCAAGTGTGCCTTCAGTTTGTCCTCCAGCCTCATAAAGTTATGCTTCACTGTCTTAAAAGGCCAGTTTGCCAGGACATTGGTATCCAAGTGTGCCAGCACCCCATGCTCCCCCTCCTCTACCATCCTTCCTATCCTAGCCATGTCCTGGATGGCTAATGCTCCTGAAATGCATCTATCTACTCCCCTTCCCTTTCCTCCTCACCCCATCACCTTCTCCATCCATCTAATCAAATTTTCTGGACCTGACTATAAAAAGATGGTTAGGGTGAATTAAAAACAGAACTCTTTCAAAAAAAACCACTGACAGAAACTCGCTGCTGCACTATACTAGTTGCCACCCTAGACATATGGTAGAAAACATACCAGTAAGTCAGTATGTGTGGCTAAAATGCAACTGCAGTGATATGGGAACTTGATGACTGATTTAGAAGTAGAGGGTACACTCCAGGGTGCATCACTAGACCATTTGAAGGAGTAGATGGATCTGATATTTATTTTTTTATTTATTTATTAAATCATCGGTTTACAGACCTTTGAGTAATAGACTCATTTACAAAGGCACCTCATCAAACGAGCAATACTTCACAGCAAACAAACAGTACAGTACTTAACGCTTAGATTAAAAAAGCAACCAGTGTTACAGGCATTCACTGGTGATACACACTTGGTAATAGGTAGATCACAGTAGTCATAATATAGTTACACAAGTACCACATCAGGTAGCAACCAGAGATATTTTATTACATTAGTCAGCAGATGTTGCATGAGACCCCAGGTATGTACAGCAAAAGTAGACATGGCAGACCCAGCTTAGGGGTGAAGGTAAGGGGTAGGTGGGGGATTATGTGCAGTTGCAGCAGCCAGTGCTTATCAGATGGCTTCTGAGGGAGACCTTGAAAGGACCAAGCTTAGTGGAGTCAGCCATATTGGCTGGGAGGGAACTGAACCAGGAGGGAGCTCAATAGCAAAAGGATCTCTGGGCCACAGAGGTCCTTACCCTGGGGACAATAAGGGAGATGTTGACAGTGCTGTGGGTGGAGACTGAGGGGGAGGCATGCTGCAGGGAGGTGGTAACCCCAGGGGGGGAGAGCCCTAGCAGGGCCTTCTTTACAAGAAGGCAGGTTTGGAAGCAGAGTCTTTTTTCAAGGTTGAGCAAGTTAGTGATGGAGTACAGCAGGCACATATGGGTGCATCTAGGGGCTCCCAGCATTAGCCTGAAGGCCTTGTTTATAGAGAGCTGGATTCTTGCAAGTGCATTGTTGTCGGCTGCAGCATAGATGGGCAGCCCATAATCGATTAGCGACAGGACAGAGGAGGTGATTGCCAATCTAAGGGCCTCATGTGATAGGCAGTCCCTATGGTGGTATAACAGTCCAATCCTGACATTGGTGGCAGCAGAAAGGGCATTGATATGGGAATGGAAGGAGAGTGCCGAATCAAAGGTAATGCCCAGATACTTGTAGGAGGAAACCTGCTCAAAGGGGTTTAGTGTGCTAGGCAGTATCACGAGAGGGGAACCACTGGCTTTGCTTTGGCGATGTGAGAAAAGCATAGCTTTGGTCTTTTTTAGGTTCAGGACTAGCCTTCGTGATGTGAACCAATGCTCAGCTCTATCAAAAGCTTGTCGGAGGGTGGTCTGGAGTGTGTTGGGGTTGGGGTCAGCAGCAAAGAGCACAGTGTCATCTGCATAGGGGAGGATCTTACTTGGGCAGGCCAAGAGGAGGGAGTTGAGGTAGAGACTGAAGAGGAGAGGGCCTAAAATGGAGCCCTGGGGAACCCCAGAGCAGACAGGTCGTGTGTCAGATAGGGTGCTATTGATTTTTACACACTGAGTTCTGGCAGATAGGTAGCTGGTGAACCATGCAAGGGGGCTGGGGGAGAAACCAAGGCATCTGAGGGAGTAAAGCAGGAGAGGATGACAAACCGTGTCAAAAGCCTTGGAGGGGTCAATGAACACGGCACCGGCAAGACTTCCAGCATCAAGAGCAGAGTGCAGGAAGTTGGAGAATTCAAGTAGCATGGTTGTGGTGCTGTGACCTGCATGAAAGCCATGCTGTTCAGGGCACAGGATACTGGGCATGACCAGGTATTCAGCAAGCTGGTTGGCAACTACTTTTTCAAGGGCCTTAGAGAGTGGGGGGAGGATGGAGATAGGTCAATAGTTACCCAGGGTCGCTCGATGGCCGCTCTTTAGGATGGGAGTGATGATGGCAGTTTTCCATGTGCTAGGGAACTGCCCCAGGCACAGAGAGTGGTTGAGCAGCTCAGTAAGTGGGACCAGGATAGCATCCAACGTCAGACAAAGTAGCCTAGTGTCCAGCAGGTCAGTGCCGGGGTTGTTACTACTAATGGCTTTTTGCAGAAGGGGTCAAGCCTCCAATGGGAAGATGGTACATAGGTAGAAAGGAGGTCTCTGGAGAGTGGGCAGGGGTGCTACTGGAATGGGGTCAAAAACGTTACTGGGCAGGACTGAACTCAGATCTGAGAAAGTGTGATTTAGGCAGTCTGCAATGCCAAGGGGGTCAGAGCAGACAGTTCCATTAAAGGAGAGTTGAGAGGGTGGTGGGGAGTGGGATTTCCCATTCAGATCCTTTACATTATCCCAAAACTTTCTAGCCAATCCCCAGGAGCAGACAAGAGCGGATTGGTAGTACTGGGCTTTGGCCTGTCAAATGGCCCAAGTACACTTATTGCGCTCAGCATTGTACGCTTGATAGACAAGCCCTTATCAGCATCACAGTGCAGAAGTGTAGCAGTAATCAACAAAGGTCATAACTAAACTTTACTTTCAGTCCACAGGCTCATTTGGTCAAACAGGTCATCAAAAAATTGGCACATTCTAAGGGATGAACTAAAGTTGCATAACTGCACTAAAAAGACACCTCATATGGTATACAGACAGGGGCAGAACTTGTCTGAAAAACTAGCTCATAGCCTATAGCAGAAACTGATCAATGATACTGGGAGAACCCACCTTACCAACTGAAATCACAGATATGGTACATGTAAATTATGTCCTTTCATTAATCTGACTGTGGGGAGCAATTACAAGGTATGGGACTTTACTGACTGAGTACTAAAGCTGTCATTTACATGGCCATATGTGAATGCTAATCCTCCTATACTGGAAAAAATTATGACACATTTTAACAAACTCTAGCAAAAGCCAATATGGCTGCATGATAATGGAAATGTGAGCAGTGAGGAATGTGTAAGCTAGCAATTTTTGCACTGACCACTGAGCCACCTAACTGTACTTTCTAATTGTTGTGATAGATAGACACACACATGCACACAGATTAACACATATACACATATATGTATATATATATTCCAGTGTAACATAGCAGAACACTGTCCACACACATTTTTACAGATTAAAAAAAAAGACATCGATGGACCGTTTTCTTCTTTTCAGGCTGCGAGGGACATCAGAGGAAGAGGGGCTGCCACTAGACACCTCATTTAAATCAGCAATGATATGCATAAGGCTGAAACTGATCTAGTTAGCAGGGGGATGTAGACTAGCAATTGTTGCACTAACCACTGAGCCACCTAACTGCACTTTCTAATTGTTGTGATACACGCACACTGCCTAATAAATCTACACATATATTCCAGTATTACATAGCAGTGCGATGTCTATACACACAGAGCATTGCCACACACATACTAACACACGTACACTGCCTTATTTGGCATCTATTTACTTATACATCTAACCATAACTTTTACTGTACTAAGATAAGCACTGCGTTTTGCACTAACTCCTTGTACTAATATATGGCATGGCTGTGTATCCAAGGTAGTGGGCCAGGAAGGTGTGGTGGATGTGGCCTATCTGGACTTCAGAATGGTCTTCGACACCTTCCCCATAGAAGGCTGATTAACAAACTGTGCAGCCTAGGGGTGGATCCTGAAATAGTTCTGTGGGTGGAGAACTGATTGAATGGCAGGAGTCAGAGAGTTGTGGTAAACAGGGAGTACTCTGGAGAGGGAGAGGTGACGGGCAGGGTGCCACAGGGGTTGGTGTTGGAGCGGATCCTCTTCAATGTCTTTATTGGGGACATTATTGCAGAGGGACTGGAGGGGAACATATGCTTCTTCACAGACAATACAAAGGTATGCAATAGGGTGACCACACCAGGGGATGTTGAAAGAATTAGGTAAAACCTAAAAAAACTATCAAAATGATCTGAAGAATGGCAGCTGGGATTCAATGCAAAGAAGTGCAAGACAAGACTCTCCCCTTCACTCACTCACTCACTCACTCACCCACTCACTCACTATTCTCACTCCCCCCCCACACACAGGCTGTTGTATATTTATTGATACTGTACCTATTTATTTACCTGTAAATACACTAACTGTGAAAATAATCTGTGTATTATGTGTCCTCTAGCCTAGTGAGTAATCAGTTTAGTTTCTGTAGATCTGTTCCATGTAATGTCTGTTATAGCTAACTTCTTTCTAACCACTGCTCTGTACTGCTCTTATTGGAATGTATTTCCCCGGGTCACCCCTGAAAAAGGGATATGCATGTCCCAGTGTGCTTACCCTGTTATCAAAATTCAAATAAATAAAGACTATGTACATAGGGCACCAGAACCCAGTAACAAAGTATGAACTAGGTGGGGAGGTACTGACAGTCACAAAGCAGGAAAGGGACCTGGGAGTTATCATCTCGGAGGACCTAAGGAGGTAGAGATATAGAGAAAGAAATAAAATTAGCAAACATATAGGAAAAGAGAATAAAAAGTGTTGTTTGGGGAGAGGCTCAGAAAAAACAATGATTGCCATCTAGATGGTCTAGTTGCCAGTAATTATAAGGAGTAGCTTGGGTGGGCTAGGAAAGATTATTTTGGGTCAGTGACCTAGAAATATTAAAATAATGTATTATTGGTGGTCAAGGGGCTTGAGTTGTCCCAGGGAGATGTATGTAATATCCCTGGTGGATTAGTGAGCTAGTTTTCCTAGTGGCCAGTGGCCAATATATTAAAACAAGTTAATAACCTTTTCCATTGGGATCTAGTGTGGGGAGTCCCTGGCCCCTGTAGTGTTTAGACAAGCAGTGAGGTACAGTCTCTAGGCCTTTTCCCTGGGTCCCTTCTTGGCACCTCTGCTGTCAATGAAGCACAGGGTCCTCTTTGCCATTGCCCTGCTGAGGCATCGGAGGCGCTTGGGGGTAGGTTTGGTTGACAGCTTACTTTTGGGTTACTGGCTGTGAACCCCACCCCCAATCTGTCTGTCCTCCACATCGCATATCCCTGGTGGGGAGGCCAAAGCTATATGCTGAGTCTTCCCTAGTGGCCACCTTGGTGTCATGACCTAGTACTGACCGATGTGAGTGAGCAGGGTATCGTCAGCCATAACATCTGCTCCTCATCCCCGGTGATGGGGCCGATGCTATACACATATTCTTCCCCAGTGGACAGTTTGGTGTTGTGGCCTGGTGCTGTTCTCGGTGCTGGTGAGAGGGCTGGTGCCAGTCATAACATCAAGTCCTCATCACTGGTGGTGGTCACTGGTGCCAATGCTATCTGCTCGGTCTTTTCCAGTGGACACCTTAGTCTTGCAATCTGGTGCCAACCCAGCTCCTAATAACGTTTATGGTGCCAGTGAGTGGTGTGGCACTGGCTGTGACATCAAGTCCCCTCCTGACACCATTCATGGAGAAAGGGACCGATGTTGGGTCTGTGCCGCATCTGCAAGTCAGGGTGGTGGTGGTCCTTTTCCTTGGTAGTCCTTGTGGCAACATGAGGAGGGATGATGATGCCCCCCCAGCTATGGTGTCAGTTCAGGGCTCAACACCAGATGCAACCCTTGTTATGGTGTTGCCCTAGGGCTGTTCCTGGTACCAGTGCCATTCCCTCACCTGCTTTAGCTCTGGCTGCACCACCACCTGTAGGCACCCAAAAGGTGGTAGTGCACCAGATGCAGGCACCCTCCCTCCCAGAAGGTGGAGTGCACTCTGTGGTACACTCAGTCCACTTCCTGGCTGGTTCTTAATGAGTCATGCTAAATTCCAGACTTGGATCACCAGCATCGCAAGCAGTAGCGCTACTGCAGTGCCAACAGCTGGCTTTCTTACTACACCATAACTTAATGTTTACTCTTTCTTTTTATTATTTGTTTTTATCTCCACTCCTTGCTGCTCTTTCCCCTAGCAACCAAACCCTGGCAACTCTCAGACTTTCTGGCCCTTGCTCCACCCATGGATTCCCCCCTCATGGATGTTCCTGGGAAACCAATCGCAAAATACAGTACAGGGCTGGTGTGGCAAAAACAGGCAGCCAGCCAGACATGAAACCAGAAGAGAAAATCACCGCACTCAATGAGGAAACTCTCTGCATGTTGTCAATGCAGTTTGCTTTTTTGTAAAGTTACAGAAGTAAAATCGTAGACTGAGCTGCTAGCCACAATGCCTCGGCACTTCGAATCTCTCGTTCTTCATCAGGGGACACCCTGACAAAGAGTAAGACACTCAAAGCACTGCAATATTGTGGTTAGCAGCTTGGCCTGCAATTTTACTTCTGTAACTTTTCAATAAAGCAGACTGTATTGACAGCATGCAGAGAGTTTCCTCACGAGTGCAGCAATTTTCTTTTCTGACCCCTCATGGATGGGTGATGGAGAGCCAAGCTCTAGCTGCCGGACAGAATTTGATTGAAGCCATGCCAGGTCACTAGTGTGGGACCTGCAAGGGGTCAGAGAATTATCCTGCCAGCCAGTGTGATTTTCTGTTTAATTTCTTTTTGGTTTTTTCCCTTTATCTCTTCCCCCGCTGAGCCAACTTTCTCCATTCTGAGAGCCCCGTGCAGCCCCAACTCAATCCAGCCATCTCCTAAGCACTACCTGTCTCTTAGAGTGGTGCCCTGTGGTAACCCGTCCCCATGGTGGAGGTCATCAGGATGGGCCAGGTTCTTCAGAAATGCTGTAGCTGGGACCCCAGGGGTGAGTCTAGGTTGGTGGTGTGTGGGCTCTAGGGCTGCATGGAGCTTTCATGGTGCTTGACGGCATTTTCTGCTTTTCTCCCTCACTACCCACCTCCCCCACAAGAAACACTGGCTCAAATGGGCATGCTCATGCAAGGCACGTACGTCCATCCATCAAGCAGCTGTCCCCTAACTCACTTTCTGCACATCACCTGGAGAAGAGCATGCTGTGGGATGCTTAATCCTCCTCCCCTGACTGGTCCTCCGACAACCCAGGGTCTTTCCCAATCCTGGATCACTGACACTGAAAGCAGTAGGTAGGCTTACAGCCAGGGTGATTTTCCATTTTTCTGCCTGTCACCCATGGTGCAGAGGAGCAAGTGAGCATCATGTCAATGACAGTACTACACACACTTCTGTATACAGCATGTTGGCACCACTACCACCCCACCTCAGATGAGAGTAGTCCATCAAATGCATGCTCCCCCTTCTTCCAGCCAATCACCCAATGATCCAGGGTCACCAACATCATGAGTGGTAGCTCTAACCACTGTGCCGACAGGCTGGCAAATGTTTGCTCCTTGAATGATGCAGTACCTATTATGTCTGGCTTCCATGGATGGTCCATAATTAACCAGCATATTGTTTAACTCAATTGGACTAGGCACTGTTGCAGCACCGAGGCTATCAGTAGTTGAAGAGACAGACAGACAGACTGACAGGTGTCTGAGGCCCTAAAATGCACAAACTCACAGGTCCCTGAACCAAAATCGTTGAGTTCTATTTTTGCACTTTGACAGTTGCTGCACTCTACAGGTCTGGCAGCAGTCATAAGCAGCTAACTAGTCACACAACAAAGTATGTCCAGATTGCATCACTTTATTAAAAAAATAACTGCGATATAAGGTTGGCCAAGTGGTACAAATGACTGAGGTGCTGTGTGACTTACATCCTGCCACACCAGTGACCTAAGTTCGGGAACAAGATCGGGTTGCCGGGGGTCATGGAGGGGACAATGATGACTCCATCAGCTAGCTCTCCTCTCCTCTCCTGGGGTAGGGAAGTGTGCTGACTGGGCTGCCCCCAAATGGAGGCCTGGAGACAGTGCCAGAAGCTTGAGTTACATCGAAGGGAGGGGCCATGGTTCCACAGCATGTTTTTGCATCCATGTTCACACGCTTATGTGCTGCCATGGCAGGGAATCCAAGGGGAGAAAATAGAAAAATAGTCAATGCAGGCATCATGAAGCCCTGCCTGTATATCTCCAACCCTTGCCATCACCAGGACCACAAGCCAAATTTTGGATGTCGGTTACTGTCGTCGAGGCACAGGTCAGGAAGCACAGGAAAATCAGGAACAGCTGTAAAATTCACAAATATTGTTTTATTATTAATAACAGCAAAATACAGTATAAAAATTGTTCAGTATAAGTATTTACAAAGGCAGTACAGAGAAAACAAAGTCCTTCTTCTGAGTGTTTCTTCTCAATTACAAGTTTCAGTGTCTGTCTCTCCCTTGCACAAGCATTGCTGCTCTTTTTATAAGTCTGCGCTTGGGAAACTCGTTAAGAAAACAGCATGCTCCTCACACAATGTTCTTGTAAGTTTCCAATGTTCTTGCAGGTACAGCAAAAAGAACATGACCCAGAACTGACCTCTTGTAGCCAGCTCTGCAGAGATTTTGCATCCAGCATTCTCAGGTTAACCCCTTGAGTTCCAAATAGCTTTGCAATCATTTCAACAGTAAAACCATATACATTTTTAAACAAAGGGATCTCAATATCAGTTACATTCCCACATAAAGATTCACATGTATTTTTATATCTGCAAATATGCAAGGGGGAAGAAAAAAACAGAACAGCAAGGGAAGGCAGAGAGATAATGAATAATCACGAAACCATCAGAGCGATCAGTTCCTAGGTCGCACAAGAAAATTTGGTTGTGCAACCACACACAAGAGACAGAAAAGGAGAGGACAGAACAGACCCTTGTGTTTAAACTCCTTCTGCATAACAAATGGGGCTGGGGATTTTTCAACTTTGTCACATACCTCCCTCTTTAAGAGGGAACCTATTTTAGAAAAACAGGTTTCCGAAACTTTCTTTTAATTATCTTTTAACATTAGCTTATAACCTTTACAGTTCAGAGCATATGCAGTAAACAAGCAAACAAGCAACTTTAATTATAAAATAGCACCATTCGCACAAGGACCATAGCGCTAGTACAGCAAGTAATAAAACAACAGCTAAAAATCTATAAATAAATTATTAAAATTATTCAATATCAGCATCAAGATTACACATCAGAAAAGGCATAATGGAACAAATATGCATCAAAGCAGATTTGAAGCTTTCCACTGTCAGGCACTCTCTTATCCATCGAGGTAGAGAATTCCACTGGGTGGGGGCTAAGAATTCAACCGCTCGGGCTCCAGAAGTGTTCAGACAACCCCTGGGAATCTCTAGCAATCCCTCATCAGCAGAGCGGAGGGGGCAGTAGGGGAGAAGAAGCTCTTGCAGATAGCTCAGACCCTGTCTATGTACAGCCTTATAGGACAGCCAGCCAACCTTGAAGGTGATCTGCTACTGAATAGGCAGCCACTGCAGGTCATGTAGCACAGGCATGACATGACAAACCTGAGGTAGCCCAGTCAACAGCCTAGCTGCCACATTTTGCACTAGTTGCAAGCTGTGGATATCAACCCTTGGTAGCCCTAGGTATAGGGAATTACAGTAGTCAAAGTGAGAGGTCACAAAGGCGTGAACCAGAGTTGGAGGGTCATCAGATGGAATTAGGTGCTTGATCCAGGCAAGTATAGCAAACAGAGAAGTTTCCACTCACATTTTTTTACTCTTCAGAATTGTCAATTCCTGATCCATATCTTGACAGAAAATCACCTTTGACATTCTCTTTCTCAGATTTGTGCATCACTTTAAATTTAAATGGCTGTAGTGTCAGGTACCACCGTGTGATTCTAGAATTTTTATCCTTCATTTGGTTAAGCCAACAAAGAGGATTGTGATCTGTTACAAGTACAAAGTCGGCTCCTAGTAAGTAAAACTTAAGGGACTCCATGGCCCACTTTTCTACAAGGCATTCCTTTTCAAGTGGAGGAGTACCTTTTCTCTCTGTCATGCAATTTCCTACTTATGTATAGAACAGGATGTTCTTTCCCATCTATATTTTGACTCAAGACTGCACCTAGGCCTACCTCTGATGCATCTGTCTATCATAAAAATGGTTACTCAAATTCAGGGCTTCTTAAAACAGGGACGGAACATACTGCCGCTTTAATGGCCTGAAAAGGCTTGTCACACTCTGGGGTCCATTTCACATTATTCAGGAACCGTTTCTTTGTGAGTTCAGTGGTGGAAGTAGCTAACTCGGCAAAGCTAGGAATAAATCTCTGATAACAATGAGCCAACCCTAAAAATGACCTGACATGTTTCCTCATTTTGGGGACAATGCTGTTAGCTACAGCTTCTATCTTGGAAACTTCTGGCTTGACTGTTCCATTTCCCAAAACATAGCCCAAATATCTGGTTTCCTGCATGCCCAATGCACACTTGGTAGGATTAATTGATGATGTAGTTGAGAGTGAAGCTGTGCAAAACAATGAGGTCAGTCTCCTGGATGCACTTGAAGGTGAGGTTGACCTACCCCAAGAAGGGGTAGTGGGCGTCGGCACATCCAGGTGGGGTATCTGGCTCCATGTGGGGCCACAGCTCAAGCTGGTAATGCAGAGGCCACAGGGTGCTGGGCAGCTGAGGGGCATTCCAGGTACACCTGGGCTGTGGCTCAGCACTCACATTGCAGCTGGAATTGACAAGCAAGGCAAGTGGGCTCTGCAACAGCCTCTGAGCCTGGCCATAGAGCACGGCCACCATGATGAAGCTGAGCAGCATGGCGGCGAACAGCAGAGCAAAACAAGAGGCTGCCATCTTGCTGTAATAGTAATTTGACTTGGATTTCAGTACCATTCCGCAAGTCTTGCTCAGATTGAAGAGAGAGAGAGACTGAGAGTGCATTTGTCCTGGTCCTGGTTGGTCGGCAGTTCCAGTAGCAAGATGTATCTTCGATCGCAGAGTGGATCTTCACCCTGGCACCTGTTCAGTTTGGTTCAGTAAAGGTGCAAAACATAAGTATCATAGGAGAAAGCGAACATCCCATCCCACTTCATTTGACAAGATCAAAGGATCTGACATGCAAGACTTTACCCACAACTGAAGTGAGACTTAAAGGTCTTTAATTCTCAGC
This sequence comes from Neoceratodus forsteri, assembly GCA_016271365.2. Taxonomy (NCBI): domain Eukaryota; kingdom Metazoa; phylum Chordata; order Ceratodontiformes; family Ceratodontidae; genus Neoceratodus; species Neoceratodus forsteri. Next base: position 1,307,069,311 of record CM057449.1, read on the forward strand.
ATCTTTCCTGTTTCCTTTTTTATATACAATGGAACCACATGGGCTTTCCTCCAGAAGTCCACTATAGCCCCTTCATCTAAGAACTTCAGAAAAATCTGCATCAGGGGTTCTGACAATTCCCTGGCCAACTCCTTCAACAATCTCGGATGCACTCCCTCCAGACCTTGGGCCTTGTTGGTATTTAATTTCTTGAGTTTCAACCTTACATCATCAGTATTAGGGGTTATTGGTGTAGCATTAGCATTGTTCTTATGAGATTTATTCGGTAGGGTCTTTATATTAAATACTGTTACAAAATACTGGTTTTATAATTCTACCATTGCTGTTGTGTCAGAGACTACCCCATTTTGTCTGCTATTTATTAATAGTTTTCTTTTGTACTCTCTTTTTCTATCACTTGTATCAAGTGTTGTATTGTATTGTATTAACAAGATATTGATACTGTTCCTCAGTTTATCACTACTGCTGTTGTAATTTTTGCATCCCTTACTCCCTTTCCTCCGGGTCATACCTGGAAATGAGCCTCGGCTCAGTGTGCCTCTCCCAGTCACTAACTTTAAACAAAATAAAATAAAATAAATAAATAATTGTCAGCCCTGCCTTTTTGATCGATTAGATAACTGCTCATAGGTGTTCCAGGTGGCTTTTCAAGTCTGGACTGTATACCACAACATCCTCCAGGTATGCAGCACAATAACCAGTGTGAGGGGATAACATTTCATCCATGTACCACTGGAATGTGGCAGGTGTGGCATGTAAACCAAATGACATGGTGGTGAACTGACAGATTCCTACAGGAGTGGCAAATGCAGTGTTGTCTCTGGATTCTTTAGCTATGGGAATCTGCCAGTAACCCTTGGTGAGACTGAGGGTAATGATATACTTAGCACTCCCCAGGCTGTCCACCAAATCATCTATTCTGTGCATAGGATAACTGTCAAATTCTGACACTTGGTTAAGTTTCCTAGAATCTAGGCAGATTCTTGCACCCCTTCTTTCTCAATTACAGTCACAATTGGTGATGACCCAGCACTTTTTGACTCTTCTATGATACCCAGTTCTTTCAATTTTTTGTATTTCCTTAACCACGTCCGCTCTTAACCGCTCTAGTAATCTGTATGTTTTTTGTCTAATGGGGAGAGCATTCTTTGCCACTATTGTGTGTCAGCCCCTTTTGCTCAGCCTGGCACTGTGGTAAAAGTTCTGTTAAATGTCTTTAGCAAGTTATGAATTTCTGCAGTTTGTTCGGAGGTTAAGGAAACAATCACCTTTACAGCACTAACAGTTACAGTTTGTTACAGTCTGTCGTAAGCCACAAGATGAAGTGCTAGCTGCACACTCGGGAAGACTGGATAGACCATGTGGCCTGTTTCTGCTGGTGATTAGTGGTGGGCGAAGTGGCCTTAATTCGCTCCACGAAGTGATTCATGGAGTGAAGGCAAATTCACAAAGTACTCCTCAATGTGAAGCTGAGTACTTCGCGTCATGATGAGCAATGCAAAGTCCACTGAAGGCAATGACTTTGCGTTACTCCACCTTCCCCAAACCACCACTTCAGAAATTTTAAGGCAAAGTATATTAAAAACAATTTACTTCACCTCACTTCACCTTGTGGGTAAGCTCCAAAGGCGAATTTTGCAGTGATTCATGGGATTTCAGGTCACATGGGCTCTAGACTGTTCTGCACAGCCTCAGTTCGGGGTAGTGTGTGTAGGAAGCTGTAGGAGACAGTCTGCTCTGAGAGCTCTCTGCAATTCAAACCCTCTAAAAGCTGTTAAAAAAGCCTTTTTGAGTAATTTTTTTGCTCAAACTTTAGTTCATTAATTGTAGGAAACGCTCCTGTGCTTATATCATCGAGCGTTTATTGTTTGTGTGTGGATTTTGAATGTTAATGTACAACATTCAGTCTGTGTACTGAGAGACAATGGAAGTGTGCTTTCGGGGAGGGGCGTATCTGTGGTGTAGGTAGATTTAAGTTGGAGAAATAAGGAGTTCTTTGTTTTTTGGTTATATTTTTCTTGCATAACTGACTGTGTTAATGTACACACACTAACATGTTTAGTACTTGTTGACATTTTTTCTGATTGTGTGTTGTGGACTTGGTGCAGCAGTGCATAATTTCCGGTTCTTTAAAATACGTGGTATATTATTTAGTTTTCAATTTGCTATGCATTACTTGTAGACAAACTGTGTGTGTGTGTGTGTGTGGTGTGTGACATCAAATAATACACCTTTTATTGTGCCACAGTGTAACTGCAGGTTCAGCAGTGTGAACCTGCTGTCCTCTGCACCTGCATGATTTTGTACTGTCATTGTGATATCTTTTCTTGGTTTTGCACTGCCGTAATCTGCAGTCAGTGCCCCCCAACACCGACAAAAGGTATTCTTTTGCAGACTGAATTGTTTGTGACTTGAGCACCACTGGTTAGGTAAGGTGTTGTTGAACTTGTTGTGACTTTGCGTCTGTATCGCTTGTTGAAGCCACAATTGTTTTTTTGGCTTCACATCCAGCGTCCCCACCAGCCCCCAGCTAAAGTGAACGTTCCACAGTCTAAATTTGTTTAGAATATTCTTGTTGATCCCCCAAAATGCCCACAAAGAGATGTGCAAGCAAAGCTCTTTCTTGCCATGGCACTGCTGCCAGTGGTAAGATTGTCTGTGGGTGTGGCAGTATGAAGAAGTGCATTGCTGATGTGAGAAAAGGTATTTTTCCTTAAAAGTTTTTTACAGCACAGTCGGTAGCTTCACTCATAGTTGGAGGAGATGATGTTGTCCCAGCTGGTGGTGTTAGTGCAGTTGCTGGTGGTGGTATGAGTACTGCTGCATCAAGTTCCACTTCTGACTGGTTTACCGTGTTCAAAAATATAGTGGAGTGTGAAGCAGTGCGAGCGAGTGGCAGTGTAGATGATGTCATACTCCCCAGTAACATCCCAGTAACTGAACATGAGGATTCTGATCATCATGCCAACGATAACACACAATGTCACATTTCTTCCACCACGGTTCAGGTCACACATTTGCCATGCAGTGATTCGCAGTGTGGTGAAAAAATATCGGGTGATGTTGGTGTTGATGATGATGAATCTGATGATGATGATGTTGCTATGGTTGCAACATGCAGTCAACATGCCAGCATTCAAGCAGAAGATGTGGATGTGGGTGATGTTGATGAATATGATGATGATGTCAGTGACCCCAGTTGGGAACCAGAGAAAAAGAAATTCAAGGTGACTGTGTCTGGGTCTGTTTGCATTACCCCCCACACATAAAAAGTTGTAATTTAGCAGTTTCAGTTGATGATGATGATGACCCAGTAATAATGATAGGTAGTCGTGGTGGTCAGTTGCAGTCCAAGTGTGTCCTGCCTGAAAAATCATGTAGCACACCCCCCACTTCAGGGCTTAAAAAAACAGAGTTCAATAAGCAGCATCAGGGACACGTTAAAACTAGAACATCACAATCCCTTGCTTGGGATTTTTTTGTGCAAGATGCAAATGATGAGTTAGTTCCAGTCTGCTAGGTTTGCCATGCGCATGTGAGGCAAGGTAAAAAGGGGAGCCATCTGGGCACAGGAGGACAGCATACACATCTTAAGAACAGACATATGGCACTGTGAACCCAGCACAAGATGGCAGCTAATACCACAGTGGGGCGTTCACCCTCATCAACCATAACAAGCATGGTATCCCCTTCCATGACTGTAAAATCAAGTAGAAAATTACATGTGTGCAGTAGTGATGAAATAACAGCAGAGGATTGCTACAGGCATGATGAGGTGGAGGAGCATAATGATTTTGAAATGTTGTCCAGTGGTGGTGAGAGTAGCAACTTTGGTGGTGGTGGTGAATGCAGTATGTCTAGTGCAAGTAGAACATCAACCCCTGTTGGTAAATCTGGGAAAATAACTGCATTTGTGGGTTTGTCATCACCTGTGCAACTGTCTTCATCACACGTCCACACTCCACCCCCTGACATTCACAGAGCAGAACCATTTGTCATCACACCCCGTGTAAAACATTTAAGTCAGCCCATGTTACGGAGTGTTTTTGTGCATAGGCTGGAGTACCCATCCAATCATACAGTGTCACGTGAATTTAATGCTGCTGTAGTTGAAATGCTGGCATTGATCTTTTGCCCTTCAGCTTTGTGGACAATTCTGGCTTCCAGCAGTTTGCTGCATATGCCTGTCCAAAATGGAAAGTCCCATCTAGGATATACTTTTCCACCCGTCCTGTCCCCGAGTTGTACCATACTGTGTCTGACTCTGTAAGACATGCCCTTCAACATTCCTCCTCTCCATTCATCCATTAAAGTATGGATACATGGACAAGTGGCAAAACAGTGGGTAGTTCATATTTGTGTATAACTGCACATTGGTCGCAGGTGCCAGGTGTTGTTTGTGCTGTTGGTAGTGTGAATAATCAGTGTAGTAAGGTGGAGTGTCATGGTAGTAATCTTCCAGGAATGCAACAGCATGCAACGATTGCTATGTACAATGTGACCTGTTCACACACTGGTGAAAACATGCTGGACTTGGTACTGACTGAAACTTGACAAGTGGCTGAAGCCCCTGTCCCTGAGAGCTGGGTTCATAGCAAGTGAAAATGGGTCAAATATGGTGAATGCATCATGAATGGTGGCTTTGTTCGGGTTCCATGCATGGCCCACTGTTTAAATCTTGTGGTGCAGGAGTTTCTGCAGCACCCTGATATAAAGGAAATGCTGACAGTTACACGCTGTATCTGTTCTCACTTTTTACGCTCTGCAAATGCCCATGACCAACTCCGGCAGCTGCAGATCCGAAACAGCCTCCCTCAGCACCACTTGAAGCTGGAAGTTGTCACCTGGTGGAACTCCACTTTATACATGGCAGAGAGGTTGTATGAACAATACAAAGCCATCTCAGAATATCTAGTCATGCACACTAGCCGTGACAGTTCCGGGGCCTCCATGCCTATGACGACTGAACAGTGGCACCTCATGGACTCTGTAATAACAATTTTGAGGCTTTTTGAACATGTCACACAGGCAGTGAGTGGTGAGTCTGCCTCCATTAGCCAATCAGTTCCACTGCTCTGGGTGCTGAGGCAGACATTGGTGAATGTACAGTATAGCCTTGATGGTGCCAGAGACAGTGCTAGCAGTGTGTTGCTGAAACACATGCTGACAGTATTCAACCAGAATCGTCACATCTTGAGCATTCAGCATAGTGACAACTTTGCAATAGCAACAATGCTGGACCCACGATACAAACGTGGAATTGCCTCAGCACTGGAGGGAGGGCCTGAACAGGTAAAAACTGTCAGTGGGCAACTGGTGCACTTGGTTCATGGGGTACAGAAGTCACATGCCAAGGTCAGCAAACCGCAGCAGCATAATCAGGCTGAAGGTGAACCTGGAGGAGTAGTATCAAGCATATCCTGTAAGGGGAAGGGGACTGCAGTTCCAGGTGCTCTGTCATCAAAAATGGTTGGCGTTAACCCACTTTGGGAGGCTTTGTCACAAGAGGGGATTTGTGACATAAATGATTCCGGAGAACAGGATGATGCATCAACCACTGGACTTAGTGCAGCACAGAGAATGGTTGAGTTATATTCATCTGAAAACAGGCATCTGTCAATCACTGATGATGCCCTTTTATACTGGAGTGGAAAGGTCAGTGAATGGCCAGAGATGACCGTTGTGGCACTGAAGTACCTGACATGCCCACCTACCAGTGTGAGTGTCAAGAGGGTAGTCAGCTCAGCAGGTGCAATAGTTTGGGATTGTCATACAAACCTCTCTCCTGCAAATGTTAGTTTGCTGACATTCATAAAAATGAATGAGAGTCACATACCAGCTCTGACTGCAACCTCAGTATTCATACCTCGGCATAGTCATGGTTTTGCTGATGTTGTAGAAAGTGACTATCCCGGTGGCACTGGCAGCATGAAACGGCCTACCACTGATGTATATAATGACACAATGGAGAAAGAATTTCCCAGTGGTAAGAATTCAGACATAAATGACTGCAAGGACAGCTTTCTTTATGAGGATGATGATGATGATGAGGTTAATGTTGGCAGGTTTTAACTTAAGTGGTTAAAAGGCTGTCACATTTGTTGTATGATACATGTTTTCTTTTTCATAAAGTTAAATCAGTGTCCCACTCAGAGTGACTAAAATACCATATGTCACATCACATTTGTAACTACACAGAGCACAATATATCCTGGCCACTGGACTACCACCACTATAAGACCACCGTTAGCCACTCCCACCATAGGGAATGTCACCGTGTGCCCCCCCTGGGCTACCACCACCATATGACCACTGTTAGCCACTGCCATTATAGGAAATGCCATTGTGTGTCCCCCTGGACTATCACCACCAAAAGACCGCTGTTAGCCACTGCCACCATAGGGAATGTCACCATGTGCCCCCCCAGACTACCACCACAATAAGACCACTGTTAGCCACTGCCACCATAGGGAATGTCACCGTGTGCCCCCCCAGACTACCACCACTATAAGACCACTGTTAGCCACTGCCACCACCACCAGATGCAGGAAGATGTGAGAGGGAATGTCATCATGTGCCCCCCCAGACTATCACCACAATAAGACCACTGTTAGCCACTGCCACCATAGGAAATGTCACTGTGTGCCCCCCCTTGACTACCACCACCATAAGACCGCTGTTAGCCACTGTCATCATAGGGAATGTCACCGTGGGCCCCCCCGGACTACCACCACTATAAGACCACTGTTAGCCACTGCCACCACCACCAGATGCAGGAAGATGTGAGAGGGAATGTCATCATGTGCCTCAGCTATGACCACCACCACCCACCACAACCATTGTGACAATGTTTTCCATTACATGCCTTGACCATGCCAAGGTAGAGGGAGTCAAACAGGAGACCATATCCATCAGCCACAGACACAAGGCTTCTTACTATGAATACTATAAAGTGAGTATGTGTACTAATGGTTTTCATGCTATTCAACTTCTTTTAGCTGTGTGTTTTGTGTTCTGTAGCTTTTCCGAGCTGCAATGGTCAAACACATACGGTCAACTTATTTTGTTTTTTTACAGGTTAACAACAAACAACTCTCCTTCATTGAAGGTCTGTATCAATGGTACAGCAGCACCGTCTACAGCAACCTATGGGATATCCATTTCCATACTGGTAAGTATATCAATTTTATTTCATCTGTTCCTTTTTTTTCATAAGAGTGCAAAAGATCCGACTGATGGTTCATCAACTAGATGACATGTACATCACAAAAAATATTTCCGCAACATATCATGCACTGTATTCTAAATTTGCAGCTGCAGCCATGACAGTGTTGAAAAAGTTTGACCCAGATCGTGTTACTTGACAAGACGTGGTTTTAAAATGTAACTTGAGTTAAGACGCAGGGACACTGACACAGTGTATTTGTTACAGCCTGGTACTAAATTAAATTGTGATCTGATGATTGGGTGTTCTTGTGTCTTCAGTGGGACAGCTTGCTATCTGTGTTAATCCATATACCTGTGGTGGAACAGCCACGGCTTAAACACAATGTCTTACTGCTGCAATCAAGTTGTAAGACATGCGGCCCAGTGGCGCTGAGGGTTAAGGCTCTAGATGCTTCACCTCGCGTCACGCCGATGACCCGGATTCGGGAACAAGCCCGGAAAGTTGGAGGTCAGCAGGGGTGGGTAGGGTGAAGCATCCATGTGACGGCTTTCCCTTCCCGGGGAGGAATGTAGGGATAGTGTCACTCCTGAGCGACACCTGGTGATGGCTGGGGGTAGCCAGGAAGTATGCAACATTGCCGTAAGGCACCAAGGGTGGAGCTTGGCAGATGCTGGTCGTGATTGCATGACCGAGCTCCACAGGGGGTGGGACAGAAGCAGAGAAAATCCCCAGTGCACCTGATAGGTGATGGCAGGTCTAGTGGTCGGTCCCCACATCCAATGCCGGGCCTCCCAGCTCCACAGGGGCACTCCCTCCTCTCCCTGATCACCCCACTAGATTGTAGATAGAGCACCAGAGGAGTTGGAGGTCCTGCCCTGTGGGGACTCACAGCCGGGTTGTCAGGTGGCCAGGTGGTACGGTAGGGGAGGTGGAGTCTGGGGGCTTCAGGCGGATGGGATAAGACCATACTGCCAGAGAGAGTTCACTTCACTGGTGCAGGAGGCATAAAGAAAGTTAAAATAAAAGTTGTAAGAAGTCATTTATTTCCTGTTTTAAGAAACTTCCAGAAGCTTTGTGGTGTCATAGTTGCCTTATCCAAAGAACTTCTTCAACATCATGCCCCCGGCCCCCGGGCTGAGGCAGACATGCAACAAGCAGAAGTTGTTTGAATCGATGAGGATCATGACCATCATTACCGGACTAGAGAAGGATGCAGATAAAATCTGTGAAGAAGTAACCAAATAATAAACCACTGAGACCTACTTGCAAATGTGCTTCCCGCCCACCAAAAAAAATAAATACTTACCTTCATTGGCTTGAGAGCATTCCATGTCCAATTCCAATGCCAATATTTCTCCTCAAGCTCAGGAATGTGCACACCAACAGTATGTGACCTGCAATACAAAACAATACAATGAGTACATGTATATATATGTCAACCCCCACCTAGAAAATACATAATATATATATATATATATATATATATATATATATATATATATATATATATATATATGTATATATATATATATATATAGATATAGATATAGATATAGATATAGATATAGATATATAGATATAGATATAGATATAGATATAGATATAGATATCTAGATATCTATAGCTATATATCTATTTATCTATATATATCAACTCACCTAGGCTACTATTAGTGTACACACAAAGGGCACCCTTCCATCCGGTTGAGGTGATCGCATCGAAGCACACTTTGGACAAGCAATAGTTCTCTTATGGTCATCATTTGTGATGGAACACTGAATGGGCATTCTTGTCATGTTATCCCTCCTTCACATGGTTTGGCAAGACACTGTGCATCATGACATCATCATCATCACATTAAGGTCAATACACAGCAGCATTACATGTAAGTGCAACAGCAGCAGCACTTGTGAATTTTCTGGACACAAGACAGTTGTATTTTGGGGATGCAGAAAAATTCTGGGGACTGTGTGTGAGCACTGCATGCATGAGTGACTTCGCAATAAATTCTGGGGGACTTTGCATGTGGTGTACCGCTCCCATTTCACTTCGTCAGCACTTGTGAATTTTCTGGACACAAGACAGTTACATTTTGAGGATACACAATAATTCTAGTGACTGTGTGTTGTGAGCAGATAATGTCAAAAATGATGAATTAATGTATATTTCAAAAAATAAATATTTCTGGAGCCTCAGTAATGTTTACTTTGTGTCTGGACTCGTGAAGTGTTTGTCAAAAAGCAGAACTGAGCAGTGCAAGTACTCTGTGCTAAACTGCATGTGTGCCATCGATGTTCTTTCCTGTGTGTGCAGACACTGTCCAGCAAAACATATATATGGTGTGACTTGTTGCAGTATGTAATGAATAAAGATAAGGAGGAATATATAACATATATTTTATTTGTACCATCATCAATGGCAGAGTAAGTGATATGATATTTTTTCAGCAGTCTCAGACCACTGTGCACCTCAGTCACTCACAGTGCACACATGACTTTGTGGAGATAATAGCACAAAAAATGCATGCTTTTCAACAAACCATACATAACAGACATTAAATATTGCTGAGGCACCCAAAATATGTTATGGTGTACAGACATTTTAAAGTCGGGAATATATGACCGGTCCTGCAGTCCACTGCCACCACACTGTGCAACCACTGGCACTGTGTTGTGTTATGGTGTACATCAACTGATACAAAACTGACACTGCCTGTCTAAACTACAAAGACATCACTTATTCAAGAACAAAAAATGAAAAGAACTGTGGTAGCACAGTGTGTTGGCATTTGGCAGTGAGTGAACTGGACCTTATATATTTTCTGACTTTATAGTGTCTGTACACCATCCATCAAATATTTTGGGTGCCTCACCATCACCAATACTTCATGTCTGTTGGGTACAGTTTGTTGAAAAGCAGGATTTTTTGTTGATATATGATCTCCTAAAAGTCATGTGTGCACTGTGTGACTAAGGTGCACTCTGGCCAGAGACCTCTGAAAAAATATCATATCACTTAGTCTGCTGATGATGATGGTGTCAATAAAATATACGTTGTATATTCTTATCTCTATTCTTTATACCATAAACACTGCAACAAGTCAGCATATATATGTTAGCAAGAAGCTGGACAATGTCTGCAGTCCACACACACACAGGAAACAACACTGACTACACACACATGTAATTTAGCACATTATACTTGCACTGCTCAGTCCTGCTTTTCCACAACCAGTCCACAACAGAAAGTAAATGTTACTGAGGCACTGGAAAAACGTCAGGGTACACATTCTTAACTTGGATTATAATAACAAGGCAATAAGGAGCATGCACGCATGTATGTGTATGTATATATTTAAAGTACTACTGTGGCCTTCCCTCTCTCTGATATTAAACAAAAGACAAAACATTACAGCAGTGGGGGGAGGTGTGCTTAAAAAAAAAGCTAATGGAGGATCCTCTGCTGGTCCAGCAGCAGCTGGAGCATCGACACAATCTGTGATTGGTGTCACTCTATCTGCTCCAACTGATGCTGGACAGCACCCACCCTCTCATTATTTTCTTTCACCATGGCCCACAAAAGCGCAATGTCTGCCTGAGTTGCAGACAGTGTGAGGTACACTGGTATTGGCACACCAGGTAGTGGTGGTGGCGAGGGTGACGGTGGTGGGGGTGGTGGAGCAGCTGCTGCTGTGGCCCTCCTCCTGCTGTAGCAATGCACAACAGCAGCACCCTCTGCCACTGCCACTGCCACAGAAGGGCCAGCAGGTCAAGGTCTGGCCTGTTCTGTGGCAGCCTGCCACTACACCTCGTGATGGTTTACCATATTGGTGCACTGGCCCCCAGTCATGAGGTGTGTCCACCAGGAGCCATGGCGCACCTCCGCACCACAATGTCTGCATGCTACCAGGCTGCTTTCCCCCCCCGATACAGTTGAAAAAATGCCAAACTGGGGAGCTGTGGTGGGGGGGAACCAGGCATGGGAGGGACAGATGCAGTGCCGGCAGCCTGGTCACAGTGGGACTTGACCTGCTGCTCTGGAGGCAGTGCTGCTGGAGCTGCTTCAGCTGCCACTGGTGGTGGTGGTGGTGGTGGACTTGGTGGTCATGGTGGTGGTGCTGCTGCTGCTTCCGGGGGAGGGACACCAAAGAATTTTGAGCGGTCCAGCACCACCCAGCCATACCCCCCCATGGATGAGCACTCCTCCCCTCCTGCCAGCAATGCTGTCACGCAGTTTCACTGCCCCCAGCACAGTTCCACACATTCCCTCCTCACTTGGATGGTCCAGACCCAGTCCCTGCTCCATTTCACAATCAGAAAAAAATCCTTCCTTCCCTCTCCGACTCTGACTAGCAATGACTTGGCAGACGCTACAACACAAAATACACACTCGCACAACACAGGCACACACACAGACAAAACAAAATTTATAAAACAAAGAAATCATAGTCACCAAAAGAAAAAATGAAGTGCCAAAACAGTACAAAAAAATTAAACAATTTAGCTTTTAAAAAAGCTTTTGAGTTTCAGCAAGTTTAGCAACAACAATCCTCTACTCTCCTACAAAATGCCTCCTCTCTGTTACTCAGCACAGGAGAAAGTGAAAGTATCTGCTTGTATGACTCACTTCCTTCCTGCCTGGCTAAAGCATGTGACTTACAGTACTGTAAGACGTGATGTGGGGTGGGCTGCCTATATTGTTGTCACTTCGCCTTACTTCACGTTGAGGCGGAATGACAATGTGAAGTGATAGTAACAAGGTGAAGTGAGCAGTTTCCAGTGGCCGCTTCGCATACCGTTATGACAATGTGAAGTGACCACTTTGCGTTCACTTCGCTGGCGGATTTTAAATTTTCTGCATCTCTACTGGTGATTTTGTATGTTTGTATGTAATATCTTCTTTATCAGTTTCTGTCAAAACTAGCAAAACAGCTTTTGGTATTTTTTCAACCCATTTCTTGAGAAGGTTAGCATGGTATATCTTAGAAGAATTTTTTTTTATCAGGGGTCTCAATCACATAGTTAACTGTGCTAGTATATCTAAGCACTTTATTAGGCCCTTGCCACTTCATTAACAGTTTTTTTCTGTAGTGGGTAACAGCAGCAAGACCTTTTCGCCTGGCTCAAAAACTTTTTCTTTCACCCAATGGTCATAATACACCTTCTGCTGGTTTTGGGCCTCTTCCTGATTACTATGGGCAATTTCAATATATTTTGCTAACTTCTTTCTTGGGGCCCACATATAAAATGTAATAGATTGTTTCTGATTGGGGTTATCGTCCCGTGTTTCTTTTATTACATCTAATGGCCCACTAGATTGCCTACCATACAGCATTTCAAATAGTAAAAAACCTGTTGAGGCCTGTGGCACTTCTCAGTAAGCAAAAAGCAGGTAAAATAAGTACTGGTCCCAGTCTTTCCCATCCCCTTTTACAAACCTTTTTAACGTGAATTTTAGGGTTTGATTAAAATGCTCAAAAAGACCATCTGTCTGAGGGTACTAAGGGGAGGTTCTTATGGCAGTGATACCTAGTAGTCGGTACAGCTCCTTCAGTAATGCAGCACCAAAATTATTACCCTGATCAGTAATAATCTCTTTAGATATGCCCACTCTGCTGAAAATTTTGGCAAGCTCTGCTGCCGCTTTTGGGGTGTAACAGTACGCATTGGAACTGCCTCTGGGTATCAAGTAGCATAGTCACATACTACCAAAATGAATCGATTACCCTTTTTAATTTTGTCTAAGGGGCCAACCACATCCATTGCAATTCTCTCAAAAGGCATATCTATTAAGGGTAGGGACACCAGGGGCACCTTGTCTTTTAAGGGTTGCAGACGTGCAGAGCTCTGCAGTCCTTTCACGGTTACTAAAAGGGCTCCTTTCTGAACTAACAACATGTTGGAGTACATCACAGTTGCTTCCACATCTGTGAAACAGTCTGCCCATGTTGTCCCTACTGACCCCATCTTTGCACTATTTCACAATGCGGGCCATGTCTCCTTTTATGCTATGCATGTGTCAGGCTGTGCTCCAGCCCCTTCACATCTCATTAGTCCCTTGCCAGTGTGTTTTTTTAGGGCTGCAATGGGTGTAGCCCTGCAGTCCTTTTACGATGAGAGAGAGAGAGAGACAGTAAAGAGACTCCACATTCCTTCTGTAGATTTAAAGAACCCGGATTGAGTTTCACACTACAGCCCTAAAAACAAACACTCTGTTCACTGTACCACCCCAACCCCTCCAGTTCCAATTCATGTCAAAACTCTCCCACAACTGCCCACTGTGTGCTGTACCACGCCCACCCCTCTGATCCCAATTCACGTCCAAACTTTCCCGCAATCGCCCACTGTGCACTGTACCACTCCCACCCCTCTGATCCCAATTCATGTCCAAATCCTCCTGCAACCCTCTACTGTGCACTGCACTGTACTGCCCTCACCCCCCAGTCCCCATTTATGTCCAAACCCTCCCACAGCTGCCCACTGTACACAGTACTGCCCCCATCCCTTCAGTCCCAATTCATGTCCCTGACTGGTTTCTACCCACAGCGTTCTACATTTGTCATTTGCCTGCTATTGCGGCTTTCCAGTATGGGGCACCCATCACTCTCTGCTACCTCCTCACTCTCTGACCCCCTCCCCATGCTTCTACTTTTGCTACAGTGAGACTTTCAGTTCTGGTGGCTCCTGCCACAGGGTGCACTCCTCCTCCTCCCCGCTCTCACATATGCCGCCAGAGCAGCTTCATGTAAAGGCAGCTCCATTGCTGCTTCTTTTCCCCCTGGCTGCCTTCTTCAGCCCTGTATGGCATACATTAAATTGAAATCCAGCCACTGGAGTGGCAATCGGGAAGATGGGGGAGGTGCTATCACTACATGCCTCCTCCACCTCCAGCTGGCTTCTTTTGCTAATAAAGAGCCTCATAGGGCAAAACTAACTGCCGGATTAGCAATTGGAAAGGTGGGGGGAGGCGCTCCCTTTACATGCCTCCTCCACCTCCCAATGGCTTCATCTGCTCCTCCATCTCCCACCAGTGCAGAGTAGGCCACAGTCTATGTTACATGTGAGCTGGGAGTTTTTTTTTTAATTCAAACAGTTTTATTAAACTTGGTTGGAAGCAAAGCATCAAGAACATGGAAGATACATGAAATCATAAACACATATCAGACCATTAACCAGGAAAACAGTAGCTATGTTAATAACATCTGGATATGTAACAATTTTATAAAGAAATTATTCAAAACATGTAGACTTCTCAACCAAGCTATAATTATAACAATTCAACCCCCCCATACCCATCCCACCAACCATCCCCCCACTCCAGAAATTTGGAATGTCAAATAAAGTCCAGTTGGTGGCATCTAGAGTGCTGCAAAGAAGAAGTATCATAAAAATGGAATATAAAGAGAAGTATGTATTGAATTACTATGCAGGTTTTAAGCTTAATGAGATCAAACCCATCTCAGGAGTATGAAATGTGGGAATGGTAGGTAGTGAATAGTAAGCAGTTGACCATCACCCAGTATCCAGAGTAATCAGGGTAAAAAGTGATTCCCATACCTGATTACATTTTTTGTGGGAGTGTGACATACTTGCAATAATACGTTTTCTTGCAGCGCAAAAAGAATCTCTCAATACCATTTCACATAAGTAGGGATAACCTGGTCACACCAGTGCTGGAGAATGATCTTCTTGGTGCAGGCTACTATTAAAGCAGTATGTGGCTTCTGATTACCAATTAAAGCCTTACTAAAATCCCCCAGAATGCAAATTTCAGGAATGAAATCCTGATCAAGCCGTAGTAAGGGGTGCGGGCTGAGAGTTTTAGAGCACCCACCGCTCTCTCTCTAAGCGCAATTGCACTGCCAGTATGAGCAGGCAGCCTTGCAGCCCAATTTGTTCTTCTTGCTGCCGCCACCACAGACACTGACCTCAGCAATAAAAGGGCTCAAGGAAGACCCCATTAGACCCCAGGAAGGGTTTAACATTTATTAAAACAATGCTGGCTCCAAAACATCAGGGCTAGCCCACTAGACCACCAGGACTACTTTATTTTTAAGAAAAGGCTACTAGCCACCCTAGCCTTCACTAGCTCTTTTGGGATACTATCTAAATTACTGGTCACTCAGCCACCACTTGGGGCAAGGGATCCCAGCTGAGTCCCCCTTCCCCAAACCTCACTCCTTTTCCTCTGCTTTTGCTCTTTTATTGTTTTTTTTTTCCCTTCCTAACCTATTGTCTCTTTTATTTCTACAGGTCTGACAGGACAAGGTCTCTTACCTTCAGCAGATAAGTATAATTTTATTTCTATCCTGTCCCTTCCACCCTTCTGGACCCTCTAAAAGCTGCGGATCATTTGTGACCCCTTTCTAATCTTTTATTTTACAGGTACATTGGTGTCACCCTATTGGACTCCACCCTGGGACCCTGAGGCAGGTAAGCTCCCCTGTTTTACCTTATTTTTCATGGGCTAACTGAAACAGGTGGCCATGCCCATTACAAGTAGTCACTGATCAAAGAGACAGGAAAGAGCTGCCAAGTCATCACCCACCTCGGAGAAAGAGTACCTCATGTCCAATGGGGAACCCTGATGATAAGAATGGCAAAAAAAGCAGATGCTCTTTTACCATCAACACCATCTAAGAAAAAATTTGAATGAAAGCTTCTGACTGCACCTCCCCCTAAAAGGGACAGGGAGTCAGCTGTAAAACAGAGTGCTATCCTTAGCAGACAGGTCAGTTGCCAGACTTTTCTGGGGGAGCGGGTTATTTTAAGGAGTGGTAGTGGTATGCTGTGTGCTTAGCACAAATAATCTTTTTTAAAAAGCTGGAGGGATGTGGGCCACTAGGCCCTCAGAAGCTTTGGGGTTATAGGGGCTCTCTGGTGTATTTTTAGACTTACACTGAAGACCAAACAAATTTCTGTTAGGTCTGTGAGTTGGTGACTTATTTACTAGGTTTAGCAACCCTACTGGCCACATGACCAGTCCACATTGCTTTCTGTCAGCTCAAACTGTACGGTGAACACTGCCTGGAGCATGCTACAGGGGTGTCCACATGCTTCTTTCACTCCCACACACTGTCCAGCTACAGTACATTCCCAACTGGCCTAGATCCCAAACCCATAAGTATTGTGTTACCAAGGCAGTATACAACCCCATTCAACCCTCCCCAGAGTTCCCGACAGAGTACAGATGGGCAACAGATCATCCCTGCCCCTGTAGTACTGTTTCCAATGAATAAGTAAAGATCCAAGCCAAGCTTGCTTGTCCACCAGATCCCCCTCGGTCTACTAGATGAAGAAGGCATTCCTGCCCTGGGGGAGGGCTCATTTTACCAAAAATGAAATTTAGAAATAGAGCTGACTACAGCATATCATCTTTATGTTTATGCCCATTAAACTCTAATCAAGTTAAGGCATTAGCAGCCCTAATGGCTCTGACCAGAATTTGTTTAGTTACTGGGGCTACTTTGTGACACTCAGCACAGCAACTGCAATAGGTAGCAACATCTTCATGAATTCCAGGCCAGTAAACTATGTACAGCAATCTGGCAAGGGTGCGATCCCTCTCCGAGTGACCAGCCATAGGACTATCATGTGCTGTCTGTAACAACTCAGATCTATACTTTTGTGGTATAACCAATTGTTCTATCTGGTCCTGTGTCTGAGGTTGAACCCAAACTCTGTACGGTATCCCATTACATTTTTTAAACATAGTTTCACCCTATTTTGGTTTCACCCCCCAGCTGCTTAAAATAACCCTGAAGAGAAACATTATTAGCTTATTCGGAAAGAAAATCACAATCAGTTATCAATTTAGTTTCAGCATTTTCATATGTTAACCCCTTATGTCCATCAATCTTTTGTTGCCACTGTTTCTTCAGGCGTCGTCGTTCTTTCCTGGACTTGCAGATCTTGAAGCTGTGCTCAAACAAGTTTGAATCAAAATCAGCAAAAGGAAAACAGTCCGCACCATCTGAGATTTTCTTTGCCTGAGCTGTGGTCACCACAGCTGCGGAAACAGTTGCAGAAACATCAGGATTTACTCCTTCTTTGATTAACTCAGTAAATCCTGGAAAGTCATTTCCAGTAATCACAGGTACAGTAACTTAGGAACTACCCCCACTTTCATTGGGTATGACACACCATTAATAGTAAGAATCACTTGACTGGTGGGATAGTATCCAGTGTCCCCAAGGATGCAGATGACACCAGTACCTGGTCATTTTGGACAGTGTTTTCCTAGCACTTCAATATGCACTATTGTCTGTCTGCTTCCTGAATCTATAAGTCCTTTCACAGTCTTATCTCCCATCTTCACATCTGGTAAGTACTTGCCCCAATTTGCTAAGGACAAATCTACTCCATTGTCACTCTTCTTACTATGGCAATTTCTTGCAATATGACCTGGCTTATTACAGTTATAGTAAATAAAGTCTTAGAGTACAGATTAGTTACCCCCACCAGAGTTATCAGACTTGGAGTTTAAATGGGAAAAAGAGTGCCTTACTGGTGCTTGGCTGATACCTCACTGTTGTGGCATCTGTCTGGCCATTTGATAGTCTTCAGCCAAAGCAACAGCCTTTGCCCCACTTTCTGGTCAGTGTTCTTTTACCCAAAGCTGTACATCTATGGGTAGAATGCTGATGAACTGTCCCATTACAAATGTTCTGATGTTTTGCCCTCTGGTTGGGAGTCATTTCATGAGGAGTTCTCTGAGATGGGTGAAGGCTTCTCGAGGATTGTCAACTGAGTTGTACTTCAGAGACTGAAATCTCTGCCTGTAGGTTTCTCCTGAGATGAAATACCTTTTCAAGACTTCACTTTTCAGCAGGTTATGGTTTTCTGACTGTGCAGTGTTCATAATGCTGTAGGCAAGTTGAGCTTTCCCTGTCAGGTAAAGTCACAGTCTGATTGCCCATTGCTGCTTTGACCACTGGCAGGCTGCGGCAGCCCTTTCAAAAGTTGTCAGGTATGCTTCAATATCATACGAGGGACATAACTTTGTAAGTTTAATGTATTTTAAGTTGTTTGTGTCTTGTTGCTTTGCTGGACCAGTGCCAGATGGTTCCATGTCATAAAAGCAATTGAGCAACAATGATCGCTATTATGGTGCATGTACATCACCAAAAATAATTTCAGCAATGCACACTGGCAGCACACAGAAAAACGGCACCTGAGACCTACAGGTCTCATTTTTAATGAGGGGGGCTGTGCTCCCGCACCCCCTACTTATGGATTCTCAACTCCAGGGGGTGCATGTTGGAGGGGGAAACTTGAGGAAATACCAGGTTGCAAAAAAAAAAAAAAAGCACCGCACCAGACCAGAACCCAGTACCCCATGTCTCCCATCTGACCACCCTCTCCATGATGCCAGCAATCCATCTCAGCAGCTGCTCACCACAACCTCTCCCACATGCCATCCCTCCCCCATGTCTCTCCCCCCCCCGTGGGCACATGCATGTGAGTTCCTATTGTGGTTTTCGCCGACCCCAGTATCCGGTCGCCCTCCTCCTCCCTAGGTAGCCATGATCACAGTCGCCGAGATTGACAAGCCATTTTTCTAGGCACTCAATTTCGATCGCTATGGTCATGGACAACTTTGCCAGATTCTCCAGCTTTGATAACTTGTAAGGCATCCATCCATCCATCGCTGTGTCTCTTCTCTACTTTGCTGCTCCTGTCGCTGCATCTCTTCTTTTCTCTGCTTCTCAAGTTGTTGCATTTCTTCTTTTCTCTGTGCCTCCAAATGTTGAATGTCTTTTTCTCTCTGCTGCCTCTCTTCTCTTTTCTGTTTCTCTGTCTCTGTTTGTTGTATAGCCCACCATTTGAAAAAGGCAGTCAGGCTTTCAGATTCAGTAGCTGCTTGTTCTTTTTTTTTCCCCATCTCTGGTTCTGGCTGAACAGTCTCAGGTTGGACTTTTGTTTCTGCTTCTAATTTGGCTGCCATTCTTCTAGTAATCACTCCTGGACTTGCTGCTGCAAAATCCATACCTTTCTGCTATGCTTCCCTAGTACTAGGTCTAGTATCCATGCATAAATCTCCTGGCTTAGAGTATGCATGGTGTAAATCCCTGCTAGGCTGACACCATCTGTAATCGATGCACAGGCCAGGAAGCATAGGAAAACCAGGAGCAGTTGTAAAATTTGCAAATAGCATTTTGTTATTAATAACAGCAAAATAAAAAATAAAAATTGTTCAGTATAACTATTTACAGAGGCAGTACAAACAGAGAAAACAAAGTCCTTCTTCTAAGTGTTTCTTCTCAATTCCAAGTTTCAGTCTCTGTCTCTCCCTTGCACAAGCACTGCTGCTCTTTTTATAAGTCTGTGCCTGGGAAACTCATTAAGAAAACAGCATGCTTCTCGCTCAATATTCTTGTAAGTTTCCAATGTTCTTGCAGGTGCAGCAAAAAGAACATAATGGCCCAGAACTGGCCTCTTGTAGCCAGCTCTGCAGAGATTTTGCATCTAGCATTTTCCAGTTAACCCCTTGAGTTACAAGTAGCTTTGCAATCATTTCAACAGTATAACTATATACATTTTTAAACAAAGGGATCTCGACATCAGTTACATTTCCACATAAAGATTCACATATATATTTTCATACCTGCAGATATGCAAGAGGGAAGAAAAAACAGAACAGCAAGGGAAGGTAGAGAGATAGTGAAGAATAGCAAAACCATTTGAATGATCAGTTCCTAGGTCTCACAAGAACATTTTGTTACACAAGCACACACAAGAGACAGAAAAGGAGAGGATAGAACAGACCCTTGCATTTAAACTCCTTCTGCATAACAAATGGGGCAGGGCCTTATTGAACCCTGTCACAGTCACCAAGTGGGGGAAGGGTGACCCTCCCCTTCCCAGCCTCATAATGGGGGGGAATCCCTGGGGGGCTTTGGGCTCAGTGGATCCAGGGAGCTGAGTGCCAGAAGGGAAGGTGGGGACAGGGCTGAGAACCTGCCTGTGTCAACTTCCAAGACAAAAGGCTTTATGAGAAAAAATGATGTGGTATGTATCACCTTAATAAATACACACACACACACACACACACACACCATGACGGGCATGCTTACAGCATTACAGTAAAGCCACTAAGAATAGGTAATATGTAGAGAGTCTCTTTTCTTGGTACTAGTGAGCCAGAAGTAGGTGTTTTGAAGGGACAAGGTCCATCGGACCTGTAACATAAAATTTAGGAAAGGGGTCACAAAGGATCCATAGTTCTTGAAGAGTAAGTAGGAGAAAGAGGACAAGTTAGACACTGAGTAATACTTATCTGATGGTGATGAAGTCAGCATCCTGCCAGACCCGTTAAAATAAAGACAAAATAGGGTAATATGGAAAAAATACAGTAGTGTGAGCAGAAACAGAAAACGGAGAAATACGAATGGGGTATAGAACAGCATAGGAGTGAAAATTAAAAAAGGAGCTTTAGATAAAATGGTTGCAGTTAGGGCAAAGTAGGAAGACTGAGATACGGAAAAAGAAATAAAATAAAAAAATAAGAAAAGAAAAAAGAAACTGCTGTTTAACAGGGCTCAGCAAAACCACTTATCATCCCAGATGGCCTAGTGGCTAGAATTTAAAAGTAGTAGCCCTGGTGGGCTAGTGGGGAATATTTTGGCCAGTGGGCCATGGCCCAGCATTATTGACAGAATTTAGCATTTTTGTTTTGGGGGCTAGAGTTGTCCCAGGGAGGTAGTAATTTATACAATACTGCTAGTGGGCTAGGTTCCCTGGTAGCCAGTGGCCAATGTAGTTAAACAAAATAAGAACCTTTTCCCTGGGATCTGGTGGTGGTGGTAGTGTTGGAGGTCCCTGGCTCCAATATTGTTTTGCTAGGTAGGGAGGGGGAGTGTGAGGAGAACATCAAGCAGGTTCACTCTTCTGACTTCAGCTGAATCTTCTAGAAAATAGAAGTGGCTCCACATCAGTAATCTGCGTAGGGTGCGCCACATGACCAGCACCATCTGGTTAAGTGTGGCATCATTTATCACAGCAGCATTATGTACAAATGTGGACAGAACTTTGCAACAGGCAAAACATTTAAATGTACAGTTTTAGAAACAATCCTGGCAAATCTCGATGCTACTTGTTGCTTCTGCTGTTTTAGAAGACTTCTGAAACTTATGTCAAATTGCGCCAAATTAGTGAAGCAGAAGCAGCAAATCATCACATGGTCAGGACACTGTCCAGAACAATAAGGTGACCATGGACCTTCCCAGAGCCTCCCATGGCATCAGGTGGACTAGGCTGTGAAACAGGCAGGACACTCAGTGGGACCATAGACAATCTTCGTGCATCCCCCCCCCCCCCGCATCTTGTGAACTAGAACGTTGTCTGGAACCACAAAAGATACAAAGTGTAGGATGGTAAGGGAGAAGAGTATGACAGTTTGTTACCCATCCCCCCCATTCATATAAAACTCTGCACACTTAATCTCAGAGACTGGATAAGAAGGATATAGAAGTCTGTTACATACCCCACCCCACCGCGGTATCAGGTAGATCAGACTGTGCAACAGGCAGACACTCAATGGGACCATGGAGCTTCCCCAAGGCCCCACCACCATCACTGCATTATGTGGACCAGGCTGCTGTTCTGAACCATAAGGAAGATAAAGTGCAGGATGGGAAAGCAGAAGGTACAGCAGTCTGTTACCCATCCCGCACTATATGTAACAACCCAGTACCATTAATCTCAGAGGCAGAATGAGAAGGGCACACAGCAGTTTGTTACCCAACCTCCCATTCATATTACAACTGCAGCATTAATCCCAGAGGTAGGATGAGAAGGGTATAGCAGTTTGTTACCCATGCCCCATTCATATTACAACTGTAGCATTAATTCCAGAGGTAGAATGAGAAGGGTATAGCAGTTTGTTACCCATCACCCCATTCATATTACAACTGCAGCATTAATCCCAGAGGCAGGATGAGAAGGGTATAGCAGTTTGTTACCAACCCCCCATTCATATTACAACTGTAGCATTAATTCCAGAGGTAGGATGAGAAGGGTATAGCAGCTTGTTACCCATCCCCCCATTCATATTACAACTGCAGCAAAAATCCCAGAGGCAGGATGAGAAGGGTATAGCAGTTTGTCACCCATCCCCCCATTTATATTACAACTGTAGCATTAATTCCAGAGGTAGGATGAGAAGGGTATAGCAGTTTGTCACCCATCCCCCCATTCATATTAAAACTGCAGCATTAATCCCAGAGACAGGATGAGAAGGGTATAGCAATTTGTTACCCATCCCCCCATACATATTACAACTGCAGCATTAATCCCAGAGGCAGGATGAGAAGGGTATAGCAGTTTATTACCCATCCCCCCATTCACATACCAACTCAGCACCCAGTCTTCCATCAGTCCTGAAACACAGACACACTGCATTCAGGAGTCCCCCTTAAAGCCTCTTAATTGGCTTTAATTTTCAGGTGGATCAGTCCTTTATTAGAACTAAAAAAATGCCCTCAATCCCTCAGATGCCATCTCTCTACATGTAGCTGCTTATGTGGACATGCTCATGGTATCTTAAAGAAAGACTATACTGGCTGGGTCCTTTTATAAATTCAGTGTATGACATGGATAGAGAATTGCTGACTACAATACTGCTACATACAAATGATTCCTGGTCTACTGAAAGAGTTTGAAAATATTTCATGGCCATCAATGAGGTAAAGAAAAGAATAACCAGCGGACAAATAGATTTGTAATCTAACGCCAATGGCAATAGGCAATTTGTTTTTACAAAGGCTGATATCAGAGAAGCTAAAGTTGTGCATTAAGTTTCTCTCTGAGAAGTTGTGGAATATTTACTGTAAAACTGGATAACGTAAATCTATAAGAAAAAATAGCATTTTTAATGTCTATAAGCTATGTTAAAGTATGTATGCATGTTTTTTCTTTTATATTTGATATTCTGTGTCATGTTTTTAATGTGTTGATGACTTTCAAGTCAAACAATGATGATGATGATGATGATGATAATGATGACATGTGGCAGCTTGAGTCTCTTCAGTACTGAGAAGGAATAATGCTACTAGAACAAATCTCTCCAGCAGCCACGCCTAATGAAGTTACAGTCAAGCTCCCCTGTAAAATTCACTTTGATTTATTATACATCCTGGTGTGACATTGCTGATCATCGGACACCCCCTCATCGCACAAAACCATTTAACAGCTCTCCTTCTGTCATTATACCTCTGCTTTCATGCAGCCTGAAGTTCATCCCATAGACCGCACGATTTTCCATCCTGAAATTCTGCGCTATCTGCCTGTATATGCACACCAAGTACATAACTGATATGACCCCCCACAAGCTGCACTTCTGCCTGATTGCGATCCCCTACTTCATCTCACCCTCAAACTAGTACATTACTTCTGCTTTTCATGCAATATGCGACACCAACACCACTGCATCACCAATTATAAATTATAGTTACATCACAGGGGGAACTCAAGAATGATTACTGCCATCAGTGCAGTTAAATAAAAGTCATTTTGTAATTCTTTATTTAAATAGATCACTTGCGATAGTGAGAGAGACGCACATGACAGTGCAGGGGGGGAGTATTCAGAATCATAAAATATACAAACAAAAAAAATGAATGGGGCAGAAACTGAGAGAGAGTCAGGAAAAGACTATGGCAAAAAAAAAAAAATCAAAAACAGAACTATGGCCACAAGGCAAGAACTATATGAAACCCCACAGCTTCCAACGATAATACAGAATAATTCCAACATTGCATACACAGTTTGTTCTCTAAATGATAAAATTAGTTCTGAATTGATTGTGGAAGCTCTGGACACATTTATATATAATTACTCATCAATAAAATGCTTGGTATCTTTAGGATCTCTGAACAGATATACCTGACAATGAACAGTAACTCTTATCTTCGCTGGCTGTAACATGGAAGCAGTAGCCCCAATATCAGACAAGCTGACTGAAGTCATGGCAGTGCCTCCGCCATGTCTAAGATGGCCACCGGAGTTCAGTGCATATGCATGACAACTCACACAGGTGAACAGGGCTCCAGCAGCCATCTTGGACATGGCAGACTGTGTTGTGTACTGCTGGGTAAAATAGTGCACTCATGGGGGGCCGGGGAGTGAGCAAACTGATTTGGAGTTGTGGAAGGATCATTCCATACTCCAAATTGGAAGCATTCCTTGGTGTCAGTATGGTAGCTCATTTTTAGAACTACTGCAAGATGGTTGCAGGCTCTGTCCAACTGCAGCCATAAAAAAGGGAGAAGAGTGGAAGTAAGTAGCAGACAAGGGTTGGCATTTTATAACAGTTTTGATATATTAGGAAATGCTGTAACAGGGCCTACACAAACAATTGAAAGGGTCACATCTACAAAAACTAGTGATTTTTGCACTAACCAGTGAGCCATCTAACTGCACTTTCTTAATGTTATGATACACATACAGTGACTAACACATATACATTTATACGCATATCTATTCCAGTGCAACATAGCAGTCATCCTCGGTGGGCTAGAGGCCAACCCCTACCGAATGCCAATGCCCCTTCATGCATTAGCTACCAACCACACTCCCATCAACTGAGGACCCCGCCCCTCACCCCCACCTCCTGCTCACCACTCCCCGGTATGAAAGG
This sequence comes from Neoceratodus forsteri, assembly GCA_016271365.2. Lineage (NCBI taxonomy): Eukaryota > Metazoa > Chordata > Ceratodontiformes > Ceratodontidae > Neoceratodus > Neoceratodus forsteri. The sequence goes on from CM057449.1 coordinate 1,307,094,116, forward strand.
TGCTGATCGGTGACTGTTACAGCCCTCTGTTCACTTCCTTGGCCATCACAGCATGATTGTGAGTACTGAACATATGCAGGATTGCACTCTGTGATGTCTGTTGGTGGCTGGCCAAGGAGATGAGCAGAAGGCTGTGCCAGCTACTGATCTTCACCACTCATACCAGGAAGTGGTAAACTGGATTTGGGGGGTGCAAGGCAGGGGTGCATTTGGGTGGGGGGACAGGAACTAAGTTGTCAGGTATCAAACAGAAAATGTTGCCGGGACTCCACTCCAGAGGAGTGTAGTCAGTAACAAACAGGATGTATTATGTGCAAGAACAGAAATGATCTATTACAGTATCAACAAGGCTTTCGACACTGTTCCACATAAGAGGCTTGTAAACAAGTTAGGCTGTCTGGGAATGGGTCCCAAGGTGGGTTAGAAACTGGTTGAGGGATAGAACACAGAGGGTGGTGATAAATGGAACTCAGTCCAAGGAAAGGAAGGTGACCAGCAGGGTACACAGGGATCAGTTCTGGGGCCAGTTCTATTCAATGTCTTCAAAAGAGACATAGCGGAGTGGTTGGAAGGAAATTTATGCCTCTTTGCAGATAACACTAAGATATGCAACAGGGTAGACACTCCAGGAGGTGTGGAAAGAATGAGGAGGAACATAGGTTAACTAAAGGAATGGTTAAGGGTGTGACAGCTAAGATTCAATGCAAAGAAGTGCAAAACCATGCATTTGGGTCACAGGAACCAAGGGGAAGCTTACATGATGGGGGGGGGTCCTGACTGCCTAAAAACAGGAAAGGGGTCAGGCGAAATGATTTTATTTTTATTTTATTTAAACAGCAGTTTGGAAAACCTTTGAGCCATAGGCTCATTTACAAAGGTACCTTGTCACAGTAAGACAAACGAAAATACACAGTATAGCAGTACAACACATAAGTATAACAGTAACTTAAGACATAGATACAAACAAGCTGGTACAGGTAGGATTGATGCAAACAATACCAGAGTTATGTTGTCCTTAGCAGCTTAGTAGTAAGCTTTGTCATAAGTATTGAGTATGGCTTTGACTAATGGCAATTACAGCATCGGGTGTTAATAAGGTGGTTACGTAAGGAAGTTTTGAAGCACAATATAGTTGGAGCTTCGGAGATGGAGGGGGGCAGTGTGTTGACCCAGAAGGGGGCCCTAAAGCTGAAGGCTCTTTGGCAGTGAGAGGCCCTAGCTCTAGGGATAACAAGAGAAGTTTTCCCAGAGGTCCAAGTATGAACTAGTGGGACAGAGCGGCATATGGTGGTGGTCAATCCTGGCGGGGATAGCCCAAGGAGGGCCTTTTTTGTAAGGGTACAGGTCAGATATTTGAGGCGCTCGTCAAGATCAAGTACCAGTGCTTTAGTACAGTAGACAGGTGTGTGCGTCAGCCTAGGTGCCCCAGTAATTAACCTGCAGGCCTTATTCAGAGAAAAGTAATTTTATGGAGTGCGGTCTGATCAGCAGCACCATACACCGGCAGTCCATAGTCCTCTAGGGACAGGATAGAGGAGGTGACTGCGAGTCGAAGAGCCTCCGGGGGAGGCAGTGTTTATACCAATGTAAGATGCCCAATCGGATATTAGTGGCAGTGGCTAGGGCAGCGATGTGTCCATGGAAGGAGAGGAAGGGGTCAAAATGGATCCCTAGGTATTTATAGGAGCAAACTTGATATCAGATAATCTAAATGTGACCAAACAATGGGCCAAGGATGTGGGGAGAATCAGTGGGGTACTGGGGTGCATAGGGAGAGGTATCACCAGCAGAAGAAAGGAGGTGGTGATGCCTCTGTACAAATCCATTAGCAATACATCATCTGGAGTACTGTGTCCAGTTCTGGAGGCTGCATCTCCATAAAGACATAGACAGAGTAGAGGCAGTTCAGAGAAAAGCAACAAACATGGTGCAGGGCCTGCACCAAAAGTCATATGAGGAGAGACTGGAGGCCCTCAATATGTATGCCGGAGAGGAGCGATATGATAGAGACCTTAATATCTCAAGGGCATAAATAAGGTACAGGAGGATAGCATCTTTCAGAAGAAGAGATGTTTCTAGAAAAAGGGATCATGACATGAGGCTGGAAGGGGGTAGAATAAGGGGTAATGTGAGGAAGTACAGTAGTTCTTCACAGAAAGGGTGGGGTATACATAGAACAGCCTCCCAGCAGAGGTGGTGGGACAAATTCAGTAGGGTAATAAAAAAATGCATGTGATAGGCATGGGGAACCCTAGTGATAGGAAAGAGAACAAAGCAGGTGATCAAGTAGGGTCTGCGATTTTGGACGCAAGTAGAGAAAATGGGCAGACTGGATGGGCCCAGTGGTCCTTATCTGCTGTCAGTTTCTATGTTTCTATGATACATGGGGAAGGGGTTCGAGGAAAGGATGAGCAGTGACCTGAGAAAACTCAAGGAGTGGTCATGGGTATGGCAGCTGGATTTCTATGCAAAAAAAGTGCACAACAGCTGACCTGGTGGCAAAGAGGGCTAAGGCGGCCTATGCTTTTTCCTTTCCCATGCTGGAAACCCGGGATCAGGAACAACCTTGGGTCCGCCAGGGGGTCGGCTTGGGGGAGTGGAAGAAGTATTAAGTGTCTGGAGGGTAGCTCTCCACTCCCGGGGTGGGGGTGGCTTGACATCTTGGCCCTTGGCTGCCCCAGGTGGAGGTCTGGGGGTAGTGTTGGCAGCTCTGAGCAACATGAAGGGAGGGGCCATGGTTCCACAGGCACATGTGCCTCCACATACATGTCTATTTAATGCAGCAGCAGGGGACTAAGGGAGAAAAGCTGAAACTGGTTGACATGGGCTATATGAAGCCAAGCCCGCCTACTTCCATCCTGCACCAAGGGCTAGTCACCAGCCTCATCTGGATGAGTGTCACTGGGTGGGAGAAGGACAGGGAGGGATCTCGGGCATGGCAATCTGAGTGCCAGACAAGATGGGGCAGGAACAGGGTTGAGAGCCTGCCCACATCAACCAGCAGGAGAAACAGCTCTATGGGGGTGGGGGAGTGCAACATAATGCATTTGGGGCACAGAAATCCAGGAACGGAGTACAAAATGGGTTGCGTGGTACTCACAACCACCAAGTAGGAAAAGAGACCTGGGGTAAATATATTGGATAACCTCAATGTGGCAAAGCAGTTGGGTGGGCTAGTGAGATGCTGAGGAGCACAGGGAGGGGTATCAGCAGCAGAAAGAGGGAGGTGACGTTACCTCTATATAGATCACTGTAGGACCCCACCTAGTTCTGGAGACCACATCTCCAGAAGGACATAGACAGTGGAGGCAGTCCAGAGGAGGACAACTAAAAGGGTGCAGGGTCTGTATCCGAAGCCCTACAAGGAGAGACTAAATGACCTAAATATGTACACCCTGAAAGAGTAGAGGGGAGGGGGTACATGATAGAGACCTTTAAATAACTCATGGGGTAAATAAGGTACATGATCTGCTCGAAAGTATCCATAATATTATGACAGTTCATTTTTCATTATTCATTATCAACCTAATGGGATGTTGTAAGTGCATTGGCAGTGTTGTAACTGGTCTACAAGCAATGCTTCATTGACTGGTGAAGGGTTATTTGAGTAAACAAAAAGAAACGACAGATCCTGGTAGCATTTTAATTCAGACTAAATGAAAATACCTTTTCTTAAAGACAGTTTATAAGAACAGTAAATAACTTTGCACCAGTTCTGTACTAAAAGACCTGAATATATTCTATCACTGCCTAATTATCACTTAAATTATTACCATAAAAAATGGACATTTGTTACATACTTGTCAGCATTAGTTATGGCACAATAGCACCTCTATGGATGACACATACCATAGGTAATGACGGTGGTAGAATCCAGAAAAATAAAACAATCTGCAAAAAGAACTTCAGTAATCTGGAGAAGTGTGCCAACAAGTAGAACTAGACAGATATGCTACTCCTCGGGTTCCACCAACCCGCTTCAACAACTTTGGTGTTGACATCCCCTACAGCGGCAGGTGAAATACCGACAGTCAGTATTTCATCTGTCAGGAGAACACTGTTTTTTTTTTGAGGGGCTCTACCCCCAATCTATGGATAATCAACTCTGAGTCACAGTTGCTTTGTAAGGGGGTGAAACTCTGGCAAAGCTGCCACTGGTGTACAGTGGGACCTTTACAGTGACAATTTCAAATCTGTTCGAAATTGTCACTATAGTAGTCTTTTGCTATAGAGGTTTTGCCATGCTAACATGATACCCTACTCCCCATGGGTTCCCCTCTCAAAATAATAATTACTCCGGTCCGTGTAGCTCTCAACAGTCGCCGGTAATCCACATTTAAAAAAATAACAAGATGACGGTGTGGAGTTTTCCGCGCATGTGCGACAACTCACACATGTGCCATGATCTCCAGTGGCACAGTCCACCATATCCAAGATGTCTACCAGAGTTCTCTGCACAAGCATGACTCATTACTCATGTGCAGAAAACTCTGTGCTGCCATTTTGACCACGGTGGACAGTGCCATGCTCCATAGATACCGACAAAATAGTGTGGTGAACGTGTAGTGATTGCCATTCACCTCCACTATTTAAAAAGTCCATTCGGTATCTGGTGAGCTCCCTTTTCTCTATGGAGATCGCAAGACATCTGTAGGGCTACGCCCACTGCAGCCATGAAAAGAGGATAGGTGAGCATTTAAGAAGTATCGACAAACAAGACAAGAACAATCCCCATACTATGTATGTATCTAAGATGGGCAGTGGACACTTATTTAAGTTTTTTAGGATTGGAAAAGTGAGTCTAAATGTACATGGAGCAGTCTTAGATTACAAACTGCTACATAGAGAAATCTTTTGGCAATAAACGATGAAGGCCAACCACCAACCAGGTTAAAATGATCTGTTGTAGTTAAGTCCCTTTCTTAATAAATGATTATGTATTGTATGTGTACCTGTACTACTGTAAATAGTGTTTTTGCTATGAGGCCAATTATGTCCATATTATGCTAGTTCTATGACATAAGAAACAAGTTCTAGCCAGAGCCAATAGGGCTGTGAAGAGCTACCAAATGACCAAAGTTATTTTCTTGTTGGTGCCATATAGTGCTGTTTAGTCACAGTCATCAAAAACTGGCATGCTGCTAATTCAGTCCTCTTGAATGTATTTAGTCAGAGCACATGCTACTGTGTGTGTGTGTGTATATGTGTGTATTTATATGAATGTGTGAGCATGCAACCTGTCGTACCCATGGGAATGAGATAGCTAACACAGGCTGCAGCTGTACTGTCCATAATCTGACATTGTAGTCTGACTATCAGAGTTTCAGTTAATTCCAGAACAACATATAATGAGTTAACCACTAGGTTGCCGAAAGAAATAGAATAAATCTATTAGACTGAGCCGAACAGATGATAGAAACATCAGTTTAAATTTTTGGTTTTTTTAATATCCTGAGAAGTTCTGAGGTACAATACAGTAGCATCCCCCCCTTCAGATGCCTTTAACATAGAGCAGCAAATAACAAAAATCAGAGGGGGGGGGGTGCACTATTTTGCAGTTGTGGAGGAATACTTTCAAAAGTCCAAAAAGAGAGTTCCACGATCAGCCATTTTAGAGCTACAATCTGATCCCAAAAGGTCTGTAGGTTCCGCCCACAGCCCTAAAAAAATATTTTTTTTACCATAGCATATGTACTAGAGATGTTCTTCTGCTTGTTCTAATGTTCCTCATTATTGTGAAATACTATATTCAATTGTTGTACCCCCTTCTTAGATTATTTGCAAATTACTGTGACTCAGAATTACCTTTTTGCTCACATGAGGATATAAATTTTTCTGAGTACGTATTTTTTCTGTGCCTTAGTATAATCTTATCTAGCTGTATTGATGTTGTGAGTTTTATCTTCTGATAGTGGTTGCTGTGAATCTAAGTAAACCAATGTTTGTTTGTTTTTTGCTTTCTGTTTATGCCCCCCGCCCCTGCGCTGCACCGTCGAGAGTCACCTATGACATCTGTCCCCCTGTTCCTTCTTACCTGGAGCCCACGGTAGTCCCCCCATGTAGCTTTGTTTTTTTCCCCCCAGGTGGGGATGAAGTGGAGCCCATACACCCCGAGCATCTGGATTTTGTCAGGGCACCAGTCTGGGACAGGCAGGGGAGTTGGAGATCTGTGCCGGTACTCCATCTTCCCAGAGTGCAGGGAGCCATTTTTCCTGTGATCTGGGTGTGATGTGTGTCCAGAGTCAAGGCATGTCCACTGACATCTGCCACACCTCCCCTCTACATGGCTGGGTGCTTGCTGTATCCCAGGCCTCCATCTGGGACCAGTCAAGCATGAGCCTTATCCCCTTTCCCTCTCCAGAGATGGTGAGCAATCCCATGGATGCTCCAGCCTCCTCCCCCCCAAGCCAGCCCTCTGATTTCCAGGGCTCATTCCTGAACCTGGGTAGCCAGCATCACATGTGGTATTGCTACTACTGCACCAGCAGGGCCAGCAAACCCCTCCTTCCCTCCCTTCCTCCCTTCCTTCCTCCTTTCCTTCCTGGATTGTATCAGACTAATTTTGCTTAGTCCTAGGTTCACATGTTTTGCTACTGTAAATCCCAGCATCCCCTCCAGCTGACATCAAAGTAGCAGGCAGCAGTGGGAGATTCACTAGACTGCTGTGCATGTTAGAGTTTATATAAGTGCTGATCTTTTGTATGCTGGTCCTGCTGTCCTTCCTGGCTAAGTACAGTCACAGAGGATGGTAAATGCAGTTGCAGCCACAGACATGGTCAGATATTTCCAGAAATTTCTGTGATATCTCTGGAGAAATTACCTGCTTGCCTGCAGTACCACTATGGGCCACCAGAGAGAATCTCTTTAGATACATTGCAAAATATCTGGAAATATTTAAATGGGTCTATGGCTGTGACTGTAGCTCCTGAATAATAGCTGATCTGGAAAACATCTGATCAGAGATAAGAAGAAGAAGGAGAATCAGCATTTATATAGCATTTTTCATACACAGTGTATCTCAAAGTGCTTTACAAGCAATGCTAGACTGGTAGTGAAGTGACTGAATGTGTAATGGAGGCCATATCACACATCAACACCCGCACACAGCCTGGACAATTGTATGAACCAGTTTATGGGAAGGGGAATGTTGGCCAAGACACTGGGAATGTCCCCTACACTTTGCAAAGAGTGCCCTGGGTTCTTTTACTTCCACCTGGACACCCACCAGGACAACACCAAGATGGGTAGAAGGGACCTTGGTTTAACATCTCATCAAAAGGATGGCACATCCCAGCAGTACAGTACCCTTTAATACTGCACTCAGATGCCAGTGTTTTAGGTGCAAATCCAATCCCGGTGCGGGATGAGAACCCATGACCTTTTGGTCCAGAGGTGGATGTGCTACCAACTGAGCCACGCTGACACCTAAGCTCTTACATGCACTGCAGGCTATTAAATCTTCCACTGCTGCCTACTGCTCTGATGTCAGTTGCAGGAGATTCTGGGATTTGTAGGATCAGTAGATGTCTGTCTGCAAGTAAGCAAAATTATCCTGATACAGTCCACTATACTACAGTAAATAAAAAAGTAAACCAAAATGTTTTTGCACACAAAGTGCATATTGGTGCGAGCCCTACACTTGAGTGTGGGGGCCCCTTTGTGCTAACTGTTCCACTTTAAATGTGGTTACAGTATTGTGTGCACCATAAACTACAGGCTACAGTGTGTCACAGAGAAAAAAACAGGTGGTGTGAGTTCGAGGTTGCTAACCTCAACACAGATGCAACCAAGCAAGCGAGATCGCTCTCAGAAAGCAAGCAAGAAAATAAAATAAAGATGCTTACATAGCCAGATTTACTATGGTGAACAATTTTATTTAGCTGTGGAGGACTCTAATCCCCAGCAGCTTCACCCATACTTGTTCTTCATCAGGGGGTGCTCACTTATGAAGACCATGTACGGGTTGAAGCCATTGAGGATTAGTGCCCTCCATGGCTAAATAAAATTGTTCACCATGGTAAATTTGGCTATGTAAACCTTTTCATTTTCTTGCTTGCTGAGTTCGATTTTGTTTGCTTGGTATTGTGTACACCATGCCTTGAAAAAGCACATTGGGAGCATGCACAAAGCATTGGGGTGGGGTAAGTGCTGCTGTTTTTACCTTGTTTGCAGTAAGTATTGATAGTACTCCTATGGCCCAGCAGAGGTTCTTTTATTGTTCCTTGAGATCGTTTGAGCCAAGCTTCATTGACTGAATGCTTGCTGCATTTTGCTGTGGCTCTAGTCTTGTTTTCCCTTGAGCTGCTTCCTCTGTCAATAGCCTTTTTTTACCCCACCTCTAGAACATGGCAGGTGTCATTTTTAAAACCCCTCTCACAAACCTGTTGTCACCATCATTCCACAAAATCATGTTTTGGGTGGGTTTTGATAAATGGCACCTGTGATGTTCATATGCTGGAGTAATAAAAAAATACTACCTTGAACATTATAATAATAATAACCTTTATTTATGTAGTGCAATTCCACAACCAAAGCGTGTTAACAATAAAAACATAAAAAATTAAAACCAGTTATTCAACATTCAGCACAACAGAAAATCAATCAATTTATGGAGAATGCCAGATTAAATAAGTACATCTTAAGAGCAGATTTAAAGCTCTCCATGGTCTGGCACTCATGCACCTGATGAGGTAGAGAATTCTACAGGGTGGGCACAGCAAAAGCAAATGCTCATGCCCCAGATGTCTGCAGCCAAGCCCTGGAAATCTCTAGCAATCCCTTGTTGGTGGAGCAGGCAGAGGGGGCGGTCAGGGCCAAGAAGCTCTTTCAGGTAGCTCAGTCCTGGTCCATGTAGAACTTCATAGGTCAGAAGACCAGCCCTGAAGGTGATCTGCCACTGAACTGATAGTCTGCTGGCTCCTTAAGAGTGGTCTTAACTTGTTTTAAATTTTGGAGAGGGTAAGTAAGATGTAGACTGGTACTTCAGCAAATGTCATTAACCACAGAAGAATTGTTTCAAGCTCACAATGCCATTCTTCCCCATCCTGCCCCCCAATGGGTGACCGGAGCAGTCCTTCCCTTTCTCTACTACCTTGAAACTGACAAAAATGAACATATGCTGTCATTGAATGAGCATGTGCTTGTACAAGCATGCACTCATTCATTGAGCTCAGTTGGGCTGCTAGCCATGGAGGTGAGTAGAGGGTTGTGTTGGTGGCCTGCTCGGGGTCGGGGTTGGGAGGGAGTGGGGTGGGGACACTGTCTAACAGGTTGAGGAGTGGGAGGGTCCACTAAACACCAGGGATTACAGTAAGCATTTTTTTAATTAAGAAGAAAGTATTGCGGACTGGTCTGGAATTGGATGTGGCTGGCAATATGTGGGTGGGGCACTAGACACCAAGGCAGTGTGCCAGGGTGGATTTGTTGTGGCCAGCAATCTGGGGCTGGGGGCCAAAACCCACTAGATACCAGGAAGGGACTGGGGATAAATAAGGGATAGCTTTTGGGGGGATAGATTAGGGATTTAATGAAAAAAATATATCTATTTTAACTTGTGGCCAGCGATCAGCGATGGGGGCAGGATACTAGACACCAGGGAGGGAAGGAAAGTCAGGCTGCCAGCTGTTGGGGGGAATGCGACTTCTCCTTGTTTCATTTTGTTTTTTAAGTGCAATTTGCACTTAAAACCCCAAAAAGGAAGGCAAAGTCACAGAAGGCAAATTCCAGGTAATTTTGGAAAATTATGCGATGTGCTCCATGGATGCGAATTTGGCAACTTTGCCGCATATTCACCCGTGGAGAAAAACTGCATCTCTACTTACAATGGCAAGTTGGAAATTAATGAAGGCCACCACTCAACTAAGAAGGGTCTTTCTCCCATCAAGTATCTTTAATCAAATTTTGAATGGGAAGACAGTTATGAGATACACTTTTACTTCAAAAGGGGGAGATGATGTAGGAAAAATTAGGCTAAGATACAAAATCTTTAATATTATTTAATTTAATTTAATTAGATTTAACACTCTCAGTTTATTATTTTATTTTGTTGTTACTTATCATACCAGAGCAAAAGTATTTTGATTAAGGAAATCCTGTGCAAACATGCCAAGAGAGCTCTTTTTTGAGACTACGTGCAGGCTAGTTATTGTGCTTTGAAGTGCGGAAAAAAGAAACAGTTTAAGAAATGAGCATGTTAGTGGGAGGCCAGTGAGAGGAAGGAAGGAGTTAATATGAAAGAAGATATTCTCACAAAAATAAGGAAAAATTTCAGATGCCAGATTCTGAAGTGTTGGAATTATTATTCCAGATTAAGCCAAATAAATCTTTTGCCCCATACATGTTGCATCCAAAAATGCTTCTAGAGTTAAGGTCATTAATTGCAGAGCCACTTACTTGCATCTACAATAATTATAATAATCGTATGGTCCTTATCTGCCGACAGATTCTATGTTTCTATAATTCATTTTCCCTAGGGGAAGTACCAATGGACTGGAAGAAAGCAATCGTAAAGCCACGCTTTAAAAACGGTGATAAGAAAGTGCTGTCCAATTATAGACTCATCATTTTGATGGCTATACTATGCAAAATCAGGGACAGATTTATTAAAAACAAACTACAGATGGAACTTACAAACCTCAGAATCCACGATAATACTCAATATGGGTTCAAAAGGAATAGGGCCAGCATTACCAACATGCTATGTTTCTATGAAAAAGTCAGCAAATGCATTAATGAAAATACACCAGTGGACATTGTTTTCCTGGACTTTCAAAAAGTTTTCAATAAAGTCCCTCATTCTGTATTACTACATAAAATGGAAAACTTGGGATTGGACAAATGTATAATCCTATGGGTACAGAAATGTCTATGTGGTAGGACACAAACTGTACAAATTAAAGGTGTGCTCTCTGACAATGGTACAGTGACTGGGGGGTCCGTCAGGGCTCGGTTCTGGGCCTGTCTCTTTTTTCATTATTTATTAGTGACCTCAATACAAATAGCAGCTTTAGTAAAATTTGCTGATGACATTACTTTGGAGGGGTTGGGGGACCAGTCAAAACTACTCAAGAAACGAACAAACTAGTACAAGACCTGTTCAAGGTCAAGCAATGGACCATAATGAATAAAACAAGCTTTAGCATAGATAAATGTTCAGTTTTACACCTCGGTAAAAATAATTCAAATCAGGATTTTTATTTAAACACCACTCGTATTAAAGAGGTTGATACTGAAAAAGATCTGGGTGTTGTAATTGACAGGGAGCTCAAAGTCAATACTCACTGTGTAAAGTTGGTGCACAGAGCAAATTACCTGGTATATTGTGTTATAAAAGCTTTTGTGATCCAGTATAGACAGTACATTATACCCATTTATAAAATGGGTTGCATAAAATGTGTAACCCCATTGGTGGACTGGGTCTGTGTGGTCATTCATTAATCCTCTAGTATAGGCACAGCTACTGTGAAAGGGCTACAAACAGTGGGATCCTAGGGCAGACCGGAGCTCCTTACCTTGTGGCCATAAGTAGGGAGAACTGAAATGGCCAAAACAAACAAAATACGCAGATGCAGGATCAACCAGATAAAAAAAAAAAAACAATGCAGAATCAACCAGATGTTTTAAAATACTTAATAACACAGCTAAGAGGATTCCTCATATACAGTAAGCCCTCTTTGCTTAAGAAGAAATAGGGCTGCCATGTTTTTTATTTTCAAAAACCCGCCCACACACAACTAGCAACCAGTGAAGGCCAGAGCTAGACAGGAAGGGACGTCTGCTCCCTAACGAGCTACTTTTCTTGATTGACAGACATGGTGAAAAGAAAGATGGTTTTAAACTATATTAAGCAGTAATGATTATTTTATTCACTCAAAAACATTCCATTGTGCAATAACCCACTCCAGCCCCGTGTGTGTATTGGGGCATTAATGCACTTCTCAGCTGGTTGAAGTCACTCGGGCAAGCCCTCGTGCCTCACAACGCACCTGAGGTGTGCATTAATGCCCCGATACACCCATGGTCTGTTGTGGGTTATAGCATATTATCAAAGATTTATCAGGCCACACCTGGCTTACTGTAATCAGCTGTAGAGTCCATTCATGAGAAAGGACGTGGACAGGGTGGAGAATGTGCAGTGGAGAACCACTAAATTAGTGTCCAGTTTGCAACACATGATATATGAAGATAGGCTGTAAACCTTAGGGATGTATCAATTGGAACAAAGACGTGTTAGAAAGGACCTTATGATGATGTATAAGATATTGAATGACACCAAGTTAGTAAAGGAAATGTGGCTAGAAATTCATGTTAAACCAGATGGACTAAGTTCTCACAAAAAAACAAACTGTGTTAGAACACACCAAAAGAAACAGCAGATTATATGCTTATATGCTTTCTCTCAGAGGACTGGTAGATGGTGGAATGCACTACCAGAGGATGTAGTGCTAAGCAGTAGCAAAGATGTGTTCAAACACAGATTGGATGATTATCTTTTAAGTAAAGGGGCAGGATGGACCCACTGATTGGGTGGACAGACAAGATGGGTATTTTTCACCTTCATCTGTCCAATAACCCTGTGTAATACCCAGTGTAATGCTAGATCAAAGGGCATTGCACACATTCCATGGAGGGATGTATCTGAAACATCAGATGACCTCCATAACTTAAAGATGCCACAATGGCATTGGAATGTGGGACTGTTATAAAAATGTAGGTAACGTTTTAGTAAAGAGGTTTTGAACTGTTGATCAAAGGACTTAATAACTAATTGATAAAGGGAGCTTGGCTCAACACTTAAATAAAATGAACCCACATGCTTTTGAGGGATTTTGGCTAGAGAGATACAGTAGATAAGACAAAGGTGCCTGAACATTTGTCCTTTGCTGCCTGCCTTGGACACAGCTCCTCTTCTTGCCTTAGACACAGAGAAGGAAAGGGCTCTTTATTTTTGCCCTTAAACATGAACACACAAAGGTCTCTGAAATTTCTCACTTGGACAGTATGTAAGTGCTATGGAAAGACAGAAGAGGATTTTTAGACTTTGTCATGTACCAGCAACAGCCTGTAGCCTTGGAATTTTATTCTTTTGCTAAGATCCCGAAAAAGCTGGTCTGATATCTGATCCAAGCTAACAAGACAATACCCATAGTCTGTGTAACAAGCTCCCTGAACTAGTGGCCTTGATGGAAGAGGGTTGCCTGGATATTGTGGCAGTCACAGAAACATGGTACACAGAGAACCATGACTGGGATGTCAACATACCAGGATACACAATCTACAGGAGGGACAGGGAGGGTAAAAGAGGAGGAGGAGTAGCTCTCTATGTGAAGGAAGGGATCAAAGCAACAGAACTAAAGAGTAAACAGGGAGCAGATGAGGCACTCTGGGTCACCCTGGAGACAGGAAATGGCACCACAATCCGCATGGGGGTTGTATACAGACCCCCATCTCAGGGGGAGGGAATGGAAAAGGAAATGATAGAAGGCTTCCTTAGAATGGCAGAAAAAGGGGAGATATTGTTGATGGGGGACCTGAATATGCCAGATGTTAACTGGAGCACCTTTGCTGCAGGCACATCCAAGAGCAGGGTCATTCTTGATGCCCTACAGGGGGCATGCCTCAGACAGCTAGTATTGGAACCCACTTGGGAGGGAGCAATCTTAGACCTGGTACTCTCAAATGGGGACAGAGAAAGAATCTCAGATTTAGAAGTGGGTAGCCATCTGGAAACAAGCGACCACCAAACAGTGTGGTTCACGATAAACACAGCCATACAATCAAGCCATACAAAAGCAGGAGTATTGGACTTTAGGAGGGCTGACTTTGGGAAAATGAGAGAGTGCCTCAGAAAAGCACTAGCAACAGGCAAGAAGGAGGGGTGGAGAAACAATGGGAGTAATCAAAACAGCCATCACAGAGGCAACAAGCCTTTGTGTAAAGCAAATCAATAAAACACAACGAAGGAAAAAAATGCTATGGTTCTCAAAGAGGTGGCAGGGAAGGTTAAGGAGAAAAGGATAGCATTCAGGAAATATAAGGAAACACAGAAGGAGCAGGACAGAGAACTTTATCAGTTAAAGCAGAAAGAGGCTGGGAAGGCAGTCAGAATAGCAAAGGCCCAAACCGAGGAAAGGATAGCCAATTCTGTTAAGAAGGGGGATAAGACCTTTTATAGGTACATTAGGAGCAAAAGAAAGACCAAAGGAGGGATACTGAGGCTTAATAAAGGGGAGGGAATGTGAGTAGAGGGTGACAGTGAAAAAGCAGGGATACTGAATTAATATTTCTGCTCAGTATTCACAAAGGAAGAGGAGGGGGAGGTACCTAAACCAAACAAGAGAAACATTCTGAAGACAGGGGTCAATACCAGTCCATTTACAGAAGAAAGGGTTCTGAAAGAACTAATAAAATTGAAGGTGGACAAAGCAATGGGGCCTGATGGGATACACCCAATAATTCTAAAAGAACTAAGGGTAGAACTAGTGACACCGCTGGCTACTCTCTTTAACAAATCATGGGAGGATGGGGTGGTACCCGAGGACTGGAGGAGGGCAGATGTGATTCCTCTTCACAAAAGTGGGAGCAGGACAGAGGCAGGAAACTACAGACCAGTTAGTTTGACCTCAGTGGTAGGGAAAATGATGGAATCACTTCTGAAGGAAAGAATTGTTGAGTACCTAGAGGCCAGTGGGCCACAGGACCCAAGGCAGCATGAATTCATGATGGGAAGGTCATGTCAGACGAATCTAATAGATTTCTTTGACTGGGTGACCAAAGTAGTGGACCAGGGAGGGTCTGTGGACATGATCTACCTAGATTTTAGCAAGGCATTTGATACAGTCCCACACAAAAGATTAATACACAAGTTAGCCAGCCTTGGAGTGGGTCCCAAGGTGGTAGCCTGGATAAAAAATTGGCTAGACAACAGGACGCAAAGGGTAGTAGTAAATGGAGTACACAGTGAAGAAAGAAGGGTTACTAGCGGGGTACCGCAGGGTTCAGTACTGGGACCGGTCCTTTTTAATGTCTTTATAAGTGACATTGCAGAGGAACTGGAAGGAAAAGTATGTCTGTTTGCAGACGACACAAAGATCTGCAACAGGGTTGATACACAAGATGGGGTAGAAAGGATGAGAAGGGACTTGGCAAAGTTGGAGGAATGGTCAAATGTATGGCAGCTCAGATTCAATGCAAAGAAGTGCAAGGTAATGCACATGGGAAATAAAAACCCAGAGGAAGCGTACACAGTGGAGGGTGAGATACTGACAACAGTAAAAATGGAAAGGGACCTGGGGGTAATTATATCAGATGACCTAAAGGTGGGCAAGCAATGTGAGAAGGCAGTAAGGAAGGCTAGGGGGATACTGGGATGCATAGGAAGAGGCATCAATAGTAGAAAACAGGAAGTTGTTATCCCTCTGTACAGACAGTTGGTGAGACCCCATCTGGAGTACTGTGTGCAGTTCTGGAGACCCCATCTCCGCAAAGACATAGAGTGGAGGCTGTCCAGAGGAGGGCAACCAAAATGGTACAGGGTCTGCACCAGAAGACATATGAAGAAAGACTAAAGGAGCTTAATATGTATACCCTTGAGGAAAGAAGGGAGAGAGGGGACATGATAGAAACTTTCAAGTACGTCAAGGGAATCAACAAAGTCCAAGAGGGTAGCATCTTTCAGAAAAAGAGATGTGCAAGAACAAGGGGGCACAATTTGAAGATAGAGGGGGGACGGCTCAGAGGTAATGTGAGGAAGTATTTTTTCACAGAGAGGGTTGTGGATGCATGGAACAGCCTCCCTGAGGAGGTGGTGGAGTCAAGAACAGTGGGGGAATTCAAGAATGCATGGGACAGACATAAGGCAGACCTAGTGGGGGGTAGGAGGAAGTAAGCTGTTGGTTAACTAGGATCTGCAGCTTATCTGTTAGGTAGGAAAATGGGCAGACTAGGTGGGCCAAGCAGTTCTTATCTGCCGTCAAATTCTATGTTTCTATGTTTCTACTACCTGAAAGACAATGCTCTGTGGAGAAGATCCAGAACTGGACTGACAACTGCAGAATCTGTCAGCACAAAGACATCCTGCTTCCCTGCTGAGACTGCAGATAAAGAGGTTTCATGCCAGCTAACAAACCTAAGTATTTATTTAATAATACTTTTACTAAAAGGCATGTTTTTGGATCAGTATAATTGGGTGTGGGGTAAAATTTGATTTTCATTGCAATCTGACAGGTGTGCGTTGTAGATTAACATGCTTAATCAGACCTGCCAAGAGATACATCATGGTATTACTATATATATATATATTTTTTTTTTGTTTGTTTGTTTGTTTTGTTTTTGTTTCCATTTGTTCCCCCTAGTCAATCTCCAACTGCCAAGAGCCCCAGTCCAGTCAACCTAACTTCCACCATCTTCCTTCAGGGTTTGACCGCTCTGGCATGGTTAGTAGGGTTCCCCAACACCTGCTGTGGTCAAGGATTAAGTTCAGACCAGTGTTCCCATTTGGTTGGGTGTATGGCCTACAGGCACTCAGCACCATCCTGTCACTGGTATTTTCCCATTTTCAGTGCCCCTGAGAGGTGTGGCATGCAATAACATCAGGACACATGCCATGGGATTCCACATAACGTGTGTTATGTCTCCCCTGTCACTTGGTCTGGACTGTTATTCCCCCAGCTTCCACCATAGGCCAGGCAAGCACTGGACTCTGCCCACCCCCTCTTCTGAAGGTGAAAAGCAGTCCTTTGGATGTTCAAACTTCCTCCTCCCCAGCTGGCCCTCCAATGCCCCAAGTTCGCTTCTGAGCCTAGGTCATCAGTGGGAATCCACATGGGGAGAGGTTTGAGTGATCTGGTGTGCATGTATAATCTCGTGGGGGCAGTCTCTTGATGTGTCAAATTTTGTTTGATTCAGTTGTGTGGTGTCTGAGATACAGAATGTGACAAATACAGAAATGTCATTTTTTTGTTGTTGTTGTTGTTTCTTTGTCCACCTGCATCTTAGAAACTGTTTTAAACTGTGTTCTGCAATTTTCAGGGTAGGTAGGGTTTGCCTCACAGATGTGCCTTTTGCTGGTTTGGTTACATATATCACTTCCAAGCAAAACAATTGATAGAATGTTCCAGTCCAGAGTTATGACAGTCTTTATGGTGCAGACCCGTGCCATCACACATGCACCAACCTGAGTGATAAAGAAATGGAAAAAAGGTATGTGTCCTGGTGGCCTTACATGACTGCAAACCTGTGCACTCGAACTTCTCCCCATGTGGATTGCCAGTGGCGAGACAGTGGGAGTAGTGGCAGATGGTGTTGGGAACATCTGAATACCCAAGAAAAGGAGTAGGCAGCAATGGTTCCAAACAGCTAGATGAAAGAAATAATGTCCCGCTTTCTCTGTTTGATGTTGAATTCTCACTGACAGGTTGTAGACCAAGCTAATGGAAATTCTTTTTTGTTCCTCACATTCTCTAAAAGTTGTTCTTAATGGTTCTGTGTTAAGAACATCTTTTGGAAGTTATGGCAGGACCTAGACCAAGAGATTGTGTCTTACAGTTGGTGAGACATAAAGGGAACATCTATGTGGATGCTGCTGCAGTATGTTTATTCCTGGATCTCTGCTACTCTATCTGATAATGGAGGAAACAGTGTGATAGTATCAGGCAGTCCTGAGGAAACACGCAGTGACCTGCACATTTCTTATGCCAACTAGATTAAGGATTTGTGCATGGGGAAAAACATTCATGTTCTTAAATCACAAAGATGCTGGCTGATGGGCACAAAAACTGGACAATAAAGCATCTGGCAAGGAAACATATGTGGAACAAGGACATCAGCAAAGGGAAGAGCAACGGAGGATATTTGGGCAAGAATCATTGGAGGAAGGCAATGATAAATAAGGCTGGAGGGAGGGATAACTGTCTTAGCTTTTTAAACCGGCAGCCAAAGGAAGCAGATATAAACACCAGCTGTTTCTTTGGGACTGAGCAGGAGAACAATTTGGTACCTGGGGCAGATGGCAATGTACACCTGTCTTTGTATGTGGAGAAATTTTTTTCATGTTTTCCCTATAATGTAGTCAATCTGTACTAGGCCTAATGTATGACTGCCTGGGAGAGAGTTGAGAGTTAACAGTTAAAATTGCATTTTCCCTTTAGTATTTTCTTGGGGTTCTGTTTGAAAGCCAAAAGTTTCAAACTGTAGGGGAGGTTGAGCATTCTAATCTATGTTCAAATAGCTTTAAGAATAAGCCAAGTTTATAGATAAAATGAAGGTGTTTATAGTTAATAATGCAGAAACTATATAAATGTTGCACTTTGTTACTTTGTTATAACATTTATGCTGGTCCAATAAAAGGTATCAAACCATTTACTTCTGGATCTGTTCTTGAAAATGTATGGAACTAATTGTACAAGGTTCTGTGTCTTACAAAAAAAATATACAATGCATGTGTTTACCAATGTATTGTAATTGATTAAAATCAATAAAATACAAATTAAAAAAAGCATCTTTTAGAAACCTCTGCAGAAATGGTTTAATCATGTACTGTAAGTGGAATAACACATTCCAGGTGTACAATTTGCTGCAAAAATTATCCTTTCAGGTGGTTAAAGGCCCTTGACTGTGCCTCAATCATCACCACCCACTGAGGATGTGCTGTTTCTACCAAATTGCCATGAACTGACCATGTTATTCCTTATTTTTTAAATCTTTTTTAATACTTGCTACTAAACATCCTTTGATTCCTTTCCTTGCTCAGACAGTCTTCATGCCTGCCCATTAACCTCAGAGGGTCTTCCAGTGAAAGTTGTATTCAAAGGCCACCCAGAGTGATGCCCACCCATTGGAAAAACTCACCCATTGTGGGCTGTATCCAACCACTGAAATGTATAAACAGTTGTGTGACTGTTTTAGGGTAGTGTGGTCTAGAAGTTAGAGTACCAACTTGGGAATCAGGAGATCAGAAGTTCAAACCCTGCTAGAGTCAAATACTCACTGTGTGATATTGGGCATGTCATAACAACTCAATCCACCAGTCCATGCTGCTGCTTTGGAAATGTCACGAAACTGGACCCCACCGAAAATGTGACATTGTATCTCAGATAGGAAATACTTGGTAAATAAATGTTAAATAAATGGCTTTCATTCGGATGAGACATCAAACCAAGGTCTCGTCTGTCTGTCCTGGTGTCTTTTCCAGTGGACTTTATAGATTTCATGGCACTTCTCAAAAAAAGAGTAGAGGATTTGAAATATGGAAAGCCTTGTTAAAGATATGTTGAATTTAGAGATTAAACAGTTAAAAATGATAGATAATCAACAACATGAATTCACAAGTGGAAGTCCTGCACAACTAACTTACTGTGCTGTTATGAAAATATTAGTAATTTAATGAACTATGCAACCAGTAAGTGTTATGCTTGTGTGACTGTATTACTTTGCTTTGGCCATTCACACTCTCTATTCCATGCAGAATTACTACCCGGTAGGGGTACCAAAGGCAAAGTACCCTTGAAGAGGGTTCACCCCTAGATGTGCCGTGGGAAGGTTCCCTTGGCTAAAGGTACCTTAGGAAGAATCCCCAAAAAGATATTGTAGTAGTACCAAAGAACAATAGCGGTCAGAGGTCATGAGGCATAGAAATAGAAAGACAGCAACAGCAGCTTGATAAAACATGAGGTGTACAGGTTAGTAAGACAGTATGGGTGCTACAGGATACATTGGTGATTGAGGGGGCTTGTTATGGAGAGAGGGAACAGCAAGTAGGGACACCATCCGCCTCCATCCAGTGGCGGAACCTACCTAAGGAACTAGAAAATACTAACTAAGACTGACTAGGATTATGACCTTTGGCACAGAGGAGAGAGAGAGAGCGCAAAAAAAAAACAACCTTTGAGGAAGAAATCTCTGGGGATCCAAGGCCTAGGTCGCCTCCCTTCCAGGCACGGGATAATTTAATTAGTGACAGCTCTGCTCCTACAGTTTGGAATGCCCAATACTTTCTTTCATTTTCTGTTTATATGAAGGTTCAAAGGAGAAAAACATCCATCTAGCCAGTCTCTTGATTATGTGGATGAAATGTTGTTCCTGGAGGCTGACAAGACTGCTCCTATGCGACATGAGTAACCAGGAAGATAATAGATCATATTCCAGAAATCCATCTAACAGGGTTCATGAAGCCATTTATAGTTCAAATGTGCCAGCTGAGGAACATATGAACTGGAGATGGCGTTGAACTGAAGCAGTTAGTTGAATACTCTGATTGGTCACCTATTGTAGAAAGTGGGAAGGAGGCTATGGTAACTCCTTTGTGTAATCTGACAGTTTTAGAGGATGGAAAGTGAAAGAAATAGTGATCACCTGTTCCTCAACTAAGCCATAGTGGGTAGGATGCAGCTAATGATGAGGATACCATACTGTCACTGGGCAGAGAAAAGTTATAACTGATTGATATGAAACATTTCAAGTGCATTTCTGAATGATGATAGGTTGATATTTTGATATTTTCTTAGTCATTGCTTGATACCAGTCAACAGTAGCCCAACTGAAGAATTGGAAAGGATGGAGACTATGGAGGGATCCACTTAAACAAAGAAATACTGAATGCTAGATGACTATCACTTGATAGTGCTATGCTAAGGTTATGATTTCAACAGCAGTAGGTAGTGAAACTGAATTATGTTGCAAGGAGGTAGATATTGCTGGAATGGCGTGCATGGTACAGACGGTAGTGTACTATCTTTGAGCTAAAGTAGGTGGACTGGGTGTTCAAGAATAAAGCCGACCCCATCAAGTCTGAGCTCGGATCGAGATAAACTTTAAAACAGGAATAGATCTTCAAACTGAGGAGCAGCAGTAATAAGCAAGTCCACTGATCGATAAGAGTTATGCACTCCAACAGAGGGATAGTGAACTTCTGAAACAACTGCTTCCGGGATGACATGCCAGCTGCTGGGGAAGAGTAGGGCATTCCTATAGTAGAAATTCATTGAGGAGGTGCATGACAGACAAGTAAGGAATAAATAACCAGCATAGCATATTCAAATATATAAAACAACTTAGAGCTGCATTTACAAGCAAAGGTCAAGAGCACACGGTATCCATGGAGTCAAGGACAAGACAGGTAATGGCTTGTACTAACATCCTTTCCTGATGATGCCCCCTGCGGAGATGACAGGGAACTGGATGAATAGGAGATATAGCAGGAGGGCAGTAGGTTGAGGATGAAGACTGGGTCTGAAGGAGCTGCTGAGTTGGTTGGAGAGACTGATGCTGGATTTGGAAGATGCTGAAAGGTGTCGAGCATAGTACAAGGTAGTTGAGCAGGAAGATGGCTGTCCAACATGGAGAGATGAGAATTAACATTGAGAATAGACTCAGCTAGTTGGCTGATGGGATACTACTGTAAATAGGGCATCAAGGCTGTATGAGAAGGTGTATCAAGTGGAGGAGGATTCTCCCAGGATGAAGCTGTTACGATGAGGTCACATAGCACTCATGTATAGATGAATATAAGATGCCAGATTTTAATACTTCTGAAAGTACTAGAGGGACAGTCCAGTCCTTAGGAGAGTATTACAAGGTTAGCTTATGAATTCCAAGGGGAGGAGGAGGAGAAGCAGGAAAGTCTGTCTTCTGGATTGGGAAGCCATGGAGAAGGCACGAAAGTCCCGGCAAGGTCGATGGAGTGCCTGCTTGAATATGTAGATTTCCTGAAGTTAATAATGAGCTGCATCCTCCACGTAGGTGCAGTGCAAGGAAATCGAGTAAATGCAGCAAAGTAGGAAGTCCTGCAACCTCCATGTAGGAGCAGGACAATGCAAATGATTTTCCGTTAATAGCCCTGTAACCTCCATGTAGGTACAGGATAATGTTTTTGTATTAAGAAATTAGACCTGAGACCTCCACATAGGTACAGAACAATGTAATAGTTAGAATTTAAAGCCACAGGTTTTGCACCTCCACGTAGGAGGGGACAATGGGATGTTTTGGAACGATAAGCCCTGTGCCTCCACATAGGCACAGGACACTGAACATTGAATTGAAGGTAAAAAGCCCCATGCTGCCATGTAGGCACAGGAATGTAGGATATATTGAGTTTAACATAATAAGCCCTGTGCCTCCATGTAGGAGCAGAGCAGTGTAATATCATGAATATATACTAATAAGCCCTGAGACTCCACATAGGCACAGGCCAATGTTGTATTTTGAAATAGAGTAGCAAGCCCTGTCCCTCCACGTAGGCACAGGATAACACAAAATAAAGTAATGAGCTCCATACTTTCACATTGGATGTGCATAGTTGCAGTGCATTGAGCTACTGTGACCTCCACAGTCTTTCAATGCTCGGTCCTTCTGCCAGCAGCAAAGTTCAACGCATAAGTAAAAGTATATGCCATACTGCGCAAGCAACTGCATGAGAAAAGAAGTCTACTGTGCACCACTTTTTTTACCACTGTTTGATAAATCCAAGGTGGTACTTTGCAGTAACCAGTCCTCTGTAGCATGCCTTTTCTGATACAGCCCATCACTGTTGTCATTTGAAACGCACCTTGAGCATGCAAAGCTTGAAAGTGGACTTCGGAGTGCAGAGTGAGACCATCGGCACAGGGCTAGCCCTGTGCCAGGGAACTCTAGGATGAGGTTGGCATGCCCATTTATTCATGTAGGTATTTTTTATGTATGCATTCATTCATTTAGTCATTTAGTCAGTATGCTGAAGTTATTAGGTTGCAGAAGTTCTTCAGTTTACAGAAACTTTATCGCAGCAAATACAGGATCAGCAGGGGCAAGCCAACCAAGTCCCATTGAGGAAGCCAATTACAAGGTGACATGATACTCAGAGGATTTTTAGCAGCGGAAGTAGAATTCAAACATGAAGCAATAGGCCACATGGGGCCACAGCTCTTCAACAACACCCCCCCAGTCCTCTGACATAGGAAAAAGAAGGAAGCAATGGTAAAAGGTCATAATCCACATGCAACATTTTAAAACTAGTTTATAGCAATCGCAGTAGCCAAGCTGACTTCCAGAGTATATTAGAAAATGGGCTAAGAAAATCCCGGGCTCTGATTGGCTGATAGATCTGGCAAGGTGGGCATCTATCAGACAACAGAGCCCTGGTTTTAAAAGTACTGGTGACAATAACCGCATTACCAATAGTATTGGGCACAGTGTAATTTCAAAAATCAGACCCACCATTTTTTTCTTTCAGTAACCGAGACTGGCCCAGCAACTGATATCGGGCAGTTCCACCCTCCCCCCTCCTCCCAGTGTCACAAAACTACCAGTGGAAAATGAAATACATTTTTTATTTAAAATAAAATTTTCACCCACAGCAGAGTGCTGTAATATGAAAGAACTAGTGATGCTCCCAGTCCCCTCAAAAGCCAGCCAATCTGGTACCTATTGTACGCCGGCAGCACCTTTCCATCTCCAGGGACTCCAACTAAGTTAACTGCCACCACCACTCCTTGGCCCCATTCTGCTGCTCTCCTCATTTTAAAACTGTAGCCCTGCTAAGTAACCCAGCTGAAAACCGCAGGTCAAGAGCAAAAAAACACACAGCAATCTACCTGGTATCTCGCTACTGTAGTGTAGCATGGTGCTCTTCTAATGTCCCATTCCCTCCTGAGGGTCAACTTGCAGTGCACTCACTTCCCTTCTGACCGAGCGCTGTACTGTGTATCAGAAACAGGCACATTTAAAAAGACATCCAAAATGAAAGTGAATGTGCCGTGGTGCTGCCTCTCATTTATTTAGCTATTTCCAGGATGACTGAGCAGCAGAACTGAGCAGCTTTACAGCAAGCTAATAAAGAGGGCTAAACTTAAAAGTGACAGAGGAATGTGTCTTTCTTTAACATCAAAACAATAGCAAGAGAGTACTCGTGGGAAAATTTTGTAGAAGCTACATGCCTTGTTGTGCATGTCATGATGGGGAGGGGGGATAAGTTGAAGAGAATGGCTCTGTGTGGTGGGGGGAGAACAGGAGATGGAACAGCACAAAAATAGAGGGACTACTTTGCAAGACAAAGACTGAAACTGCATCCTTGATCAAATTATTTTAATTTTTTCTTAAATTCTTTAAATCACATATACAAATGCCACAGCACCCATTTTCTAAGTGCAATAATACCCTCCAGGGTGGGCGGTATGGGCTATACCCACCGTTCAAGGGGCTATAAGGCCCTCCACCTGCGGTGTCGAGCCTCATTATGCCCCTGGGTGGGTGGGTATAGCCCAATACTGCCTACCCTGTTGGGTATTTTTGCTTGCAAAGCAGTACGCAAAGTTAAGCAAGCAGTGTCCCGTAATGAGCAGCATTGAGCAATAATTGAGTATAGCTTTAAGGGGTATTATAAAATGGGAAGGGAAAATCCTGTATCCTGATTGGTTGTTACCAGTGCATTAGATCTGTCCAATGCACAGGTAAAAATAAGTGCTGCGAAGGGGGACCTAGAACCACAAAGATATCCTTGGGCCACATAGAACGTTGACGTTTGATCCGCTGCCATTTTATTTTCCTCGCACAGAGAAGAGCTGTACCATTCCCAAGTCTCTCCTATGCTCAGTTACACCCCCTTACTGTCACTGCCAATTTTATTTCCTTTACCCACCTTTGACATTCAAACTAAGGCCCCACACAAATCTGATTTCATTCCTCTCGTTCGCTCCCCATCCTGCCGCCCGTTTCTTCGCTGTCATCAGTCACCAGGGCACCACTCAATAAAATAAAACAAATATAAAAAAACAAAGTATTCCTCTATCTCCTGCCTTGAAAGCCTGCTGGAGACTTGTGTTTTTCATTTTTTTCCACCGCGCCAAACAGACGTTATTGCAGTAACCACATTTCTTTCTCCCTTATCACAGTACTGCTCTCTTTGTCATGCACGCGGGCTCCTTCATTTAAACAAATCTAAAGCTGCGCAATTGAGTCTCCTGAGTTCTTCTGCTCAGTTTTCTTCTTTTTTAAAAAAAAAATCTTCATCTACATTGATAGTCAACTCCGCTGCCCGATTCCCTTTTGTTCAAAATGAAATTGGTATGATCTATTGCTCCCCCGCAGCTTCACTCATAAAAAACACAACAGCACATTAGTTTACCATCTAGACAGCTGGCTCAGCTACAAAACCGAAAAATATTGCAGTTGTGACTCTTAAGCATGCTACACTACTATCTGGCTCTCATTCCCCTCTCATTCTTTTCTCCCGGCCGCGCCAACCAGCAACTGCCCACAAATCTCAGTTGCAGCTTCACTCTCTCATAAACATGTAATTCAAACTGAAAATCCCGGTGCCCCGTCCAAGTTATCAGTTACCTTTCCCCGCTCAACTTTTTTTTGCAATGCTCTCATTTCACAATCAGGCATTGCTAGGCCCCCCCATGATAATCTGGTGTGGTGGCACTTTTCAAAAACAGAAACTGAAAAGAAATAATGACATGCTCATCTGTGCAGGCACAACAAAATCTAGTTATTATAGGCGGAAGGACTATTTAACTATACTTTAAGCAAATTAAATAAGTTTATAACTATCTAAACGTGCATATTTATGGTCACAATAATATTTTTAAAATGGAAACCCATTTTTATAAGTGCAATAAGACACTCTGGGGGTGTGCATTAGACATTTCTAACGCACGGCCAGGGGCTGAAGGCACTCACTATACCCCTGACCATGCATTAGAAATGTCTAATACACACCCCCTCGTGTCTTATTGCTTACGCAATCTGAATGAATCATAGAAACTATAGAGAAAGGCAATGTCTGAAACAACAATAATGAGTTTGTGGTATTAGTTTAAGGAGCGCACTTTTTGTTTCATGAACAATGCATGGAAAACAGCAGCAATATTTTGCAGCAATATATTCCAGAGCACAAACACAGAGAGCAGGTTAGGGATCAGACTGAGCCTGAACCAGGTGAAAATAATGAAGGTGCATAGCATGAAGGGCAACTGTGTAGCTTGAGTTGAAACACACAAATAATGAATGCAGTTGCAGTGTGAGGAAATGGGAGAAATTAATAGAGAGAGGCAATGTGCTGAAACCACAGCAATGATTTCTTGGTATTAGTTTAGGAAGCACAGCGACTAAATGGGAGCATGTAGCATGAGCTCTGTATTAGCAATATACAAGGAGTTTAGAAACAGAAACCCCCCAAAAAGAAAGCAAAACAAAAGACACACAAACACAGAAGAACAGGGGACACGCAACACAAAGAAGCACACAGCTGGAAGCAAAATACAAACCAAAGTAGGAGACAGACAACAGAGTCCAGCAGAAACCAAAACAGCAAGGCGGGGGAGACACCAGCCAGCAGCAAGGAAAAAGTGGTTCAGCAGCAGAGGGCAGATCAACAGAGCCTCCTGCTGCAAAGAAAAAGTGCTTCAGAAAGAGGATGGGAGGGACTGCTTAGATAGGTCAGGAAAGGGTGTGGCTGGCTGCTTGTTCATTGAATTACAGGCATAGCCTCTCAATAACTTGGATAATGGACTATCATCAGACATTATTTATTTTGATTCTAGAAAGGTGTTTGATGTAGCCCCCATGTGCAACTTATACATAAATTAAAGACATTCAAAGTTAATCACCATCTGTGCTGGCCCGATGGTACAGAGGGTTGAGGTGCTAGACGCCTTACCTCGCACTACACCGGCAACCCAGGTTCAGGAATGACCTCAGGTCATCAGGGTGCCAGTATGGGGGAGGAGGGCAGAGCAGGATTGAGTATGCAGTGGGCAACTCTCCTCTCCTAAGGGTGATGGGGGTGGGTTGGCACCCCCCCCATAGTTCCGCTCCCACCATGTGGAGGTCCGGTGGGTAGCACAGGCAGAGAGGGGGTGGCAAAGTAACTAGAGGTTGAAGGAGCTGAGCTGGCATCACGGTGTGCGGAGCATGCCTCTACATGCTCGCATGACCGTGTGCCGGGGGTCAAGGGAGAAAACCTACAAAAAAAAAAGCTTGTGTGTCCCTATTGCCAGTTGGTGGGAGGAGATGATGGGGACCAAATAGCTATATAAAAAAAATGAATCACTACCTGTAGTGCTGGATTGAGGAATAGTTAATGAATAGAGAAAGTACAGTTGTGTTAGAACTTACCATAACAGTAGCTCTTCAAGAGAAGCTCTTGCAGCAGGTTACCACTGGTAGGATTATGCTGACAGACACGAGGACCACATGGAAAACTTCCAGCTAGCAGTGTACCGGGGGGACTGCCCCCCACCAATGTCAGTCATCTGACGTCAGTACAGGCTATATAGGAGGGCGGTCCCCCACACCACCTCAGTTCTTTTCCAGCTGTCTACCCATGCATGTCGGACCTTAGAGAACGTCGCAGCTACAGTCAAGTGCCATTTCCCACAATTCCCATGCTTTATTTTTGATTCTTTTAGTGCAAAACATCAAATTTTTCTGTTTTTTTCCAATGAGCTTATGTCTTCTACACCAGCCTCATCTTCCAACCACTCCACAAAGTGTGCCTGTGGCAAACAGATTCCTTAAAAGGATGGTCATTCTTCATGCTTGATCTGCCTAAGCCCCAGCCACAACAGCGAAGCCTGCCAGATCTGCCAGTAGTTCAACCAGGCCACTCAGAGACATCATCTGAAAACGCTGGTGAGTCACCTTCTTAAACAGAAGCTGCTTGCCATGGAAAACAAGCTGCATGCCAGGAGATAGATAGATAGATAGATAGATAGATAGATAGATAGATAGATAGATAGATAGATAGATATTATAAATATATGTAATAGATAACCCACTCTTAGGTGTGCAGTCACGCTCTGATATACGCATGCCTTGGTGTGCGTTGTACGCACAAGGCCGCAGGCCTAGTGCGTCAACCACCCAAGGTGTGCATATATCAGAGCGCGACCACACATCCTAGAGTGGGTTATCTATCTTATAAAATGGCAAAATTGTTTTTTTTGGGGGGGTAAAAGTGCAGGTGTGCGGTCACGCTCTGATATACGCATGGTCATATGATGATGATTGTCCACTAGATGAGCTACTTTTTTTCTACCCATTTTATAAATATATATGTGTATATATATATATATATATATATATATCCCTCTCTCCCTCCCTCTCTCTCTCTCTCACACTCTCGTTGCACTCGACCTGAAACAGGAAGCTCCCAACAAATGCACACATGGACATCTGAAATGATGTATCCACCAAAGCGATGTATTTTCCTTACAATGATCAGTGTCCAAACAGCATACAATCACCACATCCCACATAGAAGCCTCCCGCTGTCTTCCATTTGCCCAAGCGCTTCGGTCACCTGACCTTCCTCAGGCTACATCAGAAAAAAACAGTGCTATACAAATTAAAAACTAAATTCCCAGTAGCACTGTAAAAAGACAAGCATCATTTAATTTAGTTGTTGCTGCAGTGTCTTGTTAAAAATGGCACAACATCACTATTAGAGGTAATGATTTCTGAAATATGGCATGGACAAAATATCCTGACAGTAAAGATAACATTTAGTCAGGAGTATTAAACTCCATTCCCTTAAACCGGTAAGCCACCTTAATTCTAGTGGTTTACAAGAGAAACATATTCAATACCCAATATTTATTTTATTCTTTGGTAACCGGGTAAGGCCCACTAGGCACAAGTGCCTGTTTTCAGGGGTGACCTGGAGCACTGGGTGGTTAAGGGACTTGCTTAGAGTCACACAGTATGCAAGTAGAGGTTGTGAGAATCAGACACAGGTCTGGTCTGCGGGATGTACCAAGGTCATTCACAGCTCATTACTCTAACCTCTAGGGTATACTGCCAGCAATATATTCAAAGCCAAATCAATACAGACAGAATGTCAAATCAAACCTGTCCAGGATAAGTAACAGATAATACTGATGTGCTATTGTTAACAAGACACTGCAGTAACAGTTAAGTGAAAGAGTGCTTCTTTTTCAATTATTTTTTTTCTCGTTTCTTTTTTGTGTGTTTGTTTTCAGACTGTACAAAGTATTGGGAATCTGGTTTTTGATTTGTGTAGCACTTCTATAACCCTCCCTACACCACGGGTGGACCTTATCTTGCTGCCTCCCGCCACTGTACTGCCACCAATCACGGTCCATTTTGGTGTCCCTGAGGTCTCTGTCCAGCCCCAGCAATGTTCTCCTTGTAAAAGAGGGTCTGAAGCAGCAAAGACGCATGACCACCATGCAGCCACACTGCAAATGTGTGAGCTGGTGGCCACATGTGTGCAGAATAGTGCTATGGTGTTGAATATGTGAAAGCTGCTTCTGTGGCTCCTGTGGCTTTGTTTGTGTGTGCCCTGGCCCCTGTGGGCATAAAGATACTAAAAGGGGTCCAGAGGCACTTGAGGGGAGCAAAATAAAATATTAAATAAGAGTACTCATAAGCACTATAGTCTTAAAACAGCAATACTATTTTAAGAGAAGCCAAGTGCCGCTACATAAATATTCATGAGCACGCCTGCCACCTAGGGGGAATGAGTAATGGCAGCAGCAACAGACAGGAGAAACCCTTTTAAGAATCCATTCTGCCACCAGACACCAGGGCAGAGGCCAGAGGGGCAGTTAGTGGACAATGGGACCCTTATTTATTAAAACTGTATGGTTTAGCTGCAAATAGACTTTTCATGTTGTGACTTTTTTTCGGACTGTATTGCAGTAGCTATATTTGCCAACTTTGACCCTGCAGCCAACATATAAGAGACACAGGAGCCCTAAAGGACTGCAGCTATGGCTCCTGGAAAAAGGCGAGGACAATGCTTGGCACCCAAACAAGGAAACAATAGGACATAAAGTAAGCCTAATGAATATTACTTTTCCGATGGACAGCCTGCATCAGCCAATCAGGAGCTGCCCTGAGCTCCTGAAACCCACAGGATAGAGACTGTTCAGTACAATTCAGCTGGATCCCCTCCTGAGAGATGAAGAAGGCCTGCCTGGGGGCTTGCACAGCCATCAGCCCAGAGTCCCTGTGTTTGCCTCCTAATGTCTGGAGGGGGCTGTTCAGAATGAAGTTTTGGTTCTGATTTGCTGCCCAGAACCAAGAGAGTGTCTGAGAGGTTGCCAAGGGAGAGGAATTCACCCTGGGATCATCAAGTGAAGAAGGAAACCTGCCAGTGGGGCTTGTATGGCTGCTAGCTCAAGAGCTGCTCCATTTTGCCCTGCTTTGCCTTCCAATGGCTGGAAGGAGAGTGTCAACAGAATGAAACCGGTGCCCCCCTCCAGCTCAACACCCTGACAGCTGCACTTGAAAAAAGACCATTTCAGTGACAGTCGTAATGGTCTGGTTTCGAGTAATGCTTTCCCCCAGTATTCTGCCCCCTCCCCGGAACAACTCCAACCTGGAGCTGATAATGTAAACTTACAGAGGGTGTGGGGGGGCAGAGATCCCTGCATGGGGGGGTGTGGGTGGCACATCCTGCCACAGAAAACACTAGTGTTTCGGACGGCATAATAACAGTGTCGGTATTGTGCTGTCATTGTGCGGGAGGTTGGCATTCTCACAGTCGACCTACCTTGGTGTTTCCAATGAAACAGCTTGTAAAGGAACCAACAGGATGCTATCCTTGACCTGTTGCTAACAAATGGCGACAACATTTCTGAGGTAGAAGTTAGAAACCACCTGGGGTCTAGTGATTACTGCATGATGACTTTTAAGTCAGGACAACAACTACAGTATATCCAACCACACAAAAACCAGAGTCATGGCCTTCAGGAACGTGGATTTGGCAGTCATGAAGGAAGTCCTTAACGAGAAGCTAAATGACATGAGGGAGGGATGTGGAAGGGTACTGGGCTCAACATAAAACAGCCATTTTGCAATCAGCAAACCAGTGCATAAATATGGTGAGTAAAGCAAAGAAGAAAAAAAGCCACTCTGGTATTCGAAGAAGGTAGCAAATAAGGTGAGAGAAAAAAGGAATGCTTACATGACATACAAAAAGACACGCTCTAACAAGGACAAGGAGCTCTACATAGAAAAACAGAAGATTGCAAGCAAAGAGATCAGAGCTGCAAAGGCAACTACAAAAGAAAGGATCACCAAGGATGTCAAGAAAGGAGACAAAACATTCTACAGGTATATCAGAGAAAAGAGGAAAAAAAACAAGCGGCATTGTCAAAGTCAAAAAAGGAAGGGTGTGGGGATGCCAAAGATGACAAGGAAAAAAATGAAATCATAAACAGTTATTTCTATTCTGTATTCACAAAGGAACAGGATGGCTACAGACCTACCAGTAAAAGACACAAGAAAGGAGACATCAGAATTGACACAAGTCCCTTTACAGAACAGAGAGCCCGACAGGAGCTGGGAAAAATAAATGCAAAGCCATGAGACTGAATAGAATACATCCCAGATTGCTGAAAGAACTAAAAGAATTGGCAGCTCCACTAGCAAATCTCTTCAACTTAACTCTCGAGTTGGGCAAGGTCCTACAAGATTGGAAACAGGCAACAGTCATCCCACTACATAAAAATGGGAACAAGGATAGTGCCTGCAACTATAGGACAGTAAGCCTTACCTCTATTGTGGGAAAAACAATGGAAACCCTCCTAAAGGAGAGGACTATAACCTTTCTGGAGATAAACAACAAATTAGACATAAAACAGCATGGCTTTACAAAGGGAAGGTCATGCCAAACAAACCTCACTGATTTTTTTAACTGGGTGACAAAAATAGTGGACTAGGGAGGCACAGTAGATGTGGTATACCTAGATTTCAGTAAGGCCTTCGACTCAGTCCCACATAGAAGGCTACTAAACATGCTAGACAGCATGAGGGTAGAGAAACAGGTGCTAAACTGGTTAAAGAGCTGACTCACAGGAAGGACCCAGAGAGTTCTGGTAAACAACTCACTCTCAGAGCAAAGAAATGTAACCAGTGGAGTACCTCAGGGATCAGTGCTGGGACCATTATTGTTCAATATCTTTATTAGCAACATACCAGAAGGACTTGAGGGGAAGGTGAGTCTATTTGCGGACTACACTGAGATAGGAAACAGGGTGGCTATACCAGAGGGAGTAGAGAAAATGAAGGCAGACATTATGGCCCTAGAAAAATGGTCAGAAACATGGCAACTTAATTTCAGTCCGAAGAAGTGCAAAGTCATACATATTGGAAGGACAAACCCAGGAGGGGAGTACCAACTAGGAGGAGAAGACATGGAATCCTACACACAGGAAAGAGATGTGGGAATCATAAAAACAAACAATTTAAAAATGACAAAACAGTGTGAGAAGGCAGCACAAAGAGCAAACGGGATGTTGGGGTACATTAGCAGGGGGATTACAAGCCAAAAAACAGAGGTCATAATGCCACTCTATAGAACACTGGTAATGCCGCACCTGGAGTACAGCATCCAGTTCTGGAGGCCACACCTTAAAAAAGATGTCAACATTAGCTGGCCCAGTGGCGCTGAGGGCTGAGGCGCTGGTCACTTTACCTTGCATCACGCCGGCGACCAATGTTCGGGAATGGACGTGGGGTGCCAGGGGTTGGCAGGGTGGAGAAGGATTGAGCGTCCCCAGGACTGCTCTCCTTCTCTGGGGAGGGGGTATTGCAGGGCTCAGCATTCCCCTGCCACCTAGCAGAGGCTCTGGAGACTGTGGGTGAGAGTAGTGGCAGGCACTTGGCGGAAAGCGCGTGCACGCACTGGCGCCACTGCACGCCGAACCCTCGGGGATAAAGAAACAGGGAAATGAGATTCCTCCTCTGTGAATGAAGATGGTCCCTCCGCTATGGCCTGGGAAGGCACCTCCTGAACACTTAATCCGGTCAGTGGGTCAATGCCCCACCCCTGCCACGAGGGGTAAGTCGTGGGGGTAGGGGCAGGGGCCTACCCGGTGCTCGAGTGGGAGGGGGACATCAGATGCAGGGCAGAGGACTCCAGGAGGCAAAAATAAGTAACTGCCAAAAAAAAAAATAAAAGATGTCAACAGGCTGGAAACAGTGCAGAGGAGAGCAACAAAAATGGAACAAGGCCTGCACAACAAATCCTATGAAGAACGCCTGCGGGACTTCAACATGTGTACCCTGGAGCAGCGGCAGGAGAGAGATGACATGATAGAGACCTTCAAGTTCCTAAAGGGTACAGACAAGGTACAGGTACATGACCTGCTCCAAACAAAGAAAAACTCAAGAACAAGGGGGCACAACATGGTTGGGGGGGGGCCGATTCAGAGGCCACACATGTAGATTCTTCTTTACTGAAAGGGTGGTGGATTCTTGGAACTCACTTCCAAAGGAAGTGGTGGAGGCAAAGACAGTGGGATCCTTTAAAAACACATGGGATCAGTTCAAGGGCATCATAACACTGAATAGCAGCTAATGGGTGTGGGGTATACTCATGGGCAGACTAGATGGGCCAGATGGGCCCCTTCTGCCATCACCTTCTATGTTTCTATGTTGTTTGCTGACCTGTGTTAAGGTCATTGGCCGGGAGTCCCTCAAGGGAAGGGAAACTGCCAGGCATGCCTGAGAAAGCATGGAGGCCTACTTGGAGGTTTGCACAGCCAGAGAGCCAAGGGAAGCCTGCCTGTTGTTTCCTGAAGATGGAAAGTGAAGTGGAAAGATTCACCCTTCTGTTTAAGTTTGAACCTGCAAAGTAAGAAGATTTGTTCTTCTGTTGTGTCTGAGCTTCTGAAGTGAGATGATTGGTTCTTCTGTGCAAGTCTGAGTTTCAAAGTGAGAAGTGAGAAGATTTATTCTTCTGTACTAGTCTGAGTCTTGGAGGTGAGAAGATGCGCCCGTCTTCTGCAAGTTAATGTCTAAGTCTGAGAGACTGTTTTCTGCTAACCTCTGGTGAGAAACCCAGAGACTATGCCCTGTTGGTGAGAAAGGGCCACAGATGCTGGCTGGCAGTGTGGTTGAAGCCATTTACAGCCGCAAGTTCCTGAATACCTGAAAGAGAGTGATTGTCTTCCGAGGTCAACCTGGGGAATCAGCCTGGTTATGTCACTGCTAGGCATTACCAGTGCATCTTCCCTGAGGGTTCATGCCTAGACATGGGAATTGAGGTTGTGTCATCCCAGGTCCCCATCACTGATCTCTCCTATTCTGTGATGCTACTGAAAAGAAGATAAGTGGCTAGAGAAGCTGGAAGGTGTCTCACCTGCTAAAGATACAGTACTAGTGGCTGCTGCAAAGAAGGCCCAAGCTGCAAGATGCAGAGAGAAGGTCAAAGCTGCAATATGCCTGCTGCTCATCTCAGCAATCTGATTGACCAAAATTCATCTGACTCAAATACCCCAGATCTACAGTCTGAAAGCCACCCGAGACTGCTCATCCAAACTGTGAGTAGTGCAGGGCTTGCCCTGCATCTGGGGAAATGTAAATAGTTGCCATCAATTGTTGCCAAGTTCAATAGACAAATACTAGTTGCCACAAAAGGTGCTTTGAATTTGGCCACCTGGCCAAAAGTCGTCAAGTTTCACCATCCAGCACTGCTACAGTAAAAAAGGGTTTTAATTGAAATTGTTTAAAGTGCACCAACGCCAGCCAACCAGCTGCACTGTACAGGGCTGTAACTAGACCCTGGGTACCCAGATAGGACTCTTAAGGGTTAAACTGGTACCAGTTGGGGGGTAGTAATTTAACATTCGGTTGGCTAACATCTTTACTGAATTATGTGCAGGTGGAAGGCAGGCATTGGAAATGTTTTGGAATTACAGTGATTAAGTGATGTTTACAAAATCAGAATGCTGAAAATTGTTTAACCTCTTTATCCTTATTTTTCCCTTTTCCTAGCCCTGTCCCTCATAAATAAATCTTTGGTTAACCTTTTTACAAATGTCCTGTGAGCATATTATTAGCTTAAATCCAGGTAATTCTAGACCCAGGCAGCTTTTATAATTCCCTGGATGACAACACTTTTGCTCTTAACTGCAATAGTGTTCAATTGTAATTTCCCTGATTTAATTGCCTGCTATATTGCCTCTAGACCCTTGAATATTGTATCTCAGATTGTATTGTTACTGTATCTTGCATGTATTTGTCTACTGTCTGTCTCCTACCAACGTGGAACCTTTATAAATGAGCTTTTTAGCTCAAAGGTCTTAATCCAAGATGTTAATAAATAAATAAAAATAAGTAAGTCAATGACTGCAAGTATACTGAACTATGGTTTGGGTATATGGTAATCCAGGGGTGACAGTAAGGGGAGGTGGGCAGGTACAGCATCCCAGGGGGTTGTACTGATAAACATCTGACCCACTGTATATTACTCTGGGTAGAGGCACCACGCTATTTCATTATCCTTTGGGAAAGAACCCCCTTTTCCACCAGAACTAGGAACCAGGCCCCTCAGCCTGGTTCATGGCCACCCATGCAGGGGTAATTGCCTGCTGGTACACAGCACCAAGGTTACACTGCTATTTCTGATGTAACTGACATTATTAACATTGGTCATGCATAAAAGGTACTATGATCCTTGTCTGCCCTAGCCACACACCCTGAGGAAGACCAGGTGACCGAAGAACTGGTGCAAGTCATGGACTGTGGGAGGCTCCTATGTGGGACGTTTACGTACTTCAATGGTTATTGCATGCTGTTTGGACACTGAGCACTGTAAGCAAAATAAAACATTTTGGTGGATACAGCATTTTGGATGTCTGAGTATGCATTTGTTGGGAGCTTCCTGTTTCAGGTCCAGTGCAGCCCTCTCTATTCTGAAGCAACCTCCTCAGAAAATATAGAAGCCTGTATCCATCCATATAATTTTTTCCTGGGAAGTGTTCTGATTAGGTCTTGTGACAGCTTCCACTGTCCACCTTTAGTGAGGACTACCCTAACATAAGACAGAAGAAAGATATTCCCAATTACCTTGGAAACCAAAGCCTTCCTGATTCTTAGGCCAGTACGTATGGCTCTACCCATTTAGTGAAAAAAGTTCTCCAGGCTTTATCTTCTGAATTAAAAACTGTCTGAAAGTTACTAGAAAGAAAAATACTCATAAAGACAGCAATGAGATTCACAGACCCCGTTTTACAGGATTAAGTCTGATTCCCTCCAAAAAAGGCAAAAAAGATGTTCAAGACCTTAGGTTCCAAATGCATGGGAGCTGGATACATATAACTAATGTATAAAAATAATGGGATAAGCATTGTCTTAAAGGGGACTGCTCAGCTCCCTTGCCTTAATACTGTGGGACCTGGAGATCCTGATTAGGCAAACCACCTAAAGAAATAATGTGTTTCAACTGCAGACATATTAGATATCTTACTTTATATCTAGTTGATCCTGTGTCCCTCCACCTGCCATGGTGCAGAACTGACAGTCCCACTGTCCCCCGTGGCCAGCCCTGCAATGATGTGATCAACGGGCTAAGCCATGGGGGATCTCTATGTGCCAGCAGTTAGGAATATACAGTATGCTAGTATTGTACTCTGCAACAGCTCATTTTCATGCTCAATCTGCCAGTATCAATTGGGCTGGAGTCTGCCCAATTGCTACCAGTAGAATAAGTGCTAAAATGTGCTGTTGTAGAGTATTAGTACACATTCCTGTCTCCATGGCTTAGCCCATCATTCACGTCATCATAGGGCTGGCTGCGGGTGAAAGTGGGAGTGTTAGTTCGGCACCATGGTGGACAGAGGGAGACAGGCTCAACCAGATTTCAGCAGCTGAGAAAATAATTTCTTTTTTTTTGCATGATATGTTTATACCGCCTCCCCATGCTTCACTGGCCCCCACTCCTTCAGGCTCCACAAGTTCCCCCTGACCCCATTGACCTTTTGGCCAGCCCTCCTTAGGTCCTCAAATCGCAGTCGATCCTCGGGATATCCCAGCGTATCCCTATCACGGGGCTGGTCCCCCTCCTCCGAGGGGGAAGGGCACCGGGGTGGAAGGGGAAGACCCCGGCACACACTTCAGTAGGGCCCGGGGATGCTGCTGAGGAACAGGAGGCCCTGGACAGGTACTGGAGGTGCTCAGGGAACAGGGGAGCCATCATCTAGGTGGCCAGCGAGCAGTTTTCCAGTTTGCTGCGGAGGGGCAGCGTGGTGACGTCAAGGCATACGCCGGCGTCCGCTCCTCCTCCCCAGTTAACTTGGGTCGTACACCCTGCGATGCTCCCAGCCTCCGCTAGGAGCCAGCAGGCACCAGACCTATCCCCTGCCCTCCCCCCAGAGAAGGAGAGCTGTTGTGGGACACTCGATACTTCTCCCCCTGGCCGGCCCTCCAGTGACCCGGGCTCGTTCCCGAACCCGGGTCGCTGGCGTCGCAAGCGGAAATCCAACTACTGCACCAGCGGGCCGGCATGAGAAAATAATTTCAGGACCACTAGGTACCATAGTATTAAGACAGGGGAGCTGAGGGTTCCCCTTTAATTAAGAATACCATTTTCCTTTTAGAAAACTTCCATCCCCCTCCACTGGTTTACCTTTCCCATGGCAACCTGAATTTCCTCCTCCCAGATTTCATGGTCCATATCTCCAGACCCAAATTAATTCCAGATATTTTCATGGAGGTTCTTGAAACAGAAATACCTGCTACCTCTGTGGACACAACCCTGCTTATTTCCTATTCCCATCCCCATGTTCTTGGATATATTAATCTGAGGAACTAATGCAAACTCAGAAATGAACAATACCAAACAGCATGCCTCCACTGAATCAAGGAGAAACAGAGCACTGTCATCCATGTAGGCCATTATTTTTACATGGGAGGTTCCCTCCTAAGGGATGGGACCTTGAATGTGGTCATTAGCCACAAAACACCACAGCAAAAGATATATGCAGGATACATCTAACAGCGGGCTCTGTAGACACCCTTGCCTCACCCCCTGTGAATGGGGACCTCTGAACATAACCACTGATTCAGATTTGTCCTCTCCATTGCAGATAAATACAGGATTTGTATAAACGTTATCACATCATCAGGGAATCCATAAGTGCTGAGAACCTTAAACATAAAAATTACGGGAAACCTGATCGAAAGCTTTATGCTCGTGGATGGATAGAATATATCCAAGCACTTTACCTAAATTACCTTGTTTGATTATTTTGTGAACCATTATTAAATTGTTCTTATGCACCTGTCGAGTACAGCACAAGAGTGCAAAGAAAACCCCGGTGGCACTGGAGGTTGAAGTGCTGGTCGCTACACCTCGCGCCATGCTGGTGACCCGGGCTCAGGAACGAGACAGAATGCCGGGGTTCGACAGGGGCGAGAGAGGATTGAGCATCCAGAGGACTGCTCTCCTCTCTCAGGGAAGGGATGTTCTGTCATCCCACTCATTGACTGCCCTCTGGTGGTGGATGGAGGGCAGTACAGGTCATGAGACACATACCAGTGTCCTTACATCAGTGAAATGGGGAGATGGGAGAACATGTGAACAGGGAGCTGGCAGGCTCCATGATGGCCCCGCATCCCTGTGCCACCCCCAGCTTTTGGATTATGCTCTGGGGATGGGGGATAAAGCTATCGCTCTCCTCCCTGGACCCACCACAGAGGGTAAGCCGTGGGGAATTACGGGAATTGGCATGAGCGGGGATGCTCCGGCCAGAGGATGAGTCCCTCCAAGGGAGGGCCATAGCTGCCTGCCTGACTCCAGGGAGCACAAATAAATAATAGAAAAAAAATGACTGCAAAGTTAAAAAATGAAGTATTCCATAACAGAAGGGAATCTGAACACCAAGACTCAAAATATTTTTGGTCTACATAAAAGACTAATAGTACACCTATCATCCAAGTTATCCCTTTTTTGTATAAAAAGATAGCTATAGTTAATGTCAGAGATTTAGGCATATTCCCTGTATACAAAATATAGTTAAACAGATCCTGCAACACAAGGCCAAGACAAAGGTTAAACTGCTAAATTCCAGAGGCAATCCATCCTTCCCAGGGTCAGTATTCTGTAACAGTGCTTTAATGGTTCCCTCCACCTCTTCTAACAAAATAGGACCTTTTAGTATATTTTTAATTCGCCTCTGAAGGAGGGTATATCTAAATGGGAGAGCAAAGGATCCATGGTATCCTTACCAGAGTGCAGGGATGCAAAGAGGTACAGAACAAGTTTTTCTAGCACCTGCGTCATATAGGGTGAATCTTGTGCTATCCCACCATCAGGCTCCTTCAGAGCTGTTATGAAACCATGGAAGACCCTGGCCTGATACCCTCTAAACATATCAAGAGATTGTTTTGTGCCCTAGGTTCAAAATTGTAGTTCTTTTCACAAGGACGTGTCTCTGTCATACTGTATAGTTTTCATCTCATTTTTCGAATTATGGATCTGATCTGAAAAATACCAAAGGCTTGCCTCAGTCCTGTCCACAGGTTTGTACAGTTGCAGTTATAATGCTAAGTATGATTTGTATTTTTCATGCCATGTCGTTTGGTACGTACTTAAAAAAATGATTACATTTTAGCAGTCTCCCTCCATTCTGGTATAAGCACAATGGAGAGCCATCCAAGAAAGAGCACCTCACACTGTCGCTGTCAGATGGCATCAGTCAGAACTGATGTATTAAGTCTGAACGCTCCAGGATTCCTAGTGGGAACAGAGTCAGTAGAGATCTACTGCAACAACACGTGGTCCGACATTTCTATTACTGTATTTTTGTGTCAGGAAACAGAAAGTAAAATAATCAATCCTTGTCATGATGGAGCCTCTAACATACAGTTTACTATAGCACGGCAACATCTACTTTGCCAACATCCCCGACAGTGACAAACACGATGCCGAGTGTCGGCATTGTACTGTCGAGGGATATGACAATTTTCTTAGAGGGCTATACCCCCAAACCCCCCCACACACACACACCGGTCTCTAAATATACAACTTCGAGTTGGAGTTGTCTCGGGGAGGGGGTGAAACACCGGGAGATGCACCGCCAGTGTCAGCGGGACCATCACAGCAACCCGACACTTTTAGGCAAATTCTGTCACTGTGATGGTCTTCGCTGTGGTGGTGTCACTCTACAGTCAGTACACCCTAATATACATGGGACCCCACTCCTGACAGGTGGAATGGTAGGCATCCTGCAGTCCAGCAACTGTAATAATTTCAAACAACAAGTTGCCTACTCCCCAAGTAGGGTAGAGAACAATTAAGTGCCATCACAGAAATGCCAGAAGAAATGTATGCAAAAAAAAGGGCACTGTGGTTTAAAAAATTCTGTTCTGAAGACCTTCATTTGGGGTGCATACACACAAATAAATATATTACCCTTATTTACCATTTCTACCAATAGAGCCCATCTTGGGTGTATATAAATCTTGTGAGATGCCTATCCCCATCCCCTGATTAGTACCCCTACACCATTGCATATGTCCATAGTAATAGGCCAAAATGAGAGACCAGATATCCATATATTTTGGACTTACACCAATTCAAAAGCAGGTTTAAATGGAAGCAGTCAGACCCAAGGGCCTCATGCCCAAGTGTGGGGCTGGTCCCAATATGCACTTTGAGTGCAAAAACATTTTGACTTACTTACTTTTTACTGTAGTATAGTAGATTGCAGCACATGAATTTTGCTTACTTCTAGGCTGACACCTTTTGTTACTAGAAATCCCATGATCCCCTGCAGCTGATATCAAAGCAGTACTGCAGTAGTGGGAGATTCAATAGCATGCAGTACATGTTAGAATTGTTCACTGGTCCCACTGTCCTCCCATGCCTAAGTACATATACAGAGGACTGTATTTAGCCCCTGGAGAAAAGCAGAACAGGAAAACACCTGATCTGAGATCATAAAAGCTCTAACATGCACTACAGGCTATTAAATCTCCCACTGCTGCAGTACTGCTCTGATGCCAACAATTTTGGGCTCAACTAGAAAAAATATTTTACATTGCAAAAGATAAGCTGTAAATGTTTGTAAACATACAGAATCAGTTTTTTGATGAAATATGGGTAAAATATTCAAAGTGGGACCTTCAAAGAGGTTAGTAGATTTAAAGGGTAACACTTGTGTGCAAAGAAAAGTAATAATAATTCTGCTGAGGGAATCTATTCCAAACAAGCTATCAGCAAAAAGCTGCAACTACAGTAAGTTATGGCCAAAACCATAACACATTGTGTTCCCCCTCTGTACAGCTTCAGGCATCCATTTTCTACATCACTAGCACAGGAAATGACATCAGCAATGGGGAATAAAGAGGTAAAATACAGTGCAGCTGGTAATCCCTAATGAAGATTTCTGTAACCCTACAACTCTGTTTTATTTTTAATGACATGTCTTGATATCATTTTCAGGCTCCAGCAGTCCTGCAGACTTGTAGATTTCTAAAGCATAGTTTCATGGAAATAATATTTTCAGCATTTTGAGAAATGTTTCATAGTGCCAGTGCCACCAATTTCCAAAACATCTTTGGTTTGATTGAGTTGAGTTTTTATGGCTACATTGACTCAATTTCTTGTGAATATTCAGGATGAATGCATTCCCTTTCATCAATGCTCTTGTGTTTTACATTACCCTTTACATTGTCTGCCATGGGCACATGTCTTTATAAGCGACATGGCAGAGGGACTGGAAGGAAAAGTATGTCTCTTTGCAGATGACACAAAGATCTGCAACAGAGTTGATGCACAAGGTGGAGTGGAAAGGATGAGAAGGGACTTGGCAAGGTTAGAGGAATGGTCAAATGTATGGCAGCTTAGATTCAATGCTAAGAAGTGCAAGGTAATACACCTGGGAAACAAAAACCCAGGGGAAGAGTACACAATGGGGGGTGAGATACTAACAACAACAAAAATGGGAAAGGGACCTGGGGGTAGTCATATCAGATGACTTAAAGGTGGGCAAGCAATGTGAGAGGGCAGTAAGGAGGGCTGGGGGGATACTGGGATGCATAGGGAGAGGCATCACCAGTAGAAAACAGGAAGTTGTTATCCCTCTGTACAGACAGCTGGTGAGACCCCTTCTGGAGTACTGTGTGCAGTTCTGGAGACCCAATCTCACAAGGACATAGACAAGATGGAAGCTGTCCAGGAGGGCAACTAAAATGGTACAGGGTCTGCACCAGAAGACATATGAAGAGAGACTAAAGGAGCTTAATATATATAGCCTCGATGAAAGGAGGGAGAGGGGAGACATGATAGAAACTTTCAAGTACCTCAAGGGAATCAACAAAGTCCAAGAGGGTAGCATCTTTAAAAAAAAAAGAGGTGTGCAAGAACAAGGGGACACAATTTGAAGATGGGGGGGGCGGCTCAGAGGTAATGTAAGGAAGCATTTTTTCACAGAGAGGGTTGTGGATGCATGGAACGGCCTTCCAGAGGAGGTTGTGGAGTCAGAAACAGTGGTTGAATTCAAGCATGCATGGGACAGTCATAAGGCAATTCTGGGGGGGGGGGTAGAAAGAAGTAGGCTGCTGGTTAACTAGGATCTGCAGCTTATCGATTAGGTAGGGAAATGGGCAGACTGGATGGGCCAAGCGGTCCTTATCTGCCATCAAATTCTATGTTTCTATGTTTCATAGCCAGACAATGTCTCACATTTCTTTGGGATTCAACTGGATATCAATTGTTTTGAAATGACTTGCTCAAAAACTCTATATTGTGGGTCAAATACTTGAAAAATCTAAAACTGTGTGGATACCTGCTGCTCATAAAGCTTTTAATCCGACTTTTCCTTTACTTATGATGATGCTAGTTTTCTTTGTTTAATTTTCATAAAATAATCCGGGGTGTACAAAGAGACAGGTCTATTTCTGCCTTTGTTAGAGTTCAAGGCATTATTACCCCAAAAGGGTTATTAATGGTGCACATTATCCCTGAAAAAGACTAATCCTATATTTTTTGGGCCCAATAAAAAATAAAAACACAATAAAAGAAAGCTGCCAGACTAAACATTTTAAGACCACCCTCCTCAATTTCCCAATATGTATACCCTCTCTTTGTAGAGTTTAGTCAGCTACCCCACAGGAAACTAAACAATACTAATAACCGGGTCCCATTGTATATGGGGTTGGAAAACAAAATAAATAAATTGGAATAAAAAAGTCAAAATCATATAAATTCTTTTCAGTTTTGATAAGGGCCAGGAGCACCATCTTGATACTTTATTCTCTGCCATGTCCTGTTTCTGTTGCCTATTATACATATCCATATTGCCATTAGTCTCAAACCACATCCCAAGAACAGCATTTTGATCAGCTCTTTGAAAAATGCAATATTCCCTTTACCAGTTTTAGGTGGTGCGTGTTCATAGAAACATAGAAAAAGATGGCAGAAGGGGACCTGTGGTCCATCGAGTCTGCCCAACATGATTTCCGGGGATCTGCTGTCACACCAGGTCCTGTCCCCCCTAGATGTTCCGCCTAACCTTCTCTAGCGCTGTGTATTTCTGCCCGAGTCTTGTCCCACACGTGTTTAAAACTCGATACTGACTTTGTAGCCACAACTTCAGGTTGCAGCCTATTTCATGGCTCCACCAACCTTTCTGAGAAGTCATACTTTCTGATGTCCCTCCTGAACTTTCCACCTTTTAATTTCCGCTCATGCCCCCTTGTTGTAGAATTGGTGTTCCTTGTGAAAAACACTGTGTGCGGCACTTTGTTTTTGCCTTGGAGGAACTTAAATGTCTCAGTCATATCCCCCCTCTCCCTTCTAGTTTCCAATGAGTACATGTTCAAAGCCTTCATCCTCTCCTCATAGGTGACTCCCTGGAGGCCAAGTATCATCTTTGTTGCCTTTCTCTGAAAAACTGCTAACCTATTAACATCCTTTCTGAGGTGCAGCCTCCAGAATTGGGCACAGTACTCCAGGTGCGGCCTCACCAAAGACTGGTAGAGGGGTGCTGTCACCGCCCTGTCCCTGCTATCTATACCCCTTCCAATACATTCCAGCACTCTGCTAGCTTTGCTGTAAGCTTTCTTACACTGGCTTTGCTGTTTGAGGTCAGCTCTAATGATGACCCCCAGATCTCGTTCCTCAGCCAAGGAGGTAAGTTTAACCCTGTTTAGCCAGTATTCTGTCTTAGGTTTTGCTGTACCAAGGTGCATCACGTTGAACGTTTTCACATTGAATTTCAGCTGTCATATGTTTGTCCATTGCTCCAACCTTCTGAGATCGTCCTGCAGTTCTCTGACTCACTCCATGCAGTACACTCTTCTGCTGAATTTCGTGTCATCTGCAAAC
The DNA here is from genome assembly GCA_016271365.2 of Neoceratodus forsteri. Taxonomy (NCBI): domain Eukaryota; kingdom Metazoa; phylum Chordata; order Ceratodontiformes; family Ceratodontidae; genus Neoceratodus; species Neoceratodus forsteri. Next base: position 1,307,138,175 of record CM057449.1, read on the forward strand.
AGGGTGATGTTGCCCCTTATATTCTCACCTATGTCACTGATAAATATGTTGAAAAGGATTGGACACAGGACTGACCCCTGAGGTACCCCACTAGTGACATGTCTTTCAGCATACCTAACCCCATTTACTACTACAGTACCTTTGTTTTCTGTCATTGAGACAATGTCATAACCACCTGACAATTTGCTCCACTGCTCCAAGGTCCACTAACTTTTTTAGGAGGCGCCTGTGCGGGACTGTGTCAAATGCCTTACTGAAGTCAAAATAAAGCAGATCTACTGCATGGCCCCTATCCAGCCCTTTGGTATGTGGTGGAAAAACATAATAAGATTGGTTTGACATAACCTGCCTTCCACAAACATGTGCTGTTTATCATTTTGGAGGTTATTAGTACTGAGGTATTCTACCAGATCCTGTTTTATAAGTGACTCCATCAGCTTGCCCACCATTGATGCGAGGCTGACTGGCCTATATTTACCTGCCAATTATCTGCCAAAATCTGCCCTCTTAAAGCACAGTCCCACTGTCTTTGTGAAGTATCTTATGTCTCCTGTGGATATTTCAAACCAGATAGAATTGTGGTCGCTATTTTCCAAGGGTTTCCCTACCATGACTGATCTAATCACTTCTGAATTTGTGCGGATCACACCCAGGGTAGTGCCCACCTTATCGGATCACCAGTTAGAACAGCAGGCAGTCCTGTAAAGTATTGAGTAGAGCCTGCCTTCTTGAGCACTTGGCTACTGGAATTTCCCAGTCAACATTCAGTAGGCACAGATCCCCAACAACCACTATAACCCCCTTTGCTGGCCATCTTACTTATCTCCTCTGCTAAATGTTCATCCTTGTCCTCCCCCTGCCCTGGTGGTCTGTATATCACTCCCACATGCAGTTTTTCACCTGATGTGGTGGATAGTTGAGTCCAAAGTGATTCTATTCTACTTCTACATGGCTTGGCACTTACATCCTCTGCTGCTTCAATACCCTCCCTTAAATAGAGGGCTACCCCCCCTCCTGTTTGTCCCTCCTGAGCATCATGTAGCCTGGTATTGCAAGGGCCCATTCACTGCTGTCAGTGGTCCAGGTTTCAGTTATAGCTGCCAGGTCAACCACTGAGTCTGCCACAAGAGCCTGGAGGTCACTGACCTTAAAGGTTCATAGGCTCATAGGATTGGTAAAAGTTCAGTGAGATGAAGGCCCTTTAGTGAACTCGCCACCCTGTTCATGGGTGGAACATATACTTCTTTTACCCATATAGTTATCCAGCCTTTGTTTAAATATTGTTATACTGTTACTCTCTATTATCTCTTTTGGAAGTATATTCCATTTTGTTACTACTCTTTGTGTGAAAAATGTACTTCTCTTGACTGTTAGATTGTTTTCACCTAATAGTTTATGTGTATGTGATCTGGTTGATTTATTACCCATATGTTTCTTTAGTCCAAGGGTTTCCATCATGTATGGATCGTTTATGGCTTTAAAAATAAGACAATGGCCTCCCCTATTTCATCTATATTCAGTTGAGTACAGGTTAAAGTTACTGAGTCTTTTTTTATATCCCAGATGTTGTGTTGAATGTATTTTCTTGGTTATCCTTCTTTGAACTCTCTCCACTAGTTTTTGGGATCTTATATTCTGAGGTGCACAGAACTGAGCACAATATTCTAAATGTGGCCACACTAGAGTAGTATAAAGGGGGATAAAAACCTTACTCTCTCTGCTTTTAATGTTGTTTTATATACAACCTATAATTCTTTGACACTTTTTCACAGTTTTGTTAGTATGTCAACACAGTGCAAGAAAGCAGCAGCAAAGGAAAACAAGATGCTGGGATGCATATCTATGGGGTATCAGTAGAAGGAAAGAGGAGGTTATACTGCCTTTGTACAGGTCACTGGTAAGGCCGCATCTAGAGTATGGAGTTCAGTACTGGTGCCCACACCTCAAAAAGGACATTAACCTGCTGGACAAGGTCCAGAGGAGGGCTACAAAGATGGATAGCTGGTCAGCAGAGTAAGGCATATGAGGAGAGGTTGAGGGCACTGAACATGTACTCCCTGGAAGACAGGACAGAGAGAGGGGACATGATTGGGACCTTCAGGTACTTGAAAGAGATAAATAAGGTTGATAAGGAGAGTCTCTTAAAGCCGAGTGGCAACCATAACATGAGGGGGTACAGTCTTAAGCTGGAGGATGGGAGGTTTAGGAGGGAGGCCAGGAAGCACTTCTTCACAGAGAGGGTGGTGGAAACTTGGACTGCGCTGCTGGAAGAGGTCATCTCATTGAAGACAGTGGGCAGCTTTACGAGAGGATGGGATAGGTATAGGGAGAAGGTAAGGATCATGGGTAGGGAGAATGGGAGGAGTGGGAAGGGAGGACAGAGACATTAGCTCAAGCTGTGGACCCTGCAATATGAGCAGACTTGATAGACCAAATGGCATTCTTCTGCTGGCTTCTTCATATGTTTGTATGTCTGTCAAAGGATAGGTAATTGGAAATAAGGACTCCTAAGTTGTTTTCCTCATTTGTATCTTGCAGTATTGTGTTATTTAAATTGTATTGATACAAAAGATTATTTTTGCCCATGTGTATAACTTTACACTTGTCTATATTAAACTTCATTTTGTTGTCCTCAGCCCATAGGGTGAGACTGTCTGGAGAATTCTGTATTGATTGTGCATCAGTCACAGATTGTACCAGTCCCCCAAGTTTACAGTCATCTGCATATTTGCAGATCCAGACATTCCCTGATGTTTGAAGGGTGGAGACCATAATGTTAAACATAGTTTGTTGACTAGACTCCTAGCATTGAGGCAGACTCCCCACCACAAGCTTGCCTTATGCCCTTTGCTGTTAAGGTGCAGGTCCCCCTTCCCCTCAATTGCACCCTGTTGTTGTTTTGCTGCCACTAGTCCTGGATTGTCCTCTCTCCGTGTCTTCATGTAAGTGGAATAATTCCTACTATTCCAATCTCTCTTATTGGGGTAGGGGTTGGCTGTACAGAATACCTGTTTCCATGCCTCAGCCCCTCCCACCTAGTTCAAATGGTCCAAGTAAAGTTCCAGATTCTGAGCCAGTGTTCCTCTTCCCTTTGTTGTGAGATGTAGTCCATCCCATCTGAAGAGCGACCTATCCCAAAAGTTCCCCCAGGAACCGATAAAATGGAATCCTTTTGTCTGACACCACTCCTTCAGCTAGCTGTTGAATTCTTCTATTTACCATTTAGTGACATTCAAACATTTTTGCTAATATTTACTTTTGCTCCAGAAACGTTCGAAAAGAAGGAGGCAAAATGACCCAAAGCCAGTTCCCCTAACTCAGGATTCTCTAACAATAGGCAAATATCATCAGCGTATCTAAGGACTTAGAGGGTAATCTCCAAGAGGGTGTTGCAATACTGGGTCAATACTAAATATATACAAAATAGGGCTGAGTGGGGCAGCCCTGCCTCACCCCATTGTAAAGTTGATACATGTTGCCAAAGTGACCATTGACCAATGGAAACAACTGTTCCATACTCATATAAGAATTTAATCCTAGAAACAAACTGTATTGGTAACCTGCATTTGTTCACAACATAAAATAAATGCGTACTTTATCAAAAGCCTTTCCTGATCTGATGGTCTAAAGACCTTCAGGCAAGTTTTGATGTCCCAGTTCCACTATTACTCTTATTAATATTAGATTACCGAACTTTCTGACCTGGAATGGCACAGCATTGTTATATGAATGTAAGGGTGGATGCTGCTATGGCCAGTCTAACACCAAGCACCTTTATTCATATTTTATGTATGTATTAAGTAGACTGAGGGGTTGTTTTTATCTGTTTTGTCCCCTTTCCTAGCTAAAAACAACATCATACCTTGTAACAAGGTTTTACCAGGGATTTTTCCATCAGTAGTGCATTAAAAGCAGTACTAAACCATATACTATATCTTCTGAATACACTTTATGCAAACCCCTGTCAATCAATACTGCCAGGGGCAGGGGTGTTACTAAGAGAGTATACTGCTTCAAGAACCTCCTTCCTTGAGACGGGAGATTGTAATGGAAAGGGAACATTGTTTAACCAGGAGTAGCACACTAAGCCAAAGCCTGTTTCCAGATGTGACCTAGGAGCACAAGGAAGTTAAGTGGCTTGTTCAGGATCACACAGTATGCACCTAGGTGGCTGTGGGATTCAAATCCAGGTCTCCAGATCTGCATCTCAGAGTCTTAACCCACTGCACTATATTGCCTCCTAATGAGGTGTATGTTGCAGGTGGTAAAGCGGGGAATTGAAATAAAAAAAAATCCTCTCAATTTTCATAGGCTTCCTGTACATCACCAAAAGTATGTTGCACATAGCCATTAACTATTCATCTTATGCCATCTGGAGTACTACAAACAATACCATTTTTATCTTTTTAAGTTGGCATAACCCTTTCTGTTATTTTGTTTCTACATTCATCAAATGGGTTGACTTGTGTATTTCTACCCTGTGTACCAAATCTCTGTTCTTGCACCACAGAATTCATTTTCTGATATTGATACTGCACCACCTCCTTCATTACCTGAGAAACTTGGATAGACATAGCACAGTGTTTGTCTTCTGCTACTGACAATAATTATTCAGCTGCTGCCTAATGTTTTAATATCTGACATGTTCTTTCCTCTTTTTCTTCTTTGCTAAAAAGATAAATAATGTTTTAAGCTCCACTTTCAAATACTCTCACCAGTCAACAGTACCGTCATATATCACCACTAGTGCGTCTTTTGCCCCTGTGAATTCCCTGACCATTATCTACACATCCCTATATTCCAATGAAGTACAATTAGGTTTCCAAATAGCAAAATCAATCATAGGAACAGAGGTTTGTCCAATCTGTATAAAAATTGCATTGTGATCAGATGTTTCCACAGGGATAGTTTTAGCAGAAGATATGTGTAGCCATGGAAATGTGAACACAAGATTGTCCTAGAAGATACTCTTCTTTGTAAAAACTGTGCTCAGGAAGTCCTCTTGGCTTGCCAACAGCATCCACTTTGGTATAAATAAACAGAGTCCCAATATATTTTCTTGTCTCTAAGACCTCTCTTACTTGCAACAAAGCCACAATTAAAGTCTCCGCTCATCACGGTATATACATAAGGCTGAATAGTTTTAAGGATATCAGTCCTTCAACTGTACCTGTTTTTGTTTCTGGCCATGATAGACAGACAGACAGGGAGACAGACAGACAGACAGATTTCTGCAATGCTTATGAGGATACATTCTGGCAAATATTTTTGATATACACAGGGTGGTGAGACTTAAAGTGAAGATATTGTGTTTATCCTCACTCAAGGTCTGTAGGTGGGGAATGGCTGGAGCCGGCAGTGCGAGTAGCTCAGTTTCACTTTCACTGGCTCTAGCTCACTTGTCTGCTAGCTCCAAATTCCCAGTTCTGTCACTCTGTCTGAAGCCTTCAACCAGCAAACTGCTCTCTTCTTTTACATTTATAAATTCAACATAAATGAGCAAACATCAGCTCAGTTTTACCCAGAGTCAGTTTCAAACTGTCAAAACAGTGCTCTTACCAAACTCTTACAATCTCCTTCCCCCCACAGAGCCACCAGATACCCTCCATGCCTCCAGCTGGCACTTGTAAATTGTAGACACCACCAACAGAATGCCCTTTACTGGACTACAGCTCCAAGACCACCTGCTGTTGAAATGTTGCAACATCCTGGAAGTCATGCTGACTTTCTTATGCACCGATACTCTGATGCCTTATGTTGGCACTCATTAGTGCTTGCTCACATTCCACTCATTCATCCTGAAGACAATGATAAAAAGTAAAATAAAACAATACTTTTAAAACAAAAATCGCAATACATTATAAAATTAAAGTGAGCTTTGCATAAATTAAATATGCCATGGCCCGCGACTGAGAATATTGTTAATATTCTCCCCTCGTGCCGTTTGATCTTTGACATCACTCATGCCAACACCACTTGTGATTTCAGATGTACCGTTAGGTGGGTGATGTAATTAGGGCACCACAGTCAGGGCAATGGGAAAAGGTTGTGAGTGACAGGGGTGTGCTGGATCTCGCAGCACCCTGCACTCATGACCATTTTCACCACTGACACTGTTCTCCTCTGGTCCCCTCATGCCCGAAACTGGAAGATGTTATAATATTGTCAGGGTGTGTGGTGGGCAACCCGCCCCCAAAAAAAACAGCTCTTCTCCCATGCTCACCCTTGTCGCCATAGCTGGGTTATGGTGGAATGTGGGGCTGCGATCATTGCTGGCAACATGTTTCTGGTGCCCTAATTTAGGACAACCAGACTTATGTCACCATGCAGTGGGTGAACCATGATTTTATATGGTCAACCTACACTCAAGAAGCATATCAATGTTATTTTCAGTCAGGTCACAGCACATCCCTTATATATTGATATAGAGTGATAGATAGATAGACAGATAGACAGATAGATAGACAGACAGACATACAGACAGACGGACAGATGGACAGACAGACAGATAGATAGATAGATAGATAGATAGATAGATAGATAGATAGATAGATAGATAGATAGATAGATAGGTAGGTACAGGCAAGGTAGTGACTTATACTGTATTAGGGCTGAATAAGCACTCTATGTTTCTATTCTAGTGGGGGTTAAGAAGTAGTAGGCTGTTGGTTTACTAGGATCTGCAGCTTATTCAGTAGGTAGGGAACTGGGCAGACTGGGTAGGCCAATCAGTCCTTATCTGCCATCACAGTCTATGTTTCTAATGCTAAACTCCAATTTTTGCACCTTAATAACTTTCCCCCATTAAACTAATTTATCAAAAATTTAGAAAGTAGACAGATTGTGCTAGGATCTCAAGATTCTGCTTTTGTGGCAATCGGTTCATAGGAGGCACAGTTACAAGGGACTTTTGTGGTTTTTATCTCTCAAACGTAAGCAGTTTTTAAATTATTTAAGAAAAAGAGTTAATTTAGGAGCATGCACAATTTAAAAAAATCAGTATTGAAAAGAAAACTTAATTTTTATGACCACATGAAGTCATACAGTATGGTCTTATTACAAGAATGCATTTGTGTGGCAAAGAGCAGGGCTGTTTCCATGTGTGCGTGTTACTTTGTCATGTGTTCATTCAGCAAGGGCTTTGTGTAGCCCAGTCCCTGCTGAACATGCTGTCCTTATGGAATTCTTTTGTTTCCCCCTGCTGTCTGCCATTTGCTGTATAAGCGGTGGCCTTGCTTTAAACTGGACGCTGGGGTGCCCAATCCCCAGTGTCGGCATAGTTTCATGGAAATACATTTTTCACCATTTTGAGAAATGTTTCATAGTGCCAGTGCCATCAGTTTGCAAAATATTTGTGGTTTGATTGATCTGCATAATATTTTTGACATCCCCATTTAGTGAATGGCTCCATTGGCTCCACTGACTAAAACTCTTAAATAAATGAATAAATAAATTTCTAGTGAATATTTGAGATGAATGCATCACTTTTCATGAATGCTCTTGTGTTTTGCTTTACCCTTTATATTAAGTCTTCCATGGGCATTTAGCCAGACAGTGTCCCACAATTTCTTCAGAATTTGACTATCCGTCAATTGTTTTGCAATTACTTGCTCAGCAGCTCCATATTTTGGGTTAAATACTGGAGAAATATAAAACTGTGTGGATACCACCTGTTCATAAAGCTTTTACCCAACTCTTCCATCACTTGTGATGGTGCTAGTTTCCATTGTTCAATTTTCATAAAATAATCCTGGATGTACAAATTGACATGTCTGTTTCTGTCTTTGATGTTTTTAAGGCATTATTATTCTAAGAGTCATTAATGGTGCACATTGTGCCCAAAATAAAACTAATCCTATATTTTTGGGGCCCAAGAAAGGAAGGTTCAGGTTAAAACTAATAAAACACAATAAAATAAAATTACCGGATTAACCATTTTTAAACCACCCTCCTCAATTTTCCAATACCTATGCCCTCACTTTATAGGGTTTAGCCAGCTACCACGTGCTGTAGCAACCTAGAGCAGTACTATGTGACTTTGTCTCCATTTTCGATGGGGGTTGAAAAACAAAACTAATAAATAAAAAAATGGAATAAAAAAAGTCTAAATCGTACAAATTTCTACAGTTTTGATATGGGCGAGGAACACCACCTTGTAACGTTATTGTCTGACATGTCCAGTTTCTGCTACCAATTATATGGGTATACTGTTAGAATGGCAACTTAAAATTGTCACCACAATTAGAGCACTGCAACAAGGGTGACAGTGAAAGGGGCCATCTTACTGATGCCACCTTGTGAGCCCACACCACCACCCCCTCCAGGGAATGCCCACTCCAGAGGTTGTTATATTAATGTTTGGGGATGCAGGGGGTGAAGCCCCTTGCAAAACAAGACTTTGGTGCTACACATCCCGGGAGCCACCATACCTGGCACCCTAATGCCAGCTGGTGGATTGCCTTTGCCCATATTGGCGTCGACAAAATGTTTGTCGCACTGATATGGGTGAACCATTATATGCATCCATATTTCCATTAGTTTCAAACAGCGCACCAAGTATTTTGATCAGCTCTTTGGAAAATGCAGTACCACCTCTACCAGTTTCAGGCAATGCGTGTTCACCATCAGTGACACTGAAACATCATGGCTAATATTCACTTTTGATACAGACATTTTTAGAAAGTAGGCAAAATTACACAGAGTCAGTTCTCTGACTCAGGATCCTCTAGCAATAGATAGATATCATCAGTGTATGCTAAGGATTTAGTGGGTAATCTCCAAGAGGGTGTTTGCAATACTGGGTCAATACTAAAAATATATAAAATAGGGCTGAGTGGGGCAGCCCTGCCTCACCCCATTGCAAAGTGGATACATGTTGCCAATGTGACCATTAACCAATGGAAAAAACAGTTTCATACTCATGTAAAGATCTAATCCAAGAAACAAACTGTATTGATAAACTGTATTTCTCCAAAGCATAAAATAAATGTGACTTGTATGCTATACTTTATTATACAAGCGCAACAAAGAATGTTGGCCTCTGATTGGACAGTGTGTGGCTAGACCCGGGATGTTATCCCAGCAGACTAATGACCATATTAAATGTTCAAAAAAAATCACTCCACAGCTGTCCTGACAATCGCTTTTAGCACTCCTACTCCACTCAGAATGTCTGCTCCCCGCCCCATTCCGAATTGGCACTCCGCACCCACGGTAAACACACTGAAGATGTGTTGTACTTATTTTTAATCTCCCAGTTCAAAATGCACAACAATTGTACCAGGAGAAACACAGTGGCATGTGTAAGTGGGAGCACTGACAGACAGGCAGCTGATCACGTGACATCCAAACTGAAAACACAACTGACATAAATAACTGGGGCAGACAGCTGGCTGTGTGGCTTTCCAACATAAAGAAAAGAAAATCAGTTACTCGCCTTTTTTTGTCACTTTTTCTACAGCCAGCTTAACCTGGAGAATGACTGCCACAGTCAAACATGAACAGGAAAGAAGGGGTGGCATACTTCCAGTTTCATGGACAAACTTAAAAACAAAGGGGACAATTCCTGGATGGCCAGTGTAACTTGCACACAGTTGCGAGTTATGCCGGTTGCCACAACACCAGGGACCCTACGCCGCATTCCAGAAGCGGCAGGGTCCCAGCACTTGCGACATGCGAGATACACCATGCATGTGGTGGCAGCCCATGCATGGCATATTGCAGTCACATGTCGCAACTCGCAGAGAGTGACCAGTGACCCCCCCAGAGCCCCCCACCCCGACCACCGTGGCACACATCAGGGGGCATGGGAGGACAGGACTGATGGCACAGGCATCTGGGGGGCTTCTGAAATGGACCCCTGGGGTCCCTCACTACCCGGGGTTTGGGGGAGTGGGTGTGCATGTGGGGGACAGGGGGACAGGGGGACAACATAGCACCATTGTCGTGGCACTGCATGGCTGCATCCAATGGTTCCAGCCATCATATGCCACTTAAGATAGATCCGAGCTGTCAAAGGATACCTATGCCAATGCATGTCCCAGAATAGCAACTGCAGGTTGCGACAGCGGCCTTCCTGGATTTGGGCTAAGTTGCTGTTGCATGGGGATTGGTGTATCCCACCTTAAGCCAGGTTTGGCCCATCTTGGAATCGTGCCCAAAGTTCCTTTTCCCTTTTCAAAATTGAACAAAAAACATACCGAACAACAGACTCTCTCCCTTTTCTTCTTCCAACTGTACAAGATTCAAAAGTAGCACCACCACCTACTGAGCAAGTAACAGAGCAGCACTATTTTTCTAATATGTATACCTACTCAGTAAAAAAAATACTAAAAAAAAATTATTTTAGGCCTGGGGGCACTGAGGGTTGAGGCACTGGATGCCACACTTCACACTTTGCCAGCAACCTGGGTTTGGGAATGAGCCTGGGTCATCAGGGGTTGGCTGGGGAGACGAAGATTGAGCATCCCAATGAAAGCTCTCCTCCTCCTTCAGGGAAGGGTGGGCTACTGGGTAGCAAGAGCACTCATAGCACTACCACCAGTGAAATCATGGGTGGTAGGGCTCACGGCTCTATGGAGTCGGGAGGGAGGGAGGGTGCTAATTTGATGGTGGCATGCATCTGCATGCTGCATGTCTGGACGTTGTCCTTCATGTCAGTGTCCTCAGGAGAAGAGAACTAATTGGGGTAAAAACGCATAAATACCCCGGTCCCCCAGCACAATGAAACTGGGATCCAGAGATCGGGGACCCAGTGGAAGGAGTCGGGGTGGGGTACGAGGCCCCCTGCGAAGGCTGAGGCCCAGCAAGTAAAAGTAAATGCATTTTAAATATGTTTTATCTAATTTTTATTTCATTTTACAAAGGAGCCACTGTATGACAGGAATAATGCACTCCAGGTTGGGTGTTATGCTGGGATAACATCCCTTCTCGGGTGTTGGTAGCACTTGGTCTACAGCCTCATGCCCAACCACCTGAGGTGGGATGTTATCCCAGCATAACAACCACCCTGTCATGTATTATTCCTTTATAAAAAGCCTTTCCTTGATTTGATGGTCTGAAGACCTTCAGGCAAGTTTTGATTTTCCCAGTTCCACTATTTCTCTTTTTAATATTAAATTAGCAAATGTTCCTTTTTTTTGTTAAGTTTTTTCCCCCATGGGTCTGCTGACAGGTGACTTCCAGCTGTCTCCTTGAGAGGGCTCCATCCACCCCAAACTTTGGGCTCTGTCCTGATCTCAGGCTGGCCCCAGCAAGTCCTACATGGATATCCCCTCATGCCGGGGCCAGAGAGGGGCCATGCTCCTCCTTGGTGATATACATCTAGATGCTGAAGTAGCCGTGGTTTGGGAATGCAGTCGGGGCTTCACGTTACTTGCCAACCTCCCCAGTTTCCAGTTTTCCTCCCTTCCTTGTTGCTGGGGCTTGCACGTCAGTGCATGCACATGGAGGCATGAGCACACAATGGAGTCCCACAGCACTTCCCTTCAGTGGTGTCCCTGACCTGTTCAGCCATAAGGCCTCCACCTGGTGGCAGTCATTTGGCGAGACTGTCAGCGTACCCTCCTTGGGAGAGGAGAGCTGTCCTCCAGATATTCAGTCCTCTCCCTGCCTCCCTAGCTGGCCACAGCAACCTGTGTTCACCACTGAACATATGTCGCCGCTGTGACAGGAGGCAAAGCACTCTGCCTCAGCCCTCCATGCCACTGTGCTGGCTGGATTATCAAATTTTCCAACCTGGAATGGAACGGGACTGTGATAAGGGTGAATGCTGATGTGGTCAGTCTTGTACTAAGCACTTTAACTCATATTTTATATCTGTATTAAGTAGACTAAAGGGTTGTTTATATCTGTTTTGTCCCCTTTCTTATCTAAAAGCAACATCATACCTTGCAACAGGATTTTGTTGTAGTGTGTTAAAAAACAGTACTAAAACATATAATATATATCTTCTGAATACAATTAATGCAAACCCCATCAATCAATACTGCCATGGGCATGGTTGTTGCTAAGAGAGCATATTGCTTCTAGAACCTCTTCCCTTGATATGGGAGATGGTAACGAGCAGCATGTTTGCACATGGTAAAGTGGAGAGTTGTAATGAATTTAAAAACTCCACCCAAACTTCAGAAGCTTTCTGTATGCCACCAAAAGCATGTTGCACATGCTCATTAACTACTTCTCTTATGTCACCTGGGGCACGATATTCAAAAGTTTGCTCATGTAAACCGGGCTACAAGAATACTCCAATATTCAAAAGCCAGTTTGTACCACTTCAAGTTGCCAGACAGAAGCTGTGCAGAGGGTTCAATCCAAATGGAGGGTGGAAACTTGAATATCGGCGCAGTCCAATATTCAGAGTATCTGCGCCACACAATGGCATTTTTTGTAGTCCCCTTGCATGGCACAAATACCTCAGATAGAGACCACTACTTACTTCTGCATAACAATAGTGGTTGGCAGAGGAAATGCGGCCCCCTGCACCAGTTCTGATCCACAAAAACAGTGTCTCTGGTGTCCAGCAGTCCATCCCGCCACCCAATCCCTTGCCCTGGTAAATGCCAACATATTCCTTGGTATCCAGTGGCTCCTTCCCCCATCTGTACCCAGGCCCAGTAAATGCTAACATACTCCTTGGTGTCTAGTGATCCCTCCCCCACATGTACCCATGCCTGATGGTCAATAGTTTAGTCCTTGGAGTTTAGTAGCCCCTCCCCACCTGCATCCATGCCCAATAGTTCAGTCCCTGCTGTCTAGTAGTTCCCCCCCACCTGATGCCCTGCCCAAGTACCAAAAGAGTATTCCCTCTAGTGTCCAGTGGTCGCTCCCCCATCTGAACCTTGTCCCTGTACCAGAGATATTGGTGCAAGTAACACCCCTTCAAACAACACAGCCCTGGCCCCAGCCCCAGCCCTAACTAACAGTCCCCCAACCAATTCCCCATTATTGTTCAGTGGCCCCACTTCCTCTCGTGGCACCGACAAACCTTCCCCCTGTCTCCCTTACCTGACTATTGGTACCACGGTGCAGCAATGGCAAGCAACACAGCCCTCCAGACACCACCTCAGCTGCCTGCCATCTGACAGAAGCAGGGAGTACACTGCTTATTTACAGGGCAGCAGTGCGCACCCTGCCTCTTTCAGATGCTGGGTGACTGAGGGATTGTCAGTGCTGCAGTATGGAGTGGTGGCCACTAGACACCAACAGGGAATGGGCTGTGGGGTTCAAGGGACTGGTAGTCGAAGATGGGGCTGTGCTGTTTGGGGGGACATTACTTGTACTACTGCCACTGGTACAGGGACAGAGGGAGTGACCACTGGACACCAGGGGGAATATTCTTTTTGTACTCGGGCAGGACATCGGGTGGGGGGGGAACCACTAGACACCAAGGACTTAATCTATTAACCATTGGGCATGGGTCAGGTGGGGGGACCAGACAGCAGAAACTGAATTATGACTATTGAGTAAGGATGTGTGTGTGGGGACGGACCACTAGACACCAGGGACTGAACTACTGACCATTGGGCATGGGTGGGTGGGGAGGGACCACTAGACACCAGGGAATATGTTGGAATTTACCAGGTGAGCTATCAGGTGGGAGGAGGCATCACTGGACACCAGGGAGGGATTGTGTTGGTATGGAACAGGGGATAAAGGGGACACTGGACACCAGAGAATTGTTTTAAAATTACAGGGACGGCATCGAAGGATGGGAGGGGACCACTAGCACCACAAAATTGCATAGGAAATAGGGGGATGGCATTGAAAGGAAGGGGGCACCACTATCACCAAGGAAATGTTGCATACTTTACAGGTATCAGATCGGAGGGAGGGGGGGAACCACTAGCACCAGGGATAGCTTCTTTCCTGGGTCCGGGCCACTGGGGGGAGCAGGCCACACAAACATGCCTGGCTACCAATGCAAAGGAGCACTTAATGGGCATGCAAATGGACCCTTAGCACCTTGCATGCCCAACTGGCTCATTTGTTTGGGTCCCTTTGTATATAGCAAATTGCACTCTGGTGCCATCCATTGTGGCGCTGTACTTTGGAAGCCATGACTGGGCAGCGCCAAGTGACTTCACACTAGGCTGACATAGCCCTGTATTCAGTTGAACATCATCGGTGTGCTAGTCCACCGAATATAGTATCTTCAGGCACCCATGTAATCACAAGGCAGAGCACAAATCTTTGCAATCTGCTTTGCGCAGTTTTGAATATCGGGCCCCTGGGGAACTACAATCAGTACCATTTTTATCTTTTAAACTATGCATAACCCTTTTTGTTATCCTGTCTCTACAGCCATCAAATGAGTTAACTTGTGCCTTTTTACCGTGTGTACCAAACCTCTGTTCTCGAAGCACAGTATTAATTTTCTTTTTTTCAATTGAACTTTTATTAACCGTTTTTCGGAAAAACATTTTTTTTTTAAAAAGTACAATGCACCAAAGCTTCCATTCTTTCAGATACAAATCATGAAACATAAAACTGTCATACAATTCTGCTAGTTTTTCACATCATTAAGAACTTATCCAATTGTTTATCTGTGATTAAAAAGTTGTTGTATTGTCCTTTTTCCTTGCTCTAATGAGACAAGGTAGTTCTCTTTATGCTAATGTTCAGCATGTTTCAAATATATTGCATGTTTCAAATATCAAGAATAAAAATTCAAGTCTGGGTTTTCTCAGAGCCAGTAGGCAAGGAGTAGGTAGATCTCAAATCATGTAGTGGTAGGAAAAAGGTAGAGGAGGTAGTTAAAGAGGGAAAGTAAGGGGGTAGGCCTTAGGATCCAAATAAGGATGGCAAGAAGGAAGTCTGGGGGGGAAGTGTAGGATGAAATGAAGGGTATAAAAGGGAGGGGTGGGGGAGGGGGCATCTCTTCCAGTTCTGAGTTAACTTGTTGATATATGTAGTCCGTTTAGAGGATGCAGTCAAGGAACAAAATTAGAGTAGTGGTCCAGCTGGTAGGTTACCCAGTTTCACCATTGAACACCAAAGGTTTTAGTGCATGAGGTCACCCTGGCTGCCAGACATTTCATAATATACATATCATAAGCCATTGACTCCCACCTCTCCTTGGAGGGGATATTCAAAGTATGCCAGAGTTTAGTATTTTCTTTGCTGCTAGTATAAGGATAGTTGTGCACAGAATTCATTTTCTGATAGGAATACTGAGCCATCTCTTTTTTATGTAAGAAATGTGAGCAGACACATCACAGACTGTCTTCTGCTACAGGCAATAACTTAAGCAACTGCATAAGAATTTAGCAACTGAAATGCTCTTTCCTCTTCTTCATCTTTGCTAAAGAGATCAATAATGCTCTAAGCTCCACTTTTAAATCCTCCCACCAGTCGACAACACTGTCAGACATTACCACTAGTGTGTGTTTTGCCCCTATGAATTCCCCGGCCATTATCTGCACTTCCATATCTTCCAATTAAGTAAAGTTTCCACATAGCAGAATCTATCATAGAAACAGAGTTTTTTATCCAATCAGTATAAAAATTGCATTGTGATCAGATGTTTCCACAGGAATAGTTTTAGAAGATATGAGTAACCATGGAGATGTTAACAAAAGCTCTATCCTAGAAGACAGTCTCCTTTGTAAAAGCAGTGCTCAGTAAGTCCTCTTGGCTTTGAAAGAGCATCCACTAGAAGTGCAGAGGTGATCAGTTGATATAAATAAACTGAGTCACAATATATTTTCTTGTCTCAAAGACCTGTCTTACAGTACTTGCAACAAAGCCACAATTAAAACCGTCTCTCATCGTGGTGCATACATATGACCATACAAATGTGCCATCGGAAACAGATCACCTGGTCTATCTACTTCTGCTCGAGGGTGCAGCTAGCACCCCTAGTTTGCAGCTGCCCCACCCTTTGTCATCCCACTGCCACCCCCATGACCCCCGCCCTCCCTCTCCCCTGCCCTTTTAAAGCTGTTCACAGATTTACATTATACCACCCATTCTGGTAGTGCGTTCCATTTGCTAGCACCCTCTCCATGAAATAGTGTCTCCTCATTTCCTTCCTAAATCTTCCCCTCTATTATTAGCCTGTGCCCCCTGGTGTCCCTCCCCCTCCTTAGCTTTAAGATCTTGTCTGCCTCATCCTTATTGATTCCCCTCAGATACTTGAATGTCTCCATCATGTCCCCCCATCCCTTCTATCCTCAAGGGTGTACATATTCAGGCCTCCCAGCCAGCTCTCATAGTCTCTCCCCTCCATTCCACATATCAAACTTTGTTGCCCTCCTGTGCACCCCCTCCAGTAGCCTGATATTACGCTTTAGGTATGGCCTCCAAAACTGCACACAATACTCCAAGTGCGGCCTTATCAGTGACCTGTAGAGGGGCAAGATCACACCTCTTCACCTGGATGAAACCCCCCTTGCTATGCACCCCAGCATTTTGTTCACTTTTGCAGCTGCTCTCCTGCACAGGGCAGTATTTTTCATGGTCCTTGTTACCATTACCCCTAGGTCCTTCTCCTCCTCAGTGATCCTAAGCTTAACCTCCACCCCAGCCAGTATTCTCTCCTTGGGTTCTTCGCTCCAAAGTACATAACCTTACACTTCTTTGCATTGAACCCCAGCTGCCAACTCTCTGACCACTCTTCTAGCTTGCTTAGGTCCCCCTGCAGCTGCTTCCATCCCTCCTCTCCATCCACCACTGCTCCCATTTTGGTGTCATCTGTGAACAGACTTACCTTGCTCACCACCCCGTGCACAACGTCTGATATGAAGAGCCCAAATAATACTGGTCCCAGCACAGAGCCCTGTGGCACCCCACTCATCACCGGCTTCGGAGTTGAGAGCTCCCCTCCCACCACCACCCGTTGTGGCCTCCCACTCAGCCAGCTTGTAATCCAGTTCGTCATTTTTCCCCTACCCCTACACCAGTTAGTTTCCCCCCAAGCCACCCATGAGGCACCAAATCAATGGTCTTGCTGAAGTCCAAGTAAAGAACATCCACTGCATGACCCTTATCCAGCTCACCTGTCACCCAGTCATAATATTGGCAGAATATTGACATAAGGCAGAATAGTTTTAAGGATATCAATCCTTCAACCCTGTCTGTTTTTGTTTTTGGGCTCTGTATGTATTTGTGCAATGCTTCTGAGGATATATTCTGGCAAATATTTTTGATATTCACAGAGTGGTGAGACCTGAAGTGAGGGTATTGGGCTTATCCTCACTCTAGGTCCCTCATACCAGAATTTATCCACAATGTAGGTGGCGACTGGCTAGAGCCAGCAGTCTGAGTAGCCCAGTTTCACTGGCTCAAGCTCACCTGTATGCTGGCTCCAAGCCCCCAGATCTCTCACTCTGCCTGAAGCCTTTGACCAGCAAACTGCTCTGTCTTTTAAATTTATAAATTCAACCAAACGTCAGCTCAGTTTTACCCAGATGCCCTGATAGCACTCTCATGATCTCTTTCCCCCACAGAGTCACCTGACACCTTCCGTACCTCCGGGAGGCACTTCTAAATTGTAACTGCCACTAACAGGATGCCCTTTCCTGGACTACAGCTCCAAGACTGCCTACTGTTGAAATGCCGCAAACTCCTGGAAGTCTCATAAAACTCTGATTCGTGCTGACACTCCTATGCACTTACATGCTGATGCATTATGTCTGTGTCAGATCTTGTCAGCACTTGTTCACTTTCCACTTGGTCATTCTGAAGGCAGCGAGAAAAAGTAAACTAAAACAATCCTTTTTAAACAAAATGGCAATCCATTATAAAATTAAAGTAAATCTTACATAAATTAAATATGTCACAGCCCGAGACAGGAGAATATCATTGATATTCTCCCCCTGTGCAGTTTGATCTTTGACATCACTTGTGGTTACAACACTCATGAAACATAGAAACATTGAATGTGATGGCAGATAAAGACCGCTTGGCTCCCCTAGTCTGCTTGTTTTTCCCTACCGACTGTATTACCATAGATCCTACTTGGTCTCCAGCTTATTCCCCCTTGTCTTATCATTAAGGTTCCCTTATGCCTATCCTATGCTTTCCTGAACCCTGTTACAGTTTTTTCCCCCACCACTACCCCCTCTGGGAGGCTGTTCCAGGCATCCACCACCTTCTCTGTGAAAAAGTACTTCCTCACATCTCCCCTGAGTCTACCCACCTCCAGTTTCACAGCATGACCACTTGTTCTTGAGTATCCTTTTTTCTGAAAGACGGCTGCCTCTTGAACCTTATTTATATCTGTCAGGTATTTGAACATTTTTATCATATAATAATAATAATTCAATGGCCTTCACAACCAGTATAGTGTTATGCTTGTGCAACTGTGTTACTTTACTTCGGCTGTTTGCACTCTCTATTCCATGAGGAATTACCACCCTGTAGGGGTACCGAAGGCAAGGAACCCTGGAAGAGGGTTCCACCCCAAGAGGTGCCACTGGAAGGTTCCCTTGGCTAAAGGTACCATAGGAAGAATCCCCAAAAAGACATTGTAGTAGCACCAAAGAACAATAGCAATCAAGCCGTGAGGCACAGAAGTAGAATGACAACAATGCAGCTTGATAAAACATGAGGTGCACAGATTAGCAAGATAGTATAGGTGCTTTGGCTACATTGGTGATTGAAGGGGACTCCTAAGGACAGAGAGAACAGCAAGTAGGGACACCATCCACCTCCATCCAACAGCGAAACCTACCTAAGGTAACTAGGGATTACTAACTAAAACTAACTAGATATTATGATCTTCGGCACGGAGGAGAGAAAAAAAAACTTTGAGGAGGAAATCTCTGGGGATACAAGGCCTAGCTCACCTTCCCTCCAGGCATGGGATATTTAGTTAGTTACCGCTCTGCTACTGCAATTTGGAAAGCCCATTAATAAGGGAGTGGAAAATATTCCAATTTGGAGGGAAACTCTCACTCTATCCATATAACAGGAATTCCGTGAAGGGTTGCGAGGTGGTTTGCTCTGCAATGAACACCTCCAAGGCGGGAGGAGGAGAGTAACAACCACCAAGGCACTCACCCAGCCTACCAATCTAAAAACAAACCAGGTGAGCCAGAGGCAGTCATAGGGAGAATGTGGTGAAGGTGCCTATGCTAGTAGACCACTAGAGCCAAAGGAGACCATTGTAACCACCCTTCACAACTAGTCTTACATTCACAACTTGAGGTGCCATCGGTACAGTTGACGACTGAAGGTCCACTCGGAGTGAGGACATTCCCAGCTATGGGCCAGGTGAGAAGGACCCTGCCCCAAGCTTTGCATGCTCAAGATGTGGATTACGGGGTGCAGAGCGAGAACGTCAGCACAGGGCAAGCCCTGCACCAGGGAACTCTAGGACAAGGTCGGCATGTCTGATATATTCATGTAGGTATTTCTGACGTATACATTCATTCATATATTAATTTATTTTTGTTCATTTATTTATTTATTTAGTATACTTGAAGTTATTTATTTAATTTGCTGAAGTTATTCAGTTTGCAAAAGCTTTACTGTAGAGAATACAGGATCAGCAGGGGGCAAGCCAATTAAGTCCCATGAGGGAGCCAATTACAAGGTGACATGATACTCGGAGGATTTTAGCGGCAGAGGCAAGATTCAAACATGAGGCAATAGGCCATATGGAGCCACGGCTCTTTAACAACACCCCCCATTCCCCCGCCGTAGGAAAAACAAGGAAGCCATGGTAAAGCATCGTAACCCACATGCAGCATTTGAAACTAATTTACAGCACTGGCAGTAGCCAAAGCTGACCTCCAGAGTATGATAAAGCAATATGCAAGTAAGCAAGCAGTGTCCAGTAATAAGCAACATGAAGCAGCAATTAAGTTTAGCTTGGAGGGGGGTAGTAATCTGAATGAACAAAGAGACTATAGAGAAGCAATATGCTGAAACAACAGCAATGGTTTTCTTGGTATTAGTGTAGGAAGCACAGTTTAGTTCCATGGGCAATGCATGGAAAACAGCAGCAATATTTGCAGCAGTATATTCTTGTTATTAGTACAGGATCAGGATTGAGTTCCATGGATTAGGTTACAGAGAGGGCCCAAATCAGATGAAAACAATTAAGTGGAATAACGTGAGTAAATGGTAGCAAGTAACATGAGCTCCTGGATGGCAATACACAAGGGGCCGGATATTCAAACTGCGCTATTTTGTGGCGCAAGCCCTTGCGCTGCACAAAATAGTTGCGCAGGGGTGTGGCCAGAGCGATTTTCAAAGGAGTTGTGCTATTGAGCAACTCCTTTGAATATCACCCACCGGCCACAGCCACTGTGCATGGTGCAGTGGAACTTGCGCCACCGCAAGTGGTCAGAGTGGAGCATTCAACTTGCGGTGGTGCAAGTACCATTGCGCCATGCGCTAATCTCTGATATTCAAAAGGTGACATGCAAATGGGGCCATATTCATGCAAGGCGCAGGGGGGGCTATTTGCATCTGTTTATGGCCCCGTTTGCATGCCATTAGCATGCAGGTGCGCCGATCCCCGAGGACTTGCGCCTGGCGCCCTGCCAGGCAGCAGCCGTCAGGGACTGACGCCCCCTGCAGCCCGATCGCGGGCAAAAGAGTAAAAATTCCCCCCACTGGCCTGATCGCGGGCAAAAAGCATTAAACTCCCCTCCCCGACTGGCCCGATCGCGGGCAAAGCTGAAGCAACCCCCTCCACCAGCCCGATCGCGGGCAGCAAATGTCTCCCGAACATATCCCTGGTGGTCCAGTGGACCGATAAGCCCGATCGCGGGCAGCAAATGTTAAAACACCCCACAACACATCCCTGGTGGTCCAGTAAGATAAGAATGATCGCGAGCAGCAAATGTTAAAACACACACCCCCAACACATCCCTGGTGGTCCAGTAGATAAGCCCGATCGCGGGCAGCAAATGTTTAAACACCCCCACCACCAACAAACATCCCTGGTGATCTAGTGTCCTCCCCCACCCACCCGAAGCCCACCACCCCGCTCCCACTCCACAGCGGCAGGCATCTACCACCTGCCGCCCTGCCGCCCGCCGACTGACTGCCCGGTGGCTACTGCGCCATTGGTGCATTCATTCACAAATCTGGACTGCCTTGTAGGTATGGACTGCCGCCCATTGGCTCTTGCTCTGCACCAATGAAGTGCAGCCTACCGGCAGTCAGTCGGTGGGCGGCGGGCAGCAGGCAGGTGGATGCTGCCGCCGCCGGCCGCGGGGAGCGGGTGGTGGGCGCCGTGGGTGGGTGGGGTGGGGACACTAGATCACCAGGGATGTGTTCGGGGGTTTTAAACATTTGCTGCCCGCGATCAGGCTTATCTTACTGGACCACCAGGGATGTGTTGGGGCAGGGGTGTTTTAACATTTGCTGCCCGCGATCGGGCTTATTTTACTGGACCACCAGGGATATGTTGGGGGGGGTGTGTTTTAACATTTGCTGCCCGCGATCGGGCTTATCTTACTGGACCACCAGGGATGTGTTGGGGGGGTGTTGAAACATTTGCTGCCCGCGATCGGGCTTATCGGTCCACTGGACCACCAGGGATATGTTTGGGGGACACTTTGCTGCCCGCGATCGGGCTTATCTTACTGGACCACCAGGGATGTGTTTGGGGGTGTTTTAGCATTTGCCCGTGATCGGGCTTATCTTACTGGACACCAGGGATGCGCTGGGGGGTGTTGAAACATTTGCTGCCCGCGATCGGGCTTATCGGTCCACTGGACCACCAGGGATATGTTCGGGGTAACACTTTGCTGCCCGCGGTCAAGTCAGTCGGGGGGGTGGGGGGACTTTTTACACTTTTGCCCGCGATGGGGCTGCAGGGGAGGCACAGGGAGTAGGTTGAGGGCCAGCCATAGGTGGCAACTGCTGTGTTGTGCCCTGCAATGCGGCAGCTCACCTGTGGGTGGCCCTCAACTTGATCCTTTTTGTGCTCAAAGTTGTGCAGGCGCAGGTTGGGGGTTGCGTCTGCACAACTCTGCACAGCCCGGCTAAATATCGGCCTGTGCAGTTTTTGCATGGTTCCTCCCCCTCCAGTTCAGCATGCATTCATTTGCATTGCACTGTTGCTCAGCATGTTTTCAGTGACGCAACTGCCTCCTGCTGAATATCGCAGGATGGCGCAATTTTGGACTTGCACAGGCGCAACCCTTTTGAATATCTGGGCCAAGGAGTTTAGAACAGAAGCCCTCCAAAGAGAAGGCAAAACAAAGACACAGAAATACAGAGGAACAGGGAACAAGCACACAAAGAAGTACACAGCTGGAGGCAATATACAAACCAAGCAGAACAGATAACAGAAGCCCAGCAAAAACAAGCAGAAACCAAACAGTGGGGGGGGGACACCAGCCAGCAGCAAAGGACAGACGGTCACAGCTTCCTGCTGCAAAGAAAAAGTGCTTCAGAAAGAGGCTGGGAGGAACTGCGTATATAGTTCAGGAAGGGGGAGTGTCTGGCTGCTTGTCCACCGAACTATATGCATAGCCTCTCAATAATAGTAACTTTATTTCTTAAGCGCAATTCAAAATATCAAAGCACTTTACAAAGTAACACAAATGAATAAAACCATAAATAGTAAAATACGAATACTAACGATAAAATCCCTCCCTATTAGTTACTCATCACAAAAGGCAAGACTGAAAAAGTACGTCTTCAGTGTGGCTTTAATGCTCTCCACTGTTAGGCACTCCTGAACCCGATGAGATAGAGAATTCCATAGGGTGGGGGCTACATAAGCAAAGCCATGAGCACCAGATGACTTCAACCGGACCCTGGGAACCTCCAGCAATCCCTCGTCAGTGGAGCGGAGTGGTCAACAGGGGCAGTAGGGGCACAGAAGCTCTTGCAGGTAGTGCGGGCCCAGTCCATGTAGGGCTTTAAAGGTCAACAAACCGACTTTAAAGGTGATCCTCCACCATACTGGCAGCCAGTGCAGCTCAAGCAGCACAGGTGAAATATGCCTAGATCAATAAAGCCCAGTCAGTAACCTGGCTGCTGAATTCTACACTAGCTGCAGTTGGCAGACATCAACCCCCAAGCAGTCCTAGGTAAAGGGAGTTGCAGTAATCCAATCGGGAGGTAACGAAGGCATGGACCAATGTCAGCAAGTCATAGGGCAGAACCAGATGTTTAATCCGGGTGATATTTCTCAGGTGGTAAAATTAGGTCTTGACAACGGACGACACCTGAGCCTTCAAGGTCAGCCCCCATCAAGAATAACCCTCAGACTCCTCATCCACTCAGAAGTCCTCAGCTGGCAGCCCCCTAGCACCAGACTCATTGACAAACCTGTCAAGGGCTCTTCAACTCACTGACTTGGATCCACAGCTAACATCTCAGTCTTGTCTGAGTTTAACTTCAGCCAGTTGGCACTCATCCAACCCTGGATCTTGGATAGGCAGTTAAATACGGAGACCACTATGTCCTGTTTAGGTGCAAAGGACATGTACAGCTGAATATCATCTGCATAGCAGTGAAAACTCAGCCCATACCACCTTACAATGTCCCCCAGCGGAAGCATGTACACTGTGAATAACATGAGAGACAGCACAGAGCCCTGTGACACCCCACATGGCAGGAAGAATGGGTCAGAGGAATAAATTCCTGACACCACTCTCTGAGACCTGTTAGTGAGGAATGATTGAAACCACCTGAGGACTGTCCCACAAGTCCACAGATGACCCGCAGGCTCTCCAGCAGTATCCTATGGTCTACGATGTCAAATGCCGCAGAGAGATCTAGGAGGACTAAGATGGAATGACTCCTCCAATCTCTCACTATAAGAAGATCATTGGGCATCCAAACAAGAGCAGTCTCAGTACTGTGCCTCTTCCTAAATCCTGATTGGAAGGGATCATAGATGTCATGGATGGCAAGATGATCCTCCAGCTGCCGCGCACCACTTTCTTAATAACCTTCCCTGTAAAGGGGAGGTTAGAGATTGGTCTGTAGTTAGCGAGACTGTTTGGGTCAAGAGAAGATTTCTTAAGGAGTGGGTTCACCACTGCCTCCTTCAGGAAGGCAGAGAACAGCCCAGTCTCTAATGAGCACCGAAAAATCTCAGCTAGGACTGGGCCGAAGATCTCAATGCATCCCACAAGGAGGCGTGTTGGGCCCGGATCCAAACCACAGTAGGTCAGCTACATATTCTGGATGACCATCATGACTTCCATGATCACCACCTGGCTAAAAGCCAACCAAACAGCCCAAGGTGCCACAACCAAGTGACAGTTACCGCCGCTCCCACTGGAGCGAGCTAAGCAGATCTCTGACCTGATGTCAGCAATCTTATCTGCAAAGATACGAGCAAACTTGTCACACTTCTCCTCTGACAAAGCTCTCCATAGCTGCAGACAGGCTGGATTGCACAGTCTGTCAACAGTTCTAAAGAGCTGAGCCGGTCGATTCTGTGCTGCTGTGATCTCACTGGACAGGAACTCTACCTTCTTATGTGAGATCACAGATTGATAGTCTTCATAATGTGCCATCAATCTAAGCTTGTCAGCATCTGGCCAGATTTCTGCCAGCAACACTTCAACCTTCACCCAACTCTCCTCATCTCCCTCAAAGTCCTGTCAAACCATGGGGCACGGGGGAGAGTGGAGTTCGGTAGAACACAGACTGAAGTAATGGAATCAAGGGCTGCCATCACAGCCTTATTATAGGCCTGGAGTAGATGCTCTGGATCCTCACTTGCACACAGAAACCCCTATAGGTCCAGGACCACCAACATATCCCCACTCTCCCTCTGTTCCTCCAGTGTATACATATTAAGGTTCATCAGTCTTTTCTCATAGGGCTTTTGATGCAGATCCTGCACCATTATAGTTGCCTTCTTCGGGACTGCCTCTACTCTTTCTACATCCTTCTAGAGATGAGGTCTCCAGAACTGGACACAGTACTCCCAGTGAGGTCATACCAGTGATTTACAGAGGTATCACCACCTCCTTCTTTCTGCTGGTGATCCCCCTCCCTATGCACCCCAGCATCCTGCTAGCTATCCTGTCTGTCTTGTCACACTGCCTAGCCACCTTTAGGTCATCAGATATGAAAACTCCCAGGTCTCTTTCCTGTCTGGTGGTCATCAGTGTCGTCGAGGCACAGGTCAGGAAGCATAGAGAAAACCCAGAAGCAGTTATAAAATTCCACAAAACTGTTTATTTGTAGTTGCAGTAACATAAAATAAAATAAATCTGTTCAGAATAACTATATACAGAAGCAAAATAAAATATCTTGTAAAAAATCTCCCTTGCTGCTCAGCTTAGCTGTTTTTATGTCTTTTTCAACCCCCATCCTTTGCGAGCATCCTGTTCTTTGTAAATTTCAGGAGCTACTAGAACATTGAGAACTTCCTGAAGTCCCCACAGCAACTGCAAAAGGCTCAGGCATTTGCACCCAAGTAACCTCTAGCTTTGTACAGTTATCTCAAATTATAAATATATATACATTTCATCAGTAACACTAAACATTTTCTAAACAAAAGTGATCTCATTATCAGTTTCATTTCCATATATTGATTTGCACATATTCTTGTATTACCAGATGTAGATATGCAAAGGAGGAAAACAGACAGCAAGAGGAAACAGAGAGACATTGAGAGGCAAAAGATTGTGAGACTGTTCGGGTTGATCAAGTCCGAAGTCTCACAGGAAAATTTGGTTGCACAACCAGACAGAGAGACAGAGAGACAGAAAAGGAAAGAATACAGATCCTTGCATTTAAACACTTTC
Source organism: Neoceratodus forsteri (assembly GCA_016271365.2). Taxonomy (NCBI): domain Eukaryota; kingdom Metazoa; phylum Chordata; order Ceratodontiformes; family Ceratodontidae; genus Neoceratodus; species Neoceratodus forsteri. The sequence goes on from CM057449.1 coordinate 1,307,163,857, forward strand.
TCCCTAACAAATGGGACAAGGTCCTATTCTACCCTATCACAATCAGTACCTCTCCTCCCACTTTTATTCCTCCCATGGGTTTTTGTGCCCCAAGTGAATCATTTTGCACTTTTTTGCATTGAAGCCCAGTTACCATACCCTTGACCACTCCTTTGATTTTTTCAGATCCCCTCTCATTTTTTCCAGCCCTCCTGGAGTATCTACCCTGTTGCAGATTCTAGTGTCATCCGTGAATTGGCAGACCTTTCCCTCCAGCCCCTCTGTAATGTTGCTAATAAAGACATCAAAGAGGACCAGTCCCAGTACAGATCCCTGAGGTACCCCACTGGTCACCCTCCCTCCCTCAGAGTAAACTTTGTTTACCACCACCCTCTGTCTCCTATCCCTTAGCCAATGTCTTACCCAGTTTACCACCTCTGGTACCACTTCTAGGCTACCCAGCTTGCTTACTTATCTCCTATGTGGGACAGTGTCAAAGGCCTTGTTGAAATCTGGATAGGTCACATCCACCGCTCCTCCAGGATCCAATTCCCTGGCAACCTAGTCAAAGAAATCTATTAGATTCATTTGATAAGACCTCCCCCCATAAATCCATGCTGTCTCACGTTCTGTAAGCCACTGGATTCAAGATATTCCACTATCCTTTCCCTCAGTAGTGATCCAATAATTTCCCCACCACAGAAGTCAGGCTGACTGACCTGTACTTGCTGGTCTCCTCGTTACTACCACTTTTGTGAAGTGGGATTATACTTGCCCTCCTCTAGTCCCCCGGAACCTCCCCTGTCTCTAGTGAGAGATTGAACAGGATTGTTAGAGATGCAGCCAGCACCTCCCTGAGTTCCCTCAGTATCCTTGGATTGACTCTGTCTGGCCCCATTGCCTTATCCACTTGCAGATTTGTGAGTTCCTCCAGGACTCTCTCCTCTGTAAATGGACTAGAGTCCACCACCCTTCCTTCAATGCTCCTGTCCCTTATCTGTGGCCACTCTCCTTCCCTTTCTTCTGGGAACACTGAACAAAAGTATTTGTTCAAGATGTCTGCTTTTCTTGGTCCCCCTCCACACAATCCCACCTTCCCATCTTAGTCTTACAGTCCCTTTCCTGGTCTTTCTCTTTTCACTTACATATCTAACATATGACTTATCCCTTTTCTTTACTTCCTAGGTGATTTTACATAGATTACATAGAAACTGTCAGCAGATAAGGACCATTTGACCTACCTAGTCTGTCCATCTTCCCTACCTACTGTAACACCGCAAACCCTACTTGGTCCCTGGATTTACCTCCCTATTGCAAACTAATAATATTCCCTTGTGCCTACCCCATGCATTCTTGAAACCCATTACAGTTTTAGCTTCAACCACCTCCACTGGAAGGCTGTTCTAGGCATCCACCACTCTTTCTGTGAAGAAGTACTTCTGTGTGTTTCCCCTGAGTCTCCAGTTTTATAGCATTTCCTTTCTTGAGCATCTTTTTTTAAATGCTTCCTTTCTGCACCCTATTTATACCCTTGAGGTATGTGAAAGTTTCTATCATATCCCCTCTCCTTCCTTTACTCGAGGGTGTACAGTACATATTCAGTTCCTTAAGCCTTTCCTCATAGGGCTTATAATGCAGGCCCAAAACCATTTAAGTTGATCTCTTCTGGACTGCCTCTATTCTATGTCCTTATCTAGTTGTGGTCTCCAGAATTGGACACAATACTCTAGGTGAGGTCTCATCGAAGTTTTATACAGAGGAATAACTACCTCCCCCTTTCTGCTAGTGACACTCCCCATCCCCATTTACCCCAGCATCCCACTAACTTTTCCCACTGCCTTGATGCACTGTTTGACCATCTTTAGGTCATCAGAAATGTTTACCCCACATCCCTTTCCTGCTTTGTGGTCATCAGTACCACTACTCCCACCTTGAATTCTGCCCCTGGGTTTCTATGTCCTAAATGCATGGTCTTGGACTTCTTCGTATTGAATCTCAGTTGCCACACTTAAGACCACTCCTCAAGCTTTCTCAGATCCCTATTAATTTGTTCCACACACCCTGGAGTGTCTACCCTATTGCAGATCTTTGTGTCATCTGCAAAAAGGCATACCTTCCCTTTTAGTCCTTCTGCAATGTCACTAAAAAATACATTAAAGAGGACCGGACCCAGAACTGAACCCTGTGATATCCCATTGATCATCATACCCTCCTCTGAGTGAACTTCATCTACCACCACCCTCTGCCTCCTATCCCCTAACCAATTTCTTACCCAGTTCACCACTTTTGGACCCACTCCCATTCTGCTCCACTTATTCACGTCTCCTATAGTATGTGGAACTGTGTCAAAGGCCTTACTGAAATCTAGGCAGGCCACATCCAAGGCTCCTTCCTGATCTACTACTCTGGTCACCCAGTCAAAGAAATCTAACAGATTTCTCTGATATGACCTCCCTGTTGTGAAACCATGTTGCTTAGATCTTGTAAGGCCCTGGCTTCAGGGTATTCCACGATCCATTTCTTCAGCAGTGATTCCATCAATTTCTCCACCACTGAAGTTGGACTCACAGGCCTGTAATTTCCAGACCCTTCTTTGCTTCCACTTTTGTGAAATGAGACTACATCTTGTCCTTGACCAGGCTCCCTCCTCCAGACCTGTGGCTGTGGCTCGCTCCTTGGAGCCATTGGCCGTACTCAGCCTCCCGCCACAGAGAAAATCAGGTATGCCCGCTGTTGTTCTTCTTGTCTACTTGGATCCAAACCCTTGTTTCCCACTGGCTAATTTCCCCTGGAAACTGCTGGACTGCCATTGGTTAGCGTGCCTTTTTCAAGTGGGACATTTGGACACTGGCCCTTGAAAGCACCTTGGCTGTTCACTGACCGGCTTTCATTATTTTCAATCTGTGCCCTGGCCAGCTTTTAGCTGGCCAGCCAGCCTACCTGTACTGCTTAACCTCCTTATATCTAGATCTGCATGTTTCCAGACTATTTGGGCAAATGTGCAAATTTCCAAATTATTATGGGTAAATGTGTTTTATGCAGAGTACTGTGTTTTTTTGGGGTTTTTTATTTCTGCTTGTGGGGTAACTGCTTGTGGGTTACTGTGTTGAATTGCTATGGGCTTATACTGCACTGTTTCTGCTCGTGTGCTAATATTCTGTGACTATATTGCTAAAAGTGCTTTTTTTTTCATTTTCCCAGTAGCGGGTTATACTGTACTGCCACTAGAGGGACACAATCTTTATCTAAAGCGACCCCTGCCTGTTGTTCATATACATACCTTTCTAAACTACAGCTACCCCTTCCATCTGACAGCCCCACTCTGCACTCCCTGCTTATAAATTCTTCCTGTTCCTAAATCAATTCTTCACTAATTTCTCTGCCTTGGTGAACAATGCATCCCCTACTCTATTCTCTCCCCCCCATTCTGCTCATATCCCTCTCTTTACCACCTCCACTTGCTCACTACTCATCTATTCCTTATAACTCTCCCACTCCCATCAGTTATCTCCAATCCCCTACCCACATCCATGCTATCACTCCCTCCCCCATTTGAAATATGGTCTCACTCAACCACTATTCCTCACACGGCTTTGATAACAGTGTCCACTTTCTCTGCAGTTCTCCACCTTCTTCTTCCTCACTCATCCACTCTCTTCTCCTCAAAACTCCCAACATCCTTGCCAGCTCCTTCAAAATTCCCTAAGATCCACTTTCTTATACTCGCTGTCCTCTTGCTCTCCGCTGGGGATATTCACCCCAACCCAGGCCCTATTGTCCCTAGCTCCTCTGGTGCTTCCTCCTCTACTACTTCCCCCCACTCTCTTCTCTCAACCTTCCCAAAGGGCTTAAAGATCCTACGTCTAAACACCCACAGCTTGTTGCAAAAAATAGACCAGATTCAGGCCATGGTATGCACTCTAAAACCAGACATTCTAATCATCTCAGAAACTTGGCTAAAGAGCACTGTCCCTGACCACTCAGTCACCATTCCTGGCTACTCACTGCTAAGGCAAGACCGTGCTGTGGCCATTTATGTCCTAGCCTCCATCCAATATTCCATCATACTAACATACTAACATACTATTTGCCAGCAGATTAGGCCTTATGGTCTATCGAGTCTGCTCGAACCTAGATCCTTAGTTGGGTGCCGAGACCCTCCCATCCCTTGTGCTCCAGAAACCCCTATCATCCATCCCCACCCCCCTGGGACAGGCCATCATCTGATACATCCACTTTCTGTGTCTGTCCCACCCTCTCTTGAAGCCCTCCACTGTGGATCTCTGAACCAGCTCACCAGGCAGTGCATTCCAAGGGTCCACCACCCTCTCAGTGAAAACCTCCTCCTCTTTTCTCCCTCACCCTTCCACCTTCCAACTTCAAACCATGTCCTCTGGTGATACCTCCTGCTTTAGTCTAAGATCCCATCCATGTTTACCCTATTTATTCCCTTGAGGTGCTTGAAGACCTCAATCATGTCCCCCTGTCTCTCCTCTCCTCCAATGAAAACAGGCAGAGCTCCTCAAGTCTGTCCTCGTAAGTCAAATCCCCTAGCCCTCGTATCATCTTTGTTGCCCTCCTCTGTACCCTCTCCAGGAGCTGTATGTCCCTCTTCAAGTGTGGTCTCCAGTACTGTACACAGTACTCAAGGTGTGGTCCAACCAGTCCATTGTACAGCGGCAGAATCACTTCCTTGCTCCTAGAGGTGATCCCCCTTGCGATGCATCCCAACATCCTGTTTGCCTTGCTAGCTGCTCTCCTGCACTGCTCAAAGTTATTCATACATGTATCCACCATGACCCTTAGGTCTTTTCCCTGTTGAGGCTTCCAGCACCTCCTCCCAGGGTGTACCTGTGTTTAGGGTTTCCCGACCAAGATGCAACACCTTGCACTTGGCGATATTAATTTAATTTCATGTGTGAGCCCAGCTTTCCAGGGTGTCAGGTCCCTTGCAGGGCCAACCTCCCCTCTTCTCCCTCAACTACTGCTCCCATCTTGGAGTCATCCGCGAAGAGACTCATTTCACACCCTATACCATCCCTGATGTCCGATATGTATGCATTAAACAGGATTGGACCCAGGATCGAGCCCTGTGGTACCCCACTACCAACCTCTGTAGGGTTCGAGAGCTCCCCACAGACCACTACTCTCTGAGTGCGTCCAGCTATCCAGTTTTCAATCCATCTGACCATCAAAGGGCCTACTCCTAACCCCATCAGTTTCTCCACCAGACCATTGTGAGGGACAGAGTCAAATGCCTTGCTGAAGTCCAAGAATAATACATCCACAGGCACCCCTGTCCAGTTCTGATGTTACCCATTCATAGAACTCCACAAGGTTGGTTTGACATGATCTACCTAGCACAAACCCATGCTGCCGACTATCCAGACCTCCCACCTCCTCCAAGTAAACCCCAATCGTTCCTTCAGTATACTCTCATTAATTTTCCCACCACCGAGGTTAAACTGATGGGTCTATACTTTCCTGGTACTTCCTTCGACCCCCTTTATGGATTGGTACCACATGTGCCTCTCACCAATCCCTAGTACCCTCCCTGTCTCAAGTGACCTGCTGAAAAGCTCCGCCAGGGGTGCAGCCAGTATGTCCGCCAATTCCCATAGTACTCTCGGATGAATGCCATCCGGCCCAGGAGATTTGTCTTTCTTTAGGGCCTTGAGGGCAAACCACACCCTTTTGGTGGGGATGGCATCATCCATCCCCTCCACCTTACTGGTCTTTTTATCCTTATCCAAATGTGACACCCCTGGGGTACCTTTCCCTCCCTTTTGCTCCATTTCTGTTGCTCCCCTGATCCCACTCCCTGCCACTTCTATCCCCTTTGTGCCTTGCTTTGTAGATATCCCATCCCCCTCCCTAGTGAACACAGAGGCAAAGTACTCGTTAAATACTTCTGCCTGGTCCCTCGCCTCTTCCACCCACCCTCCTTCTGATCTCAATCTGCTGAGATGGCCTTAGTTTTCTCCGCTCCCCAATGTGCCGGAAGAACCCCTTTCCCCTCCATGTGTCCCCTGTGCCAGCCGTTGCTACTGGACTTTGCTCCCCTCACCATACGGGTGACTCTTCTAGATGCAAGCTGGTACATTTCCTTATCCCTATCCCTCTTGTTGTTTTATATTTTTGTAAGCCTTCTTTTCTCTGACTGCTACCTGGACCTCACTGTACCACCAGCATGGTTTATGTGACCTTGCTCCCTTACGTTTCAACTTAGCGCAGATCCTGACTGCCTCATGAAGTCCCGGTTTTATGACCTCCCATCTCCTTTCCACACTTGTCGTTGAGGTAATCCCCTTCAAGTGATCCTTGAGAATATTTCCCATGCCCATAAAGTCTGCCCCCCTGAAGTCCACTGCCAGTGTCCTAGATCTCACCCCCACTCCCCCAATGCTTATTTGGAACCAGACAGTATTGTGGTCACTCCCAGTCAGGGGGTCCTGTACAACCATGTCCCTTACCAGATCCCCATCTGCCAGAACCACATCCAGGACATGCCCCTCCCTTGTGGGCTCCATCACATGCTGTGTTAAGAACACATCCTGGAAGCCATCCAGCAGCCTCTGCTCCTTGGCCACCTTAGAGGACATGGTTCCCCAGTTTGTACCTGGCATATTAAGGTCCCCCATCAACACCACTCCTTCCCCTTTTGGACCACACTGGGCAATGATGTTGTCCAGCAAACCATCCTCTAGAACATCACTCATCCCGGGGGGCCTATATGCTACTCATCCTCCAATCCTGAGACCCATGATGCCCTAGCTATCCATGCAACCCTCCCCTTCACTCTCCCAGTCTTCATAGCTGGCATTTACTGCCACCCAAATGTCCATCCTTCAGTCACACTAGACTGCCTAACCTCTATCACTTCCCTTGCTCGCTCTGGGGAATTAGTCATCCTAGGCAACTTCAATATAAATTGGTTGTCAACTAAAACTACCAAAACTAAATATAAAATTATATCCCTAAACCTCTCCCGACTGAACTCTGAACCCACCCTCCCAAACCACAAGACACAACAACACTTCCTACTCGACTGGGCCCTTACCTCCCACCCCCACCACGTCATCACCTCTGGTGTCCTCCCTGATGCTCTCAGTGACCATAACCCAGTATTCATAGTTAGGAAAGTTCACAGAACTAAATCACCACACAAAACCATACAACTATGCTCTTTCAAGCTCTTGACCTTGAACCTCTCCTGAGTAACCTTTCCACTTCTGACTGGTCCCCCCTAACCTCCCTCCCTCAATTGATAAGGCCCTTGCCTACTTCAAAAAAATCTTTCATGTAAACTGGAATGCCTTTGCCCCACTCAGACAAACCAGAGTCAGAGGTAAACACTTACCTTGGATAACTCCTGAACTCCTGGCCTGCCTTAGGGATAGAGATCAAGCCTGGCAGTGTCATAAAGCTACCCAGAATCCTAGTGACCTCGTGAACTACCACATGCTCTGAAATGCTTGCACCAGGGCTACAAGGTTAGCCAAGTCTGAATATTTCAAATCTGCCTTCATTAACAACATAAATTCCCTGCCAAAGTTCTGGAAGGTGGTCCACGCCCTACTTACCCCCTCATCTTGCCCCCCTGTACTTAAAGTAAATAGCTCACTAGTGTCTGATCCACTAGCCATAGCTGCACAATTTAACTCCTACTATACCTCCTGCACCACTGAGCTACTGAAATTCCTCCCCTCCTACCCATCCCCCTCCCCACCTTCTACTAATGTGCTCCTTCCACCACCTCCCACCTCCCCTTCTCTTTCACTACTGTAACCCCAAACAATGCCCTAAGTGCTCTCCTCACCATCAACCCCTCTAAAGGTATCTCCCCTGACAGCCTCGACCCAAAACTTCTCTCCCTCTCCACTTCGGCCATTGCCTACCCCCTCTCAATAATCCTAAATCTCTCTTTCTCTACTGCCTCAGTCCCATCTTCATGGAAACATGCACTGATCCTCCCTCTATCCAAAGGAGGTGACCCCTTATCTTCTGGCAACTATCGCCCCATTTCTCTCCTCTCTACCCTTGCAAAAGTTCAAGAACACATTGTCCTCTCCTAACTCACCTCTTTTCTATCTGACTCCTCCTTTTTCACCCCTTTCCAGTCTGGTTTCAGGAAAAAACACTCAACCACCACCTTGCTCCTATGGCTCATAACTGGAATGGACACTGGCCAAATTACCGCTGCCATTTTTCTTCACCTGTCCAAGGCCTTCAAAACCATCTCTCACTCTCTTCTCCTTGACTCACTCCTGGCAGTTGGCCTAGCTCCCTCCACCACAAGCTGGTTCAAGGCCTACCTTATTGGCAGAACCCAATCAGTTAAGCTCTTGGATGCCACTTCCTCTCCCCTCCTGATTATTACTGGCATTCTCCAGGGCTCTGTATTAGGGACCCTCCTATTCTTCATCTTCTTAAATGACCTTCCCTCTGTTTGCTCCCCCTCCTGTGCTACACATATGTATGCTGATGATACAATCCTGTATGCATCTGGTTCCTGTCCTGCTGAAGTTACAACCAGCTTACAGCAAGACTTCGACAAGGTTCAGCTCTGGCTTGCTAATCATCAACTTTTTCCTCAATGCCAAGAAGACTGTCTTCATGACCTTTGGCACAAGGCAGAGACTCTCTAGGCTTCCCTCCCTACCCACTTTCCACACCCTTGATGGGACTTTACTTGAGGACACATCCTCCTTCAGGTACTTAGGTGTTTTGTTGGATCAACACCTAAACTTCTCTGGACATATTGATGCCATCCAGAAAAAACTGTGCCCCAAACTTGGTGCCTGTTCAGAAACTGTAGTTGCATCCCTCCTACGGCTAGGCTTAAACTTGTTCAGAAGATGATACTGACCATTTTCGACTACTGTGATGTAGGTTAAAGATGCTGCCCCTAAGTCCTCCCTGGCCAGACTGGACACCCTCTTCAATTCTTTCTGCTGCTTTGCCCTGGATGCCCCCCCTCGCACCCACCACTGTGATCTTTATCATGCTCTATCCTTTTGCCCTCTCTTACAAATAGGCAACTCTCCCACTGTGCTAAATTCACCTCCAAGCACTCATTGGGTGAGCTCCCTTCCTACCTCAACTCCTTCTTTATAACACCCCCCATCCTCCCATTCCCTTAGATCTACTGACTCCCGCACCCTGGTAGTCCCCCGCAGATCCACCCAAATTGGCCAATCTGGTTCCTCTCACCACCTCTCAAAAATGTTGAATTCCATCCCCCTTCAAATCCAGCACTCATCCTCCACCTACACCATCAGCTCTGCCCATAATAATTACCTCACACCTAGCTGCTCCTGCCATGTCCCTCCCTAATTTCCTCCTCTAAGCCCTGGACATATCCTACCCCTCTACCATCACCTTCATTTTACCCTGTGCACCCCACTTCCCAGATTTCTAGCTCTCTTCCCCTTCCCCCAAATTGCTCCCCCTTACTGGCCTCCCTTGATCTCTCACAGAATGTAAGGGACCCTGAATGCTCTCCATGGGTCTGACTCCTACCCTCCCAAGGGACTTGTACCTCTCACCTACTCCCTTCCCCCAACAGGGACACTGGTTTACTATGATTGCAACAAGGCAAATTCCATCTTGCAGATTGACAAAACTGGTATTGTCATTGGTGTCTGCAAGGGCAAAACCCGATTTTACTGGTGTTTGTTTTGTGATCTGTATTTAATCTTTTTTTAGTCTGTTAGCATGCATTTTCACATTTTGACCTCTAGTGTTGTACATCTATACTTGTAGCTATTAATTTACTGTAATAATTACAAAGTGTGAAGTCAGCAGAAGCACTACAGCCCCTATCCCTCTGGTGTGATGGCAGCAGCAGCACTGCAGTCCCCATCCCTCTGGTGTGATGGCAGCAGCAGCACTGCAGTCCCCATCCCTCTGGTGTGATGTCGGCAACAGCACTGGGGCTCCCATCCCTCCAATGTCATGGCAGCAGCAGCACTGTGGCCTCCCATCATTCCAGTGTGATGGCAGCAGCAACCCTTATCCCTCAACTGTAATGGTGGTTGAAGCTCTGCAGCCCATATTCCCCAGGTGCGACACACATGAGGAATGAGCCCTGAAGATTGCTGCCTGCCACCACACAATGCAGACCAAGTTCCCACTGCACATGGCCTTTCTCATTAGCCCTCATCCCAAAAAATATAAATTAAGTTAATAATAAAAGCAAGGACCACATTTCAAGAATAAGAGTGTATAAAGTCTGCAAAAGATCAGAAATCAAAAACAGAGAACAGTGCAACAGTAGAAAAATATGAACTAAAACAAAACCCAAGTGAAAATTTGCAGAATGTAGAAAACAGTGGTAAAATGTATAATGAAACCCAAGTGAACTAAGACCTACAGTATACAAGCACTTGAAATGTCAAATGTGCCATGGTACATGTGAAAAACTACATAAAAATAAAACCTGAATGAAAATGTGAAACACACTGAGAAACTATATAATGAAACACAAGTGAACTAAAACCTAGATTGTACAAGTACTTGAAATGTCAAATGTGCAAAAGTACATGTGAAAAACTGTGCAAAACAAAACCTAAGTGAAAATGTGAAAAACAGTGTGACAAAATACAGTGAAAAACAAGTGATCTAAAACATGCAGTATATAAATACATGACATGCAAATGAATGTGGAAAACCAGCCAACCAAATAATTGAAAAATCTTTAAACCCTATGTAACTACATCGAATGTGCAAAACTTCTGTCAAATGAAAAAGTGCAAAAAACGATGAAAACTGACATCAAACGTAAATTTTATCCAGAAAACAGCCAAAAATCTAATCCACTGATTTATTATGCATAAGCTGTGAAAGCAATTTCATATTGTCTACTGGCAGGTTATGTCTTTGGTCCATGTGGATCTGTCCATAGACAGAGAAGGATATCTCCACATCGACACTTGACACCTGTATCCAGTTCACTTGCAGGGTGCCTCAGGCTAGTACTGGTAATTGTGGCTGCATTGAAATCCAGTACTGTCCAACACTGAAGTCCATGATGTCTGGAAGGTCTCATATGTCCTGACCTACATACATCTCCCAGTCCTTTCATAGTGTCATTTGGTTGTGCAGCGCAAATACACAAATGTCACTGGAATAGTGCGTGAAGTCCCTACTCAGTTTTGGAAGGTTGTAGGGGTTCAAAATATGGCAGGATTTCAAGAAATTTATGGCCAGGTTTGTTTCTATTTGCTTTGCCATTTTGTTTAATGCTACTCCAAATGCCTTTTGGAACATTGCAACCTGCTCCTGCTTACCCTGTAGCCGAAGAGTAGTGAAGCACTTGTTCGCTTTTTCACCAAAGTCATGACTCTTTGATACCCCCAACTGAAAACTTTGTTTTATTCCCTGCAGTGTATCTTATATTGAAACAGCCAAGGGTTTGTCTTTCATTTGTAGAATGTCTATTGCGCTGATGAGATCATTGCAGTTTTCTGCGACGAATGTTGTTTGAATCTGCAGCTCTGTAAATCATTCTTGGAAAAGTTTCTTCAATGAATTTATTGAGTTGCAATAGTTTGTTTCCTCCTAGAAGAAGTCTCTTAAGTGCTAAAGGTAAAGTGAATGGTACTTAACTGCTTCAAACCAAGTGTTCCAATGGGTTAAGACAGGAGCAGGAGGTAACACTTTTCTTTCTATATCTCACCCCTCCAAGAATGCCAAGTACTCTCTCTTCCATTTGGGTGACTGCTGGAATGCATATTTAACAAGTGCCACAAGTTTATTGACCAGTTCAAAATGGTCAATCCATGTGTCTCCCACCAAGGAGAGAACATGTGCCCAGCAACTCACATGGATCACATGATCACCAATAAGCCCAGGTAAAATATATTTAAAGCATTTCAGTATATACCTTGCATTGTCACTTATGAAGGCAACTACCTGGTCCATTTTAACATAATATGTCCGCAGTGTCTTTAACACACTTTGTGCGACAATGGAGTGGTTCACTGCTGTCAACTCAGTTGTGTCTGCAATAATCGATTTGCTGTCCTGCATGACAAAAATTGGGCTGAGTACACAGCGGGAGTCTGCATCAGTCATTTCATCACACATTACCGAGATTGTCTTCCCTTTCAAAAGTTGTGCAATTCCCTCCTCTATTTCTCATTTCAGTTAGGGCAAGTAGTTCTGCCTTATGGTGTCCACCTTTGGAAGTGCGCCAATTCCTTTAACGTTTTGCCCCATCCACTCTTTTAAGCACAGTTGATCCAATTTTTCAATGAGAATGTTTGCACCACACTAAGCTCTCAATACCCTAATACAGTTTCCTCCCATGCTGCAGCTGCTGAAGTTGTTGCAGTAAAGCTAGTGTGAAGAGCCACCTACAGTATCTGTTGATATTCTTCTGGCTTGCATTCTTTGTATGTTTTTTTACTTCTACAGTGATCCACACTGTATCCTTCCTCACATAGTCAACTGGCTGATCACAAAAGTGGCAAAACATCTTCCTGCCATCCTCATACATGTTGTTCACCTTAAACTGCAACGCACGGTCCTTAGAGGTAATGCTGGAAATTTTAGCCATTTTGCCTGGTGTTGCCATTCTGGTGTGTAGTGTGGATGGCTCCAAAGAACTAGAAGTGGACAACAGTTTGAGTTAATAAGAATAGCTTCAGAATGACTCCCTAAAGCTTTTAGAACTATTACAGTAAGGATGAAAATCCCCACAGCTAATTCCTGCCCATGGATGAGAGTCTGGAAGAGCAGCTACAGTGAATACGCAGACCTCAGCAGATCACAACAATCCATACCAAAAAAAATATCAACATGCATTTGTTGGGCAATGTGGAAAAAAGTAACAAGAAAGCAAACTGTACCTTTGAAAAATGAGAAGGATTTACCTCAGCAAATCACGTTCAGCAGCACATTTAAGACCTAAAAACATAATTTAAAGAATAAATACAATAACATCACCTCTAAAACAACCCATATTACCCAACAAATGCATGTTGATATTTTTTCTGGGAACATGAGAAATAGTAAACACTTAGGTAGACCTGCCATCTGCCTCCTCCACCGTGAGCTGGAATCTGGCAGTTCTGCAGGAGGCCACCAGCGCTAAGGTGTCATTGATAGCTATGGTTGTAGCCACCTACCCTGAAAGCCAAGTACATAAGCAGGAGTCCATGGAGATAGGGTCTTACTGTGATGGCCCAGCTTGCCAACAACACGCTCCAGCCCCTAGTCATCACCACCCACCGAAAAACATCTTCATGCCAAACTGCCCGTGGTGTGTAAATAAACATTTAAAAACAGACCTCCAGCTTTTTGCATTTTGACTCTGGGTAAACATGGCAGGGTGTACCAACAAAACCCAGTGCCACTGAGGATGATGCAGACACCCTCAGTTTATTCCAGTCACTCATGGACAATTCCTCACTGGCGGGTGCACTGTACTGTCAGTGCCTACCACCAGGGCACCAGGGACAAAGTCTTCAGCCAGGGTTGGAGTCAGTATCTGTGCAAGTACCTATTTCTATTTTAATCTGGGCTGATGACAGAGCCTTTTCATGGTAGCACAACTTACCACCAACACTCCAGACCATCATTCACCAACCACCAGAAAATAAAGACTACCTCTAATAACCCTGACCAAGAAAGGGAGCCAGACACAAAAACTTACTTTTTCAGTGGAGCAGTGGCAGAAAATCACAGAACATGTTGCTGTTAGCAGGTCTGGGACTCAGGCATTCGCATCAGTCAACAGCCCAGGATTGGGAAGGGAGCTGATCAGCAGAAAGATCAGTAGCAGCACACAGCCTTGAAAGCACCAAGAAATTACTTCAATGTCCAACTCCAGTCAAGATAACAATGGTGGTCTTTCCTCAATCATCACTGTTCGACAGCAGCAGAATTACAGCCCTCAACCCCTCAAGAATGACAGCTGCTGATGCAGCCCTCTTGCCCCCACCCCTCAGGTGTGATGGCAACCAGTGCAGCCCTGATGCCTCCACCCCATAGGTGTGACAGCAACCAGTGCAGCACTGGTACCCCCACCACTCAGGTGTGATGGCTGCCGTGGCATCACGACAGTACTCACCCAATGCCATGTACCAAAGCTTGTCAGTCAGAGCTCAGACATGAAGTAAACTGAACCACCAGACACCAAGGTGGACTCTTTCAGTTCAGTCCCTTACATTTAGCTGCCTGAATTGAATTATTTGTAAACAAAGTGCATCCCATTAAAAAAATCCACAAATGATTAATGAGGATGTTAATGGAGAAATACAAAATCTCTCCCAAAGAATAAAGAATAAACCAATCAGGAATTGCACCCACAGTAAATTGGGCACTTTCCGACGTGGTCTTCATTAAAATGGAGCCTCTTAGTTTTCATGTCAGAGCTCAAACTCATGAAAGGAGTTCAGCAGAGGTGACGCCACGACCACTGTACAGATGCCACAACCACTGTACAGAACTGGGCTTCATCTCTCCTATCTCTCCTGCAGTCAACATAAATAAATTAATCTGTCTGCCTGATCACTACTACAAACTGGTACACCCTCCGGTACGCCCAGCATTTTAATTAGGGCACTATTGAACATGACGCACTCTTGCTCATATTACTGCATGCTGATAATGCTGCCTTGCTCCTTTCTAAATAGGCAGTGCAATAAAGCCCTAGACATACCCAAGGGATAACAAATTATGGAAAAATAGCACTGGCCATTGGAGATATAAATTTGGTAAAATCTCCATACATAAGGGCACTATTGAGGAAGGGGCAAGGTAGTGTCATCAGTTCATGAACAAGAGTGCGGGATGTTCATGAGCACAAACATTAAAATGCATGGCACAATGTACAATTTACCCGTTTGAGTGATCAGGTACAAAGATTATTTAATATGGTGCCTGCAGGGGGGGAACAGAGATGTGAAGCCCCGATCTGTACAGCAGTCGAGACTTCACCTCTGCTTGTAGTTCTCCTTTAAGAACTAGTCATCTCCCTGTAGTTCCCCAACCCATCCAAGCAAACACTGACTGCCCTGGCACCAAGGCAATAACACCACACCAGTACAACAGACACTACAGAAAATTTGTGGGAACAACACCTGCAGATACTCACATACAGCCATGCAGGAACCACCCTCAAAGGTAAGTACTTGGTTGGTATTTTTGATTAACATCACCTATGAAAGTGGGTGGAGGGACTGCCTGTGGTAGCCCAGGTTGCTGCTAAAGCTCCCCCCCCCACCATCTACTTCAAGAGTGTGTCATCCGACAGTTTTGAAGGGCACAGATGAAACATGGTTGATTCAGTGTGATGTGGTTTAATAAACTTTTTTTTTTGTCCAAGAATGTGTCTTTATTTTCACACATATACACACACACACCTAGAAAACCACCTCAAGACCAAACATCAGACCTTCCCCCTTCCCCTGGGGGGACTGGCTGGGTCACAGACCAGGGTGCTAAATGAGGACAGGCCACACAGAACATCTTGCCAAACCACACAGTAATGTGAAATTATTACATATATATTAAGATTTGTGTAAATATTTTCTACTGTAGGATTGCATACCTCCCAACAATCCCCATATTTGACACAGAGAACCCAATTTTAGAAGGCCAGAAATGACCAACCACTGGAGCATGGCACGCACCCAGCAGACTGGCATACATATTGAAAAAATGGTTCTGCACCAGTATGCCCATCCACCCCTCCATCAGAGGGCAGAAGCTTTTTTTCCAGCATGTGTACCTGTCCGCCTAGTCCATCCCTCTGCTGACCATCAGCAACCAACCACTGGAGCATGACATGAACTCAGAGGACTGGTATCCATGTTGGAAAAAATGGTTCTGTGCCAGTATGCCTGTCCACCCCTCCATCAGAGGGCAGAACCTTTATTTCCAGCATGTGTGCCAGTCCACCCAGCCCATCCCTCCACTGACCAGCAATGACCAACCATGGGAGGATGACACAGACCCAGCAGACTGGCATACATGTTTAAGAAATGGTTCTGTGCCAGTATGCCCATCCACCCCTCCATCAGAGGACAGAGCTATTTTTTCCAGCATATGTACCTGTCTGCCAAGTCCGTTCCACTGCTGACCATCAATGGGCAACCACTAGAGGATGGCATGGACCCAGTGAACTGGTATCCATGTTGGAAAAAAATGGTTCTGTGCCAGAATGCCCGTCCACTCCTCAATCAGAGGACAGAACCATTTTTTCCAGCATGTGTACCTGTCCACCAAGTCTGTCCCTCCACCAACCATCAAAAATCAACCAATCACTAGAGCATGGCACGCACCCAGTGGACTGGCATACATGTTGAAAAAATGGTTGTGTGCCACTATGCTAGTATGCCCATCCACTCCTCCATGAGATGGCAGAACCATTTTTTCCAGCATGTGCACCTCTCTGCCAAGTTCGTCCCTCCACCAACCATCAACGACCAACCACTGGAGCCTGGCACACACCCAGTGTACTGGAATACATGTTGGAAAAAATGGTTCTGTGCCAGTATGCCCATCCACTCCTCCATCAGAGGGCAGAACCTTTTTTCCCAGCATGTGTGCCAGTTCACCTAGCCTGTCCCTCTGCAGACCATCAATGGCCAACCATGGGAGCTTGGCACAGACAAGGTGGACTGGCATACATGTTGGAAAACATGGTTCTGTGCCAGTATGCTCATCCGTCCCTACCTCCTCCCCCAGCACAGGGCAGAATAATTTGTTTCAGCATGTGTACCAGTCCGCCAAGCCCGTCCCTTCATGGACCAGCAACAATCAACCACAGTAGCATGGCATGGACAAGGTGGACTGGCATACATGTTGGAAAAATGGTTCTGTGCCACTTTGCCTGTCCGTCCCTCCCTCCCTCCTCCCACAGAACAGGTCAGGACCATTGCTTTCTGCATGTGTACCAGTCCTTCCAGCCTGTCCATCCACTGACCATCGACAACCAACCATGTGAGCATGGCACAGACCCAGTGGACTGGCATACACATGGGAAAAAATGGTTCTGTGCTACTCTGCCCATCCACCCCTCCCTCCTGCATCACCAGAGGCCAGAACCAATTTTTTCAGCACGTGGACCAGTCTGCCAAGCCATCTCTTTGCTGACCATCAAAGACAAGCCTGCTCACGCCACCCCCCCAATCTTCCCTTCCTTGCAATCCCAAACAGCAGCTGGGCTGACCCCCCCCAAAAAAAAACTTGCTGGATTACAAGAGGCCCTCAGAAAGGCAGTTGTCCTGTGGCAGTAGATGGAAAGGCAGGTCAGCACAGTAGCACGACGCTATCAGGGCAGAATGCAGGGCAAGTAATAGTGAATTTAAACCCTCCAGACCAGCACAGCTACTCTCCACACACCCACTAGCCCCACTAAAACATACCTGCACGCCCACTCTCCCCACCCCTACAGACCTGCAATCCCACCTCCCCACCACAATGGACCAACACAGCCACTGCCCCCCCACAGACCAGCACACTCACTAGCCCTACCAAAACGGACCTGCATGCCCACTTGCCCCACCCCCATGGACCTGCATGCCCACTGTCCCCACCCTGGACCAAGACGGACACTCACTGAAACAAAACAGACCTGCACAGCCACTCAGCCATCCAAAAAGGACCTGCATACCCACTCTACCCACCATGATGGACCAGCATGGCCACTCTTCCCCCCCACAGACCAGCATACCCACTCGCCCCACCAAAATGGACCTGCACGCCCAATTGCCCCACCACGATGGACCAACACGGCCACCCCCCCACAGACCAGCATGCTCACTAGCCCCACCAAAATGGACTTGCATGCCCACTCATTCCACCCCCATTTACCTGCAAGCCCACTCTCCCCACCACAATGGAACAACATGGCCACTCTCCCCCCCCACAGACCAGCATGGCCACTCTCCCCAACAAAACGGACCTGCACGCTCACTTGCCCCACCCCCCAGACCTGCACGCCCACTCTCGCCACCCCGAACCAAGACGGCCACTCGTCCAAACAAAACGGACCTGCAGGGCCACTTGCCCCATCAAAATGGACCTCCACGCAAACTTGCCCCACCCCCATGGACCTGCACACCCACTCTCCCCACTCCGGACCAAGACAGCCACCCACCCAAACAAACAAAATGGACCTGCACGGCAACTTACCTCCAACAAAATGGACCTGAACCATTCTAGGACCAACCTTATGTACCAATGGTGTTTCCAGTCACTAGTAGCAGCAGCAGTTTAAAACCCTTCCTGGTACAAAAATAAAATGGGCAACAACAACAAACTACCAAAACCACCACCAGCATCCCCACCCCACCACCACAATGCCAGCGTCCCCACCCCCACCACTACAATGCCAGCATCCCCACCACACCACACACAATGCCAGCATCCCCACCCCACCACACACAATACCAGCATCCCCACACCACTGCCAGTGTCCCCACTCCACACCACCACACCCAGTATCCCCACCTGACTCCACCAAGACCAGTGTCCCCACCTCAAACCACACCTAGTGTCCCCACCCCACTGCCAGTATATCACCAACCCGCATGTCCCTGGGCCATCCCCAATGGAACCACACATGTGACCAGTTTCCACACCCAACCCCATACAACCAGTGTCCTCACTCCACCCAAACAGTGTCCCCACAAACAAAGCAACATTTTACCACCATATAGTCCTTAATGTGAGTTATGCAAATCTCACAGTATCAAAATGTGCAAAAAATGAAGCTGCAAGGCTGAATGCAGAATGCTGACTTGTCAAACACCACTCTTATACATTACTCGAGCTGCAACCTGGCTAAGATGGAGTCAGTTGACCCACCCAACTCCCTATCTCAGACCTGGCTAAGATGGTGCCCCCCCCCCAGAGTAGATACGATCAATGATGCTGAGAATGCACAGACAAAATATCAATAATATTTTCTCAGTCCAGACCACCATGCATAATAAACATACCCCACATTAATGCGAGTTGCCATCCTAGTCTTGACAACTTGTGCTGGGAGGATGCACCTTCCTTCCTTCTCAGTGTTGCAGTCCTGCTGTTTCAATGGCGACTGGGATGGAGGTCCGGCTAATTAAAACAACCCCCTGTTATGCCAACAAAATCTGGTGGCACACTAATGAAATGCTACTTTTTTAACTCACAGCTCGGTACTGGTAATCCCCCCCCCCGCCCGCTGAAAACTGGCATCCAAAATACCGCAAATGCCCCGATGTTATTACATAAGTTGTTGACTTGTAACTCATTTCAATTCTTTCCTAATGTAGCACCAAGCATAGCAGAAGAGAGTTAGCCAGGGAGAAAACCAAGTACACTTTTCTGCTCCGGTTTTGCAGTAAGCTACACAGACATACAGTAGGCAGAGCAAAAAGCAGCGAGCATGGTTAAAACACATTCCGACTGAAACAAGTTAACTAAACT
Source organism: Neoceratodus forsteri (assembly GCA_016271365.2). Taxonomy (NCBI): domain Eukaryota; kingdom Metazoa; phylum Chordata; order Ceratodontiformes; family Ceratodontidae; genus Neoceratodus; species Neoceratodus forsteri. The sequence continues at coordinate 1,307,183,261 of CM057449.1, forward strand.
TTGAACTGCAACAAAATAAAAAAAAGATCGCCGTACTACCAGATGCATATAAAAATGGTGGTTACTTACAAATCAGAGCAAAATAGCAAATGTTAGAAGCACCAGGAGTAGATAACAACAAAAGCAAAGCAGCAATAAGCAGATGACACCAACAGACTCGATCAGGTAAGCAAGTAGAAAGCACGCTACCGTGGCTGAAACTTTTAAAAGCTCAAGATCACAGGCACCATGAGAACAAATGGAGTTTCCATTTTGGTGCCATTTTCCCATGGACCAATCAGAGTTCCAGGATTCCATCTGCATCACTGTATATGCAGTAAACTAGTGTCCCTGCCCACCATCCCTCCTATCTCCTTAGACTTGCAGTCCTCTTGCAGGGTTCTTAGCATCCTGAAGGGGTTCTACTGCATCTAGGCTTGTCTCCTCTCCTTCATCCTCCCCATCTACCTGTCCCCTAGACCTTGCAGTCCCCTTTCAGGGTTCTCAGCATCCTGAAGGGGGCCCTACTGTGCCTAGGCATGTCTGCTCTCCTTTCCCTCCCCCATTCTACCTTTTCTCCCTAGCCAATCCCCTTGCAGGGTACCCCGCATCCTGAAGGGTCCTCTCTTGGGTTAGGTCCTATTCCCCCTCCTAGCATTAAGTCACACCTCCTTCCTCTCTCTCCTCCCTCTTTAAATCCCTACAGCCTTATCCCCTTTTCTGTTTAGCCCCACAGCCCCCTTGCAGGGCTCCCCACATCCTGAAGGGGTCTCTCTGGGACACTGCCTTATCCCATTCTTTCTGGTCCTCCCAGTCCCCTTGCAGGATTCCTCACATCCTGAAGGGGTCCCCAGGGACATGACTCTTCCCTCTCCCCCACCTCACCCCTCCCTCTCCTTTCCCCCTTTTCTTTCATGTAAGAACTTGTTTACTTATTAACCAGGCACTTATTATTGTCCACTCTTTCTACCTATTATGTGCAACACTGTTGTAACACTGTTTGTAACACCTGCCTTACAACTGTATGTCAGTGTTGATCTTGTAACTTGAATGTTTAAATGTCTCATTCCTATTGTACCCCTTCCCCCAGGTCACACTGGGACATGAGTGACTTGTTGCTCAATGTGCCTTCCTGGTGAAACATTTCAATAAATAAATAAATCAATAAATAAAACTCTGCCCTCTTCCAGGTTCTGGAACCACTCCCATCTCCAATAAGTGATTGAATAGGACAGTCAGGGTGCAGCTAGCACCTCCCTGAGCTTCTTTACTATCCTGGGATGTATGCCATCTGGCCCCATTGCCTTGTCGACCCTCAGATTTGCAAGTTCCTTAATTACTCTCTCCACTGCGAATGGGCCTGTGTCCATCCCCTCTCCTTTGATCTTCCCACCCCAATCTGTGGTTCCTCGCCTTCCTCTTCCACTGTAAACATTGAACAAAAGTATTTATTCAGGATGTCTGCTTTTTCTTAGTCCCTTTCCACACACTCACACTCTTCCCTCCTTAATTTAACCGTCCCTGCCCTGGTCTTTCTCCTTTCATTTACATATCTAAAAAATGTCTTGTCCCCTTTTTTTCCTGCCTGAGCTATTTTCTCTTCTGTTTGCACTTTTGCACACCTGACTGCTTTCCCTGCCTTCCTCTGCTTCTCCTGATACACCTCCCTATCTTCCTCTCATTCTGTCTCCTTATATCTCCTGAATGCTAACTTATTTGCCCTAACCTTCCTAGCCACCTCTACTGAGAACCACAGTGAGTTTGGTTTCCTCTTACTCTTGCTAACCTGCCTGATGCAGAGGTTTGTTGCCTCCAGTATAGCCCCTTTTATTCTGGCCCACTGTCCCTCGACTCTATCCAAATACTCCACCTCTCCCACAGCATCCCTGAGGTATTCCCCATCTTTGTAAAATTGGCCCTCTTGAAGTCTAGGACCCTTGCCATGCCTTTTTCTCCTATGTGTGCACCTTTGCACTGCTAAATGATTTCCCTGCCTCCATCTGTTTCTCCAGATACAGCTCCCTATCCTCCTTTTTATCTGTCTTCCTATATCTCCTGAATGTTAACTTTTTTGCCCTTACCCTCCCAGAGACCTCCTTGGAGAACCATAGCAGTCTCTTTTTCCTCTTGGCTTTGCTTATTAGCCAGATGCAGAGGTTTGTTGCCTTCTCTATGTCCCCTTTTAGTTTTATCCAAAATTCCTCCATGCCACCCAAGTCCCCCCCCCACCAGGGCATCGCTGAGGCATTCTCCATTCTTTTTAAAATCAGCCCTGCTGAAGTCCAGGACCCTCATCCTTGTGTGTCTCGATTCTGCCCCAGTCCTTATATTGAACCACACAGTAAGGTGATCACTGCTCCCCAGGTGGCCACCCACCATGACAACTGCAACACTGTCCCCATTAGTTAGTACAAGGTCAAGTATTGCTCTCGCACAAGTGGGCTCCCTAACTAGTTGCCTGAGGCATGTACCCTGCAGGGAGTCTAGGATGTCCTTGCTCCTAGCTGTAGCTGCAGGTGGGATGCTCCAATCTACATCTGACAGATTGAAGTCTCCCACCAGCAGCACTTTCCACTTATTTGCCTTGTTTTGGATGTCTTCCCCCAGAATTATATCCGACCCCCCATTTATATATATATATATAGAGAGAGAGAGAGAGAGAGAGAGAGAGGAGCCATTTACATGTTAAACCCAAAATTTTGCACCTTAATAACTTTGCAACCGTTTGACAGATTTGTCTGAAATTTTGCATACAAGATCAAGACCCATATGCCTTGGGATCTGTCAAGTTTCGTACCAGTCAGATACACAGCTGCGGAGTTATTAAGCATAATCTGCGCATGCGTTCACGCTTTCTGAAATTCTGTAAGTCGCGCCTACAGGTGCATGCGGTTTGTCGCGACTGGCCTGAAATCTTCAGGGAACATGCAGCCAGGGTCCCTGATGTGCCTTTTGAAGATTTTGTGAAAAAATATTAAACGGTTCAAAAGTTATTCAAAAAACAATTTCCCATTATAAGTCAATGGGAAAAGTTAACAAAAAGTTTGACAGTGTCGCAAATGCACTTTTTACTGTCGCAAATGGCCCTTTTACTGTTGCAAATTTGCCATTTTGTTTTCAGTTAGTGATCAGAAAAATTCTTGGCATTTAAAATTGAGACCCTCTAGCAACCTAATTCTTTCTGTATTCACCTAGTCGGGCCCTGAGGATGCTAGCCATGTCTTTATTTTGGGGTAAAACACCCAGAAATATGTTTTTCAGATTTCTGGAAAAAGTACTTTCGCAAAGTAGTGTCGCACTCAGGAAAGTGTTGCAAATATTTGCGAAAGCTTTCGCAAATCACGACACTACTTTGCGACACTATGCCCAAAATAACAGTAATTAATTGGCACCCAGCTGCAAAAGAATGGTTTGGAGTTTTGAGCTGAAATTTGGAGGGAATGCAGCCGACATCTCACAGATGTGCCTTTCAGTGTTTTGCTGAAAAAATATTACACGGCGGCAAAGTTACAATACTCCAAAGTTGATGCTTTTTCCCATAGGATAACATTACGGCGTACGACGCATTGCAGCAATTGTTTGGCGCCTGCTGCAAAATAACGGTTTGGTCATTTGGGCTGAAATTTGCAGGGAACACAGCCAACATCCCACAGATGTGCCTTTCAGTGGTTTGGTGAAAAAATATTACAGGGAGGCAAAGTTATGGCACTCAAACTTCTGTTTTCTTCCATAGGATAACATTCACGGCATTACGCCTTTCAGGGCCGTATCTCGGCAGTGCGAGATCACGGACTTTTGTCAAAAAATCTTAGCCCTTCTAGGGGTTAAGTACAAAATTAGCCAGGAAAGTGATAATTTATATGACTTTTAAATTTTTTTTCTATGTCATACGGTTACTGAGATATAAGCAACTTACTATTTCAAGTCCTCATTTTTGTGTTCCGAGAGTCATTATTTTGCATACATTCTTTGTACTCACTGTCTTTCTCTATACAGCTTTTGGTGAAAACCAGCCTGTGCACTTACATTACTGTTACCATTACCGTTTCCGCTTGCGGTTCCGTACCTGTTTCACTTACCGTTCATATTTACGCCACCGTGTACGTTACCCTTTGCGTTTTCATTTGCGGTTGCAATTGCGTTATTCTTAACATTTCTGTCTACAGTACTGTTTCTCTTTCTGTTTCGCTTTGCTTCACCATGCGCATTACGATTTGCGTTTGTGGGCACAATGTTACTATGTGACAAGACATCACGTGGCGGCGGGTCCCGCGCTCCCTCCGCTGCATTACGTGGTGGGAGCACGGGGCCATTACATTCACTATTTCTCATTATCATTCTCAAAAAGAAGAGAAATTAGAGGCAAAAAATTCCATTTAATGCATCAGTTAGGGTTGTTCCACAGTGACAAAAGCGAGGAAATTCGATGGTAGGGTTGAAACCCCCTTTGCACCCCTCCAGCCCACCCCCCCAACTGGAATCGGGGTGCGCATTGGGATCATCGGTCCTAACTGTCACCTCATTCTCCCTATTCCTCCGCTTCTTTCCACATGTGATGGGGTGACAGTTGGGGCGGCGGCCGCCAGCACCCGATTCCGCAGGAGGGTGGGTGAGGTGCAAAGGGTTTCATCCTACATCAATTTCCTCACTTTTGTAGCTGTGGAAAACCCTAACTGATGCATTAAATGGAGTTTTTGCCTCTATATATCTATATATATATATATCTATCTATATATATATATATATATATATATTCATTGCAAAAAACTACGTTTAATGCATCAGTTAGGGTTAAAGCAACAAAAGTGAGAAATGAAACATTAGAGTTGAGCCTAACCACCCACACCACACACCCCCATCCTCCACAGATTGACAGATGCCGGGGTGTGCCATGGGGTCATGTGGCCCAACTCTTACTCCATTCCATGTGTAAACAGGTTGACATGCTACAGTAAAGGAGAATGGGGTGAGAGTTAGGCCTCACGACCCCATGTCACACCCCGGCATCTGTCAGTCTGTGGAGGATGGGGGTGTGTAGTATGGGGGGGTTAGGGGCTGAACCCTAACATCTCATTTCCTCACTTTTGTTGCTTTAAACCTAACTGATGCATTACATGCGTTTTTTTGCAATGAGTTCCCTTACTTTTTGAAAACGTGTAATATAAGTAGTAAATAGCATGCGTTGGTGGGAACACAGGGCCCTTTGGGCCCTGCTCTCCACAGCTTCTTCATTGTGCATAATAATATGTGTCTGTGGGAGCGGGCCCTCTGGGCCCTGCACTCACCCACTTACACATAGCTACAAAGCCGTACAGCAGCTCTAGAGGGCAAGGAAACCTTGTAACACTAATTTGCTGATTTCTCAGGAACCGTAGCAGCTAGGAAAAAAATTCAAGTGTCGTTGCAATCATGACAGCGAGTACTGCACATGACATAACTTGAATGAATCTGCATCATGCATTGTTTACGAGCTATGGGCACCAAAAAGCACTGAAAAGGCACTCTTTGAACCCTTCATTCAATATATTTGCCAACCTACTAAAAAAATTCCAGTGAAGGTATAGTCTTACGGTCTCCAATCTTGTTCCAGCTGCCAGTAGCGAAAAGTCTATATCTCACTTCGTTTCCAAAATATGGGCGCTGAAAAGTGCAATGGGAGCCATAATGTTATTCTATGGAGAAAAGCTTAACTTCGTGATGGCATACCTATAGAACTGCTTAATTTTCCAACACCTAAACAGCATAATTCACACCAGTAGGGTACCCCCTCAATACCCTGAAAGTTGCAAGTAAAAAGACCAAACTGTTGATTAGTAATGCAATGGTAAAGTTTTGACATCTTTAAAAATTCCTAGTCCTCGAGGTAGCAAAATCCTTGACTGTCAGATCAATCCCTGTCTGCGAGGTGTCAAAATCCCTGTCCTCGAGAAATCCTAGACCATCAGATTTTGTCCATCTGGTCACAAAGTGATGGACAAGGATTTTGCAGCCTCACAAAAGAGAATTAGTTGGTGGACTAGGATTCTGACAGCTCACGGACCGTGATTTTGACACCTCGCGAAAGAGGAATCAAAAACCCAATCCTGGGCCATGAGCTGACAAAATCCTAGTTCGCCAGCCAATCCTCTTTCGCGAGGTAGCAAAATCCTTGACCGTCAGCTTGCTCCTGGTCCGCGAGAATGGCCATCTGGTCACAAACTGATGGACAACGATTTCGTAGGCTCATGAACGAGGATCATCTCGCGGACTAGGACTCTGACAGCTCACGGACTAGGATCATTAGCAAGTCGCAGTCAAAGAATTTTTAAAATTTAAAAAAGCTATTCTTTGACGAAAACAAGGTAAACCAAAGGCATGGCTTTGCAGAGGGATTCACCCTGAACAAAACCCATGCCTCATTTGGCCCAAAAGTCACCCATGCAGAAAGCTAAAACATTCTGTTAGGGGGAAAAAACTGAAAACAAGATGGCGGCTCACAGACAAGGAATTTTTCTGGCAGACTAGGATTTTTTTTAAATCCTAGTCCGCGAGCGGACAAAATCCTTAATGATGAGATCCTACTCCAAAAAATATACATATAAATCTTGGAGTGAACTGAGCATGCTCCGAACCCGAAAATTAAAAATTAAATAACTTTGGAATGGATTAATATTTTTTTACCAAACTAGTGCTGGATTGTTCCTTGACCCAAATTCCTTCTACGTTCCAAATTTCAGACCAAAAGACCACACAGTCTGGTCGCAGCGCCATGGGCAAAAAATGTGTCAAAAGTGGCGAAAAATGTGTTTTTAGTGTTTTTCTGCGCAGAAACTGTAAGTCTGACCAAAACGCAACTTGGTAAATCAAGAGATCTACCATACCAGACCGTGCATTCCAAATTTTGTGCAAATCCATTAAAAGGTTGCAAAGTTATTAACGCTCAAAAACTGAGGTTTAACATTAATGTGCCTACTCAACCCTAACCATAGGGGCGCAACTGCGTCCCTATAATATATATATATATATATATAATGGGTAGGAAAAATTATATCTTCTGGTTGGCTGAAACACATCACATGACCATGCGTATATCAGAGTGCGACCGCACACCTGCACTTTCACCCCCCCAAAACAATTTTACTATTTTATTAGATAGATAACCCACTCTAGGATGTGCGGTCATGCTCTGATATATGCATGCCTTGGGTGGTTGACGCATGAGGCCTCAGCGCACACCAAGGTGTGCGTATATCAGAGCATGACCACACACCTTAGAGTGGGTTATTGCATATATTTATATATATGTATATGTAATATATAACTCCACGCTTGAAGTGTGCTGTGTGTTTATATACGCACACCCTGGTGTGCGCTATTATATAAGGCCGCAGGCCGACTGCATCAACCACCCAAGGCGCAAGGATATCAGGAGTGAGACTTACACCTCAGAGAGGGTTATCTATCTTATAAAATGGCAAACTTTTGGAGAGGGGTAAAGTGCAGGTGTGCGGTCGCACTCTGATATACGTGAGTCATGTGATGCTGTTCAGCCAATAAAATAGCTCTAGTTCCCTACCCATTTTATAAATATATATATATATAGCGATAACCTACTCTTTAGGTGAAGTCGCTACTCTGATATAATATGCTTCAGTGTGCGTTGTAATGATGAGGCTGCAGGCCAAGTGTGTCAACCACCCAAGGCGTGCATATATCAGAGCATGACCACACACCGTAGAGTGGGTTATCTATCTTATAAAATGGCAAAATTGTTTTTAAGGGGGGTAAAAGTGCAGGTGTGCGGTCGTGCTCTGATATACACATGGTCATGTGATGGGATCCAACAAATCAGCAGACATAATTTTATCTACCCATTTTATAAATATATAAAAAATATATATATATAATATATATATAGATATATTATAGTGGCACAGTAATGCCACTACAGTTAAGGTTGAGTACCCCATTTAAGGTTAAATTTGAAATTTGGCAGCTTAATAACTTTGCAACTGTATAACGGATTTGCCTGAAATTTGGAAAGCACGTTCTGGTACCATAGGTCTCTGGATCTGGCAAGTTGCGTTACAGTCAGATGTACAGTTGCAGAGCTACAGAGCGCCAAACAACACACAAATTACACATTTTTGTGCATTTCTTTGTTCGTGACCACAGGTCACACAGTTTGCGCGATCGGTCCAAAAACTTCAGGGAGCATGCAGCCGTGTGCCTTTTGAAGATTTTGTGAACAAATATTAAACGGTTCAAAAGTTATTCAAAAAACAGTGAATCCCATTATAGTCTATGGGAAAAGTTAACAAAATATGTGACAGTGTCGCAAATGCCATTTTTACTGTCGCAAATTACCCTTTTACTTTTGCAAATCGGCCATTTTTTTTCAGTTGGTTGTCAGAAAAATGCTTGGCATTTAAATTTGGGACCCTCTAGGGACACAATTCTTGTTGAGTTCACCTAGTCGGGTCCTGAGGATGCTAGCCATGTCTTTGTTTGGGGTAAAACACCCCAGAAATATGTTTTTCAATTTTTTTAAAAAAGTAGTGTTGCAAAGTACTTTCACATATTCGACACTTTAGTAATTTATTTGCGAAAGTGTCGCTATGTGTGAAAGTACTTTGCGACACTATGCCCAAAACAATAGGACATCTTTGCCACCCTGCTGCAAAACAATGGTTTGGTCTTTTGGGCTGAAATTTGCAGGAAAGAAAGTCAAGACCCCATACAGGGCTGCAAAGTTACGCCACTCCAAAGTTGACGATTTTTCCCATAGGATAACATTACAGTGTCCGCGACACCTTCCAGGTCCCGTATCTCGAAAACGGTGCGAGATACGGACTTTCTGTTGCAAAAAATACTTAGCCCCCCTCCCACTGGAGGGCTACGTACAAAACTAGCCTTGAAAGTCATTAATAATATGAGATTTTAATATTTTTTTCTATGTCGTACGGTTTCTGAGATATAAGCAATTTAGTATTCTAAGTGCTCATTTTCTGGTTCAAGGGCCATCATTATGGTCACATTCTTTGTATTGACGGTGCTTCTCAATGCACCTTTTAGGGACAAACAGCATGTGCATTTGCATTACTGTTACCATAAGCATTTGCGTTTCTGCTTGCGTTTCTGTTAACATTTCCGTTTGCATCACTGTGTGCGTTACCTTTGCGTTTGCGTTTGCGCTTTCGTTTGCGTTACCGTTTGTGTTACTGTTTCCTTTTGCATCACCGTTGGTGTTACTGTTTGCGTTTGTGTTACCATTTGCACTTCCATTACCGTTCTCGTTAGCGTTTCTGTTTGCATCACCGTGTGCATTACCATTTGCGTTTGTGTTTCTGCTTGCATTTGCGTTTGTGTTACTGTTTCCTTTGTCATCACCGTTACAGTTACCATGTGCATTTGCATTTCCATTTGTGTTACCATTACCGTTTCGTTTTTGTTACCATTTACGTTTGCATTTCCATTACCATTAGTATTTGCACTTGCATTACTGTTTCCTTGTGCGTCGCTGTTGCCGTTACTGTTTGCATTTGCGTTTGCATAGTGCTAGTGGCTTGAAATTTATAGCGTAGGTAGCCCTAGTGGTACAGAGGTGCCTTTCAGTGGTTTGTTTCACATTAGTATTTGTGCCGTTATCTCAGAAACGAAGCAAGATACAGACTTTTCGCTACTATTGGCTCACATCGCCTTTGTACTGTTATCTCGGAAACAAAGCGAGATACAGATTTTTCGCTACCGTTGGCTCAGATCACCTTTGTGCTGTTATCTCAGAAACGAAGTGAGATACAGACTTTTTGCTACTGTTGGCTCACATCGCCTTTGTGCCATTTTCTCAGAAACGAAGTGAGATACAGACTTTTCGCTACTGTTGGCTCAGATCACCTTTGTGCCGTTATCTTGGAAACAAAGCAAGATACAACTTTTTGCTGCTGTTGGCTCACATCGCCTTTGTGCTGTCATCTCAGAAACGAAGTGAGATACAGACTTTTCGCTACTGTTGGCTCACATCACCTTTCCGCCGTTATCTCAGAAATGAAGCGAGATACAGACTTTTCGCTACTGTTGCTTTACATCAGCTTACTGTTACTATTTCCGTTTTCATTACCGTTTGCGTTAATGTTTGCATTTCCCTCACCGTTTGCGTTACGGTTTGCATTTGCACTTGTGTTTCCGTTACCATTTGTGTTTCTATTTAAGTTTGCATCACTGTTACTGTTAGAGTTTGCGGTTACATTACCATTACCGTTGTGTTTCACGTTCGCATTTACATCACTGTTACCATTACCGTTTGCATTTGTGATACCATTTGCATTACTGCTTGCATTTTAATTTCCATTTGCATTACCGTAACAGTTAGCGCTTGCATTTGCATTCATGTTTCTGTTGGTGTTACAGTTACCATTAGCGTTTGCATTTCACTCACTGTTACCGTTACTGTTAACATTAGTGTTACTGTTACAGTTATTACGTAGACATGGGCAGCATGGTGGGAGCGTGGGGCCCTCCGCATTCCAGTCACTATTTATATTGCACATTCTCAAAAAGAAGGGAAATTCATGGCTAAAAAACTCTGTTTAACGCATCAGTTAGGGTTGTTCCACAGCAAAAGAAGTGAGAAAATCTGGTGTTAGGGTTACCACCCCTTGCACCCCACACCAACCCCACCCCCACCAACAGGTATTGAAGTGTGCGTTGGCATCATTGGGCCTAACTCTCACCCCAGTCTCCTATACTGCACCACCTTAGCTTATTTACACATGGAATGGGGTGAGAGTTAGGCCCAACAACCCCAGCGCACACCCTGATGCCTGTTGGGCATGGGGTGCAAGGGGTGGTAACCCTAACACCGATTTTCCTCACTTTTGTCACAGTGGAACAACCCTAACTGATGCATTAAATGGAGTTTTTTGCCATATGTAGGATATGTGGGGAGTCAGTATGTGATAATGCATTTATCTTGTACAGTTGCCATTGACCTCAAGTAATCTCACAAGTGCCGAAGGCATGAATGAGTGTTACAAGAGGTCAATGGCAACTGCACAAGATAAATGCATTATCACACAATGCCCTCCCACATATATGATTTATGCAACAGGGAGGAGGCTGTGTGTATTGGCTTTTAATTTATGGGGTTTTTTTAGGTTGTAAAAATGACAAAGTTTGTGGGTTTATTTTGTTATGAAAAGCTGCTCTGCTTGTGCTGAGTGGCATTGTGATGGGTGTTTCCATGGATGAGGAACTATGAGATGTTTCTGATGTTTGAACATTGTCAGTGGTTGGTGAATGAAGTGAGTAACAAAAAAAAGGCAAGATGGCACTAGTGGTTAGAGAGTGTGATGAGAAATAGGGGTGGTAACAGTGCTGATGTAGGTAGTTGCTGATGAGTTATTGATTTAGTTTTTTTTGTTTTTTTATTGGGAAGCAAAGGTTTTTTTATTGAAGGTTTGGTATTCTGCTATGGAAAGTGGAGTCGAGTGCACAGCGAGCTGGTCAGTCGGTGTCTCAGGTGAGTGGCATGAGAGAGGAAGAGCCTTCTGAGAGAGAGAAAATGAGAAATGGGCAGTAAAAAGGTTTTTTTTGTGATGATGCTGTGGATATAGCAGGAGCAGAAACTAGGTGAAATTGTGAAAGTAACTATGTGAAAGAAAGCATGCAAAACTGGGAGGTTTGTGAGAGGGATGTAGCAGTGCATAAGGCTCTAGTGTGCATTTGTAAAACTAAAAAAGGAAAAAAACAATTCAGTCTTTGTATCTAATTTATGTGTGGGAATTTCTGTGATGACAGTGTTGAATGCCGCAATTAAGTATGAAAAGAGAAGTTTTATATTAGGGAGGATAATTCTGGACAGTGTGAAAGAAGTGTGGTTTGGGATGGAAAGTGAAAGTTATATGGGTGAAAGTAGTGCCGACCAGTGAAGGGGGGGAATTTGTGACATAGTTACTGTGTAGTGAGGGTGTTGCACTGTTTTACAAAGTGAATCTAAACATCTCGCGGAAAACTATACCCCAATCCTCCGTCTGTGAATCCCTTCATGCACTTCTCCGCCAGGGTGCAAAAAATTTACATATAGCCATTGTCTATAACCCTCCCCAGGGTGGGCTCTCTGCTCTCACTACTATGCGGATGATACGGTAAAACTAGCAGGCAAAAATGAACTGCTTATCCTAGGGGACAAGAATCTAAACTGGCTGGGACACACTGAGGGGTCGCTTCTATCTGTAATCCAGAGCTATAACCTGCATCAAGTTATAACCGAGCCTACGAGATTCTCCTCTAAGGCAATGTCAAGTACGCTACTGGATTGGGTATTAACAAATAGGGTAGACAGGATCATGGCTGCTGGCACTTTTCTGGATTGCATATCTGATCACTGCCCCATTTTTTGTGTGTGGCAACACTCTAGCTCCGAGTCCCAGCCCCCGTGCTACATCACTTTCAGGAACTATGCTAATCTGAATCAGGCGCAGTTCCTATATGAAGTCTCATCCATTGACTGGTCATGTCTTTCTCAGTCCCTGGATGCACAGATGGCTCTAGACTATTTTATAGACCATTTTTGTGAAATTCAGGACAGACATACATACACCCCTTGTGACCTGAAGGGTTCACATGGCACCAAATAAGTGGTTACACAAAGACCTCCTGGCTGCACTACATGTCAGGGATAAGAGCTGGAGGCGTTTCAGGAAAAGGCCTTATTTCAGACTACCACACCTATAGATCCCAGAGAAAAGATTGTAAAAAGTGGATTAGAGTAGCAAAAAGCACTTATTGCAAAAGGCTCCTGCAGGAAGCATCAGGTGACTCCAGAAAATTCTGGGCACATGTCAAAACATTCCTAGACACTAAAAATACTCCATTGACCAAGGAAATGATCATTGGTGGGGTCCACTGCAACAACCCCAGGACTATTATGGAAGCATTTAATAAACAATTCACTGATCTGTCCAGCTTCACATCTGTCTTCCCCCAAGGACAGCCCTCACTTCAAACCACTCCACCCAGACCTACTGCATCTCCCCATCTATTCTGCTTCAAGGCTGTTTCTAAAGCCAACATCCTAGGCCTGCTGAATACCATTTCTGACAACACCAGTGTAGGCTCTGATGGTATTGAACCCAAACTTTTAAAACTGGCTGCACCATTCATTGCCCAGCCGTTATCATGGATCTTTACCCTCTCTCTTTGTAATGGAATTGTCCCAGATGTCTGGAAAATGGCCAGAATTACCCCAGTTTTAAAGAAGGGTGATAAATGAGATATGGCTAATTACCGGCCTATAGCCATTCTACCAGTGCTAAGTAAAATAATGGAAAAGCTTGTATCTATACAAGTTACTGAATATATGGCCAAATATAAACTTCTCTCACCAATTCAATATGGGTTTCACAAGGGTCATAGCACCTCTACAGCCTTACTCCACCTCACAAACAATACCTTAACTGCTATGGACAATGGCCACCTCACAGGGGCAGTTTTTATTGACCTGACTAAGGTGTTTGACCTTGTTGATCATCCTCTTCTATTAGATAGTCTCCTAGCCCTTGGCTTCTCACCAAACTCAGTGACATGGTTTAATAGCTATCTATCTAAAGAACTCAAACTGTTAGATTTAATTCTGCTGTGTCCAGTCCTATGGCCATTAACCTAGGTGTTCCCCAGGGATCGATACTAGGATCCCTCCTCTTATCTATTTTTATAAATAGCATCTTGTCAAATAGTCCTGATTGCTCGGCTATCCTCTACGCAGATGACCTGGTGCTGTACTGTAATGATAAGGACATTCACCATATAAACCAGACCCTTACCAATGCTTTTAAGTCTATTCAATCCTGGCTGTTGCAACATAAGCTAATCCTTAATGCTGATAAAACACTTACAATGCTGTTTGGTTCAGCAGTCAAATTAAACAAAAACCGGGATCTAGTTACAGTTTCTGGTCTAGGTTGTTTGGTCCTAAAACCAGTATGCTCTTTCAAGTATCTTGGAGTACTCCTTGATGAAAATCTAAACTTTAATGAGCATGTATTGTCTACAGGTAAATCTGCTAACGCTAAAATTGCAGTAGCCTACAAAACCAGTTACATCCTTATGCAGGCAGCTAGATTAGCTATAGCCCATGGGATCTTGCTCCCGTCATTATCCTATGGGGTAGTCATTTATCTTAATTCAGCCACTACTCTCCTCAGAAACTGGGACACAACTTATAACAGCATCTGTAGGTATGCTTTGGCCGCTCCCTGGTCAAAACACCATTGTCAGCTCTATGCTGACTTAAATTGGCTACCCTCTGCATTGACTCGAACTCTTGCCCTTGGCTCCCTGACTGATAGTGTCATTAGATCAGGGATCCCTGTCTCACTGGCCTCCCTACTTACTCCGCTGTCCACTTCCCATGGTCTCTGATCATCTGACAAATTGCTGCTGCAAATACCTAGATGTAAATCAAACAAAGGAACCCTTGCTTTCTCTCATTCGGCAGCTAAATTCTGGAACTCTCTGCCTCTTGATGTGCGCATAGCCCCTAGTCATGCCCAGTTTAAAATTAACTGCTGCTCCTACCTCTTTAGCCAGGTCTCCTGTGTCTGCTTCAAACCCCCCTGAATCTGCATTTACACTCTGTCTCCACTGCTGCATACTGCTCTCCAATCAACCTACCCATTCCCAGATAGGTTATTAGGCACTTATGTCTCCGTTGTTTTTGTTTTAGCTGCTCTTAACCCTTTGTGCTTAGATAAATGTGAAACATAGAAACATAGAAATGTAGACTTTGATGGCAGATAAGGACCACTTGGCCCACCCAGTCTGCCCATTTCCCTTCCTATTGGATAAGCTTCAGATTCTAGTTAACCAACAGCCTACTTCCTGCAACCCCCCACTACAATTGCCTTATGTCTGTCCCATGCATGTTTGAATTCCCCCACTGTTTTAGACCCAACAACCTCCCCAGGAAGCAGTTCCATTCATCCACCACTCTCTCCATGAAAAACATTTCCTCATTACCCTGAGCCGTCACCCTCTATCTTTAAATTGTGCCCTTGTTCTTACACATCTCTTTTTCTGAAAGATGCTACCTCCTGGACTTTGTTGATTCCCTTGAGGTACTTAAAAGTTTCTATCATGTCCCCTGTCCCTCCTTTCATCAAGGGTATACATATTAAGCTCTCAGTCTCTCTTCATATGGTTTCTGATGCAGACCCTGCACCATTTTAGTTGCCCTCCTCTGGACTGCTTCCATCCTGTCTATGTCCTTGCATAGATGGGGTCTCCAAAACTGCACACAGTATTCCAGATGGGGTCTCACCAACTGTCTGTACAGAGGGATAACCACTTCCCTTTTTCTACTTGTAATGCCCCATCCTATGCATCCCAGTATCCCCCTGGCTCTCCTTACTGACTTCTCACATTGCTTACCCACCTTTAGGTCATCTGATATGACTACCCCCAAGTCCCTTTCCATTTTTGTTGTTGTTAGTACCTCCTGCTATTGTGTACTCTTCTCCTGGGTTTTGTTTCCAGGTGCATTACTTGCACTTCTTTGCTTTGAATCTAAGTTGCCATATGTCTGACCATTCCTCCAACCTTACCAAGTCCCTTCTCATCCTTTCTACCCCCTTGTGTATCAACTCTGTTACAGATCTTTGTGTCATCTGCAAAGAGGCATACCTTTCCCTCCAGACCCTCTGCAATGTCACCTATAAAGATGTTAAAGAGGACTGGACCCAGTACTGAGCCCTGAGGTACTCCACTAGTAACCCCTTTCTTTGGAATGTGTTCCATTCACTATTACCTTCTGTGTCCTGTTGTGCAGCCAGTTTGCTACCCAGGCTACCACCCGGAACCCACTCCCAGGCTGGCTAACTTGATTATTAGTCTTTGTGTGGGACTGTGTCAAATGCCTTGCTAAAGTCTAGGTAGGCCATATCCACAGCCCCTCCTGGTCTATTACTTTGGTCACCCAGTCAAAGAAATCAATTAGATTCATCTGACATGACCTTCCTGCTGTAAATCCATGCTGCTTTGGGTCCTGCCCCACTGGCCTCTAAGTACTCAACAATTCTTTCTTTCAGAAGTGATTCCATCATTTTCCCTACCACTGAGGTCAAACTTACAGGTCTGTAGTTTCCCACTTCTGCCTTGCTCCTGCTTTTGTGAAGGGGAATCACATGTGCCCTCCTCCAGTCCTCAGGTACCACCCCATCCTCCCACGATTTGTTAAAAAGTGTGGTCAGTGGTGTCACTAGGTCCTCCCTTAGTTCTTTTAGGATTCTGGGGTGAATCCCATCAGGCCCCATTGCTTTGTCCACCTTGAGTTTTAGGAGTTATTTCAGGACTCTTTCTTCTGTAAATGGACTGGTGTCAACCCCACCCAGAGTGCTTCTATTGTCTGGTTTAGGTAACTCCTCCTCATCTTCTTTTGTGAATACTGAGCAAAAGTATTCATTCAGTATCTCTGCCTTTTCACTGTCTCCCTCTTCACCTCCCTCTCCTTATTAATCTTCACTATTCCTCCCTTAACCTTTCAATGCTCCTAATGTACCTATAGAAGGTTTTATCCCCTTCTTAACTGAGTTGGCTATTTTTCCTCGGTTTGGGCCTTTGCTATTCTGACTGCCTTTCCACTTCTTTCTGCTTTAATTGATACAGTCCTCGTCATGCTACTGTGATTCCTTATACTTTTGAATACAGCCTTTTCTCCTTAACCTTCCCCTGCCACCTCTTTGAGAACCATAGTGGTTTTACTCTGCTTTGTTTTCTTTATGTGTTTCACACAAAGGCTTGTCGCCTCTATGATAGCAGTTTTGATTTTTCTCCATTGTTTTTCCACCCCTCCTTTTTGGCCATTTGCTAGTGCATTCCTCAGGTATTCACCCATTTTGCCAAAGCTGGCACTTCTAAAGTCCAGTATCCTTGTTTTTGTATGGCTTGTCTCCATGGTTGTGCTTATTGTGAAGCACACTGTGCAGTGGTCACTTGTTCCCAGAT
Source organism: Neoceratodus forsteri (assembly GCA_016271365.2). NCBI lineage: Eukaryota > Metazoa > Chordata > Ceratodontiformes > Ceratodontidae > Neoceratodus > Neoceratodus forsteri. The sequence continues at coordinate 1,307,200,217 of CM057449.1, forward strand.
GTCTACTGACTTCTAAATTTGTGATCCTCTCTCCATTTGAGAGTACCAGGTCTAGTATTGCTCCCTCCTGAGTGGGTTCCAACACTAGCAGTCTAAGGTGTGCCCCCTGCAGGGCATCGAGAATGACCCTGCTCTTGGATGTGGCTGCAGTACATGTCATCCAGTTAACATCTGGCATATTCAGGTCCCCCATCAACAGTATCTCCCCCTTTTCAGCCATGAAATAGGTATGACAGGTATCTCTGTTTTTGTTGCTATGTGCAAACTCTGACCCAAACTTGTTACCTACCCATGTAATTGCCAAATTGTGGACTGACTCTAGTATTGTCTGATCCTGTTTTGCTCTGTATTTTTAAACCTGTTTTGCTCTGAACCTTTGTCTTTACCTGTTTCAAATGTAACTCCATGCCTACCTACTGTAATCTCCCGGGTCATGCCTGAAAATAGTCATTACATGGCTATGGTACTAACCCGGGAAACAAAATGAAATAATTCCTTGTACTTTGAAACTACGCTGTTTTGCTGTACTGCCAAATTGTTTCATCCAAATGCTATAACTGTACTACTTGTTCTGTACCCTACTCTCAAAACCTTATATATTATTATGTTGCATAACCTGCTGTGTAACACCATTGTTTATACCTTGCTGTAACTACCTTTTGTTGTATCTCTGTACTGTTTTACCTTGTAACCTCCTGGGTTGTGCCTGAAAATAGTCATTTCTATGGCTAGCGCACCTACCCGGTTAACAAAAACTAAATAAATAAATACATGGAGTGTGACATAGTTACTATGTGGATAAATAAATTTAAAGTTAAATGGATTTATCACACTCCATTTATCTAGACACCTGTTGCATAAATATATATATATATATATATATATATATATATAGGATACATGATGAGCAGGAGTGGGATATGGAAAATATTCTCACTCCTGCAGAGTGAGCTGTGTATTCTCACGAGTGCTGAAGGCATGAGTGAAAATACACAGCTCACGAGGCAGGGTGAGAATATTTTCCATATGCCATGATCTGCCCATCATGTGTGTGATTTATACCACAGGAGTGAGAGCTGCAGGAACATTTTTACTGAGTCTGTGTGTTTCTTGCTCATTCTGTGTGTGCTGTCAGTGTGCGTGTGCGTGTGTGTATGTGTGTGTGTGTTCTGAATGGACTGGGAGTCAGAAACACAGGTGAGTGTGTTTTGCAAGGCTAATTGAGTGAATCAGAGGCTCAGTGAGAAAGAAAAACTGCTGCAGGTAGCACTGAGAAACAAAACCTGCTTTGTAGAATTCAGGTTGTTTTGAAGCTGAGATCAGCACAGTAATGGGCTAGCAATGTTAGAAACACAATGCGACATAGGTGAGAGTCTTTTGCAAAGCTAATTGAGTAAGTTACAGCTTCAGTGAGAAAGAGAAACTGTTTCTGAAGCAGTTTCCTTTAGAATGCAAGCTGCAGTGCATTTATCCTCACTCTGGTGACATCAGCAGAGTATGGATAAATGTCGATATCCTCACTCTGCTGATGTCATCAGGATTTATCCTCACTGCAGTGGAAATAACACAGGTTATCCTACTGAGAAAGCTCTCACCCCGTGGTATAAATATATATATATATATATATATATATATATATATATATATATACACATACCGTATATATAAAGACATCGGGAATGGTTTTCTTTTTCAGCTAAAGAATAAATATGTATTTTGAGATACTGGGAGTTTGCTCCCCAGTGTTCCACACTGCAGGGGAAGGGGGGTGTTTCCAGTGCCAACAAAGGGACTGGGCCCCCAATGTTGGCGAACCACACAGGGGTCCAGGGGGATCACACCAACAAACTCCAAGATAAATGGGGTTCAGAGATTGGGGAGCCACTAAACAGCAGGGAAACACACAAAAGGGGTAGGAGGCTGCCACTACACAGGGGACAGCAGTTCCACCTCTGGGGCCACATGCCATCAATCATCTCCATGCTTGACCGCAAGTGGATAGCTCATGTTCATAAATGTGTTATGTGCTAAAATAAGCTATGCTTATTTTCGCACATACCACATTTTTGAACATGAACTATCCATTTGCGATCAATCATAGAGATGATTGACAGACTTCATTACTAAAGGAAAAAAAACACAACTGCCCTTTTGTATCTGTCGTGTGGTGTCGAGGATAGGCCACAGGACTGTGAACCCAGGTGTCCTGGGTTTGAGGCCACTCTTTCCTTATCCTTTTTGACTTCATTATGGGTGAAAAAAAACCTATGGAAAGACTAGTTTCAAACACAGGACCCTTGAGTCTCCCATCTCTGTGCCTTATCAACTGCACCACAGAGGATCTGTAACTAACACAGTGCTTTTTATTCTTTAGTAATGAAATATGTCAATCAAGTGGATATTTCATTTTCAAAAATGCAGTGTATATACAAAAATAACATATACCTATTTTCGCACATACCATATTTTTGAACATGAAATATTCACTTCAGGTAAGTATACGGTAGGGGGGTTGTGGGGTGCTGGGGTGCTCAGTGGGAGGGTCAGAAAGGGGAAGGGAGATGGCAGAGATGATGAGGGACCATTTTCTTTTTTTCAGGTAAAGAAAAAAGTTGTCAAGGGACTGTTCTCTTTTCACAGGTACAAATCAATGATTATTTGGGATCACTGGGAGTGGGATCCCTGGTGTCCCACACTGCTATGGAGGTACAGGGCTTGTAATGCTGACACGGGGATTGGGACCCCCCATTGTCAGCAAACATTAAATAGACAACCTGCTGGGGGGGACATCTGACACTAGCGGCGGGCATCCTGGTGTCAGAATACATAAAAAATAAAGAATTGGAATGGGAGGTTGGGGGGTGCCACTTCAAAACAGGAAATTATATGGGAGGGTGGGTGGTGCCACTAGACACCAGGGATAGGAGACAGTCATTGGCAGGTGGGATGTGCTGCTAGACACCAGGGAAAATGGCGGGCTACAGACAAACCTGCAAGTGGCAGCACAATTTCCAACTGTAGCTGTAGGAGTCAAGAAAATCTCACTGTTTTCATACAGAGAATGCGGCAGAAGCAGTCCTCTCACTAACCTCAGCACCAAGGTTTTGGTTGCCCAGAAAAGGTATTTCTGGACACAATATTAAGAAAACCAAAAATCAGAATATGGCTATACAGGTCCAATTTAACTGAGTTCTGATGTTTGTTGTTTCTATTACATTCATTTTCACATTTTTTCTTTATTTTGTATCTCTCACTAATGGAAAAAACAAGGTGGCGGACACCACACAACTCTGAAAAAATACACCAGACTCCCTGCAACACTATGTGGCCCTGTCTGTGAAAACAAAGTATCTCCTGCTAAAACAACACTACTTTCCAGTGCACACAACACAGCTCTGTGAAAATACACCAGGCTCCCTGTGACTCTTTGTGACTCTGCCTGCAAAAACAAGATATCTCCTGTGAAAACAAGTGTTTTTGTGCGGGACATCTGTCATGGCAGTGATCATGACAGAGGCAGAACTAGATTTGGTGGGAATCACGGAGTCGGACTCGTGGTGCCATGTAGGGCAGGATTGGAACATGAACATTCCAGGGTATACACTATTTAGGAGGGATAGGGTCAGAAAGGGGGGGAGTGGCACTGTACGTGAGGAAGGGGAGTTTGGCAGTGGAATTACAGGGAAAAGGGGGGATACAGAAGCCGTATGGGTCTCTTTGACCACAGGGAGGGGTGAGGTAGTCTGGGCAGGAGTAGTATACAGGCCACCAGGACAGCAAGAAGAAGTGGACAAGCAGATGATGGAGGAAATTCTGAGGATGTCAGAAAAAGTGGAGGTGCTCCTGATGGAGGACCTTAACATGCCAGACATGGTTTGGAACACCTGGTCAGCAGCATCCACCAAAAGCAGGGAGATACTGGAATCCCTTCAAGTTGCCTTCCTCAAATAGTTGGTCTAGGTACCAACTAGGGAAGGGGCAGTGTTTGATGTGGTACTAACCAATGGGGACAGGGTAGGGGAACTAGTGGTGGGGGGAAACCTTGGTGCCAGTGATCATAGCATTGTCTGGTTCACGGTCTGCACAGTGAGAGCTCCAAACAGGTCCAAGATGAAGGTTATCAATTTCCAGACTGTGGATTTCAGAAAGGTGGGGGACTATATTAGAATGGCTTTGGAAACAGTGGAACAGCAAGGGGTTGGGGTGCAGGACACATGGGATACCATTAAGAGGGTCATAGTGGAAGCACTGGACCTCTACACAAAGAGAGTCAGCAAGAATAGGAGGAAAAGGAAACCACTGTGGTACAACAAGGAAGTGGAGGGTTGCATCAGGGCTAAGAGGTCAGCCTTCCTGAGGTTCAAAAAGACACAGGGAGGGGAGGATTGGGAGACATACCAGGTTAAGCAGAAGGAGGCGGGCAGAGTGGTCAGGTGAGCAAAGGCGAGGATGGAGAAGAGCATTGCCAAGGCAGTTAAGAAAGGGGACAATACCTACTTTAGGTATATAGGAGAAAGAAGGAAAACTAAGAAGGGGATTCCCAGCCTGAAAAACTGGGCAGGGGAGAGGGTGGTGGGAGACCAGGAGAAGGCTACACTGTTAAATGAATACTTTGGTTTGGTTTTCACAAAGGAGGCAGAATGGGAAGATGGCAGCTCAAGGACAGCAGAACTATAGGAAAGGGAGTGGACATGAGCCCATTTCAGGAAGGGGAGGTATTACAGGAGGTTGGGGTCTTAAAGGTTGATAAAGCCATGGGACCTAACAGCATGCATCCAAGGGTCTTGAGGGAACTGAGAGAGGTGCTTGCTGCTCCCCTGGTGAAATTGTTTAATAACTCCTTAAAATCAGGGGAAGAGCCAAAGGATTGGAAGTCTGCAGATGTAATTCCCATACAAAAGGGTGGGGGAGGGAGGAGGTGAGCAACTACAGGCCAGTGAGTTTGACTTCTGTGGTTGGGAAGCTCATGGAGAAGTTGCTCAGAAACAGAATTATGAGTTACCTAGAGGCAAACAGTCTTCAGAACCTGGGCTGGCAAGGGTTCACAGAGGGCAGATTATGTCAAACAATCCTGACAGAGTTTTTTGACTGGGTCACTAGGGCAGTGGATCAGGGGGGCTCGGTGGACGTGGCCTACCTTGATTTCAAAAAAGCTTTCAACTCGGAGCTGCACAGGAGACTATTGTACAAAATGGCCTGTTTGGAACTAGGGGAGGTGGTAGTTAAGTGGGTTGGAAACTGGCTGGAGAGAAGAACACAGAGGGTGGTGGTAAATGGGGCAGTCTCAGGGCTGTCAAATGTCATCAGTGGGGTTCCCCAGATGTCAGTACTGGGACCGCTTCTGTTTAATATTTTTATAGGAGATATAGTGGTGGGTCTGGAGGGGAGGATGAGTCTCTTCGTGGATGATGCAAAGGTTGGAAATAGAGTGGATTTACTAGAGGGGGTGGACAGGATGCATAGGGACCTGGAGAAGCTGCAGGATTGGGCCAAAGAGAGGAAATTGTCGTTCAATACAGATAAGTGTAAGATTATGCACTTCGGCAAAAGAAATGGGAAAGTAGAGTATTCAATGGGAGGTAGACTCCTACAGGTAGCAGAAGAAGAAAAGGATATAAGCATCATCATATCACAGGACCTGAGGATGGGGAGGCAATGCACAGGGGCAGTGGCAAGAGCAAGCAGAACACTAGGTTGCATAAGGAGAGGGTTCACCAGTAGGAAGAGGGAAGTCATAGTTCCCCTGTACACACAACTGGTTAGGCCTCACCTGGAGTATGGGGTCCAGTTCTGGAGGCCCTACCTCAAAAAGGATGTAGAGAGGATGGAGAGAGTTCAGTGGAGAGCAACAAAGATGGTGAGGGGACTGGAGTACTTGCCATATGAAGGGAGGCTGAAGGACTTGGGCATGTATTCTCTGGAACAGAGGAGGGAGAGGGGGGATATGATCGAGACTTTTAAGTAATTCAAGGGTATAAATGAGGTGTCAGTGAAGAACCTTTTCCAGTTAAAGGAGCGGCCGAGGGTGAATGGGCATGATATTCAGATTAAAGGGGGGGGAGCTTCAGGGGAAACTGCAGGACCTTTTTCTTCACTGAGAGGTTGGTGGACAACAGGAATGGGCTGCCTAAGGTAGTGGTGGAGGAGAAGAGTGTGGGGGGGGTTCAAAAGAGCTTGGGTTAGTGGCCCGGTAGTGCTGAGGGCTGAGACGCTAGACGCCTTACCTCATACTACGCCAGTGACCCGTGTTCGAGAATGAGCACAGGCCACCAGGGGTCGGCTGGGAAGGAGAAGAATAGAGCGCCCAATGGCTGCTCTCCTTCTCCGGGGGGGTCATCTGTGTGCTCTCGCTGCAATACCGCCATCTGGGAGAACCTGGGTGGAAGGTGCGGTAGTTGGAAGTAGCAGCAAGGGCATTGGGCAGATGTCGGCAGAGGAGTGGAGCAGGAGGCACGTCTCAGCATGCCTCCTAGCTCATTGGCCCTCATTGCATGCTGACATCTAGGGAGACGAACAAGGGAAAAAACCCTCGGTCTCTCCTAGGCGACGACACCTCACTGCACATCTTCAGTTTGTTGAGGCAGACTCTGCTGTACTGGATCCATGACACAGTATGCAGGCTCTGGGGAGGTAAGCACAGGGGGTCCCTCCTCACCCCACCTGGGGGGGGTTAACCAGGCACCTAGGCTAGTGGGCCCATGTACTCTAGGGGCAGACCAAGATGGGACTGGAGGGTACAGAATGAGGATGTCTGAGAGAGTGGAGAGAGGAGGCAGTAGGGTGCATAAATACATAGTTAAAAAAAAAGGGCTTGGGATAAATACAAGGGGTAACTGGATCAAGGGTGGGGGAGCACAACAGAAGCCTAGTAGATTCTAGGCACACTGGGCAGACTGGGTGGGCCTGGCGGTCCTTTTCTGCCATCACATTCAAATGTAGGTATCTCATTTTTCCCATAGGAAATAATGGGAAAATTGAAAATTTTATAACTTTTGAACAGATTAATATTTTTTTCATAAAACCTTCAAAAGGCACATCTGTGAGGCAAAGGTTTTCTACTCTGAAAATTTCAGACCACAAGCTAAAACCGTTTCTGAGATACAGGTGGACAAAGAAATGGCAAAATACATATAAACTTAGGGATTTGTGAAGTTTAATAACTTTGAAACCATTCAATGGATTCACATGAAATGTTCCACATCAAGAGACCTGCCCCTAGATGCCAAAGTTTGTGCAAATCCATTAAACGGTTCCAGTGCTATTAAAGTTCAAAAATGTGGCTTTAACATAGAGGTTTGCCCTCAGCCCTAACTATGCAGATGCTACCATGCCAGTATATATATACTGTATATATATATATATATATATATATATATATATATATATATATAGCATAAGTCATGTTATTATTTTTTTTTAACTTCCCACCGACTCGAAGTGGTGGTGATCTCTGCAGTGCTGAGGACCGGCGGCCAGACAGAGGAAGAGAAATGTGGTGAATGGCACATGCGCAAAAGGGAAACCCAGTGCATGTTTGCCATTATAATCAGCTGGTTATAACGGAAAAACTAGAACATATACTGTGTGTGTGTGTGTGTGTGTGTATATACTGTACATATATATAATAACCTTTGCATTGCTCACAAAATATAATTCACATTTCTACGGAGGGGTGCTACTGGTTTGTGGCATGTAACAGATAATAAACAGGCTCCAGTGCACAAACCCCCCCTCCAAAAAAACTTAGTAAATCTGAGAAATTAAACATATAAACTGCCTGAATAGGCTTTTCTTACTTTAAACTCCATGAAAGGGGTCCCCTTAGTTATCAGATTGAATTTCCAATGTGAGCAAGTCAAACCACCAATCATCAAGGTGGGACCCCACTGAGAACCACAATTCCCAAAACTCCTTTTACCTCACCCCATTCTCCTATGCTGCACCCACCCAGCTTATTTTTTAATGGAATGGGGTGAGCGTAAGGGTTGACGACCCCACTGCCACCCCTGATGCCTCTTCATCTGTGAAAGTTGGGGGGGCGGGATGTTAGGGTTGGAAACCTTAACACCACATTTCCCTGCTTTTGTCGCTTCAACCCTAACTGATGCATGAAGAATGTTTTTTGCAATATATATATATATAATGTATATATTTATATATATTGTACTGGCGCAGTAGCACCACTATAGTTAGGGTTGAGTAAGCGCGTTAATGTTAAATCTAAAATTTTGCACCTTAATAACTTTTCCACCATATGACAGATTTGCCTGACATTTTGCATGCATGGTCTGGTACCATACAGTAGATCTCTGGATCTGGCAAGTTGTGTTATGGTCAGATGTACAGTTGTGGAGCTGCAGAATGCAAAATAAAACTGACTTTTTGTGCATTTCTTTGCTCATGCCCACAGCCTGCACGATTTGTCTATTTGGTGTGAAAACTTCAAGGAAGATGCATTCTGGTTCACTGATGTGCCTTTTGAAGATTTGGTGTAAAAATGTTAAACCATTCAAAAATTATTCAAAATACAAATTTCCCATTATAATCAATGGGAAAAAAAATGTATGTGTCTCACGAAAGCTGCCACCACTACATTTTCCTCTCGCAAATGGCCCTTTTACTTTCATGCTGCCACCATCTTGTTTTCAGTTAGTGAGAGAGAAAAATGCCTGGCGTTTAAATTTGGGACCTCCTAGGTAAACACTGACTGTTGGGTTTACCTAGTCGGGTCCTGAGGATGTCAGCCCTATCTTTTTTGGGGGGGTAAAACCCCCAGAAATGCAGTTTTAAAAATCGGCACCACAGTACTTTCACAAATTGCAAAAGAAATGTCCGCGACACTTTTGCGAATGCAAACATTTCATGCTATTTTTTATGAAACTTTCACAATTTGCGAAAGTATTTTGTTCAAAAACTGCAAGTCTTTTGCCATCACCCTGCAACAAAACGGTTGGGGCTTTTGGGTTGAAATTTGCAGGGTGGCAAGCCCTGGTCCCGTAGATGTGCCTTTTAGTAGTTTGCTGCCAAAACATTAAACAGGCCCAAAGTTACAGCGTTCCAAAGTTGAGAAATTTTCCATAGGATAACATTGCAGTGTCCTTGATACTTTCGGTGCCCATATCTAGAAATAAAGCGAGATACGGATTTTTCGTTACCTGCAGTTTGGGAATCATAGATTACACCAGTAGTGAAAATTTTTACCTACTTACTATAGTTACAGAGATAGTGGCAGAAACATGTTCCAAGGGTCCCAAGGGTGCCTTTTCAGCGCTGTTCGGTGCCCATATCTTGTAAACGATGCGAGATACAGATTTCATTAATTATTATGTCATGTGGAGGTCTCAATGGCACTCGGATAGCAGCAGAACTCATATAGTTGGTGGACCATAATGATGTATGTGTCTTATAGTATGTTTAGAGAGTCATATGTTACTTCTGTTACCTGATGCTGGTTGTCTATGACTGGTTGTGTTGCCTTGGCCCTTCCCCTGCTTGCATGTGTGTGTGTGTGTGTGTGTGTGTGTGTGTGTGTGATGCAGAGTTAGGGTTTTGAATCCTAACATCACATTTCCAAACTTTTGTCACTGTGCTAGTAACCCTAACTGATGCATTAATGGAGTTTTTGCAATGAATATATATATATATATATATATATATATATATATATATATATATATATATATATAAAACTGGGGAGCATTTCTCCTATAGGGAAACTCAGTTATAATTCAGTGTTATAACCTGCAGGTTATAACAGCAAGCATGCACCGGGTTTCCCACACTCCTTGCATGCGCATACTGCCACTGGACAAACTGTCTCATCAACACATATGACATGGATGACAGTAGTGTTAGTGGCCAACAAGACTGAAGTGGGTACACTGGCTCATTTCAATACATTCTGAGAAGAGGGGAAAAAATTACAGTACCAGTTCTTCCTCGTTAATCCTGCAACGCAGCATCTAGGAACCTGAAAACAGTCCCAGCTCCACCTTCCTCTCCATTCGACTTGTCCCCACCTGACTCCTGATCACCACCCTCTCACGTTCCCATAGCCATAACGATAGTTAACACAATAAATTTCAGATACCCGAAGCCTAACGGATACAAAAAAAAATAAAGTCAAAGCAAGAAAAATGACAGGTCAGCTGGCACAGGACTAAACTCTCAGTACCAATACACACATTTTTCCTTCTTATTAATTTAAATGAAGCAGGTGAGAAAATGCCACACACCCCCAGCATTATATAAAACAATACATGGGAGAGTGCAAAACTCAAATTTAATGCACACCCTTGGTGTGGGATGCTTTAATAAACCCCTAGGACATTGCCCTCAGGGTTTATGTAGCATCCCACACCTCAGATGTGCATTAAATTCAAGTTATGCGCTCCCACCCATGTATTATTCTATGTATTATACAGGCACAGTCACACCTGTATATTAGGGTTCAATGGTCACGTCTATTTTAAATTCAAAATTTATGAACTTTAATAACTTTGCAACCATTCAATCAATTTGCATGAAATTTTGCATGCACTTTCAGAGAGCAAAGATCTCTTGATATGGCATGTTTCATTTTGGTCAATTGTGTGGGTGTGGAGATACGCAGTGTCAAAAATGTGAAAATTACCATTTTTTGTCAAATTCTTTGTCACACTGCTGAACAAAAATGGCTTGGGAGTTTGGTCTAAAATTTTCAGGGTATATCGATCTTGGGTCATAGATGTGCATTTTGAAGGTTTGGTGAATAAATATTAATTCATTCAAAAGGTATTAAATTTCAAAGTTTGCCAATATTTCCTATTGGAAAAGTTAGATGTGCAGTGCAAAAATAGGATTTCTTGATTGCGAAACAGGATTCTTTGATCGCAAAACAGAATTCTTTTTTTTGTTTTTTTTTTTGTTTTTTGTTAATTCTTTTCTCCTCTGGTTAACAGAATGTAGGACCTCCATCAGGTAACCACAATCAGTTGACTCCCTACCGCCCTGCTTGAGGCCCTCCTGACCAGGGAATTGGGTGCTGGATCTCCTCCTACCCCACTGAGCCATCGACCAACCCCCCCCAGCTCTACACCCCAGAGGCAGGGTCCCCTTACTTCTTGGCTGGTGCTCTTCCTACAATCCAGTGGATCATGGCTCTGCAGCAAAGAGAGACCCGGGAGAGCTGGTCGGGCAGGGTCTGGCTGTGGGCATGTGGGCCAATTCCTCAAGGCACCATTGTCCTCCTATGTGTCAGGGTTTCTGACTCTTCTTGTTTCCCCCTCCCCAGGACACGGACCTGCAATGATGTCCAGCGTGTTGCAGGTGCACTTCCACGCCTGCACACAAGACATCTGCCATCACCCACCCCATCCATGGTCTGCTGTTGTTGTAATGCTCCTAGTCTCCACTAGGAGCCACCAACACAGTGGAGAAGGAGAGCAGAGTCATCCTCCAGCCATTCAGTCTTCACCTCCCCAGCTGAACCTCGGCTCCTTGAGCTCACTCCCCAACTCAGGTCACTGGTGTGGTGCAAGGTAAGGCTTATGCCTTAGTCCTCAGCACCAACAGGCCAGCGCAAAACAGAATTCTTTTTTTTCCATATTGATGTTAATCGTCTGTGGTGGACCACAGCTTATGTCAGCCAGCCTTTGCCAGGCTCCGGAGTTATTCAGGATCTTAAGGTGCTTTGTGCATCCCAGCAGATTCATGGAGCCATCCTGGAGGTGACATTCTCATGCGGCCCTCCAATTTCCACATTTTTGCCCCATTACCCCAAGGACCCAGAACGCAGTAGCACATGCTCACCATGGCTCAGGTGATGACCCCTTTTGCCCTCCCCCAGCCTAGTGCCAGGGCTCCCTGTGCATGGCATTGCCACCCAGCCTTCACTAGGAGGCAGCCAGGTACCAAGGAGGCCCTATGGACACTCCTGAGGAGGAGAGCTGCCAGCCAGCAGCTCAATCAGCTCCTTGCCCCCACATTGACCCCCAGTTCCCCAAGCTTGAGCCCAAACCCGGGTCACTCGTGTGGTGCAAGGTGTGGCATCCAGTGCCTCAACCCTCAGCACCACCAGGCCAGCTGAAAAACAGAATTTTTGACTGTAAAACAAGATTCTTGATCATGAAACAGGATTCTTGATCGCAATTTGTGAAAAAAAAATGTTATCACTGTTTCTTAGTCACCTTATAGCAAAGAAACAGTTTGGAACTTTGGACTGAAAATTTCAGGGTAGAAAAGGCTTGCTCCACAGATGTGCCTTTTGCTGGTTTTGTGAAAATATATTACTTTGGCTAGGAGTTCTGTGGATTTGAATTTTGGTTGATTTCCCATAGGATAACATTGTACTGGGAGGTTTACAGGGCTGTTTATTTGTCACTGTGGTGTTAAAAAATGGTTTGCAATTTTGATCTGAAATTTTCAGAGTACTGAGGGCTTGCCTCACAGATGTGCCTTTTGCTGGTTTGGTGAAAATATAATATTTTGCTCTGGAGTCCTGCAGCTTTACATTTTGCTTAATTCAAAATAGGATAATATTGTAATGTGAGGTGTACACAAGCGTTTCTTTGTTACTTCATGCATGGGAGCACAGGGCCCTCTGGATCCTGTGTTCCCATTCATAAAAATGGATACTATTAAGGAGTAATGCATGGATGGCAGTGCAGGACCCAGAGGGCCCTGCGCTCCCACACACAAATATGCAGAGGAGCATGGAGTAATGGGAGCACAGGGCCCCGCACTTCCACAGGGAAATAAGGATACAGTTGCATTCACTTAAAAAATGATGGAGGATTATGGTAAATGTGTACATTCAGGAAAGCTCAGGAGGGGGACTTGCTTCCCTGCACTTTGTGCGGCTTGATGCACAGAGTAACATATATGTTGACTGACACTTAACTCCTGATAGTTTAGGAATTAGGTTTAGGGTTACTGTTGTGGTTAAGGGAAATGTGTACATTCAAGAAAGGGTAGAAGGGGAGCTTTGACCCCTCCAGTCTATGAGATCACCCCAAAAAGTAACATAAATTTAGGTTTACACTTATCTCCCAGCAGTTTAGGAATTATGGGTAAAAATCTGGTTTCAGGTTTTTAGGGCATAATTCCATCAGTTTTCTAGGGAGTTTTCCAAATCTGATGAGTTTGTTGTCCAAGAAGATGTACAGATGTGTATGAAGTTTAGTGACGGTGAGCCTTGAATTCTGCATTTTGCTCCATGTTTAGTTTTGGTGGAAATATTAGGGTATTGTGGGTAACCTGTGATGACTGTCCATAGTATGATGCATTAATGTTGTAGTACTCAGGGAATTATTTCATGTCATTTATAGCATTACAGTAAACTCCAAATATTGGGTGAGCTATGGCTTGCTGAAGTTCTGTTATTCTATAGGAATTTTTGCATTCGGGTGGGTTCTGGTTAGGTTATTAATCTGTTGGAGTTAATGGAGAGCACATATCTGATATTGTCCAGGGTGCCGAGGTACACCTTCTGTTGTATGTGCCCCCCAGTAAATATAACTTGCTCCGGAGTTAGGTTAGGGTTAGATTATGTATCTGTTGGAGTTAATTATGGGCACGTATGTGGTATTGTTCAGGTTGCTGAGGTACACTTCCTGTTGTGTGTGCCCCACATTAAATATTATTTGTTCTGGAGTTAGGTTAGGGTTAAGTTATGTGTCTGTTGGAGTTAATGGGGGGCATATATCTGATATTGTTCAGAGTGCTGAGGTATACTTTCTGTAGTGAGTGCTCCCAATTAAATATTGCTTGCTCCAGAGTTAGGGTTAGAGATAGCTGTTCAAGTTAGTGTTACAAAGATGTTTGTAACTTAGGGTACAAATATTACTAAGGACTGATGCATAGATAGGAGCACTGGGTCCTCCATGCCCTGTGCTCCTACACACAAATATGGATACTATTAAGGAATAATGCATGGATATTAGCATAGGGCCTGAGGGGCCCTGCACTCCCAAAGAGAAATACAGATATGGATATTACTAGGGACTGATGGATGGATAGCAGGTCCCTGTGCTCCCACACAAAAATATACAAAGTAGTATAGAGTGATGGGAGCCTAGGGTCCAAAGGGCCCTGCACTCCCATAGAGAAATAAGGATACAATTACAATCTCTTAAAAAATTATGGTGGGTCAGGTGTGCAGGGCCCTCTTCCACAAGTAAATAAGCATTTGATTATATTTTCTCCAAAAGTAAGGAAACTCTCTGCAAAAAACTTTGTTAATGCACCATTAGGGTTCCTTGTGATTATACTTTCTCAAAAAGTAGGGAAATTCTGTGCAAAAAAACTGTGGACCATTAGGGTTCCAACATCAAAAGTAGAGAAATGACATATTAGGTTTCTCAATCCTAAGACCCCATCCCCACCCTTGGTTTCCAACCCTAGCACCCCACCCCCACCCTGCATGCAGGAACAGGTGTGAGGGGTGTGCCTTGGGGTTAGAGCCAATGCCCAAAGTTCAAATGAGCATGACACAGTATTGGAAATGGGTTGGCAAGTTTAGTTAGGGCTTGAAAAAAGTCAATAAATAAATACATAAAAAAAGAAAGTTTTCCTTGGCTTCTCACCCTGCCCCATCAGTCCTAAGTTTTACACTGACAGACCTCCCCTGCTTGCAGGACCCATAGACATTTTTTCAATCTCTATACATTTTTGCCTGGTGTACAAGCATGTTTCCTAAATAGAGTGATTTTTAAAAAGGGTAGACAGTCGTGATTTCAATGGGATATATGATTCAATGGTCCCCCTCATTACTGGTTGGCAGGAAAAGTCAGACAAAAATGTTGCTGTTCTGTTGATTATATCACAATTACATGGCTAGAAATTGGTAGTGGGACAGCAGTAACATACAGTTTCTTCCTCTTGCTCAGTCAACTCATACATATTATACTGTAGCTCAAAAAAGAGGAAAAAAAGATACACTGACTAACCCTGAGATAGGGTACAGCAGCCAGAGGCACTCTGAACAATGCCTAGGGCAGAACATATCATGATGGTCCATATGAAGACCTGTTGTGAAGAACATAAAAAAAGCTCCAAAGCACCCCTCCCAAAAAAAATCATAGCTTGTGCACTCTGATCCTGCTGTCTGATGCCAATGATTATGCTGCTATTATGGGGAATACAAGAAACATTGGGCTCAGTTCTGTATATTATACATCGTACCATGGAAATATCCATGGTACACTCCTCAAATTCACTACTATCACCACTGCTCCCAAAATGCAAATCACTCGGTCCGATATTAGAGCTACCACTCGCTGATGCCAATGGTTCAAATGAGTAGGTCTCAATACTGGAAACTGATCCACAGGACAAAGGTTCCCTCACACCTCCCCCATTCTCTAATCACCATCCCCATATTTTATTATATGTATTTTTTTTAATATTAGTAGTCCAGTGGTCCCTCTGCCCTCCCCACTGTCCGATCGCCATCCCCAATTGAGACCTTTTTGTCCCTGGTGCTTAGTGGCATTCCCCCCATGACTCTCTGAAAAGAAGAAAACCATCCCTTGATGTTTTCTTTTTACTAAAAAATGGTCCCTCACTGATCAGCCCCCACCACCCCTTCCTCCCACTCAGCACCTACCACCCCACCACCCTAGTACACCCTGCACACCCTCACTCACCTGAACAGGTCCCAGGTTCAAGATCCACTCTCCTGATCAAAGACACACCTTACTGCTGGAACCAACGACTGTGAAGACACGTCTTGCTGCTGGAACCAATGACTGCTATATGAGAAACTAAGGTAAATGCTGTTCAATGTATTTCAAAAGGGGTATCAACTTTAATGTATAACTCAAGCATTTTTTGACATTTTGACCCCAAATTTTTAACATGGCCTTTTTGGGACCCCACCTCATAACCAATATGACTGTCATTATGCAATTTGTGCCCAAAAGATGATTTTGCAGTCGGTTAATGAAGTCACCTTCTGGGCAGGATTTTACAATTTTTCCTGACCTTGTTCATGAGGTGGGGGTCATAAGAAGGCTATGGTGAACATTTGGGGTCAAAATATTTAAAAATGACAAGAGTTATGATCACTTGTTGAAATTTTGCAATGCACGCTCATAACTTTGGAAATATTAAATATTTTGACCCCAAATTTTCATCATTGACTTCTTATTATCCCACCTTATGTATGTCAAAGCTGTCATTTTTTAAGTCCTGCCTAAAATATGTTTTCCCACCTGTGACATGGAATGGCATTGCAGTTCCGCAGAATTATGTTTTGGCCAGGATTCAAACATTTTCAGTATCGAGTACATGAGTTGGGGTAATAAGATGTCTATGCTGACAATTTGGTTGCTGTTGTCCTATAAATGGAAGTGCAGGGCCATTCCATAGCTACATATATGCATTTATGGAGGGATCAAGCTATGCACTCCCTCAGACAAATAAGGATATGTTTACTCTAGCTCAAAAATTATACACGGGTGGGAGCACAGGGCCCAGAGGGCCCTGCACTTACACAGGCAAATGAGGCTATGATTATACTATCTCAAAAAGTAAGGAAATTCATTGCAAAAAACTACATTAATGCATCAGTTAGGGTTGAAGATAAAGTGACAAATGTAGGGAAATATGATGTTAGGGTTTCCAACCCCAAAACACCTGTCCGACCACTGAAGCAAATGAGGGGTGTAGTCTTCCTTGGGGTTGTCAACCCTAATGCTCACCACCATTGTATGCATTCATGAAACATGCACACCTGTCTCCATCACATTTTAGCTTTTTTGTCACTGCAGTGGGGTGGAGCGTTATGGTTGACAACCCCAATGAAGACTATACCCCTCATTCAGTTCAGGGGTGGGACAGGTGTTTTAGGGTTGGAAGCCCTAACATCATAGTTCCCTACATTTGTCATTTTATCTTCAACTCTAACCAATGCATTACCTACCTCTCTGGTCACTCCCAATGTGTCCAAGCTGGAGATGTCCTTTCTCCCCTCCCCCAATACTAGCAGGTGTCCCCCAAGGATCTATTCTAGGCCTCATCCTCTTTTCCATCTTTCTAAATGATCTCCCTCTTGTAAGCTCTTCCTCCCAAATACACATTTATGCAAATGACACCATCTTCTACACTTCTGGCCCCTCTGCCCCACAGTGACAACACAGTTGCAAAATGACTTCACTTGCATCATGGAATAGTTCAAAGATAACCAACTAAAAATAGACGCTAAAAAAATGTCTCCATGACTTTTGGCACCCCAAAAAACTATCCAACTTCCCCACACCTCCCTCTTTCTCCACCGTCAACAGCACCACATTGGATATAGTCCCTGCTTACAATACCTAGGCATCTAGCTAGACAGCCACCCTGACTTCACAACCCATGTTAACTACACTCATTATAAGCTCTGCCCTAATCTTGGTGCTCTCTACAGAAATAGAGATGCCCTCTCCACCTCCATCTGCCCTCCATCTGCTGTATACTCCTCACCAAAACTATTCTACCTCTCTTTGATTACGCTGATGCCGTATATGGATTCACCTCCAACTCCACCCTCTCCAGACTGGACTCTCATTTCAGTGCCTTTTGTAGATTCACCATAAATGTCCCCCTTGGGACTCACCACTGCACCCTCTACACCTCTCAGTCACTCCCCTCCCTATCCTTCCACTGCACCCACCACACCCCCCTTATCTCAGCCAAATATTGGTTCGGCTCACTCATCCGCTACTCGTATCCTTCCTTTCCTTATCCTCCTATACATCCTACCATCTCCGCACATGAGAATCTCTTACTTTCACCATTTCCTGTCCACACTCAAACTCTGGAAAGGTTGCTTTCTCCTTCCACTTCCCTCAAACTTGGAACTCCCTTCCAACCTCACTCCGTATGCTACCATCACTAAATCACTTTAAACGTACCCTCTCCCACTCTCTACCCCCCTCCTGTTCTTGCTTCCAACTTCCCTAATCCCATATAGTGCATCATGATGCTATGCCTTCCTCTTTCAAGTTTATAACATGCTAGCCCAACACTTTTCTCTTACAAAATATGAACTGCACTCTAACACCCATGCTCACTTCTCCTACTTCAGTTTTTTTTTATTTTTGGTGTTTTGATCCTCATTGCCTATATTGTACTGTATGTACCATTTGTCACTGTACTTGTACATTGATTGTACTTTGTTTTTAACTTGCCTGATGCACTGGTCATTTGTAATCCACTCCAATCATCCTGTACTTCTGGCACTGTATATATACCTTGTAAATTGTCCTGTACTCTGCTCTTACCCAGACAACATTGTAACCTGCCTGACACTGTTGTATTTCTGTATTTTTGTGCCCCCCCCAGGTCACACCTGGAAATGAGCCTCAGCTCAGTGTGCCTTTCCCGGTTACCAAATTTTTAAATAAATAAAAAAGTAGTTTTTGCAATGAAAAAATACATTCAAAGTCAGTAGCCACCATTTCTTGCCCCTTGCTTAATGAGGGACACCCCCCTGCCCAGCTCACACTCCCTTTTGTATTTTTTCCCTAAACAGCAAGAGCAAATGACTTTTCCATTTAAAGTCAAAGTCAATCTATTTATAAAAGGTGCTTTTCAAAATTCCAAAGCACCTGCACATAGTTTAAACTACAGCAATAGATTAAAACAATAAATACTGAAGTAAAAATTTTCAACTATTAGCGCTAGCACATCAGGTACTAAGCGCTACTCTGACAGAAAATAATCACGTTTTTTTCAATTAAAAGTATTAGCACTAGCACATCACATGCTAAGCACTACTGTGAGAGTTCTCAGCTTGCCAAAAGTCCATTCTGATTCCCACTTCAGGAAAACAGCGCTTGCACATAAAGCACTTTCTAAATTTGATTTTTTTAAATTGCCTCTCTTTAGAGATGTAACGCTCCCAATAACTCGATCACACTCTCTGAGCCAGCATCCTCACTGCAGTCTCCCAGTGTAATGCCACAACCATCAAGTGAAACTGAAAAAAACCACCAGAAATAATACAGTAACAAAAAAAGTAGTGTCGCCAAACTCAAAGTAACAGAAAGTCTCTGCTTCTCTCTTCTATAACCACGGTGACAGCCCAAAAAGTAAACTGTCCCCAGCACAAACTACAACTCCCATGAAACCATGGGACAGCTATGAAGCCTACTGAAACATATCTCCTAAACAGCAGCACCCTCTATGGGCCAAGAACAGCAGTACAGGAACTACTTTACAAGGAAAATTAATTTTAATCCTTTTTATCATTTTTTTTATTTAAATTTTTGTTAACTGGATAAGGACACTGAAATAAGTTCATTTTCAGGTCCGACTCAACACTTAAAACAATATACATAGAACCACAGAATTCACAGACATAATAAATTGCATAAATAAATTTAGACAAAACATCTACAAACTTCCAAGGTCTGTAAATATATCTTAAGATTTTGCTTGAATTGCTTCAATGAGGAGGAAGAGCAAAGATTAACAGGTAATGAATTCCAAAGTAGGGGAGCAGCAACTAAAAAGGATCAAGAACCAGCTTCGGAATGATGTGGACTAGTTTGGAGAAGAACAGCACTGGAACAATGTAAATTACGAGCATAAGATCTTATATTATCCAAATCCATAACTGGATACACAGCATTTGGGAAAACTGATTTAAACACTTGGCAGCTGAAAAAATAAGTGATTTTAGAAAAAGGAGACAGCCACCCCAAATTGGCATATAAATAACAATGATGAAGATGATAAGAAGAGTCCAAAATGAAATGGCAGCCATTATTATAACAGTCAGTATCTTAATTTCTTTCACTGATAATCTAAAATAAAGACTCACAAATGTGGAAGTAATGTTTCAGTTGCAGTAGATCTACAGATGACAATGGTGAAATATTTCTTACATTTTTAAAGTAACCTCAACTTTTGATTAACCTTTTTAATGACTGCTTTAACCTGTAAAGAAAAATTCAGACCTGGGTCCAAATACTTAATTTGATTAACAAATTCAACTGCTACCCCCATCATTGTGAATCATAAGAATATAATCATTTTTCAAAGAATGCGGTGTTCCAAAAACATAGACTTGTTTTTTTTATATTGAGAATCAAACAATTTTCTGAAAACGAATTACTCACACGTTGAAATTCAGATTTCAAGGATAAAGTGATCTGAGAAATGAATTTAGCTTGTGAATAAATTATGAGATTGTCTGTGTATAGTAAACAATAGCTTGACTTAAAGATGGAAGGCAACTTATTAATAAACAGTGAAAATAATAAGGGGACCAGTATGGACCCCTGTGGAACTCCAAGATTTAAAAACCTAACAGACGAAACCACTGAATCCAGACTAACTACTTGAGACCAGCAGGGCAAGTAATTGCTATACCAAGCCACAACATTCTCGGAAAAACCAAGGTGATCCAGTTTTAGGCACATTAAAGAATGATTTACAAGACTGAATGGCTTGGTCAGGTCCACGAAAACCACCCTCGTTAAAAGGCCCTTTTCAAAGACCTGGAGGATGACATTCGTGACTTTGACCAAGAAAGTTTCAGTGCCATGTTTTGTTTTTTTTTTCCAAAAACTATGTTGTTCTGGACACATCACACTGTGAGTTTCTAGATATTCAGTAATTTGACCTGCAACAACTTTTTCAGGTAACTTACTTAAGGGATTAAGAATAGATATTGGCCTAAAGTCACCAAGACTGTTGGTATTAGATTGTTTTGGTATTGGAACAACCCTTGTGAGTTTCCAAGTTGATGGAAACTGTCCAGAGATAAGACACAGCTTGAAAATTGAACACAGTGGAGCTGCAATTTAGGGGACAATTAACTTCAGAAATTGGCCATCAAGACCTTTGCCACAGTCACTAAATTTATTTGGGATAGTCCCTGGTAACTTTAGTAAATCGAACTTTGTAATCCTACAGAAACAGAAAGTAGGCTATTGCCCTGACCAGCTTCAATCATGTTTACATGATTTGATAAATTAGCTGAATTACATCCCTCGGGGCAATTAAATTATTTACTGGATCCCAAAATGTCTTTGGATCAGCCCAATTATCACTCAGTTGTTTTATAATAATCTTTCTTAGCACAGCCTACTAAATAACTAACCTTATTCCTCAAAAAACAATATCTCTCAAGTAAGGCAGCAGAGGGGGATTGCTTATATATGGACCAAGCAAGACTCCTAGCAGTAATCCATTCTTTCAGGTCCTCAGTAAACCATCTATTAAAAGTACCCCGCACTAAAAGTTTTAACATTTATTTATAATTGTTTTTAATTTTTTATTTAAATTTATTAAAAATGTTACTGTTAGCCCATTTTCTGAGTGCAATAATACCTTCCAGGGTAAGAGGTAGGGGCACTACCAGACCTTCCAGGGGCTCATTATGCCCTTAGACAGTCCAGTATTGCCCAATACCACCCATCCTGTCAGGTATTATTGCTTGCATATATTATAGTGGCATGGTAGTGCCACTATAGTTAGGTTTCAATGGTCACTTCTATATTAAAACCCAAATTTTGTGCTTTAATAACTTTGCAACCATTTGACCGATATGCATAAAATGTTGCATGCACCATTGGGGACCAAAGATCTCCTGATGTGGCAAGTTATGTTCTGGTTGGATGTGCAGTTGCAAAGATACGGATTGTCAATGTGAAAATTATCATTTTTATACAAATCCTTTGTCATGCCATTTCTCAGAAATTACTTGGGCATTTGGTCTGACATATTTAGGGTACTTCGGGCTTGGTTCACAGATGTGCCTTTTGAAGGTTTGGTGAAAAAATATGAATCTGTTCAAAAGTTATTAAGTTTCAAAGTTTCCCATTATTTTCAAAGGGAAAAGTTAGATGGCATCCTCAACAAAACCATTTTTGCCAGAAATGAATTTTTTTTTTTTTTATCACAAATGCAGATAGTTTTGCCGAGCTTCTGCCATCTTGTTTTCAGTTAGCAAGGCAAGCAAATTTGAATAATTAAAAAAATACTTGCAGTTGGCAAACACCAGCTGTTGTGTTTACCTAATCAGGGCTCAAGGAATCAGATTTTGTAGTCAGTTTGTCCCACAAATGCCCCAAAATATGTCACTTTTCCATAGCCATATTTGTGCCACAAACTGCAGCACTTGTTTAGTGAAACAAGGCCAGTTTGTGCCACAAATTGCAGCCATATCCCATTGTTTTGTGAAAACAAGGATGGGTGTGTCACGCAAACAGCCAATGCAATTTGTGGCAAAAATATGTCTATGGGGAAAAAAACACTTCTAGGCATTGGGGGGCAATCTGATCCTAGAATCCAATTCCTCAACACCTATATTGGTAAACACCTGCTGATGTTTACCTAATTCAAGTATTATTTTATGTTTAAAGACTTCCAAGGAGAAAGGGGCAGAAGCATGACAGAAGCATTATAAATAAAGCCTTGCCCACTGTCAAAAATTGGCTGCTTTATGCTGCAACGTGTTGCTTTATGTAGCAACTGACATCAGGGGCCCACTTCTCGTATCGGCAGTACACCACCTCAGTAGAGTGGGAAACTGGGGAACCCACCCCCAGTGTCCTGAAATAGTTAAATTATACTTTCCTTTGTAAAATCCAACACCGGGATGCCCACCCCCAATGTTGGATGCCCCCATAAGCTCATTGTTTTTATTACAGGTGCCAACATCGGGGTGCCCAGTCCTCGTGTCAGCATACTCAAGTCCCCCCAAGCAGTGTGGGACACCGGGGAGCCCACTCCCAGTGTCCCAAATTATTTGCCTTGCCTTACCTTGTTTATTTCTACCCTGTAAAATAAAAACAGTCCCCGTCTTTTACATTTTCAAGCCTGAAAAAAGAAAACAGTCCCTCGTCATCCCTGCATCCCTCTCCCCCATTCCCACCCATTTACTGAGCACCCACCCCATTTTACCCTATACTTACCTCTGAAGGTTGTCCAATGTCATCTTCTGTGGACTAGGACATGTCTGCACACTTCAAAGCTGAACCACAAACTGAGGAATCAAGGTAAGTGCCGCATAATGTATTTCAAAGGCATTTTCAACTTATGTTCATAATTTGGGCATTTTTAGGTATTTTTTCACCAAATTTTCAACATGGGCTTTTTGGGACCCCCCCCCCCCTCATAAACACTATCACTATCATTTAGTTAATCCAGCCTGAAAGGTGATTTTGTGGTCATTGCATGAAATCCCCTTTCTGGACTGATTAATGAAATGACAGTGCCAGTGTTCATGAGATGGGGTACCAAAAAGCCAATGTTGAAAATTTTGTGAGAAAACTCTTAAAAAGGGCTGCGTTACATGCATTCATTGACATGTTTTTATGCATGCACATACTGTAGCTTTGGTAATTTACAATATTTTTACTCCAATTTTTCGACATAGCTATTTTTCACACCACCCCATGATCAGTAAAGATATCATTTTTCACATCCTGTCTGAAACAAGTTTTTGCACCTGTGGTGTGGAATGGCATTTTGACACAGATTTGAAAATTTTCACCTTTGGGGTTTATGAGGTGGGGTCACAAGAAGACTGTGTTGAAAATTTGGGGTCAAAATATGAAAAAATGCCAAAGTTATGACCATTCATTGTAATTTCACTATACCCGCTCGTAACTTTGGAAATGTTAAACATTTTGACCTCAGATTTTCAACATAGACATCTTATTATCCCGTCTTATGTATGTTACAACCATCATTTTTCAAGTCCTGTCCAGTATTTTCACACTTGTGGTGCAGGATGGCATTGCAGTTGCGTATGTAGTTGTGCTTCCACGACTACATACATACTGTATATGCATCTATGGAGGGATTGGAGCACAGGGCCAAGAAGGCCCTGAGCTCACACATATAAATAAGCATATGATTATGCAATCTGAAAAAGTAAGGAAATTCATTGCAAAAAACATCATTAATGCATCAGTTAGGGTTGTTACTACAGTGACAAAAGCAGGAAAACTTGGTGTTAGGGTTTCCATCCCTAACACCCTACCCCAAGCCTGCAGAGACTGACAGGTGTCAGCGGTTGTGCTTTGGAATCGTCAGCCCTAACACTCACCTCATTCTCCTATACTGTACAAATCTCAGCTTATTTACTTATGGAATGGGGTGATCATATATTATAAAGGCACAGTCGTGCCTCTATAGTTAGGGTTGAGTAGCATGTTTAATCTCAAATTTTGCTCTTTAATAACTTTGCAACTGATCAATGGATTTACTCAAAATTTGGTATGTGATGTCCTGTGGGGTAGATCTCTTATGAACATACAAATGAACAAATGAATGTGCCAGCAGAAACAGGCCACACAGTCTAACAAGTCTCCTCAAATGTGCAGCTAGCACCCTTACCTTGCAGTTGCCCTTCCCCTCCTCCCTCACAATCCCCCTGCCACCCTGTCCCATCCTCTTTTAAAACTACCCACTGTCTTACAGGATACCACCTCCTCAGACAGAGTGTTCCATTTAGCAACAACCCTCTCCGTAAAAATGTGTCTCCTCATTTCTCTCCTGTATCTTCCCCCCTCCAATCTGAGTCCATGCCCCCCTTAACTTAAATATCCCTTCCATACCTGTTTTGTTTATCCCCTTTAAGTACTTAAAGGTCTCAATCATATCTCCCCGGTCCCTTCTCTCCTCCAGGGAGTACATATTTAACTCTCTCAGCCTTTTCCTCATAGGGTTTGTCCTCCAATCCTTGGATCATCTTTGCCACTGCACTGAACCCCTTCTAGTAATCTGATATCTTTCTTCAGATATGAGCATCAATACTGCATGCAGTACTCCAGGTTTGGTCTGATCAGTGACCTGTACAGAGGTAGGATCACCTCCCTGCTCCTGGAGGAGATTCCTCTCACAGTACACCCCAGTATCCTGTTGGCTTTCACTGCCACCTTCCTGCATTGCTCTGAGCTTTCATATCCCCATTACGACCACCCCTAGATCCTTTTCCTTCTCGGTAGTACTTAGCTGAACTCCTCCCAAATGGTAGCTCCTTCCTGGGTTCTTTGCTCTGAAGTGCAATACTTTGCACTTCTTAGCATTGAATCCCAATCGCCACATTGCCGACTACTCCTCCAGTTTAGTCAGGTCATCCTGTAGCCCCTGCCACCCTACTGTGTCATCCACCACCTCCTCCCATCTTGGTAACATCAACAAACAGACTGATCTTACTCCTGATGCCATATGAGATGTCTGTTATGAATATCCCAAACAGCACTGGTCCCAGAACGGATCCCTGTAGAACCCTGCTCATCACAACCCTCGGAGATGAGAGTTCCTCCACCGCCACCACCACCCTCTACTGCCTCCCTTGCAGCCAGTTCTCAATCCAGTTCACCAATTTAGTCCTTGCCCCCACGTATTTCAAATTCCCCCCAACCTCCCATGTGGCACTGAATCAAAAGCCTTGCTGAAGTCCAAATACAGGACATCCACAGCATGGCCCTGTCCAATTCCCTCATTACCTAGTCATAATACTCAACAAAGTTGGTCCTGCAGGATCTTTTCCAGACAAACCCATGCTGCTGACCATCCTGGAGCCCACTGACTTCCAAAAAGGTCACCAGCCTCTCTTTCAGGATTCTCTCCATTAGCTTTCCCATAGTGGATGTGAGGCTAACTGGTCTGTAATGGCCCAGTTCATCCTTTGGGCCACTTTTATGGAGAGGCACCACGTGGGCCATCCTCCAGTCTTATGGTATGCATCCTGTGTCCAGGGAGGTATTGAATAGGTCTGCCAGTGGGCCAGCCAGGACCTCTGCCAATTTTTTCAGCACCCTGGGGTGTATGCTGTCCAGTCCTGGTGCTTTATCCATCCTCAGAGCCTTTAGACCTTCCAATACCCTGTCCTTCATGATTACCTCAATCATCACCCCTCCTCCCCTTGCCAACCCTCCCCATCCCTTGAGGTAGTTGCCCACCCTTCTCCCTCATGAATACAGAACAGAAGTACTCATTAAGTGCTTCTGTCTGATCCACTCCTTTTTCTGCCCACTCCCATCCTTCCTAATCCTCACTATCTGTTCCTTGCATCTCCTTCTCTCCCTTATGTACCTGAAGAAGTCCTTTTCTCCATCCTTGATGCCCTGTGCCAGCCTCAGCTCTCTGGAAGCCTTGGCCACCCTGACTACCCTATTTAATTCTTTGGACTTCTTCATGTACTCTTCCCTGCCCTCCCCCCTCCCAGATTTCTTGAATCTCCTAACTGCTGCTTTTTTTGCCGTCACCTTCTCTAAGCCCTCCCTACTCAACCAGCTAGGTTTCCTAGCCTTTCCCTTCTTGCTCTGTGTTTTGGTACAGGACTCAGTAGCCTCTACAATCCCCATTTTGATTATTTCCAGTTTCTGGCTCACATCCAAGTGAGGGTGAATTCCTGTCAGGTGCCTCCCTAAAATTTTCACATCCTTTCAAAGTCAGCCTTTCTGAAATCAGTCACTCTGGTCCCTGTTCCTACTGCCTCCTTGCCCATGTTGAGCGTGAACCACACCAAGTTGTGGTCATTCCCCACAAGTGGGTCCTCCACCCCCAGCTCTTTAACAGCCTCCCCATTAGTCAGTACTAGGTCCAGCATTTTTCCCAACCTAGTTAGCTCATTAACCAGCTGTGTCAAGAAGCTGTCCTAGAAGGCTTCCAGGAGGACCTGCTCCCTAGCTCTTGAGGTGGCTGGGGTACACCAATCCACTTCTGGCAGATTGAAGTCCCCCATGATCACAGTGTTCCCCTTCCTGCAAACCTTCCTAATCTGCTCCACTAGTTCCTTGTCCAAGTCCTCTGCCTGAACTGGTGGCCTGTACTGTACCACTCCCATCCTGAGTGTCCTGTTTTTTGAATCATGGAACTGCATCCACAATGCCTCTGTTCTAACCTCCTCCCCCTCTTCCCTTGTGCACTTTATCCCCTTCCTCACATAAAATGCCACCCCTCCCCCTTTTCCTTTGCCCTATCCCTTCTGTAAGTCCTGTACTCTAGAATTATCAGGTCCCAATTGTGGTGTTGGGTGGCCCATGTTTTAGTGATGGCCACTATGTCCACCACCCCCTCTGTCAAGAGGGCCTGTAGTTCAGTGGTTTTGTTCCCTGGACTTCTTGCATTGAAGGAGACAACTCTCCACATTGTTCCCTTCCCTACCTTAATCTGTTTCCCACCATCCTTAACCCCCCCATGCAACCCTTCCCTGATTCCATCCCTGTTTGTATGGGGGGTAGGCTCATTCAGATCCACTCTCTAGAGACCCCTCATTCCTGCTGCCCACTCACCTCCCCCCACAACTAGTTTAAATCCACCACAGTTGCTATGTATTGCCCCAATCTCTGCTTTAACACCCCTTTCCCCTCCCTACTCAAATGTAGCCTGTCCTTCATGAACAAATCACAATTGCCCCAGATCTTGCCCTAGCCTCCCACTATCCCGTACCCTTTGGTTCAACACCATGCTCCGAGCCAAGTGTTAAACTCCTCTATCCTGTCTTTCCTTACCGTACTCATTCTAGGTACTGGGAGTACTTCAGAGAAGGCCACTGATCTCCCTACCTCCTCGCACAACCTTCCCAGTTCCTCAAACCTCTCCCTTACTACTCTGACTGTGTTTCCCCCATGTTGTTTGTACCCAAGTGCACCATGACATGTGGTTTCACCCTTCCACTTTAGGACAGACTGTCCCGCCCTACCTGTTGTCAACCTTGGTACTGATTCTACCCATATGCGACTATGCCTCTCTCCTTTACTTCTCCATCTGACCCCTTTTAGTATGGAGTCTCCCAACACTAATACTCTGCCCCCTCATCATTATTCTGCCCTCCCACCATCCTATTTTCCTCACACCCACTTCGAAAAACTACCCTATCTTGCAATTTTGTGACTATATTTGTCTCCTCTGCTATGTTCCCAGCCTCCACCCTATTCCTGCCCCTCCCCTAATGCTCCCCAAATCTGTCTTTCCACCCCTCCCCCAATGCTTTCCCGGTAACATCACATTCCTTCTGCTTCACCCATGCCCCTTCTTTCTATCCTCTCCTCTGTTAAATCCCCCTTGTCCTCCCAATTACCCCTTCCCTTCCTCCCTTTATTCACCTTTTCCCTGTCCCCCATCTGACTGTTGCCCCCTGGGCTTTCACTTCTCCCTCCTCCTCCTCCTTCCCCCTCTCAGAAAGCCCTTCCCTCATCCTCAACCACTGAAGCCAGCACAGCGAACCTCTTGCCTGCCTCCGGTGTTCTGCTATTCATTTCTTCCCTCCTACTATCCTGAGACTCCCCTTGCTGTTGACCCTATGGTAGTCTTTGACCCTGTACCCCATCCTCCTCCTCCTCCTCCTTCCCACTGATTCTGTACTTCTGGTACTCCTTGGAGGTGGCCATATCTTACCCCCTACTCTAATTATCATTATCTCCCTTCCAAGCCACTGCACTTCTGCCTCCAATCTCCTCATCCTATGACAAATTGGAAGCCCCCAAGCTTCCATAACATGTTCATCCAAACAGCTGCCCCACATCCATTGCAGCCCACTATTCTCCCCATCCTTGTCACCCTACAATCCACCTGCCCACTGTACCAGTCCCCCTTCCCCTGCCACCAACCCCCAATTGTAACCTTCCCTAGCATACCACATTTGTATTTTTCTATTTTCCACCCTAATTCCCCTAAATCTTCTTAATCTTAAATTTAGTGAAAGAATACCTCCCTAAAATTACTGTAACTTTAAATACTAGCATAAAATGCCAGAATTAGATAACAGAACACTAAATAGTATTAACTAAGCTCCTCAGTTCCTCCTTCTGTAGCCCTTCTGCATATACCACCCTTGCATGTATGTACTGAGCTTTCCTGTTTTTTGTTTTCTTTCCTTTTCCCCTTCACTGCAACTTATACTTTCTCCTTGTAATTATTACTACCACTTAAATCATGACCCCCTGTAAAGTAATTCTATAGGCTAACAAATCCATCAAGTCACTGTAAAGACACTCTACAAGAAAACTACAATATAAAAAGCGATGACATACTCTAGATACACTATATAAAATACTGTGGGTTAACACTCTACAGACATAATGTCACTCCTTCTCTGAGAAAACTCCCCTCCTCCTATGCTGATTGTAGCACCCTCTGGGAGGAGCCCAGGGAGCCTACTTAATTAAAGAAGGAGGTGTGAGGTGGTTGGGTGGGATTTTGTTTCTCCCCAGCAACAGCCCACCAACAGTCCTTAAGTTCTGAAGTGGCTCTGCTTTCATAGTGGAGCCGAGATTTTCAAATGATGGCACCCTTCACCCTGATTGGCTCCCCTACTCCGGGAGTCCAGTCAAGCACTGCAACACTGGATTTGCGGCTATGGCCACCAACTGCTGATTTTGTGACTATGTACACCGATCTTCTCTATGGCTACAGCCACTGATCCTCCCTGCAGCAATGGCCATTAAAGATCTTTTGATGTGGCAAGTATCATTCCGGTCAGAAGTGTGGATTCTGAGATCCAGATAGTGAAAAAGTAAAAAAAGAAGCACCCTTTTTGCATTTTTTTCCTCATTGCCTTGCAACCAGATGATGTGGAATTTATACAAGATTTTTGTAGGGTAGAAGGAACTTTGGTAGCAGAACAGACAGTGAACATTTGGTGCAATAATATTAATCTGTTGCAAAGTTATTAAGTTTTTTAGTTACCATTATATCCTAATGGGATGTTTATCAACATTCTATTTCCAGGACATATGTCTTTTTTTCGACAAATGATTTGACCGCGCAAACAAGGATTGAGTCTCATAAAACTATTCCTTTTCACATAAACAAAATCCTTTTTCACGAGCCACCATCGGGTCTTCCATTAGCACGGCAGAAAAAGTTGAATATTTTGAAAATACTGCCCCAAGGTAAACACCAACAGTTGTGTTTACCTAATCAGGGCCCAAGGAATACGATTCTTTTACTAGTTTTTTTTTTAATCCTGTCAGCAAATATGTTTTTTTTAATTTTGGCATTTGATAGTGTTCCGTCAGTTCCTTTGAGAAAATGCTGTAAATTGTGACAGTATCCCCCGAAACACCCACTGTTGCGTGAAAGTATGGGGAGTTGGGTTTGTGGCAGTAATTCCCAAAATCATCCCTGTTCATTTGGGGCGCAAACAGACCCCAGAATCTAATTCCTCTGTCCCTGTTTAGGTAAACACCTGATGGTGTTCACCTAAAGAAAGTCCAGTTTTCCCCTTTTACTGCTTCTAAGGGGAAGAGGGCTGAGGAATATTAATAAAAAATATTTTAATCTGTGCTGACATTGGGGTGCCCAATCCCCATGTTGGCTCAATAATACCCTCCCCGCCACTGTGGGACACTAGGGAGCCCACTCTCAGTTTCTCAAAAAATGTTTCTTCCTTGTTTGCCAACATCAGGGTGCCAAATCCCCATGTCAGCTTTATAACCCCCCCCACCACTACCACCAGTGTGGGACACTGGGCAGCCCAGTCCCAGTGTCCTGAAAAATATTTTTTACTTGCTTGCCAACAGCAAGGTGCCCATTCCCCTTGTTGGCACTGTAAGCCCCCTCCCCCAGCACTGTGGGACACTAGGGAGCCCACACTCAGTGTCCCCAGATATATTGTATGGCCCCCACAACAGTGTGATACACTAGGGAGCCCACCCCCAGTGTCCCCAAAGAGTTTTACAGTTTAACCTGTTAAAAAAGAAAACAGTCCCCATATGTTTTTCTCTGAAAAAAAAAGAAAACGGTTCCTCATCGTCTCCCTCCCCTCCCACTGAGCACCCACCACCCCACACCACCTCTTGCCTTATACTTACCAGCAGAGGCTGTTGGATGTCATCTTCTGTGGACTGGGACACATCTGCACTCTTCAAATCCAAACCACAAACTGAAAATTCAAGGTAAGTACCATATAATGACTTTCAATGGCTTCTTGAACTTATGGTGATATCTTGGCCATTTTTAGGTATATTATCACCAAATTTTCAACATGGGCTTTTTGGGACCCCACCTCATGAACACTGCCACTGTCATTTTGATATTGGCCCTGAAAGGTGTTGTCACAGTTGCTGCATGGAATCACCTTTCAGGCCTGATTAATGAAATGACAGTGCCAGTGTTCATAAGGTGGGGTCCCAAAAAGCCCATGTTGAAAATTTGGTGCAAAAATATCAAAAGATGGCCAGTTTACAAGTGGGCATTGAAATGTTTTTAAGCCCACAAAGAACTTTGGCAATTTTTGATATCTTGACTCCAAATTTTTAACATAGCTGTTTTTTCACACCACTTCATAAACATTACAGCTGTCATTTTTCACATACTGCCTGATATGTGTTTTCGCACTTTAGACATGGAATGGTATTTTGGCATGAATGTGAATATTATCACCTACACGGTTTATGATGTGGGGTCATAAGAAGACTATGTTAAAAATTTGGGGTCAAAATATGAAAAAATGCCAAAGTAACAACGTTTTGTTGCAATTTATGCTACGTCCGCTCATAACTTCAGAAATGTTAACTATTTTTACCCCAGATTTTCAACATAGCCTTCTTATTACCGAACCTCATGTATGATATACCTGTCATTTTTCAAATCCTGCCCAAAATGTGTTTTCGCATCTGTGGTGTGGAATGGCATCACAGTTGTACATAATTATGTTTCAGTGAGGATTTGAAAATTTTCTTTAATGGCTACATGAGGTGGGGTAATAAGAAGGCTATACTGACAATTTGGTCACTGTTGTCCTATAAATAGAAGTGCAGGGCCCAGTGGGCCATGCACTTCCACAGCTACATACTGTACAGTATATATGCACATCTACAGATACAGTAAATGGGAATGCAGGGTCTATACGACCCTGTGCTCCCACAGTAAAATAAAGATACAATTATATTATCTCAAAAAGTAAGGAAATAAATTGCAAAAAACTACATTAATGCTCTAGTTAAGGTCAAAGCCACTAAAGTAGGGAAATGTGGTGTTAGGGTTTTCAAAGCTAATACCCCACACCCACCATGCACACACCAGCAGGCATTGGGGGGGTGCCTTGGGGTCATCAGCCCTAACACTCACCCCATTCCATAAGTAAATAAGCTGAGATGGGTACAGTATAGAAAAATGGGGTGAGAATTAGGGCCAATGGCCCTAAGGCACCCCCAAGGCAGGATGTTATAAGGTGCAAGGGCCATGTGCATGGTGTCTCCAACATTCTTCATTTCCCTACTTTTGTGGCTTTGGCCCTAACTAGAGCATTAATGCAGATTTTTGCAATATACAGTATATATATATATATATATATATGTATTACAGGTGAAGTGGCACCTGTATATTAGGGCTGAGTAAGCACTTTAGTGTCAAAAAACATTTTTTGTGCCTTAATAACTTTTCCCCTGTTCAACCAGTTTATTTGAAATTTGGAAAACACACTGACTGTGCAATGACCTCTAGATATTGAACATTTTGTGGTAATCAAGGGGGTCAAAGTTACAGAGGAGTTTTTGTGTCTTTTTTTTTTGCGAACTGAAGTAGTTTTAAAAATATTTAAGAAAAATGGTTTGTTAACAACATGTACTGTTTAAAACATCAGTGTTCAAAGGATAAATAATTTTTTATAACTACACAAAGTCATGTGGCCATATTATGAGAATGCATTTGTGAGGCAGGGAGCACGGCTATTTCCATGTGTGCATGTTATCTTGTCATGTGTTCATTCAGCAGGGAAGGAGCTATGTATCAGTGCATAGCCTTATCACTGCTGAACATGTTGTGCTTGCAGGATTCTTTCATTTCTCTCCAATGTCTGCCATTTGCTGCATTAGCGGTGGTCTTGCCTTAAACTGGACACTGGGATGCCCAGTCTTTGGTGTAGATACAGTTTCATGGAAATACATTTTTAAGAAGTTGTTTTAATGGGGCACTCCAGGCTGCTCTGCTGGTGCCAACCAAGAATACCAAACTCAAACATACACAGACAAGCAAAGAGGTGGTACTCAGGAAGGAAAAACTTTGATGCACATAATTCAAAAAGCCAGGTGAGTTTATTCAGGACACGAGATGCTGAACAATAGCCCCAGTGCTTTGACCACATGGGTCTTCTTCTGTGTGTGTGTGTTTATGTCTCTCTAATAGAAGTGGTTCACTGATTCAGCTGTGCTAAACAAAAAAAATTATCATCATTAATTAAATAAAATGGGTGGGTGTAAAACCAGAATTTTACACACACCCTTGGTGTGGGATGCTTTTATAAACCCCTCAGGATTCACCCTCAGGGTTTATGTAGCATTCCACACCATGGGTGTGTGTAAAATATTGGTTGCACACACCCACCCATATATTATTCTATGTATCTAACACTGGCACATAATACTGAATAGCAGCTTATTTTAACACCTTCTTTATTTAGCATGGAGTGGGGTGCAGTACAATTTAGCACCCTATTGTATTAGCGTATTAGCTTCATGTCCAATTACATCACTATGCTCCCTATAATATTAGAGATCAGCTTATTTTAGCACTTTTGTCAGTTAAGCTAATATAGCAAAACTAAACTGAATGCTAATATTTCCTGCTATACAGTATCATAATATTGCCAAAATATCCAGAGTGCACAAATTCAATCAAAACATCCAAAGTGCAAAATAGAGCAAGGGGCAAATACATCATACATTACTTCATCATTTACTAAGGGTATCAAATTTAGAAAACAGGATTAAATATAAAAAATATACACAGTTTCAAATATATTTGGTTTTTAATATTTGATTTTCTTTAAATAAAACTCTTGGCTAATCAATATGTCAAAGCAGCCATGAACTGAACTGATATTTTATGAGTACAGCCTGATGTCCACTTCTTCATTCACTCCTCTTGGGACTACTTTACCTAATGTGACTATCCATTGGGCCTCCTTCTGTAATAATAATTCCTTGTGGTTATCTCCCCATTGTAGTGGAGGAACATGTTCAATACGCATAAACCGTAATTCATTTACATTTGAATTATTCATTATTTATTATTTATTTGTTTTTGGTAACCAGGTGTGTGCACTAGGCATAACAATGCTTATTTTCAGGCACGACCCGGGAGAATACAAGTTACAATACATGCGTATACATGTGACACAGCACATGAGCACAGTGAGGAGGGAAATCACATACAATCAACTATGGGGTTAGGAGAAACATAATTCAGCAGTGTTCTAACATTACAGTTTGGATGGTCAAAAGAAACGAGTGCAGAAAAACATGAAAAACAGGCATTGCAAAAGCATATACAATATACAGATATATAAATATACAGATATACAATAAGTGCTGTTATATTGCTGTTGACTTGAGTAGAGTAGAGACGGGGAGGAGAGAGAAGCGGAGAGAGGTGGGAAGCAGAGGAAGAGGGTAAGGTAAGAGAGAAAGCATTAGAGGAGGGTTACAAGAGAGTTGGAGAAAGGTGTCAGTGGAATGGTTTACCTAGGGGCACAGAGGAGAGGTAGGAAATATGGTCTAAGGTGGATGAAAGCAAGTGCAGGTGCTAGCAGCATGCAGATGATCACGGTGAAGTTTCTTGAAGCTAGTATGGGTGGGAGCTTGACAAATAGATTGAGGTATGGAGTTCCAGTATTTTGGAGCCATGTAAGAAAAAGCACGTTCACCCCTGTTGGTTTTGCATCTGGGGATTTGGAGAGGGGCTTGGTCAGTAGATCGGAGCCCATAGGAGAAAGGTTATGAGTGAAGCAGAGAGGCAAGGGATTGGGGGAGGCCTGATCTGGCAATACCATCAATTAGTGAACCATAGGACAGAAGTCGATGGGCAGAGGGGAAGGGCCATTTTAGGTCAGCATAGAGCTGGCAATGGTGTTTGTATCGTGGACATGCAGAGGCACAGCGGCAGATAGTGTTATAGATGGTGTCCCATTTATGGAGGACAGACTTTGTGGCAGATAGGTAGATGACTGAGCAGTAGGCCAGGACTGGGAGCAGAAAGCCTTGTGCCACAGCTAGTCTAGCCGATGGACTGAAGGTATAGCTAGTGTGTCAGGCTCCTCCTATCTTAGCATTAACAGATTTACAGGTGGTGGTGATGTGCAGGTCAAAATCCAGAGATTCGTCAAGAAGAATGCCCAGGTATTTAAAGGAGCTAGCACTAACCAGTGGGGAACCATCAATACATGATATTTTGAGTGAGTTTTTGTTAGCTTTAAGTCTGGCAGGAGAGCTGAAGAGCATGGAGTGTGTCTTCCTTGTATTGAGAACAAGGTTGTTCTCAGTTAACCAGGATTGAATACTTAAGAAGTCCAAGGCAAGAGTGTGGTTAATGTTCAGGATATTTCTTGCATAAAATGGTACCCCAAGGCATTTTTCTCATCCGGATTCAGTATTGCCCTTGCATGCTCCTGGATTCTTTTTTTCAATGATCTAATTGGTTGGATTTGCAGTTGGATTTGCAGATTTCAAGCTGTGCATAGTGCAAAAACATTAAAATTTGCCTTTCTTGTGCTTTTTTTGTCATCGCACTGCACCCAGACAGTTTGGAATTTTGGTCTAAAATTTTCAGAGTACAAAGGTCTTGACCCACAGAAGTGTTCTTCACTGGTTTGGAGAAAAAATATTAAGCTGTTTCAAAGTTATAAAAATTTTAAGTTTTCAGTTCTGAGCATGCTCAGAATAGTCTTTTGGATAGCTTCCTGGAATGACAAAGGAATTTGGTCTCATGAAAAAGGATTCTTTTTCTTGAGGGTTCAATCCTTTTTCATGAGAAAAAAAAATATTTTTTGTGAGCTACCATGTTGTTTTCACTTTTTCCACACAGCAAATTGTCATAACTCTGCAGAGTGATGACTTCTACAGACATGCAAACATGTATCTTGC
The DNA here is from genome assembly GCA_016271365.2 of Neoceratodus forsteri. Taxonomy (NCBI): domain Eukaryota; kingdom Metazoa; phylum Chordata; order Ceratodontiformes; family Ceratodontidae; genus Neoceratodus; species Neoceratodus forsteri. The sequence continues at coordinate 1,307,236,012 of CM057449.1, forward strand.
TCATTGGGAACTGAGCTTCATTCCGTAGTTTTTATTAGATCCCATGGACTAGAATTTTTTTTTCACTATTTAAATCCTTTTTCTGGGACTGTCTAAGTTCTTTTTTTATGAATCTTTTTTCGTTCTCGCAAAACAGGAAATCGGTTTTCGAAAAGGGACTTTGGGCTTCATTTTTTTTAATCCTCTTTCACGAGATGATTCTTTTTTCACAAATTCTTGTTTGTTCTCACAAAAAGGAATCTCAGCTCACAAAAATGGATTTTGGACTTTTTTTTTTCTCCTTTTTCACGAGATGATTCCTTTTTCACAATTCCTTTTTTATTCTCATGAAAAATGAGCTTTTTGTCATAAGAAAAGATTTAACACTTACTTTTCTTCAATTTATGCATGAATAGGTGTTCAGCCAGCACCCTATACCATAAAATGTACAGTAGAAAGGTGTGTAATAATGATTATATAAAAAAGAAACATATACAAGTTGGACAGTGGGGAGGTGCCACTAGAGAGTGGGGGGGATTGGACATTAAGCCACAACTGGAGGTGTGGGTGGGGTACCGCTGGACACAACTTGGAGGGTGGGGGTTGCACTAAAGGGTCTAAAGGTCAGTGCACTCCCATAGCAAGGTGCATACAAGCACACAGGAGCATAGGGTCCAAAGGACCCTGCGCTTTCTCAACAAAATGCATGGGAGCGCAGGGTCCAAATGAGCCTGTGCTCCCACAGCAAAATAAGGATATGATTACTGTATTTCAAAAAGAAAGCAAATTAATTGCAAAAAAGCTTTATGGCAATAGTTACGGTCAAAGCGACAAACGTATGGCTATACAGTACAGTTACAAGTAATGGGGAAGGGGCCACAACTGGAGGGTGGGTGGAGGGACCACTAAACACCACTGAAAAATATATGGAAACTGAAGGGTGGTGGGGTGCAATTATACAGTAGCGCTATTACCTTAACATATATGGGACAGCCACAATTATATGGTACATTTTTCTAGTGTATACCAGTGAACACACCAATGTAAGTTTTAAAATTAAAATCAGACAAACATGCTTTGCTGGTAGCACAGAGTCTGAAGGACCCTGCGCTTCCATAGCAAAATGCATGGGAGTGCAGGACCCTGCGCGTCATCAACAAAATGTATGGTGGCGCAGGGTCCAAGGGACATTGTGCTTCCACAGCAAAATAAGAATAGGATTATACTAACTAAAAAAGTAAGGAAATAAATTGCAAACAACTTTCTTAATTTACTAGTTGGGATCAAAGTGACAAAAGTTGGGAAATATGATGTTAGGGTTCACAAGCTCCCCTTCCCCACAGGGAGTACATCAGATGTGGGGTGTGCCTTGTACTCCAGCCTAACAGTCCTCCCATTGTTGTACTATGTGCACATCTGACCTTATTTATGGACCCCTCCAAAGTCCAATAAACCATATAATAGTGAATCAATGGAGTGGTGGTTGTGCAGTGCCCTGTGTTACCACCGGTACTTTGCGCCACTGTGCTGTAACTGGTAAGGAATTAATTTAGGGGAGTATCTTAAACTCATGACAATCACTTCTATACACTGAAATGTATACTAGTGAGCTATGGAGGAGTGGAAGTTCAGAGTTAAATTTTAATTACTGTTATAATTGGGTATCTGTATGACCATTGGCAGACCATGGTACCATTTCCCCCACCAATCATCTCTAAAATCTGAGACTTTTACTGCTATACGTTGTTGTTAGGTGCTGTGAATTCTGGGATTTTGCACAACGTGAAGGCAGGATCTTATAAGGTGCATGGGCCATGTGCATGGTGTCTCCAACACTTTTCATTTCATTGTTGTAATCTGCTGTTGCTGGTCACAATGATGATGTATCCTTGAAGGGTCATCTTCTTCATATGGTTACCTGTTAGTACGTGCTGAAAGCTTGTGGCGCTTAGGTCACCTCTATTGCTTACAGATAAGATTTCACCAATTTTTTCATCATCAAGCAAAATGTGGTGTGCTATATCAAATGCTTGCTGGCATTCATTTGATGTGCTGCCAATGGTTTTACTAGTACTGTAGCTGTCTGTGTTGATAATTACGTAACTTCTCAGCTGTAGCTAACTACTTGCAGGTAATATGCTTTGCATTCCTTTACTCAATAGTACAACATAGAGGATAATGTATGGGCAGCCATACACAATAAGCCTATGTCTGCACAGAGAGTTTCTTATGGCAGCCAGGAACCTCGAGAGTAAAGCTCGAGAGGTTCATAGGATGCCATAGAAAGCTTGAGGTGAAGACAGAGGCTTGTCTGTGTATGGATGCCAATACATTGTTTTTTATAGTGTATGGGTATCCATATCCATTTCAGATTCTTACCTCCTGTCAGTAAACTGGGGGTTGGAGGAGAGGCACTTAAGGGTTGATGTTAAGCTCAGCTTACTGATTAACTGTTCTCCAGCCTGTTCTGTGACTTTAGGCTTAGAAAAAAAAATTCTATAAAGGAAAGCAGTTGTCTGTTAGCATTCTTAGTTGTTGTGCTGCAGTACTGACATCACTACTGCAGCACAACAACATAATGATGTTACTACTGCATTCCAGGCATGGAATTCCAGGCATAACAGCGTTCCAATATACATTATATACAATGATTTACTGTCTGTAAAGTACACTATTGTTTCCCCTACCTACTGCCCTGATAGTTGTACACACAACCCATCCACTCCCATCCCTCATTCCAAACCTCCCTTCCCCTCCACAATGTTCAAACTATAAATAAATCACACATCTTGTTTAAATATCAAAATATTGTGTGTTTTTTATTGTAGGTAGAAAAGTAATTGGAATTTGTTACCTCAGTACATGGTTGAAGCCCTAACCTTCAACATTTTCAAAAATAGACTTAATAAGTATCTCAATTGGATATAGATCGTAATTAATATACCCACACGGAAATGGGAGACAATCACAATGGGCTTCTCTTGTCTCAACAACCTAGTAATAAACAAAATAAGTAGAATAGTTCACAAAAATAATAATGATAATGATTAATATAACAATACAAAAATATACCTTTTCTTAATGAAAATAAAATATTTCTAGCAAACAATGATTTGTGTAAATTAGATATTATGAACATGTTTAATAAAAGATTGTGTAAATAAAAAAGATATTAACTTATGTAAATTATTTTTGTGGGGTGGGGTTCCCCTTACTAGAAGGACCAGGATGCATTCACCCGTGGACACTATGATGAGGGTCTTCTTGGATGACAGGAAGAAGTGGAAGCAGCTTCCTGTGCATATGAGGGTAGTGATAAGTTGGATAACTCCCCCTCCTCAGGAGGTGACATACGACGAGGGGATTGTAGTGGAGGATCCTGCCAGTATTTATGGATGGCCTGATCCCACTGCTGCTGTTGGAGGCGTAGAAGATGTTGTATGTCTTCAGAGGCCTCTAGCTGTTCCTCCGCCAGTCACACCAGGAAATTGTGATTGGCCTCCTGAACAGCAGCCTGGTTCTCACTGCTCTCATGCAACTGTCTGATCACATGGGTGAGTTCCAGGTTACTGTTCTGGAGGCCACAGATGGCTTCATATGTCTGAAACTCTAAGCATCCACACCGGGGCACAAGGTCCAGATGCTCCTTCTGTTGTTCTAGCAGGAGCTTCTGTTGCTCAAGCACCAGCATGGGGCTCTGAGTAACAGACTGGAAGCCATACTTCACGGTGTCAGTAAACTGGCAGAGGTCCTCCTGCAGTGCCCACATTTCTGTCATTTCTGAAAACAAAGGAGACAAATGACTGGTATATTTGTGTTTTTTGGGGGGGGGGGTTGCTTACTGTATATGTGGTTCTAGGCTCCTGATGGTAACGTGCTGGCCTGTGGATCAAACTGATATTATACAGGTAGTTGTAGTACTTCATTGCCTGTAAAGGAAGGATTCATTTGGTAGACATTTTTGACATTACTCAAAGTGAGTGTGCTGTGCCTGTAGTGCTAAAAAAAGAAGAGAAACAACGAACAACTGTTATTTTTTTTTTTTTGCCTTTGTATCGCTGCTATACTGTGGAGAGAATAAGTACTATTAACATGTTATAATACATGCTAAATGTGGAAATCGAGTAATTATTTTTGGTTGTACGTATAGCTGTTGTGTCTGATGATACCATGCCATCATACTTGTAGCTGTTGGGAAGAAAGTTGTTGTTAATGGAAATGAGTATGTTCTACTCTGTACACTGCAGTGATATACAACCTGCTTATTAATTGAAAAGCAACATACAGTAGTAATCATGTTCACATTAAGATGAATGTGGTTGCATATATTCTTCAAAACATCTTTATAGTTGCATATTCATGTGAAAGTAGATTTACTATTATGTTATGCTGCTGTATTTCATGGTACATTGTGAAAACACAGTTTTAAGGCTTGGGTACATAGTTACAACTTATATACTGTACATATCATTTCTACACTGTTACTGTATTAATTCTATGCAGTGGAGAACTAAAGTTATTGCACTGTTCATTACTGTGTATCAATCTGAAAGGAAGTAAATATTTACAGTATTAATTTCAGACAGCATAACTGGTTGTTTATCATTTTACTCATCAAGCAAGCAGGGCACAGCCAGTGGTGTGGTATTGCAACATGTTGTTAAGAGGCACACAGTATGTATACATACTAGTGGTAGGTAGTTGCCGTGCAAGCAATGTTATTCTAGTGGTGGAGTGGTGGGTTTGGGGGATGGGTGCAGGGAAGGGTTAAACCTGGTAGCTGTTGCATGCTGATGGAAGCACTACTGCTACAGTGTTGCATGCTGCATTTGAGACATGCAAGCGTATAAATACTGTTATACTGACATTGTAAATGTGGACAAATCTTCTGTTTTTCTAAGCAGACTTGTTCACTATAATGAATGGTGAAGTAGGAAAAAGAAAGAATGTTCATGTGGCAGATATTACATAAAATGTTGACTTTTATTATATCGCTTTTTAAACCACATCACAGTACTTTAGACCTCTGATGATTCTTTTTAATCTTTTACTTACTTGTTGCAGCCTTATGTACTGTATTTGCTGAGTAGCACCCCACCCCACTCCTTCCCTTCTGTCACTCCCACAGTCCTTACTAAGGTTGAGTATATTTATTTTGGCCTTTATCACTGGTACATGTATCTGTTATAGGGATGCAACACACTCACCCTTACACATTAATAGTGACCTGTAGACTATTGTGTGTATCTGTTTTCTGACATATTATGCGTAATATAATTATACAATCTGCTTATCGTTACCCACTGTGTCATAAGAGGAAATATTGTTTACCTTTCTCAGCAGAAATGGAGTGCTTGCACAGGGCAGGTAGATCTGTGAAAAAAAGACCAATTTAGTTGTTAAGAAATTGTGTATTAATGCCAGACAATATCATACTTTCAAACATTTTGCTTATCAGACCTTCATGTTAGTGTTTAACATCACTACACAGCTGTCTTTAATTGTATGCACTAGCAGGTTGTAAATATAGTTTTAGTACACAGACTTAAAGAGACCCTGACACAGTTAGAAAAACTTGAAAAATGTAAGATTTAGGCATAATTCTGTTTATATTTCATATATTTTCTATAAATATATCCCTTACTTCTTTATTGCTGATTTCAGTAGTATGAAAGAGGATTGCTGTTCCTTAGACTTTATCTACTGTTTCTGCTTGCCTACACATGACATCATAAGCTTCTGTTTGTGCTATGATAATTATCTCTACAGCAACAGACTGTGATGTTATAAACGGACCTGTGACGTCAGCTGTAGGCAAGCAGCCAGAATAGATAGGGCTGCAGTTCTGTTCATATGCAAACGTCCTTAGTAATTAAGTAGTAAGGGTGAGAATTACAGAAAAATATTAAATATAAGCTAAATTGCGTCTAAATATTCCATTTTTTCAAAGTTGTCACAATGGTGTCAGGAACTCTTTAAGTATATATTCACTATTTTATATTTAGTTATTATTGTGTGACTATACTCAGGTAAGCAGTCCACTACTCTGCCAGCAATTCTGTTGATGGACAGCAACAGTCAGTTTGCAATGTGCAAGGAGAATATAATGGCAATGGCTATACATGCATTGATTTTACATATACATGCCCCCCATCTATATTGTACCACCCTGCACAGAGAACGTACAGGTTAACAATAATATGCTAGTGAAACAGATGACACAACTGTTGCTGTATGGGAATAGTTACATATGTGAACTACTTCTGCTACTATACTATTGAATCTGTGGTGCTATTGTGGTGCTTTTGTAAACAGAACTGCCATTGATATATTACAGGCTTTAAACATTTATTTACATGTCATGTGCTGTAGCAAAACAGCAATTTTGCTATGCTTGTATACCACTTCTTTGTTATCTGTCTCTGATCTTCATGTGTTTTCAGAGACTTGAACTACCCCTCCACAACACAGACAATTGTCATATGCACATAATGCTAATACATATTATAAAAAAGGTTTGAGAAATAGAGCATTCTGACTGGCTGTATATAGTCTAACAGCCTTATGTTAACCTTTTTATTGACTTACATGTAGAGTTGAATCATATGCTGAACAAGTTGTAACACTATTTATGTATTTAAAACTATGATATAAATAAGCCATTTGCAGGGGTTATGTTAACGGTCAGTTAATTACCCTCTAGGTGCATGTGGCACTTGGCTATGCCTCATGAAATATTATACCACTAGTTCAAGTTCAAGTTTTATTTGCAGGAAAGACTCAATTGAGCATGTTCATTTACAAGGCAGTCCTGGTAGGACAACTTGGTACAAGATATACACATTGTTGCAGTTCATACAATAATAATACAGAACAATATTTTACAATACACTACAATATAGAACAAATCTGAACATTAATTCGAACAGAGATAAGTCAGGAATAATGACAACAGGAACATAGACAGTGCATAAGTTCAGTAGATGAGGAGCATCAGGGAAAGTGGTCCAGTAGGGACAGCCACTAGAGGGTGATTAACAGACAATTCGAAAATGGGCTCCGTAAAAGCTCAATTCTGATTGGCTGAAACACCCCAGCACCCATACTGTTATTTTTTAAAAATGCCCTGCAAAAAACAAGTGCCAATTTGGGGTGCCCCAGTGCCCTTTCACCCACCCAGATATCCCTGTGCCCACTCTGCTTCCTCATTGGCCGAAAACACCCAATTCAAACTAAAATCACCACCATCTTTTTCTCCCACTTAGGGAGAGATACTGGTCCCCCAATACCGGCTGTCTGACCATACAGCAGTCAATCTTAGCTGCTGTTTATTTCTAACTACATTTCTTTTTTATTTTTCTGTAGCTCTTCTATGAGAGCAGACCATGCTCTCCCTCATTTGTCCTCCAGCCAGCCGCCTGCCTGCTTGCTCCTTGAAACTGAAACCAGATGACCGAGCAAGGCAGCCCCCCTACCACCACCACCACCAGTGAAAGAAGCACCCTTCCCCCAAGTCCACCTTACTTTTCTGAACAATCTAAAATAAAGAGATAGCCAAAAAGACCAAAACAAAGGTAGGATAACAAAAGAAAAGCAGTCAGACTGATCAGCTTTGCATTCTGTCACTGCAACTTTCAAACTTGCAGCATGAGACTCCTCACAGCAGCTAAAGTCTGAAATGCTACTTCCCAGACCTCCCTTTCATACAGTCGCTACCTCTGATGAAGTAAGAAAATGAGTAACAAAACCTAAACTGCCTCGATGTACTGGACTGCTACCACCCGAAAACACTCACATTTCAGCATGGTACATACCTTACAGTGGTCGTAGATTGGGTGCTTCACTAATGACTTTCCTCATTTTCTGGAATAAAAGTATCTTTCCTTTGCCCTGCATTCTCTTCTGCTTCCACTGACAGGACTTCGAGAAAAAAACTGCATCAATGAGGAACAAAAATAAAACAACAAAGAAAGATGAGGACACACTGATGGGGGGGGGGGGGCTGAAGCAACACAATAACAAACAAGCTATTAAAACACAGCAGTGCCCGTTACTGGCTAGTATGCCAGTGGAGGAATTACTTTCCATGGTTTTTCTGCTCATTAAAAAAAAATTATAATTTGATTCAAAAGTTCAGCTGTAACCCATTTTCTAAGTGCAACAATAATAATAATCTTTATTTGTAAGAAGCACAATTCAGTAAGTATCAAAGCACTTTTACAGAGTTTAAAACATTGATATTATAAAACTATAAATATATAAATACTAAAATTAACAGCAGACATACCAATAATTAGTTATCCAAGAAGGGCAGTGAAAATAAATAAGTTTTCAGAGCTGCTTTAAAGCTCTCCACAGCCAGGCACCCTCTAACCCAATGAGGCAAAGAATTCCACAGGATAGGGGCAGCGAATGCAAAAGCTCGAGCCCCAGAGGTCTTCAAATGAACCCTGGGACCTTCCAGCAATCCCTTATCGGTGGAGCGGTCAGAGGGGGTAGTAGGGACGCAGGAGATTTTGCAGGTAACTCGGTCCCTGACCATGTAGGGCTTTATAGGTCAGTAAACCAACCTTGAAGGTGATCCGCCACTGAACTTGCAGCCAGTGCAGCTCGCATAGCACAGGTGTGACATGGCTAGATCGAGAAAGCCCAGTCAACAACCTGGTAGCTGCATTCTGCACCAGCTGCAAGCAGCGGATATCAACCACTGGTAGCCCTAGGTATGGGGTGTTGCAATAATCAAAGCAAGAGGTCACAAAGGAGTGGACCAAAGTTGGAAGGTCACCAGGTGGAACCAGGTGCTTAATCCGGGAGATATTCCTCAGATGGTAGAATGAGGTCTTGATGACGGAGAACACCTGAGATTTCAAAGTCAACCCCTCATCAAAAATAATGCCCAGACTTTGCACCCATTCGGAGGTCATCAGCTGGCAATCACCCAGCAAAAGCCCAGAGGCCTGCTCAGTCGAAAACCCCTCTACCTGATGACCTAGGTCCACCACCAAAACATCAGGTTTGCCAGGATTCAGCTTCAACCAGTTGGCACTCATCCAGTCCTGGATCTCGGAGAGGCAGTTGTTAATCACGGAAACTGTGTCATCCTGGTCGGATGCAAAGGACATGTATAACTGAGTATCATCTGCATAGCAGTGAAAACTTAGTCCATACCACCTTACAATGTCTCCCAATGGCACCATATACACCGTGAATAACATAAGTGACAGCACAGAGCCCTGGGGAACCCAACATGGCAGGGAGAAAGCATCAGAGGAATAAATTCCCGATGCTACTCTCTGAAACCTACCAGTGAGGAATGAAAGGAACCATCTGAGGACCATCCCCAATAGTCCACAGATCACCCGCAGGTGCTCAAGCAGTACATCATGATCCACGGTGTCAAATGCTGCAGAGAGATCAAGGAGTACTAAGATAGAATGAGTCCTCTGATCTCTTGCTATCAGGAGATCATTGAGCACCCAAACCAGGGCAGTCTAAGTGCTATTCCTCTACCTGAATCCAGACTGGAGAGGATCATATATGTCATGGATGGTAAGATGATCTTCCAGCTGCAGCGTGACCACCTTCTCAATAACCTTACCCACAAAGGGCAGAAAAGAGACAGGTCTGTAGTTGGTGAGACAGTCCAGGTCAAGAGAAAATTTCTCAAGGAGGGAAATCACCACGCCTCCTTCAGGGAGTCAGGAAACTCACCAGCCTCTAACAAGCACCAGACCATCTCTGCCAGGACTGGGCCGATGACCTCAACGCACCCCACAAGGAGGCAGGTTGGGCCCAGGTCCAAACTACAGCAGGTCGGCTACATACTCTGGATGATCTTCATGACACCCATGATCACCACCTGATCAAAAGCTGACCAGCCAAACTGAGGCTTTGCAACCTCCCACCGATCACCACTCTGCCCATTGGAATGGGTTGTGTAGATCTCTGACCTAATGTCGGCAACTTATCTGCAAAGAAGCGAGCAAACTCATCACACCTATCCTGTGACAATGCTCTTCAGACCTGCAGACAGGCTGGATTGTACAGTCTTTCCATAGTTTGAAAGAACTGAGCTGGTCAGTTCTGTTCAGCGGAAATCTCCCTGGACTGGAACTCTGCCTTCTTATGGGAGATGACCGATTGATTGTCCGTATAATGGGCCATCAACCTAAGTTTACTGGCATCAAGACCAGATTTCCGCCAATGACACTCCATCCTTCGACCCTCTCTCCTCATCTCCCTCAAGGTCCCATCAAACCAAGGGGACCGAGGGCAAAGGGTGAGAAGGCAAATACGGACAGGAGCAATAGAGTCCAGAGCCACCACCACAGCCTTGTTATAGGCTTATCATAGGTTGTCTGGACCCCCACTTGCAGTCAGAAGCCCCAAATGATCTAGCACTGCCATCAGGCCTTCTGGGTTCACACCCCTTAAAGGGTAGTGCCGGACATCTCCAAACAGGCAGGCCTATAAGGGGGAGCCTGAAAATTGAAACGGATGGTGTAATGGTCAGACCAACCAACCAGTTCCACCACCATATCGGAGGTCTCCATTCCCAGTAGGAAGACCAGATCCAAGGAATGACCCAGTCCATTATATCCCAATAATGACCACCATGTCGGGTATTGTTGCTTACTTAACATAACTCATGGTTGGACCTTGTTGCTTAATTATTAGATGATTTGCACTTACTTTGACATTTGTTCAGTGCATGACTTACTAGCTAGAAAACAAACCACATTCTAGTAGCATGCTGCAGCTGCAGATAACTAGAACCCTTTCTTAATCATTATGCTGACACACATGCCAAGTTATAATGATATGACTTGTCAATTCTGAGTCACCTACCCTCTATACAGCATATAGCACCTGAGGGAATATTTTCTGTACGTTAACTGTAAGGGAATTGTTATGTACATACGTTTCCCAGCTAGAGGCCTGCATCCAACTGCAGCCTTTGTCATCCCAGAGGGACCAGACTGGGGCTGCTGTTCCTACTGTTCATCTGAGGGGCCTCCAACAACTGGTGGTGCTTGTTTCTGAGTCACAGAGGGGTCTTGTTGTTGTTATGTGCCTCCATCTGTGGCCTGTCCTTCATCACCACCAGTGTCCTCCCTGATAGGGTCTTGATCTGAATAATACAAATTGAACAAAAGGCTATAGAATTGTGTTCTCTTCATAGTAATATGCAGTACTAACAGTACTTATTGTGTTTTAAAATGTCTGTATATTTCACACTTGCTTGTAATTTAATTCACACATTTTTTGGTACATGGTTCACTAACTATGTACTATGTACTATCTATTATATATGCAACATGTCACTAAGGATATGATTAAAACATGTAAACAGTAAGGAAGTACATTATCAAAACTAGGAAAAAGCAGTTGGGTCAATGTACTGCTTAACCTCACAGTCAGAAATATTAGACTGTGTGTCTTAACAATTTCAAACCATAAGCTCTCCAGCACCCTTCTCCCCCACCAGTACCCCGCCCCTGCCACCCTACACAGTAGGCAGCACAACAGATGTTGTGTATCACTTGAGCCTGCCAATTGTAATTCTTACCTAATCATCATATACAATGCAGAAAGTACATTATGTGCTTATGGTCTTACAACAGCTGTGCCATGTACAGGGGTGTGCACGGCACTGCCATTGCTGTCCTTGTATGCACTTCTTCATGCTGAGGAGAAAATGGGAGAGAAAACAGTGGCAGGTGGATTATTGTGGATGCCTAACAGACGTGCTTCCAGAGTACCTGTGATGCCACCCAGAATTGGATCAGTTACTCATTGTGGGCATGGCCCACCCCCTCCTCCCACTGACTCCACCAAGGAGGTCAAGCCCTGGAGGAAGACAACTGCTAAGTTCCAGTGGATAAAAAAGATTTGGACATACAGCACTGCAATAAATTATACTTATCAAGAGGTATGTATATCTTTGTAGGGCTTGTTTGCTACATACCGGCAGGGTCGAGCACTAACACTTGCTCGACCACAGGATCCCCCTCCACCTGATCACTTGGGATGGTAAGAGTCAAATCCTCTTAGTACTGGTGGCAGGGAAGCCTTCATCCTCTGTGGAAATAGATAAGACATAATGGTGTAGTAGTTGTGTTTTTTTTTTTTTTTTTAGTGAAATGCTGTTTATTTGGAAGGGGACAATGTGTTAAAGTATGAAGTTCCATACCACTCATCTAGTTTTGGCATATGTATATATAAGAATATCAGGGGTATGTTCAATTTCTCAGTTACAGTTGCTAGGTTTCAATTAATGTGTGTGTGCTTATTTAGACATTCATTGCCCTTTTGGGGTCCCAGTGTGGTAAATGAAGTTTAATTGACACTCTACATTACATACACTTAGAACGCAACAGCTGATCTGGACTCAAATAGACTAGTTCAAATGTGAGAATTGCACATTTTCTGCTCTACCTCTTTAGTAAGGTAAGTTCATTCTTAATGTTTACTTTGTTTACAACTTAAGGCTGCTTTAAGTGAAATACATCCTTTTGTGAACGCAAACATACATGACTGCATAATAGTCACTTATTGTTAGTAACATATTGGAAGATGATCTCGATATGATTGTCTTTAACAGGAAATATAACTGTTATTATGTGCCGTAGTCTTGTCACCATGCAAACCAGACCCAGCCATCTACTGTAAGTTATAACCACAAAAATAGACATTTTCAGATTCTATAAGCACTACAGCAAGCATTAGGTTACATACTATGGTCATATGAATACTTACGAAAACATATAACCAGATGCAACTGGGGCATTCAGTCATTGCATGTGTCTCTTGGCTATTCCCAGATAAAATAGCTGTACATTTCTGCCATCAGATGGATCATTTATTTTCTTTTATAGGTAAATAAAGAAGGTGTTCTTACTGTCATGACAGCGGTCTCCAAAATCAGGTTTCCCTGCATCCTGCCACATCTTGAGGGCCAACTCATACCAGTCCTGATCCCTCATATGCACAGAATCAGCAGCCTTCACCTTGTAGAATTTTTGCCAGAGCTGCTTATACTTCTTCCAGCACTCTTAAGGGGTTTTAACCAACCCCATGGCACCCAAGGAGCGACCAATCTTTTTACATGTTTTTGTGAGGCATAGATTGGTCAACCTCATCATAATGTCCACATTGCCAAACTTTTCAACTGCCTGTACTAGGGCGAGTGCATCCCTGTCCTTCCACAGTTTTTGCATTGTTCTTTTTTCTGTTAGGAAACAAAAATGAAAAATTCTTAGATATTTAGTGTGTTGGTGGCTTTCTGCTTAGATTTCTCAGTTTTACGTTCTAAACAAACTCTTACTGAATGTAAGGAAACAAATAATAAAGAAAAGCATTCACAGAACTGTTTCTTTTCTTTTTCTGTTATGATCACTGTGTCTCTTTCACAGGCACCAAGATATATGTGTGTGTGTTAGGGGGTTAGAGTCTAAAGAAAAAGAAAGATCTCATACAGGCAGAAGAACTATTTCATATTAAATTCAGCTCAAAATTATACTGTTTTGTTATTTCACCCTAGTAATTTTACTTTTCAAATACCGATTAAATAGAGAGACTCATTTTATAAGTGCAATTACACACTCTAGGAGACTGCATTAGCCATTTTGTATGCATGTCCATGGCCTGAAGACATTCTGCATGCAGCCTCATGTTTTGCTACAATCATGGCTGTGCATTAGAAATGTTTAATGCACACTGCCTTGAGTCTTACTGGTTGTACAACAGATATATGTACTCATATTCTTCCCCCCACCATGCACCTTTTTTCCCCACCCCACCCCTGCACACAGGCAACAACAAAGTGTGTGTCAGCAGTAAATCATTGCCAAGGATCTCTGGGAGATAGTTTGCACTGGAGTTGAGATGAGCAAGCAGAAAAGGAATGTGTGAAATTATTACAAGCAAACAACATTCGGCCGGGTGGGTGTCAATGGATATCCAGTAGCATAAAATTGTGTTCCTTTACATTTAAAATTATAACAGCTGCCCAAGGGTTTGTATCTTTGTATGGGGTACCATATCTGGGTTTACAGCAGATGCTGTTATCTGTGTATTACACAGATCTACTACACAGCTAGCAACTAATCAAGAAAAAGGGTTTTCTTTCATAATTTTATGAGTTCATCTACTGGCATGCCGCATTTCACTATTGTGTCTGCCATTATAAACAAATAAAACATGATATCTATGAAGGCCCCACAACCCCCCACCCCACCCAGACAGTGTAGTGATACTGCAGTGATCATTGCAGCACACAGTTTTATGCGTATGAATAGGTCTCACCCCAAAAAGAAAAAAGGATACAAACAAAAAGGTTGGTTTGTTGTGGAAATAACATGTTAAGAGCTTGTTAGAAAAAAACATACAAGAACCACAGCACCAAATATAATACAAATTATAGTACGCTTTATCGTGGAATTACTATATCATTGCTAGTACACCAGCTATCATGTATTTCTGCTATACATGCTAATGCACCTCCCCCACTCCACCCCCTCCCCACACTGTCAATGCTATAAAACTGTTCTGTGGCATTACATTGCTTGTGAAGCGGCAGCCTTGGTAAACCTCTTTGACATCACATGCACTAGGCAGAAACAAAAAAAAAAAAAAAAATAGACAGTGAAAGGAACTTAAAGGTTAAAAAAGTGAGTTATGTGTTGCGTAGGTTTAGCTCTTCTATTTTTTGACCAAAGTATTTATGGCTCTTAAAAGAGCTGTTGAGAGCTGGCATGCTGGCACTTATGATGTATGTGACAGACATTCACAGCTGTTCTTGGATTCCATGTTGCAGGTCCCCCAGAAAAATCATGTTGCCAGCACCTGAGAGATGTACACCATCTTTTAGATAGCGCCAATCTTTGTAATATGTAATTTTACCTTTCTTTGTGATCTTTCAAGCCCAGGAGTGTTTTGCTATCCACTCCAGATCATCTGCTCTGTAATATCTGAATATAGACTCTTACAGGCATGTAACACTGCAGTAAGAGCAGCCAAATCAGATTTAGCTGCTTCTATCAAATCTGTGCCCCTTTTGTGTCCCAAATCATTGCTTCCAACTTGGATTAGACACATGTCTGGTTCAGGGTGTGTCTTCAGAAGTTGGTGTACAGCTGGTATGAGCTGTTCCCATCTCAAGCCACCCTTGCCAAACCAGGACACATCACAGTTTGGCAGTCGCAAGTCATTTCCAAAATAACTTCTCCTAGCAAATTGTGCCACCCTTCATGCAATTGAACTTCTGAGGATCCAAACGCTAGTCCTGAAGCCTTCTGCCATGCTTTATCCTTTCAGAGATAGTGCAAATGCCAGTAATCGCAAAAATGTGTGTGTCTCTCTCAACAGCCCTTTGCCAAGTGACTCTTTTACTTCTTGTGTAAACTGTCAGAATGCAGATTTGTCAAGTCACACAGCACCAAACAGTTATAAAACACTTGATTGGATAAGCCTAATAACTACGCCAATCAGATAAATAGTTATTCGCATGTGTAATGGGATGTTTGCTATTGGATAATTGTTTCTAAAATATACTTTCATTTTGGAGGGAGAGAATGGTTATCTGATTGGTCACTACTTCTAACATGCCAAAATTGACAAATGTTATTGGTCAATGGCCATGTAGGGATACTCTCACACTGCCTCTGTTCCCTCCTTTTTGAGCTGGCATCCTAGATGATAAGGCAGCTATACTACATTTATTTTAAAAGTAATATTTTTTTGTAAAGAAAGGTCAATGTGTTTGCAAGCTAAATGTGTGTCAGTACATAACAATGTAAGCTTTTGTTTAGTGGTTTTGCATTTATGAGAAGTTAAGGATTTGTCACCAGGGAAAACAAAGGAAAATCAAGCAAAACCAGAAAAAGCATCGGAAGTACATGTGGCTGGTGGGAATATATTACCATCTTTATAGCTATGACACAGACCTTTCTTTAAATCACAAATATTTTCTTTACTGCTGGCTGTCTAGCTTTGTCTGTGGCATACTTTGTTTACTTAGTAAAAGATAAGTACTATAATTATATTAACTGTCATTTTCTGAAGGATTTCTGTAAAACACAGCTGTACCATGGGAAAAGTTAGGACTATTTTTTTATGTTGAAAATTTATCTCACACGGTTCTTGAAAATACAGCCCTTATAATTTCCAATTGCAGGAAATGTACTTTTCCTATGTCTGCATTGTTTAGATCATTTTAAAAAGTTTAATGTATTTATGTAGTACTTACATTGTTTGTATTTCTCATGTCTGTTGGTGAGAATGAAAATCCAAGACGGCATATTTCCTGCCATCTTCTCCGCATCTGATTGGCTGAAAAAAACATTTCCTGTGGACGTTAACATTATTTTTTGCAACTCATGATTCCTTGTTTGTGAGCGCTTCACAAAAAAAGGAATTGTAGTTCTTGAAAAAGGATTCTATGTTGTGAGCATCAGTTCATTTAAACTGTCTCTCCATGGTTTTCGATTGGTTAGAATCCTTCTTCACATTTACAATTCATTTTTTCTCAGTGCTTCCACCTTCCAATTGGCTCAAAAAATGTATTTCCTGTTGAAATTTAAATCTTTTTTCGTGACTCATGATTTCTTTTTCCGAACCGCATTGTGAAAAAGGAATCCTAGTTCACCAAGAAGGATTCTATGTCACAAGCATCAATTTATGAAATAGTCTGTATGCAGTTTTTGATTTGTTAGAATCCTTTTTTGCATGTGGAATTCCTTTCTCGTGAGCAAGTCATGAAAAAAGAAAACTATTTCATGAAAAAAGGAACCTGTTTCGTACTGACACTGATGCATTTTTTTTAACCAGGAGAGAAACACTGAGCTGAATCTTGTTAACAGGTGCGACCTGGGAGCACAAGGAAGTTAAGTGACTTGCTCAGGGTCACACAGTATGCAAGTGGGGGCTGTGGGATTCAAACCCAGATCTCCAGGATTGCAGTTCAGAGCCTTAAACCACTGCACTATAATGCCTCATCAGTTTCTTCCCTATTTATCATGTTTCTAGCCACCGTTTCGAAACTGCAGTATTATTTTTTTGCTGGTTTTCAAAGAAATCATGCTTAGGATGTGCAGCTAACACTGAGGCAATCAGAGATTTAACCTTTTATGGCAACATGTGTTTCAGTTTACTGTAATTTATATACAGTTCTTTAATGTTAAATGTGTTTACATTTATGTACTGCAACTCCTCTTAAATCTTACAATGCATATAAAACAAAAGTAAAACAACACAGAATATGATCATTTTTAAACATGTGTTTGACTACAAAATGTATTTTTTATGTTGATTGTTCTCTTTATTGGATGTACACAGCAGTTGCAGTCTTTTAAAAAGTGCTGGTATATCTAGACTACTATTCCATGTGAATATCAGTATTCATAGAGATAGTATCCCCCCCAATAGTGATAGTATGCACTGTGCTATGCCTCTATAGCAGGTACCTGTTATGTTGATAATGGCATAGACAGTGTATCTTGAAATACCTCTTTAATCATGTTTTTTTTCTTAATTGTACTTAAATTATAGTCATTTTGTTCTCATGCAGTTACAGTCTGAAATATATTTCTGAACACCTGCTTATGTATGACTGATTTTCTGTGACACTCTGTCTATCATGATACTGTATTTGGCTCTACTGATTTTGTTTTTTTTTCCCCCCTCTTTCTTTTACAGATCCACAATAGTCAGTACAGAATTGAGATCTGATCAAGAAACAACATGCCAACTACTGCACAGACAAAATCTTTTCAAAGAAATGAGACATTATTTTGGTAGGTCTGTTTTATGCTATAAGGGAAATGGTGGATAAACTAAAAAGAGGCATGAGGCAAACTGTCACTGTTCTTACTGCAATGCAACCAAAAAAGTCACATTTGAGACAAGATGTGGTAGTGCAACTATGATAGCTACATGTAAAAAAACATAATGTTAAGGTCTTATTCAAGAGACAAACAGCCAAAGGTCAGAAAACGACCAAGAGTCAGCCATCTAAGCAAAAGAAAAGGAGCACAAGTGATAGTGTACATAGCATGCAGCATGAAAGAGTAAAATACTTTAAAATGTTGCACAAAGCTAAAACTGAATGCAGCATATCACCAATAGTAAGACATACTGGAAAGAAAGTTAAGAGAAAACTTTCATTGCTCAAGGTACGTCTGGAAGCAACACAGTTTGTCAGCATGAGAATGAATATACGGTCCCGCTTATGGATTACTATGATGGCTGCCATTGACAAGTTCATCACAAAGGTTGAGAATCTCAAAGCCAGATTACATGACTTTGAGCATCTAACTAGGGACAACCTTTGCTTGGTGTTTGATGGCCAGTGGCTACACACACAAAATACAGAGGCATACTTTTGGGAGGAAACGTATCATGCACAGAACACAGATGTGATTACTGTATTTCTTTGATTTGAATTCCCCCTCTAATTCTAGTCGCCCTCATATTGTAGTCACAAGATAAAAAAAATTAATCTAATAAAGGCCACCCTCGTTTATAGGCTGAAACATTATCGCTACACTGAGAGACTGTTAGCGAGCGTCTTAGCACTCTGTTAGCACTCCATTTGGCAACCTGTTAGTAATCATCAACCGCACCCCCCATGTTAAAAGCTCACTCACTTTTTGACCACAACCAATGACCACAACCATTGAAGAAACAAGCACTTGTAGCATTTTAAAATTTAGCTTTTACTTTGGAAGCTTAAAATGATGCAGGTTAACACACAGGAAAAAAAAAGCTCAAGGTTTAAATTAATACAGAACAGTCAGTGCAGGCACAGGCAGCGCACATTACTCCTTTAGTCAAGTTCAGTGTCACTATCTGGCTCCCCCTCATTCAATTCATTCTCACTGCTCATAACAAACTGATCTTGTTTTTCAAGGTTATCAGTACCATCACAGCTTAGCTCTTGGAGTCACTGTTGAAATTCGTTGCGGTATTGGTTGGCCACACCATCTCCTTTAAAGTAGTTGATTTTTTCAGGGTCAACACTAGTGACCCCACAAACCTCGAAAGATTTTATAATCACCTCACATGATACTGATGACCAAGCCTGCTTTATCTACTCTACAATCTGTGGCCGTGAAGGAGGGCTCAAGGGTTGCTGTCTGGAGTCAGCTCTCTGGGGCCAACAGCAAGTCACTCGTCAAAGCACTCTCTACATTTTTGTTTAAATGGTGCATTCCACGACACATCTGCTGGCTGCAAAAGTTTTGTACAGCCTCCAGGTACAACTGCCATAACTGTGTTTTTTTTTTTTTTGGCAATGGCGTTAACTTCAGGGCAGATATGACACCTGAAGGTGTCCACACATGAGTAGGCATTTTCCAAAAGAAATTCTGCACCACACTGTCTGAAGCCATTGGCTAGTGATGTCAGTGTTCATCTAGCCATTTGCAGACATAGAAATTACAACCCCACTCACATTAGCAATGTCCTTAGGTGTTCATTTACCCTTTAAAACCATAAGAGGGGGTAGCTGTCAGTCATCTGCTAGGGCAGCCAGACAAACTGTGAGTCTCTGCTTCTCATGTCCCATTGTTAGCAAAGGGACTGATTTTGCACCGATCTGCTCAATTGCACGCTCCCCCAGCATATCTGCCTAGGTGGTGGTTTCATCCATATTGCCATTGCTGATGGGGGTAAGTGGAATTTCTGGGTCTGTTTGGAGCAGAAAGCAATAAATTCAATAACTTTAGGAACATAATCCTTAGGGAGATTCTGACCTACTGTAGTGCGCTGCCGCATAGTGAATCCCCAGTGAGCTAGGAATTTGTCAACCCAGCCACTGCTCGCCTTGAACTCCGGGTTAGTAATGATAGAGGAAGCTTTCAGGGAGATTGTCTTGTGGGATACCTGAAGATGGCGTTCTCACTGCTGGGTGATCCATGTGGCAAGTTGGGCTTCTTCAGTGGGGAATGCAGCTCGCCGTTCAGCGCCATCGAGTCTTCTGCACTTACGGTTGTTTCCAGTGCAGTCTTCCTCCCATAGCTTCTCCTCAAAGTGAGGAATGCTTTTATGCCAGTCCCTGATCTGCTTCTCATCGACCCGGAAAGATACAGTCACTGGTCGGTTGCCCTCTACCTCAGCACGTTTTGTTTCCTGAAGCTTGAACTCCAAGTCATATGCTTTGCATTTTGGCATGTTGTGGTGCAGTTACACTAGCAGGTCAGCACTGATATGAACAACAAGGCAATCAGCTGTATGAGTAAAAGCAGCTGACTGCATTTAAAGCCACCCTCGATTAGTCACCCCCCTCGAATTTAGACCGCAAGCCAAAACAGAATTTCTTAATTAAAACCGTGGTTATAAATCGAAGAAATACGGTATTTCTATAGATGATTGTGGTGTTTTATAAGTGCTCCAATATGATGACATGGAGGAGATAGATGATGACAATTCTCCTACTGTAGAACAGAAAGAAACATGTTGTGCCACACGGACATGTGATGCTATGTGTAATGTCAGACAAGATTCTTTTCATGTAGAAACATTCATTGATACATTTCTGAACACAAAGAGATGTGAGAAATACAAACTGCTTAAACACATTGACAAGTGTGAAATCAGACCGCACCATGGTCTGACAGGGCATTCATTGGCTTGTTTTCAAACTGGAGCATGTGGCAACATATTTCATCACTTCCGTATGATTGCTGTACACAACTCAGGAATGTGCAAATTTGTCAGACATTTGTATTGCCTCAGATGTACTGTCAGAAATTTCACAGTATTTGATTCCTTATTAACTGATGGTGACATGCATGGTCTGTTACCATTTATCAAGGAACTTAAATTATGCAGTAATCAGTGTCAGTACAGGAATCACACTTGCTCACGGCATTTGGCAATGACATAGCTAAATTTGAGATGCGTAAAACACAAACATTTAATACTGTATGTGTGTCATGTAACCATCTGTTCTATCGTGAATAAATGGTAAAGGTTGACCTCCGCAACATTACAAGATGGAATAAAATGTGGAGTTGCTTGATTGCCTACTTGTTGCTAAAAAAATAACTTTGAACTCAATGAAACTGTAGACATATTGCTTTCATAAAATAAAATCTGACAGTTTGCCTCCAAAATGTGTCCTGAACAACATGGAGGCAGATGTCACCCCAGCTGAGATTGCTTCTTTGAATTTGTTGGAATGGATTCTGATACAGACAATGAAGCCACTTCAAACAATTCTATGACTGAATACAAAATGAAAAATATACTGTACCACAGAAAGAGCTAATTAAATCATTAAAGGGCTCTATCATGTACCTGCCACTCCCATTGCAAGAAAATGTTGAGACCATCACCAGAGACAATAATATGGTTATTCTTGTCAATGGCATGCCAACTAAATCAGAAATGATTTGGCAAGATGCTGTCAATGTTCAGATGGTGAAAAATGCTCAACACTATTTAAAATGGCACAACCCTTTCTATGGGGATATTAATGTGGATCACTTTGCTGATATTGACAGTCAGTTTGGAGCAGCTGACACCACAAAAGCAATGATTGAAAAGGACTCCATGGCTACTAATGAAAATGTGTATGAACAATGCACAATTCACCCTCTACATGGCAAGGATACTGTATTTGACAATATTGACTTGTACCAGCTAAAGCAGGTCGGACGAATACCTGTAAGTATCTGGGACAGTTCACTGGAGGCTCATTGCTTCCCTGATCTGTCTCCACATGGTACTGGTGGTCATTTGTATGAATGTGAGATGCGCATTTCTGGAGCTGAGTACTAAGCATCTAGAGTGATTCATGCGGATAGTAAGTTCTGAAGAAATATCCAGTATATTTGTTCCACTTTTTGAGAGCGAGTGAGGTAAGTATCCTGCCCACATCCATTGCATATACTTTGTGGTGGACCACTGATTTTCATGGCATAACAGCTGCACAATTGCTTTTGTAGTTGCAGCAGAAGGATGAGACATTGCAGGCAAATTTTAGCTCCATCCTCTCAAGTATGCATGGTACTAAAGAGTATTGGTATAGAAGGCACTCAGAAGTAATGTACATGTTGCAAGGGTTTGGTGATGCTACATGATTTGTTACTCTCAGCTGTGCAGAGTACACCTGAGAAGAGTTAGCTCACCTTCTGAAGTGGGCAAATTCAGATGCAGGCGGAACAGTATCCATGACTTTCAATGAGATGTGCTCTCTAGCCCTGTGTCTGTATCATGACACTTCCAACATCAGTTTCCTGCAGTCCATAAGTTCATTCTCTCAAAAAGTAATCCACCTCTAGGAATTGTTAAACACTACTTCTGGAGGGTGGAATATCAGACACATGGAGCTCCTCACATTCACATGCTACTGTGGGTGAAGGATGCTCCTCACATTGGTGACTTTGTTGATTCCGAGATACTCAGCTTCATCATGAAGTACTTTACATGTCAGATTCCTGACAAATATAACAGTCCAACACTATGGAAACTGGTTCAGAAATTCCAGCGGCACTTATTTTGCAAATACTGTTGTAAGAAGGGGACAAACTGTGGAAACTGGTACACAAGGGGTCATTTTGGATTTCCTAGATGAGTGCATGAAAATGGGTGTTTAAATGATGTTTTCTCTGCCATGCACCATCACCAAAAACTGAAATCCACAAAGAGAGCTTATGAGTTGTCCAGAAAAGAAACTGAGGCATTCATCAATGACTACAGTCTGGCTTTGTTGTTGATGTGGCAGGCTAACAGTGATGTACAGTTCATTGCAGACAACTCCATGGCTCTGATACAGTATGGTACTTTGTACATCACCAAGAATGAGTAAACCTGCTTGCAGGAGCTCTGAGAAGATTTGTCCAACCATAACAGATCAATCTCTTCATGGCTGTGGTCTCTAGGGTTAAAAACTGTCACACCATGAACGTGGAGCCTATGAAGCAAGTGACTGACTCACTGGCACATTCCTCTATGGCAACTCTGAGTCAATTTGTTACCTGAACATCAACATCAACAAAAAGAGATGACATGTCTTCAGAAGTCGTGATGAAAATGAAAATCTTGTTACATTTAATCCATCTCAATCAATATACTGAAGAACAACTTAACTGACACTTACTATCCACAGCACCATGACGCTATGGATAACATGTCTCTATTTGAAGTCTCTCAATGGTACAACTACAAATGGGGTGTTGAATTGGATCCACGTAGACAAATATACAAAGTCACAGGCTTGGAGGGTAGTCTTGTGAAGAGACAAAAACTGTAGTTGATCGACCACTTGAAGTTGAGTCTGACAACTGCTGAAAAGAAAGAGCATTACTACTTTGATCTGTTGTTTCTCTTCAAGCCATGGAGAGATGAAATATCATTAAAAGGTGATTATGAGACATATGAGGAACAATTTCATCTTAGTTATGACTCATGTAAAACTGAAGCTTCAGTTGCTTACATCAACAGATTAGTTAGAGAAACAGCAACTGGAGAAAGCAAAACAAGAGCTGGAAGAAGATACTCTGAGGGTGAAGAAGCTCTGGGACCTCCCCTTCCCACTAATGATCCTGCAGTACTGATGTCAGAGGTTGAAAGTACTATGCAGAAGGCTAGCCACTTCACCACTAACAGTTACATGGTTCAGGATATGCTGAATGACCATCACAGCATCATGTTCAATGCTGTTATGTATGTTGTGGAGCACGGCATGCAGCATTGGAAGAAGGAGTGCTCCTATGACAAACACAATCCAATTCAGATGTTTTTCAGTGGTGCAGCTAGAACTGGTAACAGTATTTCATTGAAGCCATTACTGCTGCAATAAGAAAACTTACTGGTGTGCCAACTTCTCTCATTGTCTCACCTCAAACCAGACTAGCAGCATATAATATACTGTAGGTTGTGTTTCTCTACACCAACTTTTTCTGCTGCCTGTTGAGCAAATCAAGAGAGGAGAGGAGAGAATAGAAAATTATCATTTGAAGTTGCAGGTGAACTATGGACCATGTTTGACAAAATATAACTGTTAATCATTGATGAAATCAGCATGGCTTCAAATGTTCTTCTTGTATTCAGTCACCTACACCTGCAGGAGATAGTGAGCACTGATGAAGATGTACCATTTGGTGGGAAAAGCATAGTAGTTTCTTGAGACCTACTACAACTTGCCCCAGTAAATGGTCAACATGTATTCTCTACTCTTTCTGTAGAGCAAGAAAAAAGACAATTGGTTGCTTAGGTGGTGTCAGTCTATAGGAGTTCTTCTCATATGTTGAACTTTTCCAAAATATGAGACAGTTTGGTGATGTGCAATACAAAGCACTCCTCAATGAAGCTCACATCAGGAACTTATCACTTTCCATTTCAGAAACGTTGAAAATATGAATCATAGCCAGAAAGCAAACTTCCATGCAGGATGCATGTGACCTGTTTTCTAAACTACACAAAGAAGGTGTATACATTGTGTGTTTGATGCCAAGGCTTAAGCAGTGTGCTGAGATCAACCAAGTTATGTTGGAGAGGAAATAGAAAAAATTGTGACACTAACATCACTTGATTCAATTGATGGTGCATGCTTAAGTCCTTCTATGGTGTCAAAGATGGTAGCACAACTGAAAGAACTGACCTCAAACGTGTCATGTACTGTGGTTTTAGAAGTAGTTTTGTTACTCTGTAAGAATGCATGTGTCATGCTTTGTCACAATATTGATGTGGACCATGGACTTCTTAATGGTGCCATTGGACACATAGTAGACTTTCAGTACAATGTACAGAAAACATTTTTTTGAGATGGTTGTGGTTAAATTTGACAATCTTGAGAAATCTGTCCCCATTGACAGGTACACTGTTAAGTTCCAGATTGTGAAGGACATTCATGTGACAAGGAAAGAGTTCTCACTCTGTCTTGCATATGGTGTGTCCATACACAAGTCTCAAGGGTTGACATAGGCATTACTGTCTTCAAAGATGGCATGAGCTATGTCGTCTTATCTCATTTTAGATGTCTTGCAGGTCTGTACATCACAAACATTGCACAAAACTGAATCTGTGCCAATAATAAGTGCATTCTGGAGTACAACCACTGCAGACTCTATAACCAACCCAACCAGTCTCTGATTCCTGTAACTGGCAATGTACTGCATAGATGTCTCTCTGGATGCATCACATACATTAAAGAGGAAGAAACCTAAGAAAGGTCACTCTTCTGCTTTTGTTTCTTATGGCAAATCATCAGTAGTTGATCAAAAGTTCACCACCATCAAAGAAGTGTATTGGTGTGGGAGGAATGGCAACATTTGACAACAGTACTGGAGTTACCTGCTATGCTAATGCTGCAATGCAGGCACTCCTACATATGGCAGAGTTTGTTGAACTGATTACTGCCTGCAAATCAACAAGTCTGTCTGAGGCATTGAAAAGAGTAATACGGGGCAGCCAACAACAATTTCCAAGTTCACAGAGCTTAACACTACTTTGGTCAACTCTGGCAACTTATCGCAGACAGGAAGTGTTAGCTGAGAATGCACAGCAAGATGTTACTCAATTAATGATGGGTGTCATCAACACTTTGGCGGAGGATTCCATTCCATTGAGACAGAACTTCACAGTTAATTACATGTGCAAGTATACGTGTCTGTCATGTCATTACATACACAGAGAAACCACAAATGACATGCTCTGGATATCTGTGTATGTTCCAAATGACACATCTGTGAAATTTTGCAGATTATTCAGAGATGCACAGTGTGGATGGGAGTGCCAGAGATATGGCAGAGCCACAACGTGGTCTCTGAGGCTCACTCAGTGCAGCACATACATCATGATTGTGATATACAGTAACTCACATGGATTGAAAGTGATGACACCCATTACACATTTCTACTGGCAAAGTCATGTTTTTAGGTGCACACTTTAACACTCAGGCAATCAACTTCCACCATGGACCTTCTGGTCATTATGTGACATGGCACACATATAGAGGTGAGTGGGTAGAGTGTAAAGTGGTTTGCCCCAATAAAGGAGCAGACCCCATTGTCAACAGGCCTGGTCCAATGGGTGTGGGTCTCAGATTTCAGCTATGCAGAAGGAGAGAGGGGAGGGGAGGAGCTAGGTGACTTTTTAAGAGGGAAGGGGGTATGAGGTCACTGACAATGAGGTGGCGTGGGATGACTGGCTGGGGAAAAGATAGAGAGGGTTGAGCAAAGGGGGGTATTTAATAGACTGCAAAGAGTGAGGGAGCTCGCAATTTTGCTTCTTTGAGCTTTAATTAATTAATTAGTGGCCAGCTCTGCCTTTGTTCCAGTTTGTTGCCAGTCTGCTTTGAGTGGCCTAACCGCAGCAGACTGAGTGTTTTGCCTTTAGAAATAAATAAGAAATATAGCAATTTAGTGTTAGTGCTAAATCATTAGTAAAATTTAAGCTACACATTTAATTGATCCAGTCAGCAGTCGGTCGGCACCTGTGAGGCCCAAGAAAGTGAGTAAACTGCACAGAAAGGTTCACGGTAAGTAAAAAAAATGTAAAATATCCATGAGGTAAGATGCAGAACAGTCTGAAGACTACACTGAGCACTGTGCAGAGGCTCTGGTTGCCAGGTGTGAGGGAGGTTTTGGTGGTGGGCTCAGGGGTGATTCATGCCTTTACAAGGGATTAATTTAGAAGTACACACTGGTAGAGTTGATTTTAGATGGCGCTAGCCTGTTTTGTTGAGTCCACTACAAACAGGAGTTTTTTGTTGCTATGTGATGTGGCTTGCTGGTGTGGGAGGAAGATGCCAACTTGGGTGGCAAGGAGGCCTGTTGGTTTGTTTAAAAGATGGGTCTAGTTATAGGATCCTCTTGTTGGGATCTCAAAATAAAATCATTCTCCTTGCCATTTGGAAAATGGTGCTGCTCCCTTGGCATCAATTTGGGATTTCTGGTCATAGAACAGGAGAATGAGAAGGCCTAACAGCATGGCCTTGTGGCATAGCATCTGACATCATGGCCACATGGTTCCACGGCCCAGAGACATTGACATTTTTTTCTGGTAGGCTTCATTAGTGATGGTTTTTTTTCATTAGTGGGCTGAGGCAAAGGGGAAGCAATTAGAAGGGAGCAATGAATATTTTTTTTTAAAACAAGGGTAAAGGTGCTACAATCGGATGAGGGGCCATTTTACTGTGACAGGTGACATGCCCAGCAATTTCTGCTGCTTAGCCCACAGTTAGTAGTGCATTAGGTGCCCATAAGTATTTTTGCTGGCCAGTAAGCCATGCAGCTTATACTGGGTTGCTGTATTCAATGCCCTGCCAAACAAAAAAGTGGTGCATTGTCCTGTAGCAAGGCAGGGCTGAATGCGCCCACTTAAGAGGTAGTTCTAAGGGAGGGCAGGATCTCAGCTCAGGCCGTGAGGGAGGATTGTGAATGTGCTGTTTATTATCAAGATAGGTAGGATATTTGATGTTGGTTGTTCACAATTGTGGCTTTTTCTTTGGGGGCATATATAGGCATAGGTTGCAGTCATCATAAGGGAGTATGGCACATGGGGACCCAGGAGTTTTGGGGACTGCACTGGTGGTAAGGCTGGTGCCCGCTATTTTATAAGGCCAGGAGCTGCCACCATTTTGTTTTTCAGTGGACGGGATGGCTTTATAGGGAGCAGGTGGGGGTGGCATCCATTACCACCAGATATGGAGGATTTAAAAAATATATTAATGTTGTGGAAGCCTAATAAAAATTACAATTTTTCATAATAGGGGCGTGGCTGAAAGTTTCAGTCTTAACAGAGCACAGCTGATATTTTATACTAGGCCCTGGCGTGCAAGAAGCGGTTAGAAGTTCACAGCCCCAGAGGATGGTGATCATAAGGCAAAAACAAATACAGAATAATAAAATAATAGGAATAACTAGGGTGGACTGGATGAATGATGCCATAGGAACAGGGTGGTAATATCTATATCACAAATAGGCCAATCAGGGCAGTTAAACAGATCCTTTGGTATGCAAGTGGCTAAACACTGAAAAAAAGGGGAAATATTTAAAGAGGGCATGGTTTGCTAGGCATAAGCCAGACCTAACAAGGGAGATGTAAATCCTCCCTGAGCATACGGCAGAGTAGGAGAGCAGCCAGGAGGTCCATGGGAAGGGCAGGCAGACTATATTTCAGTTGTAGTAACCTCTGCCTTTGTCCTTATATATTTCCAGGTTATAGTTCATCATACCAGCATGGCACCCAGAAAGACGAAGCCAAGGAAGGAGGCCTGTTACCAGGCAGTTATGGAACTGGTGGAAAAAGCCAATAAACTACTGGAGACTGTGGACATGCCCACTCCAGCATTGGGGGAGAAGCAAAAGGCAGACAAGAAGCAGGGCAGGAAGAGCAACAACAAAAAGACACCCTGGACCCCGCCTACACCGGGACTGGTGGATCCCATCCCTGAGGATCTTGTGCCTGTTGCTCTGGTACCTCCTCCTGTGATGGTGCCTGCACCTGTGCCTACAACCGCTCCTCTGCCCCAGCCTCAGCCGCAACAGTCTCAAGGTCCCACTATAGTTCCAACCCAGTGACTACTCCTGTTCCTCCCTCTCCACCTGACAACATCCAGCCACCTCTGCCAGTGGAGCCGGGCCCCACAGCCAAAGCCCCAACCTTCAGGTAATACAAACTTTACACTGGAGAGAAGCACGATAGAATATGTAGAGCAGATGCTAATGTCTATGGGGGATAAAAGGTTGGGACAGCTGGAAAAGGTTTTAGGTGAAATTAAGAAAAAAGACTAGGGTGGTGAATCAGGCACAGAGACAGGGGGTGTATGCAGTGAGAAGGGGAGGGTTTCAGAGATAGAGGCTTCAGGAGTGTCAGTACATGACCATGTACCACTGGCCATGAAGGAGAAGATATGGAAAAGGGAGTGTGTAGATACAGTTGCATTAGAATGTGGACAATACTGAGAAGTATGAGAAGAAAGAGAGTTTCAAAAAGAAGGACATGGCTGTGGCAGTGTTGCTTTTAGGAAAAGGGGAAGAAGAGATGTCAATGAAAGGAAAGAATTGGGACACACTGTTGACAGAGTTTATATACTACACAGCCATAGTAACAGAAAAGAAACCAGAGTTGGCCATGCCCCTCCTGACTTATTCTTTAATTATAAAGAATACATGCAAATCAAAAGGGGGATACAGCTGGTTACAGTATGATGAGAAACTTAGAAAGAGGATGGCCCACTTTGGGGACATGAAGTGGGACTCCAGACAGATAGATCTCTGGTTGGAAATTTGCATGGGGGCATCTAGCACAGATGGGGATGGAGAGAAGAAATTGGGGGTTTTGCAGAAGTGCTGCTGGGGCTATAATAGGGCTTGCTGCTCTTGCCCTAACTGCCACATCTGGCATGCATGCTCCAAATGTGGAGGTAACCACCCAGCATCCAAGTGTCAGATGAATTAGGACAAAGGGGATTCGAATACTTATCACAACCAGCCCTTTTGGGCCAGCCATTATGGGTTTAGGGAACAACAGTGGGGGAGAGGGAGGGGCAATGGGGGAGGCAGACGGCATCCATACTACAATGGCCAACAGGACAGCTGAGGGACCCAGGAGGGAACACTTTCATTTAACAGACACACCCATATGGTTAGGGATACTACAGGACTGGTTAAAGCATCATCCTGATGGGCAGGCAGCCAACAGTCCATTGGAGGGTTTCCAGAGGGGTTTTGGTTTACATTTTCAAGGTACCAGGAAGGGGAAAAGGCCAAGAACCTAAAATTGGTAAAAGGGAATGAAGTACTGCTAGAGAAAAAGATTAACAAAGAAATAGCAGCAGGCAGGGTGGAGGGGTCATTCACACAGCCCCCCCTGCCTAACCTGAGAGTGTTCCCTTTGGGACTAGTACCAAAGAAACAGCCCAGAGAGTTTAGGGCAATTCATCACTTGTTCTATCCAGACAGGGACTCAGTTAATGACCAGATCAGAGAGGAGGACAGTAAGGTGCCATATGCAACATTAGGAAAAGCAAGCAGACTTATATGGGCAACCCAGAGGGTATGGCTAGCAAAGACAGATATAGAGGCATACTTCCATCTGCTGCAGGTCTGGCCAGAGGACTGGAACCTGCTGGGTTTTCAGATGGGTGAGTTATATTATTTTGACAAGGCCATGCCTATGGGTTGCTCGGTGGCATGTGCTACATTTGAAATGTTCAGCACATGGCTGCAGTGGGTCTTCCAGCAGACATACAGGTATAGGTCAGTCTACCTGGATTTTAGCAAGGCCTTTGACTCAGTACCACATGATAGCCTGACCTGCAAGTTGAAGAGTCTGGCAGCAGGGAAGAAACTGGTCAGATGGGTTGAGAATTGGATGCAGGATAGACAGCAGAAGGTAGTATTGGGGGGGGTGCATCTGAGCCTAGGGCAGTAACAAGTGGTGTACCACAGGGCTCAGTGCTGGGACTGGTTCTGTTTAACATTTTCATAGCTGACATTGCAGTAGGGATTAAGAGCAAGATCAGTCTCTTCGCAGATGACACAAAGATTTGTACCGAGGTAGATGAGGGGGAGGGAGCAAAAGTACTTCAGGAGCATTTGGCAAAACTGGAAGAATGGTCTCACACTTGGCAGCATGATTTCAATGCCAAGAAGTGCAAAGTGATGCATTTAGGAGGCAAGAACCCAGGACAATTTACCGGCTGGAGGGTGTCCCGTTAACAAAATCCAATGATGAGAAGGATCTAGGAATGCTGGTAGCCAGGGAGATGAACCACTCTGCTCAGTGCTGGAAGGCAGCAGTGAATGCAAAAAGGATGCTAGGGTGCATAGCAAGGGAGATTACTTCTCAGAGCGGGCAGGTCATCCTTCCACTGTACAGGTCCCTGGTGAGACTGCACCTAGAGTACGTTGTGCAATTCTTGTATCCCTACTTGAAAAGAGACATAAAACTACTGAAGGGGTACAGCACAGGGCAACAAAAATTATCTTGGGGTTGGGGACAGACCATATAAGGAGAGACTGAGAGAGCTCAATATGTATACCCAGGAAGAAAGAAGGGAGAGAGGGGATATGATTGAGACCTTCAAGTATCTGAAGAGTTTAAACAAAGTAGATACCAGGTGTATGTTCAATCTGAAGGGCAAAAGGGAAACCAAGGGACACTCTATGAAGTTGGAAGGGGAAGATTCTAGAGGGAATGGAGGAAGCACTATTTCACAGAAAGGGTAATGTCAGGGTGGAACACTCTGTCAGAGGAAGATACTGTATATTGCTGCAGAGTGTTGGGGGCTTCAAGAGGGGGTGAGACAGGTTCAGTGGGAGGGTGCAAACTGGGAGTGGGTGCAAGATGGGGCATATGAGGGAGGGGGGACAGCTGCAGTCTAATGGACTGAAGTGTTGGTTGCACACTTGAGCAGATTAGATAGACCAAATGGCCTATATCTGCTGGCAATTTCATATGTTCATATGATACACTACTTAGACTACTTTTTACTGATAAGGGAAGGACAAGCACAGACCAAAAGGATGCTAAGAGATGTTGAAACCATGTGCAAAAAATTGGATGTGCCATTAGTGCCAGTCAAGTCTGAGAGGCCCAGCTAGGGACTGGAGTTCCTGGGCATTGAAATAGACACAGAGAGGGAACTGTTTCGATTACCAGATAAAAAAGTACAGAAACTGAAGTCCCTTATACAGACAGTAAAACCTTGGAGAAGGGTCCAACTCCAGCAGGTGCAACAACTTATGGGCCACCTAAATTTTGTGTGTAGGGATATAGCTCCGGGCTGCATGTTTACATGGTACCTGGCCAGGGCAATGAATGCAGCATCAAGACCACACCACTGGATGGACATCTCTAAAGGTACTAAGGAAGATTTAGAGGTCTGGGAGGTTCTCCTATGGACCTATAATGGTAAGATATTTTGGCAGGAGGACTGGGTATTTCACACTGACCTTTAGTTGTACACAGATGCAGCTGGGGGTTGGACATGGCAGCCTACTTCAAGGGGGAGGTGGTGTGCCGAAGTATGGCCCACAGAATGGGTTAGGGCTGGTATCACCAAGGACATCACCTTTTTAGAGATCTTCCCCATTTGGGTAGAGATGATAGTATGGGGTGAGGCCCTAGAAACCAGAGGGTCATGTTTGGAGCAACAGTAGGACTGTAGTGGATGTATTAAACAAAAGGGGAGCCATATCTGAGAGGGTGATGAGGGTTCTGAGGCAGTTGATATTACAGGGCTTGTCTTTGAACATGTCATTTCAGGCAAGGCACATAGATGGTGTGGATAATGTAATAGTTGACTGCCTCACCCACCTGCAGATGGACAAGTTTTGTGCCGTAGTTCCAGAAGCAGAACCCAGGCAGAAAGCAATTCCAGGTTACGTATGGAAGATTGGATTGAAGGAGCTGAACTGTTGTTTCATACCTCCTGGTCTCCCTGGACACTGAAATCTTATGAAGCCTCATGGAGGGTGTTTCAAGCACTCAGAAAATTAAATGGCTTTGAGGTAAGTTGAATGGTAACAGGAGACCAAGTGGCGAAGTTTGTGGTATCAGGGTAGAGAACTAACATAGCACATGCGACCATGGGGGTCCACTTAGCAGTGATAGGACAGATATGTAGATTAAAAGGATGGGAGGACCCTACCAAGAACAACTTGGCTAAGTGTATGATGCAGGGGTGGCTAAGGGTGGCTGACAAATCCAGGAACAGCAGGAGACCCATCACAGAAATGCTGCTGACCAGTCTGGTAGGTGCACTGCAAAAAGTATGTAGGTCAAGTATCGAAGCCATTCTGTTCTGGGCATTATACACCACCATGTATGCAGGAGTTTTTAGGGTTAGTGTGGTAGTGGGTCACATGAAAAAGGATAGTTCATCAGGAATAAGGTGGGAGGTTATGGTTTGGTCTAGGGAAGGAGTTACGATGCTCATCAGATGATCCAAGATGGATCAGGCAGGCAAGGGGGTGAGGGTGACATTGCATCATCACAGGGTTAGCTCCATCTGTCCAGTAGGAGCACTGTCAGCATACACTACAGTGTGTCCAAGGGACAAAAACTCGCTCTTCTTTTTACATGGGGATGGGGCCCCAGTAATGTGCAAGAAAGGGATGGCATTCTTGAGGAAGACCCAAGTGGGTTTTCATGACATTCCTTCAGGACAGGGGCAGCATCTGAGATGGTAGCACAAGGGGGGTCAACGGAAGCAATAAAGCAAAAGGAGCACTGGACATCAAGTTGTTTTAAGAGATATGTACGGAATTATATAAAATGACGATACAAACCATGTCTTCTTTCTTCTCCCATATTAATAAAGGAAAATACTGGGGGTGGGAGCTAGGGGTAATCATTACTTCTGGGGTTATAGGGGTAAATAATGTGCATGGATAGTGGGAAGTGATGCACTGATGATTAATGTGCTGTTTTATGATTCTTGATAGGTCGGACAAGGATGCTGGAAGTTTGGATTTGCAGACACTCCTTTGTCCATTGGGCAGAAAAGTGGGCATCCAGAAGGCTTGAGGGGTGACAGCTATACTTGGAGATGAATCGGATCAAGCTGACTTGGAGTGGCATGCAGGGGATGAGATGGACGCAGCTGCTACCGTTGCTGCAAGAGGTGAACGGGGAGCACAGACCTCCAAATATGATTGTAATCAATCTTGGAGGGAATGATTGGGGGACAATACCCTGGCTGGACATTTTCTTCCAGATAAAGTTAGACATTGCCAAAATATAGGAATTTCATTTTTATTTTTATACTGAACGGTCTGTGGGCACAAACCCCATTTTCACAGATGTCCAGTGTTGACAAGTTACAAAAATACAATATAATTACAACAACATATAAATACAAACATGACAAATCATTTAAAATACTTACAAGCAGAGTTTTTCAACCAAAAAAAACCCTATGTGATGTTTTAAAGGTGGACATCTTAGTGCAGCCAACAATAGTACTGGATAGTTTATTATAGAGTATCACTGGAGAAAAAGTCAAAGAGTTCTGAGCAAATTTAGTGTGATAATAAGATAAAATGAAGGAATACTTACACTGCATTCTTGTATATCCAGATGCATTGTTTTAACAAATATACTAATAATACTATTTGGTAAGTGATCCAGTTGGATTTTATGTAAGAATAATAAAGAAATTAAATCATTCAGCTAAAGGTAAAGAGTTGAAAGACTTATATAAAAGACAATGGGTGGCCCTAGGATGACCTCTAGCAAAGTGAAGAATACTATGATATGTGGACCCTAATGTAACCAACATTTTTTCTATAGAAAATGAGTATACCACTGTACCATAATCCAAAATGGACAATAATAAACTATGTGTAATCAAATGTCTTGTTTCATTTGTGAGATGAATTCATATCCTGTATAAGAAACCTAGTCTCTTGTGTAATTTATTAATCAAATCAATGATATGCTGCTTATATGTCAAGTGTGAATCAAGGGTCACACCAAGAAACTTAAAAACAGATACTTGCTCAATCAGGTTTACTAGGTTATCACTTATTGATAACTTAGGAATAGAAGTTTTTTTTTGATACTAGAGAAAAACATTGTTTTTGTGTTAACTGAATTTAATACCAATATGTGGGATTGGAATCAGTGACACAAGAGACTAAAATCAGATTGCAAAATAGTTTGTAGTGATGATGGATTATTTCCAGAACAAAAAAGAACAGCGTCATCTGCGTACAAAATTAATTCCATGTGTTTGAAAATATTTGAGAGTGAGACAAGAAAAAGAGAAAAAATAAATGAACCCAGAATGAGCCCTGTGGGACTCCACACCTTCGGACTTTTTCGGTAGAAAATGAACCATTAATGACAGTTCTTTGATTTCTATCTAATAGATAGTTTCCAAACCAGGTGATCAACTCCTCGAAGAAATGAACATCCAGCAACAGTATCAGGAGCTCGGCGTGGTCCACCAAATCAAATGCCTTGGTGAGATCCATAAAGGCTGAAGCAACATATTTTCCTTCAGTTGCTTTGATGACATGCCCTGTGAATCTCAACAAGACAGTCTTGGTACTGTGTTTAGGGCAAAAACCATGCTGACACTCCAACCAAAGTTCATATTTCTCGAGGTGTTCAATCACCTTGTTGGAGACCATCTTTTCCAGAACTTTGGACAGAGGAGCAGGTAATGAAATAGGATGGAAGTTGTACAAATTAGATTTGCTACCAGATTTAAAAATGGGCTTCACAATTGCACATTTCTACTTACTGGGAAAAGTGTTATGACACAATGAAAAATTAAGGAGTTTAGTAAGCTGAGGAGCAATAAAATGGCTGACTCTCTTCAGTACTCGATAATCAACATTATCAATTCTAAGGCAAGGTTTAGAGTTCATTTTAGAGATATAATGTAAGACATTATAAACCGTAAGGTAGCACAAATAAAAACTAGGAATGATTTTTCCTGTCTCATTTGTAATATTCTTACTGAATGCTGGAGCAACTCCAATTGAGTTATGTACACTGGGTCTATATTTTTCTAAATCTGAGAAATGATTATTAAATACTTCAGCCACTTTAACTGAATCTGTTATTACAGAGCCATAGCATTCAACAATGTGATTTTCTGGCCCTTTTGATTTTCCCAAAATTGAAGTAAATGTTTTTCATATGGCCTTAGAATTACCATTGTCTTTTGTGAGTTTTGTGAGCTGCCACCCACCGCTGACCGGGAGGAGCGGGATGGTGGGGCTCAGTGGCGGGTGGGAGGGGGTACCACTAGACCACCAGGGATATTCGACGTAATTCTTTTTTTATTACAAATGCCCATGATTGGGCTGACAGCGGTCCACTGGACCACCAGAGATATTGGATTCTTTTTATTTATACTGAAGCCCACGATCATGCAGACAGCGGTCCACTGGACCACCAGGGATATTGGCTGTGATTTTTTTTGAACAGATGCCCGTGATCGGGCATGGGGAGGCACCACCATGGAGGTGCAGACAGAGCTTGGGTGGCCACCACAGGTGGCAGCTGCCGTGTTGCACTCTGCAACACGGCAGCTCACCTGTGGTGGGCCAGTGTTCCTTTTTTTGGAGGATCAACTTTGTGTGGCGCAAGTAGGGGTTGTGCATGCATGGACTCAGCACATCCCGGGCTGAATATCAGGATGTGCAGAGTATGCATGGGCACACTTCCCCCCCCACCTGCACCGCATAAATTACTGATACGCTCCAGCGCATCGGGATTTGTGCCAGGCGCCATTCCAATTTGAATATCACACCGGGGCACATCAGTGGGTTGTGCATGGCGCAAAACTGTTGCGCCATGCACAACCCTTTTGAATATCTGGGCCACTGTGTTTTGTGATGGTGCTGTAACTGTGTATACTGTCAGACTGTACAGCATATCTAATCTCTTGTTCCTGGTTGCCGTGTTTAATGCAACATTCGTGCAAAGCAAAATTTATGTGATTTTGCCATAAGGACAGCGAAGAGCACTATTTCTTTTACTGTTTCCTTCTATACGTAATGCCTTGATTGCTTTGCTGATTACAATTACATATGTGCAGTTCAAGTGGGCACATAAAAGTAGAGTCTTGGGCTGTATAAATATATCAGCAACTATACAGTATCTTGGCTCATGTAGTTGTTTTTTATGATACACTGCTGTAAAAACAAGTGTAACCCGCTCAGCATTTATGGACATATGTACTGACTGAGTTGAATATGTACGCCCTGGAGGAGAGGGGGATCTGGGAGATATGATTGAGACCTTCAAATATTTGAAGGGGATTAACAAAACGGGCACAGAAGAGATATTTAAGCTGAGGAGAGGAAGGGACACCAGAGGGCATGGTCTCAGGTTGGAGGGTGGAAGATATCTGAGAAAGATGAGGAGGTATTTTTTCACAGAGAGGATGGTGGAGAAATGGAACACTCTACCCAAGGAGGTGATATCCTGTAGCACAGTGGGCAGTTTTAAAAGGACATGGGACAGGTTGTGAGGGGGGAGAGGAGGGGGCAGCTGCGATATAAGGGTGTTAGTTGTGCATTCGAGCAGACTAACTTGATAGACCATAAGGCCTGTTTCTGCTGACAGATTTGTATGTTCATATGTTTGTATTATAAGAAGATTTGAATTGGCTAAAATATGTCTACTATGACACCATCCCAGAGCTGCTATTCAGCAACCACCAAACTACCACTTAGACTAGTAAGTATGCATATATGACTGGAAACATTATTTGTGCACTGATATACTGAATTCTTTTTGTTTTACAATACTAATTTTACAATGGCAAGGAAAGAATTCTGGGATATGATTGGTAAGTGTGTGCCTGGGACAGTGAAGTTATCCCTGTATAACATTACTTTATCAAGTCCAGGCACATACATGACTGAATGTCATCAGCAAAAAAATCACTCCACATGCAGATCAGGGAGATAGAAAAATTAGTTATGTACTGTACCCACACTTCCTCACTATGTAGATCAGTATGCAGGCTATTATATTGCTGTATTGCAAAAGAAATAGGAGAGTTCATCTCTCAGTAAAGAAATTGTGTATCAGTTTGTGCACAATGCTGCATTTTAAAAAATAAATATCTGTAACCACTACCAGGGACACTGCACCTCCAAGTAAGGAAAATGGAAGACAGCTTCATATTGTACCCACAATGCTTTACCACATGTATTTACATATTAGGTGATATACTGTAGTCACCACTACTATAATATGGGACTGTACTGTTGAGTAAGGAAATGCAAGTTAACTTTATAATCTACTGAGAATTCCTTGTTGCTGTATGTAAATCAGCATATCACCTGTTATACTGCTATAACCATTACCAACATTAGACTTATTTGATTTAAGAGAAAATTACTACTTTATGTCTAAATGTTAAAATGTAAGGGATGCAGAGGAGCCATTGTATAATAGCAATAATGCACTCCAGGGTGTGTGTTGTGCTGGGATAACATCACTTCTCAGGTGTTGAATGCACGCATCCTGCAGTCTCATGCCCAACCATCCGAGGTGTGACATTATCCCAACACGACACACACACACCCTGACATGCATTGTTGCTTAATTTTAACAGAATACTGTTCATACTTCTAATTACAGTTGTGCATATTTTACATATTATTATTCTAAGAAGGCAGTGGTTTCTTACCTTTTTAACAGTTAACATTTGTCATTAATATTACATCATTTATATTTGCTGATTTGATTAAAAACAATGTTTCAGAATGGTACATGTGACACTTACATAAAAATCTGGTACTGCTTTTAAATGTTACACTTAGCAATCTATTCATGGTGTGTTCCTGTTGTTTTGTAGGATCACCTTGATTAAGGGGTCAAGTGTGGCATTTTCCAAGTGACTGCTATTATACATCAGACAGTTTATTATAAGTATTGTTTTTTACAGATTTAAAAAATGTGCAATCTGTCACTAGGGAATGTGTAATACATCACAACTGTCTTGTATTCATATTATCTTTTTTCTTTATTTGTTTGGAATAGGCACCAGGTTTTTCACCCACTCTGGAAACACAAACTTAATCTGGCCACAATTTGACTGGCATTTTTTTAAAATAAACTTTTTAAAACTTATGTTGTGTGTCGTGTGTCTTTCTTCTTAGTGAAACCACATCATGACTTTGTATTGCAACAACTGTGTGTAAGGCATAAACTATATGAACTTCATAGTTTAATACTTACAATTTACACATCAGTTAAAGCAGTAAAATGACACTGAAATTATATATATATATATATATTCTCTTACTCAAATATATATCTCTTTAAAAAAAAAATTACATCCCATGCAATACATTATGAAATAACGCTGATATAAAAACTCTTATTATATAGTTTATTATATAGGAGGCAGTATAGCGCAGTGGTTTAAGGCTCTGAGCTGCAAATCTGGTGACGTCCAACAGACCAGACCTGGGTTTGAACCCCACAGCTTCCACTTGCATACTGTGTGACCCTGAGCAAGTCACTTAACTTCCCTATGATCCCAGGTTGCATCTGTAAAAAAGCTTTCAGCTTAGTGTGCTAGTCCTGGTTAAATAACTAACAAAAAAAAATAGTGTTGTATGGCATGATGTAACAGTTTTTAAAATGAATGCTTTGTTGGACAAAGGTGTACTGTGAGGTACAAATCTCAGTAAACAAAGACTACTGAATTTTTCTAAAAATAAAAGTGAGGCAAAATTTCAGTAAATTAAAGTCTGGCAATGCCATAGTAGTATAGATGCTACATGAAGTACAAAGAATTTGTTAAACTTTCTCAAAAAGTAAAGAGATTCATTGGGAAAAAAATTTCTTTAATGCATTACTTAGGGTTGTTATTAAATCAACAAAAGTAGGGAAATATGGTGTTAGGGTTTCCAACCCTAACTCTGCGCCCCTCCCCGCAAACACACACACACACAAGCAGGGGAAGAGCCAAGAGGCAATACAACCAAGCAGAGACAGCACTCATCAGGTAAGACAAACAACATGCAACTCTCTGAACATAACACAAGAGACATCCATCATCAGGGTCCACCGGCTGTATGAGTTCTATTGCCATGTCAGTGTCTTGGGGGTATGCCCATAATGCTTGGCATCATGGGGGATGGGATACTGCATGCACTGTACCCCCAAAGTGCTCCCTAGAGACCCACTGGGAAGCTGACGGAATGGGTGGTACTGAAGTGAGAACCACCAGTGAAAAAACAATTTCTGCTACTGAAGTGTGCAGAAGTGAGGTCCCATCTGTAACTAAGGAATTGGTAACAATACTTACAAATTAGGAATATGTGGCAGTGCAGGCATTTACCCATTTAAATAAATATTGTACTGAGCTGTGCAGGAATGAGAGTGCAGGGCACTGAGCACCGTGTGTTTCCTCTTAGAGTAAGGCATTGATGACAGTATTTATAAATTGGGGCAGATGGTAACAGAACCAAATCCACAAAATCAAAGTTATATTTGTCCCTTATGGATTAATTGGAGTACAGGTCATCAATGGCACTGTACTCCTACTTGAAAGTAATTAATTGATGACACAACTCACCAATTAGCAACCAATGGGAGTACAGTCAGCACCCCCCACCAAACAAATGCAATGTACTACTCAGTTATAGAACAATGGAAGTAGAACAATGGGAACACAATAGCCAGAGAGCCCTGCACTCCCATTACTGCACTGCCATTCATCTACAACCAAGCACTACATTTTTTAGGAATAAAAAATGGATTAAACAATGTAAAAATAAGAATGGATGGCAGTTTAGCCACCCCCCTTAAAAAAAAGAAAAAACATTTTACTACTCAGCTATGGAGTAATGGCAGCACACAGAAGTTTGGTCCCTCTGCTCCAACCACAAAGTAAGGAATTCCTCTTGCTGTTTGTAATAATTCAAAATGCATGGTACTACACCCACATCATTGCATAAAAAAATAAATAAATAAAATCTAATAGTCGGATATGAAGGAATGGAAATGGAACAATGGCAGTACAGTGAAAGAAGGTCCCTGCACTTCCACTTCAGAGTAATGGATTGATTGCACAGTTTACAGATTTGGAGTACATAGGACTATAGGCAGCACTTCACAAAAAAGAAATGTGTGCCACTCAGCTATGTGTTCTTTGGCGTCTGTGCTCCCATTGGAAACTAAGCAACTGATTACACTATTTAAAAGTTAAGTATAGTTGTTATTGTAGCTTGTCCCTAACACTAAAAAACAGGTTATAGTAGTAAGATGAGGACCGATTGGAAACATACACTTCCTTATCCTCAGAACTATGTCAGCCTTCTGTTTGGTCTCTAGGAGGCACTTTGTGACTGTCATGCACTTTGACCCCTCCACAACTGACTACTACAAATGTTTTTTTTTTGTTTTTTTACAGTGGGGATTCTCACTTCAGTAGCACCCATTCCTCTAGCCTCCCGGTAGGTCTCTAGGGAGCACTTTGGGGTGCAGTGCATGCAGTAGCCCCTCCCCCATGGTGGACCTTGATGATGGAGGCCTCTTGTGTTACATTCAAAGAGTTGTATGCTGTTTGTCTTACTTGATGATGGCTGTCTCTGCTTGGTTATGTTTCTTTGGCCCTTCCCCTGCATGTGTGTGTGTGTGTATGTGGGTGGGAGGAATGCGGAATTAGGGTTGGAAACTCAAACAACATATTTCCCTACTTTTCTCGGTTTTATAACAACCTCACCGAAAATATCAGTAATATTTTGTCCGAGTGTAGCTTGACCTTGATCTTCATCTGGGTAATACCAGACACTTGTCTATGGCCTCTTAATTTACAAGCTAGAACTCTCGATCGCCCCCTCATCCTCCCTTAAAATGATAGTGCTTCAAATACATGAGTGCCATTTGTACTCAGTAATCTAGGATAGCTTGCAACTCAGCTTTCACCTGTCTAATGCAACTGTCTGTCTGAAGGTTCCCCCAATATACTGGTGATACAAATCTTTTAATTTGCTTAGCAAATCTTTATATCTAGCTTCCCTCTCCTCCTTTTGAGCATAGCATATACTATTATTTACCATCTTATAACAGCTTTCACTGTATCCCATAAAATAGGGTGTGAGATGCCCAGGGATGTATTCTCTGCTACCACCCTCTGGATTTTTTCTGTAATTAATTTTTTAAACTCCTCATCCTGTAATAAGGAAGTATTGAGTCTCCAACAACTTAATTTATATATTTTACCCAAATCTATTATAAGTATCAAGGGGTGTGATCTGAAAGGATGGTGGCACTAATTGCAATATCTTGGAGAGCATCAAAGTGTTTAGTAGTCGTAAAAAGTAATCTATATGGAAGTATGTATGGTGGCGTGGTGAGTAATACATATATGCTGTCATTGTGGGAAAGAAATGTCTCCAGACATCAACTGGTCCCATATTGGACATCTGTGAATGCAGATATTTCTGGCCTGCCATAAGTCTACATTTTGTGTGGTTAGAAGTATCCAATACATGAGATATGGTAACATTAAAGTCCCCCCCCCCAATATAAACGTACCCTGAAGCAAATCCAATTATTTGTGAAAAATACCTTAAACAAGGAGGAATGAGCTTGAGGAGGAAAATACACACTAGCCAGCATCAGTTCCATGACAAACAACAGACCAGTCAGGATCACAAAGCAACCCCTAGGATCGGTATACTTGTTTTGTAGAATGAATGGAGTAGTAGATGGAATCATAATCACAGCCTCCCATTTCTTTTCTCCTTTTTATATGATGAGGTGTAAACATTAAATCAACCTCCATTAGACAATTTCTGATGCTCCCCTGGGGTCAAATGGTTCTCTTGTAAATACACTAAATCCATCCTCTGCCTTGTTAAATGTTAGAACAGCAAAGAACTCTTCATGACTATTGAGTCCATTATTATTCAGTGATAACACCAGTACTAAAGATACTGCCATAGTTTCTAATAGTAGTCAAAGAACCCTGATCTTTTGTTATGGGACATTTTTCTTCACTATATGGTGGTCCAGTTAAGGAGAGTCTCAACAGGCACTCACCCCAAAGGGCCCAATGCAACTGAATGCCTACCTTTTCCTCCCTCCCAGGTGCCTCATTCCTGTTACATCCAAATCCTGTCATACTAGTAACATTCCATAGTTTCTGTAAAGTTTGTGTCTTACCAATGTACCACTCTGTTTCTTTAAAAATTATAGAAATATTAAAAAATAACAGAACTAGTAATCTATCTAACCTACCTACCCAGAACAGTACCCCCTGTTGCCAACAGGGCTTGCATAAGTAAACAGAAAGTAGAAAGTAACCTTGGACAACTATTTAGGCCCAGTTCTTATAGACCTGTGTAATTAAATTGTGTGTTATAATACACAATTTAAACCAACATAAGAGAGCTCCCCCTCTCAGGGGTCCCAAAATAAACCCCAAAGTGACTTCCAGGGTAGGAAATTTTTATCCTCCCTATAAAACCTGGAAAGAGTTGGACAACATCTGTATCCTCCCAATGGTTAGAGGGAAAGCCAAGATAAACCATTACCTGGGCCTCCAAGGGACTATGTGTGCCCCTAAAATAGAAGGTTAAGCAACCTACAAGGGAAAAAGGAAAAAATACATTTTCTAGGAAAGTAAAGGTTATCCAAAGTGTTAGATAGGCTCGACCTTACTCCCACTATTGTTGCAAAGTAGCTATAAATACCAGATCATGGTCTGTAAGGAACATTATAGGTAGTCGGACAGCTCAAGGCTTGTATCAGGGATCACAGAGAGTGGGACACCAATCCCCTAAAGCCCATTACATAAGAAACAGCACTGTAAGAGAGGGTATTGGTTTTCTATGTGAGTGTGGATCTACAGTACTTTGTACTCCCTTTCTGGAGGGCCTTCAAAATTCCCCAGCAGGAAAAATATTACTTATGTAACCCCCTCACAGTTTTCTTTCTCAGTTTACCATTGGGCCTTATAAAAAGTTGTATACATTTTTTTTGGTGCTTAATTCAAGTTGCTTTAACTTGCTGAACAGGCCTTGAGTGACATCTGAAATTGGTAATAAACTATGAAACACCTCCATGTCTATGACTTTCATTCAGGTTCAGTTTCTTATTTTTGTTAAACTGTGTTCTAGTCTAAATATCACCTCACAGCCATTATTGTAGGGAGGGACTGGATAGTGCTACCCCTACATTCACTGGGCAAATCAAACATAGTTATGGAGGAAATAGTCCACCCTGTATCCCCATCCCTTAAGAAACCAAGACAGGGTGAAGTACAGACCCCCAAAAGAGTCTATGCCCAACAAACCAGTAAGAATAGGACTTTCACTTCCTTGGAATCTGGATTTAAAATTATAGTGGAGAAGACCTTAATAGTTTTAATTACTCTCAACCCTCTTAGTGCCTATCCCCGCATTGTTGTCAGAGAGTAGTGACACCTACTGCCTACTAAAGAAAGAAAATGCAAATCTGGTTAACAGATAACCATTTTGGTACAGCCCAACTCTACTCCACCTGCTGCTTTGGGAAATCACCAATAGGAGGTGCACTACAATAATCCAATAAGGTAATTGAATCATTAATAGCTGGTTTATATGACCAAAGAGAAAACTTAAAAAGTAAATCAATCATCAAATCTTGGGTACCATTTGTTTGAGTACATAGATCAGTGTAAGGTTAATAAAGGAGTCAGATCTGATATAAAGCCTCCAGGGATATCATAGATCATCCAAGGAAGCAAACATTAAAGACACCCCGATCTG
This sequence comes from Neoceratodus forsteri, assembly GCA_016271365.2. Classification (NCBI taxonomy): domain Eukaryota; kingdom Metazoa; phylum Chordata; order Ceratodontiformes; family Ceratodontidae; genus Neoceratodus; species Neoceratodus forsteri. The sequence continues at coordinate 1,307,280,186 of CM057449.1, forward strand.
AGGTAGAAGCCAGAACAAACGAAGAGCGTAAGTCCCATTATAGTGCAGCCAACACCTTGGATTATCCTTTAGAGGGCCACAACTGTATCAATAGCGGGCTTGAGCCACTGCTTATTAACCCCAAACCCCAAACAGAAGCCGAGACAACCAGGACTTCCATCCATGTAGGCCTCATGGTGGAAAAACCTAGTCTTTAAGGAGACAGTACAGTCTCATTAATTAAAAAGTAACACTGAAAAGCAAACTCAGTGGACACCACCACTGCCATTTTCTCCTGGAGAAATTAAAATCTGAATGAAGGAATAGCATATTTTAAGATAGACCTTAACCCGTCTGCCTCACATTACAGCCATATGTATGCATTTAGACAGCGTCACCGCCCCCACCATCCAGATGACTGTATTCAACCTATAGGTCATCATGTGGGGCACAAGGTCCAGAGTCCTTTAGCCTCAAAATTGAGTCTTTGAGTGCAATCTGAGGCAGCTGACTGGGGACTGTGATCCCAGAAAGAGCACTCAGTCATGTCAGATTTATTCATGTGAGAGCACCACTCTCATCACTCTCATCAACCCCCGCCACTCCCAGGCAGAGAGCAGCCATGAGGAAAGTACCTCCAGTAAGGGGGTGACCCAAGAAAATGGGCCTACAGCAAAAATGTTTTAGTAGGTAAAACTATAGAACTCACAAGGCGACCTAAAGGGGGATCGGCATTGGAGCAGAGAGACACAGTCCAGGCCACATAACGGCTCCATTATGATCTCCATTAAAGCAAAGAAACACCATTGAGAGAGAGAAGGAACAGAAAAATCACTCAGCCCTGCTGGGGCCAGTGTTCTGCATTGTGGAGTAAAAGCTCCCTGCACTCTAACTCTACAAGATTTGGAAGCCCAAGGTGAAACCAAAATTTCTGCCCTCAACCTTCCAGCCAGCCCCCCAGTTGCAGCTCCAAAAGGACTCATTCCAAAAGGCCCCACCCTCAGCCTCACCCCTCCTCATACCTGGTTACAGCACTGAATCGCATCACCCGTCAGGTGGATTCCAGAGCCTCTGTTCTTCTAAACACGGCAAACTGAGCCAATATATATATTGCTTGTCTTTGTTTGTACTTGTCATTGTTTATCTTGCCCAGCCAATTGCCATTGGGGTGGTTGTGGGTTACGACTTGCAGGAGGAGGGTGGGATCAGAAGCCTGTAGTCCTTTTCATTTGAGCTCCTCTCTGGCCTCCTGGGCTGTATAAAATTCCCTCTTGTCCTCTGGAAAGGAGATGGTAAGCCTGGCAGGATATGGTATTATAAATTTCAAGCCATTTTGCTTCAGTATGGGTAGCAATGGGAGATATTCTCTCTGACTACACATTGTATAGGGAGCATAGTCATAGTCTAAATAAATTCTGATTTGCCCATAAAGAATCAGTTTTTCTCTCAAACTTTTTGTAAGACTTGTTCCTTAATGGTATACTGCATGTGTGGTTAAGAAATCTGACCAGAATAGAGAACAGGCGGGCCTTCGGGGACATGGATTTTAGTCCCAGAGCTCTGTGCACACTCTCGAAATCTAGAGGAAGGTCAGGATCAAGTTCCAAGGCTGTTTGAAAGAATGCAGCCACAAAATCTTTGTCATCCTGGCATTCTGAACCTTCTGACATTCAATATACCCAATATTCTTGTGTCGGGCTCTATTCTCTAAGTCCTCCTGCCTGATTATAATCTATGCCTGCATCTCTCGGATTTCCTGGATGGCCGCTTCAACATCATCGACCCGATTCTCCATCGCTGTGATTTGTCTTTCGGTGTCATTAGCCCACTGCTCTAATGTGGCCATATCTTTTCTCAGGTCAGAATATATTTGTTTCATTTTGGCTGAAAGGACACTAATTCTTGATAGATGGTCTCAAGCTTCACCTTTTAAGTTCTGGCAGTCCAGGACTGTTTCGGCACCTCGGGGAACAGTAGAGCACCACCAGATTTTGCAACAGCTCTAAATCAGAGACTTCGGGTTGAGATCTCTGGCTATCCTCAGCATCTAAATCCATTTTTCCACAAGCTGCTGACCCACTGCTATCTGTTGAAAGTTTAGCTATTTTAACAGGTATTTTTTTGGAGGGAGTAAGGAGCCAAAGATTTAGGCTGCCATGCTATCAATGATATCACCAGATGTCCTCCTCCCCTTGTTCAGTTTGACCATTGACATCACTCGTGGCTACACTACCCATGAGGTCAAACTACTGTGCATGTGAGAAGAATATCAACAATATTGTCAGTCGGGCTGTGGCATATCCCTTATATGTAACTATATATAATATTATAGGGGTGCAGTATCACCCCTATAGTTAGGGTTGGATCAGCACTTCTATGTTAAACCAAAATTTGTGTACTTTACTGACTTTGGCATATTCTGATGAAATAGCCCAATATTTGGCAAGCACGGTCAGTCTTCCAGAGTCCCAAAATGTGAAAGCTTCATGACAGCATCTTCTATGGTTTTTTAGACATGGAGTGGTAAAAAAACACCTTTTTCCTATACTTAACATGGGATTTTTTGCCTTCATCTACAGCTCAGATGGTATGAAATAGTTTCCCGTAATTTTTAGGGATGATGGGGTCTGTGCCAAGGGTGTGCCTTTGGATGGTTTGGTGAAAAGACATGATACAATTTATGAATGATAAAGATTTTTGAAACAGTCGCTAGACAGGCAGGTAAAAAAAAGTTCAAACTGTAAATAGTTCCATTCACATATCGGGACTGGGTAGTACAGTACGGTCTGCAAGCCCATTGGCCCATGCAGTGGACCAATGGGCATACAGCTGTACTGTACGCTGTCAGTCGGCGGGTGGCCAGGCGGCTTGCGGGTGGGGAGCTGCCACCCGCCGCTGACTGGGGGGGAGCAGGGTGGCGGGTCTGAGTGGGCAGGTGGGGAGGTGGTACCGCTGGACCACCAGGGATATATCTTCATTTACGGAGCCGGCGATCAGACTGGGATTTGGTCCACTGGACCACCAGAGAAACATTTATAATTTCTATGCCCATGATCCAGCTGGGGGGCAGGTCCACTGGACCACCAGGGATACATTTAATTTTACTATGCCTGCAATCTGGCTTGGGGGGGGCCAATGCCCAGCCTGTAACTTGGGAGGTTGGGTGGCCACCCACAGCAGGCAGCTGCCATGCTGCACCCAGCAATATGGCAGCCAGCCTGTGTGTGTCCCCCAACTTGTTCCTTTTTTTTCGGGCACATCTTTGCACCCCCTGTGCGTCACAAAGGCGGGTGTGTTGTCTTATATCGCTGCACATCCGGGCTGAATAGCGGGATGTGCCAAATATGCATGGGCATGCCCCCACACTCTTGCACCATAAACATACTGGTGCACTTCAACATTGGGATTTATGCTGCGCAACATCCCCTTTTGAATATCACACCAGGGCTCATCAGTGGGTAGTGCATGGTGCAACACTGTTGCGCCATGTGCAACCCCTTTGAATATCCCAGCCACGGTGTTTGCTTTTGTGTCTTTTATTTCCCAAACTTAAGTCACCTTTAAAGCATTTAAGAATAGCTGTTCCATTCTTGAGCATGCACAGTTTAAAAACTCAGTGTTCTAATGATAACTGAATTTTTACAACCACATTAACTAATGTGGTCATATTACAACAATGTGTTTGTATCACAGGGAGCAGGGCTGTTTCTTTTTTTTTTTTTTTACTTTATTTCTTTATCTCTCCTTGCCTACTCTCGGAGCCCTCTCCTTCCTTCCTCTCATCCCCCCATTCCACCTTCCGAGGGATCTGCCCCTAGATTGCCTCCTTCTCTCCTCCTGCACAGTGGGGTCTGTCCTTCTTGGTGGTCTGGATGGAATCCGAGAGGCTATCATCTAGGGCTGCTGAGAGGTGTTTTCCATTTTCTCCCCTGGTTTCCCCTTCCCTCTGGGATGTTGAGCACTAGGACATACGTCTCGAGTGGTGGCGTGCGTCATGCACCATCGACGTCCCCCTTCCCCGACTCCGACGAGTGGAGCCGCCTCCATCCCCTTCAATTGTTGGTGCTTCCACTGGCTGCAAAGGGGATGCAGAACGCGGATGCATTCTTGGTTCCCACCCCTGAGGGAGGAGAGCATCCGTTGGGACGCTCGATCCTCCCTCTCCCCTACCAACCCCCGGCCACCTGAGTCCATTCCCGAACCCGGGTCGCCGGCGTAGCACGAGGTGTGGAGGGAGCAGGGCTGTTTCTATTTGTGTGTACATTTGTCATGTAGTCATTCAGCAGGGAAGGGAGAATGTGTCAGTGTGTGTAACCACATCTCTGCTGAATGTGCTGTGCTTGCGGGATTCTTTTGTTTTCCCCTTGCTGTCTGCCAATAGCCAAATGAGCAGTGGTCTTGCTATAAACTGGACAGAGAGGTGCCCAATCCTCAGCACCAGATGAATGTGTATTACTGATGTATACCAACACCGGGGTGCCCATCCTTGGTGTTGGTTCATCTTGATGCTGGTTCATCTCCACCCTTCCATTTTATTTTTAACTCCCACCCCACCCTTGTCATGTTAATCTGCCAACATCTGGATGCCCAATCTGCAATGTTGGGGTACTCCAACCCCCTCCCTGCCAGCAATCTGGGACACTGGAGTGTCCAATCCCCAGTGCCCCTACTAATTTGCTGACAGTGCTGTGCCCAATCCCCAGTATCAGAGGTACTGTAGCTAAAATGTATTTATTTATTTCAAAAGTTTCACCAGGAAAGACATACTGAGCTCATTTCCAGATGCGTCCTGTGGGGAAGTAGAAGAATCATAAACAGTACAATATAAAGAGAAGGAAAAACAACAGTATAAAGATACGCACATCAGTTATACAGTAAATTGAGAATTGGTGGAGAGGGTAATACATTACAACTAATGAACAGTGTATAGAACAAGCCAAAACTATTGGGGGGATGAGTATAAAATGCAATATAGAGTAAGACCATCAATGACAGTTGGAAGAGGGAAAAAGTCATAAAGAAGACAATTTAAAAAGAAAGCAGAAGAAGGAGAGAAAATTGATAGGGGAAGAGAGGACCAGAGCTTAGGGAAATGATAAGAAAAAGCAGATTAGCCTGCAGTAGTTTTTCTAGTAGGAATAAGAAGGGAATGTGTAGTACTACTGCGGAGAGGGTAGCTGAAAACATGGGAAAAGTATAAGAGGGATATAAGGTAGGAGAGAAGAGCACCAAACCAGAATTTAGAAATAAAGGAAACACAATGGGAAAGGCACCTGACAACAAGAGAGGGGAGAGAAAGGGCAGAATAGAGTGAACAATGATGGGTACAAAGGGAACAGTCTCAAGCAAAATGACAAAAAGCATGAAAGAGGGGGTCCAATCTGGCAAGAAATTATTTGGGTACACCACTATAGACCATGTCACTATAATCAAAGATTGGGAGAATCAGCTTTAAAACAATCTCTCGGTGAACAGGAAATGGAATACTCACTTTCTTCCTGTACAGAGCACCAAGTTTGGGGTGGAGTTTTTGGTGAATGTCATCAATATGAACAAAAAAATCAACATGATTGTCAAGCCAAACTCCAAAGTACGTAAAAGAGGATACAGTCTCAATCACAGCACCAGCAAGGGTGTGACGTACTGGGAGAGGGGTGAGTCTGGAAAGCCTCTGATGGGTGCCAAAAGTCATAAAGAGTGCTTTTTTTTTGGAGGGGGGCACTGAGGGTTAACTAGTTAGACTGGAACCAATGCTGCATATTGTCAAAATCCAGCTGCAGTTGTGAGGGAAGATCACAGAAAGAGGAGCCAGATACAAAACGTACTGTATCATCAGTGTACATATGAATGAACATAGACAAACTGATGGGGTAAGTCATTTAAGAATATGGAAACAAGAATAGGCCCTAGGACAGACCCTTGAGGGATGTCTGAGCAGATAGGGAGTGGAGATGAAAATGAGCTACCTATCCAGACAGCTTGACACCTGCCCTTAAGGTAAGAACAAAACCAACTGACTGCAGAGCCAGAAAGACCTACTACTTTAAGCTTGTCCAGAAGAAGGGGGTGTGCCACTCTGTCAAAAGTTTTAGCAAGATCAACAAAAGTGGCAGAAGTAATCATCCGGCATCTCCTTCTCTGAGATTCTGTCGATCTGGGAGAGGGGGACAGATGGATGGAAGGTCAGAGAAGGGGAGATAGGGGAGCTCAACATGTGGCTCAAGGACTGGTGCCAGGAAAAAGGACACAAATTTGTAGGTAACTTCCAACAGTTTTGGGAGCAAAAGTTCTTTAAATTCAAATGACTGCATCTGATTAAAGACGGAGTTAGTGCATTGGGGTAGAAGTTTGACGTCTTTGCAGAATATTTAAACTAGCAAATGGGGAGAGAGGTGCAGAACCCGATACATTGAATGGAAAGAACCCCCCAGCTAGTGATTAAACAGGAGTTCAGCATGTTTGTAGTTCATTTGCATCACCAGGTAAGGAAAAAGATCCAACTCCCCATACGATACACTGGGGAAATGCCAGACCTCGCCCAACAACTAACACACTGAAATCTGGCCAATGGAAAATCATGTACACAAATGGTCGCACTCTGGGAAACAAGATCCCAGACCTGCAGGCAACAATTACAGAGGCTAAACTGGACATAGTAGCCATTAGCAAGACAAGGTTCATCACACTTGGGAGACTTCAGTACCCGGCTATGTACTGTTCAGAAGAGACCAAGGTGCAGAAAGGGTGGGTGGAGTGGCCCTTTATGTCAATGAAAATATTGAAGCTACAGAAATTCAGAATACACTTAAGGAGCCAGAAGAACTGTGGGTCACCCTGGAAACAGGAAATGGGAGAGCCATACAAACTGTGGTTGTCTACAGGCCTCCAGACCAGGGGGAGGACATAGACACATTACTGTTAGAAGATATAAAAAACATGACAGCTAAAGGGGAGTTTCTGATAATGGGAGACTTCAACATGCCAGATACAGATTGGTCAATACCAGCAGGAACATCTGCCAGAACTAGACACATAGTGGATTCCCTGCAGGGGAGGGCCTCAAACAACTGGTAGAACCCACAAGAGACAGGGCTATCCTAGATCTAGTACTGACTAATGGGGAAAGGATCACAGATCTCCAGGTAGGTCACCTGGGGGCCAGTAACCATCACATGGTATGGTTCAATTTGGCCACTAGTACTAAATCATCCCATTCCAAGGCAAAAATTTGGGATTTTAGAGGAGCTGACTTTGATAAGATGGCCAACAGAGTTTAGCTAGCCCTGGCAAGAAGAAATACAGGTGAGGGGGTACAGGCAAAGTGGGCAAGCATTAAGGATGCAATACTTGAAGCAACAACCCATTGTGTTAGAGAGAAAAGCAAGAGCAAAGAAGGAGGAAACCACTTTGGTTCTCAAAAACAGTAGCAGAAAAGGTCAGAGCCAAAAGGCTAGCCTTCAGGAAATACAAAGGAACGCAGCAGAACAAAGATAGGGAGGCATACCAAACACCCCTAAGGGAAGCAGGAAAGGCAGTAAGGCAGGCAAAGGCTCAAACTGAGGAAACACTAGCACAAACAGTAAAAGAAGGGGACAAGACTTTCTGTAGATACATTAGTGAAAGGAGAAAGTCCAGAGGGGGTATTGCTAAGCTCAAAGGAGAAAAGGGGGCATGTGAGGAGGAGGACCCTGTAAAAGCATCTATCCAAAATAGACACTTCTGCTCAGTATTTACTGAGGAGAAGGTAGAGCATGGCCCACAGCTCAGCATCGTGGACACAGGGGGGAGGGAGGTGTGCATTAGTCCCTTCACAAAAGAAAGGCTCCTACAAGAGCTCACTAAGCTCAGGGTGGACAAGACAATGGGACCTGATGGCAAACATCCCAGGGTACTAAAGGAGCTAAGGATGGAACTAGCACAGCCATTATAAGAACTGTTTAGTGAGTCTCTGAGCACAGGAGAGGTCCCAGAAGACTGGATTAGGGCTCATGTGATCCCATTCCACAAGAATGGCAGCAGGGAGGAGACAGGGAACTACAGACCAGTCAGTCTTACCTCAGTAGTGGGCAAGATTATGGAGGCACTCCTTAAGGAAAGGATAGTGCAACACCTGGAATCCATAGGAGCACAGGATCCAAGACAGCATGGATTTACAAAAGGAAGGTCCTGTCAAAATAATCTCATAGATTTCTTTGACTGGGTAACCAGAGTGGTGGACCAAGGGGGAGCAGCTGATGTCACCTACCTTGACTTCAGCAAAGCTTTCAATACTGTTCCACATAGAAGATTAATAAGCTGGGTAGGCTTGGAGTGGGTCAGAAGTTGATCAACTGGGTGGCAAACTGGTTGGTGGGTAGAAAACAGAGAGTGGTGGTAAATGGTATACAGTCAGAAGAGATGCAAGTCAGGTCGCATCTGGAATCGAGCAACTCTGCTCAGTATGCCTTCCTGGTTAAACTCGTAAATAAATAAATAAGTCACAAGTGGGGTACCTCAGGGATCAGTTCTGGGGCCAGTCCTCTTCAATATTTTCATCAGTGACATTGCAGATGGATTGTCTGTTTGCAGATGACACCAAGATCTGCAACAGAGTAAATGATCCAGATAGGGTGGGCAGAATGAGAAGAGATCTGGATGAACTGGCAAAAATGGTCAGAAGAGTGGCAAATGTGGTTTAACGCAAAGAAGTGCAAGATCATGCACATAGGGAAGAGAAACCCTGAAGCCACCTATAGGTTAGGAGGGGAGTTGCTGGCAATCACAAGGGAAGAAAGAGACTTGGGCATCATCATCACAGATGACCTGAAATCATCCAAGCAGACCACTAAAGCAGAAGTTAAGGCTAGAGGGATGTTGGGGTGTATTAGTAGGAGTATCACAAGTCATAAGAGGGAGGTAATAATCCCTCTTTACAAGACACTGGTTAGGCCCCATCTGGAGTACTGAGTGCAGTACTGGAGGCCGCACCTGCACAAGGACATTAACAAAATGGAGGCAATCCAGAGAAGGGCAACCAAAATGGTGCAGGGACTGCATCAGAAAACATATGAGGACAGATTAACGGAGCTCAATATGTATACCCTAGAGCAAAGGAGGGAGAGAGGTGATATGACCGAAACATTCAAACATATTAAGGGCATTAACAAGGTGAAAGAGTCCAACATATTTCAATATAAGAAAAATAGCAGGACAAGAGGGCACAGCATGAGATTAGAGGGAGGCCGATTAAGGGGTAATGTGAGGAAGTTATTTTACACAGAAAGGGTGGTGGATGCATGGAATGGCCTACCTCAGGAAGTGGTGGATATGAATACAGTGTAGGGCTTCAAACAGGCATGGCATGCTGTTGCTAGCCTGTAAAGCAGAAAGCAGCTAACTGAAAGAATGTACAATTTTCTTACTAACTTAACACTTCTATCTCAGCAGAAATTAGTTTCTGTTGAGATTAAGCAGACAGATACTTTATTAGAAGTAGAAGGGGTCTTATTTAGGGTTAAAAAAAGAAAGAAAGTCAGTGTGTGTTCTGTGCTGTGAAGGATACTGTATCAATTTACTTTGCTAAATCAGTAGGAGGAGAGATACAGCTTAATTGGGGTTGTGGCTTAGACCATATACTGTAAAAGCAGGTGACTCCAATTATAACTTCCTGTTGCTAGCCTTTTTTCTTACTAATTGCCCTCCATCCCACCCACCCTAAGCCAGTTCTACTTTTATAGCCACTGGATTTGTCTGACAACAGGAACTTCCTGTTTGGCAGTAGGAAGGGAAGGATCATAGAGAAACATTAGTTTTGTCAACCCTAAAGGAAAAAAGTAGCTCACCCCCCCCAGCTGCTGGTGGTCTGACACTGAACAAGGAAGAAGGAGGCCACTGAAGAATATAGGAAGTTGCTGTCCCAGAACAGGAAGGATGAGAGTTGTAAGGAGAGGAGAGAGTTAGCATACAGAGAAACAGGAGAGGTTACACAAAATAAGACATGATAGGAGTGGTGCAGTGCAATGGCTGTGGGGCAGCAGTGTTCTGGGAGACATTCTGGAGGCTACAATGCAGTCCTATTTGCAGGCACCTATCTGGTCTGAGGGAGGAGGTTGCCCGTCTCCAGTCTGACCTGGCTAGGATTCATGAAACCTCCTCCCCCACCCAGGGACCACCAGGGTCAATGCCACTACCTCAGAGGTTGCCAAGAAAGAGGAGAGGCTGGACCAGGGTGGGCTCAGGGATGGAGAGGGTGGTGAAACAGAGTTACATCCCTCCAGCTGTACCTCTCCACAATTCATACACTCTTCTGGTGGACAGTGGTTCCTCTATGGAGGCACCTACAGTGGAGACCAAGGAGGATGCTGGGAACCTTCACAAAGGAGACCCACAGGAGGGTGGCATGGGACCCCACAGGGGAAGGAAACAACTCCTGGTGGGGGACTCAATCATTGGGGGGGTAGAAGTGGAGGAGAAAGGAGAGAGGGAAGTAAGGTGTCTGCCTGGCGCCACGGCTAGGAGGGACAGGAAGTGAATCCTCAGGATCGTGGGAGCAGCTGCATGAGGGAGGGAGCTGGATGTCACTGTCCACCTAGGGACAAATGACCTGGCTAAGAATGGGATCAGAGCAGTGCAAGAGGAGTTTGTAGACTTGGGGAGGGGCCTTAGACAAGTAGTGCATATGATAACCTTCTCGGAGGTGCTGCCTGTCTATGGCAAGGGTGATGCTAGGGTACTCCTCACCAGGGAATTCAATGAATGGTTGAAAAACTGGTGTGGAGCTCAGGGTTTTGGCTTCATTGGGGACTGGGGAGCCACCTGGAGGGATGCAGACCTATACTGGCACGATGGTCTGCATCTGTCCGGGTGGGAACCAGAATCCTATGTGAGAGGTTTAAATGCTTCATTGGCAAGCATTTAAACTAGCCAAGGGAGTGGCACTGAAAAGGAGCAGGGAAATCCCAGCCTCCTCCCACAAAACATGGTAATTAGTGAGGTAAACACCAAGGTAGAGAAGTCATTAGGGAGCAGGACAGAGGTAAATGTAAAAAAAAAGGCAAAGGCAGTAAGAACAGGGATGGGGCTAAAATGGGTAAGGCCATCAAAAAGTGGAGGGTGATGAGTACCAATGTCCATAGTCTGTGTAACAAACTCCCTGAACTAGTGGCCTTGATGGAAGAGGGTTGCCTGGATATTGTGGCAGTCACAGAAACATGGTACACAGAGAACCATGACTGGGATGTCAACATACCAGGATACACAATCTACAGGAGGGACAGGGAGGGTAAATGAGGAGGAGGAGTAGCTCTCTATGTAAAGGAAGGGATCAAAGCAACAGAACTAAGGAGTAAACAGGGAGCAGATGAGGCACTCTGGGTCATCCTGGAGACAGAAAATGGTACCACAATCTGCATGGGGGTTGTATACAGACCCCCATCTCAGGGGGAGGGAATGGACAAGGAAATGATAGAAGGCATCCTTAGAATGGCAGAAAAAGGGGAGATATTGTTGATGGGGGACCTGAATATGCCAGATGTTAACTGGAGCACCTTTGCTGCAGGCACAACTAAGAGCAGGGTCATTCTTGATGCCCTGCAAGGGGCATGCCTCAGACAGCTAGTATTGGAACTCACTCAGGAGGGAGCAATCTTAGACCTCATACTATCAAATGGGGATGGAGAAAGAATCTCAGATTTAGAAGTGGGTAGCCATCTGGGAACAAGCGACCACCAAACAGTGTGGTTCACGATAAACACATCCATACAATCAAGCCATACAAAAGCAAGAGTATTGGACTTTAGGAGGGCTGACTTTGGGAAAATGAGAGAGTGCCTCAGAAAAGCACTAGCAAACAGGCAAGAAGGAGGGTGGAGGAACAATGGGGAGTAATCAAACAGCCATCACAGAGGCAACAAGCCTTTGTGTAAAGCAAATCAACAAAACACAATGAAGGAAAAAACACTATGATTCTCAAAAGAGGTGGCAGGAAGGTTAAGGAGAAAAGGATAGCATTCAGGAAATATAAGGAAACACAGAAGGCCAGGACAGAGAACTTTATCAGTTAAAGCAGAAAGAGGCAGGAAGGCAGTCAGAATAGCAAAGGCCCAAACTGAGGAAAGGATAGCCAACTCTGTTAAGAAGGGGATAAGACCTTTACAGGTACATTAGGAGGAAGAAAGACCAAAGGAGGGATACTGAGGCTTAATAAAGGGAGGGAATGTGGGCAGAGGGTGACAGTGAAAAAGCAGGATACTGAACAAATACTTCTGCTCAGTATTCACAAAGGAAGAGGAGGGGGAGGTACCTAAACCAAACAAGAGAAACACTCTGAAGACAGGGGTCGATACCAGTCCATTTACAGAAGAAAGGGTTCTGAAAGAACTAATAAAATTGAAGGTGGACAATGCAATGGGGCCTGATGGGATTCACCCAAGAATTCTAAAAGAATTAAGGGTAGAACTAGTGACACCACTGACAACTCTCTTTAACAAATAATGGGAGGATGGGGTGGTACCCGAGGACTGAAGGAGGGTGGATGTGATTCCTCTTCACAAAAGTGGGAGCAGGACAGAGGCCGGAAACTACAGACCAGTTAGTTTGACCTCAGTGGTAGGGAAAATGATGGAATCACTTCTGCAGGAAAGAATTGTTGAGTACCTAGAGGCCAGTGGGACACAGGACTGAAGGCAGCATGGATTCACGATGGGACGGTCATGTCAGATGAATCTAATAGATTTCTTTGACTGGGTGACCAAAGTAGTAGACCAGGGAGGGGCTGTGGACATGGCCTACCTAGATTTTAGCAAGGCATTTGATACAGTCCCACACAAAAGATTAATACACAAGTCAGCCAGCCTTGGAGTGGGTCCCAAGGTGGTAGCCTGGATAAAAAATTGGCTAGACAACAGGACACAAAGGTAGTAGTAAACAGAGTCCACAGTGAAGAAAGGAGGGTTGCTAGTGGGCTACCGCAGGGTTTAGTACTGGGACCGGTTCTTTTTAATGTCTTTATAAGTGACATTGCAGAGGAACTGGAAGGAAAAGTATGTCTCTTTGCAGACGACACAAAGATCTGCAACAGGGTTGATTCACAAGATGGAGTGGAAAGGATGAGAAGGGACTTGGCAAGGTTGGAGGAATGGTCAAATGTATGGCAGCTCAGATTCAATGCAAAGAAGTGCAAGGTAATGCACCTGGGAAACAAAAACCCAGGGGAAGAGTACACAATGGTGGGTGAGATACTGACAACAATAAAATTGGAAAGGGACCTGGGGGTAATTATATCAGATGACCTAAAGGTGGGCAAGCAATGTGAGAAGGCAGTAAGGAAGGCTGGGGGATACTGGGATGCGTAGGGAGAGGCATCAATAGTAGAAAACAGGAAGTTGTTATCCCTCTGTACAGACAGTTGGTGAGACCCCATCTGGAGTACTGTGTGCAGTTCTGGAGACCCCATCTCCCTTAAAGACATAGACAGAGTGGAGGCTGTCCAGAGGAGGGCAACCAAAATGGTGCAGGGTCTGCACCAGAAGACATATGAAGAAAGACTAAAGGAGCTAATATGTATACCCTTGAGGAAAGAAGGGAGAGGGAACATGATAGAAACTTTCAAGTACCTCAAGGGAATCAACAAAGTCCAAGAGGGTAGCATCTTTCAGAAAAAGAGATGTGCAAGAACAAGGGGGCACAATTTGAAGATAGAGGGGGGACGGCTCAGAGGTAATGTGAGGAAATATTTTTTCATGGAGAGGTTGTGGATGCATGGAACAGCCTCCTGAGGAGGTCGTGAGTCAAGTACAGTGGGGGAATTCAAGAATGCATGGGACAGACATAAGGCAGTCCTAGTGGGGGATAGGAGGAAGTAAGCTGTTGGTTAACTAGGATCTGTTAGGTAGGAAAATGGGCAGACTAGGTGGGCCAAGCGGTCCTTATCTGCTATCAAATTCTATGTTTCTATAGGTATAAGGGAAAAATACAGATGAGTATGAATAGATAGGCCATTGACAGAGTACAGGCCTGTGGCACATTCATACGGTAGAAAAAATGGGCATACTGGATGGGCCTTGCGGTCCTTATCTGTCATCAACTTCTATGTTTCTATGTTTCTATGTCAGTGAGCAGAAGTAGGGAGGTAGAGATTGAGTAAGATTTCCTAAAACCAGACTGAAAGGGGGTGATGAAAGAGGAGAAGTCAAGGAAGGAAGGAAGAGAGCTGAGATAGAACAAGGTGTCCCTGCAGCTTAGCTAGGACAGGAAGGAGAGAGACAGGATGGTAGTTGCCAGAAGAACAGAGATCACCACCTTTAGGGAAGGGAATGACAGTAGCCTGTTTCCAGGTCTTAGGTACAGTGGCAGAAGAAAAGGGAAGATTGAGGAGAAGGGTGACAGGCAAAGCGACAGCAGGGGCTGAGTCACAGCATTGGATTGGGGTACAGGGGGCCCACCTGGAAAGTTCATACAAGGACCCACCTGGAAAATCAATAGAGAAGGGTCCAGTGTGACTACTCACATAAGTATTCCACTAATATTTGATACACTGACTCTGTGTTTGCATCTTACAATGATATGTAGTGCCCAAAATACCCCATTTAATTAGAAATAGATGATAAATGTAAATATTTTCAAAGTTTTAAAGGTGGCCAAGTATCCAACAGAGGGGGGCCCACCTGGAAATTTACAGGTATCCAGGTGGGCCAGTCCGACTCTGGGCTGAGAGAAGTAGTAGTTTATGATCAAGGCCATCAGGGTTGCCACCTGTATGAAAATTGAGGGCAAGCAAGGATGTGAGTATTGGTGAGACCTCATCTGGAATACTGTGTCCAGTTCTGGAGGCCGCATCTCCGTAAAGACACAGACAGGGTAGAGGCAGTTCAGAGAAGGGCAACAAAAATGGTGCAAAGCCTGCACCATATGTCATATGAGGAAAGACTGGAGGACCTCAATATGTAAACCCTGGAGGAGCAGAGGAAAAGGAGGGTATGATAGAGACCTTCAAATATCTCATGGGCATGAATAAGGTACAGTAGTGTAGCATCTTTCAGAAAAAGAGATGTTCTAGAACAAGGGGTCATAACATGAGGCTGAAAGGAGGTAGACTAAGGGGTAACATGAGGAAGTATTTCTTCACAGAAAGGGTGATGGATGCATGGAACAGCCTCCCAGCAGAGGTGGTAGGGGAAAATACTGTACGGGAATTCAAAAATGCACGGGAGGCATAGGGGAATTCTAGTGATTGGAAAGATATTAAAGCCAGAGATCAAGTAGGGTCTGTGGTTTCTGCAGCAGGTGAAAAGAATAGGCAGACTGGTTGTGCTTAGCAATCCTTATCTGCCATAAATTTCTATGTTTCTACATGCTGGATAGAATGAAAAACAACAAAATCAGGAAGATGCCAAGATGGTGCAATAACAGTATTAGGAAAATGATTAGGATACAGAAAAGGGCATATAAAAGAGCAAAATAGATCATACTCAAGAATTTTAGGATAAACATGGACAGCTAATAAAGGAGTGTAAAAAAGAAATAAGAAGATTGAAATGGAGCCAAGTAGAGCAACCAAAGTGAAAGATAGTTATAAGTCCTTCTACAGTTATATAAATGAGAAACGAAACATGAAATCACAGGTACAACCCCTGATAGAAAATGGAATAATAATGAATGATGAGAAAGACATGGTGGACACTTAACTCATTCTTCTGTAGTGTCTATCAAGAAAAAAGGTGGCATTATAGCAGAAAATGCTGATCCAGAATAACAATGCAAAAAGATGACATCATGAGGAGATTAAAAGCTCTAAAGCCAACAAAAGCATTGGGGCTGGATGGTATGCGTCCCAGAGTTATAAAGGAATTGACAGAGGAATCGGCAGCATTCATATTAGTTATTTTCCAGACATCAATGGACACTGGACAAGTGGTCAATAACTGGACAGAAGTTACAGTGGTTCCATTATTTAAAAAAAGGGTCAAGATCCAGTTATATGAACTACAGACCAGTGAGCTTGATGTTGGTAGTGGGCAAGGTCTTTGAAGCGATTATTAAGGAGGAAATTGAAACCTTTATTGTTAATAATGAACTATTGGACAAACCACAATGTAGTTTTAGGTGAGGTAGATCATGCCAAACAAATTTGATACATTTCTTCAAAACAGTGAGCAGTGCCTTGGATGGGAGTTTAAGAGTGGATGTAATTTTTTTGGACTACAGCAAGGCATTTCACAGCATTCCCAATTTTGAACTATATACAAAACTACAAGAAATTGGTAAATAACAGATTGGTGAGGAGGACGGGTCATTTACTCATGTGCTGTGCTTTGCCCACTGCCTGAATTTAATAGTACAAGATTACCCCAAGAAAAATAGTGAGATTGATGTAATGCTGACCTCGGGCTGCCCCTTGTATGGACATTTTAGCTGTTCCACAAAGGCCAGAATTGAACTTAAAGACCTACAGATAAAAAATGGAATGCCACAGCACTAGTTAAAGCAGAGGAAGGCCACACAGTGGAGTTCCACTTTATATACTGTATGCTGGAAGAGCAGTTTGAGCAATACAGGGCCTTAACTTGACTTCACCATGTTGCATACAGATCGTGACATAACCTCTCTCTCCCTCACTATGGATTAATGGCACCTGATGCACACCCTTATCCAAATACTACAATATTATAGCCCCTCAAACATTCTAGCCATGCAGTAAGTACTACAAATGCCTGTATCAGTCGGGTAACACCACTGATTCGTGTGCTACAGCAAACACTACTGAACATCAGGGTGCAGTTCAATCAGAAGAGAGATAGCACAGGCAGTGATCTTGTAAAGGGGATGACTGAATGTGTGCACTGACCAACATTTGTACAGAATGGTGGAGTCCAATGTTTACAATGTGGCAACCATATTAGATCACCATTATAACATGCTTCAGGGCATTCTTTATTTGTGGCCTCATCGTTTTCTGCCACAGCTACCAACACAAAGTTATCCTCATCCTCCACCAGCTCCATATGTACTCAACAGCACCATCGGCCAAGCAGTCACATTGTTATAAATTCTCTATGGGCAATTATTTCTCAGGTGGGTGTGTCCAGCAAAAAGGTTCCTCCATCTCATCGAGAGAGCCAGATGTCTGCTGCCTTGGTTGTGCTTCTTAAAAATGTGAAAGTGTTTAAATAGTGGGGTGTTAAAAAGTAATCTCTGAGTTGTAACCTTTTCTAGAAGGCTAAATTATATATTTTTAGCAACTGTTAATGTATAAAAAGAGTATGAAGAATGATTTACTGACTTTTTTTCTCTCACCATCTCTTTCCCTTTTCTCACCTTTTTTCTCTTTCTCTCTTCTAGCTTTTATAAATGCAGCTGAGCACTGTGCCACGTGAAAGAATCACTGCCTCACAGCAGAAGCCAGTTTGCAGTATAAGGAAAAAAGTGCAATTTGAATGTACAGTGAGAAGGTATTTATCTAATGCCCACAGCCTATAAACTGACCTAGTAGGATAAATGAAACTATGAGCTGAGATGAATACGAACTCTTTGAAGTACTATTGTAAATAGTATTTCATTTGTATTTCCATCCATAACAGCATGTTATTTATCGTAATGTATATATGTCTATGAGGTGGAGTACACTTTTTAATACTGTTGCACTGTGAGTTAAACGATGATGCTATTGAATGTAAAAAGAGATTTCCCCTTTTTTGCAAGGTTATCTTATAGAGTTGCTGTTAATATTTTCCGATGCTGGTGAAGGTTATCTGAATATCGAACTGGCAACCATGTGTTCATGAGATGCTTCCTTGTGTTCTCCCTCTCTCTTCTGTCAGAGAGATGCTGGTGATGGTCTCTGAAGATGCTTGTTTTTCTTTTTCTCTGTCTTTCACTCTCTCGCAGAGATACCAGTGGCAGTCTCTGAAAACTGAAATGGTAGAACCATGTGTCGATCAGATGCTAGCGTGTGTTTTCTCTTTCTGTCAGAGAGATGCTGGCAAGGGTCTCTGAATACTGAAATGCCAAAACTGTATGTTAATACTTTCTTGTTTTTTTTTTTTTTCTGTCTCTCTCTCTCTCTCCTTCTCCCCCCTCCAACTCATCCACCCTCATCCCTACAGGTTCTTGTAGCTTAATTAGCTCTTATCTGTCCTGGTAATCTTATTTTGGACAAGACCTGTACCCATGGTTACATCCACTGTTGAAATGGCAAGTAACCTAAAGGCTCTTGTAGCTTGACTAGCTCATATCTTTCCTATTTCTATGAATCCCTCGCAGGAGTAGTAATGTTTTCTTCACCACTTCTGTCCTTCTCCTGTCACTTGATTGCTTCACTTACAACACTGGAAGACTCTGTTCCTGACTTGAGACAGTTGTTCCATTTGTTCTACATTACTTTATTTATTCATTCAGCTCCAGACTCACACACCACAGGACATGGCCACACAGTCTGAACCCATCTCTGTGTCCACCTGGGAACCTATCTCATATGATATACCCACCACTGTGTTTCTTTTTAGTTCAACACTTCTCTCAGGAGATAAGCAGCAGTACTCCCCCTAAGGATGTGATTAATTTTTTCTGGCTTTTTACATTTTATAAGGACCTCTATGAAGGGAACTTTGTGGCCCTCCTGTTTATGACTGGGAAGAGAAATGCCTTTGTCATATACATTGCTGAGGCTGTGTCTTCAGTGGGTACCAAGGTCACAGTGAAATATCTGAAAAGGAATAGAAGCAATACATACAGTTCTGCTGATGAAGACATGGCTGAATATTCCATGCAACCACTGAAAGACAATGTGTCATAATGTAATGACCCTGTACCATTACCAGTGATTCGGCACTTGCCCTTTCCAGAAGAGGACTTCACCCACTTAAATCATGCCATGTCAGGATATAATATATCCTTCAAATGAATAATCATTTTTAGGGCTGTGGGTGGAGCCTACAGCACTATTGCGATCACTCAGAAGCTGTAAAAAACAGCCAATCATGGAACCTTCTGTTGGACTTTTGGAAGTATCCTTCCAAAAGCCCAATGGAGCTGGAACCCCTCCTCCACAATCGGCCACTACGGAATAACAGCTGCACTATTTTGGCTGTTACTTCCGCATTCCGGTGCATGAACTGCACATGCGTGACTCGCGCACATGCGCAGTTCTGCTGGCACCTTCCGCATTCCAGTGCATGAACTGCACATGAGCAACTCATATGCATGTGCAGTTCTGCTGGTGCCATCATGTTGTGAATGGCAAGATGCCATTCATCACAACTGTGCACATGTGAGTGCCGCGCATGCGCAGTTGCATTGCCAGCACCAGCTCCATGGCATTCTGTGCCCCCATCAACTCAAGTGGCACACTGGGAGCCCACCCCAGTGTGCCAAAAGATTTATCTGTGACCCCCCCCAACTCATGTGGAACACTGGAAGCCCACTCCAGTGTGCCCACAGATGTTTATTTTTATCCACCGACATCGGGATGCCCAATCTCCGTGTCAGCATTATGTGCACCCCCCCCCACACACTCATGTGGTACACTAGGAGCCCACCCAAAGTGTGCCTAATTTTTTCCTTCCCCCCACCCATCAACATTGGGGTGCTCAATCTCATGTCAGCATTCTGCACAAGCCCCCAGTTTCGAGGCACACTGGGAGCTCACCCAGTGTGCCCAAATGTATTCTTTTTCGTTTTCTGTAAAAAGAAAACAGTTTCTCATTGTCACTGCACTGGTTTCTTCCCTATAAACATGAAAATGGACCCTTGTCATCACTGCAGTCCCCTCCTCTCCCATCCCCACCCTCCCACTGGCACTGACCTCCCACACACACCCTTACTCCCATACTTACCTCCGGAGGTTGGCACCCTCTTCTTCTCTGGACCAGGACATGTCTGCACTCTTCAAAGCTGAATCATGAACTGAAGAATCAAAGTATGACATAAAGCCATTCAAAGGTGTTTTCAACTTATGCCAATAAATCATCCATTTCTTGGAATTTTTGCCCCAAATTTTCAACATGGGGTTCTTGAGACCCCATCTCATAAAAACTGTCATTGTCATTTTGTTACTCGGTCATGAAAGGTGATTTTGCAGTCACTGTGCAGAATCATCTTTCAGGATCGATTCATGAAATGATAATACCACTGTTCATGAGGTGGGGTCTCAAAAAGCCCATGTTGCAAATCTGGTGAAAAAGTTCCAAAACATGACTGCATTCCGGGCGTGCATTGTGCTGTTTCTACACATGCTCCAAACTTCACTCCACATTTTCATTTTTGCACACCTCCTTCAAAACAGTACAGCTGTCATTTTCCACAACCTGCCCAAAACGTGTTTTCGCACCTGTGGTGCAGAATAATGCATTTGCTCTGTGAAATCACCTTTCAGAACAAGTGAACAAAATGACACTGGCACCGTTCATGAGGAGGAGTCCCAAAAAGGCCATGTTGAAAATTTGGTGCACCACATCCAAAAAGTGACCAAGTTACACCCGGGCGTTGAAACATTCCTACGCACATGTGTAACTTTGGTCACTTGATAGCCTTTCACAGCCCTGTCGGCTCTGGCTAGAGTTTGTTGCAGTTGTCACAGTAGGATTTATGCTGATCTGGACAATATTGCTTA
The DNA here is from genome assembly GCA_016271365.2 of Neoceratodus forsteri. NCBI lineage: Eukaryota > Metazoa > Chordata > Ceratodontiformes > Ceratodontidae > Neoceratodus > Neoceratodus forsteri. Next base: position 1,307,300,749 of record CM057449.1, read on the forward strand.
TACTTGATAAGGTTGCAGTATATTGCCTTACAGAATGGCATGATTAATAGAAAGTTTGCATACATACTTTGATCCTATGTATAATTAGAACAAGTCACTTTTCGTGTAAAATGTCAGTTAGCCATCTCCATGTGATGGGTTTAGAAAATGTGGTCACAAATATCCTGAACAGATACCTGTGGTCTGGGCATACCTCTCAATTTCTCTGCATAAAAATTCATAGCACTGGGCTTCAAAATTCAGAGCAAATGGCCAGGATGTGTAGCACTTTCTTATTTAAAAAGTAACATGTCTACAAATAGAGAGTCTCATATATGTAGTGTAAAGGAATGTTTCTAGAAGTTAAGTGAATGATTTAATAGCTTTTGTGTCCAGAAATAGGTCTAACGTTATTAAGAATATCAATAAACCTTTGCAGAACAAGGTTAAATTCAAGTGTAAAAGTTATAGTGCTATGCGAAATTCATAGCACTTGAGAGGTACAGTATGGTTCTGGGGAGCTGACAGTGGGGAAGGGGGCTAGGCCCAGCACCATTTTTCTCAGGGTTCAGAGTGTTCTTAATCTTCCAGTCCTTCATAATGCATTATTTGGGGGGCAAGACCAAGACACATGCAGGTGTGTTGCCCTGATCCCACACAGTGTTCAGCAGAGGTAACTGTTTGTTGGGTTATATATAGGATAGTGCATGGGGAACGGTTGACAACAGGGCTATTCTTTCACCGAGTTGGCACTATGACAACGGATTACCTCGAGGCGCAGCTTGAGAGGTAATCTGTTGCATAGTGTAACGAATGCCCTATTGTCAACTATTTCCATGCACTCTCTATAGTGTATGGTGGAACATCGTTTTTTGGGGGAAAAAAAAACAATTACTAGAAGGAAAAATAATTTACATTGTGAACGTTTTCACACTAACCATCAATATTGCCCCCGATATTGCTGCTTTCGCCATGTGTCCTGTCTATTGAGTGAACCCTAACTGTCAAATGCTGCGCGAGAACACAGTGTGACGTTCACAGTACAGTAGAAAACATCATTCTGTTGTACTGCTAACGTCACTAGTGTGTGACTACGAGGTTTCGAAAACGATCGATTTCGGTGGAGAACGACGTTCCACCATACACTATAATGTTTTTATGATTGTGGCCATTTTGAAAACTCTTACTGTACCACAACTTTTACATTTGCACCATGAATTACTGGCAGTGGTTCTGTGGTCCTCATCACATATTACCTTCTACTGGTGTGCGGGTAGGGGGTGACAGTTGAAAGTACAACTCTTTGTGCCATCTCAGATGTATCTCTCTGAGCCAGTAATTCCAGAGTACCTAGGACCTGTACCCAGTTTGTGATTATTTTTTCTACTGTTTGTTTGGTTAAATGTTCAGTGATTGGGTCCAGCAGGTTCAATCATTATTTTATACTTAACAGAAAAGTGTTCAAACCAAAGGGTCCCTCTTTCTTCTACTTCCCATGCTCAGCTCTGTCCCAATAGGGTATTTCAGATTAACATTGTTTTTGCTGTTCATAACGCATAGAAGGTTTAGCAATAAATTCTTGTTTTTGAGTATTATGCCATAGTTATAAAGAGTGCACTCATTTTTTTACATGTATTTTTTTGTTTTTCCAATATGCATTTTATCACAAGGGCATTTAATCCTGTAAACAGGTACAGACTTGCCATTAATGTTATAATGAAATGTGTTTAATGTTTAATGTGTAATGGATTATGAACCATGAAATAACAGACTGTGGTGAATATATTTATAGATAAATAAACTAAAGAAAGGAAAAAAATATCAAATTTAGAAAAGGCACAAAGACTAGAGCAAGTAAGTGTGGCTCAGTATTCCTAAGAAACATATGATGTATAGAATTAAAGCAAGTGATCATAAAGGTGTAAATATGATGAAATATTTATTTATTACAGAAAACAGACTCCCTGATGAAGGGTCATTACCCAAAATGTAGGACAGCTTATGTCTGGATGTGAAAGATTAAAATAAAGAAGTTTACTGTTTATAAAAAACTTTGGTGAGTGGGTCTGATATGTCCAATTCCCTGATAGTAATCTAACCTGTGTTGAATGGAGACCTCTCCCATAGTTGGACACTTGCTACTTTAATTTGTTTTTATCTGGCCAGCCCAGTGGCACTAAGGGTTGAGGCGCTGGACACCACACCTCACACCACACTGGTGACCCTGGTTCGGGAATGAGCTCAGGTGCCAGGGGTCAGCAGGGGAGGGAGAGGACTGAGCATCTGGAGGACTGCTCTACTCTCCCTGGTGAGGGATCCAGGGCTTCTCCAGCACAGTAGAGACCCTCGGTGGAGACTGGGGCTAACACTAGTATGGGAGTAACAACATGGGAGCAGCGTGGCAGATGTCTATGGGTAGCCGTGTTGATGTCATTGCACAGCTGCACTCCTGGGAGTAAAAGAAGAAAGAATCTCCAGCCTTGGGGAAAGGTGAAGGCTCTTCCTGTGCCTCGGCCACACTCTTGCATCGGGCTCACTATCCAGGGCCCTCCTTCCGACTCCAGCCCGGTGCATTGGATTATAGATAGAGTGCCAGGGCATAAGGTGGACCCACCTCGGGAGGCTCAGAGCTGAGGGATCTGCTTGGCTGGATTGGCCTGGAAATGGTGAGCTTCAGACTGGGAGGTAGAGCTGTGACATAGGAGGTAGTTGGAGAGAGTTCCTCAGGTGCCCGGTGTATAGAGTTTAAAAGAAAAAATTACTCACCTTAGTAATGTTGTTTCTTCTAATGGAGTCTTGCTATATTATGACAATTGCAGTTTGTCCCACCATTAGAACTGCTCTGGAGGTGAAAGGGTTAACTACCATTTTAAGAATGGAGTTTAGAGCGTGAGCTTGGTTAGAGAAGCTCTCTCTGGATAATTTCAAACTGAAACTGTCAGATCTTTACGAGCAAAAACTCACTAAGGTTCTGTGTGGAAGCTGTAACCTACACTAGCCAACTGGCTACCTAAATATTAACACATATTCCTGGTCCCAACACAAAGACTCAAGTCAGGGAACCAGAAAATAATAAAATAATAAAATAAGGTAGAATAAAACACCACACCCCAAAACCCCAAAAGGGGTGAAAAACATATAATGGGCATAACCGGTGCCCATACTGGACTGCCCACCCCATACCCAAGTAGAAGTTCTGAGAGGGGCAGGCTGGGGGGGAGGTCATAATATAGCAAGACTCCATTAGAAGAAACAACATTACTAAGGTGAGTAATTTTTTCTTCAAACAACATGAAGTCTTGCTATATTATGACAATTGCAGAATACACAGCAGTACCTCCATGGAGGAGGGACAGAACCTACTTAGGGAATAGGCTCTGAAGCACGGCTGTGCCAAATCTAGCATCCCTCCTGGCCTGGATATCCAAGGAGTAATGCTTGGTGAAAGTGTGTACCGTTTTCCAGGTAGCTGCTTGACATATCTCTAAAATAGGGATGTCTCTGGCAGCAGCTATAGACGCAGCTGTACCTCTGGTAGAGTGAGCCCTCAGGCCTGAAGGGGGAACCTTTCCCAGTTTTTGATAACAAAATTGGATACAAGAGACAATCCACCTGGCAATGGATCTCTTAGTGGCAGGTTTACCTTTTCCAACCTCACCAAAGTGAGAAAAGTTGGAGGGATCGAACCTATGACCCTTGGTACGCTCTATATAGTAACTAAGGGCCCTCTTAACATCTAAACTGTGCAACCTGCTCTCACCAGAGGAGGAATGGTCAGTAAAGAACACTGGAAGGAGATAGATTGGTTAAGATGGAAGTCTGAAACCACCTTAGGCAAAACCTCCTGTTAGTCCTAAGGACTACTTTATCCCTGTGAAGGAAATAAAGTCAGTCTCCACTGACAAGGCTTGTAACTCACTTATGCACCTGGCAGAAGTGATGGCTACTAGAAAACAGTTTTCCAAGTCAAATACTTGAGCTCTGCAGAAGACAGAGGCTCAAAAGGAGGTTGCATCAACTGAGCAATGCAAACATTAAGATCCCAGGCAGGGGCGGGTCCCTGAAAGGTGGATTAGTGAAAGTAATCCTTGAAAAACTTGGAAAAAACAGGGTGAGTGGAAAGAGAAGAGGGCTTTCCTGCTGAAATAAAAGCAGAGACAGCTGCCAAATGAACTTTCAGGGTAGCTGGTCTCAGGCCCAAAGAATTAAGATGGACCATATAGTCCAGAACAATGGGCAAATCAGCAGATTCCAGGGAAATATGCTTCCCCGAGCACCAGATGGAAAACCTTTTCCATTTAGAATTATAAGTGGCCCTAGTGGAAGGCTTCCTGGAAGCCTTCAGGATGTCGAGAACACCTTGAGAAAGGTGTAGGTCAGCAAACTCTAACTCCTCAAGAGCCAGGCCTTGAGGTTGAGGTTGAGATTCGGATACCAAACCCTCCCTGGGCACAAGATAACAGATTGTGTCTCCTGGGGAGCACAGGGAAGATGGACTGTTAAGGACAGAAGGAGTGGGTACCAGGGCTGCCTGGCCCAATCTGGAGCAATCAGAATCATCCTGCAAGGCTGGGATCTGATTTTGACTAGCACCTTGAATAGGAGAGGGAAGGGAGGAAAAGCATATAGAAACTTCCCTTCCCAATCTAGGAGAAAGGCATCCAGAGGGACTGAGCCCATCACTGGGGGCCTGCAACAAAACAGTGGAAGTTGGTGATTGTCTGGGGCTGCGAAAAGATCTATCTGAGGGGTGCCCCATCTGGCAAAAACTATCCCCAGTACTTGGGGATCCAGTGACCATTCGTGATGGCCCTGGGAAATCCTGCTGAGAGCATCTGCCAGGACATTGTCCTTTCCTGGGAGGTGAACTGCTATGAGGGAAGTGTTCAGGGAATAAGCCAGAGACCATAACTTCATTGCTTCAGTGCACAAGGCCGAAGACCGAGTGCCCCCTTGTTTGTTGATGTACCACATTGTGGTGGTGTTGTCTGTTCTGACTTGCACCACTTTGTTCTGAACAGATGAAAACACTTGAAGTGCTAGAAAGACAGCTCTGAGTTCCAGCAAATTGATGTGGAGCAGAGATTCCTGAGGGGACCACACTCCTGAGTGGAGAGGTCGCATGTGAGCACCCCATCCCAGAAGGGATGCATCCATAGTGAGGGTCAAGGAATGTGACAGAGGATGAAGGGACCCCAGTCTTAAATTGCTCTGATCCTGCCACCACTGAAGGGCCTGGATCAGGGTTCGAGTCACTGGGACCAACTTGGAAAGGGATCTTTTCTCTGAGACCAAAAGGCTCTCAAGTGAAACTGAATGTCCCTCATCTGAAATCTTGCTCCTTGCACTACAGCTGTGGAAGCAGCCATGTGCCCTAGGAGCTGTAAGAAGTGCCTTGCTGGTCGAGAGACCTGCAGAGTGAAGGAGGAGGCCAGAGCCACCTGGGTTCCTTACCCTCTCTAAGGGTAGGAAGGCTCTGGCCTGCTTTGTGTCCAATTCTGCACCTATGAAGGTGAGTACCTGAACAGGGTTCCAGAACTGACTTTGGAAGATTGAGCAAGAAGCCCAGAGGTGAGCAGCTGCTGGGTAACTCAGCAGGTGTGATTTGACCTGTTCTGGAGACTGGCCTACAATGAGCCAGTCGGAGATAGGGAAAAACAGCAATCCTTTGCCTTCTTAAATGAGCAACTGCTACTGCCAGACATTTTGTGAATACCCTTGGGGCAGAGGAGAGGCCGAAGGGCATTGCTCTGAACTGGTAGTGACCTGAGGGCAGTTCGAATCTGAGGTACTTTCGTGGGAGCTTCTGATTAGAACATGGAAATAGGGCATCCTTGAGGTCCAGGGAAGCTAGCCAGTCCCTGGCCTTAGAGAAGGTAAAATCATTGCCAGAGTCACCATTTTGAACTTTGGTTTCAAAAGGTGCTTGTTCAGATATCTTAGGTCTAAAATGGCCGCCATTCTCCTGCTTTTTGGGGTAAGGAAATATCTGGAGTAAAGACCCTTGCCCTGGTGTAGGGGAACCCTTTCTACAGCTCTGAGAGCTAGGAGGTTGAGACTTCTGTTTCTAAGGTAAAAGTCTCTAGAGGGTTTGCAGGTGGAAAAATCTGGCTCTCATCTTTGGAAATGTTTTGAAGCTGAGAACCAGACCCTACTTACTACTTCCAGAACCCATTTGTCTGATGTTAGAGACTCCTAATCCTAGAGAGTAAGCCAGCCTGCCCCTACAGGTGTGGAGAATTGGCCCTGGGCACCCCATCAGGTGCCTGTTTGGCAGGGGCTTTAGTCTGAGGGGTGGGAGCAGACCTACTTGCACCCTGTCTGCCTCTGCCTCTGAAAAACCCCCTCTTGAGCATAAGCAGAAGAAGCCTGGGTTTGGTAAAAAGGCCTGTGAAAGGGCCTACCTCTACCCCTGGGGGTCTGCTTCTGAGGAGTGGCTTGCCGCTCCTTGGCTTGTGCACTCCTGTAAGTTGTTCTGTATTCATCCATTTTCTTCATGTAATTCTCTGTCTGCTCCCAAACAGAGAATTCCCCACTACAGGAAAATCCATAGCCTTAGACTGGGTATCCTGTGACAAGTTAGTACACCTGAGAAGCTAACCTACGAGGCCACAGATGTAGACCATGACTCTAGAGGATACATCATTAGAATCCACAGCAGCATGGAATTGCACCTTGGAAGCCTCAATACCATCAGAAGCCACCTGCTCCAGCTCCTTGACAAGCTGGCCAGGGGCCTGTTTAATGAAAGCCATGACAGTGTCCCATCTAGATTTTTGGTATCTTGCCACATAAGCCATGTAATTTGCTTGTCTGAGTCCCAAGGACGCTGCCATGTATTGTTTTTTAGCCATGGCATCAATCTTCCTGGAGTCCTTGTCAGGAGGATGTGAAGCCAGGGAATGTAGCTTTATCACAGGCTGCAGCCTGAACTACCCTAACTGTGTGAGAGGCCTTCGGCACCATGCAATTCTGCTAAAGTTGGACCAGTATAACATTCTGTGGTGATTTGCATATGCAGCCCATGATGCTCTGCATTGTGGGGGCATGTGTGATTTGTATTTTCTTGAAACTTGGCTTCCCAGCCAAATGCCCTTTAGGTAACCCTTGCCTCAGTGTTTATGCACAGAGGTTCTTTGTCTTTAAATAGTTTTTATTTTAATGGGTTCACCACAATATATCCAGGCACACTGCCTTGGGGTAGCTGGTCCATTCCACTGGGGTGACAAACAGAAGAGGCATACTGATGAGTCCTGGTAGGGACGAAACACGTGTCTATGTCTTCTGTTAGCACCCTTTGCAAACTGTGTGAGAAGCCTTTCGGCACCATGCAATTCTGCTTAAAGTTGGACCAGTATAACATTCTGTGGTGATTTGCATATACAGCCCATGATGCTCTGCATTGTGGGGGCATGTGTGATTTTGTATTTACTCCAACATGACTGCATTGCTGTGAAAGAAAGTCTGTATCAGGACCTGACAAAGTGTACCTCCTGTCCATCTTTTTGTCAACAGGAGGCACAGAATTAGGGGCTTTTAGAATTTTTATTGTTTGCTTCCTAAAAGACTTATGTAAGGGGATAGATAATCTCCTAGACTCTGGGATATCCATAATTTCCACAAAATCAGGTTCCTTTTGCTCATCCACAGCTTCCTCTAATGGGAGCTGGAAGGTTTCAGCAACCTTTTTATAAAACAAAAAATGAGAATGGGACTCAGAAAGCATAGGGGGAGATTCTAAAGGTCTGTCTGGGGAGATGTCCGGTTCAATGGGCACATCCAGACTCTCAAAGTCACAGTCACACTGTTCATAATCCTCCTCCCCCTCCTCTGGTTCATAAAAATCTCCAATATCATATTCTTGAACCGGTGGAACCGACCGAACTGACCTCCTACCAGACAGTGGCGGTTCGGACGGAACCGGAGAAAGTGACTGTACAATTTGTAAAGCTTTTGCTATTTCTGCAGCAGTTGGAGAAGGAATTTTGGACTCCATACCTGCTGATTTTTCAGTTTTCTTTGCTGGAACTGGCTCCTCAGAGCCAGCTTTACGTTGGCCCGAGGAAGTCTCGCCCTGGTCAGAGGGCACTCTCTCCGGTTCGGTTGGCACCGAACCGGGCTGGCCATCCGGGTCAGCGGACTTTTTGGCCTCTCGTTCCCTGAGCCTGCCCATTCTCTTATCCAGGGTGGCTGCAGGGAAATTCTTACAAATCTGGCAGTCTGAATTGAGGTGGTCAAACCCCAGACAATAAACACATGTGTGTGGGTCAGCCTTGGCAAAGGCTTCTCCAGAACACTACAGTGTTGAAACCCAGTGGGCCCGGTTTTTCTTTTGGGTTTCTCAGACATGATGCCAGCCTAACCAACAAACCTGTCCTTTAACGGCAGTGCTGTGCAAGATAACTTTATCGGTTCCCAACCGTGTCACGGGTCGTGGAAAAACGAATGAAATCCGCTTTTTTTAGAACCATAAGAACCAGGAACCACACTCTAAAAGCTTTAAAATGCTTAAACTTTAAAGTTTAACCAACCTGATCGGTTCGAACTGAACCGATAACATTCTAAGTTCCACAGAAATAAAACCTGTCTATTACTTACAATACCACAGACAGAGCTTGAACCGATCGGTTTGCGGTTAAAAATAATAATACTCATGGTTGAATTTAACGAGAAAATACTGTTTAAACCGAGAAATGAACCGAGCAGTAGGAGAAATCTCCGGAGCGACTGTTCAGTGAGGCGGAGTAAAGAATCTGACAGTTTCAGTTTGAAATTATCCAGACAGAGCTTCTCTAACCGAGCTCGCGCTCTAAACTCCATTCTTAGAATGGTAGTTAACCCTTTCACCTCCGGAGCAGTTCTAATGGTGGGACAAACTGCAATTGTCATAATATAGCAAGACTTCATGTTGTTTGAAAAAATTGTTTTTATCTTAGGTCAGCTGAGCTGGGAAGTCGGCTTCCATAGTTAGATAATGTAAACTTATTATGATGGCATCCATGTTATTCACTGTATGAGTTTAAGAAAATGCAGTTAAAATAAAATATCTTCTTCAATTAAGTTATTAGTTGGTATCTATCTTATTCATATAGTCCTGCTTATCTGTGCAACAAATGTCATCAGGGAAAACCAGCAGATGCAATATATAACTAAACAGTGACATTGTCTTGTTGATGACATTGTCATGTTGGTGACATAATGGTGTCCTACGTTGAAATGTTAAATAATGACTCACAGGTGTGGATGAAGCATATATGATGAAATATTGCAAGCTACCACACCTAAAGAGAAGACAGAGGCATTGAAATAGTAAAATTATTTTATCATTGAAAACAACAAATTTGACACCATGGACACTGTTACCCATGTGATAGTTTCCATATGATAACTTAAAGTCATTTTTTTCATAACTTAGAAATGATTAACTATCTTTATCTTTCGAATTACACAAGTACTATATAGTATGTAGTTATTGTAAATAAGGCATAGTTATGAAAATTGAACAAACATTTTTGGGGGCACGAATGTCACACTTCGTCCCTCAAGTATTTTTACACAGCTGTGTTTTGCGTGTGTGTGTGTGTGTGTGTGTGTGTGTGTGTGTGTGTGTGTGTGTGTGTGTATGACAAGATGGGCATGTAGATAGACAGACAGACAGACATACTTACATACTTACTTACATATAAATATTTGGTATTATAGACAAAATGACATGAAATAAATTGTTTGCAGTAAATTTTGTATTAATAAATAATGCATACATAACAAAAATAACACATAAGAAAACAATATTAAAGAATGACAGTATAAACAGAATACATCATAAGTAACTTAGAGACAGATAAAATAATTTACCATCCAGAGTCTTAAAATACATCACAACTTCAAAAATATCATAGAAATAGTTCAACATAACATTCCAGTTAACTACTTATTTTTGTAATTGCAAGAAGAAGAACAAACTTTTATTTAAAAATTCCATTTTATCTAATAACATAAACCTGATTCTTTCATTGTTTGCATTTATCCCCATGTATTTTGACCATTCTTCTATTGAAGGGATTAGCATAGTTTTCCATTTTGCAAGTAACATGCTCTTGACTCCTAAAAGAGCAGTTAAAATGCAACGTTCTAGCTCCCTGCTCATTTTAATATTATTTGGAAAAACACCTAATTGGAGCAACAAGAGAGTGAAGCATACATTAACTTTTGTTACTCATGAATTTGTTCCCAGAAATGTATGATTCTAGGGTATTTCCCCAACACATGGGATAGATCAGCATGGTGGTGCGAGCATCTTCAGCAGCGACCATTGGGCAAATGTCCTAAGATTTCTAGCTGAGAGGGAGAATATTAATAATAATGTAATATTTTATACTGTATTAGTTTGCTCTGCACTCCTTAACTAGCTCAGCAGGTTGCACACTTGCCTCTGAGGCTGGAAGATCAGAAGGTTGTGGATTCTAGACCCACACTGGGAACATGGGATAAATCCCAATGCTGACACAGCAGTGCATCATGAGGGGGGGTGCTGCACTCCTGAGGTGCCATCTTTCAGATGAGATGTTAAATCGAGGTCCTGTCTGCCTGTTCTGGTTGTTGTTCAGGTGGACGTTAAAGATCCTATGTCACCTCTCAAAAAAGAGGAGGGGGATTTTTTTTATTGAAGGAGTCACAAACATGAATTACACAATATGTACAGTAGAAAAGAAAAAAATGTCAGGCACAGACTATTATATAATCACAGACTGGCAATGAATCAATACGTATGCTTGATATATACATGAAGGAACACATGGGCCTGAAAATGATCATTACTAAGCATTGTTACAGCCATAATTACAAATAATTATTTATATTTTATGAAAAAGGCTAAGCCCTTCCACCACATTTGTTCTGTATGGTATAGGTGTTTAGATAAATCTACGTTGTATACAGTACATGTCCAGCAATGCTTTTTCACATACAGTAGTAATGTGAAAACAGGGAAGGGCATCTTTTGTTGTCAAAGCATCCATTGAACTCTTGCCTGCCATAGATAAAACTTCAATACAGCAAACAATAACGTTAACATTACTGCATAGAATTGTGACAATCTATTGTCATAATCACTTAACATCAATTTCTCATAATTAATATTTTTTTTAACCACCCTAGGTTTCATGTTTAGGACAAGAAATTCTATAGGTTTCATGAGTAAGAACATTCTAGGGAAAAGTATTCTATGGTTTCTACTGTATTAATGCAATCAGAATGGGGCATAATCTTTGCTCCAGGGCTTTATGCTTACTATTACCTTATACATTCAACCTCCTGTATGCACTCAGCCAGACGACTTCACACATTTTGTGCAGGGGGGCCGGGGGGATTCTTTTCTCACTCAGCATGGCCATTACTTTTGTTGTTTTTTAGGAGTGTACAGTTCTTGAATTTGGGCTCTCCTGGACCTGTTTTCCCCAGAATATTTAACTACAGCAGTTTTTTACTGAATGTTGTTCTACATAGTCTGGAAATATCCCATTTATACAATGATGTTGGGGGTTATCTATCCATTTTCCTGAACCTTGCCAGTTATTTAAAACCCAATTGTGCATCAGGGAATCAGAGATACCTAGTACTGGTTTGATGGATTGTGACATGAACAAGGTGTGGAAAAATATTACAGGGTCAATCATTCCTAGTGTGACAGGGAGATCCTGCCACTCTTGAGGATTGACCTTTTCTTAAATATGATGCAACAGTTCTTCTATTTCTTAACCTAATCTATCCCTTACAATTTCTAGTCCATAAGGTTGACCACCTATGGGCACCCCTCCCCTTTCTTGACTATGCTATAGTGTCCTTTTTAATTTTCCTTTTCCCTCTCAGGTCCTCATACAGCGAGATTATTGTAGTGACCTCTGAGCTGATATAAAACAACAGGCTATGTTCCTTGTTATTGGATTTAGTATGCAATAGCACTATGTCATAAAATACCTAGATGTATATTCCTTATGTGTATGAAACCTGTAAGTGTTGAAAATACCTTGGCACTAGGTGTTTTTGATAAAGGTAAATAGTACTAGCTGACTGTATTACAGACTTTAATTTACTGGGGTAGAGATATCAGGAAACCCCGTGTTGTGTTGTTAAATGTATGTAAATTGTAGATTGTTTGAGAGCCCTCTTGGTACCATGCATTCATGCTGTAAACTGAGCCAGTCTGAAATGTCATGGGGATTTGCATATATTTCCCATGATGCTTTGCATTATGGACGTTTGTGTGATGTTGTGTTTCTTTGAAACATGGCTTTATTGCCAGTATCCTTTGGGGTAACCCTTGCTTCAGTGCTTCTGCACTGAGGTTCTTTGTCTTTAGCTTGTTTTTTGTTTGTTTTTTATTTAAGCCCCCACCACCCAAGCAAACAAGGCCCACATAGGGGAAGCTAAATCTCACCTGATAAGTTGGATCAGTAGATGCTGACTAAGTGCAGAAGAAGGACATTTATAGTCTATTGCTGCAAACTGATGTATTGAAGAAGGGAATATCCATTTCTGAAGGTTAACTGCTGTATTTTGAATAAACATCACACAGAGATTGTGTGATAAACCTAAAGTTCTGTGTCTGGTCCATCTCTTATCCCACCACCACTCCACATCTAGACCACCTTAATTTTTAGGTCAAGAAGTAAAACCCCGTTTAATGGGGTTAAGTCAATTTCCCCAGAGCATGCAAAAAAATAAGCTATAAGTTCAAGTTTCTAAGACCAAGGGGAATGGGAATATAGCTCCAACATAAACAGTAGGAGACATGGAATTAAAAATTGTTTGATAATTTAGACACATTTAAGTTTTGATAGCTTCCAGTTCTTTAATGTGGCCACTTTATTTTCAGTTTCATAGGACAAAATCCCAATTTGTGTGTGCTGCATTGTTGTTACCAAAAATGAGGCCTAATATTTTAACTTCCACAGGAAATTCTGCAATATATGCAGGAAGATCACCCAATGGGCCAACAAGAATGGCTTTACATTTGCCTGTATTTAATGAAGCAATAATGCATGACAGGGCATGTGTTGTGCTGGGATAACATCACGCCTGGGGTGACTAGGCATAAGGCCACAGGCTGAGTGTGACAATCACCCCAGAAGTGATGTTATCCCAACACAACACACACCCTGGAGTGCATTATTGCTATTATACAATGGCTCATTTATGTAAAGAAAAAAAGAAAAAAAAAACATTTTTAAAGAGATTTTTAGTTAATTTATGATTGTGGAAGTTTATCAAGAAAAAAAAATAGTTCCATTTTGGCCAGTAGGTGGCGCTGGTGGTAAATGAATGAGCCCCTCTCTGCGACTGTTCTTCCCCACACACACATATACTTTTCATTTCCTTTTTTTTTTTTAAATGTATGGTAGCATCTCATGCAATTGTTTCAGTGAACTTTTGGTGCTGCGAGATTTGAGGGAGAGCAGGAGCGTGTTTCATGTGAAAAGTGGTGCAGTGTATTATAGTGATCACGATCGATATAGATATAGATGGCTACTCCAGACTGGACCCACTGTCTACCCTTGACAAATAAAAAGGTTTGGCTTTGTTTTGGGGTTTTTTTGGGAGCCTGATGTAGTGGTACTGAGAGGTCTGTCTAGCGAGCAACGTGCATTGATATTTGAAAGCGTTCACGCTCCAGGCGAGTGGGATGGAAACACTGCTTCAGACAATGGCTGTTTTTTTCACATTTTAAACATTTATTTGTTTGGTGGCATACTGTTTGTGTGTCAGTGGTGGGGGGGGTTTCTTGCCAGTGTGTGTGTGGTGGTGGCAAGTGACGGCTGATGCTGTTGTGCAGTGTGGAAGACAGATGAGCGCATTGCGATCATGGAGTAATCCAATTTTACAATTGGTGCGGTCTTCTTGGGTGCTGGGACTAGACCCGTGATGTTGTTCTGGGATAACATTATGGGTCCGGTCCCAGACTGACCGATCAAAGGTCAGCATTTTTTCTTGCCATTGTATAATTGAGCATTGGATATTTTAAAGAAGGTTTTATAAGTTAATGGTGCACTATGCACACTATTTTCATCCTTTACTAAAAGGCAGGTATCATCTGCATATGCAATGATTTTAAGGCTATCGTTGGGAGTATATCAGAAATGCCTTGTATGAGAGGACTGATGGAGATTTTTTCTAATAAGAGGTTAGGGGCAAATGTATATATAATGGTGAACTCAGAGAACATCCTTGTCAGACCCCAGTATTGACTTTAAATTCTGGTCCTGTCTGTCCTAAAATAATGGGACTAAAATGTGCGTTTTCATGAAGTGATCATATCCAAGAAACGAAAGTGAGAGGAATACTATAATGTAGCAGAGTTGTAAATAAGAAGTGATGGTTGACTCTATTGTATGCTTTTTTCTGATCTAATGAGATGATCCATCCTTCATGTTGTGAATTTATGAGGTATTCCCAAATTCTCTGATGATAATTAACAGTTGGTAAATAGTTCTATCAGGTAGTCCACAGAATTGTGTTGGAGGTATTATATGGGCTGCTATTTTTCTGAGTCATAAATGCAGGATTTGTGTGAGAATTTTAAAGTCAGTGTTTAAAAGGTTGATTGGTCTCCAGTTATGGATGTGTTGTTTGTTACCTGGTTTAAATAAAAAAATAAATAGACTTTTAGAAAAGAATTCTGAGATGGTTGTTTGTAATAGGAAAAAGGAAAAAACTTTTTTCTAATCATGTAGCTGTTTCATGAAGAAATGTTTGACAGAACTCATTAGGTGCTAAATTGCTGTCTGATGTATTGTTGGATGTTAAAGTCAGGAAGTAAGGCAGTATTCACTGTAGCTTCCATAGAGAGTTGGACTGGGGTTGTTGTGGGTCACATCCTAATTTGGAAAAAAAACATTAGATGGCCTGAGAACTCCACTGGGACAATAGTGGCAGTGTTGACTGCTAAATGTTTTGAGATAAAGATATAATCAATCACTGAGGTAAACTGCACTCTTCTGTATTTATATAATGGTCACTTCTTTATGTTATCCATACAATTTGTAAGCTCCGGTAAAGGAATGCATTTTTTAAAGGCTGTAGAATCACAATATATTTTTTTAAGGGCATTCTGGCCTCTAGGGATCTGTATATTACAATTAAAGTCTCCTTCCATAATAAGGATGTTTGCAGTAGCTAGAAAGGTTTGCAGGCTTTCAGACATTAATACCCTATCTGATTTCCCCAGGGGGAGCATAAACATGCACAAATCTACATGACTCACTGTCACAGTAACCATATAGTATTAGAACTATCCCCGGAATCAAGTCAATAAGGTGAAAAAGGGAAAATATCTCACCTAAAAAAAGAATGCTCACCCCATTAGCTTTATTATCTCCGAAAGACCAAAATGATGGTTCCCAGAGCCATTCTGACCTAAAAAGGAGTCTTAGGTGTTGCGCCCCCGTTGCTCATGTTTCTAGCCTTTTCCCTCTCTCTCCTACTTTTCTCACTCACTCCCCTCTCCCATTGTTCTTACTCAGACCTGCCCACGGTTCAACCCTCTGCATTCCTCTTATCTCTTACCCTCACTATTTTCTCTCCTTTTCAAGTGAAGCCCTTGACCAGGGACTCTGCTGCCAGTGGTTCCTGCCCCAAACCTGCTCCGCCTGCTCTCGGCCCCTGGAGGCCCGCCTAAGACCCAGGTACAGACAAAGACTTCAGGGAAGCCCAGCTCCCTCACTTCCAAACATGATTGGCCGCTTTGACCAGGGCTCAGCCCTGGCTCGAACAGGTCCTTTCACCACTTGCTCCTGATTGGCACTCCTCTCTCACTCTTTTCAAGCGCCTGTTTTAAACTGTACAGCTGCATTTACTCAATCTCTAATGCTCTTCCATACTCTCTAATTTTAGTTCCACCCATCCTCCCCAGCCCTGACCTCTATTAAATATACTTTTCTTCCCCCTGAGCACCTCCCTAAGCACCTCTCCTCAGTGTGCTCACTACAGACAGACCTTCCCTTAAAGTGACATATCCTTGCTTACTCGCTCACTCCACTTACTGCCTGTACTTTTCTCACCACTTAGTACTCCTACTCTCACTACCAAAGTTCTTTTAGCTGCTCAGCCTTTTTTCTGGTAACTTCTTCTACCCCAACCCCCCTTTCTATAACCCTTGCTCTGACCCCGTCTCACCCATTCTGCTCTGTGCATTCCTTACTCCATCACTCCCCTCTCATTATACATATACAAGCTTAATCACCTCACCCAGACACTACCCTTGCTCCTCATCCTCCTTAACCTTGTCGCCAACAAACACTACACTCCCACCCTACAGCACACTTGCAGCACCCAGTATAAGGACCTACCTTCCAGCACTCTTCCTTTTGTGGTACCTTTTATCTGGACAGACACCTTCACCCCCACCCCGTCACCTGGCTGCCTACCCATCACTCTCTTCTTGTATTCGTCCATCTTCTAATGCTACTTGCCCCCAAGTAGCAATACCCATTGCAACAAACCCTCCAAGCATAGACAACACAAACTAACCAGATCCTTGCCCTCTATTTGTCAAGGATCACCCTGCTCCTCCTCTTTCTCTCAGGTAATGTACATCCAAACCCTGGTCCCTACAGTACATCTAACATACAACTCCCCAAATTAGCGTACCTCACCCTTGCCACATAAATATTCTTAGCCTGCTACCCAAAATGGATAACCTCCAAGTTTGGTTAGCACAGCATGAACTCAATATATTAGCTCTAAATGAAACCTGGCTATCACGGAAGGTCCCAGACAATGCTGTCTCGATCCTGGGCTTTGTCCTCTTTAGACTTGATCACATCAGTAAATGGGGTGGTGGATGCACCATCTACCTTAAGGATAATCTTAAGTGTCAGGTCCTCCCCCTAACACCCCCCTCAAACAACTCCCAAATGCTTGAGATCAAAATTCTCTATGGCCAACATGGAAAAGCCCTCACCATCTTATCAGTGTACATCCACCCTCATGATCATGTCGCCAGCTTTCAAATAGTCACTGATTACCTCAAAAACCTTCTTCACCATACTGAAACTGCTGTAATGGGAGACTATAATGTGAACTGGCTGGTCCCTGAAGCTGACCCACTCAAAAATGTCCTCACAACTATTGATATCTCTCAGATGGTGCAAGCCCCAACATGTATCAACTATAGAACTGGCTGCAGCTCACTCCTGGACTTAATTCTCACCACCCACCCCAGCAGAATCTCAAACACACAAGTCCTACCCCACTCCTTGAGTGACCACTCTCCAGTCACCTGCCAATGGTCCAACAGGGCTCCCAAAATAAAGACCAGTTTCTCTTACCAGTGCAAGTTAATTAAAGGCAAGATCCAGCAATTCCTGACCTCACTATCACAAATTGACTGGTCCCCCTTAGACTCAATGTACTGTGTTGACACAGCCCTTAACTATTTCATCATGCAATTTAATGAAGTGTGTGACAAGTTTGCCCCTCTCAAAAAGATAAAACTTAGGGGATCCACTAACCCATGGATTACCCCCGCCCTATTAACTCAAATGAAAGAAATGGATAGTCTGTGGTACCGTGCACTGGCCTCCAGTCTCCAGACTGATTTATAACACTACACAGCTGCAAGAAACCAGTGTACCTTAGTAATTCAAGAACAAAGCAAGAATACTACAATAATGAACTCACAAACATGTGGGGAAATAAACTCTTTTGGGAAAACATCAAAACCCTGACTGGGAAACCTAATAAATCCCCTCCAACTATGCTTGTGGTAAATGGCGCCATGATACAGGACCATAAAACAATTGCTGACATATTTAATGTTGCTTTTACTGATTTCTCAAGTGTTCTCCCCCCTGATTTTCTCAGTGACTCCACCTAGGATGACACTAGTGCGAAACCTTGCTCTCCCCCTAATACCCCTCCATTCTACTTGGAGAGTGTCACTTACTGAATCTAGGAAATACCTCCTCAAGGTGCTTTGGAAATCGAAATTAAGCAGCAACACTCTGGATCTAAAACTTCTCTCCCTCTCACTTGAAATCATCCTGTCCCCCCCCACCCCACCAAACTTTTTAACCTCTCGCTCTCCTTCCAACAATTCCCCCAGCTTTGGAAATCCACCTCTGTCACTCCTGTGCATAAAGGCAAGGATACGGAACTTCATGCTAACTACGGCCCTTTCTCAATCCTCCCCCCACTTTCTAAAGCCCTAAAGCGCATTGTTGCAGACCAATTGTCTGAATATCTGGACAAATATAACATCCAGTGTCCGCAGCAACATGGCTTTAGAAAGGCACAAAGTACGACAACTGCACTACTTGAATTCATCACCCACATCCATAAGGCCTTGGACACCGGACATATATTTATTTATTTTTTTTTTTATTTGTACAATCAGACTTGCAACTTTTGAGCCAGAGGCTCGTTTACAAAGGTACCTTATCACAGGGAGGACAACAGTGTTACAATATTACAGTGGGTTGACATACAGATTTACATAGATTTTACACAGTAGTATACAGACATTGTTACATATATTTTGTACATTTCATAATACAGTGGTTACATAAATACGGATATCTGGCAGGGTAGAATGAAGAAAACCAGGTGGGAGGATGGGGGGCAGAGGAGGCAGTCTGGAGGACTTTGTCGAAGTGCACTCAGTGATATGCAAGCAGCCTGTTAGTGACAGGGACAGCAGCCGGTGTTGAACAGGTGGTTCTGAAGAGCAGTTTTGAAGGAAGCAATTTTCGGAGTGTTAGTGATGGTTACAGGGAGAGTGTTAAACCAGGAAGTGGCCCTGTAGCAAAAGGATCTCTGAGGTAGGGAGGTTCTAGTTCTGAGTACCAGTAGAGTGGTCTTGTCCGAGCTGTTGGTGGAGACTGTGAGGGAGGTATGTTGGAGGGAGGCAGATACCCCGGGGGGGGGGGACAGCCCAAGCAGAATTTTTATGGCTAGGAAGCAGGTTTGGTAGTGGAGACATTCTTCCAGGTTGAGGAGATTAGCAGTGGAATAGAGATGACAGGTGCGGGTGAGCCTGGGGGCACTGGTCAGTAGTCTACAGGCCTTGTTCAGAGTGAGTCAGATCTTACTGAGTCCTGTGTAATCAGTGGCTCCATATACTGGTAGGCCATAGTCCACTAGGGACAGTACTGAGGATGTGATGGCCAGTCAGAGAGCATCGGGTGGAAGGCAGTCCCTATGGCAGTATAGGAGGCCAATGCGGGTGTTGGTGGCAGATGCAAGGGCATTAATGTGGTCTTGAAAAGTGAGGGCAGTGTCGAAAGTAATCCCAAGATATTTGTAGGTGTGCACTTGCTCGAGTGGGTGTTGAGTGCTTGGGAAGATAAGGAGGGGGTTATTTCTTGCTTTGTTTTGATGATGGGAGAAGAGCACTGACTTGTTCTTTTTGAGATTAATGACAAGTCTGTGCTCCTTGAACCAGCTTTCTGCTTGGTTGTAGGTGTGTTGGAGAGAGTCCTGGAGGGAGGCAGAATTTCGATGAGAGGCATATAGAACGGCATTATCTGCGTACAGAAGAATTTTGCCAGAGCAGGCACTAGGCAGGGTGTTTAGGTAGAGACTAAAAAGTAGGGTCCCAGAATGGAGCCCTGGGGGACCCTGGAGTGGACAGGGTGGGTCTCTGAGAGTGTCCCATTGATTCTGATGCACTGGGGGAACAGGCTGATAAGTAGCAAGAGCACCAGGTGAGAGGACCAGTAGAGAAACCGATATGGTAGAGGGCGTCAAGTAGGAGGGGATGGCAGACAGTGTCAAAGGCCTTTGAGAGGTCAATGAACACTGCTCCAGCAAGGTTGCCAGAGTCAAGAGAGGGATGCAGAAAGTTGGAGAATTCCAGTAAGGCTGCACCAGTGCTGTGGCCTGCACAGAACCCATGCTGCTCTGGGCACAGAACAGCATATTTAGTCAGGTACTCGGTGAGCTGTGTAGCCACCACTTTTGCTATGGCTTTGGAGAGTGGGGGAAGGATGGAAATTGGCCGATAGCTGCTGGGGATGGACCTCTCCTCACCTTTATGAATAGGTGTGACAACAGCCATTTTCTAAACACTGGGAAATAGACCCAGGCAGAGGGATCGGTTTAGCAAGCTCAAAAATGGGATTAGGGTGTCATCCAGGACCAATCGTAGTATTTTGGGATCCAAGGAGTCATTTCTTGGGCTGTTGCTGTCCAATACTTTTAGAAGGAATGGTCTGGCTTCATGGGTAGATATTTTGCGCAAGTAGAACCGGGGATGTTGAAGGGTGGGGGGGTGGAATCGGGAGCTGGGTCAAAGAAATTATTGAGAAGGACAGAGCTAAGGTTAGTGAAGGAGGTGCTAAGGCAGTTAGCTATGTTAAGGGAGTCAGCGGTACTAGAACCGTCAATAGTAAGCTGGGACGGGGGGGGAGTGAGATGTCCCATTCAGTTCTTTAATATTGTCCCAAAAGGTCCAGCCAGACCCCCATGAGGAGGTGAGGGTGGCCTGGTAGTGAGCAGCCTTGGCCTTACGGATGGCCCACGTGCACCTATTCCATGCAGCATTGTAGGCTTGTCTGTCTGCTGTCCTGCCAGTCTCAGTGGATAGGTGCCAGAGATTATCCCTTTCCCTGAGTTTTTGGAGTAGGGCGGGGGTAACCCATGATGCATTTTGCTGTTTGGTGTGGAGTCTGGTGAGCGGTGCGCAGTTATCACAGACCTTGCTAAAATTCTGTGTAAAAAGGGTGAGGGCAGAGTCAATGCTGGGTGCCTGGTCGATCTGGATGAGGAATTGCTTGAGTTTTTTCAGGCCACCTGGGTGGAGGCACCTGCGGAGGGTGGTTTGGGCTACTGGTTTGGGGGTAGAGTTGGACCAGAGGAATAGGATAGGGGAATGGTCACTTAAAGAGTGAGGGAGGATTTGTATGTCCTGGATTTTGTGGGGGCAGTTGGTGACTATGACATCCAGGAGGGTGCTGATTCCACTAGAAGGATAAGTCAAGTGGGCTTGGAGACTAATTGGGTCAGGTCAAGGGCAGTGAAGGTGTCCCTTGATTGGGAGGTGGAGGGACTAAGCCAATTGACACTGAGGTCCCCATCAAGGACACATTTTGCTATATGGGGAAGGGTGGTGAGATAATCTGTGAGAGATGAGAGTGCCAGGTTCTGGTTCATTGGGGGAATATAGGAGACTGTGAGGTAGAGCGGCCCCCTAGAGGGATTAGGAATGAGTTTGAGGGTGAGGACCTGGGCACCATTATCGAGCTTGGGGGCAGGGAGTGCATGACCAACAATAGTGTCACATATGAAGACCGCACAACCACCCCCGCATTTGCCTACTCGATCCTCTCGGTAGAGGGTGTACCCAGGGAGTGAGACAAAGGAGTCGGGGGTAGATTTGGAAAGCCAGGTGTCCACAAGGGTAATGATGTCAGGCTGGTGTAGAATGACCCAGCACTGGAATGCAGCAGATTTTTCCTGGAAGCTGCAGATAGTCATGGAAGCAATGCAGAATCCTGAGGACAATGTCTTGGGTGGACTGGTGGGAGTAGGACCAGGGTTGGGGTGGACATTTCCAGAGAGTAGCAGTAGCAGAGTAATAATTCTAACCAGGGTTCGGTAGCTGTAGGCATCCTTAGCTGGACATCGAGATAAGGGTGAGGCAGCAGGGGTACAGGGAATAGGTAGTGCATGAAGGGTAGGAATGGCGGTGAGAAGGTGGGTCCAGGGAGGGCCCGGGTAGGCAGAGGGGTTAGGAGGGCTGCTAGGAGGTGGGTGCCGGGGCCTAGGGTGTGAGGCAAGAGTGGGGGGGGGTCGAGATAAGATAGGGTGGTCTAGGGTTGCTGCCCTCTGAGGGCTGGGATTGTGATCTGGCTGGAGAAAGGCAAGCACCAGGATGGCTAAAATAGTGAGGTGCTATAGAAGGGGATGCGCATGTATTTACAGAATTTATGCATTTTAGGTGTAGTTTACGTAGATATGACCAAGGCCTTTGATACTGTTAACCATCAGCTACTGTTGAACTCCCTCCCCACCCTTGGCCTCTCAAATGAGGTCACTAACTGGTTTGAAAGCTATGTCCAGGGAAGGTATCAGCAAGTCAGGATTGGTGACACACTTTCCAACTGCCTCCCTGTAAAGACGGGGGGTCCCAAGGTTCTATCTTTGGTAGGCTACTCTTTAGTCTTTTTATCAACACTCTCCCAGCAACCTGCAAAAATAACATGATCCTATATGCAGATGACGCCGTCCTCTTCTCAACCCACACTGACCCAGTCCTTCTATTCTATGATCTTCAGACAAACTTTACTTCTGCTGAATCATGGTTCAATAAGCACAAGCTGCTTATGAATTATAAAAAAACTAAAGTGATGTTGTCCTCCAGCACCCAGAGTAAACACAGAGCTGCAAATTTAACAATCCTGAACAAACTTCATCAACCCCTTGATCAAGTTCATGAATTCAAATATCTTGGGATTATGCTCAACAGCCCACTCACCTACAATTCTCATGTTCGGCTCATCTCCAAAGTTATAAATTCTAGGATAGGTATCCTGTACTGCCATTACCACTGTCTCAACAAAGAGGCAATGCAACTAGCTGTCACCAGCTCAGTACTGTCCATGATTGACTATGGATTAATTTTCTCTGGGCCTGCTACCAACACTACTCTAAAATGTATAAAAACAGCCCTAAATAAATGCTGCCATCTCATGACTGGTGCAGGGAAAAGAACTCACACCTGTGAACTTTACAGACAATCAAACTGGCTCCACCTGCAAAGGAGGATTGCCTACCAAACCTGCCTATTTGCCAAGAAAATCTGCCTTTGCATGACCCCTCCATCAACACACAATCTTGTGTCACCCACCCCTTACATGCAATGTACACGTAGTACTGGTAAATCGTCTTTCTGCCGAACTTCCTAAACTCAATGATCCTTCTATGCCAGGGCCCCAGAACTGTTGAATGGGCTTCCTCCTGTGATCTCCAATGAGGTTAAGCTAGGATCATACAAGAAATACCTGCATCAACACCTCGCTAAACTCAGCAATTGTGACTGTACTCTCTAGCCTACTCTGGCCTCTTGGCTATGTGGCCTGTCCTCCCTGTCTTACCTCCTCGTCCCATCTCTGCTCTCCCCTCCTACTCTCTCCACCTCCTTACCCCCCTTACACCCCCTTTTTCCCCTTCCCCATACACCTCTCCCTTTCTTCCAACTTCCTCTCCTTGCTATCCCTGCCCTCTCCACCTCCTTACCCTCCCTTATACCTCTCCTTTTTCCTCCCCTCTCCCTGTGTCTCTTCCTTTCTTCCAACTTCCTCCCCTTGCTACCCCATTCCCTGATCACCACTACTAGTCCCAACTTTCACCCCTCACTCTCTTCCCTTTTTCCCCTCTCCCTTTTCCCCTACCCCACCACTATCCCTCCTCCACCCCATCTACCTCGCTAGCCTCCTACTCCACTCTAAGTTCCTCACCTTATCCTCCCTTGACACCTTCTCCCACTTATTTCCTCCCTCCGCTGGTGTGCCCCATAAACACTTACAAATACCCCCAGCACTTCATGACAAAGTCACTCCTATGACTGCCGCATCCACCTTCTCCCATCCTGCTCCACCCCCCCCCCTAAATCTTGGCATTCTGCTCCCTTCTCATTCCCTTGTTTTGTGTCACCCATTAATTGTAACTGTACAACTAAGTACTACCACTTTGTATTCTGTTATTGCTATTGTTATTTTACAAAAAATTGATATAATGTAAAATAGAATGGCTAGTTATAACAAGAAAAGACTATAAAGTTCATCATTGCGATTTATTTGAGGAACTAGGATGGCTCCCGCAGGAAACTAAAAGGCAGATTGCATGGACAGCACAGATTTACAGAGTGCTAAATCAGAAACAGCCACAGTACTTAAGTGATAAACTGGAAGTGAATATGCATGCTCATAACCTACGAAACATAAATTTAAGAAATTTTGTTTTTCCAAAACTTAAAAATACGTATAGTAATTTGCGTTTCCCGGTAATTGTAGACAGGATGTGGAGTGCACTCAAATCAGTAATAAATAAACAATTCAAAGATGTGAAATCATTTTCAACAAGTTTGAAGTTAGAATTAAGAGAAAGATGTAAATGTTATGGCTAGGATTTAGGGAACTTTTAAACTACTGTATACCTAGAAAATGAAGTGCAATATATGTATAACCATTGTTAGTAGATTAAGTGTATTGTAACATAACCTTTTGTATTATCTTATTTGTATTGTTATAATGAATGGACTGTCTAGTTTAGTTTGTTGTCTTGATGTTGCAACTGTATTCGGTCCCAATTGTTTACATTTTATATAACAGGAGCATCTTGTAAATATGACTATGTCCTAATGATGTAAAATGCCAACAACTTTCCAGTATAAAAATAAAGGTTTTTACTACTACATTGCCTTGTATACCTACGCTTATACTCTGTAATTGACCTTGGCTCACATCCACTATTTGTGTCATTATTGTTTGTTTTCATTTCTGTGCCGTGACGCGGAACCTTTGTAAATGAACCATCTGGTTCAAAGGTCTGTACTCCTAGAATTAAATAAATAAATAAGGGATAGTTGGGAAGATGTTCCCATCGAGGTCTCTTGGATAAAAATAATGTCCAATGACATATCCTTTATAAGTTGGAATACAGTGTGATGTTTTGATTATCTAATATACTATAACAGTTGATTGATGCTATGTTGGTATCATGCATTAATTAGGTTTTGTTGATATCCTAAAGTTTTTTTCTTCTTTTTTTTTTTTTCTCTGAGTAAAGTTTATCTATTGTCTGAGAAGGTCCAGGGTCTGTGATGGGTAGTTCAGTGTTTTCTTCATCCATTTCCATCCTGGAGTCTCCCCCCCCCCCCAGTTGTAACCAGTATAAACCTCAAAAGAGTTTTCTGAGTTAAAGTCCTGTAGAAGGGTTTCTTTCTTAGACAAACAATAAGTCCTTCAACTGCACTGAGTGAGGTGGGATGCAAAGCCAAGGCAGCCACGCCATGTAAAACAATTCCAACAAAGGCTGCATGCCAAAAAACACATGCACAAGTGGGCTGTCCCCTTGAGGAAGATCTAATGGCTGAAGCACAGGGACTTTCTTCATCCATTTCCATCCATTTCCAGACTTCTGGCTGAGGTGAATTGTACATGTGTGTTTTACCAGTTTTGGTAGTAAACTGAGATTTTGCAGCAACTTTGCTTGTGTGTGTGTGTGTTTTGGAGTGCAGCCTTTGTTGGAATTTTCTTTCTTAGACAGCCTTGTGGTTCTCATATTTTGTGGGGGTGCCAACTCAGGCTGTGGCACCGGAATAGGTTGTTGCTCATCCATTGGGTTTTGTTCTGTCATATCTGTACAACATACAGGTTGTAGAAGCTCTTGTGTAATGGTCAGGTTCAGTGCATCACGGGTGGAGGCCCAGTATCATCATGAATCACAGTGGTATCTTTATGATCCTCTTGATGTTTTGTTGCAGACGACTGTGTATGTTGAATGGGGTTTCCATTTCCACTTGAGCTTTGTTGATAAGATCATCTGAGTTGAGGTCATGAGATTTGTTGGCATATGCCCATGGGCAGTCTTTATACATGACCGTGTTCTTTGCAGAGATTATATTTGGTGTGGTTCATACATTGTGAGCTGATGTGACCCACTTCATTGCATAAACTGCATCGTAGTTTGTCGCATGTGCTTGATGAATGGGTATGAGCCCCACATCTGTAGCCTACTGGCATAGAAACATACGCCATAGTCATGGCCAAGGAAAAAAACAATTGAGTATGTGGCAGACACCATCATCAGATTCCCTGAGCTTGACCTTGAACCTCTAGCCTCCTGTCCAGAATCTTTCACCATCTAAGATGGCTCCGAGAGCACTAAGGATGTTACATTTTTACTGTAACCAATGGTAGTGGTCTCCAACTGGTTCACTTTCATTGCAGAACATTATGGTAACCATTTTGATGAGGGATTTCATTAGGGGGATTGCTACAAATGGGGTCCAAAGTGAGGAGAACTTGAGCTGGTTATATCAATGCCAAAAGGTTTCCAATAATTGTGATGATCTAAAACTGATGTTAAATGTATCTTCCCCTGATATGTGGATGAATGTGAAAACATCCACGGGAGTAAAGTGAAGAGAATCTTTTATTAATTTTCTTCCAACATATTGACGGTCAGGTCGGGGTTCCAGGCCCCCTTTATATTTTAAGTGGACTGCATGTCTACTGGGTAGAGGGTCAATTTTATTAGCTTTAAATAGTTCAGAAAGTAGTGGTCTTTGTGGAGAATTGGGGCCTTCTTGAGCTGTTGTTCCATCCTCTTCAGGTTGCAGTGTGGTCTTGGTAGCCTGCACTGTAGAATCCTGCCTCTCAGCTGGTCGAGGATGATGCTCTTGAGAAGTGCTTGCAGTGGGTTGCATTTTAGGGTCAGGAATATTTGCTCCATCAAGAGGTGCAGTGGTTAGGTGTCTCTGTGATACCAGCAGGTTACGTTTGTAGGTTAGGTTCATGAGGGTGTTCTGTTTGTTTAAACTTTCCTTGTTCTCAGTTTTGTACCATAGGGAGGGAGGGAATGCATGAGCTTTTCTCTGGTCGCCATTCTGGAGATGAGGATAATTGTGGTATACTACCAGAATCCCATGCTGGGTCAGGTATCCAGTGGCCATCCTCAGTTTGATACCAGCCTGCCAGTTTTAAAGCTTTTTCAGGTGACCAAGTTGATGCTGAGGAGGGGGAGTACTGTGATACCAAAGGCAGACTGTACTTCAGTGGCATCCGAGTTTTGTATGCCTTGCCCTTTAACAGATATATTGGCTGCTTCCTTTTTGTTATCCATCTTAGTCATCAGGTCTGGGATAATGTTCCTGTTGGATAATGTTACTGTGTCTCTTTCCCTTCCTAAGTCATTTCTTTTCTTTTCATTCTGTGCCTCATCATCTACCATTAAGTTGATTAGAGCCAGTTTTTTGTTGTGCAACTCTGTGTCCAGTATATCAGCTATCCCCTCTGGGAGTTGCGCTGTCACTTTTTCCATTCCTTTAATATTATTTGCGGCACTCAGGGAGGGTCTTAGGCCAGGGTTTGGGTTCCCTGTATGTGCCGTTCCTGGCCAACTCCCTGTATTGACCATGATGTCTCTTGTAGTAGCAGCAGTGGGACTCAAAGCTGCTGATGCACTGACCAATTCATGTTCCAGCCCGTTGTCCATTCCATCCAGAAACTGGGCAGATGGTGTGCTGTTCAACATTTTGTTTGTTTGAGAGAGTCTTAGGACAGGAGAAATATCTTCTGTAAATACAATTCCAGACTGCACCTCAATAATTGTAGCTTCTGCAGTCATTTTTGCTGGCTCTACAATAAAGACACTGTTTGCAGTAAGCTCCGATGATTGTTCGTGTGGCACATAAGAAACTGCCCACACCTTCTGTGCAGGAAGGTTGCCCGACAAGGCTTCAGTAGAAACACCAGGCATTTTTTCATTGTGGGTCACAGGAGGGTTAGTGAACACAAATCCCCAGGTTTACGGTGGAAAATGTACACTGGGTTGTTTAAATAACAGTTTGCAATTACAGTGCTCAGATACATTGCGGTTCTTATTAGCATTAAACTGAAAGACAGTCACATTACTTTGATTGAAAAGTAATATTGCATTGCTGTACCTGAGTTTGAGTGGGCTCTTGTTTATTCCTGTGGTAAGAAGCCATAGTTGTGCTGGTGGATTCTTGTTGGTGTAACTTTTTCAGAGCCTCCTGTGATTTTCTTCGGGTTGCTTGATATTTTATTTGTTCAGCCTGCAGGTGCTCCTGCAACTCCTTTATTTTGTTGTCTGGTGAGTTTAAAGTGATCATTGTAGATGACTGGGTATTGTCCATAAACAAGGCCATTTCCATAGTACAGTCAATGTTCTCTTTCTCCTCTAAAGCCCCTGCAGCATCAAAAAATTCTTCAGTCTCATGAGATAAGGAGGTTAGGGTTGACACCTGTCCCTCTACCTCCTCTACGTCCATCCTCACCGGCTCACAGGTAGGACTGGCCATCTCCACACTCGAACAGTGGTTCCCCCTCCTGGTGTGTAGGGGAATTTTATTATGAAGAAAGGACTGCAGTTCCATATACTGTATATAAAGCCACACATTTTCATATAAATATAGTTTTCAATCAGTTTCTTATACATGTCATATAATATGAACACTATCCTATAACTACTATCTACCATATTCTACTGTATTTTCTAAATGTCTAGCTCAATTCATGTTATTAGCCACTGTTCACAATGTACCCACAATGCTTTCTATTTAGTAATAACATATTTCACCATGTCCTTTCTTGCTATTTCTTGTAATGACACAACAATGTTTGTGCTCATTTCTACATATGAGATGATTCTCTGTTGTGTAATCCAGCAACATCTGGACTGCCAAATATAATATCTTATCACTGTTAAACACATATAGAGTGTCACTTGACTATATTTCTCCCAGCCTCCTGACATACTACCATAAAACACATTTTCATATGTAAGATTTTGAAAACATGGTTCATTCCATTGATCTGCAAGAGTGTCTCAAAAACCCTTTACATAGTCACGTTCTAGAAATGGGTGCATCTGGGTTTCTACTGTTTGTGAACATGTTTCTCTTGGACCATACCTTTCAGAAATTTGTTTGTGTTTATTATTCCCTTTTACTCCCAATCTACTGTAATTACCTAGCCAGACTAAATCCCAAATGAAAGGTGGAAGTCTGGGTTTTTCAGTTGTTGTAGTACCCAGGATTGGTTATCTCTTGGGCACATAGGAATAATAATTCCTCCTGATGTTCCATTCTCAGAATATTCTGGCACAGTGTCTTTCTGTCCCATGTTTGAACTTGAAGAATAGTAATTTTCCATTTGATAAGCTTTTTCAAAGTTTCTAAGGCATACCCAGAGGGTTGAGGAGTCCTATTTAGTACCTTTGGTTTATTATCTCTCCAGAGTCCTATACGGGGGGCTAGCCACTCTGCTACAAAAGGTTTCCAGATTTTTACCCCAGGTTTCAAAACATGCCCTAGGTTATATATAATAAAGATACTATAGAAGAATGCCACGGGATCTATCATATCCACCCTACCTTCTGAAATACTTCTGTATGTAATGCTGCGCTTAATAGGGTTCAACCTATTTCCCCAAAATGCCTGAAAGAAAATACTGCACAAAGTTGTGACTAATGACTGAGGGGGTGGATAAATATAACTTACATATAGAAATATAGGGATAAGTAAAGTTTTAATAAGAAAAAACATTTTTTTCTTTTCTATTTGCTGACCTTTCCATGAGCTGACCAGTCTATTGTCCCTCTGTATATTTTTCTCCCAATTGTTTATAGCTGTGTCTATGAGCCCAAATTCTATTTCTAAACTTGTAATAGATTCAGAAACCATCTGAATTCCTGCAAACTGTTTTGTCTCTGGCAAAGGAGTATCTCCTAAAGGTACTCCCTTACTTTTTCCATAGTTTATTTTTGACCCTGATACCGGAGCGTACATCTCCAAACTTTTTTTTAAAGCATGTTCACAAGTAGAGGGCACTAGTGTTAAAGTAATGTTATCTGCATAGGCTAAAATTGCTACTGGCTGTTGACCTATTGTAGGGGGAATACCCTGTATCTTGTCATTTCCTGCTATACTTCTAATTAATATATCTATTCCAAAAACATATAAAAGAGGGCTTAGTGAGTAGCCTTGTCTCACTCCCCTTTTGGCTTGTATTTTACACCCAATCCACCCATTCACGTTAGGAATTATGACTGTTTGGCTATACATGCTCTTGAGCCAATCAATACATTTGGATGGAATACCATAAGCATGTAAAACGTCAAAGAGATATTTATGTGTTTTCCTATCAAAGCCTTTTTCTTGATCTAGACTATCCACCCAGACCTTTGCAATTCCTCTTATACCTCTTTGAAAGATTTCTCTGAGTAATATCAGATTAGCTTGTTGATATCTCCCTAGTATTGCGCAGGTTTGGTGTGGACTTATTAATTTATCTGCTATTACTGTGATTCTCTTTATAAAGATTTTGTTGAGAATTTTAAAATCCGTATTTAATTAAGACAGTGGTCTCTAGTTTCTTAATTCTGATCATGCCCCCTTTTTTATAATAAAATGAGGAAAGCCTGATTCATAGAATCTGTTACTTTGCCTTCATGCAGTAAATAATTAAACAAAATTACCAAGGCTGGAGCTAATTCTTCTCTAAATGTTTAATTAAATTCTGCTGCTAACCCATCTGTTCCTGGGGCAGTATCCTTCTTA
The DNA here is from genome assembly GCA_016271365.2 of Neoceratodus forsteri. Taxonomy (NCBI): domain Eukaryota; kingdom Metazoa; phylum Chordata; order Ceratodontiformes; family Ceratodontidae; genus Neoceratodus; species Neoceratodus forsteri. Next base: position 1,307,331,029 of record CM057449.1, read on the forward strand.
TGAGAGTTAATAGCCAGAAAAAAACTCTTCTATTGTAATATCTCTAACCATTTCTGTGGCTTCCCTTGGGGCTACTTGAGGCAAATTTAGTTCATTAAAAAGTTCCTGGCTCCCATGGGATTCTGAAGCCACCCCAAACATGCTATTTATATATTGTTCTACCATGTGCAGAATTTCTAGTGGGGTTGACACTAGCTGTCTGGCTTCTATCATAACTTCTGTGAGTATCCTATGCTCCACCCTGTTTTTGAAATCTTTAAAAGGATCCACAGACCCTTTTCTGGACTGCACCCCAAACCTCCGCTCCTGCTCTAGTGATTTAGCTCTGTTATATTGTAATTCTGACATTTGTTTTTTAATCTGCTCATCTTTTCCCCTCCCGCACACAACTCCTAGCTCTGCCATTCTTTAGGCACTACTCGTCCCTGCTCACTGTCTCTCTCTCTATCCCCCTCATGGACACCCTTAGTGCCATCTCCCTGCAGCTTCCTGCTACCACTAGCCACTCATGCCTTACTTAGCTGGCCCCTTGCAAAACCTCAAAATCACCCTGCATTTGTCCCTACCTGATCCTCTCATATTCTAAACCTCCCCAATTTTTGCCAGCTACCTCATTCTTAGTCTTCCACCTTCCCCCCGCTCTAACTAAATTACTCTCCAACAACCTTCCTTCCCCCTCCCCAGGCATTTGTCCTCAGCTCTAAGACCTTCTACTGATTTAAGCTGGGACACCAGCAGCTGCCTTTAAATTAATCTCTTGCTTCCCTCTCCCCTCTCTTACAGCCTACCTCCCAGAGGACAGTGCTGCCACTACCTTGGACCTTCGGCGGCCACCACAAGACTTCAGTGCTCCAGCCCTCACCCTCCAAGTCTGCAGCCAAGTGGGCTGAGTCATCCAGCATCTCTCTGGTGGCTGTTTGTGCCGGCTTCCGCCCTCCAAGAACTCTGTAAGGTATGCTTGCCTCACTGAGATCAGCGGCTCGTAGGCTGCCAATTTCACTGGCTCCACTTGTGCCTGGAGCTGGCCAGTGATTGGACACTCACTCACAACCCAGCCTGCCATTGGTCGGCCCCATCCCAGCTGCTTTTTTGGACTGCCTCGGTACCCTAGCACCTTACTCACATTGGGCACTACTGTATAGCTCTGTTTTTTTTGTCCCACCTCACCCACTCCGACTCCAGCCTCTATTAAATACCCCTCCTCCCCCTCTCCCCACCTCCTCCTGCTCCTAAGACAGCCCCTGGTTCCTCCCCTCTGAGACTATTACCAGCTCCCTTAAAGGATCACTGGTGGATCACTACCTTCTCTCATAGTTTTATCTATACTATCACACTTAGCAAGTTAAAATGCTTTCAGTTGCAAAAATTGTATTCCTAACCTTCTTACTCCCCTTTCTCATTAGGGAAGCTGGCAAGACAAGCTCAGCATATTCCACCCACGCCAATACTAGCCTTAGCCTGTGCCTCATCCTCCCTTCCAATCTTAAACCCAGCAGTACTTGCACTTACGGCTGCCTTACTCAGGTCTTCAAAATCCCACCCTCTATCTACACACCCTCAGTTCCACACAAAATTATCATCACTGCCATCCTGTGCTGCTGAACCACTGTGGTGACTATAAACCCCTTTAAACCACACTGGGTAAAGGTAAAGGGGACACATAGGCTGCACTGGGCACATATCCTAAGAAAGTTGATACTACTGCTGCTGCTAATCTCCTAAAATGTCCACCCTAACCCAGGCCCCCCAGTGCCAGGCCAAAAGAGGCCTGGGGACACCTCTCAACAGTATCACTAAATATACATAGTCTCATTAATAAACTACCACAGTTCCAGGCCTGGGTGGAGTTACTACAACCTGACATAATTGCTCTTACTGAAACCTAGCTCTCACCGAAAGTTAGTAATGTAAGTAATATTTTATTTATATTAAGCACGCTTCCCAAGCTCAGGGCGCTTTTACAATAAAACAATTAAAATCACATTTCAAACAATAAATCAAACAACCATACAGTACACTTACTCATTATGTACCAGCAAATGCTGAGGCAAAAAGGAAAGTTTTTAATTGTTTTTAAAACTTTCAACAGTTAGGCATTCTAGTATCTGACGAGGTAGAAATTCCACAGGGTTAGGTGCCATATAGGCAAGAATCTACCTCCAGACATCTTTAGGCGTACCCTGGGAATCTCTAGCAATCCCTCATCAGAGGAGTGAAGAGAGCAGGCAGAACAATAAGGCACCAAGAGCTCTTTCAGGTAGTGGGGTCCCAAATCATGTAGGGCCTTAAAGGTCAATAATGCGACCTTGAAGGTGATCCGTCACTGTACTGGCAGTCAGTGTAAATCACACAGTACAGGTGTCATATGGCTCGATCGTGAAACTCCCATCAACAGCCTGGCTGTCGCATTCTGCACAAGCTGCAAGCGGTGGATATCCACCCCCGGCAGCCCTAGATAGAGCGCATTGCAGTAATCAAAATGGCTGGTAACAAAGGCTTGGATCAAAATGGGAAGATCTTCCCGTGGAACCAAGTGTTTCACCCGGGCAATATTCCTCAGATGAAAAAGGCAGATTTGACTCGGCTGACACCTGCATCTTCATAGTCAGGCTTTCATCAAAATTACTCCCAGGTTACGTACTTGGCCAGAGGCAGAGCTGGCCCCCAAGATATAAACCCGAGGGTTTCCCCATCCAAGCCCCTGTTATCCTCCCTCCAGGGTCCACAACCAACACCTCAGTTTTCCCTGGATTCAACCTAAGCCAACTAGCACTCATCCAGTCCTGAATCTCCAGGAGGCAGTTATTAAACATCGTGATGGAATCCGACTCCTGATCAGGCATAAAAGACAGGTAGAGCTGAGAATCATCAGCATAACAGTGAAAACTCAGCCCATACTGTCTTATAATGTCCCCCAATGGAAGCATATACACCTCGAATAACATAGGGGACAGCACTGACCCCTGCGGTACCCCACAGGGCAGACAGTGAGGGCCCGAAGTGTTAACTCCAGACACCACTGTCTGAGATCTGCCCTCCAAAAAAGATCGAAATCAACTGTGGACTGCTCCCCTCAGACCACAGAGAAACCACAGGCGGTCGAGCAATACCCCATGATCCACGGTGTCAAATGCTGCTGAGAGATCCAGGAGAACCAAGATGGAATGGGTCCTCCGATCTCTTGCCATCAGGAGATCATTCAATACCCGAACAAGAGTCGTCTCTGTACTGTGCCTCTTCCTGAAGCCGGATTGGAGGGTCATAGATATTGTGGTTGGACAAATGATCCTCCAGTTGCAGAGCGACCACCTTCTCAATGACCTTCCCTACAAAGGGAGGTTAGAGACTGGTCTATAATTTGCTGGGCAGTCGGGGTCAAGAGAGGGCTTTTTCAAAGGGGTATATTACTGCCTCCTTTAAGGGATCCGGAAAGATCCCTCTCTCTAATGACACCACCACTATCCCAGCCAGGACTGGGCCGATAACATCTACACACCCCACCACCAGGTGAGTAGGGCCTGGGTCCAACTTATAATAGGTAGGTCGCAGAGTCTGTATAATCCTCACAATATCTATTACTGCTGGTAGTCTAAAGGTAGACCAGTACAACTGGGCATTAGTACCACCTGATTGATCAGTGCAATGCTCAATAGAAGGACACTGGCTGATCTCATCCCTGATGGTGGATACCTTGTCAGCAAAGAATTTCACAAACTCCTCACACTGTACCTGTGATAATGCTCTACCGGTCTGGAGACAGACTGGATTGCACAGTCTGTCCACAGTCCGGAAGAGCTGGGATGGTCTATTCCTAGCTGCAGCAATTTCCCTGGACAGGAACTCTGCCTTCTTATAGGAAATTGCTGATTGGTAAAATTTATAATGTTCTAACAATTCAAGTCTATCCACCTCCAGTTGAGTTTTCCGTCAACGTCTTTCTAATCTTCGTCCCTTCCTCTTCCACTCACGGACCTCCCCATCAAACCAGGGAGCCCCTAAGTGAAGAGTACGGGGAAGAACATGAATTGGAGCAATGGCATCCAGGGCCTCAGTCACAACCCTATTATAGGCTAAGACCAATGGTCCTGGATCCATGCTATTCCTTGGAAAATCCGAGAAGTCCAGCTCCGTCATTAGGCCCTCTGAGGTAATCCCTCTTAAAGGACGGAACTGTACTAACTCCCTGGGGGCAGGCCTATTTTGGGGGGCTGCAAATCTAAACCTCAGGGCATGATGGTCAGATCATCTGACTTGGCTCCACCTCCACATCAGATATCTCCATCCCCAGATGGAAAACCAAGTCAATGTGCCCCCCTCATGGGTTGCAGAGGTAATTACCCGTGACAGGCCCAATGAATCCATTAATTGGAGGAGGTTTGACCAAATGGCGAGAGTTCATCATCGACCCAGGCATTGAAATCCCCAAATTATCCATCTGGGAGATTCCAATACCATATCGCGATGAAGTTCGTAACCTCCTTCAGAACTCCCTCTCCCCTGGTGGATGGTAGATAAGAAGTGTCCTGTAGCCTGCACCTGCACCCACTATGCATTCAAAGGAGTTGGTATCACCAACTGGCACTTCCTGAGATCCAGATCTTGTCTGAAACAGGCGGCAACCCCCGCCCCTCCAGTCCACTCTCGGGCGGTGAATCACGAGAACCCAGCGGAACAGCAGGAGTCAACACACAGGACCAGCATTTCCATCTAACCGGTCTCGGTGATGCAAGTAATCGACTGAGGAAACAAGATCCATAATCACCTGCAGTCTTATTCTAATCGACCTGGCATTGCTGACCGCCCAAAGGGGCCAAATCAAGGGTGATCCCACTTCCTGCCTGACACACTCCAAGTCAGTGCCCTTGGGTATGGGAACTAGGCAAGGAGGACCTGCCCAGTACCCATTTGCCCCAGGGCGTCTCCTAGCCCTCACTGCCCATATCCGTTCTCTTCCTCCATCCCCAACAGTTCCAAGATCCCGTATCCTTCTACTTTTGATCTTATAATGCCAAGATTTCGACATCTAGCATAAACCTCCCTGTAAGTGGGGGTAATTCAAAGGGACGGAGATCCCTGAGTCTTGAGGAGGAGTACTGCCTAACCATTTTACTTATACCCCAACACATATTTTAAACCAATTTATTCACCCTCATACAAACAAAAACCCTCCCACCCCCAACTTAAATAATAATAATAACAAAAATGAATAAAATAAAATACCCCTTAAAATATTAAAACAATTTTATACACATCTAGGGGAGTCCAGCTGATCTAGGCCCAAAGTTCCAATCAGTTTTCCGTCTATAAGTCACTGAAGCAAAAAATGCTATACACCCTCGGGGCTCTCCCCCCTAGGGAATTTATACCCAAACCTATCTCTCACATAGGCAGGGTAATGATAGTTAAACTGTTGCACAAATGATCTTGATGAGAAGAAAGAAGCACTCTCACTGCTTCACCAAAGTACATAAGACAGAAAGAGAACAGTCTGACCTGGATGGTTCTCAATCTCTCCACAGTAACATGATCAGACTTGTAGCCAGAAAATCACTTCGACTCCTCAAATTGTATACAGCTTTCCCCTCCATAGCACTGGATGGATACACAGTGTTCTGGCAGGACAGACTAACTAAGTAAGGGAGTGGTGCAGTTTACCTGAAGAATGACCTTAGAGCCCAACCCCTACCTAGCAGTTTCCTAAACAAGGAAGCACAACCTCTTACCCTCAAACTCACCCTGGGTAAGCGACACAAAACCTTACTACTATCCACTATATACATACCCCCTGGAACCTTCAAAATGGGCATCCAGCAAGTGCTGAGCAACTTTGAGCAGTACAACAAAAATTGGGAACACATAGTAGTTGGTGACTTTAACACTAACTGGTTGTCCAATGACACTCTAGTTGTCCATGACCAGGTGTCTGGACTCTACCTTACTCAACTAGTCCGCCAAGCAACCAGGCTTAACTACAAAAGAGGCACAAGTATTCTAATCAACTGGCTTCTAGCGAGCAGCCCAGAGCATATCTCTGAGGTCATTGTCCTTCTTTACACCCTCAGTGATCATTCACCAGTGATGTGCACCTGGTCAAATAAAGCTAGCACCTGTGCCCCCCAGGTATCTCGAAACCAATCCCCGAGACCTGGACAGCTAGGATCTCTAAGGAATTGTCTGAGTCTGGTTGACTGGTCACTGCTGGACAGGGCCACGGATGGGAACATAGCAGTCAACTTCTTTATCAACATATTTAGTAAGGCTTGTGACATCTTTGCCCCCTACAGAACAAAAAAAACTCTAGCAACTACCAACCCCTCGCTTACAGGCACCATACTGCAGCATATGCGGAATAAGGATAACTTGTCACATAAGGCCAAAGCTACTGGTAAAGAGGTTTATAGGTCTGAAAGAAACAATTGTACTAGGATCATCTGACAAGCTAAGGCAAGCTACTACCATGACCTACTGAAAAGGAGCTGGGGTAAAGGTAAGGAATTCTGGGACTCGATAAAAACCCTCACCGGTAAAGCATCCAAAGCACAACCAGGGTTAATAGTCACTAATGAGGGGACACTCCTGGAGCCCGATGACATTGCCAACACCTTCAACCAAGCCTTCTTTGACCTAAGTTCTGTTCTTCACAAGGAATACCTGTACAGCTCCACTCTCAACCCACTCCACCCCAATGCCCCACCACCCGTACCCCAGTCCAATGTCCCTCCCTTTTATTTCAAACAGTTGAACCAACAGGATACCTCTAAATATGTTAAAGTTGTTCTAAACAAGACTAGACAAGGGAGTGATCTTGTTGACATGAAGCTGGTGGCACTCACCATCAATGAGTTGGTGGATCCCCTTACCAAAGTCTTCAGTGCCTCACTAAGGACAAGAGTGTTCCCAGATAAGTGGAAGAAGGCAGTTATCACCCCTGTTCTCGGACCAGCTTACTGAGTACTTACTAGTACCACTAGTAACCCCCCTTTCTTCAGAGTGGACTCCATTTACTATTACTCTCTGTGTCCTATTCTCCAGCCAATTCTTTACTCAGGCTGTCACCTTGGGACCCATTCCCAGGCTGGCAAACTTGTATATTAATCTTTTGTGTGGGACTGTGTCAAATGCCTTGCTAAAGTCTAGGTAGGCCATGTCCACAGCCCCTCCCTGATCTACTATTTTGGTGACCCAGTCAAAGAAATCTATCAGATGTAAATTCCCATGCTTCCACCTGACTGTCAAGAGTCTTAACATTAGGAGAGAGAAAGATGTAATTAATTCTAGTGGAACTGTTTCCTTGAAAATATGTATTTCCCCCTACAGAAATAATTTCTCTGTATGTATCTTTGAGTACTGCTGTCTCTATTATATTTTTTGGGGTAACAGAATCACAAAACATTTTAGTAGTTTGCAACCCTATCATTTTGGTGTAATACACAATTATAATCTCCAGCCCATACTACTAATCTAGAGATGTGCAAGCATAGCTGAATTTCTTTGAATAAAGCTATTCTTTGTGCTTTAGATGGCAAGGCATATGAAGTAATTAGCCTAATACGTTCCTGTGCATTATTAATATCTAATAATAATGCCCCACCGGGAAGAATTTCTACAAGTCAAGAAACTTTAAGAGATGGATTAGTAAATAAAATATCCACACCATCACAGGCGTCCACACCCACAGACCAAAAGGAAGCATTTCTGGTCCAAAGGCTTGCTGCCTGTTTTAGATCTAAATTGGTTTTGAGACGGGTGTCCTGTAACATAAAATATCCCCTCTAATGGTAGATAAAGAATGCATTACCATAAGCTTCTTTTTATGATTCTTGATACTGTTAACACTGAGGGAAAAAAATAGTAAGGGATGACATAAGGGGCCTTAGGGGTGCATAATTCAGCTAGTACAACTAATTCAGGAAGTCTGTGAGAGTCTTCTCCATCTAGTGCATTTGGCAATAGAATCATCCCTCCCCCCAGCTCTGAAGCAATGGAGAATGATCCAGATTCTTCTTCATCTGAATCTCCACACTGCTCCTCCTGTGTAAACACACTGCAAACTAATTACCTGTTTTCCAAGACAGTTTCCCAGATTCTTTCCCTTTTTTCCCCCCAAGTCTTGAAACAGGAATCTGCATTTTATCTTGCCTAGCTCTTTTCTTGGCGCTTACTATTGTGAAAGGAGACTTGGCCGGGGTTGGGGGGGAGGTACAACTTCTACTTCTTTTGTCATAGGTCTATGTACCTGCACAGGAACTACCCCAATCTCAGTATTGTCATCTGTTTCTATTCCTGTTGGACTATTGTTCCTTTCCTCTACCTGAGTTCCTGATGCCCCTATGATTACCGTCTCTCTTTCCTCCCCCTGTAGCGTGGCTAAATTATCAGAGTTTATTGTTAGAAGGTTCTGAGTTGCTTGCTCTGCCGCCCTTTTTGTATGAAGAACTTGAGCTTTCTCAATAAGCCCTTCATGCGACGGACAATCTTTGCAGTTATGGGAGGCCCATGGACACCTCCCATAAGCATGCCCTGTTTTCTCACATAAGTTACATTTGAATAGATTTAGACAATTTGCAGGGACATGTCCATATTCAAAACAGCGATTACATCTAGGGGTATCACATGCAGTGCTAAGATGAGTATGTGCCCCGCACTTAAAGCAAGATCTGGGCTGGCCTGCATGAAAAAGAGACCCTCTGTCCTTGCCCAGGAAAATATTATTAGGGAGATGAACAGGCCCATTGTTAGTGTTATACAATTTTACTCTAATCCTCCATCCCCATTCCAAATCTGTTCGCTGTCTAATATAGGTACCGGTCTATCTAGTACTGTACTTCACATCTTTGCCTGAACCAAAAGAGAATATCTTCCATGTTAACCCCCTCATTTCTGAACAAGACTGTAATATGTTTAACAAGGGGTTTAGTCAGAGGAACTGCGAAAAATATAATCTATAAAGGAGAATTTTTTAGGTTCTGATATTGGGCCCAGAATTTATCCAACCCTGACACTGCCTTAAAACTAATATCAAAATTGGAATTTCCCAAATGTATAAGTGCAAATATCTCAGTTGAAAAAAAATTAATTGATCCTTTTAAGAGGTTCTGAGCTATATAAAGACTGTCTGGTGATTCTTCAAGGCCTCCTTTATATATAAGATGCACTGAGTTCCTTCTGTGGGCCCCTTTATTCTGAAATACGTCTGATAATCGAAACATAGGTTCCAGCCATGCTTTCTTTTTAGGATCTTGTAAAACAGTCAAAGATGGGCCCATTCTTTGTGGTGAGGATTCTGTACTATTGGTAACATTCTCCCCAGCACTTGCCCTGTGTGTGTTTCCTAGGGCATTCTGTTCTATTTCAGGTACCACAGTGGTGTTTGGAGTGTCCAAATTAGTAATATTTTCAGGCTGCCTGTTAATATCCTGTTGTCTTTGTCTATTAGGTTCTTTTTCTTGTGCCAAGTTCTTGTGATAACACTCAATTGTGGGGTCTGAAGGGTCAGGGACCCATGTTCCATGAGGCCCCGTACCCATCCTGCATCTTCTAGTGCATGCTTGGGGGACCAGTTGCCCTCCCCTATTTCTATATTTCTCAATGGCCAAGCTGTCCTGTTGTTTGCTGTTTCACTAATAATTTTGTTAGTGTTTTGTGTGGGTTGCTGCAGTCTCACCAAGCTTGCGGGTTGCTGTAATTCAGTTTCAATAACATTCTTTGCCCCCATTTTGTCGATATTACTTGCATATTATGTTAATTGTTTTGGCTGCGGGGGACGCTGTAGGCCAAGCCATTTCCGACCTGATTTGCCATTCAAAGCAGAGCCCCCTTGCACATTTACTTCTTTTACTTCTGCAGTATTACTTTATTTACTGACCTTGTTTTGTATCATAATAGTGTTTTCTGAGCTCTTTGAAATGGCAGTATGACAACAGCTGTGCAGTTCTCTGACAGCTGGGCAGCAGTTTCATTTGATGCCGTTGTGTCAGACTCGCACAGCTGATCTATCCATGTGACAAGCAGCTGTGCAGTTCTCTGACAGTTGGGCAGCAGTTTCGTTTGATGCCGTTGTGTCAGACTTGCACAGCTGATTTATCCACGTGATGGGGCAAACGTCTCTGATCTTGCAACGTGCAGATTTTCTATCCAATATTGAAGCTCCTGCTTTCTTTATAGATACTGTTGTTCCTCTGCTTGCATTTGCTCAACCAGGTATTGCTCTGATTCCTGATTATCTGGCATTGGCATACCCCTCAACTGTACCATATTACGAGGAACCTATCTCTGCACCCCTCTCCCAAGGCAGAGCACACGGGAACTTTTTGGACATAAAAATAGGCATAATTGCCTAGTCCTCCTTTCCCAGTTAACAAACAAATTAATAATTATGCATTATTACATGCCTGTTTCCATTCTTCAGAAATTAAGGTTATATTAAGTTCTTTCTCCCATTATTCTTTTTCTTTGGCACTGTTAGTTAAATTAGGTTCAGGCTGAGTGATCAGTTTATATATTAAACTGGCTTGAAGTTTATGAAGCCTAAATTGTGTTCTGAGTCAGTCAAAAGATAGGAGGATACTGGAATCTATATCTAACAAATCTTCCAATATTTTTATTCCCGCTGTCTTCCACTCAAGTTTCTTAACAGAATACCATTGAACTTAATGTATGGATTAGTTCATAATGGCATCACCTTGATTGGTATTAGCTTCAAATTTATTTGTGCGAACACTTTTTTAAGAATTTAACAGATCCAGCAATAATAGGGTTATCTTTATTTTTTTCAGGTATAGCTACAAAAATTTAGTCCTAAAGTTGAAGTGGGTGCAATAACCAGGCCTCAATTTTATGCCATAATGGAGCTTTTTCTATTCGAGAACAGGAGACATGTTGTGGGGTCTGTTTAGTTAAAAAAGCCCAGTGATATCTTTCCCACCACAGTAATGTAAAATCCCCTACATCTGATGGGTCCCTCATTTTTTTAGGGGCGATATGTGGGGGGGGGAAACACTTCATAGGAAATTTTTAATTAACTCCAGTTTTTTGTAATATTTATTATTAATGGTTACAGGAAGGTATTGCAAAATGCAGAATAATTTTGGGGCAGCAATCATTTTAAGAGAGTTGATTTTCCCAATTAAAGATAAATTAAGCTTCTCTCATCTTGCCAAGTCAGCCTGAACGTCCTTAAAGGAAAGCAGTCTTTAACTTATGCTCCCCATCTGGCAACATGTAATAACAGCAAGTAAAGAACAGTGACCACAATAACGGTGACAGCATTTTGGCGAATGTAATAACGGTGAAAGTAAATTTGGGCACATACATTAATGGCAACAGTTGCTTTCCCCCTCTCTGAGGTGCTATGACCTCGGAGCTGATTATATTAGTAAAGGGGGGTGGAGTTACTTTGGAGAACAATTGTTGCCATTTATGCACGTGCCAAAATTTACCATCACCATTCTTATGTTCACTGAACTGCCATCGCTGTTATTGTGGTCGCCATTTTTTTCTCACCATTTTCACATGGAGCCCCTCATCTCCCAAAGCCTTACCCCCGATTAGGATTTTCACATTGAAAACATTTTTTTAAGCAATTTAACTTACTTTATTTCATAGTTGTAAAGTCTATGAATCCACAACAATGTAGACACTGTGTGGTTCCATTTCAAGTGAAACTGTGGCACCACACCACTCACTTCAATACACTTGCATTGAGGTTAGTGGTGCGGCACCACACTTTCACTTGAAATGGAACTGCTAGGGGAGGGCCTCAGACAATTGGTACAACCCAAAAGAGATAATACTATCCTATATCTAGTACTAACTAATGGGAAAAGGATCACAGATCTCCAGTTAGAAGGTCACCTGGGGGACAGTGACCATAAAATGGTATGGTTCAATTTGGCCACTAGAACTAAATCATCCCGTTCCAAGGCAGAAATATGGGACTTCAGGGGGCTGACTTTGATAAGATGGGCAACAGTGTTAAGCTAGACCAGGCAAGAAGAAATGCAGGTGAGGGAGTACAGGCAAAGTGAGCAAGCATTAAGGAAGCAGTGCTTGAAGTAACATGCCATTGTGTTCAGGAGAAAAGCAAGAGCAAAAGAAGGAAGAAGCCACTTTAGTTCTCAAAAACAGTAACAGAAAAGGTCAGAGCCAAAAGGCAGGCCTTCAGGAAATATAAGGGAATGCAGCAGGACGAAGATAGGGAGGCATACCAAACTTCCCTAAGGGAAGCAGGGAAGGCAGTAAGGTTGGCAGGGGCCCAAACCAAAGAAACACTAGCATGAACAGTAAAAGAAGGGGACATGACTTTCTATAGATACATTAGTGAAAGGAGAAGGTCCAGAGGGGGTATTGCTAAGATTAAAGGGGATACGGGGGAGTGTGTGTGGAGGAGGACCAAGGAAAAGCATCTACCCTAAATAGATACTTTTGCTTAGCATTTACTGAGGAGAAAGTAGGGGACGGCCCACAGCTCAGCACCATGGACACAGGGGGGAGAGGGGTGTGAACAAGCTCCTTCATAAAAGAAAGGGCCCTACGAGAGCTTGCTTGGCTCAGGGTGGACAAGGCAATGGGATCTGATGGCATACATCCCAATGTACTAAAGGAGCTAAGGGTGAAACTAGTAGAGCCACTAGCAGAACTGTTTAGTGAGTCTCTGAGCACAGGAGAGGTCCCAGAAGACTGGAGAAGGGCTCATGTGATCCTACTCCACAAGAGTGGTAGCAGGAAGGAGGCAGGGAACTACAGACCAGTCAGTCTTACCTCAGTAGTGGGTAAGATTATGGAGGCACTTCTTAAGGAAAGGATAGTGCAACACCTGGAATCCATAGGGGCACAGTATCCAAGATAGCATGGGTTTACAACAGGAAGGTACTGTCACACTAATCTCATAGATTTCTTTGACTGGGTAACCAGAGTGGTGGACCAAGTGGGTGCAGTTGACTACCTTGACTTCAGCAAAGCTTTAAATACTGTTCCACATGAAAGATTGATTAATAAGCTGGGTAGGCTTGGGGTGGGTCAGAAGTTGATCAACTGGGTGGCAAACTGGTTGGTGGGCAGAAAACATAGAGTGGTGGTAGATGGGATACAGTCAGAAGAGATGCAAGTCTTAAATGGGGTACCTCAGGGATCAGTCCTGGGGCCAGTCCTCTTTAATATCTTCTTCAGTGACATGTCAGATGGACTCAAGGGTAAGGGTTGCCTATTTGCAGATGACACCAAGGTCTACAACAGAGTAGATGATCCAGATGATGTGGGCAGAATGAGAAGAGCTCTATAATAACTGGCAAAATGGTCTGAAGAGTGGCAACTGGAGTTAACGCAAAGTAGTGCAAGATCATGCACTTAGGGAAGAGAAACCCTGAAGCTACCTATAGATTGGGAGGGGAGTTGCTGGCAATCACAAGGGAAGAAAGTGACTTGGGCCTCATCATCACAGATTACCTGAAATCATCCAAGCAGACCACTAAAGCAGTAGGTAAGGCTAGAGGGATGTTGGGGTGTATTAGTAGGGTATCACAAGTTGTAAGTTGGAGGTAATAATCCCTTTTTATAAGACACCGGTTAGGCCCAATCTGGAGTACTGCATGCAGTACTGGAGGCCATACCTGAACAAGTACATTAACAAAATGGAGGCAGTCCAGAGAAGGGCAACCAAAATGGTGCAGGGACTGCATCAGAAAACATATGAGGACAGATTAATGGAGCTCAATATGTATACCCTAGAGCAAAAGGAGGGAGAGAGAGGTGATATGATCGAAACATTCAAATACCTTAAGGACATTAACAAGGTAAAAGAGTCTAACATGTTTCAATATAAGAAAAATAGGAGGACAAGAGGACACAGCATGAGATTAGAGGGAGGCCAATTAAGGGGTAATGTGAGGAAGTTCTTTTTCACAGAAAAGATGGTGGATGCATGGAACCGCCTACCTCAGGAAGTGGTAGATATGAATACAGTGTAGGGCTTTAAACAGACATGGGATAGGCATATGGGAGTAAAACAGATGAGTATAAATAAATACAGTTGGCCATTGACAGAGTAAAGGCCTATGGGCACATTCATAAGGTAGAAAAATGGGCAGACTGGATGGGCCTTGCGGTCCTCATCTGCCGTCAACTTCTATGTTTCTATGCAACAAAGGGCAAAACAGTGATAGTATCTGCATTTTCCCCCAGTTGATGATGAGACCTGAAAAGACACTGAAGTCCTGCAAGACATTTTTTAACACAGTATATAACTTCAGTGGTCTGCTAAGAGTTATTAGCAAATCATCTGCATACACAAACATCTTTTGATTTATTTTTCCAATTTTAACTCCATGCACTTCATCGGCATTAGAGATGGTCCTGTTCAGGAGTTCAGTGGCAATAACAAAGAGATAAGGCAACAGAGGAAAGCCTTGTCTGGTTCCTCTAGACATTCAGAAGGAAGGGGATATTAAACCATTAGCAATCATTGCAGCAGACGGACTTTGATCGAGAAGGGCAACCCATTTACAAAATGGCTTTCCAAAGCCAAAACTACATAGTCAGTCCCATAGTCCCGTTCCAGTAAATCAAAGGCTTTCATCATGTCTAATGCTATAGAAAATCTTGTTTTACTACAGTACCAAATAGTGTTCAATAGCCCTTAAACATTATCTGAGATGGATTTCCCTTTAAAGAAGCCCACTTGTTCTTTTCCCAGAATATTCTGTAATACTGATTGGATTCTATTAGACAAAATCTTTGCCAATATTTTATAATCTTGATTTAAAAGATAAATTGGTACATAGTTACTACAATCCATTAAATTATTTCATTTATTTGGGATAAGGGTAATATATACCTCTGACATAGATTGGGGTAGGGATTGTGGAGACCAAACTTCTCAAATTACTTCATGAAAAAAGACAGCTATCAGTGGACTCAGCAATTTATATAGTTCTCCCAGAATACCGTCCAGTCCTGTGGCCTTACTGTATCATTTGAAAACCTTTTAATTACTGCAATTACTTTGTCAAGTTGTATTGGTTTGACTATAGCTAAAGCTTCCTGCTCTGAGATAGCGGGAAGTTGGTGGCAGAGAGAAAATTACTTACAGCACACCCAAGGTGGAGCCGATTGTTTTACTTTGATAAATTTTGGAGAAACATTGTGTGAAAACTTCATTAATCTGCTTGTTTGTGAAAAGATCATCTCAATTATGAGTCCATCTGCCATTTATTACATTGTTAGCCTGTTGTTTTCTAGGTCTGTAGTTTCCCAAAATGATTGCTTTGTTCTTTAAAGGGTGTATGCTGCTTTTTGACAAATAAATTGGGTTAATATGATACTTGAGGGCTGTCATAAGCCTCCTCCACATTAAATACACCATTTAATATTAAAGAAATATGACCTTCATTTGATTTAACCTTTTCCCTGCTGATCTCAGACTCTTTTTTTAATTTGTTCAATAGCTACCTTCATGTCCTTAGTGTCCAGTTGTAATTCAGTCAGCCTTTCAGTTATGATGACAAGGTCTGTTTTCTCAGTTTTGCTAGTTCTGCCATTATTCAGAGTCCCATTCTGTGTGCCTCTTGGTCCATCTGATGTTTTCCCTGTGGCAGTTGGCATCGTGTTTCAGGAGCCATTATAAAAACACAGAAAAATTAAATAAAAGCTGCTCAAAACTTTTTTTTTTTGTAGATTTCATTAACACTATCTTTTGTCTAATGAACAAAATAATAATTTGCTGGCCGAAGATGTCTCAAACAGATTTTAAGGATAATTAAAAATGAGAGATGACCGCAGCAATAAATGAACAGCTATCGCGGTTGGCACTGCATGCACAATCCCCTCAGTAATTGTTTATAAATGGGGAAAACAACAATCTGGAACTCAGGTTTTTGTTGGAAGCTTTTGAAGCCTTTTATCTTTTTTAACATCTCTTCCAGAGCCCATCAGTTCAAGTCAGTAGTGTCCTAATTTCACTGGCCTTTCTTCATAAAACCTTGTCCCAAGTCTACATTGCACTTTCTCCAGGTCTGTTATATGTTTTCTGTAATGAGGAACCCAAACTGTGCACAGTAACAGAGTTAACTAGTTATTTAAGGTCAAAAGGCACTCTAGGTCCATTATGTCCATTCCCTTCCCTAACGTCATAAGTAGGGATGAACAGGTATGCTGTGAAAACTTTTATGCATGTAAAGGGATTCTTGACCCACTCTATTACCCAGGATACCCTGTGATTTCTCTGGTAAGCAGAAATTTGTCCAGGCTTATCTTAAAGTCCTGTATAATCTTCATATCAATTTGGTCTCCACTGGCAGGCTATTCCACAGGTTCACCAAACTCTGTGAGAAAAAGTGTCTCCTGGTGTTACCCCTTAATTTACCATCCCTGAGCTTCCGGTTGTGTCCTTGCATCCTACTGCTGTATGCCAGATCAGATAACTAGGACAATTTGAGCTTGTAGATGCCCTTAAGTAGGTGAAGGACTCAGATCATGTCCCCTTCTAATGTTATCCCTTAATTTACCCCCTCTTAGCTTTAAGGCAGATCCCTAAATAATTCTGTACAAAAATCTCTGACTGTTCAGTCTTGTTAATATCCTTGAGCATGTGGAAAAATGTGACTGTTTCCCCATCTCGTGCTTTCTTTCACTAGTAAACATGTTAAGTGCCTCCAGCCTTCCCCCATAGCTTATGCTCTCCATACTCTTGAGCATTGGGTTGGCCCTATGAGGCACTTTCTCAACTGCCTCAATGTCCTCCTCATACTGAGAAGTCCAGAACTGCACACAGTACTCCAGGTGGGCCTAACCAGGACCTTATAAGGTGGTCAGATTATGTCGCACTCTGCAGTATCTACTGCACTACTTACTAACGAATGATTGTTCAAAACTTAAAATTCAGTACGCTTATGAATAGCAAACTTTCACAGTTTTTTCTTCAGGGGGATTTCAGCGAAACACTGATACTGTACAGTATCTGAAAAGTGCTTTAACAAAAGTTACTTCATAGTGTTTTAGTACACTTCTGCCAAAAATGGAGCTCATTAGCTTCTCAGAGCCAGACTGATGTGTGCTTGTATGGAAAAGACAACTCAGTGGCAACTCCATTCTAGTAATGAGCTGTACTTACTTCATGTACTGTTGCTTTGCAGTACTTTATGAAACAGCAAGTGTTCTTCTACTGCAGGACTTAAAAGCAGTAGCAGAAAACTGGTTGTGGAAATAACCAGCATTTATCCAAAATGGTCTCATAAAATAAGCATTTGTAGGAGAGCCACGAAAGATGGCATGACATGGGGTTAATATCCTTATAATGTATGGCAGAATGTGGTTGAGGATGGAATTCCATTCATAGAATAGGCTTATTTGCACTCCTTACGGAATGCCCTGCTTCCCTCTCTTTCCCCGATATACCTCTCTGTCCTCCTATCTCTGCATCTCCTTATTCCTTCTGAGTGCTACCCTTTTAGCCTTTATCTTTTCAGCCACCTCTTTTGAGAACCATACAGTCTCTTTTTCCTCTTGCTTTTGCTCACTTGTTTGATGCAGAGGTTTGTTGCTTTTACCACGCTCCCTATTAGTTTGTCCCCACTGTTCCTCTATCCCTCCCAGGCCATTCCCTCTGCCAAGTCATCCCTGAGGCATTCATCCATCTTTATGAAAGCTGCTCTCCTGAAATCCAGAACCCTCACCCTTGTATGACTGAATTCCACACCCATTCTTATACTGAACCACACCATATGGTGATCACGGGTCCCCAGGTGACCTCCCACCTTGACATCCACAATACTGTCCCTGTTAGTGAGTACCAGGTCCAGTAATTCTCCCTCGCTAGTGGGTTCACTGCCTAATTGCCTGAGGAACACCCCCTACAGAGAGTGTCCAGGATGACCTTGCTTCTAGCTGAAACCACTGCTGGGAGGCTCCAATCTACATCCAGCAGGTTGAAGTCCCCCACCAGCAGCACCTCCGTCCTCCCTCTTTTCCGCCATCTTGCCAGTAGCTGCCATCAGTGCCTTATCTAATTCCTCCCACTGTGCTGGAGGTCTGTAGTTCACTCCAGTGTGAATAGTGGCTCCATTCCCCATCTCCAGGGCAATCCACAGTACCTCTGCCTCCCCCTGTATTCCTTGTATCTCTGTTGCTTTTATGTTTTCCCTCACATAAGGCACCACACACCCTCCTTTCCTTCACACCCAGTCCTTTCTGAACAGAGTATAGCCTGGTATGACCATGTCCCAGTCATGGTTTTCAGTGCACCATGACTCAGTAATGGTCACAATATCTAGGTTGGCCTCTGCCATGATGGCCTTTAGGTCTGAAATCTTATTTCCTAGACTTCTAACAGTCACACCCATGGCCTTCCAGATTTAGTATCCACTCTCTTAGTTACCCCTCTTTTTCCTTTTTGCCCTCCCCCCTTTTTAATGCTCCCATTCCCTTCCCACTCTACTTTTACCACCCTGCATTCCTTTATTAATTTGCACCCTGGGGGATTCCACTCCCATTGGGTTCTCCTTTCTCTCCACTTTAGCCTGTGGGGGTACAGTTTCTGCCTCCCAGATTCCTTCCACCACCCCACTCATATAGTTTAAATGTTCATCAAAGTAACATTTAAACCATCCACTGAGGACTGCAATTCCCCTCCCAGATAGAGGCACCCCTGTATAGGCCTTTGTCTTCCTGGGTGGGTCGCCACTCCCCAATGTAGCCAAACTCCTCCTGTCTGCACCATTCCTTCAGCCATGAGTTGAAGCTCACCCCTGTCATAGACAACACCTCAGTGAAAGCCACTGAGTAAGCTATCTGTTTAAGACCCCTCCAACTCCCTAAACTCCCCCTACACTATTCCACCCCATGTCCCTAGCCAGATCATTAGTCCCTATGTGGACAATGACATCCAGCTCTCCCTCCTGTCCTGCTGCCCAGATCATTAGACCCTATGTGGACAATGACATCCAGCTCTCCCTCCTGTCCTGCTGCCTTAGCAATCCTCAGGATTCACTTCCCATCCCTCTGGGTCATGGCACCTGGTAGGCACCTAACCTGCCTCTCCCCTTTTTTTATATTCCCAAATCTATCCCCCTCACAATTGAGTCCCCCTCCAGAAGTTGCATCCTCCTCTTCTGGGGTCCTCTACCACCCTTCTTGGCATCTTCACTATGGATGGCCCCCACTTCCTCCCTGGTCACTACAGCGGGTCCCTCCTTTCAACAGTCCCACCCCACCAGAGCAGCGTAGGAATTACATAGCGGTACCAGTTGAGGAATGTGCCTCTGTCCCACCACCTGCATCTTTCCAGAGCCCACCACAGTCCAGCTGTTCTCCTTCTTGGCATTCTCGGAGGTAACGGTGGCAGACTTGGTGGTCCCTGGGTGGGGGAGGAGATCCCCCAAACCCAAGCCAATTTGGCCTGGAGTCTAGCAACCTCCTCCCTCAACCTAAAGAGGTGTGTGTGTGGATGGGGCAGAACTGCAGTCTCCAGAAGGTCTCTGTGAAAACTGTTGCCCTACAGCCACTGCATTGCACCACTCCCAGCATTCTCTTACTGTGCTACCAGGAAATACTTATGTACCCCTACCCCTGATAGTGTTTCTAGTTTTCCCCTTTATTTGTTTATTTCTATTTGTGTTTCCCTGCGCCTTGTTTAGATCTCTTTATACTCTTATCATAGATAGAGAGTTGCATCTATTCCCAGTTTTGGCCTAGCCTTGATCTTCAACCCTTCCCAGCAGTGACTGTTACACAGAAGTAAATAGGTTCCTTTCCTCAACTGGCCAGCAGAGTCCTCTGCTTCCTTTCCTTCTGCTGATGCCTGTGATGCCAGTCACTTGTTCCACTCCTTTGCTGTTCCACTCACTGGCTGGAACACAAACGTGCTGGGCACTTTACTGTAGAAGTACTTTTATAGTGCTCTTGTAAGAAGCTCCACCTACAATTACACACCTGATTCACAGGGCTTCCTGAATCTACTCACCCCAAGGTTAAGCTCCTGAGCTAGTTTCCCCCACACCACCTCTTACAATTTAAAACCCAAGTTTCAAGGTATTCCAAACATTGCTTACAGATCTCTTCTTTTCTTCCCACTTGCCCTGCTTTCCCACACTTACAGTTGTTAACTGCCACCCCCCTCCCCAGGTATCCCTTCTGCTAGTCTACCTGTGGATCCTATTATTCCTTCATAGATGTTCCACCCAAGTTTAAACCCTGTCACAGTCTTGGCTTTAACCATCTCTCGGGGCAGTCTGTTCTATTCATCTACCACCAGTTCTGTGATGAGGAACTTCCTGACATCCCTCCTTTACCTCATGCTAGCCACCAATCTCTACCTGTGTTCTTTGGTTACATTATGAGCAAGAAAGATACACTTTCAAATGCACCTAACCACCATGCTATACTGCTTCCATAGTGGTTAAACAACCTTCTTTGTTGAGCCTCAGATAATTTACATGCAAGTCCAAATGCAACAAGATCATAACACTACATCTCTTTGTATTTTCATCTTATTATGCAACAAGATCATAATTCTAATGGATGTATCTTCCTACTTTATAACCTAGTAGTATCCATGCAGGGAACAAAAACTAAGGGATGTACCCTCCCTCTCTGTAATCTAGTGGTACCTGTTCAGGGCATGAAACATGAAGAAGACACGTTACATGCTACACCTTACCCCTTCCTGGAACTCATGTAGCATGTAGACGTGCTACATGCTATGCCTTTTCCATTCCCAGGCCTCAATGTCGCTGCTTCTCCTGACGCAACCCTGGTCTGTGGTACTAATGAGCGCTTGCCACTCTGAGATCATTCTTCCTCAGGAATCCTCTGCTGTGATCTTCTACATGCCTGGGATCTTCCAGTGAGTGCCATCAGGCCACATCCCCTGAGGGGGAAACTTCCAACAGGCCCTCACCATCCTGATACTGAATCTCAGCCAGAATCCAGCTTCTGAAGACTTGGCCCATACAGGATAAGTGCCAGCCCAGACTCAGGACCCTGCCACAGACCCTGCCACCACCACGAATGGCTGTCAGAGCCTTGGTAGGGGAACCCAATCTCTTCTATATGGAGTTTTTTTCATTTCCTTCTGACTCCAGCCTCTGACATTTTTCTTCTGCCTGGACACCTGTATTTTCACCCCTGAGGGCAAGAAATCTTGACAGCCCAGAGCCTTGCACAGGAACAAAGAGCCCAGTATGTACTCTGAAAATGACATGCTCCTAGGACACAGGAAACCTTAAAGTTGTAAACAACTTCATTTTTCTCAAACGCTGAAACTCTTAACCCTCCAATATACTGGGACAGGACTAGGGCTGGCAGAGTCCTAGCTGAAAGAGTAATACCCCAAATACTGGCATAAGGGGTTACAGATGAGCAACATTTGTTATTTGACTTGTCCTTAGCTAGTAAGTACTCATTTAATATTATTTATTTATGTATGTATGTATGTTTCAGAATTATAACCTTTGAGCCAAACTGGCTCTTTTACAAAGGCTCCAAGTCAGTAGAAGAACAGACAAAACAGTACAATTTACATCATACTGTATGACAAGAACATACAACAGCCAAGTGACAAGACTATTTTACCAGCAAAATACCTGTGGAGTATACACTCAAATACAAATACTGTTATTACAAAAATATCTCTAGTCTGTAGGTCTAGTTACTAAGTGCAGGTTGCTTGTAGTTGGCATCCAAAATTGGCTTTGTCAAAGAAAAGGGGAGGAGGGAGGAGGTATGGAGAGTATTGGCATGGGTACAGAGGAGGCATATTGTATAATGTTATTAAGGGATAGGAGATGGGGGGATGGTGATGAGGGAGGACAAGCCTATAAGTGCTGTATGCACAAGGGCAACCTAGGGGAAGTGTAAACCAAGTGGAGGGAAGGGGGTGAGGACTTGTGGGGTGAGAGGGGTAAGAAGGTGGGGGTGGTAAGGATTGGAAGTCTAGGGCAGGGGATGGAACTCCTAATGTTATGCATAGCAGTTGCACTCTTGGGATTCTACCAGGAGGTGATGGAGTTCTCTTTTGAATAGGCCAAGTTTCTTAAGGTGAAAAAGGGAGGGGAGTAGGTCATACATCCAGAGAGGGCCTCGATAGGAGAGGAACCACTGGGCAAAGGAGGTTCATTTGTAAAGTACATGCAGTACCCCTCTAGCAGAGCTTTGGGTTGTTTTAATGTTGGGTTACACTGGAAAACCTTTGAAGTTGATTCTGGGACCAGTCCTAGGAGGGCTTTTTTCCTATGATACATACCTGATACTGGGACCTTCGAGGTAATGGGAGTTAGCCAGTTGCGGAGTAGAGACTGCAAGAGTGGAAATACTGATTAGCATTTTAGTGGCCATACTATAGATAGTTAGTCCATAGTCAATGATGGACAGTACTGAGCTTTTGGTGACAAGGCTGAAGGCCTCAATGGTCATAGCATTTCTGTGTCTGTAAATGAGTCCGAGTCTGATGTTGGCTGTTTTCACAATATGATCGATATGGGTGTTGAAAGAAAAGCTGTTGTCTAAGAATAATCCCAGGTATTTAAAGGTAGCAACCTGTTTGATTACGTTGCTTTTGTTACTTATTATGGTAAGTGGCCACCCTGCTTTTTTGAGCTTTGTAGGGTAAAGTGCATTGCTTTTGTTTTTCTGTAGTTCAAGAGGAGTTTGTTGTGAGTAAACCATGACTCCAGTTTGGTAAAGCTACTTTGAAGGGTAGCTGTTATTTTATGGAGGTGTGTTCCTGGCATGGAGATCACTGCAGCGTCTTCATAAAGCGGCATCTTAGTAGGGCACATGCTCGGCAGGGAATTGATAAAGAGGATGAATAGTAAGGGCCCTAAAATTGATCCTTGTGGGACACCCAAAGTAACATTCTGGGGTTCAGAGGATACACCTTTTATCCTAACACACTGGGACCTGTGCGAGAGGCAGCTTGAGAACCAGAACAATGTATTGGTGGAGAGGCCAAGGGCTCCAGAGCTGTTGAGCAGGATGTGATGATTGACTTTGTCAAACTCTTTGGTTAGATCAATAAAGCTTGACCCAACCATTTTTCCACCATCCAGGGAGTCATATAGGTGTGAAGTAAAGTCAGTGAGTGCAGTAATAGTGCTATGGAATTTATGGAACCCATGTTGCTGAGGGCAGAGTAGGTTATATTTGTTGAGGTAATTCGTGAGCTGATCTGACACAGTTCTCTCTAGGGTCTTCATGAGCAGAGGTAATTAATATGGGGCAGTAGTTGCTTATGCTGGTCCTGTCTCCACTTTTAAAGACTGGGGTGATGAGGGTGGTTTTCCAATTGTCAGGGAATGTATTCAACTTAAGGGATATGTTAATCAGTTGCGTTAGTGGGTGGGCAAGCTCTTCTAGGGTGATGGCGAGAAGCTTCATGTCAAGCACATCACTACCCATTCTAGTTCTGCCAAGGATCTTCTTCACATATTTAATTTATGTGAGTACATGTTGAGGTCCCTATTAAACATCCTGTAGAGTATAGGAGCAGTGTCCCTAAAAATAGTACTGGGTGAGAAGTTTGATAACATTTTGTTTGCGTGAGTCAAAATGGAAACACCCTAGTGTGGAACACAACTGGCAGTAATGAGTAAATCTTTCAGAATTCAAAATGAATTGACATTCTTCACTGTATGGTATTTTTGCTCTAAATAAAACTATCAATAAGAGAAGACTATATAATACTTCTATAGTCAATTAGTGATGAAATTAAAGAGTGCAAATTTACATGACTCAATATTAAAGTTATTTTGGTTCTTATATAACGTAATCATGTCCAAAATAATATTACCTGACTTCACCAAACTATTTACATACTGAGAAGAGGACATCTATTGTCCTGCACAACTACTCTATATTATGCCTGTTGAAACTGCCCTGCTACCTGACTCAATAAAAATAAAATAAAAAAAAAGAACAGGACAGTGTCTGGTATAGGGTGCTATCCAGGTTTCTAAAAGAAGATACAGCCTCAACTGGACAGCCATCATGTGAAGAAATATCTGGGGATCAAAATGCTTTACCCAGCCTTTAGCCCCTGTATACACTAGACTTTTTAAACTGTTTTAAGCAAGTTAAAATGGTTTAAGAAGCACTAACGTGGTTTGCGGCCACATTACAGCATGATTTAAACCGTTTTTAAAAACCATGCTAGAACCCTGCTAGGTACCTAGTCTTTAGCCTGGTTTTAAAAACGGTTTAAGTTAAACATAGTTTGGCTTAAAACGTTTTTCAATCTTCTTTCACAAGTGTGTACAGGGTTGCTTGAGAAAATCATTCTGTGGGCCCTTGTACAGCATGGATTTCCATCCTTGCTCAAATGTTGTTTTACTACAGTTTAAAAGTAATGGAACATGGTTTTACCCTACTGTGGTACAACAACATATCAGCTGATCAGAAATCTGTGGCCATCTACATAGAAACATAGATGTTGTCAGCAGATAAGGACCACCAGGCCCATCAAGTCTGCCCATAAGCCCTCCCCTTGTTTTGCTGCCACTGACCCAACTAGGTCAACGGCTTTCTCTACTCCTTCCCACTTTTAGGGTTCCCCTATGCCTGCCCCATACATATTTAAACCCTTCCACTGTGCTCATTCCCACCACCTCCTACGACAGCCTATTTCATGCATCCACCACCCTCTCTGTGAAGAAAAATTCCTTACATTTCCCCTTAAACTGCCACCTTCCAATTTCATATCATGTTGCCTCATTCTTGTAGTCCTCCTATATTGGAAGATATCTCTCTCCTGTACCTTGTTTATGCCTTTAAGGTACTTGAATGTTTCTACCATGTCTCCCCAATTCTTTGTCTCCTCCAGTGAGTACATATTGAGGCCCTTAGCCTCTCCTCATATGTTTTCTGGTGCAAGCCCTGTACCATCTTTGTTGCCCTTCTCTGGACCGCCTCCACTCTGTCAATGTCCTTACGTAGATGTGGTCTCCAGAATTGTACACAGTACTCCAGGTGAGGCCCTTATTAGTGTTTTATACAATGACATCAACACCTCCCTCCTTCTACTAGTAATACCTCTGCCTATGTACCCCAGCATGCCACTGACCCTCCCTGCTGTCTTTGCACTCTGCTTAGACACCTTTACATCATCTGAAATGACAGGTCCCTTTCCTCCTTAGTGGTTGTTAGTAATTCCCCCCTCCCCATTCTGCAGCTCTCCCATGGGTTCCCTCATCCCAGGTGCATTATTTTACACGTCTTTGAGTTGAACCCCAACTACTACACCTCAGGCTATTTTTCAAGCTTTCCCAGGTCCCTCCTAATATTCTCCACCCCATCTGAAGTAGCCACCCTGTTGCTGATCTTGGTGTCATCGGCAAACAGGCAGCCCTTCCCCTCCAGTCCTTCCACTATGTCACTAATAAAACTATTAAACAGGACTGGCCCAAGGACTGATCACTGAGGCACCCCACTGGTCCCGCCCCTCCCCAGATTGGATCCCATTTACCACCACCCTCTGCCCCCTGTCTGTTACCCAGTTCCTTACCCAGTTTACTACCTTGTGGCCCATGCCCAGACTGTGGATCTTGCTAATCAGCCTTTTATGTGGGACGGTGTCATAGGCCTTGCTGAAATGGAGGTAGGTGATGTCCACCGCTCCCCGGCCCCCCGCCCCACCTCCCTCATCACCAGGTCAAAATAATCTATCAGATTAGTAAGACACAACCTCCCTGCTGTGAATCCATGATGCCTTGGATCCTGGGCACCCTTGGATTCCAGGTGTCCCACTATTCTTTCTTTAAGTAGTGCCTCCATGATTTTCCCCACCACTGAGGTGAGGCTGAGCAGCCTATAGTTCCCTGGTTCCTGCCTGCTACCACTTTTGTGTAGAGGAACTACATGTGCCCCCCTCCAGTCCTCCAGAACTACTCCTGTATTTAGAGACTCTGTGAACATGGCTCCCAGCGGCGCTGCTAGTACTTTCTTCATCTCCTTTAATATCCTCGGGTGTATGCCATCTGACCCCATTGCTTTGCTCACCTTCAGTTTTGTGAGCTCCTCCAGGACTCTCTCCTCTGTGAATGGACTAGTGTTCACCTCTCCCCCACCATATCTATTGCCCAACAGTGGCCCATGACCTTCCCCCTCTTCAGTGAATACTGAACAGATGTATTTATTCAGTATTTCTGCCTTTTCCAGGTTTCTCTCCTTGCACTCCCCTTCATCCTGTCTGAGCTTTACAATCCCCCCTGGCTTTTCTTCTCTCACTGATGTACCTATAGAATGTCTTGTCTCCCTTCTTCACCATCTGTGTTAATCTTTCCTCAGTCTGTACCTTTACTCTCCTCACAGCCTTCCCTGCTTCCCTTAGACTTTCTTGGTACATCTCCCTGTCCCCCTCCTGCCTCTGAGTCTCCTTATACTTCCTGAAACCTGCTCTTTTGGCCCTTACTTTGTCTGCCACCGCCTTTGAGAACCATAGTGGTTTCTTCCTTCTCTTGCCTTTGTTTACCAACCAGATGCATTGGTTCATCACCACCTCTATGGCTCCTTTCAGGTGTTTCCACCGCTCCTCAACTCCCCCAACCCCCTTCCTCACCAGAGCTTCCTTGATACAACCCTCCATCTTAGCAAAGTCTGCCCCTCTGAAATCTAAGATCTTTTCCTTTGTGTGACTTAACTGTGTCATTGTCCCCATGTTAAATCACGCTGTGAGGAGGTTGCTGGACCCCAGCTGACCTTCTACGTGGACTTCTGCAATTCTGTCCCCATTGTTCAGTACCAGGTCCAGTATCGCCCTGGCACTGGTGGGATCAAGCACAACCTGCCTGAGGCCTGCCATCTGTGCTTAGAACCACTGCACACAGACTGTTTTTTTTTTTTAAACGAAAGTGCTGAACTGCCTGGTGAGAGTAAGCGTGAAAGTGAAAGTGGAGCCATCCTGAGAATCACACCCAGTGGCTCGGCAGTTTTCCTTTAAAAAAAAAAATAACAGAAAACACAAACACAAAAAAACTATACACTATAAAAATACTAGTTGGGCAATCACATGCTCAACCAGCCTGTGCTGTTACAGAGGGGTTCTGTTTATAACAGACCTCTTGAACATCACTTTCGAGATCTGATGTAATCAGAACTCCTCTGTGGGAGCACAGGCTAGTTGTGCACGATTGTCCAACCAATATTCTCTGTTTTATCTTTGTAATATTCAAGACCAAGCTACATCAACAATACACTTCTTTATATGATTGCAGTCCAGCTACAGTATGAAGGCTCTGTTAGATCAATAACTGATTTTTTACTAGTATTATAGGAGCAGAGATGTGCCCCTATAGTTAGAGTTCCATGGCCTATGCAACCAGTATAGTGTCACGCTTGTGCAACTGTGTTACCTTGCTTTGGCCATTTGCATACTCTATTCCATGAGGAATTATCACCCTATGGGGTACCAAAGGCAAGGAGCCCTCAAAGAAGGTTCCACTCCTAGAGGTACCGCAGAAAGTTTCCCTTGGCTAAAGGTACCTTAGGAAGAATCCCCAAAAGAAATTGTAGCAGCATTAAAAAGAACATTAGCAGTGATCATTGGCTATGAGGCAGAGAAGTAGAGTGACAGCAGCCGGCAGCTTGAGAAAACATAAATGAGATGCACAGGTTAGCAGAGTAGTACAGGTGGGTACAATGGGTTGCACTGATGAATGCAGGGGGCTTCCTCAGGAGAGAGGGAATGGCAAGTAGGGACACCATCCACCTCCATCCATCAGCGGAATCTACCTAAGTAAACAAGGGAATACTGACTAAGGCTAACTAAGTATTATGACCTGTGGCATGGAGGAGAGAAAAAAAAACCTTTGAGGAGGAAATCTATGGGGATCCAAAGCCTAGGTCACCTTCCCTCCAGGCTTGGGATATTTTGTTTAGTGACGGTTCTGCTACTGCAATCTGAAAACCTAATTAAAGTAGGGTAGAAAATGTTCCAGTTTGAAGGAACGCTCTCACTCTGTCCCTCTAATGGGAATGCCATGAAGGTTTGCAAGCATTTTCTGCAACTGGCCCTCCAAGGCAGGAGGAGGAGTGCGACGACTGCTGAGGCACTCAGTTGGCCTACCAATCAAAAAACAAACCAGGTGAACCAAAGGCAGTCATAGGGAGGCTAGCTTACAAGGTGCCACCAAACCCACTTGGCTAGCCACAGGAGCCCCCTTGGGCTTAAAGGCCCCACCCCTTGAATGAAGTCTTAAATTCTGCATCAAGAGATGGTGCCAATACATCTGCATGGCTGAAGCTCTGCCCAGAGAGAGGACATTCCCACTATGGGCCAGATGAGAAGGAACCTTCCCCAAGTTTCACACACTCAAGCTGTGGACTTCGTGGGTGCAGAGCGAGACCTGCAGGGCAAGCCCTGAGTCATGGTAACTAATGGTCATGGTTGGCATGCCACCGATTATAGCAGAAACAAAATGGGAAGAAGAGCTTAAAGGAAGTGCTGAGCACTGTAGACCTCACGTAGGTCATACATTGTTTTATAGCAAGCACATGGCAGACTTAACCTCCAAGAGCAGTGTAAGCAATGATTGGACCTGTACATAGGTCTGTGAGGCAGTGTAAGCAATGATCGGACCTGCTTTTAGGTCTGAGAGGCAGCAATTTGTATGACTTGCAGAGAGGCAAGCCAACCAGGAAGCCAATTAAAGGTGACATAAATACTCGGAGCAGGATTTTAGCAATTGAGGCAGGATTTGAACATGAGGTATTTGGATCACATGGGGCCACAACTCTTCACTACAGCCCCCCAAGTCTTCCACTGTAGGAAAAACAAGGAAGCAATGGTAAAGCACTGTGTTCCACAAGCGAATTGTAAAACTAGTTTATAGCACAGCTGTAGCTGAGCTGACCTCCAGAGTATAATGAAGCATTGTTCAAAAGTAGTTGAGCAGAGTTCAGCAGCAATTAGAAATAGTTTCAGGAGCTGCTAAACTGAACAATCAAACAAGCCTAGGAATTTTAGGGAGAGACAATGCACTGAAAACAATAGCAATAATTGCATGGGACAACTGCATGAAGCTGGTTTGAATCTCATTGAGAAAGCTGATAAAACTGCAGGAAATTCAGGTTTGAGTACCAATAAACATGATTGAGCAGGTGTAAATCCCCAAAAGGGCTGTATGCAAACTGAGCACCATGAGACCAAACAGTAATCTTACGGGACCAAACAGCATTAATTAACAGGCTGAGGAAATACTGGAAACTGGGAGCAGAGCACACCGATCTCCAATACTGAATGAAAACAGCTAGCATGGATAAACTGTGAGCAGAGCTGCAACAGGAAGTGGCAGCTAGCTAATAATAGGATTCTAGACCAGGTGTAGTAAGTGAATTGGAAACAGCAGTAGAAGTTGGAATGTAGCTAAAACATATGGGAATTGCAGAAACTGATTGCAGTGTGAGCTAAAATATACAATAACAATTGCAGGAAGATTGAGGTGGTAGGAGCCTGGATACCAGCAAGATAAGCACAGAGCAAACAAAGGCAACAATATGTTAGGAAAACTAGGACATCCCAAAAGGAAACACAACAGAAAAGCACAGACATGGGAGAACAGAAAAAACAGGCACACAAGGAAGCACACAGCAACAGCCGGAGGCAAGGAAAACAAACCAAAAGCAGGAGCAAGGAATACACACCAAAAGAAGGTGCACACAAAAACAGAAATCCAGTGCAAAACCAAGCAGAGCCCAGAGTACAGCAGCGCAACGGGGGTGGCAAAGTCCCAGCAGGCCCCGTGGAGAAGACAGGATGGACATGGCCTCCGGCTGCCAAAGAAAAAGTACTTCAGAGAGAGGCTGGGAGAAACTGCTTATATAGCTCAGGAAGCAGGAAGGGGGAGTGACTGGTTGTTCACCCACTGAACCACAGGCAAAGCCTTTCAATTGAGTAGCCTGTTTAATATTAAACCTCATGTTTTGCACTTTAATAACTTTGCAAACAGTCAACAAATTTGCACAAAATTTGGTATGCGCTGTCCTGCAGGGTAGATCACTTGATGTGGCAAGTTTCGTTCTGGATGGATGTGCAGATTCAGGGATCCGCACAGTGCAAAAACCTTAAAAGTTACCACTTTCTGCAGTTTTTCTTGATCGCCTTGTGCCCAGATGGTGTGGAATTTTGGTGTGATTTTTTTTATGGTAGAAAGAACTAGGGTAACAGAACTGCCATGCTTTGTTTGGTGAAAAAATATTAATCTGATGCAAAATTATTCAGTTTTTAAGTTCCCATTATTTCCTATTGGAAGATCATTTTCCAGGATAGAGGTAAAAAGTTTGACAAAGGACTTGATCTTGTGAAAAAGGATTTGTTCTTGTGAAATCCATTCCTTTTCGTGAAGAAAAAGTGAGGAAAATTTATTTTTTGTGAGCCGCCATCTTGTTTTCTTTCCATGAACTAAAAAGCATGGAAAATACATAAAAATGCTGTCATTTTACAAATCAAACACCAGAACCCAGCTAAACTCCCACATACTCAACTCTGACCATGGAGCAGACTGCAAGAAGGAGCCCTCAAGCAAGGTTCCTTCAGTAACCTTCCCCCCACTTGTTCCACTTGGACCGCGAGCAGACTGTAAGCAGGAGTCCTCAAGCAAGGTATGCCAAAAAGACTCAGCAGTCTCCTCTCAGGAACAGCCTGTGTGTACCCTGTGTTTTTATTTTAACTAAGCTCACTACTGTTACAGCACTCTGCCGACTAGCCTGTTGTGTTTGTACTTTAATTAAGATCAGTTGTCCAGGTTTAATTCCTGTTCCCAGACGCAAGAAATTTTTTTAATTTTTCGCACTTTGTGGGATTTCACTGTTAACCCCGGAGTTGAGAATCCTTATTGAGGGGCACAGACTCCCGTAATGGGAGGCGTGGGGGGCTCTAAAAAGGACTTATGCCGCATGCAAGAAATCTCACTGTATTGGCAGCGTATTATTTGCTTGCAGCATAATGTCTTGCAACATTATGACCCCCTGCCAACAGATCCTGGGGAGACAGTCGAAATGTCTGGGGGAAAATATAAAAACTTTAACCAGGAAACCCAGCAAAACACCCCCTGTAATGCTCAATGTGAATGGTAAAATGACCCAGGATGCTAAAGTGATTTCCAGCACCTTCAATAAGGCCATTACTGACCTCAGCGGTGTGCTTCCCCCTGACTTCCTCAACCCTAACATGACACTTACCCCAAAAACAGTGACAGTCTTCGCAAAATTCCACCTCCCCCATTCTACCTCAAAATAGTGTCCAAAACTGTGGTCAAAAATACCTCACAAAGGCAACTGGGAAAGCAAGATCTAGCGGAGACACACCGGAACTTAAATTAATTGCACTCACCTTAAATAAGGTACTCTCTCCCCTAACCTGCATCCTGAATCTATCATTAATAACTGCCAAATTCCCCAAGATCTAGTAAAAAGGCTATGATCACTCCTGTCTTTAAAAGTGGGAATAGAACCAGCCACTCTAACTTCTGGCCAATTTCAATATTCCCCCTGCTATCAAATTGTTTCCTTTTTTGTCATGTGCAATAACTGATGTCTGAGTAAATTTGAACAGATTGGCCATCACACAGGAGAGGTCCCTTCTGCCTACACAGTGCCAGTAGATGGTCCCTAGTACCCATCACATCGGTGACTAGCACTACTGTACATGGGGCTTCAGGTGGACTTCAAAATATTGTGGGCAGTCTATGACTTAGAGTGTTAATGTTTCCCTTAGGTTTGGGGAGTTTTCTCTCATTTTTGTCAAATTAAACTCCACAATAGTAGAATTGTTATAAGGAGAATGTTCAGGAGAAGATTTTCAATTACAGCATTGGGTAAAGAAAGACTAATTATATATAAACACTGAGAAGTTATATTGTTTGGTTATTGTTAGCAGCATAACAAGGGGAAGAACATCATAAGGTGTACATCTGGAATAAGGCATGGTTTTCATTTTCACCTATTGATTAGGTGACTTAATAGAGATATACATTCTAAAAATACAGAGGAATTTGTTTACCATGCAGCTTATGAGGCTTAATTATCAGCTTAGGTGAATATTTGTATTAGTGTTAATATTTTTATATCGATTTCTTCCCGTGATGTATCAAAAAGGCTGGGACGGTAAGGAATGTGCATATTAAGAGGTGTGGCGACCTCATTGATTATTGTAACATTTTGTAATGTTCTGATCTTGTACATAAACTATATATTGTTTGCTAAAACAGTAAACGTAAAGTTAAAAAAAAACACTCCGCCCACTGTCAAAAGTGCTTGAAAGGACTGTCAGTGACCAGCTAGTCAACCGTCTAGACAAGTATAAGCTTCAGTGTCAGCAACAACATGGAGTCAGGAAACAGCACAGCACTACTACTGCTCTGGTTGAGTTCTCTGGCCTCACACAAGATGCCTTAGACATGGACACATGGTAGGGGCCACCTTCATTGACCTAACCAAGGCCTTTGATACAGTCAACTATGAGTTACTTTCTAAGTCAGTTGTCCTATTCTAGTCTATCTCCAGAATCTGTGGGATGGTTTCGGAGCTGCCTCACTGGATGTACTCAACAAGTAAACATACCAGACATTCACTAAGATCACAGTAATGTCACAACTGCGCCTCCCCAAGGTTCAATCTTGGGCCCACTACTTTTCAGCCTATTTTTGAACAATCTCCCAGTCCAGACAGTATTCTCTTGTATGCTGATGATGCAGTGCTGTATTCAAGTCATGCTAACCATGTTGCCCTTGAAAAACAAATGCACTCTAGCTTCTCAGTTATGGAGTCATGGTTCCCAAACAACAAGCTTCTTCTAAACTACAAGAAGACTAAGACCATGGTTTTTTCCACTCCACAAAACAGGCACAGATCCTATCACCTTAAGATACTTAACAGTTGCAACAATGAGCTAGAAATGGTCCAAAGTTTTAAATATCTTTGGGTCACCCAAGACAGCTCCCTCTCCTTTAAGCAACACATTGATCTAGTAGCAAAGGCAGTTAACTCCAAAATCGGCCAACTACATAAGCACAAGCAATGTCTAACTGATGAGGCCCTTAAACTCACAGTAACCAGCTCAGTCCTGTTCGTTATCAGCTATGGACTGATAGTCTATGGGGCAGCAACTGACACAGCTCTCCTAAGAATCAAGACAGCCCTTAACAAAGCCTGTAGGCTTACCTTAGGTGCTCTCTGTCTAACGAATGCTTGTGAGCACTACTCCCGCACTGGGTGGCTCAACCTGGAAGACAGGGTCCAGTACCAAGCTTGCCTACTAGCAAAGAAGACCACCCTAGGCCTCACAACCCCAGGGGTACAAGGCCTCCTCTTCGGAAAACAACAGTAACAGGAAAACTAGGGGCGTTAGCAGTGAGTCTCTAAAAGTACCCTTTCATCATACCTCACTAGGACAATGATAATTTGGATATAGGGCCCCCAAATGGCTAAACTCCCTAAACACTGACCTCCTTACCAGTACTAAACTTGGCCTATTTAAGTCAAAACTGAGGACTCACCTGGCTGACAACAATAGATGCAACTGCGGCCCCTAATTCCTTTCTGCTCTTTACTTTGGTTTTCTGACTCACCCTCAGCACTTTCCAACAGGCCACTATTGCTTCATCTCTCACACCTAAAGTACTACTCTCCCACACCTCTCCTAATTTTACAATGATAAGGCCTGTTTGGGCTGCTCCTCCACTCTTCTCCTATCCCTCCCTGAACCTCTACTTGCCGATCAGCTGATTCCTCCTCTTTCTACATCCTATCTCTGCATCTAGTGTCTGCTAATTTCTAGTTCCTTTTTTTCTCCCCTCTCCTTAATTCTCCCCCTCTCTTGACCCTAAATCTTTTAATCTGAGCTAGTTAGTTAGCTCCTTTGACCCACAGTTTTTTTTGTAAATGACTATTACTTGCTGTATTATGTAAAAATGGCCTATCATTTTATGTACTGCATTTACTTAATCCTCCAAGTGTATGCCTTCATGACTATGCTTTGTTTGTTTTCTGTACAATGACATGGAACCTCTGCAAATGAGCTCTCAGCTCAAAGGTATCATAATCCAAGAATAAACAAATAAACAAGCCCCGTTTAGTGGGATTTTGGTGTTTCTTCACAATTAGGGTCAGAAATACTTTTCTGGGCACCTGAAATCCAGGGTGCCCAGCTTAGTGAGTGGAGTACTCCCCCCTCCATGTTCTCTGTATGAGAACCGTGAATTTTCTTGATTTCTGCTGCCACAGCTGAACTCATGCTGCTGGCTACAGTGTGAGTGTGAGCCCCTTCGGCCTGGTGTGTAGTGGTACCCCCACTCCACGATCACTGTCCCACTGAATAAAATATATATTCCCTCATGTCTAGTGGCACCCCCCACCCTCCAACTGCTGTCCCCTAATTTTTATTGTAGTCTCTGGTGTCTAGTGGCACCCCCACCCTCTGATTGCCACCCTCCTTATTTTTATGCTTTATTTATTTCTAATTATATAATCCGACACTGGAATGCCCACCCTGGTGTTGGATGCCCCTCCAGCCCATTGTTTTATTGACAGTGCTGACATCAGAAGGTCCAATCCCCATATCAGCATTACAAGCCCCCCCAGCAGTGTGGAACACTGGAGAGCCCACCCCCAGTGTCCTGAAATATTTATTTATTTTTATCCATTCTCAAGCCTAATGCTAACCCCATTCTCATAATGTCTACACATCTGCCCTTATTTACAGATGGAATGGGTGAGTTTTAGGCTTGAGAAGCCCAAGGCAC
Organism: Neoceratodus forsteri; assembly: GCA_016271365.2. NCBI lineage: Eukaryota > Metazoa > Chordata > Ceratodontiformes > Ceratodontidae > Neoceratodus > Neoceratodus forsteri. The sequence continues at coordinate 1,307,365,747 of CM057449.1, forward strand.
ACCCCACACCTGCTCTCCTACCTGGTTTGGGAGTGTGGGGTGTTAGGGAAACCCTAATGCCTCATTTCCCAATTTTTGTTGCTTTCACCCTAACTAGAGCATTAACAAAGTTTTTTGCAACTTATATATAATAAGCATCATCAGCATCTAGAAGGATTGCTTAATGCTCACAGGTTGATGCTTACTTATTAATAAAAGGTGGAAGAAAGAGTCCCCAATATAGAACTGTGGGCAACTCCTATACTGCTAATCTTGAGAGCTGAGACAGTATCATGTAATTTAACCAGTTGTTCTGCATTAGAAAGGTAGTCAAAAACAACCTGTCTCCACAACATTCAGTTGTTTCCCCCATACAGCCAGAGTCAATGGAAGAACTAGCCTTACATACTGAGTGACTGCTGCCCAGGGCACTGTTGCTATCACAACCCCCATCACATTTCAACTTGTGACATATAACAGCATTAACGTTCAAGTGGACAGCCACCAGAGGTGGATAGAAGGGACTTAGGTTTATTTCCTCATTAGAAGAAGACCGCTAATAGGGCAGTGTCCCCTTAGTACTGCACTGCAGTATAAGCACAGGGTATGAGCCCAAGTCCCTCGTGTGAGTACTGAGCTCATAATATTCAAAACTGATCAGTTTGAGTTCGGTGGATGTGAACCCTTTAACACAGATTTGGAAGCTGGATCGGGTGACCCCTGCCATTGGTGAGGTGCCCTGGTAGGAAGAAACATTGGTCTTTCCTTGCCCCCCCATTAACCTGCCTTGTGCCTATGTTGTATAAAGTACATGGAAGGAATAGATGAAAGTGCTGGAGTGCTTTAAAAACAGTTAAAGATTAAAAGTGCTAGCTAATAAAGTGCAGGGATATGTTAAATGATATGGGATACAGTTCCAATAGTTGGCGCATGCGCAGTAGGGTCCTGTACTAGCCCGCTGCATACTAATGGGATTCCTTTGTTTGTCCTCCCTATATAGGCCCTGAAGCAGCCCGCTCCCCTCAGAACTCGGCCCAGCAGCAGAGACTGAAATCGGGGATTGCCAGAGCCTGTAAGAGGTAAAGTGTCCTGCACTACAGCCTGACTGTTGTGAGGCACTTCCCAGCCGCCCGCCCCAACCACCCTCCCACCCAGGGTCGGCGCTCCATATATTGCTGCTGGCAGGTCACATGTCACCTCACGTGACCTACCCTCCTTTTTACTAAGTGTCCACTTTCCCATTTGCAGGTTATAGGCACCAACCACTAAGGGTCACTGCACTTTCCACTCTAGCTCCTCTGTCCTCTCTATACCCCTCCTAGCTACTACCTCACAGCTGTCCCACTAGAGGTCACTGCAGTTCCCTTGGATTCCTTCTACTACCTACTTTCTGCACTCATCCTTCAGCCTATCTCTAAGCAACTGCTAGTATCAAACCTGGTACCCTTCTCTCTAAATTCTACTGACTATCCTCTAAGCCACTGAACCTGTGTCCAAACCCAGTACCCTTGCAGTCAGAGTCAGCTGCTCTACCTCTGCGCCACAGTGCCTACCTACTTTATTACTACTTCCTAAGCCTCTTAATCACTTCCCTACCCAATCTGCCAAAAATATAAGTTTACCTCTTCTTCCTGCTGCCTTGCAGGATTTGAACCCTGCACCCTTGTTTCCAAAGTCCACAGTTCCACCACTCACCTAGAACACCTGCATATTTTTACTGCAGGATTTCATAACTATAAAGAACGCACTAACCCTGTGACACAACTAAAGTGTTATCTAAGTGCTTCTGCAGACCTGAACCCAGCTCCCTGCTGCTACAGCCACCGGTCTAGCTCTCTCCTATTGCCCTGATCAAGACTTGAACCTGGTGCTCTATCCACTTCAGGCACATGCACTGCCACCACACCACAGCAGCAACTAGACTCAGAGGTGATCTCTCACTACTATCTCCCCTCTTTCATCCTAGTCCCCCCATTCTTTCCTCACTTCAGCTCCACCAGCCTTCCCAACTATGCACATGCATCCCCTGCTCGCCAGTCTATCTCTTCTCCTCCTCCTCCTCCCTTTGCCTTCCACATACCCTAGTGTCCCTATTAACCCTCAGCCTCACCACTCCAGTGTTCCTACCTACCCTCCTGTCCTCCCCTCCTCCTTTACCACTGCTCCTACCCCTCCCTCCTCCTCCACACATCCCATATGCTCCTCTCCACCTCACCCCCCTTCCAGACATCACCTGTCCTCCCCTACAGCCCCTTGCACTTCTGATCACTCAGGCCTTCTCTGCCTGTGCTACCCTACCACCCCTTGTGTAAACCCCATTCCTTATTCTATCGCTCCCGGCGTAAACTCTCCATCTGCCTCCCTCTGACCAGAGCACTTCTCCTCCTTCTGCTCCTAACAGGGAACATACACCCCAACCCAGGCCCTGCCCCCTCCCATCCACCCACTCAGCCCACTGGTCTTCGAGTAGCCTCCATGAACATATGCAGTCTGCTGAAGAAATTTGACGCCCTACAGTGCTGGGCCATGGCTCACCAACCAGACATTATAGCCCTGGTTGAAACCTGGCTGTCCAAATCAACTCCTGACTCATTTGTCTCCCTCCCAGGCTATACCTTATACCGGGAGGACCGAGTAGGCAAACGAGGGGGAGGCTGTGCAATCTACACCAGGGACACAATACCTGGACATGCACTCCCAACCCCTACCCTCATAAATGGGGCCCAGGCCCTTACCCTCAGACTCACCCCAGACCCCTCTAGGAGCCCTCTCTATCTCACCACAGCCTACGTTCCCCCAAAGAACCAGCACCCAGCCCTGATATCTTTAACGGACTACCTAGCCACCCTCCACCATAAGGCAGAACAAGTCCTAGTGGGGGACCTTAATGTAAATTGGCTCAGCACCTCCTCATCCACCACCAGAGACTCATTTGCCGCCCAAGATCTGACACAACTCGTCACCCAGCCCACGAGACTTAACCCTAAGAGTGGTACCAGCACCCTGCTGGATGCTATTATAACTAACCAACCCCATAAAATCCAAAACATCCAGGTCCTCCCGGACTCCCTGAGTGACCACTCCCCTATCCTATTCACTGGGTGGCCCCAATCCCAAGCCCAAAGCCCAGACCACCCTCCATGAGCGCCTCCGCCCTGGTGGGCTGAAGAAACTAAGGCACTCCTCACCCAGATAGACTGGTCCCCCCATTCAGCAGGCAACCAACATTGATACTGCCCTCACCTTTTCACCCACACCTTCAACATGGCCTGTGATCTCTTTGCACCTTAACAAAACCGGTCCAAAAACAGAAAGCACCCTGGGTTAGCCTGGCCCTCCTACAATTACTTAGAAACCGGGATAACCTCTGGCACCTTGCCACTGAAACAGGTCATCTGTCTGATAGGCAAGCATACAATGCAGCCGAAATAAATGCTCATGGGCCATCAGGAAAGCCAAGGCAGACCATTACCAGGCCTCCTTACACTCCTCCTGGGGCTCAGCCGGACCTTCTGGGATAATATTAAGCAACTCAATGGTAAAGCTTGCTCCCCTGCCCCATCCCAGCTCACTAGAAATGGCACAACCTCCACCGAGCCTGCCACCATAGCTAACTGGTTCAACAACACTTTCACTGACCTTAGCTCAGTCCTCCTAGTATTTCTTTGACCCTCCCCCAGCCAAACTCCCCTGTCCTCAGCACCCAGCTTCCTCCTGCGAAAGATTTCCACCCGGGAAGCCAGACCCATCCTAATCAAAGCTCTCAATGGCAACAATCCCGGCAGTGACTCACTGGACCCCAGCATCCTCAGGCTGGTGCTAGATGAAGTCCTTGCACCTCTCACTAGCCTAATTAACCAGTCACTCTGCCTGGGACAATTCCCCACAGCTTGGAAAACAGCCATTATCACACCTATTCATAAAGGAGGCGACAGGTCATCGGCCAACAACTACCGGCCAATCTCCATCCTCCCTCCCCTCTCTAAAGCCCTGGAGAAAGTGGTGGCCATTCAAATCACTGATTATCTGGCTAAGCATAACATCTTATGCCCAGAGCAACATGGCTTCCGTGTGGGTCACAGTACCAGCACTGTCCTGATTGAATTCTCCAACTTCCTACACTCCTCCTTGGATACCAGCTCCCTAGCTGGTGCAGTGTTCATTGACCTCTCAAAGGCTTTCGACACTGTCTCCCATCCACTGCTGCTGAATGCACTCTGCCTCACTGGTCTCTCGGCTGGCCCCCTGGCATGGTGTGCTAGCTATCTTGACACTCGATCCCAGTGTGTCGATTAATAGCACACTCTCCGACACCCATCCCATTCTCTCTGGGGTCCCCCAAGGCTCCATCCTGGGCCCCCTTCTCTTCTCGCTGTATCTGAACACCCTGCCCAGTGCATGCTCTGGCAAAATACTGCTGTATGCAGACGACGCTGTCCTTTTTGCCACCCACCGTAATCCCATCTCCCTACAGGACTCCCTACAGCAGTCTTTCAACAGTGCCGAGGCTTGGTTTAAGGAGCGCAGACTCATCATCAATCTTAAGAAAACCAAAACTATGCTCTTTTCACACCCCCAAAACAAAGCTAGCAACCGCCCACTCTATATCCTTCCAAGCACCAACCAACCACTGGAACAAGTCTGCTCCTACAAATACCTTGGGGTTACCTTCGATTCAGCCCTCACATTTCACAACCACATCGACGCCCTAACGTCCGCCACCAACACACGGCTTGGCATCCTATTCCGCCATAAAACCTGCCTTCCACCAAATGCTCTCCGGCTAGCTGTTACATCGTCCGTTCTGTCCCTTGTAGACTATGGTCTACCAGTATACGGTGCTGCCGACGCCACTGCACTCAACAAAATTCACCTAACCCTGAATAAAGCATGCAGATTAATTACTGGTGCCCCCAGGCTCACACACACCTGTCAGCTATATGTCGATGCTAACCTGCTTACCCTGGATGAACGGCTCCGATACCAGACCTGTCTCCTCACCAAAAAAACCCTACTCGGGCTCTCCCCCCCTGGGGAAACGGCATCCATCCACCAGAGCCCTCCCACCATTGCAACACGGTCTTCCTACAAGACCACTCTAAAGGTCCCCAGAATGAGAACCAGCCATGGCCAGAGGTCCTTCAGCTATAGAGCCCCAACCTGGTTTAACTCTCTCCCTGCCACCATCACCAATGCCATCACCATCTCCACATTCAAAACCTCACTTGAACCACATCTTCAGCACTCTCGTAACTGCTCCTGTCTCTGAACATAGCCTCCACCTCTTTCTCTTGACAATGCCCCCAGGCAGCTCTCACCCTACCATCCCTCCACCACTTCCTGTACACCATGCCTAGGTTTAACCTGGCCAGTGCCAGCTGTTTTCAATGTTTATCTACCAGAATGCTCACTTGATACCGACTTGTGTAATACCTGTTATCAATTACATGTACCCTGTACCCAATTGTATTTGTCTGACCACTATATGACGTGGCACCTCTGGTGAATGCCTATTGATTCTTTGCAAATCTTTGCTATGTAACTGAAACGCAATGTATGTCTTTATGTGACGAAGTACCTTTGGAAACGAGCCTCTGGCTCAAAGGTTGTAAACTGATTCTTAAATAAATAAATAAATAAATAAATAAATAAATAAATGGTTAAAGTACCAGAAGAGTGCTTTCTGTACAAAGAAAGAAAGTAAGAAATATAAAATGCATCTGTACCTTTTTAATTGCAGTAATAATAAAATATAGAAAGGGAGCCACAGAGTAAGGACCCATCTGTATTGTCTGTTTTCTATGGTTGCAACCTCTATCTTCCTTTCTAGTGCAGCTATCCCTTTCTTTCTTGGTTGGAGGCAGGCCACCTCTAATCAGCCCCCCCCCCCTTTCATTGTCTAAAGCCTCTTTCAACTTCTCTTCCTTCTGGGTCCAGGTAAAAAGTTTCATGCAAGGGAACCTTTTAGTTATAAACTAAAACACAAGTGGCAATATGTGTTTTACTTATTGGCTAGTTAAATGAGCCCAGTATTAAATAAACCAGTAAGCAGCATTCCCTTTCCCTTTACTTTATTATGCATCCTGTGCTGCCTTGTTAGAAATACAAAGATAACATAAGTGGGATATTATTAAGATGCAGTATTATTAGATGCTCTGTTAGCAAGTAACAGTATTGCTGGGTCAATAGCTTTCCTAAGGTTAATTTGCTGGTGTGTAAACAGTCCTGCACAGGGTAAAGAGAGAAAGAGAAAAGATACTGTTTGGTGGCCTGATAAACTGCAGCCTTCTCTGCAGCAGGATAGGGTGTCAGCTGCACAAGCTCTTCTTCTGCACTCAATCTGTTGCTATAAGGAAGCAGAGGCCCCTAGAGGCCTATATTTATACAGATTCTAGCTGCTTTAATTATTGATTGAGGGAGGAGCTTACAGTAATTAAAAAGATAATCAAGCATTTAGAGTCACTTTCTAACCAGGATTATGGTGTGTAATAAAGATGTTGGAAATAAATAGTTATTAAAGTAATAAGGCTTAAAAGCAACTTTTTGTGCTATGTATAGGAGCAAGTTGTGAGCCTAGAAACTCAAAAATGTACTAAGTTGGAAATGAATTGATGTCACAAGACAGTGATGGCATTGATAAAAACATATATAAGCCTACCACTAGGGTGGATTTATTAGATAAGGCATCAGTCTAGAACTGACTATGAGAGGTGTAAGACCTTACGTTTAGAAGGCTTGTGTCTGCACCCTAGACAGCACTGATGTTATTATTACTTAATGACAATTTTCTTATTTTCTGTTCTGAATAATTATCATTTTATGCTACAAATAATAACATGATAAATGCCAGCCTGGCATTTTTTATGCACTGATTTTGATGTCTGCCTGCTAATTGTCTCCTGAACAACAACCCCGCTACAGTTTGGTGTCAGAAGTGGGATGTCCTGGCTGAGTGTCTGAAGGATACACGGGAGAGCTCAGTCAGGGGTACTGGAAATAGTACCTCAGAAGAGAGGCAGAAAAGTGCATGGCGCCAGTGGAGATGAGGATATGTGGAAATGGTGACCTGGGCAAGGCACCATGAAACCAGATGGCAGACCAGAGGAGGCTATTACGATGGATGAATGAATGCTAAATGGAGGCAGAGCGATGCTGGAGGTAGGCAGAGAGGAGATGCCAAGAGCTGGAGATCCAATTGGAGCAGGCCAGGGATGTATCCAGGAGAGATGAGCCTTGGATTATGGACATGGAGACAACCTAGATGGAACATTCAGAATCTGAACTTCCTATCCTTCCTATTTTCCCAGGAATGTATTGGACTGAGGACAATGGAGTGGTAATGCCGGAGAAGTCTCCAGGTAAGACTGTTCTTGTGTACCTAGGGGTGAAGACTACAAGCAACGTAGAAAAGGCTCTAGGAGCTGAAGGGACTTTAAAATGCATTGGACTCTCTAATTCACAATGTAATGACTTACTTAGAGTAAATTGGGGAAAAGAACAAAAGGAAGATCCTGAAGTATCTAGGTTAGGGGCTCATGTCTTAGTTCAGGATGGAAAACAGGTTAATAAGGGGATACAAAGGAATCTGTTGAGGTGGTATGAAATGAAGAATGAGGTGGTCTACCATATGAGGCCTAACCCCCAGACCAAATGGGTGGACGCAAGGGTTGTGGTACCCATGAGTTTAAGAGAGAAGATATTGAAGACTGTGGGAGGCAGCCAGTTGGGGAAAATATGTCATGAAGAGGTACTGGCCCATATCACTCAATCATATTACTGGCCTGCCACGTATCGGCAGGTGGCCAACTATTTGAATGTTGGTGCCGATAACTGGCAGAGAAAGGTGCCAGAGCTATGGAAGGGTGAAACCACTGCCAGGGTTGAAGGCCAATATACATGGCACCCATGGAAGAGGTGGCGGTTTTGACACAAAGATAGATCAGGATGGTAACTATGTAAATCCTTGTCAGAGAAAGGATCTGGTACTAGTAAATAAAGTTGCTGTAGAGTAACAGGGACTTCACAGGAAAAGTATTCTTCTAGAGAAGGGCAAGTTAAATTTAGGAATTCCCCTAAGAAGAGTATTGGAAAATATTGGTAAAAGTGGTAGTGATAAGCAGCATAAAACTGCTGTATATCATCTCTATCAGGTTAATAGGAAATGAAAGTCTCAGGGTAGTATGAAGACAATGACAATAGTTAGATTCCATATAAGGAATGGTTGTTATTATAAGGGACCCTGAGACAGAGTGACAGGAAGAGGGTGAGCCATGGCTCCATCCTCTACCAAGTATGAGGGAAGGTGATGAGTAAAATCAACCTTTCATTTGCCTTGTTCTTAAAGACAAAACTGCTGTTGCAACAATATTTGCTTTTCTCTGTTCTATTTTTTTCAAGCATCTGGATGGTTAGCCACCTTTGGGCGAGTTCTTCTCTTCTTTTAATATATTCTTAACTGTCTGATCTGTTCTTATCTTTCATCTAGTCCAAACTCAGTCACCCACTGAAATGTATATCTGTGCATTTATGAAAAAAGGATATCTAATGTTGTTAATGGAACATAAAGTTATGAATTCTGAAGTAATAAGAATTCAAGGAAGGGTACAGGTCGCATTGGTTGGTACTGGTGATTATTGTCCAGAAACTAGATCTGTTAATCAGCGGATTCTAGGTGTAACAGTTTAAATTTTCCCAGGGTATGTTGTATTGTATTGTATAATGGTAGTACTGTGCAATCTGATTAAAGGGACTCTGGGGTGGAGCTTCTTGGTGAGGGTGGGCCGGAGCTCCACCATACCCCTTGTTGGGATGGGTATGGGTATTGGACAACCAGTAGTTGGTTGCCCTCTTAGGTGGGGAGGAATGTGACTGGGTGACCCCTGTCATTGGTGAGGTGCCCTGGTAGGAAGAAACGTGGGTCTTTCCTTGCCCCCCCCATTAACCTGCCTTATGCCTATGTTGTATAAAGTACAAGGAAGAAATAGATGAAAGTGCTGGAGTGCTTTAAAAACAGTTAAAGATTAAAAGTGCTAGCTAATAAAGTGCAGGGATATGTTAAATGATATGGTTAAAGTACCAGAATAGTGCTTTCTGTACAAAGAAAGAAAGTAAGAAATATAAAATGCATCTGTACCTTTAATTGCAGTAATAATAAAATATAGAAAGGGAGCCACAGACTAAGGACCCATCTGTATTGTCTGTTTTCTATGGTTGCAACCTCTATCTTCCTTTCTAGTGCAGCTATCCCTTTCTTTCTTGGTTGGAGGCAGGCCACCTCTAATCAGCCCCCATTGTCTAAAGCCTCTTTCAACTTCTCTTCCTTCTGGGTCCAGGTAAAAAGTTTCATGCAAGGGAACCTTGTAGTTATGAACTAAAACACAAGTGGCAATATGTGTTTTACTTATTGGCTAGTTAAATGAGCCCAGTATTAAATAAACCAGTAAGCAGCATTCCCTTTCCCTTTACTTTATTATGCATCCTGTGCTGCCTTGTTAGAAATACAAAGATAACATAAGTGGTATATTATTAAGATGCAGTATTATTAGATGCTCTCTTAGCAAGTAGCAGTATTGCTGGGTCAATAGCTTACCTCAGGTTAAATTGCTGGTGTATAAACAGTCCTGCAGAGGGTAAAGAGAGAAAGAGAAAAGATACTGTTTGGTGGCCTGAGAAGCTGCAGCCTTCTCTGCAGCAGGATAGGGTGTCGGCTGCACAAGCTCTTCTTCTGCATTTAGTCTGTTGCTATAGGGAAGCAGTAGTCCCTAGAGGCCTATATTTATACAGATTCTAGCTGCTTTAATTATTGATTGAGGGAGGAGCCTACAGTAATTAAAAAGATAATCAAGCATTTAGAGTCACTTTCTAACCAGTATTATGGTATGTAATAAAGATGTTGGAAAGAAATAGTTATTAAAGTAATAAGGCTTAAAAGCAACGTTTTGTGCTCTGTATAGGAGCAAGTTGTGAGCCTAGAAACTCAGAAATGTACTAAATTGGAAATGAACTGATGTCACATGACAGTGATGTCATTGATAAAAACATATATAAGCCTACCACTAGGGTGGATTCATTAGATAAGGCGTCAGTCTAGAACTGACTGTGAGAGGTGTAAGACCTTAAGTTTAGAAGGCTTGTGTCTACACTCTAGACAGCATTGATGTTATTGACTTAATGACAATTTTCTTACTTTCTGTTCTGAATAATTATCATTTTATGCTACAAATAATAAAATGATAAATGCCAGCCTGGCATTTTTTATGCACTGATTTTGATGTCTGCCTGCTAATTGTCTTCTGAACAACAACCCCGCTACAGGAGCCTTGAGGAAAGCTAAAGTGGAGTTTTTGTTGAACTGTCTTCTGTCAGAGTGTGATGACTTAGGTTCCATGTACAGAGAACATAGAGGACTGTGTATGAGCAATCATACACAACAAGGCTGTGTTTCAGTTGAGAGGTTTCTATGGTAACAGACCTCAAGAGTGCAGTTTCCGAGGTCTCGTTACCACAGAAACCTCGAGATTGAAACATACTCTTGTACAGTATGTGTATGGTTGCTCATACACAATCTTTTATAGTGTACAGGCAACCATTAATACAAGCCTGTGTCCAGCAGGTATATGAACACATAAACATATGAAACTGCCATAAGATGCAGGCCAGATGGTCTATCAAGTCTGCTCGATTGTGCAGCTAGCGGTCCAATACACCAGGCCCACCAGACAATCTGTCACCCACTTCTTCACTCTCCCTTCATGTCAGACCACCCAAGGTCAACACGCCCTCTCCTACAAGGGTGTGAAACTGTTCCATAGCCTGCCTTCCTCCGTAAGTTCTCTGTACATGGAGCCTAAGTCATCACACTCTGACAGATAAGCACTTTGGCAGGAAACAGCAGGCTTAGGCCACTCCAGGGTCCAGGCCACAGGGTTGATTCAGTGTGCAGACTAGCTCAGCATCTGAGATGTATTGAGGGAGAGTGATGGGTCCTGTCAGGGAAGGAGCAGCATGGAGTGCAGCAGCAGGACTGTCTACAGCAGGTGTGCCTGACCCGGGTATGGAGATGTGAAGTGGAGAAGTTGGTGGTTGTAGTACTGGAATGAATCTCTGAGTTTGGACAGTGGACACTGTCACATTGAGTGCTAAGGTCGTCAGGAAGATGTCTTGAGCCTGGTGAGAGTGAGCATTGGTGCCGGCCCGGGAGCACTCGTGAACAATTTTGGCCACAACAGAAGAGTTGTGGGGCAGACGCCGCCTTAGGCCTATGTAAGATGTGACTGATTTGTTGACCTTTGGCAGAGTCATCTGTTGTAGTAGCAGCACCACCAGCACATCGAGAGAGAGAGAGAGAAGAAGGCCAGAGACTGGGGAGGACTGACTAGAGAAAGCAAACCAGGCAGGCAACTCAACAAATCAGGCAGTGGAGGGACACTGGAACACAGCAAGATCTGCCTACTAAAAATGTAAGTTAAATTTAGAAAAGTAAATTCTATAACCTGCACTCATTTTTTTTTGTTTCTCTATCATATAAATTATCTATGATAACCATTCATCGTGCGTGTGTGTGTGTGTGTAGGGAGTGAATGGATCATGGATAGGTTCTGGATCTGGAAACTGAATTGTATTACTGAATGACTGCATGCTTGCTGGCTGCACTGAACAGTAAAGTTTCAAAGCAGAACGTTAAGTAATGATTTAGAAAACACTGATGATTAGGTTGTTTAGAAACTGCGAGTCACACAGTTATTCCCTTTTATTTTACAAAACGATTGCCATGTTGATTGCTATGTAGTACAGTGGCATGTGGAATCCCATGGGATTTTAGTGGTAAATCGTAAACAACTATGTGAACATTTTGAGGAGACCATAGGCACCCCAAAAAAACATGTTGGCAATCATGAATTTTATTGGGAGTCAAGATGGCATCCAGAATCCAAGATGGCAACCAAAAATTGACAAAATGTTAATATGAGAGAGGTTGGACTACATTTGCTCAGTAAATTATTTGTCAAAATTTGCATGAGAACATTATGCATGCATTGGAAACTTGTATCAAGAAAGCAAGTGGCCTAATAAAAATGTGCAAAAATAAGCTGGCCCAGCGGCACAGCAGTTGGATTCCCACTTGCGACGCCAGTGACCCGGGTTTGGGAGCAGACTTGGATCACTGGAGGGCCGGCCTGGGGAGAATGGCTTGAGCATCCCACGACAGCTCGTCTTCTCTGGGGGAAGGGGGGTCAATGCCCTCTACTTGTCTGACCCCAAGAAGAGGGTCAGGGTACTGCAAGCCCTGTTCGCAGTGGGGGCTGGCCGTGACGTGTGGTGGACATTGACGCATAGCATCTTGACATCAGGGGGCACACCACACGAGGGGAGTAAACTGGAGGAAATCAGCCTTCCATCGATGGGAGGATGAGGCACCAGGAGCATGCCCTTGATGTGTCACCACCCACCCAGACCACTTTGCCTGACGAAATCCAGTAAGTGTAAGGGGTGTATGGGCCCCACCTCATTACCTGCCTGGGAGGTATAACTGCGGCTCCATGGGGTGCAAGGCTGGTGATGGGTCGGGTGGTTGACAGAGGGATGACTCCCAGGTGCCTCCGAAGTGTCAGAGATGGAAGGCCAGTAGGAGGAAAGAATAGAAAGTGAAAAAAAAATGTGCAAAAATAAAAAAAAGTACAGAATAGAGATTTTTGCTATTTTTAGATACGTTTTTACTTATCATGATTTTTACAGAACTGACATCGTTTCAAAACAAGTAGACAATTTGTCATAAGGAGTGCCAATAGGTAGGTGAATTATCAATCATCATCATCACTCTCCATATCAGCATCACTTTCCATATCTAAATATTCATCACCATCCATATTATCATCACTGTCAATGTGGTCTTCTCAACCTCAATAATCAAATACTTAGATCCTTCATCACCCTCATGAGATCAGCAGCATAATCCTGTGCAGCTGAGGCCAGCTTTTCTACATATACAAAGCATTGTTGAGCACTTTGTTTTTGCAGAACTGCACTTAACTAGATGAAGCACAGCATCTGGCTCTGCTGATTGTACAGTCATATCATCTTTCCACTGGTCTCCATCATCTTTCCAGCCATATTCATGTGGTGTGGGCAGCTCAGGTTTGGCAACTTTATCATTGTTTCAGATCATACATTGATAGTGAGCCCTCATAACTGCTTGTAGTAGGGTACTCTTTGTAGGGTCAAGATTTTATGATTGTGCTTGTTTTTGTTTTTTTAAAACAACCACCTTCTCAGTTCTTTCACCTTTGTTATCACAGTTTTTGGGAGGTATAGCTGGAACACAAACTTCTCCAATCCTGCAAGAGTATCTTCTGATGGCTTGATTTAATTGCCCAGGTTCTCAAAGGCTGTAAGAACATTTTCACTAGCATTCTGAAATGCCTTCCAGCAAGTTAATTTTCCCTTTCCTACAAAAGAACTGGTAATGTCAGTTCCATTGAAGGTATAAAATCCTGGTAGTGCAGCTGCTTTTTTGGGACCAAGAGCCTCATAGCTTGGTCTTAACTGGATGTTCCTGTGCTTTGGTCCAGTTCCAGTCACAAATGCTGTGTCCTGCAATAACTGAGGATAGTGTCTAATAGCAAGTACAAAAATGTCCATGTCTGGAGAGCAAATGTGAAACTGAGTGGCACCAGAAGCTGTTGTATCTAAGGCATGTAGAATTGACTTTGTGCCACCTTCCTCTCAAGATGACTCACGTCCTTGTGAGTTGCTCTACACTTGGCACTGTAGGTAACAATCAAATGAATTGTGTTTTTCAGTCCATACTGGAGCAACGTTCTTGCTAGGTATCTTGTAATCGCTCCCTTTGTCTTTATATGTCACAAAAGTCATTTCGCAGGTACTCTAGCAATGTTGGTTGTGTCAATGACATGGTAGGCAATTGGAGCATTGCCTCTTTGTTGTCTGTCATGTGTCGAGCCTTTCAGTGATTGAGTTACATCAAATCTGTCAAATGCCAAGTGAACTTCATCATACTTCTCTCTGTTGTACTTCTTAAAGAGGCAGGATATGAAGTGTTCCACCAGGTCAAAACAAGTCTTTACCACTGCTGGCTTGTCAAGGATCTGCAGTTCAGCCATGCCATCAACTACTGCAACTGTTATTTTATTAGCGTCAGTGCTGAGTTCATCTGTTTCCATGTTCTTCCCAGGTTTGTCCGGGAGCTCTTCAAGAACTGACAGGAGTTTGCTTTTAGCAGAGCAATGTATCATTGATACATCAGTGGTAAAAAGTGCTCTGGGCACTACCGAGAACTCATATTGTCTAATGGCATCCCTCAAGTTAATATCAGGCCTTGATTTGCACACAATTAGCATGCGAGCAAACTGAGATCTAGCCTCACACTGCTCAATCACCTTATCTCCCACTATTACTTTCTTTCCTGTGCTTTTTCAGGTCTGTAGTTTTTGCTTCTTCATGGTAGCCCACAGTTTAACTTCGCTTGTTGTAATATTTTTGGATACTAATATTTAAAATAGTTGTTTGCCAGTAATGTCCTGCTTACACAAATCTTGCATTGCCTTTTCTGGCATGATTACTTTTGTTGCAAGATTGAACAATTTATCACTGTCCTCTGTGAATGAATTCGTAAAGCTTCAGATGGTGGCAGTAAGATCCTGGACGCTTTTCTCTTGTTGATTTTGTACTGATAATGAAAGTTCATGGTGCTGTGTGCACTTGGTTGAGAACAGTCCAGTCACCTGCTGTGCTTCTTTCACAATCCGAGCAAGGTCTGGTGATATCAGAAAAAATCTGGTTCCAGCACTGGTTTTAAGGGCAATACCAATCAATCCACCTTAAACTTTCATCATGCGGTTAATTTGTTCCGAAGCGTAAGCTGCGTCATGGCACAGAAGGACACAAATTAATTCTTGTTTACAACCCAGTTTCTGCTGAGAAATTCTTCATATGTATCAGCATCTGATGTCCTGAATCTTTTCATGTCTGCCAGGTACAAGGGCATAAGTCTGGCATAATTTAGCTTGTCATGTGCAAAATAATATTTGATGATTGACTCAATAGCTTTTAGATGAAGCTCCCATTTTCCTGTATGGACTGAACAGATAAATACACACCATTTTAAACACCATCTGCATGTACTGCCGTATAACTTTGAATAGTGGCGTTGTTTCCTTTTAGATATCAGATTGCCTCATTTTCTCCAAAATTTCCAATGACTCAAGATTGCGCCTGACTTGAGCATGAGCTACTCTGATCACCTCAGTGTCTCCCTCTGCAGAGGCTTTGTCCAAACTTTCTGCGTGCGATACACAGCACTCACACAGATCAGTATGTTCAGCAAAAGACGCTTCCTCATACAATGTGAAAAATGCCTACAAAGTAATATGCATTGACTCCTCATTTTATATGCTTTCCATCAATGATCTGTTTCATGGTAGTGGCCCCATAGAAGTCTGCTTCAGTCCAACAAAAATCAACACAACTATTCTCCATACATGTGCCAATTGTCCGCAGTTGAGCCATCAGAACGTGCAACTCACCATGACAGAAGATCAGGTGATCTAAGTCAGTACGAGACATTTGTAGTTTTGCTGATTGGTAAAGACCCAGGTCAAGTGTAACAACAGTTTCATGACCTTGGCCCATTACTTTTGCATTGATATTTTGGGCTTGTTTCAAAACTGTCAGTATTGTCTGCCACTCTTGAACAGCAGCAGTAATCAGTGGTGGTGTACCAATACATGTAAAAGGCATTGATTCACTGACAATTGATTTGTAAGCTGCCCAAGTCAGAATGTTCACATTTTCAGTTGATGTATCAAGATCAAGCATGTAGACATCTGTGCTGCCATGTTGATCTTTCGTTACTTTACTTGTATCTAATTTAGATCTCACCACAGCCCTTCCTAGAACCCAAGCAAAATCAGGAAGGCATTCAGCAGTGAGTGATTCTTGAGCTGTGATCAACTGAAATGATGAGAAAACAGGACTCTCTGGCTGTAGATTTTTTGGCATATGACAGTCCAGGACAGGTGTAATCGTATTTGGAATCTCTTTGATTGAACAACTCTGATTCTGACCATCATTGAGGTGTCATTTGCAGTGTGTCTTGTGGAGAACATTGTTAATAGATTGCCATGGCAGTAGCATGTAGAGTTCATTTACAATCTGGTGTGTCTTCTGAAAAGTCCACATTATCTACAGCAAAAAAGATGTGTCTTCCCTGGACAATGTCAGGGGGCAAATAAACACCGTTATTCAAGAACATTCTCGTTATTAGTCTGTGGGCTATCATTGTTTTGAGTCTCGGAAGCCAGGTATAATTTGCTAATATCCCAAACTTATGAAGAATGTTTACTACTTTCTTGCCACGATATGTCATATGACTAGACCAATAGCCAACTACTGTGTCATTTTATGATTGCAAGTCAGCATCTGGGACTGTTTGTTGTGAACTTGGTGATCAGACAGGCTCATAACCACTGTGCTCTGGACTAGGTTCATAGCATGTTTGTTTACTTCTGCAGTCTTTTTGTCCATAGAAAGTGTTTTTATTGGACCCTGCAACACCCACCGAAAGAAGCTGTATAGTCTTTTGGTACATGCTTCTCAGTAACATCTGTGAGAGTACCGCTGAGTTTCCACCTTTTGATTTTCATTATGGCTTTTCTGAGCAAACTGGCAGCATCACAGAAACATTTCATGTCAGCATCAATGTTGCTTTCAGTTTCTTCCACAAACTGAATAGCCAGATGATGTGTTTGCTTAACACTAATACACTGAGACTCATTCACATGCTTTGATTTGTGAAATTCAACTTCAGGAATGTTATTCTTGATAAGCTCCTTCACTTTCTTACAAATGATATGCGGTTCTTTGACATTGTTTGCAGACCGCATAGCTACGTAGGCATTATGCAATGTTGCCATGCTAAGTACATTTCCATCTTTGAGTTCTCCTTACAGTAAACTCAAAAACTCAATATTTGCTGCCACTACATCTGCTATATTTTCACTGCTGTGTGTGTCATCAACTTTTGGTCTATGGAGAACATGAGTAACACCAGTGGCCCAGCATCGCAAATGGTACCAGACATCAATAGCGTGAGCATCTGTAGGGCTAATGGCAGCACAGAGTTTTACAGTAAATGTGTCATTTCCATTGCATTCCACTGCATACTGAAGTTCACTCCCAGCTTGATCCGAAGAAACTATGTAAAGGATTGGTCTTAACTGATCTTTTATCACAGAAAAAGCACAAGTTTTTGTCATGTGGTTGTGATTGGAAGCGTGTAAATGGTGAGGGGACACGATCACAGAGGACTGTCAGAAATACATTTCTTGTGAGAAGCTTTATCAGCAAGCTGTTTTTCATAACACTGTTTAGCCCTTTTGCACATTCCAGCATGAACTGCATTCTGATAGCATGATCCAGGAAGCACCACTCAATGTCAGGGTTTCTATTGTATTATTACCAAATCTCCATTTTATTTCAGGATATGATTGATCGCCATAACATGCTGTTTCTGTTGTTCAGTAAACTTAGCCTATTTGAGTTATAAACACTTTATAATTTACAATAATTAAAAATAAAGCAAATATTACATAATTGCAAAAAAAGAAGTAAAATAAAGCAATAAATCAGATATTGTAAACAGAGCAATTTAATGCCAATACATGCCAATAACCATAGAAACATAGAAACATAGAAGTTGACGGCAGATAAGGACCGCAAGGCCCATCCAGTCAGCCCATTTCTTTTTCTACCTTATAAATGTGCCATCGGCCTTTGCTCTGTCAGTGACCTATCTATTCATAGTCATTTGTATTGCTCCCTTATGCCTATCCCATGCCTGTTTGAAGCCCTGCACTGTATTCATAGCCACCACTTCTTGTGGTAAGCCATTCCATGCATCTACCACCCTTTCTGTGAAAAAGAATTTCCTCATTCCCCTTAATCGGCCTCCTCTAATCTCATGCTGTGTCCTCTTGTCCTGCTATTTTTCTTATATTTAAACATGTTAGACTCTTTCACCTTGTTTATGCCCTTAAGGTGTTTAAATGTCTCGATCATATCACTCTCTCCCTCCTTTGCTCAAGGGTATACATATTGAGCTCCGTTAATCTGTCCTTATATGTCTTCTGATGCAGTCCCTGCACCATTTTGGTTGCCCTTCTCTGGACTGCCTCAATTTGGTTAATGTCCTTGTGAAGGTGTGGCCTCCAATACTGCGCGAGTACTCCAGATGGGCCTAACCAATGTCTTAGTACAGAGGATTATTACCTCCCTCTTACGACTTGTAGATACCCCTACTAATACACCTAACACCCCCTAGCCTTACCTACTGCTTTAGAGGTCTGCTTGATGATTTTAGGTCATCAGTGATGATGATGCCCAAGTCTCTTTCTTCCTTTGTGACTGCTAGCAACTCCCTCCCAGCCTATAAGTGGCTTCAGGTTTCTCTTCCCTATGTGCATGATTTTGCACTTCTTTGCATTAAATCCCAGTTGCCACTCTTTGACCATTCTGCTAGTTTATCCAGATCTCTTCTCATTCTGCCCACCCCATCTGGATCATCTACTCTGTTGCAGATCTTGGTGTCATCTGCAAACAGACAAGCCTTACCCTCTAGTCCATCTGCGGGTCACTAATGAAGATGTTGAATAGGACTGGCCCCAGGACTGATCCCTGAGGTACCCACTTGTGACTTGCATCTCTTCTGACTGTATACCATTTACCACCACTCTCTGTTTTCTGCCAGTCAACCAGTTTGCCACCCAGTTGACCAACTTCTGACCCACCCGAGCCTACCTAGCTTATTTATCAGTCTTCTATGTGGAACAGTGTCAAAAGCTTTGCTGAAGTCAAGGTAGCGACATCAGCTGCTCCCCTTGGTCCACCACTCTGGTTACCCAGTCAAAGAAATCTATGAGATTAGTTTGACAGGACCTTCCTTTGTAAACCCATGCTGTCTTGGATCCTGTGCTCTATGGATTCCAGGTGTTGCACTATCCTTTCCTTAAGGAGTGCCTCCATAATCTTGCCCACTACTGAGGTAAGACTGACCGGTCTGTAGTTCCCCGCCTCCTCCCTGCTACCACTCTTGTGGGTGGGATCACATGAGCCTTTCTCCAGTCTTCTGGGACCTCCCTGTGCTCAGAGACTCACTAAACAATTCTGCTAATGGCTCTGCTAGTTCCTCCTTTAGCTCCTTAAGTACCCTGGGATGTATGCCATCAGGTCCCATTGCCTTATCCACCCTGAGCTTAGCAAGCTCTTGTAGGACCCTTTCTTTTGTGAAGGGAGTAGTGCTCACCTCCCTCCCCTGTGTCCATGATGCTGAGCTGTGGGCCCTGCCCTACCTTCTCTTCAGTAAATACTGAGCAAAGTATCTATTTAGGATAGATGCCTTTACAGGGTCCTCCTCCTCACATGCTCCTTTTCTCCGTTAGCTTAGCAATACCCCTCTGGACTTTCTCCTTTCACTAATGTATCTATAGAAAGTCTTGTCACCTTCTTTACTGTTCGTGCTAGTGTTTCCTCAGTTTGGGACTTTGCCTGCCTTACTGCCTTACCTGCTTCCCTTAGGGCAGTTTGGTATGCCTCCCTATCTTCATCCGCTGTGTTCCTTATATTTTCTGAAAGCCAGCCTTTTGGCTCTGACCTTTTCTGCTACTATATTTGAGAACCAAAGTGGTTTCCTTCTTCTTTTGCACTTCCTTTTCTGTCTAACACAATGGGATGTTGCTTCAAGTATTGTATCCTTAATGCTAGCCCACTTTGCCTGTACCTCCTCACCTGTGTTTCTTTTTGCCAGGGCTAGCTTAACTCTGTTGGCCATCTTATCAAAGTCAGCTCCTCTGAAGTCCCATATTTTTGCCTTGGAATGGGATGATTTAGATGTAGTAGCCAAATTGAACCATACCATGTGATGGTCACTGGCCCCCAGGTGACCTTCTACCTGGAGATCTGTGATCCCTTGAACCAAACCAAAAAGCCAGACGTACGTGACCAAATAACACCAGATAAGGGAGAAAAGTGTGCCATATTGATGGCATCATTACAGCAATCCAAACAGAATTTGGGATTGCCAACACATTTTTTTAAGTATCTTGCTATAGGCTGAATACCCTGAAATAGTTGAATTACTTTTACCACAAAAGTCCCACGGGACATTTTTGACTGACAAATGACATCTAACTAATGGCACTGAATATCTAATTTCTGAGAATGAGACTACATTAACGGATTTAAAGGGAAACATCCATCTATGTCTGCCCCATACCTTAGTGTATCCCAGGGGGGACATGATAGCAGTCTTCAGGTACATGAAGGGGGTAAATAGGGGAGGAACAGTCAGGGTGCTTCGAAGGAAGGAGGAGGGGCCACTAGAGGGCATGGGTGGAAGCTGGAGGGGGGAAGATTCAGGGGAGAAAGGAGGAGGTGCTACTTCACTGAGAGGTGGTGGAGCCATGGAATGCACTGCCTAGGGGGCTGGTGGAGGCAGAGACAGTGGAGGGGTTCAAGAGGGGGTGGGACAGGTACAGGGGAAGGGTTCTGGAAGCAAAATCCAATGCAGCAAGAATATCCAGAACTGGGAAAGGAGGAGCCAGAGAAGGCGAGGGGGGAGGCAAGGTCAGCTCCCAGGGTGGGGGCTGACCAAACGAGCAGACGCGAAAAACCGTTAGGCCTATTCTGCTGGCATTTTAGTATGTATGTTA
The DNA here is from genome assembly GCA_016271365.2 of Neoceratodus forsteri. Taxonomy (NCBI): domain Eukaryota; kingdom Metazoa; phylum Chordata; order Ceratodontiformes; family Ceratodontidae; genus Neoceratodus; species Neoceratodus forsteri. The sequence goes on from CM057449.1 coordinate 1,307,386,449, forward strand.
GCCCCTAATTAGATTTTTCACCTGAAAAGTAAAATTTTACTTTGTACTTTGATGTTGTAATTAATGTTTATCTGGTTGATCCTGCCACCCCTCCCACCCAACATTTTATGATGAGCAACTCTAGGGGTGCATCACTGAGCTTTCCCACAGCTAACATCAGACACAGAGATCAGCCACTGGAAAGTGTATTGCAGAAATAGATAGGATGAGCATTTAACAGCTCCAGTTCCTGACATACCAATCCCCATGCCATGCCTGGACTAAGTATAGACTGCACAGCCTGTATTTACTCTAGACATGTTATGAGGATCAGCATATCAGGAACTAGAACTGTTAAATGCTCATACTATCTATTTCTGCAATACAGTCTTCTGCAGCTGGTCTCTGTGTCTGATACCAGCCGAAAGGAGTCTCTATCATGTGCCCCTAGAGGTGCTCATCACAAAATGTCAGGCAGGAGGGATGGCAGGATCAAACAGATAAAAGTTAATTATAGCATCAAAGTATGAAGTAAAATTGTACTTTTTGGGTGAAAAGCTAATTGGGGCTCACACTAATAATGTGAGACAAGCGTGAATGGACATTTCCTTTAATTTTAGTATATGTGATTTTTTCACACTTTAAGTGTTGGTGATGTCCAATGTAGTATTGATAGTTTGGTTTGCTAGGAGTCAAAGTGCGTGACAGTTGATGTAATGTTTGATGCCACATCATAGCTTATTCATCATAGTCTTTTGCAAGTAAAAAGTGACAAGTCGTTATTCACGTGCCCAATCTGAGCTCATTATCATGCATCCTGTAGCTGAAAATAATAGTCCAGGCGGTCTAATGGTTACCCTTATCCTCAATCACCTGTTCCATTACTGACAATATTAGATGGTCTAGTGGTCCCCCCACCATGGTCACCGAACCTGTTGCTGACAGTACTAGACCTGGTGGTTCAGTGCCCACCCCCCCCCCAGTAGGGCATCCAAACCCCTCCTGACCAACCTGCTCAGAACTCTCCTATCTGTACCTGTTCCTCACCCTGGTCACCTGAGCTGACCTAAGGTAGTAGTGACAGCAATCATCATGGCCCTCTGCTCACCACATCAGCTGGTCGGCATTTGACCATCAGTAAGAAATTGCATGAGTACTTCTGGCAGGGTTCAGTACTAGGTCCAGTCCTTTTTGATGTCTTTATAGGTGACATTGCAGAGGGACTGGAAGGAAAAGTATGCCTCTTTGCAGACGACACAAAGATCTGCAACAGGGTTGATACACAATGTGGGGTGGAAAGGATGAGAAGGGACTTGGCAACATTGGAGGAATGGTCAGAAGTATGGCAGCTTGAATTCAATGCAATGAAGTGAAAAGTAATGCACCTGGGAAACAAAAACCCAGGGGAAGAGTACACAATAGAGGGAAGGTAGTGACAACAACCAAAATGGAAAGGGGCCTGAGGGTAATCATATCAGATGACCTAAAGGTTAGCAAGCAATGTGAGAAGGCAGTATGGATGGCTGAGGGGATACTGGGATGCACAAGGAAAGGCATCACCAGTAGAAAACAGGAAGTTGTTATCCCTCTGTACAAACAGTTGGTGAGACCCCATCTGAAGTACTGCACCCAGTTCTGGAGACCCCATCTCCGCAAGGACATAGACAGTATGGAGACAGTCCAGAGAAGGGCAACTAAAATGGTGCAGGGTCTACATCAGAAACCATATGAAGAGAGACTAAGAGAGCTTAATATATATACTCTTGATGAAAGGAGGGAGAAGGGGGACATGATAGAAACTTTTAAGTACCTAAGTGGAATCAGCAAAGTCCAAGATGGTAGCATCTTTCAGAAAAAGAGATGTGCAACAACAAGGGGACACAATTTGAAGATAGAGGGGGGACGGCTCAGGGGCAATGTGAGGAAGTATTTTTCACAGAGAGGGTGGTGGACACATGGAACAGCTTTCCTGAGGAGGTTGTGGGGTCTAAAACTGTGGGAGAATTCAAGAATGCATGGGACAGACATAAGGCAATTCTTGTGGGGGGTAGGAAGAAATAGGCTGATGGTTAACTAAGATCTGTAGCTTATCCTGTAGGGAGGGAAATGGGCAGACTAGGTGGGCCAAGTGGTCCTTATCTGCTGTCAAAGTCTATGTTTCTATGTTTCTAATCTCTTTCTGACAGTTTGATGGTGGCCAGCCAAGGTGGTAAGCAGAGGGCGGTACCATCGCTTTCACTATTGCTTGTAGGTCAGCTTAGGTGACCAAGGGGGTGGGGAGAGGATGATCCTGAGATGGCAGGTCCAAGGGAGGTTGTATGCCCTTATGGGGGTAGGGGTACCACTGGACCCACCAGGACTAGTACTGTCAGCAATGGGTCAGGAGATGGAGGAAACAGCTGTGTGGGGTATGAGGATAGGGTTTCTGCAGCCTTAAAGGACAAATAAAGAGCATATTTTTTAAAATGGTTGTTGAACCATTGTTGAACTCACCCTTGTGGCTCAGTGTGTCATCTTTCTCCGTATAATCGCCTCTTGGCAATTAAAAATTATAAATGTACGCATTATAATTACTTACAAAGGTTTGAATTTTATTTAATTTCTGCTCCCCTTTCTGTGTCCTCACTAATGAGCTTGCTGTCGGTAGCACGCCGTGCTCGTTTCGTGCATGCGTGTTTGAAGCCAATTACGTCATTGTAGCGAGACGTAGCACACTGGCAGCATGGCTGAGTTAGATGTTCCCGATATCCGTAACTTAGGTGAAGATTTTGACTTGCTTTCAGTGGCTCAGCCATACATGTTTGAGCCACTGCGGAGTGATCCAGTACTAGATGTGGCTGCAGCGGCGGCTACTTCATCAGAAGAAGAATCGGAGCAGTCTGAAGCAGGTGAGGGTGGAAGGACTGCTCAGCCAGCCAGCCAGCGAGTGGTGGGTGAATTCTGTATTTCACATTGGTGTCAGTCAGTGGCTGGCCTGGGATTCAGCAGTACAGACGTGTTTCCCCATAGTACTCATGTGATGTGTAATGGCATAATACATTTATATTATTGATGTATGAAGCAATACATATATATATATATATATATATATATATATATATATATATATATATAGTGCTATGCCTTGCCATGCATTTTACTTTCTCCAGTGTTTTGACTCCTGTTGATGCTGTGTCATCATTTTGCATGTGGTTTAAATTAGTTGTTATGCTGTGTTGGTAACTGTATATGCCCCTGTCCTGCTAATATGACCTCTTCTGAGTTCTCACTCCACAGCATGTCTCTCCCCACTGCTGAAAGGGTACGGCCTTAGGGACTCAACAGTGCATGGTGTGATGCCCTTGAAGGGAGGCGTTAACTTGCTCCTGTCTGTTCATGTTTTTGATGTTGTTGCCCCATGGGATGAGAGCTGCCATTGACATCCAACAGTCTCAGCTTGTGAACATCATTTATATGGTGGTGATGAGTGCTGGATTGCCTGAGACTGTGGCTTGGAGTTCCATTTGCACACCTGTACCACAGATGCCTATCCACAGCTGGGGGATTTTTATCTTAATTGTTGCCCCGGGCTCCGACATGCAATGATGCCCTGCTCAATGTGAGCAGCATGCACACTAGAAAGGCATGTGCCACAGCCCTGATCCCCTGCATCTGACGGCTAGGCAATGAAATCCCTCAGTTACCACCAGGGGCTGCTATTGCACCGGCGAGAGCTAACCCTCCTCTCCGAGGAAGGAGAGCAGTCCTTGGGATGCTCGATCCTTCCTCAACTCCACTGACCCCTGGTAACCCATGCTCATTCCCGAACATGGGTCGCCAGAGTGGCGCGAGGTGTGACATCCAGGGCCTCAACCCTCAGTGCCAGCAGGCCGGCTAGCATAGTACTGCATGTTGGTATAGTCCATGTTGCTCTGTATTGCACGAAAAGGTTTCAAAGTCAAATATACCATGTATAGCACACTTTTCTCAGAGGCGGGTAGATCAGAAGGCTGTGGGTTTTATCCTCACACCAGGAACTTTGTTGAAATCCCAGTACTGACACCGTAGTGCAGCATGAGGATGGTGCTATGGTGCTGTAATTGTGAGGTGTCATCTTTTAGATGACATATTGAACAGCGGTGCCACCTGCCCATTCTGGCAGTTGCTCTGGTGGACACTAAATATCCCGTGGCACACTAAGCCGAGGCTTGTTTCCAAGTGCGACATGGAAGCACAGTAAATTTTGCTGACAGAGTTTGTCACAGTATGCAAGTTGTTGCTGTGTCATTCAAACCCTGGTCTCCAGGTTTGCACCTCATATCCCTTCACCTGGAGGCCTCCTCTTACCTGTGTGGGTGGCCAGGTAGGTAGACTCTCCCGGTGCCCACTGGCACCATCATTACATCTGTGTCGGAGAGGGTGGGTGCAGCATTGTGGCTAACATGCTTTGCTGCAGTGGGGAGGTGAGCTGTCAACATCTTATCTGCTGGGTGGCCATTTATCTTGTTCTGTTGCCCTAATCTCAATGGAGCACACACCGCAGCATCCTTGCATAGGTGCTTCAGCGGCACGTGGTCAGCAACACTGCATAGTGCACCTTGGAAGATACTGACCACAAGGATCTTCCAGAGAGTGATAAGCTCCCCCCCCTCTCAACACTGGGAACAGATCATCCAAAGGACAAGGTGGAGCACTCCCTGCCAGCCATCGTTCCTGTCGTCTCATGCTAGGGAGTGAACCCGGTTCATCAGCGTGAAAGACGAGCACCTTGTCCCGGTGCCATATTGCCAGACTGCCTCCTTCCTAATTAAGCATTAACCCACAACCGGATGTGTGGTTATTGGGCAGTAATGTACACCCATGGTGCATTGTGAGACATGGGACAGCATGTCGAGAGTCCTGACAGACACAAACACAGATGAGATGGCAGTACCTTTGCTTTACATTCCATCTGTACTGTCTCTCCACAAACTGACTTGCCCCCATCTGTCTTTTGTGATGGGAGTCACAACATATTGCAACAGCTATGCAGAACACCTTCTGTTTAACATCATACAACTTTCCTCATCCTATGATATCGCATACAGTGCTTTTATGGGCATCTGTTGCATGTCAAATGCAGTTGTTTTTGGGTTACCAATGTCTTGTTTGCTTTATGCCAGTGTATGATTGCACCTTCTTCAATGTCATTGTGGGGACTAATGCTATGGCCATTTTTTTCAAGTGTGACTGCGGCAATTGCAATAAAATGGAGACCAATGTGGAGTGCATTTGTTGCCATGAGGTGGCAGCTGTAAGGTCAAAATGTGAAGAGGAACATGTCACCTGCATCACCAAGCTTGACTGCTTTTGAGAAAACTGCCTGAGTCGCAATGTGATTCTCGTTTCCTATTATGAGTATGAATTCATGGAGCGACCACTCGATGATGCTGTTCCTCTAAACCGTGAGTACAAACCGTGGTACAGATCAGTTTTTGAACCGTGAAGTACTCACTGCTACCTGCTGTAACTGGGTACTATTTTCATCTACTGGTAGTAGAAAGGGATTAATAAGGTTGATAAGGAGAGTCTGTTGAAGCTGAGTTGCAACCATAACACGAGGGTGCACAGTGTTAAGCTGGAAGGTGGGAGGTTTAGGATGGAGGTCAAGATTCACTTCTTTACAGAGAGGGTGGTGGACACTTGGAATGCACTGCCAGAGGAGGTGATCTTGTTGAAGACAGTGAGCAGCTGTAATAGAGGCTGGTATAGGCACGGGGGAAGGTAAGGATCATGGGTGGGGAGGATGGGAGGAGTGGTGAGAGAGGGCAGGACAGTAGTGGAAACTGTGGACATGAGCAGACTAGAGTAACCAAATGGCATTCTTCTGCTGGCTTCTTCGTATGTTGGTATGTTCGTATGTAGTAATACCATGCTTTGACCTGTCTCTGGCACGCATCTGTAAAAAAAAAAGGGCACAGTTTGTCTGGGTGTCTGCAACCACTGACCCTCCTCTGATACCACATAGGAGTCTTGAGACATTTTTCCACTGCCATGCAGTGCACTGACTGCATTTTTAACATGCTATGTTGCAACTGCCCTTCTTGACATCCAGTGCAAAACTCCTCAAAGAGTGTCCTGCATGTACACAACTAATACCTATACTGTTTTCTTACCCAACTCTACTGCAGACAGTTCATTAGTATGTTGATCCATGCCACTAGCACTTAATGCCACAGCAAATTTTGTGCATATGTGCCAACGTACTGTCCATATACACACCATTTTGTATACAACATGGTTATTTATGTGTCCTCCATGGCAAAGGATGGATTTCTGCTGGTAGTATGTGGGTGTCATGTGGCATGCTGGCAATACAAACATGTGTTCTTTTTACGTGTGGTATTGATGTTATACTGCTATAGATACACACTGCCGGCATCTGCCACATTTGTCCACTCATTAGGTCCACATCCAGCAGCTCCCCCCGATCTCCATCGGGGGTTGCGGGGACACTGGACTACCCCCCTGCCCTTCCCCCGAGAGAGGAGAGCAGCCCAACGGACACTTAATCCTCCCTCCTTCCTCCCCTGCCAACACCCAGCTTGCTTCCAAACCTGGGTCGCCAGTGCAGCGCAAGGTATAGCCAAGGCCCCAAGTTTTCCACGATTCGGCGGCCACGGTCATCCGCGGAATTAACTGTGGAATTTGTGTCCACCCGCAGAATTAGTGGCCACCCACAGAATTTGCGGCCGATTGCAGAATTTTCAGTTTCAGACCGTGGAACTTACAATCCATTGCAATGCATCACCCAGCACTTCTCTGCCCCGTTTGATCAATTCACAGTGCCCTCTCAACGCCCCCCAACCCTCCACATAGCTATACCAGTAACAGCCAGGATGTTATGTCAGTCCCAGGTTGATGTTAAAAAAAGGCTACAGATGCATCAAATATTAAATGTAATTTTTGTCCCACTGAAGAAGGTGAGTACCATGTCACAGAAGGGCTTGCTGAAGATGAGCAATGATTACCCCCCCACAGAGAAAAAAACACAAAAATGTTCCCTCCCCGGCACAGTAAGAGCTACGAAACATACAGGAGCAGCCACAGGAGCATATTTATTAGCAGTCTATCAGCTATCGAGAGAAGCTGGTCTGTATTTTTTTTTTTTTTATTTAGTCCAAGTTCCCTCTTAGCAAGAACAGCAGACTATTAATAAATAAATACAAGAGAAGCGTTATTCACAGTGTAGTAAAACGTCATTTCTTTCCTTGGGATTTTTAGAATTAGGGGCTGTCTGGAACTGGGATCACGGATAGTTTATTAACGCACTTATGGCCACCGGAGAGCCACTGAGGGGATGACAGGATCAGCCTTTTTCTCCTCACAAGAACTTCAGAAAGAATAACTGTCCTCTATGGTGGAGGGAAATGTGTTTTTTCTTTCTGAAGATAACATTTTTTTCCTGCCCAACAAGACTGATATGTGGCCACACAAGGTTCGCAGAAGCTGGGCAAGGATTCACCCCAGCCCAGGCTGATAAAAGAAAAAATATTTCCCTCCACCATGGAGAACAGTTCTATATTTATTGTTTTATTTATTCTTTCCATGAGGTTGGGAACTTGTACTAATTGCAGAGCCTGTCAGTCCCTCAGTGGCTCTCCTGTGGGCACTATTTATCTAATGTAATAAAAAAAAATAATCTGATCCTAGTAGATTCTCCCCGAGTCCCCAGTCACAGCCCCTGCTTCTCTACGGGCACACAATGTTGTTCTTATGCATTGAATATTTCAGCCAGGGAGCCTTCAGTGTAATAAAAAAAAAGGTAAACACCCACTCCAAGCCTAGTAAAACATAAGATGATTTGGGGTTTCTATTAAAAAAGCAATTTAGAAGCAAGGTGTCCTGTAGGTTAATAAATTTTCCACGATCCAAACTCAAGCTGCTTCCATGATCCAAACTCAAGCTGCTTAAACCCAAATAACCTCCATGATCAGATAACACAATGGGGGCTCTGAGGTATACTACATGGCAAGCCCAATATGGCTGAGAGAACTTTACAAAAAGAACCAATTCATTTTCAGACGCTTAAGAGTGCCCATCATCTGCAACCATTTGGAAACTACTCTGCATAGTCAAATTAAAAGGAATATTTAAGTATTGTTTCCCCGAGACATAAAAAACAAAATAATTATACACAAAAGATATTTTCTTTTCATTTCTTCTTTTCGCCCATGTCATTGGCCGTATAAATGTTGAAGCGTCTGGTTATCATAGCGAGATATTTTCCAAGAGACCAGAAATGAAAACTAAGGACCTCGACTGTATTTACTATATTTAAATGATTAAATAGAAGTTTGGGAGAACAAAAGAAGATATGACACCTGAAGTAGAAATCATATTTCTTTTTTTATTTTACAGAATGATCATTTCTTCACTCATGTTCATTCATTCATTCTTTACCAAGGATATTAACTTTAGTTTGTATAAGGTGAGCAATTTGTTTTGTATAGCGCATTATCAAGTGCACTTGGAGCACTTCAAGGAGTATAGTTCAGCATATAGGTATAATAAAGATTATTGTAAAATTGATAGGGTATTAATTAGATGTGTTCTGACTGGCTTACAGTGCGTTACCGTGTCTACCCCTATATTTGTCTAATGCACATATACCTTCACAGAGCAGCGGCTACTATAGTCAAGGCCCCTGGAATTCTGCGGTTCTGCAGTTGCGGAATTTGCCTCAGAATTTGCATCATGCCACAGAATATATATAGTGCCACAGAATTCATTGTTTTTGGTGAATTTTCATATAAATATACTGTTTTTCCATAGTGTCAGGCTTTCTTCCCCACCGCGTTTATCCTGAAGCCCCTCCTCTATGCTCAGCATATGATATCATCGATGACATCACATCATATTTAGCCAATGACAGGACTGCATTCTGCCAAAGAAATGAATAAATCATGCCGCAGAAATCAGAAAATGCTGCTGCAGAAGTCAAGGAGCCGTGCCACAGAAATCAGAAAATTCTGCCGCAGAACACCAGGGGCCCTGACTATAGTAAATAATTGATGTTTGTAAAGTACTTGGTTTGGAGTGTTTGTTTTAAAATGTGGAAACTGGAGTTATTAGAAATTACCTCATTGTTGCTGAGTTTGTGTTTAATGAATTAGCTGTGTCCAGACTGGCTGATAGGGGGTTACAGTGCTTACCTATATACGTCTAATGGCACTGATACCTTCGCAGGGCAGCACATAAAACAGTAAATACTTGGTTTGTGAAGTACTTAGTTTGGAGTGTTTATTTTAAAAGGTAGCGAATGGTGTTTTTAGAAATTCCCATTATAGATGGAATTTGTGATTTCAACGCATTAACTGCTCTGTATTGTAGGCAACCATGGAAATAAGCATAAGCTTATACCCACGCGCAATGTGTAATAAATGTTAATTGGTCTTGTAGGGTACTCATTAAGGGGTGCCTTTTTATAAATTAGGAATTGAAGTTACTAGAAATGACCCCATTGTTGTGGAGTTTGTGTTTTAATCAAATTATCTTTTGCTTAGCATATTTTAAGCAAAATGAACAAACCTATACAAGGCAGCAAGTTAAACAGCAGGAATAGGACTTTAAAGTATTTACTGTACAGTAAAGTGCACTCATTATAAAAGGTAGGTATCAGTGTTTTTAGATATTACCCCATTTTAGCTGGTGTATGTGTTTTTAAACAAATTACCACCTGTTCTGTTTACAGAAGCATTTACGCCTTCACAGGGCAGCATACTAATAATTGATTTCCATCTATTCACCAGTGGGAGTTTATTTTATAGGGGCAGGGATTGGTATTTTATAAATTACCCCTCTATAGACAAGAGTTTGTGTTTTAATCATATTACCTACTACTCCATTTACTTTAGGCATCCTTAGAAGCAAGTACAGTTATTCATCCCAAATTAGACATACAAGTTAATCTGAGAATAGAGGATCACATCTGACAGAATTACAGTCTGATGTTCTAAAAAGCTGAAATAAATATAGAGGCATTATAGTGTGAATTGAAGTGCTGTCCCACTGCTGGTCCTTAACAATTCTAGTTAGCCCTTTTGTTTTGTTGTTTTGTTGAATTTTGTTGACCCGGTAAGCCCACTGGGCCTAGAAGTCCCTTTTTCAGGGGCGACCGGGGGATACAGATGGTAAGCAATTTGAATTTGAACCAGATTAAGCTGTTGGTGGTATTTTTTGGTGAATGAGGAAATTTGGCCAGGACACGGGAAATTCCCTACTCTTTCGATAAGTGCCATGGGATCTTTAACATCCACCTGAACTACCACCAATCCAGGCAGATGGGACCTCGGTTTAACATCTCATCGAAGAGGCGGCACCTCAAATTGCAGCACCCTCTCATGCTGCTACAGTGTCAGTATTGGGGGATGTGGCAAGTGCAGATGTGGGAACTGAACCCACAGCGCTCTGATCTCCCGGCCTCAGAGGCGAGTGTGCTACCTACTGAGCCACTGACACTGACAAGGCAATGCCTTTTAAGGCATTACCCCCACACACACACACACACACCCTATGTAATCCTCACATATTTCATTATTAATAATGAGCCCAGCTTTGATACATTAAATATAATAAATGCCAATAATAATAAGACCCACTCTGCTCCCCCATGCTTAGATCCTGGGGAGCCACGGAAGGCTTACACTAAGCTAGTAATTCCCACTTGTAGGGTGTCTTTGGCCAGGAGTGCATTAGTATTTTTAAAATTATTCAGCCCAGGATTGAATTAGTATTAAATAATTATACTTACAAAACACGTCATTTTCTTCAGGTATGCAGCAGGACTCAGCTCAGCACAGTGTCCAAGCATGGGGGGTGCAGTTTATTCTGGTTAAGTGCCTGCCAGGTCAGGGGCACAAGAAATCTGCACACTGTCTGTGTAACCAAAATGACTTCAAAAAGCAAAGTTTTTAAAATCTTAACAGAGTTTATAATCTAGCTCAGAGCCGTAGGAGTGATGGAAACCCTTTCATGTCCTCATACAATTTTCAACTAATATAAACTCCTTTGTGAGTTTTCAAAAACTTGTGGTTCCTGAATTACGTTTGGTTATACAGGCAGTGTGAAGATTTCTTGTATACCTGTATGCAGTTGCTGGGTAAAGATTTTTTTTTTAAATAAATAAATATAAAGAAAATAATCCCCATGGTCTGGCTACACAGTTAATGGGTGAATAAGAAAATACAAAAAAGATAATATGGTGAAAAACAGAAAAAAGGTATAAAAATAAGGGTAAAAGTGTGCCGCAGAATTACCTCAGAAAAAAGCATCTAGTGCCTCAGAAGTCATTTTTCACATTTCACCCGAAATGTGCTTTTGCACATGTAGCGCACAATGGCGCGGTTGGTGTGCGAAATCAATGCTCCAGACAGATTAATAAAATCACAGTGATACTGTTCATGAGCATAGGTCTTAAACTGGCTATGTTGAAAATTTTGTGACAAACGCCCTTAAAATGACTGTGTTACGAGCCTGCATTGTGTCAGATTTGGCAAAAAAAACAAAAAAAGGAAAAAATTAAGGGTAAAAATGTGCCGCAGAATTGTTGCAGAAATTGGTGCTGAGTGCCGCAGAAGTTCTGTGGCAAATGAGAACCCTGCCGCAGAACTTTGCTCCGATGTGCCGCAGATAAATCGGGGCCCTGGGTATAGCATCCAGCGCCTCAACCCTCAGCACCACCGGGCCAGCGGAACTCCATTTTTTGCCAGTGCCATCTGTACAGGTTGGGAGTGTGGCCATATCGTGTTGTGGAGTACCATAACCATTCGGTTCAGTGATCACATCCGTGTAGCTGCCAGCATATCATGAGTCTTGGAGTCGAGAGAGAGTGTCCAGTGTTGGTGATCTGGAGAGGAGCACCGAGCACAAAAAACACCAGTGTTTGACACCAAATGCCTAGTAGGTAAGTACTGAGAGGGCCTGGTGGGGGGGGGGCTCTGCTACTACTGCTCAGAACATCGGATCGCCGATCCTGAGTGTCATTTTTTCATCTGGTGTATTGTGAGTTACCGGTAAAAAACTGAGTGGTACCACTAACTGCCATGGGGGAAGGGGGCAAGCACATACAGGGTGGGATGATGCTATTCGGCAGCGAGCAAGCACAGCAGTGAGAAGGTCAATTGGGAAAATTAGTAAAAATTCCTGTGTGCTACCACAATTTTTCTTCTTCCCTGAGTCTGTGTGGGAGATGTGTAAATCTCCACTGGGACTCATCCATGTTGCTGTCCTAAGAGAGGGACTCACAGGAAAGCATGAGGAAAATCAGGACAGTAGCAGCAGAGCCACCAATCAGCTAGTGAAGGAACAAGAAGGCTCTCTCGCTACTCCGGTCTGTCGCTCTGTTAAAAGCTACCAGTGGCTGCGTAAGGACAGTGGGGTGCATGACGGGACAGGCAGCTCTGATGAGCCAGTGACAGACCAGCATAGTCAGGGTATTTTATTTGTTATGTTGCTACAGCTGCAGTTAGCAGCAAATTAATAATATCTTGCGCCTTGCTGGTCTGTCACTTGCTCATCAGAGCTGTCTGCCCCTGTCATGCCTGCTAGTATCCTCACACAATCATTAATAATAGCTGTACTGACCTTATGCAGACCTGCAATCTGGCTTACTGGTCATCATGAGTCACCCAGAGAGTAGTGACAGTCTGCTTGTTCCCTTCACTAGTAAGCTTGCTTCAAAAATTATTGATGCTGCTGCTGTCTTCAGATTTTCCTCATGCTGCTGTGAGTCGCTCTCTCTCTCAGGATAGCTGTATGGAACAGTCTCAGAGGAGATGGTTGGTCAGTGAGTCAGGTTCAGTAGTGAGAGTCTGCAGCTTGCTGCTCCCATTATTCACTGCATGCTCTGTGTTGTTCTTCAGCTGTATGGTGTGTGTATGCTGCATAATTGAGACTACAGCTCAGCAGATCACTGTGTTGTCATTACAGGGAGCAGACTGCCTGGAAGTCAGAGTGACCAGAACTTGATACTGCTATTGATTGTGTAAGCAATAAGACATGACAGGGTGTGCTTTACACAGTTTAACACATGGCTAGGAGGTGTACTGAGGCACGAGGCTGCAGGCTGAGTGCGTCCAGCCTAGCCGTGTGTTAAAAGTATGTAACACACACACTGGACTGGCCTATTGCACTTATGAAATGGGCTTTTAAATTATAGCAGGGTGTGGAAAGCATATAAGGTGATACCTTGTCTTGTGTTACTGGTATCATGATTGACACAATGTGTTGTACTATACACCCACTGCAGAATACTGTCATACTAGTTCCATTTTAGCCATTATGGTACGTTCACCAGCAACATATTAACAACTGGAATGCATATGAACTGTGTTACATAGCTATTTATCACCATAGTGACTTGTGTGTAACTATTGTTTTCTACATTTATCTTTGCAGATCATTCAGATTTGTTGCTTATTGAGAATTTGTTTGGTGGATTTGGCATCGTCTTGAAAGATATAACAGAAGAATTTTGCCATCCTGTGCTGTGTCTGCTATTAGTGCAGCATTTCCGTCTGAGGAATATACTGGCTTCAGAGAAGCTGATCGACCTACACAGAACTAATTACACTATGTTCTACTGCAAGACACGTTATACAGTACTTTCGTATTACAATAAAATGTTCCTGTTGTTTTCAAGTTATTACTTGATAATTTTGTAAGTCATTATTGATAGTTGTATGCAATTCCAGTGCATGCGTGTAATGTTGATACATGTATTGAAAATGTTTGTTATACTCAGCATTATGCTCAGGGTATGTGTTTATACAGATGATGCATCGAGATTTATGGAATGTTGGTTGCCACATATATTGCAGCCAAACTGTATAGTCACTTTAAATTGTGATGACTGTGACTCCTTCATGCCACCTAGGGACCCCACTGGCACCGTGCCCTGACCCCAGCCAACACCACTCCACATTGGAGCACCCTTGGGTAGCCCGGTGTAACCCTTTGCCGGATGTGTCCCCCCTTCTCTGAGAAAAAAGGCACCAGTGGGAGATGGCCACCGCACCCACTCAGTCTTGGCCCATGTGCTGCTGTGGTGGTCTTGGATAGTCCCAGGATTTCGGTAGCAGTGTGGCCCAGCAAATGTCATCCAGCAGTCTGGGGAACAATTTTCCTCCCTTTCCCCCACCGGGGCCGTGTGGTGCCACTGATGTCAAGGCTTCCACCAATATAGACCACACCACCCATTCAGCATGACCTACTGTGTTGCTGTCTCCCTCGGAATCCAGCATGAGTCAGCAAGTGTCAGGTCACATCCCCACGCTCCTCCCAGCTGAAGGCAAGCAGTCAGATGCTCAAGCCTCCTCTCCCCAACTGGCCCTCTGGTGCCCCGTGTTTATTTCCAGACCTTGGTCATTGGCATCACAACTGGAAATCAAAGCACTGTGCTGATGGTACGGCTAACATCCACATTTTCTGCTGTGTAGGGCCTCCCTACCCAGCCATGTCACAGAGTGACATAAATAGAATTAATCTACCCTATTGTATACTGCAGTGCACCTACATCCCAAGGCCTGATCACTGTATGAAATCAAATAAGGCACTGAGTCACATCCCCATAGTGTAGTGCCCACTCCCCCAGCTCCTGTAGGCAGTAGCCATACCACTCGCTTCACACCAACCAATCAATGTGTAGTATTTTCTGTACGCACTCGGTACCGGTCATAGGGTTCGAAGCTACCACTGGCCCACTAGCTAATGCTGGTCGATTTTTGTATTAGGCTAACACAATTTTCATTTCACTAGCTCTGCAGACAAGTATTGGATAAGGTAAAATCTGAATAAGTACACTGGGTGCTCCAGAAGAAATATATGTGGGGCTAGTGGAGTCTCCCAGTCAGTAACCCTACTGGCTAGTGCCTGCAAAACTTCATTTTGACTACTGTGAACAGTATGTGGCTGGCAGTAGCAGGGTGAGCTCTGCTGGTCAAGTTGTCACCACACCGTTGGTTTCAGGGTGTGTGGGTGTGCTGCATACCCTGGTGTGGTGTATAGACAACACACCATGTGAATGGCACTCTGTGTCTTATTCGATTTAGTGGCTGGGACCATGGAGAGTGGTGGGTACCACAGTATGAAATAGGGTGATTTTTTTTTTTATGTCAGTCTGTGTTTGGGCAGAGAGGGTGTGTCAATACACTATGGAAAGAAGATCTTATATCTTTTTATGCCACCACCACTGAAGGCTCTGTTTCAGTCGAAGCGCTAGGGGATTGTGCTTGCCCAGGAGGCAGAACTGTTTGTATTACCTTGTGCAGAATGAAACAGTACACATTCATTTTACTTGCACTAATTGATTTCAGGTAGTCCTTTGTGTGCACCACATTTCTGGTTGTGATATGTTTACGTCACTCTGTGTTCTGGCCAAGGAGGGTTGGGGAACATCCACTTTGGAAAGTGGACTTTTGCTATGTTACTCTTCACTGGTGCATCCAGATATGTGTTTGCCAAGGTACTTTTTAATAGGGGGGAGGGATATGCATGAGGTACCCATTATTTGAATCCCTGTAATGCAATTATAATTACTGGTCATCAATTTTTAACATTGGAATAAGCAGTTGATATTTCCCGTAACAACCAGTTGGTTGTCACGAGATTCACGCGCTGCGATTTTCCTAGTGATGCCCTGAGCATTCTTAGAGTGTTCGCATCAGCTGAGAGACAACAAGTGAAAAAAACGGCATCAGAATTTGAATAAAATCCACTCTTACTTGCCGGCGCTGCATGTCTGTTCCAAGACTCCTTGGTTCACTGGATTAGTTCAATAAAGTGTTCCTCCTTGGTTCACCAGTAACACATGTAAAAGTAATGAAAATAAAGTAAAAGAGTGTTTAGCCATGATTCTTTACTGAAAAACAAATCAGTAATGCGAACACAGTCCCTTTCCACTGGAAGCCCTGAACATGTGGGCGCGTTACCTAGATGACCAACCGATGAAGAACCAAGAAGATCGTGTGGTGTTTTTAACATTTCAATGACTATAAAATCTATATTTTAGTGGACAGTTGTAGACAAGAAACTTTTTTTTTCTCTGTACTCAGTTTTCTGTTCCCATAAATGTGTTCCCGACCACGCTGAATCCCCGTTCTTTATATGTATGTGATCTCCACTGCATAAAAAATTAATGCCAAGCAATTATATAAAATAAATCATGAGGATGTGGTTTTAACTTGAATTTAATGCAAACCCTTGTCAAGTGATGCATGAATAAACCCCTCGAGCTGCGCTCTCGGGGTTTATGTAGCATCACTCGACTCGGGTGTGCATTAAATTCTCGTATCAACCACCTCCTTATACATTATTCTCTATTTACACGCAGCAGCGCAGTTATTTTTGTGTGGCATACTAGAAGTCTGGAACTGCGTGTGCACATTTCTTGAAATGAACCACACATCTGCTCGGAAGATGTCCAAAATGGACAACATTACAGAGTCAAGATGCATTTGGTGACTACAAACATGCTTTCCTTTGTGACCCTTTACCATTGCTGTTTATGTTTGGTGGTAGATGGATGTGGGGGGGGTGATGGTGATTACACATTGCACAGGACAGAAACTATTTTGTTGCGTACCTGAAGACTGTGCAAAACACTACTGTTTGTCCCAACCATGTATGTATGTGAGTATGGAAAAATCAAGTACACGTGGTGAGCAGCATTACAGACTGATTGTACGGCTGAAAGTAGCTGAATAAAGAATATTCAAGTCTCTCAAATGTCATGTTTACTTTTACCATGCAGCCGTAACTTGTACCACGCAACGGTCATCAAGGCAACTGGGTAACATGTTCTCCATTTTTTGAACAGCTCTGCTACAGTTGCCCCAGAATTCAACAGAAATTGCACCTGATGAATCAAAGAACTTGTAAACTCTTCATTAGGATCATACAATGATCCCTTCCTGCCGCCCCGGTGGTGCCGAGGGTTGAGGTGCTGGACTACACCTCGCGCCACACCGATGACATGGATTCGGGAATGGACTAGGGCCACCGGGGGTTTGCAGGGGAGAGGAAGGATTGAGTGTCCCATGACTGCTCTCATTCCTCTGAGGTGTGCAAGGACACTGTGCTGCACTGCAGCAGCACCTGGTGGAAGCTGAGTGCACTGTTAGCTGCGGCCAGAACAAGGGAGTGGAGCACAGCAGGCACCCGCATGTACATGGGCTGACGCCATTACACATTCCGCTTTTTAGGAGTTCTAATCCTGGAGGAAAAATGGCAGACCAACTGCATGGGCTGATGGCCGTGTCCTGCTCCCCCAGACCCATGAAGACATAGCCACTGGGTGTCTGTGACACAGGTCCCTTCGGGGGGTCCTGTCAATGGCCAGCCTTGTGAGTGGGAGTATGAATCCACATGACAGACCTGGTGTGGGTGCCAGCATATGGGCCGGTTGGGGGGGGGGGCAGCTCTAGCCAAGGAGAATAAAATTATTCAATGATAAAAAAAAAAAGAGATAACAATCCCTTCCTCGGACCCAAGAGTCGCAACATTCTGCAATGGAGCGTGGCACCAATCCTCAGTCTGTACCACTGCAGAATTCATTTGTCATGCTGGTGCGACAGGGCAGCCAGGAGGAGGCACCCATAGCAGTGGAAATGGAGGAAGTGAGATTCCTCAGAAGGGAAGTCCCAATGGAGGGAGGAAGGGGCTCCAGCCAAGAAGGAAGAAGTTGCTGGTGAGGGGCCCTGTTGTTAAGGGGATAGACCCGGGTGTGGGGAAGGAAGGATGAGAGAGGTGAACTGCCTTAGAGGTACTTCAGCTTGGAGGGATGGAGAGTAGATCCAGAGGATCCCTAGGGCAGCATGAGATAAGAGGGAGCTAGATGTCATTGTCTAACTGGGGATAAATGACCTGTTAAGGAACAGCATTGGGGTAGTGCAGGGAAATCTGAGGGAGCTGGGGAGGAGCCTTAAGGAGGTGGCATGCATGGTCACTTTTGCCAAGGTGTTACCTCTACATGGGTGAGGACAGGAAAGGACGCTGCACACCAGGGCTTTCAACAATTGGTTCAGGGCATGGTGCGTGGAGGAGGGCTTTCACTACATTGGGGACTGTGGCCCAACCTAGGAAGATATGGGCCTCTACTGGGGAGACAGCCTGCATCTTTCCAGGATGGGGACCACAGTCCTTAGTGGGAGGTTTAAATGCTACTTGTATAAGCAGTTAACGTAACCGGGGGAGGTGCTGTAGGACTAAGGGAGGCAGCAGTTGTTCTCCATAGATTATGAAGCAGTAGGGATAGAGGGCCTAGGAGAGTAAACTGTCCCGGGGTAGGTGTGCAGGAAGACAGACATTGGGACAAGGCAGAGGACAAAGGGGACATAAATTAGAGAAGGAAGGAGTAAAGGAGACAGGTAAAGGAGAGGGTAACAAGGGTAGAGCTGTGCCGGGGAAGTGTCAGGGAACAACAAGAGGGGGGAGTAGGGTATGGAGAGCTATGTGTGGCAATGCAAGGACTCTGGAATATAAAATTGCATACCTGGAGATCATCATGGCAGAGGATTGGATGGATTTCCTGGCCCAAATGGAGTCATGGTGCACTTACAGTCTCGACTGTGACATGGCCGTAATGGACTAGTCTTTGTTCAGGAGAGACAGGGATGGGAGATGGGGAGGAGGGGTTGTACTATATGTAAGGCAGGAAATCAGGGCCACAGTAGTGTAGGGGAACCAGGAGGAAGAGAAAGTGCTGGGAGTCCTGTGCGTCATCCTGGAGGCAGGCACTGGGGTGCATCCAGACCTCCAACACAGGCAGAGGAGTTGGATAAAGCAGTTGGAGAAGACATCATCAAGACAGTGACTAAGAGAGAGACGCTACTAGTTGGTGACTTCAATCTGCCAGATGTGGGCTGGAGTCCTCCAGCTGCATGTTCGGCAAAGAGCATGACCATTCTTGAATCCATAGAAGAAGTTTTTCTCAGGCATCTAGTAGTAGTCAATGAACGCACTAGCAACAGGCAGCGCTGCACCTGGTATTTAAAAGAGGGATGGCATTGCAGACATCACAGTGGGAAGTCCCCTAGGTGCCGGAGATCAGCATACAGTGCGGCTTAACATTAACAGCGTCTAAAGTTGGAAATGAGGCTCACTCACCTTATGATAGTTTATATTCCACAAGTTCTTTTATTAAACCGTCAGAATGATTTTTCCTACATTTCATGCACAATGCACTTCATCAAGGAAATTATGTGCTATCTATAAAAAAATGCATATATATATATACACACACATAAATATAATTCTGATTATATTATGGTGTGTGAACATCCTGTAACCTCGTTGGTCAAAACATGTCACATGACCGGGGTAAATCCTGCATTACCCATGGCTGAGGAATACCATTTTTAAAAGCCGTAATTAAACACATTTTACATCTGTTTTACACATAGATCCATTGTATAATCACAATAAGGTACTCCAGGGTATGAGTTATTGGGGATTTACCCACTTCTTGTGTGGTTAAGTCACTCAGCTGCGCCTCGTGACACACCATACAAGGCATGGGTAAACCCTCAATAACCCACACCCTGTTGTGCCTTATTGCTTAAATGTTAAGTAACAAAAAAACTTGTGGGATATAAAAGTTGTGGTGTGAGTGAGCCTCACTTCCAATTTAAGATACTATTAAACACTGTTGAAACAGAATCCTCCTGTTTTTATATTTCCAGGGAGGGGCCACACTGACTGGGTGGTGTGATGCTCTGCTCGAGGATGTGATGAGCAGCCAAGGTCTGAATTATGTGGATAGGATAACTGCTATCCAGACAAGGAGAGGCAGGAGTCAACTTAGTATTTCGATGCCCACAGGGCATTTATTTTGCACCAAGGGTAGACAGACACAGTCACAAGAAGGAGGAGGGGTTGCCTGAGAACAATAGGGCAATGGAACAGGGAAATACTTTTTATCTACCACTTTTACGGTTATTACTATAAGAATAAACTTTAGGCCTACTGTCACTCTTATTCTGACACTAGTCTATACTGTACTTCTATACTCTACATGAGAATCAGGTTACATAGGCTACTCAGCAATGCATTAAGGTGACCAGCATCACGCATTCCCATAAGAGTCCAGATTTTACAAGAGTCCAGAGATCCGGTGTCTTCGTGTACACCGTTGTTCTTCGTTGGTAGCTACAAGGGAAATAAAACAGAACTGTAGAACCCTAATCTCAATTCCCAGCAAGGACCTAGATAAGGCCACTGGGGTGGTGAGAGGTTTGATAAACAGACCTTTGGCAAAAGCCCACTCTCTCCAAGGCTGCCGGAATGTAGAACCAAAGCAACTGGTTCCTGAAATAACACACTGAAGCAAGAGGTTCCTCAGCCAAAACCCACTTCTAGGGTTGCCAAGGATGAAGAAAGACCAAGATCTGCGTGGCGATGAATCCAATGGAGGACTACCACGACCTGACTGATGCTGAGGCACTCCAAGGGCCAGCTGAACTCAGAAGGAACTCTGACAGGACCAGGAACCATAAGGATCTGAAGAGATGATGGTTGACTCTGCAATCCTAGGATCAGTAACTAACACAAAACAAAGAAACGGCGGACGCGTCCCGGACTGGGCTTCGACGGACTTGACTTTCGGCGAACGATCAGGTGGGGCACAGACTAGGTTCTTCAGGATGAGCTCACTCTTCTGTAGAGGGCGACCAACTGCAGGACATCTGGAACAGGAACCATACGGAACGACACTGGCACGGCTGTCGTGTTGCGTTTCGGCGGACGTACGTTCAAGCTGTGAAAACAAGAAAACGGCGGGTACGATTTGTACGACTGACGATGGACTTGACTTCGGCGGACAACACAAATGGACGGGATGAGCTGATGGATGTTCTTCCAGGAGTGAAGAATGCTGAAAGGACGTCTTCTTCTGAGTAGAGACTGATTCTGTGTATGTGGTGTTACAGACCACACTATGAGACTGCAGTGTGGTAGAAGATTGAGACTGTCTTCGTACAGTAGTAAACATATAACTGAAGAATGCTCAAAGAACTGTTGAATGATACAATAATTTGCCAGAGGCGGGCAAATTATAACTTCAGGGGTAATTGTTACTGATAAGGGCCAATGTCCAGGTGCTTAGAGTAATAGTTCAGGTACTTGGACCAATAGTTCAGGTACTTAGGACAATAGTTCAGGTACTTAGGACAATAGTTCAGGTACTTAGGACAATAGTTCAGATACTTAGGGCAATAGTTCAGCATAAGCAGTACAGTAATCACAGTAATTTCACAGTACAGGCAAATAGAACACTCTCAAATGAACCCCTGTTTCTATAGGTAGGGTATTCTGGAATAGGATCCCTTACTGTATGCTGTGGCTAGGGGATCCTTTAGTACCACTAGGCTGGCTTGCCCTATTCCGCTAGGCCAGGGCCTCCCATTAGTACCACTAGGCTGGCTTGCACTATTCCGCAAGGCCAGGGCCTCCCTTTAGTACCACTAGGCTGGCTTGCCCTATTCTGCAAGGCCGGGGCGCCACTTTAGTACCACTAGGCTGGCTTGCCTATTCCACTTAAGGCAGGGCCTCCTATAGTACCACTAGGCTGGCTTGCCCCTGTTCTGCTGGGCGGGGCCTCCCCAGGTACCACTAAGCTGGCTTGCCCTATTCCACAAGGCTGGGGCCTCCCTATAGACCAGGCTTTACCTCGGGCCTGATGCCCTACGTTAGCTTGGGCCTGGTGCCCCACCTAAGATTGGGCCTGGTGCCCCACTTCACAATGGGCCTGGTGCCCCTCGTTGCATTGGGCCTGGTGTCCCACTTTGTACTGGGCCTGGTGCCCCATTTTAGATTGGACCTAATGCCCTACTTTACATCTGGGCCTGAATTGCCCTTTTAAATTCGTTGCCCTTTTAAATCTTTCAAGCTCCCTGAGCCTGCTGTCACTTATTTTGGTGAAACCCCGCCTTAAATTCCACCCCTTATGAATATTTACAGGCCTTTAACCTGGTCTTAATGCCCTGGCCCCTCCCCATGGGTGTCACTAGCCCCGCTTCAATAACTAATATTAAAATCAAGGGTCCTAATGACCTGATGCCCCTGTGGCGCTCGGCCGCCTTTTGTAAGTGCCTACTGTGCTTTTTCACACAAAGCAGTCCCCCTTAACAAACTGGCAGTCAGCAGAGCGTGTGCTGCCGCCGACTCACCGCTCAGCAGTCTCCGGGAGTTGCTGCTGTCACTGGGAGGCGGGAAGTGAGTTGGCAGTGGGAGGGAAACATCAGGCAGTGAGATGGGCGAGCAGGGGGGCCTCCGATGGCTGAAGGATCACGGGCTCGATGCGGCGCTTGCTGCCGGCGTGGGACGGGATTTACTTTTGGAAACACCTCGGGGCGCAAAAACAAATCAACGGAGGGCTTTTAAGCCCTTAAAAAGTGGCAAAAATGGCATTTGCTTCTTCGTGGTGCCCCGATGGCACCACCGACCACAGCACTACAGCAGCACAGGCTTCTTCAGTGGACTGGAGGAGGGGACTCACCAGGGAGTCAACAGGACTGGCTTCACAACCACCAGGTAAGCCACAAGTCCCTGTTGCACTCCTGTGATCCTCTCTACTCCACAGTCCACCAGCAACTGAACAACTGTGGAATTGTTTTTGAAACTTGAACTTCCCTCGGTTCTAGATTGGCTGGATTGGAATGCTGTGCATGAGCCACTCAGCACAACATTCCATCCAGGCCATTATGACGTGTATTGCTTTACAATCTGTCTTTTGACCAGCTGTAAATGCACAGGAGCACTTTTCTATTATTTACAGTGTTTTCTGTGTATCAGGAGGTTGAATCTTTATGTCTAGGGCCCCCTTAGCATTGTACCCTGCTGCCTATCCCTGCAGCAGGTACCCTGAGCACCTGTGTACTCTGTGTTTGTTTATTTATTTATTTTATTTTTTTCTGGAATGACCAACTTTGTGGCATTACAGTGGTTTATCATGAAGACAGGAACAGAGGCAAAACAAATGAAAACATGGGTCCTGGACCTAGGAGGTTTGATTTTAAAGAAGAGGGGGTCTGTTGCTTGGGGTGGCCAGATTGGCAGGGAGGGGTAGAGGTACAGTGAGGAAACATAAGGGAGGGCATAATTAAGGGATCCAGCCTCTACATGAAGGAAGTGAGTAAAAGCAGAAGGATAAAAACAGTACTCATTGTGGTTCTATAGGGAAGTGACCAGGGCAGCGAAGGAAAAAAGGGTGTAATTCAGGAATATAAGGAAACACAGATGGAGGAAGACAGGGAGATGTACCGAGGAAAGTAAGATATGCAGTAAGTGAAGAGAAGGTGCAACAGAGGAAAGTATAGCCAAAGGGGTAGCTAAAATAGATAAGGCTTTCTTCAGGTATATAAATGAGAAAGGCAAATGGAGGGATAGTGAGGATAAAAGTCATCAAGAGGCATGTGCAGAATAGGACCAATAAAAAGAAGACATTCTGAAGCTGGATTCCTGCCCTGTCTTCACAGTGGAGGAAGGGGGGAATGGACCAACAGGGTGCAGCAGGAACAAAGGGAGCGGTGGACAAAGGTCCATTTTAAGAGGAAAGAGTCCTAAAGGGACTGCAGCTCTCAAAGTGGTCAAGTCTATGGGACTGGATGGGATACATCCAGGGGTATTGGAGGAGGTGCTAGCTGACCCACTAACAGCCTTATTCAATGGCTCTTTAAAAACAGGCATGGTTCCGTAGGATGGGAGGAGGGCAGCTGTGGTCCCTCTACATAACAGTGGTAGCAGGGAGGAGGCGTTACCAATAAGACGCTCCAAGGTGTGCATGGAACATATTTTAATGCACAGCCAGGGGTATAATAAGGCATGAGGCCGCAGTCTGAGTGACTTTAACCACTGGCCGCGTGGTAAAATATGTGCCATGCACACCTTGGAGTGTCTTATTGACCTTATAATATGAGCTACATTTTTTGGTTATAAAAAATAATTTTATATAAAAAAGGTTAAAGTTATCAGATTTTCTGATAAAATAGTCCTTCCACCAGGCATAATGATGTTATTGAATTGCTTATAAATATTCATGACCTCATTTGCATATCCTGGCCAAGGATTGTTAGGTGGGAGATTTTATTGTGTCGAAATGGGACAGCTCAGGACAGATATGCTTCAGTTTTGGGGGTGCGTTGCCTTCCAGAATTGCCATTGTTACTGTAAATATTAAAAAAAAAAACATTTAATGCAGTTGCACGGACGTCTCCCCCTCCCTCTCCCAGTACAAGTAACCCCCCCAACTACAAGTCAAGCTTAGACAGAAACATGAGGCATTGGGTTACAACTACTGTAGTATGAGAGAGCCTGTGAGCAAATAGTGAACATTGAAAAAAAAACAAGTGACAGTAACAAGTTGTTATTAATGAACTCGGGATGACCCCCATTGCCGACAGAAAAACAATGGCGGCATTTGAAAACTGAACATAACAGCTGCTCGCTGATTTTTGGTTTTGTAATGTGGTCCAGCTTTTAGGCACTTGTTATTACCTGTGCATGGAACAGATTTCATGCATTGGTAATAACCAATCAGAAAGCTGGATTTTGTTGTCACATTTTCTAATAGCAACTATAGGACAGTCAGTCAGTCTTTCCTCAGTGGTAGGGAAATTAATTGAAACCCTGTTAAAGGAGAGATTGGTAGAGTATCTTGAATCCAGTGGGCTGCAATACCACAGGCAGCATTGATTCACGGTGGGTGGTGGTGGTGGTGGGGTTGTGGTAGATGAACCTAACTGATTTGTTCGGGTGAGTGACCATGGAGTAGAGTAGTGGAAAGCAGTGGATGTTGTCTACCTGGACTTTAGCAAGGTCTTCTATGCTGTGCCAAACAGGAGACTGATAACAAACATTGAATTTGAACAGCCTACGAGTGGGATCCTGAGTGGTTAAATTGGGTTAGAAGTTGGTTGAAGGATAGGTGACAGAAGGTATGGTTAATGGCACTCACTCTAATGATGGGGCAGTGACCAATGGGGTGCTGCAGGGCTCAGTACTCTGACCGATCATCTTCTTTTTTTTGTAAATCTCATTTTTATTAAAAAAGGAACACAGATTTTTTAACTTTTTGACAGACAAGTACATACATATCCACAGGTACAACATTGACAGGTTCGCCTACTTACAAAATTGATTGGATCTGATATATGATAGTCACATTAAATGCTACGTTCTAATTCATACAAATCATCAGTTAGCTAGAGAGTACAAAACTTCTATTCCTAGGCCTTATTTTTCCAGTTGTCCCTCTGGCCTCCTGTAGGATCTCCCCAAAAATGTCTCAGTACCGTCCCTTAAATTAACCATTAATGTGCTCATAACCTCTTTGAAGCGATATTTCATTAAGTCAGTCATGCCTGACCCTTATTATGGGCTGTTTCCACTCAGCGGCCCGCCAGCCTCGGCCTCCACAGAGCAGTCCCAGCAACTCCTGCTCTGTTCCCTACCTGTCTATAACAGCCTCTTATGGTACAAAAGAGTCATCCATGGGCATATAGTATAACACCCAGCGGGACCACCTTTCAGCAAACTTCTCCTTCCTCTCATTCAGGCTATGTGTGATTTGTTCTAACCGGTAAATCTGTTTGGTTATGTCCCACCAGTCTGGTATTGTGGGTTTTTTATCCGTCAACCACAGCCTGGTGATAGTTTTTGGCTGCAGTTATCAGTAGATGTAAAAGGTATCTGCTATTCGGTTCCTTAATTCCTGTGGGTGTCTAAGAAAAGAAACATCTCCCTGGTCAAGTGGAGTCGGGGACCAAATATCTTCCTCAGGTGCTCTTGTAAGAGATCCCTAAATGGATCCAGAGTTCACACGACCACATAATATGCGTGTGTGTGGCCCTAGTTCCCTACTGTCTCCAGCACTCAGCGAGGCCTCCGAGAATAGTGCCTGGTGATTACCGGTGTCTTAAAGAATCTAATTAGATTCTTCCATGCATATTCTAGCCATTGATGGGAGCATGTGACTCGGCGGCGTACTCACAGGCCCTCTGCCAGTCCTCTTGTGTGAGGGGTTTCCAGTTCCTTCTGCCACTGTGCTCTAATCCCTTCTGTGTATGTTTCTCCCTGTATATTTTGGGCCCTGTAGTAAAGGAAAGTAATCTTCTTGTTCCCATCCCACCTTTATTCAATTGAAGTTGGGCCTCTAACAGCGAGGGTATCTCTCAGGAAGAGAGACCACTTCAGAACCCCTGGAGATAGTGCGAAGCTGCAGGTACCGATAAAAATCCCTATTTGGTATATTGAACTGTTTCCGCACTTCACTGAAGGGCCACATCCTACCTTGAGTCATTATTTGGGAAGGTACTTCAGCCCATATCTCTCCCAGGTTCCGAATCCATGGTCCAGCCTGTTAGAGGGAAGTCCACTAGATTCGCTATAGGGCAGAGCAGACTCAACAAGGGTTCTAACCTCTGTTTTTTAATTTGCTGCCAAACCCTACAACGTGCAATCAACCATGGATCGTCTGAGGCTGGGGTTCCCATCCCGTCTCCGTGTTATAAATGTTTTGAAAATAATCTCGTCCGGTACAAAGTTTGTTCTATCTGCAGCCAGTGTGGTTGACCCACCCTTTTGCCTCGCCATATTATATGTGTCATCATCGCGCTTGATAGTATAACTGTAAGTCAGGTAGTGCGAGCCCCTCGTCCTTCTGAGGAAGTGTCAAGATCCTCATCCTGACTCGGGGTCTGCTGCCCATCCAGACAAACCTGGAGATGCACCGATTCCAATCCCTGAAGGTTTTCTTTGGGATGTGTAGAGGGATATTCTGGAATAGATGTAGGGCCCGAGGAAGGGTGATCATTCTTATTACTTCTATCCTGCGGCCCAGCGAAAGTGGCAGCATGGCCCACAATCCCATGTCGTATTTAAGTTGTGATGTGAAGGGATCATAGTTGTTTTTAAAGAAGTCCTCATATCTTTGAGAGATATATACTCCCAGGTATTTTAATTTGGTGAGACCCCAATTGCATGGAAAAAGGGAGGCGACATGTGATGAGGGTGTATAATGAAATGTGAGAATTTCTGTTTTTGCTAAGTTCAGCTTATAGCCAGAGACCTGACTAACGGTCCAGGAGTAACTGGATTGCCGGCATGGACTGTTCAGGATTCAAAGTACAATATTCATCGTCCGCTGACACGGCAATGCGGTGTTCCATTCCCCCAGGTTCACCCCAGTGATGTTTCTTGCTTCTCTTACTGACTGAGCTAATGGTTCAATAAATGCCGCAAGAGTAGGGTGACAGGGAGCATCCCTGCCTCGTCCCCGCCTCAAAGGGAAGTATCCAGAATGATGGCCTCCCACCTAACACGTGCTCGAGGGGCTGCATAAATGTTTGTGGACCCAATTAGAGTCCTGGGAATGCCCAATTTAGCCAGAACTTTATAGAGAAAAGGCCATGAGACCCTGTCAGCCTTCTCGGCGTCAAGGCTTACAAGAACCGAAGGGTATTGTTCGTTCGCATTTATGAGAGATATGCAGTACGCTTGATGTTATCTGTTGTAGCTCGGTGTCTAATGAACCCGTCTGATCTTGATCTATTAACTGGGGCATTATTTTATCTAAGCGTTGTGCTAGTATGTGCATGAATATCTTATAATCACAATTAAGGACCGAAATGGGTCTGTACGAGCTACAAAGCTGGGGATTTTCCCAGGTTTGGGATTACTGAAATATTTGCGAATGCCAGGATGGTGGTGGGGTTCCCCCTCCAGGATAGTATTAGTACAAAGGGTAAGAGCCGTTTGGCTATTTGTTGCCTCACTGCCTTATAGAACTCATTTCCGTACCCATCAGGCCCGGAGATTTTAGGGTTTTGCACTAGATATCGCCTCCATTATTTCTCTCTCCGTTATGCGGCCCTAGAGCTTCACTCTGATCTGCCACGAGTTGTGGCAGCGTTATCCGTTCAAATATTCCGTGATCAAGTTCTCGAAGGAGAGCTTTCTGGTGAGTCAGATTAGAATAGTAATTTGCAAATGCTTCAGCAATTTCATTTATTTTAGTTAAGGTTGGCCTCCGTGGGTGTCTAAGTAGCGTAATCGTCATAACCTGTTTGTCGCCTTACCTGATACGCTAGTAAGCGAGATGCTCGAGGTCCCACCTCATAGTATTTCTGTCTCAAAAATGTTAATGCTATCTCAGTCTGTTGTAATGCTAACCGGTCCATTTCCGCCTTAACCTCCTGAAGTCTGGGGAGCACTGTCGAGTCTCCCATCTTATGTGCCATTTGGAGGAAGTGTAAATTCTCCTCCAGTGAGTTCCTATACTCCCTTCTTTTGCGGTTCAGTTCTGTTGTATGTTGTATAATATGCCTCTAAGGACCGCCTTTACAGTGTCCCAGTGTAGCCCGGTGTGGTGTCCGGGAGGATTGAATTCAGTATCTCAGCCAGTTTATCTCGATAAATTCTCAGGAATTCCTCCGGCGTAAATAATAGGGGTTAAGTCTCCATTGTGTGTTTTTCACAATCCAAGCTCCATGTCGAACTCACGGAGCGTGATCCGACAAGAAATGTCCTCATCCGCATTCCCAGTTGACCCAGATATTCCTGTCTGGGTGTATGTATGATCTATCGTGTGTATGTCCGGTGGGCTGCTGAGTAATTGTGTAGTTCCTTGCGAGGATGTAAATGCCTCCAGACATCAATCCATCCTACCTCTTTAGTAAATCTCTAAAAACTTCTGTGCTGGTGATTGCCTATGGACTCTTAAGTTAGTAGTATCCATCGTGAGGTGTTGTGTCAGGTTGAAATCTCCTGCTAGAAGGAGCATGCCCTCCGTGTTTTGCAGGATTTTGTCGAGAGCATTCTCAGCTGTGGGACCGGTGTTGCTGGGGAAATATGCATTCGCTAGAGTGACCTGAACTCCATTTAGAGTGCCTTGCACCATTACTAACCTGCCCTCTGGGTCACTGATAGTTCTTTGCTGTTGAAATGGGGTCCCAGCCGAGTAATTATTGCCACCTCTCCTTCTTCCCGACCCAGCCGATGAACTAAACACATAGTTCCCCTACTGAGCTTAGCCAGCTTGAGGTGTTCCTCAGCACCCAGGTGTGTTTCCTGTAGATACACCAGGTCTGCCTTGCTTCTTCGGAGGTATGTCAGTACCCGTGACCTCTTAACCGGGGAGGTTATACCGTTTATGTTCAGGGACAACAATTTAACTGGAGGATTACCCATTGCTTTTCAAAGGTGGCCCCGCTGGGGAGGAGGGTTCTCCCCCCGATCATCCAATCGGACCCTGTTTGTAATCGTTAGGTTCATACCTGCCTTTCCCAACTCATAACCATTCAACCAACTTATATACATAGAACAGACATTCAATTCGAACATTGACCAACTATATACAGAACTGGTACTTCCAACTATAGGGAACTGCGTCAGTTCCCTTGGTGAGGGAAAGACCTCACCTTGAGGCTTCATCATCCAAGGAGATGCCTCTTGACACCCTAAGTGTCAATTTAGGAATAGGAAAAGGAAAGGTGCGAATCCTCTGCACCATACGTCTGATCCGCCTCTTTTAACTCCTTCCTGGAGCGATGAGTGTGGTGTTCCTATATTGTCATATGTGCCTGCCTAACCCTCTCTTTCTGCACCGCTCGGTCTCCAGTTCTCCTCTTCAGGAGAGACATGGAGAGCTCTCCTCTGTTGTATTACATCCTCAATGCCTCACGTGACTGACCTCGCTCCAGTCCTTTCACCCTTCCTTCAATCCTAACTGAGAATTCTGCACCTTAGGTTCCAGCAAGTGGAGCCTCAAGGTAGGCCTCGATGCTCCGTGCCTCCCTCCGCCTCTGCTGACTGTCATCTCTCTTGAGCATTGTGAGTCAGAATCAGAGCTCCCTGTTTAACCTCACAGCTATTTAATCCTCTATTACCTTCTATAGTATCGATTAACCCTGGGTGCGCCCCCTTTCTCCTCCGTCCAACCCCCACCCCCTTTCCCCAAGCCTTCCTGATCTCCTTGTATCGCTCGGTAGCCTCGCCCGTGGTTTTATTTTACCTTCTAACAGCCCTATACTTGGGTAATGTCAGCTGAATTATCCATATCCTCTTTACTCCTGCTTACCCCCCCTCCAGCTAGGCCCCCATTGGTTCCCTTCCCTGTTGTGTCTCCCCTCTAACCCTTAAGGTCCTAAATCCCTCCCACTTAGTCGTTACTTTAGGTTCTCCTGAGTCTGGGGGGCAGTGTAATGTGCCCTGTTATAACACGGCCGTGAATATTTAACTGTCTTTCCAATCCCTCTGTGTACTATTTGTTCTGATATTAAGTGTATGCTTAGGCCCATCTCCTCCATTCCGATGAGGCCACGTGCTAGCCTTTACTGCTCCTTACTAAAACACCCCCACCAGTCCCGTGACAACTCTCACTCCCTCGGGGCTCCCCAGTATGCGTCAGGAGGAGACCCTATGCCCCCACCAATCCAAAGCCAGGGGTAGTCCTTCCTGTGGGCTGCAGCAGCCGATCCCATATGACCCATCCCCCGAGCAAATGGAATTCCCAAGAGAGCGCCCCAACGCCACCAGTCAAGCATGCTGTGTCTGAAATATCTGAAATATCTTGCAGTCCTGAATCTTGGATTCCTGAGGAATATCCTCAAGCCAGTTGTGTGTGGGGGTTGTTAATCAAAATAGGCCCATCGGGCGTGTCTCTTCTACTTGTCCACTGCCCCCACTCCCCGCTCCCCGTCCCAGCCTCCCCTCATGAGAAGCATGCACCGCTTCGGAGTAGCCAGGCTAATCTCGCGAGGAGTCCGGCCCACAGTGAGGGCGCGAGCAGGGGTCTCATACTTAATTCACATCAACTGATTCCTCGTATATTCATAGCATCGGTATTGCTCAGTTCATTGCCCCGAATGCTAGCATTGAAGTTGAAGCCCTCCCTATCTCCCCTTCCCTCCTTTTATGTTGCTCTCCCTCCCTTCCCCTTCCTGGGTTACCCTACCCGACTCTAGCCTATTCTGGTTTCATCAGGGTGAACACCCCACCCATCTCCAGGTGATCGCTTTACATTCCCCCTCCCCGGCTTTGCCTGGGCTGTCTAGCCCATCCAGAATTACACCTCTATGTCAGACCAGCCCCCCGCACCTCCACTCTCCCCTCCAAAGTCCCTCACTCCGCATTACCCTTAGCTCGTCTCCAGGGGCACAACCATCCGGCCCACGAAGGACCCCTTCCCCCATACTCCCTCGCCTCCCAGCCCGGACCTCATGTCAGGCCAACCACTGACCCGGGCCTCATAGAAATCTCCAGCCATCCCCATCCACCACCCGCGACGTTCTCCTCCCTATCCCCCCCCGCTATATCTATCCTCCCGAAGTGAGAACCATCCAGGCATCCAGGTTTCAATTGTGGACCACTTGTTATAAACTACTATATTATATAACCCCATCCCCCCGCCGTCGTCTCCTATTAGTCTGTCCGTATCGCCCATATTATAGTGCCCCTATCCCATCTCCCGCCTAGTAACACCTTGCTCCCCGCACTTTGAAGAACAGTTAATTATCAACTGCATACAGATTCTTAATTAGTTTCCCTTCTCAAGTCTCTCTGTGTCTGGAGCTACAGCGTTGACCAGACCAAACTTCAAACGAGTTTCTCTCCCAACCTATACAAGTATATTATTGTCCAGCCACTATACATCTACTTGCAGTTTTCAGCCCTCCGCTCCCTTCCGTTCTGATCCCGACAGTCCTGGAGCAGCTTGCTTATTAAGGGCCGCCACAATATTCTGAATTGCTTCAGCTCCTTGTCGTCCTTGCCACATCTTCTGGGATAATTTAGCAGATAAGGAAGTCTCTGGGTCAGCTCGCTGTGGGTGTGTGTCAATTCCTCTCGATCGCCAGTTCTTGTGCTGCGCCAGTTCTCAAACGCTATTGGGCCCTCTCTTTAAAGAAAACCACAAGTTTCACTGGCATGGTGTTCTAAAACGTATTCCTTCTCTTTGAGTGTCTCTCATAAGTGGGATGTAGGCTTTGCGTTTGGCCATAATCTGGAGAAAAGTCATTTCAAAATACAGCCTGTTGCCCTGCCACGTTACCACCCGAGCCTTCCACGCCGTGGGAGCACTAATTCTTTCTCCTGAAACCTCAGGAACCGGACCAGGATTGTTCTAGGCCTCGCGCCCAAGGAGGCCTTGGGCCCAAGGTCCGATGTGTTCTGTCTATCTCAACGAGACAGAGGGTGGGAGTGATAATAGGCTCTCAGCGCTTTTTGGGATAAAGCTCCGCATCTCGCTGCCTTCCGCCCTTCAGGTATCCCGGAGATTCGGATGTTATTCCTTCTGCTCCGGCTCTCTGCATCTTCCACCCGATTTTGCAAGGCAGTGATCGTACTGTGTAGTTATGCAATTGCCTTCTCTCAGTCTCCGAATGCGCTGATCCGACTCGTGGGCCTGGGACTCCATCTCCTCTTGCCGCTTCTCCAGCTTCCCAATATCTGTACGTAAGGCTGCAGTGTTCACTCTTATTTCTTTCCTGAAATCACGTAACTCAGATAACATCTGAGTCATTTGTTTTTGCAGTGACGTGATGGGGAGTTGGTTCCCTTCCACAACTTCACGGGAGGATCCAAACGAGGCCTGCGAACCCTCGCTCTCCGAGCCATCATCAATTAATCTCTCCGCATCTGTCGATTCGGGGACTTTAGATTTTACTCTATCATTCTTTTTTCCCATGTTGAAACCTCTCTCAACACTTTTTCTCAATTTTAACCTGGTTTTAAGAGTAAATGAGAGGTTTTGTTGGCAGATCACGACGGAGCGCTCTGACTCAGGCTGTTACCCAGAGCATGACGTCACCGGAAGTCCCCCTGACCGATCATCTTCAGTGTCTTCCTAAGTGACATTGCAGAATAACTGCAAGTGAAGGTATGCATTTTTGCAGAAGACATCAAATTCTGTAAGAGGTTGGATGCTGGGGGATGCATAGATTGTTCAGGAAACTAGAATACTGGTCAAGAGCATTGCAGTTAGGGTTCAATGCCAAAATGTGCAAAATCATGCACCTAGCGCATAGGAAATCAGGATATGAGCATATGATAGGGGGAGATACTGACAGTTATTAAGCAGGAGTGGGAACTTGGTGTTATATCTGATGACTTCAAAGTGACAGGGCAGTGCGACCAAGCAGTGAGTAGGGACAGGAGGATGCTGGGATGTTTAGGGAGAGCTATCTCCATCAGGAGGGAGGTGGTGCTGCCACTATATCACTCACAGGTGAGACCACACCTAGAGTATTGTGCAAGTTCTGAAGACTGCAACTCATAAAGGGTATAGGCAGGGTGGAGGTAGTACAGAGGAGGGAGACTAAAACGGGGCAGGGGTTGTACCAAAAGATCTGTGAGGAGAAATGGCGGGAATCTCAACATGTACACCCTGGAAGAGAGGAGAGGGGAGCGAGAGGGGACATGACAAAGACCTACAAGTACCTCACCAGGGCACACATAGGTGCAGAAGGGGAGTCTCAAATGAGGAACATAACCAGAACCATACAGCATGTGATGAAGCTGGGTGGGGAAGGGGTGGTTGTGAAGAGGTACTATGGCGAACACCTGAAACACACCACCAGTGGAAGAGGAGGTGTCACATATAGTAGCAGGTTGCAAGCATGTGTAGGACAGACCTAGAGGAATATCAGTAAATGGGCAGAGATCAGGGAGGGTCACCAGAGATAATTTAGGATCTGCAGAGAGACACTAGGCAGGGACCCTCTGGGCAGACTGGGTGGGCCAACCAATCCTTCGCTGCCTACAAATTCAATGTTTCTGTGCAGAGAATCTACCTCCTACTGCAGTAAATATGCCTCAGTCAATATATCCTCCAAAGTGTCATGAATCCACCCATACTGCAGTAAATATACTACCCATACTGCAGTAACTCTAACCTACCAAGTGCAGTGACTGTACCCCCACTCTAGTAAATTTACCCCTCGCTGTAGTAAACTACCATCCAAAGGGCAGTGAATCCACCCAATACTGCAGTACATATACTCATTGCTTCAGTAAATATACCATCCCAAGTGTAATGAATCGACTGCTACTACAGTGAATACAGAAAATTACACACCGACAGCAGATAAGGACTGCTAGGCCCATCTAGTCTGCCCATTTTCCTTGCTTACTGTAAAAGCCGCAGACCTTACTTGATCTCTGGCTATACCTCCTGCTTCATATTGCTAGGGTTCCCCCATGCCGGTCCCATGCATACTTGAATACCCCCACTGTGTTTTCCCAACCGCCTCTGGTGGGACTCTTATTTCACGTATCCACCACCCTTTCTGTGAATAAATGCTTCCTGTCGCTATCCCTTATTCTACCCCCTTCCAACCTCATGCCATGCCCCCTCACTCCTGGACATCTCCTTTTCTGAAAAATGTTACCCTCTGGTACCCTATTAATGCCTTTTAGATATTTGTAGGTTTCTATCATATCTCCCTGTCTCTCCTCTCCTGCAGGGTATATTGTACATATTGAGGTCTCCCAGTCTCTCCTAAAATGACTTTGGTGCAGGCCCTGCACATCTTTGCTGCTCTTCTTTTAACTGCCTCCACCCTATCTACATCCTTGTGGAGATGCAGCCTTCAGAACTGGACACAGTATTCCAAATGAGCCCTCACCAAATATCTGTACAGTGGCATCATAACCGCCTTCCTTCTGCTGGTGATACCTGTCCCTGTGGATCTCTGCATTCCACTGGCTATCCCCACAGCATTGGCACATTGTTTGGCCACCTTGCCCTCATCACCCCACTACTGCAGTAAATATACTCTACGTAGTGCAGAGAACCCATCCAGTATTGCAGTAAATACACCCACTTCTGCAGTAAATCTACCCTCCAACGTGCAGTGACTCTACTGCCTCCTGCAGTTAATATACCCCAACTGCAGTTAATCTACCCTATACTGCAGTACATCTGCCTTTCAACGTACAGTGAATCCACCATCTACTGCACTGAATTTACCCCTTACAGCAATATACCCCCACTGCAGTAAATTGACCTCTACTGTAGTAAATCTACGCCCACCGTTATAGTGAATACAACACGCTGCACTAAATATACCCCTACTTTAGTAAATCTGCCCTCCCAACTGTAATGAATTCAACCACCAGTGCAGTAATTATACCCCCGTACTGTAATACATGCATCATACCAAGTGCGGTAAATGCACCGCACCACAGTAAATGTACACCCTACTGTAGTGAGTCTACACTCCCAATTGCCATGAATCCACCCCTACCGCATAAGTATACCCATTATTGTAGTAAATATACCCCACTGTAAAAAATATACCCTCTCATGTGTAGTGAATCCACCCCCTACAGTAGCAATCATATCACTCATACTGCTGTAATTATAACTCCACTGCAGTAAGGCTAACATTACAATAAGTAATTCACACATCACAATGTATTAAAATAAGACTTTATTTACAGTAAACGTGTCC
Source organism: Neoceratodus forsteri (assembly GCA_016271365.2). Taxonomy (NCBI): domain Eukaryota; kingdom Metazoa; phylum Chordata; order Ceratodontiformes; family Ceratodontidae; genus Neoceratodus; species Neoceratodus forsteri. The sequence goes on from CM057449.1 coordinate 1,307,421,890, forward strand.
CATTAAAGAAAGAATTTGGGGAGCATGACGATTTCAATAGAAACAGTTTGCTGTGGCACAATCCCTCTGATGTACAGTGCTATCCTACTATTATTGAGTGTTGTTGGGGGGGGGGCACTGAACGTGCCGAAGTTCAGTACACCACATCACTTGAAAGTAAATTTAGCATACCACTATAACATGACAGAGTTCAACAAAATGTAATACATTCATTACATGAATGTCAATAGTTTGTCCCTTAAAAATGGCATGGAAATACGAGGAGACATCTGCTTCACTACTGAGGAGGGATAGTACCTCTCGCTACAGTGATGTCATCATGTCAGACGTTTGAGCGCGCACGTGAGCAGGTGGGGAGACCACACCGAGAAAATGTATACACGCTGCTTAATACTTCCGAAGCGATTTAAAATAAAACTAAATAGGCTTTTTCTTCACAACTTCATGGGCAGCACTTTGAAGGGATAATGCACCAAGCGACTGACTGAGATCTCTGCTACAAGGTACCAAAATACCCCTGTTTATTTGTCCATTAAGCAGCACTGCCATTCAGGCTGTTTTGCATTGCTGAAACCACCCAGTATACTACTGTACCCATTATACATGTGGGATCCCTCATCTGCATGGACACAGTGGTATATGTTGCACTCTAGAGTCATGGGCCTTCGAACTGTAATCGTAAGACAAGTAGGAAAACTACAGTTATTATAGGAACAATAATTACATTTCAAGTAGGTGAGTATCAGACTGCTCAGGTGACCATGGCCTGTCCTCCTCAGGTAGCACCCTGGCCTGTGACCCAGCTAGTCCACCCCCAGGACAAAGGCACAAACTAAAAAGAGAATAGCCCAGGAGGTAACAGAAGGGGACAAGACATTTTTTAGGAATATACAGTAATTAAAAAGAGGAAGACCAGAGGTGGGAATGTAAGGTTAAAAAGGGAAGTGGGGACTGTGCAGAGGGGAACCAGAAAAAGGCAGACATCCTGAAGAAATACTTTTGTTCAGTGTTTGCAGAGGAAGGAGAAGGAGGGGCCACAAAAAAGTAACAGAAGCTTTGGAGGAAGGGAGGTGGACACGGGTCCTTTTTTGGAGAAGAGAGTCTTGAAGAGACCTGCTAATCCAAAGGTGGACAAGGCAATGGGACCAGATGGGGTGCATCCAGGGATACGGAGGGATCTCAGGAAAATACTATCTGCATCTCTGACAGTCTTGCTCAACAGCTCACTGGAAACAGGTGTGGTTTCAGAGGACTGAGGGAGGGTGAATGTAGTCCCACTACACAAAAGTAGTAGCAGGTAGGAGGCTGGCAATTATAGACCCATAAGCCTGTCATCGGTGGTGGGAAAATTAATGGAATCACTGTTGAAGGGAAGGATTGTGGAATATCTTGAATCCAGTGGGTTACAAGACCCAAGGCAGCATGGTTTCAAGAGGGTGAGGGGGTCATGTCAAATTAATTTGACAGATTTCTTTGACTGTGTGACAAACAAGTTAGATGAGGGTTGAGCAGTAGACATGACCTACTTAGATTTCAGTAAGACTTTCAACACCGTTCCACATAGGAGACCAGTAAGCAAGATAAGTAGCTTAGGGATGGGACCAAAGGTGTTAAACTGGGTAAGAAATTGGTTAGAGTATAGGTGACAGAGGGTATTGGTGCAACCCTTAACCTGGCCAAGAACAGCATCTTGCAGCCAGGATCCCCCTAACTTGTACACAGACAAAGCATCAAACCACAAGTTAAAGTAAAATAGGTATCACCCCTGGCATTAGGGTAAATACTTGACTCGGCATCTAATAGGTCGGGGGGTTAGAGCACAAAATAACATTTATATTTATACAGAGTTCTAGGAGAGAGGTGCAAGGGCTAAGCAGTGTTTCCTATCTGAGGGGGCTCATAAACAATTTCACACTGGGAAGCACAGATGGAATGTCCACTACTAGAAATGAGATTGTATAGTATGGCTTTATTCTGACAGATGAAAACAGAAAGGGGCAGTCCTCCAGACTGGTACTGTACTTTAAAGAACACACATTGCACAGGATCTCTTCCTTCTCCAAAACAAACAGTTTGAGCTTTTCTTACGTTTTCTCTTTCACAGAACTATGAACAATCCATCCCTCTTTTCTAGGGACCTCAAGGAAATTATTTTCCAGTAAGTGCCTATTACGTGGGAGTTTCCACACACTTATAACATTACATTCCTCCAGACACAATGGACTAACATCCACAGGGTAACCTTGTACCCTTCCAGTAATCAGCCCTGACTGGAGTTTTAGATGAGGGTCTGCCCACCCTGGTCCCAGCCAGCCTCTGTCACTCCAATCGGGTTACACAAACCGGATCCTTCAACCCCCTCAGATTACTAAAGGCACCCACACATTTTAAATCTACATTCAGCACATATTTGTGGTGATATTGGAGCTCCGAGTGGTTTACTCTAGCCGTATCTCTGGGCATCTATGCCACTAGACAACTTCTTCCTAAGCATTTCCATGTTGCTGTACTCATGGTTTGTTTGTCCTTTTATTGTAGACATGGACCGTAGAAGAAACACACTTCTTTGCTTTTCCAGTAGCTTTTACTAAGACTATCTCTCTCTCTGTCTGTGATCTGAGCAGCTGGACAATCTTACGGACTCTCAGGAGATTACCCCTTGGACCCACTGGATCTCACAATCCCATCAATTCTCATAGAAGTGACCCACTGGGGTCTCAAAATTACAGGTCTCCACCAGTCCTGTGGTACTGCTGTTGTCTCACACACTGGGGTGAGAAAAACAACCAGAGGTCCTTCACCCAGCCTCAGGGCAGGCTGGCAGGCACCTCCCCACTGGGAGCTCCTCTCTCTCCACTGCTCCCACACACAGACTGCACTGACTGAATCCAGCATTCTAAATTACTCCCCTGGCAGCTGATTCCACTGTGGCTCAGGCTGCTGCCAGAGTTCTACATGACGTCACTCATTTCTCACTCAGGCTAGCTAGGTAAACAATGAGAAGTCTGTAGAGGCTTGAATAAACTCTCACGCTGCCCACCGCCTAGACTAACACACTGATGGGATTCTACACTCACCACCAACAAATGAACCTTGCTGTCTGCAGCAAGGGTTTCGTCTGCAACACAAGCCATCCTACCTCTGGGCGCTCTACAGGGTGAGGTGGCCAGGCTCACCCATGCCTATGCCAAGACACAGGCAGTTTACACCAGCGAGCAGAGGTCTGCTGAAGGAAATTCAGCTCCTACCTGAGAAATTATCTCTGGACTCTTTCAGTGGCTCCAAGAAACTGCCTGAAGTGTGCCCTGACAGAACAGCACTGAAGGCCCATACTCAAGTTAAGACCTCCAGCCTGTCAATCCCCCTAGGCCTCTAGGAAAAAGCTGTCTAACCTATGCTACTTACAGGGTACCTATACACACACTTTAAACTGTACACTGCTCTAGAAACATACATAAGACATTGCTATGCATTCCCAAACCTCAGTGCTACACATTCTAAACCTGAAAAGCAGAAAAATGTTTAACATTCTCTTGTTAACAAAGTCTACATCCCAAAAACACTAAATGGTGCACTCCTTGGAGCCCTAAACATCCACTTCCTGTCTTCTTTTCTTCTCTCAGGTGCACCTGCAAAAGAAAACATTCCAAAAACACATCCTGCAAGAAAAACTGGACCAAACCTCCCACCAGCAAGATACTAACCAATCCCAAAAATATTTTTAAAGGATTTTCTACAAAAGACAGCATAAAAGTACCAAAATAAACACATACAAAACATTTGGTGGGAAGGAATGTCCCTACAATGTCCTGGCTCTAAGGAGAAGAGTCCTGAGCGCACACAGCACTCATATTCAAGAATCGTCTTTTATAGGCAGAAGCCTTCTGAAAACCGTTCTTGCAACAGGCTCAAGGCCTGCTAAACTGTAGTCCAGATCCAGATGTCCCTTGGACCAAGCAGTTTAAAGGGCATCTTCTCTTTAAGTGAGTACAGTCAAAACATAAAAAGTAAGAAGAGACTGTATCCTACCATGTCAGACGTGCAGGTTGATTAGCTGCATCACTTCTCTGGATCTGGTCTGGATCACTTCTTCACCTTAGTTGAAGACAAATCTTCAGATCAAGCTCTCCCATGCCACTGTTGGACCTGGATGCTGCTGATCAGGGAAGAATGCTGCAGGCACGATATCTCTAGATGCTCCCATGGGGGACACTGACATGCCGCTCCCTGTGATGGGATGCTGACAGGTTGCTCCCTGTGGCAGGACACTAACGTGTTGCACCCTGTGGTGGGACACTGTCGGCCTTCTAATCTCTTTCTGTGGCCAGTTGCCTGCAGAGTTGGGTGGCAGAACCCACCACGTTGCACCTCTTCCGGTGTGACTATCTTTCAAGCCAGCAAAATGCTGGTAGTGGCACTCAGGAGTAGTACCACTCAGGATGAGGACCATAAACTATTGTCTTATCCGGACGAACAAGTCTGGTGTGAACTGTTTCATAACAAGCTCTGTCAATTATTTGGACTGAATCGAGATGGAGGGTGCAACCTAGTCTCCAAAACTTCAACCTGTCATAACAGAGTTTGATTCCCACAAACATATACACTTGGAGCTTAATGGTAGCTCTAGATTCTTCCCACAACCATTCCTCTCTATGGTCCTCAATGGCTTCCCACATCCATCTTCAGAAGAATTGATATTTTAGTCCATACTCTTCCTCAGCCCTGCATCTGATTAGGCATTCTTCTTTGCTGCTTTTTGGCAGACTCAAACCAGCAGCCTGACTTGGAGGGTGGCCAGACCCGGTCAAGCCAGTTTTGAATGTTTCAGAGAGGGAAAAAGCAGTCCATCTCTATACTTGCTACAACTTCTTTTGAGCCATGTACAGTCTGTTGTGGATCACTTGCAGTTAGGACCACTGGTAGCTCATGCTCACTACCAGTTGCCTTACTAACATGCTCCATTTCTGTTTGTTCTACATGCTCTGCCCAGGAGCTGACAGCTGTTTCAGCCCCAGACACAGTCCATTCCTCACTATGCTCCAAGGCAGTTGCCTCCCAATGCAAGGCATCTTCAATTTCATCCTCTCCGAATAAATTCGGACTTGGGTCTGCTGCCCACAGATCTACTGACTCTCTCTCTCTCTCTGGCAGGTCCCTTTCAACCTTTTCTGGGGTCAAAAAGACCATTTCTGCCTGCCACACAGAATTTGATAAACAGAGAAACAAAGAATTTTATGGCAGATAAGGACTGCTTGGCCCACCTAGTTTACCCATTTCCCTACCTAATGGACAAGCTGCAGATCCTAGTTAATCAACAGCCTATTTCCTCCTACCCGCCACTAGAACTGCCTTATGTCTGTCCCATGCATTCTTGAATTCCCCCACTGTTTTTGACTCCACAACCTCTTCAGGAATGCTGTTCCATGCATCCACAACCCTCTCCATGAAAAAATATTTCCTCACATTACCTCTGAGCCGTCCCCCCTCTATCTTCAAATTGTGCCCCCTTGTTCATGCACATCTATTTTTTTGAAAGATGCTACCCTCTTGAACTTTGTTGATTCCCTTGAGGTACTTGAAAGTTTCTATCATGTCCCCCCTCTCCCTCCTTCCCTCAAGGGTATACATATGAAGCTCCTTTAGTCTCTCGTCGTATGTTTTCTGGTGCAAACCCTGAACCATTTTGGTTGCCCTCCTCTGGACAGCCTCCACCCTGTCTATCCCTCTACAGAGATGGGGTCTCCAGAACTGCACGCAGTACTCCACATGGGGTCTCACCAACTGTCTGTACAACAAAGGGATAACAATTTCCTGTTTTCTACTGGTGATGCCTCTCCCTATGCATCCCAGTATTCCCCCAGTCATCCTTACTGCCTTCTCACATTGCTTGCCCATCTTTAGGTCATCTGATATAACTACCCTCAGGTCACTTTCCATTTTTGTTCTTGTCAGTATCTCACCCCACATTGTGTACTCTTTCCCTGGGTTTTTGTTTCCCAGGTGCATTACTTTGCACTTCTTTGAGCTGAGTCTAAGCTGCCATACTTTTGACCATTCCTCCAACCTTGCCAAGTCCCTTCTCATCCTTTCCACCTCACCTTGCATACCAACCCTGTTGCAGATCTTTATGTCATCTGCAAAGAGACATACTTTTCCTTCCAGTCCCTCTGCGATGTCACTTATAAAGAGATTAAAAAGGACCAGGCCCAGTACTGAACCCTGCGGTACCCCACTAGTACCCTCCTTTCTTCGCTGTGGACTCCGTTTATTATTACCCTCTGCATCCTGTTTCCAGCCAATGTTTTACCCAGAATACCTCCCTGGGACCCACTCCCAGGTTGGCTAGTTTATTTATTAATCTTTTGTGTGGGACTGTGTCAAATGCTTTGCTAAAGTCTATGTAGGCCATGTCCACAGCCCCTCCCTGGTCTACTACTTTGGTCACCCAGTCAAAGAAATCAATTAGATTCATCTGACACACATGACCTTCCCACTGTGAATTCATGCTGCTTTGGGTCCTGTGTCCCACTCGCCTCTAGGGACTCAACAATTCTATCGTTCAGAAGTGACTCCATCATCTTCCCTACCACTGAGGTCAAACTGACAGGTCTGTAGTTTCCTGCCTCTGTCTTGCTCCCACTTTTGTGAAAGGGAATCACATCCACCATCCTCCAGTCCTCAGGTACCACATCATTCTCCCATGATTTGTTAAAAAGGATAGTCAATGGTGTTACTAGTTCTCCCCTTCATTCTTTTAGAATTCTGGGGTGAATCCCAACAGGTCCCATTGCTTTGTTCACCTTCAGATTTAGAAGTTCTTTCAGAATCCTTTCATTTGTGAAAAGACTGATATGAACTCCCCTATCCAGAGTGCTACTAATGACTGGATTAGGTACTTCTCTTTCCTCTTCCTTTGTGAATACTGAGCAGAAGTATTCATTCAGTATCCCTGCTTTTTCACTGTCCCTCTCTGCTCACCCACCCTCCTCTTTATTCAGCCTCAGCATCCCTCCCTTTGTCTTTCTTCGCTCCCTAATGCACCTAGAAAAGGTTTTATCCCTCTTCTTAAGCAAGTTGGCAATCTTTTCCTTGGTTTGGGCCTTTGCTATTCTGACTGCCTTCCCCGCTTCCTTCTGCTTTAACTTGTACAGTTCTCTGTCCTGCTCCTTCTGTGTTTCCTTATACTTCCTGAATGCTATCTTTTTCTCTGTAACCTTCCCCGCCACCTCTTTTGAGAACCATAGTGTTTTTTTTTTTCATTTTGATTGATTTCTTTCACTCAAAGGCTTGTTGCCTCTGTGATGGCAGTTTTGATGTTTTCCCATTGTTGCTCCACCCCTCCTCCTTTCCTGTTTGCTAGTGCTTTTCTGAGGCACTCTCCCATTGTGACAAAATTAGCCCTCCTGAAGTCCAGTACCTTCACTTTTATATGGCTTGACTCTACAGCTGAGTTTATCATGAACCACACTGTTTAATGGTCACTTGTTCCCCAATGGCTACCCACTTCTAGATCTGAGATCCTCTCTCCATCCCCATTTGAGAGTACCAGGTCCAAGTCTGCTCCCTGGGTTCCAATACTAGTTGTCTGAGGCATGCCCCTGCAGGACATCGAGAATGGCCCTGCTCTTGGATGTGGCTGCAACAAAGGTGCTCTAGTTAACATCTGGCATATTCAGGTCCCCCATCAGCAATATCTCCCCTTTCTCTGCCATCCTAAGTATGCCTTCTATCATTTCCTTGTCCATTTCCTCCCTGAGATGGGGGTCTGTGTACAACCCCTGTGTGAACTGTGGTGCCATTTCCAGTCTCCAGGGTGACCCACAGTGCCTACTCTCCACCCTGTTTACCCTTTAGTTCCAATACTTTGATCCCTTCCCTTACATAGAGAGCTACTCCTCCTCCTCTTCTACCCTCCCCACCCCTCCTGTAGATTGTGTACCCTGGTATGCTGACATCCTAGTCATGGTTCTCTGTGTACCATGTTTCTGTGACTGCCACGGTATCCAGGCATCCCACTTCCATCAAGGTCACCAGTTCAGGGAGCTTGTTACCTAGACTACAGGCATTGGTACTCATTACCCTCCATTTTTTGATGGCCTTACCCCTTTTTGCCCCATCTCTGTCCTTACTGTCTTTGTCTTTTTCACCATTTACCCCTGCCCTTCTCCCTATTGACTTCTCTATCTTGGTGTTTACCTCACTAACTACCATGATTTTTGGGGGAGGGGCTAGGATTTCCCTTCTCCTTTTTAGTGCCTCCCCCCCTTGGCTAGTTTAAGTGCTTGCCAATGAAGCATTTAAACCTATCACCTAGGATCCTGGTTCCCCTCCTCAACAGATGCAGACCATCGCACCAGTATGGGCCTGCATCCCTCCACGTGGACCCCCAGTCCCCAATAAAGCCAAAACCCTGAGCTCTGCACCAGTTTTTCAACCACTGATTGAATCCCATGGTGCAACGCACCCTAGTCTCACCCATACCATAGAAAGGCTCACCTCCGAGAAGGTTATCATGCATGCTACTTGTATAAGGCCCCTCCCCAACTCCACAAACTCCTCCTGCACTGCTCTGATCCCTTTCCCAACCAGGTCATTTGTCCCTAGTTGGACAATGACATCCAGCTCCCTCCCCTGTGCAGTTGCTCCCACAATCCTGAGGATTCGCTCCCTGTCTCTCCAAGCCATGGCACCAGGTGGGTACCTTACCTCCTTCTCCCCTCCCTTCCCCAGTTCTACACTCCTAACAATGCAGTCCCCCACCAGAAGTTGCTTCCTTCCCCTGTAGGGTCCCATGCCACCCTCCTGTGGGTCTCCTTTGTGAAGGTTCTCAGCATCCTCCTTGGTCTCCACTGTGGGTGCCTCCACAGAGGAACCACAGTCTGCCAGAACAGCATATGAATTTTGGAGTGGTACAACTGGAGGGATGTGCCGCTGTTCCACCACACTCACCCTCCCTGAGCCCCCTGTGGTCAAACCGCTACTCTTTCTTGGCAATCTCTGATACAGCAGCGGTGGCCCTGGTGGCCTCAGGTGGGAAAGGAGGTCCCTCAAATCCTGGCCAAGTCAGCCTGGAGATGAGCAACCTCCTCCCTCAGCCCAGAGAGGTGCCTGCAGATGGGACAGCACCGTATCCTCCAGAATGTCTCCCAGAAGACTGCTGCTACACAGCCACTGCACTGTACCACTCCTATCATGTCTTATTTGTGGCCCCTTAACTGTTGTTTTGTATACTTATTCTTTCCTCTCTCTCTTTTATTTTTTTTTATATATATACGTAATTTTTATTTCTCCCTACTTTCCTACTGCCTCCGTACCCTTAAAGCTCCTGATCTTCACCTTCTGAGACAACAAGTTCCTATATTCCTCAGCAGTCTCCTTCTTACTTGCTCAGAGTCAGACCTCCAGCAGCTAGGAGGGATGGAGAGCTATTCTTTTCCTTCTAGGACAGTGAGCCTTTTGTGCCTCTGTGATCACTCCCTTCCTGCTCCCAAACAGGAAGTTCCTGTTGTCAGTCAAATCCTGTGCCTATAAAAGTAGAACCGGCTAAGGGTGGGGGGGGGTGGAGGTGAGAGATGGAGGGCAATATAGTCCCAGTAAAGTTCTAACAGCAGCTCCTTCTTCTTGCTGTTCTCTGCCACAAGCTATCTAGGTCAGTTTTTAAATGCAAACACCTGGTTTCCTTCTCTCTAAGCCACTCCCCCTAATTCAGAGTTTCTTTTTCACCTAACTGCACAGATAACAATTCCTTCTCCCAACTCAGACAAACACACTTTTTTTTTTGGTTTTTTGTTTGTTTTGACCCTAAATTGAAGTTCCCAATGGTAGAGTTCTAGTTTTTTTAGTCCAGTAGAGTAGTAACATTTTAACAGCAGCTCCTTCCTCTTGCTGTTCTTGCGGTGCCACTGCAAGCCGCTCTGGGTCACACCCTCAAAACAATTCTCTTACAAGCACCTCTGGATCTTCCTGCCTGCATGCAGTTGTCTTCTGTAATGCACAGGTTGGGCCCTCACAAAGAGTCCTCGTCAAAGCCAAATATATCACTTTGGCCTTGGCTTGCACAGTACTACTCTCCATACACATCCCATAGTGCTTCCTACAGTCTTTGCAGTGAGGAATCATTAAAACATCTCTCCCAGTCCTCATGCATATCATACATATGTTTACTGGAAAGTTAGGAAGCGCAACATTGGCTGGTGCTCCTTCACATCTGTATAAACTTTCATATTGCTCTAGTTCTCTTTTCTTGCTGGCAATCCAAATCCTGGCATGGAGGGGATACCCTGTCTTTTTTCTAGCCATTTTGCTTCGCAAAAACAATACACAAGTCCAAATTACTGATCTGCTCTTTGCACTTAGCACACTAGTTCTGACTGTTTAAACTGCAAATGGTCTTTTTCTTTCTGCTTTTGCTGAAACTGCTGTCTGAATTGCACTTTATCTCAAACTTTTTCATACAGTCTCTGGTTGTTTGTACCATTAGACCCTGCCCCAACATGGTTCTTCCTTGTTTGTTTACATTTGCTTTGAACTACGCCCCAGCATGGCCACTGGCCACTGAAATTTTTCTGCGTCAGACACATACTGTTCTGGCTGCATTCGGTTCTCTTGCCATAGCAATTTACTTTTACAACCAGCCACAGGTACTTTGCTCAGTCCTTTTGCCCCCAGTTTACTTGCTTTACTCAGACTTTACTGATTTGTGCACCAGATCTTTACACACACAACACTCATAATCTTTTTTGCTTTGCTGCCATACTTTGGAGTCACAGAAAGTAGCTGGTTCCCTCCAATGGTGTTTTGCAGCCTTCCTGCTGATTTGAGAACACTTGGGGTGGTTGAGCTGTCCAGCCTGAGGTTTGGCTCCATGCACACTCGTAATCTCTCACCACTGTGGTCACTAGATGGAAAAAACCCAATTTACTGGTTTTTGAAAGTTTTAAAAGCAAACTCCAAAGTTCAACACGATGTCCATTACTGCTGCTGCTGCTGGTCTGAACTCCTCTCATTCTCCTTGCTCTCTCTTCCTTGAACACCCCCTCAGAGCAAAAACTCCAGGCAATGAGTGGGATTTGGTTGTGTGGACCAATCACATGAGGACATGCAAATGAGCTGCTCTCGGTCTCTCTCTCTCCCCACCCCGCTGACTCTCCTTCACAACGATCATCGAGTAGGCAAATTTAAACAGTAAAACAAACTTTTTTCCACAAATTGGAATTTCAACAGGCTGAAGTGCTTCTAGGCAAGTTTGGCACAGTTTTTTTGTACAATTCCTCTAGTGACTCCACCAGTTTAACTCACAAACACTTGAAACTTTCTGTAAACTTGGGCACAGATGTTCTCTTTGTCCACAGTTACTCAGAACTTTTACGTCTTTACTTTTAACAGTTTTTAAGCACTTTGCTTGACAGGGCACGGGTTGCTCAGCACAGCAGTCTGTGGCATCAGAGTTTCCTCAAGCACTCAAACAACACATTTTTTCCTCAGAAAACACATGAGGCAGCAAATCTATGGATGGCATTTCCTTTGGCACAGTTTCAACTTTCCTCACAACAATTTCTATCGTGCTGCACCGCCACTAGTCAGAAAAGACCACAGACATGCCCTCAGCATTTGCACTGGCATGGCAACTTTTTTGCTCTTCCCCAAGATCTTTGGATGAGCCCCCAATTTTGCAACCCTTACCTCAGCCAAGAGTGGCATCTTGCAACCAGGACCCCTCTAACTTGTACACAGAAAAGGCTTCAACCACAAGTTGTCATAAAATAGGTATCACCTCTCGCATTAGGGTAAATTCCTGGCTCAGCATCTAAGAAGTTGGGGGGGGGGTTAGAGCACAAAATATTTATATCTGCACTGAGTTCTGTAAGAGAGGTACTAGGGCTATGGTATGTCTCCTATCTGAGGGGCCCATAAACAATTTCACACTGGGAAGCACAGATAGAATGTCCACTACTACAGAGGGGATTGCATAGTACAGCTTTATTCTGACACAGATGGAAACAGAAAGGGGGTGGTGCCATTGGTTGGTACTGCACTTTATATACAGAACACACATTGCACAGGAAATCTTCCTTCTACAGAACATTTTTGGGCTGTTCATACATTTTCTCTTCCTCAGAACTATGAACAGTCCATCCCTCTTTTCTAGGGACCTCAAGGACATTATTTTCCCATAAGTGCCTGTTACATGGGGGTTTCCACACACTTAAAATATTACATTCCTCCTGACATGTTTGGCTTTGTTAACATCTGCAGGGTAACCTTGTGCCCTTCCAGTAATCAGTTAGCATTAACTGGAGTTTTAGATGAGGGCCTGCCCACCCTGGCCCCAGTCAGCCTCTGTCATTCCATGTCAACCACCTCAGATTGCTAAAGGCATCCACACATTTTAAATCTACATTCAGCACATATTTATGGTGATACTGGGGCCCTAAGTGATGTACTCTAGCCTTATCTCTGGGCACATACACCACCAGATGACTCCCTCTTAAATATTTCCATGTTGCTGTACTCATGATGGTTTGTTTGTCTCTTTATTACAGACCATGGACCACAGAAGAAACACACTCCTTCCCTTTTCCAGTAACTTTTACTGAGTCTCTCTCTCTGTCTCTGACCTGGGTAGCTTGACAATCTTCTGAACGCTCAGGGGCTTTCCCCTTGAACCCACTGGATTTCACAGTCCCATCAATTCTCACAGAAGTGACCAACTGGGGTCTCAGAATTACAGGTGCTGTTGTCTCACACACTGGGGTGAGAAAAACAACCAGAGATCCTTCACCCAGCCTCAGGGCAGGCTGGCAGGCACCTCCATAATGACAGCTCCTCTCTACACTGCTCCCAGACTGCACTGACTGAACCCAACATTCTAAACTGTTGCTCTAGCAGCTGATTCCACTCTGGCTGCTGTGAGAGTTCTAAATGACCTCATCCATTTCTCACTCAAACTAGCTAGGTAAATAATGAGAGGACTGTAGAGAGCATCTAATAAACTCTCTACAAGCTGCCCACTAACTTCCTAGGCTAACGCTAATGGGAGTCTAGTAACCCCAGGGGACTGGGTTCTTACAGTGGCAAATGGAGTTCACTCTGAGGAAGCGAGAGTAACCAGTGGGATGCCTCAGGGATCAGTGCTGGGATGGTTCTCTTTAATGTCTTTATAAGTGACATTGCAGAGGAGCTGGAAGGGAAGGTCTGCCTCTTTGTGGATGACACCAAAATCTGCAATAGGGTTAACACTCCAGGGGGAAAGGAAAGGATGATCAGAGACCTGAGAAAAATAGAGGGGGTGATCAATGGTATGGCAGCTGGGTTTCAATCTGAAAAAGTGCAAAGTAATGCACTTAGGGCACAGAAATCCAGGGGCAGAGTACAAAATAGAAGTAGCGGTACTGATAACCACCAAGGAGGAAAGAGACCTGGGAGTAATCCTATTGAATGACCTAAAGGTGTCCAGGCAGTGCGACAAGGCAGCTGGCAGAGCTGCATAGGGAGGGGTATCACCAGCAGAAAGAGGGAGATGGTGTTACCTCTCTATCATTCTCTGGTAAGACCCCCACCTAGAGTACTGTGTGCAGTTTTGGAGACCACATCTCCAGAAAGATACAGACAGAGTGGAGGCTGTCCAGAGTAGGGCAACTAAAATGGTGCTGGGTCTGCATTAAAAGCCCTACGAGGAGAGACTAAAGGACCCCAATATGCACAACCTGGAAGAGAGAAGGGAAAGGGAGGATATGACAGAGCCTGTAACAGGGTGCCCCTGTTATAATAATATATACAGTATTAATAAAGATGTGCACCTCCTGTCTTATTTCTCTCACTCTTTTCAGTCTCCTCTTTCTTTCTTTCTTTCTTTCTTTCTTTCTCTGCTTTCCTGTTTTTTCATGTTGGGGTGGCCAATCTGACATTTCTATAAATCTTTGCTATCCCTTATTGCCTAGGGAACCCCCTATTGTGCACATGAAGCACTGGAAGCACTTAGAAATGTTGTCTGAATATATAATATCTTTAGTGTACATAGCGCTATATGTTAAAAATACCTGGTACCCCAGGAAAAAAAAAAACATCTTGGTGGCATCCACTCCCGAGATGCCCACTGTTGCAGCTGCTTGCTGATGTGGCTCTTGTCACAATATGTAACTATATTTGGGCAGGGTTTTTATCAGGAGTAGAATAAAGCTCTGGTCGCAGTATGCGACTGAGGATTTTTTTTTTCTAGGAGCAAGTTGCTCCATGGCCACACCACCACAAGATGCGGTTAAAAACCAGCTCCTTGTTTATAGTAGGAAGTGTGCTTCAAAGCAAAGAAATGCTCCGAAGCATAGGCAGATGCTGCAAGAGTGGCAAAGATCAAAAGAGCTGATGAAAAAAGGGGCACTACGAGCAATTAAGCAGAAAAGCCCCAAAGAGTTCCAAATCAATTGATAGGTGCCCTGGGATAATAGTGCAGTCTCAAAGATGTTGTAACTGGGTCTGCTGGAATAACTAAAGGTTGAAAATGGGCCACAGGATAAAATGGGTCCAAATAAAATGTATACACAATGGCTGTCATTTCAGCCATTGGGTCAATGAAAATTAATGTTGTTTTTTGGCAGGGGCTCAAAGGAAACACTGCACAGAGCCCCTGCTTATATAGAAAGGGTGGCAGCCATGTCATTTAAAAGAATAGCAGCCCAAGCCAGCCTAGTGGAGCTGAGGCTTGAGGTGATGGATGCCACACATTGCGTCATGCTGGCGACCCATATTCAGGAACAGGCATGGGCCACCAGGGGTCAGCAGGGGAGGATTGAGCATCTGACAGACTGCTCTCCTTCTCTGGGGAGGGGGGGCTCTCAGTGTCAGTGCCCATTCGCCCCCTGGCGGAGGCTGGGGGACAAGGCGCCGTGCTGTAGTAGGGTGGAGCCGAGGGCAGATGCTTAGAGGGGAACAAACAGGAATGTGTGCGTGCTCCACCTCTGTCAGCTTCACTGCATGTCCCCAGGCTCCAGGGGAGAAAAAGCAAGAAAAACTCCAGCCCCCACTTATGAGCTGGCTCCGATGCTGCCCCTCTGGCCATGTAAGTTCCACCACCACCAGCCCACTCAATGGGGGCATCCCCGAGTATGAGGGGGCAGGTCACCAGAGCCTGGCAAGCCTGTTCCCTGGGCTTAGGGAGCCTGGCCACAATAAAACAAAAAAAAGAATAGCAGCCCTGTTTTCAGGGGTTAAAGTTAATTTACAAGTTTGAATGAATTATACACAGTATGAATAAAGACAGTAATCTGTTGCCAGGTCTCCTGAGCTGGTGGGAAAAAGAAGATAAGGTGCACATCCTTAATCTTCTCTTCCCCATGCCAACTCAGAGATACCTGTATTTTACAAATACATGTACATGTTAATTAACGTGTAATTACCTGTGGGAGCCTGTAATGCAGAAAAGTCCTACTATAGGGCTGGCAGCCTGAACAATGGTTAGTTTTATGGCAGTCTAGCCTCTGATGCTGCTCCTTGATGGAAGGAGCTTAGCCCCTAAAATTAGCTGAGGCCCTATAATTAAGGCTGTTAGTGGTCCTACAGACCTGAAACATTGCATATTGTTAGATATTGATGTAAAGACTTTTTGTTGGAAATAAGGTACAGAATGTTTGCTGAGCCTCAGTAAAGTGAGAAGAAAATAAACAATCATTTACTTTAATGAGGGGTCACATGACTGTGATGTCACCCCTAAATCTGCTATATAAAACCAGCACTAGGGGCTAAGAGGTAGATAGGTGTGTCAGTTATTCCTGACCACAGTAAGAAAAGGAGCTGAGTGTGAGAGCTCACACACTGTTCGAAGTTATTGGATAGTTAATGAATTTCAGGAGTCTTGAGAATAAATATTTCCTGCTGTTTTGTGATGTGATGGACTAACACCCTTTTTTCTTTCTGTAAATATTTTTTGTTTGTTTGTTTGTTTTTCTGTCAAATAAATTGACAGATGCAATATTTGTGTTTTTTATGCACATACTGCCTTGGTGTCTGTTATTATACCCATGATTCTACAGAGCCCTTTAAATGCCTCACAGGGATAAATACGGTACAGGAGGGGAGTATTTTTCAGAGGAAAAGGTGCCCAAGAACAAGGAGACATGCTATGAAACTGGAGGGGGGTAGATTCAGGAGAGATGTGAGGAAGTACTTCTTCACAGAAAGGGTGGTTGATTCCTGGAACAGTCTTCCAGCAGAGGTAGTGGGGGCAAAGACAGAGACAGGTTCAAGAATGCATGGGATAGGGACAAGGGAATCATTGTGGAAAGGAAAGGGGGAGGGAAAAAGAGAGGTAAATCAGTGCGGTCTTTTGGTAACAATGTAGGTAGGGGAAAAAGGACAGACTGGCTGGGCCAAGCAGTCCTTATCCGCCATCAAATTCTGTTTCTATGTGTAGGGCTTCTGGATCTTTAAATCCAGCCTGGAATCAGGCCAGGCATGAAGCTGGGCATGAATGTGAGCAGACTCGGTGGATTGCTGGGTCTTTTCTGCTGACACAATCTAAGTTTTTATGTCTCCATGCTTCTATCATGGTTGCTTGGATTCCCAGCCACAGAATCATATTCATCAGAGTCTATCCTGATTTTCAGAATTGTAGTCTGAAAATCCTAATTTAGAAATTTAACATTAAAACATGTTTTTACATAGGAATTTAGGATTTAGGATTCTGCATCCAGTTGCATATCTGACTTTGAGGTCCTTTGAAATCAGATATGCAACTTTAAATAATTGATTAGCAGTTTTTTTCTTGGTACAATGCTAACTGTACAGAAAGTATTTATCCAGGTTTTCTAGAAGTGTTATGTCTGTTAAACACAGTGAGGCAAGTGCTATGCTTTTTCACAATGTTTCAGCACTTTTATGAGCAAAACGCTAATCAATTTTTGGAGTTAAATAAATCCCTGTAAAAACCTGCAATTGGGCTGAGATCTTGTTCCTTTTGTACTGCTAAACAACAGAATATTTTTAACTAAGAAGATACCATTTTGTATGTCTTTGAACAATTTTAAAACGTTATTGAAACAATGTTCATTTGCGATGGAAAAGTGGACTTGTGCATTATAATCATCTGTACTCCATTTCTAAAACTGCATGTACATCAGTGATCATGTTTATTGTTCACAGGGCACCCACAAAAATGGGTATGTGTTACACACAGATCTACCAGCTTATCCATCTGTCCATATGCTCCTAGTTGTCCCCACCACTCTTGTAAGGAGGTTTCACTGGCAGGTTCCAGATCACCTCTCAAGCAGTCTGGGGACCGCCCCTTCTCAGACTTTGCTGCACTGATTTGACACTTCCTACCTCATCTGCCATCTACAGGAGGCCCCTCAGTGAAGCAATTTAAAATGGGCTGAAAGTGTTATTTTGTCATGCCAACTTTTTCTGAAGGTGCTATCTGTGTTTGCCTGATGATGATTATTTAGGTTTGTGTGAAACTGAAACCATGGGTATTGATAATTTTTAACAGAGTTTGGGAGCTAAATACTGCTGCTGTATTTCTGTTATTTTAGTTTTTTTTACAGCATCCCAATCATGAGGGGTAGGGCACTTAAGAAATAAAATACTAAAAATAAATAAATAAAAATGATAAAACTGTTTCAGCCCCTACCTCCAAACCTCAGTCCCTTCATAGCATTTCTCAGTTACCTATATTTACTTGTGTAGTTATCTGAGTGTTTATATTAATTTGTACTTACCTCTGTGTTTAGCTTAATTTGTGTTCCCCTCTGTGCGTACAACACATGTTAGCATTAATCCATGACACAGGAGGGCTCTACTAGGGAATTAAGCCTTGCTGGGGGGACATGAGGCTGCAGGCTGAGTGCCTCCATCCACCAACCAGGCATTAATTCCCTAGTGCAGCTCAACTTTGGAGTGGAATAATGTGCTTGTAACATGTCAAGTGCTTACAAAAATTTATAGAAAACATTGTGATTTTATAACAATAACACATACAGTGGTGTCCATAGTTTAAATGATTTTAATGTATTTTGGACTGCATCTACATTTATTAATATTGCGGTTTGTACTTCTTGCATCTTATTACAAACATTGCCATTATGTGTCTTACTTTTGATTAATAACATAAAGTATGTATAACATTTTATTACAATAACAAGAAATTACTTATGCTACTCATACTGATTACTAACCCACTATTACAGCATTCTAGGATGCCTCATGTGCATATTGTGTCCGGCGGTAAACAGACCGTACAGAGCCGTAGAAACATGTTTTTCAGGGTAAATCAGGCACATTGCAAGGTAACTCATGTTATAATAGTCATAACTGTGCCACTTTTGTGAGAGTTGGTGCGATCAGTACGAGTACCGTGGGGCAGGTGGGTGAGATTCAACATCACTGGAGTCCTGCTGTGTAGGTACATGCATGTGTTGATTTGGAATATCTTGCTGCACAGACACTACAGGGATTTCTAAGGGCTTATTTGTCATTTTTCCACACAGTGATATACATGGAGTCAGCCACAGTTTCCTGGGGTGGGTCGGTGGGAAGTATCATGTGTGCCTTTATATCTTACACTGAAACAAAGACTTTGACAGCAGATAAGGACTGCTTGGCCCACCTAGTCTGCCCATTTCCCTACCTACAGGATAAGCTGAAGATCCTATTTAACCAACAGCCTATTTCTTCCTACCCCCCACAAAAATTGCCTTATGTCTGTCCCATACATTCTTGAATTTTCCCACAGTTTTAGACTCCACAACCTCCTCAGGAAGGCTGTCCCATGCATCCACCACCCTCTCTGTGAAAACATACTTCCTCACATTGCCCCTGAGCCAT
Source organism: Neoceratodus forsteri (assembly GCA_016271365.2). Lineage (NCBI taxonomy): Eukaryota > Metazoa > Chordata > Ceratodontiformes > Ceratodontidae > Neoceratodus > Neoceratodus forsteri. Next base: position 1,307,440,706 of record CM057449.1, read on the forward strand.
CCCCCAAATCTTCAAATTGTGCCCCCTTGTTCTTGCACATTTCTTTTTCTGAAAGATGCTACCCTCTTGGACTTTGTTGATTCCACAGAGGTACTTAAAAGTTTCTATCATGTCCCCCTCCCTCCTTTCCTCAAGGGTATACATGTTAAGCTCCTTTAGTCTCTCCTCATATGGCTTCTCTTGCAGACCCTGCACCATTTTAGTTGCCCTCCTCTGGACTACCTCCATCCTGTCTATGTCCTTGTGGAGATGGGGTCTCCAGAACTGGACGCAGTACTCCAGATGGGGTCTCACCAACTGTCTGTACAGAGGGATAACAACTTCCTGTTTTCTGCTGGTGATGCCTCTCCCTATACATCCCAGTATCCCTCAGAACCCTTTCTTCTGTAAAAGGACTTGGATTGACCCCCCTATCCAGAGTGCTTCTGTTAATTGGATTACGCACCTCCCCCTCCTCCTCTTATGTGAATGCTGAGAAGTATTCGTTCAGTATCCCTGCTTTTTCACTGTGCCTCTCTGCCCACTCACAGTCCATTCTATTCAGCCTCACTATCATTCATTTTGTCTTTCTACACTCTCTGATATACATAGAAAATGTTTTATCCCCCTTCTTAACTGAGTTGGCTGTCTTTTCCTCAGTTTGGGCCTTTGCTATTCTGACTACCCTCCCTGCTTCCTTCTGCCTTAACTGGTACAGTTATCTGTCCTGCTCCTTCTGTGTTTCTTTAGACTTCCTGAATGCTATCTTTTTCTCTGTAACCTTCCCCGCCATCTCTTTTGAGAACCATGGTGGCATTTTTCTTTTGTTTTGATTTGTTTATTTGCTTCACACAAAGGCTTGTTGCCTCTGTGATGGCAGTTTTGATATTTCCCCATTGTTGCTCCACCCCTCCTTCTAGCCTGTTTTCTAGTGCTTTTCTAAGACACTCTCCCATCTTGCCAAAGTCAGCCCTCCTGTAGTCCAGAACCCTCACTTTTGTTATGGCTTGACTCTGTAGCTGAGTTTATCATGAACCACACTGTTTGGTGATCACTTGTTCCCAGATGGCTACCCACTTCTAGATCTGAGATCCTCTCACTGTCCCTGTTTGAGAGTACCAAGTCTAAGATTGCTCCCTCACGAATGGGTTCCAAAACTAGCTGTCTGAGGCATGCCAGCTGAAGGGCATCGAGAATGGCCCTGTTTTTGGATGTGGCTGCAGCAAAGGTGCTCCATTTAACATCTGGAATATTCAGGACCCCATCAACAGTGTGGTAGGGTGCAGGAGTAAGTGGGCAAACAAGTAGCAACATATATCACCAGTTCTTTTTAAAGTTCTAGTTTTAATTTAATCTTCTTCAATAGTTGTTTACATCAGGACAAATTCAATACAACAGAATAATCTGGCAACTTAATCTTCAATTTGGCACAGCAACTATTCACTTCTTGACTCCTTAGGGCACCTTTAATAACATCCTGGAGTGTACCTCCAGACCCACAAGCAATCTAATCACTTATGCTCAATGTTCGGCTTTTATACACTGCAGGGGTCAGGTCACATCTAAACCCCTCCCCTATACTTTATTTCAAACAATATCTCTTTATTTACAACATTTATATTTTATATGGTATATCTAAACATTCTCTATTTGACATAACTACTCAATTTCATTCATAAAAGTGAAATACAGTCTTTCTGTGAAATTTTTAATCCATTCTCTAATCCCAGGAAGCACCACCCCATTTTACTCAGTATAAAGGCAGTCAGAAAATGGCCGTCCGACTCCTAGGGGAACTACTGCAGCTGAGAAAGAGTCCACTTGGGGCTCTGAAACACTGAAAGAAAAACAACAGAAACCTTTGATTCCAAGAGGTCCTAAATGCAGCACCGCACCAAACCTCTTTATTCTACCTCCGGAAGGTTTGTAGGCCTCAAAACATTATGTATTTTTTTTTTAGAAAATGTCATTTCAGGGGGATCCCAAAGGTTAAATGCCTTTGCGATAGTGTTAATGTTCAGACGGCTAAAATTATCGGCACTCGCAGTATTGCACTATTGAGAAGGAACTCAGTGGCATATCTCTACAAACGAACATCGCATTTCAGCAAAGCTCTTTGTAAGAAGAGCATAACAAGGTCAAATTAAAGACCCAAGAAGTTCTTTCATTTATTTAAAAGCCTGAAAAGTGCAACGCGTATTTACAGGCTTAAAAAGCCATACTAGGGCATTATAAAGTGGTGCCCTGTATTTACAAAATGGAGTGCTTTCTTAAGAGAGTATACCCAGGTTATGAATAGGTATTTTATTGAGGAAATCAGAAGAGAACCAGTAGGTTCTCATTATTGTTTATGAACGTCAAAGACACAGCCAAGTCCTTGGAAGCACAGCAAGGACAAATAGGGCTAAAACAAAGTTATAAAGCAGTGTCTTGCAATACGGAGAGCTATTTCCTCACCAAAAAAAACTCACTTCTAAACATACAAGCAGGCAGCCTGCAATGCTAGAAACAGCTCTATACATACTTTTAATAACAGGACAAAATGGGAGATTCTATTCATTAGTGAATAACCTTCAATACCTAAGCAAATCCAGTCCCAGACGGCTAATATTTCAGCCCATCAGTATATATAGCATTTAAAGCCTCACAGTATTTTATTTATTCCCCTCATGGATCATTTTCTACTTCTTTAAATTACTTCAGAAATGCAACACTTAAAGCACTTATTTCTTTTCTAAGCTCTAACTTCTTATTTTTTTAATGCAGAGAAGGGGGAGGGGGATTTTTTCTGCGATGTTAATTTAAACATTTCCAAAGCATCAGATAATGACACAAAAAAATTTCTGGGTCTGTTTAACCATTTTTACCCATAAATCTTTCACTCATTATTTTAACTTTTTAAACACTAGCATATAAGGTTAAAACAAGCTCAAGGCTCAGTTAGTGACGTCCCTTATTTTAATATTTAATGAACTTAATCTACTAACCCTAATATATTTACTTCCCTAACTGGAACAAAACATGCTCAGCATCCCTATGCCTTATTTGAAGGGTTCCTTTTATAAATCAGGACTTTATACCTTATTTTTATAGTATTTATTTATTTATTTGTTTGTTTTTGTTAACTGGGTAAGGCACACTAGACACCAAGTGCCTATTTTCAGGTGCGACCTGGGAGGGTTACAATGGTGGAGGCATACAGGAGTCAGTTACATACAGTTGGTGGCAAACCAGAGTCAGTTACATACAGTAGAGCAAACAACAGGATTGACAGAATATGCTAGCGGTAAAGTACAAATATGGTAATCAAGAAAACAACGAACATTACCTGAAAAGAAAGAAGAAGCAATGCATCATTAGAAATTGAGGCTGGGAGACACAGGTACACACAATTGGGGAGTAAAGCTAAGTGAATTATAGGTAAAAACAAGATGTAATCAGTACAATTTTCGAGGTTAATTAGTGCTAACAGTAGTAAGTGCATTGTAGGGGAGAAAAAGACAGGGGGGATGGGGAGGGAGTGGATGGGTGGGAGGGGAGAGGCCAAGTTGGGTGGGAGGAGAGAGGGGAGGAGATGGAGGAGGGAGTGAGGTCAATAAAGTGTTACCAGGTTTGGAGGGGTATGGAGCAGGGAGGCTCTGGGAGCTCATGGCACTTGAGTGGGAGGGGTAGAGCTAGGAAGTACAAGGGCAGGCAGAGGAGGGTTTCAGGTAGTGCCAGAGTGAGGTTTTGAAGCGGAAATGAGAGGGGGTGGTCCGGGTAAGGATTGGGAACGAGTTCCAGAGTTTGGGGGCAAATGAGGAGAAGGCCCGGTCCCCCATGAGGGAGTGAATTCTAGGAACAAGTCAATCAAGGGCCTCTCTTGATCTAAGCTGATAGAAGGGGAGGCCAGGGTTAATGGGAGGGGCGAGGGCAGGGGGTGTGGCTGACCTTATAATGTTGTCAAGGAAATTACCAAGCACGTAGGTGCAATGCCTTTCTGGAGGGAGCCACTCCAGTCGGGAGTAGAGGTCACACTGGTGAGTGAGGGGAGGAGCAGAAAGGGCAAAGCGGCAGATGTTATTATAGGTTGTGTCCCATTTCTGGAGGCTGGAAGGGGGCATGGGAGTGAAGGTAACCTGCCCGTAGTAGAGAGTAGGGAGGAGAACCCCTCTGGCTAGCACCAAGCGAGCTGCGGGGGTTAGGCAGTTTTTTGCCTTGTAGGCAAGGCTGAGTTTAACATTTGTGGTCCTGCAGATGTTCTGAATATGCTGGGCGAGATCGAGCTGTGGGTCCAGAGTGACGCCCAGGTACTTGACTGAGGCTGCAGTCTGTAGGGGGGAGCTATCTCTATCCAGAATTTGGAAGGGAAGGGGCTGGACTTTAGCTTGTGCCATGAGCCGAACAGCATGGCTTAGGTTTTTTTGAGGTTGATGGAGAGCCTGTGATCCACTAGCCAGGATTGGATGCGATGGAAGTCGGCATTAAGCTGGGCATTAATGGTGGCAATGTCACAAGCACTGGTCAAAATGACCAGGTCATCCACATACAGAGTGGCATGCCCATGGATGGTGGAGGACAGGAGATCATTGATGAAGAGGGAGAAGAGGGTGGGACCAAGAATGGAGTCCTGGGGACCCCGGAGTGGATGGGAGAGGGGGAGGAGTGAGTACAATTGAAGTTGGTGAACTGCTGCCTGCTAGAGAGGTAGTTGAGGAACCACGCATAGGCAGAGGGGAAGAAGCCAAGGGAGTGGAGGGTGGAGCAGAGAAGGGAGTGGTCCACTTTGTCGAATGCTTTGGAAAGATCCACAAAGATGGCGCCAGTGAGGTTCCCCTGGTCAGCAGCTGCTCTGATAATCAAGGTGACAACAGCGAGTGGATGTGCTGTGTCCTTTTCTGAATCTGTGTTGAGCTGGAGAGAGGAGGTTATGGTCCTGAATGTAAAGGGATAGCTGGGAGGCCACGATTTTCTCTAGGATCTTTCACTCATTCATTTACTTATTTTGTAATTACCTATACTTCTAACCCAAAGGTAAGGAGAAAACAAAAGTCTAGACTACTATTCTAAAGTCCCTGATTTCTCACAGAGCCACCTGTGACAAACAGTATCTCCCCTTTCTCTGCCATCCTAAGGATGCCTTCTATCATATCCTTGTCCATTCCCTCCCCTTGACATGGGGGTCTGTATACAACCCCTGTGTGGATTGTGGTGCCATTACCAGTCTCTAAGGTGACCCTCAGTGCCTTCTCTCCTCCCTGTTTATTCTTTTGTTCAGTTGCTTTTATCTCGTCCCTTACATAGAGAGCTACTCCACCCCCTCTTCTTCTCTCCCTGTTTCTCCTGTGCAATAGCAATTCCAATGTGATTTCTTGGGTACTGCAGTAGTGGGCATTACTGGGGAATTAATCCCCACTGGTTTAAGATCACTTATAAAATGGCAAGAAAAAATCTAGAAATCTCATTGGCCAAGAGACATCAGCTGACTGTACATCAAATCTCTATATACACACTGTCATCCTGGTCCTAAACCACATCACACAATGCACAAATCAGTCCTCCTACAACCAGAACTATCTTCTATCAGTCCCTCTGCAACCAGAACTGATCTTCCATCACAAACATGGCTGCTACCTTCACACTGTAAAAACTTTCAACTGGGCCCTAAAAATAAAACTACCTTAAATAAAAAATAAATCAAATTAATCAAATGTTGTTTACCTGATCATCACACTCTTCTTACACACATAAATAAATTAGAAACATTAAGTATTGCTTGTAGTTTTCATTACAACTGTTTCTTTACTGACAGTGAAAATTCCCCCTTCTATCTTTACCTCATCATCAGGGAAATCTCTTCTGCTTGCCCTGACAGTGAGATAACTGAGTCTCTGACTCTAAAACAGGACTTTGTTGTCTGTGTGTACAGTATGTTAGGAGAGTAACATTCTACCAGTGGAACTGAGCAGAATTTTAAATCCCTGTATTCCATTGTAAACATTCCATGATACACATTCTATGTCTTGAATGTGGGGAAAAACAGAAACAAAAACTGGATGAAGAAAGTAGGCAATATAGTACATACATGTGATATCTCCGGTTTTGGCCGGGAGAGTCCCGTTTTTTTTATTGTTCTCCTGCCCTCCCACACGGTAATCACATTCTCCCGACTTGCTAACAGTCATAAAATCAATCTTCCTTGAAAGCTTCTCTCTGCTTTTATCAGTAAAGCTAATTGCTTAACTGTTTAATTAAAAGATAATCAGTAAAGTGCCAGCGTGTATTGTTAAGCAGATCTTTTCTTAATCACTAGTGCTAGCAGCATAACCTGAATGTAGTTATCACCTCATTAGTTTTTAATTACACAGCTCGGGCAGTGAGTAAAAAGGAGACAGTGTCTGAGGTAGGATTTCATTTTTGCTCTGGTTTGTGTATTCCGTGTTATCTCTTTCTCCTGCAGCATGTCAAAGCGCCTGCAATTCTTCTAGAAAGCAGCAACTCCAAAGAAAAAGAAATACAGCTGCAAGTTCAACAGGAGCTGGTCCGGGGATTTCTGCTGGCTTTTGAAAAGTGAGAGAGGAGACACGTTGGCCTTCTGTAGCCTTTGCAATTCACATTTCAGCATTTTAACTGGGGGTAAGAATTATGTTGCTCATCAGATGAGCACAAATACTCATAAATTACTGTGCTCTGATAACAGCAAGACTCCCAAGCTGACAGCTATGTTTCAGAATAGTACAGCAGACACTGGGATAAAAGTTGAAGTGTTGTTCACAAACTTTTACAGTGAAGTGACTACAAACCTCCAAGAAGTTTCCATTTCATGACAAAACACTGCAGACTCTGGATTTGTAAATCCACAGCTAAAGAAAACATTGAGCCACAATCTCTTCTGCAGCTGGCCAAGAAATTCAATACCTGCAAAGATGAACCTGCATTACATGAAGAAATCTTGGATTTTACCCTAACACCACAGGGAGAGCTACCTCCCTGTACTTCTAATATGCCTCTTGATGCCTACTGGCTTTCCATGGAACAGTTAACAGCACCAGGAACAAACACCAGAAGATTTAAAAATCTTTCTTCACTGGCTTTGACAGCGCTGAGTCTTCCACACAGTAATGCTGCAGCTGACAGATCTTTCAGTATGCTCAGAAAAATCCAAGATGACAACAGGGGGAGATTATCAAACAACACCATCTCATCAATAATGTGTGCAAATATGAACATTGGCATTGACTGTTACAACTACAGTACACACCAGATAACAGGATACTTAAGGCAGCTAAATCAGCATGCAGCACTTATGCACATAGTGACAGTACCACCCCAAGAATGTAAACAACATTTATTGATTTTTTTTAACTTTGAATTTTCTACATCTGAATTTTGTATGAATTATTCTGGAGTATATTAAGTATTAAATGCATACAAATTGAAAATGTTCTTGTTTTTAAATTTATTTAACTGGAAAACAGGTGCGCTACGCTATCTCCCTCCTAAAAGTCAAATCTCCTTCCTAACTTGGGCAAACCTCCCTCCCACCCAGATTTTCAGTATCATATATATGATAGTAATACTTTATAAACAAAGAGAAAAGGTGGGAAAACACAGTTACATACACAGAGGCAGATCCAAACTGCTCAACTACATTGCTGATGTTTATAAAAGCACGTACATTTTAATCAGTGAATTTCAGTGAAATCTTCTCCTCACCACTACTACCACCACCACCAAAAAAAGGCAACATGGCAGGTTTAAAGTTTTTTTTTATTGTTAACCTTTCACCTCAATCCTATAGTAGTTTTTCTTTTATGTATAAGACCACAACACATCAGTAAAAAACAAAAATAAAGAGGTTGCCTTCAATTAAAGTATATAACTACAGTGTAATGAAAATTAAGTTTTAAACACTACTTATGTTTTACAAATTTACAGATGTTACAGTGCATTTATATGATTTACATGTTACAGAGAAAATATTTAGTTTCAACCAACTCTACTAATAAATACTTTTATTGCAAAGTACTGTACTAGTTAACCTATTGCTGAGATATGCTATTTTATTCATTAATAGGGACTACTTTTTTCAGATTTTACATGTTGTAGAGGTAATGTATTGTACACTCTTTTGAAAATAGTAAATACATTTTAATCCCTATCAGAGTAAATCAAACCAATTCTTTTATGATAGTGGCCCATTTTATAAGTGTGACAAGCCACTCCGGGGTGTGCATTAAAGGATTTTAATGCACTTCCAAGGGGAGTAAGGACCCTCGGCCTTTGGCTTCATGCCTTAGCATGCCTCTGGGGTGTGCATTAAAATCCTTTAAGGCACACCCTGTCATGGCTTATTACTTACATGTTGCACTTTGGCCAATAGATAACTCGTATTTTCAGAGTTATTTATTGCCATATTACAATAATTTGTGTCCACCTCTGTACATGCAGTACCTGATATTCATGTATATTTATACTTGCAGTATTGGGAGTTTATTTTAATTGTTATTCAATGCTGTACTTGCAGAATCTGGTATTTGTGTTCCTTTGTATCTAGCACTGTATTTGTAATAACTGGTGTAGGTGTTAGTTTGTATCCACCTCTGTTCTTGCAGTACCTAAAAATGATGTACTCTTCATAATTGTTGATCTTCCAGAATATCTTCACCATTCATTCACACTGATGGGTCCAAGCCAGAGGCACTAGGACCCTGTGGGAGCAAAGTTTTTAGCAGTTTCAGTAGGTGACCGCTGTTGGTCCTGGAGCTGCACATGAGACTAACGCATTGATGTCATGCATGTGAGCTAGCTAGTAACTGATGCAGGTCCCCTCTTTTCCTTAGTTCTGTTTGGCAGAGAAAGGAAACAAGTGGAAGAGAAGAAAAAGAGAGAGCTATAGACTTCTAGCCCAATGGGATAGGAAAAGGACATGGGACATAAAAATAATAACACAATAAAACCCGACTACCAATTTAGTAGAACAAAGAGTTGAGCCTGCAGGTGGCATAAGGGTAGCTGGTATAAGAGCTAGAAACTATTTCAGGCACCCAGACAGGAAGGTGAAGAAGAGAAGGGCAGCAGTCCTGACATATAGTTCTGGCTGGTAAACAGAGGCCTAGGGGACCTCTATGTAGTTATGATGGTAAAATGCCAACTTAACTAGTCCCAAGAGGACAAAGAATTTAGGAGGGTAAGAAACCTAGAACTCCTCGAAAGGAGCAAATATCAGGTGTGATTGGACAGAGTCCGGGAGCACAAATACTACCTTTTTGCCATGCCAAAAGGAGTGCAGAGAAAGAAGGTAATGGACGTGAAAAACATGAAAGTGGAAAGCATGAAAAACATGAATTCCAACAGCTGAGTGTGTAGTATAAGCACCCAGCCCAACAGGCTAAAGAGTACACCGCAGAAAATCCTACTGCATCTGCCTCTCCCTCTCCCTGCAATACAGAAGAAAGAGGGAAAACTGCACCTTGTCCCAAATGCCGGGTACTGCCACATGGCAGAAGCTTAGCGGTATAGACAAGGTGGAGCCAAAGCTGCAACAGCAGCAATAGGGATATACCCTAAGAGATATCCCTTAGTAGAGAAGAGGAAAGAGCCCTTAAGGAAAAATGGAGAAAAAAAAAACAAGATTTTTTTTTTTTTTTGGAAGGGGTGGGAGGACCTACATCTCAGTTTTGTCTCTGAGAAAAGAAAATGAAGGGGGAAAAATCAGCTCCCGAGAGGAAGTAGCAAGAAGAAAGTCAGTGTGCTGCGACTCAACAAGATGAGCTGCCCAGAGCCCCTGGCTCTTACATTAGTGAGGGATAGTGGGTGTGCACGTGAATGAATGGTAAATATATTCTGGAAGACCAGCAGTTATGGTGAGTATGTAATATTCCTACCTTCCATACCCTCCAGGAATCAGTCTTCACCATTCATTCATATCAATGGGTCAAAGTGCCAAGTTTTTCCCAAAAGATGGAAGGAGTGAGCTGACATAGAGCTGCCAGCTGGAAAAGGCAAAGCCATGCCATCTACCAAATGCAGATTGCTGTTCCTGCCAACCTAGAAGCTACCTCACTGGCATCATATGATGCTATTTATTGATGCCCCATCAGCTCCAGGCAATGGGAAGAAAGGCTAATGGCTTGCCAGGTCACTCATGGTAAAGCATTGAAGCTAGGACCTGACCTAGCTTCAACCACAGACACTTGCTGTGAGCTGCCTGATGTGGTTCGGTGTGCAGCAAGGGACATGATGGTGTGTGTTACGGTAACAATGCTCCTCCCCCAGGTATCTACTTCTATAGAATCGGCCCTGGGAAGATAGTCACACACAGGGCATTTAGGCCCAGTCGGGGTCTGCAGTATCAAAATCCCTGAGGTGGGGTGAGGTACAGTTCCAGCAGACCCCACAGGAATGCAATACCTGTGCTGGACATTCTTTGGGGTTGGAGAAGGGGAGAAAGGATGGAGCCAGACATTCCTGGATGACTCATCAAAGGCCCTAGGCCAAGGAGGAATGACAAGTCATCAGTGAAATCCCCAAGGAATCTCAGAGACAGTGTAACAGGACTGCAACCTACAAAAGACACCATATTCAGCTCCTTCAGCATTTCCATGAGGAACTGCTGGTATGCAGTATACTCAGCATCACAAACATATAGATAGAAAAATCCTCTTCCTCAGAATAGGAAGTAGAAGTGGAGGAGCTGGACACACAGAACAAAAGTGCCTGGACCACAGGCCTGAACTGGACCCAGTCAGACTGCAGGTGGCGTGGCACTGGTAGAAAACACTGACTATTCTTCTGTACTGATGCCAGGTCATGGGCCCAAGAGGATCAATAATACCTGGAAATAAATGGGGGGGAGACCTGGAGTGTTGTAGGAGGCAGAGGCTCCAGGTTCTCTGCCAGGGCAACAGAAGTGCACAGAAAACCTCTTCTGGGGGAGGACCTGGTAAATTCGCCTGAGTGGAGCCTGCCAATCTCAGAGGTACAACCCAGATGGTGCCCCTTGGAGGAAGGCTTCCAGCTGAGAAGAGAAGAGCTGTACACATCCCACAGGGCAGCCCTGATCCTCATTAGTGACAGTATTAGCCAGTTCTGGGGAGAAATGAGCCACCAGGTCACCACTGGAACCCCAGGCGGTACTGCCTCCAGCACTGGTCAGAGGGTTAGCAGCAGGTCCCATAGCAGGTCCCTTACCCTCACTAAGACCAGTGCTACCCCCTGAGCCAAGCCCTACTCCAGAGCCAGAGTCACTTCTGGAACCACCCCTATACTTAACACCATGGATGGCACCAGGACCAGACCCAGCACTGTATATATAGCCAGCACCGCAGATGGCACCAAGACTGAAACCAGTGCCACGGGTAGCCCCAAAACTAGATGTGGCACCATCCCTGGCACCAGGCTTTACTTATCTATAGAAAAGCAGGCATTGCACCTATCCCTGTCATGGTCAGATCCAAGGCAGGCTGGCACTTTGCATGCCAGTTCAGTGCTGCAAGAGGTCCCCTGCAGGGACATCAATGCATGAGGGCACAGCTTTTCTTTTTTTTTTTTTTTTACCCTTCAAACTTAACATCCAGATGGAAGAAAGCAGTAAAACAAGAAGGAACAAATTTGGTGTCAAATTGGAGAAAAAAACTGAATCGTGAAGAAAAGGGTGCTGAAAATGGTGCCAGAAGGTGTTCAGCATCAAAAAGGTGGTAAGTAGCATTGAACTGAGGAAAAAACACTGATGACACAGCAGTTTTATACTTCAGTTGCTCCCATGGTGCACACCCAATAGTGGGAAAAACAGAACTGAGGAAGAGAGGGGGTCGACGTTGGTTACTGGCTGCCTCACTTACATGACGTCAGTACATAGGCCTCGTGGGTGGAGCTGGCACCAACATCAGTCCCCTCCCTAAGCTGCAAAAGACTTTGCTCCCATTGGGTCCTAGCACCTCTTGCTTAGACCCATCAGTGTGAATGAATAGCGAAGATTGATTCTTAGAAGATCTGGCATTCATGTTAATTTGTATCCACCTATGTACTTTTAGTACCGGGGTGTTTACGTTACTTTGCATTCATCACTGAACTTGTAGAACTTGTTGTCTGTGTTAATTTGTACTCACCTCTGTACTTGCGGTACGTTCCCTACCTCAAGCTTATATAGAGAGCAATAATACACAAGGAAGCTAAACAGATTCAAGTGAATGAACATTGGCCTTTACATATTTTGATTACCTGCAGTATGCTACAAGTTATATTTCTTTGTCCTGGCTATAAATAAGGCCACACCATAAATTACTGCTGTACTTTAGATGACAGTAGCCACATTGTTTGTTTTAGAGTGGGCCTAAAACTCCTTGTGTGGTATTTTCAAAAGTTCTCAAAAATGATGCAGTTGCATCAAAATGGACAAATCTGCATCACATAAATGCAACAAATAATTGTGCTGTACAGTACTTGCATAGCTGCATCAGACCGACTTGTCATGGGGCGAGATAAACTTGCATCATAATTTAGGCGTATTTGAGAAATAAATGTGGGCCGCATCATATTTGCATCACTTATCAGGGTGTAAGAGCAGGTGCATCAGATTGCAGTGCAACCATCTTCTGTTGGTAGCCCAACGTTCTGATCCAGGTGTAGCTGTGCTTTGCGTTGTAAAAGTGATGCTACTTCTGTTGCAGCTCTGAAAATATAGTCCCATATGTTTGGACAGGTTTGTGTATTGTCATGACAGTGTAACCTAGGTATTATGTTACTTAGTGTTGTTTGTAATAATGGTAACTTAGAGGATAATGGATGGGAACCAATTAATAACACTGTGTTCCAATTGAGAGGTCATCATGACAACACAGTAAACCTCTCAGAGCTAAACTCGAGAGGTTTGTACAGCAGACGACTCTGAGACGTGAACATTTGTTGTTAACTGGTGCCCATCCATAGTCTTTTATAGTGTATGGGCATCAGTTAAACAAAAATTGCCCTTAGTTTTAACTTTTTCTCCGTAGCGCCACTCACCATTAGGGCCAGTTCTCACCGTCGTGGCCATTTGTTGGGAGCCGCAAGTTCAAAGCTGCACATGCACAGAACCAGTCCCTTTGTTATGGTATTACTGTGATGTGATCAAGAGAGGTTAACAACCTCTTAATGCCAGAACGATACCATAACAATATTGTAAACAGTCAGAGTTCAGGTAACAATAAGGCCTCCCCATCATTACATGAATTATTGTACTGATACTCCTTTATCAACAAACACAGATGTCATTATTATTACTGACACATCTTGGTGAACTGTGACATATTATCAATAAATTATACATAATTCAGTAAAATGTATTGATATTCTAAGCCATAAAAATGATGCAACACTAAAGAAATACGAAGTACAATTATAATTATTGACAATAATTATAATTATACTTCATATTTCTTTAGTGTTGCATACTGAATTATGTACTGTAACAATTACATTGTTTAATCAGCAATAGAAATGTCAAAAAATTGTAAAAATGGCTACCATTTTTTCACATTGTCAATAACATGGTGGTATATGTTGCAATATGTCGATAACGGCAAACAATCTGTAGATGCAAATAAAAAGACTATAGCAAGCATTATTTAACAGTAGCATGGTGTTATTATAACAAAACAATGTTCAATAAGGAAACAACCCTCTGATTAAGTTTTTTATTATGATGATGCATAACAATATGAAACATATAGTGCAAGGCTCACCATAGTAGAGAATATAAATTACTAAGCATCAATATACTCTGATAATGTTTGTGAAATATATCAATGTTGTTTGGTTGTTAATGAATGACTGCTGCTATTTCTGTATCATTATGCACATATCGTATTTGTCATTATCGATTACAGTGTTGTAGAAAATATGGAGAAACTCAGAATGAGATCTCCTGGGGTGGGGCTAGTATTAAGACTTTTTGTGAAAGCTCATGGCTAAATTAGAAATACTTATACATAGACATAGAAACATAGACTTTGACAGCAGATAAGGACCACTTGGCCCACCTAGTCTGCCCATTTCCCTACCTACAGGATAAGCCGCAGATCCTAGTTAACCAACAGCATATTTCTTCTTACCCCCCACAAGGATTGCCTTATGTCTGTCCCATGCATTATTGAATTCTCCCACAGTTTTAGACCCCACAACCTCCTCAGGAAGGCTGTTCCATGCATCCACTACCCTCTCTGTGAAAAAATACTTCCTCACATTGCCTCTGAACGGCCCCCCCATCTTTAAATTGTGTCCCTTTGTTCTTGTACGTTCTTACATGTTGTTTTAAACCCAGATATACAGTATTGGCCAGCCTAATTGCATGAGGATGTGAATAATTAATTCCGCACAAAAAGAAAGATTGCACAGCAATGTCATAGAGGAATAATGTCTTTATTGTATGGATCAGAATTTCAAATATTTAAGCAATAAGGCATGACAGGGTGTGCGTCGTCACTGAATAATGTCACACCTAGGGTGGGTCGAAGCTTCCACCACCCTCGGTGTGATGTTATTTAGCGATGACGCACACCCTGGAGTGCCTTATTGCGATTATAATATGCCTATGAAAAATCAGACATGACTTTAATGATTAAGCAATAGACATAAGAAACAAATCAGAAGTTATTAATTTTATTATAATAAATTTAGACATAAAATAGAGATAAAATAGTCCCTTTAAGAGCTTGAATGCATCCCTCCAAATTGCTTACACTGACTTTTTTATAGCCGATTTTATTAATTTGAGCTTAACAATATTTTTATACTCCTGTTTTTATCTCACTTTTCACTTTGCAGAATTAAACACATTAATATTGATAGACCCATTTAGTGTCCCTATGGAGATCAATCATGCTGCGGCACAGGCATCCAATACGTTATTTTCTGTGTTTCCTTGTTTGTTTGTTTTAACAGGAGTGAAGACTGTCCTAACAAACAGAAAAAAAAAACAATTAAACAATAAGGCATGACAGGGTATGCACTGTGGTTGGATAGTGGCACACCTCGGGTGTGGCATGAGGCATCACTGAGTGTCTTCACTTCAACCACCAAAGAAATGCCATTACTCCACCACAGTGTACACCGTGGAGTGCCTTACTGTGATGATAAAATGGGTCCAAAATGTTTGTGCATGGGGGGGGCAAAGAAGCACACCAAATCAAAAAAGAGACATTTTTATGACTTTTTTTAAAATAACCCCAGCACATCCCTGCACTGACATGCCATCTCAGGTTTAAATATGATGTACAGCAAAATTCACGTATTTTAATTAGCTCTTAAATCCTCTAGTTTCCCCCAACCCACCCCCTTTTACCAATTCCCTCACCTTTCTTTCTTTTTCTTCTTTATAACAACCCTTCCCTTTTCTCTATCTTGTTTATTTTCTACCTTGCCAACATTCAAGAGATGGAATGTTTACTACAGATAGAATGCAAGAATTCAAACCTCTGCTCAGTTCGCTGGCAGAATGTTTATTCCCACTAGCACACAACAGAAGGCCTTAGATTGAACCAGGGCTTTTGTTTTATCTGTAACACCTTAAACAACACAGATTGTGATTGGTTGGCATCCATGGCACTCCAGACATTACCTCATGGGTTACAGCCCACCTGATAGGCTAATGATGCACATGACCCAGATCAGATTTCCAGTATATCCAGGTCCCAGGAACCCCTGCTGTCCAGTTTTGAATCGTGCATCTGAACAGGCAAGAAGCATACCAGGACCCCTGTCTGCTCTTTTTCAAGGTAGGAACCAGAATTTTAACTTTTATTGTGCAATCTGTTGCTGTATGCTGCTACTAATCTATAGGAAAGAACCTGTTGGTCTTGAGCTCTCTGAGCCAGTTATTTTGCTGAGATTCCATAAAAAGGGCTAAGGTGCTTACTTAGCCTTGCCAGCAGACCTATAATCCCTACAGTTAATAAGGTACTTGATTAGCATGGCTAGAGAATCTGAAAAGCGAAAAGCTGTTAAGTTGGTCCTTTTCTGCTGCAAAAAAAAAAAAAGAAGAAGAAAAAGCTGTGTTTGTTGTCTGCTGGGGTTTTTTTCTGTGGCGATGGTCGGGCCCCCTGTTAAATTGTTTAGCTACGACCAGAAACTCATATTAATCGCCCTTAAAAGGGCTCAATTTGCTTTTTAATCTGTGCTGAGCTGCTCCAGCCGTTTGTCCCCTGCCGTCACAGCCTCCCACGGCCATGTGCGGCCTGGTCTTGTCCTTGGGGTCACCGCCCTCCCTCCGTGCTTATCGGCGCGTCCCTTGGACTGATTCTGACCCGCTGGGCCATCGGTGCCTCTGTTCGCCTGGACCTCCCTCCCACGCCATCGCGCCCGTTGCAGGCCGAGCTCCCTCGGTCCCTGCCGGCACTGTCTCTTCTCCTTCCTCCTCTGCCGCTCAGCATCCTGCCGACGTCTACGCCCTCAGGCGTCTGTCCAGGCCTTGCACTGGTAGGCTGCGGCCTACCTCCTCGCGGTCTCTACCAAGAAGGAAGCAGCGGGGACTACAGCGGCTCCCTCCTGGAAGCGATCCTCCCATGGAAGGCCAGAGCCTTCCCAATCGCCTCGCTCTCCACCGCCACCTCTCCCGGCCCTTTTGAGTTCTCCGGGAGGTGGAGCGGCGTTCCTCCAGCAGTCAGCGTGCTCCTCTGGCTCCAGGACGTTTTCTGAGGACAGGACCGCCAACGCCTTCAGCTCGGGCCTCCTCCGCTGGTCCTCACGATATCCTCTGGCAGCCACCTAAAGGGAGACAGGGCCTGTAAAAAATAAAAATAAAAAGAGAGAAACAGGAACAAGCGGCCACAATTCTCGGGGGACCTCCTCTGGTCTACAGCCAATGGACGGCAGCCAGCCTTCCAGGGCCCTGCTGGTGGGAGTCCACTCTGGATCCTACGGGGGGGCTAGGGGACTATGAAGGGGCAGTCTAGCGCAGTGGTTAAGGGCACTCAGCTACAAACGGAAATCTGAGTTTGGCCCCTCAGCCCCACAACAGATCCACTGCATTAAGGCCCTAGCTGGATTCTGGTATTTTCCTAGTGGCCAGCTGTCTGGGCCTCCCACCTTCCCCCCCGACCCTGAGTATTTTTCACTTGTTTAAAAAAAAAAAAAAAGGGGGGGGAGAATATGAAAGAACAGAAGGAAGGGGGAAGCCTTTACCCTAGTCTACTCGGGTACCTCACATAGCGACCCCTGTAGAGCCTCACGGAGGGCCTCTCTCCACATGGTGGACCCCGGCCCCCTCCCACAGCGGGCCTCGGCTCCTCCAAAGAAAGAAAGAAACACGGCTTCCCCCACAACTCCTGCGATAGGGGTCCTCCCATATCACCCCTATTCTCAGGCACCCCCTCAGTTCCCTCCTGCCTCCTGGCCACGAGGGGGCAATCATCGGAGCTGGTGTTTGTTACATGGACAGAAAAAAAAAAAAAAAAAACGGATTATCGGCCCCCTCACAAGTTACCTTTCTCTCCTCTAATTCCAGATGGTCAAGGCAAAGAAGTGCTCCGCGTGCAGCGCCAACCTCCTCCCCCCAAACCCCAGGGCCCCTGTGCGTGGCCTGCCTTTTGGACGACGATCTTTCCTCAATGGAGAGGACCCCGCCTCCAGCTCCTTCCAACCCCGGTCCCAGCAGTTCAACGTGGGTAGACCCGGGCTCCTTGTTGATCCGGAACTAGCAGGCGGCAGTGGCCATGATGGAGAGCCAGCAAAACTTCATGCTCAAGATCATGGAGAAACTGGAGGCTCTCACACAACACAGAATGAGACCCACCAGCCCGGAACACCACCGGACGAGGGGTGCACCAGAGGAGCCGCCCAATCCTGAAGACTCCCGTCCCATCGCACCACCCGACGGATCGACAGAGGAAGGGGAGAAGGACGACACGGATGAAGAAGAGGAGGAGGAGGAGGAGACCGGATTGGACTCGGACATGGAGGACATGGACCTGCAAGCAACCCCGTCCTTGACCTCCAAACTGTGCTCCTTTGACACCATTCCCGGACTCATGAAGATCATCAAGGCCACCATGGGACTGTCCACTGAGGAGCCAGAAGAGGGCAAGCCGGAGTCAAAGCTCGATCCCATGATCCAGCTAAGACCCACGACCGTAGAGACATTCCCAGTATGCCCGGCCATTGAAGAAGTAGTTAACACAGAATGGCAGTCCCCCGATCCGGGGAGAATGCCAAACCGCAGGAACTTAAGCAGAATGTACCCGGTACAGAGCGACAAGGCCGATATTTGGTGCAAGGCACCTACCATTGATCCTCAAGTGGCAGTCCTGAGCAAAAAGACTGTGCTACCATGTGGCACCATAGCCCTCAAGGACCCCACGGACAAGAGAGTTGAGGACATGCTCAAGAGGGCCTTCGAGATCGAGGGAACCACGGCCAAGGTGATGACCACTGCCATCTACACCTCCCGGGCTCAGATTTGCTGGCTTGAGGAGCTCCAGGAGCAGACTATTCCTAAGTCTAGGGAGGCGGAACTACTAGAGTGCACCCTAGAGGCAGCCAAATACCTCGCTGACATGGCAGTGGATTCCCTACGCCTTCAGGCCAGGGCCGCCGCCATCATCAATCGGGCATGCAGAGCCTTGTGGCTAAAGCTCTGGGATGCCGACTCAGAATCAAAGACATTACTACAGAATTTACCACTGAAAGGGAACCATGTCTTTGGGGAGGGACTCCAGAACTATCTAAAACAGAGGGAGGAAGGTAGGGACCTCTTCAGGAATAGGTCAAAATCTCCCTATCTACCCTCCACAAGACGGAGATTCCGGCCCAGGATCAAGGGCCAAAACCGTAAAGAATCCTTTCTGCAGAGCCATTCCTTTCGGGGTAGGGGTTTCCCCTCCAGTTCCTGCAGCCACTCTTTTCAGAGTTACCAGTCCACCTCCTTCATACCCCGGGGACAAAAATCCTGAGGTCGAGGTAGAGGTTTCAGAGGAAAGCAGTGACTCTCAACCACCCGCCTACTGCGATCAGGTACCGTACCCACCGGTAGGACAGAGACTAGCCCTGTTCGCCCACCGCTGGTTGGCCACCACGTCGGACAAGTGGGTCCGGGACGTAGTGTCCAAGGGATACGCCATCGAATTATCCCATTCTCCGGTACCGCACCGATTCGTCTCGTCCCCACTCTCCAGAAGGACAGCTTCTCCTCACCAGGTTCAGCGGATTCTAGTGGAGCTAATACAGAACAGGGCCATTCAGCCCGTCCCAAGCCAGGAAGAAGGAATGGGCATGTACTCCATCTTCTTTCTGGTCCCCAAAAAATCAGGGGAACTAAGGCCCATCCTGGACCTAAAACTACTGAACCGACATGTGGTCCCCCATCGGTTCAAGATGGAGACCATCCGGTCCACCTTACAGGGCATCAGGGTGGGCGACTTCATGACATCCATCGATCTGAAGGACGCCTACCTCCACATCCCCATCATCAGAAGACACAGGCAGTTCCTCCGTTTCCACATTCTAGGACACCATTTCCAGTACAAGGCTCCCCTTCGCCTGTCGTGGCACCCAGGGTGTTCACCAAGGTCTCCATAACCCTGGTGGCCAGACTCAGGGAGCAGGGGCTGGACATCATCCCTTATTTGGACGATTGGCTCATCCGCGCCCGTTCCGAGGACCAGGCGCGAGCGCACACGGAACTCGCCTTACAGGCCCTCGAGTGTCACGGCTGGGTGGTGAATTGGGAAAAGAGCCACCTCCGCCCCACCCAACAGATAGAGCATCTCGGGGCCGTTATCAACTCGGCCAAAGGATGGGCAAAACCATCACCAGCCCGAGTCCAGAACTTACGGAACCTGGCGCGCGAGCTAAAGTCGCACCCCCACACCACGGTGGGGAAGGTGGCACAGCTCCTGGGCTGCATGGCCTCCTGCATCGACCTCATGCCCTGGGCCAGGTGGCACATGCGCCCACTACAGAACTATGTCCTATCTCACGGGGCGCCAAACAAGAACAACCTCCAGTGCACGGTACCACTGCCCGTAGCAGTAAGATCGTCCCTGGGCTGGTGGACAGCACTGGAGAATCTGACCAGGGGAGTTCCCTTGGAGGCTCCTCGCCTGATCCCTATAGAGACGGACGCAAGTCTCTCCGGCTGGGGGGCCTGCTTAGGGGACGCCTCAGCACAGGGAACGTGGTCCCCAGCGGAGACTCAACTCTCCATCAACGTCCTGGAGATGAGAGTAGTATTCCACGCCCTGCAGGCATTCAGTCATCTCATCCGGGGACATTCGGTCCTAATCAAGTCCGACAATCGCGTGACGGTGGCTTACATCGCGAAACAGGGGGGAACCAGGAGCAGGGCTATGTCAAGGGAAACCACAAGGGTGATGAGCTGGGCGCAGACTCACCTATCACACCTGGGAGCAGTGCACTTAGCAGGAAAACTAAACGTCAGGGCGGATTGGTTCAGCAAGCAACTAATCCACCCGGGCGAATGGCAATTGCACCCGGCTCTGTTTCAGACAATCCAGGCAGCGTGGGGACCCGTGTCCCAAGACCTAATGGCGTCGCGGGACAACGCCCAAGTCAACACGTACTACTCCCGGTTCAGAGACGCCCATTCACAGGGCACGGACGCCCTGTCACAAGCCTGGACACGGGAGTACGCGTACGTGTTCCCGCCGCTACCCCTACTCCCACAAGTTCTAACCAAGATCTGCGAATCACGGGTCACCATCATTCTGGTGGCACCCTACTGGCCATGCAGATCTTGGTTTGCAGTGATCAGAGAGATGTCGCTAGCCAGCTTCCGGATTCCCGTCCAACTGGACATGCTGTCGCAGGGGCCGGTGCTCCACCCGTCCCCTCGGACCCTAAAGCTCACGGCTTGGCTCCTGAGAGGGAACGATTGACGGCGACGGGCTATCACGAGTCGGTCATCAGTACACTGCTCCAGTCCAGACGGATATCCACCATGTCCACGTACGAGAGGCAATGGGCCATCTTCTCGCAGTGGTGCCGCTTGAGGGGGTCGGTACCAGAACAGGCCGACCTGCCTACCATCCTCCTGTTCTTGCAACAAGGAGTGGACAAGGGGCTAGCCCCATCCTCCCTAAAGGTGCAGCTGGCGGCCATTGGGGCGGCCAGAGGGCTCATAGAAGGGCACCCACCGGGAGCTCACCCGGACACCATACGTTTCTTGAGAGCGGTAGAGCTCCTGCATCCCAGGACCAGACCGACCATCGCTCCATGGGACCTACCTCTGGTGCTGGGCTCTCTAAAAGCCTCCCCCTATGAGCCACTCCTGGAGGCAGATCTCTTCTGGTCGGCCTAAGAGACCGCTTCCTCGTGGGCCATATGTTCGGCCAGAAGAATCGGGAGCCCGCGCCCTGTCGTGGCGCAGAACTACGCACCACCTTCACCCCACAGGGGTCAGGGCTGACTACAGTGCCGGGCGCTCCAACCTAAGGTCTCGACCAAGTTCCACGGGGAGCAACCCATCGACCTGCCTACCCTGTCCCGAGACAGTGCTCAGGGCGAGGGCGGAGTCCCCGACTCTCTGGACGTCGGGTCGACTCTCTCGGTCTATCTGGCCAGGACTAGCCCCATCCGTAAAACGGAGAGGCTGTTCATCGTCTCAAAGGGCCGGAGGAGGGGGCTTGCGGCCTCCAAGACCACGATCGCAGGTTGGCTCGTCCAGCATGCCTACTCAGCGAATCAGTTGACCCCACCGCAGGGGATCAGAGCTCACTCCACCAGGGTGGTCGCCACGTCTTGGGCAGAGAGAGCATCGGTATCTCCTGAAGATATCTGCAGAGCGGCCACATGGAGCTCCTTGCACACCTTCGCCAGGCACTACAGGCTGGAACAACTGCGGGACTTCAGGGCTACCTTCGCTACCCAGGTCCTAGCAGCAGCCCCTTCATCAGGACACTCCGAATCACCCATCTCCCACCCAGAGTGCTAACTGCTTCTTATCTCCCATGAGGTAATGTCTGGAGTGCCATGGATGCCAACCAATCACAATGGGTGTTTACTCACCTGGTAAAGGTGATTGTGTTGGTTGGCATCCATGGCACTCCATGGCCCTCCCTCGGGAGCGTTCGGAGCGTCCACCATTAGGGCAATCGGGAGGTCCCTACTCTCTCCGGGCATCGGGGGGGGGATTTGCCAATACCACTAAGTTAAGTTGAACCACTGGTTCGAGTTAGAATGTATATAATAGGAAATAAACGCAGGCTTCTGGCCTTTCCTTTGTAACATGTCGCGGTGGACCTTTTCCTTGTGCGTCACCTACTATACACTGTTTGGTTTTGGTTGTCTATTGTACTAACTAGCTTCCTTTCAGCTATGGAAGATTCAAACTGGACAGCAGGGGTTCCTGGGACCTGGATATACTGGAAATCTGATCTGGGTCATGTGCATCATTAGCCGATCAGGTGGGCTGTAACCCATGAGGTAATGTCTGGAGTGCCATGGATGCCAACCAACACAATCACCTTTACCAGGTGAGTAAACACCCATTTCCCCTAGTAAGCAAGCGAGGACAGGAGGGAGATTTTTTTGTGGTCAGCAAAGAAACACCATAAATTACAATGCTAAGTACTGTAGTACTTCATTTTTTAAGTTATGCATATGTGTGTAACAAAAGTATTAGGAGGACAAAAAACATTTAATTCTTATGTTTATAAATTTAAGACAGTTTTATTTTTAGGGCCTAGTTAAAGGTTTTTAGTGAGTAAAGGTGATACCCACATTTGTGATGGCAGTCAGGAATGGCTGGTAGTACTGATTTTTTTGTGAAGAGGCTACAGGACCTTCTTCCAGTGCTGTCGTCATGGGATATCAGCACTGGGTTCCGAGCTCCTCAACCAATCAGATTACTAGATTTATAGCCATATTATAATTTCACTTAATTGTCCAATAAAAACATTCCAGGGGTTAGCACTTCAAAAGCAGATGATCATGTATTCTTAGATCCCTGTACCATGACGGTTTTGCACTGTACAAATTCAGCAGATTCAAACAAGCATTCAAAAACAGTCAGAAAGTCCCACATCTAAGGTAGTTAGTAGTCCAAATATAAAACTGAAGAAACTGATAGCTTAACCACAGTGTGGAAATTCAGCAAAAGCAAAGGGTTCAAACATATTGTGCAAATCCGGCAAATATCCTCATAAACAAAAATTCTAGATGAGCAGCTCAAAAGTCATGTGCAAACAAAGGATCTAAATATGATAAATACAGTTTCTGAGTAGTATATAATCTGTTGCCAGTTGATTCTAGTCCTTATGCGAACAGCATACTTTAAAAGCCCATTGCACAGAGGCAGCTCAAGGTGCTTCATGAACAGATACTGTACCACAGCAGCTAATGTGTGTACTATGATACAGTTGATTAAGGAAAAAGCACCAATAATTACATTTGAGCTTGACAAAAGCACAAAATTAAAAATGAATACTGGGAATATACCTCCTTCTGCTTGAATTTACCAAGTTATGTGCTTTGTCATATTGGAGATATAAAAATGTTGACCATAAGTGTATGGGAGGGAGGCCAAATTATAAACTGTTCAAATTTGAAGTAGAAAGCATTCGTGGTAGATCAATATAGGCCAGGGGGATACACCTCCTGTCTTGTCTGGATATATAAGGCTATTGAGCATTACTCCAAAATAAATTGCACTGTATTTACGTCAGATATAGCTGATCAGTGAAACAGTACTAATACAGGCAAGATTAAGTTCATAAAGGTATCATTCAGCTTTTTGAAAAGCTACAACATTAATAGGCTGTGGTTGTAATGTTGCTCATTCAGATCATGTACACACTGATTACTTTCACTGTAACTAAGCTCAGAGGATTTGTTATGCTAGTCATAAAGTCGCTTGTAACACCACATTGTGCTGAGTAAAATGCCATGTATTTCTAAGTGCGTGCAGTAAAAGTTAATGCTGTAACTGAGAGCCTGGAAATAAATACTGGAGCAGTCTCAAAAGGAATAGATAACTGTTTTCACCTGGAAAGGCAATAACTTACTGCAGCAAATAGTTTGACATTGCAATTCCAAGTCTAAAGCAGTTATTTATCTTACCGAAACACCCAAACCGGTTCCCATTTGAGACACCTGGGAAGTCATAAGTATCAGCTGTGATCTGTAGCCAGATAGCCACAGATTTGACACTCCCAGTGATACATCTGATGGTTTGACTAAATTTGAAGGAGTAAGTGGAAGGTCGTAGTAAAAAGCAGCGATTACAGAGCTGCAAAGGGTCTGCCACTCACCATGCAGGTAGACTCATCAAGTGTGCCAAAACATAAAGATGTATAACGTGGTGATGTTTCAGGGAGTAAGTCTTCCTCAGACCACCAAGATAAAAAATAACTGATTTAGAGTTAGAATTACAACTTCAAACTATTTGTCTCAATATTTATTTCCAGGCTCTCAGTTACAGCATAGTTTGGCTACCTGGGGGAATGGGGTGACTGGGTAGATGCACATAGGTTGGCTACCTGGGGGAATGGGGTGACTGGGTAGATGCGCATAGGTTGGTTACCTGGGGGAATGGGGTGACTGGGTAGATGCGCATAGGTTGGTTAACTGGGGGAATGATGTGACTGGGTAGATGCCCGGCTAGTCCACTCATGGTGTTGCCACCACCATCATGGCGAGCATGCCCAGAGGCCCTGGCTTAGACTATGTAGGAGGACGGTGGGTTGGGTGTGGTAATCAATGATGAAGATATTCTAGAAGATCAATTGGTCAGTTGGACCAGAAGCAGGACAGGCAGGTGGCTGGGTATGTAGTTTGCTTAGGTGAGCAGCGAGATTGGTAAACTTTAAGTTGAAAGCTAGGGTGACTTCAACAGGATCAGTTAGAGTACCAGAAGGAGCACAGAGATGGATTATAGAGTTACAGGTGCGAGGGTTTAGTAGGGAACTGATAACACCCCAGAAGATATTAGGATCCCCAAGGATATCCCTTTGTTGTGTGCAGAGAAAGCTGCGCTTCTGAATCTGTGTGGTTTGCGTGCACCAGTTTCTAAGGCACCTGTATTCATTCCAAAGAGTGGAGGAGGGGCCTCTTTTGTGGCAGCCCACTTTTTGTCCCTATCCTTCATCGTGGCCAGGAGTTCTTTCAAGATCCAACAAATACAGCCACCCCTAATTCTTCGGGTAGTGAGTGGGAAGTGCTGGTCCTAAATACATAGTAGGGGATTGCTGAAAAGTGGACTGCTGTTACATCCGATAGGGAGTAAAGAGCTGCCAAGTTTACTGCCCTTACATCCTCAAAGAGGGTGGTGGTAACAGGGCAATTAACACTTGGAAACGAGATGTGTTTGAGGGTGGACTTGGTCTTGGTGGCCCAGATGATGTACTTTACATGGGGGAGTGATCACTAATGGAGGTGGCCAGAGCCCTGTACAGGAGTATCTGGTCCACCCTGTTTGAGATCCTCCAATCTAGAAGGGAATGGTTTTGTGTAAGAGTGTTGTGCCTGGAAGGGACAGTGATGACTTGAGCCATATTTTGCCATTTAATAGGTTTGAGTAGTCATTTTCTAGAGTGCTTAGCCAATTAAGGTTAAAATCCCCATGGAGAATAGTATCCCTGGGAGGGGAGAGGTTGCCCAGGCCTACCAGGTGGTTAACAAGACCTGGAGTGCCCCACTGGGGGACTGTAGCAGCAACCCACATAAATCTTTTTTGCAGAGCCTAAGGTCAGCTCAGCTATGAGCCATTCACTAGGGGATATAGGGTCAAAGAGAAAGACAGAGGAGGCAGAGAGGGGTTCACTGAAATAAAGTGCCACACCCCTACCTTTCCTTTTGCCTGGTCTATCCTGGCATAGCAAGGAGTACACCAGAAGGTAGTAGGCAGCACTGAGGATATGGGGCTTTAGTCACATTTCAGAGAGACTGAGGACATGGGGTTTGTAGAGGGCTACCCAGACTTCTAGGTCAGGAAATTTTGATGGGGGGCTGCATAGATAAATATGGGCAATTTTCAGTCCAAGGGAGCTAGCTCACATACTGTTGGAGTGAGCCGTGGGTATATGTGGAGGGCCAGGGTTGCTTTCTATGTCTCCCGCTAGCACCAGCAGAGATCAGGTGAGGTTGTAGGGGCAAGGCAGAGAGGAGGGTACAAAAGATAGGGTGTACAGAAAGAAGCCAAGTTGGCTATGCTCAAGGTTCATGGGGAGTGCATGGAATAGGAAGCCCATAGGAGTGAGTTCTCATCTGTTAATGCAAGGGAGGCAGGCTCAGATCAGAAGACAGGGATGTAGGAGGAGAGGCATTCTTGGTCTAAGGCAAGTACTGAGGCATTGAAGTCAGTAGTTAGCAGAGAGCATAGCAGAAAGGCTGCCAGTAGAGGCAGCATAGCTTGTTTCATTTTGTGAGCCATAGGTAAAGTTCCCCTGTTGCAGCAGAAAGGCGATGGCGGACAAGAAGTAAATTCCCTCTGTGGTTTACCAAAGGCTTGTGAAATCTTGAACATTATAGCAGGGATTCAAATTAAACTGGACTGAAAGAAGCTGCTGTAGCAGGGTTAACAGTTTTAGTATGCCTAGGATCTTTACAAAAAAAGAACCATCTTGTTGCATATTCCAGCTGTGACTGCTTTCACTAATCCCGTCACTCCGACAGGGGCTTGGTGCCACATACTCTCCTCCCAGGGCAACCCTTAGATAGCCCAAAGTTTTCTGCTCTTGGTTCCTAATGTCCTTGGCCTTCCTAAGCAATGGTTATCCACTCCTCTAATATATCTCCCTCCAGTCCTCCCTTTAGCTTCTCCCCAATTTTCATCCCTAAAAGTGTCTGACACCTGGACCTGTTTCCACAACTTGTAAATATATCCTCTGCCCCCCTACCCCTTATGAAGAAGCCTCTCTGGCTGATGTATTCTCCTTCCCCTATGTAACTCTTCCTATCTATTATGTATGTCAGCCTGTCTTACCTAACCTAACCTTACCTAACTCCTTTACTACCCCTCACTCTCTTGCTTCTAATTGTATTTTTACATATATTGTACAATGCCAGCTTGATGTCTTGTTACCTTACTTGCCTAATTTTAACATTGCATGTGCAGTTTACTTCGTATTTAATTCTTGTTGCTTAACAGCAATCACTTATGTTTACACTGTCTGTCTAACTCTGACATGGAATCTATGTAATGATCTTGTTCTCAAAAGGTGTTAATCCGAGATCATAATAAATAAATAAATAGGATCTCTTTTAACCTAATTAAGTAAACAATCTGGCATCCTCCACAGGCAATACAGTATAGGCTGCAAATGGAAAAGCTGGCACTTTGTCACACGATCACAAATTGGGGGAAGGGGGGGTGCCGTGCAGCGGCAGTAGGTAGAGCTCAGCAAGGACTTGAGCTATTGAGAGGAAGCAAGCTCTCTCTTTTCCATATTTTTCTAAAGCAAGCTCTCTATTTTCTATATTTATCTAACAACAACAAGCAAGCTCTCTGTTTTTTACTCTAATTTTGTTATTATCGAACTAAGGCTTATGATTCATACAGCAAATCAGATGGAAGTTGCAATTCCAAAGGCAGCATCAATTCAAAAAGCAGCTTTGATGTAAAAAAGAAGCTTTGATTTAAAAAGGCCCCCAATTCAAAATTATTAACTCAGGGGGAAGCTTCAATTCAGATTGCTGTAACCCCCTCTGTAACCTCACTGTGAACAAGTTTAGTTGAAGATGCTTGAATGTAACCAGTTTGAAGAACTTGTATGAAACAAGTTTGTTGTTGTAAATCTTTGAAACTCAATAAAAAGATTAACTGTAAAAAAAAGTTAAAATGAGCAGCTCAGTTCAAATTTAAAAGTTAAAACGAGCAGCTCTGATTCCAATTAAAAGTTAATAAGAGCAGCTCCAGTTCAATTTAGAAGTTAAGACGAGCAGTTCTCTAACTTTTTGAATTCCCAAAAAAGGCGCCAAGTTCAGAATACACCTGCAGGGCGCTTTGTCCGTTGGGGCTCTGTGTGCATTCCTGTGCAGGCTGTTGGTGGGCAGGGAGCAACTCTGGCAGCTACGGCCACGAGTGGGAAATGTATGGGGGGGAAGGACATTGTGGAGGCTGTTGGCGGGCAGGGAGCAGCTCCACCGGGTACAGCCACGGGTGGGAAATGCCCGGGAGGTAAGGAGGAGACTGTGCAAGCTGTTGGTGGTTGGGGAGCAGCTCCGACGGCTACGGCTGCAGGTGGGAAATGCTTGGGGGGGGTGAGGAGGAGACCATGCAGGCCGCTGGTGGGCAGGGAGCAACTCTGGCCGCTACAGGCATGTGTGGGAAATGCCCAGGCAGGTGAGGAGGAGACTGTGCAGGCTGTTGGCAGGTGGGAAGCAGCTCCTGCGGCTATGGCATCAGGTGGGAAATGCCCTGGGGGAGTGAGGAAGAGACTGTGCATGCTGTTGGTGGGTGGGGAGCAGCTACAGCAGCTATGGCCACAGGTGGGAAATGCCCAGGGGGGAGGAGACTGTACAGGCTGTTGACAGGCTGGGAGCAAAAAAGAATTTACAAAAAAAAAATCTGCTCTTCAGGACCCTTGTCCTAGTGTGTTTTTTCTCCTGTCCAATCAATATGTCAGAGTACACTGTATGACACCTACATAGTGCCTTTGATGTCTCCTCGAAGGGTCCAGACCAGGAAGGGATGACAACAGAGCCATCACTGGGTACTTTGTGGACTCCCAATGGCAGGGCTGCCAGACTGTGGCCTGTGTAGGAACCAGTGTCAAGTGCCTGGAGCATCTCCACCAAGAATCGCTGAAACAGAGAGTACTCAGCAGCCAAGCACATGTGGGAAGGTGATTCATTGTCCTCTAAGGAGGCCACTGATGGAGATGAGGCACTGAACCCAGAAGGTGTTGGTGCTGGGGAGAAGGTCCGGAACTGGGTCCTGTCAGAGTCGATGTGGAATTTATCTAAGTCACCAATAAACTCTATGTGTTGCTCCCATGCTAGTGGCCCCTTAGGACCTATGTATGCAGGCAACCTTTCTAAAAAGCAGGGAAGCCCCAGGAGGGATGAAGCTCAGGGTCTCAAAGGCCTCTGCCTGGGCTACGGAACTGTACAGAGGGCCTTATCCCAGGGGAGGGCCTACCAGAGTCACCTAAAAGGGCTCCTCCTACATCAGAGGAGTGACCCAATTGATGCCTGTGGGGGGATTTTCCCAGGTGAGGAGAGTGGGGCCATATAGTCCCTGTAGGGTGGCCCCAGTCCCCACTGGTATTGGATCTACCTAGTAACTTTGGGGAGAGCTCCAACTGTAGGCTGCCATCTGACTCCAAGTAGCAGCCAGGCTCAGAGTCAATGATGTCCTTGGAGATGGATTCATCCCCCTCACTGTGGCTGGAACTGCCCTTAGTACCAGGCTCAGCATAGTCCCCATTATCGACCCCAAAGCCATCTCCAACCCAGGTACCAGTATCAGCACTAGGGCCAGGGATGACACCATCACTGGTGTTATGCCCAGTGCCAGGCCAGGACTGCCACCACCCATGGGCACTGCCGTGTGAATTCATGGGACCAGCATTGTCATCCCCCTCAGTACCACTAATTATTCCAGAGAAAGGGCAACCTCCCTCTTGGCAACTGAACACACAACAGCCCGGTGTCGGCCCCTCCCTCGACACAGAGACCATTGTCAGAAGGGGGCCCAGTGCCATGTCCAGTGCCACTCAACTAATCATCACCGTAAATGGTGACAACAGCACAGGTGCCCCAGATGACAATGATGTGTCCACTGGTGTAGACAAAGTATACAGTCTGCTGCTCAGGGCAAGCAGACTGTGGGAGTATGCAGCAAGTAGCCCAGAAGGAGCCAGCTGTCCATCAGACCCACCCACCTGGCCCTCCGATGCCTCAGCAGAGTGAGACCAAGAAGAACCCTGTACTTGCTTAGAACCAGAGGTCCCAGGAAAAGGCCAGGGGAAAGGCTTAGTGACCATGCCTTGGCTGCATATGTGTGGTGCCTACTTCCAAAGGTAAGTGTCAGACAACCACACCTCATTGTGCGGATCTCTATGGTATGGCTGTCCAAAGAGAAGCAGGCATTGCACACATCCATGTCGTGCTAGAAGCCAAGGCAGGCTGCACAGCAATGATGCCGGTTCGTCTCAACCTGTTGCTTCTCACGGGGGCATCAACACATGATGGGAGGCTAACAGATTTTCTTTGTCTTCCTAGCCCCCTTCGTCTCAGACTTCAGCATCATGAACAAGTAAATTAACAAAGCAAGAATGCACCATGAAGAAAAACAAGGTAATGTCACAGTTAAAATGATGACTACAGACTCAATGAGGTGCTCTCACTCTCACAGTGTGCACTCAATGGTGGGAAGAACACAACTGAGGAACATGAGGGAGCCAGTGATGGCTAGTGGTTCACATGCGGCACCACATGAGGTGAGCATGCACCATGTTCAGTAACTGATGCCATCTCCCTCCCTGAAAAAAATGTGCTCCCATGGGGTCCTAGTGCCTCTGACCCCAGACCTATAAGTGGGAATCAAAGGTGAAGATTAATTCCTGGAAGACCTGGTGATCTGCCATTGTATTTTAGTACAGGTTTGCCAACCACTGCTCAAGGGTGTGAAATTTATCCAATGAACTGCACCAGTCTCCCCTAAACCTCAGGAAACCTTTTTCTGGTTACCCTACTTCCACAACTGGAGAAGAAGGTGAGATCCACAGAGATCATCTCAACTAAGTGAGGTACATGACGTCATCTGAATAAGCCACTCACAATCTCACCTAGCCCACCATTCTCTTTATTGGCGGAGACAGAGTTTCATTCCCCCTCAGTAATCCTCCACACTATACTTGCCTGCAATAAAGCTCCCTGGTATGCCAAGGGGCTGTGTTTTTTTTTTCAACTTTGTTTTGCTCCGGTCACCAGCTGCCAGGAACTCCCTCAGGCAAGACACCCCTCGAGCGGCTACTACTGCCTTGCCTGAATCTCTCCGACCAGGAAATCAGGGAGAGAATCCTCTCCCACCATGGCCTCAGACAGAGGAGAGCTGGTTGGGTGGGGACTGGTGATGGCTGTGTGCCATTCCCTCAGTGTTTGTCATCGTCTGCCTAGCAGCCGGTGTTTTCCATCTTGTTTTCACCCACAGGAGAGGTGCAATTATGTCAGCATGCCAAGTCATGCGCTCCTGCATGACTCACATAGGCCTCCATCTCCTCCTGAACCCCTCTCGAGTGATCTCAGCTGCAGAGGCTCCCAGTCACTACTGGAAACCACAGAACCCCTCCCCAGGAGAGGAGAGCTTGCCAACAGCTGCTCAGTCCTGCACCTCCCTCTCCCCTGGCCAACACCCAATGACCTGAGCTTGCTCCCGTACCTGGGTCGCCGGTGTGGCGTCCACTGCCTCAACCCTAAGCACCACTGGGCCAACCCCCAAGAGGCTGTGCTGCGGTAGAAAGTCATACCCACTCAACCTAGAGGACCGCATCCTGTAGGAATCTTGATCTTTCTTTTGCTGGATTGCAGAAATGTTCCATGTTTGTGAGAGGAGCTTGTATCGCTGGCATGGTAAACGGTACCCCAGTCAACAGACCAGTGTACTGTATTCCTTTTTCATTAATATTGTTGTTTTGATTAGGTTCCCCCCATTTGGGTCTTCCTGTGCCCCACTTTAATGTTGGGATCAACTGTTTGCACCCTTTCTTTGGGCATGTGGACGAATGAGCAGCTGCCCTCACAGCTGACAAATTCTGCTTCAAAATTGGCAGCAGGTTTCCACAAATGACAGGCATTCCACTCCCACTGTGAGCTCCACAATGTGCCTGGCACCATGCCAATTCCAGTGTGGGATTCTTGGACTCACATGAGACTCCCAGTCTCCTACGTGGCAGCCCAACACACTGCCACCTTGCCGGCCCTTATGTATTATTCTTTTATGATTTTGATAAGGTGTGAAATGGTATGACAAAGAATTACATAGTTACTTTCTACACAGAGGAACCATAAGAGTCCATTTAAAGAAAATCTCTAAGCATTTAACTTCAAGGGATGCAGATATAATTTGGGATTTAATAAAGGACCCACAGCACTGATGGCAGCACTCCATTTGAGAACAGAGGACTGATGCCCTTACTACAAAGGATGAGGAACTGCTGGTCTTCAGCAGAGGTATAGGACATATTTGGCCTCAGATAAGAGGCTTTTCAGGGAGCTTTTTACCTCACATTTTTTATGTAGTATTGGGTGGTATACAAAATGCACAGCCATAGTGAAGGACTCCAGACCATGCAAGTATTGTAGTGGTACATCATGGAATTAGCATACATTATGCTGTGCTACTTGCCGGTCTACTGATTTCAGTGTTAGTGGACATCTACACTAACCAACATATGCTACTTGGCGTTAGTTGGTATGCCTGTGTTTTTTTTATCTGCGTTGGGGGCACCATGCTCCCCCCGACCATGGTGTTCAAATTAACACGAGGACGTGTGGAGGGCAAAGCCCCCCCAACTCAAATTGATAGGGGAAAAAACAGAACCATACCAAGTAACCTCTAGTTTCAGTAGCATAACTAGCAAAAGTGGGTCCGTAGATCTCCACTAATACTAAAATCAGCACAGTGGAGCGATAAGAGTAGGGTTGAGAGTGCATGGAGAGAATGTAAGAGCAAGGTGTAGAGTGTAGCATTGTTTACAAAATAGCATAATTGGGTCCCGAGTGCTCCACTATCACCAAATCCAATTCTGTCCACCCCTCGTCCCTCCGTTTTCTCTTATCTTCAACTATTCCTGTCTTAGGACTCTTCCATTTCCATTCATTTTATTTTGTCTGCTGTTTTGCAGATTTTCCTGCACATGGGAAGAAGCTGCATGATTGACAGTGCTGGAAACTGTTTCGAACAGAAAGTGCTGTTGCCAGCATCATCACAGCCCATCAGTATAATCCCACAGTGGTGGCCTGAAGCTTAGGGTCAAAGCATCAGCACTTTGGATCAATACAGCAGTTTGCTGTGCGTCTCCCAGGAGATCTTTTTGACCCTGACAAGGCTACAAAATGTGTATTTGATCTCTGACTGCAGAGCACCGAGTTCAAGCACAAAATCAGTACTGCCCTCACATCCTACCAGTCAGTGATGAGCACAGTTCAGTAAATGAAGAAAAGATGCCGCAGAAGGAATGCTGAAGGAGGTCAGGACAGTAGATAACTGAATAATCTATGCATGGGCCCTGCAGGGTAAAGTCTTCTCTGCTGTGAAAATAGAGTAATTCTTAAGGGTAAGAGGACATAGGCAGTGTTGCCCAATGGTACTGTATCTACAACACTATAAGGAATTACCCAACAATCCAGTCCAATGGGGCAGGCACAGAATGCATTTTATTTCTGTTCTATTAACCTTGTCCCAGACGTACACGAGATATTTTGTTTTTGTCTTCCTTCATGTGGCTTGAACAAATTATTAAGAAATAATCAATTTACTCTGCTAAATAGGGTCTGGAGTGCCATCCAGTGGCATTTCTCTTTCCTACTGAGCAGGGTCAAGTGTGCCTTCCAGCAGGTTTGACCTTCCCTGATGAGTGTGACCCAGTGTATTGTCAGGAGTCTTTAATGTACCCCACTGAGTGGGGAGAGAGAGAGAGAAACATCCTGTACATGGATTTCAGTAAGGCCTTTGAGTCTCCTCCCCAAAGGAAGCTGGAGGTCCTGGGGGAGAGGGTAAACTGGTTATGTGGGTTAGAGACTGGCTGTAGGATAGAAGTCACAGGGTGGTGATGGTTGGATGTAGTTCTCAGGGGCTAGGCCAGTCACTAGTGGGATCCCACAGGGCTCAATGATCAGTTTAGTGTTGTTTTACATCTTCATCAGCGATACCACAGACAGGGTAAAAGGTAAAATATGCCAGTTTACAAATGACACAAAGCTCTGCGGAAGAGGTACACATGGAGGAGGGGAGCCAGGACCTCGAGGAAGGCCTGGCTAAGCTACAGAAATGGTCATGTATTTGGCCTCTAGGATTCAACACCAAAGAGTTTAGGGTAATGCACTTGGGGCTGAGCAACCCGGAGACCAAGTACTGGCTGGGTGGTGTGCGGGTTACCTAGTCAGAGGAGGAGAAGGCTTGGGAGTGACTGTCATGAATGACATGAAGCACTCGGTACACTGCAGGAAACATAGAACCTGATGGCAGATAAGGACCGCTTGGCCACTTAGTCTGCCAAAGCGAATCGGATACTGGGCTGCATAGCCAGGGGTATAACCAGCAGGAAAGTGGAGGTCATTCTGCCACTGTACAGATCCCTAGTTCAGCCACATCTGGAGCACAGTGTGCAGTATTGGTGCCCTTACTTAAAGAAATACATCAAACTGCTGGAAACAGTCCAGAGAAGGGCAACCAAAATGATCCAGGGACAGCAAGGCAGAACATATGAAGAGAGACTCAGAACCCTCAACACATACTCACTGGAGGATAGAAGAGAGCGGGGAGACATGACTGAAACCTTCAACTACAATAAAGGTTTCAACAGGGTCAGCCCTGAGGTTCTGTTCAACCTTAATGGGAATAGGATCACCAGGGTGCACTGCTTCACGTTCAACCTTAATGGAAATAGGATCACCAGGGTGCACTGCTTCAAGGTTGTGGGGGGAAGATTCAGGAGGGAAATGAGAAGACAATATTTCATAGAGAGGGTGGTGGCTAAGTGGAATGAGTTCCTGAAGGAAGTGGTCTCCTGAACACAGTGGACAACTTCAGGAGAGATTGGGACAGAGTAATGGGGAAAGTTGCATGTGGGGGAAGGAGTGTGGAGGGGAGGATTTCGGCAGGGAGGGAGGAGTAGATAAGGGGGAGTGACAGATCCCTAAGTAGACACTGATGGATCTGCAAAATCGAGTAGATATGATAAGACTGCAAGGCCTTTTCCTGCTTACTCATTTGTATGTTTGTATGTATCCCTTCTCCGGCGCTATCAACACACTGCATACAGTTTGGCAGGCATATATATGTCTGATTTGTCATCAAAACTTTCCTGTCCTTCATGAAACTGGTGTAACTGGCACTGAATGGCATGGATTTTAAGGGCAAAATAATCTCAAACATGAAAACTTCTGACTGTTTCTCCTTTACAAAATACTTATTACCTAAAGCCACTTGTTCTAACAACTTCCTAAGATGATATTACCATTGTTTAAAGCGGAGTCCTTGATTTTAGTTCAGATTTACGTTTTTTTCCTTGACCACTGACAGGACTTCCTTCTGCCTTACAATCCCCTGCCCATCACAGTACACACTTCTGGCCAGCTGCTTTTCTCCAAGCATGACCAGTGGCCCTCCAGAATGCTGTAGCTTGCCCCCTGCAGTGGGGCCTGATTGCTATTGCCCATGAATAGGTCAGGAGACTGACTCAAGCAGGAGGAGATGAGGTTGGTGGAAGAGAGAGGAGCCTAGGGACCAGCCCATTAGGACATGGGGGTTGTTATCCTGCTGCAGGTTGCCAGTGGGGATTGGGACACTGAACTCAAGAAGGGGATATCAGTAGTATTGTTTAACAGCAAATGTGGGTGAGTGCTCATTCACTTCTTGACGATTTCTCTATGGGCACAGAAACTACAGGCAAAAGTCAAGCAGGGCAGATTCAATGTGTACACCGTCATCAAGGTGGACCATGTTCTCCACATCACTTGATGGAAAAGGGCAGTGACTTCCCTGAGTGGAAGGGGGAGTGCATCTTGCAACTACCACTTGGTTACCTGACATTGGGGGAGATGGTTCTCACTACTATGCACAGGGTGTTAATTGGGGCTTGACCATGAACTGGGACAAGCCACAACCTTCTGGGACATGTCTTCCAGGACAAGCACTCCCAAAGCAGCAAGTAATGGGCTGGGGAGTGGGGGGGGGGGGTTACTCTCAGGGCTGTGCTACAGACATGGTGTTGGAACCTCAGCCAGTTTGACAGGCCCACATTTAGATGCACTGTCAACTTTTAAGGGGAAAAAGAGCATCCTTTTAATTTCTAAGTCCCCCTTTTTTAAAAAGTGGCAATGGAAATAAAATATTTCCACCAGTTTTGG
This sequence comes from Neoceratodus forsteri, assembly GCA_016271365.2. NCBI lineage: Eukaryota > Metazoa > Chordata > Ceratodontiformes > Ceratodontidae > Neoceratodus > Neoceratodus forsteri. The sequence continues at coordinate 1,307,476,670 of CM057449.1, forward strand.
ACTTGGCTTTCACAACAATGTGTGGGACTTTTGTTTTTATGATAGTTTATTGGATTTATAAATACTTCCAAGATCATGTTAACAGAAGCCCTGAGATGCCCTACCATGCTGTTTTATTTTTCCCGCTGAGGAAGAGTCAATTATACAGCGGGGGAGCAGTGCTGTGACTATGGGGATCCGTGTTGTGACTGTTATGGGAGTGCTATGACTGTTGGGAGTGAGGCAATGCTGTGACTTCTTGGCTGGGGGCAGTGACTGTTGAGGGTCGGGGAAGACTTGAACTGGCTTGCATGGTATCAGGCAGGGGAAACCCCAGTCTACCTTAGGCTAAGTGGTCCCTCTTTGAGTGCCATTAGCAATGCCTCTCCAAATAGTGACTAATAGGACTCTCATTGCAACTAGAGGGGAGGGGTGCCTTGTGGTGCTTGCTTGACAGGGAGAGGTGGGTGGTAGAATAGTCGCGGATGAGAAGATAGGCTATACAGCAAACAAGGTAAAGCTAAAGAGGAAATGTAAGACAAGAAGAAAGAAAGAAAGAAAGAGAAAAAAAGGAAAAGAAAAAGAAAGAGAGAGAAAGAAAGTAATTAAAAGAAAAATGCAAGGAAAAATGATAAAGGATATGTATATATGGAAAGAGAGCAAAGGGGGGGAGAGGGAGAGAAAGAGACAGCGAGAGGGAAAGAGAGAGCATGTTAAAGGGCTGGTGACATGTTCAGGAGAACTTGAACAAAACCTAATATTTAGACACAGTCCAGCTTGTATTTCCCATTAGTGCTGTATTCCTCCTCCCAATTATTTATTACTGAGATCATCTGTACGAAAACAAGATCTTTGGTCCTGAAGAGTTTGTCTATTCCTGCTGCGTTCTCCCAATCTGAAGTCACGGAGTACTGCTTGTGAGATCATAGTTACTCCCATGGCAACAAATTGTGATGTCACAATAGAAGGATTATGACCTGCAGTAGGAAGTAAGCTATAGAGGCAGATGGACTCTAAAGGAACTTTAAGGAATAAAGATCATATATTTTTGCAAATTTCCTTAGTAATAAATAATGGGTAGGAGAAATATATAAAATATAAGTGGAATGCAGGCACAATTGTACCTAATTATTATACTTTTTAAAGTTTTCTTTGAGGCGTCAGTAGCTTTTTAAGAAAAACAGAGGGGTAAACTTTGGAAAGGTGGTTTTAAACCATCTAAAATGCTGGAAATTACGTATTATAGAACCCTATTTTTTTCTTTTTCTGGGAAACATCATTGACCCCTCTGTTTCAAAAGAAATCTCCCTTTTGCTCAAGTCCAAATGTTTTATGTATGTCTGAGAAGGGGGAGCAGAAGATGAAAAAATTACTCACCGTAGTAATGTTGTTTCTTCTCAGGGATCCGTTAATGTGATTTACAAAAAAGCATCACTCACCAGAGTGTAATGAATAGAACTTTATGCTAATTTTAGAACTTAGAATACAAGTTCAAATTCTGTGCTGTGGTCATGCCCCCTCCACACTGTTCTAATGTAAGATTTGTAGGGGGTGCTGTGACCACTAAAGAGCTCAATGGCTACCAAACTTTTTTTCAAATTCTTTAGAATTTTGAAGTACCAAACAAATTTAAAACAAACGTCATGTAAAATTTTAAATGATCACATTCTAAGAATTGCTGAGGAACTGCAATAAGGAATGCTCAAACAACCCTGAGATAATAACTGATTTCTGTGTGAACCTATTTTCTGGTTCTGGAAGGGTAGGTAGAGTCAGGGCTTTTAAGACTCACTGATGGTTCCCTGAGAAGAAAAACATTACTATGGTAATTTTTTTACTTCTAACAACAGAAATCCAGGCTGGCCCGGTGGCGCTGAGGGTTTAGGTGCTGCACGCCACGCCTCACGCAACACTAGCAACCCAGGTTCGGGAACGGACTCAGGTTGCCGGGAGTCGGTAAGGAAGGGAAGGGATTGAGCATCTGGAGGACTGCTCTCCCTTCCCTGGGGGAGGGATCTGGGTCTTGCTCTGCTCCTTAGTGGCCCCTGATGGAATTCGGGAGCTGAGCAGGGAACATACGGTGCCATAACAAGGGGGAGGAGTGGTGGTGGATGTCAGCACATAGTTGCCATGACATCATTGCACATCCACGCCCCTGTGAGGAAATCAATGAAAGAAACTCCCCAGAGGACCAGGGAGGCGACAAGGGCCCCAGGGACCTGGCTCACATCCACATTGCCTGATCATCACTCCGACGGTCCTGGGTGCCACCCACACAGGATGGACCCTCTAATTACAGAAAGAGCTGCCAGGTAGGTGAGGTGGGCCCTCTCCCAAGGGCTGGGAAGTCCTGGTGGGAGGGACCAAAGGAGGAGGAGGGTCTCGGCAGGCAGTAGAGGTCCAGACCAAGTGGGCACCTCTGAGAGATGCCCTGGGCTGACAGAGCAAAAATAGAGTATAAAAAAAAAAAAAAAAAGAACTCCATCAATGGTGCTTTATAAAAAAGCAGACTCCATAGAAGCACCTTGGAAGGATGAGTCCAGAACCTATTAAGGAAAAAGGTTCTGCAAGATAGCAGTTCAACAAAACTGGCATCCCTCCTGGACTGTATGTCCAGACAGTAGTGCTTTGTGAAGGTGTGTACTGCTTTCCATGTAGCTGATTAACAAATGTCTAGAAACGGCATGCCTCTTGTAGCTGCCATAGAGGCAAGGGTGCCCTTTGTGGGATGTGCCCTTAGGCCTGTGGGAAGTATTTATTTTACCAGCTTTTTCGTCACAGAACTGCATGCAGGAGACTATCCAATGAGAGACAGTTTTCCTAGCTGCTAGTTTACCATTGCCCACTTCTCCATAGGTAACTAAAAGCTGTGTGCACTGGAACCTGACATCCCTTGCCCGGTTCATGTAGTGACCTAGTGCTCTTTTAACATCCAGGCTATGCAATTTCTGTACACCTGTACTGGAATGTTCTGGGTACATCATAGGAAGGGTAACTTTTACAAGTGGCATTATGACACCACGTTAGGAAGAAAAAAATTACTCCCCGTAGTAATATGGTTTCTTTCAAGGTGTCCTTTAGCATCAATAACAATATGCAGTAAGCTGGCTGGGTTGAGCTGCCTTGGAGGTGGAGTTTATGATAATGAGTCAAATGAATTAGCCAATCAGAAGAGAGTTAGAGGGTGTGCTGAGTGGGGCTTGCCCAAAGGGCACCAGGATATTTTTGAAGATACAATGGGAACATGCCCATCTTAAATGTGAACCAACAGGATTTAAAAATCATGCAACAACATGAATAAGGAACAAAAGAAAAACATGTACACTTTGTTTAAATGCAGCTCAAAAGTTCAGCAACAAATTTGGCAACAATAAAGGAAGCAGAGTCCTCTTCGATTACGTCACTTGGGGAGGAAGGGTGGGAGCTTACTGATACTAAAGGACACCTTGGAAGAAATAATATTACTACGGTAATTTTTCCTTCTCACCCCAGGGGTCCTTTACCATCAGTAACATAATGCAGACCAAAAAGCGGTGCAGTTGGGAAGCGGGTACAGAACTTACTTAGGGAAAAAGCTCTACAGGACTGCCCTGCCAAATCTGGCATCAGATCTGGACTGTACATCCAGGCAATAATGTTTTGTGAATGTGTGTACAGTCTTCTATGTGGCTGCTTTTCAGACATCAAGTAAGAAAATATCCCTTGCAGCTACCACTGTGGCAGCAGTGCCTCTGGTAGAATGAGCCCTGAGGCCCTCAGGGTGCTGCTTACCAACCTTGTCATAACAGAACTGAATGCAAGAGACTATCCAGCGAGAGATAGTTCTTTTAGTGGCTGGCTTTCCTCTACCTACCTCCCCGTAGGTGAGGAAGAGCTGAGTGGCAGAGCCCCTTAACTGCTTGATGGATTCCAGGTAGTAAGATAGGGATCTCTTCACATTTAAACTGTGGAGTCTTTGTTCTCCTGGAGTGGATTTTTTAGTAAATAATACAGGAAGGGTAATAGGCTGATTAAGGTGAAATTCAGAGACCACCTTGGGCAGAACTTTCCTGATCATTCTGAGCTCTACCTTGTCCTTGTGAGGGATAATGTAGTTTGGTTCAGTACAGAGTGCCTGCAGCTCTGAAATCCTTCTTGCAGAGGTGATGGCCACTAAAAAGACTGTCTTCCAGGTGACATATTTTAAATGGGCTGTACCTATGGGCTTGAAAGGTGGCTCTATGAGCTTGGCAATGTACCAGTTGAGATCCCAAGGGAGAACAGGTTCCTTAATTGGGGGCTGCAGATGGAGGAGGCCTTTGAAGAATTTTTTGAAGACAGGGAGTGAAATGGTTGACTTGTCTTTACCTAAGGACAGTAAGTGGAAATTGCAGCCAGGTGATGTTTTAAAGAAGAGGCCTTTAGGCCTGAGGCCTGTAAGTGAACTAAATAATCTAAAAGACTGGGAACTGAGGCTTTGAGAAGATTTATGTGTTTCCTCTTGCACCAGAAGGAACATCTTCTCCACTTAGCTGCATACGTTTTTTTGGTACTAGGATTTTTTGGCCATCCTCAGGATTTTAAGGACCTGTTCTGAGTACTAAGAATCAGGGTATTCTAACTCCTTAACAGCCAAGCTTTGAGGTGAAGAGATTGCAGATTTGGATAGGTCACTCCTAGCTGTGGTGGAGTCAGGAGAGAGTGACTGAGAGGAAGCTGAATAGACTTGCTGTGCGACACAGCCACCAAGGTTGCCTCAGCCAATCCGGTGCCAACATGATTATTGTTGTTGACTGGGCCCTCAGCTTCAGCAACACTCTGTGAATCAGAGGAAATGGAGGGAAGGCATAAAAAAACTTGCCTTCCCAGTCCAAAGTTAAGGCATCTGTTGGAAGAGGCCCTAGTGCTGGGGGCCTGCAGCAGTACAGAGGAAGTTGATGGTTGAGGTGAGAGGCAACCAGATTTATTTCTGGTGTGCCCCACCTTCTGAATACTGTGGCAAGGATCTGTTTGTTCAGAGTCCATTCATTGTGCCCTTGGCTGATGCAGTTCAAAGCATCTGCCAGGGTAATGACCTTGCCTGGGAGGTGTATAGCTGAGAGGCTCACATCAAGAGAGTAAGCCAGAGACCATATTTTCATTGGCTCTGTGCATTACACTCCCGTCATGTCACTCCCTATATCTCGCTCCCATCCCAATTCACCCCCGTGTCATTTCGCTCCCGATCATTACGCTCCTGCTTAATAACTTCAGTGATGTGGGTTGAATAAACTCAGCAGTAGCAGTAGCTGTATAGAAAAATCAAAGTCACAGTCTTTTTTCTCTTGCCTGCTAAGAATGAACAACTGCTGGTGCCCGAGTTGGTGGTCTTTAACTGCCCTTGCTTTTGATTTGTTCCAGTTCCACCAACTACAGCTCAAGCACACGTGGAATTAGCAAAGGTGCTGCATGACCTGTTTGGCAAGGTGGGGTGAAGTTACGTTCTTTTGCTGGGAACTGCTGCAAACTGAGGAGAGCAAACATCAGGAGTGGTAGTGCTGTTATCTAAGAATAATCATTTATGTAAAGACTGGAGTTCCAAGTTAAACATTTCTACTGGATCTGATCAGCCGACTGACTCGAGGGGCTCGAGAGACTTGTGCTTCAGAAGTGATCGGTAAGCACAAATAAGTCACTTGGTCCACTGTTGGTGTACGTTCTGTTTTGAAAATAGAAAATCAATTTCTAAGTGCTGACAGCGTGCCTGACAATGCTAACGAGACACACTGTGAAGCACTGTGAAGCCGTATGGAGCAGCTGGGTTTATTAATTTTCAGCATGTGGATCAGGGAAAAATGTGTAGGAGAGAAGACTGTGAGTTGGTGGGAGAGAGTGTTTTTTGCTTTTTTTAATTCAGAAAGAGCAAGGAATGGCGGCTTGTGAATCTGGGGAGTGAATGAAAGTAGAGAATTGGGGAGAAAATTAAGAAGCAAGCAGCTGTGCCTTGACTGACTGCATTTGCAGTGCAAAAAAGTTACCTCGTCATATATAAGTGAGAGAGCAGATCGGGTGCTAGCAGGGTGAATGACAGAGCCCAGTGTCATAAGGTTAGTTTGGACCAGTTTATAACGTTGTTGCAGTGAAAAAATATATTCAACACAGCTGATAATTTTAGATTTTTTTTTAAGGGAACATGCTGTATACCTTGTTTGCTGTCGGGTGCAATAAGCGGGAGTGAAATGCCTGGGAGTGAATGTACATGGGGCGAAATTGTGCGGGAGTGAAATGTCATAGACCCCATCTGTGCAAAGCACAGTCGACCTTGTGTCACCCTGCTTGTTTATGTAAAAGATGACAGTGGTGTTGTCTGTCCAGATTAGTACTGACTGACCTTTTACCTGGGGGACAAAGGTCTTCAGGGCAAGGTAAATGGCTCAGAGCTTCAGCAGACTGATGTGGCTTGCAGATTCCATGAGAGTCCAAGTGCCACTTACAGAGTGCATCTCTAAATGAGCTCTGCATCCCAGAAGGGAGGCATCGGTAGTAATGATTTTTGTAGGAGCCGAGAGCTGGAAGGGAATTCCCACCAACAGGTTGGCAGGTTCCTTCCACCAGTTCAGAGCTCGGAGTAAGGTTTTTGTGACTGGAACCAGCTTGGAAAGAGAATGTCTTCTTTGGGACCAGTGAGCCCGCAGGTGGTACTGTGTATCCCTCATCTGGAATCTGACACCTGGGACAACAGCTGTCATTGAAGCCATGTGCCCCAGGAGCTTTAGAAATGTCTGGCTGGCCCAGGACAAAGGAGGGTACCACTGACAAGAAATTTTGAATCCTGTCTGCTTGAAGGAAAGTCTTGCTCTGCTGAGTATCCAGCTCTGCTCCTATAAAGGTGAGGAACTGTGTTGGGTTTAGGTGGGATTTCTTTTTGTTGATGAAAAACCCCAGAGACTGCAGGGTTTGATTTAGGTAACTGAGAGCCTCCATGACTTGCAGAGGGGTCCTGCCCACCAGAAGCAGTCATTCAAGTATGGCTAGACTGCTATGCCCTGTTTCTTTAGGTAAGCTGCCATGACAGCTAAGCACTTGGTGAATATACTTGGAGCTGATGTTAGGCTGAAAGGCATGGCTGCAAATTGATAATGTCCTGACAACAGTCTGAATCTTAAAAACTTTCTGTGGGACTGCCTTATTGGAATATGGAAATAGGTGTCCTTTAGATCCAGGGAGGATAGCCAGTCTCCCTGTTGCACAGAATGAAGCAACACTGTGAGAGTGACCATTTTGACTTTTGGTTTCAGTAAGCGCCTGTTTAAGTACTTGAGGTCGAGAATAGGTTGCCACTCCCCATTTTTCTTTTCTGTGAGAAAGTATCTGGAATAGATGCCTTTTCCCATCTGGGAAGAGGGTACCCTCTCCATTACTTTTGCTGATAGTAATTTCTTTACCTCCAACTCCAATAAAAGTGTTTCTGTGGGAGTTAGGGGTTTTGATGGTAAGGGGCCCCTGAGAGCCGAACATGTTTTTGAACTGGAGGGATAGACCTTTTTGCACTACCCCCAAGATCCCCTTTTCTGTAGTAATGTGATTCCAAGATTGGAGGTAGTGGGAGAGCCTGCCCCCTACCAGGACTGGGGAGGCAACCTGGTTGTTGGAGTCAGGGTTTAGTCTGAGTAGCAGGTGCAGGAGTGGTGGTAGCTCTTCTCTGGCCCCTCTTGCCTCTTCCTCTGTACAAACCTCTTGTTTAGGAGTAATCCATGGGCATTGGCATAGGGAAAATGCCCAAGGATAAAATCCTTTGCCTCTGTTTCCTCTGTAGTGGGTTTTTTGAGAAGTAGAGGCATTTGTTTTGTAGTATTGCTCTCATAGGTGGTTTTATACTCTTGCACCTTTTTCATATATGCTTCAGTCTTATCCCCAAAAAGGGAATTATTCTCACAGGGGAAGACCATAGCTTTGGACTGGGTATCTGTGTTAAATCTGTAGTTCTTAACCAAGCCAGGTGCCTGAGTGAGAGGGCTTGAGCCATGACCCTGGCAGCTGCATCATTATTGCCCACAGCCATGTGAAACTGGTACATAGTGGCTTCTGATCCAGTTTTCACAGTTTCAGCAATATCCTGTGCCATCTTATCTGATTTCTGGTTCAAGATGGCCAGCACTGAATTCCACAAGGCCTTCTGATACCTGGCAGAGTACGCCAAGTAAGAAGATAGGCTTAAAAAGTAAGGAAGCTGTGGTATAAGATTTCTTTGCCATAAAGTCCAGTCTTCTAGACTCTTTTTCAGGAGGTTAAGAGGATAGTGGGACTTTAGCCTTGTCACAAGCTGCAGCATGTACTGCTCCTTCATGGCTTGGGTGAACATACGGAAAATCAGCATAATTTCTTGCCAGCTGATATTTCCTGTCAATCTTTTTGTCTACTCCAGACAAGGAAGTGGTATTCTGAAGTAACTTCATGGTAGTTTTCTTTAAAGATTTGTAAATAGGTAGCACTATCTTTTTGGGAGGTGGAAGACCGATCATCTCTCTGTAGTCTTCACCCTCCTCTTCATCCTCTGTGGTCTCCTGGGTAGGGAGATCTAAAGTATCCACCATATGCTGCAAAAAAGGTAACTAGGGAGGAGATATCCTCCTGGCCATTTGGTGAAGACCCAAATGCCTGGTTTGGTGAGACATCAGGTTCCAGGTGCTGACCTTCTGACTCATCGTCATCACCATCCCCATCCCCCATGCCATAGTAGTAATCTGGACCAAAAGATGGGACAGAAGTGCTATGGTGCACAGGAGTAGAAGGGGCAGAGAAAATACAGCCCATACTCTGCATAGTTTGGTAAAAGTGCCAAGCCTTGGCCATTTCTTCAATGGGAGTAAATCTTTTTCCAAGTCAGAGACTTTCTCTTTTTCTTTAAGTGACTGACTTTCTTTCTGTTTTTGTGCCACTAGCATCTCCCCTTGCCTTAACACAGGAGGGGCAGTGGTATGCTTTTCTTTAAATTTCTTTTTAGCAGACATTTCATCAGTGACCTGTTCCCCTTGTCTCTTTATTTGGCTGGTCACCATTTTAATTGTTACTGTGCTTGTCTGACTTATTCTCAGAGGAGTCCCTTGGGGAATTATCTTTTGATTTAGCCTGGGAAGAGGACCACCTCTTCAGAAGTTTTGGCAGAGGGGGAAGCAGACTGAGAAGCCATAATTTCCAATCTTTTGGCTGTCTTATTGTTTTTGAACAAAATTTAGAGCAAAGAACACAGTAATGGTCTGGGCCCAAACACTGTAAACAAAGTAATAGCTGTCTGCTTTAGCCTCAATTTTGTGACATTTTAAACAATTTTTAAAACCTGTAGGTCTAGTCTTTTTCTTGGGTCTTTCTGACATACCAAAATGTAAAAAATGACAAAGATCTGCTATTAATGCATAAACTCCATTCAGACATAGAATTATTACAGCAGTTAAACATGAATTACAACAATAGAGACCACACCTTAAGAAGCCATCCTCACCAACTTGCACTTACCTTCCCTAGAACAATAAAAAGAAGGGCTTACTATACCCAACAAATTATACCCCTATAGAATTATATTCCTAATTCCATTTTACTCTCTAATACCAAAGGTACATTCAAACAGAAACTTGACCACTATCTTTTGTAGATTATTGGTTCTTGTACCAGCTGTGCTGGAGACATACATTTATGGGCAATAGCCTTCTGTATGTCTACTCCATCCTAGTATGAAAAGAAATGTCCCCAAATGGGAAATATAAAGCTTAGCGGTCGGTTCTCTCGTGGTAGAGAACCGCAACTTTCTGAAGTAAAAAGTAACATAAAATAGAGACAAACGACAGTTCCCATGAAAAAACAGAAACTGTTAACTAAATAAAACACAATACCATCAAATAGACCAAAGATGCTATTAATTTTACTTCACAATAACTGAAAGGAACTGCGGAGAACAACAGAAAATGAGGGAAAACGTGGTTCTCAGGAACCAACGGGAACCACTAAAATATAGAAAAATAACTATAAAATACTCACAGCTTCAACAAGGATACAAGAAAAAAACAAGAACTTTAAGTCAAATTTTCTCTGTGGCCAAAAGTGAGAGAGCACCACACTTAGGCAGAGAAAAAATTCTGGTGCCCTCTGGGCAAGCTCCACTCAGCAAACCCTCTAACTCTTCTGATCGGCTAATTCATTTGGTTCATTATCATAAACTCCACCTCCAAGGCAGAGGGGGGGCATGACAGAAACATTTAAGTATCTCAGTGGAATCAACAAAGTCTAAGAGGGTAGCATCTTTCAGAAAAAGAGATGTGCAAGAACAAGGGGACACAATTTGAAGATGGGGGGAAGGCGCAGGGGCAATGTGAGGAAGTATTTTTCACAGAGAGGGTGGTGGATGCATGGAACAGCCTTTCTGAGGAGGTTTTGGGGTCTAAAACTGTGGGAGAATTCAAGAATGCATGGGACAGACATAAGGCAATTTTTTTGGGGGGGGCTAGGAAGAAATAGGCTGTTGGTTAAATAGGATCTGCAGCTTATCCTCTAGGTAGGGAAATGGGCAGACTAGGTGGGCCAAGCGGTCCTTGTCTGCCATCAAAGTCTATGTTTCTATGTTAAGGCAGCTCAACCCAGCCAGTTTACTGCATATTGTTACCAATGCTAAAGGACCCTTGGGGGGAGAACTTCCTATTGATGCGAAGGACTACCTTATCCATGTGGAAGACTGTGTAGGGTGGATCTGTAGAGGGCTTGCAGTTTGCTTACCCTCTTGGCAGATGTCATGGCTATCAAGAAAACCTGTTTTCCATGTGAAATATTTTAAATCAGCTGTAGACATAGGCTCAAAAGGAGCCTCAATTAGCTGGGCAAAGCAGATATTTAAGTCCCATTTAGGGGCTGTGTCCCTTACAGGGGGCTACAGGTAACTGAAGCCCTTATAGAAGCTTTTGAAGACAGGACGTGAGGCCAAGGACTTATCTTTGCCTACTGATGTGTAGGGTGAGACAGCTGCCAGGTGTACCTTCAGAGTTGAAGGTCTCTGTACCAGGTAGTCCAGAACTGTAGGCACCCCTGCCTCTATTGGGATTATCTTTCTGGGGGCACACTGGTATAAGAATCACTTCCACTTTAAGGTATATGCTTTCCTAGTTGCTGGTTTCTGTGAAACCATAAACATCCTCAGCAACTCTTCTGACAGATTCCTCTCCAAGAATCATGCCCTTAGATGTAGTGTTCTGAGGTCTCAGAATGTTATTCTGCCCCATATGGTCAGTATGTTGTATCTTCATGGCAGACTGATTGGGATCCTGCTGCACAGGGTCAGGAGCACTAAGCACCAAGCCTCTCTAGCCCAGTCTGGAATTTCTACAATCATTGATGCTGGCTCTCTCCCAAGCTGTCTGCACACTCTCTGAGTGGAATTCATATAGAAACCTCCTTGTCTAATCCAGAGCTAGGGTGTCCCCTGGAACAGTGTCCTTTGCTGGTGGTCTACAATAGAATTTGGGGAGCTGACTGTTCTCTCAGGAGGTGAACAGGTTTATGGGTACCCCACTCTCTGAAGACTGAGGCCAGCACATGCTGGTTTAAAGTCCACACGTGGTTTCCCTGGCCGATTCTGCTTAGGGACTCTACCTGCACATTGTCCTTGCAAGGCAGATGTACTGCAAGGAGCTTTGTATCCAAGGAATCCCAGTTGAAGCACGTATTTCTCTTGTCTGTTTGAACTCCATTTATGTGCACACTGCGCCCTTGTGAATGAAAATGTAATTATCTGTGCAGCACCAGATTACGCATTAGAGAAAGAGTAAGGTGCTTCTGGATGTCCCAGGTTTCCAGTTGTCTTGGTGGTGCAGCTGGTAGCACAACCAGAATAGTATTCCGGGCAGCCTGGATTCATATCCCAGCTGAGGCATTTGTAGTGCAACCAGAACAGTATTCCAGGTGGCCTGGGTTCAAATCCCAGCTGAGGTGCTTATTTCTTTCTCTCTTCTATTTTTGTTGAAGGAATAAGCTGTATCCTCATTGCAACATCCTCTCGGTCAACTGTACCTGTGCCTAATCCCTCCTGTTTCTCTTTCGTCCCCTCCTATTTCCTTCCCAATGTATATCCTACCAATTACCCCCACCCCTTTCCTGTTACCTATCAACTACTTTCTCTGTTCTTCCTACTGGCTGAACTATGTTTCGTTTACTAAGTAACAGCCTGTACTCCACAAGTTAACTCTCCTGCCGATTCCTCTGAGCTTCCACAATCTAAAATGGTTCTATGCTGCACTTATTTTAATTATTACTACTACTTCTTGTAGCCATGTTTTGCTATATTTATTGTATAAATTGTACTCTGTTTTGGCTGCATGTATGTTTATTTTGTTCTCCCTGTCCCCTCTTCCTCAGGACTCACCTTGAGACGAGCAACTTGTTGCTCAGTGTGCCCTTCCTGGTGAAACATTTCAACAAATAAATAAATTCCTTCTGTGCACAAGTTTGAGCATCTTGTTCCTTCCTGCTTGTTTATGTACTACATTGTTGTGGTATTGTCTGTGCGAATTTAAACTGACACTGACCCTGCAGCTGGTAGAAAAAGGGCTGCATTGCCAGCAATGCTGCCTGAGCGTTTGAAGATTTATGCACTCCTGAGATTCCTGAGGGCTCCAGATGTGACTTCCTGTAAGTTCCTCCAGGGGGTGCCCCGCCCTAGGAGTGAAGCATCTGTTGTGCTAACTCTTGTTTTGGATTGCTGAACGAAGGGAATGCCCTCTTTGAGGTTGCTTTCCTCCTTCCACCACAATAATGCTTGCAAAAAAGGTATTTGTGACTGGCACTAGCTTGGATAGTGAATCCACCTTTGGGACCAGTGATCCTTTAGGTGCCTATAGTACTGAATATCCCTCATTTGAAATCTGGCCCATGGCACCACTGCTGTGGATGAGGCCATGTATCCCAGTAACTTTAGAAAATCCTTTGCCGGCCTTGGGTGACCCAGTGTGAAGGATTCTGCCATGGCAATTAGGTTTGCTACCCTGTCCTGTAGAAGTAAAGCCTTCCCATGCAGGGTATCCAGCTCTGAACCTATGAAGTTCAGCACATGAACAGGTTCTGTCTGAGACTTCTGCAGATGCAGGAGGAATCCTAGGTTCTCTAGTGTGCGCCTCACCTGTCGTATGGAGTGCTTTGTCTTTTGTTCCATTTTCCCTAAGACTAGCCAGTCATCAAGTAGGGAAAGATCGCCACACCTTGTCTACTCAGAGGCACTGCCATCATGGCTAGGCACTTTGTGAATACCTTTGGTGCTGAGGTGAGGCCGAAGGGAAGGGCTATAAACTGGTACTAGGAGCTTCCCAGCCTGAATATGAGATATTTTCAGTGGTTGGGTCTGACTGGAATGTGGAAGTAGGTGTGTTTAAGATAAAGTGTCTCCAACTAATTTCCTGACTGTAGAGATGGTATAATTGTGCCCAGTGTTACCATGCTTTTTGATATGTTTGTTCAGATTTCTTAGATCTAAAATGGGTTGCCACTCACCATTTTCTTGTGGGTCAGGAAGTATCATGAAAAGTACAGTTTCGTACTTATCGAAATGGTTGATATTGGAAGAGGATCTCTTGCAGCAGGTATTATCTTTGGGAGCTCACTAGAGGGTGCTCTTGCAGATGGTCACTTTCTCCAGCCTTGTGTGGTGCAGGCCACCCGCCTGTGATGTAATCACACCTGTGCAGGTATAAAGGAAGTGGGTGGCCCCCAGTATCCTCAGTTCTCCGCCGTCTACCAGCTCACTAAGCATGACTCTGAGGGAGATCAGAGAAGGCTAGTGCCGTTCCCCTAAGCATAGAGATTGCTGTCCCTGAGAAGGAAGGCAGGAATGTACTTGCTGCAAGAGATCCTCTTTGAAGATCTACCATTACAGTAAGAATGAAACTACTATCTTCTTCGAGGGTATCTCTTGCAGCAGGTACTACCTTTGGGATGATTCCCAAGCAGTGTTTTGCAATCGGGGACGCAGTTATGAGAGGAGGCCATACAGTACGGTCCTACCAAAGGATGCACTGCACCTAGAGGTGATATCTAGGCTGTAATATCTGGTGAAAGTATGAATGGTGGACCATGTGGCTGCACAGCATCTGTCTGAGATAGAAACTCCTCTGAAGCATGCCACTGAGGTGGCGAGTGCTCTTGTGGAATATGCATGCACTGTTCCTGGTAAAGGTTTTTGTGCTTTGTTATAACAATAAGTTATGCAATTTGCCATCCACCGGGTCAAGGTCTGTTTTGTGACCGGTAAGCCTAATTTCTGGGTAGCAAAAGCCACGAAGAGTTGGTCCGATTTTCTAGTAGGTTGGGATCTAGAAAGATAAATGGTTATTATATGATGGACGCTCAAGGTATGTAATAGTTGTTCCCCTGGATTTGTATAGTTCAGGAAATATACTGGTAGGTCTATGGTTGGGTTCAGGGTAAATTGAGACCACTGAAAAATGATGGGTTGTTTTGGAGAGAAACCCTGTCCTTATGAAATATTAAGTATGGTTCCTTGCACATAAATGCTTAGAGTTCTGATATATGTCTAGCCGATGCAATGGCTATTAAGAACAATGTTTTCTAAGACAGGTAGTTCATCCCTGCTTTTTCTGCAGGTTCAAATGGCTCTTTTGTGAGCTGTTCAATGACAAAATTTAGGTCCCATGGGGGAATGGGACATTTAATAGGAGGTTTTAGGTGCAAGATACCTTTCAGAAACATCTTGGTAAGGTCCATTTGGGCTACCGTTTTTTGTCCAGTAGGGTCATGAAAAGCTGAAATGGCTGAGACATGAACCTTAATGATCCTGTATGCAGATGACACAGTTGCATACTGCAGTGATCCTCAACCCAGCGTTGTCTCTGCAAAACGTCAGGTCTGTCTCATGGTAACTGAGGCCTGGTTTGCCTCTAACTCACAGATGTTGAATGAAAAAAAAAAAAAAAAAGGCTGTCCTATTTGGGACCAAGCATCTGGGAGCAGACAGGCAAAACCTGCTTCAGCTCCACACAGCCCTAGGGACGCGAGTCGAAGTTGTAGATAAGGTCAAATATCTTGGTGTCTACTTAGATCAAGAAATGTCCTACAAGCTGCACATAGACTACATAGCTAAGACCACTCACCAGAAGCGTGGCCTACTCTACAGGCTTGGAAACTCCCTAACTGAAGATGCAAGACGAGCTATAGCCAATAGCACACTACTTCCCACCCTCCTCTATGGTGCTCCCCTCCTACATTTTCTTATGAAGAGTGAACAATGAAAGTTATCTGTTCTATACATTAGGACTGCATGCTTTGCTACCTGCTCTCCACCTAGGAGGCATCACTGTGAGGTCCTTACAGACCTCAACTGGCCCTCAATAGGGTACAAACTGTCCCATCCCTTGCTATGTCTGAACTACAAATTCACTAATATGGGCCCTCCACTAATTTGCAGTGCCTTCCAAATCCCAAGGTTCACCAACAGGATCTGTGGTCATCAGTTGGCCGCCCTGTCGACATCCCTCGTGTGCGTACCAATCTAGGCAAGAGATCCTTTGGGTACTCAGCACCCTACCTCTGGAGTTCACTCTCAGAGAATCTGAACGAATGCTCCACCCTTCAAGGACTTAAGTCCTGCCTAAAAGTGTACCTGCTGGGGCTGTCTTTGCGGCAGCTACCATTAATCCCTAGCTAACGGGCCCCAAAATCCTCACCCATAAAGCCATTAAGAGTTAGAAGGTCCAGCTCCCCAGCTGGCTTGACACTGTGAAGCACATTCCTTATAGCACTAGAACATGTTGTTTTTTTATTTATCCTACTATTTCCCCGGACTATCCCTTACAGGCTGTCTCCCTATGGTGTAACTAATTTATTTTCTGTAGTACCCTGTATGTGAATCCTACGTCAATTACTGTTATGTCTGTTATCTCTGACCCAAATGTATATTGTGACTCTCTGAACCAGATTATGTAATTGTATATGAACTTATAATCAATGTATGTAATTAACTCCGGGTCGCCCCTGAAAAAGGGACCCTTGGTCTCAGCGGGCTCACCCGGTTACCAAAATGCAATAAATAAACAAATAATGGATGAGTATTCCAACTTAGTTGTTGAAAGATTAGTCAGGTATTGTAAAATGTCCTGTAGAGGACATGTAAAAGGATCCAGGGATCTTTGACCTGCCCATGTGGCAAACCGTTTCCATTTGTCTTGGTAGCATTTTCTGGTGGACTGTTTTCTGACTGCCAGCAATATCTAGGCTACTCTGTCCTAAACCTTATTTGGGGTTAAGAATGAGTGTTCAGGAGCCAGGCATGTAAGTGTAGTGCCTTCAGACTGGGGTGGAGGATGATGCCTCTCTGCTGGGTCAGGAGGTCAGGAAGGATGGGAAGGGGAATAGGGTCCGACCATGTCATTTGTTGCAGTAATGAGAACCAGATTTGCCTGGGCCAGAGGAGGGGTATGAGAATCATTTGTGCTATTTCCCTCTGTAGTTTTAACAACACTCTTTGGAGAAGAGGTATGGGGGGAAATGCATATAAAAATTTCCCCATCCAGGGTTGGGACAGGGCATCTGTAAAATGACCTGTCCTGTCTGGTACAATGGAATCATATTGAGGCAGGTTGTGATTCGTTGGGACACAAATAGGTCTATTTGTGGGGTGCCCCATGTTTTGAATATGGTTTGTAGTAGCAGTGTTTTTATGATCCATTCGTGATTGTGTGTGCATCCGGTGAGATGATCTGCTAACATGTTTTGTGCTCCTGGCACATGTACCGTCATTAGTGTTATATTTTGTTGTACTGCTATGTGCCATAGTTCTGAGGTCTACTGACACAGAGAGTGGGATTTTTACCACCTTGTTTGTTGATGTAGTAAACTACAGCCACGTTGTCTGACTATACCAGAGGTGACCTGGCTTTAGGTAAGGTTGGAATGTGCGAAGACCAAGCGTGACCACCCTCAACTCCAGGAGATCGATGTGGAGTTTTGAGGTGTCTCTGTCCCAATTGCCCTGTGTTTGATAATCTTGGCCTAGATGCACACCACAACCGGTGGTGGAGGCATCTGTCATCAAGGTTTGGTTTGGAAAGGCATACCTTTTGTTAGATTTGTTGGATTTGTCCACCAGTGCAGCGCTGTGGTAATCCTTTGGGGTTATTCTTATGCTGTCCTCCAAGTCTCCTGTTTTTTGATGCCATTATCACCAGAGCGCCCACTGTATGGATCTCATCCTGAGGCGAGCAAGTGGCACTGTGTGTATGGCTGCTGCCATGTGGCCTAGGAGCTTGAAGAGCTGTCTGGTGGTAACTGCTGGTGTTGTGTTGTAAAGAAGCGACAGCTGCACTAGAGTATGCATTTTGTCTTCTGGAAGGTAAGCTCTTCCTGTCATGGTGTCTAATACCACTCCAGTGTATTGGTGCCTTTGTGATGGGACGAGTTGGGATTTTGGAAAGTTTATTGTGATGCCCAACTCCTGGAAGAGTTGTAGGGTGGTTTGGAGGGAGTGGACAAGGCCTTCCCTTGATGAGAATTTTATGAGCCAGTCATCCAGGTATGGGCAGATGAAGTGGCCTCTGCATCACAGGGCCACTGCCACAACAGTGAGGCATTCAGTGAAAACTCTGGGTGCTGATAAGAGACTGAACAGAAGTGTTCTAAACTGGTAATGATGACCTAATAGGTTGAATTGTATTTTCTGTGGGCTGGATGTATCAGTATATGAAGGTAGGCATCCTTCATGTCCAGGGCGCAGAGCCAGTCTCCCTGGCTTAAAAGGGGGAGGATGGTCAACAGGGTTACCATCTGAAATCTTTTGTATTGGATATGTTTGTTCAGTGGCCTCAGTTCGAGCACTGGGCAGAGGTCTCCTGTTCTTCTGGGGATTAGAAAGAAGTGGGAATAAAACCCTTTGCCTTGTTGATTGGGTGGAACTGGTTGGTTTTTTTTCTTTTCTTGTAGAGCTTGCAACTCTTCCAAGAGTATGGGGATAGGCTCCTGTTGGTAGGAGGTGTGGGGCAGTGAGTGCACAGGAGGGCTGTCTATGAGGTCCAGAGTGTGCCCGGATTGAATTATCTGTAGTATCTGCTCATTTATAGGGAGTGCCAAGCCTCTAAGTGGTTAAAAAAACAGCCCCCTACAGCCTCCAAGGCTTGCAGAGGAGGACTGGGGGGGGGGCTGGATTGAGTCAGTTAGCAGGAGTGGCACCTCCCCTAAAAGTACAGGTGGAATGGCCACCTCTGGGTGTCACAGAGGAGGTTCTATTGTAGGGTTGCTGATCTGTTGTACCTCTGGTAACCCCCCCCCCCATTCCCTAGGGTTACTAGAATCCCATCTGTGTCAGTGTTAGGTAGGGAAGGCAGTTGGTGAATATCTAGTTAATTGGATTTTCATCTGCTCCCTCTCTGTTTACTTGGTCTCAGTTGAGAGCAGAGCAGTGATGCCATTTAGAACTCTAGCAACAGCATAAGCCACAAAAGCTAGCTGTGAGTGGGGAGTTTTATCATTTTCAGTTAGTTCTGTGCCAGCAGCAGCAGAATGAGCAGTGAAGGAGCAAAGAGCTGCTGTGTGGGCTCTGAGAAGAGCCTACTTTTTCTCACCCTAGACTGAGAACCATTTGTCTGCATTGTAGAAGTGGTAGAAACCATCTAGCAGGAGTTTCTAATGTTCTCATCCCCAGTGGGATGAAGAGGACTGCCGAATAGATCTGAGGGGCAATCTCTGTTTTGATCCAGGACAATTGAAGCTGCCTTTTTGTGTACAACCGTGAGTAAATCTGACTTCGGGCATTCCCAGGAAATGTGTACTAGCCTTATTTTCTTTGGGGTGTTACTCTGACAAAGGGACCTATGCACCAAGTTCTGTTTGAGACTGTTCTGAAAATGTTTTCTTAAAGTTGGCTGACAAATACTGGAGTACCTGGTGTGACTTAACACAATGTACAGAACTTTATCTTTACACTCAGAAGTAGTGTTTTTCTAATGCTGAATGTGAAAGTCATCCCAAGATGCATAGTTCTACAGTTTGCAAATGTTGAGGTGTAACTCTGAAAGAATGGCTGAGTATGGACTACGAAGCAAAAGGTGGGCAATCTCCCATCTGGAGTGACCAGTTCAGCACTTTGGGTTCTGTAAGGGCAGTTGTTTATGCAGATCATTTGGCCAATGCCTGAAGAGAAAGTTTACCCCATGATGTGGGTTGTGCTGTTTTGAGCACTCGTGTACTCCGTTGTGGCCAGTGCCACATTTCCAGATGTTTAATCCTATGTCATATGTGAAAATGTTCTAAGTCATGGCCAGTGCCTCTAGAAGAAATTGTGTACTCCGTTGCAGCCATTGCCACTACAAGATACATGTTTTCAGCTCAGGCAGTGCTGCTGAAGAGAGTTCAAGTCCTATGCTATATGGAAAGTTTGAGTTTCTGTTTTCTACAGATGTTCTGCATTTGCCTTGTGCCACGAAGTGCAAATCCTTAGAGGTCCATCTTTGCTTTTGTGTACAGTCTGTTTGGAATAAAGCCACACTCTAGAATCCCAACCTGGTATGGACAATCTAGTTACTGCTTCCTGTGTGGATTTACTGGGCACCCCTCCAGAAGTGCTGCAATAAGTTTCGAGCACTGATGCACCTCAACAGAGGGATGCCACTACGTTATAAAATGATAACATACTTTATTATTTAAAGGCACCAAAGATCCTGCCCGATGAGTTTGAGACATACTTTTAAATAATAAAGTATATTATAATTTTATAACATAGTGGCATCCCTCTGTTGAGGTGCATTAGTGCTCGAAACTTATTGCAGCATTTCATGTTAGTTTCTTGTAGCACGATTATTCCAGTGCGCGCACTCTTTTGCAACACCCCTCCAAAAGTGCAGACCTAGCACAGCCCTTAGCAAAAGTTTCTCTCCTCAGGAACTGGTTTAGTAATGGTCATCTTGCTGTCTTGTAAATACTGTTTATTGCTTTGCACCCCACCCTTCTCTTTTTCCCTAAACAGAAATAGTATGGGAGGTGTGCTTACTAGGTAAGTAAGTGGCCAGTGGGGGGTTACAAAAATAGGGGCTCGTCCAAGGATACTGTTGAATCTGTGGAGAGAGCCAGATATTTTTGCTGAGGGTATGGCTAGTGTTTTGTCTGTCTGGTAGCATGGTTGCCCAAAACAGGAAAGGAAGCTTTGCACAAAAGGATTTTGCCCAGGAAAGTGCCATCCATATGTGCTGCTGTGTGCCTGCTAGTATAGTGCTGCTGTGTGTTTGTGTCAACATACAATGGACAGTAAAGCCAGAAAGTGTATGTCCTTGTCTCTGCATCCAGAACATTTTACAGAAGTTTTTAAATTGCAATTTAAAATGCCAACAGTAGTGTGAACTTTAGCAAACAGACATAGAAATGTGCCCTGAAAGGTTCGTGTACTTAGTGTGCAGATTGGAGTCTCTGCTAAAGAATTTGCCAACATCTGTGAGAAAATGGTCAAAATGGCGCTCCTGCCACTGAAATTGCAGCTGAGAAAAAAAGTTACACTTTGCAGTTTAAATTTGCCCTGCTCGGCGATCGCTGTGAAAGAAGAGTGAAGAGGAGAGGGAGGCTCATTTGCATGGCATTGAGTGATTGATGTGACTACAATCAGTCCCTCCCCCCAGCCAGCTTCTTTGTGCAACTGAGTATTCGAGGAGGAGAGAGAGAGAGAGAGAGTGGCATGTGAGCTGGTCAGACCAAGATCAACCATCGAGGGGCTTGTGAACGTTCTAATCTGTAAAAAAACAGACTTTTGCTTTGTAAATTCGGGCTCAACCCATTGTCCGACCGACTGGAAAGTGAGCGTAGTGTTCGTGTCTACGATTGGCGGGACCGCCAGCCTGTTTCACTCCAGAGGCCTTCCAGGATCAGCACCACACCGAAATATTCCACCAGAGAAAGCCAGCTACTGATTTCAGTAAGTACAATCCAAATTTCTGAGCATCAAACTGTGTTGTGAATTTTCAAGCAGGCTGAATCTGTGTGCAAGCAGCGAGATTATTTTGCAAGGAAGGACTATGAGTTGTAAGAGCAATGCAACAAACAAAAATTCTGAGCATAGACTGTAAGCATTAATGATGGGTTCAGCAACAGTAAATGGTTCTGAGCAAATGAGAGACTGTAAGTTGTATATTAGGCTGCAACAAACAGGAAATCCTTTGCCTAGAAAATACTGTGGCTTGCAAGTGACTGAGCATGTGTAAATAGTCTCTGATTCGTGTGTTAATCGTAAAGTCAGAATAAAATCATATGTGCTGAGAGATACAAGCAGTGCAATTGAATACAGTTTTGAGCATAATCAGTAGCAAGAAAAAGGTCAGAAATGCAGTTCTTGAGTCAGAAACAGATCTGCTGCATGAGGAGAGCTACCATTGCCATTACAGGGTGAGTTAGCAAATGTAAACACAGCAGAGGGGAGCCATTTTGTGAGACTGTAATGGGACTAGTGAACAAATAAGTAACAATGAACTCTATGTGTTTTACTTGCAGACATGGCTTTGGGAACATCCCGCTACCCGGATCATGCCTGAGCTATGATCACAGAGGAGGTGGCCACACTAAGAGAAATGGAGGGAACTTTCTATGGTGAAGGGCTGCCTCCAGATGTAGCCATCCCTAGCTATCCAGTGAGACTATGCATTATGTGCCTCAGGGCTGGAAGGGATGTGTTTCTGATACTCCACTGTTCGGATTGCCTTGTGAAGTATGGTATGAGCAGGGGTGCTGCGCCAGAGAGGGTATCACAAATTTGTTTGGCTCCCACGTGGACCAGGGTAGGAAATTCTGCAAGTAGCAGCACACAGCACCAGGTTAAACCTGTTGGGGGAGGCCCCATGGAGTGTGGCACAGAGAGAGAAAGCATGGATCTACTGCAAAGGCAGACACCTAGAGATGTTTCCACGCCTGTGTCCCAGATGGAGACTGCAACAGAAGGATCTGCGGACCCATGGAAGGAGGGTCCTAGTCCTAGCCTATTAGGGGAGGACGAATTGCAAGAGACACTGAACTGGAAGGTGTCTACCTCCGCGCCCAGAGAGGAGTGGACTGTCTCGGGAGTGAGGACATCTGCTCAGTTCTGGGCTCAGCTCCTGAGTGAGAAAGAGGAGGATGAAGAAATGTATCTTCATGTTGGAGGCCCCCGTGAGTCACCTCAAACTCTTGCCTCAGTGGAGTCAGAGAGAGAAGGCGGCTGCTCCAGTACTCTGCCTACAGAGATGGTCGGGGACAAGTTATTTCATTCGTTAAGTATGTGACACTAGCTTAACCAGAACTGGCCACTCCTAAGCCAAGCCATGGGCTGTACACTTGTGAAGAGTAGTAAGGAGGAGAGACTGGTACATAGGAGGGCCGACGCCATATATGGGAGGTCCTTTCCTACCTTTCCTAGTACAGTCTGGGAGGAAATTGAACAGAACAGGCAATCCTGGTTGTTGGAAGAGGCAAGCAAGAATTTGCATCCTGGTGCAGCAGCATGTGTCAGGGACAGAGTCATAAATGATCAACTGAAATTCTGGAAATTGGACAGAATTTGTTTATGGACACTGTGCAAATTGTGGACAAGGCAGGGAATGAGACATTTCACAACATCAACTTTGAATGTCCAGATGGTGTCATGGATTGCACCTCACCCCAAGTGATAGTACCCTTAATGGTGCCACTCCCTGTGAATATGCCCAGCATGCTCGGAGGGAAGCGAGCAGTGGCAGCCCATTGTCTGTCATCCAGCAGCAGTAGTAGCAGTATCCTAGGAGGAAGATGCAGCTCTACTGGTATTCCAGGATTCTTCAGGTGCATCCAGATTTGTCAGCCCAGCAGTATTTCCTATTTCCATCGCCTGGCCTTCCAGATAACATAATTCCAGCTGTTTTCCTGTTTCATTACCTGGTTTTTCAGAGGACATAAACCCAGCTGTATCTAAAGATGCCATTTGGTGGGAGAGAGTTTTCAGCTTGGAGAGGTAAGGTGATCATTTGTTTTTAGTCTTCAAGGAACTGGTAAGATCCATTTTTCTGTCTTATTGACTTTGCACAACACATCCTACATCTGGCAGACTGGCCACAAATTGTCTGAATTGTCCTGAAAGACTCTCCCCATGGACTGCAGTGCTTTTCAGGCCCTGCCGTGTGCCAGGACTGTTCTTCAGCAGGCTCTGGACCAGGAGAGACTCTTTTATAAACCTTGCCTTCAGGCAACAACATTCTTTTTTTTTTCATGCTGTTTATTTATTGGGTATACCAGATACACAATCAATATACTTGCACTAGGTTCCATGACATAGAAGAAAAAATTACTCACCATAGTAATGTTATTTCTTCTAATGGAGTCTTGCTGTATTCTGACTATATGCAGCTAGCCCCGGCACTTGAACTGCTCCGGAGAGTAAAGGGTTAACTCTATGCTAACACATAGAATGTTTAGTTCTAGCTCGGTTTTCAAACCTCTGTCCCTGGTACTCCTCAGTGTAACAGTCAGATTCTTTACTCTGCCTAACTGTGAAGTCGCTCTGGAGATTCTCTCCTTTGCTTCGGTTTGGTTTAAGTAAAAATCGGTCAGTTTTCAACCGCTTTTCTTATTTTATTCAGTATTCAGATCTCTGTCTATGGTACAGTAAGTGTAGCTAGTAGGTAGTTAGAGTTTTGTTAGTAGAAATTGTTTTTTTGTTCAGTTTTCTCCCAGTCGGTCTGGTTGGGAACCGAAACAAATTCTGTGTTGATTTTTTCTAGTGTTCTGTTCTGTAATGTGTGGTTTCTGATACCTATCGGATCCTAAAAAAAAAAATGGCAGTTTTCTTCATTTATTTTTAACCGATCCGTGACATGGTTAGAACCGATAGGTCTTGGAGTTGTCTGGCTTAAACGCTGTTAAGGGTAACTTTAACTATTCCGGCATGTTTGAGAAACCCAAAAAGAAAACCATTCCCACTGGGTTTCAGCACTTCACCGAGTGTGGGGAGGCCTTTGCTAAGGCTGATCCCCACCTCGTCTGTGCTTATTGTCTGGGGTTTGACCACCTCAAAGAAGACTGCCAAATATGCAAACACTTTCCCAAAGCCACTTTGGGTAAACGTTTAAGTAGGTTGAAGGAAAGGGAGGCCGAGAAGTCAGCTGATCTGGATGGCCAGCCTGGTTCAGTTCCGACTGAACCTGAGGGAGTGCCCACTGACCTGGGTGATACCTCCTCGGCCAAAAGGAGAGCCGACTCTGCAGAGTCAGTTTTGTCTAAGAGAAAGCGCAAGTCAGCCGGTTCGGATCCCGCTTCCCATGTTCCGAGTGCTGAAGAAATTGCTAAAGCGATTACTATTGTTCAATCGCTTTGCCTAGTTCCGAATGAACCGACACTGACTCAAAGACAATCGGTTCGGTTGGAAACTATTGCTTCTGAAATTGATCCTGAAGCATTTTATGAGGGCAACTGGGAAGGAGAAGAAGACTATGAAGAAGAGGAATATGAAGGCCTAGATGAGCCAGTACAGCCTGACATCTCCCCAGACAGGCCTTCTAATGTGTCTCCTCCCAGACTTTCTGAGTCCCCCTCCCATGTCTTGTTCTACAAGAAAGTGGCTGATGCTCTTCAGCTTCCAGTGGAAGAGGCTGAACAGGATCAGGAGGAACCTGACTATGTTGAAATGATGGATGTCCTAGAGTCGAAAAGAGTGCCTATCCCTTTGCATAAATCCCTGGGGAACCAGACACAAAAAATTCTGCAGTTTTGCAACATCTATACGTCCTTTGGATAAAAGGATGGACAGGAGGTATACCTTGTCAGGTCCTGGATGGAATTCCTCACAAATAAATGCAGCCATGTTGGAGTAGTGCAAGCTGCAGCCTGTGACAAGGCTAATATTCCCCAGGCATCTCACCCCCCAGATAAGGATTCCAAGAAAGTGGATGCTATGGCCAAGAAACAGTACTTGGCATCCTCTTTGGGACTCAGGCAAGCTAACTACATGGCATATACAGCCAGATACCAGAAATCTATGTGGGATACGGTTCTGGAGCTGGCTAAGAATGCCCCTCCCCAGCTGGCCAAGGAGCTGGAGCAGGTGGCTGTGGATGGTATTGAGGCATCCAAAGTTCAATTCCATGCTGCTGTGGACTCGAATGATGTGCATTCCAGGGTCATAGCTACATCTGTCTCCATGAGGAGATTTGCTTGGCTCAGATGTACCAGTCTGTCACAGGATACCCAGACTAAGGTCATGGATTTTCCTGTTACTGGTAACTCTCTGTTTGGGGAGCAAACAGAGACTTACATGAAACATATGGATGAGTACAGGACCACCTACAGGAATGCTGCAGCCAAAGAGAAGCAGGCCACTCCTCAGAAGCAGCAATCTAGGGCTGGCAGGAGCAGGCCTCTTCACCAAGCCCAGGCCTCCTCTTCTTTCCAGCAAAGGGGGCATATAGTCAGAATGCAGCAAGACTTCATGTTGTTTGAAATTATTTTCCACACCGATTTTACAAAGGATTATTTTCATATCTCCCCCTGTTACATCATATTGGGGGTTATCAACTATTAGATAATGCAAAAAACATTTACAATAACATTTTTTTCCAAAGAGTTTTACAAAAGGTGGCAAATTGTGCCAAGACCATGGACCTTTTGCTAACAGTAAGTGACCTTGATAAGTCCCTGAGTGTAAACTCTCTTGAATTTGGTCAAAAGACCTTTCAAAAGTTCATGCAAATACAAAAATGTTCCAAAGCATGTTTAGAATGGACAACCTTAACTGGTCAGTACTTTCCTGTAGACTACACATCAAGAAATGGAAATACAGGTTACTTACCTGTAACAGGAGTTCTAGGAATGGTATATGTTCATCCACACTGTCTGGCAGGTTCCTTGCCGCTTTAAATCTTGCCGGAAGGTATTCAAGCTGGCTCCTCCCACCCACCCCGATGGTAAAACTCTCGGCTCCGCCCCATGACGCCAGATCTAGCTCGCTGGAAGCCAGGTTGTGCGTGGAAGCCGGGGAGGCTGGGTGGGACATGTGGATGAACAACATATACCACTCCTAGAACTCCCGTGACAGGTGAGTAACATGTATTTCTAGGGACATGGATATGTTGTTCATCCACACTGTCTGGCAGACTCCTAGCAGTTCTCTGGGAGGAGGGAGGCAAGGCGCACACCCTCTACTTAGGAAATAATGACTGGAGAACCAAGGCCCCAAAACCAGCATCCCGGTGTGACTCAAGGTCAATGTGGTAGTGGGTAATGAAGGTGTGTGCTGACTTCCAGGTAGCAGCCCTGCAGATTTCCTGGATAGGGACGTTCCTGGAAGCAGCCACCGATGCAGTGGTATGGCGGGTAGAATGAGCTCTTATCCCTCTGGGAGGCTCCATGCCCACCAACCTATAGCAGAGATCTATGCAGGAGGTGACCCACCTGCCTATCGTCTGCTTGGCTGCAGGTCTGCCAGGTGCTGCTTCAGCATAGGTGACAAACAGCTGGCGAACCTCTCCCAGAACTTAAGCCATCCGCTCCTTGTAATAAGCGAGTGCTCTTCTAGGGTCCAAAGTATGGAGCCTATATTCGGCCTCTGAGGTGTGACTGGGGTAGAACACCAGCAGAGTCAACACCTGGTTAAGGTGAAACTCCGACACCACCTTCAGAAGGAATTTCGGGTAGGGGAGCAGGACAACCTTGTCCCTGTGGAAGACCAGATAAGGAGACTCGATGGAAAGCGCCTGGAGCTTTCCCATCCTTCTGGCTGACGTGATAGCCACCAAGAAGGCGGTCTTCCATGACAGGTGAGAAATGTCACACCTGTGCATCAGTTCAAATGGCTTGCCCATGAGCTTAGCCAATACCAGCAGTAGATCCCATGGAGGTGGAGGTTCTCGCACTGGAGGGGATATGTGATCAAGGCATTTGAAAAAGCGCCTGACCACCTTCTCCTGCACCACCGACTGCTTCCCGGCCCATGCCCAGTAAGCAGAGATGGCTGCCAGGTGCACCTTATGGGTCATCGACCGAAGCCCTTGCTGAGAAAGGGACCACGGGTAGTCCAGGACGCTAGCCAAGGAACATGAGGAAGGGTCCAGGCCCTTGCCCTGACACCAAATGGAGAATCTCTTCAATTTAAAGGCATAGCTTTTTCTGGTCGACTCCTTACAGGACGCCTCAACAATGTTGAGGACCTCATCGGAAAGACCCAAGGCCTGGAACTCTAGCCGCCCAGGAACCAGGCCGTCAGGTGCAGGGACTGAAGGACCGGATGGAATATCTTCCCCTGACTGACTGAGATCAGGTCTGGGTGGGCTGGAAGCCGCCTCGGGAGCCTGGAGCTGAGACTGAGGAGATCTGGATACCAGAACTGGCAGGGCCAGTCTGGGGCTACCAGAATCACCTGCACCTTGTCCCTCCTCGCCTTGAGGAGCACCTTGTGGATCAAGAAAAATGGGGGAAAGGTGTAGAAGAGGCCCGCGGTCCATAGCCTCGAGAAGGCATCCCCCTGCAGCGAGCCCTGCTGAGGGGGCAAGCATGAAACAGCCTCAGCTTCACATTCTCCCTGGAGGCAAACAGGTCCACCTGAGGTGTGCCCCATTGGGAGAACAAATCTTGTACTACCTCCGGCAGGACAGACCACTCGTGGGACGCAGCCCCTAATCAGCTTAGGGCATCGGCCAGAATGTTGGAGGCTCCTGCCACATGGATGGCAAGGAGATCCGCCTCCAGGCTACGCACGAGGGACCAAATGCGGAGAGCTTCCCTTGCACAGAGGCATGGAGCGCGTCCCACCCTGGCGGTTCAGGTAGTAGATGGTCGTGGTATTGTCCATCTGGACCTGGACCACTTGACCCCGTACAAACGGAGTGAAGGCAGTGAGGGCTAGACAAACCACTCAAAGCTCCAGCAAGTTGATGTGGCATCGGGACTCCTGAGGGGACCAGAGGCCGTGCACTCTGTGCTCCCCCAGATGGGCACCCCAACCCATCAGAGAGGCATCGGTCGATAAAGAGACCGTCGGCTCAGGGCGGACAAACAGGATGCCCTCTTGCAGATGAGCTGGAATGGTCCACCACTGGAGAGCAATCCACGTCTCCTGGGTCACTGTCACTAGCTGATCCAAAGGATCGGAGTGCTGTGACCACTGGCTGGCCAGTCCCCACTGTAGGGGTGCATGTGCCAATGGGCCCAATGGACTACGCTGGTGCAGGCTGCCATGAGGCCCAGGAGGCACAGGAAGTCCCAGGCAGGGCGCAATTGCCCAACCTGAAATGACTGGGCAAAGGAGGAAAGAACCTCGGCCCTGTCCACCGGGAGCCGTGCTCTGGCTCGTAGAGAGTCGAGCTCTGCCCCGATGAATTGTATCACCTGCTTTGGCATGAGTTCTGACTTGGCCTCGTTGATGAGGAGGCCAACCTGAAAGCAAACCTGGGGGGCCAGATCTCTGGACCGCTCCACCTCCAATCTGGAGGAGGCTGCAATCAGCCAGTTGTCCAGGTAGAGGTACACCCGGACCCTTCAGCACCACAGGAAAGCTGTCACCACTGCCATGCATTTGGTGAACACCCTGGGAGCTAGGGAAAGGCCGAAGGGCATGGCCCGGAACTCGTAGAGGGATCCCTCTGAGCTGAAGTGGAGGAATCTCTGGTGGGACAGATGGATTGGGACATGAAACAAAGCATCCTGAAGGTCCAGAGAACAGAACCACATGCCTCGTTCCAAGGATGGAATGATCTGAGCCAGAGTGACCATCCTGAAGAATCGAGACCTTAGGAACCTGTTCAGGTCATGCAGGTCTAGAATGGGGCGCCAGCCCCCTGTCCATTTTGGGACCAGGAAGTACCTGGACACAAACCCCGGGTCTGGTGGAGGATCTGCCACCTTCCTGATCACCTCTTTTTCAAGGAGCAGGGCAATGTTGGCTCGGCGAGCTGACAGAGAGGCTGCGGACCCCGCAGCTCCCCGAGGGGCGATGGCTCGGAAGGGCGGGGCCTGTTCGAACTCCAGAGGTAGGCCCTTTCCTACCACCTACAACACCCAGTGGTCTGTGGTGATAGCGGACCAGGTGGAAAGGAAGTGGCAGAGCTGTCCCCCCCCATAAGGGGAACCCGGGGGGAGTGACGAGGCTGGGGGCGACACCCCTCAACCCGTCACTGGGCAGGCTTGGAGGAGGGACCGACCGAGGGACCTCCTGGGCCTTTTCCTCCCTGCTTCCTGTTAGAGGAAGCCACAGGCTTGGCTTTGGGATGCCAAGCGTGAGCCTGCTGGCCCCGATGCTGGTAGTGTTGGGCTGGACGTGCCGCAGGCGCAGAAGGGCAAAAGGACTTGTGTTGTTGATGATGGCCCTTGTCCTTCTGGGCAGAAGTGACCGAGTCCAGGGTAGCATTGGACTTTTTGATCCGCTGGAGGTGGCCTTCCACTCCAGGGCTGAACAGGTCAGTCCCCAAAAAGGGGACGTCCGCCAATTTATGCTGGGTATCTGCCGTGAAGGTGGATATCCTCAGCCATGCTCTGCGGCGCATGGCCACTGCGGCTGCAACTGATCTGGCACAGGAGTCTCCGATGTCCAGAGCCATTTGAAGCTGCTGTTTTGCCACCGCCTTTCCCTGATCCCGCACCTGCTTGACTGTGGTCTGCAGGTCGGCCAGGAGATGAGGGATCACCTCATCCAGGGAGCCCATGAAGGCGTAGGAGAAGTGTGCCATCAGCACGGCCAGGCTGGCCTGGCGGAGGCCTAGGGAGGACGCAGCATACACCTTGCACCTGGCATAGTCCAGCTTTTTGGACTCCTTGTCGGGGGGCTTATCCACATCCCTAGCATTCCCGGAACACCGGAAAACGCTATCGGTGACTAACCCCTCTGCAGAGGGGTGCTCCGAAAAACTGGACAAAGAGCCGGTAGGGACCGCATACTTCCTGGCCATCCTGGATGAAGGTGCAGGGCAGGAAGCCGGCCACTGCCAGAGCTCCAAGGCTGGGCCAGCAATGGCTTCAGCCACTGGAAAGACCTCCGTGGGCGAATCCCCTCAGTCCAGTATCTCCATCAGGGGATACTTGGCCCACTTGGACACAGGCCCGATCTGCATCCCGGTGGACTCCGAGATGAGCCGAAGCAGACCCATGAACGACGATGGGCTCTCATCCACCGACTGCCCCCGGAGGACTCCAGGTCAAGGGGCCTGGAAAACAGGGAGGAGTCATCGTCGGACTCCGAGGAGTCCGCAAAGAGCTGCCTGGGGCCTGAGCCACCCTCCACCTGCCGAGGACGGTTGGGAGTGAGGGTGACCGACAACCTGTGGGGCAGATCCTGACCCGACCGAGAGTCCTTGGTCGGCGCCCCCGATTTTGGTTGTGGAGGCGGAGGTTGCACCACAATCAGTGGGGCAGCTGGTTTCAGCCAAACAACCGGCCCAGGCTTGGGCACCTCGACTACAGTGAGGGGTTGTTTCGGCTTTTCGGGTGACAGCTACTTGATGGCCAGGGAAGGCGACGGCGTCGGCTTGTTCCTGGACAAAAGTAACTGCTGCCACATTAAGTCCTCATAGCATCTAAGCAATCTGCGCCAAAGCCTCTCCTCTTCCGAGGAGGAAGTTGAGGATGAGCTGTGCCGCCGCCTACCTCGGTGCCGAGACTGAGACTGCCGATGTCGGCGGGATCGGCTGGACCAAGACGAGGTCCGAGACCGAGACCATCGGTGTTTCCAAGGGCGGGTCTGGGAAGGGGTGCGGGACACCCGCTCTTCCCTCAGCTCGGGAGTCCTGACCGGGACTCCTGGCACAGGAGGCACAGGCAAGTCTCGTCTCCACCGGGGGAAACCGGTGAAGAAGGGTTGTCAGCTTCACCAGTCGACAGCCCATCCGACGGGTCCAGAAAAATCTCGAACGCGTCGATGGGTGTCTCAGCTGGCTGATCTGATGGGGACACCATGAAGCCAGCGGCCTTTGCCGCAACCTCGACCGAAGTCAAGTGTCGACTGTCCGTGGAAGGGGACCTCTCCTGCTCCCACGAACGCCGACGGTGGGACTTACCTTTCGAGTCTTTCTTTTTGGACCGAGAAGAGTGTCCCGATGGCCCCTCTCCCTTCATGGAAAGGGACTGGCAAAGCTCCATAAAAGAAGCTGTGTAGGAGGATCCCAGAGAGAGCGGGATAAATGCCGTGACCGAGGAAGATGAGGATGTGGCCTGGGCAGCCTCTTCCTTTAGGGCGATCATCTGCTCGAGTTGCTCAGCCGAGCTAGCTGCCATGGGCAATGCCCAACGGGCCTCCTTGGACTTCACCGGCAGATAGCACTTCTTGGGGCGCCCAAGCTGTAACCGGCCAGCTCGGTCTTCTAGGACATTGGCCAAAAACGATCGACATAACTTGCAGGCCTGCGGGTCATGATCTAGGCCAAGGCAGTAGATGCACGTGGAGTGCGGGTCTGTCCTGGACATTTTCTGCCTGCATGGGCACCGCCGAAATCTGGGAGTCGATTTGTCCATCGCAGCCATGAGGGAGTAATTAGACCGAGCTCTTGAAAACTTTAGAATTATTTTCGGGCGAACCGAAGAATTAGGATCCAGTCTATACGCAGAGCGTTAAGGAGGGAACCTGAGCTTCCAAGCGGTAAGGAAGATCTGGCATCATGGGGCGGAGCTGAGAGTTTTACCACCCGGGTGGGTGGGAGGAGCCAGCCTGAAGACCTTCCGGCAAGATTTAAAGCGGCAAGGAACCTGCCAGACAGTGTGGATGAACAACATATCCATGTCCCTAGAACTATTATTAACATAACACTATTAAATATGCAGGATAAGATTAAATGAAAATGTTTTTAATAGCTCCAATAACTTGGCTGAGACCTTAACTACCCCATACACTGAAACATAACTAGAAGGTCCATTCAGTCCCCCTTCGTCTACAAACTATCGCTTTCTTTGCAACTCTCAAAAATCTACTTTAATTTTCAACAGTCTTTTCTCCACTTCAGTTGGATCATTGAATACATAAGTTTTACCTGCGTAACACAGGCAGAGTTTAGCTGGGTAAAGAAGCACACTTGTTATCCCCAACTGACGCAGTTGAGCTCGAACCACATCGAAAGATTTGCGATGTTGCCAGGTTGCATAGGAAATATCTGGAAAATAATAAATTCGAGAGCCATCAGGGAGTCAAATAAGTCCCTTTTCTTTGGCTGCTTGTGGGATCTGGTGCCTCACCACAGGGCCCGCAGTGACAAGGATGATAGTCCAAGGCGTCTCAGGTTGAGCCGGTCTATGTCGAGGAGCGATCCTATAGGCCTGGTAAAGTAATTCATTGTTGTTAAATCCCAATGTAGTTTGTAGCAAGGATGATACAAACACTAATAAATTCTGGCCTTCTCCACCTTCCAGAACACCCAAGATCCTAACATTCGCCGATCTTGATCCATTTTCCAAATTCTCCAGGCGCTACAGCAAAAGGCGGTTTTCAGTGACTAGTCCTGCTGTTGCTGTGATGGCTTTCTCAGCCATCTGTTTGAACTGGTTCAAGTCTGTGGCCACGGTGTCGAGTTTAAGCTCCACCATGGTCACCCATGCTGTAAAGCCATCCATTTTTATTTCCAGTTCCCGAACAAAGGATTCTAGATCTTTGATGGCTTTGAGAACTGCCGCATTGGAGGGTTTCTTCTCTGCGCCATGTGTTGGGCATTGTTGCTGCATGGTTTTCGGTCTCCCCATCCTGTTCTCCAATAAGCTGGATGCCAAATAAAGAAAACTTCTCTTCTTTTTTCAGTGGTAGGGCAGACAGAAGGTGCTTTGTGATAAACAAAATTAGCCAACAAACCAGCAGAGATTAGATTTAATACACTAATTAGAGTCTGCAGTACGGAGCTCCCAGAGAAGACGTCCTGTTCAGTCGGCAGCTGGCCACGCGCCCCCGGCAAAAACATTCTGTCACTAATATGAGACATTTAGGGCATTCCATCCCCCAAAATGTGTTGTATAAACGTCTGTTTTCCATTTTTTTCTTTTGTACTTTTGTAGAAAAATATTTTTGGGATTCTCTAGTGTTCAGGTGGAGGTTTAGACACTGTGTGGAATGCAGAATGTGGGGTTTTGTTTTTCTTCTCTTACAGGTGTTCCTGAGGAAGAAAGGAAGAGAAGAAAAGAAGAGGGTGTGGGAGCTCAGCCGAATTCCTCTTTTTTTCTTAGAAATTTAGGATTGTTTGTGGTTAACGGTGTTAACATGTTTTTTTTTTCATAAGTGTGAGGTTGTGCGGAAGTCTGGGGAAAGTATTGTATTGCACTGTGTTGTTTCCTTGTTGTTTTTTTTCACAGGTACCCTGGGTTTGGGGGGAGGTTCCCCATGGTGCA
Source organism: Neoceratodus forsteri (assembly GCA_016271365.2). NCBI lineage: Eukaryota > Metazoa > Chordata > Ceratodontiformes > Ceratodontidae > Neoceratodus > Neoceratodus forsteri. Next base: position 1,307,509,913 of record CM057449.1, read on the forward strand.
GCTTGGTCAAATAGATTTTCTCTAGAGGGCTAGGGGGATAGGCAGGCTGTGGTCCTGACCTGCAGTAGGGGCCTCAGTACTGATCTATTAGGGCATACTTCAAGCAGTTTCTTGGGGCCACTGAATATCCACAGATAGATCGTAGGATAGGGGCTGAAGTTTCATCAGCTGGCCTCTGTGCCTTTAATGTTGCCTGCCTGTGCCTGGCACAATGTAGGGAAGGGCCCAATCACCCTTCCCCGAAGGTAACACAGAGGGTAGGATGGCCTAGAGCCGGGTAGAGAAATGACTGCAGACAGTCATTTACCTGGCATGGGGCGAGTGTAATCCCCCTGTTCCCTGGGGTTACTAGAATCCCATCAGTGTTGGTGTTAGGTAGGGAAGGCAGCTGGTGAATATCTAGTTAAATGGATTTTCATATGCTCCCTCTCTGTTTACTTGGTCTCAGCTGACAGCAGAGAGGTAATGTCCTTTAGAACTCTTGCAGCAGCATAAGCCACAAAAGCTAGCCATGAGTGTGGAGTTTTAGAATTTTCAGTTAGTTCTGTGTCAGCAGCAGCAGAGTGAGCAGCGGAGGAGTGAAGAGCTGCTGTGTGGGCTTTGAGGAGAGCCTACTTTTTCTCACCCTAGTCTGAGAACCATTTGCTTGCCTTGCAGAAGTGGTGGAAACTGTCTAGCAGGAGTTCCTGATGTTCTCATCCCCAGTGGGATGAGGAGGACTGCCAAATGGATCCGAGGGGCAATCCCCTGTTTTTATCCAGGACAACTGAATCTGCCTTTTTGTGTACAACCATCAGTAAATCTGACTTTGGGCATTCCCAGGAGAAATGTACCTGTCTTGTTTTCTTTGGGGTGTTACTCTGACAAAGGGACCTATGCACCAAGTTCTGTTTGAGACTGTTATCAAAATGTTTTCTTAAAGTTGGCTGACAAATAGTGGAGTCCCCGGTGTGACTTAGTACATTGTACAGAACTTTATCTTTACACTCAGAAGTAGTGTGTTTCTAATGCTGAATGTGAAAGTCATTCCAAGATGCATAGTTCTACAGTTTGCAAATGTTGAGGTGTAACTCTGAAAGAACGGCTGAGTATGGACTATGAAGCAAAAGGTGGGCAATCCCCCATCTGGAGTGACCAGTTCAGCACTTTGGGTTCTGTAAGGGCACCTGTTTATTCAGATCATTTGGCCAATGCCTGAAAAGAAAGTTTACCCCCTGGTGTGGGTTGTGCTGCTTTGTGCACCAGTGTGCTCTGTCGTGGCCAATGCCACATTTCCAGATGTTTAATCCTATGCCATATGTGAAAATGTTCTAAGTCGTAGCCAGTGCCACTAGAAGAAATTGTGTGCTCTGTTGTGGCCATTGCCACTAGAAGATGTGTGTTTTCAGCTCAGGCAGTGCCACTGAAAGTAGTTCAAGTCCTATGCTATATGGGAAGTTCAAGTTTCTGTTTTCTACAGATGTTGTTCTGCATTTGCCTTGTGCCACGAAGTATAAACCCTTGGGGGTCCATCTTTGCTTTTGTGTACCAACTGTTTGGAATAAAGCCACACTCTAGAATCCCAACCTGGTATGGACAATCTAGTTACTGCTTCCTGTGTGGATTTACTGGGTACCCCTCCAGAAGTGCAGACCTAGCATAGCCCTTAGCAAAGTTTCTCTCCTCAGCACCTGGGTTTAGTAATGGTCATTTTGCTGTCTTGTAAGTACTGTTTACTGCTTCGTACCCCCACCCCTCTCTTTTTCCCTATACAGAAATAGTATGGGAGGCATGCTTACTAGTTAAACAAGTGGCCGGTGGGGGGTTACATCTGTATGACTGTTGGCTCGAGCCACATTCTCTCCCAGACTGCCGAAATTGGTATTGTTGGTTATACCAGGATTGACCTGAGCCTTGGGGTGTATGATACATCCCATGGACAGACTTCAATCTATGATCTGATGCCTGGAGGTCATCCAGAATTGTTTTTGTATTTGTACTGAACAACTGTTCTCCATCAAATGTGGCATTCATTATTTTATGCTGTACATCAGGAGTAAATCCAGATACCCGGAGCCAAGCCTGGTGTCTAAGGGTAATACCAAGTGCTGATGACCTAACTGAGGTATCGGCAATGTCATTCATAGGTGGCCTGGAGTAAGTGTCTCAGTAAGCTGCAACTTGTGTTGAATGTGTTTAAGAGTTTCTCTTTATCTTCGGAGTCCAGCAGGCAATTAGCCAGTTCAGTGGTAGCCGTCCAAAGGGTCTTTTGGTATTTTAGCATGTGACCCATATAATTACTAGCCCTAATATTTAGTGCTGACCCTTGATAAACCTTTTTACCCATATAATCCAGTTTTCTGGATTCCTTATCCGTGGCAGGGAGCTCATGTGCTTAGGTCTTTTCAATCTATCATGAGCCACATTGATAACTACAGTCTCTGCTTGTGGCGTAGTTGCCAAGTAGTTATGGTCAGATGGGACTTGATAGAGGCGGTCAGCTTTGCGTGGTACTGCTGATATATCCGCTGGCTTTTTCCAATGCCGTTAATATGGCATCTTGGTAAGATGGGATCCCAGGAGGTACCACTACTGCTGGATCCTCTGATAATTCCAAGTATTCTGCCAGATTTTTTTTTTGCCTATTGGCCTCCTTGGTTGTGAACCCCATGACCTTCGGAATCTGAGTCATGATATCTACAAATGTTGGGTTGTCTGGGGGGGGAGGGGGAGAAGAGACCGGTGTCAATTGGTCCGGGTCCCCATCAATGGATGATATAGTAGAATTTGTCAAGGGAGGTCGTAAGTCCTCCTTCCCATCATCAGCCTCCTCATGAAAAGATTCCTCCTCCAAAGATTGGAAAGAGGGTGATCTTGAGAGACTCCTGTTAGGGACATAGGTCACCACAGGGTGGAAATATTTTGGTGGAGGCACTGGGGAGGAAGTAGGAGCAGGTCTGGCCACTCTAGAAAAGTTGATCAGGCTGTAAATCCTGTATAACCTGTAGCACCATCTGGACTACAGTGGTAACATCTACAGAAGATGTAGAAGTATGTTGAGAACCAGTGGCTTCCAATGATTGGGCCCCCACTGCATGGGAAGTTAGGGGCAGTATGGAGGAAATGGGGCTGGACTGGGAAACCAGGTAAGTCCCTGCAGTTGCATAGCTTGGTCCCTTGCTGTCCTTGTAAGGGCTTCTATAGGATCCTATCTGTGTTGGCGGTGGCAACTTCGGCAACACTGTTAATGAGAATCCTTTTTCTTTAATCACATACCCCTGTCCCGTCATCAATGGAGACTGAAAGGGGGAAGTATCTGCATGGCAGAATGTTACTGTCGATGGGGAAACAGAGCAGTCCTTCCACGAGGAGCACTGCACCATTGACAGGGAGTGGTCCTGTCTTCCAGACTGCACTGTAGCCATTGAGCGGCTGGAGGATGAAGTGGAGACCAGGTAGGACACCACCTCAAGAGCCTTCTCCAAGGTCGTTTAAAGGACTACCGTCGATGAGGATTTATGTGTGTCTGCATGTGGCTTCCTTGGTGATTGTGCAGAAGTCACCATTGATTTCCCATCTGATGCGGGAGTTTTGTCCCTGTGCTTGTGTTTTGCACTCCTGTGGGATGTTTGAGAGGATGGGGATGGGGTGTGGGATTTGGACCCCTCCTTCTCAAGGAGAGTAATCTTTTGCTCCATCAGGTATAACTCTATCTCCTGGCATCGTCGATGAGTCACCTGGTTAAATTCCCTGCAGATACTACACTCGAGAACATTGTGGGCAGCCCCCAAGCACTGCACGCCCATCGGGTGCTCGTCGTTCCTATAGATTTTTCTGCTGCAAGGGCACTTATGGAAAAGCGCTTCTGACATTCATGAAAATAAAAAAAAAAGGGGGGAATGGTGAACCATTCCATCATAGTTCTAGCTGTCATCGATGTCGTCGACCAATGCACTTCTGGTTGGACAGCTGTCATGTTGGGAGCTGGTTGACGGCAAGAATAGAACTGAGGATACTGGGGGCTGCCCACTTCCTTTATACCTGCACAGGTGTAATTACATCACAGTCGGGCAGTCCCCACCACACATTGCTGGAAAAAGCAACAGTCTGCAAGAGTGCCCACTGGTGAGCTCCAAAAGGTAGTACCTGCTGCAAGAGATACCCTCAAAAAAGATCAGGCCCTTTCCCTACTGTGAGGTAGGGACCTTGTATTGTACTGTTGCCTGCAGCAGTTTTTTTACTTCCAGTTCCAGCAGAATTCTTTCTGTTGGTCAAGAGATGGAAGATTTTTTGGTCTCTGCAATTTTGGAAACCTTTCGAACTGCAGGGACAATCCCTGACCCAGTACTTCCAGGACCCACTTGTCTGTGGTAATTTTTACCCATTACTGAAAGTAGTGGGCCAGCTATGCCCCCACTGGCAATGGTGGACTGGCGAATTAGACAGAACTGTCAGGGGTTTTGCTTTGGCTGCAGCTTGGGAGCTGGTGCTGCATCATGTCTAGAGCCCCTGCTGTCTCTGCCTCTAGTAACCTCTTTGGAGTTGGTACTCATAGGGGTGTAGGGTCTGGGATAGTGGCCCCTATCTTGTCCCTACCTTTCCTTCCCTTCTGTAGGACCTGTAGGAAGTGAAGGACTTTTCCTTTTCAGTGTTATTTTTATAACTGAACTTATATTCATCCACTTTTTTCATGTATGCTTCTGGTTTGTCACCAAATAGGGAATTTCCCTCAAAGGGGAATTCAACTGCTTTAGGCTGGGTGCCCTGTAAGGATGGTAGCCCTTAGCCAGGCAAGCCTTCTCAAAGCCGCTGCATAAGCCAAGACTCGTGAAGTAAAGACAATAGAGTCAACAGCCATATGGAACTTGTACTTAGTGGCATCCAGAGCTGACTTTACTGTGGCAGCCACATCCTGTGTCATCTCAACATTTACCTTACCTGTCAGTGCCAGCACTGCATTTCATAGTGCTTTCTGGTACTGAACTATATATACCAATTAAGCTACCTACCAGCCTAAGGAGCAGAGAAACTGTAGTGTACACTTTATTGGTCACAGTATCCAGTTTCCTGAAATCCTTTTCTGGAAGCTGCACAGAGAAGGGCACCTTGGCCTTCTTACGAGCAGCTGCCTGGACTACTCCTTCATTATTAGGGTGGTATTCTACTCACTGTCTGTCAACCTGATACTTCTGTTCAACTTTTTTTATCAATACCAGCAGCTGAATTAGGTGCCAACATGATTTTTGAAGTAGCTTTTTGGGGTGATTTATGGATGGAGACTAGCAACCTTCTAGTGGGAGCTACCACCATCATATCCATGAACTCCACTTCCTCCTCATCCTCAGCTTCATAAGAAGGGATGTTGAGGGTGTTCGGCATCTGTTTGATGAACATAGAGTAAGATGTATAGTCCTCTGTGGGCCTAGGAGGAGAACCAAACTCTTGGTCAGGTGAACCGTCAGGTTCTATAGGTTCACTTTTGTCCTCCTCCTATTCGGGCAAATAGTCTGGGACCTGAGCGTGGGAGGGGGGGTGCTGGCATATTAAGGAAGTTTCCCATAGCCTGGAAGGCTTGGAAACTTGCCATACCTTGGTTAAGTCCTCTGCTGAGGGTATTTGTTTTTGATCCGCTGCCTGCTCCTTTTCCTCTGTAAGAGGAGTGTCATGGACATGTTTTCCTTTTGGTTTTTTTCTCGGCAGGCACTGGTTCCAGTACGTTTTCTGAGGCACTTTTATTTGTATTTTTGCCACCACTGGAATCAGGGTTCCCACTCTGAGGTCTTCTCTGTGTTACAAGACCAGCTGATAATAGGAGGACATAAACCTCACTTTAAATCCAGACTTTGACACCAAACATCCAAGCAGATTTCACATGTCTCCCACCCAAAGATGGAGGGCAACAAAAATGATATGGGGTCTGAATCAAAAGCCCTATGAAGCGAGGCTAAAGGACCTCAGCATGTACACCCTGGAGGAGAGGAGGGTCAGGGGAGATATGACAGAGACCTTTAATTAATAAGGAGAGTATTTTTCAGAAAAAAAGATGCTGTAGAATAAGGGGACATGCTAAGAAGTTGGAAAGGGGCAGATTCAGGAGAGATATACTGTAAGTACTTCTTCATAGAAAGAACGGTGGACGCCTGGAACAGCCTTGCAGAGGAGGTGGTGGGGGCAAAAGACAGTGGTGGGGTTCAAAAATGCCTGGGATAGGCACGAGGGAATTGTAGAAGTAAAGGAGGGGGTGAGATAAAGAGCTGTAGATAAAACAGGGTCAGCAGCAAGTATGAAGGTAGTAAAAATGGACAGATTGGGTGGGCCAAGAGGCCCTTATCTGCTGTCAGATTCTGTTTCTATATTTTAAAGCTACATTAGGACAACTGGGTATTATTTATTTATTTGCTTTTGTTAACTGGGTAAGCACACTAGACAGCCAGGTGCCTATTTTCAGGTGCGACCCGGAAGATTACAAGGTACATACATGAACAATTTTCAGGTGCAACCCAGGAGATTACAAGGTACACACATGAACATCAGGCAAAAACAAGTGAAGGATTACATTAAAGAGAATTAGCACACAGGAACAATACAAGCAACAGTACCAGCAGGGATTTACATTGCAGGCAGTAGGAAGAAGTACAGTGTGGTTTCATCGTTCCAGGCAGCAATGTTGTAAGGCTTGCAGGTAGGCAAAGAGGAGTAACATTGGGATATAGTGGGCCCAGAGCAAGATAAGGGAGTGCACAGTAATAATGCTTACCCTGTTGGGCAGGTGGGCCTAAGTGGTCTATTTTTCTAGTAAACTGTGAGTACAGGAGGTGTATAAGTGCAGATATACTCTACCCAAGTCATATTGTTTAGGTAGCATCTCAGTTTGTTGGGGCGTCACAGGCTGAGAGGGTCTGTCTAGTGCAGAGACAGGTGGAGGCCATTTTGAGAAAGCCCCAGAGGGAGGCTTTAAAGCTCTGGTGGGAGGGAGAGGAGCGAGTGCTTGATGGAAGAGAGTTCCAAACCCTGGGCACATACGCAGCGAAGGCTCAGTCACCCATTTGTGTGTGAGTTTTTGGTACCAGGAGGGCATGAGAGTCACTGGATCGCAGGCTGTAGGAAGAAGTAGCTAGAATGAGGGACTCTGCAAGTTTAAGGGGGGTGGCAGTTCGGACAATACTATCTATGAAGTTTCCCACGACATAGGAGTGGTGAGTTTCCGGTAGGAGCCATTCAAGCCGGGTGTAGAGCTCACAGCGGTGAGTGAGGCAGGGGGCTGAGAGTGCAAAACGGCATATGTTGTTGTTGTTGTATTGTTGCTGTCTGGCGGACACTATATCCCAAAGGGAAGCAGTATACACATTATTCAGCCAGGCATGTTAGTCATGCCAGACAGGATTAGGTTTTTGTTTCACTGGAGCATCTGGGTTTTGCGTGGGGCATTGAGATTGGCCCCAGGGTATTGTCAGAACATTCTCTAGTGCTATTTAAATTGAATTTAGGGAAACAGAAGAAACATAATAATAATAATCTTTATTTTTAAGGTGCCTTTCAAAACCAAGGCGCCAAACAAATTAAACACACCCTACATCACAATATCATTAAAATATAAAACAATCATAAAACCATTACTACAATCAGAAAGACTTCAATCACCAAATGCTTGTCTCCATAAATGAGTTTTCAAGGCCTGTTTAAATCCCTCCACGGTTGGGCACTCTCGTAACTGACGGGGTAGAGAATTCAAGGGGGTAGGGGCCTCAAACATAAATGCCCGGGCCCCAGCAGATCTTAAACGCACCCTTGGTATCTCTAGCAACCTCTCGTCAGCTGAGTGGAGCGATCGCCCAGGGTGGTAAGAAACCAGGAGCTCTTTCAGATAGTCTGGTCCCTGTCATACCACATGGCTGCACAACTTAGGTCATCTCAGAGATAATCCTCTTCAAGACTTTGACAACTGACAACTGCTCTTTACAAATAATGATATGGTGGATGTTTCTGACTCCATGCTCTGGGACTCACTTAAGGCTGTCCTTCAGGGGATTATAATCTCCTATTTGGCAAGGCAGATTAAAGAACAGGAGGCCCAGCTTTGCACCCTGAAGAATACCTTTTCTACACTGCAGCACCTGCGGGGGGACATGACAACTGACCATTAGATTCAGTCCACAAAACATCAGATCCAGAAGATTCTTGATCAAAAAGTGGAACTGGCACTGGGCTACATAAAGCAGTATTATTATGAGGAAGGGGCAAGAGGGGCGAGATGCTTGGCACATCATATTTGCACTAAGCAGAAAAATGCCTGCATCCCACGGTTACAGGACCCAGACTTGTGTAAAAGTACCCATTTTTCTGACAGAATTGAAAAGATTTTGCAGGGATATTATCAGGCGTTGCAGTCGACCTCACTCTAAGGAGACATGACACCAACCCAGTTATGTCTCTCACTTGACTCTCCCCAAACTGCAGGAGAAACAGAAGGCAAGTCTACTGGCCCCTATAATGACTGATATTTCAAAAGTTGTCAAAACCGCTAAAGGCACTTAAGTGCCTAGGCGGTTTCGTAGTGGAATTTTATAGATTATTTAGCTCCCTCCTTCCACTTTTGATGATGACCTTTAGGGCAGTGCAGGAAGGACAGGAACACTGGCTACTATAGCAGCTATTTTTGAAGCCTGACAAAGACCCTGTTCAACCAATTTTGTTATTTGCCCGGCTTCAGAGGAGGCATCGTACCTCCTCCTACTCCATCCGCCAGGGCAATGACCAAGGCATCCCATCCCCAGTTTCATTTATGCATGCAGGGCCAGGGGTGTTACATTTTTCCCGTTTTTCTCCCATCCCTTTGAGACGCCTGCATGTAGGACATATGTCCAGGCTGACGACGTGCTGATGCATGCCAACTGCCATGCACGTAACAGCATCCCCCCTCCCCGACTCCAGTAGAGCTGCGGTGCCCCAAAGCCCGTGCTTCCACCAGCTTCAGGGGCGACCGGGTGCTAAATGCCTGGTGTCCACCCCAGAGGGAGGGAGGCATCCGCAGGGGAGACGCTCAATCTCCCTCACCCCACCGACCCCTAACAACCCGAGTCCATTCCCGAACCCAGGTTGTTGGCTGCACCATGAGGTCAGCGATAGCACCTCAACCTCAGTGCCAACAGGCCGGCTGGTCAATTTCTTACCAATTTTTTTTTACCAATTATTTTACCAGGTGAGACACACTAAGCTGAAAACTTGTTTGCAGGTGCAACCTAGGAGCACGAGAAAGTTAAGTGACTTGCTCAGGGTCACACAGTATGCAAGTGGGGGCTGTGGGATTCAAACCCAGGTCTCCAGATTTGCAGCTCAGAGCCTTAAACCACTGCGCCATACTGCCTCAATTTCAATTTTGAATGTTGATTATAAACTTTTTATGACCATCTTGGCCAAAAGATTTGACCCCATCCTCCTGACCATTATTTAAAAAAGACCAATCTGGAGTTGAGCAAACCAGACAGATGCTTGACAACATCAGAAGGATTCTCCTGTTAATAGAATGTACAGTTTCGTACTTACCATAACAGTAGATCTTTGAGAGGATCTCTTGCAACATGTATTACACCTGGGAGTCCACCGAGGGCGTTCTTGTGGTTGGTAGCTTTCACCAGCAGTGGTCAGTGGGGGCTGCCCACTATGATGTTATCACTGTGTGCAGTATAAAAGAAGTGGACGGCCCCCAGTATCCTCAGTTCCCCAATGGCTATCAGCTTGCTGAGTGCGACTCCGAGGGAGAACCAAAGAGACCAGAGGTGTCCTCACTGTACATAAAAACTGCTCTCTCTGAGAAAGAGGGGGATGGAGGGCAGGAACGTACCTGCTGCAAGAGATCCTCTCGAAGATCTACCATTATGGTAAGTAGGAAACTGTACTATCTTCATTGAGGGTATCTCTTGCAGCAGGTACTACTCTTGGGATGATTCCCAAGCAGTAATAAAGGTGGAAGAGCGGTGCATCATGAGAGCAGGCCTTGTAGCACAGCGCACCCAAATGTGGCACAGGGGCTGGAGGCCATGTCTATACTGTAGTGTTTTGTGAAGGTATGTATGGTAGAACATATGGCAGCCTCACAAATGGTTCAGATGGAGACACCTCTGAAGCAGGCAGTTGATGTAGAGAGGGCCCTTGTAGAATGGGTGTGAACAGTGCCTGGTATTGGCTTGTGGGCTGTATTGTAGCAATAAGTAATACAATTTGCCAGCCAATGTGACAGTGTCTGTTTGGGAACAGGCCTCCTTCTTTGCCAGGAGCAAAGGCTATGAAGAGTTGTTCTGGCTTTCTTGTAGGCTTAGAGCATGTCAAGTATATGCTTAGGATATGATGGACATCCAGGGTATGTAATAACTTTTCACCTGGATTAGAGTGGTTGGGGAAGAAAACAGTAAGATGTATAGATTGGTTTAGTGTGAATTCTGATACCACTTTTGGCAGAAAGGTTGGATTGGTACATAATGAAACCCTATCTTTATAGAATACCAAGTAAGGTTCCAAGCACATAAATGCTTGTAGCTCCGATATGCGGCGAGCGGACATGATCGCCACCAAAAACAACGCCTTCCATGCTAGGAAGCATAAGTCACAAGAGTCAGCCAGTTCAAAAGGGGCTGACGTGAGTTGTGCTATAACAAAATTAAGATCCCAAGGAGGGACTGGCCTACGTATGGGAGGCTTAAAGTGAAGAATGCCTTTAAGAAACATTTATGAAAGGTCTAGTTGGGCCTCTGTATGGCCTCCAATAGGTTCATGAAATGCTGAAATAGCAGCCAGGTGAACTTTCATGGATGAATACTCTAAATTCTGTGCAGCTAGTGTTGTAAGGTATTCCAGAATGTCTGGAAGTGGGCATGAGAAAGGACTGAGCGATTTCGAAGACACCCAATGGGCAAAATGCTTCCATTTGTTGTGACAGGTTTTCCTTGTGGCTAGTAAAACCTGGGCCACATTTTGTGAATCATTATGTCTGTTTATGAAGATGTTTTCAGGAGCCATGCATGAATATGCAGTAAGCATAGGTTGGAATGCAATAGAGACCCACGAAGTTGAGTTTGTAGGTATGGTCAGACTCGGAGGGGAAGGGGAATGGGGTCCTTGACTGCCAGCTGTCGAAGGAGCGGGAACTATATCTGTCTGGACCAGAATTGTGCTATTAGTATCAGTGTCGCTGGTTCCTGCTGCAATTTGAGAAGGACCCTTTGGAGAAGAGGGACGGGGGGAAAGGCGATAAAAATCATCCCGTCCATGAAAGGGATAGAGCATCCATAGAATGCCCCTTCTTGTCCAGCAAAATGGAACAGAAGTGAGGTAGTCTGTGGTTGATCGAAGATGTGAATAGGTCTATCTCTGGCATGCCCCACTGTTGGAATATGTTCCGCAGGACTGAAGCCTGTTGGGTCCATTCGTGGCCCTGTGCATCGTGGCTGAGGTGGTCTGCCAGTACATTCAGTGCACCTGGGACATGAACTGCTATAAGTGTTAGGTGTTTCCTTAGTGCGGCCTTCCAGATTATGGCTGCTTCATGGCAGAGGCTTTGGGATTTGGTGCCTCCCTGTTTGTTGATGTAGTAGACCACGGCTGTATTGTCTGATTGCACAAGAAGGGGACCTGTTGTCAAATAAGGCTGAAAGGTCTTGATTGCTAGCATTACTGCCCTCATCTCTAGGATGTTGATGTGGCGCTTGGCTGTGGTGGCGCCCCATAGACCCTGGGTTCAATGAGGACCCAGATGCAAGCCCCATCCTGTACAGGATACGTCTGTGGTCAGTGTTTGAGTTGGAATCGGTGTCTGGAAGGGCATACCCTGGTCTAAGTTGGATTGTTCCCTCCACCACTGTAGAGCCTTGCGTAGAGCAGGGGTATCCATAAGCTGGTCTTCTAGGTTCCCAGTGTGTTGAAGCCACTGGCTTCATAACGCCCCCTGGACCAGTCTCATATGAAGTTGGGCACTGGGTACTGTTGAGATGGCTGTGGCCATGTGGCCTAGCAGTGCTAGGAATTGATGGGCTGTTATGGATGTGGCCATTCTGGAGTGGGAAGGCAGAGATATCAGGGTGTGACACCTGTCATCTGGCAGGAATGCCCTGCCGTGAGTGGTATCTAAAATGGCTCCAATGTACTGGAGTCACTGAAATGCATCCGGCTGAGACTTGGGTAAGTTGACAGTTATCCCTAGGTCTTTGAACAGGTGTAGGGTGGTCTGAAGAGAGTACAAGAAGCCTTTTTTGGTGGACGCTTTAATGAGCCAGTTGTGTAGGTAAGGGAAGATGAAGTATCCCCTTCTTCTCAGAGCAGCTGCCACAACTGCTAGGCATTTTGTGAAGATCCTGGGAGCTGATGACAGACCAAATGGTAGTGCTCTGAATTGGTAATGGAACCCCAATAGCTGGAAATGCAGGTATCTGCAGTGGGCCGGATGGATTAGTATGTGAAGGTATGCATCCTTCATGTCCAGAGCACACAGCTAGTCTCCTGGATGTAATAGAGGAAGGACAGTGCCCAGAGTCACCATGCGGAATCTTGTATACTGAATGTATTTGTTGAGGTTTCTGAGATCTAGTACTGAATGTAAATCTCCTATACGTTTCAGGATAAGAAAAAGTGGGAGTAGAATCCCTTTCCCTGTTGGTCGGTAGGAACTGGTTGGATGGCCTGTTTCTATCTGAGGGGCTTTAGCTCCTCCAACAGGATAGATACATGTTCCCATGGGTAGGTGACATGTAGGTGTGGATGCACTGGTGAATGAGATGTAAGTTCCAGTGTATGTCTGGATTCTATTTGCAACACCCACCTGTCTGTTGTATCCGCTGCCATGCCTCTAGGTGCCTCGAAAAAATGGTCTCCCACAGCCTCCGTGGCTGGCGGAAGAGTGCTGGGGAATGCATGAGGTGAGTAAGATAGCAAGGGAGGCACCTGCCCCTGCAGAGGGGGTGGTGTGACCTCCATGGGAGACAGAAGAGGAGGCTCAACTTGGTGGTTGAGACTGCTGTCAGCCCCTATTAGATTGCCTGTTGTTGTCTCTATGATGGCCAGCCCTTTGAAATTGAAAGGGCTGAGAGTACCATCTCTGTCCCCCTTGCTGGGAGGTATGGTACATCCCATGTACTGACCAAAGGGTACGGCCTGAGGCCTGTAGATCATCTAGGATAGTCTGTATCATGGAGCCAAAGAGTTTATCTCCATTAAATGGAGCGTTAAAGATTTTTTGCTGAACATCCGTTATAAAACCCCAGACACACAACCAAGCATGGTGGCGGAGGTTCACACCCATGGCTGAGGTTCTGGCTGAAGTATTCGCAGCATCACAGGGAGCCCGTAGCAGATGGTGGGAGAGGCTGGTTCCAGTATTATATGTGGAAAGAAGTTGGTCCTTCTCCTCTGATTTCAGGAGTTTGTTTTTGTTGACCACTTCCAACGTTGCATTCCAGAGTGTTTTCTGGTATTTCAACGTGACCTATGTAACTGATGATATTTAAGTTCAAAGTGGCTGCCTGATACACCTTTTTTCCCATCAGCTCTATACGTCTAGAGTCTTTATCAGGTGGGAGAGAACTCAAATGCTTTGGCCTGTTAGTTCTATCGTGAGCACCATTAATCACCACAATCAGCCTGTGGAGCTGCAGTAAAGATGGAATGGTCTACTGGCACCTGGTAAAGGTGATCTGCCTTTCTAGGAGCTGCAGAAATAGCCTAAGGTTGTTGCCATCCCATCAGTACTGCATCCTGATAGGCATGGATGAGAGGCGGTACTACAACAGTTGGATCCTAAGGAAGGTCCAAATAGTCTGTCTTTGCGTGTCTGGTTCCCTAGTGGTGAACCCCATCACCTTCTGGATCTGAGTCATGATCTCTAAGAAAGTGGGATCATCCAGGGGAGACACAGGTGTAAAATGGTCTGTGTCCTCACCCAAAGAAGGTATTGAAGAATTTGTGGAGGGGGGTCTAAGACCGGCCCTAACATCTAGGTCTTCCTCATACTCCTCTTCATACTCAGGCAGGAATTCTTCCTCCAATGACCGGCAGGAAGGAGCCGGTGACAGTTCCCTTGGTGGGATGCATGAAGCCTGTTGCCTAGACCTCTTAGGTGAAGGAGGCCAAGGGGAGGAGGAAGGTGCAGGTCTGACCGTTTTTTCCTGCTGTGGGGGCTGTAAGTCCTGCATGACTTGTACAGCCATCTGGACTATCATAGCCACATCCACTGATGAGGCAGAGGCAGTCTGAAGCAAAGCAGTAGGAGCTTGAAAAGTACTAGCCTGTGAACTGCTGAGAGGTAGTATTGAAGAAATAGGGCATGGTGGTGGATGCAACTGGGTACCAGAAGCATGAGTCAATGTAAATGGCCACCTGAGTAGGAGGTGTACTTAGTACTGTTAAGGAGAAACCCTCCTCCTGAATGACACAGCCCTGCCCTGTTGACAGTCTCGTCAACGGAGATTGAAAGGGTGAAGTGTCTGAGTGATGAAAAGAAGGCATCGACGAATCTGTACGGTCCCTATGGGAGGAACTGGTCATGGAGGAAAAGGGAATCAAAGCTGCAGTAGAGGCAGGCAAGGTCACAACAGCCAAGGCTGTGGACAGCGTCATCGACGAAAGGATTGGCAAGGTAATCATTGACAAGGGCCGTGGTTTCTACGTATAGTGTTTGGTAGTCGTCAACTGGCCAGCAGAAGAGGTAGACGTTGACGAATGGGGTATTTTACCTTCAGATGAATGAGTTGTATCCTTATGTTTATGTTCTGACCTGTGCTTGTGGGAGGATTGAGAGGCCTGTGAAGAGGTTGTCTACAGGGCGTGGGGACAAGTCCCCTTCTCAAGGAGAGGAATTTTTTTGTTCTATAAGGTTGGTTTCAAGTTTCTGAAGCTGTCATCAATGGGTGGCCTGGTTAAACTGTTTGTAGATGGAGCAATCAAGCACCTTATGGGCAGCTCCTAAAACCTCACACAGACCGGGGTGTTTGTCGTATCTATAAATTTTCCTGCCACAAGTCACTTTCTGAATAAGGAATCTGAATGAGATATTCAAGGAATGTTTAGGAATATAAGCGAATGGCGAACAGTTCAGGATTCTTTTTCTGTGTTCTTCTTTCGTCGGCGATGTCTCATCAAAGCATTGAAGTGGGAGCTAACCATGCATCGAGCTGATAAGACAGTGGGAACAGAACTGAGGATACTGGGGGCAGCCTACTTCTTTTATACTGCACAAAGTGATGACATCATTGTAGGTGGCCCCCACTGAGCACTGCTGGTGAAAGCTACTGTCTAGAAGAGCACCCTCTGGCGACTCCCAAGAGTATACCTGCTGCAAGAGATACCTTCGATGAAGATCACGTAGTACAAAGAGCTATGCCATCTGTGCTCCTCAGTTTAGATGCTGAAAAGGCGCTCAACAGGGTGTCCTTGCCTTTTCTGTGGCGACCCTGTCAAACTTTGACTTCCCCGATCCTACTGTGACCACGTTACAAAACCTGTATTGTTTCTCTCAAGCATGGGTATGAGTGAATGGATCCTTGTCCCAACTGATACACTTACAGTGGGTGGCTGCCTCTATCCCTGCTCTTGTTCACTTTATATGTAGAACCATTAGTAGAAGCCATCAGAGTCAATAGTGGGCATCCCAATTGGGGGAGGGTGTTAAGCTAACACTGTATACAGACGGCATACCATTGCTTACCTTATTAACACCCCAACATTTTATAGTGGCACTGTGGTACAAACTTCAGAGTTCTGGTGCAGTAGCTGGCTTTAACACGAACATCCAAATAATTGAGCTGCTCCGATATCATTATCGCCCTGACACGGCACTTCAGGAATGGAGCTCCTTAACCTGGAACCTATTACTCAAAAAATTACATCTGATTTGGAACATTGGATACAGCTTCCTCTGGGTCTTTTCTCAAGGGTAGATATACTTAGAATGAACTTGCTACTCAGATTACTATGTTTTTTTGCAGACACTGCCCTTGTTCCTTGCCCTGCTTTATTTCAGAATCAGGAACAAACTGATTTTTCATTTCATTTTCTTTGGAATGGTAAACCCCTTCAGGATTAAATTCACACTCCTACAACTTCCGAAGAATAAAAGGGGACTTAACCTCCCAAACCTAAAAATATCTGCCCAGGCCTCTCTCCTTCATATCATTTATTACTGGCTGACATACACCTATGTTCCCTTATGGAAACATACAGAGTTCCATCTTAACGATTTGTTTGACATCACCAAATATTAATTTGCATTCCCTTTGGCTATTCTGCCTTTGCTGGACTTTCTAGTCAGAATGGCAGAGACCTTAACAGTTTGGAAATAGATGAATGGTACCCCACAATTTCAGACACTTGTGTTTTTATGTAAATATTTGGCATAAGAATCTACCTTTGTCTGAAGTAATATAGATGACACATTTTGGAGGTGGAGACATTTAGGCATGGGCCATGACATGCTTCAATTTTTAGATACCTGAGAGGTCCTCCCCTTTGCAGAACTGCAAACTAAATACAGGTTCAGGTAACAGTTTAGATATCTGCAGGTAGGGCACATTTGCTGAAGCAAGGCAGGGAATGAGCTAAACTACTGAACCCACCTAATCTCATATGTAACCTTTTCATGTATGCCATTCAAGGAGAACGGGGGCACCACTTAAGAGGGCTTTCATATAAAGGGCAACTGGAATTAAGAGGCATGGACAAGAAAATGATATTGGACAGATGGGCTAAAGATCTCAAATTAGATTTCAATTATGAAGACTGGGTAAAGTATGCTATCCTAATAGTGAAAGTCACCATCTCCTTTTTGGAGAGAATGTTTGTGGAAGTACCAGAACAGATACTTCATAACACTGGGATATAGGCCATTTGTATGGGAGAAACGTGGGGAAAGTGTTGGAGGCTTTGCAGTGAAAAACATGCAGACCAAGCTCATATCTTTTGGCTCTGCCCAGTCTTGCAAAAAATTTTGGACTGTGGTTGGATACCACCTGACCTGCATGTTTGCACACCTGCCCACACTTAATGGCTAGCATACAGTAATTAATACCTCTTAACATTCTCCCCAGAGCTCTGGGATCTGTAGGAATACTGAAACCCTGCTGTTAATGTTGCCACTGACAGTGCGTAAAACTATTACACGGCAGAAGCTGAAACCTGAGGTACCTACATTTAAACGATGGGTGACAATTATGAATAACCTGTATCTTATGGAGCAGCTCTTGGCAGTCTGCCTGTCCCAGGTGCTGAAAACAAACTGTACAATTTTTGAAGCCTGCTGGTCCTGTATGCTTTTTAGGTCAATCAGTCATGCCAAACACTGAAAAACCTGGGAAAAAACAATTTTATTTGTTTCCCAATCACAAAATAGAATTATTATAAATATTTTTCCTCACAAATAGTGAGAAACCACTGTATTAAGTTTAAAAACGAAGCAATTTATACAGAAAAGCTCCGTCCTGTTCCCAGAAAATGGGAACCAAGTATCAATTTGCCCCCAAATCACAGAAAATAAAGAAATCTAGGCGGCTTTTAAAAGTATTTAGTTAAATACAGTTGGTTCCCTTCAGATGGGAACCATGTTGCAGTATGGACTTCTCCAGTTCCTCGAACCAACTGGGAACTGGAAAAAAAAAACAAACAGAAAGCACCATAAGGCAGCTGACTGTACCTTTGGTTAACTCCATTTATTAAATTTTTGTTTGCACTTTTGCCATGATAATTGTACACTGTTCGTACTTTATTCTGTAATGTTCACTGACACTGTGTTTGTTTTTACTGCATCCCTATTCCCTCTCCATTGGGTTGCACCTGGAAACAAGCCTTGGCTCAGTGTGCCTTACACGGTTACCAATTTTCCCATAAATAAAGATAAAATAAACACCTAACTAATGCAGAGTATCGAAAACTAACTCATTTAGTTAGAAAATAATGAAACAATCTAAACAAATAAAGACTGTAGCCCACATGACTAGAGCTGACTTTGAGGCGACCGCTCTCTTTGGGCAGATTAACAAATCTGACGTTAGAAAGGGGTGGGGGTGACCACAGCATAGAGTCTGAAAATATCCTAAGTTCTAAAATTAGCTTAAAGTTCTATCTCCAAGGCATCCCACTCTGGCAGGATGATACATTTTTGTGAAGCATCACTGATGGATTACTGTTGTTTAAAGGATAGACAGTACACAGCCATATTCAATGTGGACAGGGCAGCCCCAAACCAATTTATCCTGTGAGCTCCAGGGGACCCAGTTGGACTCTGGGGCTAGTACTGTGGTAATGTGTGTGTGTGTGGAGGGGGAAGACAGTGCTGTAGTGGTTGGGAAGTGCTGACAAGGGGCTAGGGTACATGGGTGGGTGGAACACTGCTGATTTGGGGACGTGGGACTGTGCTTTGGTGGGGGAATAGGGAATTGTGGTGTGAAGTAGTGTGGTGTGGTGGGGGTACAGTACAGTGCTGGTGGGGGGGTATGCAGTGCAAAGGTGCACATAACTCTTCCCCCTCTTCCTGCCATCAGCATATACTATATATATATATATAGAACAAAATTCCCCCATTTTTCTGTGTTTCAGTTCTATTGGTACTTTAATTTAAATGTGCATCAGTATGGGTAGTTCATGCATAATTTTCCTGATGAATATCTTGAAAATAGATGTTATACTATAGCTCGGTGCCCCCCCCCAAAAAAAAATTAATAAATCATAGTAAGAAAAGACAGTATTCCACATAACTGTTTAATGAATTTTTTCAGTATACTGAAGCAGCACTGACTCCTCTTTATTTTAAAGAAGCAAACAATAAAATCTAATCTAGCTTGGTTTACAGACACATCTTTTCTTTCCTCTCAATTTCTTTAAAAGGCGGCTGATGAATAAAAATCAAACATTTCATTTCATTTTAATGAACTGACTAGCTTGGTTTACAGCAGCATCTTTTCTTCCCACTTCATATTTGGTTAAAAGGTAACCGATAAATAAAAATCAAACATTACTTATCTGTGCAATGAACTGACTGCACCACCGTTTACATTTCTTAAAAATAGCTTGCAAATGCTAGCACCAAATGTAATGAACAATTAAGTTAAACATATTTCTGTAACGCAGAGAGAGGAAGCAGTGCTCCAAGGAACATGTCTGGCAATGTTGCTCCCAAAATGAATTAAAAACTCCGCTTCAGAGGAGTGCATACACACACAGCAACATAGGCAAAGGCTCTTAAAGCAATCATTTTATTTCAAGCACTTCCTTGGCAGGTCCTGCTACTTATGTCTGCCCACCTGATGTTTCATCTTGATAACGGGAATACAGATCCATGGATATAGAGAGGCACCCCACCAATGAACTGTATCCTGTACAGCCAGAGCCATAATACATGAAGCTAATTAGATCAGTTGGGGCTGACTACAGGTCATGAATGTAGGGAGCCTGGCCAAGCAGTTAAGAGTACAGAGCTGCAAACTCAAAAACCTGTTTGAACTCCAAGGCATTTGATTTTATATAGTTCACTAACTGACAACAAAGTACTTACTGTGCGACCATGAGCAAGTTACTTAACCTCCCTAAGCATAACCTCTCTGCATTCTTATTTTGTTAGCAATAAGACACAACCAAGTGTTTGTTGTCTGGTGTTAATGCATGCCCAGGTGCATAATGAGGCACACGGTGCTTGTGCCGAGTGCTTCGATCACCTAGCAGTGGATTAACCCCAGACAACCAAGGCCCTGTTGTGTCTTATTGTGCTTATAAACAGGTCTAATAATCTTAAAAAAATGACAACTGTTATGTATTTTCTTTGTTAAAAGCAACTAGAGTAGCCCCCCTTACCTGTCAATCATCTGTTTTTCCACACGTTTAATAGATGAAATGTGTGTTATAGAATACAGGAATCCAAGCTTCTGTAGAATTTCTTTTGCATAATGTTCATCCCCTCATACACAACAGTCCTTATGTACGCAACAAGGCATGACAGGGTGTGCAGTATGTATAACTGCACACCTCAGGTGCATTGTTATGCATGAGGTGCAGCTGAGTGCTCTTAAATGCACCTGAAAAGTGCAACTATATCACCATAAAGGCATATCCAGCAGTGTCTTATTGCACTTGTAAAATGGCATTTAAATATTTGACTTAAAATGAATGAAAATAAGAAGAGAGTATTTAAAAAGACAGGACCTTTCATTGAAATATGCTTCAATTTCAACTCTGAAGGCAAAAAATAGCCCATATTCTGGTAACGGTGGTAGTGGGGGTTAGCTAAAAATAATAAAAGACAATAAAAACCATGTGTGGAACACATTTTTATAAGAAATAAATGCTATCTTATTTGTATTAAAATCAATGCAGGTACAGTATTTTAATGAAAATGTGTTCAAAAGTTTGAACGTGCCACGGTCTGCCTATGTAACTATGTTTTTACACCTTTTCTCTTTGTTTATATAATATAAAATGAGTTGGAAATTTCCTGCTTCCTGAATGGCTAATTAAGTTCTCCAACCCATATGTGGGTGTGCCATTATGGTGATATAGTTGCACTCCTCAGGTGCATTTAAGAGCACTCGGCTGCACCTCATGCATAACAATGCACCTGAGGTGTGCGATGGGCATTGCCGCACCCTGGGGATAGCGAGGAGAGGTGGAGGGGGGACTGGCGGGGGAGTGGAGCAGGGGGGACAATTGGGGTCGTGGGGTCTAGGAGACACCCTGGGGCGAAATGAGCCCAGTACGGGTTTGCCCTGCCTGGTGCCCATACCCAAGGGCTCTACCTTTGGTGGACAGGCAGCGCGATCAGCCTCAGCTGATTATCCAACTTGGGCAGTGTTATGCAATGCCAGGTTGATTTGGAACAAGGTAGCAGCAATTGCTGATCTTGTTGGCTCATCTGAACTGGCCTGTATCACCGAGACCTTGCGGGATGAGAATGCTGATCACATTCTGGAGTCAGCAGCTCTGGCCGGGTACTCAGTGATACACTGCCCGAGATTAGATCATAGAGGCGGGCCGGGGTGGGTAGCCATCTGTTTCAAGATGGAGCTGGGCCTTGTAGATGTGCCAGTCGGGATCACTGGATCCTTCGAATGTATCATGGGTGCAGGTGTGGGCTTTAGGATACTTCTCATCTGTCATCCACCCAGTGATGGGAAGGATTTCCTACAGGAAGTCGCGGACTTCATTGTCAGGATGGTGTTGGAGGCCCCCAGGTGGTTGATACTGGGGGACTTCAATGCCTGGGTCGACGATGAACTCTCGTGTTTTGGACAAGACTTCTCCAACTGATGGTTTCATTGGGCTTTACACAGGTGATTACCTCTGTGACCCATATACAGGGTAATTTGCTGGGTCTAGTGTTTCTGCTAGGGATGGAGATCTCAGACATGGTGGTGGAGCCCGTCGGATGGTCTGATCATCACACTATAGGGTTCACCTTTGCTGCCCCTCTAAATAGACAAGCTCCTACGGAGATGGTCAGGTACCGCCCTTTGCGGAGTTTGACCCCTGAAGGTCTTATGGTGGTGCTGGACATATCAGGGGGGGAGTTCGAATGTGAGCATGGATCCAGAGGGTCTTCTGCTAACCTATAATAAGGTGGTGGGGGCAGCTCTGGATTCTATTGCTCCTGTCTGCATTCGCCTCCTCTCCCTTCGCCCTCAGTCTCCCTGGTTTCATGTGTCTCTGAGGGAGTTGAGGAGAGTAGGGAGACGGCTGGAGCAATGCTGGCAGAAATCAGGCCAGTATGGTGACAGGCTTAGATTGCTATCCCATTACAGGGGTTATCAATTGGCAGTCTCCCGTAAGAAGGCAGAGTTCCTGTCCTGGGAGATTGCTGCTGCGAAGAACCGACTGGCTCAGCTCTTCCGTACTGTGGACAGGTTGTGCAATCCAACCTGTCTCCAGAAGTGGGGAACTTTTTCACAGAAGAAGTGTGATGAGTTTACTCGATTCTTCACTGACAAGACTGACACCATCACGTCCAAGATCACGCATAGCTCGCTCAAATGGGCAGAATGGAGATTGGTGCGAGGTTGCTAGCACCCGGTTTGTCTGGCCAGATTTTGGCCAGCTGGCGATCAAGGATGTCATGAAGATGATCAGGGGCTTGTGACCGACTTACTGTAGTTTGGACTCTGGTCCAACATGCCTCCTGGTGGGGTGTGTGGAGGAATCGGACCGGTCCTTGCTGAGATAGTTAGGTGCTCATTAGAGACTGGGGTGTTTCTGAACACCCTGAAGGAGGCAGTGGTTCACCCCCTCCTGAAAAATTCTTCTCTCGACCCTGACTGTCACGCAAACTACAGGCCTGTCTCTAACCTACCTTTTGTAGGTAAGGGTATTGAGAAGGCAGTCACATTGCAGCTCAAGGAGTATCTGACCACCCACGACATCTATGATCCTCTCCAGTTCAGTTTCAGAAAGAAGCATAGTACTGACACTGTGCTGGTTCGGGTACTTAGTGATCTCCTGACAGTGAGAGATCGGAGCAGCCGTTCCATCTTGGTCCTCCTTGATCTCTCTGCGGTATTTGATACTGTAGACCATGGGGTGTTGCTAGAGCGCCTGCAGCTATTCTGCAGACTGGTACAGTCCTCAGATGGTTTCACTCATTCCTTACTGGCAGGTCGCAGAGAGTTGAGCTGGGAGTTTTCTCCTCAGCCTCTATCTCCCAGTCTTGTGGGGTACCGAAGGGCTCTGTGCTTTACTCCATGTTGTTCGCGGTGTATATGCTGCTGTTAGGGGAGATCATTAGGTGGTACGGGTTGAGTTTTCATTGCTATGCAGACGACACGCAATTGTACATGTCTTTTGTGCCTAAGCAAGGCGATGTTGGCTCGGTCTTTAACAACTTCCTCTCAGAGATTCAGGACTGGATGAGTGCTAACTGGTTGAGACTGAACCTGGATAAGACTGAGGTGTTGGTTGTGGACCTAGGTCATCGGGTAGAGAGATTACCGACTGGGCAGCCATCTAGATTATGGCTGGGTGGCAACTAGCTGATGACCTCTGACCAGGTGTGGAACCTGGGCGTTGTGCTTGACAGCAAGCTGACGCTTAAGTCTCAGGCATCGGCCATTGTCAAGACCTTATTTTACCATCTAAGAAATATCTCCCAGGTAAAGCATCTGGTCCCACCTGATGACCTTTCTACCTTGGTACACGCCTTTGTGACTTCGCGCCTTGATTACTGCAATGCCCTATACCTAGAGCTACCAGGGGGTGGATCTTCACCGCCTGAAGCTGGTGCAGAATGCGACTGCCAGGTTGTTGACTGGCATATCAAGATCTTATCATGTTACACCAGTGCTCCGCAGACTGCACTGGCTGCCAGTGTGGTGCAGGATCACCTTCAAGGTTGCATTTCTGACCTATAAAGCCATACATGGACAGGGACCACAGTGCCTGCAAGATCTTCTTTGCCCATACTGCCCTCTTCATGCTCTCCACCAATGAGGGATTGCTAGAGGTTCCCAGGGTCCATTTAACAACTTCAGGTGTGAGATCATTTGCTTTTGCAGCTCCGACCCTGTGGAATTCTCTACCTCGCAGGGTGAGGGAGTGCCTGTCCATTGAGGCCTTCAAGTCTGCGCTGAAAACTTATTTATTTCAATTGGCATTTTAATGATACTTAGTCCTGCTGTTTATATATGTTTTATATGTGTGACTTGTTGAAATTGAAATGTTTTATCTGTAATTTTTGTAAAACGTTATGATCTATGGAATAGTATTCCATAAAGAAAATTTGCTTTGCTTTTGCTTAATTCCCCAGAAATGCACAGTTGGATCAAGTTCAGGAGGAGGGAACTGGAATTTGGGCCAATCATATACAGAATTCCGGAGTCACTTTACTAACCCCTGACTGCCGAAAAGGACCTCTTGGCCCACCTAGTCTGCCCATTTTTTGCTGCCTACTGTGCCACTGCAGACCCTACTCGATCCCCGGTTGTCTCCTCCCCTTGCCTTACTAGCAAGTTCCCTTATATCTGTCCCATGCATGCTTGAATCCTGTCACCATTTTGCCACCCATCACCGCTGGAAGGCTGTTCCAGGCATCCACCACCCTCTCCATGAAAAAGTATTTCCCCACATTCCCTCTGAGCCCCCCCCCCTCCAAGTTCATAGCATGACCCCTTGTTCTCAATCTTCTTTTTCTATGGAAAATGCTACCTTCCTGTACCTTATTAATACCTGTTAGGTATTTGAATGTTTCTATCATATCCCGCCCCTTTCCCTCCTCTCCTCCAGAGAGTATATATTTCTTGAGTCTCTCCTCATAAGGCTTTTGGTGCAGGCTCTGCACCATTTTGGTACCCCTCTTCTATATTACCTCCACCTTATCAATTTCCTTCCTGAGGTGGGGCCTCCAGAACTGCACACAGTACTTGAGGTGGGGTGTTACCAGTGATATGTACAGGGGTAATGTTACCGCCTCCTTCCTACTGGTGATATCTCTCCCTATGCACCCGAGCATCCTGCTAGCCTTCCCCACTGCATTATCACACTGCTTGGCTACCTTCAGGTCACCAGAAATAATTATCCCCAGGTCCCTTTCCTGTTTGGTGGCTGCCAGTACTTACCCTCCAAATTAGTACATAGTCCCCGGGTTTCTGGGCCCATGAGTTTGCACTTTTTTGAACTGAAAACCAGCTGCCAGGGCTGGCACACAGGCGCAGCAGTAGTGCTACCGCTTTCGACGCCAGGGACCCGGGATCAGGAGTGCTCTCAGGTTGCTGAAGGGCCGGCCGAGGGGAGGAGGATTGTACACTTGACTGGCTGCTCTCCTTCTCTAGGGAGGGTAGGATGCTAGTTCCGCCGCTTTACCGCTATCTGGGTGACCACAGGTGGAGGTGCAGTGGGACAGCAGAACTGCGGGTGGGAGGACATCAGCAGGGAACCAGAATGTCAGCACGTCACGTGCTCTGCTCCTTGGTTCCCACTGCATGCTGACGTCTAGGGGGCAGAACAGAAAACATGGAAAAAACCCTGCACCAGACTCCTGTAGACGGGACCCGGCAGTCCCGATTTTCCTTAACTGAACTCCTTGGGAGGAGCTGGCAGGACCACCCGACGCAGACTTACAGACTTGGGGGGAATGAAGTGAGGTCCCCCCTCCCCTCCCGGGGGCTAAACCGAGGCAGGCTGGGGATGGGTCCTCTGGTCCCTCCTGGGGAGTTACCCAGGGCGGAACTCTATGGGAGTGCGCACTGCCTAGGAATTCCTGAAGTTAGGAGTCTGGTGGGGAGATAGAAGCGCCATAAACAGTAAATAAAAAAAGAAAACCAGCTGCTAACCCTTGACCATTCTTCTAAACCATACCTCACTTTTTCCACACACACCCGGTTTGTCTACTCTGTTGCAGATTTTTGTGTTATCCATGAACAGGTCTACTGTTCCTTCTAGCTCTTCTGCAATGTCGCTAATAAATAAATGTTTGTTACATAGCTACTGTAACAATAGATCTTTGAGAAAATCTCTTTCATCAGGCCACATCTCTGGAAATATAAGCCACCAGGCACTAGGACCACACAGACACTTTTGCAAGCAGTCCACAAGGGGCCATCCATGATGACGTCAGATTTCGGCTCTCCCATACGCCTCTTCAGTTCCCCGCCCTGGGTAACACCCCAGGAGGGACTGGAGGACCCACACCCAGCCTACCTCGGTTTAGCCTCCGGGTGGGGACCTCATTTCATCCCCCCTCCCCCAAGTCTGTAAGTCTGCGTTGGGTAGTCCTGCTCATGTTTAGAGGACCTCTCTGCAGGGAACCAGGACAGAACCTAGGACTCTGCTGTCCAGGCGAGGCAGAGAGCAGCAGACAGACCCTCATGGAGAAGGAGACAGCATTCCCCAGATTCTCAGGATCCAATAGGGGTTGGAGGGTGGGATGGCATGGCCTGTTGAAAGAGATTCTCTCAAAGATCTATTGTTATAGTACGTTCGCAACTGCTCTATCTTCTTCGAGGATATCTCTTTCATCAGGCTACACCTATGGAACGAGTACCAAGCAGTACTGACCATAAACAGTCTCGGTGGCAGGAGCTGACAGGCCTAAGAAAGAAGGCTTTGGAGCACAGCCAGGCTGAAGTCAGCCCTCTTTCTTGAAGCTATGTCCAGACTGTAGTGTTTGGTAAAAGTGTGGACAGTACTCTAGGTAGCATCTGCACAGATCTCCACAGTGGACACAATTTTAAAACATGCAACAGATGTGGCCATGCCTCTAGAGGAATGACTGCAAACAACTCCAGGAAGTTCCTTACCATACTTCCTACAACAAAAAGGAATACAGTTTGCCAACCATTTGGACAGCCACTGTTTGGAAACTGTAGTACCTTCTTTCCAAGGGGCAAATGAAACAAAAAGCTGAAAAGACTTTCTGCAGTCCTTCGTGCAGTATATATAGTACCCAACTATTCTATGTACGTCTAAAGTATGGAGCAATGCTTCCCCTGGATTGGCATGCTCTGGGAAATAAACAAGCAGGTGGATGGTTTGATGTAAAATAAACTCAGACACTACCTTTGGTAAAAACTTAGGATTAGTATGTGAAGACACCCCGTCTTTGTGGAAAATCAAGTAAGGAGGCTCACACACTAGAGCCTACAGGTCTGAAATCCTTTGAGTAGAAGTAATCACAACTAAAAAACAATGCTTTCCAAGAAAGAAAGCATAGACCCCAAGTCGCAAAGTTTCTCCAACACAAAATTCAGGTCCCAAGCTGGGACTAGATTATGGACAGGAGGCTTTAAGTGCAAAACACCTCTTAAAAATGTACGGGCCACCTCCAGATGGGCCACCGTACATCCTTCAATAGGTACATGGAAAGCTGAGATAGCAGCCAAGTGCACTTTAATAGAAGAGTACTGCAGGCCTGCATCTGACAAGGACAGTAGATACTCAAGAACCTTATTTGTCGGAAAGGTAAAAAGCATCTAAATGGTGAGAAGTGGCCCACAAAGCAAACTGCTTCCACTTCATGGAATAGGTGGCCCTGGTAGAAGGCTTTCTACCAGCCACCAAGACATCAGCCACTTTCTGAGAGACCCCAAATCTAGCAATGGCTATGTTTTCAGGAGCCATGCATGTAGAAGAAGCGACTTGAAGACCGGATGGAACAGGCTCTCTGTTCCTGTGACTAAAGACCCTGACATAAGGGCAGAGGCACTGGCGGTTCCACTGCCAGCTGTTGCAGTAAGGGGAACCAGATCTGTCGAGATCATAGGGGAGCAATGAGGATTAGAGTTGCCCCCCTCCATCTGAAGTTTGAGTAGTAACCTCCAAATTAGAGGGAAGGGACAGAAGGCATTGAAGAACCTCCCTGGAACGAGCGAGCAGAAACGCAGCAGTTTTACGTTGTGTGGGGTCACAAAAAGGTCCAACTCTGGATGACCCCATTTGTTGAACAGGTCATCCATTATGAGGTCAGCAGTTCTCACTCCTACATGTTGGACTGTGACCGGCGTAGTCTGTCTGCCAAGATGTCTTGGGTGACTGGAAAATGTA
This sequence comes from Neoceratodus forsteri, assembly GCA_016271365.2. Taxonomy (NCBI): domain Eukaryota; kingdom Metazoa; phylum Chordata; order Ceratodontiformes; family Ceratodontidae; genus Neoceratodus; species Neoceratodus forsteri. The sequence continues at coordinate 1,307,537,378 of CM057449.1, forward strand.
CTGCTGACATTCTAGAGCCCAGTACCAAACTCTCATTGCCTCCCTGCTTGGGCATAAAAATGAGTTCCCTCTTGTTTACTGATGTAATGCATCACACAGACATTGTCCATCTGTATTAACATATGACCTGGGGACATGTGAGCCTGGAAGGTATGTAGGCCATACAGAACAGCTCTCATCTCTAGAACATATATGTGCAGAGTGCTCTCCACTTTGGTCAATACACCTTGTGTCTGATGGGGCCCTAAATGTGCCCCAGCCCATCCCCTAGGTATCTATTGTTAAATTCTGGCAAGGAGAAGGGATCAGAAACACAGAAGTTGTCGGCAGCTAAGGGCCTTCGGCCCACCGAGTCTGCCCTATCATCCCTAAGAAATGTGCTTTTTCAAATTCTACTAGTAATAGGTTGTTCCCTTCCCCTGCCTACCAGCAGCCCGCTATGCCTATCCCAAGCTTTTTTAAAACCTGTAATCATTCTGTCTCCACAACCTCTGCTGGCAAGCTGATCCATTCGTCCACCACCTTCTTTATGAAGAAGTACTTCCTCATGTTCCCCCTGAACCGCCTTCCTTCCAGTTTCATCTTGTGCCCCCTTATCCTTGAACATCTTTTTCTTTGAAAAATTGCATTCTCCTGCACTTTATTTAAAAGGAACCCCATTCAGCAGGTTGCTGGGTTCCTTCCACCATCTGAGCACCTTGCGTACTGGAGAGGTTACCAGAACCTTCTGTTCCAGATTGTCTGTGAGTTGATCCCACTGGACTCTCAAGGCCCACTGAGGGATCCTCATATGGAGCCTGGCCAGAGGTACTGTAACTATGGCCATTGCCATTAGGTCCAGAAGCTGAAGAAATGTTCTGGCTTTGATATATCAGCTGTTGTAGACTAGCTGAGCCTGTGCCATCAGACGCTCAACCCTGTCCAGAGGCAGAAATACTGAGCCTATGGCTGTATCCAAGACAGCCCCTATATACTGCAGAGGCTGGCAAGGAGTCAGAATAAACTTTGGCACACTGACAGTGATCCCCAGAGCACTGAACAGTTGTCTGGTTTGAGCTAGTGTGTGTGAGTTGCTCCCTGGAGTGAGCATTTAGAAGCCAGTTGTCCAGGTAAGGGAAGACATAAAGACCTTCCCTGTGAAGGGCTGTTGCCACCACTGCCAAGCATTTGGTAAAGACCCAAGGTGCAGATGAAAAGCCAGAGGGCAATACTCTGAACTGGAAGTGTTCCCCCTGAAACTGGAAAGAACAGTTACGGAGGAACTTACCTAACAGTAGATCTTCGATGGAATCTCTATCATCAGGTCACACCTATGGAACTTCACCGTCAGGTGTCAGGATCCCATGGAAGCCTTTTTCTACAGCAGTTCATTAGGGGCCACCAACACTGATGCTAGTCTCCAACGTCACTCACCCTATAAAAGCACGGGTGGCCTGCTCCCGCCTCAGTGTTTTCCCTAGCCAGAGGACATCAGAGACAGAAGTCCCACCAGGTAACCAAGGAGAGAGAGAGAGAGAGAGAGAAAAAGAAAGTGAAGGTGCCCAGCTAGCAAAAAGGCTGGAGCAGCAGGACAGCCGAGCTGTAGAGAGAGAGAGAGAGAAAGCAAGATGGAGAGAGGGACGGCATGAGCTGATGACAGAGATTCCCTTGAAGAGCTACTGTTATTAAGTTCTTACGTTAACTGTTCTGTCTTCTTTGGAGATATTTCTGTCATCAGGCCACACCTATGGAATGAGTCCCAAGCAGTGTTAAGAGCAAGGACAGTCTGGGTGGCAGGGCGGCCAGACGCCTAAGCAAGAAGGCCCTGAAGCACAGCAAGGCCAATGCCTGCCCTTCTTCTGAAGGCAATGTCCAGACTGTAGTGCTTGGTGAAAGAGTGGGACAGTACTCCAAGTGGCAGCAGCGCAAATTTCAGCTGAAGACATGCCCTGAAACAGGCAACTGAAGTGGTCATGCCCCAGGTGGAATGGCCCTTGACAACCCCAGGAAGTTCCTTACTGTGCTTCCTGTAACAAAACAATTATACAGTTGGCTAACCATTTGGACAAGCACTGTTCGAAACTGGAGCACCCTCTCTGCCAGGGGCAAAAGAAACAAACAACTGTTTGGACTTCCTGCAGTCCTTGGTATGGTGTATATAGTAACACAAAATTCTATGAACATCTAAAGTGTGGAGCAATGCTTCCACTGGATTAGCATGCTCTGGATAATAAATGGGCAAGTGGATGGATTGATTAAGGGTACACTCAGACACCACCGTAGGAAGAAACTTAGGGTTAGTACACAATGAGACAGTGTCTTTGTGGAAAATCAAATAAGGCTGCTCTCACATGACAGCCTGTAGCCTTGAAATTCTTCGAGCAGAAGTAATAGCAACTAAAAATAATGCTTTCCACTACAGAAAGCATAGCTTGCAAGACGCAGTTGTCTCAAAAGGAGGCAGGGTCAGCTTCTCCAAAACAAAATTCAGGTTCCAAGCTGGAACCAGGTTACAGATAGGAGGCTTCAAGTGGAGGATGCCTCTCAAAAAAGTGTGGGCCACATCCAGCTGGGCCACAGTACGCCCATCAATGAGCACATGAAAGATTGAAATGGCGAACAGGTGCACTTTAAGGAAGGAGTATTTGAGTCCTGCATCAGACAAGGTCAGGAACTACGCCAAAATCTGGTTCACCGGACAGGTGAAAGGGTCCAGGTTATGAGAAGTGGCCCAGCTAGCAAACCGCTTCCATTTCATAGAGTAAGTGGCCCTAGTGGAAGGATTTCTGGCAGCCACCAGGACATCAGCCACCTTCTGAGACATCCCAACTCTAGCTATGGCTAAGTCCCCAGGAGCCATACATGCAGGTGGAGGGATTTGAGGTCTGGATGGACAAGGGTCCCCTAGGTCAGAGTCAGCAGGTCCCCGCAGAGGGGCAGGGGAACTGGAGATTCCACAGTCAACTGTCGCAGTAATGGAAACCATATCTGCCGTGGCCAAATTGGGGCCACCAGAATTAGGGCCGCACCCTCCATCTGTAGCTTGACGAGGACCCTCTGAATCAGAGGGAAGGGAGGGAATGCATAAAGAGACCTTCCTTTCCAGAAGACAGACAACACGTTTTGCCAGAAAACTCCAGGCCCTGGATCTAGCAAGCAGAAATGCATCAGTTTTGCGCTGAGCAGGGACACAAAAAGGTCCAACTCTGGATGACCCCATGTATTGAACGGGTCTTCTGCGACCAAAGTCAGCAGCTTCCACTCATGCATTTTGGACTGTGACTGGCTAAGGCTGTCTGGAAAGATGTTTTGGGCACCTGGCACATGGATGGCTGACAGTTCCAGATTGTGGTATAGGGCCCAGTACTAGACCCTCAATCCTTCCCTGCACATAGGGTAAGAATGAGTCCCCCTTTGTTTGTTGATGTAACAGACCACAATGAGACTGTCCAATTGCACCAAAAGAGGGCCCGGAGAGAGATGGTTCTGGAAGGCCTGTAAGGCATACAGAATTGCATAATTTCTTACACATTTATGTGGAAGTGTGTCTCCCAGTGGGACCAGAGACCCTGGGTCTGATAAGGGCCTAGATGGGCTCCCCAATCCAGACCCAAAGCATCTGTGGTTAGGACTTAGTGAGGAATAGGTATAAGAAAGGGAACCCCCTTTAAGAGATTGGCTGGGTTCATCTGTGACGCTCTGCCCCTGCTTCTCGCTACCTGTATGATATTTATATTATAAATAAATGGTCTGTGCATGAAATGTCAGTATGTGAGAGATTTGGCCTTTATCTTTCATGATCAGTAGCTGAAACCACAGGATGATGAAAAACAGACCAAGAGAACCATTAAGACATCCTTCTAGAGAGACAGTTTATGGCCCTCATAACCTATGCTGCCTTTGAAGTGTCCCACATATATGACTTTTATGATGTAGCAGGAAGAAGTCATCACCGGACTGACTCTTAATGGTTTTCCCACGTATCTGAGAATAAGGGACATGAGTGTGGGATTGTTAAGTTCAAAGAGAAATGTTTAATTAAAGACTGTCATATTTGGGAAATGGCTAGTTACAGATATTTCAAAGAAATGACTCACATCCTTAGGGATAAGTATGTCAGAAATTAATTCTAAGGGAGGCTCTAGCTGACCTCATCCAAAAGGGGGTGGGGAAAGATAGAGTTAAACATGTCCCATTGTATATGGAATAGTGTTATATCATCTTGGGCTCTGAGACAAAAAGTTCTCTCTAACTTAAACTCACATAGAAAGGTAATACTTGGAAAGAAATTAAGTCTTTGTGGTAGGAGTGTTTTGTCTGTAACTTCCTTTTTATTTTACATGATCATGTGCTGTATGATATATTATTCTGTGTTTAATTTGACCTTTTATCATATTTTTAGCAAACATCCATTTCTTTAAAATACTGCCTGGGTGTCTCTCAGTTTCTTTTTGCATGTGAAGTGCCTGTATTTAAGTCTGACAGCTGTTAAAAAGCTTGACTGTGTACTGAGCTTGTACAATAAGATAAGAATATACCTAAGGTCTCCTATAGAGTTTTAAAGGCTAATTTTGGATACCTGATTGGGTGCTCCTGGCGAAAGATTGTACTGCAGTCCCGAAAAGGGTACATATCTGAGCCTGTACATTGGGTATGCTAGCATCAGGTTCACAGTTTCAATCCCCCCAGAACTCAAGGCTAAAGGTGATTCAGACCCAAAGCAGACAGGAGGCTTACTCTGCCTGCTACCTGTTCACGCTATTGCACTATGAGGTTGGCACTGTGGCAGCAGAGGGCTTGACCTGCGGAGTGCATTTGTGACAGATCTGGTTGGCAGCGGTGCGATTTAAAATATTGGTAAAACAAGCTTGAACAGTTCAGTGTGTCAGATTAATACTGTACAGCTCACGTGCAAAATATGGCAGTGATTTTTAAAAAATAAACAGAACTATATCATTTTCCCTACAGTCAAAGTTCCTACCTGTTTTATTTTTTTCCGGATGCAAAGTTAGAGTAGCCGTAGTTAGGGAAGAAGATGGCTTCCAACTACAGCGAGCACACTGTAGACTACCTGAGGCAGTTGTGCAAGGAGAGAGGAGTCCTGCATGAGGGGAGAGCCAACAAGCAGAACCTCGTGGAGGCTTTGATGGCAGCAGATGCCCAGAGCCTCGAGTCACTGTCTGTGACTGAAAAGAACCGAACCTTGGGTGTGGAAGGGCCAGCAGTCAGTGCAGTGTCCAGATCCAGTGAGGAGGACAGTAGGGCCAGTGCAAGCCAAAGGCCACGGCAGCAGGGGAAGATCACCAGCATTCTGGAGCCAGAAGCCATCAGGCTGCAGATGGAGTTGCGGAGAATAGAGCTGGAGTTCCACAGAGAAGAGAGGCAAGAGCAGTGAGCCACAAGGGAGAAAAGGGAGCAAGCACAGTGAGAATGGCGAGAAGTGAAGCGACAGCAGCGAGCCGCAGAGGAGAAGAGGGAGCGAGAACAGCAAGAGGCTGACCATGAAGAGTGTGAGCGCCAGAGGCAACATGAACTGGAGAAGCTATGACTACAAACCCTAGCACCAGCACAGGTAAGTGGCTTGGGTTTAACTGGAACTACAGGACTAGGTTACAAATTAAATTCTAAATTGATAGCCGAATTTAAAGAGGGGAAGGATATGAACGCCTTATTGAATTCCTTTGAAAAAGTTTGTATTCAGGAAAATATTTCTAGAGAGTCCTGGAGCTTCCAGCTATCCCCGCTACTTACTGGGAAAGCTCAGAATGCAATGGGTCAAATGGACAATGAGGACAGTAATGATTACAGTAAACTTAAAGCTGCACTTTTAAAGAACTATGATATACCTGCAGAAGCATACAAAGCTAAATTCCGTAAGCTCAGGACAAGCCCTGACATGAGCTATGAGGAGCTAGCCTCGAAACAACAGTTTTTAAAATGTTGGTGGGAAGGAATTGAAACAAACTCTGTAGATAAAATTGAAAATGCTGTATTGTTAGAGCATTTTTTGGGGGGCATGCCCAGCAGAGCTGAAAACCCAGCTGGAGGACCAAGATCCCAAAACAGTGCAAGAAGCTGCTGAACTGTTGGACCGCTATGCGAAGAGCAGACCTGCTCTGAGAGCAAATAGGGCAGGAGTGGCAGCGCAGAAAGGGAAAAGCGCACCTTCAGGGCAGCTAAAACCCTCACTGCCTCCACCAAAACCAGTTAGCCCCAGGTTTCAAAGAACAGATTTTTCTGAGAAAAGAAATGAATGTTGAGCTTGCAAAGAAACTGGGCATATTGCCAGAAACTGTCCCAAAAGGACGAGCAATACGCAAAGTGGTGCTAGGAAAGAAGTGGGTTGTTTGAGTGTCCCTGAAAGCATGCCTGTAAACATGAGGGAACACATGCACCCAGTCACTGTGAATGGTGTGCAAACACAAGGGTTAAGAGACATGGGGCATCCCTGACATTGGTAAAAGGGGATCTGGTACAGCCTAGTCAGCTTATACCCAATCAATCTGTAACTGTATGAGGATTCACTGGGGAGGAGAAAACCTTGTCACTTGCTAGTGTCCTCCTAGACTACAGTGAGACAGGGGGACTGTACAAAAGGTTGCCATAGCCGAAACTTTAGCTGTTGATGTAATCATTGGCAACAATCTCAAACAGGGGATGGTGTGTGCAGTTACCTGCAGCCAAGCGGCAAAGGAAAATTGTGGTGCCTCGGACCCCATAGAAGCCAGTGTGGAAACCACTGGGAGGCTGGTTCCCCAGCCCGGGTCTCCTGAGATGGAGACTAATGAAAGGGGGAGAATTTCCCCAGTAGCAGTTAACCAAACAGCTACAGAGGGTTATTCCGAAGAAGGAGGGTTGACCCATTGTCAGAGGGTTAGGGAAGGTAGTGATCCTGAGTGCCCTGATGCTAGAGCTAGGGATCCTAGTTTAGACACTGAAGGGGACCTGTCTCATGCCTTGAGAATGTGTAAGGAGTTTGCATCTGCTCAGAAAAGTGACCCTAGTTTAGAGAAGCTGATGGCTTCGGCAGACTCTGACGGAGTACAGGGAGGTGATGGGAAACACAAAGTTTATTGGGACAATGGACTGCTGTATATGCAGGATGCTAAGACAGAGGGAGGGGTGATAGGCAGGCAGCTTGTCATTCCCCAGGGGTACCGTGAGCAGTTGCTGAAGACTGCGCACGATATTCCCATGTCTGATCACCTGGGAATCACGTGCACAACACAGCGACTGGCCCAGAATTTCTATTGGCCCAACTTCACCCAGCAGGTGAAGGAGTACTGCAGGTCGTGTCACTGGTGCCAAGAAATAGGGAAGGCAGGTAAGAAAACCCAGACCACCCTAATTCCATTGCCCATAGTGGAGGAGCCATTCAAGAGGGTGGGAATGGATATTGTGGGGCCCTTAAATACCCCCAGCTCCTCCGGGAACAGGTTTATCCTGACTGTGGTGGATTATGCCACCTGGTATCCAGAGGCAGTCGCCCTATCCTCACTGAGGACAGACAAAGTGACAAATGCCTTACTTGGGATTTTCTCCCGTGTTGGGTTTCCTCAGAAGGTTATCACCGATTGAGGGGGTTCTTTCATGTCGGACCTGATGAAATGTTTGTGGGAGAAGTGTGGGGTGGTGCAGAGATGCACAACACCTTATCACCCGCAAGCCATTGGGCTGGTGGAAAGATTAAATAGTACCCTGAAGTCAATGCTCCAAACGTTTGCTGAACAGCATGGGAGGGACTGGGAGATATGCCTTCCCCACCTGTTTGCATACAGGGAGGTGCCTCAAGAGTCAACAGGGTTTTCCCCCTTCGACCTCTTATATGGACGCTGGGTACGTGGGCCCCTAGACTTGGCCCGGGAGGACTGGGAAGGCAAACACTCCACCCAGGGAACTCCCATAGTGGATTATGTCCTTTGGTTTAGGGAAAAGCTGAAGTTCAAGTTCAGGTTTATTGCAGGAAGACTCTGTTGAGCAAGCTCATTCACAAGGAGGTCCTGAAGCATGTATACAGTCAATGAGATATTACATAAAATAAAAAAGGCATCCTAAAAATACAGTTAAATTTCATGTGAACCATTACATTGACTAGTACATCACAGTTTAATACAGTACAGTTAAGGTCATATGAAACAATGTTCAGAAACACAAGGAGAGGATTATAAACATATGCTAGGAGAAAGCAGTAAATGTGGAAAGTATAGAATATCAGGAGACAGAAGCTGGTTTAGAAGAAAGAGTTAAGGATTAATGGAGAGCAGAGAATGGAAAGTGCTAGTGAGAGTAAAACGGAGTAAGATATAGATAGGAGTGAAAGGGTTGCGGAGGGTCATGAGAGCGGCTGGCGGGATCATACAGTTTAGCTACAGCAGATATTTTAGGGGTCTTGGTCAGTGCCAGAAGCTATATAGATTCAGAAATGGATGGCACTAGTTCCTGATAGATGGGCGGGTGAAGCAGGAGCAGAAGAGTGAGGAAGGGGCTTAAAAACAGCTGCAGATATCTTTTATTTTAGATGTAGCCAACACTTTGTAGAAATTAACTGAGACAATGTTAGATAGCTTCAGTCCAGATTGCAATTCAATCAATCAATCAATCAAATCTTTATTTATTCGGGCGAACATCGTTGAACACAGCTCATTTGCAAGATGGACCTGATAAGGTCAAGGTTCAATAATTGATACATATACAGATATATTCAAAACACTTATATATACAGTAAGAAAAAGGCAGAAATTGATTAAACATAACAGTACAAGGTAGGACAATGAAAGCAGACTAGAAAATCTAATATATACAGTACATATCAACTATGGAGGTATCATGACATACATTCAACATATGGCACCCAGAACCCTAAAGGTTCCTGGGCAAGCCAATGTAGACAAGGGACACAGTGTTTGAGTGACTGAAAATGGTGATCATAGCCTCTGGTGAGTGACAAGGTAGGAAGGGGTATGAGGGACTAGAACAGGGGCTGGGGCTAGTACAAGAGGTGTGTAGGAGTGATAAGGGCTAAGGTAAGGGCCAGGAGTGAGTGGGCGAGGATTATAGCCAGGAGTTGAGAGATCTGTGGAGATAAATTTATCGGGAACAGAAATGTCATAATATGAAGGCTGCCTGAGAGGGAGATCTGTGGAGATAAGTTATAGGGAAGTGGACAGCCAAATTAAGATGGCTGACTGAGAGGGAGAGGGTTAGGAATGCGAATAAATTAGAACTTGTGGAAGCAGTTGCATTTATCTGGGAAGAGACTTAGGTAAATATGTTTGAAGGATGCTAATGATATCAAGTTAAACAGCTTCAGGGTCTTCTGTAAAGTATTCCATGATATAGCTAGAGTATAGCTGATAGCAGATCTCCCATGCCGGGTGTTGACTTTAGGCACCTTGAGCATGATGAAGTTGTGGCTTCTTGGACATAGGTACTAGCTCTGACCTGGAGTGAAGCAGTCTAGAATATAGTTTGAAGCTTCTAGTCAATGCTCTGTAAATCCAAAATGCAGCATTTCTGTTTCTTCTGAGGTGTAGGGACGTCCAACCGACTGCAGCATAGAGAGAGCAGTGATGAGTGTTAAGTGGAAGATCTGTAATGAACCTTAGTGCTCTGTGGTATAGTGTATCCAATTTGCTTAAGTAGGAGATGGGGCAGTGACTGTAAAGGAAATCTGCATAGTCAAGCACTGAGAGAAATGTGGCCTGAACCAACCTCATCTTGGAGTCTCTGGTTAGTAAGTGCCTTATTCTGAAGAATAGACCAAGTCTCTGGCGAAGCTTTTTTTAGAAGTTCTTCAATGTGAACTGTGTAGTCAAGCCTACTATCTATCCACACACCCAAGTACTTGAATTTTTCTACATAGTCAAGGCTTTCTCCTAGGATAGTAGATAGCTGGGGGAGATTGTTTAGTGAGGAGGGACTTGTATGGCTTTGGTTGGAGAACAGCATTGCTTTTGTTTTCTTTGCATTTAAAATGTTTTTTTTCCAATAGTTGATGTTGTAATAAGAAGAATTCCGCTTGTAGAATTTCACAAGCTGTAGTAGGCGATGGGTTGCTGACATATAAAACAGTGTCATCTGCAAACAAGTGAACAGTGGCTCTGGTAAGATTTGAATCAATATTATTAATATAAATGGCAAAAAGAATAGGGCCCAGAATAGAACCTTGTGGAACTCCTCTTAGAAGTGGTTTTAGTGGAGATAGATCACCTTCGGCTTTCACTTGTTGTGTCCTTCCCATGAGGTAACACCTAAACCATCTAAGGGAGGATGGATCCAGGCCTATGGAATGCAAGGAGGAGAGTAGCAGTTCATGGTCCACCATGTCAAATGCCTTGCTTAGATCTAGGAATACAGCACAAACACTATTCTTTTATCCAATTGGTTTGCCAGTCATTTGTAACTTTAGCCAGTGCAGAAATAGTACTTATGCCTAGCTCTAAACCCAGATTGTGCTGGATTTAAGAGATTAGTTTCTTCAAGGTATTCTCTTAGCTGGATGCTCACTAATTTTCTAGCAGCTTGATAGCACTGGAAGGATAGATATTGGTCTATAATTGTTGAGATCCATGGGGTCCCTGATTTCAGTAGGGGAAAACTTGGGCTGTTTTCCACATAGCAGGAATAGAACCAGATATTAATGACAGATTAAAAAGATGTGTTAAAGGAACTGCAAGTGTATGTATTGCAATCTTTAGAAAGTAGGGGTCAAGGGAGTCTGCACCTGCACTTTTTTTTGATATCCATCTGAGAAATTAGATCCTCCACTTGTTTCAACAGAACTGGTTTGATGGAGAAGGAGGAATCAGGTCTCTGAGTCACTGTGTACTGGGAGCATAATTGTGCACGTAGCAGGTTAGCTGGAGAGGTATCAAATGCAAAGCCAGCAGTTGTAAAGTGGTTATTGAATGCATCCAGTATTTCCAGCCTGTCTGAAATTATGCCCTCACTGTGGTGCATTTGGATTGGTAGTGAGGTGCTAGAGTCTTAGCCTATTATGCCCTTAATGGTGCTCCAGAACTTGGCAGGATTGTGGTAGGAGGAGTCGAGTTCAGCCCTATAATAGGCAGCCTTTGCATCCCATACTTTCCTGGTACAGCTATTTCTGGCTTTCTTAAATATCGTCCAGTCATTTGGGTTCTTAGTCTTCCTCGCCTTTTTCCATAGCTTATCTCTCTCCATCAGTGCTGATTTAAGGTCATCTGAAAACCAACGGCAAGATTTGTTTTTTATTCGAACACAAGTGATTGGTGCATGAGTGTTAAGGGCACCTAGTATTATGCTGTTTAACACCTGATGTGCTTTTTCCACAGAGTCTGCTAGGTAGAACTCTTGCCATCTGGTAGAGTGATTTAGATCATGCAGATAAGTCTCAATACTGAAGATTTTCTTGGATCTCCTCAGTAGGAATTTAACTGGGGGCGTTAGTTTGTTGGATGATCTTACTCCAGCAATAAGGCAGTGGTCACTTATATCACTAAAAAGCACTCCAGTGTGCGTGAATAGGTGGGGTTTATTCACCAGTATGATGTCGAGTAGTGTGCTGTTGCTCAGGTTCTTTTTGTTGATTCTTGTTGGTTCGTTTATCAGTTGTGAGAACCCATATGTGTCACAGAATGATACTAAAGGTGCTGCAGCCTTGGATAGCCAATTTAGGTTTAGATCACCTAGGATTATGGTTTCTTCAGTACCCGACTTGAGTAAATTCCCCAAGTGGTTTAGAAGCTTGTAATCAGCTGAGGGGGGCCTGTACCAGCCAATTAGCTGAAAAGCTGCCTTGTTGGAGAGAGCCACTTTGACTGATAGACATTCGAATTCTTTGGACATGGATGTTGCATCTAAGCAGGTTACAGATATACTGGATTTTACATAAATAACTACTCCCCGGCCCCTTGTCTGGCGATCCGCTCTGAATATTTGATAATTGGGTAAATTTATGTCCCTATCTGCTGTGGTGGGTTTGAGCCATGTCTCAGACACCACTAGAAAGTCTGGCAAAGTATGGGCAACCCAGGCTTGTATCATCGTAGGCTTTTTTAGGAGGCTGCGGGCATTGATATGTATAAAGCTTAGACCTTTGGCTGAGGCTAAGTCTGCTGGTGAGGTAATGCACTCAGGAGGGCCTGGGTTAATTTCCACATTTCCAATACAGATCAATAAAAAAAATAGTACATTCATAAGGGCTTCAAGAGATAAGATGAGGGGACTGTCTTTGGCCCTCCTTTTCCTATTCAGGGGCCTCTGTTTTGAGGTATTCCAATCGGGGTTATGGATTCGTGCCAACTCACTAAATAGCAAACTGGTGGACAGGCGTAATGGGGAACTGTATACCCAATAATGGAGCACCGAGCGAAACGAAGACAGGGTAGTTTGAGTCCCTTCATGGAGCTTGACCCACTGATTGTGATGTGGCATAGGTAGGGCATAAATGAGGATCCGGTCCTTCTTCAATAAAGGTGAAACAGAGAGACTAGAAAAGTGTGTTGCATTTTTTAATGTGGTAGTGACCGGGAGGATATCATTCTCATTGAACACCATGAACAATAGAGATAGAAATAGCCAAAGGGATCCCCATTATGAAAGCAGCACTGGTGACTAAATCCAGCTGAAAGGCGACAGTGTAGTTAAAGGGAGAGCAGTAAGGAAGGGCTGCTGGTTGGATGACACAGCAGGGGCAAAGAGCCTGGTTACTGGTTAGCGTGGCACTGGGGGCGGGAGATGCAACTCGGCGGGAAGATGCCTATAAAATTAACACCCAAAGAGGGAGAAGGGCGGGTGGGCAAAAATTTTGCGGCTTTCCCGTTCTTTCCCTCACTGTCTCCCACGGCTTCCTGGTCCCTGAAGGCGTAGCGGTACCGACCGCCCGCTGGCGGAGTGTGGCCCCGGTCGCTCGACTGAGGGTTGGTAATTGGCTCCAGATAGTTGGAAGAGCATGTGATAAGGCACATTTGCCAAAGGTGGTGCGAGTTCTAGGAACGACGAGGAAGATAAAGTCGGATTTCCTAAGTGAGTATGCACTAAGGGAGATGTTACGTAGCTCGGGAATTAGTTCAATAGTAGCTTTAGAGTCCATATACCAGCATGCAGCAGCCGTCTAGTGGTGAGTGATGTCCAACCAACAGCTGTGTATAGAGCACAATGATGGGTTTGGTAAGGGGAGTTTGTAATGAACCGCAGTGCGCGGTGATAGAGGATGTCCAATTTATTTAGGCTTGAGAGTGCAGAGGAAGTGTAAATTAGATCCCCATAGTCAAGTAGGGGGAGGAACGTTGCCTGGACAAGCCTGATACGAGTCTCTAATGGGAACAGAGACCTATTTCTGAAAAAGAACCCAAACCTGGCTTTTAGCCTCCTGGCTAGGTCCTCAAGATGGTCACTGAAAGAGATCTTGTTATCTATCCACATGCCAAGATATTTAAATTTGGGGATGACTTCCAGAGGTTCAACTAGAGAGGTGACAACAAAGTCTTTAGGTGAGACGGGGGGAGTGGTAGAGGAGGTGCTAAGAGTGAAGATCATTGCCTTAGTTTTCTTAGCATTGAGGAGCTTATGGGGACAGCCCAGAGCAACCTGGCAGCTGCCCAACAGAAACAAAAAGTGTGGTATGACCGCAGGGCCAGAGCTCACTTGTACACGGTGTGTCAGGAACTCATGGTCCTCATTCCGGTCCAGAAGGACAAGCTGCAGGCTGAGTGGGCAGGACCATGCAAAGTAGTCAGAAAGGTAAATGACGTGAACTATATCATAGAGTTACCTGACAGAAGACATACAGAAAGAATGTACCATGTCAACATGATGAAGCCATATGCTAAAAGGGATGACATGGTGTTTGCAGTGTGTAGTCCTGGGGAGGGGACGGACGAAGGAGACCCCCTTCTGGACTTTCTGGAAGAAAGCAAGTGGGAGTCCTCTGTGGAGGCAGTTAAATCGTCACCCCAGCTGGCCCCAGACCAGATCCAGGAAGTAAGGGAGGTTTTAGCAGACTTTGCCCCATTGTTTAGCGCCAAGTCTGGACTAACCTCCTTAGCGACACATGATGTGGAGACAGGGACACAGATGCCCATACGGTGGACAGCATATCAGGTGTCAAAGGGTGTCCAAAAGGACATTAGGAGGGAGGTGGAGGAAATGCTGGATTTAGGGGTAATCCAGAAATCCCACAGCCCCTGGGCCTCACCCGTAGTCCTTGTGCCCAAGCCAGATGGCCCTACTCATTTTTGTGTGGACTATCATTGACAGAATGCAGTCACAAAGTCAAACGCCCACCCAATGCCACAGACGGACGAACTCCTGGACAAGTTGGGAGGGACAACATACCTTACAACTACTGACCTGACAAAGGGGTGTTGGCAGGTAGAGTTAACTGCCAGAGCTAGGGAGAGGTCGGCATTCATCACTTCGATAGGGTTATCTGAATTTAAAGTAATGCCTTTCGGAATAAAGAACGCCCTGGCCACTTTCCAAAGGTTGGTGAACCAGGTGTTAAATGGTGCTGAGGTGTACGCCGTGGTGTACCTGGATGACACTGCCATCTTTAGTGCCAGCTGGGAGGAAGACCTGTCCCACCTTAGGGAAGTGCTGGGCAGGATACAGAGGGCCAAGCTCACTGTCAAAGCTGAGAAGTGTCAGGTGGCCATGGCTGAAGTGGCATACCTCGGGCATGTTGTAGGCCGGGGACAGCTCCGTCCTAACCAAGATAAAATAGAGGCAATCAAGGCATGGCCCAGCCCAGAAACGCAGAAGCAGGTCAGGAGTTTTCTACGGATAGCAGGGTACTATAGGAAATTTGTACCCAATTACAGTGCCCTGGCTGCTCCCCTATCTGACCTGGTAAAGAAAAGGATGCCTAAGAAAATTAAGTGGGAACCAGCCTGTGAAAAAGCCTTTGCCAGACTGAAGGAGACACTGTGCAGTGCTCCTGTGTTGACAAGTCCTGACTATAGCAGACCTTTTATAGTCCAGACTGATGCCTCAGATGTGGATATTGGGGCAGTGCTGAGTCAGACAACCAACCAAGCGAAAGATCACCCCATTGTGTACCTGAGCAAAAAGTTACTTCCCAGGGAGCAGGTATACTCTACTGTGGAACAAGAGTGTCTTGCCATAGTGGGCCCTAAAGAAGTTAGAGCCATACTTATACGGGCAGCATTCTGAGGTACAAACTGACCACAACCCCCTGGTTTGGCTGCCACAAATGGGAAAAATGAATAGTAGACTGTTACGATGGAGTCTTGCCTTGCATGGGTATGACATGACTATCTCACCTAGGGCTGGAGCAACCAATCAGAACGCAGATGGCTTGTCGCGTCTTTATGAGGAATTAACTGAATTGTGGGGCTCATCCCATGCAGGGGATAGAGCCCCAAAATTCAGTCTAGGTGGGAAGGAGTGTGACGCTCTGCCCCTGCTTCTGGTTACCTGTATGATATTTAGATTATAAATAAATGGTCAGTGCATGAAATGTCAGTATGTGAGAGATTTGGCCTTTATCTTCCAAGGTCAGTAGCTGAAACCACAAGATGTTGTAAAACAGACCAGGAGAACCATTAATTAAGACATCCTTCTAAAGAGACAGTTTATGGCCCTCATAACCTGTGCTGCCTTTGAAGTGTCCCACATATATGACTTTTAAGACGTAGCAGGAAGAAGTCGTCACTGGACTGACTCTTAATGGTTTTCTCACGTATCTGAGAATAAGGGACATGAGTGTGGGATTGTTAAATTCAAAGAGAAATGTTTAATTAAAGACTGTCATATTTGGGAAATGGCTAGTTACAGATATTTCAAAGAAATGACTCACATCCTTAGGGATAAGTATGTCAGAAATTAATTCTAATGGAGGATCTAGCTGACCTCATCCAAAAGGGGGTGGGGGAAAGATAGAGTTAAACATGTCCCATTGTATATGGAATAGTGTTATATCATCTTGGGCTCTGAGACAAAAAGTTCTCTCTAACTTAAACTCACATAGAAAGGTAATACTTGGAAAGAAATTAAGTCTTTGTGGTAGGAGTGTTTTGTCTGTAACTTCCTTTTTATTTTACATGATTGTACGCTGTATGATATCTGTTCTGTGTTTAATTTTACCTTTTATTATATTTTTAGTAAACAACCATTTCTTTGAAATACTGCCTGGGTGTCTTTCAGTTTCCTTTTGCATGTGAAGTGCATGTATTTAAGTCTGACAGCTGTTAAAAAGCTTGATTATGTACTGAGCTTCTATAATAAAGTAAGAATATACCTAAGGTCTCCTATAGAGTTCTAAGGGTTCATTTTTGATACCTGGTTGGGTGCCCCGGTGAAAGACTGTACTGCAGTCCCGAAGAAGGCACATATCTGAGCCTGTACATTGGGTATGCTAGCATAAGGTTCTCAGTTTGAATCCCCCCAAGAACTAGAGGCTAAAGGTGATTCGGACCCAAAGCAGACAGGAGGGTTACCCTGTTACCTGTTCACACTATTGCACTCTGAGTTTGGCACTGTGGGAGCAGAGGCCCTGACCTGCAGAGTGCATTTGTGACACCATCTACCAGTGAAGCATTCTGCGTACTGGTTGAGGTGACAAGGACCAGCTGATATAGATGGTCTGAGCGCTGATCCCACTGAACCCTGAGGGTCCACTGCGGAATCCTCTTGTGCAACCTGGCCAGAGGAACCACAACAATAGCCACAGCCATGAGGCCTAGTAGTCTGAGGAATATTCTGTCTGGGACATGCTGGTTCTGAGCCACCTCCTAGGCCTGGGCAATGAGGCAGTCTGCCCTGTCTTGAGGTAGGAAGGCCCAGCCCTGAGTAGAGTCTAGTCTCTAAGAAGTGGCCAGCACAGACTTGGGCCAACTGACAGTGATGCCCAAGGTCTGGAATAACTGCAGGGTGTGTTTCAGAGTTAACAACAGGAGCTCCCTGGACTGGACTTTCAGTAACCAGTTGTCCAGATACGAGAACACATATGTGGGAAAGCTCATGGAGACAATCCTTAAAGAGAGGCTGATGACATTTTTGGAGGACAATGGTCTCCAGGATGGGTAACAACATGGGTTTGTCTCAGGCAGATCCTGCCAGACATACCTGATTGAGTACTATGACTGGGTGACCAGGGAACTGGACAAGGGCCACGCAGTGGATGCCCTGTACTTAGACTTCAGCAAGACCTTCGATTCTGTGCCACATGGGAGGCTGGGGGGGGAAGCTGCAATATGTAGGGATGGGTACTATGATGGTCGAATAGATCACTAACTGGCTGAATGGCAGGCAGCAAAGGGTGGTGGTGGAGGAGAAACTCTAACCACCAAGAGCAGTAACAAGTGGAGTGCCACAGGGATCGGTACTGGGACCAGTGCTGTTTGGGATATTCACAGCAGGTATCTCACATGGGACCCACAGTAAGATCAGTCTGTCCGCAGACGATACCAAGATGGGAGCTGTGGTGGATGACATCGAGGGGTGGAGAGGACTGCAGGAAGATCTGACTAAAATACAGGAGTGGTCAGAAACATGGAAGATGAGGTTCAGTGCCAAGAAGTGCAAAGTGCTGCACTTTGGAACCAAGAACCAGAGGAGGCACTATCACCTGGGAGGGGTACAGCTGGTGAGCACAGAGGAGGAAAAGGACCTGGGGGTGATTATAATGGGGAATATTAACAACCTGGCTCAGTGCAGGAAGGCAGCAGTGAAAACCAACAAGATGCTGGGCTGTATAGTGAGTGGAATCTCCTCTAGAAGTGGTGAGGTGATCCTTTCCCAGTACAGGTCACTGGTCAGGCCGCACCTGGAATACTGCGTGCAGTACTGGCGCCCGTTCCTGAAAAAGGACATCAGATTGTTGGAGGGGGTGCAGCACAGAGTGACTAAGATGATCCAGGGTTTGGAGGGGAAGTCCTACAAGGAAAGGTTGAACATACTTAACATGTATTCCCTGGAGGAAAGAAGGGATAGGGGAGATATGATAGAGGCCTTTAAGTACCTGAAGGGGACAAACAAGACTAATACAGGAGAGATATTCCGGATCAGAAGAGGGAGGGCTACAAGAGGGCATCAACTGAGGTTGGAGGGGGGAAATTCAGGAGGGAAATCAAGAGACATTTTTTCACCGAACGGGTGGTAGGCAAGTGAAACACTGTACCTGAGGAGGTGGTTTCCTGTAGGACAGTGGGCTGTTTCAAGAGGGGATGTGACAGAGTGGGGGGCATGACTGTGGGGGAGGAAAGAGGCATCTGCAAGTTGAGGGACTATCAGCACAATCGAGCAGACTTGATATACCATGAGGTCTGTTTCTGCTGGCATTTTCATATGTTTGTTCATATGTTCATACAAAGAGGCCTTCATGTTGAAGGGCTGCCGCTACAGCTGCTAAGCACTTGGTAAATACTTGTGGTGCAGAGGATAAGCCAAAGGGCAATACCCTGAACTGGCAATGCTCCCCCTGGAACAGGAACCGCAGATACCTCCTGTGAGGGGGCAAACCACGATATGCAGGTAGGCATCTTGCATACTGAGGGAGCATAGCCAGTCGCTTTGCTTGAGCAGTGGGAGGACACCATGCAAGGTGACCATCTGGAATTTTTTGTACTGGATAAAGAGGTTCAATGCCTTGAGGTCTAGAATAGGCCTCAAGCCCCCCTGTTCTTTTGGGAACCAGGAAGAACCTGGAGTAGAACCCCTTGCTCTCTATTGGGACAAATGGAGTGGGAACTGGCCTCAGACCACTGCCTCCTGGCTTGGGGAAGAAGGAGGAGGGGGTCTATCAAGCAGTAAGATGGAGGATGAAGGCAGCTGGGGCCATACCCCTCATCTGAATTGCTTGGCAGAAGGGCCAGCTGAGGAAGAGGGAGCAGGCAAGGCTGAGCTGGCTCTGCGTTTGCCCTGAAGCTTGGCTCCAGGACCCGACTTGTGAGAGACCTTCCAAAAGGAGGACCTCGGCCTACTCCTGGGCTGAGTATAATACAAGGAGTGAACAGATGAAATGGCCCTACCAGAAGCCTACAATTTGTTGTTAATATCCTATACATCTGGACCAAAGAGTTTACGACCCACAAAAGAGGCATTTGACACCCTTTCCTGGACATCATTGGCAAAGCCAGAAACCCGCAGCCAGGAGTGCCATCTGAAGCAAATATCAGAGGCAGCTGCCCTGGCTGTAGTGTCAGCCATATCATAGGTGGCTCTGAGGAGATGATTACATCCTCTTGCCCCAGAGGTCCAACCTCCTGGACTCATGGTCAGGGGGCAGGAAACTAAGGGGCTTAGGGGCCTTAGTTCTGCCATGAGCAGCTTTGATGACCACAGAGTTGGTCTCAGGCTAGGCTGCACAAAAGGGCAACACCTGAGGCCCCTGATAAAGCTTGTCAGCCTTCCTGGGCATAGCTGGTACCATATTGGGCCAGCGCCAGGCTGCAGTGGCTGGGTCATTTAAGGCTGGCAGCAGGAAAGGAATAACTTTTGGTGGAGACTCAGGAATCTGGAAGTCCACCAGATTCTGCCTGGTTTCATCCTCCTCCTCTGTTTGAAAACCCACAGTGGAGGAGAGCTGCTTCATGATGTCAAGAAAGGAGAGGTCTGGGGGGCTAGGAGTGTGCATGACAGATTCCTCACTCCCTGAGGAGACAGTGGACCTATCCAGAGGTTTCCACCTCAACTTCATCATCATCCTTTTCTTCCTCAGGGAGGACACGATCAGGATGGTACTCCTCCTCGAAGTTAGTCTGCTCTGAGGAAGGGACTGATGAACGCCACGCTGACAGCTCTGTAGAAGGCGCAGGGCACACAGGTCGAACAGGCATCAATGACAACACAGCCAACAATGGCACCAGCAATGATGGCCTGGGCCATGAAACAAGCTATTGGAAGAGAGATGTAGTAATGGAGGTCAATATGATATTGAGGTCGATGGCAGGAAAGGGAATCGTCATTCACACAGGCGTTGACAGAGGGGGCGTGAGGCCCTGGTCTGATGACGACTCGCTAACTGAAGAGGAAGCAGGAAGACCCGAGAGGTCTCGACAGCCTTGCGATGGCTGGGAGAGGAATCCACTGTAGGAGGCCTGCATGGGGCAAGGCGGAGATGCCGAAGCAGTCAACAAAGCATTCCCACAACATAAAGAATCCAGCGGCGACCGGGATCGCCAAGAGGGGGAGTGGTCATTAGGCAGTTCCTTAATCCACCAAAAGTACTTTCCTGAGGATCTGTCCCGGGCCTTGGCCGCTGCAAGCCAGAAGACGACTCTGGTGACTGGGTAGTGGAAGGGGGCCCAGAAGACCTCTGCTTTCTGCTGGTTGCCTATTTTTCCACGAGGAACTTCTGCAGGGATTTCTTATGTTGGTGCTGGCTGGTACGGATGAATTTTTGGCAGAACTCACAGGCGAGGACGTTATGGCTGGGCCCAAGACAGCAGACACAGAGCTGGTGTTAGCTGGTGGAGATTTCTTTCTGCAGCCACAGTGATGGAAAAGAACTTGACGAAGGAGTCATTCTCAACATAAAAAGGGGAAGGGAATCACTTTACATAAAAGTAATTTGATGGCAAATAAAATAAAAAGATAAGTAAAACTGACAGTCAAACTGGGTGACAAAGCTTCTGCAGAGTCCATACATGAATGGTTGATGGGAAAGAACTGAGGAGGGAGTGGGACCACCCACGCTTTTGTAGGGCAAGTGACCTTGGAGCCTGACATCAGTGTGGGTGGCCCCTAACAGACTGGTGCAGAAAAAAGCAACCATGGGACCCTAGCACCTGATGGTGAAGTTCCATAGGTGCGACCTGATGAGAGAGATATCCTCAAAGAAGATCCTTAAGTATTTCCTGTGAGGGTTTTGAATATTTATATGAAGGTAGGCATCCTTCATTTTTTTTTTTTTTTTATCTTTTTATTGTAGCTTTACATACACATATAGTGATAGACTCCATACATCAGACATTCAGATCAAATACAACAATTCAGATCAATTTAAGTTAGTATACCGCAGTCTAAATGCTTGTTTACGGATTTGGGGGGTATTACCACATCACTTATTAAAATCAATCAGCAGGCATCTCAATAGCTACACTTCTACATGAGATGGGTACAATCCCAACATTAAAAAGTTAAAATGCAATCAAAGAAAAAGTTCAACCACTAAGGTTGAATAAGCCCCAATCCCGAACATGGTGGAACATCAAAAAGTTTAAGTGATCTTCTCATTTCAGCTCTGCATTTGATAAAACTTAATCTCTTTAACAAAGAAAACCTGTTTCTAATAATGATAGAAATCAAATCAGTTATTTCAGGCCTTAGAAATTCAGTAGCATCATTAGAGGCTTAATGTAGCCCTCATCTTAAACAAAACAAGAGAAGTAATGTCCAGGACCTGATGAGAAAATGTCCAGATTCCACCTCAATTTATTCTATCAGTCTTACTTTCAGTCTTTTATCAACAAAAGAGCCCTCCTATCTGTAGGCATAATTTTTATTGGGACATTTATCTGTTAAATTCAAACAGCTTACTACAAGTCTATTCAGGTGTCTTCCTCCTCCGATTCCTGATCCGACTCCATTCTGGTATCATTCTTCGAGGCCTCGAATTCTTTTTGAATCTGCTGCACTCTCCTGCCTGCTTCTTCTGGGTCCGTAAATTGAAA
Organism: Neoceratodus forsteri; assembly: GCA_016271365.2. Classification (NCBI taxonomy): domain Eukaryota; kingdom Metazoa; phylum Chordata; order Ceratodontiformes; family Ceratodontidae; genus Neoceratodus; species Neoceratodus forsteri. Next base: position 1,307,558,971 of record CM057449.1, read on the forward strand.
AGTCTGTCCTCCATAGTAAATACGCAAACTAGCAGGCATCATTAGGATATGTGAGACCCCAAGGCTTCTCAGCGAGGCCCGAACCCCGTCAAATTTCTTCCGACGAGCCCTAGTTGCATAAGAGAGGTCCGGAAAGCAGTGTAGAGTGGAGCCCTCAAAGTTCAAATTTTCTGTGTTTCGGGCCACTTGCAGTATTTGTTCTTTAATGGCAGCGTTAAATGTGACCAACAGCACTGTGCGAGGTAGGCCCCTCTGTACTCCAGCAGATCGTGGCGAATACGGTAGGCTCTCACAAATTGCTCCCCGATCAATCGATCCAGCCGTAGGGCCTTAGGCAGCCAAGATTTCAAAAAGTTAGTAAGTCAGGAATTTCTGAGCTCCGGTAGTCCTACGATGTCGCATGCTGGAAGCCTCCGGCCTGCTTTCCAGGCCTCAAGACTATATCGAAGTTGCCCGCTTTTCTTGGGTGAGCTTCAAGGCAGTCGCCATTGCTTTGACTGCTTGACTTTCAGCTAACTCAGCAGTTCTAGTAGCCACCTCTATCTTACAGTCCTGCTCACCCAAACGCTGCAGGACCGATTCGATTTTGCCATCAATTGCTTGCATCGCCGCCTGAAGAGCCCGCCATGGTGGTTCACTCGAGGTGCTGGCAGTAGGGATCAGCGTGGCCTGTTGCTCGTTGAGGGCTGTACTTTCCTTCGCTTGCACGCTTCTCTTCGTTCATTCCCATATCCAAATTTAGTACCAAACTGCTCTGCTTGGCTTCAGGGTTTCAGTATAAGCAATTTTAAAACTGTATTTCCCCGTGGAGAGCAATTATATCGAGGTTTCTTAACCATAAGTGCAGAGCTGATGCAGATCACGTCTTCTCTGTAGAAGTGCTCAACAGCGCCCCCCGGCATCCTTCATTTTGAGAGAACAGATTCAATCCCCTACCTGCAGTAGTGGTAGCAGACCCTGCAGTGTAACTATCTTGAACTTTTTGTATTCTATGAAAAAGTTCAAGTCCCTGAGATCCACAATAGGCCTTAGATCCCCTCTCCATTTTGGAACTAGGAAGTTCCGAGAATAGAACCTTGTGTTTCTCTGTTCCAAGGGTACAAGTTCTATTGCTCTTTTCTGGAGCATGGTGTGAATTTCCTCCAGAAGCAGAGGAATGTGCTCTTGAGGATAATGTGCAGGCACTGGTGGATGGTCTGGAAGTAGCTCTAGAAGCTCTGGAACATGTCCTTGTGCTATTTTTTCCAGGACCCAGGCATCTGAGGTCAGCTATTTCCACTGGCTCAGGTGGAGGGACAGATGACCTCTCCAACAACCACCCCTGGAGGCGCGGTGGCTGGGAGGGGGTGCAAAAGGAGTCAGGCTAAGCCAGTTGTGGCTCCTGCTGCACTGCTATAATGGGCACCTGGATTAGCTGCTGGAGTAGTTAGGGTTCCTGTTCCTTTACTTACCTGATTATCTGGTGGTGATACGGTACTCACACCAGCCGGACGAAAAGGCACCCTCTGTCTGCTCCTTGTCTGGGTGATAGAGGGAATGGACTGGTTTGAGGGTTCTGCCTGAGGCCTGCAGATTAGAGTGGATATCACACACATCTGCACCAAACAATTTATATCCTCTGAAAGGGGCACTGAGAAGTGACTGCTGGACATCATTTGCAATGCCTGCCACCCTTAGCCAGGAATACCTTCTGAGACATATTCCTGAGGTTGCTGTCCTATCTGAAGCAACTGAAATGTCATAGGCCATACATAGGAGGTGTTTGTCTATGTCAGCCCCAGCTACTAAGGTCTTAAGAAGCTCTTGCTTTTGGTGTACCTTCTGGAAGAGTTTGGGCAGCTGCTTTAGCTTTCCTCCAGAGTGTGTTTTGGTATTTTGCCATATGGGCCTGCTAGTTTGCAATCTGCAGACCCAAAGGGGCTGAAGCATAGGTCCTTTTGCCCACCACAACTAATCGCCTGGCTTCCTTGTCAGGCAGAACAGAAATGAGGTGTTTTGGTGCCTTTGATATGTCGTGGGCAGCTAAGGTGGCCTTGCAGACTTTTTGTCCCTGCTTGGCTGCTCCAAAAATGACAAACAACCTATCCAATTTCTGGAACTCAGTAGTCTGTCTAAATTATGGCCTAATGGCCCGTTGCCAATCTAACTTGAACCTCTCCTTCTCCTTTGAGTGGGCTGCAGACAAAAAAATGGAAGACAGATTTCCTGGTTCACATGGAAGGCCATGGGAACCTTTGGAATGAAAGACAGGCATATTCTGTGCACAACCTTGTCCTTATGCACAACAAGGTATGGTTCTTTGTGGGATAAAGCCTGGAACTCACCAATCCTCCTGGCTGAGCACATAGCAACTAAAAAACACATCTTGTAAGACATCACATTCAGTGGTACCGACAAAAGTGGTTTGAAAGGCTCCTTACAGAGAGCATTCAGAACCAGATTCAAAACCCATGGGGAACAAGGGACTGGAGCAGAGATCAACTCCTGCCAACAGCCCACAGAAAAGGAAAAACCTTCCGGTTAGTCCCTAGGGACAAACCCAAGATGACTCCAAGAGCCAATGCCTGACCTCTCAGGGTGCTCAAGGTCAAACCCTTTTCCACTCTTTCCTGCAAGAAATCCAAAATCTGTGGAAACATGGTTGTGGAAGGTCAGATTTTTTTTACCCCGGCTCAAGCCAAAAAGGTGTCCCATATGCATGCATAAGCTACCAACGTGAAAATCTTCCTGGCAGACATCAGGGTGTCCACCACCTTCTTAAAGAAACCCTGTTTAAGGAGCTCTTCTGTTCAGGAGCCAGGCCATGAGCTGTGTCACTCCCAGATTTGGATGCAGAATGGGTCCCTGTGAGAGAAGGTCCCCCTGCAATCAATGGTGAAATGGTGTGCGTTAAGCTAGGTTCACTAATTCCAAGAACCACTGTCTTCTGGGCTACTCTGGAGCTATTAGAAGAAAGCTTCTTCTTGAATGCCTTATTTTGCATATGACCTTGGAGAGGAGAGGCAGAGAAGGGAAGGCATACGCTCTGTCAAAAATCCATTCTTGTGACAAGACATCCACTGCTTCCACCTATGGACACTGGTAGCGGCTCAAAAAACCACTGAACTTGAGCATTTTGGCTGGAGGCAAACAGATCAATCTCAGGAAGACCGAACCTTTGACACAGAAGGTCGAACACCTCCGGGTTCAACATCCACTCCCCTGGATGAACATTTTTGCAGCTTAGCCAATCAGCCTGAATGTGCATCTCCCCCACCAAGTGGACTGTTGACAGAAAGAGAAGATTCTCCTCTGCCCACAGCAGGAGATCAGTGGCTTCTTTCAACATCTCCCTGCTCTTTGTGCCCTCTTAATTGTTTATGTATGCCACTGTGACAGCATTGTCTTACCTTGTTTTCATGGCTTTTGACTGCAGCTAACTTTGAAAATGAAGGAAAGTGAAGTGCACCACCCTCATCTCCAGAACATTTGCATGTAGGTGCTGTTCCTGCACTGACCAAGTCCCCTGAATGGGACTGTGGTCCAGGACCATCCCCCAATCCGGCAGGCTGGCACTGGATGTCAGCGGCAGTTCTGGGGGGACTTTCAAGGGGAGCCCTTTGCTCAGATTCTCCAGACCCACCCACCAACTCAGAGACTGCTGTAGTTGTGGTGAGAGGGGGATCCTGGCCTAACAATCCTCCAAGGTGGGATCCCAGTTTGAGAGTAACTCCATCTGCAGGGGCCGCATGTGAAGGCGAGCACAAGGGACTAATTTTATTGCCACCATCATGAGACCCAGAGTTCATAGCAGGCAGTTTGAGGAAGCCAACGACTGGCTCCTCAGCCACTCAAACTCTCTCAACAGGACCTCCTTCCTGGCTGGTGAGAGGAAGACCTTCCCCTGGTCCATCTTGAACACTGCAGTCAGGTGTTCCTGGGTCTGTGATGGCTCGAGGCAGCTCTTCTCCTGATTCACCACCCAGCCATGGGACTCCAACACCGCCAAAGTCCTGGTCACTGACTTAATTGCCAATGGTGCAGATGATGCTCGAATGAGCAGATCATCCAGGTAGGGACAGAGATATGATGTCCTTCCTGTTGGAGCTAAGCCACCAGTACTATTAGCACCTTCGAGAAAACCCTGGGGGCTGCTGCCAGCCCAAATGGAAGTGCCCTGTACTGGAAGTGCTGCCCCAGGACCGTGAACCTGAGGAACCTTGGATAAGACTGTCTAATGGGATGTGGAGATATGCATCCATCAAATCTATGGAAGCTAGATAATTCCCTGGCTGGACATCCCTGATGACTGAACACAGGGACTCCATCTTGAAGACCATGTGGCAAAGAAACATGTAAAGATGTTTCACATCCAGGATAGGTCTACCCCCGACTTCTTGGGAACTGAAACTGACTGAGTAGAATCCCTGGCCTTGCTCACTGGGAAGCACTGGAACAATCGCCCTGATTTGAGAGAGGTGGTCCAGGGTCTGTGACACCACTTGTCTCTTCATGTGGTCCCCTGGAACTGGATATGGCAGAAAATGACCCTTTGAGGGAACTGCTGAAAACTCTGTTGCATAACCTAAGCCAGAAGTTCCAAAACCCAAGCATCTGATGTTATCTGGGCCCAACCTGTGTAAAAAATGTGCAGTCTTCCCCCAAGGGAAGGGAAACAGAGATGAATCCGTGTACCCTCATTGTGAGGTGCCTACTTTTTGCCCTGTGCCTACGTTGTGCCTTTGGGCAGGGGCTCCTCTGCTACTATTGCTCTTGAAACCAGAATAGACTCCTTTACTCCTCTGGTTCCCGAAGTTCTGAAAAGGATGAGAAACCCCTCAGAACTGCCTGTCAGCTACCTCCTTGACCTTCTGGAGCTGATACGGCCTTCTGCTGTTGCTTTGACACTGAAAGGTGGCGCTTTTTATCTTGGATAGCCTTCAAAATGTCATTCAGGACAGAACCAAATAACAAGCCTCCCTCAAGGGATAGATTGAAGAGCTTGGTCTTCGAAGCCTATATTTATTTATTAAATTTTGGTAACTGGTTAAGCCCACTGAGACCATGACAGTCCCTTTTTCAGGGGCGACACAGAATTAATCAACAGGTAGAAACATTACAAGACTGTACATAAACTTAAAACTTCCTTAAAGGAAAGCTGTCCAAATTTTCAGCTCTCTACCCCTCAAAGTCTTACCCCCCCCCCCGATTAAGCTTTTTGCAAGGAAAAGCCTTTAGTTTATGTGCTGTAACTTATTTTATTTTAGTTTTGTAAGTCTGGGAGCATGGAATATGGTGGAGGCTATGCAGCCTGCGTTTAGTGTAAAAGTGCAGCTTCAATACAAATGTATTGAAGTGAGTGGTGTGAAAGCGCCCGCACTTTTACACTAAATGGAGCAACACAGCATCCGCCATATTCCCCACTCCTGGACTTTACAAAATTAAAATAAAGTAGTTACGCACATAAACTAAAGGCTTTTCCTTGCAAAAACTTAATCGGGGGTAAGCCTTGTGGGGGCAGGAGCTGAAAAATGTGAAGTTTTCCTTTAAATTAAAAGAAAATAAATAAGGACCCCCCCCATAATATTAAAATCCTACTAGCTTGCCAGGGCAATCTCTGCTGCTTACACTGCTTCAAAAACAACTGAGACACTGGCTCCATTTAAGGCCTTCTGTTGTGTGTGGGGTTAACATTCTGACAGAGGAACTCTGCAGCACACTGAGCTACTGTGTTCCATAATAGACAAACACTCCATCTAATGAATGTGTGGAAAGACAAATGATTGACAGGTAGGAAGGAACTCTTTTTCACTAGGTAAGCAGTAATGCCTGACAGGGTGGGCGATATTGGACTATACCAGAATGCTCAGGGGTGTAATAAGGCCCTGCGCTGTAGGTGGAGGGCCATATAGCTCCTGGAAGGTCCGAAATAGCCCAATGCTGCCCATCCTGGAGGGAGTTATTGTGCTTAGAAAATGGGCTACATGTGGCATTTTTATAAGAGATTTAAAAACATTTAAAAATAAAAAAAAGAGTAAAAATCAAATGTAAGTTTTTTTTTTGTACATGTACCAAAAGAGGGCACTCCATCTTTGACAACTGTTTTTTTTAAGTTACCTCAGTGGTAGCAGTTTAATCCCCAGCTGTCTTTTGACAGTTGTGTTGAACCCCCCATTTATTTTGTGTGTTTTCTGTAAATTAAGAGAAGCTCCATTTTAGCCCTTACGCTCATCAAGCTCCATGACCTATGTGCTTCCCTTACATCCATTTGGCCTAGTTATGAAGGACTGTACATGAATCAGGCAAACTGGCTGCCTGGAAGGTAGAGAATCATCAGGTTACCTTTCTTGTTTTTTTTAATGTGGAAACTTTTTTCAGTGACAGTAAACAACAGGCAGGAAGGGGGGGGGGGGCCATCAGGACATTAGTGCTGCAAAAAACGGCCACTTGGGAGACTAGCACTGTAAGATGGTGAAAGTGGGAGAATGAAGGTTGGCACTGTTTTAACTGCTGACTGGGCGACTCGCAGGAACCGATCAGCAGGTGTGTGCTGGGTCTCTGTCGGAAATAGAAATCAACAGAAAATGACTGCAGTGTTGCCTGGGGGGTGAATTTAACTCCTGGATTTAACTGTCTGACGTAATTGTTGTGACATTGGGGGGGGGGGGTGAACGGAGATGTACCATGTGCTGCTTGTTGTGCTCCTATGTATACAAATTGTAGCTTTCTAACGGCACGTTGATTGTCAAACAGCACAAGGATGGAGCAGGGAAGGGAGTCTCTGAGTTGTGTGTGTCTGTATGTTTGCAAAAAGAGTTAAGCGAGAGTGAAAAATGGCAGCTACTGAAGTACTTAAAGGTGATGTACAAATAAGCTGTGCAGCCTGCTCCCATCCCCACATACCTTGCAATGCTGCTGCTGCGGGGGTCTGGGACTGCAATGATATTTATTTTTAATGCCAGGGTTATATTTTAATAAAAGGCCGAAACTTACGGCCAAACACGGAAGCGCCGCTCGGGTCCAGACTAAGCAACCTTTACAGGTTGTTGCTGTAAGTAATATTTCAGGTATTAAGACCCCCGTGGAAGCATTAAAATAAGCATAATAACTACCACCACTGCTGCTACAATAAGAGCAGTGGTGTTAGTGACATCACTAAATGGGTGTAATACCCATGAGCACTTGTGCCCACTCAACCTGGACCTGAGCGGTGCTTGCGCATTCGGCCATATGTTTTGTCCATATATTTTTATTAAAATATAACCCTGGTAATAAAAATAAAGATCACTGCAGCCCCAGACTCCCGCAGCAGCATTGCAAGGTGTGTGGGGATGGGAGCGGGCTGCACAGCTTATTTGCGTGTCACCGTTAAAATTCCCTGGCACAGTAATAAGGGTAAACAGGTATACAGAGACTGTGACTTATTTTTTCCCAGTCTCTGTTGCCTGATACCGGATTGGGAGGTTGGCTGTCTGAGCCAATCAGTGTATAGGATTTGGCAGATCCATTTTCTAATTACATTTAAAGAGCAGATCTGCACTTTATCATGTGCTTTCATAACTAGGATGTTTCAGCTGTTACAGTTCACCACAGGATACATTTTTTCATTGCAAGTGATCCTTTCCAAGATTTATAGCACATCCTGGTAGGCCATCTAAAAAGCCTGTAGACAAAACATTTGAAAACATTTGCCTCTCCCCCGTTAACCTCACAGTGCCTTCATGACATCGCAGTGCTCACAGACTGTGATGTCACAAACAGCAATTGTGTGTTGAGGAGAGTCAGATACGTTTTGAAAGACTCAGTGAAATAGCTGCTGCATTATCTAAGCTATTTAGTAACCCAACAGCAGGGGAAGTAAAAAAAAATACAAACAAATAATTAAAAAACAAAGTTAAAACACAACTGGCATACATCTAGTGCTTTTAAGCTTTTCATTATACTAGAGAGCTGCTCTTTAACACGTGAAAATACCTGTTTTTATTTTTCAAAATGGCATTTTTGGTTTTTTAAATTGTTTCCCATTACTCATTTTATAAGTGCAATAAGACACTCCAGGTAATTGGTTGTCTGGATTAATGTGTGCTAAAGGCACTCAATTACGCACCAGAGCATACATCAATACCTGACAACCAATGCCCTGCCATGTCTTATTCCTTACTTATTGCCTCCTTCAACCTGTTTTTTTTTTCTGACTCAGTCTTTCCCCACCTTCAAGATATAGACTGTTTATCATGGAATACAGGGATTCAAAATTCTTCTTAATTCTACTGGCAGAGTGTTTCTCTCCCAACATACACACAACAAAGGCCTCATGTGAAGCCACAGCCTCATTCAGGGTAAGCAGCAGAGATTTCCCCCCTATAAGCAGGTAAAGATGGAGGCAGAATTTTTCACTGTCAACAAAGAAACACTTGAAATGAAAACTATGAACAATACTTAATGTTTCTAATTTGTTTACTTGTGTAAGGAAAGTGCAATGATCAGGGAAACAACATTTAATTATTATTTTTTATTTATTTAAAGTAGTTTTATTTTTAGGGCCTAGTTAAAGGTTTTTAGTATGCAAAAGTAACAGCCTTGTTTGAGATGGAAGATCAATTCTGGTTGTAAGGGGGAGGCTGCCTTGCTCATTGTGTGATATGTAGCAGCCATGTTTGTGAGGGAAGATCAGTTCTGGCTGTGGGGGGACCAATTTGCTCATTGTGTGATATGTAGCAGCCATGTTTGTAAGAGAAGATCAGTTCTGGCTGTAGGGGGACTGTTGCTCATTATGTGATATGTAGCAGCCACGTTTGTAATGGAGGATCAGTTCTGGTTGTAGGGTGTGGCTACTAACAAATCTGGTCAAGTTTAGGGGCCATGATAACCTGACTAATTTTACCCATTTAAATTTCTTTGATTTTTAGACCTATTTTATAAATGGAGTCAAGGTCTCAATATTATTATGGCATAGTATGCAGAAGAGATTGCCCTGATGAGCTGGTAAGGACAGGAGAAAGATTTCTCATAGTCACCAAAGAAACAAAAGGGTCCAGATATTCAAAACTTTGCCCAGTGGGCAAAGTGATTGCACCCTCTGTGCCAGGGGTTTGCGCTTGAGTGCAATATTCAAAGGGGTCAGTTGCGTGCACTAAACAGATTATTGCGCGTGCTAAAAAATGTATGCAGTGGGCAAAGGGAGGGCCGGGGACATGAATTCCAACACAGTGCAATATTCAGCCCATTAGCTCTGTGCAAATGGAATAGCACAGGCCATCTTGCACAGTGCAATTATCACTGAGAAGATGCCCGACTTATTCCAGGCAACACTAGCAGCCAGCAGAGCCACTGCAGCCAACATCCATGTTGACAGTTGGGGGAGCACACCTGCTCCTTAGTGTCTAGTGGTACCCCCAACCCTCCAGTCCCCATCCAAAGTAAATGTTTCTCTGGTGGCCAGTGGTCCCCCCACATCCACCAATCCCAGTCCCCGTTACAATTCAAAATTTCCCTGGTGTCCTGTGGTTCCCCCCGTCCACCGACCCCCATCTCTGTTAGAATTTTAAAACTTCCCTGGTGCCTAGTGGTCAACTCCATTCTCTGATCCCTGTCCCTGTGATAAAAAACGTACTCCCTGGTCTCCAGTAGCTCCCCTCACCCTTCAATCCCTGGCCCTGGTAAATTTAGATGCTCTCTGGTGCCTAGTGGTATCTCCCATCCTCTAATCCCTGTCCCCGATAAACTGAGATATTCTCGGGTACCTAGTGATCCCCAACCCCCATTTATTTTCACGTGTAACAAGCCTGCAGTGGAAATCATTTACAGTATATGGGTGCTGTCTATTGTGCATGGATTTCAGCAACTGCTGAAATCTTGTTGTAATACAGTTCAAAGGTAAAAAAGTGTTGTACTGTTGTTCTGATGTCACATCTATAGTACAACAACTTTTTACCCTGGACCTGCCGCCTGATTGGCTCAGACGAGGCTCTCTGAAAAAAAAAAACAAAAAAACATGGCGGCGGCCGGCCCACTGGCGCAGCGGTGGGATTTGCCACATGCTGGTGACCGGTTTGGGAACGGACCCAGACTGCCGGAGGGCCGACTGGGGGAGGCGATAGAGCCGCCCCATGGACTGCCTCCTTCTCCAGAGGGAGGGTGGCGTAGCGATCGGCACACTGAGGACTCCTGGCGGAGGCTGGGGAGCTCAAGCGTCCGGCAGCGTACAGTTTGGGAGGCGGGGGCGGATGCTGGCGTCATTGCACGTCCCGCCTCCACAATAACGAAAATGGAGGAAAAAGAGAGGCGGGCAAGGACCACTGTGCATATGAGCTTCTCCCGAGGGATTCACATACCACTGGCCGCCAGGTCCCCACCAGATAGCATAGTCCTGCACACAAGAAGGTGGCCACGGCCCAGTCTGGGGTAAGCTGGGGTGACTGAGGGACCTCGCAGCCATAGACGGTGGTGGAGGTCTCCGGGGGCCGTGACCAGGGCTGAAGAGAAAAGACGGGGTCCTACCAGGAGGAAAAAAAAAAAAAAAAAAAAAAAAATGGTGGCGCGATTTAGCGAGCGCCGAGCAGTGGAGCCACTGACTTTGAAGTCGGGAGTCGGGACTCGGAGAGAAATACATGGCTCCCTTTCTGAAAACACAATTTCTTTTTTTTCTCCCTGATTTTAAAACTAATGATGTGCAGAGGAGAAACTGAGAAGCTGGACGGAGCATAAGCGGAACGGGAGTGAGCAGGAGCACCAGACGGAACGGGAGCAGCGCCTACTGCAAGTAATGGAAAAAAATAATGTAAAACAAAAAACTAACATATATTTGAGAACAGTGGATGGGTGAACACCAACTGTTCGTTCCCCATCTCAGGCAGTTGATTACATCAATGATGTAATGTCATCAACTCCCTCGATGGAAACACAGCCTTGTTGTGGATGTTCACCCATCCACTATTCTATATATTTCAATCTTAGGTAGGTCATCAGCATTTATTTCCACTGCAGGCTGGTCACAAAGGGGCTCTTAACCAATGAGAGAAAGGCCTGAACAATGCTTGATGACATCACAATGGCATCTGCCGCAGTTAAAAACAGAGCAGTGAAATCAAACAGAGAGCAAAATCTTCACTGAAAGAACTAATCTTGCCAGAGAGGCAGTCATTGTATAAATAGCATATGCCATGGGCTGGCAAAAATATCGCATTTATTTTTATCTGCACAGTCTGACCTCTACAGACCTCACTCTTGGCTCTGCCAATCGTGAGGCCACAGAGGTCAAAAACTTGCAGATAAAACTACATGTTATATTTTTAGTCAGCCCACAGCATATCCCATATTTAAATTAGGATGAAATCAGGGGGATGCAAGGGTACATCATTGCTCATGCCTACAAACTACACAGGTATACATAAAATAGGCCGAGGGGACTTTTGCTTTAACCAACTATGTCCCTTTAAAAATCAGATTTCCTTTCTTCTCCATTAAGAGACTAAAACACAAGTTAAATATCATTACACAGCATATAGTAAACATATAGGGTAAATCACCGATATTTAACAAAAGGGCTCTGCAGACATATCGTATTGCACGTAGAGCTGCCTTGCTCCTATGACATCACTGTGTAACACGTATGCGGCCTTCTATATGGTTTGCTTTGGTGGCACTTAGAACACTTCCTGAACTCTGGTGATTTTAAAAGGCTACAGAAATATATAATATCACAGAATATAAGGTAAAAATGTTATTCAGTAGCACTATTCATTGGCTACAAATGCATAGAAGGGTTTATGAAAAGGTGCCAGCACCAAATACATGTTCTAGGTATCCTTTAGTAGCGTTTACCTATGTTGTCTTATGTGAGTATGCTCCTTAGTAACTCTGTTTCATGTTTATGCAACGCTTATTCCACTCACTTCTCAAGTTGCTTTACTCTGAGAATACATAATTTGACAATGCATGATTTATATTTACCTGAGTCAACAATGCAATTTAGTGGTCAACCTCCAGCACAGCGGTAGCACTACCATCTGCGGTGCCGGATGTCCCAGGTTCAGAAGCGAACTCAGGGCATAGGAGGATCGAACATCCAAAAGACTGCTCTCCTCCTCCTCCGGAGGGGAGGGGGAGCAGAGGGTTTGCAGAGCCCTGCGTTTACCCGGCCCCCAGCAGATGGCAACCTGGGACTGCCTAAGTGTAAGGGGGCATGGCAGACACTGACCCCGTCACGCAGGAACATGTGGCGTTCATCACTACATCATTGCACGCTCCATCAGGGGACCAAATGGAGGTGAAAATGGCAGCAGTAGGATGATGCCGGACCCCCACAGACCCCGCACCCAAGCAGCTGGGCCCACCAGCCAGAACTGAATTCGATTCCATGGCAGAGGTTTGAGAATCCTGCCAGGGGAGATCTGCCCTGAGGAAGACAAATAACAGTAAGTCCTGGTGGATGTTGGGATGGCAGGGCTGGGGTGTCCAGGAGAAAGAGGCCAACTGGGGAGGGGGGACATAAAAAAACCCGAAAGAGTTTAGTGGTCAATATGTAGTAATTCATGATCATTCATAGAACCAAAATGCAATGTTTTTATCTTACGAGTAACCAAATTGCCATAAGAAGTTATCAAATACAGTACCATATATATGGTACACTACATTTTATGTTGCTATGCAAGTGTGTTGACAAAATCTTAAATAAAGCAACCACATCAAAATACAGAACTAAAATTATTTAACGAGTGGAAAAAAAGTGGTTGCTGTTAATGCATAGAAAGGACTTTTTAAATAAGACGATAGAACTGCTTAGTTTTGGGCTACTTTGATAGTAACATGTATATGAGGTGCACTTTTTTCCAGATTCAGTTCTGTGTTCTAGGATGTAAAAGCGTGGATTTCTTCCTCTGAATACCCCAGTTCTTGTGCAAATCTGTAACGTAAAAACATATATTACTTTTCAGGGTTCAGGAACAGCACTGAAAACAAAAAGTGTAAGAAAATGTGAACATAGGAAAGGACTGATTTTGGTTTGTCAAGTTCTTTTCCTTAACAAGTCGGCAGGCATAACCACCGATTAATTTTATCTCTATGCATTTTTCTGGCCTTAAAGGAGTACTACAGTCAGAATTTGAAAAAAAGAACAGTTACATACTTACCGTAACAGCAGAACTTTAAGAGAATCTCTTCTCTTAGGCCACACCTTTGGAACTATATCTGTGTCAGCGCCAGGACCACACGGAAACTTTTGCTAGCCAGGGGCCGTTCATGATGATGTCACATGTCAGCATCTGCATAAACGTGGGTGACCACATCTATTCTCAGTTCCCTGACAGAGACTGTGCTTAGAGGACGCTCTTCTTGGGGAACAGGAGATTACACCAGTGCCTCTGATATCAGGCAGACACAGGTGCTGGAGATAGCAGCCATGGAAAATAACAAGGCAGAATTGGATGTCAGATGCCATATACTCCTACAGCTGATAAAAAGTGGGAAGGAGGGACGGCCAGCATAGCCAAAGGGAAGAGAGTCTCTTGAAGATCTACAGTTATGGTAAGTATGTAACTGCTTTATCTTCTTCGAGGATATCTCTTCCCTTAGGCCACACCTTTGGAACGAGTCTCAAGCAGTCGCAAAAGCCAACTGAGAGGACAGTGCTGTCTGTTCATGACAGTAGGCCCTGTAGCACAGCAAAGTTGAAGCCTGCTCATCTACAAGGAACAATGTCCACACTGTAATGTTTAGTAGAGGTGTGGACAGTACTCCAGGTGGCTGCAGCGCAGTCAGGCTTAGAGACATTTCTAAAGCAAGCCACAGATGTGGCCATACCCCTTGTAGAATCCTCACTAGAGATGGTCGAAATCTGAAAATTTCACTCCTCGAAATATTTTGCAAAAGTCACACATTTCATGAAATATTTCACAGGTGCAAAATGCAAAATTCTGCATTTTGCACCTGCGAAATATTTCACGAAATTCGCAAAATATTTCATGGGGCGAAACTCCAGATTTTGCCAGAACTTCGTTGATTAAATTAAATTTCACTGCATCTCTAATCCCCACAAACCACACCAGGAAGTTCCTTGTTGTACTTCCTATTACAGAATGTAATACAATGTGTTAACCATTTGGACAAGCACTGCTTCGATATAGGGATGCTCTCTTTCTTATGGGGCAAATGAAACAAAGCTCTCAGAGACTTTCTGCAGTCCTTTGTGTGAGTAATGTAGTATCTTATTATTCTAAGTATATCTAAAGAATGGAACAATAATTCACCCTGATTGGCATGCTCTGGATAATAAACTGGAAGGTGGATGGTTTGATTTAGTGTAAACTCAGACACCACCTTTGGAAAAAACTTAGGATCAGTACGTAAAGTCACTCTGTCTTTATGAAAAATCAAATAAGAAGGCTCACACATTAGAGCCCGTAGCTCTGAAATCCTTTGAACTGAAGTGATTGCAACTAAAAATAACACTTTCCTTGAAAAAAGCGCAAGCCACAAGTCATGGCTGGCTCAAAAGAAGTCCTTCCAGCACATAACTGAGATTTTTTTCTCCATACTTGCAGTACTGAAATAACACCATTGGTTTGACAGCATACTGAAGCAACCATATCACTAAAATATTAGTGATTACTTAAGAAGAAAAAAAAAAAAACAAGAGCCAGCTGTATTTGTTTCCATGGGAGGTCACACGAGTAGAGTGAATGGTGGCAAAAGAACTGAAGATAGATGGGGCCACCCACACTTATGTAGACACTGACATGTAACGTCATCATGGGTGGCCTCCCGGCTAGCAAAAGTTTCCATGTGGTCCTAGCGCTGACGTGGGTATAGTTCCAAAGGTGTGGCCTAATGGAAGAGATATCCTCGAAGATCATATGTTGTGCTGTGTTTTGATTTGTGTGTGTAGTCCTAGTGGAGCCTTCCCTTTGACTGCTATTAGGATTTTTTTTCTAAATTAGCCTACTACCTCTATGGTTAGTTTTATGGCCCCTGGAGATCTCCATCTTAGCAGAGTTTATTGCTTTCCTTTTTCTTACAATGCCTCCTGTCCTATGTGATGGTTATGTGTCTGGGACCGTAGATTCATCAAGTACTGACTTACAGTCAATTTTACAGCTATAGAGCTATGATTTGTCAGTAAGTTTCCTTATCCAGTGAGCACTAAAAGCCACATTTACATTTTAGCAAATACTTGACAGCTAACCGAGTGATTTATTCTGTAAGAGTCTACTAATTATAGCATTGATAATCTGGGGTGATTTGCGTGCTTTTTACGGCTGTGTGCAGTTTGATGAAATAAAATGTTTTAAAAGCAAAACATTTACTTCTGCTGGCTAGACCTGACACAAACATAGAAAACAAAAATACTGAATTATTTAGTGGAGGCCAGAACATCAGGCTCTTATCTCTAGTATTTGCTAAATCAGTGGTCCCGGACGCATCACTATCACATGGGACAGGAGGCACTGTAGCAAAAAAAGCCCCAGAATAGAGCAATAAACCTTGCTAAGACAGAGACTGCTGGGGCAATAAAACTACCATAAACCCAAATAGCAAACAAAGGGAGGAATACACCAGGACTGCACACACATATCAAAACACTGCACAACATATGTTTTTGCAAATTCTGACAGTCATACTTTTTTAACTGAAAGACATACTTTCAATTGGTAACACTGGAAAGCAAAGTCTATACATAAAAATATTATCTAAATCTTGTCCCCTTGATTGCACACGTGCCATCCAGTTCTGTCATTGATTAATATATTTGCAACTTCAGATAAACACAAGATAAAAGGTGGAATACAGAAAGGATCCTAATGAGATGTTTCTCATTATATCTTGTGTGGCCATTTTGGGTCGGGTTAAGCAATGGATGGTTCCAAGGCCATATGGCACTACCGGTAAGAATTGGTTAAAATGATTTTGAAAATGTTGCTTGTGATGATCAGTAAAACGAAAAGAATCATGGGCTTTGCCAGGTTCAAATTCTGATATGTCAAATGATTTTTGTTTTAAATGTATGTACTGATGATTAATAGATGACAGTAAAAGTACATTCACAGCATCTCTGTCAGGCGACAGTATACAGTGACGCCCACCAGGAATGAGCACTCTGTAATTAGATGTCACTGCTTGGCATACTGGAGTAATTGCCACTGGATTACATTGTGGCCCTGCAATAATCTGCAAGTTATCACTGGCTGAAACTGGGATACTGTGCTCATCCTGGGGGTGGCAACATATGTGGAGGGATGTGCTTTATATAAGTATAGCGGCCAATTCATACCTCTGCAGCAAGGTACGTAATAAGCAGGACCCATCGCGATTTGCTACCTGAAAAATACCAACTGCTAATCAAGTGCAGCCTTGATTACCAGAAGTCACTAATCAGCTGATGTTGCTTTCACTACAGTATTTGTTTTTTTAAATGCAGGAAAAAGTACAGAAATGTGGCTAGTTTCCTCGCAATTTGACACTATTCCCCCACAATTACACTCTTCTGGTCTGTGATTTATTAAAAATAGCCATTTAGTGAAACTGCTCCTCAAACCTGGCTAGTTGTTAATCACAGTTTTGTTGATTATCAAAGACTGCTAGTCAAGTTTTCAAAACTAAGTTAAGCCTTCATGCACTGCAAAAAGAGGGTGCCAAAGCTGTCATCACTGCTGTGATTTAACATTTGAAAATACACTTGTTGTACAGTGAATAAACCTGTTTAATTATCAATGCCTTGTGGTATATATTTTCAGCAATTAACAAATGTAGACTAGGGGTGGGATATTCAGAACTGCACCTGGCAGGGGCACAAGCCAGGCGCTGCGCAACTAGGATGCGCCAGGGTGTGGACTAGGCGATATTCAATGGTGCTGCGCCATGGCCCAGCACCGTTGAATATGGCACTGTGGCCACCCGCATTGCACATGGCACAGTGGCACTGCACCAGTGCAAGTGACCAGAGAGGAGCAGGGGGATGAGTTAGTGCAAGTGCCGTTGCACTAGGCGCCTTAACCGCGATATTCAGTGGTGGATATGCAAATTGGGCCATAATGCATGCAAGGTGCAAATGGGGCCATTAGCATGTCATTATGGCCCCATTTGCATGCAGGTGCACTGATTCCTGGCAACTTGCACCTGGCACCCTGCCAGGCAGCAGTTGCCGGGGACCAACACCCCCTGCCCCCACCGGCAACGCTGGCCCAATGCCCGATCGCTGGCATAAGCATAAATGTAAATGGCCAATATCTGTGGTGGTCCAGTGGACGCATCCCGCCCGATCACGGGCATAAGTGTAGATAACCGTCATTCTAGGAGTTCAGTGACGCTTCCAGCCTGATCGCGGGCATAAGTGGATAATATAAGCGTCCAAACCATCTCGGTGGTCCAGCGGTACCCCCTCCCACCCACCCACTGAGCCCCACCACCACACCTCCCTCGGTCACGGTGGTGGCAGTTCTCACCTTTGCCGCCGATCGAGCCAGACAGTACGCAGTCCACAGCATTGTCGGCGCAGATGCCGCATAACACACACACAGTCCAGATATGTGATATCTGACTGTGTTGTACGGTACAGTTCTGCATGCCCACTGGCCCATGCTGTGGGATCAATGGGCGACAGCCGCATTGTATGCGAGTCAGTCGGCTGACGGACAGCCAAGTAGATTGCTGGCGGGAGCTGCCACCCGCCGCTGAGCGGGTGGTGGGGCTCAGTGGACAAGTGGGGAGGGGGGTACCGCTGGGCCACCAGGGATGGTTTGAACGTTCTATTTTGAAATTTATGCCCGCGATTGGGCTGGAAGCGGTCCACTGGACCACCAGGGATATTGGACGAATTAATTTAATACCTATGTCCGAAATCGGGCATGAAGTGGTCCACCGGACCAGCAGGGATATCGGACAAATTAATTTAATACCTATGCCCGCGATCGGGCTGGAAGCAGTCCACTGGACCACCAGGGATATTGGACGAATTAATTTAATACACAGACACAGACATGGTGAAGGTGGTCCAGAGGAGGGCAATTAAAATGTTGCAGGGTTTACATGGGATGCCCTAAGAGGAGATACTGAGGGATCTCAACATGTACACCCCGGAAAAGAGGAGAAAGAAGGGTGACATGACTGAGACCTACAAGGACCTCATAGGGGTGAAACATGGTGTGGGAAAGGAGCCTCTTCTATAAAAAGATGAGCACCAGGACCAAGAGGCACGTGATGAAGCTGGAGGAGGAGAAGTTCTGGAGGGATGTGAGGAAATATCTCTTTACTGAAAGGGTGGCAGACACCTGGAACAGACTGCCAGCCAAAGTAGTGGGGCTAAAATGGTGGGGGTTTCAAGTATGCACGGGATAAACACAGAGGTGTTTTTTTTTTTTTTTTAATATTGACAGTATTTCTCTCCCAGCAGCTTGGTCTGCCATCATCCGGCCGCAGTCCTTTGCATCCAACACGGTCCCCATGACTCAGTTGTACAGAGCTAGCACACAGTGCCCCCGGCAGGGACCCCCAACCCTGGGCCAGGATCCAATACCTAGACGTGATTCTACTCAGGTCCGTGGGTGAGCAGAGGCACAGCAATCAAGCCGCCATGACTGACCGTCATTTTCTGCTGTATTATTGATCCCCTTAGGAGTACGGACATGCAATGATGTCTATGCATGGTGTGCCGACACCTGCCGTAGTCCTCCCTCTAGATGCATCATGATTGTAGTGCCCCCGATCTCCATCGGGGGCCGCTGCAACACAGTGCAAGCCCAGAACCCACCCCAGGGAGAGGAGAGCAGTCTACAGACGCTCAATCTACTCTCTCCCCAGCTGACACCCCTCCCAATGACCCGGGCTCGTTCCAGAACCCAGGTTGCCGGCATAGCACGAATGGCATCCAGCGCCTCAACCCTCAGCGCCACCAGGCTGGTTGGGGTTTGTTTGTTTGCTTTGTTTATTTAAACTGGTTAGATCATGGGCCAAAGACCCGTTTACATGGGTGACCAGTGTACATATAACAATAAAAACAGGCAATAAATGAACTACATCAAGACACAGTACAATCATAATAAAACATTCCGCATGACATTTTCTCTACGCTAACAGGGGTATATTAGAGCAGAGGTCAGGAGGGGGGAGGGTCGCCAGAGAACAGAGAGTATCTGAGGACACAGAATTGGCAAGGAACACTTGAGCAGACTGGATGGCCCAAGAGATCCTCTTCTGCCAACAAATTCTATGTTTCTGTATTCGCACTTGACACTCTTAATACTCAGCTGACTGTTATTTGTCTGAAAAATAAAGAACAGAGAAAGTAAAACAATAACAACAACGTGTCTCTGGCCCTCTCCAGGTGACCAAGGCAAGTCCAGTGGCCACTGCTCTCCAACACCCAGCCATCTCTCGACTCCCTCCCATCCACCCATACACAGACTGTAAAAAACAGAAAGGGTGCTGCCACTCTGCTAGGACCCTATACAGACTTTTTTTTTTTTTTAAAGTCCCACCTTACTAGCCCTACATCTCCAGTGCCAAAGGACCATTTATAAGAAGGGCTACTCCCTCAGACACTGGCTCGGTGATACAGAGGGCTGAGGCACCATTTACCTTACCTGTCACCATGCTGGCAACCTGAGTTTGGGAATGAGTTCGAGTCACTGGGGGTCAGCAGGGGGGGGCAGAGGATTGAGTGTCTGCCTGGCTGCTCTCCTCTCCTGGATTGAGGTGGTGTGCCATCTCAGCTCTAGGCTGCCACCAGGTGAAGACCTGGTGGTAGCACTGACACGAGTGGCAGATGTGAGTTAGGGGAGGGAGAAGCTACAGATTTGAGGCGCATGTGTGCTTCCACACGCATGCACAACCCTAGCCATCGCAGCTAGGGGACAGAAGAAAAATTAAAATTACATATTCACCATAATTCTTGATCTTCTAGGACCATCTTCACCATTGATTCGCACCAATGGGTTCTAAGCCAGAGGCAATAGGACCCTGTGGGAGCCATAACTTTTCAGGAGGGACGATGCCAAGGTAGGCTATGTGCATGAGACTGCGAGACTAGCTTGTGCTGCATGGCTTACCTTGGCATCGGCCTTCAACCGCCTCAGTAGCTTTTTTACCGAGGAGGTGCAGTGTAACCTAACTAACATTAAAACACCTTACTAAAGAGCACATGATAGCCCTTGTGACAGTGTAAGTAGGGTCAGCAACAAAGAAAGCAGTGTCTTCACAGCCTAAACCACAAACAAGGGGCGAAGACCAATGAACAGAAAGAGTGAGGCCAGGGGATGGAAGACAGCTACGTGAATCAATAGTGAAGATGGTCCCGGAAGATCAAGAATTATGGTGAGTATGTAACTTTAATATCTTCCAGGAACCAGACTTCACCACTGATTCACACCAATGGGTTAAAGTACAAAGCTGAGACGAAAGTCGCCCGGGTAGGGTGGTAGGAGCCAGAGCTCACTCAGGAAAGTCCATTGAGGATTGTCCTGTCAATAGAGGCATGCTGCCTGGCATGGACATACAGAGCATAGTGCTTGATAAAGGGTGCACTGTGTTCCAGGTGGCAGCTTGTGACAGGGTAGAATAGGATCCTGTCCCATTTGTTTTGGAGAAAGTATTTAGATGCATGGATCTGTATTCTTTCCTTTTCTGTCCCTTCTCTGTCTGGTTGCGCAACCTAATTTTCCTGTGAGACCTCGGACTTGATCAACCTGAACAGTCTCACAATTCTTTGCCTCTCTCTGTCTCTCAGTTTTCTATTGCTGTCTGTTTTTCCTCCCTTGCATATCTAGATCAGCTAATATAACAAATAAGTGCAAATCAATGTATGGAATGAAACTGATAATGGGATCACTTTTGTTTAGAAAATATTTAGTATCACTGTTGAAATGTGTATTAATTGTATTTTGGCATAACTTTAAAAACCTAGAGGTTACTTGAATGCAAATATTAAGCCTTTTGCTAAAAAGGGGCCCCAAGAAGCCGACTGTTCTAGTAGCTCCTGAAATATACGAGAACAGAACACTGTGGGAGAAACAGGATGTTTGCAAAGGATGGGGGTTGAAAAAGACTTACAAAACAGCTAAGCTGAGCTGCAAGGGGAGATTTTACAAGAAAAAGGGACACAGACCGAAAGAAAATTTATTTGTATTCCTCTGTATACAGTTATTATGAACAAGTTTATTTTTTTTATGATACCGCAACTACAAATAAACAGTTTTGAGGAATTTTACAACTGCTCCTGGGTTTCCCCTATGCTTCTTGACCTGCGCCTTGATGACAGAGGGTGCTAGAAGTGGGATTTAAGCCGTGCATACCCTAAGACAGGAGATTAGTGCGTGGGTACTGGACCTAATACCAGGGAAGCGCAGAGGAAGGTATGGATTCTGCAGCAGCAAGTCCAGGAGTGGTTACCAGGAGAATGGCAGCCAACCTAGCAGTGACAGAAGTCCAGTCTGAGATTGTACAGCCAGCACAAGTTATGGAAAAAGAACAGGCAGTGACAGAACCTAAAAGCCTGATGGACTTTTTCAAATGGTGGGCTATACAACAAAAAGAGACTGAGATGCAGAGAGAAAAAGAAATTCAATGGTTTGAAGCTTTGAGGAGAGAAGAGATGCAGCAACAGGAGCAGCAATGGCTGGATGCCTTGCAAGCTATCGAAGGCAGAGGATCTGGCACAGATCCAGACGAGCACCAAAATGTACGCAACTTAAAGGCAATTAAACTTACAAAGTTGTATCCCTCAGATGATACTGAGGCATGCCTGGCAACCTTTGAAAGAGTTGCCACAGCCTGCCAGTGGCCAAAGCAGCAATGGACAATCAGAATGGTACCCTACCTGATGGAAAGCCCAGCTTGCCTACAGCAGTATGGACACTGCACAGTCAGAAAACTGTGACCTGGTGAAAAGCGAAATCCTGAAAAGGTACGACATCCCCAGAGAGACCTACAAGCAGAGATTTTGATCTCCGAGATATAACTCAGTCAACAATCCTCGAGAAGCCTTCACCTGATTCCGAGAACTCCTGATGAAGTGGATCCAACCAGAAAGCAAAACAGCCCACAGATCATCGACACATTTGCCATAGAGCAATTCATCAACATCTTGCCTACAGATGTGCAGCTGTGGATAAAGGAACACCGACCAGAGAGTGGGGAAAAGGCTGTTTCTTTGGCTGAGGACTACCAAATGGCCAGACAGATGCCACAGCAATGAGGTAACAACCAAGCACCAGTAAGAAACTCTTTTTCCCCATTTAAATTCCAAGCCTGATAAGAACTCTGGTGGGTGTGACAAATCTATGCCAAAAGACGTTATTTGCTATAACTGTAATAAGCCAGGCCATTTTGCAAGAAACTGTCCTAGTAAGGAGAGTGACACTGGAGCAGATCTGTCCTTGGCAAATTGGGACAAGTATTTAACAGATGTGAAGGTAGGGAATAAGACTGTAAAGAGACTCATTGATTCAGGAAGCAGACAGACCCTAGTGCATGGTAAAGTGCTGGGAAAACACTGTGCAAAGGGACCAGGTACTCGTGTCATCTGCATCCACAGGGACGCTCAATACTATCCCACCGCCCAAGTGACCCTGTTAAGGGTGTGCTGCACCAAATGAAAGTGGGAGTAGTACCAAAGTTACCTGTACCTGTAATTATTGGAAATTACTTTCCAGGATTTACTGAATTGATCAAAGAGGGAGTAAATCTTGATGTTTCAGCAGCAGTGGTGACAAGAGTTCAGGCAAAGAAAATGTTAGATGTTGGGGACACTTTTCCTTTCAAAGATTTTGATTCGGACTTGTTTGAGCATAGCTCCAAGATCCAGAAATCCAGGAAAGAAAGACAAAGCCTAAAAAAACTATGGCAGCAAATGATCGATGGACATGAAGGGTTAAAATATGAAAATGCTGAAACTAAATTGATAACTGATTGTGATTTTCTTTCAGAACAAGCTAACGATGTTTCTCTCCGGGGTTATTTCAAGCAGCTGGGGGCAAAACCAAAACAGGGTGCACCAATGTTTAAAAATATATGTGACAGGGTAGAATAGGACCATGTCCCATTTTTTTGGAGAAAGTATTTAAATGCAAGGATCTCTATTCTTTCCTTTTCTGTCTGGTTGTGTAACCTAGTTTTCCTGTGAGACCTCGGACTTGATGAACCCGAACAGTCTCGCAATTCTTTGCCTCACACTGTCTCTCAGTTTTCTCTTGCTGTCTGTTTTTCCTCCCTTGCATATCTAGATCAGCTAATATAACAAATATGTGCAAATCAATGTATGGAATGAGAATGATAATGGGATCACTTTTGTTTAGAAAATATTTAGTATCACTGTTGAAATGTGTATTAATTGTATTTTGGCATGACTAAAAAAACTAGAGGTTACTTGAGTGCAAATATTGAGCCTTTTGCAAAAAGGGGCCCCAGGAAGCATACTGTTCTAGTAGCTCTTGAAATGTACAAGAACAGAACACTGTGGAATAAACCAGATGTTTGCAAAGGATGGGGGTTGAAAAAGACTTATAAAACAGCTAAGCTGAGCTGCAAGGGGAGATTTTATAAGAAAAAGGGACACAAAGACAATTTTATTTTTATTCCTCTGTACATAGTTATTCTGAACAAGTTTTTTTTTTTTATGTTACTGCAACTACAAATGAACAGTTTTGTGGAATTTTACAACTGCTCCTGGGTTTTCCCAATGCTTCCTGATCTGTGCCTCAACGACACAGCTCTGCAAATATCAGCGATAGAAACACAGTAAATCTGCCATGGATGTAATGACTGCTCTGGTGGAGTGGGCACATACCTGGCCCTCTAGTTTGACCTATGCCTTAGAACAGCAGTGGCAGAGGCAACCAGCAATCCATGTGGAAATGCATTTGATCATAACTGGCTGACCCAGTCGATTGTGGTGAAAAGAAATGAAGAGCTATTTGGACTGCAGGAAGTCCTTAGATCTATCTAACTATAATCTATAATCTTAGGTGACTTGAATCTAGATTAGCTTCGTGCAAAATCAGTTCCTCGTAAAAACCTACATGACAAATTGGGCCTGGCTCAGATAATTACTGAAATCATGAGACCATGTCATAAAAAACAATTGTCAGGATCACTATTAGATGTAATCATGACTAACAGACCCCACAAAATTCTGCACGATTCAGTTTGGCATAATGATCTCAGTGACCACAACATAGCGGTATGCGTTAGGAATCTATTGAAACCTACGAATATCAGTAAGGTAATAACAAACAAAATCCCACAGGAAGTTTAATTCAGCCAGCTTCTTAACAGACTTTAGAGAAATTAACTGGCAACAATTCTATTTAGTGCCCAGTATAAATGAGGCACTAACCATTTTTAGCTCCACCCTTAGTGATGTCATAAACAACCATGCACCCTTAATTAGCTGCAGAGTGAAAAAAGCTTCTTGTCCCTGGTTCAATGGGGACATTAAAAAAATGATGTTAAAAAAGGGATCAACTACAGGCCACTGCAAGACGCACAAAATCTTCTGAAGACTGGATAGCTTTTAGGGCCAGCCGCAATGCCTATACCAAATTGATCAGAAATACTAAAGAGAGCTATTATCTAAATATCCTCGAATCAGCCAATGGAGACCCTGCAAAGTTTTGATGCACCTTCAAACTAGTGGAAGGGTGCAAAGCTCCCCTGACCTTGCCTAATAATATTATCTATCACGGTATCTCCATAACCGACAAAGACACTATAGTCGACAATTTCAGTGAGCATTCTGCTACAGCAGGCCTTGCATTTGACTCTTCTCAGTCAGCCACCTTA
The DNA here is from genome assembly GCA_016271365.2 of Neoceratodus forsteri. Classification (NCBI taxonomy): domain Eukaryota; kingdom Metazoa; phylum Chordata; order Ceratodontiformes; family Ceratodontidae; genus Neoceratodus; species Neoceratodus forsteri. The sequence continues at coordinate 1,307,583,718 of CM057449.1, forward strand.
TGACCCTCTATCCTCCAATCATCTACATTTCCTAACACTCCAACTCATGCTATCTTCACCTTCTCAGCCATTACCTATAAAGAGGTAGAACCAATTACTTAAGTTGGACACAAAAAAGAGCACAGGTGCAGGTAATATCGACCCCTTCTTTTTAAAGCTAGGCTACCGCTTCCCCACTGCCCTGATCATCCATTTATTTAATCTATCACTGGCAGAAGGCATCGAACCCCAGGCTTGGAAGGTTGTTCATCTATTACCACTCTTTAAATCAGGTGATCCTAGCGATTTAAACAGTTACAGGCCAATTTCAATCCTACCAGTCCTCTCAAAGCTCCTTGAAAAACTGGCCAGTACACAAGTTAGAATATTCCTTGAAAACCACCAGCTGGTGAACCCACTGCAGTCTGGTTTTAGACTGCACCATAGTACTATATCGGCTCTATCCAAAGTCACCAGTGACTTGCTCGAGGCTATGGACAACAAACAAATTACTGGTGCAGTCTTCCTGGACCTTAGTAAGGCCTTTGACACAGTGGACCATCTCCTTCTGCTGGAGAGTCTTAAAGAAATGGGATTAGATGACTCTGCATTAAGCTGGTTTGCCAGCTACCTGGACAACAGACAATAACAAATTAAAATCAACGGAACCCTTTCCTCATTACTCTCCCCCTTCCAAAAGGGTTCCACAGGGCACCATTCTGGGCCCCTGCTGTTCTTAATATATGTAAATAATCTGAGTAAGGACACTGTTGACTCTAATATCCATCTCTTCGTGGATGATACTGTCCTCTACACATCAAAACCATCCCCCGGACAAGTATGCTCTGCTCTCCAGTCAGACTTCGATCAGCTTCAACAAAATTTAACATTATCTAAATTACTGCTGAATGCCAAAAAAACTAAGATAATACTGTAATACCTGCCAAACTCACAAACTGCTTGTCCCACCAACAGTCCGCCTATTCCTATTACCACGCTCCTAGGGTACACACTCGAGGTAGTAGATCATTTCAAATATTTAGGTTTTACAATTGACTCTCATTTATCCTTTTCCTCCCACATTAACGCATTGCCCAAAAAACTAAAAATGATCCTAGGGTTTTTTGTTTTTAGAAATAAATCTTTGTTTTCCTGGGACTCCAGAACTAGACTAGTACGGGCTACTTTCTTGACCCATTTGGACTACGCCAACATTATATACAACAATTGTGCAATCACCAACCTCCACAAGTTGGATACCCTCTACTACAGTGCAATCCATTTTATAACCAATACTGCAGCCAGAACTCACCATTGTACATTGTATAAGGAGGTGAGCTTGACCTCCCTAGCAACCAGGAGACTTATTCACACTTACACCTGGATATACAAAGCATTCCTAAATAAACTGCCCCTCTATTTTACCTCCACCTTCTATCGATTACACAGCTCTTACGCATTTAGAAAATGTACATATATTTCCTTGGAAGTGCCCAGATTTCTCACCCGCTAGGGTAGGGCAGCTATGAGCTATGTCCTCCCTACCACTTGGAATAAGCTCCAATCCACACTGAAACTTCAGGCCCTAATCCCACTAAGTGCATTCAAAGGGATCACTGATGAAATTACTCCCAAATCCTGCAACTGTTTTTAATCCCCTCTCCAAGTCCTTTTATACTACCTCTCTCTGTCCTTCTCTCCCTTCGCCTGGACTTGATTATTCAGCATTTGTGCACTTATACACTACTGTTGTTTTACATCTGGCTTGCACTGGATCTGCCATACCGTATGTAAATCATTTTATTGTGTAAATCATTGTAACTGTTACTGTTTTAACAATGTATTCTTATCCTATGAACCACTATGTACTGTTGTGTAAATGTGATAGGTCTTGTTATTTTGTATTGTGCTGAGTATGTTGTATAAGGGGACCTCCTTGCAAATGAGCTTGCTCAATGGATTTCATCATGCACAATAAACTGAACTGAACTATCAAGGTAGAACGTGAGGGCTCGTTTAACATCCAGAAAGTGAAGGATGCACTGTGTGCTCCCTTTCATTCTGGAAATCAGGGAAGTAGTATGCAGGCAGTACCATAGACTGGTTTAAGTGAAACTCCAACACAACCTTAGGTAAAAACCTGGGATGAGTGCAGAGAACCAACTTGTCTCTGTAGAAACGAGATACGGAGAATCTGTGACACATGCATGTATCTCGGAAATTCTGCAGGCAGAGGTAAAAGTAACCAGAAACGCAGTTTTCCAAGCTAGGAATTTGAGGTCCCATGTAGCCAGGGGTTCAAAGGGCTTATGGGTGAGTATTTCCCAACACAAGGTTGAGGCAGCTACGGGTTTCCTGACTGGGGGCTATGTGTGCCTTTTGGGAACCTCTTAAATAGAGGCAGTTGAGCTAGAGAGAGGTTTTTAACAGGCTTGTGATACACCAAAACAGTGCACAACTGTAGAGTATTGCAAGCCTGCATCAGACAGATCAAGCAGATATTACAAAACCCTGTCTGTGGGCATTGGAATAGGCCTTTACAGGATTTGCAACACCACTCGGAAAAACGTTTCCATTTGGCGGTGTAAGTCTCCTTAGTAAAAGGGTTATAAGCAGACAGAAGAATCTCAGAGAATGTCTGGGGCACCGTGTACCTGCCTACTTCTATCTCTTCAGGAGCCAGGTGGAGAGATGAAGGGAGCACAGGCTGGGATGAACCAGGGATCCCTGTATCAGAAGGTCTGTCCAGAGAGGGAGGGCTCTTGGAGGACTGACTGATAATTTGTTGAGTAGAGAAAACCATATCTGTCGAGACTAGCATTGGGTGATTTACAATCATTTTGCTCCGAGTGCCTCCAACTTGAGCAGTACCTTCTGAACTAGAAGAAATGCGTACAGAAAGCAATTTGTCCACCACAGCCTGAATGCATACTGACAAAAAATGCCACATTCTGGATTTTTGGAGCAGAATCTAGGCAGTTTGGTGTTGAGTGGAGATGCAAAAATGTCCTCCTCTTGGGTTACCCAGTTGTCAAAAGACTGCACAACATCTGGTGCCAGCGACCACTCCAGAAGATCTGCTTCTGTCTGGTTGAGTTTGTCTGCTAGACTGTTCTGAGCCCCTGGCAGATAAATCGCCTGGATTAGAATGTCCTGTTCCAGACACCATTCCCACACTTTCATGGCCTATCAGCCGAGAGGGTAAGAGTGTGCTACCCCTTGTTTGTTGACGTAGTACATGACAGATTTGTTGTCAGCCTGGATAAGGATGATCTTGTGGCAGACGAAGTCTAGGGCCCGAAGGGCATGCAGGACTGCTCTCATCTCCAACACACTGATGTGGAGGTAGGACTCCATAGGGTTCTAGACTCCCTAATTGTGGTGGCTCTGACAGTGGGCCCCCACCATAGCAGAGACGCATCAGTGATAAGGGTTATCAGAGGCGCTGGTGGAGAAAAGGGGAGATCCTGAACAAGACTGTACTCCTGTGTTCATCATGCAAGCGATCGAAGCAGAGGCTTCATCACCTTGATGGGATAAGACTGAGAATGCATTGCTGGAGACCACTGCATACTGAACATCCATTGGGTTGTCCTCATGCGCAGGCGAGCCAGAGATACTGTGAAGACAGAGGAGGCTAGGAGTCCTAATATTCGCTGCATGGAGTGAGCCTGAACAGACTTGTGCTCCATGATAAATTGAGTCATCTGAAGGATTGCTTTCCTTCTGTCCTGTGGGAGAAAGGCCCTTGCTCTGCTGGAGTCCAAGAGGGGCTCCAATTAAGAGAAGCTGCTGAGAAGGTTGAAGCTGCGACTTCTCTAGATTTAACAGGACTCCCATGGAGGTAAGGAACAGAGATACTGTGGTCACTGCTTGTTCCATTTCTCACTTGGCCAGGCTGGCAAGCAGCCAGTCATACAGATAAGGAAAGACTTGGAGCTGAGTTTTCAAAGGTGCGCGGCAAGAACCGCAAAGGACTTTGTAAACACTTTAGGCACCAAGGATAGCCTAAAGGGCAGGACCCAGAATTGGTAATACTGACCCAGCGCCAAAAAATGGAGAAATGTGTGGGGGCTGCGGTGGACCGGAATATGCTGGTAGGCATCCTGCATTTCCAGGGAGGCTGACCAATCCTGCGGCTTGAAGAGCGGCAGAAGGGTCTCTAGGGAGAACATTTTGAACTTCTCCTGGTGAATAAACTTGTTCAGCTTCCTGAGGTCAAGAATGGGGCACACACCCCCTGACTTCTTTGGAATAAGGAAGTAACAGGAGTAGAAAACTGTGTTGCGTTGTGCCTCCGGCACTACTTCCACTGCCCTGTTGCTCAAGAGGCCCGCAATCTCTGTGAGAAGGCCCGACATGGGTGCTGAAAGGGGGTTCTGCTTCCTGGGCCGACAATCTGGAGGTAGTTCTGAGAAGTTCAGTGAATATCCCTCCCGGATGATCCCTAGGACCCACTTGTCTATGGTGATGGATTCCCACTGACGGTAGAACTGAGTCAGATGCCCCCCAAACTGGAGAGGAGAGGGCTGCCTGGGCAGCTGAGGCAGGACTGGTGCTGGAATTTCAGACAGTGGCACTGGGCACTTTCTGTGCCTGTGCCTTTGGCTGCACTTTCTTCTTGGGGGGGGTTGTGACTTGACTTAAGTTCCCCTGCCTTTGCCTTGAAAGGAATGCTTGATGTAATAAAAGACTCACCCCTTTTCCCCTGTTGGTGGTAAAAAGGGGCAGGTTAAGAAATCTTAATAGCCATTCTGGTCTTCTGAGAGGCCTCAAGAGACTGCTCTACCTGCTGACTGAACAGATAGGAGCAATTGAAGGATATGTGCTTGACCTGCTGCTAGACATCAATGGAGAAACCATTTGTCCAAAGCCAGGAGTGCCTTCTAATGCAGATTCCTGCAGTGTCATCGAGGAACAGGGCAGGAAGCATGGGAAGACCAGGAGCAGTTAAAATTCACAAGTAGTTTTTTATTATCAAGAACACTAAAATAAAAAAATATGGAAAGGGGAAATTGTTTAACTAGGAAAGGCACACTAAGCCACAGCTTGTTCCAGGTGCAACCTGGGAGCACAAGGAAGTTAAGTGACTTGCTTAGGGTCACACAGTATGCGAGTGGGAGCTGATGGGAATCAAACCAAGGTCTCCAGGTTTGCAGCTCATTGCCCTTAACCACTACGCTATACTGCATTCATAATATTATTCAGTATAACTATTTACAAAGGCAGTACAGAGAAAACAAAGTCCTTCATCTGAGGGTTTCTTTTCAATTCCAAATCTCAGTCTATGTCTCTCACTTTCTCTAACAAAAGCATTGCAGATCTTTTTATAAGTCTTTGCCTGGAAATTATGTTACAAGACATCCTGTTTCTCACAAAATGTTCTTGTCAGTTTCTTTGCAGAGCAGGCTTGCAAACAGAACAATGTCCCAAGCTGGCCCCCTGCTGACAGCTCTGTGAAATAGTTTGCAAACAAGCCTGAGAAGAGCTCAAACTGCATATTAGGTTAACCCCTAAATTCCAAATAGCTTTTTGCAATCTTTTAAGTGTATAGCTATATACATTCCAAACCAAGGGATCCTAATTTCACATAAAGATTCACATATATTTTTATAACCGTAGATATGCAAGGGAGGAAGAAAAGACAGAAACAGCAAGTGAAGGCAGACAGATAGCAGGAGGTGGAGAATCGCAAGACCATCAGAGTGATCAGTTCCTAGGTCTCACGAGAACATTTGGTTGCACATCCAGAAAGACAAGAGACAGAAAAAGTGAGGACAGAACAGATCCTTGCATTTAACTCTTTCTGCATAACAAACAGAACAGGGACTTACTCATTTATTTATGTGCCTTTGGGTCATCGGTCATAACGCTCACCCCATTCCACCTCACCCCACCCCACCCTGCAGACACAGACAGGTGTCATGGTGTGCCTTGGGGTCTTTGGCCCTGACGTCACCCCATTCCACAAGGAAATAAGCTGAGATGGGTGCGGTATAGGAGAATGGGGTGAACGTTCAGGCTGAAGATCCCAACGAACACACCTCAATGCCTGTCACAGGCTGCAGGGTGGGATGGGGTTGGAATGGCATAAGCATTATGGCTGACGACCCCAAGTCACACACCGAGGCCTGTCAACCTGTACAGGGTGGGTGTTATGGTTGGAAACCCTAACACCCTGGGTGTATGATATTTTCACTCCAAATTTTCAACATGGTCTTTTTGGGATCCCACCTCATGAACAGTGGCACTATCAGTTCATTACTCAATCCCGAAAGGTGATTTTACACAGCGACTGTGCCATTCGGCGCCACAGGTGCGAAAACAATTTCGGGCAGGATGTGAAAAATGACAGCTGTACTGTTCATGAGGAAGTGTGAAAAAATGGCAATATTGAAAATCTGGAGTGAAAATATGAAGGATTGGTGAAGTTACTAGTGTGCGCAGAAACTGCTCAATGCATGCTCATAACGCAGTCATTTTTTTGGAATGTTTTCACTAAATGTTCAACATGGCCTTTTTGAGACCTCCCCTCATGAACAGTGGCACTGTGATTTTGTTAATCTGTCCCAAAAGTTGATTTCGCACAGCGACCATGCCATTTTGCACCACAGGTGCAAAAACACATTTCGGGCAGGATGTGAAAAATGATAGCTGCACTGTTCATAAGGGGGTGTGGAAAAATGGCAATGCTGGAAATTTGGAGTGAAAATATTAAAAATTGATGAAGTTAGGAGAGTGCATAGAAACTGTGCAATGCGCACTCATAACACAGTCATTTCTTTGGAGTTTTTTTCACCAAATTTACAACATGGGCTTTTTGGTACCTCACTTCATGAACAGTGGCACTGTCGTTTCATTAATCAGTCCCAAAGGGTGATTCCACACAGCAACCGTAAAATCACCTTTCAGGACTGAGAAACTAAATGAAAGTGCCAGTGTTCACATGGTAGGATCACAAGAACTCCATGTTGAAAATTTGGGACCCAAACTCCAAAAATTGGCTGAGATATCAACCTAAGTTGAAACCCCCCAATGACTGCCATTATAGGGCTTACTGGGATTTCTTCAGTTCCCGGTTCAGCTTTGAAGAGTGCAGACATGTTCCCGGTCCACCGAAGATCACTGTTCCTGACCTCTGCAGGTAAGTATGGGTGGGGGGTATGGGGAGGAGGGTCCGCAGAGGAGGGGTCAGGATGGGGAAGGGGGGGTGGCAGGGACGTCAAGGGACTGTTTTCTTATTTTTCAGGTAAAAAAAAAAAAAGACCTTGGGGGACATTTTCCTTTTTTACAGTTGAAATATTATTAAAACAGATTTTAGCACACTGGGGTGGGCTACCAGTGTGCCAGACTAGTGGGGGGGGTCAATGCTGACTCGGGGATTGGGCACCCCGAGGTCTGCTGACAAAATAGGGGGTGTGGGGTCCGGCGCATCTGACACCGGGAATTGGCATTCTGGTGTTGGAAACAAAGAAGTATTTTGGCACACTGGGTGGGCTCCCAGTGTGCCACATTAATTGGGGGGGAGGGAGATACATGCCGACATGGGGATTGGGCACCCCCATGTCAGCTTTCCAGAGAGTGTCTGTGTGGCAGGAGCCGCCAATGTGGTAAGACGCACCATGGCTCATTTATTTAACTGTTTCACCAGGAAAGGCACACTGAACCAACTGGGGACAAGAGCTGACAAGAATTGAAACTCTGCCCATGCGCATTACTGTGCACTGTGATGCACATGGCCAGATTCTTGTCAGCTGGATGTCTGTGTGCCTGGTTGGGATTGAGGGGGGAGCTGCTGCTGCAATGATGAAACTGTCCCTGACTGCAGCAGCAGCAGAAGATTTCTTTCAAGTGCGGCTCTCGCTCTGAAACTGCCATCATCGGCAGCTTCCCGGTTGATTGGTAGCCGAGGGACACGCCCATTAGAGTGTCCACTGTATTGGCCACAACACGGACACACCTCTACAATGCTGTACTATCTCAATACGTTTCTTGTGTGCTGCGCGTGCAAGCAAACAAAAAATATATTAAGGTCAGATAAAAAGCTTTTAATCAAATAGCTTAAACGAGTAGCAATACAGAGCCACAGACACAACCTGCATCTGTAGCTCTGTACTGCTGCTCGTTTAAGCTATTTGATTAAAAGCTTTTTATCTGACTTTAACATATAGGTATTGTCTGTTTTAAGTTGATTACTGGGCAGCCATTCTGTTTTTCGTGTGATGCCCTTATTGTCCGGCTCCAGTTATACTCGTTGGTAGCAGCCTTTTTGCGTGTATATAAAAAATATATTAAGCTTTCTCATTTACAGAACACTGTCCACTTGAAGAAAGAAAATCAAGGTAGTCCTTCTTAAAATGCCTAAACTCTGCTAGCTTTTACAACCTTGCTGGGTAAGCCATTCCAAATGTTAACCACTCACTGTCTGAAATACTGCTTTGTAATGCTTCCCCTTATTGTGCCCCCTTTCTCTAGTTTTAATGCAAGCTCTCCAGTTCTGCTAGTGTTCAGTGCTCGTCAGCTCAGATATCGATGCATACTCCTCCACATCCATCCCCTTTAGCACTGGGAACATCATGATCACGTCCTTTCTCAGCCTTCATATAAATTCTCTAGGCTAAAACATTTGAGTATGTCCAATATCTTCTCACTGATGTTGTCCTGTAATCTGCTAATCAGTTGCTGGTCCGGTGCAGGACTATCTCAAGCTATTCAATGCCCTTGCCTTACTTTAGTGACCAGAATTGGACACAGTATTCTGGATGCAGTATAAACAAGGCTTTTTACAGTGGAGGATCTCTCTGACTTACTCCTTACCCTTCCCCTAATGCATCACAGCAGTGACTCTGCTCTTTATGGTGGTAGCCCTGTCACTGGTTGGCTTCAGCTTACTGTCCACAGTTACTTCTTGATCCCATTCCTTGGTTGTGCTGCACCATATGGAGTGTAAATGTGATCTTCTCCCTAAGGTGATGTATGTGAAAAGTACAGTTACGTAAGAACTTACCGTAACAGTAGATCTTCGAGAGAGGCTCTTGCAGTAGGGAATTAGGCAGGCGGCAGGACCCCATGGAAAAATTTCTAGCTAGCAGTCCCTGGCGAGGGACCGCCCGCTCAGTGACCGGCATCAGGAGACGTTGCGCATAAAGGCGGTCCCCGCGCCTGTTCTTCCAGTTCTTTTCCCCGCCATAGGCCAAAAGAGGCCGGACGAGAGAAGCAGATATTTTCCTCAATGGAAAAGGAGCTGAAAAGCCTAGGGGATGGAGGGCGGGAAGGTATTCCCCTAAGAGCCTCTCTGAAGATCTACTGTTACGGTGAGTTCTTACGTAACTGTATTATCTTACTGAGAGGGCTCTTGCAGTAGGTAATACATATAGGACTGAATCCCAAGCAGTCTGGAACAAAGAGAGGCACCGGGAGGAGGAAAACTACTACAAAAGGTAATTCTGGCTGTGCAAGTCTCAAGATAGGAGGCCTTGCAAAACAGCCAGCCCGAAGCCTGCTCTACGGCGCCCAACTACCGCACGACAACGGCCACTCCCTGTGCCTGTTCTGCCTAGGCTCCGATCACCCGGTTGAGAAGTGCCAGCACTGCCTCAGTTTCAACGCGGCTACCCGGAAAAGGCAGCAGCAATCCCTGGAAGCCCATATTCTGAAGAAGAAAATGAGTTCTATGGAGAAGGAGCTCAAAGAACTGAGGCAGGTGTCCACTTCCCCCAAAGGCCATCGGAAGAAGAAGGAGAAGGAGGGCTCCTCCACCGCGTCTCCCTCGGGAGTCGCTGGAACGCAGGTAACATCCCCTCTGGGGGATCGCTCCTCGACGGCCGCCTCAGAGGTTTCCGAGGGGGTGTCGGCCCGCCCGTCTGACTCGCGCTCGGGCCTTGCGGACGCCCCCGGGCAGTTGGAGGCCTCCGCCCCTGGTTCGGCCGCAGGCTCGCAGCCTACCACTGTGGGCGACTCCGGTAAGCCAGGCGTCAGCTCCTCTGATGTCCGCCTGGAGAGGGCCGGTAAGACGTCCGACCCTCCGGGGTGACGCACAGCCTCCATTCCACCGGACCAGGCCGATCTCTCTTCCGGCCGCTTCGGTGATAGCTCTCATAAGTTGGGCGCTTGGCTCCTCCGGCACCGCCGAGAAGCTCACCCTGAAGCCTCATGTCGGCTCGTCCAACGTCCGGCTGGTGAAGGAACTGACGACGGACCCTCTCACGTCCGTCGTACCCAGTTCCCCACAGCCTTCGCTGCCGTCTGGGGAACCAGAGTCTCTCCAACTCAACCCCGGGGACTTTTCCCCTCCATCCCCGGGCGAAGTTGGGGATCTTTTAACTCCGTCAGTCCCTCCTCCACTTGGTGCGCCAGACCTGACGTCGACTCCCCGGACGCCGGCTCAGACGCTGGACCCACCGACGCCAGGGCCTCCACCATCAGCCCTGATGTCGGCTGTACTGACTCCGGGAGACATTCCGCTCCCATCGGGCCCTCCGTCCTAGGGCCCTCTGGGCTCACCACTATGGACCCGCCCGTGAGGCCACCGGCTGGGCCATCTGCTCCAGCAGCCCTCCCGGGCACCCTTCGTCCTATTTGACACTGGTGTACCCGGGACCGCAGTGTCCGGCACCACAGTACCTGAAACTGGGCTTCCTGATGCCGCAGTACTCGATGCCACAATACCCGATGCCGGGCTACCCGCAGCCGGGTTTTGGATACGCTCCATATGGTTACAACCCGTATACTTATCCCCTGTCTCCTCCTCCTCCACCGCCCTCATGGCCACCGGTGGACCTGCAGGAGACTCTGGCCTCCTGGTGGGCTGAGGCCAAGGCTCAGCTCACCAAAGAGGTCGAGAGCCACCTTCTGGCGATGGTGCCATCCCAGGTTCCCATACGTCCGAGGTGGCACACTCCCTCACCACCTCTGGACTCCAGGGTTCTTCCATCAGGATCCAGAGAAGGGCAGGACATGGTTCCCTGGGGACTTCCCAAGGGGTCCGTTCCTCCCCCGGGTCAGGAAAGGGAGTCCTTCTCCTCTTCATCCTCCTCTTCACCCTCGGACTCTTCCGACGGTTGCTCCGAGAGAGACGACGAGCCACGCTCTCCGTCGAAGCCCAGGCCAAGGACTCCTCCGAAGTCTCCTCCGGAGGATCCTTCTTTTACGGAGTTGCTTAGGAAAATCCAGGAGGTTCATCAGTGGCACTCCCTGGAACCAGATCCTCAGCGTCTGAAACTCGGTGAACATCTGGATCTGCACGTGACAGCTCCTACCTTGGTGCCACCCTGGATAGAGCCTCACACCGACCTCGTTACCACAATATGGAAACAGCTGTCAGCCTTAGCCCCACTTCCTGGGAAGTCGAACCAGCTATATCAGGCTCCAGAGGGTGTTAATTTTCTGGATTCTCACCCTCGTGCCGACTCGGTTATGATTAGCGCCGCGCACGGACGGTCGGCGAACCCCAAACATCTTAGCTCGTCACCACCTGATAAGGAATCACGCCTTCTGGACCAGTATGGGAGAAAGATTTATGCTTCCTCCATGCTGGGGATCAGGGCCCTGAACTATGTCGGCCATATGGGGGACTACCAGAAGGCCATCCTGACTCAGGTGGAAGCCAAACTGGACTACTTGCCTGACTCCCAGGTCAAGCAGGAGTTGGCTGATCTCGTCCGCTCTGCTCGTTCAGCCAGTCGACACATGCTACGTGCGACATACGATGCAGTGGACACTGCTGGGCGGAGCTCAGCTTTCGCTATAGGCCTATGGCGTCATGCTTAGCTCTGTGTGTCAGGGTTGGTCCCGGAGGTGCAATCTGTTATCCAGGAAGCACCCTTCCGGGGGTCGGTGCTTTTCGGGGGTGATGTCAAGGACATCATCATCGATTAGCAAGAGAAGGGGACGACACTGAAGTCAGTTGATTCCATGTACCGTCCCCATCAGCAGCATGGCGCCATCCCTTTCACAGCGGAATCGGCCAAGCGAAACCCAGGAAGCGGGCCACAAAACACGGGCCCCACGGCTGCTAAACCCCGCTCAAAAAGCAGCGGGTGCTTCAGCTTCTGGCTGCCCACACCACCTGACTCCTTCCCTCTCCCACTGCCTCTGGACTCCCCAGAGGAACCGGTAGGAGGGAGGTTTTCCCTCCACCTTCTGGGATGGGAGAGGATAACCACAGATTCTTGGGTGCTCCAGCTCATAGCAGAAGGACACGCCATAGAGTTTATTCAGAAACCATCCCACCACCCCGCCACCCCCCTCTCAAGTCGTCATATTCGCAGGAACATCTTCTCTTGGTCCAGGAGGAAATTTCGGCTCTTCTGCTGAAGCAAGCAGTACAGCCTGTCCCCCTTCATCTGCGAGGGACGGGTTACTATTCCCATTTCTTCCTGGTCCCAAAGAAGACAGGAGATCTCAGACCAATTTTGGATCTCAGTTCCCTGAATCTTTACGTAGAATACAAAAGGTTCAGGATGCTCTCTTTGTAGAGCCTTCTGCCCCTCTCCGGCCGGGTCAATGGCTTTGTGCTCTGGATATGCAGGATGCTTATCTGCACATTCTCATTCACCCATCTCATCGCAAATACCTTCGTTTTGCGTTCCAGGGGGACCACTACCAGTTCAAGGCGCTCCCGTTTGGTCTATCCTCGGCCCCCCGAGTATTTATCAAATGCCTGGCAGTGGTGGCGGCCCACCTGTGTACCAGGGGAGGGCAGGTTTTCCTGTACCTGGACAACTGGCTACTGGCAGCCTCGTCCAGAGAGAAACTCCTGCGTTTCCTCTCCCTTACCCAGCAGGTTTTTGCCTGCCTGGGTATTACCATCAACCATTCCAAGTCTCATCTGGATCCATCCCAGAGGCTACAGTTTATTGGGGCGATTCTCGTTACGACCATGGGAAAGGCCTTCCTGCCTCCAGACAGGGCGTCCACCCTTCAGACCCAAATAAGTCTGTTGTCCGACCGCAGGATGGTCTCTGCGAGGTCGGTCCTTCGCCTTCTCGGGCTTATGGCAGCTGCTATCCAGACGGTGCCTCGCGCTCGACTCCACATGAGGATCTCTCAGTGGACTCTATGCTCTCAATGGGATCAGCTGGTGGATGACCTAGATCACTTAGTTCTGATCTCCTTACCGATGATGTGAGACTAGCGATGGTGGATGGTTCAAGAGAACCTGTTTCGGGGAGTTCCTTTCTTTCATCCTCTCCCCTTCCAGACTCTAACCACAGACACCTCAGGCGAAGGTTGGGGAGCCCATCTAGGCTCTCATCGGACCCAGGGCTCCTGGTCCAAGCTAGAACAAGCTCTCCACATCAATGTTCTCGAGCTTCGGGCAGTGTTGTACGCTCTCCAAGCCCTTCACCAGTACATCCTTCCCGACCACCTAGCCGTCCAGACGGACATGTGCGTGGTGTGGTACATCAACAAACAGGGAGGGACTTGGTCCTGCCCTCTATGCAGGGAGGCAATGAGGGTTTGGGATTGGGCAACACAACACGACCTTCACCTCACGGCAGTTCATGTTCTGGGAGTCGACAACACCCTGGCAGACAAGCTAAGTCGCTCTTCTGCTCTGACTCACGAGTGGGAACTGGACCAAGGGGTCCTAGACAATATCTTTGGGGAACACCACAGGTTGACCTGTTTGCATCCCCCCTAAATGCAAAACTTCCTGTCTTCTGCTCGCTCGTTCCAGAGCGAGGCACTTTTTGGAGTGACGTTTTGTCTCTAGACTGGAAGGACAGATTCATCTATGCCTTTCCCCCCAATTCCACGTATCCCACGAGTCTTGCAGAAACTAGCTTCAGAAGGAGCATGAATGATTCTGATTGCTCCTTTCTGGCCCAGGCAAGTCTGGTTCTCTTTTCTACAACAATATTCAGAGGATCCTCCTCTTCCTCTATCTCGAGGTTTGTTGACCCAGGATCAGGGGACCCTGGTCCATCCAGGCCTCAAATCCCTTCAACTGCATGCATGCATGGCCCCTGCAGACTTAGCCCAATCCGGTTTTGAAGTGTCTCCCAAAGTGGCGGAGATTTTAGTGGAGGCCAGAAAACCCTCCACCAGATCCATTTATGCCATGAAGTGGAGAAGATTCACTATCTGGGCCGCTTCCAAGAATGTGGAACCTTTCTCCTGTTCAGCAGGGCTTCTGCTGGAGTATTTACATCATCTGTTCGACCTGGGTCTCAGTCATTCCTCTCTGAAGGTACACATGGCAGCCATTTCGGCCTATTATGTTCCCTTCGCAGACGAGGCTGTCGCTCAACTGGAGGTCTCCAAGACCTTTCTCAGAGGGGTCCTTCACCCGAGGCCCCCCATCCGTACTCCTGCTCCCCCTTGGGACTTGAATTTTGTTCTCGAGAAACTTACTCTCCCTCCCTTCGAACCTGCAGCTTCTGCGGATTTGAAGTTTCTTTCATGGAAGACTCTCTTCTTGGTGCCATTACTTCTGCTCGGAGACTCTCCGAGCTCCAGGCCCTGATGTGTAAAATCCCGTACTTGATTTTCCACAAGGAACGTGTTGCTCTTCACAAGAATCCTAAGTTTCTCCCTAAAGTAGTAGCTGAGTCTACTCTAAATCAGTCCATAGAGTTACCTGCCTTTTTTACGCAGTACTCTAATCAAAGGGAATATTTACTCCATACTATGGATGTTCACCGGATTCTGAGATACTACACCAACAGGACGAAGGATCTCAGAAAGACTGATCAATTGTTCGTCTCTTTTGCTCACAAAAGAGAAGGCAATGCTGTCTACAAGCAATGCCTGTCTAAGTGGTTAGCTCATTGCATAACTTTCTGTTATGACAAATACAACAAGACCCTCCCGGGTCAAGTCAGAGGTCACGCCACAAGAGGAGTAGCTGCCTCAGCAGCTTGTTTCAAGAATGTGTCTGCGGCAGACATCTGCGCTGCCGCCACCTGGACTTCCATCCATACCTTTATTAAACACTACAGTTTGGATGTTGCTAGCTAGAAAGCTAGGGACTGCTAGCTAGAAATTTTTCCGTGGAGTCCTGCCGCCTGCTGGCATCAGTCCTATATGTAATTACCTACTGCAAGAGCCCTCTCGAAGTAAGATGTACAGTTATGTACACACTAACCATAACAGTAGATCTTTAAGAGATGCTAGGTGCTAGGACCACACGGAAAACTTTAGCTAGCAGTGTCTGGTGGGGACCACACACCCGGCATCACCGGCCCGACACTATACAGTGAGCGGTCCCATGCCCGCCCTCCAGTTCTCCCGCTGGCAACCTAAGAAAAAGTGCAACAGGAGAAGGAGTGGGCTCCTGGAGCCAAAAGAAAGGCTGAAAAGAAGCAGCAGCAGGGAGAAGGAGGGAGGGATAAGCTTGCCTACTGCAAGAGCCTCTCTCGAAGATCTGTTACGGTACATACTTACGTAACTGTACTATCTTACTTGAAGACGGCTCTTGCAGTAGGCAAAAACTGGTAGGACTGAGTCCCAAGCAGTGACAGTCAGACAGGACTTTGCACGGGAGGCAGAAAAAGATTTGCAGTAGGCAGAGAAACGTAAGACAGAAGGTGCTAAAGGACATCTAGTCCAAAGCCTGCCCTGCGCCTAGAGGCAATGTCCAGATTGTAATGCTTAGTGAAGGTGTGGACAGAGCTCCGAGTAGCTGCTGCGCAAATGTCTGTGGCAGAAACATTCCTGAAACAAGTAGCAGATGCAGCCATGCCTCTGGTTGAGTATCCCTTAACTTCCCCCTGAAGGGTTTGTTATATGTTTGATAACAAAACAGAATGCAGTTTGCCAACCATTTGGGTAAACACTGCTTCGAAACTGTGGCGCCTTCCCTTTTGGGTGCAAAGGAAACAAACAACTGGTCAGATTTCTGGACTGATTTCTTCTAGTTGGTATATTAATGCAAAATTATGTGCACACCTAGTGTGTGCAGGATTGCCTCCCCTTGATTAGAATGATCAGGGTAGTACACTGGTAAGAGTATGGTCCAATTCAAAGCAAACTCAGAAACCACCTTTGGTAGGAACGTAGGATTAGTACACAGAGCCACCAGGTCTCTGCAAAAACTTAAATATGGCTCCTTACACATTAGGGCCCGAAGCTCAGAAATTCTTCAAGCAGAAGTAATGGTAACTAAAAAATAGAGCTTTCCAAGACAAGTAGTGCAGGTTGCAACTTGCGGCTGGTTCAAAGGGAGGCAAAGTGAGTTTCTCAAGAATGAAGTTCAGATCCCAGGAGGGAACTGGGTTCCTGACCAGGGGTTTCAAGTGGAGAATCCCTTTCAAGAAAGATATGGGAAACCTCCAACTGAGCTATAGCCTTGCCTTCCACTGCACTGTGGTAG
Organism: Neoceratodus forsteri; assembly: GCA_016271365.2. Lineage (NCBI taxonomy): Eukaryota > Metazoa > Chordata > Ceratodontiformes > Ceratodontidae > Neoceratodus > Neoceratodus forsteri. The sequence goes on from CM057449.1 coordinate 1,307,600,015, forward strand.
GCAGATGTGGCAGACAAGTGGACCTTCAGCAACGAACAGCTAAGCCCGAGGTCAGAGAGGTGCAAAAGAACCTACAGAACGGGGCACGAAAAAGAGTCCCACCCCTTGGAGGCAGCCCAAATAGAGAGCCTTTTCCATTTCATAGCATATGTAGTTCTCGTGGATGGCAGTCTGGCCTACACAAGGACCTCGGCGACTCTGGAAGAGACTCCGTAGCGTGAACCTGCTACGTCAGATGGTGCCACGTGTAAAGGTGAAGGGACTTCAGGCCTGGGTGAACCAGCATGCCCTGCTCCTGGGTCAGAAGGTCCTGGCAGACAAGTAGAGGCCCCGGGGACTCTACTGCCAACTGCTGGAGCAGAGGGAATCATATCTGGTGAGGTTAGTAAGAGGCAATCAGAATAAGGTGAGCCCCTTCTGCCTGCAGTTTGAGAAGAACCCTCTGTATCAGCAGGAAGGGAGAGAAGGCATACAAGAACCTCCCTGTCCAGCAAAGAGGCAGTGCGTCTCACCAGAAAACACCAGGCCTGGGATTGAGCCAGTAGAAGTTGGGTAGTTTAGCACCGTATGTCGAGGTGAACAGATCTAGATCTGGGTGATCCCAAGGGTTGAAGATGTCTTCGATCACTGATTGTTTTAGTTCCCACTCGTGTGCCTGGGCCCGGGTGCAGCTGAGACTGTCCTCTAGAACGTTCTGGATGTCTGGGACGTGCACTGCCGTAGGCTGAAGTTGGTGCTGAACTGCCCAAATCCACACATGCATCACCTCCCTACACAGGGGGTATGATTGTGTGCCTCCCTGCTTATCGAGGTACCAGACAACACACATATAGTCCGACTGGACCAGAAGTGGACCTTGGAGAAGGCGAGGCTGAAAGACCTGAAGGGCGTAAAGCACCGCACGCAACTACAGCATGCTGATGTGCAGAGAGAGCCCCCACTGAGACCAGGATCCCTGGGTTTTGTGCCATCAATTTCTATGTTTCTAATTCTTCTACAAGATCCCTCCAAGTGGGCACCCCAGCCCTGACCAGAAGCATCTGTGGTCAGGGTTTGGGTCAGAGGGGGAGACCGAAAAGGCCCCCCTCTGCAGAGGTTGTCCAGGTTCTGTCACCAGAGGAGGTTCTGCCTCATGGGGACAGATATCAGTACCCTGTGATCCAGGTCATCTGACCTTTGGTTCCAGTGAACTCTGAATGTCCACTGTGTAATTCACATGTGGAGTCTTACTAGAAGGATAGTGGGGGATGGCCACTGCCATAAGGCCTAGGAGGTGCAGAAACAACCTGACCATAGACCAGCAGCTGGAGGCCACTAACTTGGCCTGCCTCTGCAAGGTTTCTGCCCTGTCTAAGGGAAGGAAAGCCTGACCCTGAACTGTATCCAGCACTGCCCCAAATAAACTGGAGGTGCTGGGAGGGTATAAGGTGAGACTTTGGGTAGTTCACTGTAATCCCCACCTGACGGAAAAGATCCAGGGTAGCTGACACAGAAGCTTCCAGGCTGTCCCTTGAGGGGGCCATAAGGAGCCAGTTGTCCAGGTATGAGAACACAAAGCGCCCCTGGTGCTGCAAAGCTGCTGCCACCACCGGTAAGAAGTTGGTAAATACCCTGGGTGCCGAGACGAGGCCAAAAGGGAGGGCCTTGAATGGAAAGAGCTCCCCCTTGGAAGGCAAACCTGAGGAAGCGGCAATGGGGTGGAAAGACGGGTATGTGCAGGTATGCATCCTGCATGTCCAGAGCGTTGAGCCATTGTCCCCATTGCAGTAGGGGCAGCATGTGAAATCTCTTCTATTCTACATACAGATTGAGCTTGCTGAGGTCCAGTATGGGCCAAAGGTCGCTTGTCTTTCTGGGTACTAAGAAGAAGTGGGAGTAGTACCCCCTTCCGGTTTGGCCCCAAAGAATGGGCTCTAGTGCAGATTTTTACAGTAGAGACTTGATCTCCTCTCTAATGATAGGAATGTGGCCTTTCGGGTAGAGTGAATGACCTGGTGGATTTTCTGGAGATCTCTCTATGAATTGTAGGGTGTGGCCTCGAGCTAACAGCTGAAGGACACATGAGTCTGCTGTAATCACCTCCCACCCAGGAAGACTGATTTGAAGGTGACTGATGAAGCTGCCCCCTTCTGGCTCCTCCGGAACTAGAAGTGGAAGGGGGCCATGAGTTAAGAGGCAGAGGGAGGATGGGGGAGCTCTGCCCCAGAAGCCCTCTGAGACTTGGCTGAAGGGGTAGCAGTGGCTGGGGAGGCCCGGCGTTTGCCTTAACGCTTGGTAGACTGAGATTTAAATTGACATCGCTGCTGCTGATGGTGAAAGGGCTGCCGTGACTTGGTACTGGGACGATACATGGACTAGACTGAGCGAAGAGCTCTGCCACTGTCCTGAAGCTCAGTCAAGAGGTTCTTAATGTCTCCCACAAAGAGAACTGGGCCATGAAAAGGAGCATTCAGAATCAAGGATTGTACATCCTGAGTGAATCCTGACACCCGAAGCCAGGCATGCCTGCGAAGGCAGACTGCTGTGTCAGTGCTTCGGGCAGAGGCATCAACTGCATCGTATGTGGCACATAGGGTATGATGGCAGGTAATCTCTGCTGTCTTCACTGACTGCTCGATGCTGGCCTTGGCTTCAGAGTCAGGCAAGGCCTCGAATTCCAACTTGAGTTGTCCCGGGAGTGCTTTCTGATAGCAAACCACGTGGGCAACATACTTCAGAGCCCTTAGTTCCAAAGTGGAGGATGAATAAACTTTGCGTCCGAACTGGTCCAGCTGCCTCGACTCCTTATCCAGAGGGGAAGTGCTCATGTGCTTGGACCTGGAGGACCAGTCATGGGCTGCATTTATGATCAAGGAATCAGCCTTACGTTGGGTACTGAGATGGTCCTTGCCCTCTAGGGCATGGTATAGCCTGTCTGCCTTTTTGGAAATGGCAGTTACAGAGGATGGCTGTTGCGGAATTGTGGAGGCAAGGTCATCATGAGGCCGGGGGATCAAAAGAGGCGCCAGCTCTGGGAGGTTGAGGTGCTCTGCCAGCCACCTACACTGAGGGTCCTGTTCCTCAGTCTTCCACCCACTGGCCTCTTGAATCTTCTTGAGGATCTCTGTGAAGGAAGGATCCTCCGTTGGGGGGGGGGGATATGGGAGTCTCCTTGGGTGTAGGTTCGTCCAGGGGTGGGAGATTCATATCTCAGAGGAACTGGAATCTGAGTCTGAAAACAGGCTAGCGTCTGGAGATGGGGCCCGACGATGGGAAACCTCCTTTTGAGGAACTACTTGTCCACCTTCATGCCCTTTCACAATGGGAGCAACCACCGCAGGGCCAGAGATAGGCTGGGCTGGCGTAGACGCCACGCCCAGCTGGCGATGGTCCAGTTCCGAGACCAGCTAAGCCTTGGTTCTGTTCCACCAAGACTCAAACAGAGCCTGATAGTCCACCTGCGGTTGTGGCCTAACCATTGGAGGAGGCTGGCAGAGCGGGTGGTAACCCGTCAAAGGATGACCCAGCATTGGGTAACCCAGCATTAGGTATCCAGGGGTATCATACGTGGGCAAAGGATAGCCTGGATATGTGATACCCCAGTGTTGGGTACCCTGTGTCAGATACCCCAGTGCAGGGTACTATGGCACAAGATAATCTAGTGTCAGGTAGCCCGGAGCTGGACCCAATAGCAGAGCCGAAGGTCCTGGCTGAGGCCTTGAGGGTACGCCTGAAGGACCAGGTAAGATGGGGTCTGATGACGGCCCTTCAGGAAGGAGGCCTAGCATCAGCCTGGACAGGCCAGCAGGTTCTTCCGGAGTCTGGGGAAGCACAGAGGGCCCAGATGGAGGGACCTGAAAGGTGAGGTCTGGGGGATCCCCTGGAAGACCAGGCGCAGGGATCTCCGGCGTTGGATGTTCCAGTGCTGGCCTATCATCAGGGCCAGCGGGCGTCTGGTTCTCCAGTTCTGGGGGAAGATCCAGAGGCTCCACCATGACTGGAGGAGAAGGGCCCCAGGGGGGAATTACTCCAAGGGTGGCTGCAGCTTTTGCGGCAGTTGGCATTGGTCGGGAAGACCAACGTCAGGCCCCAAATTGGGGACTGACGTGTGCACCTGGGCTGAGCAGTCACCAGAGGCCGGCCTACCAGCTGACTCACTCGGCTTGGACCCGGGAGTTTTCAAGGGCCTATGAGTGGGAGTTTTCTCCGAACCCCCAGAGGCCCCATCTGAACCGTGATCAGCTCAGGCGGGGGGACAAAAGTCTGCTCCATGGCAGGAGAAGCAGGTTTGGCTGAGGGGCGGTCTCCTTGCTGGTAGAGGGCCGCTGGTCAGCCGCGGTCCCCAAGGAGAGCCATGGCTTAGAAGACCAATCCCAGTCCCGATGCTTCTCCTTTTTCCTCTTCTTCTGCTTGTGGGAATCCAACAAACCCCCGGACAGGATGAAGTGCTTCTCATCTGCTGAAGCTCCTTATCCATGGAAGCTAGTTTTTGTTTTAAAAAATGAGCTTCCAGGGCTTGCTGATGGTGTTTTCATGTGACCTGGTTAAACTTCTGGCAGACCTCGCAGCCCTCGGTGTCGTGATCAGGCCTCAGGCACAGCAGACATGAAGTATGGCCACTCTTCTCCTGGATCTGCTTGCTGCAGAAGCACTTGTTGTGGTGAGCTTTGGAAGAGGTTGGAGAAGACAAGCAATCTGATGACTCTTTTTGACAAAAATACAAGAAAAAAATACTTATCAAAAATGGCGGTTGACTGTAGCAGCATTCCGCAAGGTCTAATGTGTGCAGGTTGATGGCGGGAAAGAACTGGAGGGCAGGCGTGAGATCGCCCACTATATAGTGTTGGGCCAATGTCCGCAACATAACTCTGGGTAGACACTGCCTGCCAGACACTGCTAGCTAAAGTTTTCTGTGTGGTCCTAGCACTTGGCGGCTCAGTCTTACCTGTTACTGCCTACTGTAAGAACCCTCTCAAAGTAAGATCTATTGCTTCTGAAGTTATCACATACTGTGTGCCGACAGGTCTGCCAGGCAAGCTTCCCATCCTCAGAGGGAGGAATCAGTGTGAGGACCAATGTTGGGATTCACTGGAAGAAAGGTACACCCTTGGAGAAGTGCTCTGGAACCAGTCACCTGGAAATCAACTCAATCATGGCTTGAGTGACCATGACCATGTGAGACATAGCCTCCAACCTTTGAGACTATTGGGCCTTTAGTTCTCATCGAAGACAGCATGTGTGAAGTCAGGCTCAGGATGACAAATGTGAACAACATCCTTCCAAGAGGATGGAGAAAGTCATGTGCCAGTTGTCTGTTCAAAAGGGAGAATGATTAGACAAATGCCAATAGTTCCAAAGGCAGCTGTGGCATAACCGGCTCATGCCTCTCAGGAGCTGAGGTCTGCCCCAATGAACTTCTCACGCTGTCCAGGAGTGATGTGACATGTCCAGGTTCAGAATAAACTCTAGGTTTGAGAATGTTTTCAAGGCCATCCAGAGAGCAGACTGTAACCTGGCAGGGACTGACCTCAAATCCTCCAGTTTACAAAAGGAATATGCTGATCCCCTGTTGGTGAAGGTAGGCTGCCACCACTGTTAGGCCATTTGAAAAAATAATGTGGGGTGCTGTGAAGGGGTGGCATTGCTTTGAGCATGTAAAGGTAACTGCCCATCCAAAATTAGAGAAACTGTTGATGGAACACCTCAATGGGATGTGTAAATATGCAGGTTCAGTGTGCAAAACCAGTCCCCGTATTCCAATGAATGAACTGCTTGTTGCTATCCTACATGTCTATCATCTGATGAGCTAATTCAGAGGATGCAGGTCTAGTACATGGTACCAACCATTCATCTTTTTTCAGACACATACCCCGGTACATGCTGGTAGATGAAACTCACTTAATGGTGTTTAGTTGGAGCAGCAAGGCAGCCTGTCTCTTCCCGCAGCACCTGAAGGTAATCAGATGTATCTGCTTGGGTAAAAAGTCAAATCATATGGGAGTCTCTTGACACAAAGTCTAAGGAAAGAGCATGGCTTATGATTTAGATAACATAGCGATCAGTGAAAGACCACTAGGACAGAAAATGTGTTTTATTACCCCTAACCAGGAGGTCTAGGCAGAGAAGAGGAGGACTGGCTAATGTCACTCTTTCCTGAATCACTCTGAGAAACATCTCCATCGTTACTGGTACCTGAGCCCTATATCTACTGCCCAGTCCTTGCCTTTATATGGGAAGCGGTTTTCTGTAACAGGAAGCTGTGACAACAAAAGGAAACTATAATTACTTACCAGTAAACAATAGCTCTTTAAAGACATCTCCCTCAATACAGTAACACTTTTGGAATGATTTCCAAGCAGCACAAAACAGCAGAGCCAGAGGAAGGCCAGACATCAGGGATGTATGTCCCATACAGCAACAGACCTTGAAGGACATCAAGGCTGAAGACAGCCTGTGGCAGTTAAAATTCAATGTGAAAAAGTGCAAAGTTATGCATCTGGGCAGAAGCAACCCAGAGACAGACTACTACCTGGGAGGGGAGAAGTTAGCAACCACCCTTCAGGAGAGGCATCTAGGGGTTATCATATCAGACAATTTGAAGGTAGGTGGACAATGCGAAAAGGCAGCAAAGAAGGCCAGCATGATGCTGGGATACATAGGAAGGGGCATCACAAGTAGAAGAAAGGAGGTGATCTTGCCGCTGTACAGGTCCCTGGTGAAACCCCTCCTTGAGTACTGTGTCCAGTTCTGGAGACCTCATCTCAGGAAGGACATAGACAGATTGGAGACAGAACAGAGGAGGACAACAAAAATGATACACAGTCTCCATAAGTTGCCATATGAAAACAGGTTACAGGAATTCAACATGTACTCCCTGGAACATTGCAGGGATAACGGGGACAGGATTGAGACATTCAAGTTTCTGAAGGGTATAAACAGAGTCTCCACCCAGGAGCTCTTTATGGTCAATAGTACCACTAGGACAAGAGGACACGAGATGAAATTGAGGGGAGGAAGATTCAGGGGCAACATGCAAAGATTTTTCTTCACAGAGAGTGGTTGACTATGGAATGGTCTACTGGCCGGAGTCACTGACTCCAAACTAGTAAGAGAATTTAAATCAGCTTGGGACAGACACAACAGGATTGTCTCAAAGAAATCCTAAAGAGGTGGGTAGGGCTCAGGGCAGACTAGATGGATTTTTGGGCCCCATCTGCCATCAATTTCTATGTTTCTATGTTTCTAATTCTTCTACAAGATACCAGATGCAGGCTGTAGTGTTTAGTGAAAGTATGGACAGGAGTCCATGTGGCGGCAGATCATATAGTATGTCAGCTGCTGAAAGTGAAAGAAAAAAAACACATAAGTAACATTGCCAAGGGTGGTATGCCCACAGACAGAACTGCGTTTCCAGTAACAAAAGCAATGCAGGATGCCAGCATTTGGAAAGGCACTGCTTAGAAACAGGGGTACCCACCATTCTGGGGACAAACTAAACAAAAAGCTGTGAGCACTTTCTGCAGTCCATTGTGCAGTCTAGATAGAAGCATAAGGCTCCAGTGACATCAAAGAATGCATGATAACTTCTTCAGCATTCTGAGGGAAAGGAAAAAAATACAAAAAGGTTGACAATCTGGTTTAGTGTGAGCTTAGAAATAAATGTTGGAAGAACCGAGGATGAGTGTGCAGTGAAACCCGATTCTGGTGACAAATAAGTTACAGGGGGATCCACAAACAAAGCCTGCAGCTTGTAATCTCTGCAAGCAGAGGTAATAGCCACCAGAAAAAGCCTTTTCCAGGAAAGGAAATGCATCTTACTAGTGACGACGTCAGGTTCAAAGGAGCCTGTGTTATTAACACCAGCATTAAGTTAAAGTCCCAAACTGGAACCAGCCTACAGACTGGGGATAAAAGATGCAGAAGGCCTTTGAGGAAACTGGGACACCTCCAACTGGGCCACAGTCTTGTTCCCTGACAGATCATGATAGGCCAAAATGACTTAAAAGTGTACCTTCAGGGTGAAGAACTATGAGCCAGAGTTTGAGCGGGACAGGAGGTAGTTCAAGACGGTTCCATGTTAAAATCTCGAAAAAAAAATAGCGATCGCTATTTTTGTGAGCACATTATGGCGACTGAACAATTAGCGACAGCACAAAAACGCCCATGTAAATATAGCGATACCAGACAAAGGCAGCAACTATTGCTCGCTGGTAGTCCTCATGAAGTGTCCAAATGACTAAAGTATCTAACAATAAAAATGTAAAATAAGCAGGACACCTATATAAAACCCGAGCCCTTAAATAATTATTTGCTAGCAGTATAAGCTCTAGGTTGGCAAGGAGCTGCAAAAGAAAAAAAAAAACAGTCAAGAACAAATACCTTTGTTGGGTGATCTACAGGTCCCAGTGCAGCAGAACAGGGCAGTCGTGCGTAAAAAACACAACTTGTTCTCGCTCTAGGTCAAGAGTAACCAGGGACAGTACTAGGTTTACTAGGTTTATAATGGAAAAAAGAAGGCTGAAGACCATCTGGATTTTCCCCCACACTGTGTGGGCACATTCAAGACAAGGATAACCAGTTATCAAGTCCTTTTTTAAAACAATCAACACTATTTGAATCTATCAATGATTGGGATAATTGATTCCAGAGTCTAGGTGCCCTAACCAAGAAGAATAACTTTCTAGAACTGGTTCGTGCATATGGGACAAAAAGTTGTTTATTATGGTTTCTTGGCCCAATACGTTGATTTGTAGACTAAAGGCAGCACTTGTTCATAAGATCAGTGTTTTGAATTAGTTTATAAATTAATATTTGATCTCCCCTTAGTCTTCTATTTTGCAAAGTATGCAATCCTGTCATTTTTAATCTTTCCAAATAAGAGCTTGTCGAAAGTCTTGGAACCTTTCTTGTAGCTCGTTGCTGAATCTTCTCTAGCCGCTTTATGTCCCCTTTCAGATGGGGGCTCCAAAAAGGGGACCCATAGTCTATCAAAGGACGAATACATGCTCTATAGAGAGGTATTAATCTGTTCACTTTTAGTAACAAAGGAACGCTGCATTTGCCTAAGTAAGCTGTTTGTGGTATTGGCTATTTTTAAACAGTGATCAGAGAAAGTTAGTGTAGAATTTACCAGGATACCTAGGTCTCTTTCTTTCTTTGTTAATTTAATCAAAGTATTATTTATATAGTAACTGCGTTTTAAGTTTTGAGTACCAAGATGCAAAACCACACATTTATCCGAGTTGAATTCCATTTTATTTTTAATTGCCCAATTCTCAATTTTTAATAAATCTAGTTTAAGTGAGTTATAATCGTTATCCACCACACTCCCAAGTTTGGAGTCGTCTGCTAATTTACATAGCCAATTTTTGTTACTTATTCCCATGTCACTGATGTAAACATTGAACAGTATAGGGCCAAGCACTGAGCCCTGTGGAACCCCACTAGAAACTTTGACCAAATTTGAAAAACAGCCATTTATAGAGACCCTTTGAGTAAATACCATAAAGGAAAACATTCTTTATACAACCAGCATCAGTAGAAGTAAGGGCTGAGATTGTATCTGCACCTCCAGTATGTAAGTAAGGGGTAGTTTTGTTGACTGGGAGCCAGAAGAAGGGTTTATGGGGAAAGTGGTTAGATGGGCTTTTTAGTTTAGTTTTTTTCTTTGGCTTGTTCTCACTGTAGTAATTTAGGGACTTACCTGTTGCCAGATTACTTCTGTTGCTGCAGTTTTCATCACGAGGAGCAGGGGCTGAGGCGAAAATGTTTTGATTGTCAATTGACTTTGCCAAACATTAATGTATTATGTGCTGCTTCATTGGCAGGGCAATAGGTGAGATGTAGTTGAATGGTACATATGGCCAGTCTCTCACCATCAGTCGCAATTTCAACAGTCACTTTTTCTGACAGAAATAATCTCTATTTCGTCCAGGCGCTGTATTTATATGGTTGCCAAACGTGGTTCCGCTATATTCAATGCGCTACTTTGTATTAGCAATTGCTGACTCACGATTATAATGGGATACCGTTCAAGACCTGCTGCACAACACATAAAAAGGTGTCAAAGGAATGAGAGGCACACCAAACACTGAAATGTTTCCATTTTAGGGAGTAAGGTTGCCATGCAGAAGACTTACAAGCCTGCAGCAGAACATCCAAAACTGCCTGGGAGATCCTGAAGTAGGGCAGTTGTATGTCTTTAGGAATCATGCTTGAAGTTGCAGGGACTGAAGGTCTGGGTGCAGTTGACTTCCATTATCCTTTGACAGCAATCCCACTTGCAGAGGGAGCATGACAGGAGGTTACACTGCAATCTGTCAGAGCAATGGGAATCCAGTTTATCTGGGCTAGTAGGGAGCTATCAGTATAACTGTGCCCACTTTCACCTGAAGTTTGACCAGTATCCTCTGAATCAGAGGAGTGGATGAAAGATGTACAGAAATCTTCCATCCCAGGAAAAAGGCAATGCATCTTAACACAGAAACATAGAATTTGTCGGCAGATAAGGACCGCTTGGCCCACCCAGTCTGCCCATTTCCCTACCTAATGGATAAGCTGCAGATCCTAGTTAACCAGCAGCCTACTTCTTCCTACCCCCACCCCCTAGAATTGCCTTATGACTGTCCCATGCATGCTTGAATTCCACCGCTGTTTTTGACTCCACAACCTCCTCCGGAAGGCCGCTCCATGCATCCACAACCCTCTCTGTGAAAAATACTCTCAAATTACCTCTGAGCCGCCCTCCTATCTTCAAATTGTGCCCCTTGTTCTTGCACACCTCTTTTTTGAAAGATGCTACCCTCTTGGACTTTGTTGATTCCCTTGAGGTACTTGAAAGTTTATATCATGTCCCCCCCTCCCTTCTTTCCTCGAGGCTATACATATTAAGCTCCTTAAGTCTCTCTTCATATGTCTTCCAGTGCAGACCCTGCACCATTTTAGTTGCCCTCCTCTGGACAGCTTCCATTCGGTCTGTGTCTTTGTGGAGATTGGGTCTCCAGAACTGCACGCAGTACTCCAGATGGGGTCTCACCAGCTGTCTGTACAGAGGGATAATAACTTCCTGTTTTCTACTGATGATGCCTCTCCCTATGCATCCCAGTATCCCCCCAGCCCTCCTTGCTGCCCTCTCACATTGCTTGCCCACCTTTAGGTCATCTAATATGACTATCCCCAGGTCCCTTTCCATTTTTGTTGTTGTTAGCATCTCACCCCCCATTGTGTATTCTTCCCCTGGGTTTTTGTTTCCCAGGTGCATTACCTTGCACTTCCTAGCATTGAATCTAAGTTGCCATACATTTGACCATTCCTCTAACCTTGCCATGTCCCTTCTCATCCTTTCCACCCCACCTTGTGCATCAACTCTGTTGCAGATCTTTGTGTCATCTGCAAAGAGACATACTTTTCCTATCAGTCCCTCTGCAATGTCGCTTATAAAGACATTGAAGAGGACCGGTCCTAATACTGAACCCTGCGGTACCCCACTAGTAACCCCTCTTTCTTCAGAGTGGACTCCATTTACTATTACTCTCTGTGTCCTATTCTCCAGCCAATTCTTTACCCAGGCTGTCATCTTAGGACCCACTCCCAGGCTGGCTAACTTGTACATTAATCTTTTGTGTGGGACTGTGTCAAATGCCTTGCTAAAGTCTAGGTAGGCCATGTCCACAGCCCCTCCCTGATCTACTACTTTGGTCACCCAGTCAAAGAAATTTGTCTGGCATGACCTTCCCGCTGTGAATCCATGCTGCCTTGGGTCCTGTGCCCCTTTGGCCTCTAGATACTCAACAATTCTTTCCTTCAGAAGTGATTCCATCATTTTCCCTACCACTGAGGTTAAACCTAACAGGTCTGTAGTTTCCTGCTTCTGCCTTTGCTCCCACTTTTGTGAAGGGAATCACATCTGCCTCCTCCAGTCCCTCGGGTACCACCCCATCCTCCCATGATTTGTTAAAGAGGGTAGTCAGGGTGTCACTAGTTCTACCCTTAGTTCTTTAGAATTCTGGGATGAATCCCATCAGGCCCCATTGCTTTGTCCACCTTCAGTTTTAAGAGTTCTTTCAGAACCCTTCTTCTATAAATGGGCTGGTATCAACTTCTGTATCCAGAGTGTTTCTACTGTTTGTTTTAGGTACCTCCCCTACTCCTTTGTAAATACTGAGCAAAAATATTTGTTTAGTATCTCTGCCTTTTCACAGTCACCCTCTGCCCACCCTCCTCCCTTTATTAAGCCTCACTATCCCTCCCTTGGTCTTCCTTCGCTCCCTGATGTACCTATAAAAGGTTTTATCCCCCTTCTTAACTGAGTTGGATATCTTTTCCTCAGTTTGGGCCTTTGCTGTTCTGACTGCCTTCCCAGCTTCCTTTTGCTTTAACTGATACAGTTCTCTGTCCTGCTCCTTCTGTGATTCCTTGTACTTCCTGAATGCTTTCTTTTTCTCTTGAACCTTCACTGCCACTTCCTTTGAGAACCACAGTGGTTTCTTACATCGTTTCGTTTTGTTTATTTGCTTCAGGCTTGTTACCTCTGTGATGGCAGTTTTTATTATTCCCCATTGTTCTTCCACCCCTCCTTCCTGCCCATTTGCTAGTGCATTCCTTAGGCACTCACCCATTTTGGCAAAGTCAGCCCTCCTAAAGTCCAGTACTTTTGCCTTGTATGGCTTGACTCTATTGCTGTGTTTACTGTGAACCATACTGTTCGATGGTCACTGGTTCCCAGATGGCTACCCACTTCTACATCTGTGATCCTCTTCATCTCCATTTGAGAGAACCAGGTCTAAGATTGCTCCCTCTTGAGTGGGCTCCAATACTAGTTGTCTATGGCATGCCCCTGTAGGTATCTAGAATAACCCCACTCTTCAAGTGGCTGCTGCAACTGCACTCCAATTAACATCTGGCATATTCAGATCACCCATCAGCAATATCTCCCTTTTTCTGCCATTCTAAGTATACTTTCTATCATTTCCTTGTCCATTTCCTCCCCTGCTGTGAATTGTGGTGCGATTGCGGTCTCCAAATTTACCCACAGTGCTTCTTCTCCTCCCTGTTTTCCCTTTTGTTCTGTTGCTTTGATTCCTTCCCTTATGTAAAGAGCTACTCTCCCTGTCCCTCCTGTAGATAGTGTATCCTGGTATGTTTACGTCCCAGTCATGGTTTTGTGTGTACCATGTTTCTGTGACTGCCACGATATCCAGATGTTCCTCCTCCATCAAGGCCACTAATTCAGGAAACTTGTTACTCAGACTACGGGCATTGGTACTCATTGCTCTCCATTTATTGATGGCTTTACCTTCTGTTGCAGCATCCCCCCACTGACCTTTCTACCTCGGTCTTTTTCTCATTTAGTACCCTGTTTTGTAGGGAGAGGCTGGGATTTTCCTGCTACTTATCGGTGCCTCCCCCCTTGACTAGTTTAAAAGCTTGCCAATGAAGCATTTAAACCGACTGCTCAAAAGACTTGTTCCCTTCCTGGACAGATGCAGACCATCCTGCCAGTATAGGCTGGTGTCCCTCCAGGTGGAACCCCAGTCCCCAATGAAGTCAAACCCCTGTGCTCCATACCATTTTTTCAACCATTTCTACCTGGCACTCCGAAATGTGCCAGGCCCTGGTGCAAGCAAGCAAAAACAGGGCAGTTTTGTGGTGTATGACGACACAACTCTGGGATCACCCAAATGGGTACAGAGATCTGTGACCACAACGACCAGGAGTTCCCACTTATGGAACTGAGCAACTGACCAGCTAAGAGTCCACATTTCAAAGTGCCGGGTAGAAATGTGGAGATGATGCCTATGCCATGTACCAGGATCCACTCCCACACTCGCAAGGTTTCCAAGCAGAGGGGGTAGGCGCAAATACCTTTTTGTTTGTTAAGGTAATGCATGACACAAACGTTATTCATTTGCATCATCAAAGGATGACCCTAAATGTGTGTGGGAGGGGGGACCCGCAGGTCAAGAAGAAGAGACCTCCTCTCCAGCTGATGTGGAGAAAGCAATCTGCAGGGAACCACACATCCTGGGTCTTGACTGCTCAGGTGGGCCCCAACCCATTCCAAAGGTACCTGTTATGAGGCCCTCCTGCAGGGACAAATGGAAAAATGGGTACTCCTGAAACAGATGGTAGCAGTCTTGCCACTAGCAAGGAGCACTGCATAAGGGGTTTGTGACCAAAATAGGGTAATCTAGAGTTTTGGAATTCTGCGTTCACTGGGTAAACACGTGTCTATGTCTTCTGTTAGCACCCTTTGCAAACTGTGTGAGAGGCCTTTCGGCACCATGCAATTCTGCTTAAAGTTGGACCAGCATAACATTCTGTGGTGATTTGCATATGCAGCCCATAATGCTTTGCATTGTGGGGGCATGTGTGATTTTGTATTTTCTTGAAACTTGGCTTCCCAGCCAAATGCCCTTTGGGGTAACCCTTGCCTCAGTGTTTGCGCACAGAGGTTCTTTGTCTTTAAATAGTTTTTATTTTAATGGGTTCACCACAATAAATCCAAAGCACACTGCCTTAAGGGTAGCTGGTCCATTCCACTGGGGTGTCAAACAGACGAGGCATACTGATGAGTCCTGGTAGGCCGAAACACGTGTCTATGTCTTCTGTTAGCACCCTTTGCAAACTGTGTGAGAGGCCTTTCGGCACCATGCAATTCTGCTTAAAGTTGGAACAGTATAACATTCTGTGGTGATTTGCATATGCAGCCCATGATGCTTTGCATTGTGAGGGCATGTGTGATTTTGTATTTTCTTGAAACTTGGCTTCCCAGCCAAATGCTCTTTGGGGTAATCCTTGCCTCAGTGTTTGCGCACAGAGGTTCTTTGTCTTTTAAACAGTTTTTTATTTTAATGGGTTCACCACAATATATCCAAGGCACACTGCCTTAAGGGTAGCTGGTTCATTCCACTGGGGTGTCAAACAGATGAGGCATACTGATGAGTCCTGGTAGGCAGAACCGTGTCTATGTCTTCTGTTAGCACCCTTTGCAAACATGTGAGAGGCCTTTCGGCACCATGCAATTCTGCTTAAAGTTGGACCAGCACAACATTCTGTGGTGATTTGCATATGCAGCCCATGATGCTTTGCATTGTGGGGGCATGTGTGATTTTGTATTTTCTTGAAACTTAGCTTCCCAGCCAAATGCCCTTTGGGGTAATCCTTGCCTCAGTGTTTGCGCACAGAGGTTCTTTGTCGTTCACTGGGTAGGAAGCATCCACTGGGGAATGCACATAAGGAAGCGGGCCATGAGAACCATCACAATGGCAGCTGCCATGAGGCCCAGGAGCCGAAACATGGATCCTGCAGGGACCTGGGCACGGGAGGCAATCACTGAGATCTGGACTATTAGAATGCTGGCTAAGTATTCCAGAAGGAATGCCTGAGTCATGTGTAAGACAGTGCAGATAAATTGAAGGTGCTGCCAAGGGGATCAAAACTGATTTGGGTTCATTGATCAGGATACCCAGCTGGTCAAACAACTCCCAAGTCCAACACAAAGTCTGTATAGCCACCTCCCTGGAAGGTGCCCTGAGCAGCCAGTCACCTAGGTAGGGGAACATGTAAAGGGCCTCTTGGCATAAGGCTACAGCCACCACAGTGAAGCACTGGTGAAGACCTGTGTTGGTAAGGATAAGCCAAATGGCAAGGCACAATATTAGTAGTGCTGGCCCTCTAAACGGAAGCACAGGTACTGTCTATGTTGTGGCGAATCTTGATGTTAAGATACAAATCCTGCTTGTACAGAGCAGAAACGATCCTTTAGTAAGAGCAAGGACTGGAGAGAGAGCGCACGTGAGAGAGAGAGAGAGCGAGAGACCATACAAAACATTTTGTATGCAATATACTCGTTCAGCACTCTAAGGTCCAAGATGGGATGTAGATGGTCTGTCTTTTCTACAACGAGGGAATATCTTGAACAGAAATCCCAGTTTAGTTCAGCCAGGGGTCCAGGCTAAATGGCCATGTTGTCCAAGAAGGTACGCACTTCTGTTAGCAGGATCGATACGTGCTCAGGACTGTAGTAACAAGAGGATACACCGGGGGAGGTAATAATAATCCCAGTGCATGACCCTCCTGAATAATATCGAAGGCCCACCCATCTGATGTGATGATCTGCCATTTTGTCAGAAACAGGGAGATCCTGACCCCTACTGGAATCCCTGATACAGGTGCAAGGGGTGGGGTGGAGGTTGAAGAGAGTCAAAAGGAGGAGGGGCGGCAGGGGCACTGTTGGCACCTGGACCTTTAAGGATCTTATAATGGTCACCTAAGGACAGTTGCTTGGGGACAGAGGGCCAGCAGCAGATAGACCATAACTATGGGCATGGGAGGAGCTGAAACCTCTGCCAAAAGTACCAACCCTACATAAGGGCTGTGGAGCAAGATTTCATGGAGCGAACAGTAATTTATCTTTTTTTTTTTTTTATACAAGTTTTTATCCTCCAAGCCCTGGCAGAGGCACTTTGCCCTCCTGGGGAAGAACTTCTCTCGGGTCCTGCTGCATCACACGTAGTTTACGACCCTGTAAATTCCCCATGGCTTTGCCCCTCATGGTGGGCTGGAAGGTGGTGCCCCCTTTCCGGGGACCCAATCCAGAAGCCGGGGTCGGCCCACAGCGCGGTGGACCATCATGGGGCCCTGCCATGCTCCTTTTTCCTCCTATTTTCCATCCCCCCTCCCACCGACGGAACCATGTTGGAGTGTGCCTCCTAACACGTATTGCCTTCCAGTCACCACCAGAGGGCAATCAGCAAGTGGAATGATGTGGGATCCTCCCCCCGAGAGAGGAGAGCAGTCCTCCAGATGCTCGATCCTCTCCCCTCCCCCACCGACCCCGGCAGTCCAGGCTTGTTCCTGAACCCGGATCACGGTGTGGCGTACAGCACCTCAGCCCTCAGTGCTAATGGACTGACTGCCAGTAGTAATTTTTCAAGACTGTTATTCTTTTAAAGTGAGCTCAATGTCATGGTCAAATAATTTTTGGCAACAGAAAAGTGAGTTAAGGATGGATTGTTGAACATTAAATGTAAAAACAGCAACATGCAGGCATAAATAGTGTCGAAGGCAGATGCCAACTACAGTTACATGAGCAGAAGCACCAGAGGTGTTGTATGTAGAAAACAGTAAATCCTTCCCGGCCTCCAATCTGTGAGCCACACACTGCTGAACTTCAGTCTCAACACTGTCACTGGGCAATTTATCCACTCTAGTAAAGACTTTCACAATCTTTTCTTATATTTGATCATGTAAGTGTAGTAAAGGACTGGCAACATGGAGGTCTAGTGAAGGGGGGGCATAAGTGTTTGTTCTTAATGTCCAAGCTTCTGGATTTTTTGTCATGGGAAAAGAGCTCATATGACTGGGAGCCCTGGACCTATCATGAGTGATGATAATGACCACCAAGTCAGTTTCAGTCTGGGTGGTATAAAAAGCTTTGGTAGAGGGGGCAGAATATGGTTTATCTTCCCTGTGAGGGAGAGCTGGTAATTTACTGGGTTTGTGCCAGGTAGCCACCATGAAATCACGGTAAATGGGAGGAATGAATATAGGAGATGTGAAGGCCTCTAGGAACTCATACAGATGTCTGTTAGTGGAGCTCACATCCTTAGCAGCTAAGCCGAGCTTCTCATGCATGAGGTATAGTAAAACCCAAAAAGATGCATCCTTATTGGGAGACCTGGGTGTATATATCAAAGTGCCTGCACTACAGGAGAAGACAGTGGAACTAAGGTCAAACTCATAAATGGTTGGCACTCCTCTTTAGCCCCTTCCACTACAGCCAGGAGGTCTGGATTATATTCATTCTCCTCCCTCTCAGGCTGAGGAGGAAGCTAAGGAAGAGACAGAAAGTCCACAGGGATAGCGGGCTACAGTGGCTGTGGTGGTATAAGTGGCAGGGATCGGAGTCCTAAAGTCACCCAAAGCCGACCTCAATGGAAGCAATGCTAACAGCTGTGCCATTGACACAGTAATCATCAATGGCAGGGACAGCAAGAGGCACTGAAGTAAGTCAGGGACAGTAGCCAAAATAACAGCACCAGTGTTGTTAGCACCAGTCGGCAGAGTCAACAAAGAAAGGGATGATGGGGCAGTGCTCATCAACGATGTGCTGAAAAGGAGCTGCACGCCCCCAACAGAGGGTGAGCCAGAGCCTGTGCCTAACTTTGGTATCTGAATGATGGTCAAGTAAGAGATGGACTAATGAAGCAGCCTGAGACTTACCCTCATGGAGAATCAGTGGCAACCTAAACAGCAAGAAAGACTTGGAATGTCTGCAGTGACGCTCTGCCGAGAGGCCTTTTCTAACATCTTCTTTGATGAATGACATTTTACCCCTGAAGGTGGTAGCATGGCGGCCCAACGAAGAGATGTGTGGGGTTCCCCAGTTGCAGTACAGCAAGCAAGGGACCCTGGAGTAGATCCCAATGCTGTTCACTTGGATTCTCCAGTTTTTACATGACATTTTCTAAAGCTTTCCCCCGAAGCCTCCCCATGGCCTGGCTGAAGCCTTGACAAATGGCACAGTTCTTCACATTATGCAAAAGGTCCAGGCAGCAAACACAAAGAGTGTGAGTGCCATCTCTAAATATCTTCACACCATACTGACAGAAACTAAAAAGCAGGGGTTTCTTCAGAGTAGCTACCTATGACGTGCAATAACATTAAAAGGGAATAAAAAAAAAAACTGTAACTTCAACAAATGACCAAAATTGACCAAGGCATGTTCCTCAATCCGATGAGTGTTTGAGGCCACCTACATTATACAGGCTATGTCAACATATATCAACATGCAGGGCCACAACAAGGCAAAGGTTTATATGCGGTCCTGACATCATCAGCTTACAATTCCAAAGGTGTGGCTCTATGGAGGTAGATGTCCTTAAAAAAAGATATGGTTGATTTCCAAGCATCAGTGGAAGAAAAACATAAACATGAAAAGAATATGTGACACAGCTGAAGTCACTTGTCATGGTACTGGAAAGTGGGCCCCAGTGCAATCCTAGTACCTCAGCTACAAATGTAGCAGGCTTCATGACTATGTCACAGTTAAGTAGAGAGCAGGAGGTGGAGGAGGCAACAGAAGACTCCTTCTGCTGCTTTGCTACAAACTCCCCCAACCCCCCCTTGTACCTCACCACTGCCACTCACCAGGTGTTAAACTGGGAAAGAAATTAGTTAGGGGATAGGAAAACAACGGGTGGTGGTAAACAGAGTTCACTCAAGAGGAAGGGAGGGTGACCAGTGGGGTACCACAGGGATCAGTGCTGGGACGGTTTT
Organism: Neoceratodus forsteri; assembly: GCA_016271365.2. Classification (NCBI taxonomy): domain Eukaryota; kingdom Metazoa; phylum Chordata; order Ceratodontiformes; family Ceratodontidae; genus Neoceratodus; species Neoceratodus forsteri. The sequence goes on from CM057449.1 coordinate 1,307,619,275, forward strand.
TCTTTAATGTGTTTACAAATGACACTGCAGATAAGCTGGAGGGGAAGGTCTGTCTCTTTGCAGATGATACCAACTTTTGTAGCAGGGTGGACATTCTAGGGGAAGGGGGTGAGCAGGGACCTGGGAAAACTCAAGGAGTTGTCTAGGGCATCGCAACTTGGGTTCAATGTAAAAAACTGCAAAATAATGCACTTGGGATATAGGAACCCAGAGGCTAAATACAAGATGGGAGGAGAGATACTGACAATAGTCAAGCAAGAGAGATATCTAGGTATAATTCTATCAGATGACCTAAAGGTGGCTACGCAGTGTGACAAGACAATTGGGAAAGCTAGAGGGATGCTGGATTGCACATGGAGAGGTATCACCAACAGAAGTAGGGAGGTTGCATTACGTCTGTATAGATCACTGGTGAGAACTCATCTGGAGTATTGTGTACAGTTCTAGAGACCACATCTACGAAAGAACAAAGTGGAGGCAGCCCAAAGGAGGGCAACTAAAACGATGCAAGGTCAACAGAAAATCTGTGAGGAGAGAGTGAGGAAACTCAGTATGTACACACTGGAAGAAAGAGGAGACGGTGGGGGATATGGTAGCGACATTTGAAATATATAAAAGGGACAAATAAGGTACAGGTTAGGAGTATTTTTCAGAAGAAACTGTGCTTAAGAATAAGAGGGCATGAAATGAAGCTAGAGGGGGTGAATTCAGGACAGATACAAGAAAGTTCTATACAGAAAGAGTGGTGGATTCCTGCAACAGGTTACCAGCCGAAGTAGCTGGGGCAAAAACAGTGAGTGGGTGTCTTCAAAAAAGCTTGGGATAGATACAAGGGAATCTTCAGAGAAAGGAACAAGGGATGAGAGAAAGAATTGGAGATCAAATAGGGTCTGCAGTGATACTGTAGGTAGTAGAAACTGGGCAGACTGGGTGGACCAAGTGGTCCTAATCTGCCATCAAATTCTATGCATCTATGTATCTATGTATTGCTCCCTCTATTCCTCCCTACCCATCCTCCCTCTGTCCTCATGTCACCATGCTCACTGTACCTCATTCATATCCAAATATTGGTTTGGCTCCCTTCCCTCCTACCTCTCATCCCTCCTCTCCCAAATACCCCCTGAATCTGGTTCCCTCGGCTCCAGAGACCATTGCACTTTAGCCACCCCCCCCAACAGGAAATCTGCCTTCTCCTATTGTCTTCCATCACTCTGGAACCAACTTCCTTCCTCCTCTTCCTCACCTCATCCATTGGCTCTCTCAAGCATCAGCTGAATCTCCAACCCTACCCCACCTGTTCCTGTTACCCTTCCTCCTGACACTTCCCCAGTCTAAGCCTCTACCATCCTTGGCATGACAGCCAGCCGGGTACCCGGTACCTGCTACCTGCCTTCTGGTTTCACCACCACACCATCTCTATTTCTCCATCCACTACAAGGCCAGGCAATGTCTCACCCTACAGGCCGCTCGCCCACTGTCAGCATGTCTTGAAGCCAGTTTTACTTTGCACTTGTATAGGTGATCATTTTTTATTTATTTACTTAAGCAATCAGATGCATACCTTTGAGCAGACATGCTTATTTGCAAAGGTTCCTCGTCATAAACTAAAGCTCTACAAAGAGCCTTTGATACATAAATATGGAAGATTGCGATCATTACTGAGCTGTAACCACGCTTTCTTCTATGTACCTACTAATTAGTATTTATATAATTTTGTGCCAGCTTTTTCAAATACTGTTCGATTGGCTTGTTACTATGTGCTGTGCTGCCATTCTTTCACATTTCCCCTTGCCCAAGTCACACATGAAAATGAGCCTTGGCTCAGTGTGCCTCTCCCGGTTACCAATTTTGAAATAAATAAATAAATAGATAACAAAACAAGTGATCTTGATTACAGTATATCCTTGACTTGGTAAACGCAAAATCATTTCGGGTCTGAGGACAACTTGCCCAGCAGTGTTGCAGTACTTCCTAACCTCTATTAAATATCATTCGGTGGAGGTGAAGCCAACTTCACTTTCCAGACTGATGTACTGCGGTATACTTAAATATGGACAACTTCTGCCTACAAGACTCACCTGACTCCTTCTTCTGTAAAGGGTGTTGGACCACAGATGCAGATAAATGCTTTGAAATCTCCAGACCTTCTGCATATAAACTCTGACAGAAGACGCAATGAAATTCTTCCTCGCTTTCCTTCCCACTTATCTGAGGGCTCAGAGAGAACAAATTCTGCACTAAACCTGAAATACAAAAGGCAGAAGGAACTTGTCATTACTAGACAAAACCTTTTTATTAAACAAACAAGAAATCTGGGTCGAAGAATAGAAGCGGTGGTTCCCACATATGTAAGGGAAAACATTTCAAATGCATTAGTAGCTTTTGCCAGCCTCAAAGCATGTTCAGTACATGACAATGAGACAACAGAGCCAGATTTTCAAAAATATATCAAAAGTTATTTTACAAGAGAAGTACTTTATAATGAGGCTTGAAAGTAAGCAGTAATGGCTCAGCAGGTTGCACACTCACTTCCGAGGCTGGAAGATTGGAAAGTTGTGGGTTCTAGCCCCACACAAGAAAATAGGAACTTTAGGTAAATCCCAATACTGTACTGACACTGTAGTGCAGTGTGTGTGTGTGTGTGTGTGTGGGGGTCTGCACTCCTGAGGTGGCGTCTTTCGGATGAGACATTAAACTGAGGTCCCATCTGCCTTTTCCAGTGGTTGTTCAGGTAGATGTTTAAGATCCCACAGCACTTCTCAAAAATAGAAGGGGAATTTCCACAGGTTTCCCCATTCATTAAAAATACCACTGCCAGCATAGCCCATTTGCTGCCAAGGAAATTTTGCTAGACATATTTATTTAAATATAGGCGAATAAAGTTTCAGCAGTTCTCAGGTTGTTTCTATACATTGTTTTGGGAACATGTTTCATTCCTTATCCTGCAGTGCCATATTGTGACCATTATTTCACTCCCATTTAAAAAAAAAGCACACTGATTGTAAATATATGTATGTTTTACTTATTAAATTGGTTTCTGTTATATTATTATAACTGTAACCCCCTTGTCACTTTTTTCAGCTGGCACCCCTAAAAGAACCAGTGCCCAAATCACGGCATGCAATTTGCTCTTGGCAGAATTACACAAATGGTACCACCGCACGCATTAGAGTGTATACCAGGCTCATCTAGAGGACGGGGTTGGGGGTACATACAAAAGAAAAAATGAAGCTTTGTACTTACCACCAGGTCCAGGGGAGAGGATGCTAGGTGTATGCTAGACCTAACTGCTGAGGGTCTCTAATAACATTCATACAGAAGCAATAAGCTGAATGTCCAAAGCAGTAATTGAGATTGTGCAGTATGGCTTTATTCACAGATGTTACTTGGGTGGACCCCCAACAGTTTGTCAAACATATGAACATACGAATCTGCCAGCAGAAACAGACCAACAGTCTATCAATATTTGCTCGAGTGTGCAGCTAGCACCCTAGATTGCAGCTGCCCCAACCCCCTCCCCATCTGTTATTCCCATGACGGCCTCAGTCCCCTCCACCCAGGCCCTCCCTCTTGCTTTGTCCAACTCCCTCTTAACATTTCCTACTGTCTTGCATGATACCACCCCCTCTGGTAGAGCATTTCATTTAGACACCACCCTCTCTGTGATGTACTGCCTCCTCATCTCCCTCCTAAATCTTCTGCCCTCCAATTTTAGTCCCTACCCCTCCTCAGTTTAAACATCCCCTCAGTGCAAGCTTTGTTTATCCCCCTTAAATACTTGAATGTTTCAATCATATCCCCACATCCCTCCTCTTCTCCAGTGTGTACACCTTCAGCTCAGTCAGCACGTTTACGTAGGCCTTGCCCTCCATCCCCTGTAAAGTACAGTTATGTAAGAACTTACCGCAACAGTAGATCTTCGAGAACAGCTCTTGCAGCAGGTTACACCATTAGGACTGAAGCCGGCAGGTGCCAGGACCCCACGGAAATTTTCTAGCTAGCAGTCTTCAGCGGGGACCGCCTCCGATGTCGGTCTCGCCCCCAACGTCGGGCGTAGTACATAAGGAGGCGATCCCCCCATAATCCTCAGTTCTCCCGCCGGAGACTCCCGGCCGCTAGATGACATCAGAAGAGGAGACTGAGGATCCACCACCAGTTGGCAAAACAAGTACAGTTGGCAAAACAAGTAAACAGGAATGCCCCATCTAATAAGATGGGTGCTTGATCTCGACTTCACCCAGCGGGATGGTGGGAGGGTGCACTGCAAGAGCTGTTCTCAAGATCTACTGCTACGGTAAGTTCTTACGTAACTGCACCATCTTACTTCGAGATACAGCTCTTGCAGCAGGTTACACCATTAAGACTGATTTCCAAGCAGTAGTGGCAATCATGCACCATCGGGAGGAGGAAAGGTAGAGACCTCGAGGTAACTCGAGCCTAGGACAGAAGTCCCTGAAGGACAGCTAGACCAAACCCCGCTCTTCGCCTCGATGCAATGTCCAGACTGTAATGCCTGATAAAGGTATGTACAGAGCTCCAAGTAGCTGCAGTGCAAACAGCTGAGGTGGAGATGTTCTTTAACGCCGCAAAGGAAGTAGCCACCTCTCTTGTGGAATGACCCTTGACCGCACCCAGTAAGGGTTTATTGTGCTTCTCGTAACAGTAAGTAATGCACTGGATGAGCCACCTAGAAAATGACTTAGGAGACAGGAGCTCCCTTCATCCTGTGAGCAAAGGAGACGAAAAGTTGGTCCAATTTTCAGTGCTGTTTGGTTCTGGTCAGGTAATATCTGAGGCATCTGTGCATGTCTAGGGTGTGCAGAAGGGCTTCTCCTCGATTAGAGTACTTTGGAAAATATACTGGTAGATCGATATCCTGATTAAGGGTGAGAGCTGAGACCACCTTCGGCAAAAACTTTGGGTTTGTCCTTAGGTATACCCTGTCCTGGTGGAAAACCAAATAAGGCTCTTTGTACATAAGAGCATGCAATTCCGAAATCCTTCTGGCAGAAGTAACTGCAACTAAAAATAATGTTTTCCAAGAGAGAAAACGTAGCTCGCAATCCATGGCTGGTTCACAGGGTGGCAGCGTGAGCTGCTCCAGGATGAAAAGTAAGTCCCAAGGAGGGATTGGATCTTTAATGGGAGGCCTAAGGTGGAGGACGCCCCTTAAAAAGGCACGAGTAGTGTCCAGCTGGGCCACGGTCCTATGGCCTACGGGGGCATGGTAAGCAGAAATAGCACAAAGGTGCACTTTAATCAAGGAGTAAGCCAGTCCGGAGTGGAAGAGGGAAAGCAGGTAGTCCAGAATCAGCTTTTCTGGACAGTCTAACAGCAGAAAGTCACGCGCTTGAGCCCTCAAACAGAATCTACGCCATTTCATGGCGTAAGTTGCATCGGTAGCCGGTTTTCTGGTGGCAGAGAGTACGTCTGCCACTTTTTGCGAGACCCCATATCGCATCATGGCTATGTCTCTAGGAGCCAAGTGTGCAGGTTCAATGAGCGAAGGTCCTAATGGACCAATGAACCCACCTCCTGAGACAATAGATGGGAGCTGACTGGCAAAGGAACTGGAGGTTCCCGGGATAGCTGGTGCAAAAGAGGGAACCAGATCTGTCTGGGCCAGAAGGGTGCGATCAGAATGAGCGTCGCTTGCTCCCTGCAAAGTTTTAAGAGAACTCTCTGGATCAATGGGAAAGGAGGAAAGGCACAGAGGAATCTGCCTACCCAGGAGAGGGACAACGCATCTCGCCAGAAAACACTAGGCCCTGGATCTAGTGAGCAAAAACTGGGCAGTTTTGCGTTGGATGGGGATGCGAAAAGGTCTAATTCTGGTGTACCCCATCTGTGAAACAGATCCTCTGCCACCTTCTGCAGAAGTTCCATTCGTGGACTGTGGCCTGAGAGTAGCTCAGGCTGTCTGCGATGGTGTTGTCCACTCCTGGGACAGGTACTGCAATTAGGTTTGCGCCATTTTGCAATACCCACTCCCACACTCTCATGGCCTCCCTGCAAAGCGGGTAGGAGTGAGTGCCTCCATGTTTGTTGAGGTAATACATCACCGCGGAATTGTCTGTTTGTAACAGAAGTGTACCCGGTGGAATCTCTGACTGGAAAGCCTGCAGAGCGTAAAGGACTGCCCTCATTTCTAGGATACTGATGTGGAGATGAGACTCCTGGGCTGTCCACAGGCCCTGAGACCGAACACCGTCTAGGTGTGCTCCCCACCCGAGCCCTGAGGCATCTGTGGAGAGAGTCACAGTCGGGGACGGCGCTGTGAAGGCAACCCTCGCAGAGTGGTTCCCTGGATGTAGCCACCATTGCCAATCTTGAATTACAGTTTTCGTGATCTGGATTGGATGCTGCAGATGGTCTTGCCTTTGGTCCCACTGCACCCGTAACATTCACTGGGTTACCTGCATGTGGAGACGGGCTAGCGGGACTGTTGCAATGGCTGCAGCCATGTGTCCGAGCAGGCAAAGGACCAGTCTGGCTGGGATGGTCTTCTTTGCCGACAACTCCCTGATGAGGGATCTGATGTGTTGCACTCTGTCCGTGAGAAGGAAAACTTTCCCTATGACGGTGTCCAGAACTGCTCCGATAAACTGCAGCTTCTGAGATGGAACCAGGTGTGGCTTCTCGTAGTTGATGAGAATATCCAGTGATTGAAAAAGAGACTGGGTGCAGTGAATAGCAGTCATCAAGGCCTCCCTGGAGGGCGCCATGAGAAGCCAGTCATCCAGGTATGGGAACATGTAGTGGCCCTGTCTCCTCAGAGACGCAGCTACGACCGCCATGCTCTTTGTGAATACGCGAGGTGCCAATGACAGCCCAAAGGGAAGAGCTCGGAACTGATAATGGCGGCTCTGAAACTCAAAGTGCAGAAACCTCCGGTGCGCTTGAGCAATAGGAATGTGCAGGTAGGCATCCTGCATGTCCAAAGATGCCAGAAAGGCGTCCTGCTTCAGCATGGGAATCAGGCCCGGAGGCATCATCATGCGGAAACGCTTGTAAGCAACTGAAAGGTTGAGGTCGCTGAGGTCCAGTATTGGACGGAGGTCCCCTGTTTTCTTTGGAACCAGGAAGAAGTGAGAATAGTACCCTAGTGTTCTCTGGTTCTGTGGGACGTGCTCTAAGGCTTCCTTTTCCAGAAGCACGAGCACTTCCTGCTGTATGAGCAGGGCATGCTGACCCGAATAACGGGAGAGTAGGGGAGGTCTTGTAGGTGGGCTGCGTCAAAACTCTACAGTATATAATGGCCTTTTTTGACCAGCTGCAGAACCCACCTGTTGCTGGTGATCGATTGTCACCCTGGAAAGTGGTGTGCGTTGCGACCCCCAACTTTCTTTTCCCGTTGATCCTGGGGAGGGGCGGGGACCGGAAAGGAGTCATGCTGTAGCAGCGTTTGACCCGGCAGGCTAGGCTGACTTTGAAAATCGTTGGCCTCTGCCTGGGGATGACTTGGCCTGGGCCTTGCGTGTGAAAGTGCCCCTCTGCTGCTGACCAGAATGTTGCTGTTGCCTTTGTAGCCAGCCACAAAAATGGCTCTGGTTCCTACGAAAGGAACTAGGCCGAGACCTGTACATAGCTTGTACAGATCGGACTGTCTTCCCTGCGTCCTGGAGTTTGGTGATCACTCTCTCGGAGGCTTCACCAACTAGGACCTCGCCATTATAAGGGACGTCTAGGATGTTTTTCTGGACGTCCGGGGTAAATCTGGAGACACAGAGCCAAGTGCGTTTCCAGAGACACACGCCGGAGGCTGCAGCTCTGGCTGAAGAGTCCACAGAATCACATGCGGCTCTGAGCACTTGGGTCCCCACATCTGAACCCGTGCAGAGGAGGTTCAAGAGCCCTTCCTTGTGATCGCCATCGGGCATCTTCTTGACCAGGTCCTGACCCTGTTCCCACAGTGCGTTCTGGAACTGAACCATGTGGGTCAGATAGTTCAGTGACCTGATGGCGCAAGTCGCAGCTGCGTACGTACACCTTCCCAGGACGTCCAATTGCTTGAATTCCTGGTCCGGTGGCTGGGTGCTTAAATGCTGAGGTCTCTGAGACCGGTCATGTGAAGCAGTGATGATCAGGGAATCAGCCAGAGGATGGTTCACCAAATACTGGTCCTCCCTAGGGGCCTTGTATAGGCGGTCAGCCTTCTTTGGCACCGCAGGAGTGGAATGCGGATGTTTCCAGGCAGCCTTGGTGATGCCCGCAAAGGTATCCACCAAGGGCGGCACTACCACAGGCTTCAGGTCTTTTTGCCGAAGGTAGCAGGCAAGGCGTTGTCTCTCGGGGTCAAGCTCCTCAGCAACCCACCCCATGTTCTCCTGAATGTGCCTCATGATCTCTGCAAAGGAGGGGGTCATCCGGAGGAGACCTGGGTAGGTCGTGTGGGTCAGGAGAGGGAATGCTGAGAGGAGAAGGTGATCTGGAACACTCTGAAGTGTCTGACCTGGAATCCTGCCCCGACGGAGTGTACCGGCGTCGTCTGGGTCTCTTGGGGCTGGGTGACCCTGAGGGGGATTTTTTATGGGGCGCCGGATCCGAACCTTGGGGTGACTGGGAAACTGACCTGATGTTGGTGTCCCAGTGACAGGAGGAAGATTTATGGTGCTCCCCTGACTTCGACGAGGCCTTGGAAGGAGTAGAGGAGGTCAAGGGCCTACAAGTCTTCAGAGGCTGAAGAGAGGAGGAACCGCTGGATGACCTGACCTGGACTGGGGGAGGTTGTGACCGAGCCCGGAGGGAGAGCAGTCCAATTTTGAGCCGGAGCTTCGGGAGTCCGAGGCCCTTGCAGGAGACCTGGACCTTTCCTTGTCCCGGTGCTTGTGGGTTTTGCTCGAAGGTTCTCCCCCGGAGGAAGGTTCCTTGTCCACGGTTTTGAGTTTCTCTTCCAGGAGAAATGCTTGAAGTGCCTTCTGGCGGCGGATCCTAGTGCGACTGTTGAAGCCCTGGCAGAAGGAGAAGGCCTTGGTGTTGTGGTCCGGGCCTAGGCAGCGCACACAGGCCAAATGGGGATCCTTGAAGGGGATCTGTTTGCCGCAGGTGCACTTCATATGGTGACCCTCTAAAGAAGTGGTTGGAGAGGACATCAGTTGTTCACAATTCGAAAAGTAGATGAAAATCGTCGTAATTCTTATGGTCATCGCGTGCTACAAAAGGAGACTAAGAGGCCGATAATGGCGAGTCGACGGTGGGAAAAGAACTGGGGATTATGGGGGGACTGCCTTCTCATGTACTACGTTCAATGTCGGGGCAGGACCGACGTTGAAGGCGGTCCCCGGTGAAGACTGCTAGCTAGAAAATTTCCGTGGGGTCCTGGCGCCTGCCAGCTTCAGTCCTAATGGTGTAATCTGCTGCAAGAGCTGTATCTCAAAGTAAGATCATTTTTGTTGCCCTCCGTTGCACACCTTCCAGTAAATTAATAACCCTGTTCAGATACAGTCACCACTACTGCACACAGTACTCCAAGTGCGACTTGACCAAAAATCTGTAGGGGGCAGGATCACCTCCCTATGCCTGGACAAGAAACCCCTTGCGATACATCCCAGCATTCTGTTAACCTTAGCTGCTGCTTTTCTGCACTGGGCAGAGTTGTTCATGCTCCCTGTTACCAACACCCCTAGGTCCTTCTCTTTCTCAGTGATCCCCAGCCTCACCCCTCCCAACCAATAGTCCCTCCTTAGGTTCTTTGGCCCTAAGTGCATAACCTTGCACTTTTTAGCACTGAATCCAAGCTGCCACTTCTCCGAGCATAACTCCAGTTTGGTTAGGTCCCCTTGCAGTTGTTCACATCCATCCTCTTCATCCATCACTGCTCCCATTTTGGTATCATCTGCGAACAGACTAATTCGGCCCCCAACTCCGTGTGCAATATCTGAGATAAAGAGCCCAAATAGCACAGGGCCCAGCACCCAGCCCTGAGGCACATCGCTCATCACCAGTCTAGGTGTCGGGAGCCCCCCCCCGGTACCACCCATTGCAGCCTCCCCTGCAACCAGTTCCTTATCCAGTTTGTCAGCTTCGTTCCCACCCCTGCAGCAGTCAGCTTCCCCCCCAGTCTCCCATGAGGCACTGAATCGAAGGCCTTGCTGAAGTCCAAGTACAGGACATCTACAGCATGACCCATATCTAGCTCTTTTGTTACCCAGTCATAATATTCTATTAAATTGGTCTGACAAGACCTCCTGAAGATGAACCCGTGCTGCCACCCATCCTGAAGGTCATTACCCTCAAGGAACGACACCAGCCTTTCCTTCAGTATAGTCTCCATAAGTTTACCCACTATGGAAGTGAGACTGACAGGGTGATAATTTCCTGGTTCGTCCCTAGGGCCACTCTTGTGTATGGGCACCACATGGGCCACCCTCCTGTCCTGAGACACCCATCCCATGTCCAGGAAGGTGCTGAACAGGTCTGCCAGTGGCTTGGCCAACACCTCCGCCATCTCCCTCGGCACCCTGGGGTGGATGCAATTAGAACCTGGTGCCTTGTCCACCCTTAATGCCCTCAGACACTCTAGTACTCTACTCCCCTCAATCATTCCGTCCTTCATCCCCCCCCAACCCTCCCAGTCCATGGTGGTAGTGGACCATCCTTCTCCTTCATGAAAACAGAGCAAAAGTATTAATGTAGTACTTCCGCTTGTTCCTCTCCCTTTTCCACCCACTCCCCACCCCACTTTATTTTCACTATATGGTCTCTGCACTTCCTCTCTTCCCTGACATATCTAAAAAAGTCCTCCTCCCCTACCTTGATGCCCTGCGCTAACCTTAGCTCCCTGGAGGCCTTGGCTACTCTCACTCGCTTGGTCACCTCCTTGGACCAACTCATGTAAGTCTTCCTGTCCTCTGCCTTCCTCATTCTCCTGAACTTCTGGTACACAACTCTCTTCGCTCTCACCCCCTCAAACACTTCTCTGTTCAACCAGCATGGTTTCCTGGCTCTGCACTTCTTGCTCCTAGTCCTAGTGCAAGCTTCTGTAGCCTCTGTTAGCCCAGTTTTAATAATTTCCGACTTTTGCTGTGCATCCATCTCTGGCCTAATACCCTTGTCTCCCTTGCAGTATTTCTCTCATCCTCCCAAAGGCCACCCTCCTAAAGTCCACCACCTTTGTTATTGTGCCACCAGACTCCCTTCCCAACTTGAGAATGAACCACACTGTTTGGTGGTCACTACCAGCTAGTGGGTCTTCCACCCTTATTTCCCTCACTGCCTCCTCATTTGACAGCACCAAGTCCAGTGTGTTACCTATTCGTGTTGGTCCCCTGACCAGCTGTGTCAGGAGATCATCCTGGATCGCGTCCAGGAGTACCTGCTCCCTGGCACTAGAGGTGGCAGGGATGCGCCAATCTACCCCCGGCACATTGAAATCCCCCACAATCACCACACTCCCCTTTCTACACACCCTCATTTGCTCCACTAACTCCCTGTCCAGTTCCACTAATTGGGCTGGTGGTTTGTACATCAACCCCAGCCTCAGCTTTCTACCATTGAAGTCCAGAAGCTACATCCATAGTGCCTCTGTCCTCCCTTCCTCCCCATATCTGATCCCTTCCCTCATATAGAGTGCTACCCAACCCCCTCTCCCAACACCCCAATCTTTCCTGCAAATTTTATACCCTGGGATTGCCAAATCCCAATCATGGTACTGGGTGGCCCAAGTCTCAGTCACTGCAGCGACGTCCACTCTCTCCTCTGAAAGGAGAGCCTGAAGCTCTGCTGTTTTATTACCCAGGCTCCTCGCATTTAGGGAGATCACCTTCCAACCGTTCCCATCCATCCTCCCCCACTCACTGGTTCTTTGGTCTGTTCCCCCCTTCCTCTTTATGGCCCCTATACTGTCAATGTTATCACAGAGGGACAGCACATTGTGCACTCCAACCTGGTGACCCTGCATGATCCCTCCCTGTGCCGCTTCACCACTACCTTTACACAAAACTAGAGGAGTGAGCTCACTAGGCTTCCCTTTCTGGACTCTTTCCCTATCAGCATTCCCCTCGCCACCCCCCCCAGTTTAAATCCACCTTTGTTGATATATACCCCTCTGTTCACTTTTTAGTGCTCCCTTCCCCTCCCCTCCCTGCTCAAATGTAACCTGTCCCCTGTGTATAGGTCACTTCTGCCCCAGCCTGACACTAATCCATACTCTCTGGTGTAGCATCAATCTCTCAGCCGTTCATTGAACTCTTCTATCCTTTTTTCCTCACTGTACTTGCACATGGTACCGGGAGTACCTCAGAGAATGCCACTGACCCCCCCAACCTCTTCACACAGCCTATCCAAATCCTTAAACGACCCCCTTTACCACCTACACAGTCTCCTCCCTGCCAAGTCATTTGTACCCACGTGCATCACTATGTGAGGTTTTTTCCTCCCCCCCTTCCGTGCACACTTGAGAAGTGCCTGCCCCGCCCTTCCTGCGGTCAACCTGAGAATAACCTCAACCCAGATACGACTGTGAACTTCTCCCCTTCCGCCCCATCTGACCCCTGTCAGTATAGAATCCTCCAGCACTAGTACTCCCTTCTTCTTGTCCCATACCCCCTCCTCCCATTTTCCCTGTCCTTTATTACCTCTATCTGCACCATTTGTGACTCCTACAACTTCCTCCTATTTCCGTCTCTCCCTCTGCCTCTACCCTGCTCTTCCCTTCCCCCCTTCTTTAAGGCAGCTGTAAACTTCAGGGCCTTCAGGGGATTGTCCCTTGAATCCACAAGACACTGCAGTTCCTCTCACTCCCCCTGGAGTGAAACTAAGAGTCCCACAGGCAAACAGTTTCTACCACTTCAAAGGCAAACCAAGAATTGTACCAAACTAGGGTGAGAAATGACCAGAACTTCCTTTTCAGAGCCCCACTGGCAGACCTCCTGCCACTCTGACACTCTAACTCAGACTAACTGAACATTCTAAGCTTCCCCTGAGCAGCTGACTCAAAAATGGTTATGCTGCTGTGAGAGTTCTAAATGACAATCATTCCTCTCTCAGGCTAGCTCAGTAAACAATGACGTCATTATGTAGAAAGCCCCTAATGAGCTCCCTACCAGCTGCCTTTTCCTACCTGCCTGATACTAGTACTAATGGGATTCTAATAACCCAAGGGGACTGGGTGGTTACATAATCATTCTGTATCATATCTTATGGTTGCACAGTAACTGATATTGCAACTAAAAGGTGCCAAAATGAGTCAGAAACATCAAAATAAAGATTGGGACATGCGGTATATGTTCAGAGGCACTAAAGAGTTAACCTGATTCAATATGTCAGTTTGCTTCTGTATCCCTCCCCCAAAAAAAAAAAAAAACTGGGATGAGGCTGAAAAAAGGCAGAATCGCTTAGCCCTCCTTTCCCACTCTAAAAACAGTAAATAAAAAAGGTCACTAAAAACAAAGTAATTTTTTGGGCAAATCTGCTTATCTTTATAGCAAAGCTTAAATACAATGCTGCCATGTATGCAGTCTGCATACATATTTATTATCTTTTGGTGCTTTCTCAGGCGTAGCCATGGGAAGATCTGAGATTACTCTAGAGGGAAATGAAGGTTTTATACATGATGCCATTAGACAACTTTAGAAGCACAGATTCATGTAAAAAATAATTCCACAGCTATTCTGTTTGCTTGCACATGAACCAAAACTCGCAAAAGTTTAAAAACTCGATTACATTTTCATTACAAGACATCTTTCTGTCTACATAGGGAAGGTGTATTATTCATATATTGATACAGTATAAATACAGTATATGATAAGCGTTTTTATTTGTATTTTACCAGTAGAGCTGGGAACCTATTTTGTGTAAATAAAAGTTTGGAATAAGGCAACATAGTGATGCCCTGTCAATATAGTTTTTATTATGGATCGATACAGTCATGATATGTTAAACTCGCTAACAGATGGAATTTGAGTGCTGAAAACTGCATGGCACAGTCTGAAACACTGAAAGGACTCTGCAAGGGGACAGAAAAAGAAAACAGGAAGTCAGTAAAGAAGAGGGAATACTGATCATTTCAACCAGTTAATGTCCTATTCATTTTTGAAATCTTAACCATGCCTATACAATTATCAGAGATAATGTACAGCTGAAGCCATTGACATGTCTTGATAATTTCTGAAATTTTTGTGATGTCTATAGACAAATTTCCTGACTGCCTATAGTACCACTGAAGGGTCACTAGAAACAAGTCCTTTAAAAAATATAACAAACTAACTGGAAACATTCAGACAACTTGATGGCTACGACTGCAGGTAGGGGCCTTGATTTAACATGACAGCCAAAGGATAGAGCTATTGATAGTCTAACATCCTTGTAGTGTGACAGGGTTGAATAAGGCCCTGTCCCATTTGTTATGCAGAAAGAGTTAAAATGCAAGGCTCTGTTCTATCCTCTCCTTTTCTGTCTCTTGTCTGTCTAGTTGTGCAACCAAATGTTCTTGTGAGGCCTAGGAACTGATCATTCTGATGGTCTCGCGATTCTCCGCAATCTCTCTGCCTTCACTTGCTTCTTTTTGTCTTTTCTTCCCCCTTGTGTATCTGCGGTTAATAAAAATATACATGAATCTTTGTGTGAATTTGTATGTGAAACTGGGATCTCTCTGTTTGAAACTGTATATACTGTTGAAATGATTGCAAAAAGCTATTTGGAACTCAAACGGTTAACCTTGAGATGCAGCACAAACATTTGTAGAGCTGTCAGCAGGAGACCAGCTTTGGTAAACTGTTCTAGTTGCAAGCTTGCTCTGCAAAGAAACTGACAAGAACTCATACATTTTGTGAGAAACAGGATGATTCCTCAATGAGCTCAGGATGAAGAAGTTAATTGTAAGGCAAAGACTTGTTATAAAAAGAGCTAGAGAGACTTCTTGGAAACTGGAAAGAAACCCTCAGATGAAGGACTTTTGTTTTCTATGTTTTTACTGCCTTTGTAAATAGTTATACTGAACAATTTTTATTTTTTATTTTACTGTTATTGATAATAATAAAACACTACTTGCAAATGTTATAACTGCTCCTGGTTTTCCTATGCTTCCTGACCTGTGCCTCGACAACATGTAGTATGGGACTGCATCATGCCCATAGGCAAGAATACTAGCAGCTCAGCCATAGTGACACTTTCAAACCATAACACACATTTGCAAGTCTAGTCAAAACAAGCATTTATCAACGCCGAATGTTTGTGGCTAGAATTGCTGTTTTACTGGGTCTTGCTTGTACATATTTTTACTATTCTGTGTATTTACCCCAGATACACCAGATAAGATGCAACGTCTCATTTTCAGTGGTGTCTGCTTTTACACATTTTTAGATTGTAATTACCTAGGATATGATAGCTGAGAGGCAGTATCTACCTTTAAGTCAAGTGGGCTCCCACATTTTGACCCCAAATGTCCAACAGTCTTTTTATGACCTGACATTATGACCAAGACACGTGAAATTTTTAAAATCCCATCCAAAGGGTGACTTTGCTGCTCAACTGCAGAAACAAGTATTGGAAGGGATTTGAAAAATTACAACTGCCATGTTCAGGAGGTGGGATAATATAAGGGATATGTTAAACATTAAGTGGCCAAAATCTGCAAACATGAAAGCTATGAGTCAATGTTGGAACAATTCAACATTTCCTCATAACTTTTTTTCACATTTTTACCCTAAATTTTCAACATAATGTTTTATTGACCCCCTTTCTGAGCATGACAGGTGTCATTTATAAAATAATGACTGAAACTTCATTTTGAGCCGTAAGTGTGAAAGCACATGTTTGGGTAGGGTTTGAGGAAAAACAGCTGTCACATTCATAAAGTGGTGTGAAAAAAATGACTATGTTAAGAATCTGGGGTCAAAATACTGAAATATACCACAGCTACGAGTGTGCATTGAAAAATTTCACTGTACTGTTTATTCATAAGTTTGCTGTTTTTAATTTTTTTACACAAAATTTTCAACATAGCCTTCTTATGACTCAATATAGCCTTCTTATTGCTCCACTTCACAAAGCTAGAGAAAATTTTCAAATCCTGACCGAAAGCTGATTTTGTGTTACAAGTGCGAAAAAACATTTTGGCCAGGATTTGAAAACTGACAGCTGTCACATTCATGAGTTGCTGTGAAGAAATGGCTACGTTGAAAATATAGAGCCAAAATATTGAAAATTACTAAAGTTATGAGCGTGTGCATTCATAGATTTCAATGTTGGCTCAAAACGTTGTCGTTTTATATTTTTTACCCCAAATTTTCAACAGGCGTCTTATGACCCTGCCTCATAAACAAGGGTAGAGAAAATGTTCAAATCCTGCCTGAAAGCTGATTTCACATAGCGACCATGAAATCACCTTTAAGAGTAGATTTGAATAACTGCACTGTCACTGTTCATGAGCTGGGGTCACCAAAAAAACATGTTGAAAATCTGAGGCAAAAATATTCAGAAATTACCAAGTTAAGAGACAACTTCAAAACCCATTGAAGTATATGGATTTCCTCAATTTGTAGTTCAGTGTTAAAGAGTGAATATGTTCCTCTGGTCCAGAGAGGATTACGGTATTGGACCCCAGCTAGGTAAGTAAAGGCTTGGGGGGGGGTTCTGAATGGTAGGGCTGAGTGGGAAGACAGTAATGGTGGCTGTCGCAGTGGCAACACACACTGATGGACGGTTTTCTTCTTTACAGGGTGTATTTTGCCAAAAAAAAACACAACTCTGAGGGACAATTTTCAGTATCAGCACTGAGCACTGGGCATGCCAGTGCCAGTATTATGTTTGGTGCCACCAGGGGTGAGCACCCTGGTGTCGCACAATTGAAATGGACAAGGTGGGGGGGTAGCAGCTTGCACAGGGAATTGGGCACCACCGTGCTGGAAAATTAACAGGGAATCGATAGGAGAGATTGAGAGAGAGTTTTCTTTATGCTTGGCGGCACCAGATAGGGCTCCCCAGTGTTGCACAATAAAAATGGTTGGGGTGAGGGGAATGTACCTGGCACCAGGGATTACGTTGGGGATGGGAGGGACCACAGTAGGCTGATCATGACAGATCAGCTGTGCTTGCTGGGTAGTGTTATGCAGATCAAAGGAAAGAGACACCCTATGATTGGAAGACCTCATGCCCCTGCTTATCTGTTCCACGAGAACAAATAAGACTCAGACTCACGGAATGCAGCTGTCCATTTAGATTAGATCTTAATTGTGCAAAATAAAGTCAACTTGTGCAATTCCTACCCTTGGACAGAGGAGGCTGCAGACAGACTGACAGAGACCTATGTCCAGGACTCCTGGAAGGCAATAAGCACCTGAGGGATGAACACTATTTTGAGTATCACCTGTCCTTCTATGTCTGACAAGGTATGGCTCCTTAACAGGAAGCCTATAAAACAACATTTCCAGCGATGTGGATGGGAGTGGTTCTGAAAACTCCTTGTCAAGAGCATTCTAAATCCAAGAGTTCCCACAGCAAACCAGATCAGGACAGCAAACGTGTCCTATAAACACACATCTATGAGTTCCTAAGCCAAAAAAACTTGGGGCTGTGATAGCAGAACCCATCCTCTCAGTGAACTCAAGGTCAACTTCTCCACCTCCTTATAGAAAACCAAAAAACTGTGGCATAGAGGCCATCGAAGGAGAAAATCTTTCCTGCTGGCTCAAGGTAAAAGAGAGAGGTGGCCCCTATCAGAGCCTAGGTTGCAGACATATAGGATTTCTGACAGCCATCAAGGAATCAAGTAGTTTTCTTGAGGAAAACTATACATTACATATATATATATATATATATATATATATATATATATATAAAAGAGACAAAGAACCTCTGTGCGCAAACACTGAGGCAAGGGTTACCCCAAAGGGCATTTGGCTGGAAGCCAAGTTTCAAGAAAATACAAAATCACATGCCCACACAATGCAAAGCATCATGGGCTGCATATGCAAATCACCACAGAATGTTATGCTGGTCCAACTTTAAGCAGAATTGCATGGTGCCGAAAGGCCTCTCACACAGTTTCAAAGGGTGCTAACAGATGACATAGACACGTGTTTCATCCTACCAAGACTCATCAGTATGCCTCGTCTGTTTGACACCCTAGTGGAATGGACCAGCTACCCTAAGACAGTGTGTCTTGGATATGTTGTGGTGAACCATTAAAATAAAAAACTATTTAAAGACAAAGAACCTCTAGCAAACACTGAGGCAAGGGTTATCCTAAAGGACATTTGGCTGGGAAGCCAAGTTTCAAGAAAATACAAAATCACACATGCCCACACAATGCAAAGCATCATGGGCTGCATATGCAAATCACCACAGAATGTTATGCTGGTCCAACTTTAAGCAGAATTGCATGGTGCCAAAGGCTCTCACACAGTTTGCAAAGGTGCTAACAGAGACATAGACACGTGTTCGTCCTACCAGGACTCATCAGTATGCCTCGTCTGTTTGACACCCCAGTGGAATGGACCAGCTACCCTAAGACAGTGTGTCTTGGATATGTTGTGGTGAACCCATTAAAATAAAAAACTATTTAAAAGACAAAGAACCTCTGTGCACAAATATATATAATATATATATATATATATATATATATATATATATATATATATATATATAGAAAGCATCCTTCTGTCAGGAGCCAGGGTGTGAGCTGCATTATTCCTGAATTTTTTTGGGTGGAGAGACCCTGAGCAAGTCTCTACACAGCAGAAGGCGTAAGGGTGCTTGCTGAGCAAGATTCACTAAGTCTGACAACTACAGTCTTCATAGCCACTCAGCAGCTAACACGAGGCAGCTCCCTCCAGAGCGCCTTTATTTCTATTTATTATTCTCTCTATAGACTCTGGGAAGGTCCACTCCAGAGGCAAAGCGACCACTGCCCCGGCTCTAGGTATGGAAAAGACTGAAGAACCTTCTCAGATCTGAGCATTGCGGCTGGATGCAAACAAAATGATCTGAGGTCAACAAACCAGTTGTACAGGAGTTCAAAAAACTGGTTCAACCTCCACTCCATGGGTGAACATTTTGTGGCTTAACCAGTCCACCTGAAGGTTCAACACCCCTGCCAAGTGAACTATCGACAGGCTGGAGACCTCTCGAAACATTTCCCGTGCCTTAATGGTTATGTACAAATGCATGCCATGTTTAGCATCATGGCTGAAAGCTATGGAAAGCTAGGCAGACCTTCTCCATCTTCTGACCATTGATATGGAGATGCTGTTCGTAGACTGACCAAGCTCCCTAAGTGGGAAAGTGGCTTCAACCTGCCCCCCATCTCTCTAGGCTGACTCTTGTTATGAGAATTAACTCTGAAAGTTTAGTGGAACTTGTTCAGATCTTGCACATCTACTCACTAACTCAGGGAGTGAGGAAGCTAAGGGGTAAAGGAAAGGTGGCTGGTAATCCTCCAATGAGGGATCCCAGGTGTACAGTAAACTCAATGAATAGGCTGCATCTGGAAGCGGGCCCACAGGAGTAAACTGTTGATGAATTTCCTGAGGCCCAAACTGCAGTGAGCCAGAGGACTTCTGACAGAAGTCCCGTCCGGGAAAAAAGGTTGCAAAATCTTTCCTGATTTTGTGCCAAAAAAGTTTCACCAGACATCCGAGCTCTTAGACAGCTCAGGGGAGCTCTTCTCCTGGTTCACCCTTAGCCATGCAACCCTGGCATATCTAGAGTGCTGAGAACCGACCTCTTGTTAAGGACAAAGTCGGTGAATGAATAAGAATCTATCAGGATAGACATTAAGCCCCCAGGTCTACCAACATTTTCGAGGAACTCAGAGGGGCTGATGCTCGGGTAAAGACGCGCCCTATGCTAGAGGGTTGAGCCAGTATCAAAATCTGAGATACTCTGAGTAGGACTGATGTAGGGAATGTGGCGGCAGGCAAACGTCACATGTGTTGGGGCTTAAGAAAACCCCTTGACTGAGCAACCCGGTGATTGACCTCCGGGACTCCATCTGGAAAGGTTGTGGAGCACAAATTTGTTCAAGCTCTTGAATTTAACAAAAGGCTGACGACTCCCTAACTTTCTGGGGACCATAAAATAAAATGAACAGGACTCCTGAACTCACTGAATAGTGAAACCTGAGCATATGGCCTTTCCACCACCCTTTAAGCTGGA
Organism: Neoceratodus forsteri; assembly: GCA_016271365.2. Classification (NCBI taxonomy): domain Eukaryota; kingdom Metazoa; phylum Chordata; order Ceratodontiformes; family Ceratodontidae; genus Neoceratodus; species Neoceratodus forsteri. Next base: position 1,307,639,369 of record CM057449.1, read on the forward strand.
GCAGAGAAGAGATCCCTTATAAGGTGTCTGACATTGTTCTGGGCTGTCTTGAGGAAAACTCCTCTAACCAACCACCAAGAAAAGGAGTCAGGGATGGGTTGCATGTTCTCTAATGAAGCACCATGCTTGTGGTGCTGGGCATCCTGCACGGAACCTGGCCATTGCTTCTCTGATAATGTAACCTGGTTACCTGAGTAGGCTCCTCCATTCCCAGGTACCAATTTCCAAAGGAACGGAAATGAAAATTACGTACCTACCGTAATTCTTGATCTTCCTGTGTATCTTCACCATTCATCACTGTTGGGTGACAGGCACTCCGTGGGAGATTTTTTTTTTTGGGGAGGGAGGAGCCACCACCCTCGAGGCTGACGCATTGCGTGGCACTCGTGGGTTGGCCAGTAATGGCCGTTGGATCCTCCTCCATCTCAGTTCTGTATGCTGGGGAGACAGAAAGAAAAAGGAGGTATAGAAAAAATAAGGGCAGGGCTAGGGAGCCCGAGAGACAGCAAAAGGAAAGGAAGTAAACTGAAAAAGAAATTAGCCGACCAGAGGACAGAGTAGGAGAGGGACCAGGGAGGTTATAGGCCAAGAAAAGCCCCAGTCCCTGGATGGTCAAAGGGCAATAAGAGAGGAAGGAGAAAGAGAAGTAGAAAAAGAAATCTGAGGGGGAGCAAGAGGAGAGAGGGAGGCCAAGACCCATCAAGGATTAAAGCTGATCAGGAGATCCTTTAAGGGATATTTTCAAGGGAGATTCCAAGGATTTGGAGGATTCCATAAATGGGTAAGTCCTCCCTCCCTCAACTTCCAATCCCCCAGGGGGATTTCCCACCCCCCTCCTATTGTTATCGTAAGGGAAACCAAGGTTTCAGAGGGCGGGGGGAAGCCCCGAATTAAAAGAATTCCATCCCCACAGGGGATGGTAAGTAAATGAGAGAACAAGAAGGGGTAAGGGAGTTATGGTCAGCCTCGGAACCTCCTCATCCCAGAGGACTCAAGGTTGGTGAAGTAAGGGAATAGCTTGGCCCTAGAGAGCAGCTCAGGATAAGGGAAGGGCCCACCAGAAGACCCTATGAAGCCCCAACAGGGGCCCTACTTGCCCACCTCCGATCCCCCCAAAGGCCTCTTGGTGGGCCTGCCAGAGAGGAGGGGAAAATAAATCCAACGGAGAGAAGGGGGTGAGTAGGGAAGTGGTACGGCTCAGGGACTGAGGCCTTGTGAGTAGAAGGTGGGAGAGATTCAGTGATGAATGGTGAAGATACACAAGAAGATCAAGAATTATGGTAGGTACACAATTTTCATATCTTCCCTGTGTCAATCTTCACCATTCATCACTGTTGGGTGAGTACCGAGCTCCCCCGAAGGGGACCCAGGAACCCTGAGAGAAAAACATCCATCAGCGCCCCCCCCCGCGAGGGGAAAAGGGGGAGGACCCTCCACTAGCCAGTTAGGCCTAGGACTGGTCAGGATGAGGCAGGGTCCCCCGACCCCTAGGGAAAGGAAGGCACCCCTGTAGTTCCCGTCTCGCCCTGTGGGAGAAGAGATGGGTACCCTGGAAGGAGGAGGCCATTAACCTACATCAGGCCAAAAGTGACAACCTCGAAAGGTGAAGCTATGCTGTCCACCTAATGCAGATCGCTGTCCCTGCAAGTTGTGAAGTGACTTCACTGGCATTGTAAGATGCCCTTGACTGGTGCCTTGCCAACTCCAGACCTATAGCAGAGAGGGCTATGGCTTGCTGGGTAGCCTCCGAATCAGTCAGCGATACTAGTGTCTGGCCCAGCATTGCCTACAGATGCCAGTTATAGGCAGTGTGGTGCACCTGATGTGAAATAATAGAAAGCATCATCCACACAGAGGAGAAAACTCTTCACCCCAGACGATCGAACTCCACAGAGTCAGGATCGGGGGGTTGGTCACAGACCAGGCGTCTATGCCTGGAAGGGGTGTCTAGATGCATCAGTCCCAAAGTGGGATGAGGCAGAGAGCCTGGAGACCCCCGGGTTGCACAATACCATCTCCGGCAGTCCATGGGGGCTGAATCTGAGGAATATGGAAGCTGCCAGATGCTGTACGATACCTCCCAGAAAGAACTGGCCAGGATGAGACCACTAAATGGTGTGCCCCAAATTCGCCTAAGAAGGCTTGCGTCGCATGCTCGGCATTGTGATGGACATTAATGGGAAAAGTGCATATCCCAGACCAGCCTTGCTAGGAAACGCTGATACTGAGCCTGATCAGTGTCTGAGGACAAATGGACAGAGGGCTCCTTTCCCTCCTTGGAGGAAGACGAGGAGACCGAGGAACTTGTAGAGTCAGATTCTGGCTATGGAGGGGAAATCGGTCTAAAGACCTGTTCGTACATGGCCCTAACATACTGGAGGAAATCCACAGCCCGGGATCTGAACTGTTCCCAGGTCAAAAGTCCTACAGGACCCACGTGGCCTGGAAGAAGAGGAGCTGGATGCAGAGGCACAGGCGAGCCTGTCACCAGACATGATGCATCTCTGCCAGGGCTACAAGAATCTACAGGTGAACCTGGAATCACCGGGAATCCGCAGATCTGCAAATTCACCGTCCTGTTAAGGAACATAAATTGGTCGGGATTTAACCCTATAGGATGAGCTACCCTATGAGGGGACTGGGGCCGCATGGAATCAGATGCATGGCCCCAGCCCCACTCAATGAGACCTCCCTAGAAGGGGACGAAGAAGAGAAACAGGATTCAGCACTGTGGCTCCTCCCCTGGCCCCAGAGGGTCATGGAAGTGTGCCGGCATTGCTCACCCTGTCCCTCAACCCCATTGACTCCGAGGAAGCTCTCATCCTCGCAGCCTATGCCAAGGAACCCCCCAATTCTGAATACTCCCCGAGGGGAGTCGCAGAGGAGGGGCACTCGATCTTGATCCTGATAGAGGGGATGGCACCGGGGAATGCGGCCACCCCTTCCCCCAAGATCTGATCACCACTCCTGCAGCAGTGGGACCAGCAACCCACAGCTGACCCACTGAGCCTCCATCAGCTTGAGAGTTGGCGTGAACTGCAGTCACCGGGGCCGCAGGAAGGGGCACCCAGGGAGACGCAAGGGTACTAGGTCGTAGAGAACTCCCTGACTTCAAAGAGTCAGGCCTCCAGTCTGGATCAGCCTCTGAATCATCCGACTCCGAAGAGAAGACAATCCAGAGGGGCTCCAGATCGGCGGCCCAGGGGGCTGTCCTACTTGCAGCGCTGCAAGCTGCACCACGAGCCGATCCTGCATCCTTCACAGTGTCGCCCCAATCACTGGAGTCGTGGACAGCCCCAGGATCCAAGACAGTGTCGTTGGGTGGCGCCGAGGAATGCCCTGCGCTGGGACCTATAGCAGGGTTTTAAATAATTGATTAGCAGTTTTTTTCTTGGGACAATGTTAACTGTACAGAAAGTATTTATATAGGTTTTTTAGAAGTGTTATGTTTGTTAAACACAGTGAGGCAAGTGCTATGCATTTTCACAATGTTTTAGCACTTTTACGAGCAAAATGCTAATCAAATTTTGGAGTTAAATAAAACCCTGTATAGCCGTGGGCCCTGACAAGACCCTGCACCTCTGAAGAGGTGACTGCCAGAGTGGTGCTCCTGGCCCAGCCCTAAACAGAGCTAGACCAGACCTCCGGCATTGCGGTAGGAACCTCCTCTATGGCAAGGCATGAAGAAGAGGAGGTCCCCTCTTCATTGGACCATGTAAGCCCAGTAAGGGACCCAGAGGAAGGGCTGAGAGTCCTGCGCTTGGACCAACGTGAGCGACACCACTCCCCACAAAGTCAGTGGAGCCCTGATGACTTTTAACGTATGGTGCTCCAGAATGGGGTGGGGGGAGAGGGGTCCTTAGAGAAGCAGGCATCACAGGAATCCATGTCATGCTGAGGTCCAAGGCAGGTGAGGCAAACGTCGTGCTGGTCGGTAATGGAAATCTGTCGGCTGCAGGGACACCAACACATGGAAGGTGACCCGTTTTCTTTGACTGTTTCTTGTCCCGAGGACCAGGCATGATGCGTATGGTAACTGAAACACAAAAACAGAAAAGATTCAACACCGCTTAATAAAAGTAAAGATCTTACCAGACTGGAGGTAAACGGTTTCGAGAAGGTTGCAGAACAGAGGTGGAGTCGCGGTGAAGGAGTCAAAGGACAGCGTTGAATGGTCCTGAGGAAACACAGATCCAGAAGGTGTCGATGTCGAACTAGGCCAGACAGTGAGAAATTCAAGCGAGGTGCTGTCTCAATGATGGGAGAAGCAGAACTAAGGTGGAGGAGGATCCAACAACCGTTACTGGCCAACCCGCGAGTGCCACGCAAAGAGTCGGCCTTGTGGGCGGCACCAATGACGCCGGCTCCTCCCTCCAAAATATATATATATATCTCTAGCAGGGTGCCTGTCTCTTGCCAGTCACCCAACAGTGAAGAATGGTGAAGAGTGACACAGGGAACATCTCTTCTTGGAACTGTCTGCGCCGGCCGTTACCATGACCCCACTGGGTTATGGTAGTCTTGCACCGTTGTTTGACATTGGAGAAAATCCCTTTTCACTGCATTTTTTTTTTTTAATAGTATCCAGGGTGGAATCAAACCATAAGCCTCCCTCAAGGGGATGTTAAACAGGTTAGCTTATGAAGCTTAAACTGACTCAATGACAACCCACATGGCCCTCATGGTCGAAAACAATCCTGTCCTTCTGACAATTTTTTTTAACTTTGTTTTGTGGAGTAGGGTAAGGGTTTAATTCTTTTTCCCCTGTTTATTGGCTTTAAAGTAGTAAATAAACGTCATCAGATTCAAATGTTTCAGTTCAACTTCACACATTAATTTAAAGTTAAACTTAATTTTCCTCACAAGTAAATCTGAATATGCTTTATTTTCTTCACCCTTCCCCCAGCCAGTGTGATCGCTCCCTCCTAAGTGTGCCACGAGTCACGCCAGACAGAGAGATGAACTGTTGATTGAATTTGAGTTGAGAATGAGATCAAAAACAAGAATTCTCAGTTTCTGACAAATATTCAGCAACTAGTTTCTTAATTTCCCTCTGTCCCGTCCTGAGGCTGTCACCAACTGTTCATTCTGGCCCTTTCTTTCTTTCCTCGGTCCCACTCCCTCCTACCTTTTCACCCCCATCCACCCTTTAGCTTTTTAATTTATTTTTTTACTTTTTCTTTGCAATAAATCAACTCTTGTGAAAAATCTGACATGGCAGCAATTTCACTCGTCACAAATCGCAAGTAGCAGAGACTAGGGAGCAGAGCCAGCCCAGAGCGTAGTAGCACAAGCTGCATCTCCTTTATGGGACTAAATGAATGGAGCTGCAGCCGCACGGTTTGCCAACGTATTCCACCACCACCTGACTGTAGAGCAGATAGTCAAGTAGTAACATGGACTGTGATCAACAAATACGCAGGCGCTACCTCACTGAATGGCAGTCCACACCATCCATCTCCGGCCCCCAACAACACTAATAATGGGATGGCATGACAAGAATCGTACTGGAGCTGAAGCAGGACTTGGAGCTGACAGTTTGCAGCATGCCTACAGGAAAGTGAGATTTTTTCAATCGGGGGCTGCTAGTTTCAAATCAGGCCGGTTGCGTGTGGCTTAATGCATTAAAAACAACGACTTGTTTCACATTTATTCGAACCCTTTTGTGAACCCTCTAGTGTTCAAGTTCTGAATTAAAACTCGAACACCAGGGTTCGAATCTTTCCCGAACTAGTTCTGACAACCCTACTTAGGCTGTGCCATTCCCCTGGTAGGGGTGCACTACAGCCAGTTGTTATGATTACCCATTGACAATGTGGAGTGCTACCGAAAATGAATTAACAAGGGGTGTGCCCTGATGGGTGGCAGGGCCTCTTACTATTCCCAACATTTCTTACATTCTAATAATGCCACAGCACTACTGAGTTCAGAGTTTGCAGTTTGACACAGAACTGTAAACAAGGCTGAGCCCTCCTGTAAAAACAGTATGACCTAGAAACAAGCTGCTGTAAACAGACCCCTTAAAATAATATGCTAAACAGAGTCTTAGCAAACCAACTAGCTGCCATATTATTAGGACATTTCACAGAACAACTTTCTAACAGAGACACCTGGCTGAAATTATCCAGAGAACTGAAATTGCTTAATTTCTGCCGTTTATTCAAGTTTTTAGGCACTTATTGTAGGCTTTTGTACACCTTCTAAGTATTGGTTCAGTTTGTGATGCTGGAGCAATTTTGTGAGGCAAAGTACATGCTCTGTGGGTTACGCTGTATTCAGAAATGAAAAATCAGTTTAAACAACAAAATGAATTACATTTAATTTTGTTTGGCTCGTTACATAGAAACACAGAATTTGCCAGCAGATAAGGACTGCTTGGCCCACCTAGTCTGTCCATTTATCCCTGCTTATAGTACCATCGCAGGTCCTACTTGATCTTTGGCCCATTCGCTCCCCTTCCCTTTTCTTAAGATTCCATTATGCTTATCCCATGCATTCATGAACCTCATCATTTTCACCCCCACCACATCCATCAGCAGACTGTTCCAGGAATCCTTCACTATTTCTGTGAAGTACTTCCTTGCATCTCTCCAGAATCTAGCACCCTCCACCTTCTTATCACGCACCCCTGTCCTTAAGCATATTTTTGTTTTCTACAAAATACTTCCCTGTTGTATCTTATTTAACACCATGAGGCATTTAAAAGTCTCTATCATATCCCCCCTCTCCTTCCTCTTTTTCAGGGTGTACATAAGTCCTTAAGTCTCTCCTCTTAGGGCTTCTGAAGTAGACCGTGTACCATTTTAGTTGCCCTCCTCTGGATCGTCTCCACTCTATGCCCTTCCAGAGATGTGGTCTCCAGAAGTGGACACAGTACTCTGGGTGGGGTTTTACCAGCGATCTATACAGAGGCAATACCACCTTCCTCCTTCTGCTGGTAATACCCGTTCCTATGCACCTCAGCATCCCACTAGCCCTCACAACTGCCCTGTTGCACTGCCAAGCCATCTTTAGGTCATTCAATATGATTACCCCCAGGCCTTCTTCCTGCATAGTGGCCGTCAGTACCACTCCTCTCATTTTGTACTCAGCCCCTGGGTTTCTGTGCCCCAAGTGCATTACTTTGCACTTTTTCACACTGAAACCTAGCTGCCATACGCTTGACCACTCCTCAAGTTTTCTCAGGTCTCTGCTCATCCTTTCCACCCCCATGGAATGTCCACCTCACTGCAGATTTTGGTGTCACCTACAAAGAGGCAGACCTTTCCTTCCAATTCCTCTGCAATGTCACTTAGAAAGACAATAAAATGGATCAGTCCCAGCACTATCCCTGAGGCACCCTGCTGGGCACTCTCCTTTTCTTGGAATGAACTTCATTTACTTCCACCCTCTACCACCTATCCCCTAAATGTTTACAAATACTTTATGGTGGCTACAATTATGTGCTCCACAAAATCCAGACACAGAGATGCATAAATGCATCACAACAGTGTTTTGCCCACATTGGGGGGAAACTAAAAATTCATAATTTTAGAAACATGGTTTAACATAGTCCTTCGTAAATAATCTTGAATTATCATTTTTGCATGGATGTATAGCATGTGTATGTCTATATACTCATAATTTATGTGTGGAAACAGACAATAATGCTAGAAAAAGACCAAAGGTCCATCTAGTCTGCCCAGAGTTCCCAATCTGCCCAGGCACTTGTTGTCCATATGGGATTTTATCCTACCTGGTCCCCCCACCCCCCCGTTGCCTTCCCTACTGCTACTGGCATGAGCAACCACCAAACCCTACATATTGTCCCAGTCATGCCTGATACCATACAATAAATGATGGCTAAGTACTATATATATATACAGTATATATATATATATATATATATATATATACACACACACACATACACACACACAACATATATGTTAGAATAAATGCCCACAATAAAAGTGATATTTTGTGCTCCTGTGAAATATATTATTGCCTTTCCTTGTTCCTATATATCACTCTCATATCTTTGACTGTACAGTACATCATAGATACAAGAATGCTAGATTAGAGCTCAAAAGTGAAAGTGCTAATTAGAACTGCAGGGCACAGAGGACTGCAAGTGGCCTCTGAGAGCTACAGTTAAACGGTTACATTTTTAGTTTTTGTAGTCTTTTATGACCTTTTTATATGTGTGTTTTTAATTTACTTACTTTTTCAACTGATGTGCCACACACTCTGCTACCCCCCCCCAATCAAATTTAGAACATGGTGCTACACTTGCTTAATAGTTGAAGCCTTTCCTAACTAATCATCCACGAGTAAACCTACAGTATGTACATGCACTCTGTTTCTCTCTCAAACAGAAATAAAAAAATCTTGGACTTGCAGACCGGCCCTGATTTGGCAATACAGTAGCATACTATACTTATGCGCCAATGTCATCCATAGAACCAGGAAGTGAGATACAGCATGCTAGGGGAGCTGAGGTTTTGGCGATAATGGCAGTATCCACGGTTTCATCAGCAGCAGTGAGTATTACAGAAACAGCAAAAACTGACTGCAATGGATGCTGCAGGTGTCTGCAGGGTGCTTATAGATATATATATTTTCAACCTATATTTTGGGATATAAGCAGAGACAAAAGTATAAATCTGAGGCAGACAGTGCAGATTTCACTGATATATCTATGTTCCTATATGTCTCTGTGATATTTCCACATTCTGATACGTCATCCTGAAACTTATCTGGTTGATCCTGTGATTGTTAGACTGCATTACGAAAGACGCACTTTCACTTTTGTTCCTCTAATAAAGGAATAATGCACGACAGGGTGTGTGTCATGCTGGGATAACGCCACGCCTGGGGGGGGGCTGGGCACGAGGCCGCAGGCCGAGTGCATCCAATGCCCCAGGCGTGCCGTTATTCCAAACGACACACACTCTGGAGTGCATTATTCCTATTATACAATGGCTTGTTGTTATATAGAATAAAAAAAATAATGTTAAAGATGTTTTTGTGTGGAAAAATATTTTTGGTTTTTAAGAGAAGATGAAACAATCAATCAAAAGCTCAAGCAAAAAATCATCTTTAGGTTCGCAGTGAGGCTGAGACTAGACCTGTGGCATCATGCTGGGATAACGCCATGGGTCCAGCCCCAAACTGACCAATCATCATTGTATAATATAGTGTGACCAAGTGCTGTCAATACCAGTACATGACATGCTGGCAGAGATGTAAAATAAGGCACTCTCTGTTGAAAAAGTTAGAAAATTGAATTTTTTTATCTTCAGTTTATTTAGCTTTTTTTAAAAGAAGCTCCCGACTGTACAAAGACAAGAGCAAGTGAGTCGGTGGCTTGAGAAAAGTAGATGCAAGCCCAAGCGACTGTTGCGATAGCAATACATGCTCATGCAACCCTCGCTTCAGTCCGAGTCTTGGAGTAACTAAATTTAACTCTGTGTTGACTGGGCGGTCTAAATGCTGCAGCATCGCATAAGTCAGACAATTAGTAAACTTTAGTGCAAGATCACCCTCCCCGCTCCTAAAGCACCTGATCTGTGGTTCGACTAACGCATTTTAAGTTAACTCTGGGTTGGAGTGGTAGTCTAAATTCTACAGGCTAGCTTAAGACAAACACTAAATGTCATACAGAAACAATACAGTCAGCAGCCGGTGAATCTCAATCCCCATCCCCCTCCCTCCATAACGGTGGCATTTGAGTCTTACCTGGATTTGTTTCACCAGCCTATTGCCTTGCTTCAGCTCAGTGGAAAGGTTGCGGCTCAGCTTTTCATGATTCTATGGTGCTCCACAAGTACTGGTTAGCTATTGACTTACTGCTCCCTGGTCCCCCTTCTCAGCTAGTCACCAGTGACCTGGAAGTGACCAGTGTGGAAGAATTTAAGAGTTGTAAAATTGCTGGACTGGATGCTAGCTCAGCCACGCCACATGGATTGTCACTCTTCCTCCCCACTCGGCCACAGGCTCAGCACACATCTGCCACTCCACTCATGCTCATCGTTTGTGTGGCCGCTATACCAGTTCTGCCACTGAGAGTACTCCACGCACCACTGAACCAGTAGAGAATAAAACAGCAGAGCAGTTATCCACCACCAGGCTCAAAGATTTTGAAGAGCCCGCTGCTATGCCCCCTCAGCGCTGATGACCAATCAGCTTAGAAAGAATATAGCAAAGGCAGGTCTTAGAGCAGACTGCACCAATCAAAACTGCATCATGCAAACAGCATGTGGCAACCTCATAATCAGGGCTTGGTGCAGAAAGCTGGGAAAGATGTACTGTATATCTATCTTTGTGTGTTTTTCTGCCGTAGTCCGAAAGTGCCACTGTCCGAAAGTGTCAGTGCCAAATTTCAATTCAAATCCTGGCTTTGTTTCAGCACTGCGACAGTGGGTATTTAGCTGTCTGGCTGAAGGCATGCTCAAAAGACACAGGAACCCCACTGCCTATGACTAAATGCCACCCGCCATGCCTGTCTCATTTTTGCACACTGCCCTGGCCCAATGTGTATTATAGGGCTTACTACAGACAGTCTGGTGGTGGCGTTCACAAAGGCAGAGGGTCCCACACTGTCCTTTAATTATTTGCTTATTTTTACATTCTAGCCCTCTAGCATTGATGTTTGACTCTGAGCCCGCTGCCTGCTTTGATCTAGTATCACTGTAAACAGGAAAGCTCTGAGCGTGGAATAGAGCTTTCCCATTCACAGTGATATTAGATTAAAGCAGGCAGCAGGGTCAGTGAACCAGAAGTAAGAGCACAGAAAGAAAATAGTGCAACTGGCAGAGGGGAGGGGACAGATAAAAGAATAGCACTGTGGTAAATGGAGAGGACCACATGTGCTTCAATTCCACTATGGAAGGTAGAGTGAAGATTCAGGTGGCGTGGTTGAGCCAGCATCCAATCCAGCAATTTTACAACTCTGAAATTCTTCCACACTGACCACTACCAGGTCAATGGAGACTAGCAGAGAAGGAAGACTAGTAAGCAGTAAGCCAATAACTAGCCAGTACTTGTGGAGCACTGCAGCATCATGAAAAGCTGAGCAGCAACCTTTCCACTGAGCCCAAACTAGGCTGAAACAAGGCAAGAAGCTGGTGAAACAAATCCAGGTAAAACTCAAATGCTGGAGTTATGGGGGGAAGAGGATGGGAGACAGACATTCACTGGTTGCTGACTGTATTGTTTCTGTAAGGCATTTGGTGTTTGTCATAAGCTAGCCCCTAGAATTTAGACCCCCCCCCAACCCAGAGTTAACTTAAAATGGGTTAGTCAGACCAGAGGTCAGGTCCTTTAGCAGTGGGAGGAGGGTGGTCTTGCAATAAAGTCTACTGATACCTCTCAACCTGCTAGGACCAAAATCAGGGACACATGTATTTATTTACAGTCAATTCCTCTTGTGTGCCATTCGGATATGTGCACATTCCGCTTGTGTGCACAAATTATCTCGGTCCCGTTTCACTTCCTATTTGTCGCAATATTAATGTGATCAGTTGTGTGCACAACGATTTTCAGTTTTGTGCACAGATTTTCTAGTGAAAAGCCTGTTCTCAAGCTGTCGATCGAGCTTGTAATACAGCAGCCAGCAGTCTGATTACCTGTGAATGGGTCATCTGATGTAAGCAATAGATGATTGTCTTAAGAGGCAACTGTGTAATCAGGCGCTAATCACCTACCTAATCATCCACTTCTAGACTACCATCATTAGGTGAAGCTAGTCGGGGGGGGGTCCTTAAAAATCCCCATTCAGATCAAGCAGTCTAGCTAACTCTTGGGCAGAAAGTGCAGCTGCTGGACAAAGCACTTCTGCCCAAAACTGTTTCCACAAAGCCGGAATAGTAGAGCTGTGTCAGCCTTTGCCCGATTAATAGATGCTGAAATTTGTGCCTGTGTTGTGCTCAGCACTACACAGAACAATGCCGAAGAGAACAGAAAGCTGATGACGCTGAGCTGGAGGTACCATTCACAGTAGAAGTGTGGTGAATGATGCACAGCGCAGAGAACAATGTAACAGAATATTGCACTACAATGCACCCGAGTCTGTAAGTAACACAGTACTAGAATAAAATTATATTCAGTACAGTACAGTACTTCTGTGCTTATGAATGTTATTTTGGATTGATTATGCTGCGATCCTACATATAAGACTTTTCTTGCCTCAAAACTGTTCAGATACTAACAATTTCGGTTATGTGCATTTTCGATAGTGTGCACATATTCAGCTGGTCCCGAGCATGAGCACACAACCGGAATTGACTGTATTTGAATTTTGGTAACCGGGTGAGCCCAATGAGACCATGCAATTCCTTTTTCAGAGGCGACCCGGGAGACAAAACAAAGTAGTACATTACAGAGTTAGGCAATATAATATACCATATCAATTACAATATTTTCAGAGCTGTATACAAAATTTACAGAGCTATATACAATCATACAAAAGTTAATGAAGTAGGGTAAGCTTGGATATATTCAGAATACAATGTACCAAAAGTGGGTTTAGCATGTACATAAATAGGGTGAAAGAGAGCAAGCTAGGGGAAAACACACCTGAGACAGTTGTGTAGAGAGTAACTAGGATAAGAGTCAATAGGATTTAACAAAAGCAAATGCAGAACAGGCTATAGGAAAGATAAACTTAAGCCAGTTGTGTAGACAGTAAATAGGATAGGAGCCAAAAGGGCTTAGCAAAAGTAAATACAGGATGGCCAAAATCAGGAACACCATATTTATTCAGCATGGCGCTGTGCCATCGTGTGACCTGTACATCACAACATGGTGTGCAGTACAGTACAACACATTTACATCACAACATGGTGTGAGGTACAATACAACACATTTTACATCACAACATGGTGTGCAGTACAACACATTTAACATCACAACATGGTGTGCAGTACAGTACAACACATTTACATCACAACATGGTGTGCAGTATAGTACAACACATTTAACATCACAACATGGTGTGCAGTACAGTACAACATATTTACATCACAACATGATGTGCAGTACAACAGATTTTACTTCACAACATGGTGTGCAGTACAGTACAACACATTTACATCACAACATGGTGTGCAGTACAGTACAACACATTTAACACACACACTTTCATGAATCAGACCTCTAGAACTGATTTCCTGTTTGGCTGTTTAATTGAAGCGTGGTTCAAATACATTGCCAACCTGCTCTGCACTGGGCAGCTTTGGCACTTCTCTGGGCTCTGGCTTGCCTTACAATAGAAGCTATACTTTGATTTTGACCCATAAATCCACAAACCCACAAGTAGTTATTACAGGATATGATGTTCTGTAGCCCATAATGTTACCACACTGGGAAAGACCAAACAGAGCTGCAGTGCAGCAAGACTGTAAAAGAATGCGCAACACTGTATTGCTCGTCATACTTCAGGAATTAAACCACCACATGTGGTTGCATTATCCACCCTAATACATTATGAGCACCCAAGATTTGTATATCAGTAATGATTCTAAAAAATATGGTGTGATTCGTTTTTTTTTTTTTAATACATTGTGTGACTAGTTTCTTTGTTTTGTTTTATTGTTTAAAGGAAAGCTGTCTATTCCAGTAGTACCCCACCCACAAAAGCTTTACCCTCCACTCAGGCTTTTTTGCTATATAACAATTTTTTTCTCACATGGCAACTTAATTTAACTTCGGAAAGTCTCGAAAGTGGACGATGTCACACGGCTCCATTTAGTAAGTGCAGCATCAAGATCGCTCGACTAATACATTTGTATTGAGTCGAAGTGGCGCGACGCTGCACTTTCTCACTAAATGGAGCCGCGCACTGTCCACCATGTTTGGGGATCGTGGACTTTTCTGAAGTTAAATTAAGTAAGTTACCATGTGAAAAAAACTATTTATAGCAGAAAAACCTAACCAGAAGCGGAGATTTCAGAATGGGAACAATCTGATTCACAGGCCTCTGAACAATCACACCAGACAGCCTGCTCAACCCCAGTCAAACAACTGAAGGGAAAAACAGCAAAAAAATAAAAAGATGGACCAGAAATTAGATAAAATATTATCAGAATAGAATGAAAAACGCACTTCCATTCTTTTAAACAAATCCAGGAGTCGCTCCATCAAGATCTAGATGACGTAGAAACCAGGGTATCCAATTTAGAAGCAATAACCAAAGACCCGACAAACCAAACTAAACAAGTGGAAGTAGCGATGGCCCAGATTACTCAGCTCTGCCGACTAACCATTGAGAGACAGGAGGATGCTGAGAATCAGAATCGTCGCTGTAATTTACATATGTACGGCATACCAGAGAATACTGAGGGCTTGGACTTAAAGGACTTTCTTGAAAAGATGTTGTGCACAGCGCTTACCTTGGATCCAGATTTTTCATCTGAAATAGAACGCGCTCACCGAGCACTAGGCTCTAAGCCTACCCAGTCAAATGCCTGACCAAGATCAATAATAGTCCAGTTCCTGAGGTACTCAACTAAAGATTTCCTCTTCAAAAAAGTTTGGGCCTAGGGAAAGTATTCCATGGCTCCTCAAGAACATTCATTGATAATGATTATGCACCATCTACAATTCAAAGAAAATGAGCATATATCCTTTTTCCTCCTGTCTACATCAACAACAATTGAAATTCCGCATGCCATACCCTAGTAAGCTGGTTGTTCAGTACCCCACAGGACAAGCAACATATAAGATCGCAGCAGAAGCTTACAAAGATTTAAAAAAAAAAAAGAGGTGACACTTTACCCTCAACATCAGCTTTACCACAATGAGCACAGACATCTCGCCTTCCATCCCAGACTGTGAAGCAAGGGCAACAGAGGCAACATAGTGCCATCTCGTGTTAGTGTGCAGCGCTGCACTGCTCACTCAGCATACAAGTGAGCAGTGCGGTGCTGCACACTAATGTGAGATGGTATCATGCAATGCCCACCCGCAGAGTTTACAAGTGTTGGAGCGAGTAAGTCCAAACACTTAATTTTTTATTTTTATTGCCAAAAGCTAAATCAGGCAGTCAGGTTTCGGGGGGGGGGGAGCTTTACCTAAGTACTGTTCTCCTTTAAATGTAAAAGTAAAGACTTTTCCCTGGTAGTCTAGTGGTCCCCCAACCCCCCAGCATGAATCCTGACTCCTGTTAAATGTAGAATTAAAGACTTTGCCCTGGTAGTCTACTGGTCCCTCCCCTACCGCATGAATCCCGACCCCCATTGAATGTAAAAGTAAAGATTTTTCTCTGGTAGTCTAGTGGTTCCCCCCCACCCGGCAGTGATGCCCCAACCCCTCCCAATAACCACCCACTCCTCAAAACACCATGGCTGGCCGCCGACTGAGGAATGACTAAGCCATACTGCATTCATTACAGTACAGCTCATTCATACCTTAGTCGGCAGCCGGCCATGGTGGTAAGAGGAGGGCTGAGCCGGTCGGCGGCTCTGTTCGTGGGTGCTTGCTGGGAGAGGCGGGGGCAACACTGCGGGGTGGGAGGAACCACTAGACTACCAGGGAAAAAGTCTTTATTTTTACATTCAACAGGGGTCGAGATTCGTGCGGTGGGGGACCACTAGACTACCAGGGAAAAGTCTTAAATTTTACATTTAATGGGGGTTGGGATTCGTGTTGTGGGGTGGAGAGGACCACTAGACTACCAGGGAAAAGTCTTTCATTCTACATTTAACGGGGATCAGGATTCATGCTGGGGGTTGGGGCGACCACTAGACTACCAGGGAAATGGATGTGATTTACATGTACCAGGGGTCAGGATTTCTACTTGGGAGGGGAGGGACAACTAGACTACCAGGGATAAATAAGTGTTGTACATTTACCGGGGGTCATGATTCGTGCTGGAGGGAGGAGGGACCACTAGATTACCAGGGATGAATAGGTGTTGTACATGTTCTGGGGGTCCGGATTCGTGCTGGAGGGGGTTGGGGGGACCACTAGACTACCAGGGAGTCAAACCAACACACGTGGGAACAGGGACCATGATGGCTGAGAAGGGCTGCCTGGCCCAGCCTGTCTGCCCAGGTCCCTATATATTGGATGGCTGCGCTGCACAGCCCAGTGACACTACAGCTGACACCCCCCCGCCCCCAGCAGGTTTGCCTTATGCCTGCCCCATGCATACTTGTGTTCCACCCACACCTGCTGTGGGCTGCCTCTGTTGGGGTGGGGTGGGGCTATCATCCAGGGTACGTGTGGCCACTGGTAGTGTGTGTGTGTGTGTGTGAGTGTATGTATAGTCTTTTAGACTTGGATTGTGGGCTTTTGGTGACACTGTACTTTCTTTGTTGTCTTTACTTAGAACTGTTTTTGAGCTGTTGAGGATTTAAAATGTAGTGGTGGTGTATTTCTTTGCTGTCTTTGGTTGCTGCAAATTTTCGCCCCCCCCTCCCCCAACTCTTGATTATATGTCCTGTTAAATCTGATTGACAGGAGCTAAACACTGGGTATAGTAAGGGGTGTGGAGTAGGAGGGGCATACCAGGAAAAGAACAACAGCAAGTGAAGAGGTGACTGCTCTCTCAGTGGAAGGGAAGTAAATGCAAATCTAGGAGCTTTCATTATTACTTCTTCGCATTGATATTGCATTGGGGAAAGGAGGAGTAGGAGTTTGAAGAAGGTTGTGCAATGGCTACTTAAAGTCTGTTTTTGAGTGTGGATAGGAAGGATAGGAATATAAAAAGCAGTTGCTCAATATATCTAAACGTGTGCAACAAAGGAGGTAAGGGAAATAAAGAAAAATGTTTTGCACTGATAGAGGGGAGAGGGAGACTTGGGGAGTGTTTGGTATCCTGCATCTGGAAGGGTGGGGGTCGCTGGTGGGCAACGACAGCAATGGGTAGGGTGGTAGGCTGCAACAACTGCGGTGCACCAATCTTTCTAAAAATTGCCTGGAGTGTGGGAGGATGTTTAGTGTGCAACCACATAGAGAAACTTAGAAAGGAGATTGAGGGTCTGCAGGAGGAACTAAGACAGGCAAGGCAGATTGGGGGTGGGTTTAGCCCAATACTGGAGGGAGGAAGAAGGGGAGATGAGGGAGGGCGATTTAAGCCAACAGTGGTGAGGAGAGGGTCAGAAGAAGGGAAGCAGAGACAAAGGGGCCCAGGCCAGGAAGAACGATTGCCGGGAAACCAGGTCAGGAGACAAAAGACAAATGGAAGGAGGAGATAGGGACTTGTGAGGGGAGGCGAAGAAGTGGCAAAAGTCATGGAGTGGAAAGGAGAGAACAGGTTACTATGAAGAGAGAGGGAGCGGGCATTTGTGAAGGGCCTTCAGAAAATAGTTGTGCACTGCTAGAGAGGAAGAAGATGGAGGAGGGAAATGATGAAATTAGAGGAGTAATTGATAAATGCCTGGACCAAACTGGAGCGGGGGGAAGTTCTGCTGGGAGAATTGCAACAGGGGTAAAAGGGGGAAATAATGTGCAGGAGGAAGAAGAGGAGCTGGAAATGAGAGAGGGAGATGAATGGAAGCAAGCAGGGAGTAAGAGGGGTGGAATCTTAGTGCTGGGGGACTCAATACTAAGAGGAGTTAGGTGGGGTAGCAAGGGGGAGAGGCATAGTCGCATTTGGGTGGAGGCCATGCCAGGAATGACAGCGGAAAGGGTGGGACAGTCTGTTCTGAAATATGCTAGAAGGGGTAGGGACAAGCCTCATTTAATTATACATCTTGGGACAAACGACCTGGCTGACAAGACAGTAGATACAGTCCAGAGGAGGTTTGAGGAACTAGCACAATTATGTGAGGGGGCAGGAAGATCAGTAACTTTTTCAGAGATACTTCCGTGCCAAAGGCAAGCACAACAAGAAAGCTGAGAATAGAGGAATTTAACAGATGGCTAAGAACCTGGTGTTGTGCTAAAGGGTATGGGCTGTTGGGGGTGGGGAGGGACCTGGGAGGACAGTAGTCTCTATGCCAGGACAGACTACACTTGAGTGAGGAGGGAAAGAAAGTGTTGAAACAGAGGATGGAGGAGTACATAGAGGAAGTTGGGAATTTAAACTAGGAGTGGGGGGTGGCAGTTGGGGAAGAGATATGCAGAGACCACAGGTTGGGAAACCATATGAGCTTACCCCCCATAACAGTGACAAAGGACAAATGGCAAGTACTATTGGTGATGCTAGGAAAGGAGGGCAGGATGGGAGGGGGGAAGGGTGGAAGGTGGTTACCCTTAATGCTAGGAGCCTTGGGAGGAAAACTGCAGCGTTACAGGTTCTCATGGCAGAGGGAGAGGTGGACATTGCAGCCATCACGGAAACATGGGCCACCCAATACAATGACTGGGACCTGTCTGTACCAGGGTACAGGTTATTTCGTAGGGACAGGGTGATTGGGAAAGGAGGGGGGTGGCACTATATGTGAAGGAAGGACTGAAGTGTGTAAGGGAGAAAGGGGAGGAGGGTAGTACGGAGTCACTTTGGTTGCAAATCCAGGATTCCAAGAATAGGATTCTCAGAATGGGAGCAGTGTACAGGCTGCCATCTCAGACGGAGGAGTTAGACAGGGAGCTAGCGGGACAGATCAGGAGGACCTGCAAGAAGGGTAGTCTGGTGATTGTGGGGGACTTCAACATGCCAGGAGTGGACTGGAGCACCCCAACAACCAGGAAAAGAAGGGAGCAGGTACTGCTGGATGCCTTCCAGGACAGCTTCCTGCTGCAAATGGTCAGTGAACCAACCAGGTTAGGGAATACCCTTGACCTTGTGCTGGCAAATGGGGACTTTGTGAGAGAACTTACAGTGGAGGAACCGCTGTCAGGGAGTGACCACCACTCAGTATGGCTCACATTGAATATGGGCAAGGAAGGAGTGGAATCTGGCACAATAGTGCTGGACTTCAGGAGGGCCGACTTTGGGAGGATGGGGAAGTGGTAAAAGGGTACCTGGCCAGAATTCAATCTAGTATGGACACTAACCAGAGGTGGGAGCTCATAAAGCTGGGGATAGTGGAGGCAACCAAAACCTGCTGCAAAGCCCAGAGCAAGAAGGCTAGGCTAAGAAACCGATCTGGTTGAGCAAGGAGGTCATGGAAAGGTAAGGAGAAAAGAGCTGCCTTTAGGAGTACAAGAAAACAGGGAGGGAGGGGAGGACAGGGAGGAGTACGTGACAGAATCGAAAGGAGTGACAAGGCAGTAAGGGGCCAAAGCATCAAGAAGGGGAGAAGGACTTCTTTAAGTACATCAGGAGAAAAAGGAGCTGTAAGGACCACATAGTAAGGATTGGAAGGAGGGGTTGGGTGGAGCAGGGTGCAATAAGTAGGAGCACTAAATGAGTACTTCTGCTCAGTATTTACTAAAGAGAGGGGGTGACACCCAGGTGGGAGAAATGGCAGAAGCAGGGTGGGAAGTGGTGACAGATGGGAAATCATGGAGAGCAGAGTTCAGAGGGTTTGAAGACACTGAGGGTGGACAAGGCGCCAGGCCCAGATGGCATCCACCCAGGGACTGAAGGAGCTGGCGAGGTCCTTGCAGGACCTTTGGCAGACCTATTTAATAACCTCACTACATTTGGATTAGTACCTCAGGACTGGAGGATGGCTCATGTGGTGCCCTCCACAAGAGTGGCCCCAAGGATGAACCGGGAAACTACAGACCAGTGAGCCTCACATCCATCGTGGGTAAGCTAATGGAGACTATCCTGAAGGAGAGGCTGGTGGCCTTCCTAGAGGCCAAGGACTACAGGACAGCAGACAGTATGGCTTCATACGTGGCAGATCTGACAAACCAACCTGGTGGAGTTCTATGACTGGGTAACTAGGCAACTTGACAGGGCCATGCAGTGGATGTCCTGTATCTGGACTTCAGTAAGGCATTCGACTCAGTGCCACATGGAAGACTGGGAAGGAGTTAGTAGGCACAGGGGGGTGCAAAGCTGGTGAGATGGTAGGAAACTGGCTGCAGGGAAGGCAACAGAGGGTGGTGGTGGTGGGGAGCTCTCACACCCAAGGGCAGTGACGAGCGGTGTTCCACAGGGTCTCGGTGTTGGGACCAGTGTTGTTTGGGATATTCATTGCAGACATATCATGGGACATCAAGAGCAAGATCAGTCTGTTTGCTGATGATACCAAGGTAGGCGCGGTGGTGGATGACCTAGGGGATGGCAGGGGTTGCAGGATGATCTGGCAAAGCTTGAAACCTGGTCAGACACCTGGCAACTGGGCTTTAATGCCAAAAGTGCAAGGTGCTGCATTTTGGGATGAAGAACCCAAGGAGGAGTTACCAGCTAGGGGAGTGCAGCTAGCCCAGACAGAGGAGGAAAAGGATCTGGGTGTGCTCATTACATGAGTCAATGAACAACCGGCACAATGTAGGAGGGCAGCTGCAAAGGCCAACAAAATGCTGGGTTGTATTGCAAGGGGTATATCCTCGAGGAGGGAGGAGGTGATTCTGCCACTGTATAGGTCATTAGTTAGACCACACCTGGAGTACTGCGTGCAGTACTGGCATCCGTATCTGAAGAGGGACATTAAGTTACTGGAGGGGGTGCAGCGCAGAGCAACAAAGATGATCAAGGGGCTGGGGGACTTATCATACGAGAGGAGGTTGAAGGAGATGAACATGTACTCACTGGAGGAGAGGAGAGACGGGGTGACATGATTGAAACCTTTAAATACATGACAGGAATAAACAAGACGGGTACAGAGGGGCTGTTCAAAGTAAGGGAGGGGAGGGCCACCAGGGGCCATGATATGAGACTGGAGCGAGGAAGGTTCAGGAGGGAGATGAGGAGACACTTTTTTACAGAGAGGGTGGTGGCTGGGTGGAATCGCTTACCTGCTGAGTGGTATGCAGTAGAACAGTGGACTGCTTCAAGCGAGGATGGGACAGGACAAGGGGAGGGTTAATGAAGGAAGGGTGGAAGGAAGGCAGCTGCAGAATAAGGGGTGCTAGCTGCACAATCGAGCAGACTTGATAGACCTCTAGGCCTTTATCTGCTGGTAAATTTCGTATGTTCGTGTGTATATATATATATATATATATACATATATATATATGCATGTGTGTCTGTATCTATCTATAGTTATAGATCGCTACAGATCTACATACATCATTATGTACTGCTTGTAGTGCTGCATAGGTATGTTGTATGCACTGCTTGTACCTGCCAGCACACAGTTCCTGCTGCTTTCAGCCTGTACTTCCATTCCGACCAAAAGGGGGAGCTTTGTGGTCCATGCAGTAGCACCGGGCAAACTGCATGGTAACGTATGCTAAGCAGCACTTAATGAGATGCAAATGTACCTGTTTGCCCATGGATTATCTAAGTAGGTTCATTTGCATGGGAGCTTTGAATATAGCTCCCGTTTGCCCCAGGCTAACCAGTTTGCACCAGACTAATGTGTTAGCACTGTGCAATCAGGCTAGCCCCGAATAAACCTCACTTCAGCATAGCTTACATTGTTGTTTGTAGCAGATGTCAGACATCTCTGTGCAATTACGCACAATGTTCTCCACCTGCAACACTGGCTTGCTCCAGAGTCTAATGAGCTGCAGTTGCAGTGTGCAGTTGCCTGTTGCTATATTCAGTGCTGTCTTATTCCCGGGCAATTTTTGCCCTGCACTCCTTGTCCTGTTTGCTCGGCTTCCTTTGCTTGCAATTTCAGCTGGTTTTGCACCGGGCTATTTCCTTTTGAATATAGCTTGCTTTGTGCTCTGGGCTAAGTTTGCCTGCCGGGCAGTGCTAATTTAGCCCCAGGGCAAAGTTTTGAATATCTGGCTCCTAGTCTCCAAAATGGAAATAAATGGAACTAGGCGATATTCACATTTGTTTGGGGAAGAGGAAGACCACGTCTCTCATAACATAAAAAAGAAAAAAATACTACCTAAAGAAAAAGGTGGACTGGCCCTACCAGATTTTTAGAAGTACTCAATGGCAGCCTTACTGCTCCACATTTCACAGTGGCTAAACCCACAACACACTGCCCTAGGCTGGCTGAGAGTGGAACAGGATTTATCCTCTTTACCCCTAAACCACATATTAGTGTTCCAACCCCAGGTACCTGGTTACCCAGAATCCTATTCAGTCTTCCCGAGAGACATAATTCGAGACTGGAAGACCTTTCTTTGACTCCCTGAAAATCAGTCAGGGGCAGTATGGATGGGTATCCCTGCGAAGAGCTGAGATTTTATTCCAGCCAAAACTGACACCGAATTTTGGAGATGGCAAGATAAAGAGTTACGACAGACCTACCAATTTTATAACAATGGTATATTTAAAACATTTACCGAACTACAAAATGAGTTTTCTATAGAACGAAAACACTTTTTTCACTACCTACAGATTTGCCATTATCTACTTCTAAAATAGGCCTAGATGTCATCAATAAATCCCCCCCAACATATGCACTATCCTGACACAGTTGAAAACTGAATTCAACCCTAAACATCTAATATCAAGATGCTATAAAGCATTAACTAATATACCCAGTTCAGAAATGGACAATGTCCAAACCAGTTGGGAAGCAGAACTAATGCTAGATTTAATCCCAATGGACTGGGTTTATATTTGGAGAAGACAGCACTGTACATCAAGCTCGTATATATGGAGAGAATTTGCATGGAAGGTCACAGTGAGATTCTTTTGCACCCCCCAAATTACAGCAAAATATTCCATATCAAAAGATTCACCATGTTGGAGGAAATGCGGGTGTGAGATGACCACACATTCTCATATCTTGTGGTAATGTCCCGTGCTGACCCCCTTCTGGGAGGAAGTGAGAATTCACATGAAAGAACTTTTTCCTACTTTGGGGAACCTCACTCCAGAAATTGCCCTTCTGTTACACCTTCCCAAACCGGTTAGAGGTGCACACCAGACCTATTTAATAAATATCATGCTAGGGGTTGTAAAAAAGTAATTACCTGGTTATGGCTGCAACCAACTCCACCTAGTATAAATAACTGGGAAACAACAATCTACGACATCTGTAAGATAGAAAGCCTCATGGCTAAGTTGCAAGATAAATCTCCAGTCCTAATGAATAGATGGACAAAATAGTTTATACACATAGCACAGTGTAGACCAGATATAATACCATAAAAAAGAAACATATATTCCCTAGTCCCATCCAAAACTACCCTTCACCTGATACTCAAGTAACTTGAATTTAGAAATAACTGGACCTGGTCAGCCCTTTCGCCTTCTGTTGGCCCCCAACTCTCGTTAAGGAATGGATTAAATCAATAACTCTTACAATGAAAACTTCAAATGGGAGAGTGGGGGGAATCAGTATATATATGTATATATTCCTGAAGGACAATTCCAGAATGTGATTGTTAAAACTAGCTCCCCATAACATGAGATACAGAACTGAAATGCATCTATTGAACTGACTGAACTACACATTAGAATTGTAACTCCATGATATAAGTGACAATGGCTGCACTTTTGCACATGATTATGTATCACCTGTGTCTTTTATGTGTAAAAATGGAAACTTTAATAAAAATTAAATAAAAAAAAGGAAGTCACACTTTGTAACAGTTGCTTTGATGACTTTTGTATTACAATGAAACCAAAAAAAAACAAACACTGTCATTTGTTGTAGATTGCCACTGTTTTGCCACCACCCATGAAGATACCTGGTCCTATACATCTGCATCCGATATAAACTGCAGGCACCAGCCAGCACATACTGCAATGACAGGAGATTGTAAAATTAGGAGTTCTAAGTAACTGCATGTCCGCTTAATGCCAACAGTCAGATACTGGTGTGAAGCAGTGCCAATCGCCTCTTGCACAAACTAGACTAAGGCAAATGTTATCCTGCACCCCGGGCTGTAAAGATTTTTAAAGGCTGTGCAATCACAGAAGGAACATCTAATGTAACTAGAAGAAGATTATAATGGGGAAAATTAGGGGAAAAAATTTAACGTGGGGACTTGACTGATGCACCGACATCATTCACTTAGGACCATGAGTTAAAACAGTGTTTCTTATTTTTCTCACACTTAAAATTTTTCCCCTCTGTGTTTCAAAAAATAAATGATCGTGAGTTGGACTTTCTTTAAGGGAGGGTTGGGCATAACACTTACAGAAAAGCAGCTTTAACGAATCGGTGCTGAACACAGATGTAGGGAGACTGCTTATACTCTCTTGGGGAAATGGGCTGGCTAGTCCAAGGTTGCTGTCATCACAGGTTTGTAGTAGCTAGCCATGCAGGGCCACCTCCAATCCTGTGGTTTAGCAGCAATAATCCAAAATGCACCCCCCCCTTAACTTGTGTACATTTTTCACACTCAACACTCACCATCGTCACTTCATAGTTCCTCTTCTTTCCTGTCCTCCAGCTGCTTATTTCACCACACCGCTGAACACAGGTGTATTTCACTGAGTCCCTGGCCAGAACAGCAACAACAAACCCCAGCAGTATGTAACACAGCAGCAGCCACAATCTCGCTAACTTGGCCAATTTAGCAGACAGGTTTGCCAAGTCACCTCTTACAAATGCAAATAAGACAAATCCTACAGCGGACAGACATTTAGCCTGTGTTAACCCAAGCTCAAACTGGACACCACTGACTCCTCCCACCTTAGAGACCTGTAATGACTAGTTGAGCTTCTTTCTGCCTTGCAGTCGGACTCAAAAGCCTCAGTGTCACAAAGAAATAATCCCCAGTCAAGTCAAGTCATATTTTATTTAAGTGCCCAATCCCTGGGGCTCTGGGCACTTGACAATGATACAGGACACACAAATAAAACACATTATTACTGTATAAGGGTCAGTTCACTTTAAAACATTTCATAAATAATCATAAATATTGAACTAAAATTCCAGATCATTCTCACATTAATCAGTATACCACAAATGCTAGCTTAAATAGGTGTGTCTTTAGGCCTTGTTTGAAACTTTCTATGGGGGGGCAGCCTCCCTCAATGAACACGGGAGTGAGTTCCATAAAGTCGGGCCCGCCACTCTGAAGGCACTATCACCTGAAGTTTTGAGTCATGCATTTGGGACCACTAAGTACCCCTCCGCAGATGACCGTAGGGAGAGCACTGGGCGAGCAAGTGTCAGGAGGTGAGACAGGTAGCCCGGACCCGATGCGTATAGGGCCTTATAGGTGAGCAAGCCCCCCTTGAAGACAATCCTCTACCTGACCAGCTGCCAGTGCAGCTTGCGCAGCACCAGGGTTATCTGATCGGACCTCGAAAGGCCCGTTAACAGCCTAGCTACAGCATTCTGCACCAGCTGCAGCCGGCGGAGGTTGTCCCCACTGACCCTGAAGTATAGATTTTTATGGTAATCGAGTCTGGAGGTGACAAAAGCATGTATCAGTGATGGAAGATCTTCAGGGGGACTAAGACTTTGATCCGGGTGACATTCCTTAGGTGGTAAAAAAACACTCTGGATGACGGCAGACACCTGAGCTTCAAGTGTCAAGTTATCATCAAGGATGATGCCCAGATTTCACACCTTATTTGCTGCCACCAGTGAGGTGGACCCCAGGAACAACCCTGTTCCTCCTCCGGTGGTGACTACTTTCCCCCAACGGCCTGGCTCAATCACCAAAACCTCAGTCTTGCCTGGGTTTAGTCTCAGCCAGTTAGAGGACATTCAGACCTGGATCTCAGATAAGCAATTGTTAAGCACATCCACAGCATCCGATGTTCTTGGGACAAAGGACATATACAGCTGGGTATCATCTGCATAGTAGTGAAAATCCAGACCATAACACCTAATGATATCACCCAGGGGCAGCGTGTATACCGCAAATAACATAGGTGACAAGATCGACCCTTGAGGTACTCCATAGGATAGGCATCTCAGGCATGATGAGAAACTTCCCATCACTACCCACTGCATCCTACCTGATAAAAAGGACTCAAACCAGTGGGTGACATTGCCAGTGAGTCCACAGAGCTCTCTCAGCTGATCAAATAGCACCACATGATCTATGGTGTCAAACGCTGATGAGAGATCAATGATGAGAGATCGAGGAGAATGAGACTTGACCGATCCCCTCTATCTCTCGCCCTGAGGAGATCAGTCTGCACCCTAACATGGTTTCTGTGCTATGCCTCTTCCTAAATCCAGACTGGAGTGGCTCCTAGATGTCAAAAGCCACCAGGTGTGCCTAGAGCTGCAACGCCACCACTTTCTTCATAACCTTCCCCAGAAATGGGAGATTGGAGACTGGTCGATAATTCGCCAAGACACCAGGGTCGAATGATGGTTTCTTCAGCAGGGGCCTCACGAATGCCTCTTTCAAAGCATCAGGAAGACTCCTGCCGAAAGCAAGCACTGGACAATCTCAGCGAATACTGGACCAACAGACTCAACACCTCCCACTAGGTGACGTGTTAGGCCCAGGTCCAGTTCACAAGAGGTGGGTCGCAGCGTCAAAATCACCTCGATGACCTCTGACACCCCCACCGGTTGAAACTCACCCGAGACAATTGGAATGCTGCTGTCATCAACAGGCTCAATATTGCAGGTCAGATCAAACTCCACTGGAGTTATGCCAGTCCTAACGACCGACACACTGTCAGCAAAGAACTGAGCAAATGCTTTGCAATGTGTGATTGAAAATGCTCTTTTCGGTTGCAGACAGGCTGAATGTAATAACCTGTCTACAGTCCGAAAGAGCAGAGTTGATCTGTTCTTTCCTGCAACAATCTCCCTGGACAGGAACTCTGCCTTTTTATGGCTGGTTGCCCCTTGATACTCACCATAGTGAGTTCTCAAGGCCAGTCTGTCCTCCACAGTCCCGGTCTTCTTCCTGCAATGCTCCAGCTTTCGACCCCTGGTCTTCATTTCCTTGAGAGCCTCATCAAACCATGGGGGGTCTCAAGCAAGAAGACCTGGGTCATATACGAACTGGTGTGACGGGGTCCAATGCCTTGGTGACAGCATTATTGTATTCTGCCACCACTTCATTTAACCCCAGTACCTACAACGCTAACTAAAACTCCGCTTGACTTTCAATTAAAACTTAGCCCGTTCACTACGTTGAGAGAAATTTCTACCCAGCACATGATTTACTACTTCAGGATCCTCACAACGTCACTATTTCTTAATATTTGTTTAAAAAGCAAAGCTTAAACGCAAGGAGCAGCTCCACAGCTTGTCTGAGCTCTCAGCGGCAGCTAAGAAACAGACGGCAGCCCAGCCTGGCTGCCATCTTGCCCCCCCCGGGGAAGAAGAACCCCAGGAAAAACTGTTAAGACTGTGACAGGTCCAGTGCTCATCTGCACTGCAACCCATCAGCTCCCACACCACATGCACAGTTCCCATGGCTCACTCCTCGAGTCGGTGGAAGCCCACACTTAAGTTTATTGCAGGAAAACTCCATTGAGCAAGCTCATTCACAAGGAGGTCCTGAGACATGTAAACTGATGAAGAACATTACATAAATAAAAATACTTGATAGTACAATAGTATAACATGTATTCATGTGTACACTTAGTACAAGCAGGATATTACATAAAAGGATACAACATCGGATGACAATAGATAGGAGAAGACATATGGTACATAGTGTGAAACACTTCAGGACAGCATGCCAGCAGTACAAGGCAGGGTAACTGGTGTTTGCAATAAATAAATTTAGTATATTGAGCAGTGACAGGGAATAAAGGGTAAACAAAGTATTCGAGGCTTGGAAGAGCGAGAGGAGTAATATATACGCAGAGAGAGCCAAGAATAGGACGGGGAAGGGGAGCAGGTGTGGGATGCTTGCAGTAGTGGTAACAGCTTGGAAGTCAGAAGCTAAGAGAATGTAATTGTGTCTTGGTTAAATGACAGTGCAAACAATAAGTAAATAGCATGCATAAGGGCGATGAAGGTCTTACACATAAATGTGTAAGGCACACATAGGGATGGGAAGGGGCTTAATAACCGTTGCAGATATCTTTTATCTTAGCTGCACTTAGCACTTTGTAGAAGTTAATTGAAACTATGCTAGTTAGTTTCAGCACGGTTGGGAGTTGGTTCCAAATAGAGGGAAGGGCATGCGCAATAGCACGTTTACCAAAGGAGGTCCGTGTCCTAGGTATGTCCAGCAGAATGAAGTCAGATTCCTGAGAGAGTATGCACTGTGAGAAATACAGATGAGAGATGATAGGTAACTTGGTAGTTTGTGCAGGAGCAGCTTAAGGGTCCAGAGACCAGCATGGAGCAAGCATCTAGTGGTGAGAGATGTCCAGCCAACAGCTACGTACAGATCACAGTGGTGCAAACGGTAAGGGGAGTTGGTAATAAACCGTAACGCACAGTGGTAGAGGATGTCCAGTTTACTTAGGTTTGCGAGAGTAGTGGAAGAGTAAATTACATCGCCATAGTCAAGAAGGGGAAGAAAAGTAGCCTGAACGAGCCTATTTCGAGTCTCAAGGGGGAAGAGGGGCCTATTTCTAAAGAAGAAACCTTGTCTGGCTTTGAGCCTCCTGCATAAGTCCTCGATATGGTCATTAAAAGAGAGCTTGTTGTCAATCCAGATACCCAGATATTTAAATTTGGAAACGACTTCCAGTGGTTCGCTTAACGTGGTAACAATAAAGTCTTTAGGCGGGGTATGGGAGGTACCTGCGGAGGTACTACGAGAGAATATCATAGCTTTGGTTTTCTTTGCATTAAGCAGAAACATTGCCTTTACTAGATTATGTTCAAGTTGGGCAAAGTCCGCTTGAAGCACCCCCTTAACTTCGGATAACGTGGAGCCAGAGGTATACAGCACAGTGTCATCCGCAAAGAAATGCAGATTGGACGTAGATATGTTGGAATCAAGGTCATTAATGTACAATGAAAACAAGATAAGGCCTAGAATGGAGCCTTGGGGGACTCCTCTGACAAGTGGCAAAGAGGCAGAGAAAAAGCCATTTGCTTTTACTTTCTGGGATCTCCCTGTTAGGTAACTGGAGAACCACTGGGTAGTGTAGGACGTGGCACCCAAATTAGTGAGGGAATTGACTAGCAGGTTGTGGTCAACAGTATCAAAAGCTTTACTAAGATCCAAGAAGACTGCTCCAGTTATCTTCTTAGCATCTACAGCACAGCCCCAGTCGTTGGTTACTTTTGCTAAAGTAGAGATTGTGCTATGATTTGCCCGGAAACGAGATTGAGCTGGGTTAATGAGAGAAAAAGTTTCCAAGTGAGTTTTTAGTTGGTTATGGATCAGTTTTTCAAAAACTTTAGAGAGGATAGGTAAGATGGAGATAGGACTATAATTATTCACATCGCAAGGGTCACCAGATTTAAACAGGGGGAGGATATGTGCAGATTTCCAACAGGACGGCACAGTAGCAGATATAATGGAGAGATTAAAGATATAAAGAATGGGGGCAGAGAGATGGGCATATCCTAATCTTAGGAAGAAGGGTTCTAGGCAATTATCCCCTGCACTTTTTTTGATGTCCTAGTTAAGGAGAGAATCTTCTACTTCTTTATATTTTAGCTCACACAGTTGAAATGGGCAAGATGCGGTGCTAGATGTTGGGGAAGGACTTGGTTGGCTCGTTGCAGTGCTAGCATAAGGTGAGGAGTCAAAAGCTAGTCCAGCTGTGACAAAGTGGGAGTTAAGTTCTTCGAGGATTAAGGATTTATTTTCCTCCACCCTGCCATTTAAGACTATCTTTGTTGGAATGGAGGGGGCAGTAGGCCGCCCTTCTATAGATTTAAGTGTCCTTCATATTTTGTGTGGGTTCCCTTGTGCTTGTTCAAGGGTAAAGATGTAGAAGTTAGCTTTGGCAGAATGAATGCTTTTCACACAGGTATTCCTAGCTGTTCTGAAAGCCTGCCAATCCAATGGTTTCTTGGTATGTCTTGCTTTCACCTTGAGCTTATCCCGGGTTGTAAGAGCTGCCTTAAGATCTGGGGTGAACCAGGGGTGAGAGATATTTCGTACCCTAACTGATGAAGGGGGCATGCTTATTTACCAGACTAGTGAGGCTGACATTAAGGACGGAGACTGCCTCGTTGACATCGTTGGCTAGGTAAAGATCTTGTCATCTGACCCTGTCCAGGTCAGAAAGGAAGTTTGCTGCAACGAACTTGCGAATGGACCATATTGTTATAAACAGAGGCTGTTCAATAAACATATAAAAACTTTAATAACTCGTAAGAAAAAACTTTTCTTTAAACTTAAAAAAACACCAGTATCACAAATAAATAAAACATTAACATCCTATAGACAAACAGTCAAAAAATTAAAAAAGCATATAACAGTAGCCAAACGTAACCTGGAATTTAAGATAGCGCACACAAAGGACTCCCATAAAGCTCTA
This sequence comes from Neoceratodus forsteri, assembly GCA_016271365.2. Taxonomy (NCBI): domain Eukaryota; kingdom Metazoa; phylum Chordata; order Ceratodontiformes; family Ceratodontidae; genus Neoceratodus; species Neoceratodus forsteri. The sequence goes on from CM057449.1 coordinate 1,307,669,598, forward strand.
TACTCCTATTTAAATGAAAAAAAGAACTGTAATAACCAAATTGGACCACTAGTTATAAACGCACATACCATCACTTCAGACATAGAAACAGCCACTGAACTAAATAACTATTTTTCAACTGTTTACACACATAAATCGGACCTTACTGCTATTACTGTACCCTCTATCACTGATATAAAAATAGACAGAATTTCGGAAGAAGATGTCAAAAATGCACTAAACACCTTAAAAAAATACACAAGTCCAGGACCAGACAAAATTAGTTCTAGATTCTTAATAGAAACAAAAGATGTCATTATTCAATCATTAAAAATATTATTTAATAAATCTTTGAATGAATCATCAGTGCCAAATGAATGGCGTACCGCAATAGTCACACCTATTTTCAAAAAAGGCTCTCACTCAAAAACTGAAAATTACAGACCCATAAGTCTTACATCCATTCCATGTAAACTTATGGAAAAGATTATCAAACTCAAAATAGAAGATGAACTAACAACATTAAATATAATTGACACATATCAGCACGGCTTTAAACAGGGTTTCTCATGTGTAACAAATCTCATCTCCTTCTATGAATACATCAGCTATCACTTGGACAATAACACACCTATGGATGTCATACTACTTGATTACAGCAAGGCGTTTGACAAAGCCTCTCATTCCTTATTAATTAAAAAACTTATTAAAATAGGACTGTCATCCACATTAACTTCCTGGATTAATCAGTGGCTGAACAACAGAACACAGAGAGTCAGGGTCAATAATGTAATGTCCAGGAAAAGGGGAGTGAACAGCGGGGTCCCCAGGGTTCTGTGCTTGGGCCGGTTCTCTTTAACTTGTTCATTGGAGATGTGTATATATCAACAAATAATAAAATGGTCAAATTTGCTGACGACACCAAAATTGGGGGAAAAGCTATCAATCAAATTAAAAATTCTGGTCTACAAACAGAACTACTACTAATTGAGCAATGGGCATGTATGAATGAGATGCACGTTAATGTTATTAAATGTGCAACTCTCCACCTGGGAAGAAATAACCCACTACAAACATATTATTTAAGCAATATGGCTATTAAAACTTCTACCGTAGAAAAAGATCTAGGGATCTTGGTCAATAACAAACTGTCTTCCACTTCACATTGTACCAAAATAGCTAATCAAGCAAATGTCACCCTCAGGAGGATTAGCAAAACATTCGTAAACAAAACTGAGCAATGTTTACTGCCACTCTACAGATCTCATGTTAGACCATTTCTGGATTACTGTTCCCCCTTCTGGAGCCCTTATTTAATTTCCGATATTAATAAAATTGAAAGCATCCAACATAAAGCAACAAAGCTCATACCCCACCTTTCTAAACTTAACTACACCACCAGATTAGAAAACACAGGTTTACTCACATTATCCCAAAGAAGACTTAGGGGGGATTTGTTACTATTATTCAAAATTACAGCAAATAGAGATCAGATGCAAAACTGTGGTCTCAAATACTCTACTAGAAAAACAGCAGCAAGACTGCATAACAGACAATTGGAGATTATGAGGGCAAAAACAAATAAAAGAATGAACTTTTTTACTATAAGAGCACCCAGAATCTGGAACAAATTACCGCAGGAAATAGTCGATTCTCCTAATATATTGTCTTTCAAAAACAAACTTGACAAATGGTTGATCAATTAGGGACCCATTAAATGATCCACAAATGTGGAGGACAGTCATGATGGGCTAACTGCCTTCTTTTGTCCAATAACACCAAAGTACCAAAGTACCACCAAAGTGTTCGGACCTTAATATGAGATCTTATACAAACAACAATCCCGTGATCGCTCATATCATTATGGAACACAGCTGAATGCAAAATTTTATGTGGGTAAGTGGTTAATATCACATCTAAAATGGAGTTATTTGCAGTGTTTAGGACATTGTTCCTTGTAAGTTCGTTGACTAATTGCACTAGGCCAAGTTCGTCGCAGAGGGATTTAAGGCAGTGAGATTTAGGGGTTAGCCAATCCATATTGAGATCCCTTAAGAATACTGTTTCTGTTTTTGCATCCGAGAATAGGGATTTCAGTATATTAAGGACTTCATCGCCTCCAGATGGAGGCCTATAACTACCTATAACGGTGATGCATTCTGAAGAAGGAAGATGAAGCTTCATTGAAACAATCTCGAATTCCTCGGGTGTAGATTTACAGCTGATATTAGTGACTGAGCACTTGGTTTTGGCGTAGACGACCACACCCCAACCTCTAGAAGCCCTGTTCGCCCTAAATTGTTTGTATCCCTGGAGGGAGATTTGTTGGTCAGTATTAGCCTTTTTTAGCCAAGACTCCGTGATAATGATAAGGTCCGGGTTGGTATGTGCAGCCCATGCTTGTAATTGGACAAATTGTTTGGTCAGGCTTAGAATATTGACCAACATCATCTTAAGTCCTGGGGCCTCTGCAAAATCTGTAGGAGAGGTGAGTTGCGGGGGGGGTTTAGCTCCACATTACCTGAGCAGAGAAGGAGCAATAACAGCATTTTCTTTAAGGAGCTTTTAAGGATGGAGCGGCTTTTTTCTTTGGGACCGCCCATGAAGTGTGATGCAGGAGAGAGTACCGCTAAAGTGACAGTTTAAAGTAATCAGTGTGAGTGCTCAGTATAGTCATAGGTAAAGGTAGGAGTAAGGGGAGGGGCATAATGGGGGTATAGGCCGGGGGTTGATGAAACAATGGTTGTACAGTGGGCCGTTGCAACATAGGATGTTGAGACAGTGCATTCCAGGGCTGGATTATATTGCGATACTTCATGGTGTACTCTATCGTAGGGCACAATGTATACTAGGAACAACAGTATAGCAGTGAGGCAAGCCATGATGCCAAGGAGTGAGGTCTATAGGTTAGTAATGGTCTGGTGCTTTATCTGTGTGTGAAACAGACCCACCTACAGACACTTTCTAAGCACGAAGTGGAATTGCGATCAGAAGGGGAGAAAGGAAAAAACAAAATCAGATTGGTGGCTAGAAGCTGTTATGGTGCTTTTGCTTATTAGCTCCACTCAGCTACCAATTTCTGAGTGGCAGCAGACAAGAGTAAGCCAATGGTGCGACAAAAGAGCTAGGGAAGGCGGAGCACAACTGTATTTAAAGGAGGCCTGGGAGGGGGTGGTGGGGTTGGGAGAAAAATCCAGTTCAGAACTTAGCAGCACAGAGTCAGTGCAGGGAATGCTGTAAAAGTCTATGGGGAAGGGCGCACCAATCGGAACGAAGATGGCGAGCGGGCGGACCAATCACTGTCCCACAGAGTCAGCACCACACCAATCGTGATCGCCCTAGCGTACTGGCTCCCAGAAAAAGCTTGGCAGAAGTACCTGATGAGCGATCCATGTCCTGAGGCCCTTATTCCGGCAAGGGCTGCTAAATGGGGTCGGGCGGCGGCCATGTGAACGGCTGTTGCTGGCCGCCTTGCATCCAACTCACCGCTCAGGCACAAGACGCTGATGAGCAATCCATGTCCAGAGGCCCTTATTCTGGCAAGGGCTGCTGAATGGGGTCGGGCGGCGGCCGTAGGAATGGCTGTTGCTGGCCGCCTTGCATCCAACGCGCCGCTCAGGTGCAAGACCCTGATGAGCGATCCGTGTCCCGAGGCACTCGCAAAGACTGCTGCAAGAATCCAACAAAATGGGCAAAGTTGCAGCTGCTGGGTGATCACCTACGCTGTCTGCCACGGGAAAGCAAGTGATAGCCTGCATTTTTTTAAACTTAGCGCATCAGCGCATACCAGCATGGACAAGCACACCTGACTGGCTGTAGGTGCGCTCGCAATATGTCTGAAACCAGGAAGTGAGTGTTTGTGGTTGCCAAATAGAAATGAAATTACTGTAATTCCTGATCTTCTAGGAATATCTTCACCATTTATTCACACTAATGGGTCTATGCCAGAGGCACTAGAACCCTGCGGGAAGCTAGAAATTTTCAGGAGGGTTGGTGTTGAGCCAAGTCATGCGCATGCGTGGTGCCGCGAGAGTAGCTTGCAGCACCAGGCTTACCTCAGCAACAGCCCTCAACCGCCGCAGTTTCTTTTTACCAAGGAGGTGCAGAATAAGCTAACTAGAAGCTATACACTAACACTAAGGGCATAAGGAGTCCTAGTGACAATGCAAGAATGGGCAACATGTAAGAAATCCAGAGTTCTCACAGTTCAGGCCCTGAAAAAAAGGAGAAGACCAGTAAACATACTGGAGTGAACTCGGGGGGATGGCAGAGTAGGAGTGTGAATAAATGGTGAAGATATTCCTAGAAGATCAGGAATTACGGTAAGTATGTAATTTTCATATCTTCCAGGAGTGTATCTTCACCATTTATTCACCCTAATGGCTCAGAGTACCAAGCTGAGAAAAAGCCCTGAGTAGGGAGGTAGGAGTGAACAGCTCACTCAGGACTGAAACCTAACAGGACAGTCCTTACAAGCGATACACCTGGCAGACTATCCAGAGCACAGTGGAAAACAAAAGTGCACACTGAAATCCAAGCTATATTTATTAAAATGTATTTATTTAAAAGAGATTTGCCAGAAAAGACATACTGAACCGTGATGCTCGTTTCCAGATGCGTCCTGGGGAAGGGGGGTAAAGAATAAGTGCAAACTACTAGAAGCACAGTAATAACAATTCAACAATACACAGTATGTACCCCGGGAAGGGAAGAGGTTGGGCAGGAACACCCCAAACAATTCACTGTCTCGTCGGGCTTGAGGAGGTCAGACAGGTGGGAGCACACTAAGGCCATACTCGGCACTCTGTCTCCCCAGAGCTGGAGGGTGTTTTTTCCTCCTTTCTACAGATGTCACTTGCCCAGGCGCCTAGCGCCAATGTCGTGACGTCCTCCCCTCTGTGTCTGCTCGATGCTTGCTATGCCCCAGACATCTGCCTGGGGCCTGTCAAGTGCTGAGTCGCTACCCCCTCCCTGCCTGGAGAAGGCGAGCTGTCCCTGGGATGCTCAAGCCTTCTCCCCCATCCGGCCCTCCAGCTCCCAGGCTCACTCTTGAACCCGAGTCACTGGTGTCACAGGCAGAAATCCAACTGCTGCGCCGAAGGGCCAGCGGCAGTATGTACTATAATATACATTACCAGAGCAAATAATAATGCAGGTTAAACATCAGAAGTGCAAAGTACCCCGCACACACAAGAAGGTAATGTAACAAAACAGGAAAGGGTGGGAGAGAGAGTAAGTAGAGGAGGGTGAGAAAGACAGGCTGGGGGGGGGGATGAAATGGTAAAGTAGTGGTGGAAGTGGCCTGCCCGGTGGTGCTGAGGGCTGAGGTGCTGGCGCCTTACCTCGTGCTACGCCGGCAACCCATGTTCGGGAATGAGCACGAGCCATCGGAAGTCGGCAGGGGAGAACAAGGATTGAGCATCCGATGGACCTCTCCTTCTCCAGGAGGAGGAGTTCTAGGTGGTGGCAATGCGCCCAGCAAACTGGAGGACAGAGGCACCTGCAAGGGGAGGAGTTGGGCCAGACGTCTGGAGGGAGCGCGTGTGGACGCATGCGCGCTCCACTCCACTGACGTCATAGCACAGTCCCGACTCCTGGGAGAACAGGAGAAAAAGCTTACTGCCGTGCAGGATGGCGGAGGGTGCCTCGCAGGCTCCGCCCCTGGCTAGCCACGGCGCTGGCCACCTAATCCGGTCCTCGGTGGGGGAGTTCGATTTCCCCGCCGACCCCGCTGGGTGGGGTAAGCCCTGGGGCCAGGTCAGTGTCGGCTGGTGGACGCCGGGGGACGGGGCTGGGGACTCCCTGAGAGAGGAGAATAGAACAGATAATGGTGAATAGGATGGGGGAACAGTGTAGAGGATTAGGAAGGGGTAGAAAGGGCGATAACTGGTGGTGGGAGTAAGTGAGAAAGAAGTAATGGAGAGGAAGGGGAAAGGGGGATCTTTGTAATGTATCACCAACAGGCACAGAGCGACCCTTTGTCAGGAACATGACACTTCAGTGGAATACTGGACTCGTACCTGACCTTTCAATATGACGTACGCATGGCATAGCAGAGATGCAATCAGCTTGCAACCAGACAGAAATGAACTGCACTGGAGCAGGGTAAGTTTTCAACTGGGAGCAAGGACACAAATCTGTATGGATTGCCTGAAGTCCTAGAACCCTCCAGATAGGGGTGAGTGTCCACTGAATGTTCAGAGAATTGAGTGTATGGAACATGAGAGTTACTCAGTTGTAAGCCCAGTTCTAGTAGAGGTATACAGTGTACATCCACACTTCCCTGGCCTAGATTCAAGGAAAGGAACGTGTCAGAAGTGTGGATAGTATGCTTCCATCCCAGATCCCAAAAAATAAGTTATGTAAGAACTTACCGTAACAGCAGATCTTCACGGGGATCTTGGTCATCAGATCACACAGTAGGAACTTTACTATCAGTGAGGCAGGATCCACATGGAAGATTTTCAGCAGTACAACTGGGGCCGCCCACTCTGTCGATATTACCAACCCTATAAAGGTGTGAGCAGCCCTGCTCCATCCTCAGTACTTTCCCACCAGAGACAAAGGAAGCATAGATCTAGCCATGGGGGACCGAGGAGAGAGAGAGAAAGAGATGCCCAGGCCTATATGAAAAGCTGGATACATCAAATAGCCAGTTCCAGTAAAGAGACACAAACAGGGGGATGGTAGGAGGGAAAGCAGACTGGATGAGTGAGATTCCATCGAATATCTACTGTTACGGTAAGTTCTTGCGTAACTGTTCTATCTTCTTCAGCAATATCTCGGTCATCAGGTCACACCGTAGGAATGAGTCCCAAGCAGTTACAAATGCGAACAGACAGTCTGGGGGAAAGGCCAACCTTAAGCTTAAGACAGAAGGCCCAGCAGCACAGCCCCGCTAAATCCTGTATGGGTCCTAGAGGCAATGTCCAGACTGCAGTGCTTGGTAAAAGTATGGACGGTACTCCAGGTGGCAGCCACACAAATGTCAGCAGCTGAGACACCTCGAAAACAAGCCACAAAGGTAGCCATGCTCCTTGTTGAATAAGCTTTGATGGCTCCAAGCAATTCTTTGCTGTACTTGTTGTAACAGAACGCAATGCAATTAGCCAACCATTTAGATAAACATTGTTTAGAAACCTGAACGCCCTCTCTACCTGGGGAGAAAGAAATAACTGCTTCTATTTTCTACATTCCTTGGCTCGGAGCAGGTAATATTTTAACGTTCTGCGCACTTCTAACGTATGGAGCAGTACTTTCCCTGGCACGCTCTGGAAAATAAACAGGAAGGTGGATGGATTGGTTCAGTGTAAACTCAGACACCACCTTAGGGAGAAACTCAGGATTCATGTGCAAAGACATCCTGTCTTTGTGAAAAATCAAATAAGGCTCCTCGCACCACAGGGCCTGAAGCTCTCAAAGTCTTCAAGCAGAAGTAATAGCAAATGAAAATAATACTTTCCTACTGGCTCAAAATGAGACAGGGTCAACTTCTTCAAAACAAAATTCAAATCCAAAGCTGGGATAGGAGAATGACTTGGGGGTTTCAGGTGCAGGATGCCCCTCAAAAGTGTATGGAAGACATCTAGCTGATCTATGGTATGGTCAACCATGGGCTCATGAAAAGCCAAAATAGCTGAAAGATGCACCTGGAGGGAGGAGTAATGGAGACATGAGGTGGATAGAGAGATCAGGTAATCCAGGATCTAGTTCACCGGACAGGTGAAAGGGTCCAGATTATGCTTGGCAGCCCAAATAGCGAACTGCTTCCACTATATGGTATAAGTGGCACAGGAGGAAGGCTTTCAGCTGGCCACCAGGACATCCACCACTCTACTGGACACCCCAAATTGGGCAATAACTATGTCCTCAGGAGCTAAGCAAGTAGATGGAGAGACCCGAGGTTGGGATGGACCAGGGTCCTTTGCCTGTGTCTTCAGAGTCCTGCAGAGGGGGAGAGGGACTGGAGGTTGCTCCACTAGCTGATGAAGTAGGGGAAACCAAAACCGGTGAGGCCAGAATGGGGCTACCAGCATCATGCTGGCCCCTTCCATCTGCAGGTTGATGAGTACCCTCTGAACCAGAGGAAGCAGAGGGAAGGTGTAAAGCAACCTCCTGCTCCAGCAGAGGGACATAGCATCTTGCCAGAAAACTCCAAGCCCTGGATTGAGCGAGCAAAATTTGGGCAGTTTTGCAGTGAGTGGGAACACAAAAAGATCCAAATCTGGATGACCCCATCTGCTGAACAGATCTTCTGCGATGGATGGGAGAAGCTCCCACTCTTGCATGCTGGACTGAATCCAGCTGAGGATGTCCGCCAGAGTGTTTAGCACTCCTGGGATGTGGACTGCTGAGAGGGTCAGGCTGTAGTCTAGTGCCCAATACCACACTCTCATTACGTCCCTGCACAGAAGGGGTATGAGTACGTTCCTCCTGCTTGCTGATATAGTACACTGCACTAAGGCTGTCTGACTGAATCAGGAGCTGACCTGGAAGAAGATGGTTCTGAAAGGCCTGTATGGCATACAGAACCACCCACATCTCCAGGACATTGATATGCAGGGAGGTTTCAATCTGGGACCAAGAGCCCTGAGCTTAAAAAGGAACCAGATGAGCATCCCAGCCCAAACCAGAGACATCTGTGGTGAGAATTTGTTGTGGAGAAGAGATCTGGAATGGAACTCCTTGCAACAGGTTCAGAGGGTTCATCCACTCTGGAGCACTTTGAGGACTGGGGAGGAGACCAGCACCAACTGATCTAGTTTGTCTGTTTGCTGGTTCCACTGTACTCTGAGAGTCCACTGGAGGATGCACATGTGGAGTCTGGCCAGTGGAATGGTGGGAATGGCAGCCGCCATCAATCCCAATAGCCTCAGGTACACCCTGGCCAGAATATGACGACTCTGGGCCACCTCCTGAACTTGGGTAATAAGGCACTCCACCCTGTTTTGAGGAAGGAAGAAATTTCCCTGCACTGAGTCAAGAACTGCCCCTATGTATTGCAGCCTTTGGGATGGGACCAGGACTGACTTGGACAAGCTGACAGTAAAGCCCAGGGAGAGGAACAACTGAAGAGTTCTCTACAAAGTCCCCAGGAACTGCTCCCTGGACAGGGCCTTTAGACGTCAATCATCCAGACAAGGGAAAACATACATTCCCTCTCTTCTGAAGGCTGCAGCTACTGCTGCTAAGTACTTGGTAAAAATCTGCGGTGCAGAGGACAAGCCAAAGGGCAACACTTTGAACTGGTAGTGCTTGCCCTGGAAAAGAAACTGGAGGGAATCTCCTGTGGCAAGAAAACACTGACATGTGGAGGTAAGCATCCTGCATGTCCAGAGAACACAGCCAGCTGCCTATCTTGAGAAGGGGCATCAGACCTGGCAAAGTTACCATCCAAAACCTTTTGTACTGGACATACAGATTGAGGTCATTTAGGTCTAAGATGGGCCTCAGATCGCCGGTCCTTTTGGGGACCAAGAAAAACCAGGAATAAAACCCCTTGTTTCTCTGGCACCTGGGCACCAGCTTGATGGCCCGTTTGCACAGAAGGGACTGTACCTTCTCCCAGAGAACAAACAGGTGGGCTGGGGGGTAGTTGGATGGCAGAGGAGGAGTCTCTAGGGGTTGCTCAGTGAGCCCCAGAGTGTGACTCCTTTCTATGATTTGAAAAATTCAGGTATCCGATGTTATGGTTCTCCACTGATTGAGATGGAGGGAGAACCAACCTCAGACCACCACCTCTTGGTCAGGGACCAGAAGAGGAGGGTCTGGCAAGGAGTCAACCAGTGGTGGATTCAGCTGCTGGGGCTGGTCCATCACCTCTGGGACACCGGGCTACAGCTCCAGCATTGGAGGGGGTAGGCGAGGCAGCAGAGACTCTTCGTTTGCCCTGGAGCTAAGAGGCTGCTGCTGGTCTATTGGATGACTCTGAAAAGGAGGGCGCTGTCTACCCTTAGCTTGTGTGTGATAGTGTGACTGGACAAAATTAATCGTCCTGCCAGATGCCTGCAAGTCATTTCATTGATGATGTCCTGGACATCTGGCCCAAAAAGTTTAGAGCCACTGAAGGGGGCATTAAGAACCTTCTACTGAACATTAGCAGCAAAGCCAGAAACCCTTAGCCAGGAGTACCTACGAAGGCAAATGCCGGTGGCAGCAGCCCTGGCGATAGTGTCCGAGATATCATAGAGGGCCCACAGGCAGTGTTTGCTAACATCTTCAGCAGTCTGCAAGCACTGGAGCACCTCATGCTTCTGTGTACCTTCTGGTAGGGCCTGGGCTGGCAGCCTTTCCTTTCTTCCAGTAGGTATTCTGGTACTTTACCATATGGGACAGGTAACTGGCAATCCTCAGCCCAAGGGTGGAGGAGGCGTAAACCCTCTTTCCCCAAAGATCAATTCTGCATAACTTTTTGTCTGGGAGGAGTGAGCTAAGATGCTTGGGCACCTTAGACCTGTCATAAGTTGCCTTTATAACCACTGAATCTTTTTAAGGCTGGGCAGCATAATGTGGAAACCCCTGAGGAGCATGGTAAAGTTTATCTGCCCCGCAGGGCATAGCTGGCATCATATCAGGCTTGTGCTAGGCTGCCGTAGTAGCATTCCTCAAAGCAGGAAGAATGGAAGGAATGATCTTAGGAGGAGACACTGGGATCTCCAGGAAATGCACCAGACGTTTCCTGGTGACATCCTCCTCCTCCTCACTATGGAACCCCATACCTGAGGACAACTGCTTCATCACATTGAAGATGGTGGGGTCCTCTGGAGGAGACCTAGGGGTGTGTTTGACAGAATCCTCTTTGACTGAGGAAGCTGTGGACCTGTCTGAGGTGAGGGGTTCTTCCTCCTCCTCTTCGTCATCAGGAGGGATAAGATCTGGGTGGTACTCCTCCTCCTCAACATCGACCTCTTCCAGATCAAGGTCCACCATCTGAGACACCGACGATGGTCTGCAGGGAACGGCCCACATCCTTCGAGAAGGAGCTGATGATGAAGCTGCCATCAATGACGCAGATGATGTGGGCCTGTATGCTCCTAGCTGGTGAACACTCACCAAAGTAAATTCATTGGGACTGATGAGTATTGAAGACTGTGTCGACCGGGGGGGGGACAGTTGATGGCACAGAGAACCACAACCCACCAGAAGGGCCCAGGGAAGGATCCGGCCTCGACTGGAGGTCCATCGACAATGATATCATCATTAACACTGAAGAGGCTGATGACCCAGAGGTCGATGATTGACCACCCTACCTGTCGGATGGATGCGATGTCAGTATGGGTCTGGTAGGCACAGAGACCTGGACAGCAGTTTTATACATCGGTGCAATGACAGTCGAAGAAGAATCCCTGGACGAGAAAGGAGAGACCATTGGGGAATGGGACCGCCACTGGGGGGAGCTGTCCCTGGCCTTGGAGGCCTGGGAGTTCCGACAACCCTGCCGGTGACTGAGAGGCTGGGACCCTGGAGGACCTCTGGCTGGAACTGGCTACTTGTTGTTCCATTAGAAAATTTTTAACATAGAAACATAGACTTTGACGGAAGATAAGGACCACTTGGTCCACTCAGTCTGCCCATTTCCCTACCTACTGGATAAGCTGCAGAGCTTAGTTAACTAACAGCCTACTTCTTCCTAACCCATACCAGAACTGCCTTATGTCTGTCCCATGCATTCTTGAATTCCCCCACTGTTTTTGATCCCATGACCTCCTCAGAAAGGCTGTTTCATGCGTCCACCACCCTCTCCAAGAAAAAATACTTCCACACTTCCCCTAAGCCGTCCCCCCTCTATCTTCAAATTGCGTTCCCTTGTTCTTGCACATCTCTTCTTCTGAAAGATGCTATCCTCTTGGATTTTGCTGATTCCCTTGAGGTACTTGAAAGTTTCTATCATGTCCCCCCTCTCCCTCCTTTCCTCAAGGGCATACATATTAAGCTCTTTTAGTCTCTCTTCATATGGCTTCTGGTGCAGACCCTGCACCATTTTAGTTGCCCTCCTCTAGACTGCCTCCATCCTGTCCATGTCCTTGCAGAGATGGGGTCTCCAGAACTGCATGCAGTACTCCAGATGGGGTCTCACCAACTGTCTGTACAGAAGGATAAAAACGTCCTGTTTTGTACTGGTGATGTCTCTCCCGATACATCCCAGTATCCCCCAGCTCTCCTTACTGCCTTCTCACATTGCTTGCTTACCTTTATGTCATCTGATATAACTACCCCCAGGTCCATTTCCATTTTTGTTGTTATTAGTACCCCTCCCAACTGTGTACTCTTCCTCTGGGTTTTTGTTTCCCAGGTGCATTACCTTGCACTTCTTTGCAGTGAATTTAAGCTGCCATACTTCTGACCATTCCTTCAACCTTGCCAAGCCCCTTCTCATCCTTTCCACCCCACCCCCCGTGTATCAGCCCTGTTGCAGATCTTTGTGTCATCTGCAAAGAGGCATACTTTTCCTTCCAGTCCCTCTGCAATGTCACTTATAAAGACATTAAAAAGGACCGGTCCCAGTACTGAACCCTGCGGTACCCTGCTAGTAACCCCCATTTCTTCTGTTTACTATTACCCTCTGTGTCCTGTTGACCAGCTAATTTTTTACCCAGTCTACCACCCTGGGACCCACTCTCAGGCTGGCTAACCTGTTTATTAATCTTTTGTGTGGGACTGTGTCAAATGCCTTGCTAAAGTCTAGATAGGCCATGTCCACAGCCCCTCCTTGGTCTACTACTTTGGTCACCCAGTCAAAGAAATCTATTAAATTTGTCTGACATGACCGTCCCACTGTGAATCCATGCTGCCTTGGGTCCTGTGCCCCACTGGCCTCTAGGTACTCAACAATTCCTTCTTTCAGAAGTGATTCCATCATTTTCCCTACCACTGAGATCAAATTAACAGGTCTGTAGTTTCCTGCCTCTGCTTTGCTCCTACTTTTGTGAAGGAGAATCACATCTGCCTTCCTCCAGTCCTCAGGTATCACACAATCCTCCCATGATTTGTTAAAAAGGGTAGTCAGTGATGTCACTAGTTCTCCTCTTAGTTCTTTTAGAATTTGGGGCTAATCCCACAGGTAGAAACATAGAAACGAGAAGATAACGGCAGATATAATCAAGGCCCATCCAGTCTGCCCATTTCTTTTTTTACCTTATGAATGTGCCATCAGCCTTTGTTCTGTCAATGGCCTATCTATTCATACTCATCTGTATTGCTCCCTTATGCCTATCCCATGCCTGTTTGAAGCCCTGCACTGTATTCATATCCACCACTTCCTGAGGTAGGCGTTCTATGCATCCACCATCCTTTCTGTGAAAAAGAACTTCCTCACATTACCCCTTAATCGGCCTCCCTCTAATCTCATGCTGTGTCCTCTTGTCCTGCTATTTTTCCTATATTGAAACATGTTAGACTCTTTCACCTCGCTAATGCTCTTAAGGTGTTTGAATGTTTCGATCATATCACCTCTCTCCCTCCTTTTCTCTAGAGTATACATATTGAGCTCCAGTAATCTGTCCTCATATGTTTTCTGATGCAGTCCCTGCACCATTTTGGTTGCCCTTCTCTGGACTGCCTCAATTTGGTTAATGTCCTTGTGAAGGTGTGGCCTCCAGTACTGCACGCAGTACTCAAGATGGGGCCTAACCAGTGTCTTGTAAAGAGGGATTATTACCTCCCTCTTCAGACTTGTAATACCCCTACTAATACAACCTAGCCTTATCTACTGCTTTAGTGGTCTGCTTGGATGATTTCAGGTCATCGGTGATGATGATGCCCAAGTCTCTTTTCTCCCTTGTGACTACCAGCAACTCCCCTCCCAGTCTGTAGGTGGCTTCACGGTTTCTCTTCCCTATGTGCATGATCTTGCACTTCTTTGTGTTAAACCCCAGTTGCCACTCTTTCAACCATTTTGCTAGTTTATCCAGATCTCTTCTCATTCCGCCCACCCATCTGGATCATCTACTCTGTTGCAGATCTTGGTGTCATCTGCAAACAAACAAACCTTATCCTCCAGTCCATCTGCAATGTCACTGATGAAGATACTGAAGAGGGTGGCCCCAGGACCGATCCCTGAGGTACCCCACTTGGGACTTGCATCTCTTCTGACTGTATACCATTTACCACCACTCTGTTTTCTGCCCGTCAACCAGTTTGCCACCCAGTTGACCAACTTCTGACCCACCCCGAGCCTACCCGGCTTATTAATCAATCTTCTATGTGGAACAGTATTGAAAGCTTTGCTGAAGTCAAGGTAGGAGACATCAACTGCTCCCCATTGGTCCGCCACTCTTGTTACCCAGTCAAAGAAATCTATGAGATTAGTTTGACAGGACCTTCCTTTTGTAAACCCATGCTGTCTTGGATCCTGTGCTCCTATGGATTCCAGGTGTTGCACTATCCTTTCCTTAAGGAGTGCCTCCATAATCTTGCCCACTACTGAGGTAAGACTGACTGGTCTGTAGTTCCCTGCCTCCTCCCTGCTACCACTCTTGTGGGGCGGGATCACATGAGTCCTTCTCCAGTCTTCTGAGACCTCTCCTGTGCTCAAAGACTCACTAAACAGTTCTGATGATGGCTCTGCTAGTTGCACCCTTAGCTCCTTTAGTACCCTGGGATGTATGCCATCAGGTCCCATTGCCTTGTCCACCCTGATCTTATCGAGCTGTTGTAGGACCCTTTCTTTTGTGAAGGGACTAATGCACACATCCCTCCCCCGTGTTCATGGTGCTGAGCTGTGGGCCCCGCCCTACCTTCTCTTCAGTAAATACTGAGCAGAAGTATCTTATTAGGATAGATGCTTTTACATGGTCCTCCTCTTCACACGCCCCCTTATCTCCTTTGATCTTAGCAATACCCCCTCTGGACTTTCTCCTTTCACTAATGTATCTAAAGAAAGTCTTGTCACCTTCTTTTCCTGTTTGTGCTAATGTTTCCTCAGTTTGGGAATTTGCCTGCCTTACTGTCTTCCCTGCTTCCCTTATGGAAGTTTGGTATACCTCCCTATCAGGTCTCATTGCTTTGTCCACCTTCAGTCTCAGGAGTTCTTTCAGAACCCTTTCTTCTGTGAATGGACTGGTATTGACCCCCCCATCCAGAGTGTTTCTGTTGACTGGATTAGGTACCTCCCCCTCCTCTTCTTTTGTGAATACTGAGCAGAAGTATTCAATCAGTATCCCTGCTTTTTCACTGTCACCCTCCCCTTTATTAAGCTTCACTAACCCTCCCTTGGTCTTTCTTTGCTCCCTAATGTACTGTACCTATAAAAGGTGCTATCCCCCTTCTTAACCGAGTTGGCTATCTTTTCCTCAGTTTGGGCCTTTGCTATTCTGACTGCCTTCCCTGCTTTCTTCTGCTTTAACTGGTACAGTTCTCTGTCCTGCTTCTTCTGTGTTTCCTTATACTTCCTGAATGCTACCTTTTTCTCCATAACCTTCCCGGCCACCTCTTTTGAGAACCATAGTGGTTTTTTCCTTTGTTTTGATTTGTTTGCTTCACACAAAGGCTTGTTGCCTGTTTAATGGCAGTTTTGATGTTTCCCCATTGTTCCTCCACCCCTCCTTCTTGTCCGTTTGCTAGTGCTTTTCTGAGGCACTCTCCCATTTTGCTAGAGTCAGCCCTCCTAAAGTCCAGTACCCTCACATTTGTACGGCTTGACTACGGCTGTGTTTATCATGAACCACACTGTTTGGTGGTCACTTGTTCCCAGATGGCTACCTACTTCTAAACCTGATATCCTCTCTATGTCCCCATTTGAGAGTACCAGGTCTACGATTGCTCCCTCCCGAATGGGTTCCAACACTAGCTGTCTGAGGCATACCCACTGTAGGGCATCAAGAATGACCCTGCTCTTGGATGTGGCTGCAGCAAAGGTGCTTCACTTAACATCTGGTATATGCAGGTCCCCCATCACCAATATCTCCCCTTTTTCCACCATCCTAAGGATGCCTTCTATCATTTCCTTGACCATTTCCTCCCCGAGACGGGGGTCTGTGTATAACCTCCATGAGGACTGGTGCCATTTCCTGTCTCCAGGGTGACTCACAGTGCCTCCTCTTCTCCCCAATTACCTTTTAGTTCCATTGCTTTGATCCCTTCCCTTACACAGAGAACTACTCCTCCTCCTCTTCTACCCTCCCTGTCCCTCCTATAGGTTGTGTTCCCTGGTATGTTAACATCCCAGTCATGGTTCTCTGTGTACCATGTTTCTGTGACTGCCACGATATCCAGGCTTCCCTGTTCCATCAAGGTCACTAGTCCAGGGTGCTTGTTACCCAGACTACGGGCATTGGTACTCATTGCCCTCAATTTTTTGATGGCCTTATTCCTTTTTGCCCCATTCCTGTCCTTACTGCCTTTGCCTTTTTCTCCATTTACCCCATGCCCTTCTCCCTATCAACTTCTCTATTTTGATGTTTACCTCTCTAACTTCCCTGTTTTTGGAGGGGGGCTGGAATTTTTCTGCTCCTTTTCAGTGCCTCCCCCCCTTGGCTAGTTTAAGTGCATGCCAATGAAGCATTTAAACCTATCACCTAGGATCCTGGTTCCACTCCTGGACAGATGCAGACCACTGCTTCAATATAAGCCTATATCCCTCCAGGTGGACCCCCAGTCCCCAGTGAAGCTAAAACCCAGAGCTCTGCACCACTTTTTCAACCATTGATTGAATCCCATGGTGCGAAGCACCCTAGCTTCACCCATGCCATAGACAGGCAGCACCTCCGATAAGGTTACCATGCGTGCTACCTCTCTAAGGCCCCTCCCCAACTCCACAAACTCCCCCTGCACTGTGCTGATCCCATTCCCAGCCAGGTCATTTGTCCCTAGGTGGACAATGACGTCCGGCTCCCTCCCCTGTGCAGCTGCTCCCACGATCCTGAGGATTCGCTCCCTGTCCCTCCAAGCCATGGTGCCTGGCAAGCACCTTACCTCCCTCTCTCCTCCCTCCCCCAGTTCTACCCCCCCTAAAAATTGAGTCCCCCACCAGGAGTTGTTTCCTTCCCCTGTGAGATCCCGTGCCACCCTTCTGTGGGTCTCCTTAATGAAGGTTCCCAGCATCCTCCTTTGTCTCCACTGTGGGTGCCTCCATAGAGGAACCACACTCTGCCAGAATGGCATATGAACTGTGGAGAGGTACAACTGGAGGGATGCATCTCTGTTCCACCACACTCACCCTCCCTGAGGCCACCGTGGTCAAACTGCTCCTCTTTCTTGGCAACCTCTAAGGCAGTGGGGGAGGCCCTAGTGTTCCCTGGATGGAAAAGGAGGTCCCCCGAATCCTGGCCAACTCAGCCTGCAGACAAGCAACCTCCTCCATCAGCCCAGAGAGTTGCCTGCAGATGGGATAACACTGCATCTTCCAGAATGTCTCCCAGATGACTGCCATTCCACAGCCACTGCACTGCATCACTCCCATCATGTCTTATTTGATGCCCATCAACTGTTGTTTTATATACTTACTCTTTTCTCTCTCTGTTTTCTTTCTTTTTGGTTTTTTCTCCCTACTTTCCTGCTGTCTCTGTGCACTCACAGCTCCTGCCCTTCCTGTTCTGGGACAGGAGGTTCCTGTATTCCTCAGTAGTCTCCTCCTTACATGCTCAGAGACAGATCTCCAGCAGCTAACCCTTTTTTCCCCCTTCTCCTTCTCTCCCTATCTTTCTCACCTTTTGTAGTGACTTACAGCTTCTCTCTCCTCCTCTTGTATGTGCCCTTGTGGACCTAGTTGCTAGCTACACCCTTTGTAATTCCACCTATATACCAGCTAGGCTATTGCTTGTGCTGTGCTGCCTAACTGTTCCTGTGTCTTTAAGTAGGTGTGGCCTGGCCTTCCACTGTAACGGTAGAGCACCCTGGGATGGTTGGGGAATGGGGGTTGGTGGTGGCAAGGGAAGGGTTGTTCCTTTGGTACTCGGTGTCTACAAAAAAACTATCAACAATCTGGTAAAAAAATACTTTCTTCTTTAACCTACAGGTTAAAACACACCTCTAGTTTAAGGTAGCTGGTGGTTGCTCTCCCACTCAACTTCTGCAACAAACAGAGTCCACAGTCAACTCCTGTTTGTAATTCACAGTCCCTCAAGCCTTCTTCAGCTCCTCCCCTTATCAGACACCTCTTTCACAGAGTTTCAGTAACAGCTCTAGTCACAAATGACTGCAAATATTCTCCCAGCTAGATTACTTCCCATGCAAATTAAAGTTACACTAAGTAAAGATAACTCCCAAAACAGAGAACCATAACACTGACTTCTGCTTACTATTACAGCCCCCTGAATTAAGAATTCAATTCAATGTACTCAGTAATCACCTCCTTGCTGTTGGGTAGCTGGTAGCTGCTTTCCCACTCAACTTCTGCAGCCTTACACTAAGTAAAGATAACCCCCAAAACAGAGACCCAAACACTGACTTCTACTTACTATTACAGGCCCCTGAATTAAGAACCTTTAAGAACTGTATTACATCGCCTGAGGGTTGTTTGTTTAAACTTCTGGCAGAGCTCACAGTCAGAGACTTCGTGGCCAGAGACTTTGTGGTCAGGCCCAAGACAGCAGACACAGAGAGCGTGTTCATCTGTGGAGGCAATCTTCTTTCCACAGCGGCAGTGACAGAAGAGAGTAGTCAAAGGATTAACTCTCGACATAAGCAAACTAAAGGAATCTCATAGCATAAGGTTGAAAAGCCACAGGCAAAAAGGTGAGAAACTGTGTCTGAGCTTCCACGGAGACCCATGCAAACAACTCGATGGTGGAAAAGAACTCAGGAGGGAGCAGGGCCGCTCACACCTTTATAGTGTTGGTGATGCTGACGTGGGTGGCCCCAGTTCTACTGCTGAAAATCTTTCATGTGGATCCTGCTTCACTGACAGTGACGTTCCTACAGTGTGACCTGATGACTGAGATAACCCCAGAAAAGATCTATGTATTCCTGTGGTAAACAGAGCAAGGGGGTCTGTAAGCAAGGCATGGGAAGAGCACCAGAGGAAAAGCTTTTATCACTAGGCTGAGAAGTCATCCTAGTGGAGGTCACGGGCAGGCAAAAGTATTCTAGAGACTTTCTGAGATACCCTGTATGCATCCAGTCCATCCCCTCAGTAGCCAGGCCTGAGCTGAGGAAGCACAGATTGGGAAGGACTAGGAGACCTAGGGTCAAGAGTCCAGTTTTTCCTGACTGACAGACCATTCATCTGAGGAAACCCTGTCTGTCAAGACCAGCAGGGTGCAATCAGAATGATCTCACCTTAGAGAGCCTCCCACCTGAGCAATACTCCCTGCACTAGGGGAGACTGGAGGCAAGGTACAGAGGAAAAAGTCTGCCAAGCAATCTAAATGCACCTTGCTAGAAAATACCAAGTCCTGGCTTCTGAAGCAGAATCGAAACAGTTCAGCATTCAGTGGGGATGGAAAAAGGTCTACATCTGAGGAACCCTAAGCATCACACGGTGATCTCACAGAGTCATTCGTGAGGCTATACTGCAGACCGTCTGAGTCTTCCCACCAGAGTGTTCTAGGCTTCTGTCCAACAAGACCAGGAGGAGGATCCACTGCTATAGGCACAGTGTCATCCTGTCATAGCCTCTCTGCAAGCAAGGAGAAAGCACCCTCTGATGTTTATGCATGAAAACATACAGACAAATGTCTGTCCGTAGAGGAGAGCTTGTAGCTGATAAGATCAAGAAAAACAGATCCTATACCCAACAGACCGAAGCTGAGGTGAAACTCTGTGAGGGGACAGACCCCTAGAGACTGGAGTCCTGACAGAGGGCTACTCTCCCCAACCGAGAGACATCTGAGAAAGTTCAAGTTTATTGCAGGAAAACTCCGTTGAGCAAGCTCATTCACAAGGAGGTCCTGAAGCATGTATACAGACAAATACACAATACATATAAAGAATAAACATAACAGTAAATAAAGTGCAATTTAGGTCCATATGATACATAATACTCAGTTAAGATACAACAATGTAGGTATAAGAAGCATAAATCTGGTGAGAAGCATTGGAAATAGAAAGTGTAGAGTCTACAGGAGAGAAAAGTTAAATAAGAAGGAAGAGTTAAGAGATGAGGGAAAAGGGGAGCAAGAAGAGGGCTAGAGGGAATGTGGGGGAAAAGAAACTAGATAAAGAAAAGAAGGGTAAAGGAGAGATAGACGAAAATTAGGGTAAGGGGGAAAAAGAAGAGGATTAGAGGGAGTATGGGGGAGTAGAATATAGAGGAATACAATAAGGGCAGAGAAGAGTCATGAGAACAGCTGTAGGGATCATTTTATTTGGCCACCATAGGCAAGTAGAAGTAGAAGTCAGGTGCGAAAGCTAGGTGGATTCCGTCAGGACTAGAGCTGATTCCAGTTAGTTGGGAGGGTGGGTGGGGAATAAGGGTAGAGAAGGAGTTTAAAAACAGCTACAAATATCTTTTATTTTAGAAGCAGCTAGCCTTTTATAGAAGTTAACAGAGACAATGCTGGATAGTTTCAGTGAGGACTGAAGCTGATTCCAGATGGTTGGAAGGGCACCTGATATGGCGCGTTTGCCAAAGGAGGTGTGAGACCTAGGCACGTCAAGGGGATAAAGTCCAATTTCCTAAGTGAGTATGCACTGCGGGAGATGCGGATGAGAGATGTTAGGTAGCTCTGGAGCTTGTTCAGGAGAAGCTTTAGAGTCCAAATTCCAGCATGGAGCGTACGTCTAATGGTAAGTGACGTCCAAACAACAGCTGTGTACAGATCACAATGGTGGGTTCGATACGGGGAGTTTGTAATGAAGCACAGAGCATGATGATAGAGGATGTCCAATTTGTTTAGGTTAGTGACTGCAGAACAGGTGTAGATTATGTCCCTGTAGTCAAGTAGGGGGAGGAATGTGGCCTGAACAAGCCTGATTCTAGTCTCTAGTGGAAAGAGAGACCTGTTGCGGAAGAAGAAACCTAGCCTGGCTTTTAATCTCCTGGACAGATCGTCAAGGTGGTCATTAAAGGAGAGCTTGTTGTCTAGCCAAATGCCAAGATATTTAAATTTGGAGATGACTTCCAATGGTTCATCTAAGGAGGTGACAATAAAGTCTTTGGGTAGGTCAAGGGGGATGGTAGAAGAGGTATTAAGAGAGAAGATCATAGCCTTGGTTTTCTTGGCATTTAGGGCGGAGTTTGGCATGAATAAGATTAAGTTCAAGCTGGGAAAAGTCAGCTTGAAGTATGTCCCTAACTTGAGACAATGCAGAGCCAGATGTGTACAGAACTGTATCATCTGCAAAGAAATGCAGATTAGATTTGGTTATATGTGAATCGAGATAGTTGATGTATAAGGAAAAAAGATGCCTTAGGGTTCGGTAGGGAGTAGGGAAAAGCAGGAGGAGACAAGGGGAAGGCTGGACCCCATTGGAGACTCAAGAACTGCTTGGTCACCTTGTTTCAGAGGTAGAATGTGAAGCACGGCTGAAGGGGTGGCGCTCCGAAGATCCATAGGAGCACCTGCACTGTACCCTGTGAGGCGTCATGACAAACAGAGATCCTAAGAACAGCTGCTGCTGAAAGGACCTGGTTGAGATGTCTATAATTAGCTGAGCCGTAAAGGACTGAATGAAATTTTTTTTACAGGAGGCCCTGATAGCACAGAAAAATCTGAACCCTAAAAACGAAGGGTTCACACATATCCAGGGAAAGGAACTATGCCAGGAGTCCTTGTCATCCTCAGAAGGGATGATGTCGGTCAGACTCATTGTTCTTAAAAACCTCTGTGGAGGGATGGGCATAGGGATGCTCCAAAGACAATACCCTGCAAAGAGGACGAGGTGCCAGAGAATGCATCGGGCCGGTACCAGAACACTGCTAAGATGGTGCTGCTCTGGAGGTAGAGATATCACTGGAAAACAGAGCCAACATGGAAAGTCAGACACAGTGACATATTAACAGAGCGCCGGGATCAGAAAATGGTGCCAGGCCCCGCACCACACAGCAAAAATGGGATCCAAAGCAGCAGATATGGCGCTGGACAGAACCTCGGATCCAGACCTGTGCCGAAGGTTAGCACTGCAAGGAGTGGCACCAGGAGGAGGAAAGCATCCAGGAAACCCTTGCGCTTATGAGGTACTGATGGCGCCATCAGGGACGGCACTGGAGAGAACAGAATGCAGCTGCTAGGAGACTCCAGGTACCAAGAACTCTGGGTGCTGATCTGGTGATGAAGCAGAGCCGACCCGGCTCCAGACCAGCATCAGAGCTGGCACCAACGCAGGATGAGGAGAGAGAGAGAGAGAGAGACAGTCTGGCACCAGGAGGTGCCAACAAGGATCAAACAGGAGCCAAGACCAGTTCTGTAAATGGTGACAGGCCAGGGCTGGGACTGTGACCCCAGCATTGATGCTAGCGCCAGACCAAGCACCTATGACCCTATCAACACAGAGGCGACTAGAATGGTACCCAGCTGGTCCTACTGAGAGACATAAGGTAGAGGTTTGTCCAGTGGGACAGGAGTCGGTGGCACGGTCACCGGCAACAGCAGAAGGTCGGTACCAAAAGCTCTACCTGGTTCAGGGGGTCTCATCTGTGAGTCAGAGACACCAGCCTACAAGTGCCAGGAACTGGACCCACAAACTGTGGCACCCAATCTGATGCTGCACCCACTGCTCCAAAGAGCTGCACAGAGAAGACTGATCACTGGGGATCCCACTAGGGACAGAAGGGGACTCCAGACCCAAAGCTTCAGCATCCCAGCACCAAAGGCCCACCACGACGCAGACAACACCGAAAGGCCTTGGCCCCAGAAAATGGAGGGTGTCATGGCAGACTTCCCAGAGGCAACTTTGAGTGGTACTGCTTATCCCCCCACCCCCCAAGGGAAGGGGGACAAACTAGAGGCCAAGCTGAGCTAAGAACCCAATCAGAATCGGGAACTGGCTCGCTCTTTTGTGCTTCAGAGGACTGCCCTTCCCCTGAGCACAGGACCACCGATGGTCAGAACCCTTCCCTCATGAGAAAGTGGACTGGACACAGCCCCTACTGCTGAAGCAGCTTGCCAACCACAGCACCAGGCAAAGCACGGTGCCAGGTCAAACACAGCACTGACTCAATGTGGCACCGGGACAAACATGGCACCAAGTCAACATGGTGCCAGGACAAACATGGTGCTGACTCAACACGGCGCTGTCCCAAACACAGGGCCAGTACGACATAGCACCTGGCCAATCATGGTGCTTGGAAGGCTCCCTACCATAATCCTGTACAGACTTCCTTCCGAGGCTCAGAAGGGCTGAGAGAAAACTCACAAATTGTTTCATAAAATCACTAATTTGATACAAAAATAATAAACTTGAACTTTAAACAACTAAAAACTTAAATGAACTGAAGCAGCTGTCGTATAGATGTGAAGTTCTTATTCCCAAAAGTCGAATGACATTGTCAGTAAAGTGCACTCGATGGTGGGATTAAAGGAACTGAGGCAGTTAAGGGCTGGTGCTGTGAGCTACACTTGTGGCGTCACGCATGCGCATGACTTGCCTCTGCGCCAGCTTTCTGAAAAGTTCTCGCTTCCCACAGGATCCTAGCGCCTCCAGCACAGACCCATTAGTGTGAATACATGGTAAAGATACATTCCTGGGAGATCACTAGAGACCACCAAGCACAATTGCATTTTTGGGGCAGTCAACAAAATTGGGAATACTTGTTGGCTAGCCAGGACATCGGGACAGGGTTCTGAAATCAGGAAATCCTGAAACAATCTGGACAGTTGAGAGGTATAGAATTGTCTGATTCGGGGAATCTGAAACAGCGTTGTGAACTGGAAGTGAGTGCAGAGCTAGAAAATAGTGCACGGTGGGGGGGGTGAACAACACTGTGGTGAATGGCCAAGACCACATGTGCTTTGATTCCACTGTGCAAGGACACTGTCTAGGTATCCAGCCACGTGCTCCCACAGCAACTTCTCTCTCTCTCTTATGTCACAGCTATATGTCAGCATGGCTCTGCCCATGCAGCCATAAAAATGAAGCCTTGTTCAACTGTTTGTAAACATGTTAAATATGCTTTATTTAGATGATGTATGCTGTTCCTATTAAAAAATACTTAATGTTCAGTGTCTTTATTTAAAAATTCAGTAATGGCCGGCCCAGTGGCGTGGAGGGTTGAGGCGCGGGACACCACACTTCGAACCACACCAGTGACCCGGGGTCGGGAGCGACCTCGGGTGCTGGAGGGTTGGCTTGGGGGGAAGGAGGATCGAGTGTCCCAGGGACTGCTGTCTTCCTCCGGGGAGGGTGGGAAGGGACTAACATGTACGAACTGGCTCCTGGTGGAGGCTGGGGGGCGGTGCATGCCGAGGTTAGCTGTGGGGTCCCGCGTGGGCCAACGTCAGATGTGCCATGCATGGCAGCATCCTTGGTGTCATTGCCTGCCCGCGCCATGGGGGGGGGGCATGTACAGAAAAAGCTTCCACGTGCACAGTGAAGGCAGATCTGGCGACGTCACATCAGATGTACCCAAGTCAGCTCCCCTGATGACCACTCCCTGGCCTTCCACAATGTGCGGGGTAAGTACCCACAGCAATGTGGCCAGGGTGGGCAGACACAGGGGTAAGAGAGCTCTGGCTGGGGCAGGGAGACAGCTGGATTGGGGGGGGACCACAGGTACAACCCCCCAGAGTCGAGAAGAATAAACAAATACAGTAAAAAATAAATTCAGCAATGAATATTTGTTTCATGGTTTTAGCAGCTAATATTTCCAGCCGTTTTTCACAGTTATACAATCATGCAAAGTCAGTTGTTTCTTTGTTCTCTCAATGTAATGCTGAATTCACTGCATCATGTCACAAACCTCCATGGTTGAAGGCGGTGTTATTTCCCAGTTTTCTTCTTTTATGGTGCTGACAGCCTTCAAAACCACTGAGCAAGTTTCCCTGTCTGATAGTGTTCCTGATGCTGGCTTAGCTGCATCTGTCTTGGCATAATTTAGGACTTTGTCATGACCCATTCTTGCTGGTGGCTCAAAGGGGGGTGCTTTGACAATTTCATGTCCTGTTTCTGTGCTAACCCCACTTTCTGAAAAGAATACCAGGCGCAGTTACATCCATACCTCTCAACCTCCTGCCTCATAAATCAGGGACAAGGCTTAAAAAAATCAGGGACACTTTTTCAAAATTGGAGATATATACTCAAGAAGCTGGTAGAATAAAGGGCTTAGTGTAAAATGCATTTTCAAAGGAAGAAAAAGTCTGTAACTTTAATGTTTGCCATTATTTCGTGCTTATAACCCCCGCTATTTGGTCATGGAAACACAATTTTTAGGAGGGACAGAGTAAAATTTTGAGGCAAAATCAGGGACAGTTGAGAGGTATGGTTACATCCACGGCCCCAGTCTTCCAGTGGCGATTTTATTTTGTTATATCTGACCAACGCTGGAAAAATCTCAGATTCCCAAAGAGAGAACTCTGTGGGTAATCTAATCCATACTTACAACTGACATCAGGTAAACAGTGAGAGACTGCTCAGCCAGAGGGCTGTTTAGGTCATTAAATACTAATTAACTCCTACCGAGCAGGTGTGAATAGGTGTGAAGATCTACTCAGGAGCTGTAAGGTTCAGAAAAAATGTGCATACAACTGAAACAAAACGGTTGCATTTACATCAGGAGATTTAACACTGCAGGTATAGGAGAAGGACTGGGAAAATGGATTTGTGTGCATACATCCAAAATGTGCACACATCCAAATGGCATACAAGTGGAATTGACTGTACATCAAATTGTTAACTTCACAAGAAATAAAATTCAGTTCACATTTCAAAATAACCAGAAGGGTTTTTTGATAAAACCAGTAAGTACAGTACAAATCTCTTTATCAGTTCATATTGTCAAGATCTCTTTGCTGGAACACTTGTACTAAACAGCTTTTGTGCTCATGAGGGACGATAAGTAGAGGAAATAATTAATTCAAGATTCAGACAATTCATTTTCACATTGCATTCTGCAAATAAGGTACTACACTCCACTTGAACGTATGAAAGGGTTTCAGACTGCTATCAGCTGAATCAAAATAGGTGTTGCATTCTACACTATTACGTTCCAATCTAAGGGCCTGATTAACAGAAGTCCACAAAGGACTTTTGCAACCGTGTAGGAATACATACAGTAGCAGTGTCAGTGGCTCAGCAGGTTGCACACTTGCCTCTGAGACTGGAAGATCAGAAGACTGTGGGTTCTATCCCCACACCAGGCACTTGGGTTAAATCCCAGTACTGACACTGTGGTGCAGCATGAGAGGGGTGCTGCACTCCTAAGGTGCCGTCTTTTGGATGAGACGTTAAACTGAGGACCCATCTGCATGTTCTGTTGGTAGTTCAGGTGGATGTTAAAGATTCCATGGCACTTCTCAAAAAGAGTAGGGGAATTTTCCCAGTATCCTGGCCAAATTTCCGCATTCACTAAAAATACCACTAATAGCTTAATCTGGTTCAATGTCAGTTGGCATCCATCTGTATCCCCCTTCTCCAGGAGAAGCCTGAAAATAGGCAGAATTGTCTAGTCCTCCTTTCTGAGTCAACAAACAATAAATATATGTATGTAAACTGAGTGCACAGAGATTCTGCTATGCACACGTGAAGACCTCCATCCATCCACAGTCACAGTGCACCTCCACAGTGGCCTGAGCATGTCTAAGGGTGGGACTGAGAACATGGACACAGTTCTGTGTAACAAAAAATAATCTGTACTGTAGATGTGGGGCAGAGGGCTGCAGTGATATGCTATGAAGGGGGCAGCAGTAACACCTGCGCATCTGCCATGTAACCGTCCCCATCGTGCTCACTGGAACGTCCTGGGGCACGATTTTGCCAGTGACGGCTGCCCCAGCCCTCTTCACTGGTAAGAAGGGCTAGGGGCTATATTCTGAGTTGTTTTAGCTTTCTAAAATTAAATTATTTTCTTTAAAGGATCTTGCAGTTCTTATAGGACTGCCATATCCCACAATACCCTTCTCCAAGTTTAGCAGGACATTTTGTTTTGTTTAATAAGTCTTTGTTTTTGGCTTGAATATTATTTTATGCCCTTAGCGTTGTAGTATTTTAGGCTACTGTATTTTGTAAATATGTATTACGTGTTTAACTGTAATCATACATAATATGTAACCTTATAACAAATTCATAGGTAGGACAAGTCTGTAAATGGAGCTCTCCAAGTCCTAACTGTTAAATCCTGTCAAAGATTTTTACTACTACTCGAGCTCCGGGCATCAAAATGCCCAGGGTCCAGCCACGCTCTGTCCCTGACCTGCCCCTCGGTGCTTCCATGTTCTGGTCTGTGCCCACAGTAGTGGGCGGGGGCGGGGCCCTGAAGACAGTGGATACCGCCACTAATATGGGGATCCATTGGAGTGGGGGTCCATGCCTGGATAGGCACCTTTGGTACATTTCTGAGTGAGCTTTGTGGGCCAGGCCCTAACTGAATGTACTGCTTTTCTGAAGTGCAGTTCAATGATTACATCAAAGCACAGAAAATAAATATGTTCTAATATGCACAAAGTCAATTCACACCACTCTACTAAGGCCTGTGAGTTTAAAAGAAACAGATGCAGGCCCAGATACTTTTCACACAGTTTTAATGAAGCAAATGGTACTTGAGAGGAAAAGTGAGGTCAAGTAATGTCAGGCTTTCAGTTTTCACTCTTCTTTTACCTGGCAACAAAGCAATTATCAAAGCTTGACCATCAAACCGCAATTTTCAACTTGTGCAATAAACAGTCCTCTCCAGAAACAGTGAGCTGTTTTTGTGCCGGTACCCCTATCCTTGGACCTGCTCTGCCCACTACCCCATGCTCCAGGCTTGCCCCTGGGCGGTGCTGCCAGGCTCCCCAACCGGACACTGTTGGCAAGCCCGGCATACCCCGGTTGGGGCCATGGGACCGGACACCTCGTGGACGCCGGAGGCAGTGGCAGAGCGGTCGTAATGCTGGGGTCAGTTGTTTTTGCTAGCTGCTTTGCTCCCCTTGGAGGTGGAGACGTGCAATGACATCCAGCATCAGTCCTGCCCCTCCAAACGCAACGGCGCCGGTTGCAGCTGTACCCCAACCTCCACCAGGGGTCCATAAAGCATCGGACACTCCCCCCCCCCCAAGAGAAGGACAGCAGTCCCTGGGATGCTCGATCCTTCTTCCCCAGCTGGCCCTCTGACTCCCAGGTCCATTCCCAGACCCGAGTCATCAGCATCGCAAGTGGAAATCCAACCGCTGTGCTAGTGGGCCAGCCCAGTGAGCTCTGTTTTAATAATCAGTTATGTCTGGTGTCAGGCAAATGTAGAGTTTAATGAGTTATAAAACATTAGTGCAACCCCAGTGGTGGAGTCCCTCTGCATGGTCATGCATTAAATTCCCTTTTTAATGCATGGTTCCATGGAGGCACTTGGGGCAAGGGCTGTCAGCTCTTGTTGCTCACTTGAGAAAGTCAAGGGAGAGTGGCAGCTATTAAAGAATGTGGGGAACCAAAACAGGCCAGATGTCAAAATAGTGTGTAAATCTGCATCATCTGTGGAGGCATAAAGCAGAACTACGTCCGTGATTTACTGTTGTCAGCTGTGGCTCTCCCCCCAATGCAAAAATACGAACATACGAAATTTGCCAGCAGAAAAAGGCACACGGTCTACCAAGTCTGCTCGGTTGTGCAGCTAGCAGCCCTTATTTTGCAGCTGCCCCTGCCCCTCACTCTGTCCCATCCCCTCTTCAAGCTCCTCACTCTTCTACTGGATGCCATACAATGAAGTGCAGTGTGCCTGCGGAGCGAGCTGCTGTGTAATGCCACCCACCCACCTCTCTGTATGTCTGCCTCTTTGCCATCATTGTGCCTGGTGTGTTTGGTGGTGTGACAATGTATCCCAAGAAAACCACACCAAACGTACATATACCAATGCAATGTGCCCTGAGAGAAGCAGACATCGCATGCTCCTCCTGCAGTATCCTCTGTGCCGTCCCGAGTCAGCACACGGTAGCAGTAGCTCAGACCGCCGCCCCACCACAACCTAACCATGAGCCACTCTAGGAGAGAGACAGAGATAGAGAGACACAGAACACAAGACTGCGAATGGCATCCTGCAGTGTTGTTTGTCTGCCCTCTCTGCGGTGAGTCCGGGTGTCCCCTGCTATGGTGGTAGGGACAGGGCAGGAGACTGAGACACAGTAGTCCCATACAAAAGTCCTTGTACAACAGTGGTACAGTGAGAGAGGTGTCCCTACTGTACAGGACATCAGCATCATCGCGCTGTGTGGAGAAGAAGTGAGACAGCCAGAAGTGGAGCACGATCTGGCATCGTCTTTCCCCACCCCCACTGACGAGCAAGACGTTGTGCACGTTAAATAGGTGTTGCAGCATCCGTGTCAGTGTGTGGTGGGTGGGCCAACCGCAACACTGATCCCTGTCGACGTTCCCGCTACTGTCCCCAAATGTGCTGCTTCAGTCACCGAACAACGGACCCGATCTGTCAACTGAGCCACAAGGGGTGTCTGTCTCTCCCCACGCTGATGTCCGCGAGCGAGAGAGGCAGAGATAGTACAGAACAAGTATGCTGTCTCTCTTTCTGTGTCGCTGTGCAGTGGGTGTAAATGCATTGCTTAGTTTTCCGGTGCCTATATAGTGGCAACTGCCATTGATGTTCACTCTGATGTCTATTTGCAGGCATGCTGGGGAGGGAGAAAGAGATAGAGAGTAAGAGAGCAAGAGAGGGGCATTTACATTTTGTTGGATGGGGCAGCAAAGTAATGGGTGCAGTAAGTGTAGCAGGGCATATTCTGCACAAAAAATGTCACAGATCCTGTCAATACTGTATTTGTGACATTTGTATGTGCATAGCAGAACTGAGATATGCAATCTTTGTTAGGGACTGTTTTGCAAGGTAGCAAGTTACAGTACCTTTTTTTGCTATTTAAACAGGGGAAAAAGCAGTTTCTGTTGTTTTTTTCACTTGTTTTAACATAACCCATGTTATAAGTACAATAACCCACTCCAGGGTGTGAGTTTATTGGCATTTAATGCACACTTGGGGTGATGTGAGGACACTCGGCCTGCGGCCTTGTGCCTCACAATGCACCCAAGGCATGCATTAAAGGGACACTGTAAACCCCCTTGGGCCTCAAAGTGTTCCTAATTTAAAAAACACATTTTATGATTGCTCATATTCTGTAAAGACTGCTGATGAAGCTGGTTGTTTGATTCTGATCCTAATTTTCTTTTCAAAAGTGAAAACAGACTGCCCAACCTACTGGTGTTACCACACCAAAACATGTTTGTTTACATTCCTTGATCAACTTCAACTGCATATTTCCTGGACTTGGACCCCCCCACACACACACACACAGTCTAACTACTCATGATGTAGTGAGAGGAGAGGAGAGGAGACTATTACATCATGAGTGGCTGCACTGTTTAGGGGTGTTTGAAGTGCTCAGAAGGTATGCAGTAAGAGCTGATCAAGGATTTGAAACAAAACAAGGTTGGGTATATTACACCATTACCATGCATTTCGGTTCTACTAAGAAAGGAAGCAAATAAAACAAATAGCAATTTAAATGAGTTTAGAGAAGGTAAGCATTCATAAAACATGGGCATCATCTAGAAATAACAAGATGCAAAATAGATTGAAAGTGTCCCTTTAAATGCCTATGAACCCACACCCCGTCATGGGTTATTGCTAATACAATGACTCAAAAAATACTGGTTCCTGATTGGCTGGCTGACACGATTTACATGTTGTAAACCGTGCTATCACCCAACAGGAAGAAGTGCCAGCCACCAGTTTGCCGCATCAGAACCCCCCCCCCCCCAAACTCTGAAATAAAACTCTGAGCCCTCCAAAAAACAAAGGAAAAACCAGTGTGTTGACTCGCCAGTAAACACCAGTCTCTCAAACAACTCCAGCTAGTACTGTCCTACAACAGTCCACCATCCCCATACAACTGAATACATTTTTAGAAATAACAGGAATCTTTAACAAGATAAAGTATCTCTAAATAGCTTGGCAGAAGACACCAGGAGAAAGGACTGCTGTGTGACTGGACTTCTCTACTGGGACTATATTGCCCTCCTTCCCTCCACCCAAAGCTAGTTCTACTTTTATAGGCACAGGATTTGACTGACAACAGGAACTTCCTGTTTGGGAGCAGGAAGTGAGTGATCACAGAGCCACCAAAGACCCACCATCCTAGAAGGGCAAGAGTAGCTCTCCGGCCCCCTCTAGCTGCTGGAGGTCTGCCCCTGAGCAAGTAAGGGGGTCTACTGAGAAATACAGGATATTCTTGTCTCAGAACAGGACAATCAGGAGCTTAAAGAGCACACAGGCAGAAAGTAAGGAGAGAGAGAGAAAAAAAAAAGAGGAAAGAGTAAGTATTGCAAACAATTAAGGGGTCAGAAATAAGACATGATTGGAGTGGTGCAGTGCAGTGGCTGTGGAGCAGCAGTCTTCCGGGAGACGTTCTGGAGGATGCGGTGTTGTCCCATCTGCAGGCACCTCTCTGGGCTGAGGGAGGAGGTTGCTCATCTCCAGGCTGAGTTGGCCAGGATTTGTGGGACCTCCTCTTCCATCCAGGGACCACCAGTGCCACTGCCGTTGCCTCAGAGGTTGCCAAGAAAGAGGAGCGTTTGGACCACAGTGGGCTCAGGGAGGGTGAGGGTAGTGGAACAGAGGCGCATCCCTCCAGTTGTACCTCTCCACAATTCCTATGCCATTCTGGCAAAGTGTGGTTCCTCTATGGAGGCACCCGCAGTGGAGACCAAGGAGGATGCTGGGAACCTCCACAAAGGAGACCCACAGGAGGGTGGCAGGGGACACCGCAGGGGAAGGAAACAACTCCTGGTGGGGAACTCCATTGTTAAGAAGGTAGAACTTGGGGAGGAAGGGGAGAGGGAGGTAAGGTGCCTGCCTGGCACCATGGCTTGGAGGGACAGGGAGCGAATCCTCAGGATTGCCAGAGCAGCTGCACAGGGGAGGGAGCTGGATGTCATTGTCCACCTAGGGACAAATGACCTGGCTAAGAAAGGGATTAGAGAAGTGCAGGAAGAGTTTGTGGAATTGGGAGGGCCTTAGTCAAGTAGCACGACGGTAACCTTCTCGGAGGTGCTGCCCATCTATGGCATAGGAGAGGCTAGGTGTTCCGCACCATGGGATTCAATCAGTGGTTGAAAAACTGGTGTGGAGCTCAGGAGTTGGCTCCATTTGGGACTGGGGTCCACCTGAGTGATGCAAGCCTATACTGGCATGATGGGCTGCATCTGTCCGGGAGGAACCAGGATCCTAGGTGATAGGTTTAAATGCTTCATTGGCAAGCATTTAAACTAGCCAAGGGGAGGCACTGGAAAGGAGCAGGAAATCCTAGCCCTCCAAAAATCACGTATTATGCGGCAAACACCAACATAGAGGTGTCGATAGGGAGAAGGGCAGGGTAAATGGAGAAAGTGACAAAGGCAAGAAGGACAGGGATGGGGCAAAGGGAGTAAGGCCATCAGGAAATGGAGGGTAATGAGTACCAATGTCAGAGTCTGGGCAACAAGCTCCCTGAGCTGGTGGCCTTGATGGAAGAGGGATGCCTGGATATCGTAGCAGTCACAGAAACATGGTACACGAGAACCATGACTGGGATGTTAACATACCAGGGTACATAACCTACAGGAGAGACAGGCAGGGGAGAAGAGGGGAGGAGTAGCTCTCATGTAAAGGAAGGGATAAAAGCAACTGAACAAAAGAGTAAACAGGGAGGAGAGGAGGCACTGTGGGTCACCTGGAGACTGGAAAGGGCACCACAATCCGCACAGGGTTAGTGTACAGACCCCCATGTCAGGGGAGGGAATGGACAAGGATATGATAGAAGGCATTCTTAGAATGGCAGAGAAAGGGGAGATACTGTTGATGGGAGACCTGAATATGCCAGATGTTAACTGGAGCACATTTGCTGCAGCCACATCCAAGAGCAGGACCATTCTTGATGCCCTACAGGTGGCAGGCCTCAGACAGCTACTTTCAGAACCCACTCATGAGGGAGCAATCTTAGACCTCATACTCTCAAATAGGGGCAGTGAGAGGATCTCAGATCTAGAAGTGGGTTGCCATCTGGGAACAAGTGACCATCAAACAGTGTGGTTCACGTTAAACTCAGCTACAGAGTCAAGCCATACAAAAGTGAGGGTACTGGACTTTAGGAGGGCTGACTTTGGCAAGACGGGAGAGTGCCTCAGAAAAGCACTAGCAAACATGCTAGAAGGAGGTGTGGAGCAACAATGGGGAATCATCAAAACCGCCATCACAGAGGCAACAAGCCTTTGTGTGAAGCAAATAAACAAATCAAAACGAAAGAAAAACCACTATGGTTCTCAAAAGAGGTGGCTGTGAAAGTCAGGAAGAAAAGATAGCATTCGGAAGTATAAGGAAACACAGAAGGAGCAGGACAGAGAGCTGTACCAGTTAAGGCAGAAGAAAGCAGGAGGAAGTCAGAATAGCAAAGGCCCAAACTGAGGAAAAGATAGCCAACTCAGTTAAGAAGGGGATAAAACCTTTATAGGTACATCAGCAAGCGTGAAAGACAAAGGGAGGGATAGTGAGGCTGAATAGAATGAACAGTGGGTGGGCAGAGGGGGACAGTGAAAAAGCAGGGATACTGAATGAATATTTCTGCTCAGTATTCACAAAAGAGGAGGGGGAAGTGCCTAATCCAATTAACAGAAGCACTCTTGATAGGGGGGTCGATGTCAGTCCTTTCACAGAAGAAAGGGTTCTGCAAGAATTCCTAAAACTGAAGGTGGACAAAGTAATGGGTCCTGATGGAATTCACCCCAGAATTATAAAAGAATTAATGAAGAAACTAGTGAAACCACTGGCTACTCTTTTTAATAAATCATGGGAGGATGGTGTGATACCCAAGGACTGGAGGAAGGCGGATGTGATTCCCCTTCACAAAAGTGGGACCAAGACAGAGGCAGAAAACTACAGACCTGTCAGTCTGACCTCTGTGGTAGGGAAAGTGATGGAGTCACTTCTGAAGGAAAGAATAGTTGAGTACCTAGAGGCCAGTGGGGCACAGGACCCAAGGCAGCATGGGTTCACAGCGGGAAGGTCATGTCAGACAAATCTAATAGATTTCTTTGACTGGGTGACCAAAGTAGTAGACCAGGGAGGGGCTGTGGACATGGCCTACCTAGACTTTAGCAAGGCATTTGACACAGTCCCACACAAAAGATTAATAGTCAAATTAACCAGCCTGGGAGTGGGTCCTGGGGTGGTAGCCTGGGTAAAACATTGGCTGCACAACAGGACACAGAAGGTAATTGTAAATGGAGTCCACTCTGAAGAAAGAGGCGTTACTAGTGGGGTACCGCAGGGTTCAGTATTGGGTCCAGTCCTTTTTAATGTCTTCATCAGTGGCGTTGCAGAGGGACTGGGAGGAAAAATATGCCTTTTTGCAGATGACACAAAGATCTGCAACAGGGTTGATACACAAGGAGGCGTGGAAAGGATGAAAAGGGACTTGGCAAGATTGGAGGAATGGTTAGAAGTATGGCAGCTAGGATTCAATGCAAAGAAGTGCAAAATAATGCACCTGGGAAACAAGAACCCAGGGGAAGAATACACAATGGGTGGGGAGGTAGTAACAAAACGAAAAAGGAAAGGGACCTGGGGGTAATCATATCAGATGACCTTAAGGTTAGCAAGCAATGTGAGAAGGCAGAAGGGAGGGCTGGGGGTATACTGGGATGTATAGGGAGAGGCATCAGCAGCAGAAAACAGGAAGTTGTTATCCTCTGTACAGACAGTTGGTGAGACCCCATCTGGAGTACTGCGTCCAGTTCTGGAGACCCCATCTCCGCAAGGACACAGACAGGATAGAGGCAGTCCAGAGGAGGGCAACTAAAATGGTGCAGGGTCTGCAAGAGAAGCCGTATGAGGAGAGACTAAAGGAGCTTAATATGTATACCCTTGAGGAAAGAAGGGGGGACATAATAGAAACTTTTAAGTACCTCAGTGGAATCAACAAAGTCCAAGAGGGTAGCATCTTCAGAAAAAGAGACGGCAAGAACAAGGGGACACAATTTAAAGATAGAAGGGGGCGGTTCAGGGCAATGTGAGGAAGTATTACTCACAGAGAGGTAGTGGATGCATGGAACAGCCTTTCTGAGGAGGTTGTGGGGTCTAAAACTGTGGGAGAATTCAAGAATGCATGGGACAGAAATGAGGTAATTCTTGTGGGGGGTAGAAAGAAATAGGCTGTTGGTTAACTAGGATCTGCGGCCTATCCTGTAGGTAGGGAAATGGGCAGACTAGATGGGCAAAGCGGTCCTTATCTGCCGTCAAAGTCTATGTTTCTATGTAAATAAAAAATGATGGCTTCAAGCTTTAGAAATTACTGCCAGAAAGCAGAGCCATTACAGTAGCCATGTGCGTATGCATATCCCCAGATATGCATATGCAGAAGCACATGGCCACTGTATCGACTCTGCTTTTCATTTAAAAACACTTCCCATAGTTCAGCATTTCTGACAGTTTAAAAAAATACCATTAGCTGAACGGGGATGGAACGAAGATTTCAGGAGCCGGCTGCTGTCTCTCTGCCCTAGGTAACATCAAGCAGCAGAAGCAGTGCCAGAGACGGGCCACAACACCACCACCAGGGAAAGCAAGGACAGAACCTTAGGAACTTTCCCTAGTAACATGGAACAACTTTTTTGGCGGAGCAATAAAATCAACAAAAATATTCTAAAACAAAAAAGAGTTTTTGTTTCCTTTTTTTTTTTTATGACACAGAAAAGGGGACATTGTATAATCACAATATGCCACTTGATGGTGTGGGTAATGGCAGGATTTATCCATGTCTGGTGTGTTTTGCTAACTTGGCCTTCGGCCTTGTGACCAAACAACACACCAGGCGTGGGTAAATCCTGCCATCACCCACACCCTCTCGTGGTATATTGTTTAACCACCTGGAGTGCTTTTTGAAGTCCGAGTTTTCCATTGCTCAACCTTAATACAAAATGGCCGCTGAGGTATAACTGAGTTAACTTGACAATCAAGCCGCGATTTTCACCTTGTGTAATAAACAGTCCTCTCCAGAAACAGTAAGCTGTGTTTTAATGCTCAGTTATGTCTGGTGTCAGGCAAATGTAGTTTAAGCAAGCAATAACACACGATGAGGTGTGAGTTATCGCCTGATAAGAGCACACCCAGGGGTGCCTTATGCCACTGAGTGTGCTCTTATCAGGTGATAACCCACACCTCAGAGTGTGTTATTGTGCTTATAAAATGGGCTCATAGGTAATTTTTTTTTTTTTTAAAGAAAAGAACAAAATAAAGTTAGAAATATTAAAATTGAGGTTTTAATAGTTCAAATAGTAAAAAAAAAACAGTCACTCTTTTAAATTAAGTGTTTATTGTCAACAGAGGTCATCCTATGTAATCCTGATGTAAAAGAAAAGTACCATAGTGTATGTTAGCACCTCCCCTCTCCTCTACTAGCGCTATGCATTTAATGTTGTCTTTGTTTTCTTTTTTCACATTTCTTAGTCTATTCATGCATCTGACAGACTGACGACTCCATTTTACTTGTGGGGAGCATTTTCCGACTTGGTGTTGCTCTGTTTAGCGATCTCCCCGATCAATAAATTATAAAAAATTTTCAATCTTTGTGTTGTTTCTTTTCTTTCACTTCGGCTGTTTTGTGTTGTTTTTGATTGCTGCTACAGCCACTCCCACTTCCATGACAGCGAGAGTGTCCCTTTGCGGCCACCGTATGAAGTTGTTTCCTTTTTTTGCGGTTTTGAGACCGTAAGTAGGGAGCGGTAGCGAGCGGTGCTGTTGGGGATTATGCTTGTTTTTTATTTAGATAATTAATTTTGGGTCTGCTGTTTCATGGAGGGTGGTGGGTTCATGCAGAGAAAGATGTAATGGAGAAGTGGCTCTGTGAATAGGTTTGGTCAGAGATCGCGCTCAAGTTTCTGCCTGAAACTGCAGGTTAGTTTCTTTTTTTAGTGTTTTATGGCAGTAGAGTCATCTGTGGAGAAAATGCAGACTTAGTGCTTAGTGCTGGGACCAGTGTTGTTTGGGATATTCATTGCAGACACATCACTGGACATCAAGAGCAAGATCAGTCTGTTTGCTGATGATACCAAGGCAGGAGCGTTGGTGGATGACCTAGGGGGATGGCTGGGGTTGCAGGATGATCTGGCAAAGCTTGAACCTGGTCAGACACCTGGCAACTGGGGTTTAATGCCAAAAAGTGCAAGGTGCTGCATTTTGGGATGAAGAACCCAAGGAGGAGTTACCAGCTGGGGGGAGTGCAGCTAGCCCAGACAGAGGAGGAGAAGGAACTGGGGGTGCTCATTACAGGGTCAATGAACAACCTGGCACAATGTAGGAATGCAGCTGCAAAGGCCAACAAAATGCTGGGTTGTATTGCAAGGGGTATATCCTCAAGGAAGTGATTCTGCCACTGTATAGGTCATTAGTTAGACCACACCTGGAGTACTGCGTGCAGTACTGGCGCCCATATCTGAAGAGGGACATTAAGTTACTGGAGGGGGTGCAGCGCAGGGCGACAAAGATGATCAAGGGGCTGGGAGACTTATCATACGAGAGGAGGCTGAGGGAGTTGAACATGTACTCACTGAAGGAGAGGAGGGATGGGGGGGCATAACTGAAACCTTTAAGTACATGAAAGGAATAAAAAAAGACAGGTACACACGGGCTGTTCAAAGTAAGGGAGGGGAGGGACACCAGGGGCCATGATATGAGACTGGAGGGAGGAAGGTTCAGGAGGGAGATGAGGAGACACTTTTTTACAGAGAGGGTGGTGGCTGGGTGGAATGTTTAACTGCAGAAGTGGTATCCAGTAGAACAGTGGACTGCTTCAAAAGGGGATGGGACAGGACAAGGGGGGGGTCAATGAAGGGGAAGGGTGGAAGGGAGGGGCAGCTGCAGAATAAGGGGTGCTAGCTGCACCTTCGAGCAGACTTGACAGACCTCTAGGCCTCTATCTGTTGGCAAATTTTGTATGTTCGTAGTGTGTCTCTGTGTAAAGTGTTTGTTTTTTTTGTTTGTTTTTAACATCGGGCAATTGAGGTATCGTACAGTTTTGTGTCAGTCCCACCACTTTCCCACTGTAGCTGCTGTGTTGCTGCCGGTTGTTAGCTAACGAGTTGTAGTGGGGCAGCAGTGGCATGGACTGATTTCTGTGTGTACAGTGTCTTGGTGGTTGGCACAAATAGAGCCCACTGTAACATTATCGTCTGATAAGGCCACGGCTGGAAAGGGCTTCCTGCCAATCAGCTTTCAGGATTGCTTTTGCCCATTTTATAATGGGTTATAAAATGTTAGTGTTCTGTAGGCCTATAGCAGCAGGAGACTACTAAATGGTCTCTCATAACAGAACATCATTAGGTGATGCTAGTGTCACAGCAAGGTAATAGTGGAAATTAAAACAATTCACTAGGTGGGGGCACCACCTTTGATGAAAAAATAATTTATTGGGGGTATGTATCTAGTGTATTCAACTCCAGAAGTGCCTGCACTTCAATTACTGTTTGGCACTTATTGTAAAGCACTCTGAAATGCCTGCATATAAGGTACTACAGTATATAAATGCAATTGTAAAATACCTCTCAACTGTCCCTGATTTTCAGGGACGTCCCTGATTTTTGCCTTAAACTTTTACTCTGTCCCTCCTAAAAATTGTGTTTCCATGACCGTACAGTGGGGCTTGTAAGCACAAAATAATGTCAAACATTCGGAAAAAATGTAATTTTCCTAAGTTTTATTAACTGACTAAATTATGGCATTATTTGCCAACCTGTCAATATGTGATTGGCTTACATGACAGAACTTGTGATTGGCTCTCAAGTCATATTATAATGAAGCCTCTTTTTGCCCGCAATCACATACCTTTAGTACCCACAATGACTAGTCATTTTGTTCTCTCAG
This sequence comes from Neoceratodus forsteri, assembly GCA_016271365.2. Lineage (NCBI taxonomy): Eukaryota > Metazoa > Chordata > Ceratodontiformes > Ceratodontidae > Neoceratodus > Neoceratodus forsteri. The sequence goes on from CM057449.1 coordinate 1,307,708,470, forward strand.
AGAGGTCCAAGAAGAAACTGGTTGATGACCAGAACTACATATATACCTTTCATAAGAAAGGTCAGCAGGATATGGTGATATGGCAGTGTGAATTAGCAGTCAAAAGGCAGAAGCTATGCAATGCCCACATTCACACACTGTCTTGTGACAATCCAACAATAACGCATTGTTTCTCCCAACATACTCATGCACCCGATCCGACTGCAGTTGACAAACACGAAGCGGTGAGTACTGGAAAAGAACAGGCTACCACAACTCAGGAAAAAACAATTCAAGTGTTGCTACAGTACATGCAAAGGAAAATGTTTCACTTGCATTACAGGGAAAAATAATAGACAAAAATCTAAAACACACTATTCAAAGGGGAGAGTACATGGGGCACCTCCTAATCCGAAGGACTTATGTGACTTGCAGATTACGAATGTGTACACTACCTACAAGTCTGACTCTGGTGGTGAAGCTGTTCAGTTTTTATTACATGATAGCGGCCCTGGGAACAACAGAATATTGATTTTTGGTACGGATAATACCCTTAAGTTCCTAGAGAGGTGTAAATTCTGGCATGCTGATGGAACCTTAGTGTGGCAGCACCTTTATTCAAACAGCTATACATTATAATGGGGGGACAGATTTGGCAATGTCCAACCCACTATTTATGCTTTATTACCTGTAAAAAGCAGGGAATGCTATGAGCGAATGTTAACAGTTCTTAAGGAACTAAATCCAAACCTGTCCCCAGATGTTATCATGACAGATTTTGAGCGTGCGTTCATTTCTGCCTTTAACTCTGTGTTCCCACATGCAAAACCTGTTGGCTTATTTTTTCGTTTCACACAATGTATATATCACAAAATTCAAACAGAAGGCCTGGCTGTTAAATACGCACAAGACTCAGAGTTTGCACTTAAGTGTAAGTACCTCCCGGCACTCGCTTTCTACCCCACTGATCAAGTTGTTGCCCACTTTGAAGAGATAACTGATGAGAGCCAAAATATATTCCCAAATGAGCTTGTCCCTCTAATAGACTACAGTGAGGACGTTTGGGTTGGGAGGCTCAACCGTAGAGGGACAGGGTGTAGGCAACCACACTTCCCTATAGAAATATGGAATCACTTGGAAAGTCTATCAGACGGAAGAGCAAAGACAAACAATGTTGTCGAGGCCTTTCATTGTGGGATACAGAGCATACTATGCATGTTGCATTCCATGGTGCGGAAATTCATTGACGGCTTACGGGGTGTGCAAAGAAAGTGAGATTCCGAAGTAGAGCAAATAATTGCTGGTAACCCACCCTGCATGTTCTCAAAGAGTGTATGGAGATAATGTGGCAAGACTAGCATGCATACTTGAGAAATGTGAAGATCAAACAACAGAAGAGTTTCTCCGAGGGGTGACCCACAGCTTTGCATATTGACCAACTATTTAGAAATTTTTTTTAAATTCAATTTTATTTATAAAGTGCCTTTCAAAGCCAAGGTGCTGTACAAATTATTAAAATTAATAAAATCCAAACATTTAAAAGTCGGCCATGACTAACAGAGATACGCTAATCCAAAAAGTTTTGTTTTTAAAGCGACTTTAAAATTATCGACGGTTGGACATTCTCTCAACCAATGAGGTAGAGAATTCCACAGGGTTGGTGCTGAAAAAGCAAAGGCACGAGATCCTGATGACTTTAATCGAACCCTGGGAATCTCCAGCAATCCCTCGTTGGCGGAATGGAGAGGACAGAGGGGGGGCAGTAGGGAGTCAGGAGATCTTTCAGGTAACCGGGTCCCTGATCATGTAAAGCTTTAAAGATTAGTAAACCAACCTTAAAGGTGATCCGCCACCAAACTGGCAGCCAGTGCAGTTCGCGGAGCACAGGCATAATATGACTGGTTCTAGAAGTCCCAGTCAATAGCCTGGCTGCCGCGTTCTGCAACAGCTGGAGGTGGCGGATATCAACCCCTGGTAGCCCTAGGTAGAGGGAATTGCAGTAGTCCAGATGGGTAGTGACAAAGGCGTGGACCAATGTTAAAAGGTCCTCTGGGGGAATCAGATGTTTCACCTGGGCCATATTCCTCAGATGGTAAAAAAAGAGGACTTGATGACAGCTGACACCTGAGATATCAGGGTCAGACCATCATCAAAAATAACGCCCAGATTTCATACCTGGCTAGAGGTAGAGAGTGGTACACCACCAAGTAATAAACCTGATGGTTGTCCAACTCCCACACCCATCCCCGGATGACCTGGATCCACAACCAACACCTCAGTCTTATCCAGATTGAGTCTCAACCAGCTCGAACTCATCCAAAGTCTGATCTCATCAAGGCAGTTATTAAGTACAGAGAGTGCATCACCCTGACCAAGGAGAAAGGACAAATACAGCTGAGTATCATCTGCATAGCAGTGAAAACCCAGACTGTATCGCCTGATGATTTCTCCCAATGGCAGCATATACACTGCAAACAACATGGGAGCTAAAATGGAGCCCTGTGGTACCCCACAAGGCAGGGAGTGAGCGCCACAGGAATAAATTCCAGTGACAGCTCTCTGAAACCTGTCCGTGAGGTAAGAACGAAACCATTTGAGGACTGTACCAGACAGCCCACAAAAGACCCTCAGGCGCTCCAATAGCACTCCATGGTCTACAGTGTCAAATGCAGCAGACAGATCGAGACGGACCAGAATGGTACGCGCCTTTCGATCTCTGGCCATTAGGAGGTCACTCAATACCTGGACAAGGGCAGTCTCTGTACTATGCCTTTTCCTGAAACCAGACTGGAGATTGTCATAGACATTGTGAGATATAAGGTGATCATCCAATTGCAACGCAACTGCCTTTTCAACATCTGAAACATTACAAACAAGGTTTTAATATTTTAATATTTATAACAATAAAGGTTACATTTTAAGTTTGAACTCTTAAAATGATCTCCCAGCTCAGCGCCAAGCTTCCATGGCTGCTAAGGTTACTACGACCTACTGGTTACTACATTGTGGACTTCCTGTGTGGTACTGTATTATATCAAGCTGCACATCTGGTTAATTGGATGAGGGCATGGAGGACTGACTGTATGGTAAGATATATATCTTATATTTATACATAATGGCATGGACATGACTTGTGGGAGCAGGAGCGAATTGTCGCCGTGGTTAATGTGTATAGGAGCGGATCATCGCAGGAGTGAAAAGACGGGAGCGAATTGTCGGGGGGCGAAATCTCAGGAGCAAATTGTCGTGTTCCCCCATTACCTTTATAATTCTCAAGGGTTATACATTACTCAAAGCATTCCATGTTTAAAATGTAAATGTACCCTTGATTCACAAAAATATACTGAAGTTCCACATAATGTTAGAGCTATGTTTGGATACGCAAACAATTAAAAAATATAAATAGAAAAATTCAATATTAAACGATACAACTTTTATTATACTTTAAATTAAGAAACATGCTACACATTCTCGTCAGCTGCTCCCCATTTTAGAGCCAGTGCTTCAAATATCAATGTTTACAAGTTGAGAGGCATTATTATTTCTGCTACTGATGTGAACACCACCAACTGTGATGCCCACAATGCTCCAACTAGGCCATTACTGCTGACACTGCCAACTACGATGTCTGGATCCTAGAAGTACAGTACCATCGAACGCAGCTCACCTCACTGCCTCTCTCCCTGGTTTTGACCACAGCTCTGTCTCCCAGCTACCTAACTGATGACTACAGAATACCTTACTTGTGCAACCTGCTCCCCATCACATGCTGATTTTCAAGGATATCCCTGATTTTGCTTCAAACATTTCCACGGTCCCAACTTAATTTGCCTTTTCTGTAGCTAAAAAAAGGTTTGAAACACAAGATAATGTCAGACTTTAGTATTACAGTTCGTAAATGCTATTTATACCAGTAGGAGTTGCGCTATCATTACCAGGTATTAGACGTGTCCTTGATTATAGCCTCCTGTCCCAATTGCAAGGCAGGAGTTTGGGTATGCTCCATACCACTGTTATGCCTACAGCTGTTATCTGGCCTACAGCTCCAGTCCTGCTGGGGCTTCTATGCTCAGTTGTAGCCTGCAAGCTCCACTACTACAGCACAGCACTATCTAATGGCCAAATCACATAATTTGGATTTTTTTTAACATTATTGTCCTACATAAATCAGAAATTAAAAATGTTCACCAATACAAAACCTGATCCATTTTATAACCCAATACATTAGCTTCAGAACTCGTGTCATACTGGTTAATATCACTTCTCGGGTGGTTGATGGCATTCAGCTGCTCCTCTTGCCTCACAATACACCCAAGGCTTGATGTGTTATCCCAGCATAGGATACTGTATGCTGTGTCATACCTTGTCACTTAAATGGCATGATACTGTTCGGTGGGCTGGTGTCCTCATTAAATTTTGCACTTTTTTTTTTTTTACACACTTGTTTAGCTTTTAAGTATGTAGGGAGAATGTTTACACATCAGCAGTCTTTCTGAACTTTGTTCTCTGAACTGCTTCAGAGGGTTGAGAATACTTACAGCACAAAATGGATCTCTCTGGATCAAACACACTGATGTACAGCTGCTTTTCCAGAGGTTTTCACAGGCCATGTGCCCGCAAATCCCCCACATGAGCTCTGCAAACCAAGAGGGAGGCATCCATGCTCAGGATTAGTGTTGGGTTTGGCTGGATGAAGTGTACCCTTTCAGAAAGGTGCAAAGAGCCAGCCACCAGGAAACAGCCTCCTTCATGGGAAGAGTTACCATGACTGGCTAGGTGAAGAGTGCCGATCTGTAGGACCACTATTCTTTGAGCTCCCACTAGAGACGATGCATCAAAAGTTGAGCCCATAAACAACAAAGGCAGTGGATGCCCTCAGGCTAGGAAAGCAGAGGAGATCTCAAGCTGGGTGTCTGTTGCAAAGATGGAAGGAGCAGGCACACTCAATTAGTTCCAGTGCCTGCTAATGTAGTAGCCAAGCTCAGGCCATTCTGAAGCCCAGCTACACCCAGACAAATTCCACACACTGTGAAGCAGTAACACTAACTTCTCCAATTTCAGAATGAACCACAGATTGGAAAGGGTCTCCACTGCCACCTGGAGAGCTGACAGAGTCTCCAAGGGTGACTGGCCTCGAATCAGCCAACTGTCTAATTAGGAGAATGTAGATCCCCCTGCAAGGAATACAGGCTGCCACCACATCCATAGCCTCGATAAACACCCATGCAGCAGTAAGGTACAATGGCATTGCTCCGAACTGGTATAGGCATTCTTGAGCTGAAACTGCAGGAAATGGCAATGGGACCACTTGATTGGGATGTGAAATACACATCCTTCAGGTCCAGAGTGCAGAACCAGTCCCCTTGCTCCAAGGAAGGGATCACTTACCTCAAGTGTGACCATCCAGAACTTCTGTTGTCTAATATAGTGGTTCAGACCATGTGGATCCAGGACAGGGTGCCAGCCAACCATCCTCTCTGTGACCAGGAAATACCTGGACACGTACCCCCTGTCGGCTTCCACTGGTGCAATCTTCTTGACTGCTTGCTGTTAAAGATACAAAGTAACCTCCTGTCTGAGCACCAGAAGGTGGTCTGGAGGGTGCGGCTTATGCAGAAACGTGGCCAAATGGGGCAACCAGGACATAAAGCTAAGAGGGAGACCACACTGGATGCTCTTGAGCACTCATCAGTCTATGCAACCACTGAGGCAGAAATGGTGTCTGGTGGCCCCTGAAGGAAACACAGAAACATAGAACGTGAAGGCAGATAAGGGCCCACCTAGACTGCCCATATTTTTTTAACCTTCATTTTTTGCTGGGAGGTCAAGGAAGGATGGGGGGGGGGCAACTGTTTGTCAGCTTTTGTACTGGCGCTGGAGTTATCACAATTGCTAGACCTTGCCTCAGCAGCTGTGGCTCTTGAAGGGCCTGTTTCTCTGTCAACATCCTTGATTTCTGCCTCAAAAGGTTGAAAACAAAGAAGCCTGCCTTGCAGTTGGAGGTGCCTACTGCCGTTGGGAGTAATCACAGACAAGACCACCTTCGTGGTCTTTATGGACTTCTGTATGCCCTTCAGCAAGCCCCGCAGCTGGGGCATGAACTGCAAAGACCCATCAAAAGGGAGATCTAGAAGCCTGTGCTGGATGTACTGGCTAAAGAGAGAGAGAAACACAACCAGCCTTTCTTCCGGAGTACCAGTCCCATGTGCATGCTCCTGGAATGCACATCTGCTGGTCCACTGTGAGCTGCAAATGGTGCTTAGCCACTGCCATGCTGCACTCAATCGAGAGGCCTTCTTCTAATGCTCAGGTGGAAGGGCATCTCTCAGCTCCATTGCTGATGTTCATAAGGCATTGTGGTGTGAGCAAAACAGCCAGAGCTGTCTCACTTGTCACGTATGTTGTGTACCCACCGCATATATTCTGCAAACTCACAAGATGCTTGAACTCCTTGTTCAGAAGATGAGCAGTTGGGGCCTCAGCTGTCTTACATTTTCACTGAACAGTGGACCTAAGCTTCTGGCTGATATGTGAAGGCCTTAAAACCCTTGGTGAGGGGCAATACCAGTGGTCCCCGCATCAAGATACTGACTTGGCTGAGGAAGGGCAAGACCACAACACTTTTTCCGGATTAAGTATGGCTCCATTGATCAGTATGAAAAGGAACAAAGGGGCTGCCTTTGAGAAGATCTTCAGGTGCCTGTGCTTCCCTGTGACCACATCTTTCACAAGGGAGAAATCAAAAGAAGATAAGATCTTGGGAAGGAGGTGGAAGAAAGACTTCAAATCCTCTAGTGGTTCCCTATCATTCCAACCATCCACATCTGACTCCACCAAACTGTCACCAGAGACTTGTAGAACAATTAGGCTAGGATGCAAAATATTTAGTTAATGATCAATCAGAGCTAACACTCTGAGTTTATTATTACTCTTCTCCTCTGCCTTCTCCTTCCAGGTAGTCTGAGAGCCACAGCCGTGGTTCTCTGTCGAACGCGACCTGCCAGACTGCCACCCACAGTCCAGGTCTGAAGCCACCAGCCCCTCAAAGAAACACAGGTACGGACTTGCACTCGAGGACTGATTACCTCCACTTTTTGCTTTCTTTACATGAAGACAGTTGTTTCTGGGTTTAAATCCAGAGTCTTTTACTGCTGTGGCCCACTGGCTGCAGTCAGCCCCAGGAGCACTCCGAATGGCTCCATATAGCTCTGCACTGTTAATGTTTGATTATATTGTGCTAGATTATGTTTTCTGTTAAAACTGTTTTGTTTGTATTTTATAGCTGAAGTTTTCTGATTTAATGTAAGTGCCTGTATTGTGTTCCTTATAAGACCAGTAGCGAACTCAGCTCAGGCATTTGAAACCCCCCCTTTCACCTTTTTATGCTAGTATTGTGTTTTAAATAGCCCTGTTATTGCTCACTCAGACTTGGAGGCACCTTGCTTAACATCTTGGTCTCAACCCCCCCCACCTGTTTAAGCCAGTCTGCATTTCTTCTTAGCTCCACGAGCAGCCCCACCCCCTCTGACTTTCTTATTTAATTCTCCTCTGCCTTCTCCTTCCAGGTAGTCTGAGAGCCACAGCCGTGGTTCTCTGATGAACCCGACCTGCCAGACTGCCACCCACAGTCCAGGTCTGAAGCCACCAGCTCCGCACAGAAATGCAGGTACGGACTTGCCCTCAGGCACTGATTACCTCCAGGAAGGGAGCCCTAGCTGCCAATTTTTTTGCCCACCGACCCACCCCCTCCCCAGGTCCTGATTAAATACACATAAACCCCATCCTGGCTTTCTAGCTCACTCCTCTCTAGTTCCCCCCATCCTTATTCCACTATGTGTGTCAAATCGTGGATCCTGTTCTGGTCCTTCTTCTATCTCATATCGCATGCCCAATATATGCCACCTCAAGCCTTTATTACTGTGGATACTAATCTGATCTGCTCCGTAACTAGTTCCTGTCCCTACATGGATATATGCCTTTTCAACTCCCCAGTTCTTCAACACTATTTTCATATTACCTTTAACGCTGGTACACGAAATGAATTACCACCTCAGCTTATGACTTCCGCCAACATCATAGAAGCATCACCTCTATGAATAGCAGTCAGAGTACTCGTCTCTGCCACCCTTAGTGGAAAGGGCAAAAAGTGTTGGGGCGCGCCCCCCAAGGACGATGGCCCACAATGACGTAAAGGGGTTACCAGTACGAAGCTTACTATTGACACTCTAAGAAAACTTTTACTCCTTCTTCTCCAGTGCTCAGGAAATGTGGAGCTCAATCCGGGGCCACCAGCTGCAATCACATCGCCCTCTGACCTTGCCACACTGAAAGGCATGAGTTTCCTCCACATTAATGTATGCAGTCTGTTAAAAAAGGTCTCCATGATCCAGGCCTGGGTCCTCCATACTCGACCAGACATCCCAGCGGTTTCAGAAACCTGGCTTAGACCGGCCACCTCCAACAGGGAATTCAATATCCCTAACTATTTACTATTTAGAGCAGACAGACACTCCAGGAGTGGAGGGGTTGCCATCTATGTCAAGGATAGGTATATGGCATCCTGTCTGAGTGCTTTATCTGTTGCAAATGCTTATGAATGTCTGCCTCTTCAAGTCACCATCTCGCACACTTCAACATTATGTATCATAGCGTGCTACAGACCTCCTTCTGCCGATCTACAATTGTTACCTCATCTGAGTAATATCATAGAACAACAATCCTCAGAAATAATTATTCTTGGGGATCTTAATTTAGACAGGCTATCTAAAATCGCTGCTCCTCTCGTAGCTTTCTGTGACACCCATGGATTATCGCAACTCATTGTCGAACCAACACGAGTAAATAAAAAGAACGTGGATAACAGCTCCCTGCTAGATGTTATCCTAGTGAATAAACCATATCTCTTCTCCTTTGCCAGCACCTTCTTCAGTGATATCAGTGATCACTCATTTATTGCTTGCATAAGATCAAGCAACAAACCTACTACTTCGCTGAAGTTTGCTGCCAAGAGATCTAGATGGAACTTTGATCTCACTGCCTACATAAACGAACTAGAACACTCCTTGTATTGGCAAGAGTTCTATTTGGCAAAAAACATGCAATCAGCATTCGACATATTCAGCAAAATTATCCTAGACACCCTAAATAAATATGCCCCTATAGTTAAGGTGCGAATAGCAAAAAATGCATGTAGATGGTTCACACCATTATTAAAATCTGCATTGACTGAAAAAGATATCCTATGGAAAAAAGCACGCAAAACCCAGTCTGCTGTGGACTGATGCAAGTTCAAAAGGGCATGAAACTCATGTACTAGAATGGTCAGAGATACAAAAGCTGCATACTATCATTCTGAATTTCCCTCTGCCTCCAAAAATCCTACAAAATTTTGGAAAACCATCAAGGACTTGTCTGGTCACACATCCGGTGGTTCACTACCTGATGAAATCTCCTTAAACAATAACGCCATTAGTGATAGACTGGAAGTTCTGGATGCCTTCAATAATCACTTTGCGACTGCAGGCTTAGCCTTCAACAACTCCCCTGCAAATCTGATATGCTCTCAGGTGGATAATCAAGGTGCAGATCCTAGCATCACCGATTCAGTCTTCTCCTTGCATCCTACTATTCTGAAAGAAGTTGAAGACCTATTGCTAAAACTGGATGTAAAAAAAAAAAGTGCTGGTGCGGATATCCTCGACCCATATTTTTTGAAGGTGGCCATCCATGTGTTCCATAACCCATTTATTTAAACTATCATTAACTCAAGGATCCATTCCTTCAATATGGAAAATAGCACACGTCATACCCCTGTTCAAGTCCGGAAATCCCTGTGATCTAAATAATTACAGACCAATTTCGATTCTCTTGGTCTTGTCAAAATTACTGGAAAAAGTTGTAAGTAACCAGTTGAGGCAGTATTTAGAAGCTAATAACCTGCTTAATCCAGTCCAATCAGGGTTTAGAGCTAAACATGGCACCATCACTGCACTTGCCAAAGTGACTAATGACTGGCAAAGAGAGCTAGACAACAGGAATTACACCTGTGCTGTATTCTTGGACCTGAGCAAGACCTTTGACACTGTTGACCATTCTCTGCTACTCTCTTCCCTGACCTCACTAGGTGCTGACCCATTATCTTTACAGTGGTTCAACAACTACCTTTCTGATCGTTTCCAGCAGGTGAAAGAGGAAGGAGATCTCTCAACTCTCAAACCTCTCCTAAGAGGTGTTCCCCAGGGTTCTATCTTAGGACCGATCTTATTTGCGATATACATCAACAATATTGATGAAAGCATAACTAAGGCCAACATTCATCTGTTTGCAGATGACACAGTTCTTTACGTAAAAGCCGCCCGTCATTACAATCTGCACGTAATGACCTTCAATCTGAGTTCAACCTGCTGCAACACCAACTCCTAAACAAAAAACTATTACTTAACACCAAGAAAACAAAAGCAATGCTCTTTTCTCCCTCTGCCCAAATGGTAAATTCAGCCCTATCAGATCCTGTGCCGCAGATTACTACAATTCTTGGCAAGAAGTTGGAATTTGTCCCTAAATTCAAATACCTGGGAGTATGGCTGGACCATAGGCTCTCCTTTATAGAGCATGTTGAAGAATTACTCAAAAAATTACGACAGAGACTTGGCCTGTTCTTTAGAATAGCCCCCCTTCTTAACTAGAGATGCCAAACTACAGCTGGTACTACAATCAGCCTTTCTATCCTTGATAGATTATGCTAACATCCTCTACAGTCACTGTCCCATTTCCTACCTCACCAAACTTGACACATTATATCATAGAGCTTGAGGTTCATCACAGGCCTGCCTTATTCCACTCACCATTGCTCCCTATATCAATCAGTGGGGTGGAGTTCTCTTCAATTCAGGTGTGATAAAAATGCAGCCTTATGGACCCTGAGAGCCTACTCCAAAAAACTGCCCCAATACATTACAGACTGTCTTCCTATAAAGCCAATAGGCAATTGCGCCTTGAGAAGTTGCAAATCTCTCCTACTGATGGTTCCCAAAGTTAACTCTCGCTTTGGTAGGGCTGCTATACGCTTTACACTGTCCTTCTTGTGGAATAAATTGCAAAAAAACCTGAAACTGAGGTCACCCATCGGCATCTCAGCTTTCAAGCTCTTATATTCACATCTCAGAAATGATCAGTGCAATTGTTTCCCATGACCATGAATTGTCATCATGCTAACTTGTACCATTTAACCATGAACGAATTACTTCTAGTGTTTGTCTCCTCCTTGGCCCTGGTCTGTCATCATGCTTTCATGTAACACCTTGACGCCTCTGTCCTCCCTTTGATATTCGTCTATCTTCCCGCTTTCTCTAGCCTTCTTTTCACAACTCTATACTGCACTCATCCACAATCTACACGCAATCATACTATAAAAGTTCTAACTCCCCTTTCCCTCTCCCCATAGGCCCCCACTGCCGCATCAGTTATACCGACCTATCCTTGGGACTTCACTTCTCACAATGTTTATCCTTCGCTTACATATTACATACCCCTCCTGGTAACCCATCTGCCATTAGTTGGTGGTTCTCCAAGCCATTTTCATGGCTAGTACTAGTGACTGCCCCTGGTAAATGAACTAACTAGTACTTCTATACAGAGAACATGGTTTATATACAGTTGCATGGTTCAGTCGTGGACCTGCCGCCTTGTATTTGAATCCTCCTCTGTTATGGCTTGCCTGGTTTTCCTTTTATCATTTGACTCCCCTATTACTGCACCATTGTGTTTGTATTTATATATATACTTATTTACATGTATTTATATGTTTTTATGATGGATGTTACCCGACCCTGTTCTAACCAGGTCCATCTTGTAAAAGAGCTCTGCTCAATGATGTTTGCCTGCATAAATAAAGATTTTGATTAATTGATTGATTGATTGATCGATTACTTATCATGCCTTAGCAAACATATTCTGATTAAGGAAATCCTGTGCAAACATGCCAGAGGATTTAAGCGAGCTAGTTTTGCAAGATCCAAACTGTAGATTAATGCTACATGAGGAAGAACACAGTTTATGACATGTACAAGTATGTCTGTGTGAGGAAGGAAAGAGTTACGCAAAAATGGAAAATAAGTCCTACATCCATGGAAAGTATAGTTATGTAAGAACTTACCGTAACAGCAGATCTTTGAGAGAATCTTTTGCATTAGGCCACACCTGTGGAACTACAGCCACCAAGCATTAGGACAACAAGGAAACATTTTAGCTAGCAGTCTACTAGGGGCCACCCACGACGACATCAGCCAGTGATGTCCATCCCATGTAAATGTGGGGGGCCCCTTACACTCCTCAGTTCCCCTGCTGGAGACCATAAGCAAAGGACCTCCTCCAGGGGAACCAAGGGAGAGCTAAAGGTTCCCGCCACTAAGCAAAGTGAAACAGAAGGCAGACCATCCGGGGGGGGGGGGAGAGAGGGTGAGAGACAGGAACTGAGAAGCCCAAAAGGCTAGGGGGGACAGAAGGTGGGAATGCACCAAGAGATTTTCTCGAAGGTCTACTGTTATAGTAAGTTCTTACGTAACTGTACTATCTGCTTCGAGGATATCTCTTGCATCAGGCCACACCTATGGAACGAGTCCCAAACAGTACTGACTGTGAGACAGTCTGGGTAGCTGGAGGCTATAGGCCTAGGACAAGGAGGCCCTGAAGCACAGCCAGGCTGAAGCCAGCCCTTCTCCTAGAGGCAATGTCCAGACTGTAATGTTAAGTGAAAATGTGGACGGTACTCCAAGTGGCAGTGGCACAAATTCCTGCAGCTGACACATTCCTGAAACAGGCAACAGAAGTGGCCATGCCTCTGGTGTAATGGCCACGAACCACAACAGGTAATTCCTTACCATACTCCTTGTAACAAAAGATAATACAGTTGGCCAACCATTTGGACAGACACTGTTAGAAGCTGGTACACTCTCCTTCCCCGGTGGTGAAAGAAACTAACACCTGCGAGGACTTCCTACAGTCCTTCATGCGATGAACATAATATTTGAATATTCTATGCACATCTAAAGTATGGAACAAAGTTTCCTCTGGATTGGCATGCTCTAGAAAATAAACAGGCAGGTGGATGGTTTGTTTCAGGGTAAACTCAGACACCACCTTCAGTAAAAACTTAGGATTCATATGCAAAGTCTTTGTGAAACAACAAATAAGGAGACACATCACAGCCTGAAGTTCAGAAATCCTTCAAGCAGATGTAATGGCAACTAAAAATAATGCTTTCCATGACAGGAATCGTAGCTTGCATGTCGTGGCTGACTCAAAAGGAGCCAAAGTAAGTTTCTGTAACACAAAATTTCCAGTAAGTCCCAAGGTGGGACTGGATTGCGAATGGGGGGCTTCAGGTGAAAAATGCCCCTCAGAAATGCGCGAGGCACTTCATGTTGTGCCATTGTACGGCCATCGATGGGTACATGGAAGACTGAAATGGCCGTCAAGTGCACTTTAATGGAAGAGTATTGCAGTCCAGTGTCTAAGAGGGACAGCAAGTGCTCTAGAATCTGATTCACTGGACAAGTGAAGGAATCCAAATGATGGGAAGCAGCCCACAGAGCAAAGCGCTTCCACTTCAAGGAATTAGTGGCCTGGGTGGAGGGCTTCCTGGCTGCCACCAGGACATCAGCCACCATAGAAGACACTCCAAACCTCGCAATGGCTATGTCTGGATGGACCAAGGTGCCCTGCTCCTGTGAGAGCAAACCTTTGCACAGGGGCAGGGGTACTGGAGGCTCCACCGCCAACTGCTGCAGTAAGGGAAACTACCTCTGACAAGGCCAGAAGGGAGCACTGAGAATCAGAGTCACCCCCCTCCATTTGGAGCTTGATCAGCACCCTCTGAATTAGAGGGAAGGGAGAAAAGGCATACAGGAACCTCCCCTTCCAACAGAGGGACAACACATCTTGTCAGACAATTCCAGGCCCTGGAGTGAGCACAAAAGCATCAGTTTTGCATAGAGTGGGAATTCAAAAAGGTCCACCTCTGGACGACCCCATATGTTGAACAGGTCTTCCACTAACGAGTTCAGCAGCTCCCACTCATGCATGCTGGACTGCTATCAGCTTAGTCTGTCTGCAAAGATGTTTTGGACACCTGGGTCATGAACCATGGACAGTTCTAAGCCATGTTCTAGAGCCCAGTACCAGACCCTCATCGCTTCCCTGTACACGGGGTATGAATGAGTCCTCCCTTGCTTGTTTATGTAATGCACTACACTGATGTTGTCCATCTGCACCAGTAGAGGCCCCAGGGACAGGTAACTCTGGAAGGCTTGTAGACCATATAGAACAGCCCTCATTTCTAGGACGTCTATGTGGAAGGAACTCTCCACGGTGGTCCATGTGCCTCAGGTCTTGTGAGGCCCCAGAGATGCCCCCAGCCCATCCTCGACAAGTCCATGGTTAGGATCTGACGAAGTGAAGGGATGAGAAAAGGAACTCCTATGAGTAAGTTGCTGGGTTCCATCCACCACTGAAGCACCTTCATTATCGGCGAAGTGACTAGAACCTTCTGTTCTACGTCATTGGTATGCTGATCCCATTGAACTTTTAATGCCCACAGGGGGAGCCACATGTGCAGCCATGCCAGAAGAGCTGTGACAATGGCAGCTACCATCAGGCCTAGTAGCTGCATGAATGTCTTGGCTGTGACATACTAGTTGCTGAGAAGTAACTGGGCCTGCGCCATCAGGTGTTCTGCCCTGTCCTGGGGCAGAAAAGCCACATCTTGGGCAGTGTTCAGTATAGCTCTGATGTACTGGAGGCACTGCAAGGGGTCAAGACTGACTTGGGCAGATTGACCGTGATCCCTAGGGTGTTGAACAGCTGTCTGGTACGCGCTAAGGTGAAGGAAAGTTGCTCCTTGGACTATGCTTTGAGCAACCAGTTGTCCAGGTAGGGAAAGACATACAGTGCCTCCCTCCTGAGGGCTGCTGCCACTACTGCTAATCATTTGGTAAATACCCACAGCGCAGATGATAAGCCAAAGGCAATACCCTGAAATGGTAATGCTCTCCCTGAAACAGGAACCTGAAGTACTTCCTGTGGGGGGGTACAAACCTTGATGTGCAGGTATGCATCCTGCATGTCCCAGGAGCATATCCAATCTCCCTTCTTCAGTAGAGGCAGTAGGCCCTACAAGGTAATCATCTGGAACTTCTTGTACTGAATGTAGATATTCAGGTTTCTCAAATCTAGGATGGGCCTCAAATCCCCTGTGGATTTGGGAATTAGGAAGAAGTGGGAATAAAAAACACATGTTCCTCTGGGTCAGAGGGACTGGCTCTAAAGCCCTTTTCTGCAGCAGTATGTAAGTTTTCTCCATTAGCACTGGGATGTGGTCTGGAGGGTAGCTTTAATGAACCAGAGGTAGGTCTGGAGGCCACTCCAGAAGTTCTAGCATATGGTCGTGTTGTATGAGCTGCAGGACCCAAGCATCTGATGTAATCTCCCTACACCTGTCCAGGGAAAGGAGAATCGACCCTGTACCACCACCTCCTGGAGTACGGGAGGAAGGGGGTCTAATAAAGAGTCATACTGAAGAAGAACTGGTGGCCAGGACTGCACCACCACCTCTGGGGCCTTTTCCCGTGGTGGAGGTAGGGGCAGGCAAGGCTATTCCTGCCCAGCGCTTGCCTGGCTATCGGGTGCTCAACTTGGGCTTGTGGGAGGCCCAACAAAAAGGTACCATCCGCCATCTTTTTGGCTTAATGTGGTAAAGCAAATGGACTGACAGCTAGGTCCTTCCTGAGGCCTGTAAATCAAAAAGGATGCCCTGCACAACCGCCCTGAAGAGCTTGTAGCCTCTGAAGGAGGCATACAGGATAGACTGTTGGACATCAGCAGTAAAACCAGATACCCTGAGCCAAGCATGCCTTCTTAGGCAGATGCCAACCGCAGCAGCCCTGGATGAGGCATCTGAAATGTCATAAACAGACCTCAGAAGGTGCTTACCCACATCTGCCCAAGTCTGGAGAGCTTTAAGCATCTTCTGCTTCTAGGCACCCTCTGGAAGGGCCGCAGCTGCAGTTTTGGCCCTTTTCCAGAATGTGTTCTGGAATTTGACCATATGGGCTTGGTAATTGACAATTCTGAGGGCTAGAGTGTCAGAGGCAAAGGCCCTCTTACCTACAAGATTCAATTTCCTCACTTCCGGTTCCGCCACGGACGGCTAGACAGTGCAGCAAAGGAGCTCCCTCCCTCACTATATAAAATAAAAGTAAAAAAAAACCCTTCGACCATTTTTGGATAGTACAATATCCTTCAGAATGTCGAAAGAAGGCAGGAAGAGAGATAAGGGAGGCACCTCGAAGAATAAACATCTACTCAGGGCGAGAGATGCAGTCGGATTGAAGCCGGAGCATAGGCCGCAAAGCCGCAGTTGTTCACCAAGCAGTACTCGCGGCTCAGATTATGACACGGAGGGGGAGCAGGATAAACTGTCGAGGACGCGCTTTGAAACTATTTTAAAGGAAATTCGAAGTTCAAGACTGGAAACCAAAAAGGACATACAGGGGCTTTCACAGCAGATTGCAAAGCTTGATTATCGGATAGAGGAGGCTGAAACTCGGATCTCGGCGGTGGAGGACACATCGACCTACCTTAGTTAAGCAGTGGGGGCTCTGATCCAGCAAACGATATGGCTACAGGCAAGAAGTATTGATCTTGAAAGCAGATCCCGTCGAAACAACTTGAGACTGTATGGGCTGGCAGAAGGTGCAGAGACGGCTCCGATGTCAGCATTTGTGGAAAACCTTCTAAAAGACATGCTAGGGCTACCACCAAATTACAATTTAAAGGTAGAGCGTGCCCACCAGTCACTTGGACAGGGACCCCAAGACCCAAAGGCGCGTCCTCGCTCTATAATATTCCTGGTTTCGCGCTATCAAACAAAGGAATATCTACTTCGTAGAGCATGGGTGAAAAAAGAACTAACCTAACATCTAAGCTTACGATGGATCATGATTACCCGACAGAAATTCAGCAAGCAAGCCAGAAGTACTCCCCGATCTTGAAAGCGTTGAAAGCAAGAGGCATTAGGTTCCAGACACCGTTCCCGTCGAAGCTGAGGGTACAATGGCCGGAGGGAGTGCCACTGTATGGGTCACCAAGTAAGGCAATGGAGGCGTTAACACAGAAGGGAATAATGCTATCGACGGAGGACAGGGAACGGATCAGCAGGAGCCAGAGGTTCCCATCAGACGTTTTTCAAGTGGCAATACAGCGCAGAGGAACACTGCCAATGAGGGTGCTCAGAGAAACACTCGAGAAGTTAAAAAAGATGGAGAGGGGTAACGCGCAGAGAGAAGAACGCGATGGATCTGGGATGGAAGGCTGAAATGTATACAGAGCTGAAAGAGCTCGCAGGTACTTTTGTTTGACTCGAAACTATGGTGGAGGAGAGACTTTATCCAGAGCGAATTTTGAGCAAATGAGAGGACCTGGTGGGATTACATGAAAGGACTGAGCTGCATCCCGAGAAAATCGCAGTACATGCAGAACTGTTTGCTGAACTGTAATAAGGGTTTTGGGATGATTTAAGGGGTAAAACCAAATAAACTGGAAGAGATATCGGAAAAGGTCACTTGAAGGGGGTATGAGGCAGATACAGGGGGAAACCCAACAGGTTGTAAACAAATAAGTGAGCTTACTAGAAGAGCGCTTAAATTGAGCTAGTAAGGGCACGAAAAGTCCATGGGAGTGAAAAGGGGGAGAGTTCATGAAGGATGCCCTAGAATTGGTTGCAAAAATGCTGGTGGATCACCCAGCTTAGAGCCATCCTCTTATTAGAGGGAGGAGGGCCGGGAAAAGATAAAAGGGTGGGGGTACTCCTGTGTGTTTGTACTGGAGGAGAGAACCAATTTCAGATTCCCTCTGCTTATAGTTGGAGCTGATATCAGAGGCAAGAAAAGCAGAAGATGGAATTTATTTAGATGTGCGTGCAAGGCTGCTTCCTGAGATGGGAGACAACAGCTAAGGGAAACAACTTGGAAGCAAGGGACAAGGGTATTCAAGCAAAAGCAAGAAATGGATCGGGTCCCAGGGGATTTAAGAAGGGTTATAGTTGGGCTGGATAACACACTCCTGAATAAACAGAAACACGTAAATAAAGAAGGAGGGGAGGAGAGACATTCATATACAAAGAAGACGATTAAGAAATAAGATGGCTTGCACATTACATAGCGCTTGATACTAGGGAAAGAGAAATGAATAAAAGAAATGGGTGTGGAAGGGAGGGCTGAAAAGGGGAGGTACCTGCATTATAATACTCCAACTGTGCTGATAGGCGGTCTGAAGGGGATAATTTAGATTAAAGTCACTCTATAGAGAGAGCTTTTTCGAGGGAATACCCCGGGAAAATGGGATTAGATCCACTCGAGTCTGTCCTCAACTACATCTTTGGAGGGCAGAGAAAGGGAACCACGAAGTTGGGATCCCCTGCCTTGGAAGCAACCACCTTGTTCTTTTCCTCTTTTGTGAAGGGGGAAAAGTTGTGTTCTGTTGAGTTGGTTAATAAATGTTTATGTTTTTACTTGTTTATAGGAACATATATTAGACTATTAAAGAGCTGGGAGATCGAGATGGTTAGATCTCTCGATAGGTTGGGAAATAGTTTGTTGAGTGCACAACAGTTTAATAAGCCTAAAATGTATGAAAGGAAAGGGGGAGCGAATGCATATTACCGAAGATTCCTAGGGACCACCACCTCAGGGAAGACTGAAAAGAGAGAGAGAAGTATTACTGGTAGAAAAGGAAAGGAGAGAAAGAAATATGAAGATGGATAAGACAACACTAATTTGTTCATTTAATGTTAATGGATTGACCAATCCCATTAAGAGAAGCAAAATATTAGCGGCAATGAGAAAGGAAGGCCCTGACTTTATTTTCTTGCAAGAGACGCACCTAACTCATGCTGAACATAACAAATTAGGGAAAATGGGCTTTAACTATGAAGTTAGTGCCTCATATGGTCGGGGTAGAAGGAAGGGAGTCTCAATACTTATACCAAATAAAACAGTATTCGAAACAATAGACAAATGTATAGACAAGGGGAGGAGATATGTATTCCTTAAAGGTAAATTCCAAGTGAGACTGTTAACCCTTGCGTCGGTCTATGTACCCCCTGGTTCACAATATCAGGTATATAGATCGATACTATTGAAACTGCAGGAATGGGCAGAAGGGCAAGTTATACTCGGGGGAGACCTGAACATAACGTTGGATCCGTACCTGGATAGTACAGCTATTGGGGGGGGGGGGCGCAAGGAGAGGGGAACCTCGAAGAAATTGGTGAAGTTGCTGGGGGAGATAGGGTACGTGGATGCATGGAGAGTGGGCCACCCTAAACAACGGAATCACACTTTTTTTCCTCCACCGTGTAAAAGTTACTCGCAATTAGATTACTTCCTCATGCCAAAAGAAATAATGAGGGAGGTAAAGGACAGCTGGATAGGCAGTACAGTACTGTCAGACCATGCTCCGATTTATTTACAAATGAAGTTAGGGGACTCCCAGAAGAGAACATTTTGGAGACTGAATGTCTCATTGTTACAAGATAAAGAAATCAAACAAGAAATGGTAGATACTATTAAAAAGGCTATAGAGGAAAATACAACACCAGAAGTAACATCAGCTGTAGTATGGGACACATTAAAGGCCATATTGAGAGGGAAGTTAATAGCTATTGCGGCTCACAGAAAGAAGCAAAGGGAAAAGAGAATAGAAGCATTAAAGGGAAAACTAGATAATCTAGAAAGCCAACTTAAAAAGAAGTACAACAAAGAGGTCTCTAAAAAGTTAAGTAAAGTCAAACAAGATCTGAACAGAGAAATGGACTATTATACTGAGCAAAAATTACTGTTCATTAAGCAAAGATACTATGAGGGAGGACCCAAAGCTACCAGAGTACTAGCAGCAAAATTACGTACCCAAAGAGCAAAAGCTCATATAACTAAGTTAATACATCCACAGAATAAAAGGGGGCTACAAAACACGCCAGAGATTGTAGAAGCATTTAGAACATCATATAAAGAGCTATATACAGCTCCCCCAACTCGAAAGGAGCAGGATATGGAACAATACTTACAAAGCATCCCGCTACCTAGGGTTCCAGAAATGGCACAAAGACAACTGATGAAACTGGTGACTTGAGAGGAACTGGTAGGAGAGATATCTAGGCTTAAAACAAATAAATGCCCTGGAACGGACAGGTACCCTGCTGAAATGTACAAGCATTTTCAGAAACAGTTTGTTCCCCTACTACTAAAAGTTTTTAATGAAACTCTTTTAACAGAGGGACGTACACCAGAATCATGGTCACAGGCTATTATTTCAGTAATTCCCAAGGGAGGTAAAGACCCCAGGTTATGCCCCTCATATAGGCCAATCTCCCTCCTCAACACGGACTATAAGTTATTTATGGCAGTTCTGTCCCAAAGATTACAACAAATACTCCCACAGTTAATGCAAACAGATCAAACTGGATTTATCCCAGGGAGACAGGCACAGGATAATTTAAGGCGTACCACGCACATACTAGACCACTTGAACTGTACTAAGCAACCAGCGGTCCTGCTTAGCCTAGACGCTGAAAAGGCTTTCGATAAGGTCGACTGGGGATTTTTAAGAGCGGTATTAGGGAGGTTTGGGTTCCCGACACAATTTATCGACCTTGTTGGGAAAATATATGAGGCACCTAAAGCTTATGTAAGAGCAAATGGGCATCACTCAAATCCATTTGGTTTAGAGAGGGGAACAAGGCAGGGTTGTCCTCTCTCGCCATTATTGTTTGCCCTATATTTAGAATCGCTGGCGCAAGGGATTAGAGATAACTCTGAAATTAAAGGTGTGCAACTGGGGGGGAAGCAGCAAAAAATAGCCCTATATGCTGATGATATTCTACTTTATTCAACCAACCCAGAAGAATCTATACCACATCTATTTAAACACTTAAAAATATTTTCGAATTATGCGGGATATACGCTAAATGATAATAAGACAGAGGTACTGAAATTAAAGTACACCCCGTCCCCGCAGATAAAAAGTTTATATCCCATGAGGTGGGATCTTCCCTGCTTGAAATATTTAGGGATAAAATTAGATAAAACAGTTTCCCGGGTTCCTCAGATATATTATCCTATATTGGTAGAGCAAATACAAAAAGATATGCAGAGATGGAGGCTTCTTCCAATGTCTCTATCCATGAGGACACAGGCAGTCAAAATGAATGTTCTGCCGCGATTTTTATTTCAATGTGTACCTGCCCCCTTATCCCCCAAACAATTAGGAGCATGGCAGAAGGCGATACTGAATTTCATCTGGCTAAGTAAAAAGCCCAGAGTTAAAAAACAAACTTTGTATCTCCCTAAGAAAATGGGAGGGCTTGCGGTTCCTCTTCTGAAGGGATACTGGATAGCAGTTCAGACTAGAATAATACTGTTACTGCAACAAACGGCCTACACAGCTAGATGGAATGAGATAGACCTTGAGGTTGCCTGACTCCCTCAGTATTAACACAATGTTCGTTGCTATACCCCAGGGAGGAGTGGACAAACACGCCCTATCTGGGGACAACAACAGCAATATAGGGATATAGACAGGAGCTGTCCAAAGGCTCTACCAGAGTATACCTGTGGAAGTACATATGGTGGACTATGAATACAGGGAATAGTCCAGTAGCTGGAGATCCTTGGCATAAAAAACAGGAGGGGCAAGGATGTAGAGCTCCCTGGCAGTTCCTCAAAGGGGAAATGTAATTTCATTTGCGGAAGCACAAAATAAGTGTAACTGGACAGGGAAAGAGCTTATTCACTATTATCAGATTGGAGACTTTATAGGGGAGCAGATGAATATTTCAATTAAAAGAGTGAGAGGATATTCAGCTCCAAATGCATTTGAGACAATATAGAGTTTGAGTGCAGGGGAAGGGGCTATTTCAATTTTGTATCAGAACTATATCAGGGACCTCCAGTACTCAATGGACTATATTAAAGCTAAATGGGAGCAAGAGCTGCGGATCAAGTTAGATTGCAGAGAGTGGAAGGCAATTTGGCAAAACACCTGGAACACCACATCCTCCCCAGAGTGGAGGGCATTTGTATGGAAGCTAAGATCCAGGTATTTCAGAGTACCAATGCAAATGGCCAGGTGGCATAAAGTCATAACAGGTAGCTGCTAGAGAGGCTGCAGTGCTCAGATTGCCAACCAAGCACATATCTTTTGGGAATGTCCTGATTTAAAAGAATATTGCGAAGGGATACAGAGGGATATGAGCACAAGGTTAAACATAACACTACTAGGGCCAGAGCACACGTTACTGGGGGTATACCCGTTAAAGCTTAGAGGGCGTGAAGCCAAATACCTATGGAAGATATTGATAGCTGCAGCTGGAAAAGCAATAACTAGGAGGTGGCTCTCGCCAAGTGCTCCCACAATGATGGAATGGAGGGAGGTGGTAGAAAAGATAAAGACGTTTGAAAGGATTACATACTCCCTGAGACAAAGACTACCGCAATATCAAAACAGATGGACGAGGTGGGAATTGGAGCAGGAATAGAACTGGGGAATTGACTCCAAGCGGAGTAAGGGGGGAAATAAAATAGAGAGAGAAATGAGATTGGAAAAAAAGGTGGAGAGGTCTGAAGGAGTTGGGGAGGAATGGGAAGGGGGGAAGAGGGGTACTTTTCCCTCCAAAATTAAAAATTAAAAATAAATCAATTATCTTCCCCTTTATTTCAGACTTCATAAGGTACTTAGTAGACAGAGGAGAGGGATGATGAGGGGAAAGAGAGGTTTGGTGGTTTGGAGGCAATAGAATATTAAGAATATTGATTGAGCATAAATAGAGGTTTAATGCATTCGACTATTAAAAGGTGAATAATATAATGAAGGATAAGAAAGATGAGTAAGCATACAGAAATTAGGCTTAAGTTTTGTATTATATAAAAAAGATTAAAGTGTAAGAGAAATTAAGATCTTGAGAATGGGAAATGTGGAAATAAGGATATGATTATAATTGATTGAGATGTAATGTAAGATATTATCCACATGTGAAGAAAATAAAGATGAAGTATAAAAAAAAAAAGATTCAATTTCCTCGGCTCCTTATCAGGGGAAACAGAACTTAGGTGTTTAAGCTGGTGAGACCTGTCATGAGCTGCATTTATCAGCACTGAATCAGCATGCGGTTTCCCTGCAAAAAAAGGCTTGCCTGGTACAATTTGTCAGCTTTTCTGGGCATAGCAGGGATCATATTTGGCCTATACCAAGCAGCCATGGTTGCATCTTCTAGCGCAGCCAGCAGTGGAGGTATAATCAGAGGGGGAGAATTTGGCAATTCCAGAAATTCAACCAGATTTCTTCTGGTAATATCCTGCTCCTCAGCATCAAACCCCACAGCAGTTTGGAGCTGCTTCATCACTGAGATGAAGGAGGAGTCATCGAGGGGACTTGGGGTATATTTGGTGAAGTCCTCTCCCCCTGAAGAAATGGTGGAGGTAGACCTTGGTGGGCTCCTGCCCCCCCTTTCCTCCTCCTACTCTGGTGGTAGGAGGTCAAGATTCTACTCATCCCCATTAGTGGGCTTTGAATCGTGCAAAGAAGGCATCGACGTCTGAGAATGAGCAGGGCACGTCGACGTGGATGGAGGCAGCCTGGGGACTGGTCTCCTAGGCACTGGTCTCGGTGGACCCAGAGGAAAAGCACTGCATAAACTCCCAAAAGGAGGAGAATACAGTCTGGATGTCGACGGTGATCATCGTCGCTGAAGTGCCTTGTGGTGTCAACAGGGGAGGATGGGTCCCCGGTGTGGTGGTACGGCCTGGAACGTCGACAAGAGATGCTGAGGCCCCGACATTACCTCTACAACCTGGGGCATCCCCGGGGGATGCTGAATCCCTGGCATTGATGAAATGGCCAGAGGAGTCAATGGGGAGATGGAATACTGATGCCAATAGGCCCTCATTGGCTGAAGCAGGTCTGGTGGAATTCCCTGTCTGTTGTCCCTGACAAAGAAGGAGCCTCAGTGGCAGGGCATGGAACATCGGGGGGGGGGGTGGTTAGAAGGCCCAGCATCACTGAACCATCACCAGGCAAGGAAAGACCTTTGGGAAGCACTGCCAGAGCTGACCCTGTGGAAGAGAGGGTGTGAGCGGCAGTGGGGGTCCCCACCAATGCGGATGACGACCTAGCAGCGGCCGGCACTCCGAGCAGTGACTGAGAGTGAACCGAGGGGATTTCTCCTTGCTCCTTTCCCTCTCCTAGTACTTGTGCTTGCTAGCAGAGTTGCCCCAGGCCTTGGAGGAGTGGCAGCCCGTAGATGGGAGCTGGCGACTGGAAAGAGCTTCTCACCTGGAGCTCCTTCTCTATTCTGGTCAACTTCTGTTTCAGTAGGAAGGACTCTAGAGCTTTCTGACAGCACCATCTGGTTGAAGCTGTGGCAGACCTCACAAGCCTTAATGTCATGGTCCATGCCGAGACAGCAGACACAGGCGTCGTGGTCGTCCTTACAGAAGATCTTCTTACCACACCCGCAGTATCTAAGAAATTTCTCGGGGTCGGTCGGCAAAAATGTCAGCATAAATCACTTTAAAAAATAAAGTGAGCAACTAACGAGGGTGAGAAAAGAAAATAAAGAAAATAAATTGAAGATTTGGTGATTGACTGAAGTGGCAGTGTCTCTGTGGAGTCTGACGTGCAATGGTTGATATTGGGAAAAGAACTGAGGCGTGTGTGGGACCACCCACATTTATATGAGGAGGATGTCACCGGCTGACTTCTTTGTGGGTGGTCCCTAGTAGACTGCTAGCTAAAAAGCTTCCGTGTGGTCCTACTGCCCGGCAGCTATAGTTCCACAGGTGTGGCCTGATGCAAGAGATATCTTTAAAGGAGATCTGTGTGTTTTTACTCCGAGGTGTATCACGAAAAGATGTGCCTAGATCAAATAATCAGTAATAAATTCAGAGGCCTACTGACATTTGGAATGTTTCCTCCAACTAGCTGAGAAAGCTCAGTGCTTGGAACATTGACATCCTTTGGAACAAAGAAGGATGTAAACGGCAAAATATTTTGCTGTTCTATGAAGGAATACCATGAGAATGCCATGGGCAGACTAGGTGGGCTGAGCGATCCTCATCTGCCATCAGTTTCTATGTTTCTACATAAACTACCCAACTCTACTGAGGGGTGGTTTGGAGTGGGACTTGTGACAGTGGAGGACTCTGTTATGCTATAGTCACTGGACTTGCAGTTCCCACGGGAGCAACAAATTTGATACAGAATATCGGGTGGACATGCAATGGGGGCACACAGCTTGGATCTGACATTCTGGATATTTGATATGGACCCCCCCCCCCAGTGATCTAATTATAGAGCCAACCTATGTGGGGGCCATGAGCATCCTAATACAGCCACAGATACAAAGGATACGGTCTCGTCAGAACATCAGTGACCACCTTTTGCATCTCCTGCACACAGGGAGGTCTGGAAGAGCATGTAATCTGTAGTTGAGGCCAGCGCTCAGCACACCCATCCAATGGTGGTTTAAACCTACAGTCAGTTACTATATAACAGCATTTATGGTGGAGACTCTTATGGAAATACCCTCTGCGGCATGCCTAAGTGCAACCAGTGAATACTGGCTGGCAAACTCAAGTTATGTAGGCATGGCGAGAATCAAGAGTCTCTTCTCCTCCCGTTCTACATCCTTCTCTATAGGTATGGTCATGTGGTGAGGACTTATCTACCTAACATTCGGGTCGGCTGACCCTAGATGGTCCCCCACCCCACATCGCACTCCTACAAATGAAGGTGCATTGAGTATTTACTTAATAGTAGTCCTTCACGGGTGGGCATGATGATCTGAGTGATACCCCCCTCCTCTCTCCACATCAGACCCCCGGATGTAAATTGGGGGAAGATTACATGATACAGGAGGGCTTCACTAGAGGTTGCATAGGTGCATATTGGGCCCACATTAATTGAAAATCAGGGTGTTATATAAGCATGTATGTCATTGTTCGGCTACTGCACTCACATGCAGGTTAGCTCAGTACCTTAGAGATATGTAGGGACAGAAGGGTGAAGGCAGCGGGCAACCTGCAAGTTGCTCTTCGAATTAGCACACCCTTCCAGCCATCCTTAGGGAGTACAGCGAGTTCAACATGGGTTAGTTATGCACAACCAGATAAAGCACAAAATAGCAATCCTAAGTTTTTTTGAATCTGAATTTATATTAATATTGCAATCAAACACAAACATTGCAGATTGAAGTTCATATACAAATTAAAAAAAAAAACTTCACTTCTACATAAAAAGACATAAATCAACAACTATACATAATGCTTATACAATAAAAAAACTCATTTTACACATATATTATAAACATGCATAACATTTCATAAAATTTACATTTCAGAAAACAGGTTCATTAAACCATATCCAGGTAACACACAAAGATCTACTACAAGTTTGAGTCCTTACCAAAGGTCTTTCCCACATCCCATGTCTGCGTAAATTATATCCTGTAATATCCTTTGGTACAAGTAAACAATGCAGTTCACGATCAGGATCACAGATTCTCTTGAAAGTCTCTCTTGCCATTTTTTCCCTTCTAATATCCAACCTTTCCAGTCCACATTTAAGCAATGCTTCCCTATAACTTATTTCCCACGCTACCATTATTCTAAGTGCCCTTTTTTGTACCCTTTCCAGTTCTTCAAATTCATTTTTGTAAGACCACCATGCCAAACTGCTGCTCCATATTCTACTACTGTAGAAAAATAATAAACTAAATCAGATAGACTCAAACCTGCCCATCTCAAAATTGTTAAAAAGTATAGCCCACTATCTGCCTTTTTTATAATACTCAAATCTTGCTCTGCCCAAATAAAATCATTTTGAAAAATAAGTCCAAAATATTTAACTTTATTTACCACTTCCACCTTTTTGGCCCCAAATGTAATGATTTTATTCCCATCCATTTATTCTGCTTCCCAAAACGTATCTCCTTAGGTTTTGTAGGGTTTATTTGCATAAAATTATTTCTTGACCATTTCCCTATATAGTCCAAATGACCTTGCATGGTACTATCTTCAATATTTTCCCAAATATCCAACACTGTAGTATCATCTACATACTTTATACATGGACCTCTAGTGTCTAAATCATGTATCATAATCAATAATGGCCCCAATCTGGTACCCTGAGGGACCCCTCCTCCAATGCTCACCACCTCAGATTTTACACCTTCCATCTCAATCCATTGTGACCTCCCCTGCAAAAAGTCATGCACCCAATTTACAATACACTCTGGAATATTTAAACCCTCCAATTTCTGTATTACTATTCCATGGTCAATAAAGTCAAAAGCTTTCTTATAATCTACTAACACAGCTCTCACATTATTTTTCTTTATCCCAAGCACTAATACTTAATTCTAAAAACTTCAGAGTGGCATCGGTGGTCGAGCAACCCCTCAGGGACCCAAACTGATTTTTATCCAAAAGACCTTCTACACTCTCCATAATCCATTTGCAAATAAAAACATCACACGCTTTAGACACTGTGCATGTTAAAGCTATTCTTTAAAATCTGTCGATATATTCTTTGGTGTCGTAACCTTAGGGAGAGGGACAATTTTTGCTTGCTTCCATTGTAAGGGAATTTTCCCAGCTACCATTGACCTATTAAAAATATGACACCTGTGGTGCTAACACATCTGCACCTCTCTCTCTATATCCAATTTTGAATAGTGTCAGGACCCGCAGCTTTATCTGCCTTGATCTTGTTCAATTCTTTTGACATTTCTTCAACAGATACCAACAACCTATCTGGAACAACCATTTCTAATCTGTCTTGTTTTTTCTAATGGAGATAATTCCTTACTCACTTCACCTAACATTCTGTTTAAGCATGTTAAAAAGGAAGCACCTTCATCTAAGTCAGAAAAAACACAAGTTTGTTTCCATTTTCCTATTTGATTTACTTGCTTTCCTGATCCCAAAAATTATTCTGTATTTTTCCACCACTTTCTCGGATCCGATTTCCTTAACCCTACCACTTTCCTCTCATAATAATTCCTTCGTAACCGCTTGCCTATACAATTTATTTGATTTCTTATTCTATGATATACAGTACTACAGTATCATTTGTTTTGAAGGCTGCTTGCCTCTCAGTAATCAGATTTTTATATTCTTCTGTAACCCAGGGTTTATCCCCACCAAACCTTAGTTCTTTCATGGGCATAACCTGATGTAATGATTCATTTATTACAGACGTTACCATTTTCCATGTGCCATTCACATCTCCACATCTAAATCACTTTTCCTGCAATTTACCAGCTATAGTATCCAGAGTCCGACTTTTTTCTGTCTCATTAATTTTTCTACATTTGAATGTATCTTTTTTCTCCTTTTCACTTTTTACATCCGTCTGGGTTATTTGCTACCAATACTACTCTGTGGTATGATGACCCTATAGGTGGCGCAATCACCAGTTTACCAAAGACAACACTCAAATTTGTCAAAATAATATCTAAAATACCCCCCCTCCCCCCGAGTAGGTTCTTCCACTATTTGTTTTAACCCTTTTTCACCTAATATTTTCCCTGTGGCAATCTATTTGCATCCCCCATTATTACAATACCACACCTATCATGTTTTTCCCCAATTTTATCTAAACACCAAATTATATGCTGTACCATATGTTGTTTGTAGGGGGTAATAAAACCCACCCACAATCAATGGTCGACATTGTCATCTTGGGAGATTTGGTATATTTAATTCTACCCACATAATTTTAAAATCTTTGATTTATAATTCCTCTACCCTTTTATGAGAAATACTATAATGAACATATAAAGCAATTCCTCCCCCCAGTTCTTTCATATCTATCCTTCCTTTCAATCTAATAATCCTTAATTGCAACCATCTGATTTGGAATGTTTATGCTACACCATGTTTCAGTTATCAGACACCTGAATCCCATTTTGTCTCATTACTACTGCAAACTCATCCACTTTCATTGTTAAAGCCCTTACATTTGTATTTAACGTTGTTGGTACCCATCTTTTACCAGTTTAAATGGCTGTTACATTATTTCCACACACACTTCTTATATTTCTTTGTTTCCCCTTTCTTTCTGTGATCCTAACAGGTATACAATATTTCACGCAAAGTTTTTATCTGACACAAATTATCTAAATTGGAAAAATTCCTCCTTACTTGCATCTTTCTTTCCTTCTTTTCTTATTATAACTGGAATATTACAATCTACCACTTCCCTAAAGTATTATTTTCATGTACCTTAGTCCCTAACATTGCAAAACATCCCAACATACATAAACTAAGTATACTAATTACCCACATTTTTTTAATTACTTACCCCAATTAAATGTACACTTTTCAAAATAAACATTTAAAAAACTAAAAAACACTATATACATACAATGAGCAGAGATAAAGATTTCTCCCATTTCATGGTTTCCCCGGCTGACTCTGGCAGACTTCTCTGTACTCTGCCGAAGTACTCAGCTGGAGGACACAGTCGGTGGAGCTGCCGCTTGTCAGACGCCACCACATTTTAGGGGCTGCTGTTTAAATACCTCACCAAGCCCTCCTTTAGCTACCCTGCCAGAGCAGCTAAATTGCATAAAGGCTCTAAGTGGGCATAATTCAAATCTCCAGGTGACCCACACAAGCAATAAAGCAGGCAATTAAGCAGCAAAAACAGCAGTTCAGTAAATACAGGCTGCAGTCTTTTGGCAGAGAAAACAGTGCACACAGCACTTTGCACAGTCACAAAGCAGGCCTCTCTAACAGTTAGCAGCACAGTAGGAGTGATGAGCACAGTCAGTTCTTGCACTTAACAGACACCATGACCCAGTTTACTGGTAGAGCCCCCCAATATCTTCTGAAATCCACACTCTGCAGTGAAAGGCTCACACTCTCATATGCTTAGCTCTGATGGGGAAGGCACTGTATAGTAGAAATATAAGGTTGCAAGAATATTATCCACATTACGGCCACTTGCATTTCTAATTGTGGTTGCACGTTTCTTGGGGTATTATGTCTCCACCACGTCTAGACCCCTTTGTTTCAGGGTGGGAAATGAGTCTCTTAGTTCTGGAAGGAGCATCCAGGATAGTAGAAGGCATACAAGACAGAGAATGGGCCCATACATCATGTTCTCATTGCTACACTGTTGGAGAAAATGGATAAGTTTAAATGTGTCTCTTGGAATGTCAAAGGGGTTAATCACCCAATGAAAAGAAAGAAAATCCTGACAATGCTCAAAAGGTTACAATGTGATGTGGCACTGATACAGGAAACTCATCTTCTCAGCGCAGAAGCTGAGAAAACTGAAGAGGGACTGGGTAGGTACTGAAATCTCCAGCTGTTCTTCCACAAAGAAGCGAGGAGTCTTGGTCTTTATCAAGAATGGTTCCGCTTTTCAGGTCCTGGCCACTGATACAGATAGAGATGAAAGGTGGGTTCTGGTCAAGCGTAAGGTGCAACTTAGAAATGTACTATTGGTTAACATATATGTCCCTAATGAGGACAGACCAGAGTTCTTTCATACTCTGGCCAAAAAAAGGAGGGACAATGTACCTCCAGATGGACTGATTCTTATGGTGGGATTTTAATCTGGATGAACCAAGCATAGGGTTTATGGGCAGACTGGATGGGCCTAGCAGTCCTTGTCTGCTGACAGTTTTTATGTTTCTACCTAGACAGGGCTCCAATGGAACAAGGACCTCCCTTCAATGCAAGGACAAGACAGGTTCTGACCAAGCTGT
This sequence comes from Neoceratodus forsteri, assembly GCA_016271365.2. Classification (NCBI taxonomy): domain Eukaryota; kingdom Metazoa; phylum Chordata; order Ceratodontiformes; family Ceratodontidae; genus Neoceratodus; species Neoceratodus forsteri. The sequence continues at coordinate 1,307,739,275 of CM057449.1, forward strand.
GTGCAGACCTCACTCTACATGAGGTGTGGAGAGTTATTCACCCCACAGAGCATGATAAAGTATGATTACATTCACCGCTCCACATGCCTCCTCCTAAAGTAGGCTGGACTACTTTCTCTTGAGCACAAAGGCCATGGCGGAGGTTCTACAGGCTGATATCCATCCGATGATCATGTCAGATCATGCACCAGTATCTATTACATTGGACCTAGCTGGCACATACCCCCAATCACCCAGGTGGAGGTTCAACCCTCTGCTACCGCAGTCAAGCAAATGTGTTGCATGGTTAAGGGGTGAAATACAGAGATACAGGTACTTTCACATTAATAGACAACCTGGCATCTTAGAACAAACACTCTGGGAAGACATTAGGGCTACCATAAGAGGGTGGATTATTAGTTAATTGGCAAAGCTGAATAAGGAGCGTACAGTAAAGTTAGCCTCCCTCCAAAGGCAGATGAGAGAAGCAGAGGGGCTGTACAACAGCTCTACTATTAGGGAAGTGGTGGTTGAAAGAATCATACACCTTAAATAACAGTTGAACACGACCATACACCAACAGGCAGAAAGACTGATGTTCTTTATGCAGCAACATTATTTGGGGGGGGGGGGGGAGATGAAGAGGCCTCCAAACGTTTGGTGTACAAGCTTAAAAAACAAGCTGCAGAAATTCAGATCCCAGCTCTGCGTGCACATGCAAATCAGGTGGTCATGGATCCCAAACAAATTAGCAACATTTTTAAAGATTTCTATGAGGCACTATATGCACGGACACTGAGACCATCTGATTTTAAAGTCACTGAATTTCTAAAGGAGCTGAACATGGTTAGCATCATGGCAACTGAACAGGATGCTCTGGATGCTCCTATAATTCTGATAGAGATTCAGGGAGCCATACAGGCTCTAACTAAAGGAAAGGCACTAGACCCAGATGGTCTTAAAGTGGACTTCTTTCAAGCATTTGCACAAAATCTGACTCCGCAACTCCATATACTTCTACCAGAGGTGATCAATGGTGGCACCTTCCCACCGTCGATGCTAGAGACCATTATAACTGTTCTCCCGAAACCAAATAAGGACAGTCTGTTCTGTGGGAACTATAGCCCTATATCCTTAATGAATGTGGATGTAAACATTTTTGCTAAAATACTGGCAACACGACTGGAGAAGTTCCTCCTCTGCATCATCCACCACTCACCAGCGGGGTTTTTGCAGGGGAGGCAGGCATCCAACGACATCAAAGCCCTGGAAAACTTGATTGCAATAGCACATAAAGAGCCTCAAATGGCAGTCTTGCTGGCTATTGATGCAGAGAAAGACTTTGACTTAGTGGAGTGGGATTACTTGTTTGCAGTTATGGCTATCGTGGGGATAGGCAGTTTTATTTCCTGGGTGAAACACTGTACTCATCACCCATGGCATCGGTTCTGACGAATGGTATACTATCTGCCAAATTCTTACTCCACCGAGGCACATGGCAAGGCTTCCCCTTATCGCCACAGCTGTTTGTATTAGTGATTGAGCCCCTTGTGCTAGCAACATGGCACAGCCTCGAAATACAGTGGATCCAGGCAGGTACAGACATCCATAAACTTTTTCTACACGAAGATGACTTACTGTTGATCATGTCCAATATACAACAATCCTTACCTGCCACTCTTTTCCTGATACCACACTTTGGAGCTTTTTCAGGCATACAGGTGAACTGGACCAAGATGGAGCTTTTGCCACTTCCTGACTGCCAACCACTGCCTCCCTCCCTGTGGGACTTTAATGTCACATGGGTTATACAAGGCATTCAGTAGTTGGGTATGTTAATTTCTGCTCATGTTGAGGACTGGGTAGCACAAAATTTGCAGCTGCTGTTTAATGACCTACTAACATATATTGAAAGATGGCATAAGTTGCAGCTCACCCTCCCAGGCAAGACAGCCGCCATTAAAATGATGGCTCTTCCTAAAATTAACTATTGCATATCTAACTTGCCCATGAGAATACCAGCCCATTAGTGGGTAAAGCTGGACAACATTTTTTCCACCTCTCTCTGGAGGTAAAGTACACCCCAATTTGGGAAAAAGGTCCTCAGGGCACCAACAAAGCTGGTGGTTGCAATGCACCTTGGCCATGGGCCTACCACATAGCTCAAGGTATAAGAAGTGGTATGACATGGCTATAACAGTCTTCCATTGCCCCTCTGTGGCTTTGAATTGAAAAAGCCCTATTGGGCTTCATGACATTGCAGATCTTGCTACGGGGTTTACACCCCCAGAGAGCAACACTCACTCAGGCCACTGAATTCACAAGGTACTCATTTTAGAAGTTACAAAAGTTGCTGAAAAGGCAGGAGTTTCCCCTGGGGCTTTCCGAGTCATTGTGGCACTATACGAAGCTATGTACAGCAGACAAAACAGTTCACTGGCCCTTCTGGGACAGGCAAGGAATTTGGATCCTTGAAGATGTGATCTGCCCTCAATCAGGCATGCTGTAGTCTTTGTTTGCAGTTGAGGACTGAACACCAACTGCCTACCACAGACCACTATAAGTACTTACAATTCTGACATGCTACGCAACACTGGCTGGGTTGTTCCTATCAATATCACCCCCCACTCATGGGGGGCACCATAGATCACTGGCTTCATTATATTGCAACAGGAAGCTGAAAAGTCTATGTGCATCTTTAGAGCTTAGTCCTTCCTAACTGGGAGACCCATTGGCTAGAATGGGGGTCTGATCTGGAAGTAGTGAATATGCCAGAAATCTGGTAAAGATGTTGGAAAATCATGCACCAGGGATCCCCAGATCCCAAAAGGCAGTTCATACTAAGGAAGATTTGGGGCAGCTGACACATAATGCCTGATAGATTAGTGAAGATGGGCTTTAACATTCCAAATGAGTGCTGGCGATGCCACCACTCCCCTGGACATATAGGATATATACTACTGGTCTGTTCTGCAATATGCCCCTTTTGGGATGGGATCAGAAATAAAGTAGAAGAAATTTAGCAAATATCACTTTTCCCTTCTCCTCTGCTTTGGATATGGAGTGACACTTCCCTGTTACAAGAACCAAGTGCACAATTTAAATAGCTTATTCACACATTGGGTATGGAGGCCAAGAGACAGCTTCTAATGCACTGATGCCAACTCACGGTACCCTCTACCACTTAATGGAACACGGGAGTTATCACAACTGCCTCCTACCTCAGAGTTCTTCACAAAACAAGGAGGACGCTGGAGAAATTTGAAAAAAACCTGGGCCGTATGGCTGAGATGTCAGGGTCTGGGGTGTCAAAAGGGAACAGGGTAACTGAGTGAGTAAACCCAAGGGAAGGGGGATCACCAAAAAAGGTCAGTGGCATCCATTAAGAACAGCAGGCAAGTCCCCCTCCCACCAGATGGCACACCAAGCAGTGTTTATGTTAGAAGGGCTATATCAGTATTGAAAGGGTATACCAAGACCCCAACTGGGAATGCATGGAAAAAACGTATTTTTCCTCTAAGAGGTGCATATTACTCTTTTGGTATGGTATGGCTGTCTTATTATTCCACAGTTAGGCTAGTCTTCACACATATGGAGCCCTTGGAATCTGATGGAGCAAAAGCATACTGTATATGAGTGGCAGCTAACTAAATGTACTGGTTATATTCACTGACAGTATAACGGTGGGCTAGTAGAGGTTGTGCACGAGCTAGTATAGTACAGAACAGATTTAAATAACTGTATTTTTCTGGTTTATATCTTATTAATGCTTATGGTTATAGTGCTATGTATAGTGTTTGGTAGGTTGTTGACTAAGTGCTTAGTTTTGTGTGTTCTAAGATTTTGTGGGTTTTCATTTTTTAGAGTTGTAGCTCCATGGGGATATTTCTCCTCATCTAGGTTTATACTGCTGTAAATGAAATGTTTGACATTTGTTGGAAAATCAATAAAAATATTATATACAAAAAAATAAGAATCAACAATGGCACCTCTACCCACTGTAATAGAGAATGTTAGGATGAACATTAAAGGACATTCCGTAAACTGCTGTTCTGTTTTCCATTTAAGACGATGTGGTGAACAACAGATTTTAAACAATATGACAGCAGGCAAAGGCGTTCAGGTAATGCTCCTGCTGACTGGCAAATGTCAGTTAAATACTGGCATTTAGATGATCAATAAAACAGAACTAGCTGCAGCAAGAAAAAAATGAAAAACATAGTTTCTTCTCCCTTTGACATTCTTAGTGGTCCAGCTTTCAAAAGAGTGTAAAGTGCCCTCCTGAGGGAAACAATCCTAAGTATAATATGTGTGCGTACTGTGCAGGTCACTGCAATAAGGCACATTTTGCAAGTGTATTAACTGTATTTTGATGAAGTCAGAATTCTTGTGACAAAAATTCCTTTTCTTCCAGGGATGAATGTTAACATTAATGTACTAGTCCGTGGAGTAGTGCAAAATGCCTTAGCTGAGAGCAGTGACCCCCAAATATTTGTCTGTGCTGGCTAGGATGCAGCATCCTTTTTTTTAATATAATTTATTTACTCATGATAGGACACTTGAAATAAAATACCTCATTGCCAGAAGGGTGCTGTGTAACCCCCCTGCAAATGGGGGTTCCCAAAAGACTTCCAGGAGCTTGCTTGAATGCTCCAAGCCTGAATGGTGTTTGGCATTTAAGCCATTTATCAGTGAGTGTTTTTAGAACCTCTGGTACTGTCTCTTTAAGAGCTGTCTGCTTGCAGACATAATTAGTTTGTATGGGGGACTGTGTGTTTCTTTGATTGAGTACCACTCAAGCTGCTGCCAATTCACTTCATTTTTGCAGTCACTAGGAGTGCAAAGGAACCTATCTGAAAGATGTAACTGTTTGCCAGAAATTATTTAGAGTAATAATGAAATTACAGTTTGTCTAACCTGCTTTCTTTGCAGTCAGAACTGTGTCTAGTTCCCCATTCTAGTTTTGAACTGCTGAACTGGACCAATCAGTGTGGGTAAGCTAGCTCTAAAATGGTGCCTTGGACGAATCAGAACTTGGACTCATAATCTGAGCCAGCCACAAGAGGATTGTATAGGGCAGTGACTCTGGGAGATGTAGTTTAGACTTCAGTGCCTTTTGGACCAACAGCAGCAGTCTATTGTGAGTGACAGCCAATCCAGTCAAGAACTGGGAGGAACTCAAAGGAAGTGCCGGTTTTGTCAGTTGGAGTTTCAGTTGAGCTTTGGCAGTGAAGAAGGAAGGAGCCCTGTGCTTTTCAGTGTGCAGGTTTAGTCAAAAACGTGTGTAAGGCCCAGAGTTCCGGTCTGCAGCTTGTGTAACAGCTTGTAGGACTGAATCCGTCCAGTGAAAAGAATCAAAGGATCTCTGAAGAGTAGAAACCAGGCTCACCCTGTAGAAGACTGGAGGAATTGCTGAAAATTGCACTCGGTCTGTCAGGAACTGAATCTGCTGTGTGTTCTCCCGGTATTGTGCAGTAATTGCGATCGGGATACAGATGCAGCCTGCCTGGTATAGTGCTTTCTTTTATATGGATGTGTGAAGAGGTTTGTGTACCTCAAGTGAGCCCTGCTGACATTGAAGGACCCTATCTTATTTGGAGGTCGTGAGTACTAATTCAGGGTCACTCCCTGTTGAATTGCCACATTAAATCCAAATGCAATTACTGTACTGCTGACTGTTTAATTCTCCTTTTCTTGTGTGAAAGGGCCCCTACCAGCTGCCACGGTTTGACTAGCCACTAGGGCTTGGGTACCTAGGACAGTAACTGATAGGGATAGGCCTGTGCACAGAGCCACAGGTAGATTATTAGAGTGATAAGCTAATTAACCTGATTTCCCTGTCCTTGTTATATCCCTAAATAAATCAGAGCTGCTTGTTTCAGTAAAGTTATACTGCCTGAGGTATTTGTCTATGTTAAAGTACTGTACTGTGATTGTTGCACTGTATCTCATTTCACAGGAGGTCCCAGTGCCGGAACCAGACCTGGGGTAAGTGTATACTGTGAAGGTAATTCTGATATATTGTGTGGGCCACTAGTGGGAAGAAAGGGGTTGCAGTGTCCCAGAGGGCTGTGACCAAGTTAGTTTAACTATTGCAACCCTGACCTCTGGGTGGAGGCACCCGCCATTGGATCAGCCCCTCAACCTGTTAGTGGCAAATCAGGCAGGGGTGGTAGCCCCTGGATAGCGCCATCTAGGGTTACATCTTGGAGGCTCATCGCTGGGATTGTGTGTCCTCTAGTGGCCATATTTATGAACCACTGTTAAGAAAAAATGGGTACCCGACAGAAGTGGCTGTGCACCGGCTGGTGGAGTGGTGTACTGGGAGGAGATCGACCCCCAAATGCTATGTATCCTGGACATCCCCTGGTATCAATACGGACACTGTGCAGGAGTACTTTCCAAGGTGGAAGGTTTACAAAACCCTGTGGTGGTGGGTCGGCATGCTAATCTGCTCACCCACACTTTCCTGGCCCTAGTAGAGTTTAAGGATCCCATAGATAGCTCCAAAGTGCCACAGACCATTACCCCAGAGGAGCCCTCACTGCTTGAGAGTGATAACTAAGGACAGTAAAGACCGAGAGAATGAGCCCCCACCACTATCTGAAACTTTGAGGAGAAATTTGCTAAATGGTTGCTGGGGAAGGAAAACTGTGGACTAGAAGAAACTATTCTTGCCACCTAAGTGTTCCTCCCCAACACCTTCTCCCGCTCCAGTGCCCGTAATGGTGGCTGAACCAATGCAGACTCAATTTCTGCACTGCCATTAGTCACGACTCTTACCGAAGGTTGAGGATCTTCTCTGGCACCCTCCCACCCCAAGGGAGGATGACTGGGAGACCTGGATAGACTATGTTGCCCCAAGTGCTAGAATGGCAGTGCTCGGAACCCAGCGAAGAGGGTGTGAGAGCCTCGAGGTCCTGCCCTGGCTACCATTCGTGCTAAACGGGCCAGTAACCCTGAAGTGACTGCACAGGCCTATCTTGAGGCCCTGGAGAATGTGTATGGGAGCCCAGATTCTGATGAGGACCTATGGTGGAGAGTAGAGATGCACAACAGTACCAAGGGAGTTGTTGTCTGTATGTATCTCGGCTGGAAAAATTGTTGCAAGAATGCCTCAGAAAAGGTAGTTTGCCAGCGATTGAACTGGACCGAACCAGGCTGGACAGGATCCTAAGTCTGCCCCTTCTCAGAACTGCTGTTGCTTCAATTCGCCTGGCAGATCGACTGGAATCCCACCCTCCTATGATGAGTTAATGAGAGAAATTCGAGAGTTGAGAAAAGACGACCGGGAGGGACCTGCACCAATAGCTGCGGCCACGACCGAGTGACTGGAGGATGACCCATCATGTAAAGTTCAGGGCAGAGGTTGGCAGTCAATGAGTGCTCTGACAAGGAAAAAGATATGCCACAATGGGGCGAACTGTTGAGAGAGATCCGAGAATTCAAAACAGTCCCTTTATGAAGGCCACGCCTGCAAGCACGGGCCCTGACCTATATCCGACTGCATCTGCTATGGGGGTGGGGTACCCACCCATGTATCTCCTGCTGATAACAGCTCCAAACTCAATTCCTTGACCATGGAAGTGGAGAAACTGACGAGATGTCTCCAAATGCTTATCACGCCGCAGACAGAGATGGCACCAAGGTTTCAGTTAGTAATACCCCGCCTGGCTCCCAGTGTGGCGCCCGGCCAGCTCAAACTCCAGAAAGTGTTTTGCTATAATTGTGGGAAAGATGGGCACATGAAAAGGGAATGCCAGTCCCAAAAGACACTGACAAAGTTGCATATAGGCTACAAGGAGAGCTTCGGAGAACAAATCAGTGGTTAAGAGGTGCCGAAATGATCCCAGTGAGGGCACCAAAAATGCTAACTCACGTCCCTTTTGTGGCAAGGTCAGTTGCCCAGGCCCTATCCATCGCCTCCAGACTGGTCCAGAATAGTGGGTCCCTTCATGGAGACCACTGTAAAGGTGAGATGGAGTGTCTACAAGAGCTGTATTAACAGTGGCTCCCAAGTGACAATTATGTTCCAAGATTGGTATCAAAGCATTTGTCAGATGTACCCTTACAACCATTAGAAGGACTGCATGTATGGGGGTTAAGTGAAAGCCTACCCTATTCCGGGTATATCCGAATTTGGCTGTCTTTCCCCACCTCCGTGGCTGGAGTGGCCGAACAAGTAGAGACCCTAGCCTTAGTGTGTCCCCCCACTGGACTGTATGATGGTGTCCCTTTGTTGATTGGAACAAATGCTCATATGTTCGGAAGGCTGGCACAGTTGTGTTATGAAAACAGGGGTCAAAGACTAGTAGAGCTTTAAGAGTTCCGGCTTTAATTAAGAAGGCCTATGAGGCACAGAGAGATGCTGAAAAAATAGAACCAGAGGAACCGGTCGGAATGTATGGAAGAAGGATCCTGAGTCTCTGATCCTGGCACCAAATGCCCAGTGTACCTTACAGGAGAGGTCCGTATCAGAAAGGATGTTAAGAATAAAATATTAATGTTGGATGCAAGGCGATGGAAAATTGCCAGAGGGACTGCTGGTCAAGCCTAGTATTTTGCCCGCTAGAGCCCATGCTTATGCCAGAAGGGTAATGGTCAAGTTCATAATGTGTCTGAAAGAGACATTCGAGTAAATAGAGGTTGCATCCTGGCTAATGTGCATTGTGCAGACACTGCAGTGCTACCAGCAGCAAGAGTTCAAGAAAGAATGACAGAGTAACGCCTGACTTGTTTGATTTGGCGACTCCCGCTGCCAGCTGAATGGAAAGTGAGGATCAGTGAAGCTTGCCCAGAGAGACCAGGTGTTTTCTTTAAAGGAATGGGACGTGGGATGCGTGCAAGGAGCTGAGCACAATATCCGCTGCATGACGAAAGACCATTTCGTGAGAGGTCTCGACGCCTGGCACCTGCTGACATAGATGATGTGAGACGGCATCTGCAAGAGATGTTAGCTGCTGGTGTAATACAAGAATCCAGAAGCCTTATGCTTCCCCATTGTGGTAGTGAGGAAAAAGAATGGAACAGTAAGGATGTGTGTGGATTATCGCACTAAACCGCGGACTATCCCTGATCAGTACACAATGCCCCGCATTCAGGATGCTTTGGACTGCCTAAGCGGGAGCAAGTGGTTCTCTGTGCTGGATCTCCGCAGTGGGTACTATCAGTCCGGTGGCCCCAGAGGACCGTGAGAAAGAAGCCTTTATCTGTCCGCTACTTATGAATTCATGAGGATGCCTCAAGGGATTTCAGGTGCCCCAGCCACTTTTCAACGATTGATGGAGCGTGCAGTGGGGACATGAACTACTAGAGTGCCTGGTATACCTAGATGATGTTTGTTTGGCAGCTCACTGGAGGAACATGAGAGCAGATTATTTAAGGTATTGGACCGACTGGAGGACTTTGACTTAAACTGTCCATTGATAAGTGTCAATTCTTTCAAACATCAGTAAAGTATGTGGGACACATAGTATCCACTGAGGGAATGAGACCGACCCAAGTAAAGTTGAGGCCTTGACCACCTGGCGCGCCAAAAATCTAAAAGAACTGCAAAGATTCCTGGGATTCTGTGGTTATTATCGGCGTTTCATCAAGGACTATTCAAGAGTGATCCGCCCTTTACTTAACCTTACTCAAGGTATTCCCCAACCCACAAAAAATACCAAAGTCAGCGTCCCTCAAGACTGAAGAGTGTATTTTCATCCGAGTGAAGTATTTGGGGCCCGCTGGACCTCCTGATTGTGAGACTGCTTTTCATGAGATCATTTATCAACTTACCCATGCTCCAGTGCTGGCCTATGCCGATCCAAGAAAACCTTATGTCCTGCACACTGATGCTAGCTTGCAAGGGTTGGGCTGTGTTGTACCAAGAGCACGAGAATGGCCTGAGACCAGTGGCCTTTGCCAGTGAAGTCTGACCCCATCTGAAAGAACTATCCTGTACATAAGTTAGGTTTCTAGCTTTGAAGTGGGCTATTGTTGACCAATTCCATGAGTACTTGTATGGGGCTAAAATACTAGTAAAACTGACAATAATCCTTTAACCTATGTGCAGACCTCAGCTAAGTTGGATGCCACTGGCCATAGGTGGCTTTCTGCATTATCTACATACGACTATGCTCTCGAATACCGAGCAGGTCTGAACCACATAGATGCTGATGCTCTCTCCAGGAGGCCTGTTCCCAGAATGATTGGGTCCGATTGGCAGAACCTGACATTCGGCACTCTGCCGGAAGTTTGACAGGGAGGAACAAATGTCCACGACGCAGTGGACTGCATGGTGGATTCAGCTTGGGACCCTCTGAGAATTGCATACCTGCCGCTATGCCACTTTTCTGCAATAGACATTGGTGCACTGCCTCAGCTGGACAATGACAGTATTGGGGGCTCAATCCCGCGATCTCATGATCAAAGCAGCTTTAGAAGCCCTCTATGCAGGAAAAGATGTGTCCAAATTACGCCCACTGATTTGAGAACTGCACTATTATACAAAGAAGGTCCTAAATTGAAACTGATCAATAAACTGTTATACAGAGAAACAGTAGACAGAGGGGACAAGTAGACAAACAACAACTAGTGCTGCCCACTGCCTTCGAGACTCAGTATTGAGGTCCTTGCACAACCACATGGGGCACCTTGGTATAGACAGAACACTTGACTTGGTGAGATCCAGATTCTATTGGCCTAAGATGGGGGCTGATGTGGAGCAACACATTCGAACTTGTAGTCGCTGCTTACAGAGAAAGCTTTGCCCCAGAGGGCTGCCCCCTTGTTAACATAACCACCAGCACCCATGGAGCTGGTCTGTATTGATTTTCTAAGTTTGAGTCAGATCAAAGAAATATCAGTAATGTGCTGGTGGTCACTGACCATTTCACGAGATATGCCCAGGCTTTCCCCACCAAAGACCAGAAAGCATCCACTGTAGCCAAAGTACTTGTAGAAAACTTTTTGTTCACTATGGGCTCCACAAAGAATCCATTCTGATCAAGGGAGACTTTGAGAATCGTCTGATCAAAGAGATGCTTTCTCTGTGGGAGTCACGAAAGTCCAGAACCCTCCTTACCACCCCCAGAGGACCCACAGCCTGAGCATTTCAACCGCACTTTGCTAGATATACTAGGCACCCTGCACCCAAAGGACAAGCCTAGATGGAGCCAACAAATTAGCACCCTGGTACATGCTTATAACTGCACCAAAGTGATGCCACTGGATTCTCCCCTACCGCCTGATGTTTGGAAGAGAAGCTCGACTACCAGTAGATGTGTGTTTTGGGGTCTCTCCTGATGGGGTTCAAGCTGACAACTATTTACAGTATGTGCAAAAGTTAAAGGCCCAGCTAACTCATGCGTACCAACTGGCTCAAACCATGGCTGCCAAAAGAAATCTGGCCAACAAAGAAAGGTATGATAAAAAGGTGAAAGCACAGGAACTCCAGGAGGGAGATCGGGTATTGCTAAGAAATCTGGGACTGCATGGCAAGCACAAGATTGCTGACAGATGGCACCATCTCCTCACATTGTAGTGGGCAAACTAGATGATCTGCCAGTGTACAAAGTAAGGCCTGAGAATAATTCAAAAGATGTAAAAACAATGCATAGAAATCATTTACTGCCCATTGGACAAATCTTAATTGAGTCTGAGCCCTAGAAGATGCCCCTCTGGACCAGTGACTAGAGCTGCTGCTAAGAAAAGATCAAGAAAGTCTGCACCTACAGAAGCAAAGTTAAAGTGTTCCCCTCCACAAGTCCCAGTTGAGCATGACTGTCAGTCCATATCGGAAGAAAGTGAGAGTGACTTTGAATACTATCCTTCTTACGAACTGAGTCAATTGTTTCGGGCAATCCCTAGTCAACACTGGAGACAAAGCTGGGCCTTCTGGACTGTCTAAGCCCCAGCTTCATCCCTGGAGCCAATGCTCCCAGAAAGTGAAGTGCAAAGCATCAGATCAGATGAAATGGAATCATTGTGCATGGTTGAACTGTTTGAGCTTTCAGGGAGGAAAATGATAGATTGGGGCAGACTGGTGATACACCAGAACAAGAAGAGTATTTTGAGTGCCCTGACAGTCCACTGCCAGTGTCAGAAAGCTCTCCATGCGAGCCAAATGTTGTGGACTCAGAAACTGTAACTCCTGGAGCTGAAAGTGCCCCAAGTTCTAGCCTCTACCCCCATGGAGACTCCCCTGACAAGTGAGGACAATGCTGAAAATGAGGCTCAGAGTGCAGAGACTATAACAGTTCCCCTAGAAAGACTGGTGAGCTGTAAAGCCTGTGGTGCACCTCAGTTATGATTCACTTGGGAGGCCTGTGGACTTGCCTCTCAATGTTGTCCATAAAGGAGTGTATGTGTCCCCGAGCTCATTGCCCAAACTGAGCATCAGTGCTAACTCAAGTTACTTGTGTTGCCCTCTAAGTATGGTGCCCTTGCCCCATCCAGCCCCAAGGTAACTGATAGGAAGGCCCCTCTCTTCAGGTTTCATGTACAAGAGGTAATAACTTGAGTTATGGTACAATATGTGTAATACTGTGTAAAGAGTGACGTACTGCAATGTTTCAGAAATGTGTTCTTGGTAAAATGATATATTGACTGATGATTACATATGCAGCCTAATGCAAATGTATATAGGTTGCAGTTGAAACTTATGGGTACTTGCTTGCGCGGACGTCAAGCTTTCCCAGGCCAGGAAGGGTGTAACCCCTGCAAATGGGGTTCCATAAGACTTCAGGAGCTTGCTTGAATGCTCCAAGCCTGAATGGTGTTTGGCATTTAAGCCATTTATCAGTGAGTGTTTTTAGAACCTCTGGTACTGTCTCTTTAAGAGCTCTGCTTGCAGACATAATTAGTTGTATGGGGACTGTGTGTTTCTTTGATTGAGTACCACTCAAGCTGCTGCCAATTCACTTCATTTTGCAGTCACTAGGAGTGCAAAGGAACCTATCTGAAAGATGTAACTGTTTGCCAGAAATTATTTAGAGTAATAATGAAATTACAGTTTGTCTAACCTGCTTTCTTTGCAGTCAGAACTGTGTCTGCTAGTTCCCCATTCTAGTTTTGAACTGCTGAACTGGACCAATCAGTGTGGGGTAAGCTAGCTCTAAAATGGTGCCTTGGACGAATCAGAACTTGGACTCATAATCTGAGCCAGCCACAAGAGGATTGTATGGGCAGTGACTCTGGGAGATGTAGTTTAGACTTCAGTGCCTTTTGGACCAACAGCAGCAGTCTATTGTGTGACAGCCAATCCAGTCAAGAACTGGGAGGAACTCAAAGGAGTGCCGGTTTTGTCGGTTGGAGTTTCAGTTGAGCTTTGGCAGTGAAGAAGGAAGGAGCCCTGTGCTTTTCAGTGTGCAGGTTTAGTCAAAAAGCGTGTGTAAGGCCCAGAGTTCGGTCTGCAGCTTGTGTAACAGCTTGTTAGGACTGAATCCGTCCAGTGAAAAGAATCAAAGGATCTCTGAAGAGTAGAAACCAGGCTCACCCTGTAGAAGACTGGAGGAATTACTGAAAATTGCACTCGGTCTGTCAGGAACTGAATCTGCTGTGTGTTCTCCCGGTATTGTGCAGTAATTGCGATCGGGATACAGATGCAGCCTGCCTGGTATAGTGCTTTCTTTTATATGGATGTGTGAAGAGGTTTGTGTACCTCAAGTGAGCCCTGCTGACATTGAAGGACCCTATCTTATTTGGAGGTCGTGGTACTAATTCAGGGTCACTCCTGTTGATTGCCACATTAAATCCAAATGCAATACTACTGTACTGCTGACTGTTTAATTCTCCTTTTCTCTGTGGAAAGGGCCCCTACCAGCTGCCACGGTTTGGACTAGCCACTAGGGCTTGGGTACCCAGGGACAGTACACTGATAGGGATAGGCCTGTGCACAGAGCCATAAATAGATTATTAGAGTGATAAGCTAATTAACCTGATTTCCCCTGTCCTTGTTATATCCCCTAAATAAATCAGAGCTGCTTGTTTCAGCAAAGTTATACTGCCTGAGGTATTTGTCTATGTTAAAGTACTGTACTGTGATTGTTGCACTGTATCTCATTTCACAGGAGGTCCCAGTGCGGAACCAGACCTGGGGTAAGTGTATACTGTGAAGGTAATTCTGATATATTGTGTGGGCCACTAGTGGGAAGAAAGGGGGGTTGCAGTGTCCCAGAGGGCTGTGACCAAGTTAGTTTAACTATTGCAAACCCTGACCTCTGGGTGGAGGCACCCGCCATCGGATCCAGGCCCCTCAACCTGTTAGTGGCAAATCAGGCAGGGGTGGTAGCCCCTGGGATAGCGCCATCTAGGGGTTACAGCTGCATCTACACATTTCTTCAGCTGGGTGGACGGGGGCACTGAAAGGTTACGTGACTTGCCCAGGATCCCACAGTGAGTATTTGGGTTTAACGGGGATATAGCCTGCAACATCCCAGTTCCCAAGACAATGTTCTAACCATTAGACCACACTGCCCTTCCCTCGTCAGTTACTGCTGTTCAATCTGTAGGTGGCTAAGTAGATAAACAGAGGGCAGCAGTCTCCAGTGCTTTAACCCCTCACCCTTCATCAGTATTGAATACATCAACGTGTGGGAAAGCTTGTTTTGTATCTGTCTGCACTGTCGTGGTCTGTGAATAAACAGTGATTTTCAGTGCTGTCAGTCCCTCTCCTTCTACTAGCACCAGCTTCATCACAGTGCTGGCAAGCCTATAGTGCACCTGCCCACTCTGTACCTGGAGTTTTAAAAACTACAGAGCTGTCAGTCCCTCTCTTTCTACCAGCACCAATTTCATCACAGTGTTGGCAAGCCTACAGTGCACCTGCCCACTCTGTACCTGGAGGTTTAAAAACTACAGTGCCGTCAGTCCCTCTCCTTCTACCAGCACCAACTTCATCACAGTGTTGGCAAGCCTACAGTGCACCTGCCCACTCTGTACCTGGAGTTTTAAAAACTACAGTGCTGTCAGTCCCTCTCCTTCTACCAGCACCAACTTCATCACAGTGTCGGCAAGCCTACAGTGCACCTGCCCACTCTGTACCTGGAGTTTTAAAAACTACAGTGCCGTCAGTCCCTCTCCTTCTACCAGCACCAACTTCATCACAGTGTCGGCAAGCCTACAGTGCACCTGCCCACTCTGTACCTGGAGTTTTAAAAACTACAGAGCCGTCAGTCCCTCTCCTACCAGCACCAACTTCATCACAGTGTCGGCAAGCCTACAGTGCACCTGCCCACTCTGTACCTGGAGTTTTAAAAACTACAGAGCCGTCAGTCCCTCTCCTTCTACCAGCACCAACTTCATCACAGTGTCGGCAAGCCTACAGTGCACCTGCCCACTCTGTACCTGGAGTTTTAAAAACTACAGAGCCGTCAGTCCCTCTCCTTCTACCAGCACCAACTTCATCACAGTGTCGGCAAGCCTACAGTGCACCTGCCCACTCTGTACCTGGAGTTTTAAAAACTACAGAGCCGTCAGTCCCTCTCCTTCTACCAGCACCAACTTCATCACAGTGTCGGCAAGCCTACAGTGCACCTGCCCACTCTGTACCTGGAGTTTTAAAAACTACAGAGCCGTCAGTCCTCTCCTTCTACCAGCACCAACTTCATCACAGTGTTGGCAAGCCTACAGTGCACCTGCCCTCTGTACCTGGAGTTTTAAAAACTACAGAGCCGTCAGTCCCTCTCCTTCTACCAGCACCAACTTCATCACACTGTTGGCAAGCCTACAGTGCACCTGCCCACTCTGTACCTGGAGTTTTAAAAACTACAGAGCTGTCTGTCCCTCTCCTTCTACCAGCACCAACTTCATCACACTGTTGGCAAGCCTACAGTGCACCTGCCCACTCTGTACCTGGAGTTTTAAAAACTACAGAGCTGTCAGTCCCTCTCCTTCTACCAGCACCAACTTCATCACAGTGTTGGCAAGCCTACAGTGCACCTGCCCACTCTGTACCTGGAGTTTTAAAAACTACAGTGCCGTCAGTCCCTCTCCTTCTACCAGCACCAACTTCATCACAGTGTTGGCAAGCCTACAGTGCACCTGCCCACTCTGTACCTGGAGTTTTAAAAACTACAGTGCTGTCAGTCCCTCTCCTTCTACCAGCACCAACTTCATTACAGTGTTGGCAAGCCTACAGTGCACCTGCCCACTCTGTACCTGGAGTTTTAAAAACTACAGAGCCGTCAGTCCCTCTCCTTCTACCAGCACCAACTTCATCACAGTGTTGGCAAGCCTACAGTGCACCTGCCCACTCTGTACCTGGAGTTTTAAAAACTACAGAGCCGTCAGTCCCTCTCCTTCTACCAGCACCAACTTCATCACAGTGTTGGCAAGCCTACAGTGCACCTGCCCACTCTGTACCTGGAGTTTTAAAAACTACAGAGCCGTCAGTCCCTCTCCTTCTACCAGCACCAACTTCATCACAGTGTTGGCAAGCCTACAGTGCACCTGCCACTCTGTACCTGGAGTTTAAAACTACAGAGCTGTCAGTCCTCTCCTTCTACCAGCACCAACTTCATCACAGTGTTGGCAAGCCTACAGTGCACCTGCCCACTCTGTACCTGGAGTTTTAAAAACTACAGTGCCGTCAGTCCCTCTCCTTCTACCAGCACCAACTTCATCACAGTGTTGGCAAGCCTACAGTGCACCTGCCCACTCTGTACCTGGAGTTTTAAAAACTACAGAGCTGTCAGTCCCTCTCCTTCTACCAGCACCAACTTCATCACAGTGTTGGCAAGCCTACAGTGCACCTGCCCACTCTGTACCTGGAGTTTTAAAAACTACAGAGCTGTCAGTCCCTCTCCTTCTACCAGCACCAACTTCATCACAGTGTTGGCAAGCCTACAGTGCACCTGCCCACTCTGTACCTGGAGTTTTAAAAACTACAGTGCCGTCAGTCCCTCTCCTTCTACCAGCACCAACTTCATCACAGTGTTGGCAAGCCTACAGTGCACCTGCCCACTCTGTACCTGGAGTTTTAAAAACTACGGTGCTGTCAGTCCCTCTCCTTCTGGGTGAGCATTAAGGTGAAAAAAATCTTAGCCAAAGTGGCTGAAAATCACCAAATTTTTCAGCCACATGTGAACTACATTAATTACTGTATCAGGCTGGCCCAAAATGCCTCTGCCAAAGCAAAATCGCTCCACTGTGTACCAAAAGACTAAAGCATAAAAACTCCCCCTGGGAAAATGCCCAACTCCACAGGCTAACATGTCATAGGGGCAATGCCTGGAAATTAGCAAAGCAATCAAACACTGTCCAGGCCCGGATTAGGTATAAGCAGACCCGAAACGAATACTCAAATGCTGTAAGGCCACAACGATAGGAGTTTTCCAAAACAGCCCTGACAGACAACTTAAAAACAGACCCAAGGGAATTCTGGACAATAATAAAGAAGATCCAGGTGGCAAAAAGGCTGACGCTCCTAATTTCTATGAAATAAACAGAGCAGAAGTCCCACTATCCAAACACAAAGTGAACAAATTCAACAAATACTTCATCAACATGGGAACCAAAGCACTAAAGTAAAACACCACTCAGATGATCCAACAAAACCACCAGGCCACAACCCCAACCAAAAACACCTTTATATTCAGCAAAATCACACAAGCCAAAGTCTGTAAGGAGCTATTAGAAATTATCAGAAGGACCCGACAGCATCCCTGCCATGCTTCTAAAATGTGCAGCCCCAATAACAGCGACCCCACTGGCAGAGCTTTTCAACATGTCCTTGGAATCTGGGATGTACTCCTCAAAATGGAAGGAAGCCCTGATTGTACCAATACACACATACGGACAGAAAACCGAGATGGACAACTACAGCCCCATCTCACTGCTACCCCTAGTCTCTAAGACCTTTGAGAGGGTGGTATGTGCACAACTTACACACTTCCTCAAAGAGGAAAACCTCCTAAGTGACTGCCAGTCCGCCTTCAGACCACTACACAGCACCACCCCAAGGTCACCGGAGACTTCCAGGAGTAACTGGACAGGAGGAAAGCTGTGGGCGCAATCTTTGAGGACCTGTCAAAAGCATTTGACACCCTAGACCACAACATCCTCCTGTCCAAACTGAATTGCGTGGGGGTCACCGGCAGCGCAGCGGGTTGATTTAAGTTGCACCTCAAAGGAAGTAAACAAATGGTATCCATAAATGGATTCAAATCCTCCTTCACCACAATAGTGTCAGGGTACACCAAGGCTCAATCTTAGAACCTACAGTATACTGTTCAACATCTACATGAACACCCTCACCTTGAACAACCCCCTCGTCAAACTCCGTCTCTATGTGGATGATACAATACTCTACACGGCAGGTATGGACGTTACAGAAATTGAACCCAGGCTACAATCAGCCTTTGACAAACTTCAGAACTTCTACTTACACTCAAAGCTAACCCTGAATGCCAAACAAACCCAAGCTTTAGCAGAGCAACAGGCCAAGACACAGTCGGCTGCACACTACGAATCAAAACAGCAGACCTAGCCAATCTCCAGCAAGTGTACAGCTATCGCTATCTCGTTGTATGGCTGGATGAGAAGATCAGATGGAACATACACATAGAGAATCTAACAAAAAACCTGGGGAAATGTCTAGGAGCATTATACAAAATCAAACACTCAACAGATACCCCAACCAGGAAAAGAACAGTTGAATCAACAGTCCTCCCAATCCTCCACTATGGCGATCTGTTGTACACAGGAGCTCCCAGTCTGGCCTTAGCCAAATTGGACAACATGTACAGCAGGTTCGCCCACTTAATACTGGGCACCCACTGCAGAGCACACAGGTGTGAACTCTGTGATCTGTGATTCTGCTAGCAGCTTGGCAGAAGACACCAGGAGAAAGGACTGCTGTGTGACTGGACTTCTCTGCTGGGACTAAAGAAGCAGAACTCTTGTACTTGGACCTCTAATTTAGGGTAAAAAAAAACAACAAACAAACGAAACAAAAAAAAAGTGTGTATTTGAGTTAACTGAACTGAATGGTTATCTGAACAGTTATCTGGGTGTAAATCTCAGGTGATTGAAAAGGACTTGATAGCTGTGAGGTTTAAATTACTTGTAGAAAGATCTAGTAAGTAGGGGGAGTGGCTTAGCTAGAAGGAAGCTACATTTAAAGACTGCCTTAGAAAGAGTCTGCTAGCAGCTCGGCAGAAGACACCAGGAGAAAGGACTGCTGTGTGACTGGACTTCTCTACTGGGACTATATTGCCCTCCTTCCCTCCCCTCCACGCTCCCACCCAAAGCTAGTTCTACTTTTATAGGCACAGGATTTGACTGACAACAGGAACTTCCTGTTTGGGAGCAGGAAGTGAGTGATCACAGAGCCACCAAAGACCCACCATCCTAGAAGGGCAAGAGTAGCTCTCCAGCCCCCTCTAGCTGCTGGAGGTCTGCCTCTGAGCAAGTAAGGGGTCTACTGAGAAATATAGGATATTCTTGTCTCAGAACAGGACAATCAAGAGCTTAAAGGGCACACAGGCAGAAAGAAAGGAGAGAGAGAGAGAAAAAAACAGAGGAAAGAGTAAGGATTGCAAACAGTTAAAGGGCCAGAAATAAGACATGATGGGAGTGGTGCAGTGCAGTGGCTGTGGAGCAGCAGTCTTCCGGGAGATGTTCTGGAGGATGCGGTGTTATCCCATCTGCAGGCACCTCTCTGGGCTGAGGGAGGAGGTTGCTCATCTCCAGGCTGAGTTGGCCAGGATTTGTGGGACCTCCTCTTCCATCCAGGTACCACCAGTGCCACTGCCGTTGCCTGAGAGGTTGCTAAGAAAGAGGAGCGGTTGGACCACAGTGGGCTCAGGGAGGGTGAGGGTGGTGGAACAGAGGCGCATCCCTGCAATTGTACCTCTCCACAATTCCTATGCCATTCTGGCAAAGTGTGGTTCCTCTATGGAGGCACCCACAGTGGAGACCAAGAAGGATGCTGGAAACCTCCACAAAGGAGACCCATGGGAGGGTGGCAGGGCAACAACTCCTGGTGGGGGACTCCACTGTTAGGAATGTAGAACTGGGGGAGGAAAGGGAGAGGGAGAGGGAGGTAAGGTGCCTGCCTGGCGCCATGGCTTGGAGGGACAGGGAGCGAATCCTCAGAATTGCCGGAGCAGCTGCACAGGGGAGGGAGCTGGACGTCACTGTCCACCTAGGGACAAATGACCTGGCTAAGAAAGGGATTAGAGAAGTGCAGAAAGAGTTTGTGAATTGGGGAGGGGCCTTAGACAAGTAGCACGCAAGGTAACCTTCTCGGAGGTGCTGCTGCATCTATGGCGAGGAGAGACTAAGTTTCCGCATTCACGGGGATTCAATCAGTGGTCAAAAACTGGTGGAGCTCAGGGATTTGGCTTCATTGGGGACTGGGGTCCACCTGAGTGATGCAAGCCTATACTGGCATGATGGGCTGCATCTGTCCAGGAGGGGAACCAGGATCCTAGGTGATGAGTTTAAATGCTTCATTGGCAAGCATTTAAACTAGCCAAGGGAGGCACTGGAAAGGAGCAGGGAAATCTAGCCCCTCAAAAATCACGGTAGTAAGTGCGGTTAACACCAACACAGAGGTGTCAATAGGGAGAAGGGCAGGGGTAAATGGAGAAAGTGACAAAGGCAAGGAGGACAGGGATGGGGCAAAAAGGAGTAAGACCATCAGGAAATGGAGGGTAAATGAGTACCAATGCCCATAGTCTGGGCAACAAGCTCCCTGAGTTGGTGGCCTTGATGGAAGAGGGATGCCTGGATATCGTAGCAGTCTCAGAAACATGGTACACAGAGAACCATGACTGGGATGTTACCATACCAGGGTACATAACCTACAGGAGAGACAGGCAGGGGAGAAGAGGGGAGGAGTAGCGCTCTATGTAAAGGAAGGGATAAAAACAACTGAACAAAAGAGTAAACAGGGAGGACAGGATGCACTGTGGGTCACCTTGGAGACTAGAAAGGGCACCACAATCCGCAAAGGGGTTGTGTACAGACCCCCATGTCAGGGGAAGGGAATGGACAAGGATATGATAGAAGGCATTCTTAGAATGGCAGAGAAAGGGGAGATACTGTTGATGGGAGACCTGAATATGTCAGATGTTAACTGGAGCACATTTGCAGCCACATCCAAGAGCAGGGCCATTCTTGATGCCCTACAGGTGGCAGGCCTCAGACAGCTAGTTTTGGAACCCACTCGTGAGGGAGCAATCTTAGACCTCATACTCTCAAACGGGGGCAGTGAGAGGATCTCAGATCTAGAAGTGGATTGCCATCTGAGAACAAGTGACCATCAAACAGTGTGGTTCACGTTAAACTCTGCTACAGTGTCAAGCCATACAAAAGTGAGGGTACTGGACTTCAGGAGGGCTGACTTTGGCAAGATGGGAGAGTGCCTCAGAAAAGCACTAGCAAAAAGGCTAGAAGGAGGTGTGGAGCAACAATGGGGAATCATCAAAACTGCCATCACAGAGGCAACAAGCCTTTGTGTGAAGCAAATAAACAAATCAAAATGAAAGAAAAAGCCACTATGGTTCTCAAAAGAGGTGGCTGTGAAAGTCAGGAAGAAAAAGATAGCATTCCAGAAGTATAAGGAAACACAGAAGGAGCAGGACAGAAAGCTGTACCAGTTAAGGCAGAAGGAAGCAGGGAGGGAAGTCAGAATAGCAAAGGCCCAAACTGAGGAAAAGATAGCCACACTCGGTTAAGAAGGAATAAAACTTTTATAGGTACATCAGCGAGTAGAAAAGACAAAGGGAGGATAGTGAGGCTGAATAGAATGAATGGTGGGTGGAGCAGAGGGGACAGTGAAAAAACAGGGATACTGAATGAATATTTCTGCTCCAGTATTCACAAAAGAGGAGGGAAGTGCCTAATCCAATTAACAGAAGCACTCTTGATAGGGGTTGATCCCAGTCCTTTCACAGAAGAAAGGGTTCTGCAAGAACTCCTAAAACTGAAGGTGGACAAAGCAATGGGGCCTGATGGAATTCACCCCAGAATTCTAAAAAGAATTAAGGGGGAACTAGTGAAACCACTGGCTACTCTTTTTAATAAATCATGGGAGGATGGTGTGGTACCCAAGGACTGGAGGAAGGCGGATGTGATTCCTCTTCACAAAAGTGGGACCAAGACAGAGGCAGGAAACTACAGACCTGTCAGTTTGACCTCTGTGGTAGGGAAAGTGATGGAGTCACTTCTGAAGGAAAGAATAGTTGAGTACCTAGAGGCCAGTGGGGCACAGGACCCAAGGCAGCATGGGTTCACAGCGGGAAGGTCATGTCAGACGAATCTAATAGATTTCTTTGACTGGGTGACCAAAGTAGTAGACCAGGGAGGGGCTGTGGACATGGCCTGCCTAGACATTAGCAAGGCATTTGACACAGTCCCACACAAAAGATTAATAGTCAAATTAACCAGCCTGGGAGTGGGTCCCAGGGTGGTAGCCTGGGTAAAACACTGGCTGGACAACAGGACACAGAATGTAATTGTAAATGGAGTCCACTCTGAAGAAAGAGGGGTTACTAGTGGGGTACTGCAGGGTTCAGTATTGGGTCCAGTCCTTTTTAGTGTTTTCATAAGTGACATTGCAGAGGGACTGGAAGGAAAAGTATGCCTCTTTGCAGATGACACAAAGATCTGCAACAGGGTTGATACACAAGGAGGCGTGGAAAGGATGAGAAGGGACTTGGCAAGGTTGGAGGAATGGTCAGAAGTATGGCAGCTAGGATTCAATGCAAAGTAGTGCAAAATAATGCACCTGGGAAACAAGTACCCAGGGGAAGAATACACAATGGGGGGTAGTAACAACAACAAAAAAGGAAAGGCACCTGGGGGTAATCATATCAGATGACCTTAAGGTTAGCAAGCAATGTGAGAAGGCAGTAGGGAGGGCTGGGGGTATACTGGGATGCACAGGGAGAGGCATCAGCAGCGGAAAACAGGAAGTTGTTATCCCTCTGTACAGACAGTTGGTGAGACCCCATCTGGAGTACTGTGTCCAGTTCTGGAGACCCCATCTCCGCAAGGACATAGACAGGATAGAGGCAGTCCAGAGGAGGGCAACTAAAATGGTGCAGGGTCTGCAAGAGAAGCCGTATGAGGAGAGACTAAAGGAGCTTAATATGTATACCCTTGAGGAAAGAAGGGAGAGGGGGGACATGATAGAAACTTTTAAGTACCTCAGTGGAATCAACAAAGTCCAAGAGGGTAGCATCTTTCAGAAAAAGACATGCAAGAACAAGAGGACACAATTTAAAGATGGGGGTGGTGGTTCAGGGCAATGTGAGGATATTATTTCACAGAGAGGGTAGTGGATGCATGGAACAGCTTTCCTGAGGAGGTTGTGGGGTCTAAAACTGTGGGAGAATTTAAGAATTTTTTATTTATTTATTTATTTAGCTTTTGTTGACCGGGTAAGTGCACTAGACAAATCCTGCCTATTTTCAGGCACGACCCGGGGGAGGGGGATACAGATGAATGCCAACTGACCTTGAACCAGATTAAGCTGTTGTTGGTGGTATGTTTAGTGAATGAGGGAAATCTGGCCAGGACACCGGGGAAATTCCCCTACTCTTTTCGATAAGTGCCCTGGGATCTTTAACATCCACCTGAACTACCACCAGTCCAGGCAGATGGGACCTCGGTTTAACGTCTCATCCGAAAGACGGCACCTCAGAAATGCAGCACCCCTCTCATGCTGCATTACAGTGTCAGTACTGGGATATTAACCCAAGTGCCAGATGTGGGAACTGAACCCACAGCCCTCTGATCTCCCGGCCTCAGAGGCGAGTGTGCTACCTACTGAGCCACTGACACTGACAATGCATGGGACAGACATAAGGCAATTCTTGTGGGGGTAGGAAGAAATAGGCTGTTGGTTAACTAGGATCTGCAGCCTATCCTGTAGGTAGGGAAATGGGCAAACTAGATGGGCCAAGCGGTCCTTATCTGCCGTCAAAGTCTATGTTTCTATGTTTAACAGACTAGACAGGCAAAGACTAAAAGACAGAAGGAACTTGCACCACATAACATACATGCATAAACGCTACAAGAAAAAGGTGTCAGATTACATGACACACAAGAACTATCATGGGGTCACTAAGGTTAGTGGAAGGGTTAGAATTCACGTTCCCAAACAGAAACTGGGACGTGGGTAAGTAACACTTCCTCTACATGGGCCCCAAACTCTGGAACACTGTACCCATCCACCTGAGACCAGCAGGCAAACCCATCAGCATAGGCAGACTCAGGCAATGGCATCTTGAACACTACAACAAGCTGAAGCCTTGCTGCTCAGTCTCACAATAAGCCGTGATGCCCTCACCCCAAAACAACACCACAACCCCATACTATCATGTACCAAGTCTGCAAACTCAGCGAAACCTTTTGACTTGACTAGCTAGAGTCTAGAGAGTCAAGTCAAAAGATTCGCTGACTAGCTAGAGTCTAGAGAGTCAAGTCAAAAGGTTCCGCTGAGTTTGCAGAATTGGTAGATAAATCTAGTGACTAGACTTATCTGCTACAACCCATTTTAACCTTACCAAGAACACTATATGCAACGTCAATGCAAATACTGTAAAAGTTGGTAACTCACCGACTATGCATGTTGTAAGCATAGCCTATGTATGTTCATGTCCATGTTAAACTTGTACCTTGTTGTAAGCATAGCCTATGTATGTTCATGTGTGTGTTAAATTTGTACCTTGTTGTAAGCATAGCCTATGTACGTTCATGTCCATGTTAAACTTGTACCATGTTGTAGACATAACCTATGTACGTTCATGTGTGTGTTAAACTTGTACCTTGAGCACTATGCCAGGACCTCATTGAAAATGAGCTTTGCTCAACTAAGTATCCCTTTCCTTCATACTTTGATGATGAGTAAAATATTGATTGCGTGATTTACTGGGAAAATAAAAAAATTAGCCAAACTCAGTTTACTGTAGTCAGTGGCAATGGTGGTGATCCTTAGTACACAACCAGCCTTTCCACACATCAAAGTACTCACAGTGTGGGGAAGCCTTCGGTATACCTACCCACTCACTACCAGGCATGTCTCCACACTCCTCAGGAGCCTCTATGCAAGCAATAACACACAATGAGTTGTTTGTTACGTGCTGATGAACGCCTAGGGTGTACTAAGGCACAGGTGCTTAGAGTGCTTTATGCACTCATGTTTATCGGCACGTAACCCACACCTTGGGGTGTGTTATTGCACTTATAAAATGGGCCACTGGTAAAGAAGCTGATAAAAAAAATGGATATATGTTCATAAAAAAAAAATAATGAAGAAATATGATTATGATTTGAAAAAATGAAAAAATAGTCCCTCTTAATGGTTTGCAATGCAGATTTTTTATTAATATAGTAGAAGAGACAAGTGTCCTTTTGTGCTGTGCCCCCTTCCCCAAAGGTAGGATTCAGTTTGTGTCATTTTATTTTTGTTCTTACAACAGTTTTGACTTTTACGTTTTATTTTGTGGTTGGCTTTACTGGGACCGAGCGTGTCCCTCAGTGGCCACCATAGAGTTTTGTTTCTGCGTTTTCGAAGCGGGGATATTAAAATTCAAAGTGGGAAGACTGAAAAGTAATTGTTTGTAAATGGTGGGAAACCAAACACAATGGATACGGATGGGTTTAGTTGTGGAGGAACCAGTATGGGCATGGGGTTTGATTTGGAAAGTCGTGTCTTGTGTGTACGCGCAGTATAGATTTACTGGCTTTTAACTACAGCTGGAGATGGGGAGAAGGAACGGCTACTCAGTAAAAGAAAGTAAGTTTTTAAAAGAATTACATGTTTGGGGGTTGTGCTGCCGCGAGTGCTATTTTGCTTTGAAGGTGGACCTGAATGGCAGTGTGTAATTTATTGTTGTGCTGACGCGAATGCCGTGCTGCCGGTTTAGTGAGCTTTGCTAGTCGGTTTGGTCGGCTATGAAGGAAGCTCGGGAAGGAAGAAATGAAAGGTCAGACAGAGTTTTCAATTAAAAAAAATAATTTGTGGGATTCTGTTGGAATTGCCTTGGGTGAGGGGACAGTGCAACACGAGGGAGTGGTTTTTAAGTTAGGGGGGAACTGTGTACAGTGGTTGGACATCTGGTTAGCGTGGAACGGAGCTGCAGGTCATTTTTTCAGAGAGGACGGTGTTGGAGACAGTGATATTTTTTTGTGATGTGGTCAGCTTGGGAGAATTAGTGCTGGTTGGCACAATACATGCTGATAAGGACACGGCTAAAACTAGGTTTTAGCCAATCAGCATTCTGCATTTCTTAAGCCCATTTTATATCTGCCAATAAAGAACAACAATAACACTTCCTGAGAGTGTCAGCCACCATTCAGTGCCTGCAGCTGTATCCCCCTGCCCTCCACAGGCAGGATGGTTTACAATGTATAACCCTGGCAGGACACAAGGTGTGCTTTACTCTCAGTGTCCTACATGCTAGCCTGCCCACCCTGCCCGAGGGCCCCAGATGCCATCCTGCACTTTCCTGTGGATAAACAGATGCTTCAGTCCCTAGTACTGGCAGTCTCTTACCTTTCACCAACACTAAATCTATCATAATATAGGGAAGCCTGCACTCTCCCTGCTTTGCATGGTACAGTGCCTGGTTCTTTGTGTAAATAGAGGGCTTCAGGCTCCAGTGCAGTCAATCCCTTACCTTTCACCAGCACTGTATCTATTACAGTATGGGAAAGCCTGCACTGTACCTGGTCCTTTATTTCAGTTTAGGACTTCACTTTCCAGAACCTTCAGTCAATCATCTTTCACCAGCACTAGGTTTTTTTACAGTAAAGAAAACACACCTATTTCCATTCAATTTACAGTTTGTTTGGCTGCAAACAACTCAGCTTAAACAGAATTCTCTTTGCAAGTGAAAACTAAATTTAGTTAATTAGTGGCTTTGATGTTAATTTTCAACAGAAAATCTATCACTCTTTTGTATGCTGTTTACTGACCCTGTGGATAAACACAGGGCTTATGTTTTCTTTTAAGACAGCTCTGATTGTATGAGGCAGGCTTGCCTTGCCTTCCCTTAAATGAATTACAACTACCTTAAAGCAGCAGTGTGATGAAAAATATTTTTCCAAATAAACGAGTTTCAGCTACAGTTAATAAAAATACTAGCATTTTATTTTCTCAAACCTAACCCTTGCCAGGCCTACAGTGTGATTCCTATGTAAAATGTGGTGGCCATCTTTTTTCTTGAGAAACAAAAAAGAAATACATTTATAAAATACTCACACTATACACATTTTGGTGGAATTAGAAATGTGTGCTGCCAAACAAAACTGGAAGATGGCTGGAATCTTTCATAATGAAAAAAAAAAGAAAAAGGTACTCTCTAATTTGTGCCCAGTTTCTTTTTTTCCTAAACTTTCTTTTTATTTCAGGTTTAAAGTGGTACAGGCAGTACCCAACAAAATATTACATCACAGCAGAAGGGAGATACAATCAGTTCTGCTAGACTCTGTTTTGTTCTGTATAATACAAATAAATATTGGGGGGGTGGTTACACCAGGTTAGGGACGCTGTAGATCTGCGAGGTGACCTTTCAACCGATTCAATGACAAAGGGAGAAGAAAAATTAAAATAGTCATATGATTAAGGGAACCGCAATACAAAGAGTTCAGTCTTACAGTACATCGTCTCAGGGAATAATGTCTGAGCTATGGCTGGAAACATAATAGCCAAGGAGTCCATCTATTCAATAAAGCTGGAACTTTGCCTTGTAGCTGAGCTGTCATTTGTTCTGTATTATAGCTATCATACAAGATATCTTCCCACTGTTTGACCTGTGGTGGTGAACGCTGTAGCCATAATTTAGTCACTGTTTTCTTAGCAGCTGTCAGAAGAATACTTAGAAGTTAATGCTGCTGTTTATGTTTTATAGAGGGAGACAAATGTAATAAAAGAGCCATCGCCGGAGTCAATGAACCCAGTTCTGGAAAAAGGTTTAAAAGAACTGTCTCCACTGCTTGCCAAAAGGATATTACACCGGACAAGACCAAAGTGCATGCGTGTGTGTAGATACCACACATCCACAAGCTCTCCAGCTGGAAGAATCCCTAGAACTGTGAAACTTGGCAGTAATTTGCTGGGTATGAAAATAACTGGATACTACCTTCCATCCATACTCCTGCCATGTATATGAGCTGGTGATTTTATGCTGCCTACTTCAAATGACCCGCCACTGCTGTGGAGGTAATACTATAGATAATGCTGCCTCCCAATGAGACTGCACTGTGTCCACTAAAGTAGCTGGGACCTCAAGAAGGGGCTTTGTAACATCGACAAATCAAATGGGACACAGTAGGTTCCACAAAAATTGCTTGTAGCAAGGAGAAAATGAGTGTTATAGTCTGGGGTTTATTTATTTGCTTTTGGTAACCGGGTAAGCACACTAGACAGCTAGTGCCTATTTTCAGGTGCGACCCGGGAGAATTACAAGGTATACATGAGACAAATACATAGTCAACGTTACAAACCAGAGCAACATGCTCCAACAACGGAATAAACTGCGTAAGGTACATACAGGCTCAGAGAAGTATCTTGGAGGGGGCATAAAAAACCAACACATAACCAGGGATTTTAAAGCAATAGTACATAGCGTAGGGATTAGAATGGATGCACCAACAGTGGGTCACACAGCATAGGGTACATACAGGCCCAAGGGGCATCATGGGGGGTATAAGACATCCCCTAGGCTTTTAGAGAAACAGTACATAGCATAGCCATTGGAATAATGCATCACAAAGGTAGAGGGGCAGAAAGTGCCTAGCTGGGGTACAGTTGAGGGTAGGAGGGCTATGGGACTGGGCATTAAGTGGCACACAGGCAGGTCACAGCAGCTTTTAGGAAGTTCCAGAGGGAAGTTTTGAAGGTGGAGTGGGAGGGGGAGGCACAAACTTGTGCCAGAAGGGAGTTCCACAATTTTAGCACGTGGGTGATGAATGCCCGATCGCCTGTGAGGGTGCGGGTCTCAGGGACCAGGCGAGTCTGGGACACGCAAGACCTGAGGTGGTAGAACGGGGGAGGCATGTTTCAGAGGGAGGGCGAGTGAAGCAGGAGTGGCTGTACGAACTATGTTGTCAATGAAGTTTCCAAGGATGTAGGTCCGGTGTTTTTCAGGGGGGAGCCATTCCAATCGACAGTAGAGCGTACAGCAGTGAGTGAGATGGGGAGCCGAGAGTGCGAAGCGGCAGATGTTGTTGTATGCGGTGTCCCACTTTGCGAGGCTTGAGGACGGGACAGGAGCAAAGGCAACGAGACCATAGGAGAGGGTAGGAAGTAATATCCCCCAGCTATGGCCAGCCAGGCAGCGGGGGTAAGGCAGTCTTTTGCCCTGTATGCTAGGCCAAGCTTGCCGTTTGTAGCGTTACATATGTTTCTGATGTGTCCGGAGAGATCTAAGTGAGGAACTCGAACTCGAAGGCCAACAGTATTACCTAAAAATGTCTAATTTGCATATATCTATGAAAGTAAGAATGCAATAAATGGAACTCTGGATGTAATTGATGACATGATTTGAAAATTCCGTCATTATAAAATTGGTATGCCTAAGCAAGTCCTAGCCGGAGCCAAGACTGGAACTTATGATCTAGCTTAGCTGGTGTGAAAGCAGGGTCCAAAACTGGGATCCCCAACCACTTCACTTCCTTAATATTGTGCCCAGTTTCATTGTTCTACACTTTAAAAGGTTCTGCTCTCCATGCTTCATTAGCATAGGGTGGGGGAGGGCAACATTCAGTCTGAACTAAAAGCAATACACCAGGCATGTGCACTTGCACTTTGCCAGTTCTGGAGAGGTTTGACACACTTTCCAATCCTCTTCTTTTTACAACGAATATACAGTAGTAAATATTTTTGTTTTTAAACTCCACTTTATTCAAATAGAAAATTATGTCTCAATAAGTAACATTCATGCCATGCATGAGTACTGCTAAGAAGTACAAATAAGAATTGAAATATGGCATTTGCAAACAGAATCAATAAAGACAATACCCAAGAACAACTCACAATATATAATACCTTAATAGATTTACAGTAATGTGCAAGCATCAGATGAAATAAGGGAATTCTAAAATAGTAGTAAATACTTCTGCTGCTCTTACAGACATACCAACAAAAAAATTACAGTAAACCACACAGCCTCCACTCATTCTGGGCCCTAAAAATCCAGCATCTCCCACCAATTCTTTACAATGGCATGGTGCAATGACTACTTCCTTATTTTGATCACAACAGCCCTAAAAAGTGCATGCCTGGCCTTTTTCTATGCAAAAGAGAGTCCTTTTACAGATTAGTAATATTATTTTTCTTATAGTCCTTGTATGGATTATGGAGGGCTAAGGCAGATCACCACAAGGAACTGCTCAGTAAAAGCTGGGGTGACAGCAAAAGGTTCTGGGGAAACATAAATAATCTCTTGGGGGAAGAAGAAAAGAGAAACCCACGGCTGCTCCACTTTAAGGACTCTACTACCATGGACCCATGCCTCATCGCGGAATCCTTCAACTCTGTCTTCACAGATCTAAGCACAATACTCCCTCCTGATTACCTACACCCCACCAAGGTTCCCTCAGATGACAAAACACCCACTACCTCTCACCCTACCTTCTACCTCAAGAGATTTACTATAAAGGAGGCAGCATTCTATATAAATAAAGTGCTCAGGAAGACCAGAATGGGTAGCGATGGAGTAGACATGAAGCTGGCATCTCAACCTCTTGATCTGCTCATCAAGCCTATTACAAAACTATTCAACAAATCCCTGACCCTGGCACAAATCCTGGCCACCTGGACGCAAGCGCTGGTCACTCCTGTCCACAAAAGCGGGGACAGGACCAATGTGTCCAATTACAGGCTGATCTCAATCCTCTCCCCCCATCCAAGGCCCCTGAAGAGATTGTGGCGGCCCAACTAACAGACTACATCTGTAAATACCAACTGCAATGCCCCAACCATCATGGGTTCAGGCAGGGGCATATTACCACGACTGCCCTTACAGAGTTCACCGACTACGCTCACAAAGCTATGGACAAAGGCAAACTAGTAGAGGTGGTGTTCACAGACTTAACAAAAGCCTTTGACACCATTAACCACACCATCTTACTGGCCCAGCTACAAAGTCTGGGAGTGGCTGCCAATGCAACACTTTGGTTCCGAGACTACCTGTCCCTCAGGTCACAACGGGTAAAAATAGGACAAACAGTATCTAACCCCAGGGAAGTCACACTGAGGGTCCCCCAGGGATCCATCTTGGGACCCCTGCTCTTCAGCCTGTTCCTAAATAATCTCCCTCAAACCTGTGACACCAAGATAATCCTATATGTGGACGACACATCTTTTCCAACAGGCTTTTAGTAATTGATATATATGAATGGTGAAAAATTTTAAATTGAAGTTGAATCTGTGTAAGACTTTTTTAAATTGTTTTGTGATATGTTTTATGTGCAGTGCTTTGATATTGGAATTGTGCTATATAAATAAAAATATTATTATTATTATCCTCAACAGCAACTCTCGGATTGTGACACTCCAAGCAGCACTTCAGCACTCCTTCAGTAAAAGAGAAGACTGGTTCTGCGAGCACAAACTTCTGTTCAATTACAAAAAAAACAAGACCATGCTCCTATCCAGCCCCCAGCTAAAGGTTCCCCACCATAAAAATCACCAACAATGTACTCACCCCCCTTGGAACAGGTACACTCCTTCAAATACCTTAGAGTCACCTTGGACGACACCTTATCCTATGCTCAACATGTCAATCAGGTGGTCAAGACAGTCAACACCAAGCTTGGTGCGCTATACAGGCACAGAAAACACCTTACCCCGGCAGCCATCCGCCTATCAGTCATGAGCTCCATCCTCTCCACCACTGACTATGGCCTGGTTGTCTGCAGCGCAGCATCAGACTCTCTGCTCAAGAGGGTGCACGTAGTTCTCAACAAGGCCTGCAGGCTCATCCTGAATGGCGATCGAATGACCCACACCTGTTCCCTCTATGAACAGACACACCTGCTGTCTCTTGGGTGCAGGACTAAATTCCTCACATGCCTCCTAGGCAAAAAAGCATAACTGGAGAAAGCCCCCCATGTGTAGCAGGCATCTTCTCCCTCCCAGGCTCAGAATACAAAACCAGAAACAGAATGCAGGGGGCCCTCGTGGTGCCAATCCGACGCACAGCTCTCGGACATCACGCCTTCTCCTACAGAGCCCCTCTTTGGCTTAATAAGGTAGCCGAGTCCATTAGGAACTCCACTAGCCGGTACGGCTTCAAATCAGACCTTAAGCACTATCTGACCTCCAGCTCTGTGTGCACCTGCTTCTCCAACAGCTGACAGACTCTGGATGACCAGGCCTGGCCCTGCTAACAGCAACTATTCTCTGCACAAGACAGAAACCACCCTCCCACACGCTCCTTGACAATGCCTCTGAATCACTCTAAGGGGCTGCTCCTGTACACCCCTCACCCTCCTCCTCCACACTAGGATGGGTCTCTGCCTCCCCAGCCTCAACCCTTCCTCCTTGACCACTTTTACTAGAGGCTCTATTACCAAAATCCTGTCCTTACTGACCCTTTGCCAAACCTAATCTAACCTCTAGTGCCTCTGCACCTTATCTGCACTTGTAATCAACTAAAGTTGATGTCCATATGCTGTATAGTGTTTTAAATGTCTAAGAAACTCTGTAACCTTTTCCTGATTTTTGTGCTGTTTAGTGTCTCAAATGTCCTAGAACTCTGTAACCATCTTGACTGAATGTCTATGCTCTGTTCACATGATGTGGAACCTTTGTAAAAGAGCCTTGGCTCAAAGGTTATTTTCTGAATACTAAATAAATAAATAGATAAACAATAGAACAGTTCAATGCCTACTTCCTTTTATGGATCAGTAATATTATTTTTCTTATAGTCCTTGTATGGATTGTTAATATTATTTTTCTTATAATGTATTTAGCCAGGAAAGTCTAACTATAATGTAAAATCTTATTTACAGTGAGGTTCAGTCTCCACCCAATATTACTGATACGAGGGCTGAGCAAAGTGAAGCAAGTGTCACAGTGTGTCAGTGAATAGAGTGGGATGCTAACTTGTGATTTTATGTTTCAAACTTCATTTGATCTACCCACTTCACCACAGAGATGTGAGGTGGGGGCAGAGCGGCAAGATGGCTGCTCTGCTGCTCTGCTCCCTGCCATCTCCACGTTTCTGTGAGTTTCTCTGGGAATCCGAAAGTTCGAGCTGAAGCTTTTTATTCTTTTTGCAGTTTTAAATTTGGTGAATAAAACTCTTGTCATTTCGGCCCACGGCTTGTGGAGATGAGATTTTCCCTGCAGAGATTAGAACCTAAAAAGCAGAGTTCTCTGTCCCAATTTTTTTTTTTTTTTTGGCATTCCGGTCCACGCACCTGACAGGAGCGAAGGAAACCAGCAGAACCGTATTGAGAGCACTTACGAACAGGGAAGAAAATGCCTGAAACTATGGTAGCACATTTAGTGCTGACAGGGTTCTATAACCTTTTTTAAAGGTAAGCTATTGTTGCCTGGGGGTCATGGCTGTTAGTAGTTGTTTGTTTAATTTTTTTATTTCAACTTTTGATTACCGGGTAAGTGCCATGAACCAAAGCTCTTTCTGGCACGACCTGGGACAGTTTGTCCAGATGTTACAACTTATAAATAAATACAATACAAATTACAAGCAACAATACATAACGCTACATTAGTTAGCATCATACAACAATTTCAACAACAGCTATCACAACATCATACAACAATTTCAACTAACCCATTAAGTCGATAACATTCACATTGCACTTTACACTCATGTAATAATTGTTTACCTGATAATCCCGATTTACTGCACTTAGTGGAGTGCTCTTTCTGTTTCAATTTAACAGGTAGCATATATCGTCGGAGTTGGAAAAGAGAGAGGGGTGATTGTTGGAGGCATGCTCCGAACTGAGAAGAGGAGTGGTGAAATGTCTGAAGGACGCCCAGAATAGGGAGACTGGGCTAGCCTCCTAGAAAAGATGACAGAGATTTTCACTTTTGGTGAACTAAAAATGGACACTAACACTGAGACCAGCAAACAATACCTGCTTGTGGGGATTGGCCTGAAGACTCTTTACACAGAGGTACCGCTTTGATTTTACTTCACATTTCAACCTATGTACCGCCCTTACTACTGGTGTTGATTTAAATTTACTGAATGGGGATTATGATCTCCCCTGCTTGGAATCATGTTTTGTGCGATGACCTATAACCAGGTTTTGAATTGCCTGAATCGACTTGAAAGTTTTATGAAATACACGGCCTGGAGCTCTGTTGCACCTTTTGCTCCATAGTCAGTTTGGATATTCAACTATACTGTTACTTTTGATATAGCTACAAGTGAACTTTTTATGAAGATTTTCCTAGAGGTACCCTTGTGAACCTTTTTATAAACATATATCTACAGTGAAACCCACCAGGATGAACTGCAGTGTCACAGGTAACCTGCATGACAAAACAGATATAAAATTAAAACTCTACGGCTGACTACAGAAGAGAGAGGTAAGGAATCTACGGAGCTTCTGGTCGGGGTGACCCCAACAACTGGGCAGGCCAAAGGGAAAGTGAGAGAGAGAGAGAGAGAGAGGGGAACTCAGTTTAGTAACCCTTAAAAGAGGGATTTATTTTATTTACTGAGAAGAATCAGACTTACCTTTGAGTCAGAGACTCTTTTACAAAGGTTCCATGTCACAGAACAAATATATAGGCAAGATGGAACAGTAATGTACTGTACAGCATTAGGTGTGACGCTTGGCCAACTGGTTATGACTGCTGTATGATATTTGTGATATAAAAAAATATAGTAGGTGACAGTCTCACATAAGACAGCCTGTGCTTATGGGTGCCCCCCCGCCACAGGTTTCAGTGAAGCTATAGTGACAAGTGACCTGAAACCAGGAGGTAATTAAAAGACCAGAGAGACTTAATTAAGGGTCTCCTATTTTTCTGTCTTAATTAGAACTGACCCAGCTGCCAGGATATAGGGCTCGTAAAGTTTCATGATTCCTATAGGAAGAACATTGTATACCAGCCTGGTGTTAAAAGTTGTAAAACCCTTTGATACGCCTTGGGAATAGGAAATGCACCAGATGAAAGACAAAATATTTAATTAAGGAGTTATATTTAGGAAGTGGAGTTTTTGCTGATATCACATTATTTAATATATCTCCTGACAGGAAATCATTGTTTGTCTTTTTTTTTTATTCTAAAAAGGAGGAGCAGGACGACTCACCAAGGGGGTAAGGAGATGGAGTTGAAATGTATCCTTGTAACTGGGGAATATGACATATCATTTTGGGACTCAAGAAAGACAGATCTCTGATCTAACTAAGGCACTTATAGAGGAAATACATTACATAGAAAAGGTCTAAATGTATTGTGGTAGGAGTCTGTTTTGTACTTTGCCCTTGTTCTTTAAAGTGGTTGTATGCTTTTTGATATATTGTTCTGTGTTTACAGTTTTCATATTTTTATCATCTTTTAGTAAAATCTTTATTTTAAAGATACTGCCTGGGTGTGTCTTCCAAGTTCTTTTTGCATGTTATGTATAGAGGGTTAAGTTTGACAACTGTTCTGGAGAGCTTGATGGTGTTACTACACTGGGAAAAGGTAAGAATATACCTAAGGTTTTTTATAGAGTTTTAAGGGTTCATTTTGGAAGCATGGCTTGATGCCCCTGGCAAAAGGTTGCACCGCAATCCCTGAAGAGGGTACGTATCTGAGCCTGTACATTTGGTACGCTAGCATAAGGTTCACAGTTTGAATCCCCTCAGAACTTGAGACTAAAGGTGATTCGAACCCAAAAGCAGACAGGAGGGTTACCCTGTCTGTTACCTGTTCACACTATTGCGCTCTGAGGTTGGCACTGTGAGAGTAGAGGGCCTGACCTGCTTAGTGCGTGTGTGACAGATTTGGTGGTAGCGGTGGGATAAAATTGGTAACACAAGCTTTAACTGTTCAGTGTGTCAGCTTAATACTGTACAGCTCACTTGCAAAATAAGGCAGTGATTTATTTTTAAAAAAGGAAACAGAACTATATCATTTTGCTTACAGTCGAGTTCCTACCCGTTTTATTTTTTTCTGAAGTGCAAGTAACAGTAGCTGTAGTTAGGGAAGAAGGCTTCCAACTGCAGTGGGTACACTGCAGACTACTTGAGGCAGTTGTGCCCAGACAGAGGAGACATGCACAAGGCGAGAGCCACCAAGCAGAACCTCATCGATGCCCTGATGGCAGCAGATGCCCAGAGCATCAAGTCACAGACTGTGACTGTAAAGGACCAGACCTTGGGCATGGAGGGGTCTGCGGCTAGTGCAGTGTTCAGATCCAGTGAGGAGGGCAGCAGGGCCAGTGCAAGTGAAGGGCCACAGCTGTAGGGGAAGGACACCAGAATTCTTGAGCCAGAAGCAATCAGGCTGCAGAATGAGTTGCACAGAATGGAGCTGGAGTTTCAGAGAGATGTGGAGTGAGAACGGTGAGAAGCGGAGCAAAAGAAATGAGCCGCAGAGGAGAAGAGGGAGTGAGAAGAGCATGAGCGACAGAGGTGACATTAACTGGAGAAGCTACAACTCCAACCATTAGCACCAGAGCAGGTAAGTGAGTTGGGTTTAACTGGAACTACAGGACTGGGTTACACATTAAATTCCACACTAATAGCTGAATTTAAAGAGGGGGAAGATATGGATACCTTTTTAAATTCCTTTGAAAATGTTTGTACTTAGATAAATATTCCTAGAGGGTCCTGGAGCTTCCAGCAATGCCCGCTACTTACCGGGAAAGCTCGGGATGCACTGGGTCAAATGGATAATGAGGACAGTAATGATTACAGCAAACTTAAATCTGCACTTTTAAAAAATTTTGATTTAACTGCAGAAGCATACAGAGCTAAATTCTGTAAGCTCAGGAGAAGCCCTGACATGAGCTACGAGGAGTTAGCCATGAAACAACGTCAATGTTTAAAACGCTGGTGGGAGGGAATTGAAGCAAACTCTGTAGATAAAACTGAAAATGCTATTTTGTTAGAACAGTTTTTTTGGGCATGCCCAGCAGAGCTGAAAACCTGGCTGGAGGACCAAAATCTCAAAACAGTGCAACAGGCTGCTGAACTCTCGGACTGCTATGCCAAGAGCAGACCTGCTCTAAGAGCAAATGGGGCAGGTGTGGCAGTGCAGAAAGGGAAAAGAGCACCTTCAGTGCAGCTAAAACCCTCACTGCCTCCACCAAAACCAGTTAGCCCCAGGTTTCAAAGAAAATATTTTTCTGAGAAAAGAAACGAATGTTGGGTTTGTAAAGAAACTGGGCATACTGCTAGACAGCGTCCCAAAAGGATGAGCAATACGCAACATGGGGCTAGGAAAGAAGTGGGTTATTTGTGTGCCCCCGGAAGTATGCCTGTGAACATGAAGGAACACATGCACCCAGTCACGGTAAATGGTGTACGGACACAAGGGTTAAGAGACACAGCGGCATCCCTGACGTTGGTAAAAGGGGATCTGGTAGAGCCTGGTCAGCTTATACCCAATAAATTTGTAACCGTACCAGGGTTCACTGGTGAGGAGACCACATTGCCACTTGCTAGTGTTCTCCTAGACTGGGGTGAAACTGAGGAAACTGTGCAACAGGTGGCTGTAGCCAAAACTTAAGCAGCGGACGTCATCCTTGGCAACAATCTCAAACAGGGGATGGTGTGGGCAATTACCTGTAGCCAAGCGCAAAGGGAAAATTTTAACTCCCTGGATCCCACAGAAGCCATTGTGGAAACCACTGAGAGGCTGATTCCCCAGCCTGTATCTCCTGATATGGAGACTAATGAAAAGGCGGCAGAAATTTCCCCAGTAGCAGTTAACCACACAGCTATGGAGGGTTACTCCCGAAGAATGAGGGGTGACCCACTGTCAGAGGGTTAGGGATGACAGTGATCCTGAGTGCCCTGATGCTAGTGCTAGGGACCCTAGTTTAGAGACTGAAGGGGACCTGTCCCATGCCTTGGGAATGTGTAAGGAGTTTGCATCTGCTCAGAAAAGTGACCCTAGTCTAGAGAAACTGAGGGCTTGGGCAGACTCTGATGGAGCACAGGGAGGTGATGGTAAACATAAAGTTTATTGAGAAAAGGGACTGATGTATACTCAGGCTGTGAAGACACAGGGAGGGGTGATAGGCAGGCAGTGTGTCATTCCCCAGGGGTGCCATGAGCAGTTGCTTAAGCTTGCACACGATATTCCCTTGTCTGGTCATCTGGGAATCGCGTGCCCTACGCAGCGGTTGGCAAAGAATTTCTATTGGCCCAACTTCACCCAGCAGGTGAAGGAGTATTGTAGTTCTTGTCACCGGTGCCAAGAAACAGGGAAGGTGGGTAAGAAAACCCAAGCCGCCCTAATTCCATTGCCCATAGCTGAGGAGCCATTCCAGAGGATGGGAATGGATATCGTGGGGCCTTTAAATACCCCCAGCTACTCTGGGAAGAGGTTCATCCTGACTGTGGTGGATTATGCCACCCGGCACCTTGGGGCAGTCGTTCCATCCTCACTGAGGACAGACAAAGTGGCAGATGCCTTACTTGGGATTTTCTCCCGTGTTGGGTTTCCACAGGAGGTTATCACCGATCGAGGGGGTTCCTTCATGTCGAACCTGATGAAATGTTTGTAGAGGAAGTGTGGGGTGGTGTAGAGGCACACAACACCTTATCACCCACAGCCAATAGGCTTGTGGAAAGATTTAAAGGTACCCTGAAGTCAATGCTCCAAGCATTTGCTGAACAGCATGGGAGTGACTGGGAGAAATACTTTCCCCACCTGTTGTTTGCATACAGGGAGATGCCCCAAGAGTTGACAGGATTTCCCCCTTTGAGCTCTTATATGCACGCCAGGTACGTGGGCCCCTAGACATGATCCGGGAAGATTGGGAAGGCAAGCACGCCACCCAGAGAACTCCCATAGTGGATTATGTCCTTAGGTTTAGGGAAAGGCTGAAGGAGCTTATGGGGACAGCCCAAAGCAACCTGACAGCTGCCCAACAGAAACGAAAAGCGTGGTATGACTGCAGAGCCAGAGCTCGCTCATACACAGTGGGTCAGGAAGTCATGGTCCTTATTCCGGTTCGGAAAGACAAGCTGTAGGCTGAGTGAGCAGGGCCATAAAAAGTAGTTAGAAAGGTAAATGATGTGAACTATATCATAGTTACCTGATAGAAGACATACAGAAAGAATGTACCATGTCAACATGATGAAGTCATATGCTAATAGGGCTGACATGGTGTTTGCAGTATGTAGTCCTGGGGAGGGGACGGACGAAGGACACCCCCTTCTGAACTTGCTGGAAGAAAGCAAGCGGGAGTCCGCTGTGAAGGCAGTTAAATTGTCACCCCAGCTGGCCCCGGACAAGATCCAGGAAGTAAGGGAGGTTTTAGCAGACTCTGCCCCACTGTTTAGCACCAAGCCTGGACTAACTCCCTTAGCGATGCACGATATGGAGACAGCGACACAGACGTCCATACGATGGACAGCATATCAGGTGTCAGAGGCTGTCCAAAAGAACATTAGGAGGGAGGTGCAGGAAATGCTGGATTTAGGGGTAATCCAGAGATCTCACAGCCCCTGGGCCTCACTCGTAGTCCTTGTGCCCAAGCCAGATGGCTCTACTTGTTTCTGTGTGGACTATCATGGACTGAATGCAGTCACGAAGTCAGATGCCCACCCGATGCCCCAGACGGACTAACTCCTGGACAGGCTGGGAGGCGACATACCTTACGATTACTGACCTGACAAAGGGTATTGGCAGGTAGAGTTAACTGACAGAGCTAGAGAGAGGTCAGCCTTCATCACTCTGATAGGGTTATTTGAATTTAAAGTAATGTCGTTCGGTATGAAGAATGCCCCGTCCACTTTCCAAAGGTTGGTGAACCAGGTGTTAAATGGTGCTGAGGAGTACGCTGTGGGGTACCTGGATGACACTGCCATCTTTAGGGCTAGCTGGGAGGAACACCTGTCTCACCTTGGGGAAGTGCTGGGCAGGATACAGAGAGCTGGGCTCACTGTCAAAGCTGAGAAGTGCCAGGTGGTCATGACTGAAGTGGCATACCTCAGGCATGTTGTAGGCCGGGGACAGCTCCATCCTAACCAAGTAAAAATAGAGGCGATCAAGGCATGGCCCAGACCAGAAACGCAGAAGCAGGTCAGGAGTTTTTTAGGTACAGCAGGGCACTATAGGAAATTTGTACCCAATTATAGTGCCCTGGCTGCTCCCCTATCTGACCTAGTAAAGAAAAAGATGCCTAAGAAAATTACCTGGGGACCAGCCTGTGTAAAAGTCTTTACCAGGCTGAAGGAGGCACTTGCAATGCTCCTCTATTGACAAGTTCTGACTATAGCAAACACTTTATAGTCCAGACTGACACCTCAGACATGGGTATTGTGCAGTACTTAGTCAGACATCCAACTAAGGGAAAGATCACCCTGTAGTGTACCTGAGTAAAAAGTTACTTCCCAGGAAGCATGCTTACTCTACTGTGGAAAAAGAGTGTTTTGCTATAGTGTGGGCCCTAAAGAAGTTAGAGCCATACTTATATGGGCAGCATTTTGAGGTACACACTGACTGCAACCCCCAGTTTGGCTGACACAAATGGGAAAAACTAATGGTAGACTATTAAGATGGAGTCTTGCCTTGCAAGGGTATGACATGATGATCTTACATAGGGCTGGAGTGACCAATCAGAACGCCGATGGCCTGTCACGTCTATATGAGGAGTGAACTGACTTAGGGAGCCCATCCCATGCAGGGGATAGAGCCCCCTAATTCAGTCTAGGTGGGGAGGAGTGTGACGCTTGGCCAGCTGTTTATGATTTCTGTATGATATTTGTAATCTAAAAAAATATAGTAGGTGATTGTCTCACATAAGACAGCCTGTGCTTATGGGTGCCTCCCCGCCACAGGTTTCAGTGAAGCTACAGTGACAAGTGACCTGAAACCAGGAGGTAATTAAAATACCAGAGAGACTTAATTAAGGGTCTCCTGTTTTTCTGTCTTAATTAGAACTGACCCAGCTGCCAGGATATAGGTCTCGCAAAGTTTTATGATTCCTACAGGGAGAACATTTTATACCAACCTGGTGTTAAAAGTTGTAAAACCCTTTGATATGCCTTGGGAATAGGAACTATGCCAGATCAGAGAGAAAATGTTTAATTAAGGAGTCATATTTAGGAAGTGGAGTTTTTGCTGATGTCACATTATTTAATACATCTCCTGAGAGGAAATCATTGTTTGTCTTTTTTTTATTCTAAAAAGGAGGAGCTGAATGACTCACCAAGGGGGTGGGGAGACGGAGTTGAAATGTATCCTTGTGACTGGGGAATATGACATATCATTTTGGGACACAAGAAAGACAGATCTCTGATCTAACTAAGGCACTTATAGAGGAAATACATTAGATAGAAAAGGTCTAATTGTATTGTGGTAGGAGTTTGTTTTGTACTTTGCCCTTGTTCTTTTAAGTAATTGTATGCTTTTTGATATATTGTTCTGTGTTTACAGTTTTCATATTTTTATCATCTTTTAGTAACATTTTTATTTGAAAGTTACTGCCTGGGTGTGTCTTCCAAGTTCTTTTTGCATGTTATGTATAGAGGGTTAAGTTTGACAGCTGTTCTGGAGAGCTTGATGGTGTTACTAAACTGAGAAAATGTAAGAATATACCTAAGGTCTTTTACAGAGTTTTAAGGGTTAATTTTGGAAGCCTGGCTTGGTGTCCTTGGTGAAAGATTGTACCGCAATCCCTGAAGAGGGTACGTATCTGAGCCTGTACATTGGGTACGCTAGCATAAGGTTCACAGTTTGAATCCCCCCAGAACTTGAGACTAAAGGTGATTCGGACCCAAAAGCAGACAGGAGGGTTACCCTGTCTGTTACCTGTTCACACTATTGCACTCTGAGGTTGGCACTGTGGGAGCAGAGGGCCCGACCTGCTGAGTGCGTTTGTGACAGCAGGTATTAGTGCGACATAATACATCACAGGTTGTTTACAGAAATCAAGTGAAATCTAAACAATTATGTAGGAATCCAAGACACAAGAAGTGCAGAATACAATAGATTACAAAGTAGACAAAATTAATTTCAAACATATTGTCAGTATAAACCAAAAGTTGTCTAAAGGTAAAAGTCTGAGGCAGGAGAAAGATCCTTTGTCGGGAGGAGTGGGGGGGGCACAGGCAAGAGGGCAGGAGGAGACTCCTTTGACAGGAAGAAAGCGGGAGGGGGAGAGGAGAAGCGGGGGGGAAGGGAGGAAGCAAGGTTAGAAGTAGTCACAGGAGTTGGAGGAAACCAGGAGGGACTTGAGGGCAGCTTGACAAGTAGCAGTTGAAGGAACTGAAGGATACAAGGTGTGACCTGAGGAGAGATTTGAAATGTTCCAGTTTATTTTCAGTGGCAACGTTATTGGGTACGGCATTCAACCACTGTGGGGCTCTGTATTTGAAGGATCTTTGGAAGAGGGAGGTACTTCCCCAAGGAGTCAGAAATGGGGCCTTGGAGGAAAGTCTCGTAGCTTTGAGAGTAGTGGCTGGTAGTAACAGAGAGGAGAGTCCCAGGGGAGAAAGACCAGTGGAGATTTTTTTAGCGAGTAGGCAGGTTTGGTACCACAGCCTGTTGTCAAAATGAAGCCAGTTAGAGAGACTGTAAAGGGTGCAAGTGTGAGTGTTGTGGTCACAGCCAAGAACAAGTCGGCAGGCTTTGTTCAGTGCAACTCTAATTTGGTGTAGAGAGGAACTGTTGGCAGCGCCGTAGAGTAGGATGCCACAGTCAATAAGTGAGGGTATTGACAAAGAGATCGCCAGGCATAGGGCATCAGGAGTGAGATAGTGCTTGTGTCTGCAGAGAAGGCCAATTCTGGTGTTGACAGCTGTGGAGCGTAAATGGATGTGCGCATGGTAGTTAAGAGAGGTGTCCAAGGTAATACCAAGGTATTTAAAGGTAGTGACCTGGTCAAGGGGTTGAAGCTGGGAATTGAGGATGTGCAGGGGATGGCCTTTGTGCTTGTTCTGGTGATGGGAGATTAACACGCTTTTAGTCTTTTTGTAGTGTAATACTAAGCGGTGTTCAGCGAACCTGGATTCTGCATCTGAGAAGGCTTGTTGAAAGGATGCCTGGAGTGTGACAGGGTCGGAGTGAGAGGCGAAAAGAACAGCATCATCAGCGTAAAGTAGTACTTGGCCTCAGC
Organism: Neoceratodus forsteri; assembly: GCA_016271365.2. Classification (NCBI taxonomy): domain Eukaryota; kingdom Metazoa; phylum Chordata; order Ceratodontiformes; family Ceratodontidae; genus Neoceratodus; species Neoceratodus forsteri. The sequence continues at coordinate 1,307,782,468 of CM057449.1, forward strand.
AGGCACTAGGGTGAGTATTTAGAAACAGGGTTAAAAAAAGGGGTCCAAGAATGGAGCCCTGGGGGACACCAGACCTAACAGGGAGTCTGGAGGAGAGGGTGCTGCCAGACCTAACTTGCTGAGATCTCTCTGTTAGATAGAGGGAAAACCAGTTGTAAGCATCCTGGGACAGGCCTGGGGGGGGGGGAGAACATCCAGTAGGATGGAGTGATTTATCATGTTGAAAGCCTTCGACAGGTCCCGACAGGTCCACGAAGACTGCACTGGCTAGGTGGCCCTTGTCAAGGGCAGAGTGAATGGCTGAGGAGAATTCAATCAGAGACGAAGTGGTGCTGTGAGTTTTGCGGAAGTCACGTTGTTCTTGATAGGGAATACTGTACTTAGAAAGATGTTAAGTGAGCTGGTCCGAGACAATCCTCTTCAGAGTCTTAGATTGGGGAGAGAATGAAGAAGGGACGATAGTTCCCAGCAGAGGTTGATCACCTAATTTGAGGACAGGGGTAACTACGGTGGCTTTCCACTTGGCAGGGAATTGCCTAAGGCATAGGAAGCGGCTAAGAAGGGAGGTAAGGTGGGTGAGAAGTTCATCGAGGGCTAGGTACTGGAGTTTCAGATCTGGTGAGTCACTGCTGAATTGGGAACTCCCTATGGGCTTTAATAGGTAGGGCTTGGCGTCCCTGGTGGACAGAGCTTTGAAGCGAAAAGAGGGGATAAGGGGTTGGGGGTGGGAGAGGGTGATGGAGAGGATCAAAAAAGTAAAGGAGGAGTTAAGGGTGTCAGCTATTTGTGTGAGGTCGGTGATAGCAGTGCCGTTTGAGTCAAGTTACGAGGGGGAGTGCGACACATCTTTGCCACAGAGCTCTTTTAGATTGTTCCAGAATGTTTTACCTTGGCCCCAAGACTTACTAAGGGAAGCCCTGTAGTGTTCAGCTTTGGCTTTGCGTATTTCCCATATACATTTGTTCCTTGCTATACGACAGCATCGTCTGTCATCTGGCCTGCCTGTGTCAATGGCAACTTGCCAGAGGATGTCCCTGTGGTGCATCAGGTCAAGGAGTGTTTAAGAAAGCCAAGGGGTGGAGTGGCCTTTGATTAGTCACTTAGTAAAAGTGGCAAATAGGTTACACACACAGTTGAAGGAGTGGATGGCATAGTCAAGCGCAGAGTCAATGTCGGGGGCAGTGTTTATGGGGGATGAGAGCACCATCCCTATTAGGGCAGGCAAACAGGCTTTTCTATTGACTGTAGTTAAGAAGGCATGTTCTGCTACAGAATGTAGAACAAAAACTGGGTCTGGCTGTACACAGGAAGGACCTCAGGAATGGCAGAGAGAAGAATTGTCCCAAGAGCCCTTCTACAGAAGGTGCTAATAGGGAGTTAAGAAATAGAGTTGGCTCTCTGCCATGGAGAAGCAGAATATAAGTTCTCGTCCCTGTTTACATACCTTCCTTTTTTTTTTTTTTTCTTTTTTTGGAAAGACTCAGCCTAAACTAGGTAAGAATTCCAAGAAGAGTTCCTCTTCCTCCCTCTCCCTATGGAGGGGTGAGAGATGACTCTTGAGGCAGAGTCCCCATGGACATGAAGACGTCATCTGGCCTAGAGGTTAACAAGTACACTTTTCAGTCAGAAGGTGTATCCCCTTGAAAAAAAAATTACCACTAAGTAAAAGTGGTGGTGGGGGGGGGGGTAAGAGAAAGTCTAAGCCCTCCAAATGAGAGAAGGAAGTAGAGTATTCCTGGATGAGGGAGGTCCATGGGGACTCTGCCTGTATTGATAACCCAGCGAACCTGGGATACCAAAGGAGGAGAAAAAATGGAAGAAATGCCCTAGAAGACACCACCGGGAGGTAGTGAAGATATGAGGGCCTCCCAGGACTCGAGAAGTTAGAGAACAGGGACTTGATGTCTGCTGAGAGGCAAGCCTTTGAGAGCTGCCCAAAACAAGGTGCCAGGAAAGGCTAGTGTGATGGTAACATCAGAAGGGATATCCAGTCCAGAGGGTTGGGAGAAACAGCTGCATGCTGTTAACCAAGATGGTTGGAGTCCTCTATTTCATACATAACTCGAGCCCTGGGGGCCCACACTAGAGAAGACAAAACATCTCTGCTTGCCTTCCCCCCCCCCAGAAGCACACAGTAGACCTTCCAGGAGAAGGACTCAGGGTGATAGGAGTTGCCAACAAGAATGGCCCTAGAGAAGGGAGAAGGCCAACAGGGAGGCGGCACTGCCCAGTGGTTTGGCCATGAAGGGAAGGTGGGCAGGAAGCAGTAATGAATGGTGAAGATATCTTAGAAGATCAAGAATTACGGCGAGTATGTAATTTTCATATCTTTCAAAGATCAGTCTTCGCCATCCATTACTGGTGGCTGAATACCAAACACCACCTACGTGGCACTGGCACCTCTCTGAGGGAAGAAAGTCTCCCTCAGCCTCCTGTGGGGGAGAACACAAGGAGGCGGGGCCCTTCATGGGCTTGGCAAGGCCCAAGACTGGTCAGGGTGAGGCAGATACTCCCGATGCCTGAGAGTCGGAAAGTACCCTCCTAACTCATGCCTTATCCTGTGGGAGAAAAAGTGGGCCCCCTGGAATGGAACCCATTCGCTGGGCCATGGGTGACAACCTTGAAAGGCGAAGCCACACCATCTGCCTGATGCAGACTACAGTTCCTGTGAGTCTGGAAGCAACCTCATTGGCATCACTGGTGCCTCGCTAGCTCCAGACCACAAGCAGAAAGGCTGATGGCCTGCCTGGTAGCCTCTGAATCAGGCACAGATGCCAGGAGTTGACCTAGCACCGTTTACAGGTGCCTGGCATAGGCAACCTGATGGGCCTGGTGTGCCGAGATGCACAGGAGAAGGCACGCCACCAAGAAGACTCTTCTACCCCAGCGGTCAACCTCATCCAAGTCAGTCACTGGGGGGTGGTCATGCCTTGGGCGACGATGCCCAAAAAGGGTGTCCAGAAGCTCCACTCCCAAAGAGGGATGGGGCATGGCACCTGGAGACCCCCGAGGCAGGGTATTAAATAAGCTGAAAAAATGGTTTAGCAGTTTTACATGTGAAAGTGCTAATCAGCTGTAGAAATGCATACCACTTGGCACAGAATGGTTAACAAAATTTAAAAATATATATCATTTCATTAATTTTGTCTACTGTGCCAGAGACTCACTGAAAAAAATAGTTAGCAGTTTTCTGCTACGCATTTTTGGAAATGGTGAGCATTACCTCCTGTTTTGCATAACATTTTGCTATACTATACCAGCTGTTTAAAACCCTGTGTGCAATACCTGTGCTGACGGTAACTCAGGGCTGGAGAACAGGCAGAGGGATGATGCCAGACCCTGTGCGACACTGCTGTGAAAGGTTGAGGTCACAGAGGGATGACAATATTGTCAGTGCTGTATTCCCCAAGGAATGCACACATTGCATGGGCAGGAATGTGGCTTGTGAAATGGGAAACATGGAGCTCCTCAAGCATTTCCAAAAGGAACCGCTGATAGTTGGTGAGATCTGCATCAGATGATGGATGGAGGAGTCCATTTACTCAGAGGAGGAAGACGAAGAGGCCCAGGAGCTCAATTCAGGGACTGGCGAGGCTGGTGGTTCAGGTCTAAAGATGGCATCACCAGGGCCCTCAGGTACCTTGGGAATGCAGCTGCCAATGCCCTGAACTGTTCTTGGATCATGGGTCCCATAGGGCCAAAGAGGCCTGGGAGGGGAGGAGGAGGCAGATGAAGAGGAGGAGGAGGGGGGGAGGAGAAGAGCCCTGACGGGCCAGAGTAGGTCCTCTGCTAGGGCTGTGAGAGCGAGCAGGGGATCCCTCTTGGGGGAGAGGGCTGCACAACCCACCTGACGATGGGAGCCCAACCAGACAGGGGCGAACAGGGTGGTGCCCTTGGGGGAGGGACCCCCAGGTTAGGTGATTGGAGCTGGTCTGGCCCTTGCAGGTGGCCCCATGACCCCACTAACTGCAGATCTTGCTGGTTCCAGAGAGGAGAGGAGGGTAGGGTCAGCACTTCAGCTCCTCCCAGAGCCTCCAGACGCTCTGGAAATGGGCCTCCACGCTGACCTCAACCTCCCTACCCCCACCTCACCTGATAAAGACCTGCTCCTCAGGAGGACCCTAGTACCTGATGTCAGGGGTACCGAGGCAGCCCTGGCAGTGCGACCTGTGCCAGAACCCACCTTGGGACCTGCCCTGGTGCCAGGGTCCTATCCGGCACCGCCAATAGTGCCAGAATCAGACCGGGCACAAGACTCCAACCTGGCACCACCCTAGGCCCTGACCCCCTATCCGGTGCTGAAATTGGTGCCGGAAGTGGCCCTGATACTGCAAGCAGTGCTGGGGGATGTGGAGGGGGCTGCCCCAAGGATGGCCCCACAAAGGGCGGTAGCTGACATGACGGTAACATAGAAACATAGAATTTGACAGCAGATAAGGACTGCTTGGCTCACCTAGTCTTCACATTTCCCTACCTGATGGATAAGCTGCAGATTCTAGTTAACCAACAGCTTACTTCCTCCAACCCCCCCCACCAGAATTGCCTTATGTACAGTATGTCCCATGCATTCTTGAATTCTCCCACTGTTCTTGACTCCACAACCTCCTCAGGAAGGCTGTTTCATGCATCCACAACCCTCTCTGTGAAAAAATACTTTCTAACATTATCTCTGAGCCGACCTCCCCTCTATCTTCAAATTGTGTCCCCTTGTTCTTGCACATCTCTTTTTCTGAAAGATGCGACCCTCTTGAACTTTGTTAATTCTCTTGAGGTAACTGAAAGTTTCTATCACCCCCATTTCCTCGAGGGTACACATATTAAGCTGCTTTAATCTCTGTATGTCTTCTGGTGCAGACCCGGCCTGCATCATTTTGGTTGTCCTCCTCTGAGCAGCCACCACTATGTCTATGTCTTTGCGGAGATGGGGTCTCCAGAACTGCACGCAGTACTCCACATGGGGTCTCACCAACTGTCTGTACAGAGGGATAACAACTTCCTGTTTTCTACAGTTGATGCCTCTCCCTATGCATCCCAGCATCCCCCAGCCCTCCTTACTGCCTTCTCACACTGCTTGCCCACATTTAGGTCATCTGATATAACTCAGGTCCCTTTTAATTTTGTTGTTGTTATTAGTATCTCACCCCCTACTGTGTACTCTTCCCCTGGGTTTTTGTTTCCCAGGTGCATTACCTTGCACTTCTTTGTGTTGAATCTGAGCTGCCATACATTTGACCATTCCTCCAACCTTGCCAAGTCCCTTCTCATTCTTTCCACTCCATTTTGTGTATCAACCCTGTTGCAGATCTTTGTGTCGTCTGCAAAGAGACATACTTTTCCTTCCAGGTGCTCTCCAATGTCACTTATAAAGACATTAAAGAGGGCCAATCCCAGTACTGAACCCTGTGGTACCCCCCTAGTTACCCTCATTTCTTCACTGTGGACTCCGTTTACTATTACCCCTTTGCATTCTGTTGTCCAGCCAATTTTTTATCCAGGCTACCATCTTGGGACCCACTCCAAGGCTGACTAACTTGTATATATTAATCTTTTGTGTGGGACTGTGTCAAATGCCTTGCTAAAATCTAGGTAGGCCATATCCATAGCCCCTCCCTGGTCTACTACTTTGGTCACCCAGTCAAAGAAATCTATTAGATTCGTCTGACACAACCTTTCCACTGTGAATCCATGCTGCCTTGGGTCCTGTGCCCCACTGGCCTCTAGGTACTCAACAATTCTTTCCTTCAGAAGTGATTCCATCATTTTCCCTACCACTGAGGTCAAACTAACTGGCCTGTAGTTTCCTGCCTCTACCCTGCTCCCACTTTTGTAAAGTGGAATCACATCTGCCCTCCTCCAGTCCTCAAGTACTACCCTATCCTACCATGATCTGTTAAAAAGAGTAGTCAGTGGTGTCACTAGTTCTACCCTTAGTTCTTTTAGAATTCTGGGGTGAATCCCATCAGGCCCCATTGCTCTGTCCACCCTCAGTTTCAAGAGTTCTGTGAATGGACTGGTATTGACCCCCCTATCCAGAGTGTTTGTCTTGTTTGGTTTAGGTACCTTCCCATCCTCTTCCATTGTGAATACTGAGCAGAAATATTCGTTCAGAATCCCTGCTTTTTCACTGTCACCCTCTGGCCATATTCCCTCCCCTTTATTAAGCCTCAGTATCCTTCCCTTGGTCTTTCTTCGCTCCCTCATGCACCTATTAAAGATTTTATCCCCATTCTTAACAGAGTTGGCTATCTTTTCTTCAGTTTGGGCCTTAGCTATTCTGACTGCCTTCCCTGCCTTCTTCTGCTATAACTGATAAAGTTCTCTGTCCTGCTTTAATAATATCAGATGACCTTAAGGTTAGCAAGCTATGTGAGAAGGCAGTAGGGAGGGCTGGGGGTATACTGGGATGAATAGGGAGAGGCATCAGCAGCAGAAAACAGGAAGTTGTTATCCCTCTGTACAGACAGTTGGTGAGACCCCATCCGGGTTACTGCATCCAGTTCTGGAGACCCCATCTCCACAAGGACATAGACAGGATAGAGGCAGTCCAGAGGAGGGCAACTAAAATGGTGCAGGGTCTGCAAGAGAAGTCGTATGAGGAGAGACTAAAGGAGCTTAATATGTATACCCTTGAGGAAGAAGTGAGAGGGGGGACATGATAGAAACTTTTAAGTACCTCAGTGGAATCAACAAAGTCCAAGAGGTAGCATCTTTCAGAAAAAGAGACGTGCAAGAACAAGGGGACACAATTTAAAGATAGAAGAGGACGGTTCAGGGGCAATGTGAGGAAGTCTTATTTCACAGAGAGGGTAGTGGATGCATGGAACAGCCTTCCTGAGGAGGTTGTGGGGTCTAAAACTGTGGGAGAATTCAAGAATGCATGAGACAGACATAAGGCAATTCTTGTGGGAGGTAGGAAGAAATAGGCTGTTGGTTAACTAGGATCTGCGGCCTATCCTGTAGGTAGGGAAATGGGCAGACTAGATGGGCCAAGCGGTCCTTATCTGCCATCAAAGTCTATGTTTCTATGTTTCTATGCTCCTTCTGTGTTTCTTTATATTTCCTGAATGCTCTCCTTTTCTCCTTAACCTTCTCCACGACCTCTTTTGAGAACCATAGTGTTTTTTTTCCTTTGGTTTGTTTTGTTGATTCGCTTCACACAAAGTCTTGTTGCCTCTGTGATGACTGTTTTGATTACCCCCATTGTTGCTCTACCCCTTCTTCTTGCCCGTTTGCTAGTGCTTTTCTGAGGCATGCTCTCATTTTCCCAAAGTCAGTCCTCCTAAAGTCCAATACTCTTGCTTTTGTATGGCTTGACTCTATGGCTGTGTTTATTGTGAACCACACTGTTTGGTGGTCACTTGTTTCCAGTTGGCTACCCACTTCTAAATCTGAGATCCTTTCTCCATCCCCATTTGAGAGTACCAAGTCTAAGACTGCTCCCTTGTAGGGCATCAAGAATGACAATGCTGTTGGATGTGCCTGCAGCAAAGGTGCTCCAGTTAACATCTGGCATATTCAGGTCCCCTATCAACAATATATCCCCTTTTTCTGCCATTCTAAGGATGCCTTCTATCATTTCCTTGTCCATTCCTTCCCCGAGATGGGGGTCTGTACACAACCCCCATGCGGACTGTGGTGCCACTTTAGGCCCTAAGGCTAGGTGGAGAAGAGTCCCACCCAGCTGGGATCATCCTAATCATCTTCCTCCAAAGAGGAGATCAAGGAGATCTCCAAGAAAGCTACCCCGGAGACTCTCCCTCTCCCAGCACCGGGAACGGTGCTGTAAGGAGACCCAGCCCTGACACAGGCACCGCTTTGCTCACTAATACTGAGGGAGGCATCAGAAGTGAAGTGGTGCCAGAAGGTGGCACAGAGGGCTCCACCAGCTTGGGCCCAGTGTATAGCTGTGACTGCGACCCTGGGGGCATCTGTGCCCCCGTGGGAGCAATGGACTGTGAGGGGTACTCAGCCAACCCCCTGGAGGCCAACTGTCCCACTGACCCCTTGTGCAGGCCTCCCGTCACAGCAAGACTAGGAGCAGTAGAAGCCTTCTCTCCCTCAGTACATGTGGTACCAGGGAGAGAGCCGGAGAAAAGGCCCAGTGACCGGACCTTGGCATCCCAAGAATGGCACCACCCTCCAAAGGTGGGGGTTTCCAATCCACCTTCAATGTGCAGATTTTGAGGACACGGTGGTCCACGGAGAAGCAGACGACATAGGCATCCATGTCATGAGATGGACCCAGGCATGTGAGACAACGGTCATACTGGTCCATTACAGTAATCACCTTGCCACAGGGGCATCGAAGGATAGGGGCATGCCCCACCTTAGACTTACTGGAACTAGGCCCCATACTGGACACGACCGCATGGATGACTAAAAACAAAACAAAGTTAAAGTACTTGATGCAGCACTTGAGAATTGAAGAAAAAAGGAAAATATTACCAGCTCCTGAAGAGGGATGGCGCTGACAGCTGAGGTATGGTGTAAAGTAAATGCGGCGGTGGCAGAACTGTCACAGCTAAATTTCTATCTACGGCTTCAGCTCCCACAAGATCCAACCTCAATGGAGGGAAAAGCAGAACTGAGGAGGTAGGGGGGCCGGCGTTGGTTACTGGCCATCCCGCGAGCGCCACATAGTATGTAGGCCTCGAGGGCGGCACTGTCTCTGATGTCAGCCCCTCCTCCTGAAAAAAGCTTAAAGCTACATGCTCCCACTGGGGTCTGGCACCGCTGGCTTATACCCACCACTAATGAATGGGGAAAACTGATATATGGAAGACTGCAAGGTCCTGTTTGGGGGTGGTGGCTATTTTAGCATGAAAAAGCTGTGAGTATATACAGTAAGTTTATAAAACAAGCTATACCGTAGTACACCATAGTGATCCCCTGTAAATACTGCAGCCTTTAAATACTGTCAGGTTACCAGCATATGCCTGAATCAGAAACTGGTCATGTTGACTGTAAAGAGTAAGTTCTTGTTCCATTACTCGCCTGGCCCACTGGCTCCTATTGCCCTATGTAACCGACTGTTTATACCCTCTGTACTCTCCCAGGTTGTACCTGTATATAGGAATTTACTTGCCTAGTGTACTCTACCTGGTAAACAAAAATTCAATAAGTAAATCACGTGCTAGCCACTGGGTTCCTTCCACACTGCTCTGTAACGTCAGCTCACTACTGATATGGAAGTTACCACCCCTGAGAATTGAGGGTATATTTTAGTCACTACGCTCATGCCACTACTGAACCAAGATTGCCAATCACGCAAAATCATGCCAGACTTAGTATACTGATGTGGCAACAGAAGTCAAAAGCTAAGACCATAAAACTTAATGTCACATTTTAACTGAAACCAGATCCACAGTATTTAGACACTGGTATCCCATTTGGTGAGCTGCAGTCTGATTTCGTTCAGTGTACAGGCCATTTTTCTACACATTTGATTTCTGCTGGATGTCTTATGCTGAAATATCTTTCTCAGCACAAATTACCACAATTATCTCTCCCGGCAAGATCCCTATTCTTATTGAAACTCTTCATCTTGAATGCTGACAGTATGTCCAAACACCTGCCTGAAGTGAAGAACAATGCGACTTCAACAAGTGCTGCATTTCACCGATTTTACTTCCCGCTGCTTCTGTAGCCAAGTCATTACAGCTGTATTTTTTTTTTATGTTGCTAACTTGCAGACCTCAGCATCTTATACCCTTGGTCTGTTCTGGTCTGTGATCATTTTATTTTAGCAACAATGTTGACAGTTTATTGGCGAAAAGAGACAGTTAAAAAAACTGCTGTAAAATATTTTCCATGGATCTCGTCCAGATCAGTTGCAATGTTACATTTGAGAATTTCTGCCCACGTTTTGTCACTTTGCTCATATGAATTAATTTTTTATTCCTTATCATCATCATTGAAATACAACCTCTACCCTGTCCTCCAGGATACCATAGAATTTTTTTAAGTCAATAATCTAACTCGTTCACTTTCACATTCAGTCACATCTCCTCACCTATTGTGCGGTACTGTTTGTATTTTATTACTGACATTCTGCTTGATTTTCAAGGTCAGAGCTTTCTTTTTTTAACCTCAGCACTTTTTTCTTTCTTCCTGCAATCCTTGGTCTACTTTCTATGGAAAAGTTCTCTTGCCGATATGTTTACTGATTATTTGAAAATATAGTTACAGGATAGGCTGTTTAAGAGGAACAAGCAGCATTACAAGAATTCTGCACACAAGTGTAAGGCTGGTCTCAATTTATAGTTTGCGAAAACATTTTTTTTTCTTACTGTTTACTGTAGCATAATAGATTGTATCAGGCTGGTTCCGTTGACTTCCAAGCTGACATTTGCTGTAACCAGAAATCCCAAATCCCATGCAGCTGATATCAGGGCTGGGCTGCAGCTTTGGGAGATACAGTAGCCTGCAGTGCATGTTAGAGTTTTTATAGTTTATAGTTTTTTAGCATCCTGTTTGCCTTCGCTGCAGGAAAGCAGCAGCGAAAGCAAACAGGATGCCAGGATGCATAGCAAGGGGGATTACTTCTAGGAGTGGGGAGGTCATCTTGCCCCATACAGGTCCCTGGTGAGACCACACCTAGAGTACTGCATGCAATTCTGGTGCCCCCATTTGTAGCCTATATTCCTTGGCAGGGTGGCTTCCTCTTACTTTAAGGACCAAATACCAAGCCTGCCTACTTGGGGGAAAAAGCCCTACTAGGACAAACACCTGATTCATCCGCTAAACTATTCCAACACAACCTAAGTTACGAAAATACGAGAAGTTCAGTGAAGGGACTACTACATGTACCGTTTAAAAGAACCTCCCTGGCCCAGCGTTCCCTCTCTTATCGCCGCCCACAATGATTGAATGACCTACCCTCCACCGCCCTACAACATGAAAACATTGGCCTGTTTAAGAAAGCCTTGTGTCACCACCTGGCCGGCATCAACAACTGTGACTGCTATGCTTAGCAACCGACCCCTGGCCTCTTCTCATGCCTTCTTCCTCAAGTCATTCCCTACCCCCATCCACCCCCAAACCCACTCTCTTCCACCCCCAAGATCAGGTTTTGGCTCCTGATCCAGTGACTCACTCTCAGCTGCCCCTCCTCCATTCTTCACCCTCATCCCATCTTCACAGCCAAACCTGGCAACCACCCCCTCATATCCCCCCTTCCCTCTCCTCCCTCAAACCCCTTTGGAATCCGCCATGACAAAGCCACTTCTGGCTGCTATGTTTCCAACCTTCTGCACTTAGCAACTGACTTCTCTGCACTTAGCAACTGGTTTTGATTTATCTGCGACTACTGTTCTGGTGTTAAGTTACATATCCTGCTTGTTTCCAAATCTGCATATGGTTTTCTGTTTTTTTCTCATATGACTAACAGATCACAACTACCTACCCTGTCTATTATTGCCATTGCAAGTCTTTCTGTTATGTATCATTTTTATGTCCATGACATTGAGCCTTTGTAAAGGAGCCTGTTTGGCTCAAGGTTGTAATTCCAAAACTGAAATAAATAAATAAAAAATAAAAATTACTGAAGGGAGTACAGCGCAGGGCAACAAAAATGATCCTGGGGTTGGGGGAGAGACTGAGAGAGCTCAATATGTATACCCTGGAGGAATGAAGGGAGAGAGGTGATATTTATTTATTTTATTTATTTATTTGAACAGCAGTTTGAAATCCTTTGAGCCAGAGGCTCATTTGCAAAGGTACCTTGTCACAAAAAGGCAGATCACAGTACAACAGCATGTAAACATGGGTAGTACATCAAGTTGATACAAACAGAGGGAGGCAAACAATAATATCATGCGGCACTCTAACTTCAAATAGTCATAAGCAGCTTACAAGTGGCATTGTCATATTGTTAGTGCCAGGCTAAAACTAGTTGCAATTACAGCTACGAATACTAATTAGGTGATTACGTAGGTAGGATTTGAAGCAGAATATAGAAGGGGCATCAGAGATGGATGGGGGCAATGTGTTGAACCAGGATGGGGCTCTGTAGCAGTAGGCTCTTTGACCGTGAGCGGTCCTAGCCCTAGGGATGGATAGGGTGGTTTTGTCAGAGGAACGGGTATGCACTTGAGGGTTTGCACGTTGGGTGGTGGCCATCAGACCTGGAGGGGATAGCCCAAGAAGGTTTTTTTTAGTTATGATACAGGTCTGATATTTAAGCCGTTCATCCAGGTCAAGCAGTATGGCTTTTGCATATAACTGACAGGTGTGCGTTAACCTGGGGGCCCCAGTGATTAGCCTACAGGCTTTGTTTAGTATGGTGTGAATTTTGTTGAGAGCGGTCTGATCAGCAGCGCCGTACACAGGCAGCCCATAGTCCACCAGTGACAGGATGGATGAGGTGACTGCGAGTTGAAGAGCCTCGGGGACAATTTTTGTGCCAGTGTAATATGCCTAGTTGGATATTTGCAGCTGTGGCAAGGGCTGATATGTGGCCACGGAAGGAGAGAGAGGGTCAAAGTAGATCCCAAAGGTATTTATAGAACAGACTTGCTCAAGCATGAGCCTCGGAGCTTGAGTGTATGTGGAGCTTAAAGTTGCACAACCTGTTTTGTGGGTGAGCAAAGACCATGGTTTTAGTTTTTTTGAGATTTATCACCAGCCTACGTTCCTTGAACCATCCCTCAGCTTCATTAAAGGATCTTTGCAGGGAGTCTTGGAGAGCGATAGGGTTACGATCAGCGGCAAAGATGACGGCGTCATCCGCACACAGTAATATATTACCACTACAGGAACCTGGAAGTGACTTAAGGTAAAGGGAGAAGAGTAGAGGTCCAAGAATGGAGCCCTAGGGAACGCTGGAGAGGATGGGACAGATGTCAGAGAGAGCCCTGCCAATTTTTACATGCTGTGAGTGGGCTGACAGATAGCTGGTGCACCAGGAGATAGCCCAGCGGCAAAGCCAGAGTAACTGAGGGCATCCAGAAGAAAGGATGGGAGACGGTGTTGAATGCTTTTGAAAGGTCTACAAACACAGCAGCAGCCAGGGAGCCCTGGTCTAGGGAGGAGTGGAGGAAATTAGAGAATTCTAGGAGGGCAGTAGTGGTACTGTGGCCAGCACAGAAACCGTGCTGTTCTGGGCAGAGAATGTCATAGTTGGAGAGGTAGTCAGTAATTTGAGAGGCCACAACTTTTTCCAGGGCTTTGGAAAGAGGGGAGAGAATGGAGATAGGCCTGTAATTTCCGGCCATAGACCTGTCTCCACCTTTAAGAATGGGTGTGACTGTGGCAATTTTCCAGATTGAGAATTGCCCCAGCAGAGATTTATTGAGGAGATTGGTAATAGGCGTAAGGACCAGATCTAGAGCTTGTCAAGGATACAGGGGTCCAGGGTGTCACTACCCGTACTATTGCTCCTAAGGGCGTTGACCAGGTGAGGTCTGAGTTCTTGGGCAGTGACCTGGCGGAGGTGAAAGTACGGGTGAAAGACTGGTGCAGGTGGGGGGGGGGGGTTGAAGAAATCCTTGGGGAGGATAGGGCTAAGATCCGTAAAGGAGGTATTGAGGCAGTTAGTAATAAGGGCAGGATCGGAGGAGATAGTGCCATTGATATTGATCTGAGGGGGGGGGCGCGTAGTTCCATTTAACTGTTTGATACTATCCCAGAAGGTTCTAGGATTCCCCCAAGAGGAGGTAAGCGAGGCCCGATAGTGTTCAGCCTTGGCCTTTCTGATGGCCCAAGTACACTTATTTCTGGCAGCTGCATACACCTGCCTATCGCTAGGCTGGCCAGTTTCAGTAGCACGGTGCCATAGATTATCCCTATGTCTGAGTTCTTGGATCAGGGCTGGGGTCACCCAAGAAGCATTTTGCACCTTGGAGCGGTGGACTGTCAGGGGAGCAAAGATATCGCAGGCTTTATTGAATGTTTGGATAAAGAAGGTTAATGCTGTATCAGTGTCGGGGGCATACTGTATAGGAGACCAATCAATTTGGGACAGCAGTTCCTTGAGTTTCATCAGGCCACCTGGCTTCAGGCGCTGCTGGGGAAAGGACTGTGCTGATGATTTGGATACTGTGGAAGTCCAGTGAAAAAGTATGGGCGAGTGATCACTAAGCGAGTCGGGAAGGACTTGGATGTCAATGATCCGATTAGGGCGACTGGAGAGGACCACATCAAGAAGAGTACTAGTGCCTCTCTTTGGGTTAGTCCTAGTGGGGTGGGTGACGAGTTGGGTCATATCGACCGCAGCAAAGGAGTCACGGGCAGAGGAGGAAGAGGGGCTAAGCCAACTGATGTTAAGGTCACCCACTAGCATTTGGTCCGAGGTGTGGGGCAGCGAGGAAAGGTATTCCGTAAGGGAGGCTAGAGCCGGGGTTTGGTTTCTAGGGGGTATGTAGGCTGTTGTTAGATAGAGCGGGCCCTTTAATGGGTCAGGGGTCAGCTTCAGGGTCAGCGCCTGAGCCCCAGAGTCAAGGGTAGGAGCTGGTAGGGCAAGTCCAGGGAGGGCTTCTTTAATGTAGATGGCACAGCCACCACCCGGTTTACCAGCCCGGTCAGCCCGGAAGAGGGAGTATCCAGTGAGGGAGACAAAGGAGTCAGGGGTGGATTTTGTCAGCCAGGTCTCAGTCAAGGAAATGAGGTCTGGATTATGAGAATTGACCCGGCACTGGAGTGAGTCAAATTTTTTCATGAGGCTACAGATGTTCATGGAGACCACGCAGAGTCCAGAAGGGCCTGTGGCAGGGTTGTAGTGAACAGGGCCAGGGTTGGGGTGAATGTTACCTGACAAGAGAAGTAGCATAACTAACACCCTGGTCAGGTGGCGGAGAAAGGTATTTCTACGACAGACACGGGAGGGGAGGAGGGAGTTTCCGTATACAGGGAATGGGCAGAGTAGCACAGGATGGGGAAAGCAAGAATGATAAGTCTTACATGTGTGTCAGGGTGGGATCTAGGTGGAGGCTGCTGGGTGGGCATGGTGGACAGCAGCACCCAGTGGCTGCCAGGTGCCCGAGAGCCAGCACAGATACATAGGAGGGGGTCCAGTACCAGCCCAGAGAGGGGCACAGCCACATGGCTTGTTTGCAATAGTGCTGAGATAGTTGGGTATGACAGTGGTAGTAGACATAGGCTGAGCATGAGGCATGTCCAGAGGTGAGTGGCATGCATAGTGCTAAAGAGCTAACACAGGTACGGATGAAAGAAGTGGAGGCGGATTACCTGAGACCATTAGTGCCACTTTGGTTCAGTGGTAGTGACACCGCCTCTGGTATGCAGGGTACCAGGTTCAAGACTCACCCCGGGTATTAGGAGAAAGGACCAGGGAAGGGGTCAAGGAAGTCGGTGTCCGAGCGCCGGGGCAGTAGAGGTTGGACCTAAAAGGAAGGAGCTCAGTAGCGACTCCTTGTGGTCAGCTGTAACAGGCTGGGATCGTTTCTGGGGGGGGGGTCCAGAGGGGTAGCAGTTATAGGTTAGACAGGAGGCAGAAAGGCAAGGGAGAGTAGAGGCCAAGGGAGGGGGGAGATGCTGCAGACAGGTGGGGAGAACCAGCAAGTTTGCTAGGTGGCTGAAGAGGTGAAGGAGAGTATTGGCCAAGGGGAGAGGGGAGAGATGCTGTAGGTGAGGAGAGCCAGCCAGAGGGCACAGGTGCTATCAGAGCTAGAAATAAAGCGAGAGATCGCTGAGTCCCTCTGGTAGTCAGCAGTTATAACCTGCAAATGGGAAAGTGGGGAGATAGAATTTCGGTGGTAGGAAGTGATGTCACAGGGGAGGCTCTATAAATTAAATGCCGCCCTTGGGTGGTTGGGGCAGGCGGGGCAGATGACGCAAAGCGTTGTCGGGCTAGCACCCCACAGCAGGAATTAGGCAGGAGGGTGGTAGAGGTGCTCTTTACCTCTTCAGCCGTTTCCTCAATACGCTGAAATTCAGCCCTTCTGAAAGGGGCGCTGGTGTCCTGTGCCTGCCGCAGTCGGCAGTGCGATATGATTGGAACCTTCAAGTACCTGAAGGGTTTGAACAAAGTAGACACAAGGTGTATGTTCAATCTGAAGGGTGGAAGGGAAACCAGAGGACACTCTATGAAGTTGGAAGGGGGCAGGTTCAAGAGGTAACTGAGGAGGCACTTTTTCACAGAAAGGATAGGGCATTGTGGAACGCTCTGCCAGAGGAAGTTGCATCACTGCAGAGTGTTGGGGGCTTCAAGAAGGGGTGGGACAGATTCAAAGGGAGGGTACAAATTGGGAAGGGGTGGGAGATGGGGAGGGCATGTGGGGGGGGGCAGCTGCAGTCTAATGGACTGAAGTGCTGCACACTTGAGCAGACTAGATAGACCTAATGGCCTGTATCTGCTGCCGATTTCATATAAGATCTGATAATTTGTGTGCTGGTGCAGCTGTCCTCCCTGGGCTAAGTATAGTTACAGAGGACTGTACTTAGCCTCAGGAGAACAGCAAGATCTCCAACAATCTGATCCAAGCTTATAAAGCTCTAACATGCACTGCAGGCTGTTGAATCTCCCAGTGCTGCAGCCCAGATACATCAGCTGCAGGGGATTCTGGGATTTGTGGTTACAACAAATGTGAGCTTGGAAGCAGCACTGGCCCTAGCTATCCAGAGGCCCTGTGCGAACCTCCCTGCTTGTGCGTATCAGAGGTTACAGAGTCCCCAAGGAACATCCTCATCTCTACTACAGCCTTCCTATGTTCATTTCCAGCTAGTTTTAAGTCATCTTTGCACTTTACTTGAATTACAACATGAAGGACCAGGAAAAAAGGAGGCTAACTGGACAGCTGATGCTTTACGGGAGCCCCGCTGCTTACTGGGCCCTGTACAAATGCACAGTTCATACCATGCTAAGGCTGATACAGTTGGATATGTTACAGTAAATAATAAGTAAACAAACTCTGGTCAGAGCCAGTATAGCTGCTCACAGTGGTAAGACAGAGTGAAAGAATACTCGGAGCTCTCGCTGCGTCAGAGTCTGCCGTATCCCAAGATGGCCACCATGATAGAATTGTGCATGCGTGATAGTGATGCATTCATAGTTTAATTCAGTGGCCATCTTGGGCATGTGGCCGTCACTTCTGCAGCTGCAGGAGAAAAAGTAGTGCCCCGTGAAAGGGGTGTGTTTATGTGGCTGCGCTGCTGCCCTGATTTGCAGGCACCTCTCTGGTCTGAGGGAGGAGGTTGTCCGTCTCCATGCTGACCTGGTGAGGATTCGGGAAACCTGTTCCCCCACCCAGGCCACTGCCACTACCTCAGAGGTTGCCAAGAAAGAGGAGTGGTTGAACCACGGTGGGCTCAAGGAGGGTGAGGGTGGTGGAACAGAGGCACATCCCTCCAGTTGTGCCTCTCCAAAATTAATTTGTCACTCTGGTGAAGCATGGTTCCTCTATAGAGGAACCTGCAGTGGAGACCAAGGAGGATGCTGGGAACCTCCACAATGGAGACCCACAGGAGGGTGGCCCAGGACCCCACAAGGGAAGGAAACAACTCCTGGTGGGGGACTCAATTGTTAGGGGGGCAGAACTGGGGGAGGGAGGGAAAAGGGAGTTAAGGTGCCTGTCCGGCGCCAAGGCTTGAGGGACAGGAAATGAATCCTCAGGATCGTGGGAGCGGCAGCAAAGGGGAGGGAACTGGATGTCATTATCCACCTAGGGACGAATGACCTGCCTGAGAATGGGATCAGAGCAGTGCAACAGGAGTTTGTGGAGTTGGGGGGGGGGGCCCTTAGACAAGTAGCACACATGGTAACTTTCTTGGAAGTGCTACCTGTCTATGGCATGGATGAGGATAGGGCACTCTGAACCATGGGATTCAATGACTGGTTGAAAAGCTGGTGCAGAGCTCAGGGATTTGGCTTCATTGGGGACTGGGGCTCCACCTGGAGGAATGCAGGCCTATACAGGTGCGATGGTCTGCATCTGTCCTGGAGGGGAACCAGGATTCTAGGTAATAGGTTTAAAGGCTTCAATGACAAGCATTTAAACTAGCCAAGGGGGGAGGCACTGAAGAGGAGAAGGGAAATCCTAGCCTCCCCCCAAAATCAGCGTAATTAGTGAGGTAAACGCCAAGATAGAGCAGTCGATACGGAGAAGGACAGGGCGTAAATGGATTAAAAGACAAAGGCAGTAGGGACAGGGATGGGGCAAAACGAAATAAAGCCATAAAAAATGGAAGGTAATGAGTACCAATGCCCGTAGTCTAGGTAAAAAGCTCCCTGAAATGGTGGCTTTGATGGAAGAGGGATGCCTGGATATTGTGGCAGTCACAGAAACATGGTACACAGAGAACCATGATTGGGATGTCAACATACCAGGGTACACAATCTACAGGAGGGACAGGGAGGGAAGAAGAGGAGGAGGAGTAGCTCTCTATGTAAGGGAAGGGATCAAAGCAACAGAGCTAAAGGGTAAACAGGGAGGAGAGGAAGCACTGTGGGTTACCCTGGAGACTGGAAATGGCTCCACAATCTGCACAGGGGTTGTATACAGACCCCCGTCACAGCGGGAGGAAATGGACAAGGAAATGATAGAAGGCATCCTTGGGATGGCAGAGAAAGGGGAGATATTGTTGATGGGGGACCTGAATATGCCAGATGTTGACTGGAGCACCTTTGCTGCAGCCACATCCAAGAGCAGGGCCATTCTCGATGCCCTACAGGGGGCATGCCTCAGACAGCTAGTTTTGGAACCCACTCGGGAGAGAGCGATCTTAGACCTGGTACTCTCAAATGGGGACAAAGAGAGGATCTCTGATCTTGAAGTGGGTAGCCATCTGGGAACAAGCGACCACCAAACAGTGTGGTTCACGATAAACTTAGCTGTATAGTCAAGCCACACCAAAGTGAAGGTACTGGACTTCAGCAGGGCTGATTTTGTCAAAATGGAAGAATGCCTCAGAAAAGCACTAGTAAACAGGCAAGAAGGTGGGGTGGAGCAACAATGGGGAAACATCAAAACCACCATCACAGAGGCAACAAGCCTTTGTGTGAAGCAGATAAACAAATCAAAACGAAAAAAAAACACTATGGTTCTCAAAAGAAGTGGCGGGGAAGGTAAGGGAGAAAAAGATAGCATTCAGGAAGTATAAGGAAACACAGAAGGAGCAGGACAGAGAACTGTACCAGTTAAAACAGAAGGAAGCAGGTATGGCAGTCAGGGTAACAAAGGCCCAAATCGAGGAAAAGATAGCCAACTCGGTTAAGAAGGGGGATAAAACCTTTTATAGGTACATTAGGGAGCAAACAAAGACTAAGGCAGGGATACTGAGGCTGAACAAAGAGGAAGGTGGTTGGGCAGAGAGCGACAGTGAAAAAGCAGGGATATCGAACGAATACTTCTGCTCAGTACTCACAATGGAAAAGCAGGGGGAAAGACCTAATCCTGTCAATAGAAGCACTCTGGATAGTGGGGTTGATATTAGTCCTTTCACAGAAGAAAGGGTTCTGAAAGAACTCTTTAAACTGAAGGTGGATAAAGCAATGGGGCCTGATGGGATTCACCCCAGAATTCTAAAAGAACTAAGGGAAGAACTAGTAACACCACTGACTACTCTTTTTAATAAATCATGGAAGGATAGTGTGGTACCTGAGGACTGGAGGAGGGCGGATGTGATTCCCCTTCACAAAAGTGGGAGCAAGACAGAGGCAGGAAACTACAGACCTGTCAGTTTGACCTCAGTGGTAGGGAAAATGATGGAATCACTTCTGAAGGAAAGAATTGTTGAGTACCTAGAGGCCAGTGGGGCATAGGACCCAAGGCAGCATGGATTCACAGCGGGAAGGTCACGTCAGACAAGTCTAATTGATTTCTTTGACTGGGTGACCAAAGCAGTAGACCAGGGAGGGGCTGTGGACATGGCCTACCTAGACTTTAGCAAGGCATTTGACACGGTCCCGCACAAAAAGATTAATAAACAAATTATCCAGCCTGGGAGTGAGTCCCGGGGTGGTAGCCTGGGTAAAACACAGGTTGGACAACAGGACACAGCAGGTAATAGTAAATGGAGTCCACAGTGAAGAAAGGAGGGTTACTAGTGGGGTACTGCAGGGATCAGTACTGGGGCCAGTCCTTTTTAATTTCTTTACAAGTGACATTGCAGAGGGACTGGAAGGGAAAGTATGTCTCTTTGCAGATGACACAAAGATCTGCAACAGGTTGATACACAAGGTGGGGTGGAAAGGATGAAAAGGGACTTGGCAAGGTTGGAGGAATGGTCAAATGTATGGCAGCTTAGATTCAATGCAAAGAAGTGCAAAGTAATGCACCTGGGAAACAAAAACCCAGGGGAAGAGTACACAATGGGGGTTAAGATACTGACAGCAACAAAAATGGAAAGAGACCTGGGGGTAGTCATATCAGATGACCTAAAGGTGGGCCAGCAATGTGAGAAGGCAGTAAGGAGGGCTGGGGGGATACTGGGCTGCATAGGGATAGGCATCACCAGTAGAAAACAGGAAGTTGTTGGCCCTCTGTACAGACAGTTGGTAATGCTACATCTGGAGTACTGTGTACAGTTCTGGAGACCCCATCTCCACAAAGACATAGACAGAATGGAGGCTGTCCAGAGGTGGGCAACCAAAATGATGCAGGGTCTGCATCAGAAGACATATAAAGAAAGACTAAAGGAACTAAAGATGTATAGCCTCAAGGAAAGGAGGGAGAGGGGGGACATGATAGAAACTTTCAAATACCTCAAGGGAATCAACAAAGTCCAAGAGGGTAGCATCTTTCAGGAAAACAGATGTGCAAAAACAAGGGGGCACAATTTGAAGATAGAGAGGGGAAAGCTCAGAGGTAATGTGAGGAAGTATTTCTTCACAGAGAGGGTTGTAGATACATGGAACAGCCTTCCTGAGGAGGTCATAGCATCAAAAACAGTGGGGGAATTCAAGAATGCATGGGACAGACATAAGGCAATTCTAGTGCGGGGTAGGAGGAAGTAGGCTGTTGGTTAACTAGGATCTGCAGCTTATCCGTTAGGTAAGGAAATGGGCAGACTAGGTGGACCAAGCGGTCCTTATCTGCCGTCAAATTCTATGTTTCTATGGCAGAAGGGAAGGGCCGTTAAAACAAAACACAGTAGAACTGTGCCACAGCACTGTGGAAGCACGTCAGAAAACTGTCCAGTCATGTGTTTCCACAGTGCTCTTTTACAGAATGCTAGCAATACGTCTGCGGAGCTCTGCCCATGCAGCCGTAAAAATTTGGCCTTGGCATACAAAGTGCAAACTGGAACCAGCCCTACAGTTACGTATGGCGCTCTTAGTGCTGACTGTTCCCCTTTATACATAGAGCCTTGTTTACAATAGGGTCCTGCCCAAGATGACTAACAGTTCCACAAACAACTATACATGATTACAGATTAGAGTACATATTGCACAAATATACATTTACACAAGTAGTTTATGTTTCCAAGTTTAAACATAGATGTTTTCTGTTTCCAAGTGTTTAGAGACTATTCTTGTAAAAGTACCAAGGCTGAGAGCTGTTCTAATATCAGCGGGAAGTGAGTTATACAGTAATGATGATTTGCTATAGTTACTTCTAGCTTTTGGAAGTGCAGTACAGATTGCCAGTAATGCTGCTAGTTTCTCTGGATTGGACACTTGATAGTGGTTGGAACTTTTCTGTTATGTAACTGGGGGGATAAACCATTAAGTGTGGTACATAACAACCGATTTATGTTCTGTACAGTCCTCCTTATATTTGATGATTGCCAACCCAGCTGAATTCTCAGAATAAATTATTTCATCAAAACACCCTAATCAACAGCAAAAGGCTAAGTGCAGAAATATTCAACTCATATTTTACAAGCACTGCTGATACATGCAGCTCCCACTGCCTCAGAAAAACTAGTGAACACAAAAAGAAGAGCCTTCTGATAAACTGACATCAGCCCTCATCAAAAACGAAGAGGAAATGAATGAATATTTAAGTTTTCATAGTGCTTAGTAGGCAAGACACAAGCCAGCTGGCAGATCCTGATGGGTGTCACCCCTGCTGTCTTCATACTGCAGATACCCCATTATCTATACCAGTTTCGTACCTCAATAATCTCTCCTTAAAGACTGGTGAATTGTCACTAATCTGCTCCTTTATCAGCTGGCCAGCTCCCATCTGCACTTGTCCCCAAGCCTCATCATCCAGACTCCCTGGGCCTTACCTTGCTCTGGTGTCCTCTGCCTCAGGATTTGCTGGAGATGCCCCGTCACCGGTGCGGAGCCTGTGGGGGACTAGGGCACCATCCAGCCATGGTCAGAGGTTCTTCCCTTGTTCTCTCCCATTGGGCCACACAAGTGCAAAGACATCATGTGTGTGGCCTGCTGTTGCGCAGATGTCCTTAGAGTCTAGGTGTGGGAATCTTTTCCATGTGTTCCAGCTATGCTGCCACCCAGATTCCTCCAGATGGCAGCCGACCTGCGGGACTTGGTAACCCCTCACCAAGGGAGAAGACCTGTCTTAGTGACATTCAATACCTCTCCCTTCCCCCCAAGCCAGCCCCTGAGCAACCCGAGTCTGTTCCCAAACATGGGTTGTCAGTGCAGCGAGCAGAGTGCTACCGGGTTAGGAATGTAGTTGGACGGCTCTACCATGCCGGTTCGACATTCCTCATGTCAACTGGCATTTCACCGACAGGAATCAAGTCGATCGCAAGTTGCGGTCGACATGATGCCCGTGTCTCCTGGTCCTGTATTTTTCATCGGGGGCTTCGCTCTGCCCCCTATCCCCCAGTCTTTTAGATTCTCAACTCCAGTTGGAGTTGATTCGGGTGGGGGTGCAGGACTGGGAGACAGCATGCCCCTATCTCGGGCACACCAACACAGCAACCTGTCAACAAAGTTTCGATTTTGCTGACAGGTGTGTATTTCAATGTGTTGGTATCGCCGTAAGGGAGGCATACCTAGTTGGACACCTTCTGAAAGCAATGTAAGCAGCAAGTTCTACTGTGGAAAAATAATTTGCCTAGAATGTTTGCTAGGGTTGAAAAACCTGAGAAACTTTCCATAATGTGTGAAGTTCTTGAAAGGCATGCCCTTCATGAGTACAGTATATGTATACCATGCCCCTATTATTAGGGCTACAAGTGCTGTTCTATGTTAAACCCCTACTTTTGTAACCTAATAACACAGTCGTTCCTGGCTGGAATACCCTGGCATTTGGTATGCACGTTTTTGGTGTCAAGATCTCTAGATCCTGACAATGTTGTAACAATCAGTTCAGTTCTCTGAAAAACTGGTTTCTATTCAACTAAAGGGATTTTTAGAATCACAAAATAAAATATGTTTCAGTCAGGATTTCAACAAAAGCTTAGTACTCTTTCTGCCTTAGTAACATAGAAACATAGACTTTGACGGCAGATAAGGACCACTTGGCCCACCCAGTCTGCCCATTTCCCTACCTACTGGATAAGCTGCAGATTCTAGTTAACCAACAGCCTACTTCCTGCCACCCCCCACTACAGTTGCCTTGTGTCTGTCCCATGCATGTTTGAATTCCCCCACTATTTTAGCCCCAACGACCTCCCCAGGAAGGCAGTTCCACGCATCCACCACTCTCTCCATGAAAAAGATTTCTCACATTACCCCTGAGCTGTCCCCCTCCATCTTTAAATTGTGTCCCTTGTTCTTACACATCTCTTTTTCTGAAAGATGCTACCCTCCTGGACTTTGTTGATTCCCTTGAGGTACTTGAACATTTCTATCATGTCCCCCCTGTCCCTCCTTTCATCAAGGGTATACATATTAAGCTCTCTCAGTCTCTCTCTTCATATGATTTCTGATGCAGACCCTGCACCATTTTAGTTGCCCTCCTCTGGACTGCTTCCATTCTGTCTATGTCCTTGCGTAGATGAGGTCTCCAAAACTGCACAAAGTACTTGAGATGGGGTCTCACCAACTGTCTGTACAGAGGGATAACCACTTCCCTTTTTCTACTTGTGATGCCCCTTCCTGTGCATCCCTGTATCCCCCTGGTGCTCCTCACTGACTTCTCACATTGCTTACCCACCTTTAGATCATCCGATATGACTACCCCCAAGTCCCGTTCCATTTTTTGTTGTTGTTAGTACCTCCCCTGCTAGTGTGTACTCTTCTCCTGGGTTTTTGTTTCCCAGGTGCATTACTTTGCACTTCTTTGCATCGAATCTAAGTTGCCATATGTCTGACCATTCCTCCAACCTTGCCAAGTCCCTTCTCATCCTTTCTACCCCCCCTTGTATATCAACTTTGTTACAGATCTTTGTATCATCTGCAAAGAGGCATACCTTTCCCTCCAGACCCTCTGCAATGTCACCTATAAAGATGTTAAAGAGGACTGGACCCAGTACTGAGCCCTGAGGTACTCCACTAGTGACCCCCCTTTCTTCGGAATGTGTGCCACTCACTATTACCTTCTGTGTCCTGTTGTGCAGCCAGTTTGCAACCCAGGCTACCACCCTGGGACCCACTCCCAAGCTGGCTAACTTGATTATTAATCTTTTGTGCGGGACTGTGTCAAATGCCTTGCTAAAGTCTAGGTAGGCCATATCCACAGCCCCTCCCTGGTCTATTACTTTGGTCACCCAGTCAAAGAAATCTATTAGATTCGTCTGACATGACCTTCCTGCTGTAAATCCATGCTACTTTGGGTCCTGTGCCCCGCTGGCCTCTAGTTATAGGAAGTAAAGGTAGTCAGTGACATCCAGCTCGCCCTGGACTGGGGGACATCCATGGGGGCCAGTTTTGTAGATTATCAAACACCTTTGACACTATGGACCACAATGTCCTCCTGTCCAGGCTGACCTCGATGGGTATAACTGGTAACAGTATAAAATGGTTCACATCATACCTGAAGGATAGACAACAGTTGGTGGCTATTGGTGATTATTCATCCGAACTCGCACCTATCATTTCAGGGGTTCCACAGGGCTCAGTTTTTGGCCCCTTATTGTTTAGCATGTATGTGAATGACATAACATTTTCAGATCCATCAATACCACTTCATTTATATGCACCAGGCACAGAGATTGACAATAAACAACAAAGACTGCAACTAGCATTCAATAGATTACAGGCATTTTCAGAAGCCGAAAATTAGTATTAAATTAAAAAAATTAAAACAATGCTATTTAACAGATGCAATAAAAACTTAATTGACACGTTTAAATATAAAAACAGATCGGGGATAGCTATTCAACAGGTCCAATCGTATAGATACCTGGGCATATGGGTAGCTACCACCTTAAAATGGAACATACACATAGATCAGTTGTTAAAAATGTGGGCAGGAGGTTAGGTATTCTTTATAAAACTAAAATGTGTATGTCTGCTGAAATCAGGAAGAAGGTGGTGAACACCATTTTTTTTATTTTTTAACTTTGTATTTATTCACCTGATCTGCCTCTTCCCTCCACTATTTTGGACATTCCTAGTTGGACCCCCAAACCCATGCTGTGGTCTGCCCCTAGAGTGCCTCGATCACATACACACTCCCTTGAAGAACCCCTGGGTAGGGGTGGAGAGGGGACACCCCTGCTTACCTCTCCAAACCAGCACTCAATGTGTGTGTGCGTAGATCCGACACAGCGGACTCTGCCTTGATGAGTGGTTGGAGAAGTCCTAGAGAGGTGTCGTCACCTAGGAGGGAGAAGGTGTTTTTTCCTGGTTTCTTCCCTCCTGACGTTGGCGTGCAATGAGGGGCTGTGAGGCACGCTGAGACGTACCTCCTGCTCCGCCCCTCTGTTGACAGTCACCCAGTCTACTTGCTGCTTCTCCACCTACCGTGCTATCCACCCGGGCTCCCCTAGGTGGTAGCATTGCAGCGGGAGCCTGCAGTCACGCACCCCCCCCAGAGAAGGAGAGCTGCCGTCGGGCGCTCTATCCTTCTCTGCCCCGGCCGACCACTGGTGACCCGTGCTCGTTCCCGAACCCCGGTCGCCAGCGTGGTGCGAGGTGTGGCATCCAGCGCCTCAACCCTCAGCGCCACCGGGCCATTGTGGTTAACACCATGATACTACCTTTATTTGATTTATATTATATACTGCTGCAGCGAAGAAAGAACTGTCAAGGCTAGATGTCTATTATAATAGATTAGCACGATATGTTACTGGAGCTCACAGAATGACCCATAGCTGTCTGCTATATAGTGAGGATGACAAAGGATGGAAGATAGGGGACATTGCCACATACTTGCATTTACAAACAAAGCAATCAGAGGGAATATTCCAGATTACATATCATCCAGAATTTTTATCAGACAAAAAAACAATATTTGAGATCAGCTCAAGGTGCATATCTACAAATCCCAGACTATAACCTAGAAATAGGTTGCACTTCTGTTCATTACCTAGGAGCAAAAGCTTGGAAAATGTTCCCTCAATATAAAGAAACCAAACAGGGAAAACAGGAGGATGAATATAAAATATTATATATATATAAATATTATGGTTAGATAAAAAAATAGTGAACCTCGCATCTGTTGTCAGCTCAAATGATGTATTAAGGATTGTTGAATGATCCTATAAAATTACTAAATGTCCAGTTAAAAAGCTGGTACTGATAGCCGGTCAGGTGGCGCTGAGGGCTGAGGCACTGGACGCCTTACCTCACATCGCGCTGGCGACCCATGTTCGGGAAATGGAAATGACGTACCTACCATAATTCTTGATCTTCTTGGACGAAGTCTCCACCACTCATTCACACTAATGGGATCTGTACCGGAGGCACTAGGACCCAGTGGGAGCAAACGTTTTGCTACAGGGTCGGCGCCAGAGATGGGGCCGCAAGGAGCAGCACCACGAGCCTCGGCTCGTGCGGTAATGACTATCTCGGCATCAACCCTCCAACCGCCTCAATACCTTTTTTTCCGAGGAGGTGCAGCACAACTAACCTAGAAGGATAGCCTAACTAAAAACCGGACGTAAGATAGTCCGGAGGACCCGTATAAGAAGGGTCAAGAAAGCAGTCTTCACAGCCTAAAGATTGAGGGAGTGAAGACCAACAACAGAGGTGAGCTCGGGGGATGGTGGGTGGGCGTGTGACTGAGTGGTGGAGACTTCGTCCAAGAAGATCAAGAATTACGGTAGGTACGTAATTTCCATATCTTCCTGGACATAAAGTCTCCACCACTCATTCACACTAAAGGGAGAGTACCGAGCTAATAATCCCCCCGAGATGGCAGCAGGAGAGACCAAGAGCTCAAAATTTTTAGGACAGAATTCCATTAAGGATGGTTCTGCCAAATGAAAGATGTCGCCTGGCATGGACATCCAGGGCATAGTGTTTGACGAAAGTATGCACTGCACTCCAGGTGGCTGCAATGCAAATATCTGCAATGGGCACGTTGCCAATTTCCGCCAGGGATGCCGCGACCGCTCTAGTACAGTGAACGTACACTCTGCTCTCCAGCTTAACCTGCGCCATGGAACAACAGTGGCGAAGGCATGCTACCAGTCATGCTGAAATACATCTGATAGCAACAGGCTGACCCAGCCAGGTCTCGCTGAAGGAAACAAACAGTTGTTGAGCTTTGCGAAAATCTTTTGTTCTATCTAAATAGAAACGCAAAGCTCTTTTGACATCCAAGGAATGAAGAGAATGCTCTCCTTCATTTTGGAAGTTCGCAAAGTAAGTAGGAAGGACCAAAGGTTGGTTTAGATGGAATTCTGAAACGACCTTAGGGAGAAATTAGGAAGGGTCCTAAGAACTACTTTGCCTTTATGAAACACAGTATACGGAGTGTCTGTGACCAAGGCATGTATCTCAGAGACCGTGTGGGCCGAGGTAATGGCCACTAGGAAGGCCATTTTCCTAGTGAGAAATTTCAACTCACAGGTAGCTAGAGGCTCGAAAAGTTTTCGATTGAGCATGTGTAGCACAAGATTAATGTCCCAGGCTGCGACTGGACATCTGACAGGAGGTCTAGTATGCAGAATCCCCTTAAGAAACCTCTTAACCACGGGTAACTGAGCCAGTGACAAGGAAAGTACTGGCTCATGATAAGCTGAAATGGCATAAAGGTGAACTTTGACAGTAGAGTATTGCAGACCTGAATTCGAGAGGTCCAAAAGGTACTCTAGAAATTTATCTGGTGGGCAGGAAAAAGGATTCAAAGAGGATTTTGCACACCAGAGCGAAAAATGCTTCCATTTGACTGTGCAAGTCTTCCTAGTGGCTGGCTTGCGTGCAGCCAGAAGAATATCTGAAACTCTGCGAGAAACATTGAACCTGTTCACTTCTATCTCTTCAGGAGCCAAGCGTGAAGGTGAAGTGATCTCAGATTGGATGGACCACAGGCCCCTGAGTCAGAAGGTTCGTCTGAAGGGAAGCTGTTTCAGAGGGTTTCTGACATACTGTTGAATACTTGAAACCATATTTATCGAGGCCAGAAGGGAGCAATGAGGATCATTTGTCCCCTGGGACTCGAACTGAAAGTACCCTCTGAATTAGAGGAAGACGCGGGAAGGCATATAGAAAGCATTTTGTCCACTGTAGCCTGAATGCATCCTGACAGAAAATGCCAGGCCCTGGATTTCTGGAGCAGAAGAGAGGCAGTTTTGTGTTGAGTGGGGATGCAAAAAGGTCCAGGTCTGGAGTTCCCCACTCTGTGAACAGTGACTGAACTACAGTTGAGTCGAGAGACCATTCGTGAGGATCTGTCTCTGTTCTGCTGAGACGGTCTGCCAGTTCGTTCTGCACTCCCGGCAGGTAGACCGCTTGAATTAGAGCCTTGTGCTCCAAGCACCATTCCCACACTGTCATAGCCTCCCTGCATAAGGGGTAAGAGTGAGCACCGCCTTGCTTGTTGATGTAATATATCACTGCTTTGTTGTCCATTTGAAGGAGAATGTTCTTGTGACAGAGAAAGTCCTTCAAAGCTCGAACTGCATAAAGGACGGCTCTCATTTCTAAGACATTTATGTGAAGCTGGGACTCGTCCTGAGTCCACGTACCTTGAGTGTGGAGAGTCTGACAGTGAGCTCCCCACTCCATCAGAGATGCGTCCATGGTAATGGAAATCTGACGATCCAGAGGAGCAAAGGGATACCCTTCCAGAAGATTGTCTTCTTGCGACCACCAGGTGAGTGACTTCTTCAGAGGTTCTGTCACCTTGATGAGAAAGGACTGAGGGTGCGTGGTTGGGGACCACTGAGTACTGAGCATCCACTGAGAGGTTCTCATGTGAAGGCATGCTAGGGGTACAGTGAATACCGATGATGCCATGAGGCCTAGCATCCGTTGCATCAAGATAGCTGGAACCGAGCTGTTCTCTCCGATGTATCGGGCCATCTGTAGGATATCGCTCCTTCTGTCCTCTGGTAGAAAAGTTTTCTCACAGGAGGTGTCCAGAAGAGTTCCTATGAAAAGAAGCCTCTGGGAGGGCTGCAGCTGTGATTTCTTGAGATTTAGCAGGACTCCCATGGATGTGAGAAAGTGTGAGGCCGTGGCTATGGCGTCGAGAGTTCCCTGCCTGGAAGGGCTTGCTAGAAGCCAATCATCCAGATATGGGAACACTTGTATTCCAATTTTTCTGAGATGTGCTGCGAGAATTGCACAACACTTTGTAAAAACTAACGGCGCCGAGGATAGCCCAAAGGGCAGGACTCTGAATTGATAATGCTGAACCAAAGCCACGAACCTTAGGTATTTGTGATGCTTTGGGTGAATAGGAATGTGCTGGAAGCAACCTGCATGTCCAGGGAGGCTAACCAGTTGTGTTGATGAAGCAAAGGTAACGGGGTTTCTAGCGATATCATTCTGAATTTCTCTTTGGGAAGAAATTTGTTTAATTTTCTGAGGTCCAAAATGGGGCGCATGCCCCCGGTTTTCTTTGGGACTAGAAAGTAATGGGAGTAGAACCCTGTGTTCCGTTGATCCAGAGGAACTGCTTCCACTGTCCTGTTGTTCAGAAGGCCTTGTATCTCAGAGGCGAAAAGTTCTGACTGAAGTATTGACAGCTTTGGCTGCCGCTTGGGGAGACAATCCGGAGGGTTCTCTGAAAAATGGAGAGAATATCCCTCACGGATTATCCAGAGAACCCATTTTTCCGAGGTTATGGACTTCCATTGGCTGTCGAATTGAGTCAGACGACCTCCCACTGCTAAAGAGTCCCCCTCGGGCAGCTGAGGCGGGACTTGGGCCAAAAACTTAGAAGGCGGCACTGGGCGCTTTGGGTCCTTGTGCCTTCTGTTGGGTGTTTTTCTGAGGCTGAAGGGTTTGATTTTTATTAAACCCCCGCCTTTGCCTCGAAAGGACTGACGGTTATGAAACTGGCGTTTGTTAACATCCCGCGAGGAGGGCGGGAGGAGGGTCGAGCCACCTAATGGCTGACCTAGTCTTCTGTGTGGCCTCTACAGCCTGTTCTACTTGAGGGCCGAAGAGATACACACCATTGAAGGAAGGGCAAAACCATGACCTGTTGCTGGGCATCATTAGGTGAAACCTGAAGTCTTGGCAGCCAGGAATGGCGGCGGTACAAATGCCCTTGCCGCCACTCAGGAGGCAGTGAAAGGCGATCTAGCTGCTTTAACCTGCCGGTTGTTGGACTCGATACCCCTGGTTATGGTTTGAAGAAGCTCTGAATTAGTGTCCGACTCCAGTAGAGCTTCAACCATTTGCTTGAGCGAATGCCAAAGAATATACTCATATTGAGAGATATAGCCCTGGTAGCTGGCAATAAGCATACCTAGGGTGGAAGCAGCAAAGACTCTCTTACCTGTGGTATCTATCTTACAAGATTCTTTGTTTATAGGTCGAGCTGTAGTAGTCTGAGGAAGGACGACCTTATCATTCTCTGCCAAGACTACAATAGGATCCGCAAAGGCTTGGGAAGCCAAAATGGGTCGATCCTTGGGAGCAGCATACTTCCTATCTATGGACTTAGCCACAGAAGGAATGAGAGCAGGATTATTCCATACCATTTGAGAAAGCATCTCAAAGGAGGGTTGTACTGGGGGAGTTAAATCCAGAGGCATGTCCGGAACATGAAGGTATTGGAGTCTTAAAAGCTTCCCAGGATCGACGTCCATAGTCTGGAGAGAAAGAGTGGAATTCAAATTTTTCAGCAGAGACTTAAGTGACAGGTCCTTGACCACAAGCTCTGCAGCAGGATTAGATCCTGCTCTGTCCACATCATCACCCAGTCTAAGATCTGGGTCAAGCTCAATATCATCTCCTGACAGTCCAGGAGGGACTGTATGGACAGGAAAGGAATGAAAATCAGCAGGAAAAGAGGAAGGAAAAGAATTCTGAGAGGAGAAGCCCTGAGGATTGGCAGACAAAGAGCCAGGCCTCAGCACTGAAGAATATGGCACGGAAAAGCCTACGGCTGACAAAGCAGGCAGCGCCGAAGAAGAGCATGGCGCCGATAAGCCGCACAGCACCAAAAGGCTACGCGGCACTGAGAAAGTCAACAGTGCCGAAAACTCACACGGTGCGACAGGCCACATGGCGCCGAAGTCGGCGCCGAGTGACCCACCGACGCCGACGGTGCCGAAACCAAACCAGGACCCTGAAAACCAGGATTTAAGGGAAAAAGAGGAAGAATACCAGGAGATCGAGGCATTGGTGTGGCCCCCTGCGCCCTAGCCATGTGAAGGGGGGGACACCTGAGCGTGGAGTTGACGGCACCGAAGAGGGCGCCGCGCAACTAGGGAGGCCCAATCGCCCTGCTCGATCGCCTGAAGAGCCAGAAAGCCCTGGGGTGACTGGGCCAGGCAACTGGACCAATCTCCGAGCCCACTGCTCAATCAGAGCGGCCCACTGAAGAAACTGCTCATCGGAAGCCCTACCAGAAGGCAGGGAAGGGCTCCGATGTCGAAGAGGTTGGCGACCAGAACCAGAAACCGGCGACTCTGAATGAGGAGACCAGCAACTGGCACCAATGACCGACCATCGACGCGCAGACATATCAGAGGGTGACCTCGAGTGATGCCTTCTCTTTCTCGACCTACGGGCCGAAGAAGAGCTCGAGGTCAAACAGTGCCGAGAATGCAACCATTTTCATTTTTGCTTCCGGGGCCTCGGGCACTGGACCGTCCGTTGTCAGACCCCCCTTCCGGAAAAGGCGTCGGACTGGACCCAGCCCGGCTGACTGAACAGCTTTCATATGAAGTCTCCCCACTGTCACCTGACCTGCTCATGGCCGACTCCGTCAATGTAGGCTGAGACTTCTTTTTACAAGTAAATTACTGTAAGCGGTACTTTACTCAAAAAAATACTGTAAAATAATAAACTGAAAACTATGCTGCTAGTTTGAAGTTTGACTCCTGGCGGGCTAGCGACGTTGTCACTGAAGCGCACTCGACGGCGGGAAAAAAGGAACTGAGGCGGTTGAAGGGTCGACGCCGAGACAGTCATTACCGCAACAGCCGAGGCTCGCTGTGCCACTCCTCGCGGCCCCATCTCTGGCGCCGACCCTCTAGCAAAAAGTTTGCTCCCACTGGGTCCTAGTGCCTCCAGCGCAGATCCCATTAGTGTGAATGAGTGGTGGAGACTTTATGTCCAGGAAGATCGGACATGAGCCGCCGGGGTTAGCAGGGAGGAGAAGGATTACGCATCCCCAGGACTTCTTTCCTTCTCCGGGAAGGGGGGTTAACAGTGCTCGACGATTGCCTGCCCCCTAGCAGAGGCTGGGAGATGGCACATTAGCACTGGAGACTGTGGAGAGAGACTATGGTTGGTGCTTGGTGGGGGTGCGTATGGGTGTGTGTGTGCTACTGCCACTGGTGCCATTGCACGCTGCAGCCTCTTGGGGGGAAAGCAAGGAAAAAGTGAAAAAAGGGAGTCCTCTGCAGGAATGACGATGGTCCCCCACTGCAACGGCCGGGGAAGGCATCTCCCCGAACACTATATCCGGTCTGGTGGGTCAAGTCACTCCCCACCCCCTGCCACAAAGTGTAAGTCGTGGTGTCAAGGGAAGGGGGTTTCATATCTGGTGCCTGCACCGGGGCATCAAATGTGTAGCAGAGGACTCAGTGGAGAAAAGAATAACTGTAAAGAAAAAAAAAGCTGGTACTGAATAGGTTACATTTCTTACCGTAGAAGAATATCTTGGTTATATGTTTTGGTAACTATACGATCTGTAACAATGCTGCTTCACTAAGGACCTCATTGTAAATGAACCTTGGCTCAATCCAGGACATCTTCTGTTCATTTAAATATGAATAAAAACGTTTTACTACTACTACTACATCAGTTCAGTGGTTTAACAGTTCTAGAAGGTTGAAAACATGAAAAAAATATTTTTAAGACCTTTGTTGCTCACCGAGAGTGCAAAAACAGCTATGAAATGAAACCCAAAATGTTCGCCTTCATTAGAGTTTGGTGCAAGGATGATCCTTTGATAGGTGGTTTTAATGAGCATGTTGTAGTTTAATTTATTAAGAAAATATAATCCCATTTTCTCACATACACAAATCATTTTTTCATGAATTTTTCAAAAGGAGGTTTTTTTTTGCGACAACAGTATTCTGTTTTTGTGAGGCAAAATCTGTTTTCTTGAAATAAGACTTCGGTTTAAGTAAGTCTTAGCATTATGAAAGTGGGTAAAAGAAGATACAATTTTGCACATTGAAAACAAAAAATGCTCCTGCCATTCCAGCGACCTGTGTTCGGGAATGTGCATGGGGTGCCGGGGGTTGGCCAGGGTTAGAGATGATCTAATGTCCAACGGACTGCTCTCCCTTCTCTTGGAGGGGAGGCTACCTGTCTCAGCCTCTGACTTCCACAGGTGCAGGTTAGTGAGTGTCTCGAAAGGAGGGATTGCAGTTTCGCAGTGCAGGTGCATCTCCATGCACATGTCCTGACATGTTGCTGTGAAAGGGAAAAGGGGCCAGAAAACAGAAACTGGGACACACAGGCTTCATGAACCCCCGCCTGCCCTCTCTCAGCCAGTGCCACCACCTGACTACCACAGGCATCTGGATATGTGCACTGTGGAGGGGAGGAATTGCCCTCCCTTCCTTGTCCCACCAGGGGGGCAATCCATGGGGAATTAGCCACCTGTGGATCAGGGGAGGCAGATGTTAGTTGTGAGAGGCGGGAACAGGGCTGACAGCCTGCCACCTTGATCCGACAAGTGAAAAATCCCTTATAAAAAAAAAAAAGAACACGCTTGCAGCTGTAGTCTTTAACTGTTACTTTCCTCAGAGAAGACCCTTTTTTAAAGGAAAGTTGCCCAAATAATAGAGATCCCCGCCACCAAGGGCTTACCCCCCCGATTAAGCTTTTCGCAAATAAAAGCCTTAATTTTAGCAGCTGCTACTTACTTTATTTTAATTTTGAAAAGTTCGGGAGTCGGGAAGATAGCAGACAGTGCCCGGCTCCATTTAGTGTAAAAGTGCGGCACTGCACCGCTCGCTGCAATACAAATGTACTGCAGCAAGCGATGTGAGTGCGGCACTTTCACACTAAATAGAACCGCCATCATCTGCCATCTTCCGACTCCGAACTTCAAATAAAATAAAATAGACAATAACTGCTAAAATTAAGACTTTTCTCTGTGAAGAGCTTAATCCGGGGGTAAGCCTTGGGGGTGGGGTGGGGGTCTCTATTATTTGGACAGCTTTCCTTTAATTATTCTCAAGTTAGGATCTCAATGTCACGAAAACAGGGCCTGATTCCGTGACTCAAATACTTGTTTTCATTAATCAAAATCCGGTTTTCTTGACACACTAATTTAGCTTTTGTCTCAAAATAAGAAAATACACATGGCTTCACAGGACTATGTGCAAAGCAAGTTACAGGTCTGGGGCAATGTGTGTGATGAAGCAGCTGCTTCTGTAGCGACCCACAGGGCCACTCACTAAGCACACTACAGGTCTGGTGCGCTGCACATCACTAAACAGCTGCTTCATGAATGGCCCGTAGTTATGGGTCTGGTGCACTGAGTCTCACCATGCAGTGTTTATTTAACAAGTGGTGTAAGAAAGGCACAAGCATAAATATGTCTTTTTCAAAATAATGTGGTATTTCTTAGGCTTGAAGGATCACAAGACAGTGTTGGTGTTACCCACAAAATGGGTATAGCCTTGTCATACAAAGTAAAACAGTGATACAGCAATGCTTGCATAGAGGGTGCCTATATTACAGTAACAGCAACACTGCATTCCATGGTCACTTCAACCTTGAGGAACACCAAGTCACAGATCTGCCAAGGTTCTGGGGACTGTTAGTTGAATTTTTTGCATTTCCCTACTTTTTACAATTACACTGTAAACCCTAATAGACGCATTAACATGTTTTTTTTGTTTCAAATTATAAAAACATACATGAAAAACTGACAACTTTGACACAGATTTTTTAATTAGCTGAAAAAACAGAAAGGCTATTTGGTTTCTTTGCCAATTTAATCACTCAGCACTGTTCCTGAGTATTAAAGGCATAAAAATGAAAATTACATACCTACCGTAATTCTTGATCTTCTGTGCATTTTCACCATTCATCACTAGTGGGTGGTTGGTCGGAGATAGGCAGCCCGCGGGAGCTTTTTTTTTTTTTTTTTTTTAGGAGGGAGGAGACAGGTGCCACCCACATGTCCGACATATTGCATGGTGCTCGCGGGTTGGTCAGTAGCGGCCGTTGGCTCCTCCTCCACCTCAGTTCTTCATGCTGGAGAGACAGGGGAAAACAGGTGATAGAGAAAATTAAAGGCAGGGCAAGGGAGCCCGAGAGACAGCACAAGGAAAGGATGTAAACAGAAAACGAAATAGGCCTACCTGAGGACAGAGGAGGACCTGAAAGGTTATGGGCTGAAAAGACCCCAGTCCCTGGATAGCCAGAAGGGCAGGAAAGAGAGAGAGAGAGATAATTAAGGGGATAGAAATGGGGGGCAAAGACCCATTCAGGATAAGGAGCTGGCAATGGCAGAGCTTCCAGAAGGTAAGAACCCAACAGGGAGATTCTGAGGGAACTCAGAATCCTGCTAAGATGGGTAAGGCCTCCCTCTCAAACCCTTAACCCCTAGGAGAATCCCCCCCCCCCCGTTACCATTTATCAGCCAAACACACAGGGTTCGGGCG
The DNA here is from genome assembly GCA_016271365.2 of Neoceratodus forsteri. Lineage (NCBI taxonomy): Eukaryota > Metazoa > Chordata > Ceratodontiformes > Ceratodontidae > Neoceratodus > Neoceratodus forsteri. The sequence goes on from CM057449.1 coordinate 1,307,818,432, forward strand.
GGGAAGGAAAGAGATCCCACTATTAATGTGCCCTTCCCCAAAGGGGAAGGAGACAGCAAAGGATTAGAATAACAAGGGTGGGGTAGAGGGAGTTCCAGTCAGCCTCAGATCCCCCCCCCCACATCCCAGGGGACCCAAAGGTTGGCGCACCCCAAGGGGATTAACTGACCCCGAGATCAAGCCTAGGATAAGGGCGAAGGGCCCACCGGAAGTCCCTGCATAGGCCCAAACAGAGGCCCTACTCGCCCTCCTTGGAGACCCTCAGAAGTCTCCTAGAAGGCCACCAGGAGAAGGAGGGGAAGCACTACAGCAGATTCCCATGGAGAAGGGCAAGCAGGGAGAGGGCACGGCCCAGGGACTGAGGCCTTGTGAGGGGAAGATGGTGGGATTCAGTGATGAATGGTGAAGATACACAGGAAGAACAAGAATTATGGTAGGTAAGTAATTTTCATATCTTCCCTGTGTCAATCTTCAGCATTCATCACTGGTGGGTGAGTACCAACACCTCCCCAAGGGGGTCTAGGAAATCCCTGAGAGAACAGCATCACCTCAGCACCCCACCATGGGGAAACAATGGAGGGGGGACCCAACACTGACCAGTTAGGCCTGGGACTGATCTGGGCGAGGTGGGGTCCCCCATCCCCTGGGGGAAGGAAGGCACCCCTGTAATTCCCATTTCATCCTGCGGGAAAAGAGATGGGTCCCCCATAAGGAGGAGGCCAGTAACCTACGCCGGGCCAAAGGTAACAACCTCGAAAGGTGAAGCCATGCCATTCGCCTAATGCAGATCGCTGTCCTTGCAAGTCGTATTGCGACTTCACTGGCATCGTAAGATGCCCTTGACTGGTGCCTTGCCAGCACCAGACCAATAGCAGAGAGGGCTATGCGCTATGGCTTGCCAGGTAGCCTCCAAATCGGGCAGCGAGGCCAGCGCCTGGCCCAGCATCACCCACAGATGCTTGTTATAGGCAGCATGATGTGTCTGATGTGAAGCAACGGAAAGTATCATCTGCGCAGAGGAGAGAAGTCTCCGTCCCAGACGATCGAACTCCACAGAGTCAAGATCCGGGGGCTGGTGGCAGACCGGATGTCTATGCCTGGTAGGGGTGTCCAGACGTGTTAATCCCAAAGTGGGATGAGGCAGAGAGTCTGGTGACCACTGGGGTGCACAATACCGCCTCCGGTAGTCCATGGGGGTTGGAAATGTGGCATATGGAAGCTACCAAGTGCTGTACGACACCTCCTGGAAGGGAATTGGCCAGGAAAGGACCACCAAATGGTGTGCCCCAAATGCACCTAAAAAGGCTTGCTTCGAATGCTCGGTATTTTGATGGGCATATTAGGTAATATGCAAGTCCCTGATCAGCCTTACAAAGAAGCCCTGATACTGGGTTTGATCAGTGTCGAAGGATACATGGACAGAGGAATCCTCTTCCTCAGAGGAGGAAGACGAGGATGCAGAGGAACTTGTAGAGTCAGACTCCGGCTGCAGAGGGGGAACTGGTCAAAAAACCTGTTTGTCCATAGCCCTAACATACTGGGGGAAATCCACAGCCCGGGATCTGAACTGTTCCCAAGTTAAAGGTATTGAAGTGCCAACATGGCCTGGAAGAGGGGGAGCTGGATGCAAAGGCATGGCTGAACCTGTCACCACATGTGATGTGTCTCTGCCAGGACTGGAAGACCCAACAGGTGATCCTGGCATAACAGGGAATCTGCAGGTCTGCAAAGTCACCGTCCTGTTAAGAAAAGTAAAGTGGTCAGGACTGAGCCCTGAAGGGGAAGCTTCCCCACGAGGGGGCAGGGGCTGCATGGATCCAGAAGGGTGATCCCCAGTCCCACCCAATGAGGACTCCCTCGAAGGGGATGAAGGAGAGAACCTGAGTTCAGCACTGTGGCTCCTCCCCAGGCCCCAGAGGGCCATGGAGGGGTGACGATGTCCCTCACCCTGTCCCCTCAACCCCGGCGACTCAGAGGAAGCCTCTTCCTTGCACCCTGTGCCAAAGAACCCCCCCAAGTCTGGTGACTCCCCAAGAAGAGTCGCAGAGGAGGGAGGTTCGGTCTTGACCTTGACAAAGGGAATGGCACCGGGAACAGCAGCCAACCCTTCTCCAAAGCCCGGACCACCACCCCCATAGCAGTGGGACTGCTGGCCCACACCTGTTCCATTGAGTTGCCATCGGCTCGAGAGTTGGAGTGGGCTGCAGTCGCTAGAGCCGCAGGAGGGGGCACCTGGGGAGGCGCAAGAGTACTAGGCTGTGGAGAACCCTCTGACTCTGAGGAATCAGGCTGCCAGTCTGGATCAGCATCTGAATCATTCGGCTCTGAAGAGGAGACGATCCAGAGGAGCTCCGGACTGGCGGCCCTGGGGGCTCTCCTGTCTGTGGTGCCACCACGGGCGAGTCCCACACCCCTCGTGGTGCCACCCCAATCACCTGAGCTGCGAATGGCTCCGGGATCTGAGGTGGCACCCATGATTGGTGCCGAGAAATACCCCACGCCGGGACCCGCAGCCGTGGGCCCCAACAACAGAGGAGCCTGCACCTCCAAAGAGGTCACTGCCAGAGCGTTGCTGCCGGCCCAGCCATGAGTGGAGCCAGATCGGACCTCCAGCACCGCGGTAGAGACATACTCTATGGCAAGGCAGGAAGACGAGGAGGTCCCCTCTTCACCAAACCGAGTAGGCCCGGGAAGGACTGAGTGTCCTGCACTTGGACCGATGTGAACGATGACACCTCTGAAAGTCGGCAAAGCCCTGCCAACTTTTAACATGTGGTACTCCAGAATGCGGCAATCCATAGAGAAGCAGGCATCGCAGGTGTCCATGTCATGCTGGGATCTAAGGCATTTGAGACAAACATCATGCTGGTTGGTAATGGAGATCTGTCAGCCACAGGGACACCGACGCACAGGGGGCCGATCCATTTTCTTTGAACAATTCTTGTCCCGAGGACCAGGCATGATGCGATGGTAACTAAACACAAAAAACAGTAAATACTTGATGCCGCTTAATAAAAAGGAAAGATCTTACCGACTGGTTGATAAACGGCACTAAGTGGGCTGCAGAACTGAGGCGGAGTCAGCAGAGTCAATCGGTGATGGTGTCAAAGAAGCTCAGCATCGATAACGGCCCCGAGGAGCAATGACTCTGAGGAACAAGGCTTCGACTGTCAGAGTTAGGCTGCAATGTCGCAGTGGAAATTCCAAGCTGGTGGCGAGGTGCTGTCTCAGAGGCGGGAGAAGCAGAACTGAGGTGGACGAGGAGCCAACGGCCTTTACTGGTCAACCCACTAGCGCCACGCAATGTGTCGGCCTCATGGGTGGTGCCGGCTCCTCACTCCTACAAAAAAAAAGGAAAACCTCCCGTGGGGTGCTTATCTCTGGCCAACCACCTACAAGCGATGAATGGTGAAGACTAACACAGGGAAGATAGAAGAAATTTCTTCATACTTACCGCAATTTCCTTTTCTGTTAGCGCCAACATTGTCAATGGGTAGTCAGTATATATGGGTAATGTGCACCCCTGCTATGGGAAATGGCACAGCCCAAGGCTGTAACCAGCATAGAACCTTGGGAACATGAACATAATGGACAGCGTCAACTCTTCAGTCACTTTTGTCCGCACAGTGCTCCTAATTATGTAAGAGTAAACTTGTAGATTATATTGCTCATCTTATAATGAACCAATTCATATAAACTGTTTGCATACTCATACCTTTTCCTAAAAGGAAGATACAGTAAATGATTTCCTACCTTGTTTGAAGAGTGGGAGGACGGAAAAGGTTAGTCTTCTTTCTTGCGGTGGAGCTTCTTTAAACTACTGAAGCAACTAGAAAGAGACTTGTCAAAAGAACTGATAAAAAAGGAACACTGGACAGGAACTGCAAACAGTGTAAGCATTAACCTGCAACAAGAAGGCACCCTATTGTTCAGAAAAATCAAAACCTGTTAATCTACATGCCAGAAACCAATATTTAGATGTAGAACTCCTCTCCTTTTTTTTTCATTTGTATAATCGTCAGCAGGTAAATCACAGAAGGATGTCCAAACAGACTTAACAATGAAAAAATAAAAACTTCCTCAGAACACATCTGGCATACTGACAATATTCTCCATCAGGAGCCATGCTTCCTGGAGGTCCCATTGACAATGTTGGAGCTAACAGAAAGAAATTACGGTATGACGAAATTTCCTTCTGTAGTGCTCCACACTGTCAATGGGTAGTCAGTACATATGGGTTCTAATAAGCAGTACCCATTGTCCAAACGGGTGGGGGAGAATATTGTCCCATACACAAATTGCAAAAAAGAAAGGAAAAAGGAATTTATCTGCCGACTGCAAAGTGCAAAACCCTACGACCAAAGGTTGCATCGACAGAACATTGAAGAGCCTATCTGTAGTACTTGGTGAATGGGTGGATGGAGGACCTCGTTGCTGCCTTGCACAGTTCTAAGACAGATACCTCAACTTACTCCACCCAGGAGGTGGCCATATGGTGGAGTGGGCACTGATGAGAGCCAGAGGCCTCTTCTTTACTGTGACATAAGCTTTTGTAAAGCATGCCCTTGCCCACCTTGTCAGGGTGGCCTTGGAGGCTGTTTGTCCTTTTTTGGCTGCTCCGAAAAGTACAAACCACCTATCATATTTCCTCAACTCCACAGTTTATTTAAGATATGTTCTAACTGCCCTACACAAATCTAACTTGTGCAACTCTTTTTCTCTTGGGTGAGTTGGCTGCGGATAAAAGAACAGAAGAGATTTCTTGATTCATGTGAAAAGATGTAGGAACCTTCGGAATGAAAGACAGAACTGTTCTCAGAACCACCTTGTTCTTATAAATGACAAGGTAAGGTTCTCTGTGGGACAAGGCCTGGAGCTCGCCAATCCTGGCTGAACACATAGCAACTAAAAAACACACCTTGTAGGACAGAACATCTGGCAGTAACAAAGAAAGAGGTTTGAAGGGTTCTTTACAAAGAACGTTTAACACCAGATTCAGATCCCATGGAGGGACAGGGGATCAAAACAGGGGTTGACTTCTGCTGACAGCTCGTAGGAATTGGATTGCTTCCCGGTTAGTCCCTAAGGATGCTCCCAAGGAGGCTCCAAATGCCAAACCCTGACCTCTCTGCTCTTTTTGCCTCCTTGACCGTTTATGTACACCACCATGACTGCATTGTCCGACCTTCTTTTCACAGCTTTTGCCTGTGCCAGCGTAAGAAAATGAAGGAGAGCCAGGTGTACAGCTCTCATCTTCATGACGTTGATGCGCAGGTGCTGTTCCTGCACTGACCAAGACCCCTGAATGGAAGATGGGCCAGAACTGCACTCCAGCCTGACAAACTGACTTCAGTTGTCAGGATCAACTCTGGGGGGACTTCCAAGGGGAACCCCTTGCTTAGGTTCTCTAAACTCACCCACCAACTCAGAGACTGTCGAAGGAGTGGAGAAACTAGAATTCTGCCCTGATAATCCTCCCGAGGTCAGCTCCCAGGCTGCCAGCAACTCGGTCTGAAGGGTTGCATATGTAATCGAGTCCAAAGGATTAGTTCTAATGTTGCCATCATGAGACCCAGAATCCGCAGCAGACTGTGAGCTGAAGCTGATGATTGGCTCCTCAACCACTGAACCTCTCGTGTCAAGGTCTCCTTTCTGGCTGCTGAGAGGAAGACCTTCCCCTCGTCCATCTTAAACACTGCTCCCAGGTGTTCCATGGTCTGAGATGGATTGAGAGATCATTTCTCCTGATTGATTACCCAACCGTTGGACTCCGAAACCTCCAGATTCCCGACTGCTGACTCCCTATCCAGAGTGGCAGAAGGTGGTTGAATGAGCAAGTCATCCAAGTAAGGGTAGCCATGATGTTCCTCCTGCCAAAGCTGCGCTATCAAAACTATGAGCTCCTTCAAGAACACTCTGGGGGCTGTTGCCAGCCCAAAGGGAAGAACCCAGTACTGGAAGAGTTGCCCCAGGACCAAGAACCTAAGAAACTTACGATGAGACTGCTGAATGGGAATATGGAGATATGTATTCCTCAGATTTATGGATGCTAAATAATCCCCCAGTTCGAAAGCCTGGATTATTGACCATAACAATTACATCTTAAAGGTCATGTGGTGAATAAACTTGTTTAGGTATTTCAAATCCAGAATCAGTCTGCCACCCCCCCAAAAAAAAACTTCTCCACAAAATAAATAGAGGAGAAACCCGGCCCTGTTCATCTGGGGGCACTGGAACAGTCACTCTGATCTGTTTGAGGTGATCTAATGTTTGAGGCACTGCTTGTCTCTTCACTGGGTCCTTTGGTATGGGGATGGTAGAAACGTTCCTTTAAGGGGATGGTTGTGAACTCTATTGCACAGCCTAATGCCAGGATCTCTAGGACGCAAGCAGTTGATGTTATCTGGGCCTATCTTGTGTCAAACTTCTGCAGCCCTCCACTAAGGAAGGGGGGCGAAGTTGGGATGTGGCACCTCTTCACCCTGAACCTCCATTACGTTTTCAGGCAAAGGCACCTCTGCCACTATTTCCCTTGAATACAGAGTAGGATCTTTTACTCCTCTGGTTTCTGAAGTTCCAAAAGGGACAAAACTCCCCTCTCGATACTGCCTATGTTAGCCACTTACCCGACCTATCGAAGATGAGTTGACCTTTTGATGCTGTTTTGATACGGGAAGATGTCCCTTTTTATCCTGGATATCTTTTAAAATGTCATCTAGGCCTGACCCAAATAAAACTCCCTCAAAGGCTAAATTAAATAGCTTGGCCTTTGGTGCCTAGTTCGTGATCCAGTGCTGTAACCATACACTTCACATGGTGGTCACGATGTGATAAGCGGAGTGAGCCGACACACACAGATTCTCCACCATGGCATCCCCTAGGAAAGCGGAGTCCATGGATTCCAGCTGCAACATTTTCGCACATAGGAATCCGGGGAAATGAAACTACTCATTATCGTAACCCACAAATTTGAGGCTCTGGTGACAATAAAGGATGCATAGGAGGTGTGGAGGCTTGCTCCGTTGGAGGCAAAGGCTCTTCTTTGTGAAGCATCTACTTGCTTATTGTGCGTATCCGCTAGCGCCAGAGATCCTCGAACTGGAATAGTTGTGTGCCTTACAGAATTATGTACAGCCTTATCGGCCAGAGATGGTGTTCCTCACTTGCGGGTGTTTTCTTCCATACAAGAGAAACACCATACCCTGGGTTTTGGCAGATATTTGCACTGGTCCACACCTGCCCATTCTTGTTCAACAATATGGTCAAACTGAATAAAGTCTGGAAAACACTTCAGAGCACAGGAGGACGTGGACAGGATAGGGTTCACATCTAAGGCCTCTATGGAGTGCAGCTCCTTCAGCTGCAATGTTCTACAAGCCTCAGTTATCAGACTGGACAGTGATTTGGTATTGAACAGGGGAGGGATTGGAATCCTCTTTTTCGGCTCCATCCATCCCCCTTTTTCTTCCTCATTAGAGGGCTCGTTCCCATCATCATGTAAACTTTTTGGGTCAGGATTTTCCCCAAAATCCCCGGTATCCTCCTCCTGACCCTCTGGATGGTCAAGGTTGGAGTCTGACTGCAGATCAGGATTAGTAGACTTGTCCTGCTCTGGTGCACCTGGCTGTGCCTGTGTGGGCCCTCCCTTGACCTGAAACTAAAAGTCTCCAATAAGTCATGGAGTCAATGTCACTACACCAAAAAAGGCTTATAGCCCAGAAAATGTCAAGAAAACTGTCTTTTTGTTGTTAAATATATGTAGTAAAGGAACACTGCTCTGATCACCTCCCCCTTGCTGCGGGTGAAAAATACAAGAATAGATGGATCTGACAAACAGAAGCATTCCTACCAGCCTACAGAACCAACAGGTTGTAGTAAGAACAATCATGACCAACAAAGCATGATTTGAGCTGAAAAAACACAATTGCCGCATCTAGTCCTAGAAAAAATATTAACGTGCATGTGCTTGTAACATCATCAAGTGGGGGGTGGGCATCCAAGCCCAGAGGCGCGAACCTAAAGCACTAAGGCTAGGAATGGCCGCCAGGCAGAGAAATATAGTGTGAGCCCAACCAACAGGGCTATGTGAAACGGCAGGAATCTGCGGGCTCAGGAGAACTATTAAACAAAAAACAATAACGCTCTGAGGTCTGCCTCCCCCAGCAAAAAGCCTGATAGAAGGCTACAAGGATGTTTGTTCACAGACAGTATAAATAAATACAGTTCCCAAGGCAAGACAAACCAAATTTATCACCAGACAGTGTTAAGCACTCAGGGCACCTATTGGCAAATTAAAAATAATAGCCCTATAACAGTCCCTTGGGGGAAAGGGAGGAGGGAGCAACGCCACAATAGATGGTAGGGAAAAAAAGGAAAGGGCTAAGTACTAGACCCTAACAGTCATGGAAACATAGAAGGTGTCAGCAGATAAAGGCCTCTTGGCCCATTTAGTCTGCCCTAGTTACTCTATCCACTCCCTATCCACTATCCAAGAGGGAAAGGTAACCAGTGGGGTGACACAGGGATCATTGCTGGGTCCAGTCCTCGTCAACATCTTTATCAGTGACATTACAGATGAACTAAAAGAGAGAATCTGCCTATTCGCTGATGACACAAAGCTCTGCAACAGGGTGGACATGTCGGAGGGTGTGGATAGAATAAGAAGAGATCTGCAGAAGCTTGAGGAGTGGTCAAGGGAGTGGCAGTTGAGATTTAATGCAAAGAAATACAAAATAATACACATGGGGCATAAAAACCCAAGAATAGCACATCAGCTGGTGGGGGGGATACAGAATGCTCCAAGCAGGAAAGGGACCTGGGGTAATCATCTCTGATGACCTCAAGGTAGGAAGTCAGTGCGACAGGGCGGCAGGAAAACAAACAGGATGCTGGGATGCATAGGCAGGGGTATCACCAGCAGGAAAAGGGAGGTCATAATTCCACTATACAGGACATTAGTAAGGTCACACCTTGAGTACAGTGTCCAGTTCTGGAGGCCTTACCTGCATAAGGATATAGACAGGGTGGAGGCTATTCAGATGAGGGCAACCAAGATAGTGCAAGGATTACATCTCAAAACCTACGAGGACAGGCTGAAAGACCTAAATATGTATTCCCTGGAAGAGAGGAGGGAGAGGGTGGATATGATTGAGACATATAAGTACCTCACAGGGAGGAACAAGGTGCAGGAAAAGACAATTTTTCATAGAAAAAGATGCTCCAAGACAAGGGGGCATGGGATGAAACTAGAGAGAGGGAGATTCATAGAGAACATGAGGAAGTACTTCTTCACAGAGAGGGTTGTGGACAAATGGAGCAATCTGCCGGAGAAGGCGGTGGGGGAAGAAGCGATTACAGGGTTTAAGAATGCATGGGATAGGCATAAGGCGATCCTGGTAGTTGGGGGAAGAGGACAACCTAGCTCTAGGGAAGCTTAAAGAAACACAGTTACGTGCACAAATGGGCAGACTAGGTGGGCTATAGGCCCTTATCTACCGTCAGCATCTATGTAGCTATGTATCCACTCTATCACCTTGACCTATTCTGTCACTGGTTCCCCCCTTTTGCTCCCAAGATCCCGCTGTGTGCATCCCATGCTTTCTTGAATCCCATAATTATTTCCAATCTTACTACCTCTGCCAGAAGGCTGTTCCACTCATCCACCACTCTTTCTGTGATGAAGTGTTTTCTCATATTTCCTCTGAACCTCCCCCTTCTAATTTCATGGTGTGCCCTATTGTTCTTGAGCATCTTTTCCTTTGGAAAACGCTTCTTTCCTGTACCTTGTTCTTCCCTGTGATGTATTTGTATGTTTCTCTCATATCCCCCCCCATCCTCCAGTGAGTGCATGTTCAGTTCCTTCAGCCTATCCTCGTAGGTTTTCTGATGCATGCCCTGCACCATTTTGGTTGCCCTCCTCTGAATTGCCTCTACCCTAGCTATGTCCTTTTGAAGATAGGGCCTCCAGGACTGGACACAGTATTTGAAGTGTGGTATCACCAGTGATCTATAAAGGGGTATTATCATCTCCCTCCTTCTGCTGGTGATGCCCTTAACAATGCATCCCAGCATCCTGCCTTATCACACTGTTTTTGCAACCTTTAGATCTGCAATAATCACCTTCAGGTCCCTTTTCTACTCTGTGACTGTCAGTACCCCCCTTTGTATGCTGCCTCAGGATTTTGTGCCCAATATGTATTATTTTACATTTTTAAGTGTTGAATCCCAGTTGCCAGTTCCTTGATCATTCAAGTTTTTTTTTAGATCGCCCCTCATTCTATCCCCCCTGGTTTGTCCACTCTGTTAAAGAGTTTTGTGTCATTCATGAAGAGGCATACCCTTCTTTCCAGTCTAATAGCAATGTCACTAATAAAGACACTGAATAGGACCGGGCCCAGTATCGATCCCTGTGGGACTCCACTGGTCACTTTGCTCACTCCAGAATGGGTTCCATTCACCACTGCCCTCCTACCGCCTAGCCAATTCTCTACCCATTTAACAACCTTAGTACCCACACCTAGTTTCCCCAGTTTATTTATCAATCTTCTATGTGGAATGATATCAAAGGCCTTACTGAAATCCAGGTAGGCCATGTCTGCTGCCCCTCCCTGATCCACTTCCCTGGTTATCCAATCAAAGAACTTGATCAGGTTTGTCTGGCACAATCTCCCCCCTGTGAAACCATGTTGCCTTGGATCCTGTAGACTACTGGCAATTAGATATTCCCCAATCCTTTCTTTTTTATTTATTAACATGTTGGATTCAAGACCTTTGAGCAGACACTCTTTACACAGGTTCCACGTCAGAATGATAACATAGTCAGGTTAACATTTACAATAGTTACATTGCAAGCGTCACCAGGCCTAAATACATCTATGTGTAAACAGAAGGGAGACGAAGATTCAGGAGATTACTATAGCTAAAATAAAGTAAAAATGACACTAACAGTGATCAGAAGTACATCTTACATACAGCAGAGGCATTATACAATGTATGCCTGAGTCTAACTGTTACTAAGTTATTAAATACAGAGTGAAACAGACAGAAGGACATAAGGGAAGAGAGGAGGAGAAGTCAGGGAGGAGGGGTGGGGTGGTGGTGGGGGGATAGGGGGAGGAGAGGGGGAGAAGATAGGTGGGAGCACGAGGTCCCCAGGGGTAAGTGCAAAATAAATGCAAGTGAGGGTAGTAATTAGAGTGGGTGAGAGTCAGGGGGGATACCCATAAGGAGCAGGTGCAGTACAATTTGGTAGTGCCTAGTGGTAGCAGTCACAGGTAGCCTCGGTGACTAAATGCTGCCGAAGTAAGTGCTTAAAAGAGACCAACTTTGTTGCGATGGAAATGTCTGATTGCAGTGCATTTATCCAGAGCGGGGCTCTATAGGTGAAAGCACGCTGTCCAAGTGAGGTACAGCATCTAGGAGTTCTGAAAATGTGATTGCTAGAACTTCTAGGATTGAACACCAGGAGGCAACATATCTAGGTTGACTTTTTTGGGGAGCAGGAATGTTTGATATCTGAGTCTGTTGTTGAATTGGAGCCAGTTGGCCGGATATATAGGTCACATGTGTGGGTTCGGCATTCTGCCCCAGTTAGAAAGCGGCAGGCTTTATTTAGAGCTATTTTGATATGCCGGAGGGCTGTTTCTGAGGCAGATGCGTAGATGACAATGCCATAGTCAGTGAGTGGGATAACAGAACTATGTATGGCTAGGTTCAGTGCCTCAGAGGTCAGGTTGCGTCTATGCCTGTAAAGCATGTTTATTCACCTGTTTATTGCTTTCACGGTTGAATCCATGTGCTGGGTATTGGACAGTGTGAAGTCGATGGTTATACCCAGATATTTAAAATGATGTACTTGTTCCAGGGGTGATACCACATCGTTATTGATGATAAGGGGGAAAGACTTATGTTTGCTGTGGATGCTGGAGAACAGTATGGTCTTCATTCTTTTGTAGTTCAGTATTAGCTTTTGGTCAGGGAACCACTTTTCGGCAGATGCGAAGCCTAGCTGTAGCTGGTCCTGAAGGTGTTTTGGATGTGGGTTACTAGTATATATTATGGCATCATCTGCATATAGTAGGATGTTGCCATGACAGGACTTCGGTAGCTTATTCAGAAAGATGCTAAATAATAGCTGGCTCAGGATGGATCCTTGAGGGACTCTAGATCGTACTGTTCTATTATCAGAGATTACATCTCCAATTTTTACTTGTTGGGAGCGACTGGTTAAATTGCTGGAGAACCACTTGGTGGTGTCTGAGGAGAGACCAATGCTGGTAAGCTGGTCAATAAGTAGAGTATGGTTAACAGTATCAAAGGCTTTAGTTAGGTCTATAAATGTTGCACCAACCAAGAGCCCTTGTTCCAGCAAGTTATAAATAAAACCTACTATGCCCCCGCCTAAATCCATGCTGTTGAACACATTGCAGTTGGTAGGTTTCCAGGTACTCCTGCAGCTACAGTAGTTGGCCATGATGTGCTCCAGGGCTTTTGAAAGTGATGGGAGAATCAAAATCGGTGATAATTCCATGTTGTGCCTGATTTTATGTACTGGGGTGACCATAGCAGATTTCCATCTCTGTGAGAATTATGAGAGGTCAAGTGAAAAGTTGATTATTTTAGTAAGAGGTGCTAAGATTTCTTCAAGTGTGAGGTTGATATATGTGAGATCCAGGGAATCCCCACTGTATCCTTTAGTAGTGATTCCAATACCTTACCAATCACAGATGTGAAGCTTACAGGCCTGTAGTTTCCTGCTTCTTCTCTATTTTCACTTTTGTAGAGAGGGACCACATCTGCCTTCTTCCAGTCCGCCAGTACCACCCCTGTTTCCAATGACAGATTGTATAGGGATATCAGAAGTGCTGCCAGCTCCTCTCTGAGTTACACAGAAACATAGAAGTTGACGGCAGATAAGGACCACAAGACCTATCCAGTCTGCCCATTTCTTTTTCTGTTTTATGAATGTGCCATCGGCCTTTGCTCTGTCAATGGCCTATCTATTCATACTCATCTGTATTGCTCCCTTATGCCTATCCCATGCCTGTTTGAAGCCCTGCACTGTATTTATATCCACCAATTCCTGAGTTAGGCTGTTCCATGCATCCAGCACCCTCTCTGTGAAAAAGAACTTCCTCACATTTCCCCTTAATTGGCCTCCCTCTAATCTCATGCTGTGTCTTCTTGTCCTGCTATTTTTCTTACACTGAAACACGTTAGATTCTTTCACCTTGTTAATACCCTTAAGGTGTTTGAATGTTTCGATCATATCACCTCTCTCCCTTCTTTGCTCTAAGGTATACATATTGAGCTCCATTAATCTGTCCTCATATGTTTTCTGATGCAGTCCCTGCACCATTTTGGTTGCCCTTCTCTGGACTGCCTCAATTTGGTTAATGTCCTTGTGAAGGTGCGGCCTCCGGTACTACTGCATGCAGTACTCCAGATGGGGTCTAACCAGCATCTTGTACAGAGGGATTATTACCTCCCTCTTACGACTTGTGATACCCCTACGCCCCATCATCCCCCTAGCCTTACCTACTGCTTTAGTGGTCTGCTTGGATGATTTCAGGTAATCTGTGATAATGATGCCCAAGTCTCCTTCTTTCCTTGTGATTGCTAGCAACTCCCCTCCCAGCCTATAGATGGCTTCAGGGTTTCTCTTCCCTATGTGCATGATCTTGCACCTCTTTGTGTTAAATCCCAGTTGCCACTCTTCCGACCATTTTGCCAGTTTATCCAGATCTCTTCTCATTCTGCCCACCCCATCTGGATCATCTACTCTGTTGCAGATCTTGGTGTCATATGCAAACAGACAAACCTTACCCTCCAGTCCCGCTGCAATGTCACTGATGAAGATATTGAAGAGGACTGGCCCCAGGACTGATCCCTGAGGTACCCCTCTTGTGACTTGCATCTCTTCTGACTGTATTCTGTTTACCACCACTCTCTGTTTTCTGCCCGTCAACCAGTTTGCCCACCAGTTGACCAACTTCTGACCCACCCTGAGCCTACCCAACTTATTAATCAATCTTCTATGTGGAACAGTATCAAAAGCTTTGCTGAAGTCAAGGTAGATGACATCAACTGCTCCCCTTTGATCGACCACTCTGGTTACCCAGTCAAAGAAATCTATGAGATTAGTTTCATAGGACCTTCCTGTTGTAAACCCATGCTGTCTTGGATCCTGTGCTCCTATGGATTCCAGGTGTTGCACTATCCTTTCCTTAAGGAGTGCCTCCATAACCTTGCCCACTACTGAGGTAAGACTGACTGGTCTGTAGTTCCCTGCCTCCTCCCTGCTACCACTCTTGTGGAGCGGGATCACATGAGCCCTTCTCCAGTCTTCTGGGACCTCTCCTGTGCTCAGAGACTCACTAAACAGTTCTGATAATGGCTCTGCTATTTCCATCCTTAGCTCCTTTAGTACCCTGAGATGTATGCCATCAGGTCCCACTGCCTTGTCCACCCTGAGCATACTGAGATCTTGTAGGACCCTTTCTTTTGTAAAGGGACTAGTGCACACCTCCCTCCCCCATGTCCATGGTGCTGAGCTGTGGGCCCTGCACTACCTTCTCTTCAGTAAATACTGAACAGAAATATCTATTTAGGATAGATGCTTTTAGATGGTCCTCCTCCACACACGCCCTCTTATCCCCTTTGATCTTAGCAATACCCCCGCTGGATTTTCTCCTTTCACTAATGTAGCTATAGAAAGTCTTTGTCACCTTCTTTTACTGTTTGTGCTAGTGTTTCCTCGGTTTGGGCCTTTGCCTGCCTTACTGCCTGCCCTGCTTCCCTTAGGGAAGTTTGGTATGCCTCCCTATCTTCATCCCGCTGCGTTCCCTTATATTTCATGAAGGCCAGTCTTTTGGCTCTGACCTTTTCTGCTACTGTTTTTGAGAACCAAAGTGGTTTCCTTCTTCTTTTGCACTTCCTTTTCTCTGTAACACAATGGAATGTTGCTTCAAGTACTGCATCCTTAATGCTTGCCTAGTTTGCCTGTACTCCCTCACCAGTATTTCTTTTTGCCAGGGCTAGCTTAACTCTGTTGACCATCTTATCAAAGTCAACTCCTCTGAAGTCCCATATTTTTGCCTTGGAACAAGATAATTTAGTTCTAGTGGCCAAACTGAACCATACCATGTGATGGTCACTGGCCCCCATGTGACCTTCTACCCGGAGATCTGTGATCCTTTCCCTGTTAGTCAGTACTAGATCTAGGATAGCCCTGTCTCTTGTGGGTTGTTGTGCCAGTTGTTTGAGGCCCTTCCCCTGCAGGGAATCCACCATGTGTTTAGTTCTGGCAGATGTTCCTGCTGGTATTGACCAATCTGTATCCGGCAGGTTGAAGTCTCCCATTATCAGAACCTCCCCTTTAGCAGTCATGTTTTGTATATCTTCTAACAGTAATGTGTCTATGTCCTCCCCCTGGTCTGGAGGAGTGTAGACAACCCCAGTTCGTATGGCTGTCCCATTTCCCGTTTCCAGGGTGACCCACAGTTCTTCTGGCTCCTTATGTGTATTCTGAATTTCTGTAGCTTTGATATTTTCATTGACATAAAGGGCCACTCCACACCCCCTTTCTGCACCTTGGTCCCTTCTGAACAATACATAGCCGGGTACTGAAGTCTCCCAAGTGTGGTTACTGGTGAACCATGTCTCGCTAATGGCTACTATGTCCAGTTTAGTCTCTATCATTATTTCCTGCAGGTCTGGGATCTTGTTTCCTAGAATGCGAGCATTTGTGTACATGATTTTTCATTGGCCAGATTTCGGTGTGTTAGTTGTTCTCTCAGTATCCTGGGGTGCACCCCGTCTGGCCTCATTGCCTTGTCCACTTTTAGTGTCTTTAGTTCCCTAAGGACCAGGGTTTGTGTCCACTTCCTGGCCTTTAATACCATTGTCCATTACTCTTAGCCTGTCACCTGCCTCCTCTTCCGTAAACACTCAATATAAGTATTTGTTTAATATGTTTGCCATTTAGTGGTCCATCACCACATTACCCCCTTCTTCATCTTTTAGCCTCACTATCCCTCCTTTTGTCATTCTCTTCTCGCTTATACTGTATATCTAAAAAATGTTTTATCCTCCATTTTCACTGATTTGATGATCTTTTCTTCTGTTTGCACATTTGCACTCCTAACTGCCTCCCTTGTCTCCCTTTGCTTCTCCTGGTAACTCTCCCTGTCCTCCTCCCTCTGTGTTATTTTGTATCTTTTAAGTGCCATTTTTATTGCTCTAATGTTCCCTGCTACCTCCTTGGAGAACCACAGTGGTCTCATCTTCCTTTTACCCTTGCTAACCTGCTTAACACAGACATTTACAGCCTTTTCAATATTCCCTTTAATTTTTGTCCACTGTTCCTCTACTCCACCCATTTTCCCTAACCCTGCTATGTTGTCCCTCAGGCATTCACCCATTTTCAGTCACCCCAAAGAAAAGAGTACTTACCTGAGGCACCATGAACAGGAAATCAGAGACCTGATAAGAAATAAACACCCTTGGAATAGTGTGGCAGATGTGCCCCCCAATCCAAGCACAGACAGGCAATAGGAACTGGGGGGAAAAGGCAGGTTAGCCAATTTGAAAGCTGCAGCTTAACAGGCATGATTTTAAATTTAGGGGTACTCCCTGTCACCGGGTAACCCCAACCTGCCGAGCAGAATCACAGCCTTAATGAGAAAACACCTAAAAGAAAGTACAGTTACGTAAGAACTTACCGTAACAGTAGATCTTCGAGAGAGGCTCTTGCAGTAGGTAATTACATATAGGACTGATGCCAGCTGGTGGCAGGACCCCACGGAAAAATTTCTAGTTAGCAGTGGGGACCGCCCCCAAGTCAGGTGACTGGCATCATGCGACATCGGTATAAAGGGGCGGTCCCGGTCGCCCGCCTTCCAGTTCTTTCCACCACAGGCCCAGAAGACCCGGACGAGAGAGAAGCAGATGTTTCCATTCCTGGAAAAGGAGCTGAAAAAGCCTAGGGGGAAGGAGGGCAGGAAGGTATTACCTACTGCAAGAGCCTCTCTCGAAGATCTACTGTTACAGTAAGTTCTTACGTAACTGTACTATCTTACTTCGAGAGGGCTCTTGCAGTAGGTAATTACATATAGGACTGAATCCCAAGCAGTCTGGAACAAATAAGAGGCACCGGGAGGAGGGAACTACTCCAGAAAGAAACAGTAGCCGTGCAAGCCTCAAGACAGGAGGCCTTGCAAAACAGCTAGCCCAAAGCCTTGCTCTACAGCGAGAGGCAATATCCAAACTGTAATGTTTTGTAAAGGTATGGACGGAAGTCCAGGTGGCAGCGATATGTCTGCCGCAGACACGTTTGAAACAAGCCGCAGAGGCCGCTACTCCTCTTGTGGAGTGGCCTCGAACCTGACCCGGAAGGGTCTTGTTGTACTTGTCATAACAGAAAGTGACGCAATGAGCCAACCGCTTCGATAGGCATTGCTTGGAAACAGCACTGCCTTCCCTTTTGTGAGCAAAAGAGACGAACAACTGATCAGTCTTTCTGAGATCCTTTGTCCTGTTAGTGTAGTAACTCAGAATCCGGTGAACATCCATGGTATGGAGTAAATATTCCCCTTGATTAGAGTACTGCGTGAAAAAGGCAGGTAAATCTATGGACTGCTTTAAGGTAGACTCTGCTACTACTTTAGGTAGAAACTTAGGATTCATGCAAAGAGCAACTCATTCTTTGTGAAAAATCAAATAGAAGATTTTACACATAAGGGCCTGGAGCCCGGAAATTCTTCGAGCAGAAGTAATAGCCACCAAGAAGAGAGTCTTACACAAAAGAAACTTCAGATCTGCAGTTGCTGCAGGTTTGAAGGGGGGAAGAGTAAGTTTCTTGAGAACAAAGTTCAAGTCCCAAGGGGGAGCAGGAGTTCGTATGGGGGGCCTCAGATGAAGGACTCCTCTGAGAAAGGTCTTAGAAACCTCCAGTTGGGCAAAGGCTTTATCTGCCAAGGGCGTATAGTAGGCTGAGACAGCAGGCATGTGCACCTTCAAGGAGGAATGACTGAGACCCAGGTCGAAGAGATGACGTAAGTATTCCAGCAGAACAGCCACTGAACAGGAGAATGGCTCCACGTTCCTGGAGGCATCCCAAATGGAGAATCTCTTCCGTTTCATGGCATAAGTGGACCTAGTGGAGGGTTTTCTAGCCTCCACCAAAATCTCCGCCACTTTTGGAGAGATGTCAAAACGGGATTGGGCTAGGTCTGCAGGAGCCATGCATGAAGTTGAAGGGACTTGAGACCTGGATGGACCAGGGTCCCCTGATCCTGGGTCAGCAAACCTCAAGATAAAGGAAAAGGAAGAGGAGGAACCTCTGAGAACTGTTGTAGAAGACAGAACCAGATTTGCCTGGGCCAGAAAGGAGCGATGAGAATCATTCTCGCTCCTTCTGTGGATAGCTTCTGCAAAACTCTTGGGATCAGAGGAATTGGGGGAAAGGCATAGACGAATCTGTCCTTTCAGTCTAGAGACAGAGCGTCGCTCCAGAAAGCGTCTCGCTCTGGAGAGAGCGAGCAAAAGGTGGAAGTTTTGTGCTTTGGGGAGGCTAAGAGGTCTACTCAGGAGTCCCCCAAAGCTGAAAGATATCGCCGAGCACCTTGATCCAATTCCCACTCGTGTGCCCTGGCAGAGGAGCGGCTTAGTTTGTCTGCCAGGGTGTTGTCGACTCCTGGAACATGGATCGCCGTGAGGTGAAGGTTGTGAAGAGCCGCCCAATCCCAAACCCTCATAGCTTCCCTGCATAGAGGGTAGGAACGAGTTCCTCCCTGCTTGTTGATGTACCACACTATGCACATATTGTCCGTCTGTACGGCTAGGTGGCCGGGAAGAATGTATTGGTGAAGGGCTTGGAGAGCATATAGCACAGCTCAAAGCTCGAGCACATTGATGTGGAGAGCTAGTTCCAGTCTGGACCATAAGCCCTGGGTCCGATGAGGGCCCAGATGGGCTCCCCAACCTTCGCCTGAAGCGTCTGTGGTCAGAGTCTGGGAGGGGGGAGGATGAAAGAAGGGAACCCCCCGAAAAAGGTTCTCTCAAACCATCCACCACTGCAAGTCCCGTGCCATCGGCGAGGAGATCATAACTAGTTGATCCCACTAGGAGCGAAGAGTCCACTGAGAGATCCTCATGTGGAGTCGAGCTCGGGGGACCGTCGGAATTGCGGCCGCCATGAGCCCCAGAAGACAGAGGACTGACCTCGCCGGAACCCTCCTGCGTTCTGATAGCAGGGAAATCTGGGATTGAAGAGAGGCCACCCTGTCTGGAGGCAGGAAGGCCTTGCTCACCGTCGTATCGAGGATAGCCCCGATGAACTGTAGTCTCTGGGAGGGGTCCAGATGGGACTTGGAATGGTTGATGGTAATACCCAGGCCAGTGAAAACCTGCTGGGTGAGGGAGAGAAAATGCAGGCTATCCTCCCTGGATGAGGCCGCCAGGAGCCAGTCGTCCAGGTAAGGGAACACCTGAACTCCCACTGTACACAGGTGGGCCGCTACCACAGCCAGGCATTTGGTAAAAACTCGGGACGCCGAGGAAAGACCAAATGGGAGTGCTCTGAACTGGTAGTGGTCCCTCTGAAATGCAAAACGAAGATACTTGCGATGAGAAAGGCGATTGGGAATGTGCAGATAGGCATCCTGCATATCCAGTGCACAAAGCCATTGACCCAGCCGAAGAAGGGGCAGAAGGCTCTGCAGAGAGAGCATCCTGAACCTTTTGTATTCCACATAAAGGTTCAAGGAGCTGAGATCTAGAATGGGTCTGAGATCTCCGTCTTCTTTGGGACCAGGAAGAAATGGGAATAGTAACCCATCCCTCGAAGATGAAGGGAACAGGTTCTATGGCCTGCTTCGCGAGAAGGGCTGAGATTTCTTCCTGGACCAAGGGAAGATGGTCTCTGGAGTACGATGACTTCGGAGGAGGGTGACAGGGTGGTTTCTGAAGAAACTTTATGGAGTGCCCCTCTGCTATAAGCTGGAGCACCCAAGAATCTGTGGTTATCCTCTCCCAACCCGGAAGGTGGAGGGAGAATCTCCCTCCTACTGGTTCCTCCGGTAGATCCGGAGGCGGTGGGAGAGGGAAGGAGTCAGGTGGTGTGGGGCAGCGCTGCAGCTGAGGCACCCACTGCTTTTTTGGGCGGAGGGGGCCTGGCAGCTGCGGGGGCTCGATGTTTATTGGCCCGCCTTCCTTGGGGTTTCGCTTGAGGCCGAGTCCATCTGCGAAAAGGACGGTGCTGCTGAGGATGGGGACAGTACATGGAATCCACAGATTTCAGGGCCGTCCCCTTCTCTTGCAAGTCGGTGATGATGCCTTTGACATCACCCCCGAAAAGCACCGACCCCCTGAAAGGTGTCTCTTGAATGGCGGATTGCACCGCCGGGACCAAACCTGACACGCGGAGCCAGGCATGAAGCCGTAGACTTACGGTGAAAGCAGAGCTCTGCCCAGCAGTGTCCACTGCATCGTATGTTGCCCATAACATGTGGCGACTGGCCGAACAAGCAGAACAGACAAAATCTGCTAGCTCCTGTTTGACTTGAGAGTCAGGTAAGGAGTCTAGTTTAGATTCCGCCTGGGTAAGGATGGCCTTCTGGTAATCCCTCATGTGGGCGACGTAATTCAGGGCCCGAATTCCCAGTGTGGAAGAGGTGTAAATCTTTCTTCCATACTGGTCCAGGAGGCGAGATTCCTTATCCGGAGGAGACGAGCTCAGATGTTCTGGATGTGCCGACCGGCTGTGAGCGGCACTAATCACGACTGAGTCGGCACGAGGGTGAGAGTCAAGATAGTCTACACCCTCGGGAGCCTGGTATAGCCTGTTGGACTTCCTGGGAAGTGGGGCTGATGCCGACGGTTGTTTCCAAATTGTGGTAACAAGGTGGGCATGAGGCTCGATCCAGGATGGCACTAAAGTTGGAGCTGTCATGGACAGCGCCAGATGCTCGGCGAGTTTTAAACGCTGGGGATCTGGTTCCAAGGAGCACCACTGGTGAATTTCCTGGATTTTTCTAAGCAACTCCGTGAAGGATGGATCCTCCGGAGGAGACTTTGGAGGGATCCTCGGCCGGGGCTTAGACGGAGAGCAGGGCTCATTGTCTCTCTCGGAACATCCATCAGAAGAATCCGAGGAATCCGAGAGGGAAGAAGAAGCAGAAGAAGAGTAACTGATTTTCAGTAAAAAAACGACGAAAGACAGGGCTGACGAAGCACAAACTTTACCGTGAGGTGCTGCACGAGCTAACATCGGGAAAGAACTGGAAGGTGGGGCACGGGACCACCCTTTATACCGACGTCGGGGCGGTCCCTTGCCAGGGACTACTAGCTAGAAATTTTTCCGTGGGGTCCTGCTGCCAGCCGGCGTCAGTCCTATATGTAATTACCTACTGCAAGAGCCCTCTCGGAGTAAGATATGTCCTTTTTCAGAAAATCTTCTATGCTGCTTCCCCTTCAATGGCACAGCAAGGGCTGGAGAGTTGCTGCTGTCCGGAATGTTCATGTGCCCAAGATTCTACACTGGTTGCAGCCTTGGGCTCTGCCATTTCCCCTTGTAGGGCACACGTGACACATATGAACTAACTACCCATTGACAATGTGGAGCGTTATGGAAAGAAAAGTGTTTCAAGTCACTGAATATTTCATTACAAATGCTAATTGGCTAAAATCTCATCTGCATAAGCAAATCAAGACGTTATGGGCCCAAGTCTCAATTGCAAGGTGGTGTGACAAAAGTATCCACTGCTGTGGTACTCATTTGCTTGTGATTCCCTAAGCTATGCTCATAAGGGGTCACATGCCCCTCCCATGCAGCTGGGTTTCAGTCTACAGGGTGGTGGGATTGGGGTGGGGGCAGGGTCAACATACAATGGAAGAGAGGGCCATTCTTGAAGCATGCAATCTTAGCATCTGCAGGTGTAGCCCTTTTCCATTATCCTTTGCCCTAGAACTGTTGAGGTAAGGGAAAGTGAGTGCTGGAATACTGCACCTGCAGAGTCAGAGTCTATATGGGATGGAACTAAACAAAGGACTACGACAATAAAGGAGGCTTGCAGGGGTATGGGGCCAGGGAGATGAAGATCCCCTGAATGACAGGGACATAATTCTGTCTGGGTGTAGTGAGGCGGACCACTGGACCACCAAAGAGACACAGGGAAGCAGGACAGAATGACAGTCTTGAGCGGTCCAGAAGTGAGCCTAAAGGAACGTGTCAGGTGAGTGGGTGGGGGACAACTTATGTGGTACTACATGTATCACAGCTTCTGTACATGTTTGTGCTTTATGCTGTACCATGCACAGAAGTCTGCAGCTGTTGGTAATCAGATGTTAGTGTCCACAAACCCTGTTCATGCATACTAACAATTGACATGCCCGATTTGCATTCTGCCTTAGTTGCCAGAGGAATGCCTCCCCCTGTAGACTAAGTCAGACTTTTAAGTACAGCCACTGAGTGTGTTATCACGGGGGGGGGGGTGATTTTCTGCTCGCGCACACACACCACCAAATCTGCATCTTCACACTGACCTATGGCAGCTCAGGCCCTGTGTTTCTATTTATTCTGATGACATACAGAAATAGATTACTTGCCGTATTTGGTCCTTGTAAGAACAGATCCAGAAGCACACAGAAGTTACAAAAAGAAAACAATGTCTAAGCTTTTGGACCAACCAAGTCCTTCCTCAGAGACTTATGACAATTGTTCAGAGAGTCACAATCTATTAACGCACAGATCATACATAAAAAAAAAACAAAAAACACAGAAATATTCTCATTGGTTATAAGTACCTATTTCAAAAAATCAAAAATTTAAATGGAATTAATAGCGTCCCTTTAGTTTGCTATTACTGAGAATCTTTTCAAGGTCAAACCCACAGATGAGCTGAACACTCAAGCAGGCAAAGTCTGTAACTGAAATTATTAATGAATGTGTGTGTTAGGTGAATAAATTCAAAATTAAAAAGCAAGACCCTTAGATTTAATACCACAAATGTCCAAGTTAAAACTTGATAATATAGTATAGTATGATAAAAAAAACTGTACAACAGAAATATATATATGTATGGTAGCAAGAAAAATGTACCTTGTATGAATAACTGTTTAAAACATTCATACAGAATTAAACTTATCTGGAGATATTTTCTAAACTATACTCTCAACCAGTTCACACACTCCATAAGCATTAAAACCTACAGTGTTGTAACAATATTTTTAACAAGATAATATCGATTGTCAGTATTATTGCCAAATAAAAAAATAATAAAAAATAAATCTCACAAGGACCACCTAGAAAATGAGTTCATGCATCCTAAAATGATCAAAGTTCAATAATGAGTCAGTATATAATCAATCAACTATATGAACAGAAGCAGTCTTAAGAATCTGTATAAAACCCCCATGGAATTAAACTACCCCCAAGGGGAAAGATAACTAAAAAAGAAGTGTATATTCACTATGTATGTGAGCCAAGAGTCCTAACACCCAGTAGCATAATTATGACATGTACCCGAATATAAGCCTCCTAAATATGAAAGCACAACCCCAATCCCTTCCCTCAAAAAAACAAAAAAAAACCCACTATCCTTCCAACCTCTCAAAAAAGTACAGAAAATACCCCCCACACACACACACAGTGAACTCCCCCTTCTCATACACACTCACACAAGACAACCCAACCCCCCCCCACACACATATATATGGTGAGAAACCAACAGATTGATAACCAGTTAAGAAGAACTCTATGAAAATAAAAAGAAATAAAAAAGCCACACACTGAAGTCCTGTTAAATGTCCATCCTATGAAGTAAAAGTCTGGGTAAGTTTAAGTGGGGTGGTGTGTCATGAAACATAGAAACAGATTTTGACGGCAGATAAGGACCGCTTGGCCCACCCAGTCTGCCCATTTCCCTACCCAATGGATAAGCTGCAGATCCTAGTTAACCAGCAGCCTACTTCTTCCTACCCCCACCCCCTAGAATTGCCTTATGACTGTCCCATGCATGCTTGAATTCCACCACTGTTTTTGACTCCACAACCTCCTCTGGAAGGCTGTTCCATGCATCCACAACCCTCTCTGTGAAAAATACTTCCCTTAAGTTACCTCTGAACCACCCTTCTATCTTGAATTGTGCCCCCTTGTTCTTGCACACCTCTTTTGAAAGATGCTACCCTCTTGGACTTTGTTGATTCCTTGAGGTACTTGAAAGTTTCTATCATGTCCCCCTCTCCCTCTTTTCCTCGAGCTATACATATTTGGCTCCTAAGCTCTCTTCATATGTCTCTGGTGCAGACCCTGCACCATTTTAGTTGCCCTCCTCTGACAGCTTCCATCCTGTCTATGTCTTTATGAGATTGAGTCTGCAGAACTGCACGTAGTACTCCAGATGGGGTCTCACCAACTGTCTGTACAGAGGATAATAACTTCCTGTTTTCTACTGGTGATGCCTCCTATGCATCCCAGTATCCCCCAGCCTTCCTTGCTGCCCTCTCATATTGCTTGCCCACCTTAGGTCATCTAATATGACTACCCCCAGGTCCCTTTCCATTTTGTTGTTGTTAGTATCTCACCCCATTGTGTACTCTTCCCTGGGTTTTGTTTCCCAGGTGCATTACCTTGCACTTCTTAGCACTGAATCTAAGCTGCCATATATTTGACCATTCCTCTAACCTTGCCAAGTCCCTTCTCATCCTTTCCACCCCACCTTGTGCATCAACTCTGTTGCAGATCTTTGTGTCATCTGCAAAGAGACATACTTTTCCTTCCAGTCCCTCTGCAATGTCGCTTATAAAGACATTGAAGAGTACCGGTCCTATTACTGAACCCACGGTACCCCACTAGTAACCCCCATTTCTTCAGAGTGGACTCCATTTACTATTACTCTCTGTGTCCTATTCTCCAGCCAATTCTTTACCCAGGCTGTCATCTTGGGACCCACTCCCAGGCTGGCTAACTTGTATATTAATCTTTTGTGTGGGACTGTGTCAAATGCCTTGCTAAAGTCTAGGTAGGCCATGTCTACAGCCCCTCCCTGATCTACTACTTTGGTCACCAGTCAAAGAAATCTATCAGATTTGTCTGGCATGACCTTCCGCTGTGAATCCATGCTGCCTTGGGTCCTGTGCCCTCTGGCCTCTAGATACTCAACAATTCTTTTCTTTAGAAGTGATTCCATCATTTTCCCTACCACTGAGGTTAAACTAACAGGTCTGTAGTTTCCTGCTTCTGCCTTGCTCCCACTTTTGTGAAGGGGAATCACATCTGCCCTCCTCCAGTCCTCGGTACCACCCCATCCTCCCATGATTTGTTAAAGAGGGTAGTCAGTGGTGTCACTAGTTCTACCCTTAGTTCTTTTAGAATTCTGGGATGAATCCCATCAAGCCCCAGTGCTTTGTCCACCTTCAGTTTTAAGAGTTCTTTCAGAACCCTTTCTTCTGTAAATGGGCTGGTATCAACTTCTGTATCCAGAGTGTTTCTGCTGTTTGTTTTAGGTACCTCCCCCTCTTCCTTTGTAAATACTGAGCAAAAATATTTGTTTAGTATCTCTGCCTTTTCACAGTCACCCTCTGCCCATCCTCCCTCCCCTTTATTAAGCCTCACTAACCCTACCTTGGTCTTCCTTCACTCCCTGATGTACCTATAAAAGGTTTTATCCCCCTTCTTAACTGAGTTGGCTATCTTTTCCTCGGTTTGGGCCTTTGCTGTTCTGACTGCCTTCCCAGCATCCTTTTGCTTTAACTGATACAGTTCTCTGTCCTGCTCCTTCTGTGATTCCTTGTACTTCCTGAATGCTTTCTTTTTCTCTTGAACCTTCACTGCCACTTCCTTTGAGAACCACAGTGGTTTCTTACATCGTTTTGTTTTATTTGCTTCACACAAAGGCTTGTTACCTCTGTGATGGCAGTTTTTATTATTCCCCATTGTTCTTCCACCCCTCCTTCCTGTCCATTTGCTAGTGCATTCCTTAGGCACTCACCCATTTTGGCAAAGTCAGCCCTCCTAAAGTCCAGTACTTTTGCCTTTGTATGGCTTGACTCTATTGCTGTGTTTATTGTGAACCATACTCTTCGATAGTCGCTAGTTCCCAGATGGCTACCCACTTCTACATCTGTGATCCTGTCTTCATCTCCATTTGAGAGAACCAGGTCTAAGATTGCTCCCTCTCGAGTGGGATCCAATACTAGTTGTCTAAGGCATGCCCCCTGTAGGGCATCTAGAATAACCCCACTCTTCGAAGTGGCTGCTGCAACTGCACTCCAGTTAACATCTGGCATATTCAGATCACCCATCAGCAATATCTCCCCTTTTTCTGCCATTCTAAATATTCTTTCTATCATTTCCTTGTCCATTTCCTCCCCCTGAGAAGGGGGTCTGTATACAACCCCTGTGCGGATTCTGGTGCTGTTGCCGGTCTCCAAATTTACCCACAGAGTTTCTTCTCCTCCTCCTCCCTGTTTTCCCTTTTGTTCTGTTGCTTTGATTCCTTCCCTTATGTAAAGAGCTACTCCTTCTCCTCTTTTACCCTCCCTGTCCCTCCAGTAGATAGTGTATCTTGGTATGTTTATGTCCCAGTCATATCAATATTCATGCCATCTGCTACCATATTGAGAAGAAAAACAAGCCTAATCTCAAAAGTCCATCTCTGTTGTGTATTTTCTAAAACACCTTGTAAGACCATTACTGACATGTCTGAGACTGAGTTGTAATTCTTAGAGAAGTGTCACCCCACTGGTTTGTCAGTCATCTTCATATCAATGGTATATCTGTGTGTGTTCATTCTAGTGTGGACAGCTTGGCTTGTCTCTTCAACATGCACTGTTTATGGACATCTCCAGCACTGAATGAAACAAACAACATTACGTGATGTACAGGTATAATTCCCCTATATCCTGAATAGACTGTTTTGTGATGTTACCACACAATCCAAAGTGGAAATGAGCTCACAAGTTCTACATCTGATTTGATTACAGGGTTGTGTACCATTTAGTGTCACGGTACCCTGTTCTGGTGCAAGTTTACTCCTAACAATCAGGTTGGCTAAATTAGGTGGTTGTTTAAAAGACAGTAGTGATAGTTCTTGAAAAAT
The DNA here is from genome assembly GCA_016271365.2 of Neoceratodus forsteri. NCBI lineage: Eukaryota > Metazoa > Chordata > Ceratodontiformes > Ceratodontidae > Neoceratodus > Neoceratodus forsteri. The sequence continues at coordinate 1,307,845,530 of CM057449.1, forward strand.
ACAATTTAGGGTCTCATCCTCACAAAATATAGGGTGGAGGGCCTTAATAATTTTACGCAGAAGTTCTAGGTCAGGATGATAAGTGATAACTAAGGGTATTCTGTTGGTAGTGGTCCTTTCCTTATACTGAAGTAGTTGTTCCCTAGATACCTGTGCTGCACGTTCTATTGCTCTGTTTCTCTGGAAGAGTGTTCCTGCTCCATAAAGGTGTTTTTCAACATAGCCAAATGTGCATCTCTGTCTTCCTCATTTGAACAGATACGGTGATACGGAAGAGGTTTACTGTACATGACAGTTTTATTTGTGTGGCTAGGGTGATTACTATTCCTGTATAGGTATCTCTGTCTGTCTGTTGGCTTCCTGTAAATGCACGTATGTAAGATTTCATCCTTGGTGGTGACAGTGGTGTCCAGAAAATTAACACTGGTGGTAGAATACTCCAGGGTAAGCTTTATGGTAGGGTGGAAGTTATTAAGTTGCTGATGAAAATCTTTAACTGCGTCAGTGTCCTCTGTCCAAATCATCAATGTAAAGGAAATAAGCAAGTGGTTTATGGGGACAATGCCTTAAAAAGTCCTCCTCCAAAGTTGCCACAAAGAGATAAGCACACTGTGGAGCATCCTGGTGCCCACTGCTGTTCCCATAGTTTGAACATAATGTTTACCACTAAAGCTGGAGTTATGTGTCAGAATTAATTCAATAAGTTTCCCCACCACTCCAGGGTTGACGTTTTGGTCTAATCATTTCTCATATAGGTACTTAAGGCAGGCTGAAATGCCATCCATGTGTGGAATATTAGTGTAGAGGGATGTTACGTCCATCGTTGCTAAAATGGTGCTTGGCGGTAAGTCCTTCTAACCAAAAGGTTTATGCAGGAAGTGTGTAGTGTCCTGGATGTAACCGTCCCTTTCTATAACCAGCGGTTTTAAAATGGTTCCTACAAATCCTGAGATCCCCCTCTGTCAGGATATCATTGTCAGAGACTATGGGTCTCCCTGGATTGCCCGGTTTATGAATTTTAGGCAGTGTGTAGAATGTCCCTGGCTTGGGTTCAGCAGGGATAAGATCCATTAGTCTACCTTGGACGAGGTTAGGAAATGATCCAACTAAATCCTGTAGTTCTCTTATATTCTGTGGTGGGGTCACTTTCCAGTTCTCTGTAGTAGGTATGGTCAATTAGCTGTATGTTGGCTTCATTAATATAGTCCTCTCGGTTTAATATCACAACTGCAGGACCATTATCTGCTTTTTTTATAACAATGTTGTGGTTCGACTTCAGAGTTTCTATAGCCCTCTGTTGCAATGGTGAGAAGTTGTAACAGGCCTGTTTTTGCCTATTAAGTATCTGACCAGTCACTCTCTGGTGAAAGTAGTGAATGTAATTGTCCAGTTTCTTATTATGCCCACTTGGGGGGGGGATAAAATCAGATGATTTCTTTTTATTATCCATTGAATTGTCACTGTTTGTGATCTCTTCTCTGCCTGTGATTTCTTCTCTGCCAGGAAAGAATTCTTTAAGTCTCAATCTACGGAAGTATTCCTCCAGTTCACCACAAAACTGTATTCTGTCTAGTGGTTTTGTTGGGCAGAAAGTGAGTCCTTAGAAAGTACATCTAATTCCCCAGTAGTCAGTGTGTGGTTGGACAAATTAACCACTCAAAGGTGGCCATCTGTGTGGCTATGTTGTTCAATCAGTCTGTTCTGTTCTTCATTTAATCTGATAACATTCCCCAAGAGGAAAATGTTTCAACATGAATACAAATCTTTCCAAATACTGTCTGATAATATTCCCCAAGAGGAAAATGTTTCAACATGAATACAAACCTTTTCAAATACTGCCTGATAACATTCCCAGAGAGGAAAATGTTCCAACATGAATACAAATATTTTCAAATACTGCCATTTTCCCCTAAATGCATTTGCAGATACAAATTACTAAGTCAGTTTTCATCTCTGAATAAATCAAAATGGTCTAATTTTCAGTTATAACATTTCATCAGATCCAATTTTCAGACACAAACACGCACCTAAACCTAACATAAATGTATTCACCATTTGTATTTGTAAGTATGACTAATAAATCCAGTCACAAACAGTAACATCTTTAATAGACAACATCCCTTTTGATGACTGTTACTTTAAACTGCCTCCAGTATTTTCTTTCAGACACAGGGATTGTATTCCCTTCCCCCCCCCGCCAAATTATTTTATCCTACTGTCATGGTGATCAGCTGTCCCTGCCCACCCCAGGCCAGAGAGTCTCCCTTGGGACTCACCTGGTCTTGAAGGTCCCCACCGCTGGTCCCTAGTAGCGGGCAAGAGGAAGGAGGCCATCCACCCCCTCAGTACAACATCTAGAATGGACCAGGAACCCAGATGACAGCGTGGACTGGGGGACAAGTAGGTAGGGTTTTATGAAGCCCTTGACACCATTTTTTTCCCTCAGCTCTGCCACAGGAAGTCAAGGTGTGCGTGTGAAGACGCACACACACAAGATGTGCCCAGAGCCCCTCGCTTCATGCCGATCATCGCTGCACTGCCACCAGGCCTCCATTGGGCCCAAAACCCTCCCCTCCCCAAGGGAGGTTGGCAATTCCTCGATTGCTAAATCCCCCAGGTGATCCCCAGTGACCTGAGTCTATTCCAGAATCTGGGGCGCCATTGTGGCTGGAGGTGAGGTGACCGGCGCCTCAGCCCTTCACACCACGGGGCTGGCTTCAAGATCATATTTTCTAATTATAACTTTTTTATCTTCAACACTTGACAAAGTTAGTGGAGCATTGCTGTCAGAGAGAAAGACACACATGCACATACATATATATACTGTATATGTATATACACACACACAAACACAGACCAGCTGTCTGTCTGCCTCTCCAGTTCAGACATTATTTTATTTTCATTTTTTTTATACACTTTTACCTCCCCTGCAATATACCTACCCCTCACCCACATCATAAATCAATCATTCTACCAAAGTACTATTATTTATTTATTTATTTAGCTTTTGTTGACCGGGTAAGTGCACTAGACAAATCCTGCCTATTTTCAGGCACGACCCGGGGGAGGGGGATACAGATGAATGCCAGCTGACTTTGAACCAGATTAAGCTGTTGGTGGTATTTTTAGTGAATGAGGGAAATTTGGCCAGGACACCGGGGAAATTCCCCTGCTCTTTCGATAAGTGCCATGAGATCTTTAACATCCACCTGAACTACCACCAATCAAGGCAGATGGGACCTCGGTTTAACGTCTCATCCGAAAGACGGCACCTCAGAAGTGCAGCACCCCTCTCATGCTGCACTACAGTGTCAGTACTGGGATATTAACCCAAGTGCCAGATGTGGGAACTGAACCCACAGCCCTCTGATCTCCCAGCCTCAGAGGCGAGTGTGCTACCTCGAGGGATGTACAGTCCCTAATGTCTGGAATATTGCCCAAGTAATTTCTCTACATAAAAGCGGTGACTTCCTTAATCCGGGGAACTATAGGCCAATATCCCTGCTCCCAGCTCTGGCCAAAATCCGAGAATCACTAGTCATTGTACCTCTCTGAATACCTAAATTCATTGGATGTCCTCTTCCCATATCAATCTGGTTTCAGGGCAAAACACTCCACCACCGCCTCCCTAATAGGTATCACAAACTCCATCCTATCCGGCATGGACAAAGGCTACATAACTGCAGCCATTTTTACAGACCTTGCTAAGGCTTTCGACTCCGTCTCCCATATCTCCTCCAAATCAGACTTTCCTTCATTGGCCTTTCCTCAGAAACTGTACGTTGGTTCAACTAATATCTCTCTGACAGAACCCTATAAGTCCATGTTGGCGGTGCCCACTCCCCCAGTCTTCCGATCCAAGCAGGTGTTCCCCAAGGCTCCATTCTGGGCCCTTTACTATTCTCTATTTCCTTGCACAGTCTCCTGTCGGCATGCTCCACTGCAGACAAACGGATGTATGCCAACAACACTGTTATTTTCATCTCTGGCCCCTCTACTGCTTCAGTCAAACCCCAGCTTCAGGCTGATCTCCGCTCGATCCTCCACTGATTTGACAAAAATCTCCTAAGAGTAAATGTGAAAAAAAAAAACGACATTCGTCACGCCCAAAAACTTGCCACCCTCCCGGCCCCTCTCTCCTTCAATACACTGGATGGCTCCTTACTCAACATAGTTCCCATTATAAATACCTAGGGGTCTGGCTTGACTCCCAACTTGACAAAACGAAACACATCATGCACATTCATGCAAAACTTCGCCCAAAACTTGGCTCGATGTATAGAAACAAAGAAGCCCTCTCCCAATCTACACAGCGGCAGCTCCTCACAAAAATGATTATCCCATTGTTTGACTATGCCAATATAGTGTATGGTGCTGCCCCAACTTCTGATTTAACCAGACTAGACTCCCTTTACAATGCTTTTTGTCATTTCGCCCTAAATGCACCCCCCTTTACACATCACTGCTCCCTCTGCTCGTCCCTTTCCCTAATTCCGCATCATCACCGATGCCTACTCCTCTCTCTTCATTTCAAAATACTGGTTTGAGTCCTTGCCCTCCTATCTAACCTCACTTCTATCTCCGTCCCATGTGACATCTAACCCCCTTTGCTCTAGAGACACCCGCACTTTCTCCCTACCATGGCCCTCGTGTTCTGGCATAGCGGTATTTTCCTACAGACTGCCCTTGCTCAGGAACACCCTTCCCTCCCATGCCAGACATTCCCCCTCACCCCTTTCCTAAAACATGTTTTGTCTTGCATAACTAGTCAAGCAAACATTTGTAAATGTAGTCTTCCCTCTTGAAAAAAAGTCTCATGTTAATTAAGTATCTTATTTGCACTTATACCCCAAATCATCTAGCACTAATCATTTGCTCATACCCCTTTTTTATCACCCCCTCTCACACCCTCACCGCCCACCTTTTTCTCCCCCAGAGCATATACCTCCCTGTATCACTTTATTTCCATTTCTTTTTTTTTTTTTTAATTCTTTCTTTATGCTGCCTGTGGCCACAGGATCCTCGGCCCGATCATGGACCTCTGGACCCCCACCTCTACACTGGCTGCGGCTCCCCAACACCCCTGGCTTTCCCCCTAACGGTGGGTTTGTGGCACCTGGGCTCAGTGCCGCAATCATGGGACCAGAATCGGGAGCCAGCCTGGAGGCTGATTAGGGCCAGGGGTGGGCGTCATGCATGGTGGCCGCAAGCAAGCATTTTTTCTTTGAGCCCCAGGGCCGGGGATGTGCAATGACGTCCTGCATCTTCCCTGCCCCTCGTGAATCAACGCCGGCACTTGTGATTCCTCCTGGCCTCCGCCAGGAGTCCTCAAGCACCGGGCAGTGTCCCCATTCCTCCCCCCCGGAGAAGGACAGTAGCCCTAGAGGCGCTCAATCCTTCTCCCCCGGCCAGCCTTCCAGCTCCCCGGGTCTGTTCCCGAACTTGGGTCACTGGTGTTGCAAGCAGAAATACAACCGCTGTGACGGTGGGCCGGCTTTTATTTCCATTTTATTCAGCACACCAGTATTCACTACAACAAGGTGTAGAACCCATTGCTTTCTATTTGTACTCCAAAATAAACTCCAAAGTACGCCTTTATATAGCAGCACTTGTAAGTTCAAATTGCATATCACACTGTGTAAATCTACTTACCATTGTACCATCTACTGTATTGCTTGTCTATCTCTACTGTACTACAAATGTTGTAAACCTATTGATTTGTAACCTCCCTTTTCCTTGGGTCGCACCTGGAAATGAGCCCTGGCTCAATGTGCCTCTCCTGGTAAACAAACTGAAATAAAATAAAATAAAATAAAATAAATAAATTCTCAATCAGGGTCGCTCTCTCCCGAAGCTATGACCGAAGCCAAACAACAGCGGGATCAACCAGATAGATTTTTTTGTTGTAATGGCAGGATCACCCAAATAAATAGTTTAGAAAACAAAAAAAAGAATAACTTACATGTGAGGCGGGCAAGAGGAAAACTATAAGTCCAGGCAATCATTTTTGGTCCTTGGAAACAGAGCCACCATGTTTTTTTTTTAGATGTTCGGCCCACCCACACACAGACTAAGAGCCAATCAAGTGGCACAGTACAAATGAGTGACACAAAACGCCATAATAACTGGTTCTCCCAGTTATTACAGTGTTTGAAACAGATTGGCTCCATGTAATAAAAAGTGACACCAGTGATTATTTATAATTAACATCACCAACTGGCATATGATTTCTACAGCTCTAAACATGCAAAACCTCAAACCTTTAAATACATCTATATACTATAGTGGAATGAGTATGTTTTGTAACAAAAAAAGCACTGTTATAAAACAGGGCTCAAGAAATGGATCAAGCCATCTGTGAACTGAGTTTAGTTATCTTATTCCAGTTCTAGATACAGTAGATATGAATCCAAATCACAGACTCGTCATACACATACTGGTATGATTCAGCACTATCAGCAGATTGTCAAATGAGACCCTGTTTTTCATGTACCTATTCACTCATAATCCTAGATTTCTTACACACAGCTGTTGAACTGTTTTAGTATTTCTTCCACATTCACACCAGTGTCACAAACTGTAACCTATCTGGAACAATGCTGTCAGATGCAGGGATTCTAGGTCCAGGAGCTGCAAAGTTTCCATGCATGAGGTATTAAGGTCTGACCTGTGTGGGTGTGTAACTGGTGTCTTGGCACTGAAGCAAAGCTGGCCTGGATACCAAAGCTTTCATGATCATGCTGGTACAATAGATAATCAACTGAGTCAGAATCATGGCAGTTCTTTAGTAGGATCTTGTGCACTGGGGGAAAAGTGGAAAGGCAGAAGGGAACATGCCTCTCTAATCTTGGGCAAGGACGTTATCTGGTTCTGTCTCCCTCGCAGGAGGATGGGCACAGAACATGGTAGCTTAGGTTCTCCTGGGATGCATACTAGCCAATATGGTAGTTCCCCATTAATGCAAAAGTTCACTCAAAACTCTGTGCTACTATGCTCACTTGTGGGACATCTCTCCCAGGAGGCTAAGGCTATCCACCAACTTGTTGTGGACCTCTGCCACGTGCATCACAGCTAACCAGCGATTAAAATACAATGCTAGGTTTTACATTTTTATGGATTAGTCACAAAACCTAGAGTAAAGTGAACCCCTGTTTATTCAGACAGAATATGGTGGCTGTATTGTCCATATCCACCTGGACTGACAGATAAATCACAGGTAGGGCAAACACCTGCACAGCCAATTGTACTTCCCTTATTTTGAGAACTCTGATGTGTAGCTACTGCTCCCATGGAGTCCACAGCAAGTATACCTTCTGTTATGCCAGCACATGCCCCTAGTCCTTGAGGCTGGAATCAGTATTCAGAAAAAGAGTGTACTGCTGAACAAAATAAACCCCCTCTCTCAGGTTTTCAATGTTTAGCCACCAAGAAAAAGCATGGATCATTAAAGCAGTGAAAGTCACTACCTTGGTCAACCAAGAAACCTGCTCGTACCACTGCTCCACCAGTTCACACTGACTGTGGTCCATCACCATGTAGGTGGTGGCCACCATTACACCTAGGAGCTGTAACAAGTCTCTGGTTGAGCAACAGTGCCAGATATGAAAGATGCAAGTCCATTCCATCAGTTCCAGAGCCCTCTGATAAAGCAGCTTGGCCGTATCCTGCCCACAGCTCAGTTCTGCCCTGATAAACTCTAGCCATTGGAAAAGTCATGATTGTGTAAGATCCAGGATAAATTCCAAACTGGGGAAGGTCTCCATGGTCAGATGGACAGCTTCCTGCACCTCCCACTCTAATCTACCTCTAAGTAGCATGCCAGCCAGATAAGGGTAGACAAAAACCCTTACCAACAAGACACGGTGGCCAAAAAGAAAGACACCATGTAAACCTGTGATGTTTAGGCAAGGCCAAATGGTGGTGCTTGAAATTACTAAAGGGTTCCTTACAACCGAAGATGTAATAATGGAAGGTCTGGGGCTGGCCTGGTGGCGCAGAGGGCTGAGGCCCTATGCCTTACCTCATACAATGCAGGCGACCGGGATTCAGAAACAACCTTGGATCATTGGGGTGCTGGCTTGGGGAGTAGGGACGGAGCAGGATTGAGCAGTCTAACGGCAGCTCTCCTCTCCTGAGGTGGAGTCGAACCCCCATAGTTCCGCTGCCACCAGGTGGAAATCCAGTGGCAGCGTAGGCGGGAGGGGGTGGCAAGTCAGGAGGGCACCTCAGGAAAGCGGAGTGCATGTGCACGCCCGAAGAAGGCAAAAACAGGGAAAAAAAGGATATAAAAAAATAAAAATAATAATTGAAGGTCCAGGGTCAGGATTTGAAAATACTGTATGTATCCTTTTGATCCAGAGTGCAAAACCAATCCTTGTGTTCCAGAGACAGGACCATTAACTCCAGAGTCTCCATCTTGTACTTTTGATTCCTGTGGTGCGTTTTCGTAAGCAGGCCCAGGACTGTGCATTATCCACTAAACTATTGTGTTAGCAGGAAATGTCTGGAGGTTGGGCAACTGTGATGCACTGTTTAACTAAAGGCCATCCCTAACAGCCACCAGCATCCATTGGTCATTTATGATCAGTGACCAGTTGGGGAAGACATGATACAGACTGTCCCTGAGTGGATGATCCAGGATGGACCAGTGGTACAACAGATGGTGCCCCCTCACTAAGACCAGTCACACTCACACTCAAAAGACTGCAGTCTATACTAGAGACCTTGATCAAATTCAGAAATTCCTCAACCTTCCTCCCAAAAAAGTGATTATTTAAAAATAAGGTCTGCTGCCTTTTACTGATCTCCACTGAAAAGGGAGGAACACATCTCTATGTGCCTCTTCATATAAATCCCCTTGGCCACACATCTGGAAGCATCATCATCTTCCTGGTTCAAGACCATTTACAAATGGTATTTAGCCATAGTATCCCACAATTAATCAAGTGAGAAGCCATGTTTTACTGGGTCTGCTATGCTAGGTATCTCTGAAGTGGCCTGCCAGAGTGAGTGGGAGTACCGGGCCACATATGCAGAGTAGCTCACCTGAGGAATGCCCAATGCATAGGCCTTCATGCCCCACTAAATCAATGACACTGACTTCTTTTTAAGGGGGTGTGAAGAAGGCACTTCCTGAGCCATACCTTAATTGTGGACTATATCAGCCACAAGTCCCTCAGAATAAGGGCACTCAAGCAAGGGTTTGAGCACCTCAGGGAACCAAGAATAGCACTTGTCAAACCTCTTGGGTAAAAGTTCCAAGGAGGAAATAAGGAGCCAGACCGCCTTTGCAGGGTCCATAATCACTTAATTGATGGTAAAGGCATAAAAAAGGGAAAGGGAAACACACGAGGCATCCCTTCATTTCAAAAGAATGGGTTCAGATCACTACATACAGTATGTGTGCTTTATTTCAATTTAAGGTTCATTTTGATGAAATGTTGGTGAACTGCATTCTTTCCTTGTTTTCCCTTCTGCAGGACCTTGTACAGTAGTCCAGAAGTTGGAGCACAACACCAAACCAGGGGATCCTAGGTGTGAATCACACCTGGCACTGGCTTATTGTGTGCCCTTGAGTAAGTCACTTGATCTCTTTGCACTTTAGTTCTCCAAGCCGTAAAAATATGCTGAATCTGTCTGTCTGTCAATCTATCTATCTATATATCTATCTACAGTATCTATCCATCTGTCTGTCCGTCTACCTACCTTTCTATCTGTCTATGCATCCATCCATCCTACAGGTTAGAGTGCAGAGCTGTGAAATTGGGCTTTACTCCCACAAGAAAAAATTGCTTACCATAGTAATCTTGCTTCTTCCAAGGGAATCTTACTGTATTCTGACATATGCATAGGCCACCATAAGACTGCCCCAGAGCTGAAATGGGTAATAGAACCTACTAATGATAGAATGCTAGGTTCAAGCTTGGTTTTCAAACCACTGTCCCTGGAATACATCCTGCAACCATCAGATTCTTATGGAGCATGCATAATAACAAGCTGTCTTAAACTATACTAATAAATAAATAACTAACACCACCCAACAACAAACAATCACCTTTATTTAAAAATGTGGGAAACAATGAGACTCAAGTCAATAAGCCCAATAAACAGACACTCACACGTTTCAAACAGCATAGACAGCTGTGTTGCAGTGCCCACAGTCTAGCAGGGGAGGTGGGGTGGGAGCTGAGAATACAGTAAGATTCCCTTGGAAGAAACACGATTACTATGGTAAGTAATTTTTTCTTCAAACCCCAGGAAATCTTACTGTATTCTGACGTATGCAGACTACCCAAGCAGTACCTTTGGAGGAGGGTAGAGAACCTATTTAGGAAACAGGCTCTGCAGTACTGCTGTGCCAAACCTAGCATCATTCCTGGCCTGGTTATCCAGGTTGTAGTGTTTGGTAAAGGTGTGAACTGTTTTCCAGGTAGCTGCTTTACAGATTTCCAACAAAGGGATATCTCTCGCAGCTGCTATTGAAGCAGTTGTACCCCTTGTAGAGTGGGCCCTGAGGCCTACAGGAGGCTCTTTACCCACTTTTCAGTAGCAGAATTGAATACAAGCAACAATCCAGCAGGCAATGGACCTCTTTGAGGCAGGTTTGCCCTTCCCCACCTCTCCATAGGTTAGGAAGAGCTGGGTTCTATCCTGCCTGTGGCCCTTTGTGTGATCCAATTAGTAGCTTATAGCTCTCTTGACGTCAAGGCTATGAAGTCTATTTTTCCCTGAACCTGAGTGGTCAGTGAAAAAGATGGGCAAAGTGATGGACTGATTCAGAGGAAAGTCCGAGACCACCTTAGGGAGAAACTTCTTGTTAGTCCTAAGGACCACCTTGTCCCTATGAACTGCTATGTAATCTGGCTCTGCGAACAAGGCCTGGAGCTTGCTGATCCTCCTGGCCAAGGTGAAGGCTACCAGAATAGTTTTCCATGTTACATACTTAAGCTCTGCTGAGGACATGGGTTCAAATGGTTGTTGCTTCAGCTAGCCAATGCATATACTGAAACCCAATGCAGGAGTGGGTTCCCTGTGAGGAAGATGAAAGTGCAATAGGCCCTTGAAGAATTTTCTAAATACCTGGTTAGCAGCCCGGGATGCCCCTTTTCCAGCTGAGAGGTATGCAGAGACAGCTGCTAGGTGCACCTTAAGGATAGAAGGCCTAAGGCCAAGGGAATGCAGGTGTGCCAGATAGTCCAAAATGACTGGTAAACCAGCCTGGCGACAGCCTATCTGTTTCTGTTGGCACCAAATGGAAAACCTCTTCCATTTAGAGGTGTAAGTCTTTCTGGTAAAGGGTTTTCTAGAAACCCTAAGGACCTCTAGCATCTCTTCAGAGAGGTGCAGGTCAGCATACTCTGAGTCCTCAAGAGCCAAGCCCTGAGTCTGAGGGTCTGGAGACTGGGGTAAAGGACCCTACCCTGAGAGGAGGTTAATAGGTTGTGCCTCCTTGGTAGGGAGATTGGTTTGGATATTGACAGGGTCAGTAGCAGGGAATACCTGGGCTGCCTGGCTCAATCTGGAGCAATGAGGATCATTGTCACTGGTTGAGCCCTGAGCTTGTTCAGTACTCTGAACAACAGGGGAAATGGAGGAAAGGCATACAGGAACCTCCCTGTCCAATCCAAAAGCAGCGCATCTAGAGGGACTGTGCCCACTGCGGGGGCCCTGCAACAGAATTGTGGCAGCTGGTGATTGTCTGGGGCTGCAAAGAGGTCCACCTCTGGGGTGCCCCACCTTCTGAACACCACTTGCAGGATCTGCCTGTTCAGTGACCACCCATGGTGGTTCTGTTTGATCCTGCTGAGGGCATCTGTGAGGACATTGTCCTTCCCTGGGGGAGGTGAACTGTTGAGAGAGAGAGAGAGATCCCCAGGGAGCAAGCCAGATTCCACACTTTTATGACTTCCGTGCATGGGAGGAAGACCTTGTGCCCCCTTGCTTGTTTTTGTAGTACATTGTGGTTGTATTGTCTGTTCTGACTTGAACCACTTTGCCCTGCGGCACTGAGGCAAAGGATTGAATGCCCAGATAAACTGCCCTGAGTTCTAGTAGGTTTATGTGGAGCAGGAACTCCTGCTGGAGCCAGGTACCATGTGCAGTGTGCTCCCCTAGGTGGGCACCCCATCCTAGGAGGGAGGCATCCGTTGTTAAGACTGCTGATGGTGGCAGCTGGAGGAAAGGCACACATTCCTTGTGGTTGTCCTTTTCCTGCCACCAATGTAGTGCTTGGAGAAGGGTTCCTGTGACTGGTACTACTTTTGACAGGGAATCTTTTTCTGAGACCAGTGAGATCTGAGGTGGAACTGGGTGTCCCTCATCTGGAATCTGGAACCTGACATTGTTGTTGTTGATGCAGCCATGTGTCCTAATAGCTGAAGAAAGTGCCTTGCTGGTCTGGGGATATGCAGCTGGAAAGAGTTTGCAAGCTGCACCAGGCTGTCTGCTGTTCCCTGAGGGAGGAGGGCTCTTTCTCTTAAGAGTGTCTAGCTCCACCCCAGTGAACTCTAGGAGCTGAACTGGTGTTAGCATTGACTTTTTCTGGTTTACCAGGAAGCCCAATGTACACAAGGTATCCTGAGTGATGGTCAGTGCTTCTTTAACTTGCTGAGAGGACTGGCCTACCACTAGCCAGTCATAGAAACATAGACTTTGACGGCAGATAAGGACCACTTGGCCCACCCAGTCTGCCCATTTCCCTAACTACTGGATAAGCTGCGGATTCTAGTTAACCAATAGCCTACTTCCTGCAACTCCCCACTATAATTGCCTTGTGACTGTCCCATGCATGTTTGAATTCCCCCACTGTTTTAGACCCAATGACCTCCTCAAGAAGTCCAAGTATGGGAAGACTGCAATCCCTTGCCTCCTGAGGTGTGCTACCACTACTGCTAGGCACTTGGCAAACGCCCTTAGAGCAGAAGTCAGGCTGAAAGGCATGGCTCTGAACTGGTAATGGCCTGATGGCAATCTGAACCTCAGGTATGTTCTCTGAGTTTGCCTGATGGGAATGTGGAAGTAAGCATCTTTTAAGTCTAGAGATGCCAGTCAATCTCGATTCCTGAGTGCAGGGAGAATGGTAGCCACAGTGACCATTTTGAACTTTGGCTTTGTCAATTACCTGTTTAAATGTCTGAGTTCCAGTATGGGTCACCACTTAAATGTTTTCTTTAGGGTGAGGAAGTATCTTGAGTAAAGACTCTTTCCCCTTTGGGCCAAGAGAACAGGCTCTACTGCCTTGTGCTGAAGAAGTTTTGCTACTTCCTCCTCCAACAGAGTTGCTTCTGAGGGTGGCAGGTCTGAAAACTCTTGCTCTCAGTATGGGTAAAACCTTGAAACTGAAGGCAAGCCCATGGCTCACTACTTCCAGGACCCACTTGTCTGTGGTGATGGATTCCCAAGCCTGGAGATAGCGAGCCAACCTGCCTCCTACTGGAAGTGGGAAGGTGACCCTGACAGACCCCTCAGGGGGTCTGTTTTGTTAGTGCACTTGGCTGAGTGCTGGGGCCAGTACGACTGCTGCCTCTTCTGCTTCTGCTTCTGAAGTACCCCAAGGATGGTAGTCTGGCAGTGCATGGACCTGGAAGAAAGGTCTGTAAATACAGGTTACTCACCTGTAACAGGAGTTCTAGGAGTGGTATATGTTGTTCATCCACACTGTCTGGTAGGTTCCTTGCCGCTTTAAATCTTGCCGGAAGGTCTTCAAGCTGGCTCCTCCCACCCACCCGGGTGGTAAAACCCTCAGCTCCACCCCATGACGCCAGATCTAGCCCGCTGAAAGCCAGGTTGCATGTCGAAGCCAGGGAGGTCAGGTGGGTCGTGTGGATGAACAACATATATCACTCCTAGAACTCCTGTTACAGGTGAGTAACCTGTATTTCTAGGGACGTGGATATGTTGTTCAATCCACACTGTCTGGCAGACTCTTAGCAGTTCTCTGGGAGGAGGGAGGCAAGGCGCGCACTCCCTACTTAGGGAATAAGGACTGGAGAACCGAGGTCCCAAAACCAGCATCCTGGCATGACTCTAGGTCAAAGTGGTAATGGGAAATGAAGGTGTGTGCTGACTTCCAGGTAGCAGCCCTGCAGATTTCCTGGTTAGGGACGTCACTGGAAGCAGCCACCGAAGCAGCGGTATGGCGGGTAGAATGAGATCTTATCCCTTTGGGGAGGCTCCATGCCTGCCAACCTATAGCAGAGATTTATGCAGGAGGTGACCCACCTGCCTATCATCCGCTTTGCTGCAGGTCTGCCAGGTGCGGCTTCAGCGTAGGTGTCAAACAGCTGGCGAACATCTCCCCAAACTTTAGCTGTTCGCTCCTTATAATAAGAGAGCACTCTTCTGGGGTCCAAAGTATGGAGCCTATATTCGGCCTCCGAGGTGTGATTAGGGTAGAACACTGGCAGAGTCAACACCTGGTTAAGGACAACCTTGTTCCTGTAGAAGACCAGATAAGGAGACTCAATGGAAAGTGCCTGAAGCTCTCCCATCCTTCTGGCTGATGTGATAGCCACCAAGAAGGTGGTCTTCCATGACAGGTGAGAGATGTCATATCTGTGCATCATTTTGAATGGCTTGCCCACGAGTTTAACCAATACCAGCAGTAGATCCCACAGAGGTGGAGGTTCTCACACTGGAGGGGATATGTGATCAAGGCCTTTGAAAAAGCACTCGACCACCTTCTCCTGCACCACTGACTGCTTGCCGGCCCACGCCAGGTAAGCAGAGATGGCTGCCAGGTGCACCTTAAGGGTCATCGACTGAAGCCCTAGCTGAGAAAGGGACCACAGGTAGTTCAGAATGCTAGCCAAGGAACAGGAAGAAGGGTCCAACCCCTTGTTCTGACACCAAATGGAGAATCTCTTCCATTTGAAGGCATAGCATTTTCTGGTCGACTCAAAGATGTTGAGGACCTCGTCAGAAAGACCCAAGGCCTGGAACTCTAGCTGCTCAGGAACCAGGCAGTCAGGTGCAGAGATTGAAGGTCCGGATGGAGAACCTTCCCCTTGTCGACTGACAGCAGGTCCGGGAAGGCTGGAAGCTGCCTCAGGAGCCTGGAACTGAGGCTGAGGAGATCTGGGTGCCAGAACTGGCGGGGCCAGTCTGAAGCTACCAGAATCACCTGCACCTTGCCCCTCTTTGCCTGAGAAGCACCTTATGGATCAAGGGAAATGAAGGGAAGGCATAGAAGAGGCCCAGGGTCCACGGCCTCGAGAAGGCATCCCTCTGCAGCGAGCCCTGCTGAGGGGGGCTGGCATGAAACAGCCTCAGCTTTGCATTCTCTCTGGAGGCGAACAGGTCCACCTGAGGGTAGCCCCAATGGGAGAACAGATCTTGTACTACCTCCGGCAGGAGAAACCACTCATGAGATGCAGCACCTATCCGGCTGAGGGCATCAGCCAGACTGTTGGAGGGTCCTGCCACATGGATGGCTAGGAGATCCGCCTCCAGGCTCATCACGAGAGACCAGATGCAGAGAGCTTCCTTGCACAGAGGCAAGGAGTGCGTCCCACATGTCCGTCTGGGCCTGAAGCATCTGACCCCGTATAAACGGAGCGAAGGTGGTGAGGGCCAGTGGAACCACTCGAAGCTCCAGCAGGTTGATGTGGCATCGAGACTCCTGAGGGGACCACAGGCTGTGGGCTCTGAGCTCCCCCAAATGGGCACCCCAACCCATCAGAGAGGCATTGGTCATTAGAGTGACCGTCGGCTCAGGGCAGATGAATGGGATATCCTCCTGCAGATGAGCAGGGATGAGCCACCACTGCAGGCCACCCCACATCTCCTGGGTCACTGTCACTGGCTGTTCCAGAGGACCGGAGCTATGTGACCACTGGCTGGCCATCCCCCATTGCAGGGGATGCATATGCCAGCGGGCCCAATGGACCACGCTGGTGCAGGACGTCATGAGGCGCAGGAAGTCCCGGGCAGGGTGCAATTGCCCAACTAGAAATGATTGGGCAAAGGAGGTAAGGACCTCGGCCATGTCCGCTGGGAGCCGGGCTCTGGCTCGAAGAGAGTCGAGCTCTGTCCAGATGAACTGAATCACCTGCGATAGCACGAGTTCCGATTTGGCCTCGTTGATGAGGAGGCCAATATGATAGCAGACCTGGAGGGCCAGATCCCTGGACCGCTCCACCTCCAACCTGGAGGGGGTTGCAATCAGCCAGTCATCCAGGTAAGGGTACACCCAGATTCCTCAGCGCCGCAGGAATGCTGTCACCACTGCCATGCATTTGGTGAAGACTCTGGGAGCTGCAGAGAGGCCAAAGAGCATGGCCCAGAACTCATAAAGAGATCCCTGTGCTCTGAAGTGGAGGAATCGCTGATGAGACGGACAGATTGGGAAGTGAAAGAACGCATCCTGAATGTCCAGAGAACAGAACCACAAGCCTGGTTCCAAAGATGGAATGATCTGAGCCAGAGTGACCATCCTGAAGATGCAGGCCTTAGGAACTTGTTCAGGTCATGCAGATTGAGAATGGGGCGCCAGACCCCCATTCGTTTTGGGACCAGGAAGTACCTGGACCCAAACCATGGGTCTGAAGGGGGGGTCCGCCATCTCGTTGATCACCTCCTTCTGGAGGAGCAAGGCAATTTCAGCTCGATGAGCCAACAGAGAGGCTGCGGAACCCGTAGCCCCCCCATGGGGCAATGGCTCAATAGGGAGGGAACTGCTCGAATTCCAGAGGCAGACCCCTGCTGACCACTTCTAGCACCCAGCGGTCCGTGGTGAAAGTGGACCAGGTGGAAAAGAAGTGGCAGAGCTGTCCCCCAACAGGGGGGGGGGACCTGGGGAGGAATGACGAGGTTGGGGGCGACACCCCTCAACCCGTCACTGGGCAGGCTTGGAGGAAGGGCCCACTGAGGGACTTCCTGGACCCTTGCCTCCAGGCTACCAACTAGAGGAATTGGCAGACTTGGTCTTAGGGTGACAAGTGTAAGCCTGCTGGCCCTGATGCTGGTGTTGCTGGGCCAAACATGCCACAGGAGTGGAAGGGCGAAAGGGCTTACGCTGCTGCTGGTGGCCTTTGTCTTCTGGGCAGACGTGACAGAGTCCAAGGTGGTGTTTGACTTCTCGATCCTCTGGAGATGGCCTTCCACTCCGGGCCCGAACAAGTCAGTGTCCAGGAAAGGAACGTCTGCCAGCTTGTGCTGGGTGTCCGCCATGAAGGTGGAGATCCGCAGCCAAGCTCTGCAACGCATGGCCACTGCGGCCGCTACTGAACGGGCACAGGAGTCACCAATGTCCAATGAAGTTTGGAGCTGTTGTTTAGCCACCGCCCTTCCATGATCCTGCACCTGCTTGACCATCATCTGAAGGTCAGCCGGGAGATGAGGAATCACCTCATCCAGGGATCCCATAAGGGCGTGTGAGAAATGTGCCATCAGAACGGCCGAGCTAGCCCTGGCGAAGGCCTAGGGAGGGCTTAGCGTGAGACCTTCACCCCGGTAATCCAACTTTTGGATTCCTTTATCGGGCAGTTTGTCCACGCCCTGAGCATTCCGGAACGCTGGAAAACGCTATCAGTCACTAACCCTCCGCGAAGGGTGCTCCGAGAAACCGGAGAGTGAACCGGTAGGGACCGCGTACTTGCGAGCCATCCTGGCCGAAGGCGCTGGACAAGATGCTGGCCACTGCCACAACTCCAGGGCCGGGCCAACAATGGCTTCGGCCACTGGAAAGGCCTCTGTAGGGGAATCCCCGCTGTTCAGTATCTCCGTAAGGGGATACTTGGCCCGTTTTTGAACAGGTTCGAGCTGCATCCCAGTAGACTCTGAGATGAGCTGAAGCATACCCATAAACGAGGATGGGCTCTCATCCACTAACTGACCCCCTGCAGACTCCAGGTCAAGTGGCCTGGAGAACAGGGAGGAGTCGTCATCAGACTCTGAGGAGTCTGCAACAGCTGCCGAGCGCCTCAGCCACCCTCCACCTGCTCAGGTCGCTCAGGAGTGAGGGTGACCGACAACCTATGGGGCAAGCCCTGACCCAACAGAGAATCCTTGGTCAGGACCCCAGTCTTCGGTTGTGGAGGCAGAGGTTCCACCACAATGGGTGGAGCAGCTGGTTTCGGCCAAACCACCGGCGCCGGGGGTGGCTCCTCGACTACCACGAGGGGTTGTTTTGGCCACTCCAGTGACAGCCACTTAATGGCCGGAGAAGGCAACGGAGTCGGCTTGTTACTGGCCAGTAAAAGTTGCTGCCACATCAAGTCCTCGTAGCGCCGATGTAACTTGCGCTGGAGCCTATCCTCTGAAGAGGACGAGAGGCGATGCTGCTTTCCATGGTGCCAAGACCGAGACCACTGATAGCGGTGGGACCAGCTGGACCTGGAAGAGGACCAAGACTGAGACAGTCGGGGATTCTGAGGGTGGGTCAGAGAGGGAACAGGGGAAACCCACCCCTCCCTTGGTGCAGGGATCTTAACCAGGGACTTCAGCACAGGAGGTACAGGCAAGTCCTCGGTAACCACCAGGGGAACCGGTGAAGAAGGGTTGTCGGCTTCTCCTGTCCACAAACCATCTGACAGGTTGAGAAAAATCTTTACTGCGTCGATGGATGTCTCAGCCGGCTGACCTGATGGGGACACCGTGAAGCCAGCAGCAGCAGCCACAACCTTGACCGAAGTTGAAAGTCGACGATCCGGTGAAGGGGATCTCTCCCGCTTCCATGAACGTCGACGGTGGGACTTACCTTTAGAGTCCTTCTTTCTGAACCGAAAGGAATGTCCCGATGGCCCTTCTCCCTTAGTGGAGAGGGACTGACAAAGCTCCTTAAAAGAAGCAATGTAGGAGGAGCCCAAGGAGAGTGGGATAAATGCTGCGGCCGAGGAGGAAGAAGAAGTGGCCTGGGCCGCATCCTCCTCGAGGGCGATCATCTGCTCTAACTGCTCCGTGGAGCCCACCACCGTGGACACCGCCCAATGGGCCTCCTTAGACTTGACCGGTGGGTCCCGTTTTTCGTGGCACCCAAGAAGTAGTCTGGCAGCGCGGTCCTCCAAAACCGAAGCCGAGAAAGACTTGCACAATTTGCAGGCCTGCGAATTGTGACCAAGCCCCAGGCAGTAGACACACGTGGAGTGCAGATCGGTCCAGGACATCTTCTACCCACAAGGGCATCGACAGAAGCCGGGAGTCGATTTGTCCATCGCAGCCGCGAGGGAAGACGAAGACCGTAGTCTTATAAATTTAAAAATTAGTTTTTGGGAAATTCAAAGAGTGTGGATCCAAGCCTAAAACGCAGAGCGCTAAGGAGGGAACCTGAGCTTCCAAGCGGTAAGGAAGATCAAGCGTCATGGGGCGGAGCCGAGAGTTTTATCACCTGGGTGGGTAGGAGGAGCCAGCTTGAAAACCTTCCAGCAAGATTTAAAGCGGCAAGGAACCTGCCAGACAGTGTGGATTGAACAACAGATCCACGTCCCTAGAAGAGGTTCTACCCCTACCCCTTTTACTTTGGTACTTCTGAGGTGTTGCTGCTTTCTCCTTAGTAGCAGCACTCTTGTAGGTCACCTTGTACTCATCCATCTTCTTCATGTAAGCCTCTGTTTGCTCACCAAAGGAAGATGTGGGCTCACAAGGGAAATCCAATGCCTTTGCCTGGGTGTCCTGGGACAAATTAGTGGCCCTCAGCCAAGCAAATCTCCTCAGAAACACTCAGGTTGCCCTTTGCCTGGCTTCAATGTCAATGGCATCTACTGCCAACCAAAACTGGCATTCTGAAGCCTCTATAGCCCTTTTTGCAGCTTCAGACAGGTCTGATGCCGTGGGTCCAGCACACGTCTTGGCAATCTCTAAAACTGTGGTCCACAGACTCTTCTGATATTTCGACACATACAGTGACTGCCACAGATAAGTTGAACGGTACTGAATTCTGCCAGCCGGTGCCGCACTCCATCACCTGACATGCTGCACATCAGGCCGCTTAGTACCGCTTGGTGCGGTGCATGTTGTAATTCTGCAGTGGGTTATTGTAGCCCCTTAGTGCAATATATTGCAAATCCACATGGTGGTGATAACATATTATCCAAGTCCCTGAAGTGCCAGATGTTTTATTTATCTGCTGTATGTACCTGTGCGCCAGCAGGTGGCGCACAGTAATTCCATAAATAACCTCACATAGTTAGGGCTCTCCTGAGGACCTGCCCCCCCACCTCTCAAAACTCAGATAATTTACATTTATTGAATGCACAGTTTCACCATGTAATATTAATGTCAACACATATTGGTGAAATCAACCGTAAGTCTCATGTAGCACAACAATAATATCCAGCACTGGAGCCCTGGACCTGGGTCTATTGAATGAAGGTGAGTGTATGCATATTCAATTCAGGCATAAGAGGTAGACAAGCAGCGGTTGCTCAGTGGCTAATTCCCAGTTAAGAGGTACACTGATATAATGCCCCAAAGTTGAGGCATCACAGAAATGTTCAGGGGTTTTCTATTGCCCCAGGGGTCCCGTGTTGTTCTGTAGCTTTGGGGGCTTCAGGGTGAGGGTCCCTTGTAGCGCCCCTAGACAAGCACTAGGCAGGGCTAATAAAGAAAAAAAAATAAAGTTTTTTCTCTCCCCTGCTGCCTGCCTGCTCCATTCCACCCCCCACCGAGCAGGCAAGCAGGAGAGTGGGCACCCACGAGCTAGGACCGCTGCTCCTGGCCAGCGTGTGGTGCCCTGTGCAAGTCCCTGGCCATTTGTGTAGGCGCAAGATCGGGGTTCCAGAATCAGAACCCCGAGCGCTTTTTCAAATGGGGGCTTTAGCCGTTTGGGGTAGTGTCATGCAAGGGCTGTGGAGTGTGAGGACCAGCGGAGTGCAATGGAGACAAGGCTTACCTGAGGGTTGGTTGAAGCCGTCCTGTTGACTCTGCCTGGTGCTTCCTCCAGCCAGTGAACATCCCTGCTGCTGTTCCTGGTGCTCCTCCTGTGCTGTGTGGTCGAGTCTGGCACGCCCCCCCATAAAGAAAGTAGATTCCGGTCTCCTGCTGCGGTGTGGCCTCTGTTCAGACCCATTTTTTTTTTATTTTTCGACGCCCAATTAAAAAGAATTCCCCAGTCCCTCGTCAGCAGCGTTGAAGAGCCGCGGCATCGGTCGCTGAGATACCCGCAAGGCCCCCTGCTGCCTAGGTCTTTCCGTCCCACTGCCAGAGCTCCTCCCGCCTCCTGGTTGCCTCTTCAATCTCCCTGTGTGGTGTGTGGTATGTCGGCAGCAGCACACTGATTCATGCTGTCTGCCTAAAACATTAAATAAAGGACTGTTTTTTCTATTTTTGGTTAGCGCACTAGCAGCTTGAAGGAAGTGGCTGAGCGCCACAGGTCGGGGAGTAAGGACCCCATAATTAATATTCAGGAGGGCAGGGAAGGCAGCAATGCCCACGAGGAGGGGCCAGGAAGGCAAGGCCACCGAAGAGGCCTTAAATATTAATGAAGCAGGCGGGGTTAGGGGCAGTGTTCCGGGACAGAGTGGCAGCAGGCTCAGGGAGCCTTCAGTTTAAAGGGCACCAGGCTCACAGTTAAAAGGGTGCCAGGCCCATTTCAGAGGGCACCAGGACCACAGAATAAAGAGGGCGCCAGGCCCCGAGGTAAGAGGGCTACCAAGCCCATCATTTTAAAGAGGGCTACCTGGCCAGGAGTTAAAAGGGCACCAGGCCTAAAGTAACAAGGGCACCAGGCCCAAAGAAAAGCAGGGCACCAGGCCCATTTCAGAGGGCACCAGGCCCACAGTATTTAGGGTGCCAGGCCCACAGTACAGCTGGGCACAGGCCCGGATCAAGAGAGGGCCCCAGCTTAGTGAATTAGGGCAAGCCAGCTCCGAGGTAGTTAGGGCAGCCTCGGTGTAGCCAGTTTGGGCAAGCCAGCCCCCAGGTTTTAAGGGCAGCCCAGGCCTAGCCAGTTAGGGCAAACCAGCCTAGTAGTAAGTAGGGCATACAGACCCCATAGCAAGTAAGGCATTTAGGCCTCTAGCGATCAGGACAACTGGTCTAGTAGCAAGTGGTATCCCAGTGTAGTGATGGGGGCATCCATAGCAAGCACTCAGGGGTAGTCAGACCCTTTCCAGGAAGGCCCTAAAGTCAGAAAAGGGTCCAATCAAGGGTGCTTAGCTCACAATATACTGCAAAGTGACTGTTACCAACTGTACTGTTTACATAACTGTTTATTGCTCAAGCATTCTGAAAGACTGTGTAATTGCTAAATTCACCAAGACTGCCTTGCGACATTAGGATTGTGGTTATTTGCCACTGGCATCTGAACTATTGCCCCGTGTATCTGAACTATTGCCCCAGGCATATGAACAACTGAACTGGCATCTGAACTGCCTCGTGCATCTGAACTATTGCCCCAAGTAAATAATTGCCCCAAAGCTGATAATTTATCCCTTCTCCTGGCAAATTACCTGGTCATCCAACAGTTCTCTTGACGTTGTGAGAAGGTGTGCCTAATAGCTACATTGTTGCCAGCTTATGGGAGCACATTAAATCTTCCACCATATTGATGTTCCATGGTGTGGTCTGCTGTTCTATATGTCCAGAATCAGTCTCTACCCAGAGGAAGATGTCTTCATAATCATTCTTCACCAGAAAGTGTCTGACCATCAGATCATCTACTCTGTCCGTGTCATTTGCCGAAGTCAAGTCCGTCGCAGTTCGTACAAGTTGCACCCACCGTTTCTTCTGTCCTACAGTTCGAAGTTACGTTCGCCAAAGTTCAAGCGCATCACGACCGCCATGCCAGTGTCGTTTCGTTTGGTTCCTGATCTGGATGTCCCGAAGTTGGTCGCCCTCTGCAGAAGAGTGTGCACATCCTGGAAGAACCTGGTCATTTGCAGCAAGTCGAGTGCACTGAAGCCCAGTGCGGGACGCATCTGCTGTTTCATTGTTTTGTTCTAATTCCTTGTGACATTCCTTCAGAATCAACCATCTTCACTTCAGATCCTTCTGGTTCCTGGTTGCATCGGAGATCCATCTTCACTTCAGATCCTTCAAAGTCTTGCTGGCCCTTGGAGTGCTGCAGCATCGTCCAGGTCATGGTAGTCCTCCAGTGGATTTGTCACCACGCATCTCCCGGTTTCTCTTCATCCTTGGTGGCCCTAGAAGTGGGTTTTGGTCGAGGAATCCTTTGCATCCAGTGTTGAATCTGACAACCCGTAAGTGGATTCATTTCAGGAACCACCTTCTCTGGTTCTTTCTTTCTGGCAGCCTTGGAGAGAGTGGGTTTTGCCGAGAAACCTATGGCCTGTTTACAAAACTTCTCACCACCCCTGTGGCCTTAACTAGGTCTGTGCTGGGAATTGCATCTAAGTGTTCTACAGTTCTGTTTTACCTCTCTTGCAGCTACCAACGGAGATCGACGGTGCGCACGAAGACTTCAGACAGTTGTACTTTGTTATGATTTGGTGGTCACTGTAAAACCGTACAGCTTACTGCTAGGAAATGTTAGAGTACAGTGGCAATAGGCCGAGGTGCACCTCAAAATACTTTATGATAGTTATTTTAGCAGTGTGAGATAAAAGCAGTCATGTTCTCTCTGTCGCTCCATTGTTGTGTTGCCTAACCCTCTTGTGACTGTGTCTCCCTACCCACTGGTTCTGAATAAACACCCAGCGGGTACTGAATCTCTTGGACAACTCCTGCCTCTCCTTGTCTGGATAACCTTCATCTATGCACATTAATTCCCTGGCATTCATCTGTATCCCCCTCCCCCGGTCGTGCCCTGAAAATAGGCAGGATTTGTCTAGTGCACTTACCCGGTCAACAAAAAATAAATAAAATAAAAAATAAAATAATTCTGACCTAGGTGTTCCATTAATTCCATCAGATCAGAGCACCACACTAGACCATCACACTAATGTGTGAGCATTATATAGGTCTGAGCCCCATGCTCATCTCACCCCGGAGTATTTGGGGGATCAAGTTGTATTTTGCTGAAAATAAATAATTACATTCGATTGAGGGTATAGTTACGACCCCCAGCACAGTAATTCATTCTGTACATGTTTTGCACAGCTGGAGGCTGGTGACATTGGGGGTGCAATCATTCATACTGTTGAGCAGGATATTATCTGAAATGCACACCGCCTTACCGCAAAACAATGCCTCCAGCTTGTATATCAAATCAACGCAAAAGTCTGGTGCTGTAGTGGAAATGAGTTGAGAAGCGATATTTTTTTTTTTTTGCCTTCGAATCCAACTCTTTAAGCACATCACAGTTCGGACTGCAGGACATGAAATACGTAGCCAGAAAATAAAAATGGCTTGCAGATGATGTGGTGCTCAATTTTGACTTGACTGCTGATAATTCCCTCTGTGTGAGCAGTGGGTGACTGACATGTGTGATTACACCGGGAATAATTTCAAGGTAAACTGAGTCACTATTAATGCACACCTTCTCCAAAAGGCACAATTTATAGAGATTTATGTGGGAATTGTGTATGATAATAGTCTGATGTGACTACAGCTTTTTAATGATGTTTGATTAAACAGCCCTGCTACTGTATTTCGACAGGGAAGTACCATCTTCTTACACAAATGCAAATGATGGGCACAAAAGTACAGTTACGTAAGAACTTACCGTAACAGTAGATCTTCGAGAGAGGCTCTTGCAGTTGATAATTACAAAGCGGACTGAAGCCGGCAGGCATCAGGACCCCAAGGAAAAATTTCTAGCTAGCAGTCTCTGGCAGGGGCCTTCCAGTTCTTCCCTGCCAAAGGCCAAAAGAGGCAAGACGAGAGAGATGCAGATGTTTCCTTCACTGGCTGCAGGTCTGCCAGGTGCAGCTTCAGCGTAGGTGACAAACAGCTGGTGAACCTCTCCCCGAACTTCAGCCGTCCGCTCCTTATAATAAGCGAGCGCTCTTCTAGGGTCCAAAGTATGGAGCTATATTCGGCCTCCAAGGTGTGATTGGGGTAGAACACCGGCAAAGTCGACACCTGGTTAAGGTGAAACTCCGACACCACCTTCGGAAGGAATTTCGGTTGGGGGCGCTGTGGAAGATCAGATAAGGAGACTCGATGGAAAGCGCCTGGAGCTCTCCCATCCTTCTGGCTGACGTGATAGCCACCAAGAAGGCGGTATTCCATGACAGGTGAGAGTTGTCACACCTGTGCATCGGTTCGAATGGCTTGCCCATGAGCTTAGCCAGTACCAGCAGTAGATCCCATGGAGGTGGAGGTTCTCGCACCAGAGGGGATATGTGGTCAAGGCCTTTGAAAAAGCACCCGACCACCTTCTCCTACTACCGACTGCTTCCCGGCCCGCGCCCGGTGAGCAGAGATGGCTGCCAGGTACACCTTAAGGGTCGTCGACTGAAGCCGTAGCTGAGAAAGGGACCACAGGTAGTCCAGAATGCTTGCCAAGGAACAGGAGGAAAGGTCCAGGCCCTTGCCCTGACACCAAATGGAGAATCTCTTCCATCTCTTCCATTTAAAGGCATAGCATTTCCTGGTTGACTCCTTACGGGATGCCTCAACAATGCTGAGGACCTCGTTGGAAAGACACAAGGCCTGGAACTCTAGCCGCTCAGGAACAAGGCCATCAGGTGCAGGGATTGAAGGTCCGGATGGAATACCTTCCCCAGGTTGACTGAGGTCAGGTTCAGGCGGGCTGGAAGCCGCCTCGGGAGCCTGGAGCTGAGGCTAAGGAGATCTGGATACCAGAACTGGCGGGGCCAGTCTGGGGCTACCAGAATCACCTGCGCCTTGTCCCTCCTCACCTTGAGAAGCACCTTGTGGATCAAGGGAAATGGAGGAAAGGCGTAGAAGAGGCCGGGGTCCACGGCCTCGAGAAGGCATCCCCCTGCAGCGAGCCCTGCTGAGAGGGGCGGGCATGAAACAGCCTCAGCTTCGCATTCTCCCTGGAGGCAAACCAGTCCACCTGAGGTGTGCCCCAGTGGGAGAACAGATCTCATACTACCTCTGGCAGGAGAGACCACTCGTGGGATGCAGCTCCTATCCGGTTTAGGGCATCGGCCAGAATGTTGGAGGCTCCTGCCACATGGAAGGCTAGGAGATCCACCTCCAGGCTGTGCACGAGGGACCAAGTGCAGAGAGCTTCCCTGCACAGAGGCATGGAGCGCGTCCTGCCCTGGTGGTTTAGGTAGTACATGGTTGTGGTATTGTCCATCTGGACCTGGACCACTTGACCCCGTACAAACGGAGCGAAGGTGGTGTGAGGGCTAGACGAACCACTCGAAGCTCCAGCAGGTTGATGTGGCATCGGGACTAACGAGGGGACCAGAGGCCATGTGCTCTGTGCTCCCCCAGATGGGCACCCCAACCCATCAGAGAGGCGTTGATCGATAGAGAGACCGTCGGCTCAGACCAGACAAATGGGATACCCTCCTGCAGATGAGCTGGAACGATCCACCACTGGAGAGCATTCCACATCTCCTGGATCACTGCCACTGGCTGGTCCAAATGACTGGAGCGCTGTGACCATTGGCTGGCCAGTCACCATTGTATGGGACGCATGTGCCAACAGGCCCAATGGACCACGCTGGTGCAGGCAGCCATGAGGCCCAGGAAGTTCTGGGCAGGGTGCAATTGCCCAACCTGAAATGATTGGGCAAAGGAGGAAAGAACCTAGGCCTGTCTGCCGGGAACCGTGCTCTGGCTTGCAGAGAGTCGAGCTCTGCCCTGATGAACTGGATCACCTGCTTTGGCACAGGTTCTGACTTGGCCTCGTTGATGAGAAGGCCAACCTGAGAGCAGACCTGAAGGGCCAGATCCCTGGACTGCTCCACCTCCAGCTTGGAGGGGGGGCTACAATCAGGTAGTAGTCCAGGTAAGGGTACACCCAGATCCTTCGGCGCCGCAGGAATGCTGTCACCACTAACATGCATTTGGTGAAGACCCTGGGAGCTAGAGAAAGGCCGAAGGACATGGCCCGAAACTCGTAAAGGGACCCCTCTGCTCAGAAGTGGAGGAATTGCTGGTGGGATGGATGGATTGGGATGTGAAAGAACGCGTCCTGGAGGTCCAGAGAATAGAACCACACGCCTCGTTCCAAGGATGGAATGATCTGAGCCAGAGTGACCATCCTGAAGGTTCGAGACCTTAGGAACCTGTTCAGGTCGTGCAGGTGTAGAATGAGGCACCAGTCCCCATCCGTTTCGGGACCAGGAAATACCTGGACAAACCCTGGGTCTGGTGGAGGATCTGCCACCTTCCTGATCACCTCCTTCTGGAGGAGCAGGGCAATGTTGGCTCGACAGGCCGACAGAGAGGCTGCGGACCCCGTAACCCTCCGTGGGGCGATGGCTCGGAAGGGTGGGGCCTGCTCGAACTCCAGAGGCAGACCCTTTCCTACCACTTCCAACACCCAGCAGTCCGTGGTGATAGCGGAGCAGGCAGAAAGAACCCAGGGTGGAGCGATGCGGCTGGGGGCGACACCCCTCAACCCATCACTGGGCAGGCTTGGAGGAAGGACCGGCCGAGGGATGTCCTGGGCCTTTTCCTCCTGGCTTCCAGCTGGAGGAAGCTGCAGGCTTGGCTTTGGGGAGCCAAGTGTGAGCCTGCTGGCTCTGATGGTGGTGTTGCTGGGCCGGACGTGCCACAGGGGCAGAAGGCCAAAAGGACTTATGCTACTGCTGGTGGCCTTTGTCCTTCTGGGCAGACGTGACCGAGTCCAAGGTGGCATTGGAATTCTCGATCCTCTGGAGATGGCCTTCCACCCTGGGCCCGAACAAGTCGGTACCCAGGAAGGGGACGTCTGCCAGCTTGTGCTGGGTATCCGCCATGAAGGTGGAGATCCACAGCCAAGCTCTGCGGCGCATGGCCACTGCGGCCGCTACTGACCAGGCACAGGAGTCTCCAATATCAAGAGCAGTTTGGAGCTGCTGCTTTGCCACCGCTCTTTCCTGATCCCGCACCTGCTTGACCGTAGTCTGGAGGTCAGCCAGGAGATGAGGGATTACCTAATCCAGGGAGCCCATAAGAGCGTGGGAGAAGTGCGCCATCAGTACAGCCGAACTGGCCTGATGGGGGCCTAGGGAGGATGCAGCGTACACTTTATGCCCGGCGTAGTCCAGCTGTTTGGACTCTGTCAGGAGGCTTGTCCACGTCCCTGGTGTTCCCGAAATGCTGGAAAACACTATCGGTAACCAGCCCCTCCACAGAGGGATGCTACGAAAAACCAGACAGTGACCCAGTGGGGACTGCGTATTTCCTGGTCATCCTGGCCGAAGGAGCAGGACAAGAAGCTGTCTGCTGCCATAATTCCAAGGCTGGGCCAACAATGGCTTCAGCCACCGGAAAGGCCTCCGTGGGAGAATCCCCTCGATCCAGTATCTCCGTGAGGATACGGGCTTGAGCTGCATCCCAGTAGACTCTGAGATGAGCTGAAGCAGACCCATGAACGAGGATGGGCTCTCGTCCATCGACTGTCCCCCAGAGGACTCCAGGTCAAGGGGCCTGGAGAACAGGGAAGAGTCGTCATCAGACTCCAAGGAGTCTGCGAACAGCTGCCTAGGGCCTGCGTCACCCAACACCTGCCGAGGACGGTTGGGAATAAGGGTGACCGACAACCGGTGGGGCAGCCCCTGACCCAACCGAGAATCCTTGGTCGGAGCCCCAGATTTAGGTTGTAGAGGTGGGGCTTCCACCACAATAGGTGGTGCAGCTGGTTTTGGCCGAACAACCGGCGCCGGTTTGGGCTCCTCGACAACCGCGAGGGGTTCTTTCGGCCTTTCAGGTGACAGCCACTTAAAGGCTGGGGAAGGTGACGGGGTCGGCTTGTTCCTGGTCAGAAGGAGCTGCTGCCACATTAAGTCCTCATAGCATCGACGCAATTTGCGCCGAAGCCTTTCTTCCGAGGAGGAAGAAGACGAGCGGCGCCGCCGTTTTCCTCGGTGCCGAGACCGGCGGGATCGGCTGGACCGAGAAGAGGTCCGAGAAAGAGACTGTCGGTGTTTCCAAGGGTGGGTCTGGGAGGAAGCGGGGGAAACCCATTCCTCCCTCGGCTCGGGAGCCTTAACCAGGGACTTCAGCACAGGAGGTGCAGGCAAGTCCTTGGTTTCCACTGGGGGAACTGGTGAAGAAGGGTTGTCGGCTTCTCCAGTTGACAGCCTGTCCGACGGGTCGAGAAAGATCTCGACCGTGTTGATGGGTGTCTCAGCTGGCTGACCTGATGGGGACACCGTGAAGCCAGCAGCCTTAGCCGCAACCTCGACCAAAGTCGAGTGTCGACTGTCCGGGGAAGGGGACCTCTCCCACTCCCACGAATGCCAACGGTGGGACTTCCCCTTTGAGTCCTTCTTCTTGGACCGAGAGGAAAGTCCCGATGGATCCTCACCTTTCATGGAGAGGAATTGACAAAGCTCTTTAAAAGAAGCCCTATAGGATGAGCCAAGGAGAGCGGGATAAATGCCACAACCGAGGAGGATGAAGATGCGGCCTGGGCCGCCTCCTTCTCGAGAGCGATCATCTATTCAAGTTGCTCAGCCGAGCCCGCTACCACGGAAACCGCCCAATGGGCCTTCTTTGACTTCACCGGCAGAATACGTCTCTCGGGGCGCCCAAGTTGGAGCCTGGCAGCACGGTCTTGAGGACAATGGCGAGAGGACTTGAACATAAAATGCAGCTCATGTATTTAGCGCCAAGTCAGGTGGGGACGATGAGTGCGGATCGGTCCAAGACATCTTCTGCCCGCATAGGCACCACTGAAAACCAGGAGTCGATTTATCCATCACAGCCACGAAGGAAGAACAGACCGAAGTCTTGTAAACTTTAAAATTAGTTTCGGGTTAACCGAAGAGTTTGGATCCAGTCTAAATGCAGAGTGCTAAGGAGGGAACCTGAGCTTCCAAGCGGTAAGAAAGATCTGGAGTCATGGGGTGGAGCCAAGAGTTTTACCACCCGGGTGGGTGGAAGGAGACAGCTTGAAGACCTTCCAGCAAGATTTAAAGTGGCAAGGAACCTGCCAGATAGTGTGGATTGAACAACATATCCATGTCCCTAGAACCAAACTTGCCTGGGCCAGAAAGAAGCGATTAGAATCATGCGAGCTCCTTCTGAGCTGAGTTTCTGTAAGACCCTCGGAATCAAGGGGATCCGGGGAAGGCATAGACGAATCTGCCCTTCCAGTCTAGAGACAGAGCGTTTCTCAAAAAAATGCCTCACCCTGGCGCGTGCAAGCAGAAGTCAGGAAGTTTTGTGTTGTGAGGAGATGCAAACAGGTCTACCTGTGGTGTTCCCCAATGTAGGAAGAGATCGTCTGCTACCCCCTGATCGAGTTCCCACTTGTGAGTGTGAGCAAACAACCGACTGAGGTGGTCTGCCAATGTGTTCTCGACCCCCGGGACGTGAATAGATGTGAGGTGAAGGTTGTGCTGCACTGCCCAAACCCAAACTCACATCGCCTCCCTGCAAAGAGGGTAGGAACAAGTTCCTCCCCGTTTGTTAATGTACCAGACCACAAACATTGTCTGTCTGGACAGCCAGATGCCCGGGAAGCAGATACAGATGCACAGCCTGAAGAGCATACAGCACAGCCCAAAGCTTGAGCACATTGACGTGGAGTGTTTTCTCGAGCTTGGACCAGGAACCCTGGGTCCTGTGAGACCCCAAATGGGCTCCCCAACCCTCGCCCAAGGCATCTGTAGTCAGCGTCTGGTAGGGGGAGCGAGGCAGAAGGGAACTCCCCGGCAAAGGTTCTCCTGAACCGTCCACCAAACCAAGTCCAGAGCCATGGGACTGGAGACCAGAACTAATTGATCTAGGTTGTTCCCTAACTGATCCCAGTGAGACCGGAGCGTCCACTGAGAGATTCTCATGTGGAGCTGAGCATGAGGGACCATCGGAATAGCAGCCACCATGAGCCCGAGAAGGCAAAGGACCGACCTGGTGCTGACCTGCCTGTGGCTGGACAACAGGCTGACCTGAGCCTGGAGTGTGGCCACCCTGTCCAGTGGCAGGAATGCCATGCCAGAGGTTGTGTTCAGGATCGCCCTGATAAACTGGAGCCTGTGGGATGGGATCAGATGGGATTTGGCCTGGTTGATGGTAATATCCAGGCTGGTGAAAACCTGCAGGGTAAAGGAAAGGAAGCGCGGGCTCCTCCCTGGATGAAGCCGCCAGGAGCAAGTCATCCAGGAACGGGGAAAACCTGGGCCACCTGGGTATGCAGGTAGGCCGCTACCACTGAGAGGCATTTGGTGAATACTCGGGGCACCAAGGAAAGACCAAATGGGAGGGCCTTGAACTGGTAGTGGTCCCCCAGAACAAAAAATGCAGGTATTTGCGGTGGGAAGGGCGAATAGGGATATGCAGGTAAGCATCCTGCATATCCAGAGCACACAGCCACTGTTCTGGCTGAAGAAGGGGCAGAAGACTCTGCAGAGAGAGTATCCTGAACCTTTTGTACTCCATGAACAAGTTCACGGAGTTCCTCACATCTCCTGACTTCTTTGGGACCAGGAAGAAATGGGAGTAGTAACCTGTCCCCTGAAGATACGGTGGGATGGGCTCTATCGCCTCCTTCCGAAGAAGAGATGATATTTCTTCCCGGACCAGAAGATGATGTTCTGGGGAGTAAGACAACCTGGGGGTTTCAAGGAGGTTTCCGAAGAAACTCTATTGAGTGTCCTTCCGCGATCAGCTGGAGCACCCAAGTGTCTGAAGTGATCCTCTTCCAGCCTGGTAGATGGAAGGAGATACTGGTTCCTCTGGAAAGCCCAGAGGCTGTGGGAGAGGAAAGGAGTCAGGAGGTGTGGGGCAACATTGTGGCTGAAGCACCCACTGCTTTTTTGGTTGGGGGGGGCTTGGCAGCCAGAGGGGCCCGACGTTTGTTGGCCAGCCTTCCCTGAGGCCTCGCCTTTTGCCAAGAACGTCTGCGAAAGGGACGACACTGAGCCTGAAGGGGTCTGTACAAGGAGTCGACAGACTTAATTGCAGTACCCTTCTCCTGCAGATCAGTGATGATGTCCTTGACATCGCCACCGAACAGCACTGAACCCCTGAAGAGCGTGCCCTGGATAGTGGACTGCACCTCCGGGACCAAACCTTACACCCGGAGCCAGGCATGACACCGCAAACCCACAGCAAAACCCGAGCTCCGACCAGCAGCGTCCACTG
The DNA here is from genome assembly GCA_016271365.2 of Neoceratodus forsteri. Taxonomy (NCBI): domain Eukaryota; kingdom Metazoa; phylum Chordata; order Ceratodontiformes; family Ceratodontidae; genus Neoceratodus; species Neoceratodus forsteri. Next base: position 1,307,877,588 of record CM057449.1, read on the forward strand.
CGTCGTACGTGGCACAAAGCATATGCTGACTGGCCGAACTCGCAGACTGGACTAGATCAGCCACTTCCTGCTTCGTTTGAGACTCAGGAAGGGAGTCCAATTTAGCCTCCACCTCGCTAACTAAGGATCGCCTTCTGGTAATCCCCCATATGAGCAACATAATTCAGGGCCCGTATACCCAGAGTAGAAGAAGCACAGACCTTCTTCCTGTACTGGTCCAGAAAGCGGGATTCCTTGTTGGGTGGTGACGAGCTCAAGTGCTTAGGGTTAGCCGTCTGGCCGTGAGCGGCGCTAATCACGACCGAATCAGCTGGAGGGTGTGAATTTAAAGAGTCAACACCTTCTGGAGCCTGATAAAGCCAGTCTGACTTCCTAGGAAGGGAGGCTGATGCCGACGGTTGCTTCCAAATAGTGGAGACAAGGTCTGCATGAGGCTCATTCCAGGGTGGCACCAGGGTAGGAGCGGTCTCGGGTAGATCCCGGTGTGCAGCGAGTTTCTTACGCTGTGGATCCGGCTCTAAGGAGTGCCACTGAGGAACTGCCTGGATTTTATGCAGCAACTCAGTAAAGGAAGGATCCTCCGGAGGAGACTTCGGAGGAGTCCTTGACCTGGGCTTGTCCAAAGTGCGTGGCTCGTCGTCCAGATCGGAATGACTGTCGGAGTCATCCAAGGTCTCCGAGGAGGAAGATGAAGAAGAAGAAGACTCCTCCTCCTGGTGCGGGGGAGGAACGGACCCCTTAAGAAGCATATCCTATCCTGCCCTGCCCTGGAACTGGAGGGCTTGCCTCTGGTATCTGGGGGGGGGGCTCTCGTCTCCGACATAGGGGGCCCAGAACCGGAACCGGCGTCGGAAGACGGCTCTCTACCTCCCTGGTGAGCTGAGCCTTAGCCTCAGCCCACTAGGAAGTCGGAGTCTCCTTCAGGTCCACCAGCGGCTGAGTGGGTGGTGGGGGTACGGATACTGAGGGTATCCGTAAGGCGAGTATCCATATCCCGACTGCGGGAAGCCCGGCGTCGGGTACTGGGGTGCCAGATACTGCAGGCCTGGGTAGGACGGCGTCGGATAAGATGGAGTCGGATACCCAGGTACTGGGGGGTCTGCAGGAGCACAGGGCCTAGGAAACGGCCCAGCGGGCAGACCTGAAATGGGAGGCCCGGAGTCCGGCAAGGAGATGTTGTCGGGCATCAGATAGGCTGGCATAGGGTCATCCGGCCCAGTGGGAGGGAGACCCACTGGCAGCGTGCCCACCTCCTCCGTGTCACCCGGGGAAGAAGGATTACCATCCCCGGGGTCCAACAAAGGAGAAGCTGGTGCCTCGGAATGCAACGAGCGTTGCAGCGCGCTCGAGCCGACGGAGAGGCCCGAAGGGTCCGGCGTTGGTTCTAACGCCGAGCAGACGTTGGAGGAGCCAACATCCATCTTATTGGCAGGATCCGAGTGGACATCGGAGGAGCTGGCATCCGACTTATCGGACCCAGCGCCCGATGAAAGGCCGTGAAGGAGGGGCAGCCTTGTTGGGCACTTTGGATGCTGTGCGCTGCCCCGGAGGGTCGGGTGTCTTAACGGCCTTACTCGGGCAGGCGTCGGAGGAGCTGATGTCTGACTTATCGGGCCCGCTCAAACCAGAAGGCCACACGGTGGCGGACTTATTGGGGAGTGGCTGCCTCCCGAAGGGCCCGAGCACGAGCCCAACGGGAGGGTTGATGCCGCCTAGGAAGCCTCCAAGACAGCCACCATAGAACTGCCTCCTTGGGAGGCGTTATCTGCAGCACCGCGGCACCAGCCAAGGGCCAAGGCCGTGGTGACCATTGAAGAGGAGTCCCTGTCCCGGTGCTTCTTCTTGTGGTGGCCCTCCAGAGAAGTAGATGCCCGTCTGAGTTTTTTCAGCTCCTTTTCCATGGAGGTCATTTTAAGTTTGAGAACATGGGCCTCTAGGGACTGCTGCCATTTTTGGGTGGCCACGTTAAACTGCTGGCAGAGCTGACACTTCTCAACAGGATGATCCAGCCTTTCTCCAACTACAAAGCTACTGTCCCACCAAGTGTTTGCCAAGATATTTGTGCCATTGTATCTATCTACTTCAAGACTGTTAACATTGTATCCATCTAATTCATTCCTGTTAACTTTTCTCCTTTTCAGCACTTCTGTGTAGTCTGCTCAATTTGTTGATTGTAATCAAACTGTATATCTTTATTGTGTACCAAATCTCTGTATACTATCCTCATGTTCCCCTACCCCCCAGGTCACACCGGGAGACAAGCAACGTGTTGCTCAGTGTGCCTTCCTGGTGAAACATTTCAATAAATTAAAAAAAAAATTGTATACAATCACCTTCAGAACTACCTGGAACACCATAACCTATTATCCCACCAACATAGTTTCAGAAAGAACCACAGTACCCTCACTGCCTTAATAAAAGTAACTTCTGACCTGTACCAGGCCATGGACCAGGACTCTGCCACTGGTGTCTTCTTCATCGAGCTCACAAAGGCATTCGACCTGGTCAATCATGGTCTCCTGCTCCTGCAGCTACAAATTCCTGGACTTGATGACAGTGCCTTTGCATGGGTCCAAAATGATCTCTCCTGCCATTCACAAAGGGTCAAGTAGGCTGGTTCTCTCTTGGGCCTTAGGCCTATAATACACGGAGTTCCAGAAGGCTCCATATTGGGTCCAATGCTGTTATCCCTATTTATTAATGATCTATCAAATAACTGTGGAGGGGCTTCTGTGCACTTCTATGAGAATGCTGCAATCATCTATTGCGCCTCTCCTGATGTCAACTGGATCAACAGAGAACTAGCTTCTGACTTTGCTGCTCTCGAAGATTGGTTTCTGCAAAATCAACTTGTTCTTAATACAAAAAACCCCCAAAGTATGGTATTCTCCCATCTACCCTCCTCATTCCTTATCCAACCCCCTCTCAGGATTACTTCTCTCCAAGGTGATGCCTTCGAGCCTGTCCTTACTTTTAAATACCTTGGCATCACCCTGGATGCCTCTCTCTCTCTCCCTTAATGCTCATGTCTCCATCCTAACTAAATCTCTGAACCAAAAGCTAGGCCTCCTCTATCGTATCCACCCCTTCCTCACCTCTGCCTCTTGCCGTACGATCGCTTCCTCATCCCTGCTCCACTTCTAACTAGTGGTGCTCTGCCACTACTCACAACTAATGCTACTATCCTCTCTCTTCTCAAACGGGCTTAACATAGGGTGGGAAAGTTTGCCTTGGGGGTCAATGCCCGCCACCACCACTGTAATGTCCTCTCTACTCTGGGCTGGTTATCATTTGAATCAAAGCTGAGGTATGCCACCCTGAGTTTAATGCACAAGCTGGTCCACAAATACACTCCTCCTTGCCTCACTGACTCTATTCGTCTAAGACAACCTCCACGAGACCCAAGATCTGCCTTCCTCCCCTTCTTATAATGCCCAAAGTGCGGCTTGCTGTTACCCATAAGTCATTCTCCTATGCGGCTGTGTCTGACTGGAACTCCCTCCCTCCCTCCCCCATCCTGTCATGCTCCACAGTCCCTAAGTTCCAACCTAATCTGCTTTCTTTTCTCTCTCCTCTACCCCTGCTCCTGCTTCCAGTAATACCCATCCCTACCCCTCCAGCTCTACTCTTCTCCTCTCCTCCTCTCCATAGCCCTACCTCTGATACTGGCTCTGCCATATGACCCCCACCTCTAAGTGTTACTGCTATTTGTCTGCCCCTGTGCCCCTTATATCTTTTTGGCTTTAGAATATATTGTACTGGGTCCCTCTTGACTGTACCATGTATTTTGTAACACTAGACAATATTTTGTCTCACTGCTGTGTAGTTATCTGTTATTTTCGTACGGTTGTATTAAGAATGTATCATAACTCCACTAATCTTTGTATTGCTGTAAACCAATTTCTGCCATTGTAACTCTCATTGCTATGTTATTGCATTGTACTGCACTTCTCGGTCACCCCCTGAAAAAGGGACTGCGATTGTCTCAGTGGACTCACCCTGTTACCAAAACTCAAATAAAAAATAAATAAGACAGTGGGAAGGGCTTGTGGGATGCTGGGGTGTATATGAAGAGGTATCACCAGCAGGAAGAGGGAGGTGGTGCTGTCCCTATATGGACAGCTGGTAAGACCCCACCTTGAGTACTGTGTCCCATTTTGGAGACCACATTTGAGGAAGGAAATAGAGTGGTGGCAGTCCCAAGGATAGCTACCAAAATGGTGCAGGGTCTGCATCAGACACCTTATGAGGAGAGGCTAAAGGAGCTGAATATGTACATCCTAGAGGAGAGGACTGAGTGGGGGATATGACAGAGACCTTTAAATACCTCACAGGGGTTAATAAGGTACAGGATAGGGGTATTTTGTTAGCGAAAAAGGTGCTCTAGATCAAGGAGGCATGCTATGAAGCTGGAGGAGGGATGTGAGGAAGTGCTTCTTCTTCACAGGAAGGTGGTCGATACCTGGAATAGTCTTCCAGTGGAGGTAGTGGGGGCCAAAACAGTGGTGCAGTTCAAAAATACCTGGGACAGCTGGCCTGCCAGCGCAGCGGTAGCGCTACTGCTCGTTATGCCGGTGACCTGAGTTTGGGAATGGGCTCAGGCTGTCGGAAGGCCGGCCGGGGGGAGGAGGCTTGAGCATCCTAGGACTGCTTGTCCCCACTGGGGGGTGGGGGGAGCCATAGCTCGGTGCATGACCCACCTCTAGTGGTGGCTGGAAGATTGGCATTCCCGTACCACACGCAAGGAGGTGAAGCATGACAGATGCTGGCTTTCATCTTGGCATCACAGCATGTCACATCTCTTGGGGGGCGTACAAAGGAAAAAATACCAGCCCAGCATGACACTGACATGGAGGTCGGAATTGGCCTCCACCCGCCGACCCGGTGACCGAGAATGGACCCGACAAGGACACAATTCTGGCTGCAGAGGGGTCTCTGAACCAGGAGCCCCTCCCAATTAGTCCCCATATAGAGCAAACCAAAGGCTCCATGGGGGGTTCTCTGGTTGTGGGGCTAGGTTGGGTGACAGTACGGGGCTACCGGGGAAAAAAGAAATTATAAAAAAGAAATGCCTGGGACAGGCACAAGGGAATCATGGGGTAATGAAGGGGAGGAGAGATTACGCTGTAGATCAAGTAGGGTCTGCAGCAACAACAACAAAAAGATTTAAACAAAAAGACGGCAGACTGGGTGTACCCAATGACCCTCATCTGCCCTCACATTCTATCTATGTTTACTGAAAAGAGAAAATGACTGAACAGTCATCAAGAAAAGTAGAGTAAAAGTCAGGCTGTGGCCATAGGTGAGCAAAAACTGAAAAGCAAAGACTGGATGGTCCAAAGAGCTTGAAGTCTCAGATACTACAGATGTCCTTATCAACTGGTTACTCTAACCATGGAGCGATATTCTCTGAAAGTGGATGGACCGTGGGTCAAGTGTGGTTCTATGGGCGACACACTAAAAGGTAAGTTACAGGTAGGCAATTCTTTTTGCCTACTGTGTGCAGAACTGATTTCAACCCTACCTTTTGCTGCCAGGTCCATAGTGTAGAAGATGCGACTGGAAATCTTTGGTACCAGTAAATAAGAATATAGTACTGCGTACCTTTTTGGTGTTTATTAATTAAAGTCCTACACTATTCCAGAGTGGCCAGGTCTATCCCTGCTGCCATAACAGCTCTCTGATGATACTGGCATGATGACATTAAATATAGTGTTGCAAAGTCATGGAATTCCCTAGAACCAAAAACCTAAGCGACTTCCACCTTGGGCAAGTTTAAAAGTGGCCTAAAAATGAACTTATCAGTAACTGCAGTTTTGCATAGGCTCTTATGAGAGACATGGCTCAAACCTTCTATCCCTGACCACCTCTGTGCTGTGCCTGGATATAACCTTATCAGAAAGGATTGTCCTGGCTCGGGGGGGGGGGGGTATGGTGTACTATAAGTCCCACCTAAACCTCACTACTCCAGGTACCCCTCTCCCCTCCCCTCTGATAAGGGTTTTGAACTTAGACAGGCTGTTCTCCTGCTTGGTGGTAGTGGTCAGGCACTCCAACCTCTCCTGAGTACTATAGGACTCACAGTTCAAAATAATGAGCTTTTACCCTTTGGTGACTTTAAATATGGATTGGCCCAGAGAAACAAGTAAAAGCACTTGTTCCGATTTATTCTTTAGGACCTTCTAGCCACATGCATATTTGAATATATGTTGTAAGAACATTTGTATTGTATGTCCCTCTATGTTGTGGGTGTTTTAAAATTTATTTTAAATGTGAAATTTTATAACATTCTACGGTATATAAAATCAGAAGTGCCTTGTAAGTGGGACTTGTCCTAATGGTATTTATGCCAATTTATCCTGACTAAAAATAATTTTACTACTACTACTAATGATATTGACTGATCTCTCAGTAAGCTTCACCTTACCCAAATGATCTCTGACCCCACTAGAACCTCACTTAATGGAAGCAAAGCCTCTTTAATTGACCAGATCCTAATACCCCAGGCTGACAGGATCATTTGTTCTGGAGTACTCCCTGATGTGCTCAGTGACCATTCACAAGCGTTCTGTGTATGCAGAGCTAAGTCCTCAAAGCCACCTTGAGACGTCTCCACTTTTGAGATCTCTCTCATTTTAATTCAACTCTGTTCAAACAAGATGCTGCAGCCACTGACAGGTTATATCTCTGGAACATCAATGGTGTTAATCTGGCTGTTTCTCACATTAATCAGATTTTCTCTGGACTACAGGACAAACACGTTCCCTTTCTACTATGAGGGTTCAGGGTCCTGTTATCAAATGGCTTGACTGACCACTCGTTCATCCTGATCAAGGCTAGGGCTAAATCCTGACCAGGTCGCATCTGGAATCGAGCTTTTAGCTCAGTATGCTTTCCTGGTAAATCTCGTAAATAAATAAATAGTATATAAGGCCACTAGGCTTGCCTCTGACTGGGTAAAATATCATATCCTTAGAAATGAACACAAAAAAGCCATATGTCTAAATAAAATTGCTTACCACAGGATGCTCCTAGACGACTCAGTTGGTAACCCAAGGTTTCTGAAATGATCTACTACCCCCCCGATATATGCATAAACAGTGTAAACTGTGATAATCCCAAAACCATAGCTGACATGTTCAATGGTCTCTTCTCAGACCTTTCTTCATATACAGGGGCCTTCCCCCATCTCCATCGACAGCACTCCTAAACAGTGAGACATTCACTGACCCTCTCTGTTGCCCACACATCTACTTTAGAGCGATTAAGGTTTCTGAGGTATGTAAACTACTGTAGAGTATCCCTACAGCCAAATCTGCTGGTTCTGACAGTACTGATGATGCTACTTTATTTATTTATTTAAGAGTTTTACCAGGCAGGCATACTAAGCAGAGTGCAGCTCGATTCCAGATGTGACATGGGGGTGTGGGGGAGAGGAGAACTATACAATACAAAATACAGTGGAATATACAAATAGCAATCCATACAATAGAGTATACAAAGAATATACAGTAGTATATACAAACAACTTAACCATACCAAGAATATACAATATAAAATATACAATATAAACATATAACCTGGCATCAGAGGACACAGTGGGTCCAAATTAGTGTGACCCTCAAGTTTATAACAGCATGGGTAGGGGTCTGAGGACACAAATAAGGAGCCGTAGTGCATCACACTGGAGGTGGACAGAAATTGGAGAGGGGCGAGATACTGGGCCCTCCGCGGTACTAGACGCAGGTGCAGGTGGAGGAGAAATGACTCTTAAGGAGGGAGTTAAGATGCTGAGTGTTGGCAGCGTGCCTAATGTCAACCGGCAAGGAGTTCCATAATTTAGGCATGCGGTAGCCATATGCAGCCTGGCCTGTAGCAGGGGACATAGAGAAGCCAGGAGTCTATGTTTCTGAGCGAGTATGCAGGTGGGGGTAGAGCTGCTAGGGTTGCCACGAGGTAAGTGGGGAGGGCCTGTGCCCAGAATTTCGCTGTAGTTCTGGCGCAGTGGGTCAGTCTCCGATCCTGGAGTGATGGGAGGTCTAAGGCCCTGTAGAGGTTGCAGTGATGGATTGTGAGAGGGAAGTTCAGGGTGAAACGACAGGAAGAGTGAATCTAGCCTGGCTAGGGAGGACTTGGGAGCAGCACTACAGACTACGTCACTGTAGTCCAGTATAGGGAGGATAATTTTTTGTACAATCTCCTTGCACGTTGGCAAAGGGATGCAACTTCTGTTGCAGTATAAAGCGCCCAGCATGGGGTGCAGTTTCTTGAGGGTAGCATCCCTGTGCTCTCAGAAGTTAAGGTGCTGATCTAACCAAACCCCAAGGTATCTGCAGGACGTACAAGCCTCCGGGGGGGGGGTCCCATCAATGGTGTGGAATGTGGGGGTGGAGGAAAGAAGGGAGAGTTTTTGCCCCATGCCAAATGTTAGGGAGACAGTTTCCTTAGGGTTGAGAAAAAGCTGATTAGAACAAAACCAGTTCTGGACATTGCTGAAGTCCCACTGGAGTCCGGTAACCACTTCAGAGGAAGATGGATCAGAGGCATACAGTACTGTATCATCAGCATACATGTGAATGTAAGTGTGTGGGCAGGCCAAGGGCAGATCATTTAGAAAGATGGAAAACAGTACTGGGCTTAGGACCGCGCCTTGGGGGACCCCAGTAGTGAAAGGGAGGGTGGCTGATGCAGAAGAGCCAATTCTAACTGATTGGGACCTGCCTGCCAGGTAGGAGTGGAACCAGCTGGTGGCAACTCCAGACAGTCCGGCGAGGGAGAGCCTGGATAGTAGCAGGGCATGTGAGACCATGTTGAAGGCCTTTGCAAGGTCAACAAAGATAGCTAATAGCTAAGGTGTTGTACCTGTTATCCACTCCTGTGAGGATGGTGTCGGTGAGTCTTAGTAGGGAGGTGATGGTGGAGTGTGATTTCCTAAATCCGGCCTGATAAGGAGTGAAGGTGAAGGGGGAGTCTAAAAAGGAGAAGAGCTGAGAGAGAACTAGGTGCTCCTGGATTTTGGCTAGGATGGGGAGAAGGGAGATAGGGTGCTAGTTGCCCGAGGAGGAGGGGTCGCCACCTTTAGGGAGGGGGACAACTGTGGCATGTTTCCAGTCTGATGGGATTGATGATAGTGTGAAGGAGAGGTTAAAGAGGGCGGCCAGTGGGCTGGCAATGGCTGGGGCAGAGGAGAAGCATTTTGGAGTCCAGTCCCAAGGGGCATTTACCTTTAGAGGGACTGAGAGATCGCAGGGCTTTTTGTACTTTTGTAGGGGTAACTAGGTGAAAGGAGAATCAGGAAGCAGACAGGGGTGGAATGGAGGGTGGTGCCTGCATGGGGTGGTGTGGGAGAGTGGACAAGAGGGAGAACGCGCAGCTTGTAAAAAAGGTGTTAAACTCAGTGGCCACCACACTTGGTTCAGTGACAATGGTGCCTGCCACATTCAGGGCAGGTGTAGGGGGTTGGGCCTGGGGATTTGATTGTCTTCCAGAACTTACCTGGGTGGTTAAGGCTGGAGTGGAAGGAGGCCTTGAAGTAGTAAGATTCTGCCTGATGGGTTAGCCTAGTGCATGCATTCTGAAATGAACGGTAGTGTTGGAGTGCTGCTTGGTTACCTGATGCTTCATAAATTTTACAGGCCCAGTCCCCGGCACAAAGTTGATCTACAAGATCGGCGGTGACCCAGGGCAGGTGGGCACCCCTTACACGAGTCCTTCTCAGTGGCGCATAGTAGTCCCAGCTAGTAAGGAATGTGGACTTACTAAGGCGGAGTTGATGGAGGATGTCCGTGGGATGAAGGACCAGTCAGCGTTAGTCAGGTCATTTAAGAGTGCTGTGAGGTCAAGGGATTTGTAGGACCTAGTGAGTATTGTATGAGGGGGAGAAGCCTTGGGTCTGAATACTTTCCTAACCATATAGATCATGTGGTGATTGCTGAGAGAGTCCGGTAGGAGTCCAGCATCAAGTATCCGATGGGGGTGAGAGGTAAGGACCCAGTCTAAGAGTGAATGATTCTGAGATTTGTGGTTCAGGCGAGTGGGTTCTGTTATTTGTTGGGACAGGTTTAGCGCATTCACTGAATCATCTTTGCCCATTACCAGAATTATTAACCTATCCGTTATTTCTGGGGTTGTGCCAAGGCTGTGGAAACTCTTCCGTATCATCCCAGTTCTCAAGAAAGGTGATGCTAAACTTGTCAATAACTACAGGCCAAATTGCTATATGTCCTGTAATTAGCAAAACACTGGAAAAGTTTGTTGCCTCTTAATTAGTGTTCCTAGCCAAGTACAATCTATTGTCTCTGGCACAGCACGGTTTCCGCAAAAATCTGGATGGGGTGAGTACACAGGGGCGGTGTTTATCGACCTCACCAAGGCTTTCAATTTGGCTGACCACCAGCTGCTCTGTACCAAAAAAAGCAATCTGAGGGTATCCCCCTCTGCCCTTCCATGGTACAGGAATTACCTTGACGGAAGGAATAAATCGGTGAAAGTTTGAACCACATTCTCAGATCCCGCCCCTACCATGGTGGGCGTGCCACAAGGCTCTATACTTGGACTCTTTCTTTTCTCCCTTCATATGAATAACAGTCACCAGACCCTTGACCATAGTGCCCCAATCCTTTATGCAGATAACCTGGTTCTATACCTAAACTCATGTAGCATGTCTGAGATTAACACAAATCTGTCCCCTGACCTCCAGGGACTGAAGCACTCGCTTCTAGCTAACAAACTTTTAAACACGCAAAAGTCACAGGCTATGCTATTTGGCTCAGCTCCCAAAATTAAAAGCTGTTCAACCCCCTTAACCATTCTTTGTAGTGACAGAACCCCCATGGTATCAGTGCCCTCCTTCAATTACCTACAGGTGACATTTGATGGGTCCCTTGATTTTTTCCCTTCACATATTGGACATCTGTAAATCAGTGAACAGCAAACTAGGTCGTTTGTATAAGATCAAGCATAACCTTACCCCTTCTGCCTGCTTAGCTACTACCGGGGGTCCTACATCTGTTATCTATGCACCAGCCAAAACTAATTTGCAAGGTCACTTTGCCATGTCTCTAAACCGCCAAATCCATCACTGCACTTTATATGCTAAACTGGGATGGCTTCCTCCTGCTGTGCTATGTGACTGAACATTAGGAGGCGTAATTTTTTTTTAATATACAGTATATATTTGCTGTTTTTATGCCCCCCCTTCTCCCACAGCCTTACATTCTCTCAGGCTCTCTTAGGCAGCGGTGCATGGCTGCACCTGAACCTCTTCCCTGGGGCCACCTCCATGATGCCTTGGTTTTCCCCCCGGCGGGGGGGGAAGTGGCCTTCCCCTTACCACCCTCCCCACCTGTCTGAAGTTTTGTCAGGCGCCTCTCAGGGATAGTTCAGGTAGAAGGGCTGCATGCTGGAGGCCATCTCCAGGTTCGGCTGAGGGGGTATTTTTCCTGCTTTCTCACGGCCCCAGGGACGTTGATGCTCTAGGAACTCCAAGGGAGGCACGTCACTACGTGTTGGCCATTCCGGAACTCAGCCAATGTCTTACTCACTCACGACATCCTTGAGCTGCACCTCCACCCATGGTCACCCAGGTGGCAGTACTGCAGCAGGGATGACAGCCCTCCCTCGCTGGAGGAGAGCGATCCGACGGACGCTCTATCTCTTCTCCTAGCCTCCGACGACCTAAGTCCACACCAACCCTGGTTGTCGGTATTAGGAGGGTCATTTTTTTATGTTTTGCATGACCAGTCCCCCTTATTCACTAAAGTACAGTTATGTAAGAACTTACCGTAACAGCAGATCTTCGAGAGGAGCTCTTGTAGAAGGCCACACAAGTAGGACTAAGCCACCAGGCGCTAGGACCACATGGAAAACTTCTAGCTAGCAGTCTATCATGGGGGACCACCCCCTTGCCGATGTCAGTCAGCTGACATCAGCACAGTCTATATAGGAGGGTGGTCCCCCAAACCACCTTAGTTCTCCCATTGGATACCCCATACGGGCAGCTGAAGGAGACCTGAGCAGATTTCCTGGAAGCCAAAAGACTGGCAGAAGAAGGTCAACAGAAAAGGAAAAGCAGGGGGATGGAGGGAGGAGAAAAAAAAGGCCTGCTGCAAGAGCTCCTCTCAAAGATCCACTGTTATGGTAAGTTCTTACATAACTGTACTATCTTACGTTGAGGAAGCTCTTCTAGCAGGCCACACTGGTAGGACTGAGTCCAAAGCAGTACCGGTAGCACCAGGATGAAATCACTAGGAGGAGGACAAGTCAGCAGTCAAGAGCGCATGACAGAAGGCCCTGAAGGACTGCTAGGCCGAAGTTGGCCCTATGCCTAGAGGCGTTGTCCTGACTGTAATGCTTAGTGAAGGCATGGACAGAACTCCAGGTGGCAGCTGTACAGATGTCAGCAGCAGACACATTTCTGAAGCAAGCTGTGGAGGCAGCCATACACCTGGTGGAATGGCCCTTGACTTCCCCCTGGAAGGGGCTTGTTGTACTTGCAGTAGCAATAAACAATGCAATTAGCTAACCACTTGGACGAACACTGTTTGGAAACAGAAGCACCCTCTCTCTTGGGGGTGAATGAAACAAACAACTGATTAGTTTTCCTCAAAGACTTAGTGCAGTTCATGTAATACCACAATATTCTGTGAACATCCAAAGTATGGAGCAATGCCTCCCCCTGATTAGAATACTCAGGAAAGTAAACTGGCAGGTGGATAGATTGGTTTAAAGTAAACTCAGATACCACCTTAGGTAAAAACTTAGGATTAGTACGCAAAGACACCCCGTCTTTGTGAAAAACCAAATAAGGCTCTTTACATATCAGAGCCTGGAGCTCGGAAATCCTTGGAGTAGAGGTAACAGCAACCAAAAAGAGCGCTTTGCACGACAGAAAGTGCTGTTTGCAACTCATGGTTAGTTCAAAGGAAGGCACAGTGAGCTTCTCCAACATAAAATTGAGGTCCCATGGAGGGACCGGGTCCTGAATAGGAGGTTTCAGATGCAAAATGCCCCACAGGAAAGTGTGACACACCTTGAACCAAGCAACAGCTTTGCCCTCGATAGGTGCATGGTACACAGAGATGGCAGAAAGGTGCACCTGAAGGGAGGAGTATCTTAGGCCTGAATCTGAAAGGGAAAGGAGGTACTCCAGCACCTGATTCACCGGGCAGGTGAATGGATCCAAATGTCGAGCAGCCATGCAAATGGAAAAGCGCTTCCATTTCACGGCATAAGTTGCCCTGGTGGAGGGCTTCCTGGCCGCCATCAGGACATCAGCTACCCTAGAGGAAACCCTGAAACAAGAGATAGCTAGTTCTGCAGGAGCCATGCATGGAAATGCAGAGACTTGAGGTCCCGATGGACCAGGGTGTCCTGGTCATGGAAGAACAAGCCTGTGTACAGGGGCAAGGGCACCAGAGGTTGCACAGCTAGCTGTTGCAGCAAGGGAAACCAAATCTGGCATGGCCAGAAGGAAGCTATGAGAATCATCTCCGCTCCTTCCAACTGGAGCTTGAAAAGAACATTCTCCAGGAGTGGAAAGGGAGGAAATGCATACAGAAACCTCCCCTTCCAAGAAAGGGACACTGCGCCTCACCAGAAAACTCCAGACCCAGGATCGAGTGAGCAAAAAAGTGGCAGTTTTGCATTGCGTGGGTATGCAAAGAGGTCCATACCCCCTGCCATCCCTTCCCCCTCCTCCTGCCTTTCCAACAGCCCCTCCTCCTCTACCTCCCTTCTCCCCCCCCCCGGCCATCCTTCCTCAATCCCTCTTATATTACCCACAGATACTCTGTCTCATCCCCTATGTTGCACTCTCCAAGAACAATGTCTTAAGTAGTGGCTTACCTCAAACTGTCCAATTTGTCATCACCTGACAATAGAGTTGCTTCTCTGAATCATGCTCTGGTTGTTTTAGAATTTTCTGTGTTACATGATTCCCTACTGTGTGTTCTATTCCAGTTGATAGACATGATGTTTATACTATACTCAATAATAGTAATGTATTTGCTTTAAACGTCCTGTACTGTATTTGTGGTTTCATGTACTGAACAATGTATGTATTGCTGACTGTCTGTTTTACGCTATTGTATTTTGATGTAGAACCTTTGTAAGCGAGTTTGTGACTCAAAGGTATTTTCCAAGATCGCAATAAATAAATATATAAGGAACTCCCACTCATGAGCCTGAGACCAGGAGTGGCTGAGACTGTCGGCCATGATGTTCTGGATGCCTGGAACATGAACAGCTGAGAGCTCCAGATTGTGCTCTATGGCCCAGCACCAGACTCTCATCACCTCCAGACACAGGGAGTAAGAATGGGTTCCCCCTGCTTGTTAATGTAGCAAAGCACACAAATACTGTCCATCTGCACCAGCAGCGGATCAGGAGATGAGTCGAAAAGGCTTGCAGGGCATAAAAAATGCCTGCATTTCCAGGATGTTGATGTGGAGATCCTGTTCCAATGGGGATCAGGTACTGTGGGTCTGGTGTTTGGCCAGAAGGTGAAGAAAGATCCTGGCTGGGACATGACGACTGTAGGAAACCAGTTGGGTCTGCACCATCAGTTGCTCAGCCCTATCCTCAGGCAGGAATGCCTTGGCCTGAGTGGTATCCTGGACCACCCCCAATGTATTGGAGGCACTGGCAAGGAGAAAGGCAGGACCTCAGCAGATTTATGGTGATCCCCAAGGCTTGGAAGAGACTGAAGGTAGATTCCAGAGTTTAAACCAAACACTCCCTGGAGGGGGCTGCAAGCAGCCAGTCATCCAGGCAGGGGAAGACATAGAAGCCCTGCCTCCTCAATGCGACAGCCACCACTGCCAGGCATTTGGTAAATATCTGGGGGTGGGGCAGAGGAAAGGCCAAACGGGAGGGCCCAAAACTGGTATTCAATCAATCAAACTTTATTTAACCAGGCAGTTACATCACTGAGCAAGCTCATTTTCAAGATGGTCCTGGACACGTAGGACATGTTCATTTACGATAATACAACAACACATGGTACACCAGACATTAATACAGCATGTAGCAAGATACAAAGTCAGTAGGCATTGGAGCAAACTTTAGGATGGCAAATATATACAAACATACCTGCACAGACATTTCAGTGTATACTGGTAGAGGTCTGAAGGGTACGTTTGGAGTAGAGGATGGAAGACAATGGAGGGCCGGGGAACAGGGGATGACAAGGCACAAAGGAAGAGGGAAGAAGGCAGCATACTATGTGGGATGCCCCAAAAGGAATTAGTTCAGGGAAGAATGAAGGAAGCTCATGGAGGGGTGGATAGTTACTCTAATGGGAGGCTGGCCGACAGGGGGAATAAGAAGGCCAGGGAGATCAGGAGCTAGGGGTCTGTGTTTAGTCCCGGAGAGTAGTGCTTACCTGAAGCAGTCACACACCATTTTTAGGCAACGATAGAGCAGCTGTCTGAATATGTAGGGGCTAGGCAGAAGGGGGAGTTTAAGTGCTTTTTGCATGTTATTCCAAATCATTGGTAGATAGGAGCTAATGGCATCTGAGCCAAGATGTGTCCTGGTCCGTGGTGGCTTAAGGAGGACAAGGGAGGAGTTCCTTAGGCCGTAAGTACCTTTTGAGCATTCAAACAGATTGCAGATATAGGTTGGTAGTTTTCTGGACATGGCCCGAAAGAGCCACATGAGGGCATGTATTTGCCTCCTCATGGGGAGGGACGGCCAGTCTAGTGTTTGGTACAACAAGCAGTGGTGAGTCTGTAATGGCAGGCCAAGAACAAATCTCAAGGCATGATTATAGAGTGCATCGAGCTTTTGGAGCACATGCTTGGGGGAGCGACTATATAGGAAGTCGGCATAGTCAAGCAATGGAAGAAAGGTTGTTTGAACCAGTCTCTTTCTAGCTTCCAGAGTGAGTAGGTGTCTTATGCAGTAGAATATACCAAGGCGCTGTCTTAGCTTTTTTGTTAACTCACTTAGATGTGCACTGAAATTAAGTTGATTATCCAACCAGACTCCCAGATATTTTAATTTGTCCACTATTTCTAACGGTTCACCAAAGAGGGTGATGATCTGGGGGGTACCAGGTGTCCCCATGTTGTGGGAGGAGGACAGGAAGGGAATCATTGCTTTTGTTTTTTTGGCATTTAGCAAAAGCTTCAGATTCAGCAAGTTATATTAGAGGATGATAAAGTCCAGCTGTAGTTACTTGTATGCAAGATCCAGAGAGATGTTAGTTGTGTAGAGGACTGTGTCATCTGCAAAGAGGTGCATTTTTCCCACAAGTAGGGCAAAGTCAATGCGGTTGATATAAAGTGCGAAGAGGATAGGCCCTAAGATTGAGCCTTGCGGGACGCCTCGGGGCAGTATTTTTAGTTGTGAGAGTTCACCTTGAACTTTAATTTGCTGTCTGTGATTTGTGAGGTAGCACTGGAACCACTTTACTGCAGTGAGGGACAGACCAATGCTACTCAGGGAATCAAGTAGTACTGAGTGATCAACCGTGTCAAAAGCTTTGCTGAGGTCAAGGAACCGTGCGTAGATGTGCCATTTACTGTTCAGGGCTTTAAGCCAGTCATTAGATACTTTGGCTAGAGCTGACACGGTGCTATGTTTAGGTCTAAATCCCGATTGGACTGGGTTAAGGATATTTTCACAGTCCAAGTACTGCCTTAGTTGCGAGTTGACAATTTTTTCAAGTAGCTTGGATAAAATGGGAAGCAGCGAGATTGCTTATAATTATTCAAGTCTGTGGGGTCACCTGATTTGAATAGAGGGATGATTTGCATGATTTTCCAGCTAGGCAGTAGATCCCCTTGGATTAGAGAGCTGTTAAACAGGTAGGCGATTGGTGCTGTCAGATAGTAATAAACAGCTTTTAGGAAAAAAGGTTCTAAGGAGTCGGCACCAGCACTCTTTTTGGTATCTAACGAGAGGAGAAGGTCCTCCACCTGCTTAAAAGGATATCGGCTGGAACTTAAAGAGAGGGTGGTTGGTACAGGGGGCAGAAGTTGGGCTAGTTACTATGCCGGCGGTACTTTCGGATCTCAGTTTACTAACAGGCGACACATCGAACATGAGGCCTACCTTTGTGAAGTGGTTATTGAGCTGATCAAGGATCTCAGATCTGTCTGTAAAGGAGGTGTTGTCTGCCACAATTTTGGCCAGAAGTAGGGTGGCAGGAGAGTATCATTTGACCTCTCTCAAGATCTGCCAAAATTTGGCTGAGCAGTTTTTGTTTACCTCTAGGGTGAACTGGAAGAAACATGATTTTTCCAGACTGACCAGTTTGGTGCAGGCATTCCTGGCTACCCGAAAGGTAAGCCAGTCTCAGTCAAGACTGCAATTTCCTTGCCCTTTCCACAGAATGTCTCTATTCTGCAGGGCCCTCTTTAGCATTGGGCTGAACCAATCAGGTGCACGTTTACTAGATTTGATTTTTCTTAAGGGTGCATGTTTAATAACTCTTAATAACAGCTCTTGGAAGATATAGAATGCTTCAGACACCATAGGTGCAAGGTAGAAGTTCTGCCACTTAATATTTCCAAGATCATTCAGAAAGGCAGGGAGTGAGAAGTAGTTCAGGCTATGCTTTATCTTAAAGGTGGAGATGGAAAGGAGGTGTGGGCAGCACCGACACAGGCGACTGCGCAGTGGTCACTCAGATCATTGTGGAAGACCCCTGAATGGGAAATATTATGTGGTTTGCTGACCAGCATAAGGTCCAGTAGGGAGCTCCGGCCAGGGTTCTTTTTATTAGGTCGGGTGACCCCGGGGGTAATCTGAGTTAGCCCATGCTCATCGCAGAAGTCCTTAAGCCTGTTAGCGCAGACATCATTCCGGTTTAGATTAAGATTCCCCATTATGATGCATTCCGTGTTCACTTTTTCCAAGACAGAATGTAGATGTGGCATTATACACAGGCCAACTGCAGGTGGCCTATAGCATGCAGCTACCAGTAGGGCTACTCCAGATGAGATGGTAATTTTTAAAGCAAGACATTAAAATTCCTTGGGCGTTGATATCCGGTCAATAACGGTGGTTAGGAATTTATCTTTAATGGGCTCCCTGAAAGTGAAAGCAGAGAAAGTGATGATGGCAGTAATGACTGCGATATGCAGGTAGGCATCCTGCATGTCCAAAGAACAGAGCCAGTCCCCCTGGTGCAACAGGGGTAATATCCCCTGAAGGGAGACTCAATGTGCAGATTCAGATGGCTCAGGTCTAGGATGGGCTGGAGATCCTCCATCTTTTTGGGGATGAGGAAGAAGTGGGAGTAAAACCCCCTTCCTCATTGAGCCTGAGGGACAGGTTCTATGGCTCTTTTTTGAAGAACAGCCCGAATTTCCTCCCAAACCAGAGACAGGTGTGATGGAGGGTAAAAAGAGTGGACAGGAGGGTTTTCAGGTGGCCACACTAGAAATTCCAGAGTGTGACCATGAGTTATGATCTGGAGCACCCAACTGTCTATGGTCACTTCTGTCCACCAGCCAGGTGGAGGGAAAACGGACCCCTGCCTTGGATTCTTGGCCGGAGGGGTCGGGGAAGGAGTCAGGAGGTGGGGGCAGGTGTGGGCAGAGTGGCTGTGGGAGCCCTAGAGGCTCTGGCAGCAGCAGGGGCTGCTGTGGCCTTGTGCTTCTGCAAGCCCTTGGCCGTCTACCCTGAGTTTGCTTGCAGGAGGTCTGACGAAAGGGCTGACGTTGGCCCGCTCTGGGTTGGGTGTGATAGAGGGAGTGGACCAACTTAAGGGTGCACCTAGACTCCTGCAGAGTAGAAATGATGTCCTGGACATCAGCCCCAAAAAGGACCACTCAATGGAAGGCGGGCATCCAAAACACTAGCCTACACATCTGAGGTGAAACCGGACACCTGGAGCCGGGAATGGCGCCGGAGGCAGACTCCTGCAGCTGCCCCATGCCCAGAGGCATCAACAGAATCATAAGCTGCCTGGAGGACATGATTACCTAAGTCCGAGCCCAACTTTAGGAACTGGGCAAGATATGCCTTAGTGAGATCTTCCGCCAGCATTTGGACCAAGTCCCTGGCTTGGTCCCTGAGGGAATTCTGGTATTGAACTATATGTGACAAATAGTTTATGGCCCTAATGGCTAGCGTAGTGAAGGCAAAAACATGCTTGCCAATATGATCCAGCTGCCTGAATTCCCAGCCTTGGGGGAAGAGTACTGAAGTGCTTGGGCTTCTTAGTACGATCGTGGGCCGCATTAATCACCACAGAATCTGCCTTAGAGTGACTGCCCAGAAAGGGTTTACCTGTTGAGGCATGGTAAAAGTGATCTGCCTTTTTTGGTAGATGTGGGGTAGTAGAGGGTTGGGCCCAGACTGCCTTGGTGACATCCTCGTAGGAGTCAATCACAGGGGGCACTACCAAAGGAAGGGCATCTTTCTGCCTGAGGTAGATAGCCAGGCACCATCTCTCCGGGTCCTGTTCTTCGGTCTCCCAGCCCATCATGGACTGGATGTGATGCATAACATCCATAAAGGATGGGTCATCGGGGGGGGGGAGACTTGGGCATCTCTTTGGCCTGGTCCTCCCCCTCCAAAGACTCGTCCAGAGAGAGGGAGACCCCGAAGACTGAGTCATCCTCTGTCATTTTACTATCAGGGACTGGAGTCCGAAGCCAATGATCATCCCTCTTAGAGCCTGAACCAGTGTCAGGTTGCGCCGCCGAAGACCCCGATGTCTGAGGTTCGCTGGGACCAGCCTGGTCAGAATTCTTCTGCTGTGGGTCCAGCGGAGGGGGGGAGGGTATGCTGGTGGCAGACCCTGAGCAGTGGGATTTTGCTTCTGCATGAAGGTCTACCACACCCAAAAAAGGGCAGTATAGTCCACCTGGGGTGCAATGTTATACACTGGCAGGCATGGAAGTGACGGTGGGTTGCGGAATGGTGGCTGAGGCGATGGCGAAGGGTACCCCGGCGTTGGTCCACCTGGTGCTAGGGAGTGATGCAGCGATCGGCCAATGGGCATCATCTGCAGCATGGGTTGCGGCAGTGGCGACACTGATGCTGGCTCCACAGGCTGGGGTAGCCGCAGGGCTGGTGGAAGCCCAGTAGGAACTGGCGTTAGTGCAGCCCGATGACAAGCCTGCTGGCATGGGCCATAAGAAGAAGCCTGTGCCTGGGGGGAAGGAGACTCCTGAGAAGGAGGTAGAGGCAATGCCAGAGTGGAGGAGACAATGTCGGCCAGCTGCGGGTGTTGCATGGCCGGACTGGCATCAGCCCCCAGGATGGGAGCCAGCGAAGGCAAGGTTGGGGCCGGTGAGGAGACAGTGGAAGAGCCGCCGCCCGAAGAACTAAGACTGGCCGAGTTACCTGGCTGAGTGCCCGTGGAGGATAAGGGCCTGAGCGTAAGTGACTGGGGGGGAGAAGACGAAATCCCCCGCCCCAAAACAGAGATGAAATGGGGTTGACCCCCTGTGGGAGGATGACCTCATCGCAGTCGAAGGCTTGTGGGGTGACTGTGACTGAGAAACTGACTGAGCCCATTCCCTATGCTTGTCTCGGTGCTTGTGCTTCCAAGACTTCTCCTTATGAGAAGAAGAGGCCCCGGAGGACTGGGCTAGTGAGGCCAAAGAGCTCTAGGCCTACAGCTCCTTTTCCATGGTGACCAATTTCTGCTTTAAAAGGTGGCTCTCCAGGGTTTTCAAACAATGTCTCCCAGTGGCCTGATTGAATTTCTGGCAATGCTGGCAGGCTTTGGTGTGGCTGGGGCCTAGGCAGATCAGACATGCAGAGTGGCTATCCTTTTCAGGATTTCTTTGCAACAGGCACACTTTTGGAGCATTCGGAAGATGAGGCAGGTGGAGAAGATACAAACTCATCAAAAAGACAACAAAGAATTCGATGTTTACCACTAAGAAGAATAAATATAATAAAGCGCAGTAAGCGCAGGAAATTGCAGTCGGCTGTAGCTGGGGCGTCTACTAAGGTCCAACGTGTGCAGGTTGATTGTGGGAAAAGAACTAAGGTGATGTGGGGGCCCACCCTCCTATATAGGCTGTGCTGACATCAGTTGACTGACATCAACCGGGGGGGTCCTCCATGATAGACTGCTAGCTAGAAGTTTTCTATGTAGCCTCAGCACATGGCGGATTAGTCCTACTGGTGTGGCCTGCTGCAAGAGCATCCTAGATGCAAGATTAAATCTTCTTCAATCCTCAATTGGTGCCTAACCACTTAGATCCTCTACTCCCGAGTTACTGACCATACCTAGAACAAGGATGCGTCTGGAAGACTGTTCTTTTTCTGTTGTTGCCCCTAGGCAATGGAACTCCATAACGACTGATCTACGCTTATGCCAGATTGTTACCTGCTTTTAAAAGGGGATACACCAGTCATCTCCTTAAATCTTCTCTATGCTCTAGTGTCTAGATTACTTATTTTTGAACTGATTTCTTTTAAGCACTGCTTTAAGTTACCAACTTTTGTCTGCTCTTATGCTATAAAGGTCTTGCCTTGCAGTGTCTGGATATTCTATTTATTTTGACAGATTTATTTGCACAGGATTTTCGGAACAAGTATTTGGCCAGCATCTCCAGTGTCTTGTAAACTTTGCAATGTTCTGCTTAGCTATATATATCCTCTGTAATCTGTTATATGCTCTGTTTACCTACGTAAAATGCCTTTACTTTATTGTGCCTGTTGTTTACTGATGCTGACCACTTGTAACCTCCCGGGTCATGCCTGAAACTAGGAATTGGTCTAGTGTACCTCCCTGGTTAACAAAAACTAACTAAAATAATTTAAAACATATCACTTTGACCGTGTGTAAGTTTTAATTTTATATGATTTGTCTTTGAATGTTTTTTCCTATTTAGTAGGTGCAGGTAATCATTTTAGATATGTAATAACATTTTATAATAACTGTGCTCTGTTTTCCCCATAGAGAAACCCAGTTACAATTTGCTTTTATAACCAGCTGGTTATAACACGGCATGCACACACCAGGTTCCCATGTAAAGAGTCACGTGCACACTTGTGTTACTTAAGCCCAGTGTGATCACAGCAAAATTGAAAACACCAGCCTGCACTTTCAGATCCCAGCCCAAATGGAGCTCAGGCTGTGGCCTGCTCTGAATGGATGGGAAAGGGAGTAGAAGATGAGTGTCAGGAGGTGGAAGAGGCTGTGGCTGGAGTGCCTCCCTCCACCCACCTGGCCCATGGTTCCTGTGGCTATGTTTAAATTCCCAGAGGTGCTCGTTCGGCATTAAGTGGGGGTGCACAGCAAAGCAAGTATGGCTAAAGCCACAGAATCAAAGCTGCACTGTGGTTGTGCTGCCAATGCCAGACAAAGAATTTAAATAAATACAGTATATATGAGGAGACAGGTCCAGGGGCATAGTTGGTTAGCCAAGGGGAGCACTGGATAAAGTTACACTTTTGCTGGTGGTTGTACCCCAGAGAGGCTAAAGAATGGGGAGAGAGAGATACCTCTGAGGCTGAAAAACAGATCCCAGAAATTAAATAAAACAAGACATGGCTAAGTGTGCAAACAAGAATTTTATACATACCCTCTGTGTGGGATAACTTTATAAAACCCTTAAGCTTTACTCTTGGGGTTTATGTAGCATCCTGCACCATGGGTGTGTGCAAAATTCTTATTATGCACACCTACAGATCCCATGTATTATTCTATATGTAATATGGCTCAGAATGACTCTGAATGCATGGTCTCACTAGTCCTACAGAATTTATAATGCCAAAACGAAAGCTATTTTACTACTTACTACTACTACTATTAGGTGGGGAATAGTGGTACAGCCTTTGCTATGGAATGGATAGTGACTACTTTAACTTAGCTGACATTTCAATTTTGTGAGTTTTATGTTCATGCAATATTAGCCCTATCACATAAAGTTGACTTGCTAAATTACAGTAAATTAAGTCAGTGTAAACAGCCATGCCTCCATACTGCTATTGCAGTAGCCCTGTTTGTCACTTATCATCAAAATGCTGTTGGTAATGGGGCTACAGAGGGGAGACTCCAGAGTGACACACTAAAAGTTATGGAACTGCTTAAGAAGTAGGCTGAAAAAAATCCAGTAATCTGAACCAACACATAGTGACTTGTTATGTCAGCATAACAGAACAGCTTGGCCAGCTCGCTGGCACAGCAGTAGTGCTACTGCTTGCGACGCTGACGACCTGGGTTCAGGAATGAGCCTAGGGAGTCAGAGGGCTGGCCGGGGGGAGGAGGCTTGAACGTCCATGGGACTGCTCGCCTTATCCAGGAGGGAGGGGGGGCCGAGGCTCGGCTGACCTCAGGCGGAGGCCTGAGGTACAGCGAGTATCCGGCTGTAAGAGAGGGGGAAGGCGTGGCAGACATCGGCAGTTACGCCTTGACGTCAGGGTGCACGTTATACCTAGGAAACTGGGAAACTGGCTCCCTGTACTCTGAGGAGACGGAGCACCCGACACAGATCTCCAACTCCCCTGCCTGTTCCGGTCCAGTGCCCTGACGAAACTCAGGGTGTACAAGCCTCACCTCGTCCCTGCCTGGGGGCAAGCCATGGCTACATGAAGGGACTACCGTGGGCTCCACATAAGTGGAAGCAAGGGGAGGGACAGGTGCCATAGGTGACTCCCGAGGATGCGAAGCACAGGGCCAAGGGAGGAGCATAAACAGAAAGTCAAAAAAAAAAAAAAAAAACGGGACAGCTTGGCTCTTACAGCTGAGTGTTCCTTACATGTATTGATTTTAAAATCTTCTAAGACTATTTCATGAGCATAATAACACCCTCCAAGGTGCCTGGTAGTGCAGAAATATATGAAGGCAAACACATCCAAGGCATCTGTGTATTTCCCCACAACCCGACATGGTGTTGGGGTAACTACTTATTTAATGTTCTTACTGGCACAAACATATTTTTAATGCCCTTTTCTAGACACTGGGATGGAATGAATGCTTCCCGTCTGAACCTGTCTGGTGCTCTTTAAGTCCTCATCATTGTATAAAAGCATATATAAAACATGAATAACATTTCATAAATATGTTTTACCTAATTTTGAGTGAGATTAACTACTAGTAATGAATGTAAAGTCTGCTTAAAAACCTCTGCTCTGTTTCGTAAGCAATAAATGTGTCACCCCACATGAAGCTGTCAAGATACAACTCTTCTGAAATTGTTCCAGCCCTTTAAATTATTGAGTGAAAACAATATCATCTGATGTCAGTGGTTTTGATTTATAATACAGAGATAGCATTTTCTGTTCCTTTGGTAACAAAAAGTAAATAACAGTTTTGATTGCATGACCTTGGCTTTTGGAAAATCTATTTGGACCCTCACAGTAGCTATTAATTTAAGTGGAAGAGTTCTAGTGTCTCAAGTGACTCAGAAATTTAAGCAGTGAGGTAAATAAACGTATGAGAGATCAAATAATAAAATCCAATGGCATTGCAAAGAGCACAGTAAAGCTATAAATGCGGAACTTTAACAAATGACAGTGTCCTCCATCCACTAGTATCAATCTGTCTACATTTACTTTTTATACACATGGCACTTTGGCATTTAGTTAATGGGTCTGGTACCATAGATTAGATGATTAAAGGAATAAACACTTCATAGTCCTTTTTGCACTTTTAGGGCTGAAAATGGTTATCAACACTTAGATGAGCATTTACCTATGGGGTGCATTTTCTAAGCACCATAATTTGATTTCCTCTTCCTTTAATGTGTTAAGCACATAAAGTGACTCAGCCCCAGATGGTACACATGGAAAATGCCTCTGGTAAAGGTGTAGTAGCAGTACTCCAAGTTTCCCCTCTTCCTTCAGCAATAATTTGTAGGTAGCTGTTGCACTGTTTTATGTATTTCAAAATATGATCATAAGAAAGCATAACTTCTGGGCACTTGCTGGCCTCTGTTCTCTAACTGATTGGCTGACCTGTTTCTTGCCAACTTGTGTTTGGTGGATTCCCTGGGGTTCTTTTCTTCAGATTCATTTCCATCAAATATGCAAGCAATACTACCCAACAGGGTGGGCGATATTGGGCAATACAGGACCACCCAGGGGTGTAATGAGGACCGATACCGCAGGTGGAGGGCCTTATAGCCCCTGGAAGGTCCGCTATTGCCCATACTGCCCACCCTGGAGGGTATTATTGCACTTAAAAAAGTGGTCATTTGTGACATTTCTTAGGAAATAATTTAAAAGTGGGACAAATTTGCATAAAAAAGTAGTATAAATTAATAGAAATTTTGTCGTGGGGGGATGTTACTTCCAGAAAGCGAAGGGTACAGACGCATGCTATGAACTCTGCTGATTAGTTGCTACTGTCGGCATTAAATGGCTCAAACTCGTTTGAAACTGCATAAAGAAATCGCTGAGAGTAAGATGGACATGATGGAGAAATTCTTATCTCTGAAAACCGGGAGGCTACACTGACAACGGGGACTGTAGTGGCTCCCAATGTTGCTGGCGAAATGGCTTCCCTTGTTACAGGACGCCCTGAACCGGGCACCAAACCAAAGCAGTCTGGTAAACCAACACTTCAATTGATACAAAATTTGTTAATTGAATTTCAGGACGAGATGTGCTAGTCAATGAAAAAACTTCATACCTCACTGGGAGAAACTGCTAATCGTTGCCAGCAGATAGAGGGGGAAATGTTTTCTTTGGAAGAAAGGTGGAGACTGCCGAGAAGGAAACTGGGAAATTGTTGACTCGAGTTCTGACGGTAGAGAGTGCAGTTAATGCTTCACTGCATGAGCAGCTCTCTACGATATCAAAGCTTGAAAGAACTGAAAACACTTTTTTGCTAAAGAACCTAAGGCTTATTGGACTGGCAGGTGATATTCAGACAGCAGATTTAAAGAGCTATACCGAGGAGATGCTTACAAAAGTTCTGGTTCTTGAGAGCCCACTTGTTTTGGAATCTGTATTTCATCCACAGGTGAAGAATAATTCCAGTGAATTCTTCCGGTCAGAGATTAGGGGTGAGATACGTTATTTGTATCTTTAGTTCAATAATTGAGAGAAATAAAATTCTACAGACAGCGAGACAAAATAAGGGATTTATGTATGAAGGCATCAAACTTCACATCTACCCTGACTTTTGTACGATTACACAAAGATGAAGAAAACTCTTTTTAGCGATTCAAAATTAATTTATTCAATCTGGGGTCCCTGCGGTTCTTCAAGCTCCAGCTAAGTTAAAGGTGACTTTTCAAGGCAAGGAAGTTTTTTTAGTGGATGTAGATGCAGCTCATCTGTTTTACGAGAAGAATGTTGCATTGCCTACTAATTTGAGCTCTGAGACGGACAGTGAAGCTGAGACAGCAGAAGAAGTTAATAATACCCAATATCTCCCGATGACTTCATGAGGAAATAAATGGAAGTCTTTCAGCGAGCTGAATTTGTTAATTTAATTATTTTGGTTATATTTCATGGTTTTCCTTTTTTTTTTTGTATTAACAGAGTAATTCTAAGTACATGTTTTGGGGTATGTTTTTCTTTTTTGATCTTTATTAGTCTTTATTCTCTTTTTAAATGGGGGAATAAGCTTGGAGCTCACAATATGAAATTATTAATGCTAATCACTATATGATTATCTAAATGGAAAACTTTTTAACCGCCCCCCCCCCCGAAAATATTATAATGTTATTGATTTGAAATAATATAAGTCATTTTGAGAAAGATTTTATTTGGATTGCTTTCTTATGCATTGAAATTGTTATCTCTCTGAATTAAAAATAAAGTTTAAAAAAAAAATTGTTTTGTTGTAAAACAGTCCTTGTAGTGTGAATTAACATATGAAATTGTCAGCAGAAACAGGCCTCATGGTCTATCGAGTCCGCTGGAGTGTGCAGCTAGCCCCTCATCATGCAGGTGCCCTTCCCGCCCCTCCTTCCCAGTATCCCTTACCCTGTCCCAACCCCTCTTGAAACTGCCCACTGTGTTACAGGACACTATCTCATCTGGTAAAGTGTTCCATTTGTCCATCACTCTTTCCATGAAAAAATGTCTCCTCATCTCCCTCTTGAATCTTCCCCCTTCCAATCTCAGTCCATGCCATCTCGTGCCCCTCCCCTTCTCATCTGAAAAATCCCTTCTGTGTTGGTCTTGTTTATCCCCTTCAGATACTTTAAGGTCTCGATCATATCCCCCTATCTCTACTCTCGTCCAGTGAATACATATTGAGCTCTCCAATCCCTGGATCATCTTTGTGGCGTTTCGTTGCACCCCCTCCAACAATCTGATGTCCTTCTTCAGGAATGGGCGCCAGTACTGCACGCAGTACTACAGGTGGGGCTTGACCAATGACCTATACAGGGGCAGGATAACCTCCCTCCTTCTGGAGAAATCCCTCTCACAATACACCCCAGCATTCTGTTGACTTTTGCTGCTGCCTTCCTGCAATGAGCAGAGTTATTCATGTTCCACGTAATGATCATTCCTAGGTCCTTCTCCTCTGCGGAGCTCCCCAACTGTACCCCATTCAAGTGGTAATCCTTCCCCGGTTCCTGGTTCCGAAGTGCAGAACTTTGCACTTCCTGGCATTTAACCGCAACTGCCATGTTTCCGCCCACTCCTGCAGCTTAGTCAGGTCCTCCTGCAACCCCTTCCACCCCTCCGCATCATCAACCACAGCTACCATCTTGGTATCGTCTGCAAACAGAATGATCTTGCTCTGGATCCGTGCGATATATCTGCAGTAAAAATCCCAAACAGCACCAGTTCCAGTACCGATCCCTGTGGTACTCTGCTTGTCACCGCTCTCGGTGACAAGAGGCCCCCCCCCAAACCACCACCCTTTGCTGCCTTCCCTTTAGCCAGTTTGTGATCCATTTCACCATTTTTGGTCCCACCCCAACATATTCCAGTTTCTTCCCCCAACCTCCCATGTGGCACTGAATCAAAGACCTTGCTGAAGTCCAAATACAGGACATCCACTGCATGGCCCTTATCCAGTTTCTGCATCACCCAGTCGCAGTACTCTACAAGGTTTGTCTGGCAGGATCTGCCCACTATAAATCTGCACTGTTGACCATCCTGGAGACTGCATTCCTCCAAGAAGCTCACTAGCCTCTCTTTTAGTATGGTCTCTATGAGCTTTCCCACGATCGATGTGAGGCTCACTGGTCTATAGTTTCCTGGTTCATCCTTTGGGCCACTTTTGTGGATGGGCACCACATGGGCCATTCTCCAGTCCTGTGGTACACATCCCATGTCCAGGGAGGTACTGAACAGGTCGGCCAATGGCCCCACAGGACCTCTGCCAACTCCCTTAGTACCCTAGGGTGAATGCCATCATGTCCAGGTGCTTTGTTCACCCTTAATGCCCTCAACCCATCTAGTATCCTGATCTCTGTAATCCCTACATCTGTCATCATTCCCCCCCAACCTGGGGTATCAGCCCCCCTTCTCCTGTGTGAATACAAAGCAGACGTTTTCGTTCAGTGCCTCTGCCTGCTGCACCCCTTTCTCCACCCACCCCGTCCTGCTTAATCCTCACTAGCTTGTCCTTGCTCTTTGTTCTTTCTCTGATGTAGTGGAAGAAGTCTTTTTCTCCACTTTTGATTTCCTATGCCAGTCTCGGCTCCCTGGACGCCTTGGATGCCCTGACCAGTCTGGCAACCACCCTGGAGTTCTCCATGTACGTAACCTTATCTTCATCCCTCCCCGATTCCCTGTACTTTTTAAATGCTGCCCTCTTGGCCCTCAACCCTTCCACAACCTCCTGTGTCAGCCAACTGGGTTTCTTTGCCCTTCCCTTCTTGCTTTTCTTCCTAGTGCAAGACTCTGTTGCCTCTGCTAGCCCCTTCTTTATGATGTCCCATTTCTGGTCTGCATCCATGTGTGGTTGCATTCCTGGCAGGTGTCTGCCCAAAATTTCCCCCATCTTCTTAATGTCCACCCCCCTAAACTCAATCACCCTTGTACCGGTGCCCCATGTTTCCCTCCCCATGAACCATACCGAGCAGTGGTCATTCTCAGCAAGTGGTTCCTCCACTTCCAGATTCCTTACAACTTCCCTGTTATCCAGTACAATGTCCAGAGTCCTTTCTATCCGAGTCGGCCCCTGGACCAGCTGTGTCAGAAAGCTGTCTGGGTATGTTTCTAGCAGGACCCACTCCCTTGCACTCATGGTGGATGAGGTGCCCCATTCCACCCCTGGTAGGCTGAAGTCCCCCACCAATACTGTGCTCCCCTTCCTGCAGATCCTCCTAATTTGTTCAGCTGATTCCCTATCTAGATCAATCCCCTGAGCTGGTGGCCTGTACACCACACCCATCCTCAGAGTCCTATTCTTTCCATCCTGGAACTGCATCCATAGTGCTTCTGTCCTCCCCTCCTCCCTTATGCACTTTATCCCCTCCCTTACATGGTTCGCCACTCCCTCCATTCCGCTGAGCCCTATCTTCTCTGAATAACCTGAACCCCGGGATCATCATATCCCAGTCCTGGTACTGGGTGGCCAACGTTTCCATGATGGCCACAATGTTTACTCCTCTCCACCGCCAAGAGAGCCTGTAATTCCATGATTTTATTCCATAGATACATAGACAGTGTCGGCAAATAAGGGCCTATGGCCCACCTAGTCTGTCCATTTGAGTCTGTAACTTCAGTTTATGTTTTTCTAGGACTCTGTTGCCCCTTACCCGACTTCCAGTATGTCCCCAAATCTGTCGGAAAGGCTGCTCAAACCCCAGAGTGCAACCACCCAAAAGTGCAGGGCTGGCAGTCAAGCTGGCTCACCTGACTGCCCCTGTCAGAATGTCTCCCAGCCATCTCAATCCTTCAGTCTCTCTGGAGTTTTACTTAACACCCCCCCTCCACCAATGCATAACCACCCCCAAATGCATCAGGAACATCTGCCTGACCACCGTAATTGCCAATGACCTGCCAAAATACTGGAGGTTCCATTATGGTGATGCCCAGATTGTCTACGCTGGCAGATCAAGGGCATTCTAAGCAATGGGGTGCTCATTCCAGTGGCTCTGAGGGTTATTACAGGAGTTGGACATCTGTTCCAGTGCTTCAGAAAGCAATCCAGCATTTGGTGCCTGTTTTGACGAGGTTGAGCATCATGTTGTATGTTCTGTGAGTCTTGCAAGTCACAGCTGCACTGGCTTAGTAAATGGCAATATTGCTTCTGTAAGTTGCACGTTACTCAAGTTCAATGTAATTACCCTTCCAACTACTTTTTAAATTACACTGCCTAATAACAAATCAACACTGCCATGTTTGGCTTCTTGGAGAAGTTAAACTCCTACAGTTCTACATTTCATTACATTAGCCCATTGCTCAAAACCAGCTTTTAAATGAACTAAGCCCACCCACCCCAACCCCTTGCGGTGGGACAAGGCAAATCAATATTGCTCAAGGTTGGACACTAAAGATATGGGATACACTATTAAATTATGGATGTACAAGTTCAGAAGAGTTTGTAAGGTAGTACAATTATTGTGTAAAGTTTACTTGTGATTTATCATCACTGATAATTATGAAATTTGGTTCTAAGTTTGCAATGAGACAGCACCTACAGTATGTGACCTGTCCCTGTCTTGAATCTATACACACACACACCCCTACCTCTGTGCAGTGTAGATTTACTATTATAAAAAAGGCTATGTGCAAGCTGATTTGTAATATTATGCAGGTTCATATTTGCTAAAGTATATTTTCCTATTTCAGATGTGTTTGTGTTGTTCATGTTGGCACAAGACTAAAAGGGGTTGAGATTTATCAATAAAATATGCAGACTCAGTAATAAAATAAATATGCATTCATGTAATGATTAGTGATAGTCCTGAGTCAGAAGCCTCAGTTCAGGGTTTAAAGGGAAATGTCCATGTCCTATCGGGCCCCACCTCCGTATGAAGTGGGGCCCAATTAGCAGTCTCATAAATAGAAAGAGTTTTATACTTGCTGCTTGATGTCTTGTTTAAAATTCTATCTGGTTAACCCTGCACCTCCTGCCAGCGTTTAAGCATGTGAATCCCCTCCCGGCGTGCCCACAACCACCTGCAGCTGTCCCCAGTATGACATGTCTTGCAGGGATCAGCCGGGGTGCTTCCATAGCATTACAGTATTGCAGTACTTTGAGACAGCTCCAGTTTGGAGTTGGCATGTCTCCATGATAAACGGAGACCAGGTACAGACTTGACAGGCACCCTAGCAGTCTGTGCCTGGTCTCAGTATACCAAGGACACACGCAGGATATTTGAAGCTATGGCTATACAATGGCTATAGCCATAGCTTCAAATAGCTCTGGTTTGGATCCTGCATGTGTCCGTGTTATACCGAGACCAGGTTCAGACTGCTAGGGTGCCTGTCAAGTCTGTACCTGGTCTCCAATTATCATGGAGACATGTCGGCTCCAAACCGGAGCTGTCTCAAAGTACTGCAATACTGTAATCCTATGGAAGCACCCCAGCTAATCCCTGCAAGACGCATCATATTGGGGACAATCGCAGGTGGTTGTGGGCACACCGGTAGGGACATGCATACTTAAAATGCCAGTGGGCAGGGCGCAGGATCAACCAGATAGAATCTTAAATACAATCTCAAGCAGTAAGTACAAAAACTCTTTCTATTTATGAGACTGCTTATCGGGCCCCACTTAATACGGAGGTGGGGCCCGATGGGACATGGGCATTTCCCTTTAATTCTACTGTACAGTACAACATGTAATCTAACAGAAACACTAATATTTTAAGAGTGACATTTGTAATCAAGTGCAGTATTTGTGTGCATTGTTCCAGAACAGTATTTGATTGCTCAGCCCTAATTTCAGCACCACAGAGCCATGGATAGTGAAGTGAAGGAGAGGCATCAGCAGCAGAAAACAGGAAGTTGTTATCCCTCTGAACAGACAGTTGGTGAGACCCCATCTGGAGTACTGTGTCCAGTTCTGGAGACCCCATCTCCGCAAGGACATAGACAGGATAGAGGCAGTCCAGAGAAGGGCAAGTAAAATGGTGCAGGGTCTGCAAGAGAAGCCGTGATAGGAGAGACTAAAGGAGCTTAATATGTATACCCTTGAGGAAAGAAGGAGAGGGGACATGATAGAAACTTTTAAGTACCTCAGTGGAATCAACAAAGTCCAAGAGGTAGCATCTTTCAGAAAAGAGACTTGCAAGAACAAGGGACACAATTTAAAGATAGAAGGAGGGCAGTTCAGGGGCAATGTGAGAGTATTATTTCACAGAGAGGTAGTGGATGCATGGAACAGCCTTCCTGAGGAGGTTGTGGGGTCTAAAACTGTGGGAGAATTCAAGAATGCATGGGACAGACATAAGGCAATTCTTGTGTGGGGTAGGAAGAAATAGGCTGTTGGTTAACTAGGATCTGCAGCCTATCCTGCAGGTAGGGAAATGGGCAGACTAGATGGGCCTAGCGGTCCTTATCTGCCGTCAAAGTCTATGTTTCTATGTTTAATAGGTTTCCCCGGTGGAAGTTCCTGGGACACCTCTGTGATTGTACCAAAAACACCATAATGGGACAGAACTTTTTCCATATGGCCTGGAATAATTCTCAGAGGTAAAATAAGAGACTTGTAATACGGGACAGTTTAGAGGTATCTACAGCAAATCCAGATTTTCCCTATTTCTCAGAGAAACAAAAACAGTCCCTTGAGAGAGTCTTCAAGTGCTACAACTTTACTGTTACAGACAAATAAAAGGATGAGACTCTGTCTCGATGTTCCAATCTTTTTATTACTGAAATAACCAGCCAGCTAGCCAGTTATTTCAACCATAAAGAGATTTATTTCAGTAATAAAGAGATTGATACACCAAGATAAAGTCTTGTCCTGTGTTTTGTCTGTTATCGTTTAGAGGTATGTCAGATATGGGACACATCAAACATGGAAATGCAAACCGCTGCACTCCAGAGCTTCTGTTTGTGCAGTTTAATTCTCATTTAGCAGTGCAGATTATTATGAATTTTTGCTTTAACATCTGAGTTTACAATAGTGTTGTCTCCTTTCAAGAAGCTCAACTCTGGACTTTTTATTACAAAACAGCATTTTTACCAGCAGAACAATTTGACATTTTGTACATTACAATGATTGTTGCTTCTTAAGCAGTCAAAATTAAGGCTCTAAGGCCCTGCCCACACTAGGGAGCTTAAAACGGTTTAACTGCCTTAAACCATTTTAAGTTCCCAGAACATAGTTTGTGACCACACTATAACATGGTTAAAACCATGCTAAAACCCTGCTAGAGAGGTGGTCTTGAGCAGTTTTAGTTAAACACGGCAGCCTTAATCCACGTTAATAGCAGTGTGTACACAAACCGTGCTGTAACACGGGTTAAGGCAACCCGTCCCATGAGAGAATCCGTTTTGCCAGCTGCAGAATTAGAAAAAAAAGATACATTACATGCACTGCCAAGCACAGGAAGAATCCATGATTCTGGCCACGTATTTTTTGTTCCGATCGGTTTTGGTGCCCATTCACGGGTATCCCGTCATGCACTGCAGAACCAAGCGGCACCCATAATGCTTTGAGTTGGTGCCACAGTCATACCTGGGAACCCGCTCCAGCTAGCATGGTTGTTGGAATGCAGTGTGGATGCTCTGACAACCATGCTAGGGAACGATTTATAAAACATTTTTAATAGCGTTTTATAATTGGTCACTAGTGTGGAGAGGGCCTAAGGGACCCATATTAAAAGGTCTTAGCATGGGCCTCACAGAATCCCTATACTGGGCTTAAATTAGCACAGTGCCCTAAATTTGTTCTATTCAGACAGGTTTGGAGCACACTAAGTGCATTTAATTAAGCAATAAGGACCAAGAAGCTGGTCATTTCCAAGGGATTAATGACTGGTTGGGTGAATGAGTGGCTCGAGTCGCAGCCGAGGGCCACCTCCCTCCAGTGAGGTTGTTATTGTGATTATAAGTCTAATCACAATAAGAACTTCTCGACTCCAATCTCTTCTTTTCAATTTCCTGCACTTCTCACCTGGCATATTTTTGCTTTTCTCTTTAAATTTATTATATAGTTATGTTATCTCTAACAGTACCTTCCCTATTATGTTCTGTCCCCTTTGTATGACTGTTATTCCTGACGATGTAATGTACACCAGTATGTGTTACTGTACCAATTTCATATGCACTCTCATTCCAAACTATGTAATATTTACCAGTACGTATTATTGTATCAAATTTTGTCACGGGATGCATGTGAAAATGGGCAATTTCCAGTATAAACAATAAAATGAAAACTTTCTTTTTTTTCGTTTTATTTAGGTTTTAGCTTCGTGGCGCGAGCTGTGTGTGCCACACAGTGGCAGCTGACAGCTGAATCGGTCATTTCTAAGAAGTTAATGACTGATCTGATAGCCAATCAGGAGCCTTACTAGGCTCATGAATTATTAAGTAAATTTATAACGTTATAATAACTGGTCATCATTTTCTTTGGTCATAATTTTTTTTCTATGGACTAGACCTGTTATAATTTGCCATAATAACAGGCTGGTTATTATGGCAAACAAGTGCACAGTTTACATACGTTTAACGCAAACCACTCCCTCACTGAAACAGCAGTTTTCAGTAGAGAGTTAGCATCTTGAACTGCCTCCAAGTAAAACTAAAACCTCCTAAATAGGAAAACCTACACTCTTAAATAAACTGAATTACATAAAAAAAGTCTTTAAGTCACTTTTTAATTCCCCACCCTAACACAGTGCTGGAGGAGAGAGAGAGAGAACTGTTATGCGCATCAAAGCTGCTATATCTGCTCTCATTAGCTGGCAGGCTGCAAGTACCAGGGAAAAAGTATATTAGGCACAAGAACAAATAAATTAATAATAAAAAAAAAAGGAGGCGATAATAACAACAGAGACAGCACACCATTAGATACAGAAACTTAATCTCCTCAGACTCTGACCTGGCTAGGAAAAAACTGATGCCCAGAAATTATAAAAAATAAAAGATGGGGTGGTGTGCAAACTTGAATACATACATACCCTTCTACCTCAGTGTGTGATGTAGTTTTAAACCCCTTGAGTTTCACTCATGGAGTTTATGTAGCATCAGACACCTCAGGTGTGTATTAAATATAGAATAATGGATGGGATTGGTGTGTGGCTTGAAGATTTTATAAGCATACAGGGTGTGGGATGCTACATGAAGCTCGAGGGGTTTATGAAAAGCATCCCACATCAAGGGCGTGTATAACATCAAGTTTTGCACACAACCCCATCATTTATTTTATATAAATTACTGGTGTGTGCTTTTTCGCTGGAGCAATTATATAAAATGAAAAAAAAAAAAGCAGAGATCAGTATTGAGGCAGCTGAGGACCAGTCGGGATTCAGCACGGTCCGCAACCTGCCAAGATTTTACTTTTCTTTATTTTTTATGGTTGCAGAGTGGACCTTTACATGTTTTAATTAGTTCTTGTTCTTTGGTTGTTTTTTATTTATTTATTTATTTTTACTTACCTCAAAGTAGGTTGTGCCATCCATGTCCATGCAGCAGGTAGAGAGAGAAAGCGGCGCAGTCAGGTTGCATGCTGCCGAGGCAAGAAACCTGGCACGTGTTTGCAGTTATAACCAACTGGTTATAATGGGAAATTAAAATCAGGTTTCCCTAAGGGAAAAAGC
Organism: Neoceratodus forsteri; assembly: GCA_016271365.2. Classification (NCBI taxonomy): domain Eukaryota; kingdom Metazoa; phylum Chordata; order Ceratodontiformes; family Ceratodontidae; genus Neoceratodus; species Neoceratodus forsteri. The sequence continues at coordinate 1,307,913,137 of CM057449.1, forward strand.
ACACACCAGTAATTATATTGTCGTAATGCACACAACCCCATCTATTATTCTCTATTTAATAGATCCTCCTAGAGCAAATCCCTAACAAAAGCACTAAAAGATTTTCTTGCCACTAAGCACAGCGCACTGCTTGCCAAAGAGGAGAATGTGTTTATGCTGTACTTAACTCTAGCCTGTCAAGGGGCAAAAGCACTTAGGATCTCCCAAACTTGTTTGCTCTTTTTTTTTTAAATGTAAAGTTTACTGAGACCAAAGACAGTAGATATGGTAACAACTCAAGTCTGGTTACATAATGTATGGGATACAGACAGTAAAAACCACAATAATACATTGACAAGACTCTGTTACTAAAACTCTGGCCCTACCCCAGCAATTCATCTGAGCATTACATTACAATCAGAGATGAGAGATGAAACCCATGACCTGTACCACAGCAACAGTATTATACTAAAAGGACTGTCGCACTATATTACTAGGGAAAAAACTCATGGTCTGTATTAGAAGTGTACAACACACAGCATTGCCATCTACAGTAGTCTGGAACTGAGAAGATCTATAATGGAAAGCTGCAGTCATCCTTTCCATAACATAGAAGTTTCCCACTATTGCATGACAAGTTTGTATAGAAGGGGCAGTTGGCAGCATCCACAGTCAAGTTGTTACCTTCTTAGCCACAGTAGGTAGACATATATTAGGGATCCTGGGGGAAGACAAGTATTGGGGGGGGGGGGAATACACAGCAGGATTATGGATTAGGAAACCAAAGCAGTAGTGTAAGAAAGACAAATTGGACTGCCAATTCCTCCCAAAAAACAGAGAGAACCAGGCAAGACCAAAGAAGAGTGAATGGTCTGCTAACAGCTTTCCACAGCATCTCCAGCAGTGTCCATAACTCAGTGGCATGTATTCATACATATGGCTGGGTTTCTGAAAAAAATGACAGCAGCATTTCCAAGCATAATTCCCACCACCCTGTAGAGGAGGTGACCTTCAGAGCACATACAGCATATTTTTTTTTTCTTCCATAAGCACTTTTTTAGCCACTGGAGCTCCGGCAGGTGGCTATGGCCCTCTGAACAGGGGGACACTCTCTCTCCGGTCCTGCTGCACCCATGCTAGGAGGTCCCCGGTAGTTCCCACGCGACTGCCCACCACGGCAGGGCCAGGAGGAGGTTGCCAGCTTCCCCTTCCTCCCAGAGACCCAATCCAGAATCCGGTGACCACTCCCTGCTGAACCATCATCGAGCCTGCCAGGCTAGTTTTTTCCTTTTTTGCCGCCCCCCCTTCTGATGCAAGGACATCAGATCAAGCCACCCAAACCATATTGCCCTCCAGTCACTGCTAGAGGGTATAAGCAAGTGGAACGACTAGTCCCCTTCCCCCTGACAGAGGAGAGCAGTCCTCTAGATGCTCAATCCTCTCTCTCCACCCTGCCGATCCCTGGTGGTCTGGGCTCACTCCTGAACCTGGGTAGACGGCATGGCGCGAGGTGTGGCGTTTGGCGCCTCAACTCTCAGCGCCACCAGGCCAGTGGTAGAGCATATTTTAGCCAGGTAGAGAGAGAGAGAGAGAGAGAGAGATATTCAACTCTTGATTCCAGGGATCAAGGATCCATTGGGTGGAGTCTCCAAGAAGATCCTGTAGCCCCCACTATAGGTTTCTTATTAAATGGGACCACGAGACAGCCTTAATGGTGTCTAATTAAGCAATAAGGCACAACAGGGTGTGTGTTATTGTGTAATAACATCACTTCTGGTGTGGGTTGATGCATGAGGTGAAGCTGTATTGATTTGTACTATACTGATTTGTAATATATTGATTTGCTTCGCTTGTGTTAAGCCACTGATCAGAAGGGCAGAGCTTACATTTTATGCTTTCTTGTTCTATGACTTTTGATCCATTCAATTACAAAACCACCTAAATACCTGTCGTACAAATCAAATATGACACGGGTGGGAGTGAGATAGTAGAAAAATCTTCACTCACCGTACTTGACCTCTTCTGACCTCACTTGTGGCTTTGCCACTCGTGCGGTCAGGAGGTCAAATATAGCTCATGAAGATATTTCTGCTATCTTACTCTCACCCATGTCATGTCCCATGCATATCTATAGGCGTCTCCACTGCCGAAAGGTGGGTTTGATAAGAGCAGGGAGAAAGTCATCATCAACTGCAAGGACTCTACAGAAATAAAGTATTTGGGAGACTCGTGAAATTCATTTAATGCTAGACCAAAACCTCCAAGTGTGTGAGTGCTGTAAGCGGGGTAAAGTGGGTTAAGGAAGGGAATACAGTGTGCTAGCCAAAAGAAGAGGACCAGTATCATGGCAGTCGTTCAAGACAAATCCAATATTTTGCCAGGGTTGAGAAGCCTGGGGCAGAAGACAAGATAATTTGTAAATTCGAAGCTCTGTCATAGTTAAGTAAGTTTGGTAGGTTGTCCCCACCCTCCGAGAACAGCAAATTGAGTAACAAATAACGTAAGTGATGAGAACAGCACCCAAGATAAACCTACAAATTAATTTGTTCCAAGAAGCAAGACGAAACTGAGATGGAAGAGTGGGAGAGTCTGGAAGATAAAGAAGACCGGGGAGAATAGTTATGCGGTCTGAAGAGAAGCACAGCGAAATGATATAGCCTGATGGAGTTACAACGGACATTTTCTCAAAGGACTCTGGAGTTAATTGAATTTGTTGCTACCCCTTGGTCAGGCACAGGGTGCTACTGTAGCAAGCCTTCCCCAGTCCGTCCAAAAGTTCATCTACCCTTGTCAAAGGGTATGTGCTGAACTCAGAGACTGCATTAATTTTCCAGAAGTCTATACAACACCGTATTGTCCTCAATGACTCTCACCTCCAACATGGACTTTTCCTACCTTACTGTCTTTTGGATTATTTTCAGCAGTCTATGAGGTTGTTGGCAGATCTAGACACCTGGGACTGTCTCTGTGTGGTACTGGATCACATGGATTCATCCCGGCTTCGGGGAGAATACACCCCAGAATTCTCCATCACCCTCTGGGCTTCTTGCTTTTGGGTCTGATGGAGCTAGTCATCAACTGGGATGGTGCTCAGTTCCTATACAATTTAGGTCCTAAGTCCAGAGTTCCATCATCAATGTCCCTCTCCGTCGTCACACTTGGAGCCCCTTTAGGATTTTCTAAGTCAATGAGTAATACCTCTTGCATGTTTAAACAGTTCTGCACTTTAGTCTTGGGTATGTCTCTTTAAGAGACACCCTTTATAAACTCACGAGAGAGACACCTTGTATGCTCTGACAATGACGACCTGATCGTCAATACGTAATTGCATGGAGACCACCGTGATACTAGGCGGCATGTCCGATGAGCACAGTGCTGTTTTTCCGTTTTTTGTTTCTGGTTCTAACTATGAATTTGTGAACCTGTAGATGCCAATATTGGCTCAATTTATGGGCTTTTAGCACAGAGAATTGATTTACAAAGGGGATGTCTGTTTGGAATATGCTGTGCAACAGGTTTTTCTACTTCTGGATGAACCTCTGTTTAACTGATTTTTGATACACACTAATAAACATTTGCAATTATTGGAGACTACTGTCTGAAGCTGTGTGGAGCTGACCCATACTCCACAGAGTGGAGTCCTTGTATTGGATTTCGGTTTATACACTCCATGGTATGTGCACACAAACCTTTGACATTTAACAGCATGAGCCCCAACTTGTGCAATTGAGTAATACTTCCCTGTCTTTCCAGGGTTTCAAAAACTTAATTTAGTAGAGTTTTCTTTTTTAATGTCTGGTTGTTAAGACTTCATAATTAACCATTCTGAGGCCCTCATATGGCCCCTGCCATTTAGCTAGGAGTTTACTTTCAGAGTAGGCAACAGAAGGAGTACTCTGTCACCAGTCTAGAACTCCCATAGCCTGGTCCCTTGGTCACAATGTAGTCTGGATTAGCTGTACTTTTACTAAAGTTTCTTTGGCAAATCTGCCAACTGTGTCCAATCTTTTCTTCATCTGTAATACATATTGGAACACATTAGGTGGACTATGTGCCTGTTCTTCCCACATCTCTTTTACAAGATCCTATATTCCTTGAGGATGTTACCCATACAACAATTAAAAAGGTAAGAACCCAGTGGATGACTGTGACACCACCCGTATGGCAAACATTAAATAGGGTAACAATGCATCCCGTTTTTTTACCTCATTTGACACACATTTTGACAGGATACCTTTTAATGATTTATTAAAGCATTCCACTAAGCCATCAATCTGTGGGTGATACACTGATGTCCGATTTGGACTTAACCTTCAGGAAAGCACACACCTCCCTCATACATTTTGGCATCAGTCTGCACCTGCTGCGGCAGCCCAACTCAAGAAAACACTTGTATCAACCTTTTTGCCACTCACTGGGCCGTAGTGGAACATAGGGGACCAGCCTCGGGGTAATGGGTGGCGTAATCCAATATATAGTGATACCCAGGTGCACTTCTTCTTAAGGGTCCCAATGTCATACATGTGATATCTCCCTCTTTTCGCAGGAGACTCCTGATTTTTTGACTGAACTCCGTCTCTCCCTCCTGGGAAACAAAATCTCCTGCTTAACTAAAATTTTTGCCCAATATATCCATTCATGGTTTTTTGACAGATAAAAACACACAAAAATAGAAATTACATACCTACCGTAATTATGATCTTTCTGTGTATCTTCACCATTCATCACAATGGGTACTGGCCGGAGATCAGGACCCCGCAGGAGCCTTTTTTTTTTTTAAAGGATAGGTGGAGCCGACGCAGCATCGGCGCCGCCCTCGAGGCCAACGTACTACGTGGCGCTCGAGGATTAGCCGTTAAGCTGTGTTGACTCCGCCTGCCTACCAGTTCTGAGTCCCGGAAAGGTAAGAGGAAGGATGGAGGGTGGGACAAGAGAGTCCAAGGGACAGAAAAAAGAGAAAACTGAACTAAAGGAGAAATAACATTGAGAGACAGCATAGAAGAAGTAAAACTAAGGGGATTGGGTAGGGGCCCCAATCTCTGGAAAAGGAAGAAGGGAGGGAGGGGGAGAGAGTGAGAGAGACAAGGATCCGGACCTTGTCCGTCACCAGACTGTATAGGAACTGCAAGGAGGCAAAGCTCACCTGCCAGAATTCAAGGCACAGAATAACTGGCAATACCCCAAAAGCAGAGTCGGCTATTCTGGAGAAGGACAGGGTACAGGGACTCAGTACTCTCTCTGTAAAGATATTTGGTGAAAAAAAGGGTTCTCTTTTTTTTTTTTAAATAGAAGGATAACAGAAGGAGGGCAACCACCAGTTCTCACCCCGTAAGGGTGAGGATAAATAGTAGAGAGGAAGTGCCACTCGAACTGTACCCCTTGGGGAAGAAAATTACCCCCCTGTGTGTCCCAACTTTACCCCGCTCAAAAAGGGAGGTAGGCACAGAGGGAGGAGGATCCAGAGACTGGAGCCCCAGGGAGATGGCGGGTGGGATTGTGATGAATGGTGAAGATACACAGAAAGATCATAATTATGGTAGGTACGTAATTTCTATATCTTATCTGTGTCAATCTTCACCATTCATCACAGATGGGTGAGTACCAAGCCCCCCGAAGGGGGTTGATTAAGTGCACCCTAAGGGACAGTGTCCCTTAGCCCTCAGTGGGTGACACACTAAGGGGGGGAACCTTCTGGGCCTGAGGAGGCCCGAGAGTGGGGAAGAGCGAGATGGGGTCCCCCATGAGGGGGAAGGAATTTGCCGCGACAAACGTCGTCTCACCCTACGGGAAAAGAGATAGGTTCCCTGGTGAGTGGAGCAAATCACCCTACGCTGGGCCAAGGGTGACAACCGGGAAAGGTGAAGCCACGCCGATCTCCTGGTGCAGATCGCTGTCCCTACTACCCTGGTATCTACCTCAATGGCGTCGTAAGATGCCCTTGTTTGGTGCCTTGCTAGCTCCAGGCCACATGCAGAGAGTGCGATGGCTTGCCTGGTTTGCTCGAGTCAACCAAAGCAGCTAGGATCTGACCCAGCGCTGACCACAAGAACCTGTTGTAGGCTGCATAGTGGGCCTGATGAGCGGAGATGGAGAGAAGCAACCGTGCCGAGTAGAAAGTCCTCCTCCCCCAGAAATCAAAATCCGAAGAGTCCTGATCTGGGGGCCGGTCACGGTGGAGGGCGCGAAGCCCGTCAGGAGTGTCCAGTGCGTCAATCCGGACTGTGGATGAGGCATAGAACCTGGAGACTCTGGGGAGCGCAATACCTCTGGCTGAGGTCCCTAGGGCAGGAACTCCGGAGAAGGGCCTCTGCCAGAAAGCATGGAGCGCCTCCCGAAGGGAGCAGGCCAGGCGGCACCACAAGGGTGGCCGCACCGAATCGCCCTAGAAAGGCGTCGCCCGCATGATCAGGATTGCTCATGGAGGGGAGAGGTGAAGGTCCTCCAGCATCCTCATGAGGAAACGCTGATACTCGGAGAGATCAGGCAGGAGAGATATGGACAGCGGTTCCTCTCCCCTGAAGAGGGATGAGGAGCTGGAGGTCACCATGTGCTCTGAGGTGGCTGCTCGGGGAGGTTGAAAAACCTGGCTGTCCATGGCCCTAACGTAGGCAGGGAACCGAGCAGCCACTGCTCTGAACTGTTCCCAGGTGAGAGGACCGCTAGGACCAAGAATACCTGGGAATGCTGGAGAAGGCGGCAGAGGGAGGGGCAGAGCCGAGAGAGGAAGTCGGCTGACCTCTGCCAGGGCTAGGGAGTGGACCAAGGACCCCCGCGGAGGGTGTCCTGGAAGACTCCACAGCCGACAGCTGTACAACCACGTTGGTACTGCCTAGGCTGCGCCCAGAAGAATCCCCCAAGTGAGGCGACCAGGGCCGTATAGATCCAGAAGGACGGTCCCCTGCCTCCAAAGAATGGGACCCCCTCAAGGAACCAGAAGGGGAAGGGCGGAAGTCCGCGCTTCGGCTTCGTCCAGGGCCCGGGTGGGTCCCAGAGAAAGGTCGACGCTAACCCCACCCCTGACCCCTCAGAGTCCGAGAGAGTCCTAGTCCTCGAGAAGGGCCAGCCTAGGAAGCTGGCAGCTCTGGGCTGCCCAGAGAGAGACAGGGAGCAGCACCCTCCCTGCTGTGGGCTTCCGATAGGCCCCAAAGTTGGGCGATCGAGACACACCACCGTAGGGGGTACCACCAGGGGTCAAGGAACCCCCCAAGGCCAGGTTGCATGGCAATGGTGGCACGCACCACAGCCTGCTGGTCAGTACCACTGACCCTAACCTCGGGGGGAACCAGACGCACCTCAGAAGGGGGCTGACTGAGACCCGTCGTGGAGACCACTGGCTCGTCCTCCTCTGCAGACAACCCCGAAGGGTGTGACTGCCCGCTCGACTCCGAGCCTGACTCCGACTCCGAAGAGGTAGAGTCTGAGGCCCTAAGCCAGACGGTAGGAGGGCGAGGGAGGGCGACCTTACCAAAGGGCCCAGAAGTCCAAGCAGTGGCCAAGGCAGCACCTGCACCCTCCACAGCCCAGCAAGCGGCGCTGGCAGAAGGCGGCAGGGCAGCACGGGCCAAAGGTCCCGAACTAGGGCCAGCTGTGGCACCGTCAAGCCCACCGGCACCAGGGGCGGTACCAGTAACAGAGACGGCTCCGACAGAAACCCCAGCCACAGCCTCGGCGCCGATGACACCGCCAGGCCCTTCGGCGCCACGAGCGGCACCGAGGACCGAAGCGGCGCCATGACCCGAGCGGACTCGGCACTGAACACGGCACCGCCAGACCCCTCGGCACCACGAAGCGGCTCGAGAGCACCCACGGCGCCGGGACAGCACCAGCGGACTCCGAAGGCCACGGTGCCGTGTTCCAACCTCAGCGCTGAGGCGAGACATGCGTGAGCGGCGCGATTCGAGGTCACGGTGCCACGAGCAGGGTTGGCACTGCGAACAGTGCCGACAAGGCTACGGCACGAAGAGCAGGTCAGCGGCGGCGCTGACAGGACCGCGGCGCCGTGAATGGCGCCGATGGCTAGCGACAGTGTCGAGACGTCGACCCGGGCCTTCCGGACGCGGAGAGCGACACGGAGCCATCACCCAGAAGGGGTGATTGCCATAGCGGCGCCTCCCGCCCGCTCCCGGGAGGAAGCGGAACGGGCCTCCTGCGCCTCGGAAGGAGCCTCGGCCAAGGCTAGGCTATGAGAGGCCGAGGCTCCCTCCTCCTCGGTCCGTATAGAACCAGGAGGGACCGGAGGAAGGCCGAGGCGCGGCAGCTGGCAGTCTTGAGACCTACCTCCGAGTCGGTGAGCTCGCCCTCACTAAGCCGCTGTTCGAGATGGGCGGTCCATGGAGAAGCAGGCGTCGCACAGTCCATGTCATGAAGCAGGCCAAGACACGAGACATCGGGTCATGCTGGTCGGTAGCGGTACTAGCGACGCCGCAGGACTTCTTGCCCTCTGACAGCGACATGACCTACGGAAAAAACACCAAAAACAGACTCGGCGTCGCTAAACTGTAAAATAAATGGAAAGATCTTACCAGCGGCGTCGAGTAGGGCAGACTAGAACTAGTAGGAACCGGCGGACTGTCGGCGACAAAGGCTAAGGCCTAAAACTTTGAAAATCTCTTCACAGGCTTCCCACGGTGACCTCGATGGCGGAGGCAGAAGAACTGGTAGGCAGGTGGAGTCGACACAGCTTAACAGCTAATCTCGGGCGCCATGTGTACGTCCGGCTTTCGAGGGCGCGCGACGCTGCGTCGTCTCTGCCTATCCTTTTAAAAAAAAAAAAAAAAGGCTCCCGTGAGGTCCTGATCTCCGGCCAGTACCCATTGTGATGAATGGTGAAGATTGACACAGATAAGATATTAAAATAGTGATGAACAGTGTAAGTGATAACTTTGTACAACCAGTTGTTGATTCTTTTTAGTGCTTAATCTTGACAAAATGAAATATAGTGAAAGTTTTTAAATGCTTTTTTCTTATTTTTGTCACTATTTAAGGACAAACTCATGACATTACGGCATCTCCCTACTAGCAGGCCAATCTCCCTACTAGTTTGACTCAAATCTCCCTCTTAATTAAGTTGGACATATCACATGTATGCAATTTATCCACCCCAATTCTTTCAATCAGGGTATCTATTATTGGCATATGGATCAAAGGGGCTCTTTTTACACTTCTGGGGGCTGCCAACTGACACTCAGGGCAGGAGGCACAAAGTCTGCTGCTTTCTTCCATATATCTGACCAGAATAACTGGGCAAGTTTGCATGCCTCAGTTTTCTCACTGCCCAAATGAACTGCAATAGCTATAGTATGGGCCAGCCTCAGTACCTTCCTTCTTACAGACCTGGGAACCACCATCTAGTAACATAAAGTCCCAGTTTATTTCTTGTGTTATATCCAACATAAAATATCATCTTTCAGTTCAAGCCTTGGAAAACATTGTTTTCTATTCACCTGCCACTTTACCATTTACCACTGCTAAGCTCTGGTAGGCATTCTTGAGTACCTCATCAGCCCCTTTGTTCAGCAATTATGATGGCTGGGTTTTGAAAAATGTCTGGCCTGACCTCGTATGGATGCCATGTCCTTGTGTCCTCATCTGAGTTACCTGTGAGCTTTCTTCAACCTGGGTTCTTACAATCCTCAAGCACTAAAACCTCAGACAGAGGGGACCTTTTCTTTTTTTCCCTCAGTTTCTGAACCCGGAACTTCTTAGGCTTATCTTCTGGGCCAGATAGTTCAGAGTTAGTAAAGGGAAATATATATTCTAGTTCCTCTATCTGTGTAGTTTCTGGTGGGCACGAGCTTTTCAGGAGGGTGTGAAACCCTTTGCAGTCTTGGCCCAAGTCTACTAACTAAGGTAAGGTTTTGAAAATTCCCACTTTTATTATTCCTGCCAAGTTGCCTACTTTTAACCATACCGGGGTCATAGAGTATTTATTTTGTGTAAAACATGTTTATTGAAGTTCAGAAAAAACAAACAAACATGGGTACAGGTACCAGTACATTAATATAGGTTGATCAATACAGTACAGAGGTATACAATACATTCAATTATACAGAGGACACAGGCATGTCTGGTTAATTACTGTAATTAGTATGTTTCACCGTGGCCAGACTGAAGTAGCAGTTAATTCAGAAAGAACAGTCAGATGTCACATCACAAGAACACATTATTACCACAAGACAATGTGCAAACTTAGACACCAATCAAATCCGCTTTCAAAAGAGGTTTGCAAGTTGACCCTAACCATTGTACCATTGGCTCTGGGGGAAAAATATGCCCATCTATTTTGTAAGGTGCTGGGTGGGACTGTGGTCAGTAAATTAGGGAAGCCCTCCCCACCCTTTTCCAATGCCCTGTCCAGGGTACTCCATAGCTTCTGGAAACAGGTAACATTCCTATTTGCACCCAGAATTTGCAAAAACATATGTTATGCAGAGTGTTTTTATTTGTGTGTGAAGTCCTAATGTGTCTTTCCCTCTGTCTGCTATTAGCAGTTTTTCCTAAATTAGCCTGCTAGCTTTATGGTAGTTTTTCGGCCCCAGTGACCTCCATCTGAGCTATCTTTATTGCATTCCTTGTTCCCAAAATGCATCCTGTCTCATGTGATGATAATGTAGCCGAGATCACAGACTTAGCAGTCACATGCCACACAAACCTAAATATCTTGGAAACTTTACATGCTACACAAAAATGACCAGCAGCAAAGTTGTTCAGGACAAAAATACCTTTACAATGAGGGTAGTCACTAAGCTGAACTCTGTATAGTTTTTTTTTAAATATAGCCATCTCTACTGTTGTGAACTGATTGTAAAGCAGTGCTTTCTGATGAATCCATGGTCTCGGCTACATCACTGTCACATGAGACAGGATGCATTGTAGGGAGAAGGCATGCAATAAAGTTATTTTCAGATGAAGATCCCCAGGGGTCATAAAACTACCATAAAGCTAGTAGGCTAATTTAGGAAAAACTCCTAATAGCAGACAGAGGGAAGAACACACTAGGATTTCACACACAAATCAAAACACTGCACAACATATGTTTTTGCAAATTCTGGGTGGACTACTCCTTTAAGTTACATATGTTCCAATTTCAGGCAGAGTCAGAAGTTATTTACCCATTGTTGGGACTGAGGGAGGGTCCTCAGCCTGCCAGTTTTGGGCTATGGTTTTTCTGGCATTGATTAGGGCCATGGACCATAGGTAGGTGACTGATTTTAGGGTTCCCCTTATTGCATCAACTCCTAAGACCAGCTCTAAGGAAGACCTGAAGAGCACTGTAGCTTAGTACAACAGAATCGACTTACTTATTTCTGACTGTTTGTCCAGAACTTAACAGGATAATTAACTGCAAAAAAAAGGCAAGCACTCACCAACCTCAAATAACGAGGGCACAGGTAACAAAGAATAAGTAAACAAATTTTATTTACGCATAAAAGGAAGCACAAATCATGCCTCCTATCATTTGATAAAGGACTGCTAAAGTCTTAACGGCATCAGGCGTGTACAGACTTTGTTCTGTTTCATTCCCAACATGGGATTTTAATAAATATTTATTGTTTTTTCATAAGCTGCAGTGTCTAGAATAATTGGTTTTGTGAGTGCCTGGCCTCCAGTTTGTGTTGTACACATTGTAGACATTCCACAGGGCTTTGCTGGCACAGAAGGTGGTCATCTGCAGAAATTGCTACTGTGTGTTCTCCCCTCCCCTTGTACCCAGCAATCCCTTGGAGATTGCAGATTACTGCAGCCGATCGCTCCCGTGACAGAACACAAAGGAGAGTGGGTGGCAACAGTGTAAATTATTGGGTATGCGTAGGAAGCTTGCAGCAAAAGCTTCCTGAATATAGCGCTATTTTGGTCAGTTAATTTAAGTTGGGGGGGGCTTTGCCTCCCACATCCCCCTTGTTTTTTTTTACAGGGAGGTGTGGGGGGGTGAAGCCCTCCAACTCAAATAAACTAAAAAGTAAACGAGGGGCGTGGCCAGCAGCCGAGCTTGCAGCAGCTTTACAGTGAAGCTCTGATACCAGCAGCCTAATATTTATCATTAAACAAAATATACTTTGAAAGGGAAGAACTAAGCTATAAAATTGGTAAGTAGACACCTTGCTGATTCTGATGATATAAGATTTGTCTTGCTCTTTGCAGTTATTTGGGAGAGATGGACAGAACTAATAAAGCGACAGCAAATGGGGAAGGTGCCCACACAAAGGAGTCAAAACTCAGTACAAATAAATAATCTACCATGGGGGTTGGGGATAAGCCTTCCTTTCAACCATCTAATGCTGCCCTTTTAAAAGCAATTCAAAAGCTGGACCATAAAATGGAAGAGCTCACTTCCCAATTTAAAGATCATGGATACTAAAGACACTCTGCTAGAGGAAGAGACCAAAACTGCAACGAAATTGGCAACTACAGCACTAACGGTTACGGCTGGGCTGACGAAGGAAAATACCATACTACGGAGGAGCCTTGAAAACTTGGAAAATTTGTCCAGAGCATCTCATGTACGAATACTAGGGTTACCAGGAGTTGAAGGGGAAGACTGTGTGAGCTTTCTGACTACCTTTTTCTCAGAAATGGTTCAGTTGCAAGAGAAACTCTCAGTAGTCAAGGCCTACAGAATTACGCCTTGTGGTGCGAGATGTCGCACATCCACTAACCAAGTCTTGCCTCGTACTTTTCTTGTGGTGCTGGGATCGGCACAAGACAAGGAAATAATTATTGCACAGGCTAAAAGAAAGTGTCCTTTGGAATGGGAAGGAAACAAAATTCATATTTTCCCAGATCTAAGTTTTGCCACCAGACAATGCAGGAAATGTTTTGATGACATTCGGGCCTAGCTAAGGCAACTGGGGGTACAACACGTGCTTCTGGTACCTGCGAGCCTGCGATCTTTTATGGATTAAAATCCTACCAATTTGCCAATCCTGGGGATGCCAATAAATTACTGGACTGCATTGAAAAAAAATTCCAAGCCAAGGAGGACAATTCAGAAAGTGACTCTGGGGACATTGAGTGAATCACTTGCAATATCGTGGTTAACCATAATAGCCTGATCTAGAGGAATCAGCGGCCTGCTAAATAATGCTGTTGCTTGCAATTAAAGTGAGGATAGGACTTGAAAAGTAGCTTGTAATTGAAGGGAAATATGGATAAAGTGTGGGTGGTCAGTGTTTTTCACTCAACAAATAAATACAATAAGTGACCTGCAGATGATGCTGGACTGGCAGCTACGGGTCTTAGTTATTTATTTTCTTTCCCTCTTTCAAGGGACCTGATTTATATATGATACAGGACTCACCACACTTCTCAATGTGAGTAGTACAGTTAATGCTTTGTGACAACCAAAGATTTCCCTCAACATTACATGATATAAAGGAAGTTCAGTGACTTTAATGTCTGTTTAGATAAACCACAAGTGTTCAAAAATATTTTTCTTCTGTTGCAAAGTTAAAAACATTGTAAATGGACTGCTGGTGAGTGGGAGCAATGCTGGATTACTAGTCCTGAGCCAACATTTTAGTAGGGGGGATGACCTGACCTGTTTAAAAGGGTGTACAATGCAATGATCAATCCCTGCTCATGGCAGCAATGGTCAGTTGCATAATTATTATAGGGATATCTAATTATATGTCTGCTTTTTCCTCCCTCTGTAGTATCGAGTTATAGGGGCTTATCAAATCCTTACTGTAATACTAATGTTACACATTACCTGTATTGTTTATTTCAATGCTGAAAGCCTACCTATGAGGGTAGTGTTCTCTGTATTATATACAGTAAATCTAATAAAAATGAAGTACAAAAAGAAAAACAGTAAAGGAATGGACGATTGGACCAAATAGTGTAACTTGAGCTCTACGATAATTGCGTACATCCTACACATACCCTATAAACTGCACTATCACTGAGTGGGCAGCCCTGCCTTGTACCCCTTCTCAGCTGGAACACTGAGTTTAGTTTGCCATTTATCACCATCTGAGCCATAAGGGCATTGTATAGAACTTTAATCCAACCAATCAGCTGGTCCCCGAGCCCAAATGCCCCAAGCATGTATAACATATACCCCCACTCCAACAGTTGAATGATTTCTCAGCATCCAGGGCAAGGATTGCTGCTCCATGAGTATCATGCGGTTTGGCCCACCTATGGACGATGTTAAGGAAGCAGCAAATGTTGTGTTTGCCCTGCCTCCTATGGACAAACCCTCCCTGGTATGGATGAACGCAGGATAGAAATGAAAATTACGTACCTACCGTAATTCTTGATCTTTCTGTGTATCTTCACCATTCATCACTATTGGATAATAGCTCTGGAGCTAGGACCCCATGGGAGACTTTTTTTCCCCCTAGGGGCGGAGTTGACACAGGGGCGGCGCTGCCCTCGAGGATGACATTCTACATGGCGCTCGTGGGTTGGCCGTTAACTGCTGTCGACTCTGCCCTCAACCCAGTTCTGAGATGCAGGGGAGAGAGAGGAAGAAACGGATGGAGGGGTGGGGCAAGGGAGCCCAAGGGATAGACGAAAGGAAAGGATATAATAACTAAAAGGAGAAATAAATGACAAAGAGGACAGGAAAGAGAGAGAGAGGAATACCCTAAGGGATTGGGAAGAGGGGGCCCCAATCTCTGGAAGAAAAGAGGTAGGGATGGAAAAGGGTGGGTAGAAGAGAGAAAAGGAATGGGGGGAGGGAAGGAACCCGCTCCTGACTGATGCAGACCTTGACCTCGAAAAGGAGAAGATTTTAACCACTTCCAGACTGCAACAATAGGCAGAAAGCCTGGACTGCTTCATAAAGCTGCAGATAGCCCCACAGGAGCAACACTTTTAGGGGAACACAGAGGTTGACAGGGAGACAAGGTAGCTGGTCCCTCCCTCCCTCACACCAAACTAAGGAGTAAACTCTAAAAAGGGGGAAAACACCTAAACTGAAGAAGGGGAGGGGTAGACCCAAGGGGACACTTAAAATAAAGAGAATAAAGGGTTGGAAGGGGGGGTCCTCAAGAATCTCCCGCTCCCTCCCCCTCACCCCCAACTTCAACGTGGTGGGGGACCGAGCCAAGGGCAAGGAAGGGAGAGAAGAGGAGATGCCTCCTGAGACCCCCCAGGAAAGAACTCCTGCCCATGTGTCTCCAAGGGTCCCCTTCCTCCTGACCACAAGGGAGAGGAGGGGAGTTGGATACAACAGAGACACACACAGGGGAAGGGGGATTGCCCAGAGACTGAGACCCAAAGGGGAAAGTGGACGGGATTTAGTGATGAATGGTGAAGATGAGATGCACAGAAAGATCAAGAATTATGGTAGGTACGTAATTTTAACATCTTATCTGTGTCAATCTTCACCATTCATCACTACTGGGTGAGTACCGAGCCCCCCAAATGGGGCCCAATATGTCCCTAAAAGACAGAGTCCCTTAGCCTCCAGTAGGGGAGACACCAGAGGAGAGAACCCCTACAGGCCTGGAGAGGCCTGAGACTGGTCTAGGTGAGACAGGGAACGCCCAGTGGGAGAGGGAAGGCATCCCGGAAGCCACCGTCTCACCCTACGGGAGAAGAGGTGGGTTCTCCAGAAGGCAGGGGAAATCACCCTACGCCAGGCCATGGGTGACAACCGGGACAGGCGAAGCCATGCCGTCTGCCTAGTGCAGATTGCTGTCCCTACAATCCTGGAGGCTACCTCACTGGTGTCATAAGACGCCCTTGCCTGATGCCTTGCAAGCTCCAGGCATTGAGCAGAGAGGGCGATGGCTTGCCTGGTTTCCTCCAAATCAGGCATGGAGGCTAGAAATTGCCCTAGCCTGGACCACAAGAACCTGTCATCGGTAGCATAGTGGGCCTGATGAGAAGCTATGCAGAGGAGAATCCGTGCCAAGTAGAACGTTTTTCTCCCCCAAAAATCAAATTCCGCAGAGTCTGAGTCTCGGGGCCGGTCATGGTGTGGGGTCCAAAGCCCAGAGGTGGTGTCCAGGCACATCAGGCCTGAAGTGGGGTGAGGCATAGTTCCTGGAGAACCTGGGGGAGGACAATACCTCTGGCGAAGGTCCCTTGGGGCTGGAACAGTGGAAAAGGGATGCTGCCAGAGTCAGAGTGATGCATCCCGGAAGGGGACAGACAAGGCGGGAACCGTGAGGTTGACCGTACTGTATTCGCCCAGAAAGGGACGCATCACCCAGTCAGGACTGCTTTCACAGGATGGGGTGAGTTAGAGCTAGTCTAATATCCTCGATAGGAAGTGCTGATAAGAGGTGAGATCATCTGCTGGGGAAAGGTGGACAGAAAGTTCCTCTCCCTAGGAGAAGGGAGTTGAGGAAGCTGACGAGTCTGGAGTTTCAGGGTCAGGCTGCACAGAAGTGCAGTGGAACACCTGCTTGTCCACAGCACTAAGGTACGAAGGGAAATGTGCAGCTGAAGCCCTGAGCTGCTCCCAGGTCAGGAGTCCCCTAGGAACGGAAATGCGAGGGAGGGAGGGAAAGGCAGAAGCATGGCGGTCAAGCACCTAACAGAAGGAGCACAGCCCCTGTGCAGGCAGGGGGAGCAAGCGGGTGCTCCTAAAAACCGTTCAACTGGGTTGGAATGGCTAGAACTGTACCCGTGGGAAGAATTCCCCCCATGAGGTGACCGGGACCATGTGAGCCCAGAAGGACGGCCCCTAGTCTCCAAAGTGGAGGCCCCTCTCGAGGAGTGTTCAGGGGAAGGGCGAGGGTCCAAACTATGGCTCCTTCAAGAACCGGGGCGTGTTCCAGGGAGGGGCTGCTGTACCACACCCTGTTCCCTCGACCCCTCCGACTTTGACAGGGCCCTCTTCCTTGCTACCACCAGCCTAGGTAGCTGGCAACCCTTAGCCGACCCCAGAGAGTCTACCCAGGATGCAGCACCCTCCCCTCCTGGGGTGGCCCGGGTTGTCCCAAACTTGGACTGTCCAGGCACACCAAAGAGGGGGGTGCCCCAACTGAAGGGACAGATGTACCCGTTGCTCTGGGCTGCACTGCAGTGGGCACCTGGACTGTTGCCAGCTGGTCAGTCCCACTGATCCCAGAACCAACAGGATCCATCCAGTCCACAGAGGGAGGCTGAGTGGGGGCTGAGGTGCTGGACACTGAGGGACTGGAGGATTCAGAAGAATCCGGAAGCCAGTCCGGATCAGACCCCAAACCCCCCTCCGAGGAGGTAGACGAAGAGGTCCGATGCCAGACAACTCCCCGATCCCTGCCGGTTCCGGGACTGCAAGCCACGCCGCCCTCAGCCTCAGCACTGTGAGTGGCACCAGAGCCAGGCATGGCACTGCACCAGGCGCCAACCTCTCCCCCGGCACCGCAAATGGCACCAGAGATGAAGGCGGCACTGACCGCGGTGCCACACTCCCCCCAGTGCTGCGAATGGCACCGGAGTCAAAGATGGCACTGGCCTTGGTGCCACCCCCGTCCCCTCGAATGGCACTGAGGACAGAAACAGTGGCGATCCCAGTCTCGCGTCGAAACCAGAAACAGTCCCAAACCCAGTTCCACACCTCCCATGATGCCACTCTCCTCCCTGGCACCACGAACGGTGCTAGAGGAAGAAATGGTGCAAAATGACAGCCTGGCATCGTCTGCAGCTCTGCACGGGCCCCTGCTGCCAGAAGCGACACCGGAGCCAAGGCGGCCTGCCGACAGGCAGTGCCGAGGACCGTGTCAGCCCGGGCCCGTGGGCCCCAGAACTCGGCAACAGGGGAGCTTCGCCACTGCAGTGCCTCCCGCCGGGCCCCCTGAGAGGGCCAGACTGGGCCTCCTGCACCATGGAAGGAGCCCCTGCTGAGGCAAGGCTGAAACTGGCAGAGACCCCCCTCCTCAATGGGCTGTATAGGACCAGGAGGGGACCTGGAGGAAGGGTTGAGAGTCCTCGCCTTGGACTGCGAATCTGCCCCCTGAATGTCAGCAGCGCATGCCCAACTTTAAATGCACACATCTCAAGAACTCAGTGGTCCACTGAGAAGCAGGCATCACAGTTGTCCATGTCATGGACCGGGCTGAGGCAGGAAAGACAGTGGTCATGCTGTTCCAAGATGGAGTAAAGGTGGCCTCAGGGACACCGATGCATAGGTGGCCGCCCTGCCTTCGATGTTTTCTTGCCCCCAGGACGAGGCATGACCAAATGACAAATCAACGCAAAAAACAGTATTCAACGCCACTTAAAGAAAGGAACGGTCTTACTTAAGCTGCAGAAGTGGCGTCATGTAGTTGGCGAAACAGAACCAAGACGAAATATCATGACGAACTAGGCTACAGGAACTAGGCCGCAGAAACATATCTTGCTAGTAGTCTCCTCACGAGGTCCTCATTCGATGGCAGGAGAAGAAGAACTGGGGTGAGGGCGGAGTCGACAACAGTTAATGGCCAACCTGCCAGCGCTACGTAGAATGTCGGCCTCGAGGGCGGTGCTGCCCCTGCTCCGACTCCACCCCTAGAAAAAAAGCTCCCGCAGGGTCTAGCTCAAGCTATTACCCAATAGTGATGAATGGCGAAGATTGACACAGATAAGATGGATACAATCTAACTGGGTTGCGATGAGTTTTGCCAGAATTTTGTAGACCGCTGTCAGTAGGGAAATAGGCCTGTAAGATGCACAGGGTGTTGGATCCCTGCCCTGTTCTGGGAGTACTGTGATGGCTGTTGATTGCACGGAAGGGGAAAGCCTGTCTGTACCTGGGTACTCAGTACACATGTCATGTAAGGAGTCACACTGCAGACAGGAAAGATCTTAAAGAAGCATTGGTAGGCCATCTGGCCCTGGGGCCTTCCCCACCTCTTAGCCCTTTAATCGCTTGCTGCACTTCTTGCCAAGGGCTTCTGCATCAGATACTTCAATGAGCTGCACTTTGGCCAAATTAAAGAAAGCAGTCAGCTGGGCCTGGGTTGGTGTCACCTCAAATGGGTACAGCTTAGTATGAAAGTAATTAAAAATCTTGCCCACTCCCTCTCTGTCCACTACCAGGCTCTCCCCTGTCCCATATTTGCAGGATGGTACTTTCCCCATCACTCCCTTTAGTTGCAAGGCTGGCAGCTTGCTTCCCCCTGTCCCCGTCAAAATATTTGCCCACATGTCCGATAAGAAGGCAGTATAGCACAGTGGTTTAAGGCTCTGAGCTGCAAATCTGGAGACCTGGGTTTGAATCCCACAGTCCCCACTTACATATTGTGTGACCCTGAGCAAGTCACTTAACTTCCTTGTGCTCCCAGGCTGCACCTGTAAACAAGCTTTCAGCTTAGTGTTTCTCACCTGGTTAAACAATTGGAAAAAAATAAGGATTGCTTATTCTACATGGGCACAGCTCATGGCATTGTATTTTCACTTTTAATTTTTGAATTACATTATATGGGGCTGAGTTGGCCTGTTCATGTGTGCTTTGCCACATGCCTGGATCTTCTGCTCTATGAACGCTATATGCTGTTCTGTTGCTGTATTTATATAGCTGGCAAAAGAAATGGTCTGGCCACGGATGTAGGCCTTTAGAGCCTCTCATTGCACTGTATGCATTATGGCTCCATTTACATTATGGTTCAGGAATTCCTGAACAGTTTGAGACATGAAGTCGCTGTAAGCAGCATCATTTTGACAAAGTAGTCTCCAGGCACCACTGCTTACCTTGTGGACTGGATATGTCCCCATTCAGGGTCAGAGATAAGGAGGCATGGTCAGTGACCAGTATGGGTGAGTATCTTGTATATGAAATCTTCCCCAGCAGGAGTGAGGATTCCAGCATCCTATCAATCCTAGCATATGACTGGTGTGCATGTGAACAGAAACAATACTCTTGCCTGGCAGGCTTGTGGTGGCGCCAGGCATCTATGAGGGAATATGTTTTTTCAATCTCCCCTAAGACCTCTGAATTGTGGGATACTGGTATGGGGGTTAGATCTATCCAAAAATGGCATCACGGATGCAACTGTAGTCCCTGCCAGTATCCAGGGACCTGTCAGATTAGCCATGTCCAATGCCACTTGCTGGTAGAAGCTGGGTTCATCCATGCTGGGACCATATATAGAACCCACTGAAAAGTCTTCCCCAGTAGGTAGCTGGATTTGGGCTAGAGAGCATCTACCTTCCTGGTCGGTGATTTAAGTCTTTACTGCGCCCCTGAAGCCTGCAGGGAGACAAAATAGCAGTTTTCCAAGCCTTGTTTATTTATTTATATAAAACTGGCAACTGGGGAGGCACAATGAGCCAAGGCTCATTTCCAGGTATGACCTGGGGAAGAGGGGAAAGGAATAAGCACAATTACAAACAAAACACAGTCAGTCAGGTGATGTGCTTACAATGTGGATGACATAAGAGCATATGTTGAGTGCGGAGCAGACAAAGTGGCAAACATTACATATGGAGGACCAATAAATTAGCATGCAAATTGTTTGTGCAAACTGGGCAAACTCGTGCATAGTACCAGAGTGAAGGGAGGCTGAGCTGATGCTGAAAGTATGAGTCAAAACAGGTTGATAACTTCAATGAGTTTGCCAGAACTACATTAGGTGGGAGAGAGAGGCAAGGGGTGTCAAAAGCTAGACAAGGGTAAGCAAGCATTCAGGAAGAGGGTTGGCAGGAGCCGGTGGGGGGGGGGGGTTTAGCTGATGTCTAGTGATGGAAAGGGAGAGAGAAAGATGAATGGAGGAGTGTAGCTGGTTCCAGAGGGAGGGGAAGAGGTATAAGAAAGCAGATTTCCTAATTGAGAAGTGTGGGTGGGAAAGGGATAATGTGTGCGAGTCCCTTGAGCACAGGGAGTAGGAGGAGGAGGAGGAGGGATTAGAGTGAGGAGAGGAGATGGGATAGGTATGAGGGAAGGGACCCAAGCCAGTATTTAGAGGTGAAGGAAGCACAGTGGGACTGGCGACATTAGGCGAGAGGGAGGATGGACAGGGAGATGTAAAGGGAGCAGTAGTGAGTACAAGAGGGTGACTTGGTAGCAAAGCGTCAGATGGCATTACAAAAGGTGTCCAGTCTGGCAAGAGAGGTGGAGAGGGTGGCGCTATAAACCACATCCACATAGTCGAAAACCAGGAGAACCATTTTTGTGACCAGCTACCAGTGGACCTAAGGAGAAAAGCAATCCTTATTATGTTACAGGCCACTGAGTTTGGCGTGGAGTTTGGCACGGATGGCATCAATGTGGACAGAGAAGAGTCAAGCCTGCTATCTAACCACACAGGTAATTAAAACATGGGACTACTTCAAGCAGTGTGCAGTCCAGCATGGAGAAGACTAGTGGGGCGAGCCAGGCCAGCTTCTGGCTGGTATCAAAGGTCACAGTAACAGTTTTTCCAGGCTGACTTGAAGGTGGTTGGACTGGAACCAGGGTAGAACATTGTAAAAATGTTCCTGTTTTTTGTTGTAAGTGTGCACAGGGTATGGCATGAGTACCTTCCCCCATAGGAGAAGTCAAGCACCGCCAGTGACATGATAAAAATTGCCACCTCAAGAGTGGTCCTGATTCCTGTTGCCCCCCCCCACCACCACTGCATGCCTCTCAGAGATCTTGCCGCATAGCTGATGACTTCATGGCTCAAGGGTAATAATAAGGGTGGTTGACCAAACACTAAGCATTGGGGGGGGGGTGCAGATCATATACACATAGGGCAGGAGATTCAACTGTCCAGGAATTTCTTGAAAACTGGGGCTTGGCAAACTGGAAGTTGACCTCCTACACTGAAGGTGGTTTTGTCCATTCTGTCCCCGCCCCCAGCAGCTCATATTACAAGTTGGACAGTACCTGTTTTTGAAGGTTCTGGGCTGGTCCACCTATTGGTTTGGTAGCAGCCAGGTGCTTCAGAATGCTCAAGAAGGCTGAGGACAGTCAAGCAGGTGGTGGGCTGAGTCAATAGAGGTGGGGCATCAACCACTGATTTGACTGCTGGCCAAATTAAACTCTTGTGGGTGCTGTGATATGGGCTTGGGTGCATCCCTCTACCACTGCATCTCTTTCACCTACGAATGGCTCTGCCACTGTGGGTCTTTGAAAAAACATGGTGGGAGTCATGAGTCGAAGATTTGCAGCTTGGTGGGGTAGAGGTGTGCAAAGTCCCATCCATGGTGGAGAAGAACAGGTTACTCACCTGTAACAGTAGTTCTAGAAGTGATATATGCTGTTCATTCATACTCTCTGGCATGTCCCTTTCCCCTTTAAACTTGCCGGAAGTCTTCAAGCTGGTTCCTCCCACCCACTCGGGTGGTAAATACCTCGGCTCCGCCCCATGATGCCGGATCTTAGCCTGCTGGAAGCAAGGTTATGCGCCTAAAGCCGGGGAGGTCGGGTGGGTATACGTGGATGAACAACATACATCACTCCTAGAACTACTGTTACAGGTGAATAACCTGTTCTTCTAGGAGCATGGATATGTTGTTCATCCACACTCTCTGGCAGATTCCAAGCAGTTCTCCGGGAGGAGGGAGGCAAGGCACACACCCCTTACTTAGGAAAGAGAGATTGGAGAACCGAGGTGCCAAAACCAGCATCCCGGCATGACTCAAGGTCGATGTGGTAGTGGATAATGAAGGTGTCTGCTGACTTTCAGGTAGCAGCCCGACAGATTTCCTGGATAGGGATGTCCCTGGAAACAGCAACCGATGCAGCAGTATGGTGGGTAGAATGAGCTCTTATCCCTCTGGGAGGCTCCTTGCCCGCCAACTCATAGCACAGACGTATGCATGATGTAATCCATCTTGCCAGAAGCGGCTTCAGTGTAGGTGACAAACAGCTGGCAAAACTCTCCACGAATTTCTGCCGCTCTCTCCTTATGATAGGAGAGAGCACATCTCAGGTCCAAAGTATGGAGCCTGTACTCGGCGTCCGAGGTGTAGTTAGGGTAGTATACTGGCAGAGTCAACACCTGGTTAAGGTGAAACTCTGAAACCACCATCGGAAGGAATTTCGGGTGGGGGCACAGGACAACTTTGTCCCTGTGGAAGACCAGATAAGGAGAGTCCACCGAAAGCGCCTGGAGTTCCCCTGTCCTTCTGGCTGACGTGATAGCCACCAGGAAGGCCATCTTCCATGATAAGTGTGAGAACTCACACTTATGCATGGGTTCGAATGGCTTGCCCATGAACTTTGCCAGAACCAGCAAGAGATCCCACGGAGGTGGAGGTTCACGCGCCGGAGGGGATATGTGATCCAGGCCTTTGAAGAAGTGCCCAATCACTGTCTCCTGAGCCAAAGTCAGCTGACCAGCCCGAGCCCGGTAAGCAGAAATGACTGCCAGGTGCACCCTAAGGGTTGATGACCGTAGACCCCCTTTGGAGAGGGACCAAAGGTAGTCTAGAATGTTAGCCACAAAGCAGGATAAGGGATCCAGGCTCTTACCCTGGCACCAAATGGAAAACCTTTTCCATTTGAAGGCATAACATTTCCTGGTCGATTCCTTATGAGATGCATCCACCAAGGTGTAGACATCCTCGGAAAGACCCAGAACCCGGAACTCAGGTCGCTCAGGATCCAGGCTGTGAGGTGCGGGGATTGAAGGTCCAGATAGAAAATCTTTCCCTGATTTAATGATATCAGGTCCGGGTGTGTACAAAGCCGCTCCGGGGGCCTGCAGCTGAGGCTGAGGAGATCTGGGTACCAGAACTGGCATGACCAATCTGGGGCTACCAGGATCACCTTCGCCTTGTCCCTCCTCACCTTGAGTAACACATTATGGATCAAGGAAAATGGAGAAAAGGTGTAGAGGAGGCCTGGGGTCCATGGCCTCAAAAAGGTATCCCCCTGCAGCGAGCCCTGCTGAGGGGGGTGGGCATGGTACAGTTTCAGCTTGGTGTTTTCCCTGGAGGCAAACAGGTCCACCAACGGTTTGCCCCAATGGGAGAACAGACTGTAAGCTACTTCTGGATGGAGTTACCATTCATGGGACGTCTGGCCTATGTGGCTGACAGCATCCACCAGTTGGTTCGAGACTCCTCCCACATAGATGGCTAGGAGATCCGCCTCCAACCGACTTACGAGGGTCCAGATGCAGAGCACCTCCTTGATCAGCAGACGAGAGTGCGTGCTGCCCTGTTTGTTGAGGTAGTACATGGTCATGGTATTGTCCGTCAGGACTTGAACCACTTGACCCGGAGCTGAAGAGTGAAAGCTGACAGTGCCAGTCTGACTGCTCTGAGCTCCAACAGGTTGATGTGCCATCAGGACTCCTCGGGGTCCAGAACCTGTGGGCCCTGCTGTCCCCCATGTGGGCTCCCCAGCCCATGAGAGAGGCATCGGTCATCAGGACAACCGTCGGCTCTGGGCGGACAAACAGGATACCTTCCTGCAACCATTCTGGGGCGGTCCACCATTGGAGAGCATCCCACATCTTCTGGGTTACAGTGATCAGCTGGTCGAATTGACCATGGCACTGAGTCCACTGCATGGCCAGCTCCCACTGGAGGTGGCACATGTGCCACCTGGCCCAATGGACCACTGAGGTGCACGCCACCATGTAACCCAGAAGGCGCAGAAAGTCCCGGGCAGGGCGCAAGTGCCCAATCAGAAATGATCGGGCAAAGGAGGAAAGAACCTCTGCCCTATCCATCAGGAGCCGAGCTCTGGCTTGACGAGAGTCGAGCTCTGCCCGATGAAGCCCATCACCTGGGAGGGCACGAGTTCCAACCTGGCCTCGTTGATCAAGAGGCCAAGCTGGGAGCAGGTTTGGAGGGCCAGATCCCAGGACCTCGCCACCTCCTGAATGGAGGAACCTGCTAAGAGCCAGTCGTTGAGATAAGGGTATATCCGAACTCCTCAACACCGAAGATGGGATGCCACCACTGCAATGTACTTGGTGAAGACTTGAGGGGCCGATGACTGGCCGAACGGCATGGCTCGAAAACTCGTACAGGGTCCCCTCGACCCTGAAGCGGAGAAACCGCTGGTGGGATGGACGGATTGGGACATGAAAGAACGTGTCCTGTAGATCTAGTGAACAGAACCACATGTTTCGCTCCAGAGGTGGTATGATCTGGCTCAGAGTTACCATCCAGAAGGTGCGAGACCTGAGATATTGATTCAGGTTGTGGAGATCTAGGATGGGGCACCAACCCCCCGTCCACCTGGGCACCAGGAAATATCTGGACACGGAAGCCTGGGTCTGTAGGAGGATCCGGCACTGGAGCTACCGCCTCATTGCGGAGGAGCTGAGCAATGTCGTCTCGAAGGGCCGACTGAGTGCGAGCTGAGATCCTTTCCTCCCAAGGGGCACGGGGTTGGCTGGGAGGGTACTGCTTGAATTCCAGAGGCAGTCCCTGGCTGACCACTTCCAGAACCCACCTGTCCAAAGTGATACCGGACCAGGTGGAAAGAAAGTGGTGGAGGCGGCCCCCCATGGGAGGATCCAGAACTGGCGTGATGGGTGTAGGAGTGGCAATCCCCCGACCCATCACTGAGCAGGCTTAGAGGAGGAGGAGGCTTCTGTATCAGCACCTCGGCCTCCTTTACAGGGCTGTTGGGGACCCTGCTTGGGCCTGGAGCACCAAGCTTGAGCCTGCTGCTGCTGCTGCTGGCCTCCTTGAAAGGAGGGCCACCTAACTGCAGGTGAAGAGTGCTGAAAAAGCTTCTTCTTGCGCTTCTGCTGGTTCTTGCCTGAAGAACCCTTCACAGAGGTAGCATCCAAGGTGGCACTGGACTGCTCTATGCACTGGAGGTGACCAGCCACTCCTGGACCGAAGAGGTCGGTGCCTAGGAAGGGCACGTCAGCTAACCTGTGCTAAGTATCTGCCGGAAAGGAGGATGACCTCAGCCAGGCCAAGCGGCGAGTGGCCACTCGGCTGCTAAAGAGTGGGCACAGGGATCTCCAATGACCAGGGCTGTCTGGAGCTGCTGTTTTGCAACAGCACGGCCCTGGTCACAGACTTGCTTCACAGTGGTCTGTATGTCCGCTGGGAGATAAGGGAGGACTTCATCTAATGACCCTAAGAGGGCGTGAGAGAAGTGTGCCATAATAACAGCTGAACTGGCCTGACGAAGGCCTAAGGAGGAGGCCGCATAGACCTTCCAGGCAGAACAGTCCATATTCTTGGACTTCTTGTCTGGAGGGGCAGTCAGTGTCAGCTGAGCTACCAGCGCGTCTGAACACAGAAGCACTCACAAGGCTTTCGGCTGAGGGATGCTCTGTGAACCCCGCCAGGGACCCCATGGCTACCGTATACTTACGGGCCATGCGGGCAGATGGAGCTGGACAGGAGGCAGGATGCTGCCAGAGCTCAAGGGCCAGGCCAACAATGGCTTCGGCCACTGGAAAGGCCTCCATCGTGGTATCCCCCCTTTTGAGGATATCCATAAGGGGGTATTCCGCCTTCTTTTGGATTGGCTCCAGGGGCATTCCGGTACATTCAGAAATCAGGCAGAGGATGCCCTGAAAAGAGGAAGGACCTTCCTCCAAGCCTGCCACTGATGACTTGTCATCCTCCGGATGCGAGTGCAAACCAGTGGCATCCGAGTCCGAAGAGTCAGGGTATAACGGTTTCCCGCCTATGTCTCCCTCGATGTGCTGAGGGCGATCGGGGACAACAGTGATGGACAGACGATGGGGCAGTCCAGTGTCTGTCTGGTCCTCTTTCAAGGGAGCCCCTCCCTGAGGCTGCTTAGGTGGTGGCACCAGCAAAATCGGTGGGGAGACTGTAATAGGCTGAGCCGGAATACAGGCTGGCCCCACAGGTGGGGGAACCAAAGCCTTCAGTTCCGGAGGGCTCGGCTTCAGACT
The DNA here is from genome assembly GCA_016271365.2 of Neoceratodus forsteri. Lineage (NCBI taxonomy): Eukaryota > Metazoa > Chordata > Ceratodontiformes > Ceratodontidae > Neoceratodus > Neoceratodus forsteri. The sequence goes on from CM057449.1 coordinate 1,307,939,806, forward strand.
GGGAGGTGGGAGCCAAGCAATGGCCAGTGCTGCCAGTGGAGGCGGCTTTTGACCAGTCAGAATCAGCTGTTGCCACATGAGATCCTCATAACGTCGACGGAGTTTCCATCAAAGTCTCTCCTCGTCCAAGGAGGATGAGGATCGATGGCGATGCATCTTTTTGGAGTGTTTGTGACCTTTCTTTGTTTTTTCGACCGAAGGGGTCCTGTTCCTCGATCGAGACCAACGGGGTTGGCTGGTTCGATCAGGGGATGCCGGAGTCAGGGAAAACCGAGGCTCCGGAACGGTTTCCTCAAAAAGGTTACCCGAAGGTACAGTCTCCTCATTGGGAAAAGAAAGAACCAGGGTCCTTTCTAAGGAATCGTCGACAGGAGTCGGCGATAAGGGCTCGATGGGACTGAGCGTAATCTCGGCCAGTTCGGCTGTTTCCTTGGTCTCGGTGCCTTGGTCCAACGGAAGATCCGTGAAGCTGGCGGCCGAGGATGGAATCTCAACTGAAGTCGAGACCGCGTGTTCCTGGGACCCAGACCTCTCTCGGTGCCAGGAGTGTCTTCTTCTGGAGGAAGACCTGGGGTCCTTGTCCCTTTTCCGAGGGCAGGAGGAGTGCGAGCCCGAGGGCACCTCATCCCTGGTGGGGAGAGACTGGCACAACTCCCAAAAGGAGCCCATAAAAGTCAAGCCGAGGTTGAGGGAAACGAAGAAGCTTCGACCGATAGAAGTTTGAGCCGCTTCCTCCTCGAATGCCTTCATCTGTTCAAATTGCTCAGCAGATCCCGCAGCTGCGGAAACTGTCCACCTTGCCTCTTTGGATTTCACTGGCGGGTTCCTTTTTCTGGTCTTCTCAGTTGAAGGCGCACCTTGCAGTCGTCCAGAACGTTGGGATGGAAGGCCAAACAAATTGTACACGATGAGGTGTCACGTCAGATGCCAAGGCAGTAGAAGCATGTTAGGTGGGGATCGGTGCGTGACATTTTCTGGCTGCAGGGACACCAGCTAAATCCAGGGGATGATTTGTCCTCCATATCCGAATCGGAATTGTGAACTCTAACAAGTTTGACAGCAAGCTGCAGTAAAACCAACGTTTTGAAACCAGGGCCTGCGGAGTATAGAAGTAGCACGAGGGACCTGTATCTTCCAGCGGAAAGGAAGATCTGACGTCATAGGGCAGAGCCGAGGTATTTACCACCCGGGTGGGTGGGAGGAGCCAGCTTGAAGACTTCCGGCAAGTTTAAAGGGGAAAGGGTCATGCCAGAGAGTGTGGATGAACAACATATCCACGCTCCTAGATGTTTAATTTTGACCTTGTTGAATTGCTGCCACTGAGTCTGAAGATCTCTACTAAAGTTGTGGTAGACCAAGACCCTTACCCTGTCTACCTGGATTGGGCCGGCTGATTTTGTGCTTTTAGGATCTTCTCTTTGTCGCCTCAGTGATGATACTTAATCAGAAAGTGGCACGGTCTGTCCACAGGCCTTGGCTTCAGCCCCACACTGTGTGCCCCTTCCACTTTATACTCTAAGGCTTTGGTTTCCAGTTTTAGCTGCTTCACCAGCCATTGATGTACTTTTCTGGTTTTCTAACCCCCTCCGCAATCACAATCAGCCTGAGATTAGACCCCCAAGAATGGTTTTCGTGGTCATCCAATTTCACTTTCAGATCTTCGATCATGGCTTTCAGGTTGTTCTGTTCCCTGCCTAGGTCCACCATGAGGTCTTCCAGATCACTGACCCTGCACTCCACTTCATCCAGTCTGGTGGCATGAGCAGATGTTGTCTCGGTAAGCCCTGGTAAGACTGGAGGTGGGATAGCTGAGCAGTGATATTAGTTAATCCCATTTTTCTTTCAGCCTGTAAGTTCACTAGCATTGCTGGCATTCCTGCTAGCGCATTCTCTAGTTCTGTTATTGTGTAGCGTTCAGCTGCTGACGCAGTTTGTGACTGTGTTCGAACCTCGTGGAGGGGGTACTGATCAACAGATAAGTTTAGCGGCCCAAATAGCAATCTTTCTGCTGATTTTTATGTTTGCTGGCTGTAATAGGCAGTCAGAAGGTGGGTGGTGGTGAGAGGACCAAATTTCCCAGGTTCCACATTATCTTTTGCTGTTTTTCAGTTTGTGCCCAGCAGGAGCTCTCGTAGAAGGTTTCTGCAACTTTGCTCGGTCGGCCACGACCCTCCCTTGGGACCTTAGGTTATTTACGGGTATCCCCATACATGCAAGCAACATTTATGGAATCTCTCCACTAACACAGGCTGTGTTCAACCAAAGATTTTTTAATCACAGAAACATAGTCTTTGACAGCAGATAAGGACCGCTTGGCCCACCCAGTCTGTCCATTACCCTACCTATTGGATAAGCTGCAGATCCCAGTTACCCAACAGCCTATTTCCTCCTATCCCCCAACCAGAATTGCCTTATGTCAGTCCCATGCATTCTTGAATTCCCCCACTGCTTTTGACCCCATGACCTCCTCAGGAAGGCTGTTCCATGCGTCCATCACCTTCTCCATGAAAACATACTTCCTCACATTGCCTCTGAGCCGTCCCCCTCTATCTTCAAATTGTGTCCCCCTGTTCTTGCACATCTCTTTCTCTGAAATATGATACCCCCTTGGAATTTGTTGATTCCCTTGAGGTACTTCTTTCTATCATGTCCCCCCCTCTCTCTCCTTTCCTTTAGGGTATACATATTAAGTTCCTTTAGTCTCTCTTCATATGGCTTCTGGTGGAGACCCTGCACCATTTTAGTTGCCCTCCTCTGGACTGCCTCCATCCTGTCTATATTCTTGCGGCTATAGGGTCTCCAGAACTGCACTTGAGTACTCCAGATGGGGTCTCATCAACTGTCTGTACAGAGGATAAAACCTCCTGTTTTCTACAGGTGATGCCCTCCCTATGCATCCCAGTACCCCCCAGCCCTCCCTACTGCCTTCTTACATTGCTTGCCCACCTTTAGGTCAAACATCAATCAAGAATTAAAGAGCAGGTTCCTACCCTGCACGGTGCTGCTCTCCCCCAGTCTGCTCGATGACTTACCCCCCCAGTAGTGTTGTCACCAAGTGTGGTATAAAAACTCGCATTTTAAAAGCTACATCCCTTGTAAAATTGAAATCGGCACCCAGGGTCAAAAATGCACTGACTTCCTGGTCCTGAAAACACGCCCCCACGTTGGCCCATGCAGCCCTGTTTTGTGATGTCCCTATTAGTCGATCGATCACTTTGATTGAATAAAATCCCGACACCAAAGGGTATAAAACTATTAGAAAATACAAGCCCCATACAAGTAAATGGGGCGCACTCATGCAGCCTTCATTCTGTGACATCACCCAGAACCTGCTCTTTAATGTCTGCATACAGCCTGAATCTATCAGAACTGTAACTGTTTAGCTCCCCACTGGTATTGAACATGGGTTTTTGGCCTGAGACTGGTGTCTGTGGTTGGTATCAATGCATTCCACAAAATTCACAGTTCCAGCAATTACAAAACTTACTGATGAACCCCACTTCAGCACAATGAAAAACATACAATGTTACTATCAGGTCTATGACCTGCATCCCCCCCTCCCCCATTTGGGTCACCGAGGAGTAGAGTCTTGGGATTTGGGTAACTACACCAGGTCCTGGGGTTATACCTTTTTGAAGTGAAGGGGTAATACCTCACCACGTGACCACTTATCCATACCACCATATTTGTTTCAGCTGATAAATTAAACGTTCTAGCATTCAATGCACAGTCTCTTAATATTGTAAAAATGGCGGAATTAGAAATAAAAATCCAGGAATTGAACATAGGACTAATAGCCATAACGGAAACTTGGGGTAACTCCAATAAACAACGGATTATGGAGATCCCTGGATTTAAACATTACAGCAAAAACAGAACAAATAATAAAAAAGGAGGTGGTGTGAGCCTATATGTTACAAATGACATTCCATCCTCTGAAACTTTAATTAATTCACAGACAGAAAGCATTTGGGTGAACCTGCAACCTAACGGTCATTCTCAGATTTTGGCCGGTACCTGTTATCGTCCACCCTCCTCAGATATTGGTTATATTAAACAACTAACTAAAGAGATCTCCCAGCTAGCAGATAAGGGTTCAGTAATTATTTTGGGTGATTTCAATTTCCCATCTATTAATTGGGATTATTTAACGGGATCAAATCAATATGATATACAGTTAACTTCAACAATTACAGATTTGGGCCTTTCTCAATTACTACGAGAACCTACTCGAGGTACTAATATATTAGATCTAGTTATAACAAATATGGTAGCATCTTTAACTAATTTACGCATAATTGACCCAATGGGTAATAGTGATCATATGACAATTTTCTTTACAATTCCCTTGGTATACATAACCCCTAGGAATAAACTCATGTTAAAAAATTATGACAAAGCAGATTTTTCTATAATTAATGAGCATCTTAAGGCTATTTCATGGGACCCATTACTTTCTCCATTAAATATAGAGGATGCGTGGTACACCTTTACAAATATAATTTATGAATTAGAAAATCAATATGTACCAATAAGAAGGAAATATAACAATAAAGGGAAAATCCCTGCATGGTACAATTGCACTATCAAAACACAAAGTTTACGTAAACAAAAGTTATTTACCCAACTAAAACAATGTCAATCAGTTCAGAAAGAAGGAATGTTATTAAATTATAGAAAGGCAGTTAAGGAGCTAAAAAAATCCATAATATTAGCTAAACGTAACTTGGAATTTAAAATTGCCCACTCCAAAGACTCCCATAAAAGTTTATATTCTTATCTGAATGGAAAAAAGGGAGATATTAGAAGTATAGGCCCACTAATTATAAACAATAAAACAATAATTTCAGATAAGTTGGCAGCTATGGAACTTAATAAGTATTCCTGCTCAGTTTTTGAACAAGAATCAGAATACGTACCATTTGTTCACAAAGGTAACAAACATAACTATACTGTTACACTTCAAGAGACGTTTAAACTTTTAGATATGTTAAAAAAAACAACTAGCCCTGGTCCAGATAATATAACTTCTAAATTCCTTATAGGTACATCTGATGCTATTGCATTACCACGTACCATTATTTTTAATAAGTCTCTTAAGGAAACTAGGGTTCCCATGGATTGGAAAACAGCCATTGTTACCCCTATTTTTAAAAAGGGATCTCATTCAAAAGTAGAAAACTATAGGCCCATTAGGCTTACCTCTATTCCCTGTAAATTACTGGAAAAAAAGATCAAATCCATTATCGAGGAAGAAATGCAGCCCCTAAATATTGGCGATATAACACAACACGGGTTCAAATCTGAATATTCATGTACAACCAACTTGTTATCCTTTTACAACAGGATTAGTAGATACCTGGACCTTAATATACCTGTTGATGTTATCTTGTTAGACTACAGTAAAGCTTTCGATAAGGTATCACATTTCATATTGTTAAATAAATTAATTCAATTGGGCTTTTCATATAATATTGTTTCTTGGGTTCATAGTTGGCTGAAAAACAGAACACAGACTGTTAGGGTTAATGGTAAACTTTTTGATAGGGGTAAAGTCTTGAGTGGTGTTCCCCAGGGATCCGTTTTGGGACCGACATTATTCAGTATTTTTATTGGTGATCTGACAATTTCATCGAATAACATTATTTCATAATTTGCAGATGATACTAAGTTGGGAGGCCCTGTTGACAGAAACAGAAACATTCTAATAAGAGATTTTGCTAGAATTGAGTGTTGGGCAAATACCAATCAAATGTCCTTTAATGTTTCAAAATGTGCAGTTTTACATATGGGAAAAAATAACCCCAAACAATTGTATTCTCTTAATAATATTAGTATAAGAGAGTCAGTTGTGGAAAAAGATCTGGGAATATTAGTAAACAACAAACTGTCATCTGCCGATCATTGTAACAAAGTGGCTAACCAAGCTAATGCGCTTCTTCATAGAATAAACAATACGTTTGTTACGAAATCTGAAGAATGCATCATGTCTCTTTACAAATCACATATCAGACCATAAACGGATTATGGATCTCCCTTTTGGAATCCTTACTTGATCACAGATATAACTAGGATAGAGCAGGTGCAGAGAAGGGCAACAAAAATTGTACCACATCTTTCTTATTTAGATTACGAAACTAGGCTTCAAAAAACTGGATTGGTATTCATTAAGTCTTAGAAGAACAAGAGGCGATTTACTTCAACGTTTCAAGATAGTGCATTCCAAAATCTTAATGGAATTATGTGGATTATCATTTGCAGGAAGAAAAATTGTAGCAAGAAATCATAATATGCAAATAGAAATTGATCGAACCAAAACAAACAACAGACAGCACTTTTTTACAGTCAGAGCTCCAAGAATTTGGAACTCTTTACCGCATGACATTATTGAATGTGATAGTATTAATAATTTTAAAACAGAACTAGACAAATGGCTTCTAAATAATATATAAAAACATGACATGGTACAGTGATCCACAAGGTGTGGAGAACAATCTCGATGGGCCTTGGCCTTCTTTTATCCATTAACCGAGTAACCCTAAATTCCTTTCTCCCATCTTCTGTGGGGATCTTCTCCTTAGGTCACCGCTGTAGGTTCATCATGGGTTCTGCTCTTCTTAGAGACCTCTAGTTTTTCACCTTCCAGGTAACATTCCATAGTTTTCACTGCTGCATTCAATTTTTTTTCTATTTTATTTATTTATGCCTCAGAATTACAATACCTTTGAGTCAGAGACTCATTTACAAAGGCTCCAAGTCAGAGGGTGCTCATACAGAAAATACAATACACAAAGGTTTCAGGTAAGGGATACAAAATGGGAGCACAGATATACATAATACAAAGACAATATAATAACTGGAGAAGCCCAATATCAACTAGTTTTTAGCAACTTTGAAAAGTCGTATCAACCTACAGGTTGATACGAAAAAACTTGTATCTACCTGCGGGTTGATATGACTTTTACATCCTCGCGCCAAGAAGCATACACCAGCACAAACCAATGAAACTGTCCGAGGCAGCACGAGATCGTTCTCCAACGGTAAACACACACTCACAAGTTTACCATCGCTAAAAATCAAATTAAGTGATCGCCAACTCGTAATTGTAATTCTTCTGAGACAGTTTTTTTTTGCACCAGTTGTTATAAAAAAATAAAACATATGTAGAGAGTAGATATGAGTTTTTTTTTTTTTTTTTTTTTTTACACACCTCGTTGTGTGATAATAGTAAAACCTCTCAAGCTTCGCTCTCGAGGTTAACATATTATCACACAACTTCGGTGTGTAAAAAAACTCCGTAACAACCCCCTACATATGCATTATTCTCTATATAATTGCAGTAAAATACAGACTTTAGTAGGAATCACAGCAACACACTAATTGCTACAGAAGGAGAAAGTTTGAGGAAAACTCACTGAATGGCAGTAGGATATTATGAAAGCAATCCGAAAAGGACTTTGTTAAATACAGAGGATTAAGGAATAAAGATGGAAAAAATGCAGGTGATAAGAAGGGAAGTACTAGACTAGTCAGTGCACAAGGTAGAGTAGTACTTGGCTAAGCAGAAACCGTCTGAGGTGACTTAGTTACCAGTAACAAGTACAGGTAGAAATGGGATGGGAGGGTGGAGAGCTGGGTACCCGCCCAGGCTAGAGACTGTCACAGCTGTTGGAATCAAGTAGGTGCTGATGGAGTTTGGATTTAAAAGGACCGAGCTTGGGTTCTGCCAGGACACCAGGAGGGAGGTCATTCAGCCAAGCTAAAATAGTCTGCTCATATCAGCTTATCAGCTTACAGTTGTGACATTTCCTGTGGCAGAGCAGGAAGGGGTGGATCAGTGGGGCCACCACAAGGTGAGCTCATTTACAGGGGCACTAGTAATTTAACTTGTTATAACAAGTTAAACAAAACACAATCAAACCATTACTTGCATTTTTTTCCTTTTTTTTTCACTTCTAATTACTCTGATTAGGTTATAAACCCAGCAACTTATCTGGAATGGATATCATTAACTGCAGGTACTGTGGAACAATTTTCAGAAGGACAGTCTTACAAGGATTTAGGACACTGTCCTACATGCTGGGCCTTTGGAGATCTTAGGGCATAGCTCCGGGCAGCATGGGCAGAGATTGCACGCCTCAAATGTCATATTCAAGAGGAACACATTATAAGAACCATCCATTTCCCCAGCATCCAACAGAAAACCCTCGACCACAGAGGGTAGTTGGTCCAGGAGGTTGCAGGTGGTTAGAGGGCAAATCGGGTGCCCCATCACTCTCGCTCTCCAACATATACCTCCAAAACCATATAACACTACAAACAGGTATCTGCCTCTATCTCTGAAATCAAACAAAGAGGCAGAAGACACTGCAGAGCAGGACACTGCAGCACAGGAGCTAGCACAACAAAACTCACCCAAATCAGGAACCAAAACAAAAAAAGCAAAAAGGAAATCCAAAAAACTTCTGATCATAGGAGACTCCATGATTCGGGAAGTTGATACCCATCTCCAGCCAGGGGTAATAGTCAGATGTCTCCCAGGTACATCAGCATGGAGAGACACTGACCGCATTGCTAAAATTGTTCACAAAGCAGGAGAAAACACTGATGTCCTAGTACACATAGGGACTAATGATCTTGCCAGCCGGTCAGTTGTGGAGACCAAGGAACACCTGACCAGACTGGGTGGCAAACTATCATCTATTTCGTCCGGCATCTCCTTCTCTGAGATCCTGCCGGTCTGGGAGACGGGAGCAGATGGATGGAAGGTCAGAGAAGGGGAGATAGGGGAGCTAAACATGTGGCTCAAGGGCTGGTGCCAGGAAAAAGGACACAGATTTGTAGGGAACTGGCAACAGTTCTGGGAGCGAAAGTTCTTTAAATTTGATGGACTACATCTGACTAAGGAGGGAGTCAGTGCATTGGGACAGAAGTTTGACGTCTTTGCAGAATATTTAAACTAGCAAATGGGGAGAGGGGTGCAGCACCCCATACGTCGAATGGGAAGAACACCCTTCCCCCCTCAGCTAGTGGTCAAACAGGGATTCAGCATGTTTGCAGTTCATTTGCATCACCAGGTAAGAAAAAAGGTTTGTCTCCCCATACGACGCACAGAGGTAATGCCAAACCTTACCCAACAACTAACACACCAAAATCTGGCCAATGGAAAATCATGTACACAAATGCTCACAGCCCAGGAAATAAGATCCCAGACCTGCAGGCAATAATGTCAGAGGCTAAACTGGACATAGTAGCAATTAGTGAGACGTGGTTTACCAGTAACCACACTTGGGAGACTTCAGTACCTGGCTATGTATTGTTCAGAAGAGACCAAGGTGCAAAAAGGAGGGGAGGAGTGGCCCTGTATGTCAATGAAAATATCAAAGCTACAGAAATTCAGAATGCACATAAGGAGCCAGAAGAACTGTGGGTCACCCTGGAAACAGGAAATGGGACAGCAATAAGAACTGGGGTTGTCTACAGGCCCCCAGACCAGGGGGAGAACATAGACACATTACTGTTAGAAGATATACAAAACATGACAGCTAAAGGGGAGGTTCTGATAATGGGAGACTTCAACATGCCGGATACAGATTGGTCAATACCAGCAGGAACATCTGCCAGAACTAGACACATAGTGGATTCCCTGCAGGGGGAGGGCCTCAAACAACTGGTACAGCAACCCACAAGAGACAGGGCTATCCTAGATCTAGTACTGACTAACAAGGAAGGGATCACAGATCTCCAGGTAGAAGGTCACCTGGGGCCAGTGACCATCACATGGTATGGTTCAATTTGGCTACTACATCTAAATCATCCCATTCCAAGGCAAAAATATGGGACTTCAGAGGAGCGGACTTTGATAAGATGGCCAACAGAGTTAAGCTAGCCCTGGCAAAAAGAAACACAGGTGAGGGGGTACAGGCAAAGTGGGCAAGCATTAAGGATGCAATACTTGAAGCAACATCCCATTGTGTTAGACAGAAAAGGAAGTGCAAAAAGAAGAAGGAAACCACTTTGGTTCTCAAATACAGTAGCAGAAAAGGTCAGAGCCAAAAGGCTGGCCTTCAGGAAATATAAGGGAACACAGCGGGATGAAGATAGGGAGGCATACCAAACTGCCCTAAGGGAAGCAGGGAAGGCAGTAAGGCAGGCAAAGTCCCAAACTGAGGAAACACTAGCACGAACAGTAAAAGAAGGTGACAAGACTTTCTATAGATATATTAGTGAAAGGAGAAAGTCCAGAGGGGGTATTGCTAAGCTTAATGGAGAAAAGGAGCATGTGAGGAGGAGGACCCTGTAAAGGCATCTATCCTAAATAGATACTTTTGCTCAGTATTTACTGAAGAGAAGGTAGGGCAGAGCCCACAGCTCAGCATCAAGGACACAGGGGAGGGAGGTGAGCACTACTCCCTTCACAAAAGAAAGGGTCCTACAAGAGCTTGCTAAGCTCAGGCTGGATAAGGCAATGGGACCTGATGGCATACATCCCAGGGTACTTAAGGAGCTAAAGGTGGAACTAGCAGAGCCATTATCAGAACTGTTTAGTGAGTCTCTGAGCACAGGAGAGGTCCCAGAAGACTGGAGAAGGGCTCATGTGATCCCGCTCCACAAGAGTGGTAGCAGGGAGGAGGCGGGGAACTACAGACCAGTCAGTCTTACCTCAGTAGTGGGCAAGATTATGGAGGCACTCCTTAAGGAAAGGATAGTGCAACACCTGGAATCCATAGGGGCACAGGATCCAAGACAGCATGGGTTTAGAAAAGGAAGGTCCTGTCAAACTAATCTCATAGATTTCTTTGACTGGGTAACCAGAGTGGTGGACCAAGGGGGAGCAGTTGATGTCGCCTACCTTGACTTCAGCAAAGCTTTGACACTGTTCCACATAGAAGATTGATAAATAAGCTAGGTAGGCTCGGTGGGTCAAAGTTGGTCAACTGGGTGGCAAACTGGTTGACGGGCAGAAAACAGAGAGTGGTGGTAAATGGTATACAGTCAGAAGAGATGCAAGTCACAAGTGGGGTACCTCAGGGGTCAGTTCTGGAGCCAGTCCTCTTCAACATCTTCATTAGTGACCTTGCAGATGGACTAGAGGGTAAGGCTTGTCTGTTTGCAGATGACACCAAGATCTGCAACAGATTAGATGATCCAGATGGGGTGGGCAGAGTGAGAAGAGATCTGGATAAACTAGCAAAATGATCAGAAGAGTGGCAACTGGGATTTAATGCAAAGAAGTGCAAAATCATGCACATAGGGAAGAGAAACCCTGAAGCCACCTATAGGCTGGGAGGGGAGTTGCTAGCAGTCACAAAGAAAGAAAGAGACTTGGGCATCATCATCATCGCTGATGACCTGAAATCATCCAAGCAGATCTCTAAAGCAGTAGGTAAGGCTAGGGGGTGTTAGGGTGTATTAGTAGGGGTATCACAAGTCGTAAGAGGGAGGTAATAATCCCTCTTTACAAGACACTGGTTAGAGCCCCATCTGGAGTACTGGCAGTATTGGAGGCCACACCTTCACAAGGACATTAACCAAATTGAGGCAGTCCAGAGAAGGGCAACCAAAATGGTGCAGAGACTGCATCAGAACACATATGAGGACAGATTAACAGAGCTCAATATGTATACCCTTGAGCAAAGGAGGGAGAGAGGTGATATGATCGAGGCATTCAAACTCCTTAAGGGTATTAACAAGGTGAAAGAGTCTAACATGTTTAAATATAAGAAAAATAGCAGGACAAGAGGACACAGCATGAGATTAGAGGGGGGCCGATTAAGGGGGAATGTGAGGAAATTCTTTTTCACAGAAAGGGTGGTGGATGCATGGAATGGCTTACCACAAGAAGTGGTGGCTATGAATACAGTGCAGGGCTTCAAACAGGCATGGGATAGGCATAAGGGAGCAATACAAATGACTATGAATAGATAGGCCACGGACAGAGCAAAGGCCGATGGCACATTTATAAGGTAGAAAAAGAAATGGGCAGACTGGATGGGCCTTGCGGTCCTTATCTGCCGTCAACTTCTATGTTTCTATGTTTCTATGTTATCCAATCAGACTTGATCTGGTAAAATGTTCCGGTACAGCTCCAGTACAATCAAATCCATAATCCCCTCTTTAGTGTATACCTCTTGTTTTAATCACCGAGCAGCCAAGTCTTGTAATTTTTGTGCCTGTGCCAGCACACTAGGACCTGTTCCAACCTTTAAATCCAAGGTGCAAAAGTTCCATTGGTAACTCTCTTCAGTTATTCTGACTCAGTCTAAGATAGCCGCCTTTACCTGATTATAGTCATTGGTGGCGGCATCAGTCAGGCTTCTATATGCAGCTTGGGCATCTCGTCAGGTACGGTGCAATGCAGGTAGCCCAGTTTTCTTGTCGCCAGGCAGTGGTACTGGCAGCTCTTGCAAAAGTCATAATGTAGGCCTTGGGATCGTCCTCAGTAGCCATTCTTATTAGCATGAGCTGGGGTCCTACAGCTACTGGATTGCCTGTGGCCTGGAGCTGGGGAACAGTTTCTTTGTGTACTTCCAGCACCTGCCACATAAACTCCTACTGTTGCTGATCTGTGTGTGCCATCCAGTCCCTTTACATCTGGACCTGCTGCTCCAGCTGTTAGTCTCTCTGAGCCTTCTCTGTTGTGCCAGGTGTTGGTCTCTCTGAGCCTGCTGTTGTGTCAGCTGCTAGTCTCACTCAGCCTTCTCTGTTGTGCCAGGTGTTAATCTCTCTCTAAGTCCGCTGTTGTGTTAGCTGTTGGTCTCTCCTCCGAGCCTGCTGCTGCACTCATGGAGTCATCCAGTCCCTTTGCATCTGGGCCTGTTGTGATTACTGCTCTTCCAGCCATCTCAGTACTCTGTCCAAGACCTTCCTAACCCTATTTAGATGAGAGAGTTCAATTCCATTGCTAAAGCAGATGACATGAGACAGACAAGGTATTGAACTGGGTGGATTCTTGGGGAACACTCTCAAAAAGAACACTCTGGACACCAGCTGAAATCAAATGAAATCTGCTTTACTTTTCCAACAATAGAATAAGAAATAAGCAGCTTGTATGCAGCTTAACAAAAACTCCTGGTGATCAGGCTCTGTCTCTATATATCTGAAACCGAAAACCTCCTCCTGCTTGATCACCCTCCCCCCTTTACTGGGCTCAGGGGTTGATTAGTAACACTCCTCCAACCCCTGAGAGATAATCTACAAGATAAATATCCAGTGTGGTGAGGTCTTAAAGAGCAAACTTTAAAGCAAAAGGGTTTTGGTAATATCCCACTACAGACTCTGTCAAAACCTGCATTTCCTGTTGCAAAGTGGTTTATGGATGAAAGAAGCATGTGTCAGACATACACTCCGTCACAATGAGCATAGCAAGAAATTGATAAACGGAAGCACTGTATTAAGTGCTTGTCACTGAGTGACATGCCAGTCTTTCTGGAATTTCAATGATGGGTGCTGTTTTGGGATACCATGGGTTTGGGGAAGGGGGGTTGAAAATGTGAGACAGTACTAGTGATACTTGGCGTTTGTTTCCCAGACTGATGCCGTGACCTCTACCTGCTTTCACCTGGACTCTGACAGTGGGGACAAGGGATTCGGAGAACACCAGTTTTATTCATATTTATAATGAGTTTCTCTGGTATGAGCTCCTGATGAGAAGTGTGATTGATTCTATTTAAAAATGCTTCCCTCAGATCAGGAAAATCAGTTATCTTCTGTGTGGCTTGGGTGCTGTTGTGCTTACTCTGAAGCTTATTCACTTTAGGAGCACCAAGGCCCATTGGTCTGAAAAAGGCTATACTTTCCCATTATCTGGCCAGCTGGTGACGGTTTTGTGCTTTCACAATGCCAGTGGCAGCAACCAGAACAACTTGTGCATTCGCATCACCTTCAGCTCTCAGGCTTCTATTGATCTTTTTCAATCCATCTTCAACATCCTTCATTAATAAAGGCAGTCTCCCTCTTAGTTTCTTAGGGAGTTGGGGCTGCATGTCATTGGGGTCAGGTGTCACTTTAAGTTTACTATGGAAATTAAGACTGACTTTTCAACCGGCCCAGTGGTGCACACCTCGCGCCATGACGGCGACCCGGGTTCGGGAACGGACTTGGGACGCCAGAGGTCGGCAGGGGAGGGAGAGGATTGAGCGTCCGGAGGACTGCTCTCCTCTCCTCTCCTTGGGTGGGGTTACAGGAGGGTCCCTGCTCTGTAGCGACTTCCGATGGAGATCGGGGACAGCACATGAGCAGGGATGGCAGACGTGGGCGAGGCAATGGCAGACACCGGCAGTGGAGGAGGAGCCATGCAGGGCCATGGGAAGCTACGTCTCGGGGGAAACAGCAAGGGGAAAAAAAAAACCTGGAAGGTTCAAGATGGTGATGGTGACCCCTCTGGACAAAGCCCACATCCCCAACACTGGACCACTTTCTCACCGGCTCTCTTGAGCCCCTCGATCCACCCATGGACTGACTGTCTAAATTCCAGAAAGGTCCTCAGATAAGGAGTTGCGGTCCTGCCACTGGGGGCTTAGATCCAGGGGGCTGGCTGAATCCGTAGGCTTGGGAGGGGGATACCCAGTCCTTGTACTCCCGGTGAGAGGGGGTTTCAGGTGAGGAGTAGCGGTGGAGCCTGAGAGGGTACACCTGAAAGATGTCCTGGCCCTCCAGAGATAAAAAGAGTGTCAAAAAATAAAAAAGACTGACTTTTCAATTTGTGCTCTCATTTATGGTCAGTTTGTGTCAAAAAAAGAGTCTCACTGATTTCATAAGGCTGTGCTCAGTGGCATATTTACCAAACTAAGAGCAGGTTTCAGATGGATAAAGAGCATGTTTAGATCACTATTTCTTGTTCAGCAGTGGAGAACTGGAATTAAGCTTGTTAACAACTGACTGTACGACTCATAGTGTGATGCTTGATATTTTTTAAACTTCGTCGGATTCAACAGAGTTGACAAAAGAAATATCCCACTTTATAAGGTTGGGACAGACAGCTTACAAGTAAGACATGTGACACAACAGAGTGTAAGGTTTTGGGAATACCTGCACAGCCAGGGCACAGCGTGGCCCAAGGCCAGACAGCCTTACAGACCCTGGAAGTGAGGGTATTCCCCAACACCCACAGCCTGTTGGGTCTTACCGTGCTTATGAACTTAATTTGTAACATGTAGTGTTCCTCCACCAAAAGCAGTCCAAAGGATGACCCAGGGAATTATAGACCAGTCAGTCTGAACTCCACTGTGGGCGAGCTCATGGAGACCATACTAAAGGAAAGGTTGGTGGAATATCTAGAGGAGCATGGTCTCCAGGATGCAAGGCAGCATGGGTTCATGGGGGGGGGGGGATCATGTCAAACAAATCTGATCGACTTCTTTGACTGTGTCACTAAGACAGTAGACAGGGGCCAAGTGGTAGACATCTTCTATCTTGATTTCAGCATGGCCTTTGACTCTGTGCCCCCCAAAAGGTTGATCAGGAAGTTGGTGGATCTTGAGGTTGAGGAAAAGATGGCCAGATGAGTGGAAAACTGGCAGAGGGACAGAACCCAGAGGGTGGTTGTGAGGGGGCGGAGAGTTATCTGGCACCAGAGAGGTAACCAATGGGGTCCTGCAGGGCTTGCTGCTGGGGCTGGAGATGTTCAATGTCTTCATCAGTGACATTGGGGATGACATTAAGGGCAAAATGTGCCTATTCATGGATGACACCAAGCTCTGCGGGAGAGTGGTCACAGCTGAAGGGATATGGGACCTATAAGAAGATCTGGAAAAGCTGGGGAGGTGGTCCAGGATCTGGCAGCTTGGCTTCAATGCCAACAAATGCAAAGTTATGCATATTGGAGCCCAGAATCCCAGGACAGAGTACTACTTGGGTGGAGTCCGAGTATCTGCATAAGAGGAGAAGGACCTGGGAGTGATGATCACTAGTTACTTGAAGCACTCCAGCAGTGCAAGAAAGCAGCATAAAAGGCAAACAAGATGCTGGGGTGCATATCTAGGGAGCAGTAGTAGGAGACAAGAGGTTATACCGCCCTTAACAGGTCACTGGTAAGGCTGCATCTAGAGTATGGAGCTCAGTACTGGTGCACACACCTCAAAAAGGACATTAAATTGCTGGAGAAGGTCCAGAGGAGGGCTACAAAGATGATAGCAGGTCAGCAAGGTAAGGCATACAAGGAGAGGTTGAAGGCACTGAACATGTACTCCCTGGAAGCTGAGAGAGAGAGAGGAGGGGACATGATTGGGACCTTCATGTACTTAATAGGGATAAATAAGGTTGGTAAGGAGAGTCTCTTTAAGCTGAGTGGCAACCATAACACGAGGGGGCACAGTCTTAAGCTACAGGGTGGAAGGTTTAGGAGGGAGGTCAGGAAGCACTTCTTCATAGAGAGGGTGGCGGACACTTGGAATGCGCTGCCGGAAGAGGTCATCTCATTGAAGACAGTGGGCAGCTTTAAGAGAGGCTGGGATAGGCACAGGGGGAAAGTGAGGATCATGAGTAGGGAGAATGAGAGGAGTGGGGATGGAGGGCAGGGACAGGAGCTCAAGCTGTGGACCCTGCAATACGAGCAGATTTGATAGACCAAATAGCCTTCTTCTGCTGGCTTCTTCGTATGTTCGTATGTAATTTATTTAATATTTTTATCACATATTCCGCAGTATGAATGACTATATGATTATCCCCACGCTCCCCCCCCCCCGATGGAGTTGGACTAGTTTATTTTTTATATTTATGTAGTATGATTTTCGTATACTCCATGTAATCTAGTCTGAATTAAGTAACAATAGAGTGTGCAGATGGTAAGAACTGTTATGTACATGAAACTGATTTGTCTGTAAACATAACTGCTTTGAATATTCAATATTCAAAATTAATTAGTATAAAAAGGGCTTTTGCAGTATGAAAACGAAAATAAAGTTTTTAAAAACATTTAAAGAAACAGTTTTCTACGTAAAATAGTCCATATATAGATAAGAGTGCTGACTTTTTTTTACGGCTGTTGGCTGGTAACATAAGGCTTTGGAATGCCGTCAGGCAGATTTCAGGATTTTTCTAACCCATTTTCTAAGAGACATCATTGGCAGGCACATAGGTGGCTGGTTAGCAACAGCATCAGCACAACAGGTAGCGATTCAAACACGAGGTAAGGTGTCTACTTAAGGAGTAAAACCTTGCACAAATGCTTGGAATGTAATGCAGAATGTGCACACTACTCGCTTAGCAAACACAGCAGTTAGAAATATCACGCACAGCTACATATGCAAAAACTGATTGGTGCAAAGACAGCAGCACTGGGGATAGTGCAAAAATTAACAGGAGTGAAAATAATTTTATTTTACAGTTTTCTGGCCAGGAAAGATGTACTAAGCCGAGGCTTGTTTCCAGGTGTGTACTGGGAAGAAAGGGAAGTTAAGTGAGCTGCTCATGGTCACATAGTATGCAAGTGGTGGCTATGGGATTCAAACCCAGTTCTCTAGGTTTAAAGCTCAGTGCTCTTAACTACTACACTATGCTGTCTCTCAAATGAATCACAACATAACAACCAGTGCCTGTTTTTTCCCATAGGAAAAGTGAGGTGTAATTTGCTGTTATAATCAGCTGGTCAATCACGATCCAGCCTCCCTTAGTGTAGCTGCACACACCGTCCATGCATTCCCATAAAGATCTCCTCACACCTGGAGCTCACACAGATCTTCCCATTTCTCTAATTAATTACACACAGTTCAAATTCAAAAACACTTTTCTCACCTTTACCCTATATACTGAACCGAGATACGTCTCCAGCCTGCCACAAAATTCAGAAATGATGCCCCCTCACTCAGTTCCTCTCACTCTCTCTAGAGCATACTTTCTCTCGGCGTGCCCCAGCAAGCTGCACCATGACAACCCGTTTTAGAGTTGAAACAGTACAGAGAACAAACCAAATGACAAAAATAAATGAATTAAGAAGTCCAAGAGGTTTTTACAAACTAACAGCATCTTTTGCCTCCATATGTGAATTTGTGTTATTTTTGACACGTTACATTTTACCATTATCATTCACAGCTTAAAGTTCAACAAATGAAACTTTCACTTGCTGTACTACGTTTTTCTTAACATTTAAATGTATTGGTTTTTCCATGGGAAATGCACTAGTTTACCTATTTAAGAATCCTATGAACTTTATTCTGGAGCAACAAAAAAAGACAAGGACACATTTTTCAGAAAATTATATATAAATGCAAAAAACACTGGTGCACAAAAACAGTCACCAGCAATTATATAAAATAACACATGCAGAGATGTACAAAACAATACTCCCATACTGAGTTTGTGATGCCATTATAAACACCCTGAGCTCCCCTTTCTGGTTTATGAAGCATCACATGCCTCCAGTGTATATACAATTCTCCTTATGCACACCTACCCATGCTTTAATCTATATACATGTATTATATTCATTGCAAAAAACTCCATTAATGCATCAGTTAGGGTTGTTTCCACAGCGACAAGAGAGTGGAAATTCAGTGTTAGGGTTACCACTCAACCCACACGCGCCCATCCTCAAACCCCTAACTCCGCTTTCCCCTCCACGCCACACACACACAGACATGCACATCCACCATGCTGGTCCAGCAACTGTATGAGTTCTGCTGCCATCAGAGGGCCTTGTGGGTACACACGCATAGATACATAGATACACAGACAGTGTCGGCAGATAAGGGCCTACGGCCCATCTAGTCTGCCCATTTGAGTTTGTAACTTCAGTTTATGTTTTCCTAGAAGTCTGTTGCCCCTTACCCCTGACCTCCAGAATTCCTTTATGTCTATCCCATGCATTCTTAAATCCCGTGATTGTTTCAGCCCCCACCACCTCCTCTGGCAGGGTGTTCCACTTGTCCACAACCCGTTCTGTGAAGAAATTCTTCCTCACATTTCCTCTGAATCGTCCTCCCTCCAATTTGATCCCATGCTCTCTAGTCCTGAAACATCTTTTTCGCTTAAAAAAAGTGTATTCCTGCACCCTGCTCCTCCCTGTAAGATACTTGTATGTCTCTATCATGTCCCCTCTCTCCCTCCTGTCCTCCAGGGAGTACATATTCAATTCCTTCAACCTGTCCTCATAGGACTTGTGATGCAATCGCTGTACCATCTTTGTTGCCCTCCTCTGAACCTTCTCTACCCTGTCTGTGTCCTTACATAGGTAAGGTCTCCAGAACTGTACACTGTACTCCAGGTGGGGCCTCACTAGTGTCTTGTATAGTGGAATTATGACCTCCCTTTTCCTGCTGGTGATGCCCCTGCCTATGCATCCCAGCATCCTATTTGCTTTACCTGCTGCCTTGTCACACTGTTTCCCTACCTTGAGGTCATCAGAGATGATAACCCCAAGATCCCTTTCCTGCTTGGTGCATGCTATATCCTCACCCCCCAACCTGATATATTGTGCCAGGGTTTTTGGGCCCCATATGCATTATCTTGCACTTCTTTGCATTGAATTTCAGATGCCAAACCCCTGACCATTCTTCAAGTCCCTTCTCATTCTGTCTACACCCTCTGGTGTGTCTACTCTGTTACAGAGCTTTGTGCATGCTGGGCAACCATTGGAGATGGCCCACGGTGAGCATTTTTCTGTTACAAACATCAATAACAAGATTTAAGCAGATGCCTATATTTCAACTGTTAAGAAATGATTAAACACACAGTATGTTACCTATAGACAGCTGTATTGGAAATAAGAGTTTGCATAACCCTAGCAGCAGTCAGTGGATGTCTGCATATTTTTTTTCCTGAAAGAGTGAGTCAGTCCTAATAACAAATGGTCATAATAATAATAAAAATAACGTGTTGTAGTATAGTTTACAAGCAACATGTGACAGCAACAGTTGTAACATCCAAAGCTAACCATAACATACTGTTAATGAGTATTTCCAGTATTACCTAGAGGTAAACCAATCTTCTAGTAACAAAAACTCTGTATCTTGCTTTGTTTGGTGTGACGGGTGCCGCAATGTTATCCTATGGGAAACTGCTCAAATTCTGAACGCTGTAACTTTGGGCCCCTTGAATATTTTGGCACCAATCTACCAAAAGGCACATCTGTGGGTCCAGGGCTTGCTACCCTGCAAGTTTCAGCCCAAAAGACCTAACCATTTTGTTGCAGGATGCTGGCAGAGATTTGCAGTTATTCTGACATACTTTCGCAAATCACAAAAGTTTCACAAAAAAAATCACAAAACTTTCGCATTTGAGAAAGTATTTTTCCCAAAAAGTTTAAAAACATATTTCTGAGGGGTTTAACCCCAAAAGAGATATGGCTAGCATCCTTGGGACTCAACTAGGTAAACACAACAATCAGTGTTTACCTAGAGGGTCCCAATTCTGAATGCCAGGCATTTTTCTGTGTCACTAACTGTGAACAAGATGGCTGACTCAGGAAAGTAAAAGGGCCATTGGCGACAGTAAAAACGGCCTCTCACGAAAGTTTCATGATTTTTGCTAACTTTTCCCATTGACTATGATGGGAAATTAGTTCTTTGAATAACTTTTGAACGATTTAATAGTTTTTCATCAAATCTTCGAAAGGCACATCAGTGACCAAGGCTGTATCTTCCCTGAAGTTTTCGGACTGAGTGGACAAAGCTTGTGGGCTGTGGGAGTGAGCAAAGACACGTGAAAAAGTAAACTTTTTTAGTTCTGGGTGTTCTGTAGCTCTGCAACCGTACATCCGACTGTAACAAAACTTGCTAGATCCAGAGATCTATGGTGTCACACCAAGCAGGCAAAATTTCAGGCAAATCCGTTTTATGGTGGCAAAATTATTAAGGCGCAAAATTTCAGGTTTTGCAGTAAAGTGGCTACTGAACCCCAACTATAGCGGCACTACCATGCCATTATAATAGAGTTGTGCATAGTTTATTCCTTATATAATTCACCGATTTCTATCATTTATTCTATATTTTAATCAGGTGACCTTTTCACACTACATATTTGCCACTACAATTCTGGAAGGAAACTAAAATACCACAGTGCCATTTCGGCTACAGACTCCCAGCATCTACACCTCAAGAGTGTTTATACAGGAGTAATAGGCAACTAAGTGGATGTAGCTAAATCACACTCCCTCATTCAGACTGTTGAGATCTAGATGCAGGTACAGTAGTTTACAGCAGAAACTGTGCAGCAGGGCCTCCAACAGCAGAGGTAGTGAAGTACAGTAGCATAAGTGCACCAAAACAGGGGGCATCATATTTTACATTTCTTGGACGGACATTAAATAGGAAACATCAGAAAATGGACTACAGTGATTTCATGGAGGGACTCTGCAGCTGGAGATAGCAAAGCCTTGCTGACCTGCACATCAGGGTTGAGGTGGGACTACGGTAATCTGAAAGCAATGTTTCTGGCATGCCAGTCACAGTGAATTATAATTTTAAGCAGGCTACAGCCTATATAGTGTATCTAATCATTTTTATGTAATATGACGCCATGGGTATTTTAATGAGTTACTCTGTTCTTGCTTTATTTCAAACTCCACACCAGGCGAAAGTGTCATGTACGAGTAATAAACACAGGTGTCTACGTGTATGTGCCTTAAATGGAGTTGTTAGTAACTTTGAAAACAAACTCTGACCAGAGAGGATATGGCTGCAGCCAAGTTTACAATTCCCAAAAGCCCTATGAGGAGAGACTTAAGGAGCTCAATATGTACACCCGAGAGGGGGGATATGACAGAGACTTCTAAATACTTCAAACAAGGGGTCATGCACAGGAGCCTTAGTCGGGACTAGAGCCCAGGCTGCCTGGAATACCTTTCTGGTAGCACTGTTAGCTGTGCCACCAATGCAACTGGAAACGGGGATGTCCTAAGGCACCTTACTATTGACTGTTAGGTGTCAGCATGGCTCAGTTGGTAGCACATCCGCCTCTGGATCAGAAGGTCGTGGGTTCTCATCCCACGCTAGGACTGGACTTGTACCTAAAAACGCTGGCACCCAAGTGCAGTTTTAGGGGGTGCTGTACTGCTGGGGTGTACCGTCCTTCAGATGAGACGTTAAACTGAGGTCCCTTCTACCCATCCTGGAGCTAACCTGGTGGGTGTCCAGGTGGAAGTAAAAGAACCCAAGGCATTCTTTGCAAAGAGTAGGGGACAGTCACAGGGTCTTGGCTAATGTTCCCCTTCCCATAAAACTGGTTCCTGCAATTGTCCAGGCTGTGTGAAGGTGTTGATGTGCGATATGGCTGCCACTACATGTTCAGTCACTTCACTACCAGTCTAGCATTGCTTGTAAAGCACTTTGGGATACACTGTGTATGAAAAGTACTATATAAATGCTGATTCTTCTTCTTCTTCATCTGATGCACAACCCTGTACTGCACAGATAATTTATTTTCATTTAGAATGTGCACAATGCATCCTTATGATTGAAAATGTAATTATCTGTGCAGCACCAGGTTGTGCATTGGAGAAAGAGTAAGGTGCCTCTGGACGTCCCAGTTTCCAGTTGCCTTGGTGGCACAGCAGGTAGAGCAATTGGAACGGTATTCTGGGTGGCCTGGGTTGAAGTCCCAGCTGAGGAACTTACTTCTTTCTCTCTTCTGCTTGTATTTTATTACTCCTGAAATTGAAAATTGGTCGAAGGACCAAGGTGGTTTTTTTTTTTGGTTCATGTGCTTTCATTATAGCTTTGGGAATTGTTATCGATCAAAGCTAAAAGCAAGAAGGGAGAAATAAAACAAAACATTAAGTTGGGAATGATGGGGAAAAAATAAATACGACTCAAAGGGTACTTTTGTAGAGACAGTATTTTTTATTAAATAAGGCTTGTGAATATTACAAAAACTGATGTGCCACGCTTGTGGTTTTAGGTGTGGTGCTTACTCTTGGAGATGGCTATTCCCCACAAAAATAATAGCAAGGACATAAAAGAGTAAGCAGGCAGGCACTAAAGATAGTCATCACTACTGTAATACCCCAGAACGTACAGGGTGCTCCCCAGTGTTCCCCAGTCTCCCCAGTTTGCCCAGGTACCCCAGTAGGTTAGGTGGCAAGGTGGTGGGACCAAACAGTGAGGAGCCCCTGCAAAAGAAAACTGCAGCCTGCAGTTTAAAAAGTATTTTTTCTGTCTCCCTGCAGCTGTGCCCAGCCTTAGCATGCGCTTGTGCCCTCCTCGCGCTGGACAGCTGCTTACCTCCCTGGTCGCTAGGGACTTGGCATCCCAAACATCAGGGAAGGCTCCAAAGTGGCCAGTAATGGCCATTTTAAAATTAAATAGTGTTGTCAGTAGCAGCAGTGGTCGGGAGAGTGCTCTCAGGCACCCCGATGAAAAGAAAAGAAGGAAAAGAACAGTTTTGTGACTAAAAGGGAGAGAGGGTACGCAGGGAGGTAAAAGTAAGGGTAAAAGTGTACCTGTAGTCCTCCTCTCATCCCTCTGTGTTCCAACGGTTCAGAAGTGTTGCAGCGACTCCCCAAAGTGGTCGACAGGTCCTGAGAACAGCTGTAGTCGGCCGCAGTGTGGGCTCTGTTTGCCCCGTTTATTTATTTTTTAAATAAAAGAAAGTTCCCGGTCCCTCGTCTGTGGCGCCCACAAGCGGGGGCCACATCGTCAGTCAGCATCGGGCCGAGGGGAGCATCGGGCTTCATCACAGCCTCTTAGTTGTCTCCCCCACCTCCTGCTTCCAGCCATAATCTCCTCTCGCTGCCTTCTCCTCCTCTAATTTCATCCTGGGCCAGGGCAGTGAGTCAGCAGCAGCACCGGTGCTAGAGGACGCCTAGAGGGACAGTCGGGAGTGGGGCAGGAAAGGCCCCATCAGAAGAGACCACCTGGGGGTGGGATTATTTGCATTTATTAAAATAAGCTCCAGTAAAGGAGCAGTGCTGCAGGGGCAGGATATATTTAAACTAAGCTCCCGGGAGGCGGAGCTTAGGGCAGAATGGCCTGGAATAAATAAATTAATAAAACCGAGGAAAGCTGCAGCTACGGGTAAGGCAAAGCCCCAGTTTTCATTAAAACTAGCCAAGTGGGCTAATGGACAGGGCTAGGTAGCCCAAAAGCTTAAGGTTATTTAAAAGTTAAATAAAGGGCCGGTCAGGGCTAGGAAGGCACCAGTTAAAGTGGTAGCCACATTAGCCAGGTGGGCCAGTGGATTAGAGGCCAGGTAGCCTAAACATTTTCTTACATTGTTGCCCTCATTCTGTTCAGTTAATCCAGCTCTGGGTGGGCCAACTTGGGTAAGTAATCCCCACTTAAAGGAATAGTGCCCCAGATTGGCCAGTAGCCAAGTGGCCACTAGTAGCCAAGCCACAGACAGAATTTAGCGGATGCAAAATTCTGCCATTTTAAAACTGCACTCTAGTGTCAGCTTCAGCCAGCAAAAAGGGACTACCCCAGCAGCGTAATAGCCTTAGCCCAAGCCAAGGGCTAGTAATCTGTACACTGCATTATAGCCCCTTAGAAAGGGAGGGACAGTTAGCGAGGGATCCTTAGCATGCCAGCTATCCAGATTACCCTCACCTAATAGGGTATTTCTGCTGTTAGGCTCCTTTGAACTCAATTGCCTGAGGGGGGGGGTCATACCCCAGGGTCCTCGAGCAGCTAGCTATCCAGCATTTGACAGGTTTTCTCCTTGCATTATCTCACTAGAGTTCCTGCTATGAGAAAACAATTCTGTGGAATATTGTAAATTGTGAAAGAGACAAAATATTTTATTGACATTCAGACTGCACTGAAAGGGACAGCGCCTGTACATAGCCACATAACTGTCTTTCCTGCTCCAGTTGGCCTTGATTATTTCAAAAGGCTGTTGGATTAACCCCAGATTTGCCCAGCATGTACTAAAGTGCCCTTTCAGTTGAATTTGCCTTGTTTGCTCAATAGACTGGTGGATTAAGCCTGCAGTTGCCTTTCTTGTCAAGAACTGCCTTGCACATCACTGAACTGCCTGCTTATCCAAGTATCTCTTTGTCTAATGCTAATATTTTCACTTGATTATTGCTCGATTACAGACTGTTGCTAGCAGTGACTGGTACCACCATTACTTCTTCAGACAAGTTGGGGCCAGTCGCCAGCACAGGTATAGCGTAGATAGCTCACTGTCACTTGTTTCTTTTCCAGATCTACAGGCCATTCCCTCCCTAACAGTTTTAGGTAGTGCAGAGAACCGCCCCAGTTCAGAGATAGGGATCCATCGTCAAGGGGGGCTGGGGCTTTGGTTGCAAGTACCGAGCCATTCCAGAGGTTCTCCAGCGAAGGTGTCTTAGCTCTTCAGATCTTCCAGTTCCTTGGAGACCTGCTTCAACCCAGAGGTCTTCAGCCAGTCATCTGAATCTTGTGTTTTCCTTGGGATCCTGCTTCAGCCCAGAGGTCTTCAGCCAGCTGTTTGCATCTTGTGTTTTTCCTGGGATCCTGCTTCAGCCAGCTGCATCTGTATCTCATTTCCCTGGGGTCCTTCATCGGCCAGGAGGTCCTACATTTGCCTTGCATTTTGTGCTTCAGTTTCTCCGCATCTTATTTTTCCTGGAGTCCCACTTCAGCCAGGAGGCTTATCATTGCTTGGGGCTCTTGTTCGTTTTAGTTCTCTCCCCTTCATTTCTTCCAGTTCAACGAAAGCAGGCCAACAAAGTGCACTGGTGGCCATCACTCTCAACCTTTGAAGGACTCTATGCACTTTTTGGTCTCTGCTTGTCATTCTGTACTAATGTAATGATAGAGTAGTAAGATAGTTGTAGAGTATAAGAATAGAGCATAAGGTTATCATAGAGTATCGAGTGATAAGATAGCTGTAGATCATACGAGCATACAAATGTGCCAGCAGAAACAGACCACCTGATCTATGTAAGTCTGCTCGAGTGTGCAGCTAGCACCCCTAGTTTGCAGCTGCCCCACCCCCTTTTGTCATCCCACTGCCACCCCTCACCTCCCCCATCCTCACTCTCCCCTGTTCCCTGTCCCATGCCTTTAAAAGCTGTTCACAGATTTACATGATACAACCCATTCTGGTAGTGCATTCCATTTTGCTACCACCCTCTCTGTGAAATAGTGTCTCCTCATTTCCCTCCTAAATCTTACCCCCTTTATTCTTAGTCCGTGCCCCCTGATGTCCCTCCCCCTTCTTAGCTTAAAGACCCCATCTGCCCCATCTTTATTGATCCCCTAAGAGTCTTGAATGTCTCTATCATGTCCCCCCTGTCCTTTCTATCCTCCAGGGTGTACATATTCAGGTTCCCCAGCCTGCTCTCATAGTCTCTCCCCTCCATTCCACATATCATCTTTGTTGCCCTCTTCTGCACCACCCCCACCCCCCCCCCGTAGCCTGATATCATGCTTTAGGTATGGCCTCCAAAACCGCACACAAAACTCTAAGTGTGGCCTTACCAGCGACCCGTAGAGGGGCAAGATCACCTCTCTTCGCCTGGACGAAAACCCCCTCACTATGCACCCCAGCATTTTGTTCCCTTTTGCAGCTGCTCTCCCACACTGGGCAGTATTGTTCATGGTCCCTGTTATCATTACTCCTAGGTCCTTCTCCTCCTCAGTGATCCCCAGCTGTAGAGTACAAGGATGGAGCATAAGGTTATAGAGTTGTAGAGTACCGAGTTACAGAATGTCCTGCTGTGAACTACTTATCCTCTTTGGTGCTTTGCACCCAGTAAACCTGTTTTCATTTACTGAGTTTGTCTCCTGCCTCTCCTTACTCAAGCACTGTTACACCATCAGTGGGAACAGAACTAGTGCTTTTCTCTATGACTTTCAACTAGTAGAAGAAATGAAGTGTGATGCTTGAGATTTAGAAAATGGGTAAAAGAGTCTGAGGGTTCTGATTGGCTGAGAGACTTGTCTAGGTGGGCATTTATGAGACAACATGCCCCACCAAAAACAAGTCCCTTTGCCAAGTGCCCCATTACCTACTGAAATCCATGTGCCAGGTTTAATAATGAAAGCTGAAATCTGCCTCTTTTTTTTACTGATTAGTGAGTGAACCAGTGACACCTGCCGAACCCCCCACCCCCACCCACGCGGTATCAATTATTAAAAACAGCAGTCAATCCTAACCAGTTCTCAATGAAACAGTATAAATTCATAGAGTTTCCAGTGCTGATCATCTCCTGCTCTGAGCGCTACTCGTACTTGCGGCCTTTTCTGGGTGTGTGCCTGGTTCTATATGTGCTGCAAGTCGCCAGTGTCTCTCCCTCTGTGGGTGGCAAAAGCAGTAAACTACTGTTGCTCTCATACATGCGGTGTTCCCCCACTCCAACATAATGCACTGCCGGAAATGAAGCAGGGGAAAAGGATACACATAGGTCTGCTCCTTTTCTGATTTTATGTTCACATGTTCTGTACAGTTCTCAATTGACAGCTTCATGTTAGTTTGAAAAAAAATGTGCATTCTGCGCCGTTCCCCAGTCCAGTTTTACAACATATCCTAGCAATCCCGAGTGACACTTCATACATGGGGGTGGTGGTGGGGAGTGGGGCACCAGCAGAAGCCCAGGGAGAGGGAGGGCAACAGGAGAAGTCACCAGTAAATAAATGACAGTACTGTACTACAATCTAAGAAAAAAAAAAAAAGACTGAAAAACAGTTGTGCCCTTTACTACTAAGTATCCCAAGAGAAGGATTACTTTATCAGAAAGGAAGAAAACGGAGTTAAAATATTTTCTTTCTCAATTTCTTTATTCTTTTTTAAAATACGTTACCTATACCCATTTTATAAGCACAATAATACCCTCCAGGGTGGGCAGCACTGGGCTATATCCACCCTTCCAAGGACTATAAGGCCCTCTGCCTGTGGCGTCAGGCCTCATTATGCCCCTGGGTGGATGGGTATAGTCCAATACCGGCCACCCTGTCGGATATCATTGCTTGCTTATATTTTGAATCATTCATTTATTTCTGGCTGAATTTCATTCAGGTCTGCCAGAGACCCACAGAAAGTGCACAGCTAGTAACTGAAGATGCAACAACAACAGTAGCAGTTCATAGTTCGTTCACCGTGCATTCCCTTCAAGCTTTTGCACAGCACATTTCTCTTCTTTAAACTGATTTGCCAAAATAATGCAAAAAAATGCAAAACAAGAGCCTTAATCCAAGCCATTTCCTCTGACTACCTCGGCGCTTTGTTCCCAATACAGAGCTTTGTTAGCGGGTGTGGTTTAATGGTGGCAGTACTGCTTAAATATCCCCAAAACAGTATCACGTGTTAGCTACAATTACAGTCATTTCAGTTTAAGATCTATGGTGTTCTCCTTGTGAGTGCTGAGTGCTTCTGGATCACTGAGCTGTAAAAATATTGCTATACTTATTTTACATTAATGTCACCATACTGAGTATTGGATGATTAAGTGCAAAATGAGTATTAAAATAATTTTACAAAATTAGGTCACGGCAGAACTTGGCACAGTCTGCTGTGTCCAAGATGGCCACTGGAGTTCTCTGCACATGCACACTGGGCTCCAGCGGCCATCTTGGATCTGGCGGACAGTGCCATGGTCAACCTGCAACTGGCAGACAAAACAGTGTGGTGAACGCGCAGTGACTGCAGTTCACCTCCACTATTTAAAAAGTCCGACTGGTATCCAGTAAGCTCCTTTTAATCTAATGTACTCACAAAATGTCTGCAGGGCGATGTCCACTGCAGCTGTAAAAACAGCAGACTGGAAATGCCATACAAGAGCACATTCAGGGTTACTGAATAAGCCCACAGATCATAGCTTAGTATTGAAAACTAGGAATTATTGCTTAGTATGCTTACCTTTTGTCCTTTAATTCTAGCTCCTCCAATTTATCACGCCAAAGGATATCATTTTCTGTTTTATTGAAGAACAGCAATTTGGATTTCCTTTAAAAAAATATATATACCTATATTAATCCAGTGACATCACTTGTCTCATTTCAATTAACACAGGTGTGTAATGCCAGGTCCTAATTCAAATATACGCCATTTGCTGGAATATATGTAAAGTGTGACAACCGATTTTATTATTTTACAAAACAAATGCATACACCAGTAGAGAGTGACACCCTTTTTAGGGCTGTGGGTGGAGCCTACAGCAGTTTTGGGATCGCTCAGTAGCTCTAAAAACGGCCGATCGCGGAACCTTAAACTGGACTTTTGGAAGTATCCTTCCAAAAGCCCAACGGAGCTTGAAACCCTCTACCATGATCAGCCTCTACAGAATAACAGCCTCACAATTTCGGCTGTTACTTCTGCGACTCTCGCGCATGTGCAGTTCTGCTGGCGCCATCATGTTGCGTCACTGCCACCAGCACCGGTAACAAAGAAAACCATCTCGCACCCTCCCACTGCTGCTGTCCTCCCCGCTCTCTCCATTCCCGTCTCTGTGCTGACACTGGGGTCCCCAATCCCCATGTTGGCATTATGTAGCCCCCTGTTCATCCCAGTATGCCCAAATGTATTTTTCCCCTGCTGACATCAGGGTCCCCAATTCCCCGTGTCAGCATTATGCAGTCTCCACATTCATGTGGCACACTGGGAACCCACCCCAGTGTGCCAAAAAGTATTTTTCCCCACCCCTGCTAACATCGGGTGTGCCCAATCCCTGTGTCGGCATCATGTACCTCCAATGTGGCACACTGGGAGCCCACCCCAGTGTGCCCAAATGTCTGTTTTTTGTTTCCTGTAAATAAAGAAAACAGTCCCCAATATGTTTTTATCTGAAAAAGAAACACCCTTGTCGCCGCCCCAGTCCCTTCCCCATCCTCCCACTGAGCACCCACCTCCCCTTACCCCATACCTACCTCTGGAGATCGACACTGCCATCTTCTCTGGACTGGGACACGTCTGCCCTCTTCAAAGCCGAGCCACAAACTGAAGAATCAAAGGTAAGTGTGCTATAATGCCACTCAATGGGGTTTTCAACTTATGTTGATAAATCAGCTATTTTTTGGAATTATGGCTCCAAATTTTCAACATGGCATTTTTGGGACCCCACCTCATGAAACTTTCACTGTCATTTTGTTACTTGGTCCCAAAAGGTGATTTTGCGGTCACTGCACGGAATCACCTTTTGGGAATGAGTCACAAAATGACAGTGGCACTGTTCATGAGGTGGGGTCCCAAAAAGCCCATGTTGCAAATTTGGTGAAAAAATTCCAAAAAATGACTGTCACACGAGTGTGCGTTGCGCAGTTTCTATGCACGCTCCTAACTTTGCTAATTTTTAATATTTTCACTCCACATTTTTAACATTATCATTTTTGCACACCTCCTTTTTAACAGCATAACTGCCATTTATCACATCCTGCCCGAAATGTGTTTTCGGACCTGTGGCACAGAATGGCGCGGTCGCTCTGCAAAATCACCTTTCTGGATAAGTGAACAAAATGATACTGGCACTCTTCATCAGGAGGGGGTCCTAAAAAGGCCATGGTGAAAATTTGGGCAACACCTCCAAAAAATGGCCAAGTTACACCCAGGCATTTAATAATCTCTATGCACACGTGTAACTTAGCTCACTTGGCAGCTCGTCACAGCCCTATCGGCTCTGGCCAGAATTTGTTTTATTTGTCTCTGAAATCTGTTTCTTTACACTGAAAACTCAAAAATAGTAAATATTCTACATTTTGGTAAACAAACTCAATACCCACTTGACAAACACTGTCACATTTTTCTCCTTTGGAGGACTGGACAGCATCTTTCACAGACCATATGTTACAGTCTGATCTGAAAGAAAGAATGTCTTTGCATGTTTTTATCTCTTCATAAGTCTGCACATCTACAGTGGTGCCAAGGCTCATGCTCACTCAGTACTTATACATTAGGTTGATCTACTTAATCCTTGCCTAATATAATCACTATTAAGTTATGTTAGTCTGGAACACAAGTCCTGCTTGGATTTTATTTTTGATGACTGCTTACTCAGTCTATGAAGGAAAACTACACGTTTTTGAAACACAAGCACAAGTATCCCCCATACAAATTGTTCAAGGCATTTTTCTGATAACCCGCAAAATGAAATCAGCACAACTCCAGATGAAACAGAATTTGGTTTGGTATGTTCTACAGCATCTTTTACTCACAAGGAATGATAAAGTACACAGATAACCCTTGCTGTACATGGAGTTCCATCCTAACTAAAAACTGCTGCATTGCAAGTTCAAAGGACATAGAATGCTTTAGAAAATGGGCTAACAAAATCCTGGGCTCTGATTGGCTGATAGCCCTGCCAAGGTGGGCATCTATCCGACAACAGAGCCCGGACATTACAAGTGCCAGTCCCAAACAGACTGCATTACCACTATCAATGGGCACACTTAATTTTCAAACTTGAGACCTGCCATTTTTTTTGTGTTGGTAACCGAGATTACTGACAAACTCCCCCACCCCCACCCCAGTCTGTGTAGGCACACTATTACTTCTTAAAGAAAACGACACATTCAATATACAAAAATATTTCAGCCACTGCAGAGTTGTCAAGGAATGGAGCAACTCACGTCCCAACTCCCTCAAAGACCTGCCGGTCTAGTAGACGCTAAAACCGGGCAACACATTTCCATCTCCCCAGAGAAAAGAACCGCAGACGTTCCTCGAGCTGATTCTCGCCGTAGCATTCCCACTGACTAGACATTTTTATTATTTATTTAGATTTTGTTTACCGGGTAAGCCCACTGAGACCAATGGTCCCTTTCTCAGGGGCGACCCAGAATTAGTTACAGAAAGGACACTACAAAACAATAGATACAATTAGTTACATTTGTAACACCATAGTACAGTGATAATATTTATACAAGGGTAGCAGAAGGGTTCTCATATAGGCTCCATGTATAGACAGAGTGTTTAGACCTCACATATTATACAGTATGTACATAGGTTCCGCCAGCAATCAGAATCCACATTTAGCATTACATGTCAATTCAAAGGGAGAGTTCAGAGCAGTGCAACGGGCCAGAGGATCAGATAGTTAGCGGTCCATCCCATAGACTGAGATTGAGAAGATGTACTTTCAGACCATTTTTGAACTGGGAGAGGGTGGGTGAGTTAGTCAAGCGAGGTGGTAGGGAGTTCCATAGGTGAGGGGCAGCAAATTTGAATGAGCATTTGCCAGGGTTTGAGCGTTCTAGGGATGACAAGAGGGTGACTTGCAGTTGATCGCAAGGTTCTGGTATGAGTTCTGGGGGAAAGAAGTCCTCTGAGATGAGGAGGGGGGCTTAGGCAAACAAACTTGAAAGCTAGGCAGGCAACAGGATAGGCAAGTTTATGACGAAGAGTGGGCCAGTTTAGCTCCTTTAGTGCCTCACAATGATGTCTCCTAGGAGAGGAGTTAGTGGCGAAACAGGCCACTCGGTTATAGAGTACTGAGAGTTTTTTGTATTCCGTCTCACGGAGGAACTGCAGAAGAGGAGCCCCATATAGGATGGATGGAAGGAGATTGCAGCAGGCGATTGCACGGCATGCAATAGAGGACAAGGAGGCCAAGCTTTTGATGGGTGGACCTGGTTATTGAGTCGATATGGAATTGGAAGGTCATTTCTTGGTCTAGATGGACCCCAAGATATTTGAAACTAGACATGACCTCAACTCTTTTTCCTTGGCTAGTATAGATCTGGAGGAACTGGCTTCTGTCACAGCCCAGGCATCTCGGGCCAAACAGTACGGCTTTAGTTTTTTCATCATTGAGCTTAAGGGAGTTTGCGGAGAACCAGGCCTCCAGGGAGGAGAGACTGTCCTGCAGTTTAGTTGAGATGACAGTAGGTTGGGGGTCACTGTAGTATAAGACAGTGTCATCAGCATATAGAATGAGATTGCTGCAGAGGCTGTTCTCAATATTATTGGAAGAGTGAAGAGCAGAGGGCCCAGGATTGAGCCCTGAGGTACCCCAGCGGAGACCGATCTAAGTCCAGACTGTGCACCCTTCCAGCGGACCTTTTGGGAGTGGTCCCTCAGGTAGCTTTCAAACCAGGAGTGTGAGTGGTGATCCAGTCCTAAGGTCTGGAGTTTGGAGAGGAGGAGATTATAGTTAACCAAATCAAAGGCCTTAGATAGGTCAATGAAGAGGGCACCCATTGGGGAACCTTGGTCCATAGAGGAAAGGATGTCCATAGTGAGTTGGATAAGCGCAGTGTCAGTGCCATATCCCTTTCTAAAGCCGTGTTGAACATCAGCCATGAGTGAGTGCAGCTCAAGGTAGTCTTGTAGTTGGTTTGAGACTAGCCTTTCCTGAATTTTCCCCAGAGGACTGAGAAGGGAAATTGGTCTATAATTTGTCTCGGGGTCCACTTTTGTGGACAGGGACAATGGTCACAACTTTCCACATTATTGGAACCTTTCCTTCCTGAAGTGACCTATTTATAAGTAAGGTGACAGGATGGGCGATAGCGGGGGCAGCAGCCCTCAGGAGGCGAGGTTCAAGCTGGTCATGCCCTAGTGAGGAAGAAGGGTCAATTTTGCGTAGGAGAGGTAATACCTCTGCCTGTTTGACCAACTTTAGGTGAAATTGGGGCCGAGAGTGCGCCCAAGCATCTCCAGAGTATAGGTTAGGCCCGTGGGGAACCCAGGGGGGAGACCCACTTAGGGTACAGTAGGAGGCACAGAAGGCCTCAGCCACTATGGTTGGGTCATTAGTCAGGGAGTCCCCCACCATGATGGAGTCCGTTTGGCTGGTTAAGGAGCCCTTGATAAGTAGATTTAGGTGGCCCCAGAATTTTTTTGGGTCCCATAGGTGCCTAGTTTGTAGGTCATTTAAATATTGAGACTTGGCTTTTTTCGAAGATTTTTTGCACTGGTTTCTCAGCTCTGTACTTTTCCCAGTCTGTTGGGCTGCCAGAAGATTTGAAGGTACACCAAGCTCGGTCCTGGAGGAGCATGGAGTGCTTGAGGCAAGGGCTCAGCCATTTATGGCATTTTCCCTGTACCCTGAGCTTTTTTATCGGGGCGTGAGCGTTAGACGCGGACAAAACGATCTGGGTGAAATACTCAAGAGCTTCATCGAGTGTGGGGAGAGAGGTGATAGGGGCCCAGTCGGAGTTCCACAGCTGGAAGCAGTAGTCTGCAGGTACAAATCTACTGTAGTTTCTCGCTTCAATGATCTTTGCGGCAAGTTTAAGGGGCTTGTTGGACCATATGCAGAAAGTGGGTGAGTGATCGCTCAAGGCGTCAGCCATAATCCCTGCTGACAGGATACGGCCTGGGCAGGAGACAAGGATCCAATCAATGAGAGAGTGGTTTCCAGTCTTAGGGTTGTGTCTTGTGGGGAGGTCGATGACCTGGGTAAGAGGTGACCCAAGTAATGGGTTTTTAGTAGAGGAGGAGAGTAGGGACGGCCAATGGAGATTGAAATCCCCAAGTAGTATGGTTTCCCCAAGGGGGTAGACCTCAAGGTGGCTAGTTATGGATTCCAAAGAGGAGGCAGCAGATTGTGGGGGGATGTAGACACCTCCTATGGTAAAGGGTTTGGTGTTACCAAGAAGTACTTTGACGAGCAACATTTCAGCCAGAGGGTCACTAATAGAGGGGCAGTCCAACTCTGTAGCTTGAAGGTCAGTGCTGACATAAATAATGACCTCACCTCCCCTTTTCCCAATCCTGTCTTTTCGAAAAGCAAGGTATCCCACTATGTCCACTTCATGGGGGAGGATCTGAGGTTTGAGCCAAGTTTCTGTCAAGGCTAGTATGTCAGGCTTATATAGAGCCACCCAAGCCTCAATTTCATGGAATTTGTGCCTTAGGCTGCAAATGTTCATATGAGCGAGTTTGAGCCCTTTGGTATCAGCCCACTCAGGGCATGAGGGGTTGTTTAGAGTAAGATTTGGGGAGATAGGGCCAGGATTAGATTCTATGTCACTCCCAAGGGCTAGGAGGGTACTGCCCAGATTGTCAGGAGGTAGGTGAGGAGGGGGGAGAGTCAGTCATCCATCACACCCCATACAGAGAGATACCTCAACACCACCATGTCCAGACAGGGATTGGCTTAAGAAGGCCATATTAGCAGGGGTCACTATAAGTACAAAGCAGGGAGAGAGGAGTCTTTAATGAGAGGGCTCTAGTCATCTAATGTCTGGCAAGTAAGTTCAGTACAGGGTTGGGAACCCGAGGCTATGTCAGAGGTTTTGCAGGGTTAGTAGGTTAAGTATATAATCGGAAAATTAAAAGAGGGGGCAAGTTACTCTTTAAAAGTAAAATGTCAATAGCGCATCAGGGGAAATGTTGCCAGTGATTGGGAAACAAATTGGCAGTTACATTGAGAGTTTTGAGTGGAGAGGCTTCTTTAGTTATTGAGGGAAACACAGGTAGCAGGAGGGCCTCTAGTGGGGATACTGAGAAGTGAAGTGGCATGAAAAAGATAATAGTACAGTGCTGAGAGTTTATAATGGGAGTGGCTAGTTAGTCCAATGTCAACAGAGGGGCCCCAGTGGAGGAATTGTATAGGCTGCAGATGGTAAAGTGAGCTGATAGGTATTTTCAGCTCACATGACCATCTCAGCAGCTATATAAGGGAACGCCGACGGGGCAGAGCCGTCTCCAGAAAAGCAGCGAGCAGCTGAGTCCCTGTAATGGGTAAGCCCCTAAAGTGTTCCACGTTGCTTGCTGTTACCTGTAAGCGGTGTTTCGGGGGGCAGGGGAGGGCAGGAGCCCTCTCGATCTCGCGGTCTGTCTGAAATGGAGAGAAAAAGTCGTGAGCACTGGATTTTTAAACAGTAGGGAAAGATGGGGAAGGGTGAGCTACAGCCTAATGAGAAAGGAAAAATTTTATGCAGTTTGACAAAAAGACATAGATCCTGGCATTGTTTGCAATTGAGCTGAGTAGGTCGGGAGAGGCTCACGCGCTTAGCGCTGCTTTCAAGTGTAGTCCCTGAACTAGATCTAGTTTTCACAATTGCATGAGATTACATTTTTTTTTTTTTTTTTATATTACTTTTTACAGAGCACACTTAGCCTTTAAGGCAGGAAATATATTTAAGGCACCCTATGTATCTCGTGATCAAAGCAAATCAAATTTTAGGGAAAACCAGGATTGCACAATACATTTAGAGAGCACACCCACAGCCTTTAAATTCGGGAAATGTTAAGGCATCCAAACAGAGATTATGCTCAAAGGCAGGAATTCCAAAATTCTAAATATAAAAAACAGTCTCCTCGTCTACGCCGATTTAAAATGGCGCCTGGCCACCAGATTCAGCATCTCAGTAGCCCCGTCTCCAGAAAAGCAGCAAGCAGCTGAGTCCCTGTAATGGGTAAGCCCCTAAAGTGTTCCGTGTTGATTGCTGTTACCTGTAAGCGTGTTTCGGGGGGAGGGGGAGGGCAGGAGCAGGAGCCCTCTGAACCTCGCGGTCCGTCTGTAGCCCCGGTGTTTGAGGCGGGGAGGGCAGGAACAGGAGCCCTCTAAACCTCATGGTCCGTCTGTAGCGGTGTTTGAGGCGGGGGAGGGCAGGAGCAGAGCCCTCTCGACCTACATGGTCCGTCTGTAGCCGTGTTTGAAGGGGCGGGGAGGGCAGGAGCAGGAGCCCTCTCGACCTTGCGTCCGTCTGTAAGCGGTTTTCGGGAGGCAGGGGAGGGCAGGAGCAGGAGCCCTCTTGACCTCGCGGTCCATCTGTAAGCGGTATTTCGG
Source organism: Neoceratodus forsteri (assembly GCA_016271365.2). Taxonomy (NCBI): domain Eukaryota; kingdom Metazoa; phylum Chordata; order Ceratodontiformes; family Ceratodontidae; genus Neoceratodus; species Neoceratodus forsteri. Next base: position 1,307,976,335 of record CM057449.1, read on the forward strand.
GGGGCGGGGGAGGGCAGGAGCAGGAGCCCTCTCAACCTCGCGGTCCGTCTGAAATGCTCACAGTAAAGACAACGTACAGTGTAAACATCTACCCACATTATACAGGCTATTGCATTGCATTCTATTGCTGATCAGCCTCACTATTCAGGTCCCTTCATCTCTAATCCCGACCGTATATTGGCTCGATTCTCCCAGAGGAAATTACATGCCTTTCTGAGACCTCCCTCTGTCCCTTCCCCCAGCTCAAAAAAGCACATCAAAACAATGTAATTCACAAATGTACCTGTTCAGCACAGGCTAACTTTCCCTTTCCCTGCCAGCTCGTTCGACTACCATTGATTTGCAGGTTCCGACCTTTCATACCTCCTCAGCACCTCGACAGTGCATCCACGGGGGGAGGGGGTGGTGGCGACGATTAGAAGAGTTCACTAAAACTAATGGGACAGGAGCGCCCGGTGCTAAAGAGCCCAGTGCTAACTCCTGCTACAGAGAGATAAAAGGGTCCTACGTAAGGACAGGAGAGGTGTAAAGTTCAAAATCCAAACTGCTAGTCTCCTATAGCTGTGCCCTCTACTGGGAAGTGTGCAAGGCAGGGAAGATAACTGTGCCAGGCAGGGACTACTTTCCATAAATCGTCTTTCTTTCTTTCGTATTTTTAAGATTTTTTTTTTGGTACTTATTTTTGAAATACTGTGCAAAAAGTTAAAGTGAGTCTCATTTTCAAGCGAAAATATCCTCCTGGAGTGAAGAGTAATCCGACCTTCCAGGGGCTATAAGGCCCTCCGCCTGTGGCATCGGGTCTCATCACACCCCTGAGCGGTCCGGTATTGCCCAATATTGCCCACCCTGTCAGGTATTATTGCTTGCGTTGTACCCTTCTGTAGTACACAGACACATAGAATATGATGACAGATAAGGATTGCTTGGCTCATCCAATCTGCCCATTTCTCTCTACCTACACTATTATCACTTTTTTTTTGCAGTTAAACTTTTTATTAAAGTTTTAACTCATTCAACCTGTTGTTTTACTTTCATCCCCGCCCCCATGCACGCACTGAATGCACACACACACACACACACACACAGACACACACACTCCTCTCTCTCTCTCTCTCTCTCTCTCTCTGAATGCAGACCTTTCATAATTTTAAAAACAGAAATCCACCCTTCACTTGGGTGGTTTTAAGCACCTGATTCAGTTTGAAAAAAAATTTTAAATGTAAACCTAAGATTTCTTGGGAAGTAAAAAGCATTTTTTAAAATTTTATGTTTCAAACCATATACTATACAAAATAACACATGGGCAACCATGCACAACTAGGCTGCATTTCCATCTGAGGTTTTGATGACATAGGGGACCACTTGGACTTCATTCTCCAGGTCCCCATGATGTCATCTGAACCTTGCGATGGAAACACAGCTTTATTGTGCATGGTTGTCCATGCATTATTCTCTATGAGCTGGTTCACAAAGCAGTATGTGTAATACTGTAATGCAGTGACTGTGCAAACTGAATAGCCTTTATGAAATCAACAATATCTCACACACAAGGTCATGTGTGTACCTCAACCAAGATGGCCACTAAAGCCTTGCGCTCCAGGCCACTGCTTCAAAAATCCGCTGCCATCAGTCTACAAAACTACTCTGACAGCAGCACACAGAATCCAGAAGGGCACTGAAGGAGTATGCAAGCTGTTTCTGAGGGTTTTGAACAGCTGTTAACCCCTCAGAAATTCAGGAACCCGCTGGAGATTTCACCTCCTTCAGCCCGCCAATCACCCTGCAACATGGCTGCTCTCCAGCTTCAGAAAGGCCTGCCTGGAGCTCCCAGTGACCTGTCCATGTTGATGCTGGAGAAAACTGCAGCATCTGTAGAATCAATAAAGGCTACGGTCACAGATACGCAGGCGAGCCTCAGCACTTACCAGGAGAGCCACAGTGGTGGAAGGCCGCATCATGACCGCCACCCTCCTCTCAGCAGCAGCAGCAGCAGGAAGGTGGTCTGCAGGCCGATGAGCAGCAGATTTAGTCGTTAACTGCCAAAATGGAAGACCTTGAAGGGAGAGGGAGCAGTAAAAACCTTTGCATCCTTGGCCTGCCTGAAGGTCTGGAGGTAAAAGAGTTGGTGGATTATCTGCACTTGCAACTCCCAATCTGGCTGCACCTTGCAGGGCAGTGACGGGGGGGGGGGGCTGCAAGAGCTGCAGCTGCAGTAGGGCCTGCGCTGTTAGGGGGCCCACTGACTCAGAGGTCAGCATTAAGAAAACCTTTTCTCACAGACAAACTTGCAAGTTTCTCTTTGGAAATTGCTTATCCATTTGAAACTGAGTCTGTCAGCAGTGGTGTCAGAAGATTCCAACTCCAGTTTCACATTTTTTTTGGGGAGTACAGAAGGAAGAAGCAACAGGCCCACTACTCAAAACATCTAATCTTAATGCTGTGTCCCCAGGAGGAGCAGGAAAAAATTAACTTGTTCAGTTCTTTAATCATGGTGCCAGCAAGGAAATGGGGGGATGGACAAACTATGTATGTTCAGCAGGACTGATACAAAAAAGCTAATGCTATAAAAATTTCTATGTGCTAATGGTTAGTTTACATTTATTGGTGGGGAGGTGGGCCCCACAAAATATTCTGCATGGGGGCCCTTACCGTTGTTGGCACAGCCATGGCAGCTTGGCCCCTCCTTTTACAACTTTGAATTGGATCAAGCAACAGACTACAGCAGCGAAATCAGCTACAGAGAACCGCTGTTTTCGACCACTGATCTTTAAATTGTTAAGGTACCAAAATAAAGAGATTATCTTAAAAAGAGCCAGGGAACTTCACAACATCATGGCGGCTGCTTGAACGTCTCCTTTTATCCTGATTACTCGGGGGGGGGGGTTCTCAAATGCAGGCAGGCCTTTAATAAAATTAAAGCAGCCTCCACAATAAGGGCATTCAGATTTCCCTATTATATCCTGCAGTTTCATCTGTCACAATCCAGGGCGTCCCACATTATTTCCGCTCTCCAGAGGAAGCAAATGCTTTTTTTGCAGGCCACATTAGGACCAGTTAGACCACCGCCCTCAATTTGCCACAGCTCTGCCTTCACCATCTCACCAAGCCATGTCACCACCAGTGGCAGAAAAGGGATTGCTGAGCAGAACAATGGACACCTGAATTCGGACAAAGGTGATGTTCCAGGCAAGGGACTGTTCAGGGGCACTGGGTCCTTGTTAGAATGTTATGTTTTGCTCCCTGGGTAGCTGTTACACTGCGGACACTGACTTGTAATTTTATTGCTAGCGGTGGTGTTTCCCTGCCTTTGAATTATGTTTTTGCTGCGTGGGGAAGACACATGCAGTGAGACTGGATAATCCCTCATTAGGACAGCGATCGACACAGAAGCAGGACTCACTCTGCTCCAAGCTGGTATGAACTGTACTTGGACTGATATGATAGCTTCTGCTGTTTGCAAAGTTTACTAGTGCTCCTGCTTATCTGTTCAAGAGAGAAATACTAAGACTAGAAGTAGGGAGTAGGGCAGCTTTCCTTATGAGGGCCGAAGGCTAAACTGGTACCTACAAAAAGGGAAGAGGTAACCTGGTTGCGTCCCTGGAGACTGGCTGCAAAAACTCCAGCACCACAGTGGGCACATATGGGGACAGAACCTCTCCAATCTCCAGTTCTGGGCAATGAGAGAAAATGGGCAGTTCTGGGAGGATGGAGCCATATCTACCATAGCTTGGGTCTCTTATCAGTCATCCTATATGGAGTGTATGGACTGTCTTTCCCACTCAACTAGCTCTCGGATGGTGTGTTGAGCAGGCAGAGGCCAGGTGTCGCTAATCTGCCATTTCCAGGTTCTGTGTGAGCATGGCCTATGTGCCTTCCTTGCCATGGTTAGCTGTGGCAGCTGGTAAGCCTCTACCAAAAAGAAACGCTTCAGGGGTTCTCCCCTTCCTTTGCTTCCTTACTGTTTTCTTTTGTAGGGGCTGTGGGTGAAGCAGATGTATTTTTCTGTTCCTCTTTTACTGGAAGTGACTCATGACTTAGGTATTGTACTGCTGTACATTACTTCTTTATTGTGTGGGGAGCTGGGTGGTGGGGGGCAGTATGGTGGGACTGGGGAAGGGAGGAGAGGGTTTTCACTGGCACCTAGAATCAGGGATTTAATTGAAATCATGGCCTCAAAGGATACACTTAAGGTGATATCCTGAAATGGTCATGGGCTCAAATGCCCAATTAAAAAACACAAGGTACTCCTGAAACTCAAACAGATGAACTGCAATATTACATTAATTCAGGACACACATTTGACTGACATGGAGTCCAAACATCTTTGTTGCTCCTGAGTAAGAAAAATGTACTCCAGTACTTACGTAGCCTAGGGTAGGGGGGTGGTGATTCCTGTCAAAAAAGGGTTGCAACTGGGAATGCACAAATGTCAAGTGATCCGAAGGGCCGCTGGATGCTTGCTGAGAGTACATATCAGGGATTTCCCATTGTCTTGGGGAGTGTCGTTCCCCCTAATAATCCTGATACCTCATTCTTTGGTGCAGAATTAGCTGGGCTGACTAGAACTTCTGCAGGTATATGTCTAGGAGGGAATTGTATCTAGCCTTCTATCCTGATCTGGACAGGACGGGGGCCTACAATAAAGCAGAAGCCCTCACTGCAGAACATGTTCGCACCATGTACAGGCTAGCCTGGTGGACAGTTGGGGAACTGTCCACCCCCATGCTAGGGATTTCACTTTTTACTCCTTGGGTCATGACACCCACAGCCAGCTGGACATAGTTTTCCTTTCAGATCATCTAGTCCAATTGGTGTGGGGGGTAACGCTGGGCAGTAATCTCTGATCATGCCCCTGTGTGTTTCTCTCTGGCTTTGGGGGGAACCGGGTCCCAGAAACAAGTGAAGACCAAGCACCATGCAAACAGAGAGACAATGCCCTCAGACTCCAAGAGAAGGATTTTAAAAAATTAGAACTCAAACTTATTAACTTCTCAGACTGATGAAACAGCACTGACCCCGGCACTAACTACCATCAGGCAGGAAACTGAAGACATACTCCAACACTCCATGGAATACACCCTCTGTAGGCTCCAGCTGAGGTACTGTGAGGTCAGGGAACAGCCAGGGAGACTTCTGGCTCAATGCTTCAAAGCCCAGGAAATGGAAACATATATCCCCTCCATTGTGACAGATGGAGAGGAGGTAGCAACTACTCTGCTGGCCATTAACCAGGAATTCCAAAAAACGTTACAGTAACCTGTACACTTCTGAAGTTTCCCCAACCCAGGCCCAACTAGATTTCTGTCAGGATAATGCACTTCCTACCTCCTCACTTTAGGCAGTGAACATGCTCCTGAGGAATGTTTCGGCTGATGAGGTGAGAGATTCCATCCACAGCATGACCCTTGGGAAGTTAGCAAGACTGGATAACTTTTCCCAGAGACTTTTATGTGGTCTTTGCAATCCTTGCTTGTCTGAGACCTGTAATGAGGCCTGGAATATTGGTCAACACCCTCCCCCGCTCCAACAAGCCCTTATTACCTTGATCCCTGAAAAAGGGCGAGATAGCATAAAGTGCTCAATGTTTCATCCCATATCACTTATTAATGTGGGCTCCAAACGATTTGCTAAGACCCTTCGGCACTGCATGGAGTAATTTATGGGAGATCTGATCCACCCAGATCAGGTAGGTTTTGTACGGGTCCTGTTGGGAGCAGACAGTGTTTGCTGGGTACTCGACCTGCTCTGGGAGGTTTGAAATAATGAGGTGCTCACTGTCACCCTGTCTTTAGATGCTGAAAATGCATTTGATAGGGTGGAATAGGTATACCTATTTGACACAATGTCCAGGTTTGGCTTCACCCTCAGATTTATTGACCTAATCCTGCTTGTACAAAAATCTGACAGCATGAGTCCTTACCAACTCAATCATATCTGCCCACGTCAAGTTACAATGGGGTACAAGGCAGGGTTTCCCCCCACTCCCCAATTTCTTTTTATGCTGGTGATTGAGCCCCAAGCTCAAATAATCCATGTCTCTCCCTCCTTCCTGGCTATTACTATAGGGGAATCTACCCATAAATTGTCATTCTTTGCAGATGACATCACCCTATATGTGGTGGACATCCCGACATCACTTGCCACCCAGCTCACTATAGTTGAGGAATACCCGGCCTTATCAGGCTACAAACTGAACAGGGAAAAATCCCAGATCATGCCATTGAATACTTCTTGTACTCAAAAACTAGTATCCCTATCGGTGGTACCTCATGGGAGTTACTTGGCTCTGAGTACAACTCCATCCCACTATTAAGGCCACAGTTGTGGCTAACACTCAAGTAATGTTACAGAAACTAGACAAGGACCTCTCCAAATGGGGTGATATCATGCTTTCCATCTCGGGCAAAGCGAATGCACTGAAAATGGTATTGTTTCCTAATCTTCAGTACATTCTTTCCAATTTGCCTTTCAGAATACTGACTTTCTTCAACAGGACACTTAATACTAAGATTTCCTCCTTTATCTGGGGAGGTATAGACCCTAAAATCATATTATATACCCTTCAAGCACAATGGCATCGGGAGGGAGGGGACTTCAGACAGCCTAACCTTCCCACTATGCATGAGAGAGTCCTCAAGCGCCAAGCACTGGCATGTCTCAGATCTGATCTCTGTGTCCACACCCCAAGGTGAATCCCTCTGAAACAAGCACAGACCTACATACCCCATACTCTGGTCCTAATATATCTTGATTGGGGTCCCCCCCTCAGGTAGTGTCCCTGTGCACTGAGCATACTAAAAGGTTAGGCTCACACTAGCACCCACATAAGGCTGGAAGCCCACCATCATGCATCAGAGATCCAGCTGGCTTAACCACAGCTCATTCTAGGCCACATAGTAATTGACCGGCCATTGTGGAAAGAATGGGAGATACACACCCGTAGTGTATACAGGTTATAGCTTATACAGCACAAGTGAGGAGAGGAAGGAGGGACATAGAGAAGGCCAGTGGGAAGAAAGGGTATCAGACACATAGTAGAGACCCTTTGAACATTCAAACAGGTCACAGATATAGGGTGGTAGTTTGTTAGGCAAAGCCCAGAATAGCCACATGAGGACGTTTATTTGCCTCCTCGTGAAGAGGGCCGGCCAATCTAATGCTTGGTACAATAAGCAGTGATGAGTCTGCAAGGCAAGTCAAGAACAACTCAATGCGCCAGGGATAGAGTATATCCAGCTGGAGTGCACAGGCGGCAATGGCTGTAGGAAGTCGGTTTAGTCAATCCGGGAAGAAAGGTTGTTTGGAACCAGCCGCTTAGCTTCCAGGGTGAGTAGGCGTCTTATGTGGTAGAAAATACCAAGGCGCTGCCTTATCTTTTTTGTTAACTCACTTTGATGTACACTGAAGGTGAGTTTGTTATCCAACCAGACTCTCAGATATTTAAATTTATTCACTAGCTCTGGTGGTTCATTAAGGAGAGTAATAATTTGTGGGGTCCCAGGTATCCCCGTATTGTGAGATGGAGAGATAATCATAGCTTTTGTGTTTTTTGCATTTAACAAAACCTTTAGATTCAGCAGGTTGTGCTGGAGGATGGTAAAATCCTGCTGTAGCTCCTTGTACGCAATGTCCAAGGAGGGGTTGGTCGTGTAGAGGACTGTGTCATCTGCGAAGTGATAAACATTTCCAGCAACCAGGCCAGAGTTGATGCGGTTGATGTAAAGGGCGAAGAGGATAGGTCCCAAAATGGAACCTTGTGGAATGCCTCGGGGCAGTAATTTTAGTGGGGAGAATTCCCCTTGGGCTTTCATTTGCTGTTTACAATTTGTGAGGTAGCAGCATAACCACTTTACTGCAGCAGAGGTCAGACTGATGCTACTTAGGGAATCAAGAAGTATGGAATGATCAAACCTCACCTCACCTCACCTCATGTGCCCCACCTCAGGCCTTACATACACACATCTTGCGGGAATGCCCACTACTTGAGTACTGGTCAACAATTTGAGGCAGATGTAGACAGATGACTCTTATTCCCTTTCACAGGGATCCAATGTTAGCTTCCTCTCACATCCAACGTTAGCACTGCTGGACATCCAGGATCACAGCTCCCCACCTTCCCAGCCACAGCTTCTATGGGTGACAGGTGCATTTGCAGTGGTGAAACGTATCATTCTGAGGCATTGAAGAGACCCAAATCCCCATTTCACAAGGAATAGGAAAATCTTCTTTCTTCTGGCTCTCACAGAGGCTGAAGACGGCGGCCAGGCTGGGCTGCTGTCTGCCTGCACTTAGCATTTGAGCATTTTTGCACAGTTCTACAAGTCTTTCCTTCTCCACTGCAAGAAATTGTTATGTTTGGTAGAGAACTGCCTTGAAGAATCCCTTTTTTTGGAGAAGCTTTAACTCTATTAGCTAGTTAGTCTGCTTCGTTTCATGCAACACAAAGCATTTAGCTTTTTAATAGTAAGTAATTAGGTAGGTTTTCTTAAGACAGGGCACTATAGTGTAAGCAGGGTAAAACAAAGTGAGTTAGCAGTAGGAGCTAGATGTTTGGTTGTTTTTTTTTAGATAGAGAACTTACTGTTTCAAGTCCTGAGGTCTGGGGAGACCGGGAGTGAAGTCGTGGCCAGTGGGAGCAGAACCGGACGCCAGGATCCATCTATCGGCTGAGAGTACCTACTACAAGTTAAGGTGACTGGTGCGGACTGTCGCAAGGAAAGCCAGTGGGACTTTTGTCTGGAGAACTGATGGGAACCTTGGAGAAGTACTGTGTGGAGCAGGGGTGAAATATGGGGGCTGGATTGTGTGGCACAGGAGGAGCAGTGACTTTCGGTGCGGAGCTGAGGAAAAGTACAGTTACGTAAGAACTTACTGTAATGGTAGATCTTCGAAAGAGGCTCTTGCAGTAGGTATTCACATATAGGACTGACCTGCCAGGTGTCAGAACCCCATGGAAAAATTTCTAGCTAGCATTCTCTGGTGGGGTACTGCCACCATGTCAGGGTGACCGAGGCCGATGCCGCACGCCGGTATAAAGGTGGCCTTCCACCCGCCTTCCAGTTCTTTTCTCGCCAAGGGCCAAAAAGAGGCAAGACGAGAGAGAAGAGGATATTCCCTCCTTGGAAATGGAGCCAAAAAATCTTAGGGGGATGGAGGGTGGGAAGGCACTACCTACTGCAAGAGCCTCTCTCGAAGATCTACCATTACGGTAAGTTCTTACGTAACTGTACTATCTTACTTCGAGAGGGCTCTTGCAGTAGGTATTCACATATAGGACTGAGTCCCAAGCAGTCTAGAACAAAGAAAAGCACTCGGGAGGAGGACAGTTATCCATAGCATGGAACCTCAGGCTGAACGGGCTCACAAAAGGAGACCTTGGAGCACAGCCAACCCAAAGCCTGCTCTACAGCGAGAGGCACTGTCCAAACTGTAGTGTTTTGTAAAGGTGTGTCCAAGTTGCGCTGATGCATTCTTGAAACAAGCCGCAGAGGCAACTACTCCTTTGGTGGAGTGACCTCTGACTTGACCCGACAGGGTCTTGTTGTACTTGTCATAACAGAAAGTGATACAATGAGCCAACCATTTCAATAGGCATTGCTTAGAGACAGCATTGCCTTCCCTTTTGTAAGCAAAAGAGACAAACAGCTGATCAGTTTTCCTGAGATCCCTAGTCCGAGTGGTGTAGTATCTCAGTATTCTGTGAACATCCAAAGTATGCAAGAGGTTTTCCCCTTGATTGGAGTGTTGCGTAAAGAAAGCAGGTAGCTCAATGGATTGATTCAGCATAGATTCAGCCACCACCTTAGGGAGAAACTTAGGACTGGTGTGCAGAGCCACACGTTTCTTGTGAAAAATCAAGTATGGGATTTTACACATCAAGGCCTGAAGCTCGGAAATGTGCCGAGCAGAAGTAATGGGCACTAGGAAGAGTGTCCTCCAAGAAAGGAACTTTAAATCTGCTGTCGCTGCCGGCTCGAAGGGAGGCAGGGTAAGCTTCTCCAGAATGAAATTCAAGTCCCAAGGAGGGGCAGGAATGTGGATGGAGGGTCTCAAATGGAGAATCCCCCTGAGGAAGGTCTTGGAGACTTTCAACTGAGCAAAAGTCATGTCCCCGAAAGGAATATGGTAGGTTGAAATAATGGCCATGTGGACCTTTAATGAGGAATGGCTGAGACCCAGGTTGAAGAGGTGTCGCATGTAGTCCAGGACTTTATTGGCTGGGCATAAGAAAGTTTAGAAGTCTTTCAAAGAGGCCCAAATTGAAAACTGTTTCCACTTCATGGTGTAGGTGGGCCTGGTGGAAGGCTTTCTGGCCTCTACCAAGTTGTCTGCAACAAGCAGAGAAACTCCAAAGTGGGCTTTTGATATGTCTGCAGGAGCCACACATGTAGATGAAGGAATTTGAGACCTGGATGAACGAGGGTCCCTTGATCCTGGGTCAACAATTGTTGCGACAGAGGAAGAGGAAGTGTAGGTTCCTCTGAAAACTGTTGCAGAAAAGAGAACCAAACTTGCCTGGGCCAGAAGGGAGTGATGAGAATCATTCAAGCTCCCTCCAATATGAGTTTGTTTAGGACCCTCAGGATTAAAGTAAGAGGAGAGAAGGCATAAACGAATCTGTCCCTCCAAGCGAGAGACAGAGCGTCCCGCCAAAAAATATCTCACCCTGGAGCGAGCAAGCAGAAGGCAGGAAGTTTTGCGTTTTGGGGAGAATCGAAGAGGTCTATCTGAGGTGTGCTCCATAGCTGAAAGATGTAGTTTACGACTTCTTGATCCAATTCCCATTCATGGGACCTGGCTGAGGACCGACTGAGTCGATCCACAAGCGTGCTTTCCACTCCCGGAACGTGAATCACGGTCAAGTGAAGGTGATGCTGGGTTGCCAAAGCCAGACCCTCATTGCTTCCTGGCACAGAGATTAAGATCGTGTTCCTCCCTGCTTGTTGAGATACCAGACTACGCACATGTTGTCTGTTTGTATGAGGAGGTGACCGGGAAGGATGATGGAGTGAACTGCCTGAAGGGCATAAAGGACTGCTCTCAGTTCGAGCACATTGATGTGCAGGTTTTTTTCAAACTTTGACCAGCTGCCCTGAGTCCTGTGAGACCCGAGATGGGCTCCCCAGCCTTCTCCTGACGCATCTGTAGTCAACGTCTGGGAGAGGGGTTCGATACTGAAGTGAACTCCCAGGCATAGGTTCTCCTGCACCATCCACCATTGTAAGTCCCTGATCATGGGATCGGAAATTAGCACCTCTTGGTCTAGATTGTCCAGGGTTTGGTCCCACTGAGACCAAAGCGTCCACTGAGAGATCCTCATATGAAGCCGAGCATGTGGGACTGTTGGAATGGCAGTCACGATTAGCCTGAGGAGGCAAAGGACTGACCTGGCTCTGACTCTCCTGCGACTGGAGAGAAGACAGGCCTGCGTCTAAAGGGTGTCCACCCTGTCCAGAGGCTTAAAGGCTTTGCCAATGGTTGTGTCCAGAATCACCCCTATAAACTGGAGGCATAGGCAAGAGACCAAATGGGACTTTGCCTGGTTGATGGTGATACCCAGGCTGGTGAAAACCTGCAGGGTAAGGGAAAGAGAGTGCAGGAGTTCCTCCCTGGACAGGGCATCCGGGAGCCAATCGTCCAGGTACGGGTATACCTGAACTCCCGGGGTATGCAGGTGGGCCACCACCATAGACAGGCATTTGGTATATACGCGGGGGGGGGCCGAGAAAAGACCAAATGGGAGGGTCTTGAATTGGTAGTGGTCCCCCTGAAAGCAAAAACGAAGGACTCTGCGGTGGGAAGGGCATATGGGGATATGCAGGTAGGCATCTTGCATGTCCAAAGTGCACAGCCACTGTCCCTGCCGAAGAAGTGATAGAAGACTCTGCAAAGGGAGCATTCTGAAGTGTCTGTACTCCACAAACATGTTCAGAGAATTGAGATCTACGATAGGCCTCACATCTCCTGTCTCCTTTGGAACAAGGAAGAAATGGGAATAGTAACCCATCCCCCAAAGATGATTAGGGACTAGTTCTATTGCTGCCTTTGAGAGAAGGGAGGTGATTTCTTCTAGGACCAGAGAAGATGTTGCAGGGAGTAAGATGACTGGGGGGGGGTGGTGGTCTTCAGGGTGGTTTCTGTAGAAACTCTATTGAGTGTCCTGCTGATATCAACTGGAGCACCCAAGCATCTGACATTATCTTCTCCCAACTCAGCAGATGGAAGGAGAATCTCCCCCCTACCAGTTCCTCTGGAGCCTCCAGAGGCAGTGGGAGAGGCGGGGGAGTCAGGAGGTGTGGGGCAGCGCAGCAGCCGAGGCTCCCGTGACTTTTTTGCTGGGGGAGTCTTGGTTGCTGGAGGGGCCCGACGCTTGGCCCATTTGCCCTGTGGTTTTGGTTTTTGTCGGTTCCATCTATGAAAAGGATGCCATTGCCCTTGAGGTGGCCTCTACATAGAGTCAACAGACTTGAGTGCAGTGCCATTCTCCTGCAAGTCGGTGATGAGGTCCTTGACATCACCCCTGAGCAGCACCGAATCCCAGAAGGGAGCATGCTGGATCAGGAATTGCACTTCAGTGACCAATCCTGACACACGGAGCCAGGCATGATGCTGTAAGCCTATGGCAATAGCCAAGCTCCTTCCAGCTGTGTCCACTGTGTCGTAAGTGGCATGAAGCATGTGCTGACTGGCCAAATGAGCAGAATGGACGAGATCTGCCACTTTCTGCTTAGTCTAAGACTCTGGAAGGGAGTCCAATTTAGATTCCACCTGACTAAGAATGATCTTCTGAAAGTCTCCCATATGTGCCACATAGTTCAGGGCCTTAATACCGAGGGTAGAAGAGGAATAGATCTTCTTTCTGTGTTGGTCCAAAAGCAGGGATTCCTTGTCAGGTGGGGACGAGCTGAGGTGTTTCCGGTTAGCGGAACGGCCGTGGGCGGCACTGATGACGACCAAATCCTCCTTGAGGTGTAAGTTTACGAAATCTATGCCCTCGGGAGCCTGATATAACCAGTCGGCCTTCCTCGGAAGGGGGCTAATGCTGAAGGTTGCTTCCAAATAGTGGAAACAAGGTCCGCATGAGGCTCTATCCAGGGAGGAATCAGCGTAGGAGCAGTCTTGGGCAGAACCAGATGAGCAGCAAGTTTTTTACACTGTGGGTCTGGCTCCACTGATTGCCACTGATGGACTTCCTGAATTTTCCTCAGTAACTCCAGAAAGGAGGGATCCTCCGGAGGGGTCCTTGGCCTGGGGTGATCTGAAGTATGTGGCTCATCGTCAGGATCAGAGCGTCCTGTCTCTGAGTCAGTTAGACGTATCTGATGATGAAGAGGAAGACTCCTCCATATGAGGGGGAGGGACGGCCCCTTTGGGGAGTTCCCTGGGGAGCGTGTCCTCCCTTCCCCAGGCACCAGAGTGCTCTCCCCTGGTGTTGGGTAGGGGGGAGGGAATCTCGCATCTGCGACATAGGTGATCCTGTACAGGGTCCAGCGTTGGTAGACGGCTCTCAACCTCCCTAGTGAGCTGAGCCTTGGCGTCAACCCACCAGGAGGCCAGTGTCTCCTTCAGATCTCCCAGTGGCTGGGGAGTGGGCGGCGGAGGTGGAGGGGGATACAGATATTGAGGATATCTGTAACCTGATGGTGGGTAACCCGGCATCAGGTATTGGGGGTCGGGTATTGCGGCGCTGGACATTATGGCGTCAGGTACTGAGGCACTGGATACTGTGGAGTCGGGTATTGCGACACCGGATATTGCAGTGTCGGATACCTGGGTGCCAGGGGCTCTGATGGAGCAGAGGGACCTGGCAGAGGCCCAGCTGGCAAGCCAGGAGGTGGTAATGCTGGCCCCGTGGGTGTCGGGCCTGGTGTGGGTATGCCTTCGATAGGGTCCGAAGGACCTGACGGTAAAAGTACAACAGATGGTGTCGTGTATACTGGCGTCGGAGCCGGTATCTGAGGGTCCAGCATCAGGGTATCAGGTCCCAAAGGAAGATTCCCCAATGGCAGCGTCTCAGTGTCCTCCGTGACGACCGGGGATGGAGGATTATAATCCCCGGGGGTCAGCTGAAGGGACTCGGGCCTCAGAAGGCAACTTAGCATGTTGTGGAGAGCTTGGGGTGTCAGACTGTTCAGTAGGGTCTGGTGCAGGCTTCTTGGCCGGGCTTCAGTGGAAACGGCATCTGACTTATTGGCCAAATCCATGCAGTCGCTGGAGGAGCCGATGTCCGACTTATTGGACTCCCTGCCAGAGGAAGGCTGCGCTGGAGATGTGGCCTTGTTGGGTGGAAGTTTGGTTAGGCACTCCCCCAAAGGGATAAGCGTCTTAGCTCCACAAAGACAGAGACAGAGTGGAGGCTGTCCAGAGGAGGGCAACCAAAATGGTGCAGGGTCTGCACCAGAAGACATACGAAGAAAGACAAAAGGAGCTTAATATGTATACCCTTGAGGAACAAAGGGAGAGAGGGGACATGATAGAAACTTTCAAGTACCTCAAGGGAATCAACAAAGTCCAAGAGGCTAGTATCTTTTAGAAAAAGAGATGTGCAAGAACAAGAGGGCATAATTTGAAGATAGAGGGGGGATGGGATGGCTCAGAGGTAATGTGAGGAAGTATTTTTTCACGGAGAGGGTTGTGGATGCATGGAACAGCCTCCTCGAGGAGGTCATGGCATCAAGAACAGTAGGGGGAATTCAAGAATGCATGGGATTGACATAAGGCAGTCTTAGTGGGGGGGTAGGAGGAAGTAAGCTGTTGGTTAACTAGGATCTGCAGCTTATCTGTTAGGTAGGAAAATGGGCAGACTAGGTGGGCCAAGCGGTCCTTATCTGCCATCAAATTCTATGTTTCTACCCGCTCTGACCCGAAGGCCGTGTGGTAGAAGCGGCCTTCACGCGAGCAGAGGCCTCCTTTTCCCCGGAGGCTCCCAAAGGGCCCGAGCACGTGCTGGATGGGAGGGGCGACGCCTTTTTGTCACCACCAAGACGGCCGTCATGGCGCGATCCCCCAGAGGGGATGTTACCTCAAGTCCAGCGACTCCATCCAGAGTTGCGGCTGCTGTGGAAGCCGTTTTCTGCTCCCGGAGCTTCCCCTTGTCACGCTTTTTCTTGTGACCTTCATGGAAGTGAACACCTGCCTGAGTTTCTTTAGCTCTTTTTCCAAGGAGGCCATCTTTTTCTTGAAGATATGAGCTTCCAGGGACTGCTACCTTCTTTTGCGGGTAGCAGAGTTAAATTTCTGGCATTGCTAGTACTTCTCCATGGGGTGGTCTGGGCCCAGACAGAAGCGACACAAGGAGTGGCCGTCCTTGTGTGGTAGTCGGGAACCACACGAGTGGCACTTATTTTTATGCGATTCGGAGGGCATCGGGGACGACATACACAGCGAATCAGGATTAAATTTGAGAAAACAGTGAAATTAGGTTGAAAAGTTTGAGAACTAATGGACCGGTGAAAGACTGATGAATGTTGAACTCTACCGCAAGGAACTTTCACAAGCCAACGGCGGGAAAGAACTGGAAGGCGGACGTGGAGGACCACCCCTTTATACCAACGTTGTATGACGCCGGTCATCTGACGTGGGGGCGGTCCCCCACCAGAGACTTCTAGCTAGAAATGTTTCCATGGGATCCTGAAGCCTGGTGGGTCAGTCCTATATGCAAATACCTACTGCAAAAGCCCTCTCGAAGTAAGATCGATTTGTTCGCCTGTGTGTCCGGTTGTAAAACCTAACGCTGTGCAGCTGCGGTTGTGGTTGCAGCGTTAGGTCCTGATCGGACTTGTTTTCCCTCCTGTGCAGTGGACTGGAGGTTTTCTGAAGTTGGAAACTGCCAGGGGCCTAGTGATCTCTGAGACACAGGCCTGAGAGTTACTGTTCATACGAGAAACAGGGTAAACAATTTGGCAGACCAAAGGGGGACTTTTGGTGACTGTCCTAGCGCCAGGAAAATCTTTCTGGTGGCTGGTTGTGAACTTTCACCATTCCCATGAGGATTTTTTCACTGTTTGCTGGAACCAACAGGACTGGTGAATGCTGTGCCCCCCACTTTGGCAACTAGTCCGTATATTATTATCAGTGAGTGGTCGTGAGAGATTCACTCACTGAACTTGTTTTTGCTTGGAACAAGATCGGATTGTGGTGTGAACACTATCCAAAAAGCGTAAAACTTGAACTGCACTTTTCCTGCACAGTGGTGAGAGCATTGTTATTGGTGCTTTCTTGGCAGCTTCTAGTCGAATTACCAAATTGAACTCTTCCCTGGTTGCAAACGTAAGTCACCTCCGGACTCGAACCATTATAGGATTCTCTTATTGTTTTTTACTGTTTGTATAATTTGGGGTTGGTTGCGAAAAAGTGGTGGGTGGACAGGGATTAGGTAGCATACGAGTGGATGGTGAATGTGTAATTGGATTATACTGTTTGGATGGTGACTAAATGAATAGTCAGGTTTTTTTTTTTTTGTAGTTAATCTTTTTATTGAGAACATATCCGTAATACATAAATACAGTACAGAGAGCACTAATGGACACTTAAAACATTATGTTGTGAGCTACTTATCAGCACCAGTAGACAGGATGAAGGGGAAAGAAAATACACACACAAAGTGCTGTGAGTGATAAACAGTGGTCCCTAAGATATAGATTATTATGAACTGGGTGCCAAGAATCAAAGAAGCTGATTGGCCGAGAGGTCTTTGAAGCCATGATGATACTGGGCTACATCATCACGGCTTCAGAAAACCTCAGGTCACCAGACTCCTCACTTACTACGCAGCGTGCCTCATCTTGCACAGTCAGAGTCAGACCTCAGTTAGCCATATTGAAAAAAAAAACTCAGCTGTACCCTGGCCGACATGGTACCACAAGCTACTGCTAGGAGGAGCGACGGCGAGCGCCCACAACATCCTCCAATCCTGCCCTTGTACCCCACACAAATGTTAGCCAACAGCCAGCACCTCGTAGACCACTCGTCCTATCTAACTACAAGACAGAATGGCACGAGATACGCCTTCAGCGAGTATTTAAAAAAAAAAAAAAAAAAAAAAACAACAGTAAAGGATCCCAAACTGGCCCCAACTTCTTTTCTAAACACTACTAACGTCCAGCCAAACAATAGTTTCAGATTTCCGGGTGACTTACTAGGAGATGTTCTTCCCATTTACAACGCTGCTTCCTGCTTGCCACATCTTCACTGACCCAGCAGCACCACCACGTCAAAGGCAAGAAGAACAGAGTTCACTTCCTGGTGCTAAGAGAGACACATAGTCACCCCTCCTCCATAAACTCGACTCACAACAGTGCCACATGCAGTCTAGAGCTCTCCAGGGACTATTTTATTAAAAAGTACTCCTCTAACACCTCAGAAAAGACATTTTCAGAAGGATTTAAACATTTTTTTTTTTTACTGCTAAAACTTGTATTCCAGTTCATAATAGCAATAAGGCACTCCAGGGTGTGGTATATCATGGGATATCATCACTTCTTGGATGGTTGGACGCACTCAGCCTGCGGCCTCATGCCCAACCACCCGAGGCGTGACAATATCCCATGATATACCACACCCTGTCGTCCCTTATTGCTTAATTATACAATGGCAAGAAAGAATCCTGGTTTCTGATTGGTCAGTCTGGGACTGGACCCATGATGTTATCCCAGTATAATATCACTGCTCTAGTCTCAGCCTCACTGTGAACCTGTAGATGATTGTTTGGCATCTATACTCCTTTTTTGCATCTTCTGTTAAGAAACAAAAATATTCTTCCACACTAACAAAAACATTCTTTAAAATGCGTTTTTCATTCTGTATTACAACAAGCCATTGTATAATAGCAATAATGCCCTCCATCCTGGGATACCATCACGCCTCAGGTATTGCACGCACTCGGTCTGCAGCCTCGTGCCCAACCACCTGAGGCGTGACGTTATCCCAGCACAACACACACCCTGTCGGGCATTACTGCTTAAGCAATTCGCTGTACTATACAAAGAACTAATATGATAACAATTAAACAGACTGTTAGGTTTTTTATTGTTCTGTTTGTTGATCTAGCTGGCTAGATATGTGTAACAGTCTTGGGCCCCTCCAACTCAGCTACCCAGCAGCCCTGCTGTGTGACCTCCACCCCATTTGTGATCTCCCCCTCCCTGCTGTCGCTATAAGGCATTGCAGAGAGGTGGGTATCTGTAGGGGGCAGGGAGGGCTGTGGCGGTGCGCTAGCGGCTCAATAGAGGTGAGAGAGATTGAGGTGGTCAGGAGCAGGAGGTGCCCTAGGAGTAAACGGAGCTTTGACAGAGGCCTAATGTGTTTGGTCTCCATTCCTAGGTGTTCCCACCGGACCGTGTAGGCAGGCAGCTAGAGGGCCTACAGCCTCCACTGATCCCCTCAGGGCAGTGTTGTGCAATGCCAGGTCAATGAGAAACAAGACCGCAATTATGTTGGACTTAATTTCTTCGGCCAACCTGGTGTGCATTACAGAGACCTAGTTGGGGGATGATGCTGGTCCAGTTTTGGAAGCATCGGTCCCTGTCGGGTACTCTGTGGTTCACTGCCCGAGGAGGGATTGCAGGAGTGGGGGTGCGGCCTTCTGTTTTAGATCCAGCCTGAATTTCTCTGTACATCCAGTGGGTTCTATTTCATCATTTGAATGCGTGGCAGTGTGTGAGGGTCCAGGTGCGGGTTGCAGAATTCTCCTGGTTTACTGCCCTCCAGAGTCAGGTGGAGAATTTCTGCAGGAGGCTGCTGACTTCATCGCCAACAGGGTGCTGGAGTCACCCAGATGGTTAATTTTGGGGGACCTCAATGCCTGGATTGACAACGAATCCTCGCAATCTGGTTCTGACCTCCTCCAGCTGATGACATTGCTGGGCCTTGCACAGGCAGCTGCCTCTGTGACCCATCATCACGGTCACACCTTGGACCCAATATTCTCACTTGGTCTCAAGGTCAGTGACCTCAAGATTGATTGGATCACTTGGTCCAATCACTGTATGGTGAAATTCTTGTTTGGGACACTCCTCGATAGTCCCTCCCCTGTTAAGATGATCAGCTATTGCCCTTTAAGGGGACTGTCCCCAGAGGGAGTGATGGTGGTAGTTGATATTTCTGGTGTTAGTGTTGTTTGTGCAACTGGCTTAGGTGAACCGGTGGCAGCCTATGATAGGGCCGTCTCCAGGGCACTTGATGCAATCACACTGGTCTATATACAACCCAGGTCCTCTCACTTGAGACCCCCATGGTTTGATGGGGCTTTCAAGGTGATGAAGACCATGAGTCGGAGATTAGAGCGCTGCTGGCAGAGGAATCGATCAGTGGAGGACAGACTGGCTTTGAGGAATCACAATGCTGATTATCAAAGGGCAATTGACCATAAGAAGGCAGAGCTCCTGCCCAGGGAGATTGCTGCAGGGAAGAACAGACCAGCTCAGCTCTTTCATACTTTGGACAGACTACTTCACCCGGTCTGTCTACAGTCAAAGAAAGCCTTTTCAGTAGCACTTTGAGAAGAATTTGCTCTGTTCTTCTCTGACAGGGTTATCATCCATTTGGGCTGGGATAGGATCTTGCCAGTGGGTCTAGATCAGTCCCGCAGGGTAGGGTCTGGGTGGAGCAGAAGCACTCCAATTGTCTGGGTGGAGTTTTGGCTGGTAGAGGTGGATGAGGTTTCCAAGGTGATTTCAAAGCTGCGGTATACTTGTTGTGAACTGGCCACTGGCCTGACGCATCTCCTAGTGGGCTGCGCTGAGGCTATCAGTCCAGTGTTCGCCAGGATAGCTGGGTGTTCAGTTTTGGAGGGGGTCTTCTCTGATGCCTTGAAGGAGACGCTGGTGAAGCCCCTTCTGAAAAAAACATCTCTCGACCCCGACGTCCTGGCGAATTACAGATCTATCTCCAACCTCCAATTTTTAGGGAAGGTTGTTGAAAAGATAGTGGCTTTGCAGCTCAAGGAGCACCTGGAGACATTTGACAACTATAATCCATTCCAGTCCGGGTTTAGGGCAAGGCACAGCACAGATATGGCACCAGTCTAGGTGTATAATGATCTGCTCAGGGCTAGAGATCGAGGGGAACAGTCAATTCTTATTCTCCTCGATCTGTCATTAGCATTTGACACCGTGGACCACACTGTGTTGCTGGATCACCTTAGAGAGTATTGTGGACTTGCCGGTACTGTCATCAACTGGTTTGAGTCCTTTCTCTCTGGCAGGAGGCAGACGGTAGTGATGGGGAATTTCTCCTCCTCCCTGATGCCCCTGACCTGTGGTGTTCCTCGGGGTTTGATCCTATCACTGATGTTCACGGTGTACATGCTTTCTCTGGTCAGGCTCATTAGACAGTACAACTTGAGTTTTCACTGTTATGCAGATGATACTCAGCTGTACATGTCTTTTGCACCAGGGACAATTGGTGCTGTCGACGTGCTGAATAAATGCCTTGCCGAGATCCAGGATTGTATGAACTCTAACTGGCTGAGACTTAACCCAGACAAGAAGGAGGTACTGATGATCGAGATGGGTCGCAGGTGTGATGTGGATGCCTCAGGGATGGCAACAGGCTTGGTCCTGGGGTTGATCTCATTGATGGCGTCCTCTAGGGTGAGAAATCTGAGCGCTGTCCTTGATGACAAGCTGAAATTTAAAGCTCAGGTGTTGGCTGTCGTCAAAAGTGTTTTTTTACCATTTGAGGAATGTCACCTGGATTAAACGCCTAATTCTGCCAGAAGATCTGCAGTCACCGGTGCATGCCTTTAAAACATCCAGGCTCGACTATGGTAATGCTGTTTATCTCAGGGTCAGTGAAGAGAACCTCCACCGACTACAGCTAGTGCAGAATGCAGCAACCAGGCTCCTGACAGGACTGTCAAGATCCTGTCATGTGACCTCGGTCCTGCGGGGTCTGCCCTGGCTGACGGTCAGGTGAAGGGTTCTCCTCAAGGTGGGCTTGCTCACCTACAAGGCCCTATACGGATCAGGCCCTGGCTACCTGTGAGACCTCCTTACCCCTGCCATCCCAGTCTGCTCCCTTTGTTCCTCCACCGAGGGCCTCCTAGCAGTTCCGAGGACCAGGCTGAAAATCTCACGTGATCGCTCATTCGGGATGGTAGGTCTGGTCCTCTGAAATTCGCTGCCTAGACCTTTGAGGGAGGCCCCTATGGTGGAGGCATTCAGGACGAGCCTAAAGACTCACCTTTTTAGTCTAGCATTCCCTGCTGATGTTTTTTAACTTGCACAGACAAATTTTAATTATTTGTGTGTTGTGGCAATTGTTTATGTGAGCTGATTGTTTTAATTGCTCTGTCAAAACAGTCTTTATTACTGTGCAATGCCCAGAGCCCCTGGGATTGGGCATCTAATAAATATTAAATTGCTTACTTACTTACAGCAAGGTATGAAAGGATGGCACATATAGCCATAGGATCACTCCACAAATACAATCTGATATGGGGTGCTTACCTAGAAATCCAGAAACAGCAGGGTGCAACTCACTTACTTGAGAGGTAAACTGCCTCCACTCTATGTGTACTATCACTCCTTGGTGCAGTTGCAATGTCTCCACTCTGCTGAATCAGTTCATTGGGCTGACACTACCTTTTTTCCCCCTGTGCTGACCAACCCCTACCCACTGGTCCCCCCAGCCCAGTTACCCCGGCATCCTCTGGGACTTACCTTGTCTGGCCCAGATAGCAAGATGAGGGGCTTCTGGGAGACTGATATCATCCTACTGGCTGGCAGTTTCCTATTTCTCTCCGTGGTGCAGAGGAAACAGCATGCAATGATGCCAATGGCGATACCACGCATGCCAGGTGTCTGCCCCACCTCAGCCCCCCTTCCCCCACTGTGCAGTGTCAGTGTGCCAATCCCCCAGCCACCACTAGGTGCGAGGCTAATGCCGGCCACTGATTCCTCTCCCTCCCTGGAGGAGGAGAGCAGTCCTTGGGACGACTGATCCTCCTCCCCCCCAGCTGACCCTCTGACTCCCGAAGCCACTCCCGACCTCGGGTTGTCAGCACCGCAAGGGGTAGCACTACTGCTGCACTGACAGGCTGGCTGGGCTGACACTACCTGCTCTCCTTCTCAACTAAGTATACTATCCCTGCACAACCCCCACAGTAAACATCTGGATTAAATTTATTGCAATGCCCCACCACCCTGGATTGAGGAAAATACATACCATCTCCATACACCGTACTCTAAATTCCTTCACATAGGGATAGTCAGGTTACACCTTGAACTCAACAACTGAAGAACCTAACTTAAAATGATTAGAACCCTGCAGACCTGGTTGAGTCTGGATGTTAAGTGACCTGTCACTGATTTTTGAATGACCCTACACTGGTACGTACAAAGTTTCAGTTCATGAATTACTACTTGTCTGTTACATATAGATAATGCTTTTATTGTGAGTACCTGCATACCCTAATCTACAGTATGCACTCACTGGTATGTATGCACCTTAAGTAATGTGTAATATGCTGGCTGGGATGCAATATGTCATATTTATGTTGTCTGCAAACTGTACTATGTCAGTATTTGTTGTTACAGGCGAATCTCATTAAGAAGGTTTATGGCAAAAAACTACATCTCATACACAGCAGGGGACAACTGCACTAACACCCATTATGTTGAGAGAAGGAGGGCACGCTGGTCACAACACCAGGGAAATCACCTACTCCTTTTCAAACAACGCCATGGAATCTTTAAAGCAGCAGTATTAGTTAACAAAAAATGTCATCATTTAGGTTTTTGAGAAGAAAGACATTGGTGAAATCCTTAGAATTATCCTTAATGCAAAATGTCTCAGATACCTGCATATGGTATTTAAAACAGCTGTTACAACTAATTTTGTAATTAATGATGCAAGTCATTAAAGATGGATGCCATTCATAATCTTCTGTTGGGGTTATTTACTGAGTTTACATACTTGTTCCATACTGTATATGTATTAGGATGGTGCTACTACATTTTTCTGATGGTAAACATTACGGAACTATACCACAATAATGAATTACTGCATGGTGGGTGAGGCAATCGTTCAGGAACATAAGAAAGTGTCCAAATCCCATATCTCTCTTCAGGAATGAAAGAAAATGAAAATCAAATTGGGTATATTACTGTTTTTGCCTGACAAAAACATTATTCTGAAAAAAAAAAACTACATGACTAACAAATATTGCTGTCTTGATTTTTATCTGGACAAAACTAGGTGACTGGTGTGGGCACACCTAGAATACTGTACTTAGTTCTGGAGTCCTTACCTAAGGAAGGACAGGGATAGGTTGGTGAGAGTGCAACTCAAGATGACCAAGATGATTCAGGGCAGATCTGATGAAGATCATCTCGGGGCACTGAACATGTACTCGCTGGAGACCAGGTGAGAGAGAGGGATAAGACAGAGACCATCAAGTTGCTGAAGGGAATAAACAAGGACAACTGCGGGGAACTATTTTGCATGAGTATGGGGTCAGGAACCTGAGGTCACAATTGGAATCAGACGGGGGCAAGGTATAAGAGGGATGTGAGGAAGTTCTATTTGATGCAAAGGGTGGTGGAGTCACAGAACAGTCTGCCGAGGAGGTGATGGGCGCCAAGACCATAAACGGTTTCAAGCATGGCTAGGACAGAGTAAAGGGTTTGGTGGCTGCTCAGGTCAGTAGCAGAAGAGAGGGGAGCAAAGCGGTGGACAGGGAGGGCTAAAACCCTGCATGGACAAAAGGTTCTGGGGCAAATAGGGAACTCCAAGCAGAATAGATGGACCTGTGGTCTTCTTCTGCAATCATTGTCTATGTTTCCAAAACTCTAAAAATGGGCAGAAGAAACCTCAATTCATTTTCTATAGAGCTTCTTCTCTCCCTCTGGTTTAATGCCCATAGTCCTTCAGGTTGTGTCCAGCAATCACCCACCCTCTTCAACCATTAACTCACCGCTGTCCCCCATAGCGTTCCTTTTGTGGCAGGGGGTCTAAGAAGAGCTGTCCTCCTCACAGCTGAACAAGGATCTGGCAGCAGGTGGTGGGCTGAGTGGAATGGGGTCTGGATGTAGATCAGGATTTTGCTCCAGGTTTTTGCCCAGCCCACTTCCAAACCTAGGTCACCTGCATGGCAGCATGCTTGGCCACAAGGACAGCAGAAAGGACCTCTATTTAACATCTCATCCAAAAAGGAATACTCCTCTGACAGAACAGCAAACCTAAGCATTGCATTACAGAACAAGTATCACATCTGTTTGAATCATGTGATATACACAAGTCGAACAGCCACTAAAGGAGGGTAATGAGGCATTAAGGTTTTTCAATCCTAATGCCCAACCCTCTCTTCCAGCCACTAGCCTCATGATTCAAGGCCAAGTTACAGACCTAGGGCCATGCCCCATGGGTCGGCTGCTTCAAGTTACAAGCCTGGGGCACGGTGCGAAGTATGTTATAACTGATGGCTTTGCTTTGGACAGGGCTGACAGGGCCCTACATTAAGAACATTACAAGGGATCTCCTGTTTCCTACAGGACTCAATGCAAAGAAAGTAATGAATGATCTCATGCTGACTGTAAGACCTGCAGAACCCTGCACAAAGAAAGTTATGATGGATGCTGCAGGCCCTATGTGCAGCACCAGACTTGTGATGCAAGGCTACAGGCCTGTATACTGAAGCAGCAGACCCATGGGGTATGGCCCCGGACCTGTAGCCTGATTTTGGGTGACTCGGCTAGGAGACTGAGGATGGAGACTGCCATTAGGGTTGAATAAACCCCAATACCACATTTCCCTCCTTCTGTGACTGTGGAACCCTAAGTATGCATTACCATAGGTTTTTGCAATTAATAATTCTGTATAGCGAGAGATTAAATGATGGGTAGGTGCAGCATATGGGGAAATAAACACATAAAGGGTTAACAAGCAAATAAAGGTCCCAAGTCTGGTGTGCGAGTGGCTTCATGAGCTCATTTGCCCCCTTAATGCATATATTTCTCCCATACAAGACTTAAATCAGTTTTTATTTTATATATTACATATGGTTGGGCATTTTTGTTCACTTATGACTGTTTCTAAGTTTTGTGGGGGTTTTTTTTCAGTTCTTTTTCCCTCCAGTCACTGATCAAGGGGAACTCTCTCAGATGTCACTGTTGGTATCTCCAATTCGGCCTGTGGTCCCCCCACCCTGGGTCCTCTCCCAGAGCTCCCAAACCACACTCCTACCTGCTAGAGACTCCCTGACTTGCACCCCCCCCAGGGCAGGGCCACCTCCACTCCTAGGCGCTCCCTGAATTCAATTTTTGCAGGCTTGGAGGATTAGGAGCCAGGTGGGTGGGGTCTAACGGTGGATGTGGAGCCACGGCGCACTGTCGCCGTCCCAAGGATCGGGGTGTTTTCTTTTACGTGACTTGCCCTCAAAGAGGTATGAACGTGCAATGACATCCAGTGTGAGGCATGTGTGCTCCTGTACCCGTCTCGTGGATGTCCACCGATGCCTCCACCCCGAATCTCTACATGGCCTGGATGTAGCCCACCAAGCTTCTGCTTGGTGTCGCTAATGCCAGGGAGCCACAACCCACCCCTACCCAACAAAGGGAAGCTGTCCACCAGGCACTCAGTCCTTTCTCCCCGGTAACCCAAGCTCCTCCTGACCCTGGGTCGCCAGTGAGTTAAGAGGTAAGGTGCTGGGTGCCTCAGCCCTCTACACCACCAGGCCGGCTCAGTTTTGTGGTGATTAAGTAGATTAGTTTCAGTGTTTTTCCATAGTGTAGTGGTATGTCTGTGGTTTTTTTTCTGTAGTGTGGGTGCATGTTTTCTATAGTGTAGTGGCATTTTGGGGACTGGAAGTATTTTATCCCTGTAATATTTCCATACTGCAGGGGCCTCCTGTGAAAAGAGTCATGGCTCCAGTTGTCTAGTGCACTGTGTGTCACTATGAAACAAGCTACAGGTTTGGCGTAGCGTGGGTCACCATGCAACTGCTTTGAGATAGGTAGTTAAAACTGTCCTCAGGCTTCACACAGGGCCAATAGGTACTATGACTATCTAAAACAAAAGATAGGAAATTCATTGCAAAACACTAAGTTCATTCACAAGCTAGTGTTTTTAAAGCATCAAAAGTAAAGAAATCAGATGCAAGAGATTTTACCACCCATGTGAACTCCACTGACTTGAATGCCAAAGCACAATCCAGATCCCGGGAAGCAAGTTAAGAGTCAGGTGATGTTTTGGGTAGGGCTTGACTTCCGTCCTTTTGTGGCCATAGAACCCTAATGATGAATTAAAGGGGAACAGACAGCACCAAGGACCCCACACTCAAGTGTGGGGCTGGTCCCAATATGCACTTTGTATATAAAAACATTTAAGCAATAATGACAGAGCAGTCGGTCTTTTCCTGGGGATTAATACTTGGATGGGGGACAGGGTAGCCCGAGGTGCAGCTGCGGGTTAACCCCCACCAGCTGGTCGTTAATCCCCAGGAAATTACTGGCTGTGAGGTCATTATTGCAATTATAAATCTAATTGCAATAATGAGAAGTCCCCCCCCCCCGAAGTTTTTTTACCTTCTTTTTTGTTGCAGCGCACGCTGGCACTGCCGCATGGTCACACTGGTTCCTCTCTAACTGTAACTGCCGGAGCAATTCTGATGTGCTGGCGCATTGGAGTGATACCGATATGCTGGCCACTAGTACAGAATTATTCCTCAAGTGCAGGATTGTTCTGTTTTTTATTTTACTTGTTAAAACTGTGACAGTAACAATGTTAGTTTTGCCACCGCTGCTATCCGTGTGCAGTGTGTGAGGAGTTTATTGTGGCTGCCATGCTGGGCATTTCTAAGAGATTTCAGACCAGCATAGCAGCCAATGAATGAGCTACTTTAGCTCATGAATAATTACTTAGACTTATCATTTGCTTTACTTACTGTTTACTATAGTGCAGTTGATTGTATCTGACTAAGTTTACTTAGTTCTAGGCTGACACCTTCTGGTACTACAAATCTCAGAATCCCCTGTAACTGATTGAGCACTAGGCAGATAGGGAAATTCAATAGCCTGCAGTGTATGTTAGAATTTTTATAAGCTCTGATCTTTTGTTTGCTGGTCCCGCTGTCTTCCCTGGGCTAAGTACAGTCACAGAAGACTACTTAGCCCTGGAGTAAAGAAGACCTGGAAAACATCAGACTGGAGGTTATAAAACCTCTAACATGCACTGCAAGCTACTGAATCTCCCACTGCTGCCTACTGCTCTGATGTTAGCTGCAGGGGATTTTGGGATTAGTAGTAACAGAAGATGTCTGCCTAGAGTTAAGCAACATTAGTCCAATACTATCAGGAAATGATACAGGAGGTGGCCCCATGGCTGTGAAGGGTCTTCAAGAATACCCTGGAGCACATCAAGCCTCCATGGATAATGTCAGAGGCTGTTATTATTGTCTTCACTAACAAAGGGAAGAATCCGGCTCATCCCAGTAGCTACTGCCCGATTTCTCTGCTCAACGCGGATATGAAAGTCCTAGTAAATATTTTAGAGGGAAAATTGGAACCCATTCTGCTACTCCTAGTACACGTATCTCAGGCAGGCTTTGTGAAGGGTAGAATGGGCTCAGTCAGATCACTTATGGTCTATCCTGAACCTACAATACCCGGCCGCTTCTCTAACCACCCCTTCTGCTACCTTAACAATTGATTTTATGAAGGTGTTCAACTCTGTGGAGTGACACTACCTCTTTGAGGTTATGCAACGCATGAGATTCATCCCGGCCTTCATCCACGCAGAATCAACTTTATACCACCACCCCTGTGTGAGGTACTCACTAACAGCACTCTGTCAGACTCCTTTCCACTCTCTACGGGCACCAGGCCGGAATGTCCGCTTTCCCCCGTTCTTCCTTTTTGCCATTAAGCCTTTGGCAACTGCCTTGAGGACTCCTCCCCCGCGTCCCAACAAATGACAGGTATAAGGCAGAGGATTAGGAGCACACAGCCCTGCTATATGCCAAAGAAATCCTGATTGTGCTGGCTGATATCCCAACTGCTAATGCAACCCTGCAGACTCTATTATCAGACTCCTCACAAGTCTCGGGCCTTCACATCAACCATTCCAAACTGAAAGTGTTTCTGCTTAACATACACTGCACCCAGCAGAACCTGGCAGGTGCCCCCTGGCAATGGCTAGAGTCAGGAATTACATACCTAGGTATCAGGTTTACCACCTAACTCCATGACATATGCAAGACTAACTTTGCACCCCTTGCAGAGTCTCTGACATGGACCTGCAGAGTTAGAAACTCCTCCACCTGACCTTGACAGATAAGATAGCCGCTATCAAAACGGTGTTTGTCCCCAAGGTACTCCATCTGCTCTCCCACCTTTCCATCAAGATCACCAACATCTGGTTCTATAAGATAGATACCTAACTGGCTCCTTTCTCTGGGAGGGTAGGCCCTCAAACTCAGCAGAACCAAACTGAGCCAGCACTGGTCCAGAGCGGGGTGGGTTGGGGGGTTGCCTAACTTTCCTTGCCTTCATGCTGCTTTTGTGCTGGCTCAGATGGTGAAGTGGTTCATCCATCCCACCTTTGCTGACCCTCATAGGTGGCTATGGAAGCTCATACTTGCAATGGGCTCTCTCCCAGAGTGGTGCTATGTGACAAACAGAAAATGAAAATTACGTATCTACCGTAATTATGATCTTTCTGTGTATCTTCACCATTCATCACAGATGGGTATATGCCGGAGGTCAGGACCCCGAGGGAGCTTTTTTAAAGGCAGACAGAGCCTACACACCATCGGCACCACCCTTGGGGCCGGACGATCATGGGCGCCTGAGGTCTGTCCGTTAGGCTGCTGACTCTGCCTGCCTGCCCCTTCCCCCCCCACACACACACACTTGAGTGTGGAGCCCTTTGTGTTGACTGTTCCCTTTTAACATACTTTTTTGCTATGACTTTCCTTACTTTTTGAAAAAGTAGATAATTGTTTCAGATATCTGCCCATTTGTGTGTGGGCAGAAGGAAAATCTTTCCACTGAAAATATAGCGTCCTTGCATCTTTGTTTTCTTTCAATGGCTCTTCAACAGATGGCTGCATGATTTTATTCCAGCTTATTACAGTCCAATGTACCAGTGCATCCAATTTCCTTACAGCGCTGCCCTGCTCAGCGGACTTAGTTAGATTTATAGGATTTAGACCTTGAGGATACCATTTGATTTGTGCTGAACAGCAGATGACTACAATTCATTTACAGTAACACTGCTGAACCTTTTAACCATAAGTATGCTGCAGCTACAAATTTCAGTACACACACTTTTTTGTTTTTGAGCACAGGCAATAAGCAGATGTACAATACAGGTTAGATGCAGTAGTCCAGCAGATTACATGCATAACAGTGAATCCCTTGTTTTCTAACAATTTATCCACATCACTATCATTAGTACATAAGTTGTATATAACAAGGTTTTAGACATTATATTGAGAATCACAACTAGGACACAGGTCCCAACTAACTCTGGCCAACTTTGTATACAAGAATCTGTACAGCAGTTGGCCCGGTGGCGCTGAGGGCTGAGGCGCTGGACACCACACCTTGCGCCGGCGACCCGAGTTTAGGAGCAAGCTTGGGTGCCAGGGGTTGGCAGGGACGGGAGAGGACTGAGCGCTCGCTGGGTTGCTCTCCTCCCCCGGGGGAGGGTGGGGGATAGCCCAGTGCACTACCAGCTCCCGGTGGAGATCAGGAGCGCTGCAGTGCATGGGCTGCACATCGAACAGCGTGCTGATGCAGGCAGGGTTGCCATGCACCACAGCATCAGGCATGCACATGCAAGGGAAGGGGGAGAGGCCACCAGAACAGGGAAGCAACCAGCTCTGTGGGGAAGGCAACGGCACCTGTCCCCCATGCCCTCTGCAGAGTCCACTTCACCTGGCCTACCAGTTCCTCCACCTAGGCCCTTACCTGCAGCCAGAGACTGACTTGTAAGTGTGCCCAACGAGGAGGGGTGGCTCTGCCCTGGAGGGGTTAAGCCGGGGATGCTGGCTGCGGGGGGGGGGAGAGGAGGCACAGGGCGAGGGGACCTCAGGTGGGCAGGATACAGGCAGGATGCCTGAGAGGCGCTCCACAGGGCCATGACCGGAGGGAAATAAAGAAAAAAAAAAAAAAGACTCCATACAGCAGCATGCCTTAGTGACTAAATGAGTTGCTCATACTTGTCAATCTCCCTCACTCTCATTCCACAACCAACAATTCATTTCTGACACCACACCGCTTTTGTGTACAGGGATAGGCTAGAGATCCTTCAGTTTCAGGGCTGCCTCCTTCTGTAATGCCATACTAGCTGCCATTAGGCAGCCCACCTCCACTGACGTGTTCACTCATAAGATGAAAGACCATTTGCTAAACTCAAGTTCCTGCTCCCGCTTCTTGTAGATATACTTTCTGCACCAATGCATGGAATTTGCAGTCTCTACTGTTACAGCTGCTCTTTAACCATCTGTAAATTAAAATGATGTACTCACCGTAAT
This sequence comes from Neoceratodus forsteri, assembly GCA_016271365.2. Classification (NCBI taxonomy): domain Eukaryota; kingdom Metazoa; phylum Chordata; order Ceratodontiformes; family Ceratodontidae; genus Neoceratodus; species Neoceratodus forsteri. Next base: position 1,308,006,813 of record CM057449.1, read on the forward strand.
TCTTGATCTTCTAGAAATATCTTACATTTTGCAAAGCGTGAGGCTAAGCATGGAGAACATTAATAACAGATGTTAGATCTTCCAGTAATCAATCTTTACCACTGATTCACACCCATGGGCTCTGAGCCAGAGGCGCTAGGACCTTATGGAAGTGAAGAACTCATCAGGAAGGCTGGTGCTCAGGTAGGCTCCGCACATGCGCGGCACCGTGAGACTAGCTCACGCTGCATGGCTTACCTCGGCACCACCACTGTACCATTATTTTACTGAGAAGGTGCAGCATAACCCTAAAACTAATACACATAACCTACGGGTATAAAACAGCCTTTATGACTCTTGTAAGAAGGGTCAACAATGAAGAACACAGCGTCTTCACAGCCCAAACCAAACACAAGGGGTGAAGACCAACAAACAGGAAGAATGAGTCTGGGGGATGGAGGGTGGGTTTGTGAATTAGTGGTGAAGATATTCCTGGAAAATTAAGAATGACGGTGAGTACATTATTCTAATATCTTCCAGGAATCAATCTTCACCATTGATTCACGCCAATGGGTTGGAGTATCAAGCTCAGACAAAAGTCCACCAGGCGGGACAGTAGGAGCCAGAGCTCACTCAGGACAGAAATCCATTAAGGATTGTCCTGCCAAAGGAGGCATGCTGCCTGGCATGGCTGTCTAGGGCACAGTACTTGATAAGAGTGCGGACTGTGCTCCAAATGGCAGGTCTGCAAATATTAGTGATAGGTACAGAGCGAATCTCTGCCAGGGGATGCAGCAATCACTCTGGTAGAATGGGCATGAACCTGGCCCCCCAGTTTGACCTCTGTCACAGAACAGCACCAATGGAGGCACCTGACAACCCATGCAGAAATGCATTAGATTATAACAGGCTGACCCAACAGATTAGGGTGAAAGGAAATGAAGAGCTCTTTAGACTGTTGGAAGTCCTCAGTTCTATCCGGGTAGAACGTGCAGGCTCTTTTAACGTCCAGAGAGTAGAGGGTACACTCCCTTTCATTCTGGAAGTTGGGAAAGTACGTAGGCAGCACTAGAGGCTGATTTAAGTGAAACTCTAACACCACCTTAGGCAAAAACTTGGGGTATGAGAACCACCTTGTCTCTATCAAAAACAGTATACAAAGGATCTGTGACCAAAGCATATATCTCAAAGACTCTGTGGGCAGAGGTGATGGCAACCAGAAATGCAGTTTTCTAAGTTAGTAATTTCAGGTCTCACCTAGCCAAGGCTTCAAAAGGCTCATGGGTGAGGATGTTCAACAAAAGGTTGAGATCCCAGGTGGCAATGGGTTTCCTGACTGGGGTCTTGTGTGCAAAATACCTTTCAGAAACCTTTTAAACAGAGGCAGATGGGCTAGAAAGAGGGTCTGAATGGGCTCATAGTACTCTGAAACAGCACACAAATGGAAGAAACCTCTTAAACAGAGGCAGCTGGGCTAGAAAAAGATTCTAAACCAGCTCATGGTAGGCTGAAACAGTGCACAAATGGACATTAACTGCAGAGTATTCCAAGCCTGCATCAGATAGGTCCAACAAATACTTCAAAACCCTGTATGGCAGGCATTGGAATGGGTCTATATGGGATTTGGAGCATCACACAGAAAAATGTTTCCATTTGGCTGTGTAGGTTTTTCTGGTGAAGGGCTTACAAGCAGCCAGAAGAATCTCAGACACACTGAGACACTTTATGCCTGCCCACTTCAATCTCTTCAGGAGCCAGGCATGGAGATAAAGGAAGCACAGGTAGGGGTGAACCAGGAACCCCTGCATCAGAAAGTCTGTCTGAAGAGGTAGGACTTTCAGAGGACTGACAATTTGTTGAGCAGGGAAAACCATATCTGCTGTGGCCAGCATGGGCCGACCATATTGATCTTGTCCATGTGTGCCTCCAGCTTGAGCAGTACCCTCTGAACTAGAGGAGTAGGAGGAAATGCATACAGAAGGTGATTTGTCCACTGCAGCCCGAATGCAGCTTGACAGCAAACATCAGGTTCTGCATATCTGGAGCAGAATCAAGGCAGTTTGGCATTGAGTGGGGATGCAAAAATGTCCACATCTGGGGTTCCCCACTCACTGTAGAGATTACACGACGTCTGGTGCCAAGAACCATTTGTGAGGATCTGCTTCAGTTCAGCTAAGCTCATCTGTTTGACTGTTCCAAAACCCTGAAAGATAAACTACATGATCAAAACGTCCTGTTCCAGACACCATTCCCACACTCTCATTACCTTCTTGCAGAGAGGATAAGAGTGTGTTCCCCCCGCTTGCTGATGTCTTGTGACTGACAAAGTCCACCATGGCCTGAAGAATGTAAAGGACTGCTCTCAACTGCAAACACACTGATGTGGAGGTGGGACTCTGTAGGGCTCCAGGCTCCCTGAGTGTGGTGGCTCTAACAATGGGCTCCCTATCTCAGCAGACACGCGTCAGTGGTAAGGGTTACCTGAGGCTCTGGTTGACGAAAGGGAATACCTTTTAGGAGATTGTGCTCCTGCGTTCACCATGCAAGTGACCAAAGCAGAGGCTTTGTCACCTTGATGGGATAAGACAGAGAATGTGTCGCTGGAGACCACTTTGTGCTGAGTACCCACTGAGTTGTTCTCATGTGTAGCTGAGCCAGAGGTACCGTGAAGATGGAGGAGACTATGAGACCTAACATGCACCGCATGAAACCAGCCTGAGCGAACTTGTGCTCCACGATGAATCGAGCCACCTGAAGGATGGCCTTCCATCTGTCCTCTGGAAGAAAGGACCTCACCCTGGTGGTGTCCGGGAGGGCTCCTATGAAGAGGAGCTGCTGAGAGGGCGGAAGCTGCGACTTCTCTAGATTTAACAGGACTCCCATGGAGGTCAGGAACGGAGAAGAACTAAACGCTGCTGCCGTACAGATGTGAAGTTCTGACTCCTAGTGAGCGAGCAATGTCACTGAAGTGCACTCAACAGTGGTGAAAAAGGAACTGAGGTGGTTGAAGGCCAGTGCCAAGGTAAGCCATGCAGCACAAGATAGTCTCATGGTGCCTCACAAGCGCACAGCCTACCTTGGTGCAAGCCCTCCTAAAAAGTTCTTGTTCCCGCAGGACCCTAGCACCTCCTGCTAAGAACACATTGGTATGAATCAATGGTGACGATTAATTCCTGGAAGATCTAAAATTTGTTATTTATGTTCTCCCGGCTTTCAAACTCACACTCAGCAAAATGTAAATCTGTGTCATTTCATAGCATTTGTTGTATCCTACTTCCTATTTGTCAAACCATTGTACTATAAACTGCTATATTACTTTGCAACTGCTTTTCAACATAATAGTTGCACCTGGGTCATGCCTGAAAAAGGCACCTGGTGCCAGTGCACCTATCAGGTTATCAAAGTGTAAATAAAACTTAGCAAAAACCTTATGGAGGATAATGGATGGGCAACAGTGAACAACACTGTGTTCCCTTCCAAAGGTTGTCATGACAACCAAGTAAACCTCAATAGCGAAGCTTGAGAGCTTAATCGTTGTCATGAAACCTTGACTATTCCACCAGTTTACCACCCATTCCATGAAGGAATGCCTTCTGTGCAAATAAAGCACACAAACAAACACATGCATACACACATGTAACTGCCCTCCATCAAAATAAGGGTTGCTAGAGATCCTCACTGTTGCCTCAGCCTAAGAGAAAACATTTTTCAGTTAGAAATGACAAAAAAAGAAATGTTGCAATCCTCAGTGTTTACTGTTTTGCAGAAAGCTCGGTGTTCCAAACTGTGCAAGAGAACATCCTGTCATTGTTTACTCTGCAGGTTTCTTGCTATCTAAAATACCTTCCCTCAACAAGGTATAAATATAGGTCTTCAGACAGAGGAGGAGGTCAGCTGAGTTTCAGTGCCATTCTGTATTCAGAGGAGTTATTTCAGTCTTTCTGTGTTACTGAAGTTACAGCAAACAGCACCTAGGGGTGCATGTTCTTCAGCGATCAGCGTGAGGGGCTAGGAGTCTCAGGAATGGTGCAAGGGTCCTGGGTCCAAGTGGCACTGACTCTCTCTGGTGCATATCTCTGGAACCTAGGGCCCTGACTGAGGTCCGAAATGGGGACAGTGGGGACCTGCTGGTTGTACACCCGCAAGGAAACCTACCTGCCACTTTCCATATCAACCACCCAGTCTTCCAGCAAAACAGTGGAGTGGAAAGCTGCTATGGCAGAGGCTTGAGACCCACATGAACAGTAAAAGGAATGAATGGTTTTCAAAAGGGTTAGTGCAGCTGGCAGGCACCGATGAGCAGTGCCCAAAAACAAAGGGAAGGATATGGTAAGCCGCACTATGTCTATCCTGGGAGGGTATACCCCTCCGCTGTTAACCCCTATTGAGGCACCAAGTAATGCTGGGCTTCACAGGGCCATGTACATTCTGGGTTCCCTTTCCCGCTTGCAGGCTAAAAGGGAAATGGTGTCTCTGGACATCTGCGACTTCTAAATGTCTAGTGTCCCTGGACACATTCATGCTTGAAATTATCTGGGACCCGCTTGGGAGAGAAATGCAAGCCTGGACTGCCATATGCTTAAGCCTGCTGCTGAATTAGTGACAGCGTGCAATGTCTGTAAATTAATTCTTTTGGTTACGAAAATTAAAATTACATACCTATCATAATTCTTGATCTTCCTGTGTATCTTCACCATTCATTACTGTTGAGTGATTGGCCAGAATGGCTGGAGACAAAAGCACCCCACGGGGCCTTTTTTTTTGTAGGATGGAGGAGCCGGCACTGTCGGCGCCACCCACGAGGGCCGACGCATTGCTCAAGTGTTGGCTAGTAACGCCCATTGGCTCCTCTTCCACCTCAGTTTTGTATGCTGAAGAGACAGAGGAGAGAAAAGGATAGAGAACACTAGGGTTGGGTAAGGGAGCCCAAGGGACAGCAAAAGGAAAGGTCATAAACTGAAAAAGGAACAGGCCAACCAGAGGACAGCGGAGGGGAAGAACTTGGGAGGGGATGGTCCGAAAAGTCCCCAGTCCCCGGACAGCAAGAAAGGGCAGGAAAGGGCAGGGGGGGGGAGAGAGAGAGAGAGATATAAGGGGAGAGGAAAGGAGAGGAGAGACCAGCATCCATCCAGGACACAGAGCTTGCAAGAGCAGATCCTCCAGAGAGGCACAAGCCCATCAGATGGGAAATTTCTGAGGCAGAACTCGGATTAAGGAAGCCTGATGAGATGGAGAAGATCCCTCCGGCCTCAACCCATAAGAGGTTCGGGGAGGGATCCCATCTATTACCGCCTCCTCCCGAAGGGGAGGACACAGGAAAGGAAGAGAAATAACAACAGATGAAGCAGAGGGGAGCTTCAGTCAGCCTCAGCATCCCCCCTCCCAGGGTGTGGAGGGGATGTGGGATAACAGATAGACCAGACACCAAACTTCAAGTTCAACACACAATCTCTGTGTGATGTTTATTCGAAAATACAGTAAATAACCTTCAGTAATGGCAAATTCCTTTTTCAGTACATCAGTTTGCAGCAACAGACTAGGAAAGTACAGTTACGTAAGAACTTACCGTAACAGTAGATCTTCGAGAGAGGCTCTTGCAGTAGGTAATTACATAGGCAGCAGGACCCCATGGAAAAATTTCTAGCTAGCAGTCCCTGGCGAGGGACCGCCCCCACGTCAGGTGACTGGCGTCAGGAGACATCTGTATAAAGGGGTGGTCCCTCACGCCCGCCTTCCAGTTCTTTCCCGCCAAAGGCCAAAGGAGGCTGGACGAGAGAGAGAAGCTAATTTCTCACTGGAAAAGGAGCTGAAAAGCTAATGGGTGGAGGGTAGGAGATATTCCTACTGCAAGATCCTCTCTCAGGGTCTACTGTTACGGTAAGGTCTACGAACTGTACCATCTTACTTCGAGAGGGCTCTTGCAGTAGGTAATTACATATAAGACTGAGTCCCAGGCAGTATGGAACAAGAAGGAGCACACGGGAGGAGGAAAGCTACTCAGAGTAAATCCTTTAGCTGTGAAGACCTTAGGAAAGGAGGCCTTGCAGGATAACCAACCTGAAGCCTGCTCTACAGCAAGAGGCAATATCCAAACTGTAATGTTTTGTAAAGGTATGGACGGAAGTCCAAGTGACGGCAGCAAAGATGTCTGCTGCTGACACTGACACATTCTTGAAACAAGACGCTGAGGCAGCAACCACTCTGGTGGAGTGACCTCTTATTTGACCCGAAAGGGTCTTGTCGTACTTGCCATAACAGAAAGTGATGCAATGAGCCAACCATTTAGATAGGCATTGCTTAGAAACAGCATTGCCTTCTCTTTTGGGTGCAAAAGAGACAAACAGATGATCAGTCTTTCTGAGATCCTTTGTCCTGTTAGTGTAGTATCTCAGAATCCAGTGAACATCCATAGTATGAAGTAAGTACTCCCCTTGATTGGAGTACTGCGTAAAGAAAGAGGGTTAACTCTATTGACTGAGTCAATGTAGATTCCACTACCACCTTGGGGAGAAACTTAGGATTGGTGCGCAGAGCCACACATTCCTTGTGGAAAATCAAGGCTGGAATTTTACACATCAGGACCTGGAGCTCGGAAATCCTCCAAGCCGAGGTAATGGCCATGAGAAAGAGTATCTTCCAAGAAAGGAACTTCAAGTCTGCGGAGGCTGCTGGTTCAAAAGGAGGCATAGTTAGTTTCTCAAGAACAAAATTCAAATCCCAAGGAGGGGCGAGAACTCGAATAGGAGATCTCAGGTGGAGAACCCCTCTGAGGAAAGTCTTCAAGACTTCCATTTGAGCAAACATTCTATCTGCAAAGGGAACGTGATAGGCCAAAGTGGCCGCCGTGTGGACTTTCAGAGAGGAGTGACTAAGACCTAGGTCGAAGAGATGGCGCAGGTACTCCAGCAGACGTCCTGAGGGGCAGAAGAAAGGCTCAATGTCTTTTGAAGCGGCCCAGATTGTGAACCTCTTCCACTTCATGACATAGGCAGACCTAGTGGAGAGTTTCCTAGCCTCCACCAGAATTTCCACCACCTGTGGAGAAACTCCAAAGTGGGCTTGGGCTATGTCTGCAGGAGCCATGCATGTAGCTGAAGGAAATTGAGACCTGGGTGGACCAGGATCCCCCGGCCCTGGGTCACTAAGCATCAAGACAGAGGAAGAGGGAGCGGAGGCTCCTCTGAGAATTGTTGCAGAAGACAGAACCAAACTTGCCTGGGCCAAAAAGGAGCAATCAGAATCATTCATGCTCCATCTGAACCTAGTTTCTGCAAGACCCGTGGGATCAAAGGAACTGGGGGAAAAGCATAGACGAATCTGTCCTTCCAATCTAGAGACAGAGCGTCTCTCCAGAAAATGCCTCGCTTTTCAATGAGCGAGCAGAAATCTGGAAGTTTTGCATTTTGAGGGGAAGCAAACAGGTCGACCCGTGGTGTTCCCCAACGTAGAAAGATATCGTCTAGGACCCCTTGATCCAGTTTCCACTTGTGGGCCAGGGTGGACGAGCGACTCAGCTTGTCTGCCAAGCGTTTTCTACTCCCGGAACATGAGCTGCCGTAAGGTGAAGGTCGTGTTGTGTTGCCCAATCCCACACTCTCATTGCTCCCCTGCAAAGAGAGTAGGACCGAGTCCTTCCCTGTTTGTTGATGTACCATACCACACACATACTGTCCATCTGAACGGCTAGGTGGCCTGGAAGGAGATACAAATGGAGGGCTTGGAGTGCATAAAACACTGCCCGGAGCTCGAGCACACTGATGTGAAGTGTTTGTTCGAGCTTGGACCAAGAGCCCTGGGTCTGATGAGGACGGAGATGGGCTCCCCATCCTTTGCCCGAGGCATCTGTGGTCAGAGTCTGGAAGTGGGGAGAAGGAAGAATGGAACCCCCCGAAACAGGTTCTCTCTGACCATCCACTACTGCAAGTCCCGAACCATGGGAGAGGAAAGCAGGACCAGCTGATCCAAGTCGTCCTCCAATTGATCCCACTGAGAGCGAAGCGTCCACTGAGAAACCCTTGTGTGGAGCCTGAGAAGGCGAAGAAACGACCTTGCAGTGACTCGCCTGCGGCCGGACAACAGGCTCACCTGAGTCTGAATAGTGGCCGCACTGTTGGTGGCAGGAAGGCCCTGCCTAGGTCATGTCCGGTATTGCCCCTATAAACTGGAGTGTCTGGGATGGGATCAAATGAGACTTGGAATGGTTGATGGTAATACCCAGGCAGGCAAAGACCTGTTGGGTAAGAGAGAGGCAGCGCAGGAGTTCCTCCCGGGACGAGGCCGCCAGGAGCCAGTCGTCCAGGTACAGGAAAATCTGCACTTGCTGGGTATGCAGGAAGGCCGCCACCACCGCAAGGCATTTGGTAAATACTCGGGGAGCCAAAGAGAGGCCAAATGGAAGTGCCTTGAACTGGTAGAGTTCCCTCTGGAAAGCAAAACGGAGATATCTGCGGTGGGACAGGCAAATGGATATATGCAGGTAGGCATCCTGCATATCCAGAGCGCAAAGCCACTGGCCCGAGCGGAGGAGGGGCAGAAGGATCTGCAGTGATAGCATTCTGAAGCACTTGTATTTCAAGAATAGGTTCAGGGAACTGAGATCAAGGATAGGTCTTACATCTCCTGTCTTCTTCGGGACCAGGAAGAAGTGGGAATAGTAACCCATTCCCTGTAGGGGAAGGGGGACAGGTTCTATTGCCTCTTTCAGCGAAAGTGCTGAAATCTTTTCCTGGACCAGAAGATGATGTTCCCAAGAGTACTACGACCTTGGGGGAGGGTGACAAGGTGGTTTCTGTAGAAACTCTATTGAGTGTCCTGCGATTAGCTGGAGCACCCATGAATCTGATGTCATCCTTTCCCAGCCTGGAAGGTGGAGGGAAAACCTCCCTCCTACCAGTTTTTCTGGGAAGCCCGGAGGCTGCGGAAGAGAGAAGGAGTCAGGTGGTGTGTGGCAGTGCCACAGCTAAAGCTCCCGCTGCCTTTTTGGGTGGGGGGGCTTGGCAGCTGTGGGGGCCCGACGTTTAGTGGCCCTCTTTCCCTGTGGTCTCTCTTTGGGCCGATTCCATCTTCGAAAGAGACGGCGCTTCGATTGATGGGGATGATACATTGAGTCCACAGACTTTAGTGCCATCCCCTTCTCCTGCAGGTCGGTGATGATGTCCTTGACATCACCCCTGAACAGCACCAAACCCCGGAAGGGCACTTCCTGGATGATGGATTGCACTTCCGGGACCAACCCTGACACTCAGAGTCAAGCATGACGCCATAGGCCTACGGCAAAAGTTGAGCTCCCACCAGCAGTGTCCACTGCATCGCAGGTCACACAAAGTATGTGCCGAATGGCCGAACCTGCAGAGTGGACAAGGTCAGTCGCTTCCTGCTTGACCTGAGAGTCTAGAAGGGAGTCCAATTTAGATTCCACCTCACTGAGAATCGCCTTCTGGTAATCCCCCATGTGACTGACATAGTTCAGGGCCCTAATACTCAGAGTGGAAGAAGCGAAAATCTTCTTGCCATACTGGTCCAGAAGGCAGGATTCCTTGTCAGGTGGAGACGAGCTAAGGTGTTTGGGGGGAGCTGACCGGCCATGAGCAGCGCTAATCACAACTGAGTCAGCTTGAGGGTGGGAGTCTAAATAGTCAACACCCTCGTGAGCCTGGCACAGCCTGTTTGATTTCCTGGAAAGTGGGGCTAAGGCAGACTGCTGTTTCCGTATAGTGGTAATAAGGTTGGCATGAGGCTCGATCCAGGGTGGCACCAAAGTGGGATCTGTCACGGGCAGATCCAGATGCTCAGCGAGTTTTTTACACTGGGGGCCTGGCTCCAAGGATTGCCACTTATGTACTTCCTGGATCTTTTGTAGCAACTCCATGAAGGAAGGATCCTCCGGAGGAGACTTTGGAGGAGTCCTTGGCCGGGGCTTGGATGGACAGCATGGCTTGTCATCTTGCTAGGAACAACCGTCAGAAGCATCCAAGGTGTCCCAGGAAGAAGAAGATGAGGAAGAAGTAGACTCCCTCTCCCGAGGAGGGGGAGGAACGGACCCCTTGGGAAGCCCTCAGGGAAGCATGTCCTGCCCTTCTCTGGACCCAGAGGGTTTAGCCCTGGTGTCCGAAGGTGGGGAGGGAGTTTGTCGTCATGGATGTATGGGAACCAGCATCAGAAGACGAATCTCCACCTCTCTGATGAGCTGAGCCTTGGCCTCAGCCCACCAGGAGGCCAGAGTCTCCTGCAGATCCACCGGCGTCTGGGGAGGTGGTGGAGGAGGAGAAGGAGAGAACTATGGGTATGGACTATACCCATAAGGCGCGTATCCATTACCCGATGGTGGGAAGCCCGGAGTCGGGTATTGAGGGGCCAGATACTGTGGCATCGGATAGGTTGGCGCCGGATACTGAGGCGCCAGATACTGCGGTCCCGGGTATGACGGCGCCAGATACGATAGGGTTGTGGTACCCGGAACCGGGGGCGCTGGAGCAGATGCGACCGGAGGCCCCACAGGCAGATCTGAAGCAGAAGGCCCAGGGGGCAGAGGGCCTCCTGGCATCGGGGTGGCCTCCGGGAGCAGGATGTCGCCCAGAGTCAGCAACACCAGTGTCGGAGTCGGAGGCTGAGGAGCCAGCGTCAGAGCCGGCGTCTGGGGAGCTGATGTCAGATCGGTTGGACCAGCAGGTGGACGGTCTGATGGAGGTGGAACAGGAACCTCGGAGTTGCCCAGGAATGGGGGGGAGAAATCCTCAGGGTCGGGCTGAGGACACTCAGGGTCCCCGGAGGGCAGCGAAGGCTGCGGGGGAGCCAGGAACGATGGATGTGGGAGGGTCTGCTGTTGGCTCATCTGCTGTGTGGATGTCGGGCGAACTGACGTGTGGCTTAGTAGCGGGATCCGGGCAGGCGCCGGAGGGGCTGGCGTCCAACTTAACAGACCCATTGCTGGAGGCAGGCCGTGATGGAGGGGCAGCCTGGTTGGGCAGAATAGGGGCCGCGCACCACCCCGAAGGTCGGGCGACTTATCAACCTTCTCTGTGTGGGCGTCGGAGGAGCTGAGGTCCGGCTTATCATACCCGCTCGCACCAGCATGCCGCGTAGCCACGGCTTTACCGGGAGCAGAGGCCTCCAAAAGTCCAGAGATGCCCAAAAGGCCTGAGTGCGAGCCAGACAGGTAGGTCGATGCCGCCTTAGAAGCCTCTAAGGTGGCCGCTCGTGGAGCGCACTGGGAGACGTTATTTTTGAGACGGCGACTCCCAAGGAAGTCGGTGGGTGGAGGAGCCTTGTCCCGGTGCTTTTCTTTATCCTTCTTGCGATGGCCTTCAGGGGAAGTGGATGCCTGTCGCTTTTTTCAATTCTTTCTCCATGGAGCTCATTTTCTTTTTCAAAATATGGGCCTCCAGGGACTGCTGCCGCCTTCTCTGGGTGGCCGCGTTAAAACTAAGGCAGTGCTGTCACTTCTCTACCGGATGGTCGGGGCCTAGGCAATAAAGGCACAGGGAACGGCTGTCCTTGTGCGGGAGTTGGGCACCGCAAGAGTCGCACTTGTTTTAGTGCTCAGAGGGTGTAGAGAATGACATACACCGACGAATACCTGACAGATGATAGGAAAAACATCGAAAATACTCAATTAAAATACCGACGAGCCTGACGAAAGCAAGAAACATTTCAGCGAGGCGCTGGCATGAGCTAACGTGGAAAACTGGTGAGTAAGAAGGAGGCACCGCCCCTTTTCACCTGATTTGGGGGCGTCCCTTGCCAGAGACTGCTAGCTAGAAATTTTTCTGTGGGGTCCTGCCGCCTGCCGATGTCAGTCCTATATGTAATTACCTACTGCAAGAGCCCTCTCGAAGTAAGATCTGAAGTTATCCTCTCCCAACCCAGGAGGTGGAGATAAAACCTCCCTCCTACCGGTTCCTCTGGAAGGCCCAGAGGCTGTGGGAGAGGAAAGGAGTCAGGTGGTGAGGGGCAGCGTCGCGGCTGAAGCACCCACTGCTTTTTTGGGCAGAGGGGCTTGCAGCCAAGGGCCTGGCGTTTAACGGCCCGCATTCCCCTGGGGTTTCACCTTTTGCAGATCCCGTCTGCAAAAGGGACGGCACTGCATTTGATGGAGATGATACAAGGAGTCCACAGACTTCAGTGCAGTCCCCTTCTCCTGCAGATTGGTGATAATGTCCTTGATATCACCACCGAACAGCACCGAACCCTGGAAGGGTGCTTCCTGAATAGCGGACTGCACTTCCGGGACCAACCCTGACACACGGAGCCAGGAATGACGCCATAAGTCTATGGTGAAAGCGGAGCTCCTACCAGCAGTGTCCACTGCATCGTAAGTAGCACGAAGCATGTGCCAACTGGCCAAACGTGCAGAGCGGACGAGGTCAGCCACTTCCTGTTTGACTTAAGAGTCCGGAATGGAGTCCACCTCACTAAGAATCACCTTCTGGTAATCCCCCATGTGACCGACATAATTTAGGGCCCTATTACCCAGAGTGGAAGAAGCACAGATCTTCTTCCCATACTGATCCAGAAGATGGGATTCTTTGTCAGGTGGAGACAAGCTCAGATGTTTCAGGTTAGCTGTCCGGCCATGAGCGATGCTAATCAGCTTGAGGGTGAGAATCTAAAAAGTCAACACCCTAGGGAACCTGATATAGTCTGTTTGAATTCTGAGGAAGTGGGGTTAAAGCTGACGGCTGCTTCCAAATAGTGGAAACAAGATCGGCATGAGGCTCAGTCCAGGGTGGCACCAAGGTGAGAGCTGTCATGTCAGATCCAGATGCTCAGTGAGTTTCTTGCGCTGGGGATCCAGCTCCAAGGAATGCCACTTATGAACCTCCTGGATTTTGCACAGCAACTCGGTAAAAGAAGGATCCTCCAGAGAGGACTTCGGAGGAGTCCTTGGTCTGGGCTTAGACAGAGTGCATGGCTCATCGTCTGGCTTGGAACAACAGTCGGAGTTGTCCAAGGAGGAAGAAGATGATGATGAGGAAGACTCATCTCCTGGTGGAGGGGGGAGATTGGACCTTTTGGGAAGCCCTCGGGGAAGCATGTCCTGCCCGTGATGGAACCAGAGGGTTTGACCCTGGTGTCCGGAGGTGGGGAGGGAGTGTGTCGTCACAGACGTACGGGAACCGGAACCGTCGTCGGGAGATGACTCTCCATCTCTCTGGTGAGCTGAGCCTTGGCCTCAGCCCACCAGGAGGCCAGAGTCTCCTTCAAGTCCACCGACGGCTCAGGGGGTGGTGGAGGTGGAGGAGGAGGGGGGGATATGGGTATGGATTATACCCGTAAGGTGCGTATCCATAACCCGACGGTGGGAAGCCTGGCATTGGGCATTGAGGCACCGGGTACTGCGGTGTCGGATAAGCCAGCATCGGGTACTGGGGCGTCAGATACTGAGGAGCCGGGTAAGATGGTGTCGGATACAACAGGGTTGGATACCCAGGAACTGAGGGGTCTGCCGGAGCAGAAGCCCGGCCAGAGGGCCCACGGGTGGGTCTGGAGCAGAAGGCCTGGTGGGCAGAGGGCCCGGTGTTGGAGTGGCATCCAGGAGCGGGATGTTGCCCGGGGTCGGCAAGACCGGTGTCAGGGCCGGCGGCCAGGGAGCCGACGTCAGGTCGGTCGGCCCAGTGGGCGGACGGTCTGATGGGGGCGCAGCAGGAACCTCAGCATCGCCTGGGGATGGAGGGGGAAAAATCCCAAGGGTCAGGCTGAGGAGACTCAGGGTCCCCGGAGGGCAGAGAAGGCTGCAGGGAGCCAGGAACAACAGATGTGGGAGGGTCCGGTGTTGGCTCAGCCACCGTGTGGACGTCGGACAAGTCGACATCCGACTTATCAGTGGGATCCAGGCGGACGCTGGAGGAGCCGACGTCTGACTTAGCGGTCCCGTCGCCCAAGGCAGGTTGTGAAGGAGGGGCGGCCTGGTCAGGCGGAAGAGGGGCCGTGCGCTGCCCTGAGGGGTCAGGTGACTTTTTGACCATCTCCGTGCAGGCGTTGGAGGAGCAGACGTCCGGCTTACCGGATCCGCTCAAACCAGTAGGCCGCACAGTGGCTGCTTTACCGGGAGCGGAGGCCTCCAATAGCCCGGAGGTGCCCGAATGGCCCGAGCGTGAGCCAGACGGGCAGGCCGCTGCCACCTTGGAAACCTCCAAGGTGGCTGTCGTGGATCAGTCCCCGGGGCGCATTCGAAGCACGGTGACTCCCGAAGAAGACGCTGTGATGCACGACCCAGTCCAATGCAACTGCCTCAAAGGATGCCGAGAACGAGGAGCACTTGGATGACAGTGGGCTCAGGGAGGGTTAGAGCAGTCAGGCAGAGGCACATCCCAGATCCTATTCCACTCAAGAACTCATATGCCACACTGGCAAACAGGACAACCAAATACAGGTACCCAGAGAAGTGGAAGGAAAGGATGTGGAGGTTAGCCAAGGAGGTGACCTCAGCGGGGAAAGCAGTGGACCCCAGAGGAGGAGGAAGCGAATCCTGGTGGGGGACTCCATCATAAGAGGGATCCAGCTAGGAACACAGGAGGGGGAGGACAGGGAGGTGAGGTGCCTACCAGGTGCCACGGCATGGAGGGATGGAAGGAAGATCCTGGGGATCACTGGGAAGGCAAGACGGGAGGGTGAGCTGGATGTCATTATCCACCTAGGTACTAATGACCTGGCAAATGGGGAGCCAAAGGAAGTTCAGGAAGAGTTTAGGAAACTGGGAGGGTCTCAAGCAAGTAGCTACTTCTGTCAGTTTCTCAAGTACTACCTGTGAGAGGCAAAGGAGAGCATAGGAGTGCATGCACCAGGAACTTTAACTCATGGTTGAAGAACTGGTGCTGTGAGGAAGGGTTTGGATTCATTGGTGACTGGGGACCCACCTGGAGGAATGGAGGTTTGTTCAAGCCTGACGGCCTGCATCCATCCTGGAGGGGAATCCAAGCACTCAATGATAAGTTTAAATGCTACATTGTCAAGCATTTAAACTAGCAAAGGGGGGTGGCAGGCCAGCAAGGAGGGTACCTATTTGCTCACCCCCCACAGCTAGCAGTGGAACCAGTGAACCAGAGGAGTTGCTGTCTCTACAAAGCAGTGTGCAAAAGATGGAGATTAGCACCCAAGAGGTGGATAAGCAGAAAAGGGGCAAAATTCAGCAGACGGGCAGACAGCAAGGAGAACCAGGGATAAATGACAACCAAGGAAGGGGCTGGAGTAGAACAGCGAAACAGTCTAGGGAGGTCAAATCATGGAAAGCCTATGTGCAAATACCAGGAGCCTTAGCAACAAGATGGAAGATCTGAGGCTGTCCTGGTGCAGTCAGACCTGACATTGTAGCCATCACTGAAACCTGGTGTAATGATAACCATGACTGGGAGATGGCCATACCTGGACTACAACATATTCAGAAGAGACAGAGCAGGCAGGAAGGAAGGAGGAGGAGGCACTGTATGTGAAAATGACATAAGGGCCACAGAGATCCTGGAGGAACAAAATGGGGGAGAGTACTGTGGGTTAAGCTGGAAAGGAAAATGGGGACAACCATCCGCACAGGTGTGGTCTATAGACCACCAGCCCAGGAGGAAGAAACAGATAGGGAGCTGATGCTAGCCATCCAAAGGATGTCAGACAAGGGTGAGGTAGTACTGGTTGAAGACTTCAATATTCCAGACGTGGACTGGAGCATCCCAGCAGCAGCATCAACTAGGAGCAGATTTATCCTGGACTCCTTCAGGGTGCCTTCCTCAAGCAACTGGTCGGGAACCAACCTGCCAGAAGGCAATACTGGACCTTGGCTCACAAACAGGGACAGTGTGATGGGGGTAACAGTGGGGGAGCACCTGGGAAACAGTGACCACCAGTCATTGTGGTTTGAAATCACAGAAAGAGCAGAACCAAACCACACAAACACACGTATCCTGGATTTTAGGGGGGCAGACTTTGGGAAAATGGGGAGATACTTGAAAGAGGCATTAAGGGGAATGGGACAGGAATCAGGGGTTGAGGAACAGTAAGCAGTATTTAAAATGGGGATTACAAGAACAACAGAATTATGCATTAAGCAGGTTAGCAAGAGGAAAAGGAAGAGGAGACCATTATGGTTTTCCAAAGAGGTAGCAAAGAAAGTGAAAGCCAAAAAGATTGCATTCAGGCAATACAAAAAGACACAGGCAGAAGGGGATAGGGAGAAGTACCAGGAGAAGCAAAGGGAGGCAGGGAGGTCAGTAAGGGAAGCCAAAGCTCAGACAGAAGAACACATTGCAAAATCAGTGGGTAGAGGGCAAAACCCTTTACAGGTACATAAGTGAAAAAAGAAAGACAAAGGGAGTGGATAGGAGACTGAAGGGGAGGATGGGGGGCCAAGGTGGAGGATGACATAGTAAAGCTGACATACTGAACAGGTATTTCTGCTCAGTCTTTACTGAGGAAGAGGAGGGTAATGGGTCTGAAGGAGTACAAGGGTGAGAATGGTGCAGAAATGGAACAAGTCCCTTTATACGAGAAAGG
Organism: Neoceratodus forsteri; assembly: GCA_016271365.2. Classification (NCBI taxonomy): domain Eukaryota; kingdom Metazoa; phylum Chordata; order Ceratodontiformes; family Ceratodontidae; genus Neoceratodus; species Neoceratodus forsteri. Next base: position 1,308,023,271 of record CM057449.1, read on the forward strand.
GTCCTGAAGGAACTGGAAGTATAAGAGTTGATAAAGCAATGGGGCCAGATGGAGTGCACCCCAGGTCCTTAAAGAACTAAAAGAGGTGGTGGCTGAACCTCTGGCTATCCTGTTTAGCCGATCACTGGAAACAGGGAGGTACCCAAAGACTGGAGGACAGCAGATGTAGTCCCCTTATACAAAAGTGGGAACAAAGAGGAAGCAGGGAACTACAGACCAGTCAGCCTCACCTCGGTAGTGGGAAGATCATGGAAGCACTACTGAAGGAGAGATTGGTGGAACATCTGGTTGTCAATGGACTACAGGACCCAAGGCAGCATGGTTTCACCAGGGGAGGTCATGTCAGACCAACCTCATTGAATTTTTGACTGGGTGACTAGGGAGGTGGATCAGGGAGGCAGTGGACATGGCCTATCTGGACTTCAGCAAGGCCTTTGACACTGTGCCACATAGAAGACTATTACACAAACTGGGGAATATGGGTGTGGGCAGGACAGTAGTGTGGTGGGTAGGTAACTGGCTGGGTGGCAGGACACAGAGGGTGGTGGTAAATGGCTGTCACTCCACAGAGGGAAGAGGACCAGTGGGGTACCACAGGGATCAGTGCTGGGACCGGTCCTATTCAACATCTTCATCAGTGACATGGCGCAGGACCTAGAAGGCAGAATTTCACTGTTCGCTGATGACACAAAGCTCTGTAACAGAGTAGACACACCAGAGGGTGTAGACAGAATGAGAAGCGACCTGCAGAAACTTGAAGAATGGTCAGGGGTTTGGCAGTTGAAATTCAATGCAAAGAAGTGCAAGATAATGCATATGGGGCACAAAGACCCTGGCACAATATATCAGTTGGGGGGTGAGGATATAGCATGCACCAAGCAGGAAAGGGATCTTGGGGTTATCATCTCTGATGACCTCAAGGTAGGGAAACAGTGTGACAAGGCAGCAGGTAAAGCAAATAGGATGCTGGGATGTATAGGCAGGGGCATTACCAGCAGGAAAAGGGAGGTCATAATTCGCCTACAAGACACTAGTGAGGCCCCACCTGAGTACAGTGTACAGTTCTGGAGACCATACCCACGTAGGACATAGACAGGGTAGAGAAGGTTCAGAGGAGGGCAATAAAGATGGTGCATGGATTGCATCACAAGTCCTATGAAGACAGGTTGAAGGAACTGAACATGTACTCCTGGAGGAGAGAGGAGAGAGGGATATGATAGAGACATACAAGTATCTTACAGGGAGGAACAGGGTGCAGGAAAACACTATTTTAAGCGAAAAAATGTTCCAGAACTAGAGGGCATGGGATGAAGTTGGAGGGAGGACGATTCAGAGGAAACATGAGAAAGAATTTCTTCACAGAACGGGTGGTGGACAAGTGGAACACCCTGCCAGAGGAAGTGGTGGGGGCTGAAACAATCACGGGATTTAAGAATGCATGGGATAGACATAAAGGAATACTGGAGGTCAGGGGTAAGGGGCAACAGACTTCTAGGAAAACAAACTGAACTTACAAGCTCAAATGGGCAGACTGGGTGGGCCATAGGCCCTTATCTGCCGACACTGTCTATGTATCTATGTATCTATGAGGAGCCTTTGTCACGGTGCTTCTCCTTGTCTTTTTTTCTTGCGATGGCCTTTGGGGGAAGTGGATGTCTGCCGGACCTTTTTTAACTCCTTTTTCCATGGAGGACATTTCCTTCTTTAAAATATGGGCCTCCAGAGACTGCTGCCGCCTTCTGCGGGTGGCCACATTGAATTTAAGTCAGTGCTGGCACTACTCCACCTGAAGATCTGAGCCTAGGCAGAAGAGGCACTGGGAATGGCCGTCCTTGTGTAAGAGTTAGGCGCCGCACGAGTCGCACTTGTTCTTGTGCTCGGAGGGTATAGGGGACAACATACACTGACGAATACCTGACAAAAATTCGAAAAATCGAAAATAACTTGGTAAAAACTACTGATGACTGAGGCTGATGAGCATTGAACTTTACCACGAGGCGCTGACATGAGCTAACAGCGGGAAAGAACTGGAAGGCGGGCGTGGGGAACTGCCCCTTTATACTGACGTCGCATGACGTTGGTCACCTGACATGTGGGCCAGAGACTGCTAGCTAGAAATTTTTCCATGGGGTCCTGACGCCTGCCGGCATCAGTCCTATATGTAATTACCTACTGCAAGAGCCTTCTCGAAGTAAGATCTTCTGTTCACCTGTTTAGGGACAGCAGCCACAGCAGCAGGCCTCTTCCAAGCTAACTCTGAGAAGGTTTTTAAAGCCACCTGAATGGGAGGTACGATAAGAGACTGGGACATCAGGCATATTTAGGAATGCCAAATGGAGGTTCCTAGCCAGTCTACGGCTGCTGTCTCAAAATATAAAATTCTACGCATGTTTTTGAGTAGCGCTGAGAAGGAGGGATCCTCCTGGGGCACTAAAACCAGAACCAGGTTCTCTGTGCCACAGTCATTGTCATTCCATCAGTTAAGATAGTACCTGGATCTGAGGAAGGTCGGAGGGGACTCTAATGGGCGACAGTGTCGGTTGTGGCCTTGGCAATACCGGTGACACTGAACCTGCCTCCATAAAGGTTCTTGAGAATGGCACCATCAGCAGTAAAGAGGAAAGTGTGGGGGTCAACCCAGAGGGAGTCAGCCTCAACACCGAAGGCCATATGGCACTGACAATCAAATCAAATTAAAATTTATTTTTAAAGCGTTTTTCAATAAACCAAAGCTTGTATACAATATAAAAACTTTAAATCCATAAATAAAAATTAAGGCAGCAGTAACAAAACTAAACAGTTTCCCCAAATGCCATTTCAAATAAATGTTTTTAGTGAGGATTTGAAAGTCTCGGTGGACAGGCACTCTCTAATCCGGCAAGGTAGAGAGTTCCTCAGGGTTGGGGCTACAAAAGAAGCCCTAGTGCCTGATGTCTGTAAACGGATCCTGAGAACCTCTAGCAATCTCTTGTCGGCAGAGCGGAGAGGGCAGATGGAGCAGTATGGCTGAAGGAGGTCTTGCAAGTGACCCGATCCCTGTCCGTGTAGGGCCTTATAGGTCAGCAACGTGACCTTGAAAGTGATCCTCCATCACACCGGCAGCCAGTGCAGTTCACGCAGCACAGGTGAGACATGCCTAGATCTTAACAACCCTGTCAACAACCTGGCCACAGCATTCTGCACCAGCTGCAGGCGATGGAGATCCACCCCCAGTAACCCTAGGTATAGAGCATTGCAGTAATCTAGACGAGACGACACAATGACACTGTTGTAGGCCCCAAAGGGCACAACCCCATAGCTAGAAATGACAATGACATTGATACTGTGGGTTCTGCCACCCTGGAGGGTTCAGCATTTGCACCATGGTTACCACCACCCCCAGAGAGGTTGTCAGTGACACCACAGGCTGCAGCATCAGCATAGGTGGCAGCACCGACAATGACTTTGACACCAAGGCAGGGCCTCTGCATCAGAGTTAAAGCTAGCATACCTAAGTCCAGCGACACCGAAGACAGAACCACAGACTCCACAGGGGCAGCTCTAACACGATCAGTGGTGTCACTGTACTTCTACATTGAAACCACTGCTCTGTATGACCTGCCTAGCAGCCAAACTGCTCTTGGAAGTCTCACAATGGGACAGGGAGGGACTCCAGGACAGAAACAATGAGTCTGCAGGTATCACAGCTCCTGGTGTCTTCAGAGATGACTGTGGAGACCTCTGGCCTATAGATATCAAATGCCCTGTGGCAGACAAACCAGAGGCTGACCTCAGCTTATACCTTCTCTTCTCCTTGTGCTTTCTGCAAGAAGAGGTCACGGTCAAATGGTGTGTAGACCTCGATGCAGAGCATGTGTGGGAACTGGACTATTTATTTTTGCAACTCTGAGAACTGTCCATGGTTCTGGGCCACAGACAAATGTTACAGGCATCGGTATTGGGAGCTCTGCAAAGTCTCAAAGGCAGGGCACCAGGATTGGGACTTGAGTACTTTTGGAGATCTAGTGCCTGTAATATCCGCCAAATGAATCGCTGGTGCAGAACCCGTATTCAGCCAAAAGTCCAGGTGGAGGGAAAACTCATCCACATGTAACCCCCCTGCAAATGGGGGTTCCCAAAAGACTTCCAGGAGCTTGCTTGAATGCTCCAAGCCTGAATGGTGTTTGGCGTTTAAGCCAAGCCATTTTTATCTGTGAGTGTCTTTAAGAGCTGTCTGCTTGCAGACATAATTAGTTTGTATGGGGGGACTGTGTGTTTCTCTGCTTGAGTACCACTCGAGCTGCTGCCAATTCACTCCATTTTTGCAGTCACTAGGAGTGCAAAGGGAATCTATCTGAAAGATGTAACTAAGGTTACCACCTACTCAGTTTTTGACCGAATGATTCGGTTTTCTAGGTCCAGATTTGGTCCTTCTGTTTTCACCATTGCAAATTCGGTTTTTATGGTGGGTCAAGCAGCACCTGTTAGATTCCACACTAACTGTTTCATTTTCTTCTCATCTGACTGTAAGCAAGTGTCTGACATTTCAGTGTGCTTGCTTGCTTGCAGTGCATGCTAATCAGGAAGTGCCTTCAAGAGCAGGGCACTTAACTCATTCAGGCCTAGATATGTCTGTAGGCGGCGTCTGAAAGCATAGCCACTCAGGACAATAACGCCTGTAGACATACTCAACTGACTTTCACTCAGGCCTAGAAACATCTGAGGAAGTCAGCAGTTTTTACCTAACTATTAAACCGAATTGCTTAGAATTGATTGCATAGCACCGTTAGAAAGGTAATTTTGCTCTGAACAATTTTGCTGCTGATACTTTGTGTCTATCATGTATACTTTAGGAGTTATTCATATTTGTTTAAGGTATGGTGTTCATGGCTAACATTTGTCTCTCAAGCCTCACCTAAGCACCTTGAATAAATCTGAAAAAAAAAACCAGTTGTTTGGTATTTCAGCTACTATAAAATAAAAACTAAATGGATTACTATTGATTGCATAGCACCATTAGAAAGGTTATTTTGTGCTAAACAATTTGGCAATGATACTTTGTGTCTACCACATATACTTTAGGAGTTATTCATATTTGTTTAAGGTATGAAAGATGGAGTCCACTCTGAAGAAAGGGCAGTTACTAGTGGGGTACCGCAGGGTTCAGTATTGGGTCCAGTCCCTTTTAATGTCTTCATCAGTGGCATTGCAGAGGAACTGGAAGGAAAAGTATGCCTTTTTGCAGATGACACAAAGATCTGCAACAGGGTTGATACACAAGGAGGCGTGGAAAGGATGAAAAGGGACTTGGCAAGGTTGGAGGAATGGTCAGACGATGGCAGCTAGGATTCAATGCAAAAAGTGAAATAATGCACCTGGGAAACAAGAACCCAGGGAAGAATACACAATGGGTGGGGAGGTAGTAACAACAATAAAACAGGAAAGGGACCTGGGGTAATCATATCAGATGACCTTAAGGTTAGCAAGCAATGTGAGAAGGCAGTAGGGAGGGCCGGGGTATACTGGGATGTATAGGAGAGGCATCAGCAGCAGAAAACAGGAAGTTGTTATCCCTCTGTACAGACAGTTGGTGAGACCCCATCTGGAATACTGTGTCCAGTTCTGGAGACCCCATCTCCATGAGGACATAGACAGGATAGAGGCAGTCCAGAGGAGGGCAACTAAAATGGTGCAGGGTCTGCAAGAGAAGCCGTGATGAGGAGAGACTAAAGGAGCTTAATATGTATACCCTTGAGGAAAGAAGGGAGGGGGACATGATAGAAACTTTCAAGTACCTCAAGGAATCAACAAAGTCCAAGAGGGTAGCATCTTTCAGAAAAGAGACTTGCAAGAACAAGGGGACACAATTTAAAGATAGAAGGAGGGCGGTTCAGGGGCAATGTGAGGAAGTATTTCACAGAGAGGGTAGTGGATGCATGGAACAGCCTTCCTGAGGAATGTGGGGTCTAAAACTGTGGGAGAATTCAAGAATGCATGGGACAGACATAAGGGAATTCTTGTGGGGGGCAGGAAGATATAGGCTGTTGGTTAATTAGGATCTGCGGCCTATCCTGTAGGTAGGGAAATGGGCAGACTAAATGGGCCTAGCGGTCCTTATCTGCCGTCAAAGTCTATGTTTCTATGTATGGTGTTCATGGCTAACATTTGTCTCTCACACGTCACCTAAGCACCTTGAATAAATCTGAAAAAAAAAAACAGTTTGGTATTTCAGCTAGTATAAAATAAAAACTAAACTGATTAGAACTGATTGCATAGCACCATTGGAAAGGTAACGTTGTGCTGAACAACTTTGCCACTCATACTTTGTGTGTGGCACTTATGGTTCAAGAGTTATTCACATTTGTTTGTAGCATGCTGATTATGGCTTGATTTTGCTTAGAAAGGCCCAGGATGTAGTGCTAAGAGTATACAGGGCACACGTGGTGGAAGTCTCAAAGAGCTCTTGTGGTGTGAATGAGTTAAAGAGCCAAATGTGTCCCTGTCTGCTCGGTTGTCACCTCTAACTTCACACCAGCAAATTGGAAGATTATTCATGGGAAGGGTAAACAATACCACCTTAATTAATACCTTCATTTGTCTGAAACCCTTAGCCATTCGGACAGGCACCACACTAAGGTAGCCTCTTGTCCAGTGTAGACTGTACAATGTGCTTCAGAAACTTTACCTGCTAATCCAGTTTTATACAGAGGTAGTACTTTTTCAGTCATTTTGAATGCTCACATACTTGTAAAACAGATTATTTTAAATCCTTCACCATTTTACTGGCATGTTCATATTACAAACAAATTCTGATGCCATGTAAACCTTTGTTTGTATACCAGTAAATCTGAGAGGTGTAAAGTAGGGCTACTAAGACCATTAGCAGCAAATCAACCTAATCCTTTCCAGGCTGCATTGGAGTATGGTCTTTGACTGCTATGATAAGGAATACTTTTATACCTTTAAATGCTCACCATTTTTTATTTTAGGGTCTGTCCTATATTTTAATATGTGTTACCCCATTTGTTGTTAAATTAATAATCTAATATTTTATTTCATTTCTAGCAGTACTACCTCTCTCTCTCCTCAGTAGTTACTGCTGTCAATTTCATACTACCTGGATATTCCAGGAAGACCATTCCAGGCATCTCAGATGAACAGCACAGAATAGTGTGGCTAATGTCATGCTAAACCACAGAAATGAAGAAAAGGAAGAGAAAGAGAGAGCAGTAGCTGGTGAGGAGAAAGGAACACAATCTAGATTTGTTGGTACTGCAAATTTAGGTAATTTATCAAACATAATTTTTTTTTTACCAGAAGAGACACACTAAGCTGAAGCTTGTTTATAGGTGCAACCTGGGAGCACAAGGGAGTGAAATGATTTGTGCAGGGTCACACAGTATGCAAGTCTGGGCTGTGGGATTCAAACCCTGGTCTCCAGAATTGCAGCTCATAGCCTTAAACCACTGCAGTATACTGCCGCCACGCTACATATCACATATCATGCTATCTGGTATGTATGACTGATATGGAAATAAAATAGGGTATTTAACAGTATGGAATAGTTCCTACCATTTTTAAAAACTTCTGTGACATTACAAATAGCTTTAGAGTAAAAGCAATGGGAGGGATAGTAGCATATCTTAAAATGGCAGATGATATTTGTAATTACATCTCGTCCACCATTACTGGTGTAGTTTATTTATTTATTGAAATAGTTTTACCAGAAAAGGCCACCTGATCCAAAATAGCCAGTTGTCAGAGGTGTCCTTGTAGTCACTCAATGTGTCAGCAAAGCTGTGTACACAGGATAGCAAGTCCCCTGAACCCCCTCTCTAACCCCACCAAATGTTAGCACACACTGAAATTAAAAATATTTAAATCTAAATCAAACAAACCAAAAATAATAATCATGATGTACTTTAAAGAAGTTGTACACAATACAATATCAGCAGCAATTCTGAATAAATCAAGCAAATCAGAGTCCGAACGATGCCTTCATAAGTCATAAAAGGGGCGGAGGTAGGGGTGGAGTTTGGGGTGTGGTTTAGTATTCGGTTTTCATCTCATCCAAAGGTGGCAACCCTAGATGTAACTGTTTGCCAGAAATCATTTAGAGTAATAATGAAAATACAGTTTGTCTAACCCGCTTTCTTTGCAGTCAGAACTGTGTTTGCCTAGTTCCCCATTCTAGTTTTGAACTGCTGAACTGGACCAATCAGTGTGGGTTAAGGTAGCTCTAAAATGATGCCTTGGACGAATCAGAACTTGACTCATAATCTGAGCCAGCCACAAGAGGATTGTATGGGCAGTGACTCTGAGAGATGTAGTTTGACTGTCTTTTTGGACCAACAGGGCAGTCTATTGTGAGTGACAGCCAATCCAGCCAAGAACTGGAGGAACTCAAAGGAAGTGCCCGGTTTGTCTGCTGGAGTTTCAGTTGAGCTCTGGCAGTGAAGAGGAAGGAGCCCTGTGCTTTTTCGGTGTGCAGTTTTAGTCGGGAATGTGTGTAGGCCCAGAGTTCCGGTTCTGCAGCTTGTGTAACTGCTTGTTAGGACTGAATCCGTCCTGTGAAGAGAATCAAAGGATATCTGAAGAGTAGAAACCAGGCTCACCCTGTAGAAGACTGGAGAAATTGCTGAATTGCAGCGGTCTGTCAGGAACTGAATCTGCTGTGTGTTCTCCGGTATTGTGCAGTATGTATTGGGATAGAGAAGCAGCCTGCCTGGTATAGTACTTTCTTTTTACCATATAAATGTGTGAGGAGGCTTGTGTAGCTCAAGTGAATCCTGCTGCCATTAAAGGACTTTGCCTGTTACTGTTTACCATGTAAATGTGTGAGGAGGCTTGTATAGCTCAAGTGAATCCTGCTGCCATTAAAGGACTTTTGCCTGTTACTGTTTACCATATAAATGCGTGAGGAGGCTTGTGTAGCTCAAGTGAATCCTGCTGCCATTAAAGGACTTTTGCCTGTTACTGTTTACCATATAAATGTGTGAGGAGGCTTGTGTAGCCAAGTGAATCCTGCTGCCATTAAAGGACTTTTGCCTGTTGCAGTTTGTCATATAAATGTGTGAGGGAGTCTCGTGAGCTCAAGAGTAGCCCTGCTGACGTTGAAGGACCCTATCTTGTTTGGAGGTCGTGAGTACTAATTCAGGGTCGCTTCCCGTTGAATTGCCACATTGAATCCAAATGGAATTACTATACTCGTTGACTGTTTAACTAATTTTTCTTTTCTGTGTGAAAGGGCCCCTACCAGCTGCCATGGTTTGGACTAGCCACTAGGGCTTGGGTACCCAGGGACAGTAACTGGTAGGGATAGGCCTGTGCACAGAGCCATAGGTAGATGAGTAAAGTGATAAGCTAATTAACCTGATTTCCCCCTGTCCTTGTTATATCCCCCTAAATAAATCAGAGCTGCTTGTTTCAGCAAAGTTATACTGCCTGAGGTATTTGTCTATGTTAAAGTATTGTACTGTGATTGTTGCACTGTATCTTCTTATTTCACAGGGGGTCCCAGTGCCTGAACCAGGGGGTAAGTGTATACTGTGAAGGTAATTCTGATATACTGTGTGGGCCACTGGTGGGAAGAAAGAGGGGTTGCAGTGTCCCAGAGGGCTGTGACCAAGTTAGTTTAACTATTGCAAACCCTGACCTCTGGGTGGAGGCACCCGCCATCGGATCCAGGCCCCTCAACCTGTTAGTGGCAAATCAGGCAGGGGTAGTAGCCCCTGGGATAGCGCCATCTAGGGGTTACACACAGAAGAGGATATTGTGGTTGAGGAGGTATGGAGACAACCTGGGTTAGGCACAAGGGAAAGAGCCCAGAACTGTGTCCTATCAGAAGTCTATGGTACCAAACAGTGAGCAGTATTGCACCCACGTAAGGGACCAAGGAATCATAATGAATGTGGGCAGTGTATCTACCCATTCCTGAGGCCTTTGAGGCGGCTGTCTAAGGGGGAATGTAACGGCATGCGGAGCTGTGGTACCCAGGCCTAAGGAAGGGCCCTCAGCCTCTGGTGCCACTCTCGCCATAGGGTAGGTTTGCAAGGAACCTCTTGCAACTGCCACTCCTAAGACAGAGGAGGAGGCAAAGTAATGGCCCTGAGGGGTACCCCAAAACAGAGAGAGGACGCTCGTGACTGAGAAGGCCTTTCTAAGAGGCTGACTTGCATCCTGTGCTGACGCCAATGTCAGGGCCTGGGGCAACTCAGCATTGAAGCTGTCATTGCTGCCTGAGTTGGTGCCATAAGCAACACTGATATCAGTATGGATAATGTGCTAGACACCATCCTCATTTTCAGTGTGGATAGCAGAACCAAGTGCAATCTGCCTCTGAGCTGGCACCAACCCCATTATTGAGACTGGGAATGGTGCAACACCAGAGACAGCAACAGCCTCGTGTAGCCCTTGGTGTCATCATAGTGTTGTCACAGTGAGCAGTGACAAAAGCCTGGGTGACACAGATGGTCAGCATCTCCATATTAGTGGACAAGGCCAGAGGCCTTGACCTCAACGCTGATGTGGTCCATTGCACAGGGCTAATGGACCATGGTAGGTTCCTCGCTGGCCATCCAGAATAAGCTTACCCAATACTACTATCAAAGACCTCAACACAACCCCAGTTTGATGGGGATAGAGGAGGAGAGCTTTTTATCTCCTCTGACTCTGAAGAGAGGTAATGGAGAAACCCAGAGAAAGGGCCCAATGTCCTACCTTCGGACCACCTAGTATGACGCCTGCCACTGAAGGCTGGAACTGGATGACTGAACTTCAGACACCAGATTTGGAGAGTGGGATGATCAAAAGAAAACAGGCTTCCAGGTAGCCTGGACAGAGCAGAAGAAGCACAAAGAATACTTATCGCCATGGCTAATTTCTTTTGTCACCCACGCAAAAACAGAAAATAGGTCCTTCAACCTTTTTCAATGATTTAGGCATTCTGAGAAAGAAGAAAATGAGAGTAAAATGCATACTTGAGGTGAACTAAAGTAACAATTCACTTCCATGGTGTGGAGTCGATGGTGAGAAAAACAGAAGGTAGGTGAGGGGTGCCAGCACTGGTTAGTGGCAATCGTGCAACACCATACAGTGTCAGAGCTCCTCTTCTTTATGTCATCTTAACTAAATCGATATTTTCTTTGCAATTTCTTTACCCAGGGTAGACCAACTGAGACGCAGTTTCATCATCTTATCAGGGTCTCACTTCTACTCCATTTTACATCTGGGAGAACTGAAGCAAGGGGTGGCTAAGTGACTTGCTCACGGTCAGCTAGTGGCTGTCATGGGTCTGTGATCTGTTTCACAGTTTGGCACTCCAGCCACTGGACCACATCGCCTTTCCATTCCACCGCAAATAGGGGAGCATTTGGACTTTCATTAAGTACAAATACACTACAGGCAGATGCCCAAAACCAACTTGCCAGCACCAAACTTTCTCCTTCAACAGGAAACAGTATAGCCAACGTGTTTAAAAGTGTTTTTACTTCATTTCAAATTCATTTACACATACCTGAGACACGAACTAGTTCTCAAAGCATAGTTTATCACTCTGACCATTGGGGTAAAACCTGTGCCTGCTGCCAGTAGGAACAAGTCTGTCACTCCTTTAAGCTGAGATGTTTGGAAATTGCCTTCGGGGTTGCTCACATTAATGCAGTCTCCTAGATAAACAAAATAAGGTTTGAATAAGATGACATATGAAACGTCCTAAGTTAAAAAGTTACTCTCAAATGCAGCACACACTCCACAAACAGGACACGTGCATACATATCTTGCTGCAGATTCTAAATCAGTCCCTCTGCTCCTTCCTACATTTTACCTTCTCACCCCTTCTGCCATGATTGATTAGTCCCCTATCCCCCTTGGACTTGTCCCCATTGTACTCCCCATCTCCCTTCCCATCCTCATTTTGCTGCAGGATTGCATTTGATACTGCTGTGTTTTGCACTACCTGATCACTGTGATTCCTCTTAATTGTCTGTAGTGTACTTGTATTACTGTTATTTAATAATTGTTATTATAATTGTAACATTACTGATGTAACTGATTGAACTCTCATCTCCTTTCCTCCAGGACACATCTGGAAATGAGCTGTTAAGCACAGTATGTTTTTTCTGGTGAAACTCTTGAAATAACTAACTAGACAGATAGATAGGTAGACTCATGGTCTCTTCCAGTTTACAGCTCAACATGATTACAAGACGTCCTGAATCTGAATCTGAAACATTTTAAGACACTTCATAGAGTTGTAGATGAAAAGAACAGTTATGTAAGAACTTACTGTAACACTAGATCTTCGAGGGGAGATCTCAGTCATCAGGTTACACCATAGGAACTTTCGCTGTCGGAGAAGGGAAATCCACACGGAAGATTTTCAGCAGTACAACTGGAGCCGCCCACACCGTCAACATCTGCCGACGTCAGCAAACCCTATATAGGTATGGGTGGCCCCACTCCCTCCCCATTTCTTTCCCTCAGGAAACGAAGGGAGCAAGGCTCAAGCCCAGAGGAACTGAGGAGAGACAGAGTGACCTAACTCTAAACAGAAGATAGGATAAAAAAAATAGCCAGGTCCTAGACTGGAGCCCCAAGAAGGGGGATGGTGCGAGGAAAAATATACCTGATGACTGAGATCCCCTCAAAGATCTACTGTTATGTAAGTTCTTAGGTAACTGTTCTGTCTTCTTCGGGGGTATTTCAGTCATCAGGTTACACTGCAGGAACAAGTACCAAGCAGTGACAAGTGAAAACAGACAGTCTGGGAGGCTGGATCTCCATAAGCTTAAGACAGGCGTCCTTGTAGCACAGCTCTGTCAAATCCTGCACGGGCTCTCAAGGCAATGTCCAGACTGTAATGCTTGGTGAAAGTATGAGCTGTACTCCAGGTGGCAGCCGCGCATGAGTATGTCAGCAGCTGAGACCCCTTTGAAACAAGCCACATCTCTGGTGGAATGAGCTTTGACAGCACCAGGCAATTTTTGCTGTACTTGTAACAGAATACAATGCAATTAGGCAACCATTTGGATAAACACTGCTTAGAAACTGGAGTGCCCTCTCTACCTGGGATGAAAGAAACAAACAACTGCTTCGACTTTCTGGACTCTTAAGTCCAAAGCAGATGATACTTCAAAATTCTGTGCACATCTAACATATTGGGCAGTGCTTCTCCTGGATTGGCATGCTCAGGAAAATAAACAGGAAGGTGGATAGATTGATTCAGTGTGAACTCAGAAACCACCTTGGGCAGGAACTTGGATTTGTGCGCAAAGATACCATGTCTTTGTGAAAAATCAAATAAGGCTCCTTGCACCAGAGGGCCTGAAGCTGTGAAATTCTTCAAGCAGAAGTTAACTGCAACTAAAAAGAGTGCTTTCCAAGAAAGAATACAATTTAAGTTCCCAGCCAGGACAGGGGAACGGACCGGGGTTTCAGATGGAGGATGCCCCGAAGGAAAGTACAGGAGACATCCAGCTGAGCAAATCGTGCGGTCACCCACGTGCACACGAAAGGCAGAAATAGTCGAAAGGTGGACCTTGAGTGAGGAATACTGGAGGTCTGTGTTGGACAAAGAAATCAGGTAGTCCAGGATATGATTCATGGGACAGGTGAAAGGATTCAGGGAGTATTTGACAGCCCAGATGGTAAACTGTTTCCACTTCATGGCATATTGTGGCACCAGTGAAAGGCTTCCATTCCACCACCAAGGCATCCACCACCCTACTAGAGACTCCGGACCTGGCGATGTCTACATTCTTAGGAGCCAGGCATGCAGATGGTGGGACCTGAGGTTGGGATGGACCAAGGTCCCCCAATCCTGGGGCAGCAGGTTCCTACAGAGAGGCAGAGAGACCACAGGTTCCTCTGCCAGATGTTGAAGCAAATGGAACCATATCTGCCAAGGCCAGAATGGAGCCACCAGAATCATGCTGACCCCTTTCATTTGCAGCTTGATGCGCGCCTTCTGAATCAGAGGAAACTGAGGGAATGCATACAGCAACCTCCCGCTCCAAGAGAGGGACAACGTATCTCACCAGAAGACTCCAGGCCCTGGATCTAGTGAGCAGAAATTGGTCAGTTTTGCGTTGAGTGGGGACGCAAAAAGGTTCAACTCTGGGTGACCTCATCTGTCGAACAGATCTTCTGCTATGGGTGAGAGAAACTCCCATTCATGCATGCTGGACTGAGTCCTGCTGAAACTGTTGGCTAGGGTGTTTAGGACGCTTGGCACATGGACAGCAGAGAGTGTCAGACTGTGTTCCAGAGCCCAATACCACACTCTCATAGCCTCCCTGCAAAAGGGGTATAAGTGAGTCTCACTCTGCTTGTTGATGTAGTAGATGACTCTCAGATTGTTTGACTGCACCAGCAGCTGGCCTGGAGCCAGATGCTCCTGAACTGCCCACATGGCATAGAGCACCACTCTCATCTCCAGGACACTGATATGCAGGGCCACTTCCCAGTGGGACCAGGAGCGCTGGGTTTGGAAGGTACCCATGTGCGCTCCCCAGCCTAGGCCTGAAGCATCTGTTAGAATCTGATGTGGGGAAGAAGTCCGGAAGGGAACCCCTTGAAGAAGATTCAAGGGGTCCATCCACCATTGCAGTACCCAGTGAACTGGGGAGGAGACCAGGACTTGTTGGTTCAACTCGTCTATGCTCCGGTCCCACTGCACACTGAGGGTCCACTGAAGGGTGTACATATGAAGCCTGGCCAGTGGAATGGTGGGAATGGCTGCTGCCATTAGACCCAACAGCCTGAGGTACAGTCTGGCAGGGATGTACTGACTCTGAGTGACTTCCCGAGCTTGGTCTGGGCACTCCGCTCTGTTTTGGGGTGAGAAGGTCTTTCCCCGCTTGGAGTCCAGAACAGCCCCAGTGTTCTGCCATCCTTGTGACAGTACTAGAACCAACTTGGGCAGGTTGACAGTTATGCCCAGAGAGTGGAAGAGCTGTAGAGCTTTGAGAAGCCAATCACCCAGGTAAGGGAAGACATACAGTCCCTCTCTTCTGAGAGCTGCTGCGACTGCAGCTAAGCACTTCGTAAAGATACGTGGTGTAGAAGATAAGCCAAAGGGCAGCACTTTGGACTGGTAATGCTCACCCTGAGAGGCAAAAAATGAAGAAACCTCATATGAGGAGGAAAGACTGAAATGTGCAGGTAGGCATCCTGCGTGTCCAGTGAGCAGAGCCAGTCCCCTGTTTTGAGGAGGGGCATGAGGCCTGGCAAGACTACCATCCGGAACTTTTTGTACTGGACAAAGAGATTGAGGTCCTTTAGATTTAAAATGGGTCTTAGATCTCCGGTCTTTTTGGGAACCAGGACAAACCTGGAATAAAACTCCTGATTTCTTTGCCTTGGCACCAACTCGACTGCCTGCTTACGCAGAAGAGACTGTACTTCCTCCCAGAGAACAGACAAGTGAGCCAGGGAATACAGTAGTTGTAGGGTGGGGGAGGGTTATCTGGAGGCTGCTGGATGAGCTCCAGGTTACGACCCATCTCTATGACCAGCAGGATCCATGCATCTGAAGTTATGGTTCTACACTGATTCAGATGGAGGGAGAACCGGCCTCTGACTGCCTTTCCTGGGTCTGGACCAAAGGAGCGGGGTCTGGCAAGGAGTCAGGCTGAGGTGGGATCAGCTATCAATCAATCAATCAATCAATTTTTATTTATAAAAGGCGCTTTTCTTCAATCCAAAGCGCCTGTACAATAACATAAAACAATAAATAAACAGAGTTTAAAACTATTATAAATCATTTAAAGCTAGACTAAAGAGGTGGGTTTTCAAGGCTCCTTTAAAGATCAGGACAGTCGGACTATTTCGCACCTGACGAGGTAGAGAATTCCACAGGGTTGGGGCCATAAAGCTAAATGACCTAGCCCCCGAAGATTTCAAACAGACCCTGGGAATCTCCAGCAATCCCTTGTCAGTGGATCGGAGAGGGTGGGAGGGACAGTAGGGGCGAAGGAGCTCTTTCAGGTAAGTTGGACCCTGGTCATATAGAGCTTTATAGGTCAGAAGACCGACCTTGAAGGTGATTCGCCAAAGTACTGGCAGCCAGTGCAGTCCATGGAGCACAGGCATTATATGACTGGATCTAGAAGAACCAGTCAACAGCCTGGCCGCCGCATTCTGCACTAGCTGCAGACAGCGAAGTTCAACCCCCGATAGCCCTAGGTACAGGGAGTTGCAATAGTCAAGGCGGGAGGTAACAAAGGCGTGGATCAATGTTGGAAGATCTTCTGGAGGAACCAGATGCTTCACCCTGGCGATATTCCTCAGATGGAAAAAGGAAGTTTTGACCACTGCTGACACCTGAGCTTTAAGCGTCAAGTGGTCATCAATTATTACACCAAGATTCCGCACCTGATCTGAGGTTGTCAGTGGAGTGCCTGCAAGCCATAAGCCAGAATGCGATCCAGCTGGCAAACCCGCCTCACAGCGACCTTTATCCACAACCAACACCTCAGTTTTCTCGGGGTTTAACCTCAAGAGGCTATATAGCTATAGAGGCTGGTCCATCATTTCTGGGACATTTGGCCACCACTCCAGCATTGGAGGGAGTGGGCAGGGAAGCCTGGGCTCTGCATTTACCCTGGGTATGGGGGGGGCCAAACCCAGTCTATTGGCCTGTCTACAAAAAGTAGACCATCCTCTACCTCATGCCTGAGTGTGATAGAGAGAATGGACAGATTTAATGGCCATGCCAGAGGCCTGCAGATCATTTATGAGGTCCTGGACATCAGGACTGAAGAGCTTGGTACCACTGAATGGGGCGTTAAGCAATTTGTTTTGCACACTGGCTGCAAATCCAGAGACCCTAAGCCAGGAGTGACTATGAAGGCATATGACAGTGGCGACTGCCCTGGCCACTGTATCGGCCATATCACACAAGGCCCTGAGGAGATGTTTACTAACATCCTCTGCAGTTTGCAAGCACTGAAGCAATTCCTGCTTCTGGGAGCCATCAGGAAGGGCTTGAGCAGCAGCTTTGCCCCATCTCCAGTTGGCATTCTGGAATTTACATACTAACATACTAAAATGTCAGCAGAATAGGCCTAACGGTCTTTCGTGTCTGCTAGTTTGGTAAGCCCCCACCCTGGGTGCTGACCTTGCTGTCCCCCTCACCTTCTCTGGCTTCTCCCTTCCCAGTTCCGGATATTCTTGCTGCATTGGATTTTGCTTCCAGAACCCTTCCCCTGTACCTGTCCCACTCCCTCTTGAACCCCTCCACTGTCTCTGCCTCCACCAGCCCCTAGGCAGTGCATTCCATGACTCCACCACCCTCTCAGTGAGTAGCACCTCCTCCTTTCTCCCTGAATCTTCCCCTCCAGCTTCCACCCATGCCCTCTAGTGGCCCCTCCTCCTTCCTTTGAAGCACCCTGACTGTTCCTCCCTATTTACCCTCTTCATGTACCTGAAGACCTCTATCATGTTCCCGGTCCCTTCTCTTCCAATGTGTAATATTTAGCTCTTGAGCCTCCTCATAGGTCCTGTCCCCAAGCCCCAAATCATTTTGGTTGCCCTCCTCTGGACCCTCTCCAGGAGGTTAATGTCCCTCTTTAAGTGTGGCCTCCAAAATTGCACGCAGTACTCAAGGTGCGGCCTCACTAAGCAGTTATACAGAGGGAGTATCACTTCCCTCCTTCTGGAGGTGATCCCCCTAGTGATGCATCCCAGCATCCTGTTGGCCTTGGCTGCTGCCCTCCTACAAGTCTCAGAGTTGTTCATCTTGACATCCACCACCACCCCAGGTCCCTCTCAGCCATCGAGGACTTGTAGCATCCCCGGGTGTACACTTGGCCCGGGTTTCTGGCCCAGGTGGAGTACCTTGCATTTCCTGCATTGAACCTCAGCTTCCACTTTCTAGACCATCTTTCCAGAGCCTCCAGGTCCCCTGTGGGCCACCCTCCCCTCCTCCCCATCCACCACCGCCCAGTTTCGAGTCATCCAAAGAGATTCATCTCACTCCTGATTCCTGTCCTTATATCAGAGACGTGGCGTTGAACAGAAGGGCCCAAGGACTGATCCTGTGGGACCCCACTAATGACACTTTGGGGATGAGACTATCCCGCCAACTCGACCCTCTGGGTCCGGTCCTGGAGCCAATTGCCTATCCATCTGATCATCTGGTTCCCCACCCCTATTTCTCCCAGCTTATCCAACAGGCCCACGTGAGGAACAGAGTCAAATGCCTTGCTGAAGTCTAGAAAGAGGACGTCCACTGGTCTATCCAGGTCCAAGGCACTAGTCACCCAGTCATAGAACTCCACCAGGTTTGTCTGACATGATTTCCCTGGAATGAATCCATGCTGTCCATCATCCAGGCACCCTGACTTATTCAGGTCCCCCCCAGCCTCTCCTTGACAATGCCTCCATCACCTTGCCCACCACCGATGTCAGACTGACAGGCCTGTAGTTCCCTGCCACCTCCCTTGCGATCCCCCTGTGGATAGGCACTATGCGCCACCTTCCAGTCTTGGGGCACCCACCCTGTCCTCAGAGATGTGGTGAAAGCTCCATGAGGTTTCCCCAGGACATCCATGAGTTCCTTTAGCACTCTGGGATGTAATTTATCCGGCCCCGATGCTTTCTCCGTCTTAAGGGAGCTGAGGGCTTCCCTCACTCTCTCTGCTGTGATTTCCACTTCCGGTACCTCTTCTCCCTGCTTAGCCCTCCCCCCACCTGCCAGTGATGCCTCCCCCTCTCCCCAGACCTGCCGATCGGTAAGGGTCCCCCCCTCCTCAGTATCTCTGTCTCCTCCCATGTATGATGCAGCACCCCCATTTTCCTTGGTGAAAACTGAGGTGAAGTACTCATTTAGTACCTCAGCCTGCTCCCCCGGGTCTTGTGCCCATCTCTCCCCTGATTTAATCCTGCTAATCTGCCCCTTCACCCTTCGTTTTTCCCCAGTGTATCTTGGAACCCCTTGTTCCCTGTCTTAATTTCCCTGGCCAGGTTCTGCTTCTTCCTTGCCTTAGCCGCCTCACCACCCTAGTGGCCCTTCTAGCCATCAGCTCATACTCCCCTCAATCCCTTTCACTCCTTGAGCACTTGAATTGCTTATAGGCTGCCTTCTTTCTCCGCACCACATCCTGGACCTCCCTGGTCCACCAGCAGGGTTTTTGGGCCCTACCGGATTTTCGTCTTACTCTTGCACAGGTGCTGGTAGCATCCTGCACCTCTCCGATGATTTCCCACCTACTATCAAAGCGTCCATGTCTGACCCAATCCATCCAAATGCTTCTTAGGATCCTTCCCATTTCCTTAAAATCCGCCCCTGAAATCGGTTACTTCTGGCCTTTGTGCAGCCTTCACCCTCCCAGGTCCAGGCAGAACCAGACTGTGGCATGGTCACTCCCCGCCACCGGGTCCTTACCGCCTAATCTGGTCACCAGTCTGCCAGGACCACATCCAGTACCAGCAGCCTCCTGGTCGGGTTCCCTTACCTGCTGAGTTAGAATGCATCTTGAAAGACATCCAACAACCTCTGTTTCCTGGTCACAAAGGATGTCCAGTCTCCCAGTCTGTTCCTGGCATGTTTAAGTCCCCAACACCACCATTGTTCCTCTGCCCAGTCTGCAGTGTCTCCCAACATCTGCCACCAGACTGTCCTCCAGCTCCTCCGCCAGGACAGGTCCTACACCACTCCTATTTTACTCTCTTGCCCCCCTGTTATCAAAGGTGGCCCGATCCGCCTACGTTCCCTCCACCTCCTCTACTACCCCTATGCCAATGCAGTTTTTGACTATCATTGCTACCCCTCCTCCCCTTCTCCCCCCGTCCTTCCTGAACATAGTGTAATCCTCCAGGTTCAGGTCCCAGTCATGTCCTGCAGTGGTCCAAGTCTCAGTGATCGCTGCCACATCCACTGCTCCCTCAGTTAGCATCGCCTGGAGCTCAGGCATTTTATTGCCCAAGCTCCTGGCATTTAGCAGGACTACCTTCCACCCTTTCCCTATAGTTCCATTTCCCCTGCTCGTGTTCCCATGGGGATTCTGCTTTCCCCTGGTCTGCACTTTGCCAGTCGGCCTTTTCCTGCAATCCTCCTGGTCCCCAGAGGGTGGAGACAAGTCCTCCTTTATCGGCACCCCTTGACAGCCTTTTCTCCCATCCCGCCTCCTTCACAAGTTTAAACCCCACTTTTCACCAATGAACCCCTCTATTTTCAACTTAGGGATTCCCTTCCCCTCCAAATTGAGATGGAGTCTATATCTAGCATACAGCTCCTTATCCTCCCAGGTCTCCCCCCAATCCCCCATCAACCCATACCCTCTGGCCTCACACCACTCCCTGAGCCACTGGTTTATCTCCCTAATCTTCCTTTTGTGTTCCCCATTAGCCCTTGGCACCGGCAGGATTTCTGAGAAGGAAACTGTGCATCCTATGTCATGACAGACCTGGCGAGCTCCTGAATCTTGCCTGTATCTCTAGCTCGCTATTTCCCTCAATGTCATTTGTACCCAGGTGGACCAGTAAGTCTGGGGAACCCCCACAATCCTTTGCCAGCTGATATACCTCATGCTTAGCCCTGTGCACCGTTAGTCCAGGGAAGCATCTTGTTCTAACTGGCCAGGATTCTCCCTCCCTATCCCATTTGATACCCCTGATCATATAATCCCCCAACAGGAGCACTCTGACCGCTCCTTTTCCTCCATTCCCCTTCCATGTCCCTCATCCTTTCTACGCCCCTCCACCCAGCTGGCTCCTTGTTCCTCCCCTATCTGGGAGCCATGCCACCCCTCCTTATTTACCATGGCCACCCTCCTCCAATCCTATGCTCTCCTCCTCCTGAGTATCCTTCTGCTACCTTGCATTCCCCCTCACTGCTCATGACTGGTCCTTCTCCCCATCTGCTAAACTAGCCTGGCTCGTCCTCCCTTCCTTCCTGTCTCCATTTAGTTCCTCCTTGCACGCTGCTCCCCTGCCTAAACCCTCAGCTCCCTTTACTGAATCTCCTTGTACTTCTGGTCCTTCCCTTACCTTTCCTCCCAACTGGTCCTTCTCCTTGCGCTTTCCTCCCTCTTCCCCTGCCCTCCTGCTCTGATTCCTGCTCCCCATTTTCCTGCATTCCAGGTCCCCCGTTCTTCCTGCTATCTGGCCCTGCCTCCTGCCCCCACCCCTTTCCATCTCTAACCACCCCTGTCGTGGCTACATCACCCTCCTCATCCTCGAGCAGAAGAAGAGAATTGAAGCAGTTATTGAGTGTAAGGTCTGATCCACCTCCCCACCTTGCTTCCTTCTGTCCAGCCCTGGCCATCTGCCTACTTCCCTGAGAATGTTGTCCCTCCTTTGTGAGGGTCCCCAGTTACCTGCCTGCTTCCTTGGTAGTGTCCTTTTGGACCCCCTCTGCCAGGGTCCCTATGTGACCCCTGAGTATTCTCCTGCACTCCTTTCCTATGCCCCCACCCCAGTGTGCTTGGTGCAACCCTGTGGGAGATTCCCACCCCTTCCCCAACCATACCGCCCCTTCCCAGCTTTCTCCTAATCCCCGCAACCTCCTCCCTAAGCTGTGCCAGCTGGTAGCACACTGGGTAACCACCGAACTTCCAAGCCCAGTCCAGTATCAAATCTGCTCCACACCCTGTGCACCCCACCACCCTCCCAAAGATGCCGGCCCTAATGACGTGTGGTTCCATCCCCTTCCAAATAGGTTTCCTTGGGTGAGCCACCAGGTTCCTTCCCAGTCCCAGATACACCCTACTGCCTAATCAGGTCACCCACTAATCTTAGAGACAGTCCCACTGTACACCAGTAACCCTGTTACTAGGTGCAGTACAACACATTAAACTTATAAGGGAAATGAACAACTCCCTAAGCTCCTCCCTCCCAGCCTTTATTTGAGCATGTGTGACAGATAGTTTATAATCCTCAGGCTCAAAGTGTAGGAGGTGTAAACCCTTTTGCCCCAGAGGTCAATCCTGCAGGATTCCTTGTCTGGGGGAAGGGAACTAAGGTGCTTAGGCGCCTTGGATCTGTCATGGGCTGCCTTGATGACCACTGAGTCAGTTTCACCCTGGGCAGCAAAATAAGGAAGGCACTGAGGAACATTTGAAGTTTGTCTGCCCTACGTGGCATAGCTGGCACAATGTCTGATCTGTGCCAGGCTGCCGTAGTGGCATTCTTCAGTGCTGGAAGCACAGGAGGAATGATCTTAGGGGGAGATTCACGAACCTCCAGGAAGTCCACCAGGTCTTTTGTGGTGACATCCTCCTTATCCTCACTCTGGAAACCCATTGTGGCAGACAATTGCTTCATGACATTAAAGAAGGTGGCATCCTCAGGAGGAGACCTAGGAGTATGCTTGACAGAGTCTCTACTGACTGAGGAGGCAGTGGACTTATCGGAGATGAGGATTTCTTCCTCTTCATCCTCCAAGTCATCAGGGAGGATGAGATCAGGATGACGACTCCTCCTTGATGTCAACCTCCTCATCTGGGTCTAGCATTAGATGCGCTGCTGGTGGCCCATGGGAGTTTCCCGGGGTTGAAGAACAGGTATCGACGATGAAGCTGTCGTGGATGGTGCCGGCGGAAAGGACCATATCGGATGATCTAAAGGTGGATAAGCAATGTGAGAAGTCAGTGAGGAGAGCCAGGGGGATACTGGGATGCATAGGAAGGGGCATCACAAGTAGAAAAAGGGAAGTGGTTATCCCTCTGTACAGACAGTTGGTGAGACCCCATCTGGAGTACTGTGTGCAGTTTTGGAGACCTCATCTACGTAAGGACATAGACAGGATGGAAGCAGTCCAGAGAGGGCAACTAAAATGGTGCAGGGTCCAGATCAGAAATCATATGAAAAGAGACTGAGAGACCTTAATATGTATACCTTCTTGATGGAGAGGACGGGGGGACATGATAGAAACATTCAAGTACCTCAAGGAATTAAAGTCCAGGAGGTAGCATCTTTCAGAAAAGAGATGTGTAAGAACAAGGGGACACAATTTAAAGATAGAGGGGGTACGGCTCAGGGGTAATGTGAGGAAATCTTTTTTCACGGAGAGAGTGGTGGATGCCTGGAACTGCCTTCCTGGGGAGGTTTTTGGGGCTAAAACAGTGGGGGAATTCAAACATGCATGGGACAGACACAAGGCAATTGTACTGGGAGGTGGCAGGAAGTAGGCTGTTGGTTAACTAGAATCTGCAGTTTATCTAGTAGGTAGGGAAATGGGCAGACTAGGTTGGCCAAATGGTCCTTATCTGCCATCAAAGTCTATGTTTCTATGTTTCTATGACCTATTGAAGGCACCCAGCTGCTGAACAAGAACATTTGTGAATTTAACTAGTATTTCGTTCAGGTCCATAGTGGACATTGACAGAGTGGGATTCGATGGCACGGGAGCCGATAACCCTCTGCCCTGGAAGTCAGACGAGCCTGTAGCCCTGGAAGGAGAAGTGGCAGGCCTTGACGGTGCTGTCATTGATGATGCGCCCGTCATCGACAGTGGAAGGGCCAATGACCCAGAGGTTGACAGCCGTGTGCCCTGTATGTCAGGTGGAGGAGATGTCAGTATGGGACTGGAAGTAATAGAGACCTGAACAGCTGGTCTTTTCATTGGGGCAGCTGCCACCAATGAAGAGCCCCCCAAAGAAGGTGAAGCCGACCGGGAGCGCTGCTAGGGGGAGCGGTCACAATCCCAGTCTTTCTTATGACTTTTCCCCGAAGACTTGTTTGGGCCTTGGAGGCCTGGGAGCTCGAAGATCCGGTGGTTGACTGGGCAGCCAAGGCCCTGGAGGACCCCTGCCCGGAGCTGGCTACCTGTTGTTCCATTGAGAATTTTCTGAGAGACTTCTTGCATCAACTGTGGGTTGTTTGGTTAAACTTCTGGCAGAGATCACAGTTGGAGACATCGTGGTTAGAGCCAAGACAGCAGACACAAATGGAGTGCTTGTCTGTAGAAGCAATCTTCTTTCCACAGTGGCAGTGAGGGAAAAGAGAAGATGAGGGATGAACTCTCAGCATAAAAGGAAAAAATCTCTAAAAAGAGATTTACGTAAGGGTTAGATGAAAAAATGTCTGTAGGCCGAAAAAGGCACGAACACTGCAAGAAGCCTGAGTAGAGACTGTGCTTGCAAGTCGATGGCAGGAAAGAACTAAGGAGGGAGCAGGGTCGCCCACACCTATATAGGGTTGTACACGTCGACAGCGTGGGTGGCCCCAGTTATACTGCTGAAAAGCTTCCGTGTGGATATCCCTTTACCAACGGTGAAGGTTCCTACGGTGTAACCTGATGACTGAGATACCCCTGAAGAAGATCTGTCTGTTTTTTATTTAGTTTTATTTATTTATTTAGAAGGGTTTTACCTGAAAAAGCAGACTGAGCTGAGAACACCATACCAAATATGTCCTGGGAGAAGGGGTAAAGGGGAACAGAATGATCTAATACAATATTTATTTAGCTTTGACCGATCAAATAAGAACATTAGACAATCACAGTGTCTCTTTTCTGGTGCAACCCAGTGTTATTGAGGCACAGGTCAGGAAGCACAGGAAAACCAGAAGCAGTTGTAAAATTCGCAAGAAGCATTTTATTATCAATAACAGAACAATAAAACATAAAAAATTGTTCAGTATAACTATTTACAAAGGCAGTACAAACAGAAAAAACAAAGTCCTTTATCTTTTGTCTGAGGGTATCTCTAATTCCAAGTTTCAGCCTCTACAGCAGAAATGTTATAACGAGTCTTT
This sequence comes from Neoceratodus forsteri, assembly GCA_016271365.2. Classification (NCBI taxonomy): domain Eukaryota; kingdom Metazoa; phylum Chordata; order Ceratodontiformes; family Ceratodontidae; genus Neoceratodus; species Neoceratodus forsteri. The sequence continues at coordinate 1,308,047,949 of CM057449.1, forward strand.
GCCAGGTAATTAACTTCTTCATCCTGAGCTCATTAAGGAGACATCCTGCTTCTCACAAAATGTTGTTGCCAATTTTTTGCAGGCACAACAAACAGAACATGGTGATCCAGAATGGACCTATTGTTGACAGCTCTGCAAGAGTTTGCAAACAAACCTGAGAGGAGCTCAAACTACATCTCAAGTTAACCCCCTTAAATTCCAAATAGCTTTTTGCAGCATTTCAACAGTATAACTATATACATTTCAAACCAAGGAATCAAACAGTTTCACATATATTTTTATAACTGCAGATATACGAGGGGGAAGAAAAGCCAAAAACAGCAAGTGAAGGCAGAGAGATAGTGAGAGGTGGAGAATTGCGAGGCCATTGGAGCGATCAGTTCCTAGTCTCAGGAGAACAGTTCAACCCTGTAACATACCCCCTCTTTAAGAGGGAACCTGTTTTAAAAAAAAAAAGTTTCCAAAACGTTTTATTAATTCTCTTCTAACATTTACTTATAACCTTTACAGTTCAGTGCATATGCAGTATGGCAAACAGAGAAGTTTAAACTCACACATTTTGTTTTTTCAACCTTTAGAATTCTCAATTCCTGATCCATATCTTAACATAGAAACATAGAAGTTGACGGCAGATAAGGACCGCAAGGCCCATCCAGTCTGCCCATTTCTTTTTCTACCTTATAAATGTGCCTTCGGCCTTTGCTCTGTCAGTGACCTATCTATTCATAGTCATTTGTATTGCTCTTTATGCCTATCCCATGCCTGTTTGAAGCCCTGCACTGTATTCATAGCCACCACTTTTGTGGTAAGCCATTCCATGCATCCACCACCTTTCTGTGAAAAGAATTTCCTCACATTCCCCTTAATCGGCCTCCCTCTAATCTCATGCTGTGTCCTCTTGTCCTGCTATTTTCTTATATTTAAACATGTTAGACTCTTTCACCTTGTTTATGCCCTTAAGGTGTTTGAATGCCTCGATCATATCACCTCTCTCCTCCTTTGCTCAAGGGTATACATATTGAGCTCCGTTAATCTGTCCTCATATGTCTTCTGATGCAGTCCTGCACCATTTTGGTTGCCCTTCTCTGGACTGCCTCCAATTTGGTTAATGTCCTTGTGAAGGTGTGGCCTCCAATACTGCACGAGTACTCCAGATGGGGCCTAACCAGTGTCTTGTACAGAGGGATTATTACCCTCTCTTTACTCTGTGATACCCCTACTAATACACCCTAACACCCCCTAGCCTTACCTACTGCTTTAGAGGTCTGCTTGGATGATTTTAGGTCATCAGTGATGATGATGCCCAAGCCTCTTTCTTCCTTTGTGACTGCTAGCAACTCCCCTCCCAGCCTATAGGTGGCTTCAGGGTTTCTCTTCCCTATGTGCATAATTTTGCACTTCTTTGCATTAAATCCCAGTTGCCACTCTTCTGACCATTCTGCTAGTTTATCCAGATCTCTTCTCATTCTACCCACCCCATCTGGATCATCTACTCTGTTGCAGATCTTGGTGTCATCTGCAAACAGACAAGCCTTACCCTCTAGTCCATCTGCAAGGTCACTAATGAAGATGTTGAAGAGGACTGGCCCCAGGACTGATCCCTGAGGTACCCCACTTGTGACTTGCATCTCTTCTGACTGTATACCATTTACCACCACTCTCTGTTTTCTGCCCGTCAACCAGTTTGCCACCCAGTTGACCAACTTCTGACCCACCCGAGCCTACCCAGCTTATTTATCAATCTTCTATGTGGAACAGTGTCAAAAGCTTTGCTGAAGTCAAGGTAGGCGACATCAACTGCTCCCCTTGGTCCACCACTCTGGTTCCTAGTCAAAGAAATCTATGAGATTAGTTTGACAGGACCTTCCTTTGTAAACCCATGCTGTCTTGGATCCTGTGCTCTAGGATTCCAGGTGTTGCACTATTCTTTCCTTAAGAGGTGCCTCCATAATCTTGCCCACTACTGAGGTAAGACTGACTGGTCTGTAGTTCCCGCCTCCTCCTGCTACCACTCTTGTGGAGCGGGATCACATGAGCCCTTCTCCAGTCTTCTGGGACCTCTCCTGTGCTCAGAGACTCACTAAACAATTCTGCTAATGGCTCTGCTAGTTCCTCCTTAGCTCCTTAAGTACCCTGGGATGTATGCCATCAGGTCCCATTGCCTTATCCACCCTGAGCTTAGCATAGCTCTTGTAGGACCCTTTCTTTGTGAAGGGTAGTCTCACCTCCCTCCCCCCTGTGTCCATGATGCTGGGCTGTGGGCCCTGTCCTACCTCTCTTCAGTAAATACTGAGCAAAAGTATCTATTTAGGATAGATGCCTTTACAGGTCCTCCCTCCTCACCATGCTCCCTTTCTCCCATTAAGCTTAGACACCTCTGGACTTTCTCCTTTCACTAATGTATCTATAGAAAGTCTTGTCACCTTCTTTACTGTTCGTGCTAGTGTTTCCTCAGTTTGGGACTTTGCCTGCCTTACTGCCTTACCTGCTTCCCTTAGGGCAGTTTGGTATGCCTCCCTATCTTCATCCCGCTGTGTTCCCTTATATTTCCTGAAGGCCAGCCTTTTGGCTCTGACCTTTTCTGCTACTGTATTTGAGAACCAAAGTGGTTTCCTTCTTCTTTTGCACTTCCTTTTCTGTCGAACACAATGGGAGGTTGCTTCAAGTATTGCATCCTTAATGCTTGCCCACTTTGCCTGTACTCCCTCACCTGTGTTTCTTTTTGCCAGGGCTAGCTTAACTCTGTAGGCCATCTTATCAAAGTCAGCTCCTCTGAAGTCCCATATTTTTGCCTTGGAATGGGATGATTTAGACGTAGTAACCAAACTGAACCATACCATGTGATGGTCACTGGCCCCAGGTGACCTTCTACCTGGAGATCTGTGATCCCTTCTTTGTTAGTCAGTACTAGATCTAGGATAGCCCTGTCTCTTGTGGGTTGCTGTACCAGTTGTTTGAGGCCCTCCTGCAGGAATCCACTATGAGTCTAGTTCTGGCAGATGTTCCTGCTGGTATTGACCAATCTGTATCTGGCATGTTGAAGTCTCCCATTATCAGAACCTCCCTTTAGCTGTCATGTTTTATATATCTTCTAACAGTAATGTATCTATGTCCTCCCTCTGGTCTGGGGCCTGTAGACAACCCCAGTTCTTATGGCTGTCCCATTTCCTGTTTCCAGGGTGACCCACAGTTCTTCTGGCTCCTTATGTGTATTCTGAATTTCTGTAGCTTTGATATTTTCATTAACATACAGGGCCACTCCTCCCCTTTTGCACCTCAGTCTCTTCTGAACAATACATAGCCAGGTACTGAAGTCTCCCAAGTGTGGTTACTGGTAAACCACGTCTCACTAATTGCTACTATGTCCAGTTTAGCCTCTGACATTATTGCCTGCAGGTCTGGGATCTTATTTCCCAGGCTGTGAGCATTGTGTACATGATTTTCCATTGGCCAGATTTTGGTGTGTTAGTTGTTGGGTGAAGTTTGGCATTACCCTGTGCATCGTGTGGGGAGACAAACCTTTTTCTTACCTGGTGATGCAAATGAGCGGCAAACATGCTGAATTCCTGTTTGACCACTAGCTGAGGGGGGAGGGGTGTTCTTCCCATTCGACGTATGGGGTGCTGCACCCCTCTCCCCATTTGCTAGTTTAAATATTCTGCAAAGACGTCAAACTTCTGCCCCAATGCACTGATTCCCTCTTTAGTCAGATGCAGTCCATCAAATTTAAAGAAATTTCGCTCCCAGAACTGTTGCCAGTTCCCTACAAATCTGTGTCCTTTTTCCTGCATTATGTTCAGCCCCTGACAGAAAAATAGCACTGACATTCTCTTTCCCAGATTTACGCATCACTGTAAATTTAAATGGCAGTAGTGCCAGGTACCGACTTGTGATTCTGGAATTTTCATCATTCATTTGGTTAAGCCAACAGAGAGGATTACGATCAGTTATAAGTACAAAATCAGCTCCTGGCAAATAAAACTTAAGGGACTCCATAGCCCACTTTGTCGCAAGTCATCCCTTTTGAATGGTGGAGTACCTCTTCTCTCTGTCGTGCAGCTTCCTACTGATGCATACAATGGGATGTTCCTTTCAATCTATATGCCGATTCAAGAGTGCACCTAGGTCTACCTTTGATGCATCTGTCTGTAACAAACATTGTTTCTCAAAGTCAGGGCTTCTTAAACAGGGGCTGAACATAATGCAGCCTTGATGGAGCAAAAAGCTTCATCACACTCTGGGGTCCATTTTACATTATTCGGGAACCAGGCTATCCGTTCGACCGAGGGTCGCCTCCTGTGAGTTCCCAGGGCTAGGCTGCAGTATTCAGGTGATCTTGCATTTTCTGTTGCCACGCCTGCCCTGTGGAACCCACTGCCTAACCATCTTCAGTAGGCACCCTCTGTGGAAAACTTTAAAGGGCACTAAAGACTTATTTGTTTAATCAGACGTTTGATTTATAAATATCTTAGTATGATTCCCTTTTAAGTTACAGATAGATAGCTTAAGTATACTGTTGATTGCCTCCACCCGAACAGATTTGATTAATATTTTTAATTGGTATGTTGCGTGTTTGTATATTGATTTTGAAATGTGAATGTGAAGCACTCCGAGTCTCTAGAAAGGGGTACTATACAAATAAAGTATCTATCTATCCATCTATCTATCTCGCTATTTCTTCAAGAGTTCACTGAGGGGAGTAGCTAGCTTGGCAAAGTTGGGAACAAATCTCTGATAATAACCAGCTAGCCCTAAAAATGACCTGCCATGTTTCTTTATTTTTGGGATAGGACTGTTAGCTACAGCTTCTATCTTAGAAATGTCTGGCTTTGCTTCTCTATTTCCCAAAACATAGCCCAAATATCTGATTTCCTGCATGCCCAAGGCACATTTGGTAGGATTAATTGTCAGACTTGCCATTTTGATAGACTGGATAACTGCTCTTAGGTGTTCCAGGTGACTTTTCCAGTCTGGATTGTGCACAACATCATCCGGGTATGCAGCACAATAACCAGTACGAGGGGATGAAATTACATCCATGTACTGCTGGAATGTACCTGGTGTACCATGTAAACCAAACAGCATGGTGGTAAACTGATAGAATCCAATAGGAGTGGCAAATGCAGTTTTGTCCCTGGATTCTTCGGTTAGGGGGATTTACCAGTAACTCTTGGTTCGAATAAGGGTACTAATGTACTTGGCACTCCCAAGCTGTCCACCAAATTATTTATCTTGGGCATAGGATAAATGTCAAATTCTGACACTTGATTAAGTTTCCTAAAATCAGGGCAGATTCTTACTCTCCTTTGTTTTTATTTACAATCACCATTGGTGATGGCCAAGCACTTTGTGACTCTTCTATGACACCCAATTTTTTCATTTTTTTGTATTTACTTAACCACGTCTGCTCTTAACTGCACTGGTGATCTGTACGTCTTTTGTCCGATAGGGCGCGCATTCCCTGTCACTATTGCGTGCTCAACCCCTTTTCCTCGGCCTGGCACTGCGATAAAAGGACTGTTAAATGTTTTGAGCAAGTTACGAATTTCTGGGATTTGTTCGGTGGTTAAGGAAGCACTCACCTTTACAGCATCAGCAGTTGCAGTTTGTTCCAGTCTGCGATAAGCTATATCAATAACTTATTTATCAGTTTCTGGTAAAACTAACAAAGTAGCCTTTGGTGTCTTTTCAACCCATTTCTTCAGGAGGTTAGCATGGTATATCTTGGTAGGATTTTTCCTATCAGGGGTCTCAGTTTCATAGTTAACTGTGCCAGTGTGTCTAAGCATTTTATAAGGCTCTTGGCACTTCATTAACAGTTTATTTTTTGTAGTGGGCAACAGCAGCAAGACCTTTTCACCTAGCTCAAAGACTTGTCCTTTTACTCCATGGTCATAATACACCTTCTGCTGGTTTTGGGCCTCTTCCTGATTACTATGGGCAATTTCAACCTATTCTGCCAGCTTCTTTCTCAGGGCAAACATAAAAGATGTAGTAGATTGTTTCTGATTGGGGTTATCTTCCCATGTTTCTTTTATTACATCTAGTGGCCTTCTAAGTTGTCTACCATACAGGATTTCAAATGGTGAAAAACCTGTTGATGCCTGTGGCACTTCTCTGTAAGCAAAAAGCAGGTAATGTAAGTATTGGTCCCAATCTTTCCCTTCTCCTTTTACAAACCTTTCTAACATGCATTTTAGGGTTTGATTTAAACACTCAACAAGACCATCTGGGGGTGATAAGGAGAGGTTCTTATGGCCCTGATACCTAGCAATTGGTACAGCTTCTTCAGCCATGCAGCACCAAAATTCCTACTCTGATCAGTAATAATTTTTTTAGGTATGCCCACCCTGCTGAACATTTTGGTAAGTTCTGATGCCACTTTTGAGGCTCTGACAGTACGCGTAGAAACTGCCTCTGGGTATTGAGTAACATAGTCACATACTACCAAAAGGAATCCATTACCCGTTTTACTTTTGTCTAAAGGGCCAACCACATATATTGCAAAGGCACATCTATCAAGGGTAGGGGCACCAATGGCATCTTGTCTTTTTCAGTCACTGGGGCTACTTTCTTGATATTCAGCACAGGAGCTGCAATAGGTAGCAACATCTTCATGAATTCCTGGCCAATAAAACCTGTACAGCAATCTGGCAAGGGTGTGATCCCTCCCTCAGTGACCAGCCATAGGACTATTATGTGCTATCTATAACAACTCAGATACATACTTTTGTGGTATAACCAACTGTTCTAGCTGTTCCTGCGTCTGAGGTTTAACTCAAACTCTGTACAAAACCCACTACATTTTTTAAACATTGATTCAACCTGTTGTGGTTTCACCCCCAGCTGCTTAAAATAACCCTGGAGGGAAACATCATTAGCTTGCTCTGAAACAAAATAACAATCAGTTATCAGTTTAGTTACAGCATTTTCATATATTAACCCCTTATGTCCATAAGTCCTTTGTTGCCACTGTTACTTCAGCCTTCTTTCTTTCCTGGACTTCTGGATCTTGGAGCTGTGCTCAAACAAGTCCAAATTAAAATCACGGAAAGGAAAGAGTCCCTACCATCTGAGATTTTCTTTGCCTGTGCTCTTGTCATCACAGCTGCTGAAACTGCAGGTTTTACTTCCTCTGTGACTGACTCACTAAATCCATCCTGAAAATTCATTGCCAATAATCACAGGTACAGGTAACTTAGTTACTACTCCCACTTTCAATGTGTGTGACACCCCATTAATATTCAGAGTCACTTGGGTGGTGGTATAGTATCAAGTGTCCCCATGGATGCAGATGACACCAGTACCTGGTCCTTTTGCATAGTGTTTTCCCAGCACGTCAACATGCACTAGGGTCTGTCTGCTTCCCAAATCAAGTCCTTTCACAGTCTTAGCTCTCACCTTGACATCTGTTAAATACTTGTCCCAGTGTGACAAGCACAGATCTGCTCCTCCAGTGTTACTCTCCTTACCACAGCAGTTTCTTGCAATATGGCCTGACTTATTACAGTTATAGCAAGTAAAGTCTTTGGGTGCAGATTTGCTACCCGTACCAGAGTTCTTATCAGACTTGTAGTTAAATCAGGAAAAAGAGGGTCCTACCGGTGCTTGGTTGTTACTTCACTGCTGTGGTGTCTGCCTGGCCATCTGGTAGTCTTCAGCCGAAGAAATGGCCTTTTCCCCACTTTCTGGTTTGTATTCTTTTACCCAGTGCTGCACATCTGTAGGCAGGATGTTGATGAACTGCTCCACTGCAAGTGTGTTGATGATCTGTGGGACTGTTTTGCCCTCTGGTTGGAGCCATTTAATAAGGAGTTCTCTGAATCGGGTGAAGGCTTCTCAAAGGTTGTCAACTGAGGTGTACTTCTGAGACTGGAATCTTTGCCGGTAGGTCTTTCCTGAGATGTCATATCTTTTCAGGATTTCTCTTCTCACCAGGTCATAGTTTTCTGACTGTGCAGTGTCCACACTGCTGTAGGCAAGTTGGGCTTTACCTGTCAGGTAACGTACCAGCCAGATTGCCCATTGCTGCTTTGGCCACTGGCAGGCTGCAGCAACCCTTTCAAAAGTTGTCAGGCATGCTTCGATATCATCCGAGGGACACAACCTTGTATGTTTAATGTCTTTTAAGTTGTTTGTATTCTGTTGGTCTGCTGGAACTGTACCAGATCCTCCAGCTTTGATAGCTTGCAAGGCATCCAACCATCGCTGCTCCTGTTACTGTATCTCTTCTTTTTTCTGCTTCTCGAATTGCAGCATCTCTTCTCTTCTCTGTTTCTCCGTCTCTTTTTGTTGTATAGCCCACCATTTGAAAAAGGCAGTCACTGCCTGTTATTTTTCAATCACTTGTGCTGGCTGTACAGTCTCAGCTCGGACTTCTGCCTATGCTAGTTTGGCTGCCATCATTCTGGTAATCACTCCTGGGCTTGTTGCTGCGGAATTCATACCCCTCTGCTATGCTTCCTTGGTACCAGGTCTAGTACCCACACACAAAACTCTTGGCTTTGAGTATGAATGGCGTAAATCCCACTTCTCAAACCATCTGTCATCAAGGCACAGGCCAGGAAATATGGGAAAACTAGGAGTAGTTTTAAAATTCACAGTATTCTTATTATCAAAAACAGTAAAATAAAAATTGTTCAAGAGAACTATTAAGAAAAATAGTACAGAGAAAACAAAGTCCTTCATCTGAGGGTATCTCTAATTCCAGGTTTCAGTCTCTCCCCAGCAAAAGATTGCTGCTCTTTTTGTAACAAGTCTTTGCCCGGTAATTAACTTCTGCAACCTCAACTTGTTAAGAGACATCCTGTTTCCCATAACATGTATTAGAACTTTGTCAGTTTCCTTGTAGCTGCAACAAATTAGAACACATTCAAACATAGTGTCCCATAGCTTCCCTCCTGTTGACAACTCTGCAAAAGAGTTTGTACTGCATCTCAAGGTTAACTCCTTGAGTTCCAAACAGCTTTTTGCAATCATTTCAACAGTATAACTATATACATTTTCAAAGCAAGGGATCTCAGTTTCACTTCCAGTTTCACACAAAGATTCATACATATTTTTATAACCGCAGATACACAAGGGAGAAAGAAAAGACAGAAACAGCAAGTGAAGGTAGAGAGCTAATGAGAGGCAGAGAATCATGAGACTGTCAAGAGTAATCAATTCCTAGATCTCACAAGAACATTTGGTTGTGCAACCAGACAGACAAAAGACAGAAAAGGAGAGGACAGAACAGGTTCTTGCATTTAACTTTTTCTGCATAACAAATGTGACAGGGCCTTATTCTACCCTGTCACATATGGTAGAGGATAGGATCATGGTGGACCATTTTATGAAGGGGCTCAGGACCCTAACGGGGGACAAGACCCCAGGACCAGATGGAATGGACCCCCACAGTGTTGAGTGAACTGGTGGTAGAACATGCAGGCCTGCTGACAGAACTATTTAACAGTTCAGGAGATACAGGGGAAGTGCTGATAGAGTGGACAGCCACACATGTAGTATGGCTGCATGAGAGTGAAGCTAGGGATGACCTAGGTAACTACAGGCCTGTCAGTTTGACATCCACAGTGGGCAAACTGATGGGGACCCACCTGAAAGAATGGTTGGTTGAATTCCTTGAGGTTAACGGACCCCAGGATGACAGACAGCATGGGTTAATGGCAGGGAGACTGTGCCAGGCCAACATGATCAACTTCCTCAACTGGATGACAAAGGCAGCTAACAGAGGGCAGGCAGTAGACATACTTTACTTAGATTTCAGCAAAGTCTTTGACTAGGTTCCCCAAAAGAGGTCGATCAAAAGTTGGAGAACTTAAGGAAGGGAAGCAAACTGACCATGTGGGTGGCAAACTGGCTTTGTGATAAGACCCAAAGGACTGGGGTGAGTGGAGCTCTCAGGTCCAAACTAGGTTACTAACAGAGTCATGCAAGGGTCAGTGCTCAGACCTGTGTTGTTTAATGTGTTCAGTAATGACACAGGATATGGCATTAGTGGCAAGATTTGCTTCTTTGCCGATGACAGTAAATTATGTTGGGGAGGGGGAGTGGACACCAAGGAGTGGATCTAGGACCATAAGGAGGACCTTGCAAAGCTCAAAAGGTGGTTTGGTATCTGGCAACTGTGGTTCAATGTGAAAAAGGACATAGTCACGTGTGTTTGGTTGCAAGAACCCAAGAGCCAAATATGGTTGGGTGGGTTAAAAGGTCACGGTATCTAAAGAGGAAAAGGATCTGAGGATAGCTATATAACCAGTCTACACAATGCAAAAAGGCAACAGCCAAGGCAAACAGCATGCTGTGATGCATAGTTATGGGGTTGTCAAGCAGAAGGAAGGTGGTAATCCATCCGCTGTACAGATCCATAGTGTGGATGCACCTGGAGTATTGTGTGCAGCACTAGAGTATCTTCTTGAGAAAGGACATAAATCATCTTGAGGCAGTTTAGAGGAGGGCCACAAAAATGATTTAGGGTCAGCACTACAACCCATATAAAGACTGGCTGAGAAGACTTAATATGAACTTGCTAGAAGATGGGAGGACATGACTGAAACCTTCAAATATCTGAAATGTGTGAACAAGGTGGTTCTCAGGAACCTCTTTAGCTTGAGTAAAAATAGGAACAGAAGGGAGCACAGCTACAAAAAAGATCTTTAATTAGTTATACAACAGCAAATACAAATGACACTCTCCTACAGTTAAGCAAAATGTTTTTGCACACTTCCCTGCGTTTTCTCAAGGTGCACGTTTTACTAATAAAATATCTTTATAATCATTATTCTACAACCTAGCCATGGATTCTTTATCCATCCTGGAATTAAGATGTCAAAATACTGTGTTAAGTGTAAGATTTTTTAGTGTGTCTGGGGTCATTGCTGGTTTTGTGTAGGTACAGTACCTCTGTTGGTTTGTTGTTTCCTGTAGATACAGGTCTGTAAGTTTCCATGTCTGATGGTAACTGCGGTGTCAGTGAAATTGATGAGGATGTCAGAGTACTCCGGGGAAGGTTTAATTGATTATTGGAGAATCCTGATGAAATCTGTTAAGTGTGTGAGAGCCTTCTGCCCTAATTATTAATGTATCATCAATAGGTCTTCCCGTGAAGATGCACTAAGTCAGGGGAGATGAAATACTTAGTGACTCAGCAGTGCTTCCACAATCAAACAGTAAGTTTAACAACACACACTTTAATATTCCTGAAAAAAATATTTAAACATTGTAAACCAAAATTGTTTCCTGTGGGACCGCTGAATCTTTGAGAAATTCTTTGAAATTACTGTAGTTTGACAAGAGTTCTCCCCTGTAAAATCACACTGGCTCTCAGGCAATACTCTGTACAGCCAAATGTGCATTTTATCTACTACTGTGGTCAAACTAACTGGCATGCAGTTTCCAGAATCTGTCCTATTTCCTGTTTTCAACATGAGGATGACACATGCTATCTTCCAATTTATTTAGAATTTTGTACACTAGTATATCTCCATTTAAGTTCATGTGTACATCAAGAGGGTCCCAGGGAGATGACACAGCAGTATGAATTCCTAACAGTTACAAGACTAGCTTAGCACAATGTTAATAAATAGGTTGATAGTTGCAGCAGTTATAATGTATACAATATTTACAGTTTTATATGACAGGCAAGGGGAGAGTATGTAGAGATCTAACTTAGATACTAGGTGACTAGAGGATCAGAAGAATGAGGGATGGAGCAGCTGTATATGGTAATGAGGTATGCAAATTTGGCTCATTTGAAAGCATTTGTACTGGTGACTTCTTTAACATGTCCAGAGGGGGCAATTCAGGTAGTAGGAGGTTCCAATGGCTTTGTGTGGTCTGGGTATAAGAAGTGGGACTCTGTTTTGTGACCTGAGTGCATCTGGTTGAGTAGACCTGGTTTGAATGTTACTGAGGAAAGCTGGGTACTGCAAATGGATGCATACACCAATCCCCCGGCACTTGCCCTGTTTCCAAGGATTTTTGAAAAAAATCTCTGCCAGTGGCTGTGCTAATTCCTCTCCTAGTTCCTTAATACTCTGGGGTGCTCCACGTCATTGCCCAGTGTCTTGCTTACATATATCCTATTAAATACTTTGCCACCAGTTCTGTTGCAATTGTCACTTGATTACATTTTTTGGTCTTTCCCTCCTTCAAACTAACCCTCTGCTGCTGACAGAGATGACAGGATGTCCCAAGTACTATGCATCCAGGTGGTTTATTCTACTATGTGACTCTGTAGATGGATCTGTTTTGCAGAAACATTAGAATTCAACAAACATGCTCAAATGAAAAATAAACATGAGTACAGGGTTTGTTAATGAGCTATCCTGCTAAACAACAGCCTGCCTGCTGAATAAAATAACACTTTTGAACATTCCAAATCCCTAATCAGCTCTCCTTGGGATCATCCATAATTTATCACACACGCAAGCAAGCTGAAGCTATCAAAATCAATTGCTTAAAAGTCAACAAGTCCTAAATAAATGAGAAGGATCAGTTACTTTTTTCATAGTCTATTAAATTGATAATCTAGAAGCAACTTCTCTCATCACAGTAGTTGCCTCAGATTAAAAAGGAAAAAAAAATGCTGAGTGTTTAGCACCAATGATCAAAACTCTGAAAGCACAAACAAAAAAAGAGAAAGGAAAGTAGAGAAAAATCTTACAAGGTCAGATCTAAGACATTTTCTGTCACTTGAGATGTTGAGGAAAATTATGGAAGTGAAGATTTTTACGTTTGATACGTCCAGGAACCATTTTGTGAAGAATGAAATGGGATTTCAGGGGGAGGAGGGGTGTCACTGCTGAGCCCATTGCAGTTCAGAATAGCAGGGGCTCTGCAGTAGAGACCAATGACCATGCACTGTGGTCATGATGCCACTCTCTGCTTGTGGGGTGGAAACTTCGTGTACTTCAAAGGACTGAAGTCACTCCATTCAGAGAGAGCTTCAGTCCTTTGATTTGTATGAAGCCACCTCAGCAAACAGCTGAGTGGCTTTCAGTGCCAGGAGCCCATCTTTGAAACTGTAACTCCAGCATGCACAATAGCATTGATGCTAATGCGTATGCCCAAAGTCATGGCTTAAAGGTGACGGGCAAAGTCATCGCTGGCCATTTTTAGTTAGATCAAATTGTCAATTACGTCCCTACTAGCAATTTTGCAATTATAAAATAAAATAAATCAGTACCATTTGTTTTAACTCGTCTGTTTGTATGCTCCATTCTGTTCTGTCGTCCCACCACTATTTCAGCCACCAAGAGACTGCACCAACTGCACGTTAGGGAAAAGTAGTTACATAAGAACTTACCATAACAGTAGATCTTCAAGAGAGGCTGTTGCAGTAGGTAATCACCTTGAGGACTGCGCCCCCTGCCATCAGGACCACACGGAAACTGTAGCTAGCAGTGTCTGACGGGGTACTGACCACACGACATCATGTGACTGAGGTCAGCGTGACACTATATTGTGGGCGATCCCAATGCCCACCTTCCAACTCTCTCGCCTGAGACCTCCGAGAAGGAACAACAGGAAAACGGAAAAGGATGCTCCTGGAGCCATGAACTCAAAGAAAGAGCAGCAAAGAAACTTGGGGGAAGGAGGGAGGGGAAATGGTTATCTACTGCAAGAGCCTCTCTCGAAGATCTACTGTTATGGTAAGTTCTTATGTTAACTGTACTATCTTACTTCGAGAGGGCTGTTGCAGTAGGTAATCACCTTGAGGACTGTGTCCTAAGCAGTGTGAATCAGAAGGAACTGAAACACAGAAGGCAGGAAAGATCTGCAGAAAAGCAGAGAGATCAGGACAGGAGGCCTTGGAAGACAGCTAAACCAAAGCCAACCCTGCGCCTAGAGGCAATGTCCAGACTGTAATGCTTGGTGTAAGTGTGGATGGATCTCCAAGTGGCTGCCACACAAATGTCAATGGCTGACACATTGCTGAAGCAAGCAGCAGAAGCCATGCTCCTAGTAGAATACTCCTTAACCGCCCCTGAGAGGGTTTTACCATACTTCTGGTAACAGAAAACAATACAGTTTGCCAACCATTTGAATATACACTGTTTGGAAACTGCCGCACCCTCTCTCTCGGGTGCAAAAGAAACAAAAAGTTGGTCTGTTTTCCGGACAGACTTGGTTCTGTTGGAATAATAACGCAAGATTCTGTGAACATCTAAGGTATGCAGACTCACCTCCCCGATTAGAATGCTCAGAGTAATATACTGGAAGTTGAACTAACTGGTTGAACATGAACTCAGACACCACGGTAAGAACTGAGGATTGGTACGCAGAGCCACCTGGTCTCTCTGAAAAATTAAATAAGGCTCCTTACACATCAGGGCCTGAAGCTCAAAAATCCTTTAAGCAGAAGTCACTGCAACTAAAAAGATTGCTTTCCACGATAAACAGTGCAAAATGAGGCAAGGTCAGTTTTTCCAAAACAAAATTGAGATCCCAAGGTGGCACAAGACTGCACACTGGAGGTTTCAGGTGGAGGATCCCTTTCAGGAAGGTTTTGGAAACCTCCAGCTGAGCCACAGCTTGGCCCTTTGCCAAGGTGTGGTAGGCAGAAATAGCAGACAGGTGAACCTTCAATGAAGAGTAACTCAGGTCCAGGTCAGAGAGATGTAGTAGATACTCCATGACCTGAGGAACGGGGCACGAAAAAGGGTCCCAACCCTTTGAGGTGGCCCAAATGGAGAAACACTTCCATTTCATGGCATATGTCATCCTCACAGAAGGCTTTCTGGCCTCTACAAGGACCTGAGCCACTCTGGAGGAAACTCCATAGCTTAAGGCAGCTATGTCATGAGGTGCCACGCGTGAAGGTGAAGGGACTTCAGCACTGGATGGACCAGCGGGCCCCTCTCCTGAGTCAGGAGATTGTGGCAGAGAGGCAGGGGAACAGCAGGTTCCACTGCAAGCTGCTGAAGAAGAAGGAATCATATTGGGTGAGGCCAGAATGGGACAATCAGAATCATGTGAGCCCCTTCCGCTTGAAGCTTGAGCAGCACCCTCTGCAGAACTGGAAAGGGAATAAAGGCATACAGAAACCTCCCTGTCCAGCAGACAGATAGCATGTCTTGCTAGAAAGCACCATGCCTGGGAGCAAGCTAGCAAAACCTGGGTAGTTCTGCATTGTATGGGTAGGTGAACAGATCCAGGTCTGGATAACCCCATAGGTTGAAAATGTGTTTGATCACCTCTTGCTTGAGCTCCCATTCATGAGCTCTTACTCTGGTACAGCTGAGACTGTCCACTAGGATGTTTTGTATCCCCGGAACGTGCATATCTGTGAGGTGAATTCGACACAAAACTGCCAGATTCCACACTCGCGTTGCCTCCCTGCAGAGGGGATACGAGCGAGTGCCCCCTTGTTTGTTGAGGTACCAGACTACAAACATATTGTCCAACTGGACTAATAGTGGGCCCTGGCAAAGCAAATGCAGGAAGGCTTGAAGAGCATACAGCACTGCCCTCATCTCCAGCACGTTTATGGGCAGAGAGAGCTCAGACTGAGACCACAGCCCTTGAATCATGTGGTTCTCCATGTGAGCACCCCAGCCCATCCCCGACACGCCTGTCATTAGGGTCTGGGTGGGAGGAGGGGACTGGAAGGAACCCCCTTGGTGAGGTTGTTGAAATCCTGCTACCATAGAAGATCCCACTGCATCGAACTGAAGACCATGACCATGTGCCCACTGAGAAACCTAAAATACTGGGATATGCAGGTAGGCATCCTGTATATCCAGCGGCACAGAGTCACTGTCCCTTGTACAGGAGGGGCAGCAGACCTGGGAGGGTCAGCATTTGAAACAGTTTCTGCTCTATGTACAGGTTTTGAGCACTGAGATCCAAGATGGGATGTAACTCTCCCATCTTTCTTGGAACCAGGAAGAAGTGGGAGTAATACCGCTTTTCCTACCTGGTTTGATGGAACGGGCTCTATTGCCTCCGTTTGCAGAAGAGCCTCAATTTCTTCCCTTAAGAGGGGAATGTGCGCTTTTGGATAATGAGACACTCCAAGAGGCTTGTCTGGGGGTTTCTCGAGAAACCACAGAATGTGGCCCTGTCGGATCAACAGAAGGACCCATGAGTCTGTGGTGACTGCCTCCCACCCTGGCAGGTGACTGGTGAACCTTCATCCCACTGGCTACCATAACGGAAGAGGAGGAGGAGGAGGGGAGGCCATGAGTCAAGAGGCAGAGGGAGGGTTAGGGAGAGCCTCCCAAGGCTCTCTGGGCTTTGGCAGGAGGGGTGGCTGCGGCTGAAGGTGCCTGATGCTTGGTCTGGTGTCTGGCTGTATGCTGCTGTTTCATTTGCTGATTGGCCTGGCAATGAAAAGGCTGTTTGGTCTTAGATCTAGGGTGATACATGGCGTGAACTGACCTTAGTTCCTTGCCCTTATCCTAGACGCTAGTAATAATATCCTGCGCATCCCCTGAACAGGACAGAACCCCTGAGGAGGGCATCCTGGATAGCCACTTGGACATTGGGTGCCAAGCCTAATACCCTGAGCCAGAAAAATCTCCCTAGACAGACAGCCATAGCAGTGCCCCTGGCTGAGGAGTCCATTGCATCATAGGTAGCCCTCAGAGAGTGGAGACAGGTGACTTTGGCTGACCTAATCATGTCAGCCAAAACAGTCTTGGATTCCGTATCTGGCATGGCCTCAATGATGGACTCCAACTGGTGGAACAGCGACTTCTGATATACCAGCATCTGTGGCACATAGTTAAGGACACGCATGGCGAAAGTGAAGGAAGAATAAAACTTTCTCCCAAACTGATCGAGATGCCTCGACTCCCCTGTCAGGAGGAAAAGTGTTCATGTGCCTGTGCTTGGTGGTCCTATCATGGACCACCATGATTACTACTGAGTCTGCCTTATGGTGAACACTGAGGTGATCTTTTCCCTCAGGGGTCCTGTAGGTCCTATCCACCTTCTTCACCACAGCTGGAATGGGGGAAGGCATCATCCATATAGTGGAGGCCAAAACTTCGTGAGGCTCCAGCCACAGAGGTGTGAGGACAGGTGCAGTCTCCTGGATGTCCAGGTACTCAACAAGTCTCTGATGTTTGGGGTCCTGAACATCGGATTTCCATCTGTAGATCGCCGCAATCTGTTTCAAGAGGCCTGCGAAAGAAGGATCCTATGGAGGTGATTTGGGGGACTCCTTCAACTTAGGTTTCTCCGGAGGGGGGAGTCTCAAACCCCAAAGCCAAGGAGGAAGACCCGGACTCAGATTCTGAGTCCAAAGAATCTGAAAGTCCGATGTCCGGGTGAGAGACCTCCTGAGTCCTAGGAGGAACACTACCTGACATCAGGGCCAATGGAGGAACTTTTGTAAGGCCTGACATAGACTAGTGTGGTTCCAGTGGATAAGCAGACCTGGGAGTCTGACCCAAGAGAACCAGGGGGTGGGGACAGTTCTCATCTGGTGCCAGCTGTCCAGCTCCGAGACAAGCTGAGATTTTGTCTCAGACCACCAAGTCTGGAGAATGGCCCTAAAATCCACCTGAGGTTGGGGAGGAGGCGGAGACGGCTTGTAGACCAGCTGGAACCCCAAAGGGTACCCCGTCGTCGGGTATCCCAGCGTGTGAAACCCGTGTGACAGGTAACCCAACGAAGGGTACGAAGGAGCGTATCCCAATGTCGGGAAGCCTGATGCCTGGTAGCTTGGTGGAGGGTACCCGGGAACCTGGTGAAAGAACAGGTAACAGGGCAGAGGGTAGCCTGAGCAGGAGCTGCGGGGGCCGATGTGAGACCCTGAGGCCTGAAAATCAGACCAGAAGGGCCCGATGGAGCACAGTCAGGCACAGGGCCAGCAGGAAGCAAGGCCAGCAATGGTGCTAAGGGCCCCGCTGAAAGAACCGGGGAAGGGGCCTAAGGAGGATCCGACAATAGGTCCGGGGAGTGAACCAGGAACTATGGCACCTGACAGATGGCCCCCATCCTCTGGCTCCCGCTAGTCTGGGGAGGGAGTAGGGAGCTCCACAAAGGGAGAAGAGGGGGCATCTCCATGGGAAGAACACCCCCTGGGAATGCTGCCCAGAGACCGGCAACTGGATTTCATCCAGTTGGATGTCGTCAAGGCTTGCGCCGGAGCCCGAAGCGAGTGTGACGGCCGGGCGGTCTTCAAAGGACCTGACGTCCTGCTTATCGACCTTGGCCATATGGATACCGGAGTACCCGGAGCCCGACTCATCAGCCCGGGCATTCATCGGAAGGTCCGACAAGTGGCTTATCAGCCCCGCCAGCCTGCTTAGACCGAGAGGTGGAGACTGGTCTAAGGGAGGTGGAAGCCTCGGACTCGGCAGAGACACCCGCAGCCACCATAACCAGTGGTGGCGGGGGAACCAAGGGCTGCTTCTGGGAAGGTGGGGGCAGACCTGGAGGAAGCAACGGTCTTCCCGGAGAAAGAGGGCCGCTGTTCACCCGAGGGCAGCCTCGGGTGAGGGGGGACCATTCCTGGTCGCACTTCTTCTCTTTATCCCTCTTGTTATGTTTGTGGGAGTCAGTCAGTGAGGAAACATAGAAACATAGAAGTTGATGGCAGATAACGACCACAAGGCCCATCCAGTCCGCACATTTCTTTTTCTACCTTATGAATGTGCCATCGGCCTTTGCTCTGTCAATGGTCTATCTATTCATACTCATCTGTATTGCTCCCCTATGCCTATCCCATGCCGGTCTGAAGCCCTGCACTGTATTCATATCCACCAATTCCTGAGGTAGGCCATTCCATGCATCCACCACCCTTTCTGTGAAAAAGAACTTCCTTACATTACCCCTTAATTGGCCTCCCTCTAATCTCACGCTGTGTCCTCTTGTCCTGCTAATTTTTCTTATATTGAAACATGTTAGACACTTTCATCTTGTTAATGCCCTTAAGGTGTTTGAATGTTTTGATCATATCACCTTTCCCCCTCCTTTGCTCTAGGGAATACATATTGAGCTCCGTTAATTTGTCCTCATATGTTTTCTCATGCAGTCTCTGCACTATATTGGTCGCCCTTCTCTGGACTGCCTCAATTTGGTTAATGTCCTTGTGATGGTGTGGCCTCCAGTACTTCACGCAGTACTCCAGATGGGGCCTAACCAGTGTCTGTAAAGAGGGTTTATTACCTCCCTCTTCTGACTTGTGATACCCCTACTAATACAACCCAACATCCCCCTAGCCTTACCTACTGCTTTAGTGCTCTGCTTGGATGATTTCAGGTCATCGGTGATGATGATGCCCAAGTCTCTTTCTTCCCTTGTGACTGCCAGCAACTCCCCTCCCAGCCTACAGGTGGCTTCAGGGTTTCAATTCCTTATGTGCATGATCTTGCACTTCTTTGCGTTAAACCCCAGTTGCCACTCTTCCGACCATTTTGCTAGCTTGTCCAGATCTCTTCTCATTCTGCCCACCCCATCTGGATCATCTACTCTGTTGCAGATCTTGGTGTCATCAGCAAACAGGCAAACCTTACCCTCCAGTCCATCTGCAATGTCACTGATGAAGATATTGAAGAGGACTGGCCCCAGGACTGATCCCTGAGATACCCCACTTGTGACTTACATCTCTTCTGACTGTATACTGTTTACCACCACTCTTTGTTTTCTGCCCGTCAACCAGTTTGCCACCCAGTTGACCAACTTCTGACCCATCCCAAGCCTACCCAGCTTATTAATCTTCTATGTGGAACAGTATCAAAAGCTTTGCTGAAGTCAAGGTAGATGACATCAACTGCTCCCCCTTGGTCCACCACTCTGGTTACTCCAGTCAAAGAAATCTATGAGATTAGTTTGACAGGACCTTCCTTATGTAAACCCATGCTGTCTTGTATCCTGTGCTCCTATGGATTCCAGGTGTTGCACTATCCTTTCCTTAAGGAGTGCCTCCATAATCTTGCCCCCTACTGAGGTAAGACTGACTGGTCTGTAGTTCCCTGCCTCCTCCCTGCTACCACTCTTGTGGAGCGGGATCACATGAGCCCTTCTCCAGTCTTCTGGAACCTCTCCTGTGCTCAGAGACTCACTAAACAATTCTGATAATGGCTCTGCTAGTTCCACCCTTAGCTCCTTTAGTATCCTGGGATGTATGCCATCAGGTTCCATTGACTTGTCCACCCTGAACCTGTTGAGCTCTTGTAGGACCCTTTCTTTCGTGAAGGGACTAGTGCACACCTCCTTCCCCCTATGTCCATGGTGCTGAGCTGTGGGCCCTGCCCTTCCTTCTCTTCGGTAAATACTGAGCAGAAGTATCTAGTTAGGATAGATACTTTTACATAGTCCTCCTCACGTGCCCCCTTATCCCCTTTGAGCTTAGCAATATCCCCTCTGGACTTTCTCCTTTCACTAATGTATCTATAGAAAGTCTTGCCACCTTCTTTTACTGCTTGTGCTAGTGTTTCCTCGGTTTGGGCCTTTGCCTGCCTTACTGCCTTCCCTGCTTCCCTTAGAGAAATTTGGTATGCCTCCCTATCTTCATCCTGCTGCGTTCCCTTATATTTCCTGAAGGCCAGCCTTTTGGCTCTGACCTTTTCCGCTACTGTTTTTGAGAACCAAAGTGGTTTCCTTCCTCTTTTGCACTTCTTTTTCTTTCTAACACAGTGGGATGTTGTTTCAAGTATTGCATCCTTAATGCTTACCCACTTGCCTGGACCACCTCACCTGTATTTCTTTTTGCCAGGGCCAGCTTAACTCTGTTGGCCATCTTATCAAAGTCAGCTCCTCTGAAGTCCCATATTTTGCTTTGGAATGGGATGATTTAGTTCTAGTGGCCAAACTGAACCATACCATGTGATGGTCACTGGCCCCCAGGTAACCTTCCAACTGGAGTTCTGTGATCCTTTCCCTGTTAGTCAGTACTAGATCTAGGATAGCCCTGTTTCTTGTGGGTTGTTGTACCAGTTGTTTGAGGTCCTCCTCCTGCAGGGAATCCACCATGTGTCTAGTTCTGGCAGATGTTGCTGCTGGTATTGACCAATCTGTTTCTGGCATGTTGAAGTCTCCCATTATCAGAACCTCCCCTTTAGCTGTCATGTTTGGTATATCTTCCAACAGCAATGTCCCTATGTCCTGCCCCTGGTCTGGAGGCCTGTACACATCCCCAGTTCGTATGGTGCTCCTTAATTTTTGCAGCTCTTTTTCCATGGATGCAATCTTCTTTTTCAGAAGATGGGCTTAGAGGGCCTACTGGCGATGCTTCCATGTGGCCTGGATGAAACTGGAACAGGCCTCACAATCCTCGACCTTTGGCTCTGGGCCTAAGCAGAATAGGCAGAGGGAATGAAAGTCTTTTAGCGGTAGCTGCGTACTGCAAGAATCGCACTTACTTTTATGCGGCTCGATGGAAGATGGCGAAAATATGCACAAAATAGGATTTTTTTTTTTTTTTTTACAGAAAAACAAGAAAAAATGGATACTTATCCATAAAAAGGTGGATGAACTGCAGCAACGATTTCTGCAAGGTCCAACGTGCTCAGGTCGACCATGGGAAAGAACAGGAAAGCGGGTGTGGGGACCACCCACTATATAGTGTCATGCTGACATTAGTTACGTGACATCGGGTGGGCAGTCCCCCATCAGACACTGCTAGCTAAAGTTTCCATGTGGTTCTGATGTTTGGGGGTGCAGTCCTCAAGGTGATTACCTACTGCAAGAGCCCTCTCGAAGTAAGACTGAAACTTACGAACCTACCATAATTCCTGATCCTCTTGGACAAGTCTTCACCATTTAATTCATACTTCTGGGTTCTAGCCAGAGGTGCTTGGACCCTGCAGGAGCCAAAAATCTTCAGGAGAACTGGCGCCATGGTAGGACCGCCCATGCGCGGCACCAGGATATTAGCTAGCACCTGTGTACGCTACCTTGGCGTCAACCTTCCAACCGCCTCATTACCTTTCTTACCGAGGAGGTACAGCATAATAAAAATGGAAATGATGTACTTACTGTAATTTATTGATCTTCCCAAATATCTTCACCATTCATTACCACTGGATCTCATCAGAGGTCAGGACCCTGCCCAGGAAAAAAAAAAAAAAAACACTGCCTCTTCACATTTTCTGAGCTTGAGGAGCCGACATTGGGACGGTGCCACCCAGGAGGCCAGCGTTCTATGTGGCGCTCACGAGTTGGCCAGTAACCGATGCTGACTCCCAGGGGTATAGTCAGAAATTTCTGTTTTGTACACACAATCTCCAAAGTTACACCCCCCATTAAAAAAATGTACACATCCTCTCCAAATGGTACCCCCTTCCAAACAATTCAAATTGTTGCCAGATGATTCCACTAATCTTTAAAGAGGTTATACATGTATCTGTCTCCTAAACAACAGACGTTTAAACAGAGACACTCCTCAGTGGCCTACACTAACCCAAATACTACAGACAAGAATGAAAATGTTAACAGAAAGGCATATGGTTTGTGATAGGCACTAAACAAAACTGTACACAGATGTGTACAGTGAGTATGCCTGCCTACACCCTTGCTGACTCCTCCCATAACTCAGTTACTGTCCGCCAGGTAAGGAAGAAAATATAAGGATAGGGATAGAAAGAGGGCAAGGGTGCCCATATGATAGAGGAGGGGTTAAAAATAAACAAAGCCAACTGAAAGAAGGGGGTATAGCCAAGAGAGACAAATTATTAAGGCAGGGGTGACCAGCATGCTGGGCAGCACTAAAGACAGAAGAAAAAATAGAAAAAAAAATTAGATAAGGAAGAAGAAAGAAAAGAGGGAAAAAGAGCCAACAGTCTCCCTCCTGAGGAGGGTATCCACTCCCCCACAGTTCCTCTCCCTCCTAGACATTCAGTCGCCTGCATGAGGACCAGACAGGCTCCTCAGACTAAGAATTGAAGGCAAATTTGAAGATGTAGGCCCTGAAGGGCCAGGGGCCCCGAGAAGCTCAGCAGTCTCTGACCAGAGTGCTGGCACAAAGACAGAAGGGAGAAGGACAAGGGGAGGGGGTGGAGAGAAAAGCCTCGCCAATCCCCAAGAGGGAAATTGTCAGAGGCCTAGATGGCCACCCTTTCTTCCAATGGCTTCAAAGGGGTTTCCAGGAGAAGATCCTAAAGAAGAAAAAAAACCCACAGAGAACTAGCTCATACTGACATCCTTCCTGTTTTGTCTTCCTTCATCATTATTTTTTGTAAAGGAAATCACAACTATGGACCCCTACAGCCAGTTCAAGGGAAGGTTGAATAGCTAGACAGAAAAGCCAGATACCAAGGCAGGAAGGCGAACTAGTACCACACCTACCAGCCATGGGAGATTCAGGGAATTTCTCAACATCTACCAAGGCTGTAGTGTTGAAAACAATCCTGGCCCTTGAAGGGATCAGACAACCTGAGACACCAGAATAAGAAAATCTTTTAAGGGGAATTCCCTACTCCCACAGGGGAATGAAACAGGAAAAAAGGGGTCAGAAGGTCAACCCAGGAGGGCTAACAGAGCCCATAAATTAGGAAACAGAGTTTGCCTCCCAGAAAAGCTATCCCTTCCCTTGAACCAATTAGCGAGTAGGGAGAGAGGGAAGGGAAGTGACAGCGCTGCAGACTGCCTGGTTACTAGGAGGGTGGGAGAGTATAACGACTGGTGAAGATATTTGGAAAGATCAATAATTATGGTAAAT
This sequence comes from Neoceratodus forsteri, assembly GCA_016271365.2. Classification (NCBI taxonomy): domain Eukaryota; kingdom Metazoa; phylum Chordata; order Ceratodontiformes; family Ceratodontidae; genus Neoceratodus; species Neoceratodus forsteri. The sequence goes on from CM057449.1 coordinate 1,308,071,563, forward strand.
ATGTAATTTCCACATCTTCCCCAAATTAATCTTCACCATTCATTACCAATGGGTCCGAGTGCCAAGATGGCAAGCCCTGAGGGAATTTTTTTTTTTCCTCAGCCCTCCGTGGGGGATTAACCACAGGAGGAGAGGGCTGTTCACAGGCCTGGAGAGACCAGAGGACTGCAATAGGCTGGCGAGTGCTCCCGAGACCCGGGAGAAGGAAGATGCCCATGCAGTACCTGCTATGCCCTATGAGAAAAGAAATGCCCCCCTCCCCCGGAATGGTGAGGATATCACCCTACACCAGGCAAAGAGTGACAACCTTGACAGGGGAAGCCACACAGTCCACCTAATGCAGACCGAAGATCCCACCAGCCTGGAAGCCACCTCACTGGCATCATAGACTGCCCAAGAGAGATGTTTTGCCAGCTCTAGGCCTGGAGTGGTGAGGCAAATGGCTTGCTGGGTTCCCTCACCATAGGTAGAGCTGCCAGGACCTGTCCTAGCACTGTCCAGATGTGCCTAGCATAGGCCACCTGGTGTGCCTGATGCACCACTACCTGCAGAAGAAGACATGCTAACGAAAACATCCTTCTCCCTCATCGGTCAAATTCAGCTGAGTCAGCATGGGGAGTCGTGACGCAGGCTACGATGCCCATAATGGGAGTCCAGGAGCCCACTCCCGGCGGGATTGGGCATGGCTCCTGGAGACCTGCTGCTGAACAATACTTATGCATACACAGTTCCTGGGGCAGGCAAAGGGGCTGCGGAACGCTGCCAGACAGCGTGCAAAGCCTCCGCAAGTGGTCTCAGCCAGGGAGGTATCACCAGTGTGTCAGCACTGTATTCCCCAAGGAATGACAGCATCACACATCCTGGATTCCATCCAGAAAAATGGGAAAGACAGAGCTCCTTCATCATCTTCTCCAGGAAACGTTGATATGACATGAGGTCCCCGTCAGCAGAGTAATGGCAAGAGTCCCCTTCCTCATTGCAGGAAGCTGAAGATGTGGAGGAGTCCAAGTGAGAGCTTGGCAGCACAGAAGTCTGAGGTCTGAAAATGACCTCGGAGATGGCCCTGAAGTAATGGGGGAAGCAGCCGCCAAAGCCCTGAACTGCTCCAAGGTCAGAGGACCCCCAGGGCCAAGGAAACCAGTGCTAGCAGGGAGTGGAGGCAGAGAAACAGGAAGAGGGGTAGCCTGGCAAAGCCAGGAAGGTCCTCTTCCAGAGCTGCGGGTTCGTGCAGGGGACCAGTACCGAAGTGGAGGGCTGTCAAACCCACCCACCCCTGTGCGCCCAACTGTCAAGGGGTGGACTAGGAGTTGCTCCTGGGGAGGAACCTCCAAATGGGGAAGACGGAGCCGTGCAGAGTCTATCAGAAGGCTCCTGCCCCACTAACTGCAGGACCCCTCGCCAAGGCAAAGACAGGTCCATGCTGTGACGCCTAATGGTTTTCTGAGGAACTCCCCGAGGGGGTTGATACTCAGACCCGGTACTGCCAACCCTCAACTTCAGAGAGAGGAACCTGCCCCTCGGAAGGGGCCTAGTGGAAGAAGCCAGACTGGTTGCCTTGGGAGGGATAGCTCCAGCTCCAAAAGGGGAAGCAGTGGGGCCCTCCTGAGTATCCTCCGCATTGGCTGGGATCCAAATTACGGCAGGTCTGAGTCTGGCCAACACCAGCAGTATGGAGATGAGCCTGTAGTTGTTTAGGTCACATGGGTCACCACATCTGAACAGGGGCAGAATATGGGCTGTTTTCCTGAGGGTGGGGACTGTATCAGTATCAATCGACATACTGAAGAGGTGAGTTACAGGAGCAATTAGGGTGTAGTATCCTAGCTTTAGGAACACGGGATCTATGCCGAGAGCGCCAGCATTCTTTCTGATGTCCAATTTTGTTAGCAGGTCTTCCACCTGCTTATAAGTTATAAGAGAGATTTATTTATTTAGTTTTTGCTGACCGGGAAGTGCACTAGACAAATTCTGCCTATTTTCAGGCACGACCCGGGGGAGGGGGTTACAGATGAATGCCAACTGACTTTGAACCAGATTAAGCTGTTGGTGGTATTTTAGTGAGAGACAAAAGGATCCCCATTTTTGCAGGTCGGTGGGAGCATCTTCCGGGAGGGCAACATTTTTGCAGCTAGGGAACAGTCAAATGCTAGACCTGCTGTCGCAAAGTGAAAGTTTAGTTTTTAAAGAATTGTGCTTTTGTCTGAGGTTGGGAGTTGATTTTAACTGGGTTTGCTGGGGGGACTTTGTGGCCTTCTACAGATTTAATGGTTTGTCAGATTTTTGATGGGTTACCCTTTGCACCTTCAGATGCACTATCTAGCTGCAGCCCACAGTTTGTCCGGTAGGGATAAGGCTATGTTAAGTTCACCAGTGAAGCAGGGGTAGGAAGCTTTTTTCACTCTACACTTTATGAATGGAGTGTATTTATTTACTAGGTTTAGAACAGCTGAGTTTAAAGATATTGATGGCCTCATTTACTGAGGAAGCTAAATAAAATTTTTTTTCCAATTCATAAGTAGTTCTCTAGCTTAAATTTATGAAAGCTACATTTCATTATCAATTTGGAGTGGGAAGAACACTTTTCCAGGTTTCTTAAGCAGACAACAATGTTGTGGTCATTGACATCACTGTGGAACACAGCTGCATGTGAAATTTTATGTGGCCTGTTTGTGAGAACAAGGTCAAGTAACAAGCTCTTGACATAGTTCTTTAGATTTAGTCCAGTTGGCTAAGTGATTAGCTGGGAAAAACCCAACTAGTCACACAGCTTTCAAGCCATTGGATCTGGGGCAAATCCAGTCTAAGTTAAGGTCACTAAGAATAATAGATTAATTGGCGTTCAAATCAATGAAGTTTTGGAGGGTTGAGAGGAGCCCTAGTACCCCTGCTGGTTGCTGGTAGCAGACAATTATATTGACTGCTTCAACTGAAGACAAAGAAAGTTTTAGGGCTAGACATTCAAACTCTTTAGGTTTGGTAACAGCGAGCAGTTCAGTGACAGTGAATTTTGCATTAATATAAATGACCACTCCCCTTCCCCTTGTAGGTCTGTTTAGTCTAAAGGTATTAAACGATGGGAGTGCTATCTGTTCATCTGAGATAGAGCTCTTCATCCATGATTTTGTGATTACTAGGATGTCTGGGTTCGTGTGGTTTGCCCAATGTTTTCACAGCGTCAATTTTCTTCTGAAGGCTACAAACGTTAATTAGCATCATTTTAAGTCCGGAAGCTGATACATACTTGGATGGGGATGTTAATGTGGAGATAGGACCAGGGTTCAACTCAATATTCTCTGTGCAAAGGAGCAATATTATGATAAGTTTCTTTAGCCTATATCTCAAAAGTATTTGTTCTTTCTTGCAAGAGATGGTACTGTGTGGCAATATTGAGGTGGAGTGTTTTTAGGAGGGATAAAGGCAAAACGGTAAGCAAACAAAAGCTAGTGAAATGGCTCTGAGAACTGCTGGTTGCGTTATGATAAGTGAGTTGGGAGTGGTTATCCATCTTTGTGGAGGAAAAAGATCTGTGAGTGGTGGTCTCAGGGTATATCACTCAGCACAGTGTAGAAAAGCGATTGCCAGGGCCAATAAAATGCTGGGATGCATTGCTAGGGAGATCACCTCATGGAGGGAGGAAGTAATCCTTCTGTTGTACAATCAATAGTGACGCCTCACTTTGAGTACTATGTACAACTCTGGCTCTCCCATTTAATGAACGACATCAAGCTTTTGGAGGGGGTCCAGAGGTGGGTGACTAAGATGATCATAGGGATGAGAGAGAAACCCTATGAGGACAGGCTGAGGAACCTTAATGTGCTCCCTGGAGGACAGAAGGGACAAAGGTGATATGAATGAGACGTTTAAGTACCTGAAGGACATAAATAGTAGTAAGGGTATGTTTAGGATGAAGAGGGAGAGGATCACGTGAGGGCATAGTCTGAAACTAGAGGGGGGTAGGTTCAGGAGGAAGATGAGGTGGCACTACTTCACGGAGAGGGTGGTAGCAGCATGGAATGCGCTGCCAGAGAAGGTGTTCTCTGAAATTAGTGGGGAGTTTTAAAAGAGGGTGCGACAGGGTCCAAGGTAGAATACAAGTCGGGGTGGGGGACTTGACCAGAGTGGGGAACTCAGTTTGGGGTAACAATGGGGGTGGATGGGCCACAGCAGTTGTTTGAACTGTGAGCTACACAACCAAGCAGATGTGACAGACCATGAGGCCTGTATCTGCTGGCATTTTTGTATGTTCGTATGTATCTGCTTCTGTCCTGCTGAGATGGTTCGCCAGATCGTTCTGGACTCCTGGTAGGTAAACTGCTGGAATCAGGACATCATGGTTGAGGCACCACTCCCATACCCTCATGACTTCTCTGCATAGAAGGTAGAAGTGTGCTCTGTTTGTTGATCTAGCACATCACAGACTTCTTGCCCGTCTCAAGAAGAATCACTTTGTCACTGACAACTTTTTCTAGGACTCGGAGGGTGTACAGGACTGCCCTAATTTCCAGAACACTGATGTGGAGATGAGACTCCTCCTGGGTCCACACTCCCTGAGTGTAAAGACACTGGCAGTGAGCTCCCAGCTGAAAAGAGATGCATCTGCACTGATGGTGATTTGGGATTCCAGCGGGGCAAAGAGCAGACCTTGAAGAAGGTTGTCCTCTTGTATCCACCATGCAAGTGTCACTTTAATGGGGTAAGATGGAGGATGTGTAGCTGGGGACCACTGCATGCTGAGCATCCACTGAGTGGTTCTCATCTGCAGACAAACTACAGGAACCATGAAAACAGATGAAGCCATGATGCCTAAAATCCGCTGCATGGCGTGAGTTCTTACAGGGCTGTTTTCTCTGATGAAGTGAGCCATCTGGAGAATGTCATGCCTTCTGTCCTCTGGAATAAAAGCTCTTGCTTTTGTAGTGTCCAAGAAGATTTCCATGAAGAGGAGCTGCGACTTCTCTAGTTTCAGCAGAACCCCCATGGATGAGAAGAACTGAGATGCTCTGGATAAAGCTTTCTGTGTCTCCTACCTTGACGGGCTTGCCAAAAGCCAGTCATCTAGGTAGGGGAACACCTGAACATTGAGCTTCTGAAGGTGTGCAGCAAGGACTGCAAAACACTTGGTAGACTCGAGGCACCAAGGAGAGTCCAAAGGGTAGGACTCTGAACTGGTAATGTTGACCCAAGGCCACCAAGCGAAGTTCTTCTGGTGACTTGGATGTACTAGAATGTGCTAGTAGGCATCTTGTATATCCAGGCATGCCACCCAGTCATTCTGTTGAAGGAGTGGTAGTAGTGCTCCTAGGGAGATCATCTTGAACTTCTCCCTAAACAAGAACTTGTTTAACCTTCTGAGGTTGAGAATGGGGTGCATGCCGCCCGTCTTCTTTGGAAACAGAAAGTAATGGGAGTAGAAGCCTGTGATCCTCTCTGCCTAAGGAACTACTTCTACTCAGTCAAGTCACACAAAGGAGAAGGTTTTAGATTTCAAAAGGACAGACTTCACTGAAATGGGGAAATGTGTAAGAGTAGCCTTGGGGAAGAAGGAGGTAAGAAAGGGGGCTAAAGAGCAGTGGGGGCACCTAAAAGGAGCCATAGTGGAGGTGACAAAGCAATGCATCAGGTTGGTATCCAAACGCAAGAGGAGGAGGAAGCCATTATGGTTTTCAAATGAGGTGGCAGACAAAGTAAGGGCTAAAAGGGTGGGTTTCAGGAAATATAAGGGGACCCAAATGGAGGAAGATAGACAGGTGTACCTAGAATGTCTGAGGGACGCGGGGAAGGCTGTTAGGAGAGCAAAGGCGCAGACTGAGGAAGGATTAGCGCAGATGGTGAAGAAAGGGGACAAGACATTCTTTAGGTACATCAGCGAAAGAAGAAAAGCCGGGAAGGGGGGTTGTAAGGCTCAAAGGGGAGGAAGGAGAGTGTAAGGAGATGGATATAGAAAAGGCAGAAATATTGAATAAATACTTCTTTTCAATATTTGCTGAAGGGGGGAGGGTCAGGGAACACAGCTGGGCAGCAGATGCAAAGGGGGGTAGAAGTGGACGCCAGCCCATTTCACAGTGGAGAGAGTCCTAGAGGAGCTAACAAAACTGAAGGTGAAAAAAGCAATGGGGCTAGATGGCATACACCCCAGGATATGAATGGAGCTACAAAGTGGGTTAGCAGCACCTCTAGCAGCCATCTTCACTGAGTCACTCAACACATGAGTGGTTCCAGAGGACTGGAGGAGGGAACATGTAGTCACTCTACACAAAAGCGGTAGTAGGGAGGAGGCGGGGAACTATAGGCCAGTCAGCCTCACCTCAGTAGTAAGTAAGATCATGGAGGCACTGCTTAAAGAAAGAATAGTGGCAAACCTGGAATCAAACGGTGCCCAGGATCCAAGGCAACATGGATTCATAGCAGGAAGGTTGTTTCAGATGACTGGGTGATGAAGAAGTAAATTGGGGTAGGGTGGAAATGGTGGACATTGCCTACCTCAGTTTCAGCAAGGCCTTCGACTCCGTCCCACACAAAAGGCAGGTTAACAAGATGGATAGTCTGGGCATGGGGCACAAGGTGTTAAAGCTGGGTTAGGAACAGGCTAACAGACAGAAGGCAGAGGGTGGTGGTAAATGGGATTCAATCCGGGGAGAGGAGGGTGACTAGCAGGTTACCTCAGGGATCAATCCTTGGGCCAGTCCTATTCAATGTCTTCATCAGTGACATTGCGGAAGGGCTGGAGGGAAGGGTCCACCTGTTTGTAGATGACACCACAATCCGAAACAGGGTAGAGAGAATGAGGAGGGACCTGGGGAAGTTCAAAAAATCGTCTGAGGTATGGCAACTGAGGTTTAATTCAAAGTTCAAAATAATGCATCTGGGACAAAGGAACCCTGGTGAGCATTACAGGATTGGGGGTTTGCTGACAATCACCAAGGAAGAAAGAGACCTGGAAGTTATTATTTCAGATGACCTAAAGGTGTCTAAGCAGAGTACAAAGGCTGCAGGGAGGGCCAGTGGCATGGTGGGGTGCATAGGCAGAAGCATCAGCTGGGAGGTAGTGATGCCACTGTATAAAACACTAGTGAGGACTCAACTTGAGTGCTGTGTGCAGTTGTGGAGGCTGCACCTTGTAAGGACTTTGACAGGGTGGAGGCAGTCCAGAGGAGGGCAACTAAGATGGTACACGGCTTGCACCACAAAACATATGAGGAGAGATTGAAGGACTTCAACATGTACTCGCTGCAAGAGAGGAGGGATTGGTTGAACATAATAGAAACTTTCAAGCACCTTAAAGGCATAAACAAGGGTGAAGGGGGGAAGACAACTTTCCATACAGAAGGAGTACAGGGCATGATGTGAAATTGGAAGGGGGCAGGCTAAGGGGAAATGCGAGAAAGTATTTCTTCACGGAGAGGGTGGTGGACACATGGAATAGTCTGCCACGTGAGGTGGTGGAGTGAGCACAGTGGAGGGATTTAAACATGTCTGGGACAGGCACAAGGGAATCTTAGAGAAGGGAAGGAGTGGTGAAAAGCCACTGACCACGTAGGATCAAAGGCAACAAACAAGGATAAGGCTTACGGGCAGACTAGATGGACCAAGCGGTTCTTATGTGCCAACAATTTCTGTTTCTACTGCCCTGTTTTTGAGAAGGCCTTGTATCTCAGAAGTGAGGAGGTCTGACAGAATGGTTGACAAGCTGTGCTGTCACTTCGGTGGAAAGTTTGGAGTCATCTCTGTAAAACTGAGAGAACATCCCTCTCGAATAATCCTGAGGACCCATTTGTCCATTATAATAGACTTCCACTGGTTGTAAAACCGAGTCAGACAACTTCCCACTGTCCATCTACTTTGGGCAGCTGAGGTGAGGTGAGACTGGGACCAGACCTTCAGAGGGTGGCACTGGGTGTTTTGGGGCCCTGTGCCTTGTGCTGTGTTTTCTTTTGTGGCTAAGGAGGCTGGGTTCCTGTTAGGGGCTCCTCAGCCCCTTCCTTGAAAGAGTTGCCTGTTACCTGTGGGCCAAACAGATAAGTGCCAACAACGGAGACATGCATTACTTGCTGCTGAGCATCAGAGGAGAACCCCGATGTCCGAAGCCAGGAATGTCTTCTGATACTGATTCCAGCTGCAGTTGCTCTAGAAGCTGTGTTGTAAACATCCATGGAATATTTAAGTTGATGGCTATTACATTCAGTCCCTTGGGTTACAGTCTGTAGCATCTTCATTTTGGAGTCAGACTCCAGAGATCTTCTATTAAGGTCTTAAGAAAGGTCCAAAGGGCATACTTGTATTGAGAGAAGTGCCCTTGATAGCTGGCAATGCACATGCCCAGGGTTGCAGCTGCGAATGCCCTCTTTCACAAGGTATTTATCTTATGAGACTCTTTATTGATAGGACGTGCTGATACTTCATGTGGAAAGAACAGCTTTGTCAGTCTCAGCGAGGACAACCAGCACATCCATGATAGGATGTGAGATTAAAATGAGTCTCTCCTTTGGAGGGACATACGTCCTGTCTATAGATTTGCAGAAAGATGGAATAAGAGCTGGCTTACCCACACTGCCTGGGACAAAGTCTCAAAGGGTGGGGGACTGGAGGTGTAAGGTTCACTGGAATGTTAGGAACATGAAGAAACTCCAGACGGAAAAGCCTACCTGGGTCCACAAAAGAGGTCTGCAGATCCAGGGTTGCCCTCATATTCCTGAGAAGAGGCTAAAAGGAAAGGTCCTCTACCGGGCTTTCAGTTGAAAGTGAGGGCTTACCATCCAAACTATAGAACAAGTCTTCATCACCTTCTTCAGAATCCATAATCAGACTCATCCTGCTCCACGTCACCTTCAGAAGGAGTGGCAGCTGCCCCAAGTAGGCCATCGTCTGGCCTGGGCAATGGATATACAGGAGACACCAGAACCATCACCAGGTCCGGTACCATGGAACCCGGTGCTGCCCCACTGGGGCAGTTGCTGTACGCTGCACTGATGCAGGCACCAGACATGACACTGTGGCCAGTGCCGGACGTGGCACCGGAGGTAGACATGGCACCAGGTCCGGATGCGGCACCGAGGCCATTGTAGTATGTGGCACCAAGGCCAGTGCACCACCAAGGCCATCGCACCATGCAGCAATGAGGCTGGTGCCACATGCAGCACAGAGGACATCACAGTACGAGGCACCGAAGTCGGCGACAAATCAAATGCCGCCACATGAAAATCTGATCCTACCCTAGGAGGAAAAGAAGGGGAAAAAGATGCTACCTGTGCTGGCTTCTGCAAAGAAACAGAGTGAGAGGGGAGGGCAAGTGGAACTGGTGTTGGCGGCAAGGGGAGAAAGTCCATTGCCGGTACCATATGCTCAACCTGCTCCAAAGGTTCTAACCATGGCTCCAAGACTCCTAGGCCTAAAGACACTGGAATTGGATCCACTGGGAGGGGCAACTTGGACAGACGCTGTGCCCACTACTCCATAAGAATGGCCCACTGGTGAAACTGCCCACTGGAAACCCACCAGGGGACAGAGAAGGGCTCCGGTGTTGAGACTCAGAGTGACTGAGAGTGGAGGTTGTCAGGGAACCGGAGATGGCCTACCACTCTCAACCATCAAAAACCTCTTGGCAGACATACCAGAGGGTGACCTTAAGCAGTACTTTTTCTTCCCCTTGAGACGGGAAGAGAAAGAGCTAGAAAGGTGCCGGGTCTCCGAGCTGGATCAGAAACAAGCCCGCTTCTCTTTGTATTTAAGGGAGGACTGTTCTCCCTCTCAAACAGCGGACAATCCATAGTCATCCACCCCCAGAAAGAGCGGCAGACCTGACACAGCCCAGCTGCCAGAGCAGCCTTCCAACACAGAATCCCTACAGTCACCGTCCCCATCCATGGTCGACTCCCTTGAACGGTGCAGCTGAGAGGAAATACGAACAATTTTTTTCTTCTCACTTTTCTTTCTTTAAACAAAATAATAAACAAAAAAAATCTAAACGCTGCTGTTGTCTACACGTGAAGATTTGACTCTGGGCGGGTGGGTGAGCGTCATCGTCACTGAAGTGCAATCTGTGGGAAAAAAGGAATTGAGATCGTTGTAGGATTCACGCTGAGATGCCAACACAGGCGCAAGCCAGCCCGACAGTGCTGCACAAGCATGGTCCAATCTTGGCACTGGCCCTCCTGAAGATATTTGGCTCCCGCAGGGTTCTAGTACCTCCAGCTTGAACCCAGCAGTATGAATGAATGGTGAAGACTTTAAGTCCAGGAAGATCTGGCAGGGCCAGTCCAGAGCCACCAGGATCATCCATGCCTTGTCCCTCCTGGCCTTGAGCAGCACCTTGTAGATCAATAGGAATGGAGAAAAGGTACAGAGAAGTCCAGGGGTCCTTTGAAAACATATCTTTTTAGCAAAGCTTTTAATGATTTATGATTGTTTTAGTGTTGTCCTAAGTATTTATTGTTTTATGTATTTGTACAGGTGCCTTGGTTTTAAGAAAGGCGCCTTATATAAATAAAGAATGAATGAATGAATGAAAGCATCCCCCTGCAGCATTCCCCGCTGAGTGGAGTGGGCACAAAACAGCCTCAGCTTTGCGTTCTTCCTGGATGTGAACAGATCCACCAGAGGGGTGCCCCATTGGCAGAACAGACTGTGTACTACCTTTGGCTGGAGAGACAACTTATGGGACACCTCACCCAAATGGCTGAGGGCATCTGCTAGCTGGCTGGAGACGTTGGTCACATGGATGGCCAGGAGATCAGCATCCAGGCTGAGCATGAGGGTCCGGATGTGGAGAGCTTCCCTGCACAGAGGAAAGTGGTGTATCCCACTCTGTTTGTTGAGGTAGTACATGGTCATGGTGTTATCCATCTGGACCTGAACAATCTGACCTTTGTATGTGTGGAGCAAAGGTTGTCAGCACCAGCTGAACTGCCTGAAGTGCCAGCAGATTGATACAGTATTGGGACTTTTCGGGGGTCCAGAGCCTGTGAACTCTGTGGTTCCCCAGGTCAGCACCCCAGCCCATCAGGGAGGCATCAGTCATCAGGATGACCGTCAACTTTTGGCGGGCAAATGGGATCCCTTCCTGCAGATGTTCTGGGACTAAACACCACTGGACAGCATCCCACATCAGCTGGGTCACAGTGGCTGGCTGATCAAAGTGGTCCTGGCATTGAGACCACTGCCAGGCAAGCTCCCACTGCAGACAGTGTATTCTCCACTGGGCCCAATGGACCACACTGGTGCATGCCACCATGTATCCCAAGAGGCGCACAAAGTCCCCGAGCAGAGCGCAACTGCCAAACCTGAAATGAATGGGCGAAGGAGGACAGGGTCTCCCCCTGCTCCGCTGTAAGCCAAGCCCTGGCTCTGCAAGAGTTGAGCTCTGCCCCGATGAAAGGAATCACCTGTGAGGGTATGAGTTCCAACTTGGCCTCATTGACCAGGAGGAAAAGAGACACACAGGTCTGGAGGGCCAGATCCTTGGACCACTCCACCTGCTCCCCGGAGTGACCTGCTATTAGCCAGTTGTCCAGGTAGGGGTATTGATTGTGGATCCGGGTCATTATGTAGAGAAGTTGACTCCTGGGGTCCCCTCTGGTCTTTTATTAGGGGATACCCAATTGAGACCTTCTGAACAGGTGCAAAATCTGGGGGTAATCTTTGACAGTGCGCTGATGTTGAAGACACAGGTATCGGCCACTATCAAGTCATCCTTTTACCATCTGGGGAATATCACCCGGATAAAACACCTTGTTACGCACGATGACCTTCCTGTGTTGGTCCACGCTTTTGTTTCTTCTCGCCTTGATTACTGTAATGCTCTATATCTAGGGTTGCTGGGAGTGAATCTCCGTTGTCTGCAGCTGGTGCAGAATGCAGCAGCCAGATTGTTGACTGGGTTATCAAGAACTTGCCATATCACACCTGTGCTGCGCAAACTGCACTGGCTGCCAGTGCGGTGAAGAATCACCTTCAAAGTTGCATTGCTGACCTATAAGACCCTACATGGACAGGGACCGGACTACCTGCAAGATCTCCTTTGTCCCTACCGCCCTCTCCGCCCACTCCACTCCACTGGCGAGGGATTGCTAGAGATTCCCAGGGTTCGTCTTCAATCATCTGGGGCAAGGGCTTTTTCTTTTATGGCCCCGATCCTGTGGAATTCTCCACCTCATCAGATTAGAGAGTGCCTGTCCGTGGAATCATTTAAGAGGTCTCTGAAAAGCCACTTATTTGCACTAGTATTCGGATAGATTATTTTATGGTCATTTTATTGTTTTATGTCATTATTTATTATAACTGATGTTTTATTCTTGTTATGTATCAGCACTTTGATTTATTGAAAAGCGCTTTACAAATAAAATTTTGATTGATTGATTGATTGATACCTGGACTCTCAGTGCCTCCGGTAGCTTGCCACTACTGCTATGCATTTGGTGAAGACCCTGGGAGCAAAGGAGAGGTCAAAGGGCATGACCTGGAACTCGTAGAGGATTCCATCTGCACAGAACTGGAGGGACCGGTGGTGGGACAGATGGATTGGTATATGGAAGAATGCATCCTGAAGATTCAGAGAGCAAAACCACATGTTCTGCTCTAGAGATGGTATGAGCTGAAACAGAGTGACCATCCTGAAAGTGTGGACCAAATAAACATGTTCAGGTTGTATACATCATAAAGAGGGGTCTGACAGAGGCCTACGAACATGTGTGCCAAAACAAAGAGTAAACAGTCCAGGTCTGAAAAACCTAGCTGGCTCAGCAGGGATGTGGCAGGAAAAGTGTGGGAGAAGAGAGAGGCCTTCAACAGGTATAAGAAATCTGGGTGGGGGGAGGAAAAGGAAGAGTATTCGAAGAAGTCTAGGGAAGTGAGTAGGGCAGTTAGGGCAGCCAAAGTGGAAAGGAAGCTGAGACTGACTCAGGGGATCAGAGAGGGGGAAAAGGATTTCTTTAAGTGCATAAGAGAGAAGAGGAGCTGTAGGGATGAGATTGTCAGAATCAAGTGCATGGGAGGAGGGGGCAGAAAAAGGGGAAGACCAGGCAGAGGTACTGAATGAATACTTCTGCCCGGTGTTCACTAAAGAAAAGGATGGGCCAATAACACAAGGTACCACAAGGAAAGGGAGAGGTGGAGGGGGATAGAGGTAACAGACAGGGTCATCCAGGTAGATAGGGTTCTAAAAGGCTTGAAAGCCTTGTGGGTGAACAAGTCACTGGGACCTGATGGAGTGCATCCAAGAATCCTGAAGGAATTGGCAGAGGTATTGGCAGGCCCACTGGAAAACCTGTTTAACACATCTCTGGAGACAGGGAGTGTGCCCACGGACTGGAGAATGGTAAACATGGTACCTCTTCAGAAGAGTGGGCCCAGGGACAAGCCAGGCAATTATATGGCATGACTTCCACTGTGGGGAAGCTAATGGAGACCATTCTTAAGGAAAGGTTGATAATCTTCCTGGTTAGTAATGGACTCAAGGATGAAAGACAGCATGGGTTTGTCTTGGGAAGATCATGTTAGACTAACCTAACTGACTTCTTTGATTGGGTCACAAGAGCTGTGGATGTCCTATATCTGGACTTCAGCAAGGCCTTCGACTTGGTGCCACATGGAAGACTGGGCAAGCTGAGGAACCTGGGGGCAGGGGAGAAACTAGTGGGGTGGGTTAGGAGCTGGCTGCAGATTAGAAACATAGAAGATGATGGCAGAAGGGGACTGCAAGGTCCAGCTAGTCTGCCCAAGGTATATACTTTCTACCCCACCCCCATTTGCCCCCCAATGAATGATGCCTTTGTGTCTGTCCAAAGCTCTCTTGAACCCTTGACTGTCTTTTCCCCCACATCCTCTGGAGGTAGACTGTTCCAGCCATCCATCACCCTCTCCGTGAAGAAGAATTTCCTTGTGTTGGTCCTGAACTTTTCCCCTTTCAGTCCCAGATCATGCCCCCTTGTTCTACTACCTTCCTTGACATGAAATTGTTCCTGCGTCTGTACCTTATTTATACCACTGATGTACCTGAAGGTCTCGTTTATGTCTCCCCTCGCCCTCCTCTGTCCAGGGAGTACATTATTAATTCCCTCAACCTATTTTTGTATGTCATCTGGTGTAACTCCATCATCTTTTATTTTTTTTGAAAAGGAAATCAGAACTGTGGACTCCTACAGCCAGTTCAAGGGAGTGTCGAATATCCTGATGCAACAGTAAAAGATACCAAGGCAGGAAGGCTAACTGGTACCACACCCACTAGCCATAGGAGATTCAAGGAATTTCTCAAGAACATCTACCAAGGCTGTAGCATCGAAAACAATCCTGACTCCTCAAGGGATCAGACAACCTAAGACAACAGAATAAGAAAATCTTTTAAGGGGAAATTCCATACCCCCACAGGGGAGGGAAACAGGAAAAAAGGGGTCAGAAGGTCAACCCAGGAGGGCTGACTGAGCCCATAAATTAGGAAACAGGGTTTGCCTCCCAGAAAGGCTATCCCTTCCCTTGACTTTCGAGCCAAGTAGGGAGAGAGAAAAGGGAAGAATAGCGCTACTCAGTACTTGGTTACAGGAAAGGTATAATGAATGGTGAAGATATTTGGGAAGATCAATAATTATGGTAAGTACATAATTTTCATATGTTCCCCAAATTAATCTTCATCATTCATTATCAATGGGTCTGAGTGCTAAGATGACAAACCCTGAGGGAAAAAGATTTTCCCCCCAGTCCCCTGTGGGGGATAACCACAGGAGGAGAGAGTCGTTCACAGGCCTGGCGAGGCCAGAGGACTGCAATGGACCGGCAAGTACTCCCAAGACCCAGGAGATGGAAGATGCCCCTGCAGTACCTACCATGCCCTACAAGAAAAGAAATGGACCCCTCTGGAATGGTGAGGTTATCACCCTTACACTGGGCCAAGGGTGACATCCTTGACAGGCGAAGCCACGTAGTCTGCCTAATGTAGGCCAAAGATCCCACCAGCCCGTAAGCCACCTCGCTGGCATCACAGACTGCCCTAGAGAGACGTCTTGCCAGCTCCAGGCTTTGAGTGGTGAGGCGAAAGGCTTACTGGGTTCCCTTACCATCAGGCAGAGCTGCCAGAACCTCTCCAAGCAGTGTCCAGATGTGCCTAGCATAGGCCACCTGGAGTGCCTGATGCGCCACTATCCGCAGAAGAAGTCATGCTAACGAAAACATCCTTCTCCCCCATTGGTCAATCTCAGCCAAGTCAGCATCAAGGCGGTGCTCATGACAAGTGCGATGATGACCAGATGGAGTATCCAGGAGCCCCATTCCCGAAGTGGGGTGGGGCATGACTCCTGGAGACCCCACTGCTGAGCAATACCTAAACATACAGCCCCTAGGGACAGTCGAAGGGGCTGCGGGACACTGCCTGATGGCATGCGAAGTCACCGCAAGTGGCCTCGGTCAGAGAGGCATGACAAATGTGTCAGCACTGTATTACCCCAGGAATGACAGTGATACACATCCTGGATTCCATTCCAAAAAAATGGGAAAGATGGAGCTCTTTCATCATTCCCACCAGGAAATGCTAATAGGACATGAGGTCCCCATCAGCAGAGTAATGGCAGGAGGAGTCTCCTTCCTGGTTGGAGTAAGCTGAAGATGTGGAGGAGTCCGAGTCTGAGCTTGGAGGCATGGAAGTTTGAGGTCTGAAAATGACCTTGCAGATGGCCCTGAGGTAACAGGGGAAAGCTGCTGCCAAAGCCCTGAACTGCTCCAAGGTCAGAGGACCCCCAGGGCCAAGGAGACAAGTGAAAAAAGGAAGTGGAGGCAGAGAAACAGGAAGAGGGAATAGTCTGGCAAAGCTAGAAAGGTCCTCTGCCAGAGATGTAGGTTCATGCAGGGGACCCGTACTGAAAGGGGGGGGCTGCTAAACCCACCCACCCCAGTGCGTCCAACGGTCGAAGTGTGGACTGGGGGTTGCTTCTGGGTAGGAACCAACAAATGGGGAAGCTGGAGCCATGCACAGGCCTTTGGAAGGTTCCCGCCCCACCAACTGTAGGACCCCTTCCCAAAGCAAAGGAAGGCAAAGACAGGTCCATGCTGTGACCCCTAAGGGTTTTCCAATGGGCTCCCTGAGGGGACTGCCGCTCAGACCCAGACCTGCCAGCCATCAAATTCAGAGAGCGGGATCTGCCCCTCGGAAGGAGCCTAGTGGAAGAATCTGGACTGGTTGCCTTGGGAGGCACAGCTCCAGCTCGAACAGGGAGTGCAGTGGGGCTCTCCTGAGTATCCTCCTCATCAGCCGGGATCCAAATCACAATAGGTCTGGGTTTGGCCAACACTGGCAGTATGGAGATGGACTTTCTTGTTGTTTACATCACATGGGTCACCAGATCTGAACAGGTACAGAATATGTGCTGTTTTCCAAGGGGTAGGGACCATACCAGTATCAATAAGACATAGTGAATGGATGAATTACAGGAGCAGGTAGGGTGTAGTATCCTAGTTTTAGGAATACGGGGTCTATGCCATCAGCATCGGCACTCTTTTTGGTGTCTAATTTCATTAGCAAGTCCTCCACCTGCTTATAAGTTAGAGAGAGGGGCAAAAGATTCCTGTTTTTGCAGGCTGGTGGAAGCATCTTGGGGGATGTTTGTGACTGGGAAACAGTCAAATGTTAGACCTGCTATCACAAAGTGAATGTTTAGATTTTTAAAATTGTGTTTTGTTCTGAGGTTAGGAGTTGATTTTAATTGGGTTTGCTGGGGGGGAGGGGCACTGTGGCCTTCTACGGATTTAATCGTTTGCCACATTTTTGATGGGTTACCCTTTGCACCTTCAAGAGCATTCACTTAGAAGTTAATTTTGGCAGCTCTGACAAGTTTCGTGCAGGTATTATGAGATGCTCTAAAGGCTGCCCAGTTTGCAGGAGCATTGGTACGTCTAGCTGTAGCCCACACCTTGTCCCATAGGGATAAGGCTATTTTAAGTTCGCCAGTGATGCAGGGGCAGGAAGCTTTTTTCACTCTACACTTTATGAATGGGGTGTGTTTATTTACTAGGTTTAGAATAGTTGAGTTAAACATATCGACGGCCTCATTTACTGAGGATGCTAAATAAATGTTTTGCCAATTCACATTCTTAAGATCAAACAAGTAGTTCTCTAGCTTAAATTTATGAAAGCTACGTTTCGTTATCAATTTGTAGTGGGAAGAACATTTTTCCAGGTTTCTTATGCGGACAACAATGTTGTGGTCACTGACATCATTGTGGAACAAGGTCAAGTGATCAGCTCTTGGTACAGTTCTTTAGCTTCAGTCTAGTTGGCTCAACGATTAGCTGGGAAAAACCCAGCTCATGACACAGCTTTCAAGCCACTGGACCTGGGGCAAATCCAGTCTAAGTTAAGATGGCAAATAATAATAGATTCTTTGGAGTTCGAATCAATAAAGTTTCAGAGGGTTGAGAGGAGCTCTAGTCCCGCTGCTTGTGGCCGGTAGCAGCCAAATATATTGACTGCTTCAACCAAAGACAAAGAAAGTTTTAGAGCTAGACATTCAAACTCTTCAGGTTTAGTAACAGTAAGCAGTTCGGTGACAGTGAATTTTGCATTAATATAAATGACCACTCCCGCTCCCCTCGTAGATCTGACTAGTCTAAAGGTATTAAACGATGGTAGTGCTATCTGTTCATCTGAGACAGAGCTCTTCAGCCACGATTCTGTGATTACTAGGGTGTCTGGGTTGTTCAGGTTTTCACAGCATCAAGTTTTTTCTGAAGGCTACAAATGTTGATTGGCATCATTTTAAGTCTGGAAGCTGACGCATACTCGGATGGGGATGTTAATGTGGAGACAGGACCAGAGTTTAACTCAATATTCTCTGAGCAAAGGAGCAATATTGTGATAAGTTTCCTTAGCCTGTCTCTCAAAAATATTTGTTCTTTCTTGTAAGAGATGGTACTGTGTGGCAATTTTGAGATGGAGTGTTTTTAGGATGGATAAAGGCAAAAAGGTAAGCAAACAAAAGCTAGTGAAATGGCTCTGAGAACTGCTGGTTGCATTATGATAAGTGAGTTGGGAGCGGTTATCCATCTCTGTGGAGGAAAAGGATCTGTGGGTGGTGGTCATAGCGTATATCAATCACTAAGCACAGTGTAGAAAAGTGGCTGCCAGGGCTAATAAAATGCTGGAATGCATTCCTAGGGAGATCACCTCAAGGAGGGAGGAAGTAATTTTTCCACTGTACGAATCATTAGTGAGGCCTCCCTTGGGGTACTGTGTACAATTCTGGCACCCCTATATAAAGAAGGAAGGCCGGCCTGGTGGCACCGAAGGTTCAGGCACTGGATGCCACATCTCGTGCCACACCAGCGACCCGGGTTTGGGAATGAGCCCAGGCCGTCGGGTGCTGGCTGGGAGGAACAGAATTGAGCGCCCAGAGGACAGCTGTCTTCTCCCGGGAGGGAAGTACTGATTCATCATTTGACTCGTCTCTGGCAGAAGCCAGAGGCACAGCAAGTGCAAAGCATACAGAGAGGGTTCAGGACTGGTGGATGGTGGCGGAGATGCCTTGACGTGAGGGCACATGCCACTCCCCTAGAACAGGGAAAAAACTCTCTTGGCGTGCCAGAGAGATGGAGTGCCGCTGAGACCTCACGACTCCCACCTGCCTATCTTGCCACTGGGTGCCTGACTAAACAAGAAGGACTTTGGGGTGCTGGGCCCCACCTCATACCCGCCTGGAGGGTATACCAAGGCTTCATGGGGGATCACCCGCAGGATCAGGTAGGTCAAGGAAGGAGCGGGGTAGGCACCACTGGCAACTCCCAAGGAAGTGGGGCTCCAAGAGTGGGGGAAGACGGAAAGAAGAAAGTGAAAAATAAAAAAAAGGACATGAAGCACTTGGAGAGGGTACAGAGGCAGGCGACTAAGATGATCACGAGGATGGGAGAGAAACCCTACAAGGACAGGTTAAGGGACCTTAACATGCACTCCCTGGAGGATAGAAGGGACAGCGGTGATATGACCGAGACCTTTAAGTACTTGAAGGACATAAATAGAGTTAGCACTAAGGGTATGTTTAGGTTGAAGGGGGAGAAGATCACGAGAGGGCATAGTCTGAAACTAGGGGGGAGGTTCAGGGGGAAGATGAGGTGGCACTACTTCATGGAGAGGGTGGTAGCAGCATGGAATGTGCTGCTGGAGGAGGTGATCTCTCTGAAATCAGTGGTGAGTTTTAAAAGAGGGTGGGATAGGGTCCAAGGCAGAATACAAGTCGGGGCCGGGGAGCTGACCAGACTGGAAAACTCAGTTTTGGGTAACAATGGGGGTGGAGCGGCAAGGGGGGAAGGGGCTGCAGCAGTTGTGTGAAATGTGAGCTGAACAACTGAGCAGATGTGATGGACTGTAAGTCCTGTATCTGCTGGCATTTTCGTATGTTCATATGTATCTGTTTCCATCC
Source organism: Neoceratodus forsteri (assembly GCA_016271365.2). Lineage (NCBI taxonomy): Eukaryota > Metazoa > Chordata > Ceratodontiformes > Ceratodontidae > Neoceratodus > Neoceratodus forsteri. The sequence continues at coordinate 1,308,090,951 of CM057449.1, forward strand.
TGCTGAGATGGTCCTCCAGATCGTTCTGGACTCCTGGTACGTAAACTGCTTGAACCTGGACATCGTGGTTGAGACTCCACTCCCATACCCTCAAGACTTCCCTACATAGAGGGTAGGAGTGTGCTCCACCCTATTTATTGATACAGTACATCACAGACTTCTCCATCTGAATATGAAACAATTTGTGACTGACAACTTTTTCTAGGACTCGGAGGGCATACAGGACTGCGCTCATTTCCAGAACACTGATGTTGAGATGAGACTCCTCCTGGGTCCACACTCCCTGATTGTGAAGGTCCGGGCAGAGAGCCCCCAGCCAAGAAAAGATGCATTGGCAGTGATGGTGATATGGGATTCCGGCAGGGCAGACCTTGAAAAAGGTTGTCCTCTTGTAACCATCATGCAAGTGGTCGACGTAGGGGCTCTGTCACTTTCATAGGGTAAGATGGAGGATATGTAGCTGGGGCCACCGCAAGCTGAGCATCTACCGAGTGGTCCTCATGTACAGATGAGCTAGAGGAAACATGAAAACAGATGAATCAATGAGGCCTAACATCAGCTACGTAGAGTGAGCTCTTACTGGGCTGTTTTTTCTGATGAAGCGAGCCATCTGGAGAATGGCGTTCCTTCTGTCCTCTGGAAGAAAAACTCTCGCTTTTGTAATATCCATGAGGGCTCCTATGAAGAGCAGCTGCTGAGACAGTTGGAGCTGTGACTTCTCTAGGTTCAGCAGAACCCACACAGATGAGATGAACTGAGATGCTGTGGATACAGCTTTCTGTGTTTCCTGTCTTGACACACTTGCCAAAAGCCAGTCGTCTAGGTAGAACGCCAAGCTTCTAAAGGTGTGCAGTAAGAACTGTAAAACCCTTAGTAAAGACTCGATCCACCAAGGAAAACCCAAAGGGCAAGACTCTGAACTTATAATGTTGACCCAAGGCCACCAAGCAAAGGTACTTGTGGTGACTTGGGTGCATTAGAACCTGATAGTAGGCATCTTGCATATCCAGGCATGCCAGCCAGTCTTTCTGTTGGAGGAGTGGAAGTTGTGTCCCCAGGGAGATCATCTTGAACTTCTCCCTGAACAAGAACTTGTTTAACTTTCTGAGGTTGAGAATGGGGTGCTTGCTGTCCATCTTCTTTGGAACCAGTAAGTAATGGGAGTAGAAGCCTGTGATCCTCTCTGCCCAGGGAACTACTTCTACTCAGTCAAGTCACACAAAGGCGAAGGTTTTAGATTTCAAAAGGATGGAGTATGCTGAAATGGGGAGATGTATAAGAGTAGCCCTGGAGAAGAGGGAGGTAAGAAAGGGGCTGAAGAGCAGTGGGGGCACCTTAAAGGAGCCATAGTGGAGGTGACGAAGCAATGCATCAGGTTGGTATCCAAACGTAAGAGGAGGAGGAAGCCCCTATGGTTCTTGAAAGGGGTGGCAGACAAAGTAAGGGCTAAAAGGATGGGTTTCAAGAAATATAAGACAACCCAAAGGGAGAAACATAGAAAGGTGTACCTAGAATGTCTAAGGGAAGTGGGTAATGCTGTTAGGAGAGCAAATGCACAGGCAAGACATTCTTAAGCTACATCAGCGAAAGGAGAAAAGTCGGGGGGAGTCTAAGGCTCAAAGAGGAAGAGAGAGAGTATAAGGAGGGGACCTAGAAAAGGCAGAAATACTGAAAAAATACTTCTGTTCAATATTTGTTGAAGAGTGGGAGGGTCAGGGAACACAGCTGGGCAGCAGATGCAAAGGGGGGGATAGAAGTAGACACCACCCCACTTCACAGTGGAGAGAGTCCTAGAGGCGCTAACAACACAAAGTTGGAGAAAGCAATGGGGCCAGATAACATACACCCCAGGATATTAAGGGAGCTGCGAAGTGAGCTAGCAGCACCTCTGGCAGCCATCTTCACCGAGTCACTCAACACAGGAGTGATTCCAGGGGACTGGAGGAGGGCACATGCAGTCACTCTACACAAAAGTGGTAGTAGGGAGGAGGCGGGGAACTATAGGCCAGTCAGCCTCACCTCAGTAGTGGGTAAGATCATAAGGGCACTGCTTAAAGAAAGAATAGTGGTAAACCTGGAATCAAATGGTGCCCAGAATCCAAGGCAACATGAATTCACATTAGGGAGGTCGTGTCAGATCATTGGGTGTCGAAGGATATAAATCGGGGTGGGGGGAGCGGTGGACATCACCTACCTCGATTTTAGCAAGGCCTTCAACACCTTTCCACACAAAATGCTGGTTAACAAGATAGGTAGTCTGGGCATGGGCACAAGGTGTTAAACTGGGTTAGGAACTGGCTAACACACAGGAGGCAGAGGGTGGTGGTAAACAGGATCCAATCCGGGGAGAGGCGGTGACCAGCGGGGTACCTCAGGGATCAGTCCTTGGGCCAGTCCTATTCAATGTCTTCATTAGTGACACTGCAGAAGGGCTGGAGGGAAAGGTCTGCCTGTTTGTAGATGACACCACAATCTGAAACAGGGTGGATTCTCCAGATGGGGTAGAGAGAATGAGGCGGGACCTGAGGAAGCTCAAAAAATGGTATGAGTTATGGCAACTGAGGTTTAATTCAAAGAAGTGCAAATAATGCATCTGGGAAAAAGGAACCCTGGGGAGCATTACAGGATTGGTGGTGGTGGGGGGGGGTGGTGACAATCAACAAGGAAGAAAGAGACCTGGGGGTTATTATTTCAGATGACCTAAAGGTGTCTAAGCAGAGTACAAAGGCTGCAGGGAGGGCCAGTGGCATGCTGGGTTGCATAGGCAGAAGCATCACTAACAGAAGGTGGGAGGTAGTGATGCCACTATATAAAACACTATGAGGCCTCAACTTGAGTGCTGTGTGCAGTTATGGAGGCCAGACCTTTGTAAGGATATTGACAGGGTGGAGACAGTCCAGAGATGGGCAACTAAGATGGTACAGCGCTTGCACCATAAAACGTGTGAAGAGAGATTAAAGGGCCTCAACATGTACTCGCTGGAAGAGAAGAGGGATTAGGGGAACATGACAGAAACTTTCATGTACCTTAAAGGCATAAACAAGGTGCAGGGGGAGACATCTTCCAGTCCAGAAGGAGTGCAAGAACAAGAGGGCATGGTATGAAATTGAAAGGGGGCAGGCTAAGGGGAAATGTGAGAAAGTATTTCTTCATGGAGAGGGTGGTGGACACATGGAATTATCTGCCACAGGAGGTGGTGGGAGTGACCACAGTGGAGGGATTTAAACATGCCTGGGACAGGCATAAGGGAACCTTAGAGAAGGGAAGGAGTGGTGAAAAGCCACCGACCACGTAGGGTCAGAGGCAGCATACAAGGATAGGGCTTACGGGTAGACTAGACGGGCCAAGTGGTTCTTATCTACTGACAATTTCTATGTTTCTACTGCTCTGTTTTTGAGAAGGCCCTGTATGTCGGAATTGAGGAGGTCTGATTGAATGGTTGACAGGCTGTACTGTCCCTTCGGTGGAAGGTCTTGGGGGCATTGCTGCAAGACTGAGAGAATGCCCCTCTCGAATAATCCTGAGGACCCGTTTGTCTGTGGTACTTCCACTGGTTGTAAAACTGAGTCAGACAACCTCCCACTGCCCATCTACTTTGGGCAGTTGAGATGAGGTCAGGATCAGGTCTTCAGAAGGTGGCACTGGGCATTTTAGGGCCTTGTGCCTTGTGCTGAGTTTTCTTTTTTGGCTGAGGAGGTAGGTTTCTGTTAGGGCCTCCTCGGCCTCTACCTCAAAAGGGCTGCCTGTTACGAAAAAAACTGATGGTTCCTCCCTCTCTGAGGAGCTGAAGCAGCCAGCCTGGCTGTTTTAATGGCAGTCATGGCCTTCTGAGAGATCTCCTGGTCTTGCTGTACCTGCGGGTCAAACAGATAAGTGCCATCAAAGGGGACAAGTATTACTTGCAGCTGAGCATCAGAGGAAAACCCCACTGTCCGAAGCCAGGAATGTCTTCTGATACTGATTCCAGCAGCAGCTGCTCTAGAAGCTGTGTCGTAAACATCCATTAAAGCTTTACGTTGATGACTATTACATTCGATCTCTTGGGTAACAGTCCGAAGTATCTCCATTTTGGAGTGAGATTCTGGGAGATCTTCGATTAAGGTCTTAAAAGAGTTCCAAAGGGCTTACTTGTATTGAGACAAGTGTCCTTGATTGCTCGCAATATGCATGTCCACAGTTGTGACTGCAAATGCCCTCTTTCACAAGGTATCTACTGTACCTTTCAAGACTCTTTATTGAGAGCACGTGCTGATACTTCATGTGGAAGAACAGCTTTATCATTCTCAGTGAGGACAACCAGCACACCCACGACGGGTTGTAAGGCTAAAATTAGTCTCTCCTTTGGAGGGACATACTTCCTGTTTATAGATTTGCAGACAGATGGAATAACAGCTGGCCTTGCCTACACTACCTGGGACAAAGTCTCGAAGGGTGGGGGGACTGGAAGCAGAAGATTCACTGGAATGTTAGGAACATGAAGACACTCAAGATGAAAATGCTTACCTGGGTCCACAGAAGAGGTCTGCAGATCCAGAGCTGCCCTCACATTCCTGAGGAGAGACTGAAGGGAAAGGTCCTCTACTGGTCCTTCAGTTGGAAGCAAGGGCTTACCATCCAAACTATAGTACGAGTCTTCATCACGTTCTTCAGAAACCATAAGATCTGGATCAGACTCATCCTGCTCCAAGTCAGCTTCAGGAGTGGGAGCTGCCCGAAACAAGCCATTGCCTGGCCTGCGCAAATGCTACACAGGTGACACCAGAACCGGCACCAAGCCTGGCACCACAGAAACCTACATTGCCCCACTGGGTGCCACATGAGGTACTGATGCCGGTGCCAGATGCAACACTGGAGCCAGCGCCAGATATGGCACCAGGGAAAGCACTGGACATGGCACCAGGGCCAGATGCAGCACGCGGCACTGAGACCATCACACCACCAAGGCTGGTGCACCATGCGGCAATGAAGCTGGCACCACATGCGGCAAAGAGGCCGGTACAGCACATGGCACAGAAGTCGGTGATGAACTAGACGCTACCGCATGAAAATCTGATGCTACCCTAGGAGGAAAAGAAGGGGGAAAGCTGGTACCTATGCTGACCCCTGCAAACAAACAGAGTGATGGGGGAGGGCACCTGGAATTGGCATCGGCGACGAGGGTACTGGCAAGGGGAGAAAGTCCGTTGCTGATGCCAGACACTAAACCTGCCCAGACAGTTCCAACCATGGCTCCAAGACTCTTAGGCCCGAAGGCCCTGGAACTGGATCCACCGGAAGGGGCAACCGGAACAGATGTTGTACCCACTGCTCCACAAGAAAGGCCCACTGGAAACCCACCAGGGACAGAGAAGGGCACCGGTGTCGAGAGTCTGAGTAACTGAAAGCGGAGGCCATCAGGGAACTGGAGACAGGCTACCACTCCCAACCATCAAAGACCTCTTGGCAGACATACCAGAGGGTGACCTCGAGTGGTACATTTTCTTCCCCTTGCAATGGAAAGAGGAGAGCTTGAGCAGTGATGGGTCCCTGACCTGGATTGGGAACAAGCCCGCTTCTTTTTGTGTTTACGGGAGGACTGTCCTCCCTCGTGAACAGTGGACAGTCCATAGTCAGACCCCATCCCCTCTGAAGAGGGCTGCAGTCCTGACACAGCCCGGTTGCCAGAGCAGCCTTCCAGCAGAGAATTCCTACAGTCACAGTCCCGATCCATGGCTGACTCCATCGAATGGTGGAGCTGAGAGGAAATATGAACAATTTTCTTCTTCTCACTTTTCTATTTTTTTCGTTGTCTAGACATGAAGATTTGACTCCTGGTGGGTGTCATCGTCACTGAAGTGCACTCAGTGGGAAAAAAGGAATTGAGGCGGTTAGAGGGTTGACGCCAAGATAGCCAACACAGGCGTGAGCCAGCCCCACTGTGCCGTAGATGCACGGTCCAATCTTGGCACTGGCCCTCCTGAAGATTTTTGACTCCTGCAGGGTTCTAGCACCTCAGGCTTGAACTCAGCAGTATGAATGAATAGTGAAGACTTTAAGTCCAGGAAGATCTGGCAGTGCCAGTCTGAAGCCAACAGGATCATCTGTGCCTTGTCATTCCTGGCCTTAAGCAACACCTGGTGGATCAAAGGGAAAGGAGAAAAGGCATAGAGAAAGCCCAGGGTCCAGGGCCTCAAGAAGGCATCCCCCTGCAGTGTTCTCTGCTGGGGGGGGTACAAAACAGCCTCAGCTTTGCATTCTCCCTGGAGGCAAACACATCTACCAGAGGGGTTCCCCACTGGGAGGACAAGCTGTGTACTACTATCAGCTGGAAAGACAACTTGTGAAACACCTCGCCCAAATGGCTGAGGGCGTCCCCCAGCTGGTTGGAGACATTGGCCACATGGATGGCCAGGAGATCAAAGTCCAGGCAGAGCACAAGGGTCCAGATGCAGACAGCTTCCCTGCACAGAGGAAGGGAGTGCATCCCACACTGTTTGCTGAGGTAGTACATGGTTGTGGTGCTGTCCATCTGGACCTGAATGACCTGACACAAGATGTGTGGAGCAAAGGCATTCAGCACCAACTGAACTGCCTGAAGCTCCAGCAGGTTGATATGGCATTGGGACTCCTCGCGGGTCCAGAGCCTGTGGACTCTGTGGTCCCCCAGGTGGGCACCCCAGCCCATTAAAGAGGTACTGGTCATCAGGATGACCGTTGGCTCTGGGCGGAGAAATGGGATCCCTTATTGAAGATGTTCCAGGACTAACCACTACTGGAGGGCATCCCATATCAGCTGGGTCGCAGTAACTGGTTGGTCAAAGTGGCCCTGGCATTGAGACTACTGGCAGGCAAGCTCCTATTGCAGAGAGCGTATTCTCAACCGGGCCCAATGGACCACACTGGTGCATGCCACCATGTATCTCAAGAGGCTCAGGAAGTCCCAAGCAGGGCGCAACTGCCCAACCCGAAATGATCATGCAGAGGAGGAGGAGGGGGCCTCTGCCAGGTCCGCCTGAAGCCGAGCCCTGGCTCTGCAAGAGTTGAGCTCTGCCCTGATAAAGGGAATCACCTGCGAGGGTATGAGTTCAGACTTAGTCTCATTGACCAGGAGGCCAAGAGACACTCAGGTCTGGAAGACCAGATCCTGAGACTGCTCCATCTGCTTCTTGGAGGGACCTGCTATTAGCCAGTCATCCAGGTAAGGGTATACCTGGACCCCTCAGTGCCTCCAGTAGGCTGCCACCACTGCAATGCATTTGGTGAAGACTCTGGGAGCCAAGGAGAGGCGGAAGAGTATGGACCGGAACTCGTGGAGGATTTCTTCTGCACGTAACCGGAGGAACCGGTGGTGGGAGAAATGGAGTAGGACATAGAACAATGCATCCTGAAGATCCATAGAGCAAAACCACATGTTCTGCTCTAGAGATGGCATGACCTGAAACAGAGTGACCATCCTGAAAGTGCACAACCAAAAAAAAGTGTTCAGGTTGTATACATCATAAAGAGGTCTGACAGAGGCCACGAACATGTGTGCCAAAACACAGAGTAAACAGTCCAGGTCTAAAAATCCTAGCTAGCTCAGCAGGGATGTGACACAAAAGGTGAGAGAGAAGAGAGAGGCTTTCAACAGGTATAAGAAATCTGGGCGGGAGGAGGACAAGGAAGAGTACTCGAAGAAGTCTAGGGAAGTGAGTAGGGCAGTTGGGGCAGCAAAAGCGGCAAGGGAGCTGAGATTGGCTCAGGGGACCAGAGAGGGGTAGAAGGATTTCTTCAAGTGTATAAGGGAGAAGAGGAGCTGTAGGGAAGAAATTGTCAGAATCAAGTGTGGGGAGGGCAAAAAAAGGGGAAGACCAGGTGGAGGCACTCAATGAATACTTCTGCTCGGTGTTCACTAAAGAAAAGGATGGGCCATTACCACAAGGGAAGGAAGAGGCGGGGTGGGGCAGAGGTAATGGATGGGGTCATCCAGGTAGATAGGGTTCTAAAAGGCCTTAAAGCCTTGTGAGTGAACAAGGCACCAGGACCTGATGGAGTACATCCAAGAATCCTGAAGGAATTGGCAGAGATATTGGCAGGCCTGTTTAACACCTCTTTGGAGACAGTGAGTGGGTCCACGGACTGGAGAATGGCTCACATGGTACCCCTCCACAAGAATGGGTCCACGGATGAGCCAGGCAATTATAGACCAGTAAGCCTGACTTCCATCGTGGGGAAGCTAATGGAGACCATTCTTATGGAGCGGTTGATAATCTTCCTGGATAGTAATGGCCTCCAGGATGAAAGACGGCATGGGTTTGTCTTGGGAAGATCATGTTAGACTAACCTAATTGACTTCTTTGATTGGGTCAGAAGGGCGGTGGATGGGGGCCATTCTGTGGATGTCCTGTATCTGTACTTCAGCAAGGCCTTCGACTCAGTGCCACACAGAAGGTTACTGGGCAAGCTGAGGAACCTGGGTGCAGGGGAGAAACTAGTGGGGTGGGTTAGGAGCTGGCTGCAGAATAGAAATACAGAAGATGACGACAGAAGGGGACTGCAAGGTCCACCTAGTCTGCTAAAGGTATGTACTTTCTACCCTCCCTCCCATTTGCCCCGCTAGTGAATGATACCTTTGTGTCTCTCCCAACCTCTCTTGAACCCTTGACTGACTTTGCCCCCACGTCGTCTGGAGGTAGGCTGTTCCAGGCATCCATCACCCTCTCCATGAAGAAGAATTTCCTAGTGTTGGTCCCGAACGTTTCCCCTTTCAGTCTCACATCATGCCCCCTTGTTCTACTACCTTTCCTTGGCATGAAATAGTTCCTGTGTCTGTACCTTACTTATACCTTTAATGTACTTGAAGGTCTCGTTTCTGCCTCCCCTCTCCCTCCTGTGCTCCAGGGAGTATGTTTAATTCCCTTAACCTATTTTTGGATGTCATCTGGTGTAACCCCTGTATCATTTTTGTTGCCCTTTGCTACAGTCTCTGTCCTATCAATATCTTTTCTGAGGTGTGGTCTCCAAAACTGGACGTAGTAGTCCAAGTGTTGGCGGACAAGTGCCTTGTAAAGTGGCAATATCACTTCCCTCCTTCTGCTTGTGATTCCCCTCCCAAAGCATCCCACTAGCCTTTAGTGCCGCCTTCTCACACTGTCAACCTACTTTCAAGTCATCTAATATCATGATCCCCAGGTCTCATTCTTGGTTGATTGCAGCTAGTCTCCCCCCACAAGTAGTACTCCCTCTTTAGGCTGTTTCTTCCTAGGTGGATGATTTTGAACTTTTTGGTGTTGAATTTCAGCTGCCATGCTCTGGACCACTGCTCCAGGTTCTTTAGGTCTGATTCCATTTTCTTTACTCCCTCTGGGGAGTCCACTCTGTTGCAAATCTTAGTGTCATCTGCGAACAGACACATCTTTCCCTCAAGCCTATTTGCAATGTCAGCTGTGAACATACTGAATAGCAGGGGCCCGAACACTGAGCCCTGGGGCATCCTGCTGGTTACCTCCCACTCTTTTGATAATGTGCCATTTACCTGCACTCTGAGTTCTACTGTGTAGCCAATTTTTCACCCAGTTTACCACCTCCTGCCCCATCCCCGTACAGTCCAGCTTCTTTACCAGCCTTCTGTGTAGAACAGAGCAGAAGGCCTTGCTAAAGTCCAGGTATGCTACATCAACTGCTCCCCCATTTTCAACCACCTTTGTTACCCAGATGAAAAACTTGGCAAGGTTCGTTTGGCAAGACCTCCCTGTGGTGAACCCATGTTGTTTGTGATCCTGTTGACTGCTGGATTCCAGGAATGTTAATATTCTCTGCTTGAGTAGGGATCCCATCAGTTTTTCCTATGACTGAAGTAAGACTCACTGGGCGGTAGTTTCCTGCCTCCTCCCTGCTCCCAGATCTATGCAGTGGGCCACCAATGCCCTCTTCCAGTCTTTGGAAACCTCTCTGCTCATAAGTGATTTAGTAAATAGGACCACGAGGGGTGCTGCTAGTTCCCTTCCCAGTTCTTTCAGGATTCTGGGGTGTGTATCATCCAGTCCCATGGCTTTATCAACATTTAATTTGTTTTGTGCCTCTAAGACTTGGTCTGGCATGAAGGGACTTGTATCGACCAATAATCCAGTGGTGAAGTTACTAACTGGTTCAGGTCCATTGCCCTCTTCTTCCTTTGTAAATACTGAGCAGAAATACCTGTTTAGGAATTCTGCCTTTCCTCCATCCTCTTCTAGTAGGTTCACTTCCTCTGCTGCTAGTCTAACTACACCCCCCTTGTTTTCCTTTTTTTCCCTTATGTACCTAAAGAACGTTTTGGCACCTCGCAGTGCCCCCTCTGCAATCTTCACCTCAGTCTGCACTTTAGCCTTCTTTATCACCTTACTCGCCTCCCTCTGTTTCTCCTTATATGCTTCCTTATCCTATTCTTTATTCAATGTTTCGTATTTCCTGTAGGCAGCCTTTTTATGTTTGCTTGTACGCATGTGCAAGAAACATAGTGCCATCATCCGAGTTTTCGGAGGTGTGGCAGCCCTCCTCCAATTTAGTCAGTGTGTTTGCAGGCACGGCTGCAGTTCTCCAATGCCTGCTGGAGCTGTCTATGACAGCAGTCCAAAATGCAGTGGAGTACAGTTGAAAGGGGAGCTACGCTTCAGTGAGCAGCGATAAGATATCGCCTGCTCATGTGCTCCCCTACACACACACACACACACACACACACACACACACACACACACACACACATATACTGTAGTGCTTGTTCCCCCACACACACTGTAGCGACAAAGTGCGAAATCCCTGTCGGCTGTGCCCAAAAAACAGAGTTCCATATACCGCTGGGTGCCCACCCCAGCATGGCTACTCATCGTATAACCGGCGAAGTGCCCAATCCCCCATCGGCGGCTCTACTGGTTTCCTAGTACAGGGTGCCACGCTGAGGCCACCCCAGCGTGGCAACAGATCTTATCACCGGCGGGGTGCCCAATCCCCAGTCGGCTCCGCCCCACCACCAGCCATCCTTATGCCACGCTGGAGTCCATCCGAGCATGGCAAGCATCCAGCGTCGTCATTTAAAAAAAAAAAAAAAACTGAAAATGAAAAAGCGGTCCTCGCTGTCTCTGCCCCACCGCACCCACCCACTCGCACCCGCCTCCCCACACCCACCACCCCATACTGCCTCCGGACTCCAGCGCGATGATCTTCGTGGACCGGGAACACGTCTGCACTCTTCAAAGCTGACCACGAACTGAGGAATGCCGGTAAGCTGTATAATGGGATAGATAGGGTTTTCAACTTTGCTGCATATCTCAGGCATTTTTTGGAATTTTTGCACCAAATTTTCAACATGGGGTTTTTGGGACCCCTTCTCCTGAATGCTCTCACTGTCATGGCGTTAATTGGGCCCGAAGGATGATTTTGCAGTCACTGCGGCGAAATCACCTTTCAGGACTGGTAATGAAGCGACAGTGCCAGCGTTCATAGGTGGAGCTCTCAAAGCCTATGTTGGTAGTGGGCATCCTAAAAATAACTGTTTCTGTGCGTTCGCAGTTCCTATACTGCGCTCGTAGGTTTACCCAATTTTCAATATTTTCACACCAGATTTTCAACATTGCCATTTTACCACACCTCCTTATGAGCAGTACAGTTGTCATTTTTCACATCTTGCCCAAAACGTGTTTCTGCCCATGTAGCGCACAATGGCGCAGTCGATGTGCGAAATCAATGTATGTGACACATTAAGAAAATCACAGTGACATTATTAATGAGCAGAGGTCTTAAAATGGCTATGTTGAAAATTTGGTGAAAAAATTCCTAAAAATGACGGTTTTCCGAGCGCGCGTTGCGTAGTTCCTACGCACGCTCGTAAGTTTGCAAATTTTCAATATTTTCACGCCAGATTTTCAACATTGCCATTTATTACACTTCACTCCCTATAAGGCATTACAGCTGTCATTTTCACATCTTGCCCAAAACGTGTTTCCGCCCATATAGCGCACAATGGCACAGTCGGTGTGTGAAATCAAGTATGGGACACATTAAGAAAATCACAGTGACACTGTTCATGAACAGAGGTCTTAAAATGGCTATGTTGAAAATTTGAACAAATTCCTAAAATGACTGTTTCACGAGCACGCGTTGCGCAGTTCCTTGCGTTCGTAAGTTTCGAATTTTCAATATTTTCACTCCAGATTTTCAACATTGCCATTTTATTACACTTCCTTATGAGCAGTACAGCTGTCATTTTCATCTTGCCCAAAACATGTTTCCGCCCATATGGCTCATTGGCACAGTCAGTTGTGCGAAATCAATGTATGGGACATATAAGAAAATCCACAGTTACACTGTTCATGAGCAGAGGTTTTAAAATGGCTATTTTGAAAATTTGGTGACAAAAAGCCATAAAATGACTGTGTTACGAGTGAGCATTGCGCAGTTTCCACGCACTCTCGTAAGTTCATGACTTTATAATATTTTCAGTCAGATTTTCACCAGTGGCATTTTCCACACTTCCTTATGAACAGTACAGCTGTCATTTTTCACAACATTGGCGAAATGTGTTTCACACTTTCAAGCGCAGAGATGCGTAGTCGCTGTGGGAAATCATTGCTTGGGACAGATAAAAAACCACAGTGACACTGTTCATGATCGGAGGTCCCAAAATGCCTGTGTTGACAATCTGCTGTAAAAATCACCAAACTAATTACATTACGGTTGTCGCTGCCAGTTTCTATCTGCTTCGTGACTTCACCAGTTTTTTTAATATTTTTACTCAGATTTGCAACATTGCCATTTTTTACACCTCCCCATGAACAGTACAGCTGTCATTTTTCACATCCTGTTTGGAATGTGTTTTTGCACCTGTGGTGCTGAATGCCGTAGTCGCTGTGCATAAGCAGCTTTAGGCTAACAAACTGATATTGCCACTGTTCATGAGGTGGGGGTCACAAAACCATGTTGAAATTTGGGTGAAAATACCAGATGCCTGAGGTGTTAGGGTTTCCAACCATAATGCCCCACCCTGTAGAGAATGACAGGCATCAGGGGTGTGACTTGGGATTCTTGCCTGTAATGCTCAAACCATTCCACACCCTGCAGCCAGTGAGAGGCATCAAGGTATTCCTTGGACTCTTCGTCCCCAAAGTTCACCTCATTCTCCTATGCCGCACCCATCTCACCGTATTTCCTGATGGAATGGGGTGCGCATAAGGGCCAAAGACCCCAAGGCACACCATGAAACTTGTCAGTGTCTGCAGGGTAGGGTGTGGTGAAATGGCGTGGCCATTATGCCTGACGACCCAAAGGCACACCCCAGTGCCTGTCACTCTGCAGGGTGGTGGTGGGGTTGGCTTCAGTTCAATACTTAACTGCCATTTCTATTATGCAGCTCTGTAACTTCTACACTACCAATGCCAATGCCAGCAAGCAAACATTCGGCATCGACAAATGCTTGTTTTCTTTCACTATAGTTAATACTTCTTTCAAGAACCAGAGAGGGCTTCTTTTCTTTTTTGCTTTATTTAACCTTCTAGCACATTGGTCTGTGACTGTTTGAATAACTCCCTTAAGGCTTCTCCACATCTCTTCCACCCTTTTCCCTTCTGTGATTCTTAAAACCCCTGTCAGGCTTTCCCTCTTTTTCTGTAAGTCAGCTTTCCTAAAATCTAGTACCTTAATTTTGGAGTGGCTTGTGTCCTCGGCCGTGTTCACTTTGAATCCGACCATACGGTGGTTACTATTTCCCAGATGGCATTCAACTTTAATCCCCCCTTACCCAGTTGGTGTTAGTGAGAACCAGATCCAGGACCGCTTCTCCCCTTGTTGGTACATCTACAAGCTGCCTCAGACCTGCTCCTGTTAAGGCCATTAGAAAGTTTCTGTTTCTTGTTGTTGCTACTGTGTTTCCCAATTTATGTCTGGTTAAAATAACCCACCAATATCACCTCGCCTTTGTCCATTATTTTGTGTATTTTTTCAAGTAGTTCCTTGTCCTTTTTTTCCCCATGTTGGAGGCCTGTATGCCACTTCGATTCTGATGTTATCCCCATTCCCTGTATCAGCTGTTAACTACAGGGCTTCAGTCTCACTAGGTGGTCCCTGTATCTTTGTGGTTGTTATTCCCTCCCTGACATATACTGCCACCCCTCCTCCACTTCTCTCTTTCCTGTCCTTCCTGTATAGGTTGTACCCTGGGATCACTGCATCCCAGCTATGGTTACACGTATACCAAGTTTCTGTCACAGCTACCCAGTCTAGGTCCTCCTCAGCCATTGTGGCCATGAGGTCTGAAAGTTTGTTTGTTAGATTTCTAGTGTTTACAACCATTGCCCTCCATATATGACCCTCCCTCACTCTTTGTATGGTGATAGAAACATAGAAACATAGAAACATAGAATTTGTCGGCAGATAAGGACCGCTTGGCCCACCCAGTCTGCCCATTTCCCTACCTACTGGATAAGCTGCAGATCCTAGTTAACCAGCAGCCTACTTCTTTCTACCCCAACCCCCCAGAATTGCCTTATGACTATCCCATGCATGGTTGAATTCCACCACTGATTTTGACTCCACAGCCTCCTCCGGAAGGCCATTCCATGCATCCACAGCCCTCTCTGTGAAAAATACTTCCTTAAATTACCTCTGGGCCGCCCCTCTATCTTCAAATTGTGCCCTCTTGTTCTTGCACACCTCTTTTTTGAAGATGCTGCCCTCTTGGACTTTGTTGATTCCCTTGAGGTGCTAGAAAGTTTCTATCATGTCCCCCTCCTCCTCCTTTCCTCGAGGCTATACATATTAAGCTCCTTAAGTCTCTCTTCATATGTCCTCCGTGCAGACCCTGCACCATTTTGGTGCCCTCCTCTGGACAGCTTCCATCCTGTCTATGTCTTTTCGAGATTGGGTCTCCAGAACTGCACACAGTACTCCAGATGGGGTCTCACCAGCTGTCTGTACAGAGGGATAATAACTTCCTGTTTCTACTGGTGATGCCTCTCCTATGCATCCCAGTATCCCCCAGCCCTCCTTGCTGCCTTCTCACATTGCTTGCCCACCTTTAGGTCATCTGATGACTCCCCAGGTCCTTTCCATTTTGTTGTTGTTAGTATCTCACCCCCCATTGTGTACTCTTCCCTGGGTTTTGTTTCCCAGGTGCATTACCTGCACTTCTTAGCATTGAATCTAAGCTGCCATACATTTGACCATTCCTCTAACCTTGCCAAGTCCTTCTCATCCTTTCTACCCACCCTGTGCATCAACTCTGTTGCAGATCTTAGTGTCATCTGCAAAGAGACATACTTTCCTTCCAGTCCTTCTGCAATGTCGCTATAAAGACATTGAAGAGGACTGTCCTAATCTGAACCCTGCGGTACCTCGCTAGTAACTCTCCTTTCTTCTGAGTGGACTCCATTTACTATTACTCTCTGTGTCCTATTCTCCAGCCAATTCTTTACCCAGGCTGTCATCTTGGGACCCACTCCCAGGCTGGCTAACTATATATTAATCTTTTGTGTGGACTGTGTCAAATGCCTTGCTAAAGTCTAGGTAGGCCATGTCCACAGCCCTCCCTGATCTACTACTTTGGTCACCCAGTCAAAGAAATCTATCAGATTAGTCTGGCATGACCTTCCGCTGTGAATCCATGCTGCCTGGGGTCTTGTGCCCTCTGGCCTCTAGATACTCGACAATTCTTTCCCTTTAAGTGATTCCATCATTTTCCTATCACTGAGGTTAAACTAACAGGTCTATAGTTTCCTGCTTCTGCCTTGCTCCCACTTTGTGAAGGGGAATCACATCTGCCCTCCTCCAGTCCTCGGTACCACCCCATCCTCCCATGATTTGTTAAAGAGGGTAGTCAGTGGTGTCACTAGTTCTACCCTTAGTTCTTTTTAGAATTCTGGGATGAATCCCATCAGGCCCCATTGCTTTGTCCACCTTCAGTTTTAAGAGTTCTTTCAGAACCCTTTCTTCTGTAAATGGGCTGGTATCAACTTCTGTATCCAGAGTGTTACTACTGTTTGTTTTATGTACCTCCCTCTTCCTTTGTAAATACTGAGCAAAATATTTGTTTAGTATTCTCTGCCTTTTCACATTCTCCTCTGCCACCCTCCTCCCTTTATTAAGCCTCACTATCCCTCCCTTGGTCTTCCTTTGCTTGGATTTGTGTCTCTCCCTCATTCTGTCGATGTAGAATCGCAGAACCCTCTTAACTTTCAGAGAATGAAGCGTGCACTCTCCTTCATTCTGGAAGTTAGCGAAGGAAGAAGCAAGGGCTGGTTGAGGTGAAATTTCGAAACCACTTTGGGTAGGAATTTAAGGTGAGTACGGAGTACCATCTTGTCCTTGTGAAAGACGGTGTAAGAGGGCTCTGTGACCAAAGCATGGATTTCAGAGACCCCGCGAGCGAAAGTGACAGCCACTAAGAAGGTGGTCTTCCAGGTCAGAAATTGCAATTCACAGGTAGCTAGCAGGTTAAAGGGTTTACAGGTGAGCATATCTAACACCAAGTTAATATCCCATGCGGCCACCAGTCTCCTGACCAGGGGTTTAGTGTGTAGGATACCTTTTAGGAATCTCTTGACTAACAGTAACTGAGCCAGTGACATGTTCTGTACTGGCACAAGATAGGCCAAAATCATGCAAAGGTGTACCTTCACTGCTGAGTATTGCAGACCTGCGTTCAACAGGTCTAAGAGGCACTCCAACATCCTAGATGGTGGGCAACAGAAAGGGTCCAGACAGGACTTTGCACGCCAGATGGAGAAGCATTTCCATTTAGCCACATAAGTCTTCCTGGTGGAAGGCTAACGCATGATTAAGAGGATTTCTGTGATTCTCTGGAAACCTTAAACCAGCCCACTTCTATCTCCTCAGAAGCCAGACATGGAGAAGAAGGGAGCACAAGCTGGGATGGACAAGAGGTCCCTGTGTCAGAAGGTCCATTCACAGAAGAAGTTGCCTCGGGGTAATTTCTGATAGTCTATTGATCAATGGAAATCATATCTGCCAAGGCCAGTATGGGGCAATGAAAATCATCCTGCCCCCCTGTGCCTCCAACTTGAGCAGCACCCTCTGTACTAAGGGAAGATGAGGAAATGCGTACAGGAAGCGTCTTGTCCACTGCAGTCTGAATGCATCCTGACAGAAAATGTCAGGTTCTGGATTTCTGAAGCAGGATAGAGGCAGTTTTTCATTGACTGAGGACACAAAAATGTCCACGTCCCGGACTGCATCACTCAGTGAATAGCAACTGCACGACGTCCGGTGTGAGCGACCACTCAGTGGGGATCCACCTTTGTTCTGCTGAGGCAATCTGCTAGGTTGTTCTGAATTCCTGACAGGAGACTGCTTGAACGGATGCATCGTGCTCGAGGCACCATTCTCAC
Organism: Neoceratodus forsteri; assembly: GCA_016271365.2. Classification (NCBI taxonomy): domain Eukaryota; kingdom Metazoa; phylum Chordata; order Ceratodontiformes; family Ceratodontidae; genus Neoceratodus; species Neoceratodus forsteri. The sequence continues at coordinate 1,308,108,284 of CM057449.1, forward strand.
ATCATCATGGCCTCCCTGCACAGAGGGTAGGGAAGCGCTCCACCCTGCTTGTTGATGTAATACATCACAGCTTTGATGTCCATCTGAAGGAGGATCACTTCATTGCAGAGGACATCCTTCAGGACTCAGATAGCATATAAGACAGCTCTCATCTCAAAGACATTTGACCCCGAGCGTTGAGGCACTGGATGCCACATCTCGCGCCATGCCGGCGACCCGGGTTTGGGAGCGAGCCAGGGTCGTCGGAGGTTGGGAGGGGGTTGTGAGAAGTTGTCAGCTGGCAGCGCTACACCTTAGATGGAGGTATCCAGCTCTCTCAGAGTTGGCCGCCCTCTGGTGGAAGCCGGAGGGATGGCACCGTGAGAGAGCTCAGACAAAGGTCGATGGGGAGGGTTGAGGGGACCCGGTCTGGAGCTGCGGTGCACATGTGCATCTCCACGTGCATGTGCCACCGCTTCTGGGGGTCCCAGGGTGGCTCACAGAGAGAAAATGGAGGAAATCATGGGGATGATGCCCTTGGACTGACTCAGGGGATCTGCCGGAGCGCGCATGGCATTAGAAGACCCCGAAAGACCCCGAGTTCGGTAGGCTCGGTGGACGCAGAGGTCGACCTGCCACAGGAGGATAAAAGCATTTAACAAAAAAAAAAAATACATTTATGTGAACATGAGACTCCTCCTGGTTCCACACCTGAGTGTGGAGGTCTTGACAGTGAGCTCCCCAACTGATCAGAGACGCAGCCGTGGTGATAGTGTTCTGAGATACCAATGGGGATAGACCTTGCGGAAGCTTGTCCTTCTGCGTCCACCATGCAAGTGATTTTGTCTGAGGCTCTGTCACTTTACGTGGAAGGATTGCGGGTGTGTGGTCGATGACCACTGCTTGCTGTGGACGAAGCCACGAGTCCCAGCATCCGCTGCATCGAAGGAGCTCGAATAGAATTGTTTTCTGTGATGTAACAAGCCATCTGAAGATGCTGTTTCTCCCATCCTCCAGATGGAAAAACCTCACCCTGCAGGTATTCAGGAGAGCTCCTATGAAGAGAAGATGCTGGGAAGGTGAAGCTGTCACCGTCCCAGATTCAGACCCCCCCCGCCCATGTGCAGCCGGGCTATAGGCAGTATGAAGATGGATGATGCCATGAGCCCCAACATCCACTGCATCGAGAGGGCTCGAACAGAGTTGCTCCCCCTAATGTAGGGTGCCATCTGGAGAATGTTGTTTCTCCTGTCCTCTTGCTATGGAGGTATCCAAGAGGGCTCCTATGAAGGGGAGCTGTTGGGAGGGCTGAAGCTGAGATTTTTCCAGATTCAGTAGCACCTCCCCCCTCCAGAACTGAGCAACTGAGAAGCTGTGGCGACTGCTTCCTGTGTCTCCTGCCTGGATGGGCTGGCTAGGAGCCAATCGTCCAGGTAAGTGAAGACTTGAACACCAAGTTTTTTGTGAACTTCTCCCTGAACAGGTACTTGTTTAACTTTCCGAGGTCAAGAACTGGGTGCATGCTGCCTGTTATGTTGGAACCAGAAAGTAATGGGAATAGGAACCTGTGTTCCATTCTGCCATGGAACAACTTCTACTGCCCTGTTCCTGAAGAGGCCCCATATCTCAGAAGTAAGAATGTCTGACTTAGAGATGGACAGACTGAGCTGTCATCTGGGTAGAAGTTCTGGGGAAATCTCTGTGAAATTGTAAGAGTATCCATCTCGGACAATCCTGAGGACCCATTCGTCTGCAGTAATGGATTTCCACTGGTTGTAAAATTGAGTCAGACACCCCCCTACTGCTGTAGAGGTGTCCACCTCGGACAGCTGAGGTGAGACCTGGGCTGGATCTTCAGATATTGGTACTGGGTGCTTTCGGGGCCTTGTGCCCTTTGCTGCATTTTCTTTTGTGGCTGAGGACTTGGTTCCTGTTAAAGGCCCCTCGGCCTCTACCTTGAAAGGACTGTCTGTTATGAAACTGTCGACAGTTCCTGCCCCTCTGAGGGGCTGCAGGACCCGGCCTGACTGTTTTAAAGGCAGCCCTGTTGTTCTGAGCGGCCTCCAGAGCTCAACCTGAGAGCAGAACAGACAAGCACCATCAAGGGGACGTTAATCAACTGCTGAGCATCAGCTGATAAACCTGATGTTCTGGGTCAGGAGTGTTGCCTTCTACAAATGCCAGCAGCAGCTGCCCCTAGAGGATGTGTTACAGGCGTCCATAGAAGCTTTCCGCTGCTGATTATTGGACCAAATGCCCTTGGTAATGGTCTGCAACAGCTCCACGCTAGCGTTGGATTCTGGGAGGTTCTCGACCACGGATCTGAGTGTGTTCCACAGGGTGTACTTGTACTGAGGATGTAGGGACTCAAGACACAGAAGTCTGCTTTGGTCCACAGAAGAAGTCTGTAATGCTATGGTGGACCACATATTCCTGAGGAGAGGCTGTAAAGAAAGATCTTCCACCATAGACTCCGTTGATGCAGAAGGCTTGATTCCCAGCCCATAAAATGAGTCATCCGCTGCGTCTTCGGACAAAAGCAGGTCAGGGTCAGACTCATCAAGTTCTACTTCTACACCAGAAGAATCTCCAAAAGGCAGGTTTAGGCCAGGAAATCATGAGAGATGCTGCCACCCGGTTCGGCGCTGAGGAATTCGATGCCATCCATGGTGTGGGCATCACCCACAGTGCCAGCACCTGCTGGCCCTGCAAGACCTGAAAGAAAGGGAGAAGGAAAGCAGTACCTGTGCCAGCCCCTGCAAGGAAACAAGGTAACGGGGGAGGCACGTGGAGTCGATGGCGCTGGCACCGGAGAGGGCACCACGTGCACATCCTGGCCCAACCGACCCAGCTGCAGCCCAGCAGCTCCAAGGCCCAAGGGCCCCAGAACCGAGTCCACTGGCAAGGTCAGCTGGGACAGACACCATACCCACTGCTCCATAAGAGTGGCCCAGTGATGAAACTGCTCACTGGAGCCCCATCAAAGAACAGAGAGGGGATCCAGTGTCGAAGATTGCGGCCATTAGGAACTGAGCCACAGAGGACCCCACCAGAGTTGGGTCAGGCCTACCGCTCTCCACCACCGATGACCCCCGGGCAGATGTACCAGAGGGCGACCTCGAGCTGTACCGTTTCTTTTTCAACCGACAGGAGGAGGAAGAACTCTAGGACAAGCGGAGGCGGGTCCCAGTTGAGGTCAGGAGTGGGCCTGCTACTTTTTGTGCTTTGGATGGACTGTATCTCCTCCCCCCCCCAAGCACCAGACTGCTCGTGGTCAGACCCCCCCCCCTCCGCAAAGGGTGGCAGACCAGATACAACCCCACTGCCAGAACAGCTTTCAAGTGAAGTCTCCCTTCCATCACCATTATCATCTAAGGTTGACTCCATTGATGGCAGGCTGAAAATTTCCTCAGTTTTTTTTTCTTTTTTAAATAAGAAAATGTAACCCCCCTGCAAATGGGGGTTCCTTAAAGCTCCTCGGAGCTCGTTTGGGTGCTCCATGCCTGGTTGGTGTTCGGCGTTTAAGCCGTTTCAGATGGGTAGCCAGTGAGTGCTGTAAGGTCTCTGTATGCTGTCCCTTTAAGGGCTGCCTGTTGCAGTCACAATGAGTTGAACTGGAAAGGGGGGGCTGTGTGGTTGTATTCCGAGTCCCACCTGGTTGTTGAGTAAGCGCCTCCATTCTGCCATCAAGTATTGGTGCAAAAGGGAGCCCTGATAAATGAGGTAATTACTTGCCAGTAATCCTTTTTAATAGTGAGGATAATGTGTTGTTCTAACTGCTTTCTTTGCAGTCAGAGACTGTTTTGATTGTCCCTCCATTTTGGTCCAGAACTGTTGAATTGGACCAATCAGTACCTTGAGCTCTACAGAGTCAGCTGGCCAATAGAGAAACTGCTTGTAATTTGGGGAAAGGCATTATGGGCTATGGCGCTTTTTCGCACCACTGGCAGAAGGAGTAACTTGATTGCCAGGTGCCGCTAGCCAATGGGATCAGGTAGCACCCGAACTGTAGGAAGTGCCCCATGCTGCTAGGGGCAGTTGCGTAGTGGTTGAGAAGAAGAAAGGAGCTCTGTGCTTCTGCACTGGTGGAGTGTTCGTGCAGGAAGCGCATGAAAGGCCTGAGTCGGCCGTTTGCCTGCTTGAGTCTTAGGATTAAATCCGCCGGCATGCGGTCGGAGGAGGCTGGTGCCAGCCCCAGCTACCTACCAGGCTTCACCTGAGAGGACTGGAGAATCTGCTGAACTGCGCTCGGTCCAATTGTGACGTTGAAGCTGCCGTTGTTCTGCCCGAGTCTGCTGTGAGTGCATGTGGGGCCTGGAAGCAGCTGCCTGGTATGGTACCCCTCTGTAGTTTTGCCATATAAATGTGTGAGGAGGCTGGTGAAATTCAGGCTCAGCCCTGCCAGTGGTGAATAAATTGTTAATGGCTGGAGTCGTGAGTACTGAATCAGGGTAGCCCCTGCTGAGTTTGCAATCAGTGGTCTCAAGTTATTTCCTTATACTGCTGACTGTTTTAAGTGAGCTTTCTTCTCAGGACTGCAAAGGTTATTTGTGTCAGGGCCCCAACCAGCTGCCACGATGGACTAGCCGTTAGGGCTTGGGTACCCAGGGACAGCAAACCTTAGGTTTAGGCCTGTGCACAGAGCCTTAGGTAGATAGGTACAGGGATAAGCCAATCACCTTAATTTCCCCTGCTCCTGGTTATTTACCTCCCTTGAATAAATCAGATTGCTTGTTCTGCAACTACATCCTGGCTATTGTGTGCATTACTGGTAAACTGCTGCACAGGGACTGTGACATAACTGTACCTTACTTTACAGGGGGTCCCCGGAGTGAGCTGGGAGACACTAGCTTGGGGGTGAGTATACTGGGGAAAAGTATTGAAGTAGACCGTGTGAGCCACTAGTGGGACAAAGAGGGGGTTGCAGTGACCCAGAGGGCTGTGACCGAAGTAATCTTGACAGCATAAACCCCGACCTCTGGGTGGAGGCACCCATCAACGGATCTGGGCCCTTCACTAAGTCTCAGAGGAGGCAGGCAGGGCTAGTAGCCCTAAGGGTAGCGCCCCCTGGGGGTTACAAAAAGAACACTAAAAGAAATAACTTAATCGAATATTGAACGACTATAAGCTGCTGTCGTATAGATGAAGACTTGACTCATGGCAGGCAAGTGACATCGTCATTGAAGCACATTCGACGGCAGGACAAAAGGAACTAAGGCGGTTGGAGGGCTGACGCTGAGATAGCCTATACAGGTGCAAGGCAGTCTCATGGTGCCATGCATGCACGGCCCTGTTTCGGCACTGGCCCTCCTGAAGATTTTTGGCTCCCACTCGGTCCTAGCTCCTCCAGCGTAGTCCCAATAGTGTGAATGAGTGGTGGAGACTTTTAATCCAGAAAGATCTAAGTTTTCCAAGCTGTGAAAAATAAAAGGGGAAATGTCCCTTCAAACAAAGTGGGAATAAAATTAAAGTGGAAATGTCCCCTCAAACAGACCACAAAAAAGAAACACCTGCTAGGAAGAAAAACAAACCAGATTCACCCAATGAGTTGGGGGTGTTGCTCAAAAGATGGAGGGAAACCACAGGGAATGCACCCATTCAAAACATCAAAAAACAGGTACTTAACCTGAGGCACCTTTTTTTATACAGAAAATTGGAGACCTGCTCAAACATACACCCCTGAACTATGTAGCAGACGTGGCCCCAATCCAAGCACAGGCAGTGGAAATGGGGAAAAAAGGAGCAGGTTAGCAAATTTGAAAGCCGCAACTTAACAGGCACTATTTGAAATTTAGGGTTCCCCCAACCTACTGTACAGAACTGCAATCCCAAAGCAAGAAACCTGATTTCCTCTTCAGAGAAGCTTTTAAGCTGTTTCCCCTTCAATGGCCTAGCAAAGACAGGAGAGTTGCTGCTGTTCGGAATGTTCAAGTGCCCAGGATTCTATTCTGATTACAGCCTTGGGCTGTGCCATTTCCCCTAGCAGGGGTGCACATAACCCATCAGTACTGAATCCCATTGACAATGTGGAGCACTGCAGAAACTTTGTTTGAATACACAACAGTTTATCTGTAGCTGTATTAAAGATGTAAACAACTGTCATGCTGCATGTGCACTAGTCCAAAGTGTATGTACCAGAGGGATGCATCATGTTTGTGATGTTTCTTTTAATTTTAATAAAAAGAAAGAACTGCTAAAAAAGAGCACTGAAAACAAATACTGAAACAAGAGGAGAGGTCACTGCAAACCCTATTCATAGAGGTAGGGCAGAACAGAAAAATAATATATCTGCAATATATAAACATATATAAGAGGGAGAGGATGAGAGGATGACACCCTGGTGGGATCAAAATTAAATGGGCAGATGAAATGCAAAGTAACCTTACAGACAAAGACTGGGCCAGATTGTAGAGCAGGCAGCTAAGACATCGGCCTCTGACAGCTGGGGGAAATTCAGATGGAAGACTGTGATGATATTCTGTACCCCAGTAACCACAAAGCATTATGGAAGCTACACATCAGACTTACGCTGGTGCAGATGCAAGGGAATGGGGACACAGGGGCACATGTTCTGGGGGTGCCCTAACTTATCAGATTACTGTTCACGAGTATGTAAAGTTATAACAGGTGAATGTTTGCTCCTTGGTAGATTTCCTAGAGGAGTGACATCAAAGAGATGTAAATACCTATTTAATATACTAATTGTGGCAGCCACTGAGTCAAGGGGCCCTCTGAAACTATACCAGTCATTCCTGAATGGCTTGAGAAATGCTAAAAGATAAAACAAATAGAAAGTATAACAGCATTGATTGTGCTGCAAAAAGATAAATTCACAGCCATCTGGTAGCTATTCATGAACTATATGTGCAAACAATACGGTAGGTCTATCTTGGGAGGCCTAGTAGGCAAATAAAGGGCTTAATTTTTAAGTCAGGACCCAGACAATTTAACATGGCCGAGCTGAGACAATCTACCCCCTTATCTTAATGACAGAAGGTAGGTAGACACCGTATAACCTGGTTGCAATGACTAATAATATAGATGGTAATGAACAGTATGTATGTAATTATGAAAAATGAATAACACAAATAATGAATCTGATTATCCACTGTGTTTGTTTCTCCCAGAACTGTGGTTGTAGCAGGTTGTGGATATTTGTTTAATCTTTTTATAATGTTAAGTTTCTTCTCTATGTTACTGTCTCAAGTTGTTTAATGTTGTAATCTGAAAACTGCTGTTACAATAAACTTTTATTTAACAAACAAAAGAAAGAAAGAAAACACAGTTTTGTAACTCTAAGGATCCTATTCTATATTAAAAAATAAAGATTGTTATCTGCCTACATCACTGCCTCTGGGGCCAGAAAAATCGAAGGTTGTGGGTTTTTTTCCCTCACCAGGAACATGGGTTAATATATCCTAGGCAGACGTCTACATCTCATCCAGTATAAGCTGAGAACGACAAACTATAAACATGTGTTCTACTACTCTGTTCTCTGATTGCACACTGCCTCTTCAGTATGCTACCTTCTGAATGTTCTAAATGCCTAATGTCCTCTGGGAGTGTCATAGCAGACTGCTAAAACAATGACCGTGCTCACTGTATTGTTTTTTGAAACTCAGTTTTTTTTGCAATATCCATATATCATTTGTATACATTACAAATGTTAGTTTTACCACATAAAATCAACAGCTTATACAATAACACGGTGATGCTCCTATATCCTAAGGTCATGTACTGTATGGCAAATGTTCCCAGCTATACAGAGGACTTGTATACATCTGCTAAAAGATTCCTTGAAACGAGTCTATTCTAGTAAAATTACATTAAAACAATAATTATCAAGCAAAATATTGTTGGACATGTATAATAAAAACATTTAAAACTATCAATCCAAAGTGTGCGGTGTGTCTGTGTGCGGTCTTACCAAATTGGGGGGGAGATCCGGGGGGAACCCCCCCATCCGCTGCATGTAGACATCATGACCCCACGGGTCAAAAGATTTATATGGTCAGTATGCAGTGTGGTGGAATAGAAATTCTTTATAGGGCATAAGTAAAAATGATAAGACAGAAGAGATAAGGTGATAGATGATGAAATAATGATAATCCAAACAGGCCTACATCTGTAGTGTTTCCGTCTCTCCGTTTGCTGACTCCATCAGGTGCCAGGGATGCCAGATCTCCGAAAACATTTCTTTGCTTAGTCAAAGAGTGGCTGTGATTCTCTCTATGGACTCAAGCTCTGAGACCTTACGTTTCCACCGATTAAAATTTTGGGCCTGTGGAGACAGCGACCTCAGTGTGATACATTTCAAGGCGGCAACACGTAAAATGTGATGAAGTTTCACTTTGGTCCCAGTCCCCTCAACTGCCCCCACCAGACCAAGTACTAGACTAGTGAAGGCAAATGGGAAAGGGATGCCAAAAAGTGCTTGTATATGAGCATACACCTGTTGCCAATATGGTGTTAGAAAAGGGCAGCCCCCAAAAATATGCCAGTTGGAGCCAACCGAACCACATGCCCGCCAACACAAATCTGAGTGGGTAGTTTGAAAATGTTTTGTTATCGTTGGGGTTAGAAAATACCTCATTAATATTTTCCAACTGAATTCTCGCCAGGTGGGCAAAGCTGTCACTGCCCATCCCTACCCAAGCCTGTGGTCCCATTGAGACTCAATGATGGGAGGTTATACTCTTGTCAGTGGTGGGGAAAATGATGGAATCACTTCTGAAGGAAAGAACTGTTGAGTATCTAGAGGCCAGAGGGGCTCAGGACCCAAGGCAGCATGGATTCACAGCGGAAAGGTCATGCCAGACAAATATGATAGATTTCTTTGACTGGGTGACCATAGTAGCAGATCAGGGAGGGGCTGTGGACATGGCCTACCTAGACTTTACAAGGCATTTGACACAGTCCACACAAAGATTAATATACAAGTTAGCCAGCCTGGGAGTGGGTCCCAAGATGACAGCCTGGGTAAAGAATTGGCTGGAGAATAGGACACAAAGAGTAATAATAAATGGAGTCCACTCTGAAGAAAGTGGGGTTACTAGTGGGGTGCACTTGAGGTTCAGTATTAGAGCTGGTCCTCTTCAATGTCTTTAAGCTGACATTGCAGAGGGACTGAAGGAAAGTATGTCTCTTGCAGATGACACAAAGATCTGCAACAGACTTGATCCAAGGTGGGGTGGAAAGGATGAGAAGACTTGGCAAGGTTAGAGGAATGGTCAAATGTATGGCAGCTTAGATTCAATGCTAAGAAGTGCAAGGTAATGCACCTGGGAAACAAAAACCCAGGAAGAGTACACAATGGGGAGTGAGATACTAACAACAACAAAAATGGAAAGGGACCTGGGGGTAGTCATATCAGATGACCTAAAGGTGGGCAAGCAATGTGAGAGGGCAGCAAGGAGGGCTGGGGGGATACTGGGATGCATAGGGAGAGGCATCACCAGTAGAAAACAGGAAGTTATTATCCCTCTGTACAGACAGTTGGTGAGACCCCATCTGGAGTACTGCATGCAGTTCTGGAGACTCAGTCTCCACAAAGACATAGACAGGATGGAGGCTGTTCAGAGGAGGGCAACTAAAATGGTGCAGGGTCTGCACCGGAAGACATATGAAGAGAGACTTAAGGAGCTGAATATGTATAGCCTCGAGGAAAGGAGGGAGAGGGGGGACATGATAGAAACTTTCAAGTACCTCAAGGGAATCAACAAAGTCCAAGAGGGTAGCATCTTTCAAAAAAGGGTGTGCAAGAACAAGGCACAATTTGAAGATAGAAGAGGGGCGCTCAGAGGTAATTTGAAGTATTTTTCACAGAGAGGGTTGTGGATGCATGGAGCGGCCTTCGGAGAAGGTTGTAGAGTCAAAAACAGTGGTGGAATTCAAGCATGCATGGGACAGTCATAAGACAATTCTAGGGGTTGGGGGTAGGAAGAAGTAGGCTGCTGGTTAACTAGGATCTGCAGCTTATCCATTAGGTAGGGAAATGAGCAGACTGGGTGGGCCAAGCGGTCCTTATCTGCCGTCAAAATCTATGTTTCTATGTTCCCGTTTAAGGTGAACAGAATCTGCCAGTGAAGGAGTCTGGTCAATGAGAAATTTATATAACTGAGAGAGTGGTCTAACCTTTACCCGTAGACTAATCCAGCAGTAAAAAGTCTCCTCCAGCACTGTCTGAGACCTTTGCAGTTGTTGGAGATGCAGCTGTTGTAAAATGAAATGTCTGACTTGTAGGAAGCGGAAATTACATTCCTTCCGTAATTTGTATTTCTGAAAAGACAGACAAATGCCACTTTGAAGGAAGTGCGTAAACCGAATAAGCTCCTGAGCTTCCCAGTATTGATAGCCCATATTTAGAGTTGAAGGGGTGAAGTCCTCATGATGTTGGATAAGGGCAAGGGGTCCCAGACTATTAGGTGTACCTGTTAATTTCTGTGCTCGCTGTATTGTGTGCACTATCTATGCTTATTGTGTTATTGTGTCTGTGTATTATCCGAAAACTGAAATAAAAGTTATTAGATTAAAAAAATGACTGCTGTACTAATAGGACAAAACATATGCCTGCAGCTTGTCGTTCTCTCAGCCTGTACTGGATCAGATGTAAAAGCCTGTTTGCGGGCAATTTCTGTTCTGGGGAAGCCTTGTCAGCTTGCTTTACATAGGGACCTTCAGAGCGGGTGCAGATTCTGAGGGATGGCAAAAAAGGTGACCGAAATTTCGTCCCAAGAGCCAACTGTTGCCAGGCAACAGTCAATAGTGTATTAGTCGCGGGTGTTGACGGAAATGGAGACAATTGGGGGGCTGTTTCCCCTACACATGGAGGACTGTTTCATTTCAGAGGGCAAAGCCCCTCAAGCCCTCCTTCCCACTCCTCCTACCAGTACTGTACTACCACTACTACTACTACTACTACTACTACTAATAGAGATCACAGATGTCATCAGACAAGAATTTATAAGGTGCTAAACTCTCATCTGAAGATATCATAATCTCGGCCACCATCTTTGCCGTCACTCAGAATCTGCACCTGAGCTGGGACATGCAAGTCCTTCATGCTACGTACTGTATTGGAGGCTTCAGAGTGCATGTATGAGATTTGGAAAGATGAACAGAAACCAGACAAACTGGTTGCAAAAAAGAATAGACTGTTGCATTATTTTCACTACTGCACCTTTGGTTGTAACTGTGAACAGGCCTCCCATTCTGAATGGCTCCACCAGAAATGGAAATGTTGCAGATATAATACAATGTTTTTTAGCGGCATTATGCCTTGGGCCTTTAGGGATGCAAACATGAAGGGCTTGTTATTCAGCCTGCTAGTGCATCACTTTCTTTTTCAAATAAGGAATGAATAAGAGCCTCCAGAAGTCCTCAAGTGAAGGGGTAAAAATAAATATCCTTCCTTTAATCTCAGTAAATGATTATGTGCTGCATTTTGAAAATGTTCATGCTTAATATCAGAACAGAAAAACGTCAGCCTTGTGTCATAACAAAACTATACAGCCCTCTGAGGAGTGGAATCCTCCCTTACCGATATGAAGACCGTCAATCTGTGGTGTGAACACTCCGCTGGGGTAGATTTTAATCAGCAAGTAGATGTATTTCATGCTGCACTGGGATGCTTCTTGTACATCTGGTTCCAAAGAATGGGATACAGGAGTGTAGGGTCTAACTATTTCTGTACCTATACAAAAACAGAAAGACTTGCAAATGTGACCAATATAAATACAAAAACAATCAAGTACAGTATGCAAGGCAAAGTTGTAAAGGAAGCATAATGATGTGCATCACATTGCACTCATACTTTTTTATTATGTTGGACCGTTCTCTCCTAAAATGTCCTAAATTATTGCAATGAAATCTCAGTAGCCCTGAGAGATGTACAACTCAGCAACACAGGGGACAGCCTGGAGAGGCAAAGAGCCTTGGAGACCTACTGCATGACACCAGAAACATTATGAAGGCTCTGTGGTATTCTTTAACTGCCTTGGCTAAGGTGCTGTTTGGCAATGATTTAACAGAGCTAGTGTGCTGATTACAGATATCGGTAAGGCAAAATAAAAAATCACAAGTTACAGAAACATAGAAGATGATGAAAGGAAAATTCTCTATGATGACCCATCTAGTCTGTCCAGTTCTACTTAAGGTTGGATGCAATGGTTCTAATGGTCATTCACTGCTTCATCCCCCCTCCACTCCTCCTACTACCTTTACTAATCCCATCTATCTGTCCCACCTGTATATGAATCATTCCACTTATTTAGTGCAACTTCCCTTGGCAGTTTGTTTTAGCTGTCTACCACTCTTCCCGTGAAAAAAGATACCCTGACGTCTTTCTTATCTCTCCCCCCTTGCAAGCTTCACTGTAGTCGCCCTTGGGAATGTGTTTCCTCTCAGTGTGAACAGCTCTCTGCTGTTCGCCATATTTATTCCATGAAGGTACTAGTACTTCTCTATCATACCCCTCCTCTCTCTTCTTGCCCCCATAGTGTGCATGCTGAGATCTTCCAGCCTCCCCAAGTAGGATTTCCCTTGTTGTCCCTGATCATTTTGGTAAGCCTCCTCTTTACTGCCTCCACCCTCTCCTGGTCTTTCGTCAAGTATGGGCTCCAGAACTGCATGCATTACTCCAAGTGTAGTCGAAAAGGGATCTGTATAGGAGCAGGATAACCTACCTCCTCCTACTGCTGATCCCCCTTTCTATGTATCCAAACATTCTGCCATCCCCACTGCCCTACTGCACTGGGAAGACATTTTCAAGTTGTTCATAATCATCACTCCTAGGGCCCTTTTCCCTGCTGTTCTCTCAACCTCTGCTTCTCCAATTCTACATTCTATTGGTGGGTTCTTGTGCACTACCTTACACTTCTTTATATTATATTTTAACTGCGATACTCTAGACCATTTCTCTAGTCACTGTAGATTCTCCCTCATGCCCCTAATACCCTCTTCACTGTCCTGTTCACTGCAGAGTTTAATGTTGTCTGCACAGAGGCTGATCTCCCACTGAATCCCTACCCCAATGTCAGAGATGAAGACGTTAAAGAGGAGCAGTCCCAAGACCAAGACCAATCCCTGTGGCACCCCACCAGTGACCTTCCTCACCTCTGAGTACTCACCTTTGAGGATAACCCTCTGGATTCCTCCAATTCTTTACCCATCCAGTAATCCTATTTCCTACCCTGAGGTCACACTGCTTTTTGACCAGCTGTCCATGTGGGACACAATCAAAGGCTTTACTATAGTCCAGGTACAGTACATGAATTACCTGACCTATGTCTACCTCATTTGTCACCCAATCAAAGAAACTGTTTCCTGTGAACCCATCCTGCCTAGTGATACAAAGACCATCTGACTCCAGAAACCCCAGCCGTCTCTCTGTTTTTATGGCCTTGACAGTGTGCGCCCTGTCTCGCTGAGGAGGCATTCAATGCTACTGTCCTCTGCGGCTCCAGAGGTGAGAAGAGGGACCCCTGAAGAATGTTCTCCTTAGAGGATCCACACAGAAGGAAGCAAATCAGAGTTTTCTGGGGTTTTTTTACATCTGGATCAGATCATGGGTTGAGATGCTTGTGAATATTGAGTGCTGAGCATCCACTGGGATGCTCTTTATGTGCATCCTTGCGAGGGGTACAGTAAAACCTGCGGCTGCCATCATATTCAACATCCTCAGCATGGAGTGTGCCATTGCTTGAGATCTGTCCTTGACACTGCAGGCCATACACACAATCAATTCTGCTCTGTCCTCTGGTAGGAAAGACTCTGTCTGAGTGGAATCCAAGATCACTCCTTGAACTAAAGTCTCTGGGAAGGAGTAACTAATATTTCTGGAGGTTGAGCAAGACTCTCCTGAGCATCAGAAACCTGCATACCACTGCCACCTCAGCTTGATGCTTGAACAGGCTTTTTATGAGCCACTTATCTAAGTAGGGGAACACTTGTATCTTTCTGAGATGTGCCGCAAACACTGCAAAGCACTTAGTGAAGACATGCAACACCCATAATGGCAGGACTCTGAACTGATGATGCCTAGTCCTACACATAACCTGAGGTGCTTGCAGTGACTGATATTAACAGGAATTTATTTAAGCAATAATACATGACAAAGTGTGCAATATCATGGGATATCGCCCTGCCTCAACCATGTTGTGAGGCATGAGGCCATAGGCCAAGTGACTTCAACCATCTGAGAAGGGATGATACCCCATCATATTGCACACCCTGGAGTGTAATATTATGATTATGAACTGGATCCATTTTGATTTTTTGACTGATGGCATGACCTGCTTTCAGACTGAGATTATGTACTGAGATATAACCCTGGCTGAAAGCGGTCTCGGACAAACAGATTTGAGGATTTTAACCATATATTTCATAATCATAAATATCCTGCATGTCCAGGGAGGTCTGCCATCCCTACGCTTTCAGATATGGTGATACAAAGCTCAAAAATACCATTCTGAATGTCTTATTCCTCATATATTTGTTCAGACACCAGAGGACCAGAACTGGGCTCATACTGTCAGGCATCTTCAGAATGAGAAAGTACCTGGAGTAGAAGCCTTTGCCCTGCTCTGACTCTGGTACTTTGTCTAAGACCCTGTTCTGTAGAAGCCTCACAACCTGCAGGGAGAGCAGCTCGGCTTTAGGACCCTGCGACTGATGCAGTATCCACTGGAGGGTGCTCTATCAGCTCTAGGAAGCAATCATCCTGATAATTTCCAGTACCCACGTCTCTGTGGTAATGGACTCCCAGTGGTGGCAGAAGAGGGTTTATTGCCCCTTCCCCCAGAAAAGAGTGATCCAGCTCAAGAAGCTAGGGTGGACACAAGGCTGGGGTCCCATAACAGGGTAGCACTTGGTGACTTTGCAAACTGTGCCTCCTGCTGGGGCTTTTGCTTTTGTTGGAAGGGCTCAGGCTTGGCCTGCTGGTAGAAACCTCACTAGGTGGGCTTTCCATGAAAAGACTGCTGACACTCTTTTCCCCATAATGACAGTCTTGCGAGACTCCCTATCAGGGGATTTCCAGCTAATTCCTTCAGAGCACTGATGCTTTATTAGGGGAAGGAGGAAATTGTTTAACCTGGAAAGGCACACTAAGCCAGATCCTGTTTCCAGGTGCGACCTGGGAGCACAAGGAAGTTAAGTGACTAGCTCAAAGTCACATAGTATCCAAGTTGGGGCTGATGGGATTCAAACGTAGGTCTCCAAGTTTGCAGCTCAGTGCCCTTAACCACTATATTATACTACCTCCCATTATTAGAAGCCATAATGACACTATCATCAGTATAGGCTGAGTATAGTAGATAGATTTATTCCATGGTGTCATGTACTTTTTATCTGAGAGTCGTGGGACTGGAAGAATGGAAGTATGTTTACTCCAGGCCACCACAGTAAGAGTCTCAACAGAAGGCTGGATGGCAGGCCCCAAAGGTACAGGAAAAGAGGGTTTATTAAGGTACTCCATCTGTATCTTTTAAACTGATCTACAGCCACTGTCTTGAAGATCAAAGCTTTGTGCATATTCTTCAGCAGTGCAAGGAGAGATCCTCCTGAGAGACCCACACTGACTTAGCAGGTGAGGTTGTGTCCTGAACAGAAGGAATGCCTCATAATCCTCTGTCATAGCATCCATGAGAAAGAGATCATACTCTTGCTCATCTTCCAGAAAGGATGACTAGGCCAGAAGTTCCAGCTCTGGTGATGAAGTAGGCTCTGAGAAAACCCCCTTTCTGGTATCAAGGCCTGTCCCAGTGCAGACAGTGATACCAGGGAAGGCAGCCATGTTGGCACTGAAGATGACTACAGCACTATCATTGAAAGGAGGATAACACCAGCATCCAGAGGGCCAAATCCAGAGCTGTGTCCTACAACCCCATCAGCACCACAGATGGAGTGAATAAGGTGTAAAGGAGTCAACCCTCCATAACAAGTGTCCATCTGTGAGATCCCCTAAAGGTAGCATGAGTGATGGAGACAATGATGGCGGTACCACTGGCATGAAGAAAGTCTGACAAATTCTCCCTCTTTGAGGGTGATGAAGGGGGGAACACTTGAACTACTCTCACACCTAAATGTGACGACTGCCTTGAGGCAGAGTGCTGAAGACTAGACTTGGACCAATGATGTTGCTTCTTCTATTTTTGCGAGGTCAAGCGGTCCAAGAAGACCAACGCCAAGCATGCACAGGGCTGAAACTGTTTCTTTTTATGGCTATGGGAGGACTGCCTATACTCCCAGCCAAGATTTTGTCCAGAAACAGAACATTCTTCCAGACAGGAGTGGTGGTTCCAGTCATACTCACTGCTGGAAGCAACTTGCCATACCAGGTGCCCTGCCTGTCACAATGGTTTCCAAATGTCATGTTACCAAGACTTCTGTTATACAAGGTAAATGAACAACGTCAAACAAGATAAGAACACTACTTGTGCGAAAAAAAAAAACCAAGCTCTGGTCCCAGATGATACACAAAGGTCCTCAATTTCTTTTCTAAGATGGTTATCAGCTGTTTCAAGCTTAATTCACAAACATACTAAAGGCCAGCAGAAGAAGGCCCAAAGGCCTATCGAGTCTATGTGACACGGGCAGCAGAAAAAGACCAAAGGTCCATCCAGTCTGCCTGAGTTCCCTATTTAGCCCTGGGATCTACTGTATGCTACACAATGAGGATGCACCACAGACCTGTACAGGGGCAGAATGACCTCTTCCCCTGCTGGAGAATATCCTTGATATGCAACTCAGCAGTCTGTTCATCTTTTTGCACTGCACTGACAGTTTCAGGTCATTTTTAATTAGGGATGGGTGCACCATCTCTGCGGCACTTCCGAACCTCCCCGGACTGAGCCAACTTGGCTATGTTCAGGAATACCAAGCCTTTCATGACTCAACCCAAGCTGCCCTGTTGGCCCAGTTCGGAAGTGTGGCCCAATCCAATGGCTTACAGGTAGCAGCCTGTTCCAGGGACGGCAGGTCAGGGTACAGAAATAAAAAAGGTTTTCCCCCCAATCTCTATGGAATACTCCTGAGTCCCTGGACAGTCACGTGACCAACAAAAGAAAAAACTTGTTATATGGGGGCACTGAAGGCAGCCAACCAATGAGGGTCTTTGTTCTGTGACGGACTCATGTTCTAGCCAATCCTGTGTGTCAGCCACCACAGGACATCCCATAAGAAAACAGTGTATTGAGCTCATTTGGGGCTTTGCATTAAAAGGAGACAGTTTTTTTTTTGTGTGTGTGTGTGTGTGTGTGTGTGTGTGTGTGTGTAGAGACATTCTAAAAAACAAACAAAAAAAAAATGTTTTATATTTTCTTTTCTTAATCATAAAGAGAGACAGAGATAGGGCGAGGAGAGAGACCAACACTTTCAACAGTAGACAACAGCATAGTGCAGACATTACAGCAGAGTACAAAAAAAACCACACTAAATTTTGCATTATTGAGTGAAGAGAGACCAATGAAGACAACAGCAGAGTGCAAACATTGCAGATTCCACAGTAAAAAAAAATAACAGAAAAGAAAACCTAAAACAACTGTGTTTTTTGTTAGAAAGACAGCGAGTGAGAGACACCAACAAATTCAACAGCAGACAACAGCAGAGTGCAGATGTTTTCTTAGTTTTAGAAAAAGTAAAGGAAACAGGAAATGGATAAGGGGTACTACAAAAAGCATAGCCTGTGGTCTGCAGTGCCATGATGCAAGCATAGCTCTCATGAAATCATCCACCAAGAAAAAATATATAGTAGAGTTTCAGTCCATTTTTCTTGCAAAATCAACAAAAAAGTAAAAAAGTTAATGTACAGCAGCCAACTTCATAATTATTTTCCTTTTTAAAATATATTGTAAAAAAATATTAAGATGGGGAGCAGAGTTAGAAAGGACAGGAGAACTCTGTCTGAAGGTCATAGTTCCTCACTAATTTTGAGGGGGAGGTTGATAATGCCGTACAGATTTTGAAGAAGGGTGTCACCCACATGTCAGATTGTGTTGCCTATCTCTGTGACTCAATGACTACTAGGTCACAGTAGTTCTTTTCCTTTTTGAAAAATATATTTTTGCAAAAAAAAACATTAAGAAGGGGAGCAGACAGGACAGGAGGACTTTGGCTGAAGATCATGGTGCCTCACTAATTTTGAGGGGGGGCTTATAGCACTGTACAGATTATGAAGGGCGGTGTCACCCACGTCTCAGACTCTGTGTTGCTCATCTCCGTGCTTCCCTGAAAGGTCATACTGCAATAGACTCTGTGTTGCCCATCTCTGTGCCTGAACTACTACTAAGTCATAGTGCTGTACAGATTTTGAAGGGGGGGGTGGGGTGTCACCGATGTGTCAGACTCTGTGTTGCCCATTTCTGTGACTGTACTACTACTGGGTCATAGTGCCTCACATATGTTGAGAGGGAGGTATCATGTCTCAGACTCTGTGTTGCCCACCTCTGTGACTGAACTGCTACTAGGTCATATAGTGCCTCATGTATTTTGAGAAGGGGGTGTCACATCTCAGATTCTGTGTTGCCCATCTCTGTGACTGAACTATTGCTAGGTCATACAGTACCTCACCTATTTTGAGAGTGGGGTGTCACGTTTCAGACTCTTTGTTGCCCGTCTCTGTGACTGAACTACTACTAGGTCATATAATGCCTCACGTATTTTAAGAGAGGGGTGTCACGCCTCAGCTATGTTGCCCATCTCTGCGCCAAACTGATACTGCGAATTCAGTAATTAAGTTGGACCCCAAAAAAGGGATTCAGAAATCAGAGTCTGTTAGGGCACTAGAACATGTGGTCAGAACCAGCGGTATGGCTGAAATTGGTACATATAACAATAAAAATATTTCCAGAAAACAAATTCAGAGAAAAAGGAAATTCACTGCTGAAGATATAATTAATAAAATTAATAACAATGATGCAACACAACCAGAAAAGGATGAAGCAATACGACCAAAAAAAAAAATGGAGCAACAGAATCAGAAAAAGAAAAGAATGTAGGTGAATCACCTGATCAAAGTAGTGCAGCACTGTTGGCACTGCCAGACAAATTAGATAGAAGTAAAACACAAACACAGGTAGCGAAAACAGACCTAGAAAGTCACTGATTAAGGAAAAGACTATCTAATACCACTAGACATGGCACTCCACAATATGCCACTCATGCATATTGGGCTCCTTCAACAGAAGGAAGTGCTTCTGATGAAGAAGAGGCTGTAAATGTACAAGAACAAGATCACGATGTATCAGTTATGTTGTTCTGAAGGTGATGAATCAGAATGTGATACCGATGGGGTAGAGGATGTCATTTGTCCCCCCCCCCCCCAAAAAGAAAAAAACACATACAGCAAGTACCACCAGCAGCCACAGCCAGTAGCGGAACAACAATCAATAATCATGGTAGCTCTTCTGGGTACAACCACAGTGTGAATGAATCAGGGTCAAAAACAACTGCCACCAAAATTGCGGTGGTTCCTGACCTGAAGACAAAACATTCCACCTCAGTTGTGTACAGCTATTTTCACAGTCCCAAAGATGAATGTTTTGCTGTCTGCACCTTTTGTTATCAGGAAGTTAGCAGAGGGGAAGTGAGGGGCCAATTCAGGACAACATCACTAAAAAGGCATTTGCAAAGAGCACATCCAACCATTCGGCTGGGCAGCAGTCCTGAGCAAGGGACAAATATCTGCGATGAAAATAATCCTACAAACAGTAGTGATGGTGAAAAGACAGAGACATGGAAGAAAAAAAAATATTCAACCTCACTGACAAAAGTATTTGGACAAGCTACAGCTTTGCCACTGTAATTCTGTGGTTTCTGCCCCCCTCCCCCCGCACGAACTAAACAACAGACAATTACTGTGTGGCGTGACTAAAAAAACACCTACAGTAGATCACATCAAGTCACGTTAAAAATTAATCAGTTAATTGCTGAATTTATTGCTAAGGACCTGCAACTATTTTCTGTGGTGGGGAATGATGGTTTTAGAGTTCTTTTAAAATACTTAGCTCCACATTACAACATACCAAGCCATAAATATTTTGCGACTGTGGCTGTTCCCAAAATGTGCAAATGTATGCAAAGTAAAATACAACTGGCTCTTAAAGAGAGTGAATGTGGTTCTGTGCACCTGACCACAGACATGTGGACGAGTTCTCAAACTACTGATTATACGTGCATCACAGCACATTGGGTGTCACGATCATCTTCAAACACCACCACAAGTAGCAGTGTGCAGGATGGTAGACAGAGAATGGCAGCTATTTGCGTTAGTACATTTGGTAAGCATCACACCACTGTCAATGTTTTGGAAGAGCTGTGTGACAAAATTTCTGAGTGGTTAGAGCCTTTGGGACCCAATACTGAATTTGTGGTTTCAGACAATGGCGCCAATCTTGTTAGTGCACTGAAACATGGTTTTACTCACATTCCATGCTTTGCACACTCATGTGTTAGTACAAGCTTTCCTTTTCCAGTGACGAAAGTACAGTAACACTAGTGGGAGCTGCACAAAAAATCTGTGGCCATTTTAGTCACTCTGTAAAATCATGTGGTATCTTGACTGACCTCCAGAAAAAAAAAAAGCGGCTTGCCAATACAGCAACTAAAACAAGATGTTCTGACAAGATGGAACTCAACATTTTATATGTGTGAGAGACTTCTCACACAGAAGAAGGCAGTTCATGAATATACCAAGGAACTCAACGTAGCAGATGGTGTAGTGATGAATTCATTCCAGTGGGGCCTCATGGAACATCTTATATTGCAGATTAGCAAAGAGAATGCTACTCTGAGCCAGGTTATTCCCATCATAAATTTGTGAACAAGGAACTCAGGAAGCAGCACAGAGGTTTTGACCAAAAAGGAGACAAATCAGGTGTATCCTTCTTGGACTGACTGATACAGCAATTCCAAAATTGCAGAAGACTTCACAATACCATGACAGACAAAAATGTTCTTCTTTTAACTCTTCTTGACCCTTGGTTAAAGTTGCAGCAACTGCCTGCTTCAGATCTCAGTGACTCTTATGTTGAATACAAAAACATGCTTATTTCAGCAATCGCACGGGAAAAGGAACTGTATTTGATGATAGAAAGTCAATCACGTGATGTGGATGCTGCATCTGATGATGCAACATCTATTGGTGGTGACAGCAATAATTTCCACTTAGTGCCACCATGTATTCCTTCATCAACATTGGGTAGTCCTGCACAAAGTCCTCTTTCACAATCTATGAAAAAGGCAAGTCATTCTGAAAAGCACACAGATGACGCGCAATTTTTGATAAAAAATCATGGAAACCGATAATTCAGATTTGTCTGTTGTGCAGCTGTCTTCTTTGTCTTTGTCTGATGTTGTGGATGCCTATTTAAGAACCACTCATTCATACTACTGATGGTCCTTTTAAGTACTGGCTGGAAAATAAAAACATCTGGCCTGCACTATCTGCCTTTGCTATAAAGCTTCTTAGTTGCCCTCCCACTGGTGTTTACTCGGAGAGTATATTTGGCTCAGCTGGAAACACTGTCTCTGATGGCTGCACAAGGCTTACTCCTGAAAATGTACAGCACCTTACTTTCCTAAAACTCAATCTCAACAAATTCTCTTATAAGTTCAGTGGCAGGAACATAAAAGCAATGATTATGAACAGCTGCAATGGGAGTTGGCTAATAAGGGTGCTTCCTTCATGGTGTTTAAAGGTGATGGTGATGATATTATTTAATTTAATTATTTATTTCTTTGAATTCAGAGGACAAATGGCAGCAACCATAACAGAAAGATCAAGTCAAACAAATTCCTTCTTGTGAGGTCATGGTGCGTATTACATCATATGTATTGCTGTATGTGTTTTTCACATTCAGTTTGGGAACCCACGTGGAGTGCAATTTGTTTATTCAACAAGTTAAAAATATAAACAGGCAGTGAATTGCTAGATGTCTTAATGCAAAAAAAACAAAGGCTGTGTACTTCTCTCCTGCTGTTAGTGCTACACAAACCTGGCTTTAGGCTCATTACCACAGATTACCACCCTCCTAGGCGAACCACTAGAATATGTAGCAAAATTCAAATACTTGGGCGTCTGGACAGACCACAAATTGACCTTCACAGAGTATAGAGAGGATCTGGCCAAAAATCTGAGGCAGAGAGTTGGCATATTCTTTAGGATTAAGCACCTACTTACATTGGAAGCCAAAACCTAATTCGTCCAGGAGACCTTTATGCCACTCATTGACTATGCTGACATTCTGCATGGTCAAGGTACCAATAAACCTTTAGCTAAGCTTGACACCTCATATCACAGAGCAATAAGATTCATTACAGGAGCAACATATTCTACTCACCACTGCTCTCTCTATTCCCTGGTTGGCTGGATATCCCTTAAATTCAGACGGCAAAAAAAATGCAGCTGTTTGGACCTACCATGTCATCATCAAAAAGCTTCCCCAATATATCACTGAATGTCTACCTATCTGCTACCCTGGAAGCTATGCCTTGAGAAGCCAAGCATATATATCCCTGGCTATTTAAAAAGTCAGATCTCGTTTTGGCAGATCCTCCATTAGTTATTCCATTCCCTACTTGTGAAACACTCTTCAGAAAACCCTAAAGGTAGCCATCTCTGTGAAGCTGTCTACATTCAAAATTCTGTTTTGACATGCCTTCAAAGAGTTCTGCGATTGTGTCCGCTGATGTTCTGTCTATGGAGTGTCTTGCGACATCTCCCCTTCTCTCCGCTGTCTTCCGTGTCTTCTCCTTGCAACTTATACATACTTACCTAGTGCTTACTACTCCAGTAGAAACCTGATTTACTTGCACCTCTGTAATCTGCTGTATAAAAAATTATCCTAAATTGCTTGTTCCTTCGTTCTTGAAGTATGTGATGAAATACAATGTATGCTGTGTCATATAAAGCTGGCCTTGATTGTTGTTTTACCTGTATAATCTCCCAGGTCCATCTTGTAAATGAGTTATTCTCAAAGGTGTTTCACCTGGTAAAATAAAGACTGATTGACTAATGTCTGGGGCGGAGGGCGGGACCAAGGGAAACAAAAAGGGAAAAAAAAAACCTTTGTGTAAGCAAGGCCACCATACGTGCCGGCCCACATGTCATCATCAAGACATGATATTTTGAGTTACCGCGCCAAGCGGATTCCCACTGGCTTAATAACGGGGGAGACTGGCAGGTGGGCCTCATAACAGGAGTAGGTGGTGGTAGGTGCCAAACAGCTCTATTAAAAAAAACACAGGTTGCTCACCTGTAACAGTAGTTCTAAGAGTGGTATATGTTGTTCATCCACACTTGCTGACAGAGTCCTTTCCTCTTTAAGAAGTGCCAGAAAACATTCAGGCTGGCTCCTCCCACCCACCCAGGTGGTATATCCCTTGGCTCTGTTCTGGACCAAGAAGCCAGATCTTGCCTGCTGGAAGCAGAGGTTGTGCGCCTGAGCCAGGGGAGGGCATATGGAAGAACAACATATATCACTCCTAGAAAAACAGGTTACTCACCTGTAACAATAGTTCTAGGAGTGGTATATGTTGTTCATCCACACTGTTTGGCATATCCTTTCCCTTTAAGATTCTTGCCAGAAGGTCTAAAAGCTGGCTCCTCCCACCCACCCAGGCAGTATATGCCTCGGCTCCGCCCCTTGACGCTGGATCTTGCCTGCTGGAAGCAGATGATTGTGTGTCAAAGCCGGGGAGGTCAGGTGGGTGAACAACATATACCACTCCTAGAACCCTACCAGGTCAAAAAGTCGCATGCTCTACAGCACACGGCATGACCGCGAGGTAGGAATAACGCGACAGGTAACAGCAAGAGGGTGCAAAAGGAAGTATCAGTGGTAGTGCACCCTCTCACTCTGCCCAGTGTAAGATAAGAATTCTGCTGGGACAGGGGTCAACTGAGCAGCTGCAGTGGCCCAATGGGTTGAGCCACTGGCAGCAATAGAGGCAAGCAGTGTGTTGGGACCGGGTTTCGATTCCCGGTCCCAGACACATGGAATTTTTTCTTTTTTCACACTTTTGCGATATTAAGAGCTACCCCCCCCCCCGAGTTAGTTATATTAGTTGGGGAGGGGGAGGTTCGGTGGGTGCAGCAAAAATACAGGTTAATCACATGCAACAGGAGTTCTAGGAGTGGTATATGTTGTTCATCCACACTTACTGGCAGGTTTCTTGCCGCTTAAAATCTTGCCGGAAGGTCCTCAAGCTGGCTCCTCCCACCCACCCAGGCGGTAAAACTCTCGGCTTCGCCCCATGACACCAGACCTAGCCCGCTGGAAGCCAAGTTGCGTTGAAGCCGGGAAGGTCGGGTGGGTTATGTGGATGAACAACATATACCACTCCTAGAACTCCTGTTACAGGTGAGTAACCTGTATTTCTAGGGATGTGGATATGTTGTTCAATCCACACTTACTGGCAGACTCCTAGCAGTTCTCTGGGAGGAAGGAGGCAAGGCACACACACCCTACTTGGGAAATAAGGACTGGAGAACCTAGGTCCCAAAACCAGCATCCCGGCGTGACTCTAGATCGATGTGGTAATGGGTAATGAAGGTGTGTGCTGACTTTCAGGTAGCAGCCCTACAGATTTCTTGGATAGGGACGTCCCTAGAAGCAGCCACCAAAGCAGCGGTATGGCGGGTAGGATGAGCTCTTATCCCTTTGGGAGGCTCCATGCCCGCCAACCTATAGCAGAGATCTATGCAGTAGGTGACCAACCTCTTATCGTCCGCTTGGCTGCAGGTCTGCCAGGTGCGGCTTCAGCGTAGCTGACAAACAGCTAGCAAACCTCTCCCCGAACTTCAGCCGTCTGCTCCTTGTAATAAGAGAGTGCTCTTCTAGGGTCCAAAGTATGGAGCCTAGATTCAGCCTTCGAGGTGTGATTGGGGCAGAACACCGGCAGAGTTAACACCTGGCTAAAGTGAAACTCCGACACCACCTTCGGAAGGAATTTCGGTTGGGGGCACAGGACAACCTTGTCCCTGTGGAAAACCAGATAAGGTGACTCGATGGAAAGCACCTGGAGCTCGCCCATCCTTCTGGCTGACGTGATAGCCACCAAGAAGGCAGTCTTCCACAACAGGTGAGATACATCACACCTGTGCATCGGTTCGTATGGCTTGCCCATGAGCTTAGCCAATACCAACAATAGATCCCATGGAGGTGGAGGTTCTCGCACTGGAGGGCATATGTGATCAAGGCCTTTGAAAAAGCGCCCGACCATCTTCTCCTGCGCCACATGACTGCTTTCCGGCCCATGCCCAGTAAGCAGAGATGGTTGCCAGGTGCACCTTAAGGGTCGTCGACCGAAGCCCTAGCTGAGAAAGGGACCACAGGTAGTCCAGAATGCTAGCCAAGGAACAGGAAGAAGGGTCCAACCCCTTATCCTGACACCAAATGGAAAATCTGTTCCATTTGAAGGCATAGCATTTTTGGGTCGACTCCTTATGGGATACCTCAACAACGTTGAAAACCTCGTCGGAAAGACCCAAGGCCAGGAGCTCTAGCCACTCAGGAACCAGGTCATCAAGTGCAGGGATTGAAGGTCCAGGTGGAGTGCCTTCCCCATGTTGACTTAGAACAGGTCTGGGCGGGCTGGAAGCCGCCTCTCGGGAGCCTGGAGCTGAGACTGAGGAGATCTGGATACCAGAACTGACGGAGCCAGTCTGGGGCTACCAGAATCACCTGCATCTTGTCCCTCTTCGCCTTGAGAAGCACCTTGTGGATCAAGGGAAATGGAGGGAAGGCGTAGAAGAGGCCCAGGGTCCACAGCCTCGAGAAGGCATCCCCCTGCAGCGAGCCCTGCTGAGGGGGGCAGGCATGGAACAGCCTCAGCTTCACATTCTCCCTGGAGGCAAACAGGTCCACCTGAGGAGTGCCACAGTGGGAGAACAGATCTTTTTACTACCTCCGGCAGGAGAGACCACTCGTGAGATGCAGCACCTATCCGGCTTAGGACATCGGCCAGAGTGTTGGAGGCTCCTGCCACATGGATGGCTAGGAGATCCGCCTCCAGTCTGCTCACGAGAGACCAAGTGTGGAGAGCTTCCTTGCACAGGGACAAGGAGTGCTTCCTGCCCTGGCAGTTTAGGTAGTACATGGTCGTGGTGTTGTCCATCTGGACCTGAACCACTTGATCTCGTACAAATGGAGCAAAGGCGGCGAGGGCTAGTCGGACCGCGCAAATCTCCAGCAGGTTGATGTGGCATTGAGACTCCTAAGGGGACCAGAGGCCATGAGCACTGAGCTCCCCCAGATGGGCACCCCAACCCATCAGAGAGGCGTCTGTCGTCAGAGTGACCATTGGCTCTGGGTGGACAAATGGGATATCCTCCTGCAGATAAGCTGGAATGCGCTACCACTGGAGGCTGTTTCACATCTCCTGGGTCACCGTCACTGGCTGGTCCAGAGGACCGGAGCGCTGTGACCATTGGCTGGCCAGCCCCCACTGCAGGGGACGCATGTGCCAGCGGGCCCAACGGACCATGCTGGTGGAGGCCGCCATGAGGCCCAGGAGGCACAGGAAGTCCTGGGCAAGGCGCAATTGCCCAACCAGAAATGATTGGGCAAAGGAGGAAAGAACCTCGGCCCTGTCCGCTGGGAGCCGTGCTCTGGCTCGAAGGAGTCTAGCTCTGCCCGATGAACTGAATCACTTGCGTTGTCACGAGTTCCAATTTGGCCTCGTTGATGAGGAGGCCAATCTGAAAGCAGACCTAGAGGGCCAGATCCCTGGACCGCTCCACCTCCAGCTTGAAGGGGGATGCAATCAGCCAGTCGTCCAGGTAAGGGTACACCCGGACCCTTCGGTGCCGCAGGAATGCTGTCACCATTGCCATGCATTTGGTGAAGACCCTGGGAGCTAGAGCGAGGCCAAAGGGCATGGCCCGGAACTTGTAAAGGGATCCCTCTGTTCTGAAGTGGAGGAATCACTGGTGAGACGGATGGATTGGGACATGAAAGAACACCTCCTGGAGGTCCAGAGAACAGAACCACATGCTTCGTTCCAAGGATGGAATGATCTGAGCCAGAGTGACCATCCTGAAGGTTCAAGACCTTAGGAACTTGTTCAGGTCATGTAGGTCTAGAATGGGGCACCAGACCCCATCCGTTTTTGGGACCAGGAAGTACCTGGACACAAACCCTGGGTCTGGTGGAGGGTCCGCCACCTCCCTGATCACCTCCTTCTGCAGGAGCAGGGAAATGTCATCTCGACGAGCCGACAGAGAGGCTGCAGAACCCGTAGCCCCCCGTGAGGCGATGGCTCGATAGGGTGGGGACTGCTCGAATTCCAAAGGCAGACCCTTTCCTACCACTTCCAGCACCCAGTGGTCTGTGGTGATATCGGACCAGGTGGAAAGGAAGTGGCGGAGCCGTCCCCCCAGGGGGAACCCGGGGTGGAGTGACAAGGTTGGGGGTGACACCCCTCAACCCGTCACTGGGCAGGCTTGGAGGAAGGGGCGACCGAGGAGCCGCCTGGACCTTCCTTCCCCCGGCTTCCTGCTGGAGGAAGCAGCAAGCTTGGCTTTGGGGTGCCAAGTGCGAGTCTGCTGACCCTGATGCTGGTGTTGCTGGGCCAGACGTGCCGCAGGGGCCGAAGGACGAAAGGGATTATGCTGCTGCTGGTGGCCTTTGTCCTTCTGGGCAGACGTGATTGAGTCCAAGGTGGCATTGGACTTCTCAATCCATTGCAGATGGCCCTCCACCCTGGGACCAAACAAGTCGGTACCCAAGAAGGGGACATCTGCCAGCTTGTGCTGGGCATCTGCTGTAAAAGTGGAGATCCACAGCCAAGCTCTGTGGCGCATGGCCACTGTGGCCATTATTGACTGGGCACACGAGTCAGCGATGTCCAAGGAAGTTTGGAGCTGCTGTTTGGCCACCTCCCTTCCCTGATCCCACACCTGCTTCACCGTCATTTGAAGGTCAGCCGGGAGATGAGGAATCACCTCATCCAGGGAGCCCAAAAGGGTGTGTGAAAAGTGTGCCATCAGAACAGCCGAACTGGCCTGACGCAGGCCTAGGGAGGAAGCAGCATAGACTTTTCGCCTGGAGTAGTCCAGTTTCTTGGACTCCTTATCGGGTGGCTTGTCCACATCCCGAGAAAACGCTGTCGGTCACTAACCCCTCCGTGGAGGGGTGCTCCGAGAAACCGGAGAGTGAATCAGTGGGAACAGCATACTTCCAAGCCATCCTGGCTGAAGGCGCTGGACAAGAAGGTGGCCGCTGCCATAGCTCCAGGGTCGGGCCAACAATGACTTCGGCCACCAGGAAGGCCTCAGTGGGGGAATCTCCTCGGTCCAGTATCTCCATGAGGGTATACTTGGCCCATTTAGAAACAGGTTCGAGCTTCATCCTAGTGGACTCTGAGATGAGCCGAAGCATTCCAAAGAACGAGGATGGGCTCTTGTTCCCCAACTGACGCCCAGTGGACTCCAGGCCAAGTGGCCTGGAGAACAAGAAGCAGTCGTCGTCAGACTCCGAGGAGTCTGTGAACAGCTGCCGAGCACCTGAGCCACTCTCCACCTGCTGGGGTCGATCGGGAGTGAGGGTGACCAACAACCAGTGGGGCAAGCCCTGACCCGACCGAGAATCCTTGGTCGGGGCCCCAGATTTAGGCTGTGGAGGCGGGGGTTCCACCACAATGGGTGGCACTGCCGGTTTCAGCCAAACAACTGGTGCCGGCTTCAGCTTGACTACTACGAGGGGTTGTTTCGGCCATTCCGGTGACAGCCACTTAATGGCCAGGGAAGATGACAGAGTCGGCTTATTCCCGGACAAAAGGAGCTGCTGCCACATTAGATCCTCGTAGCGCCAACACAATTTGCGCCAGAGCCTATCCTCCAAAGAGGACGACGACGAGGATGAGCGGCGCTGCCGCTTTCCACGGTGCCGAGACCGAGACCGCTGATGTCGGCGGGATCGGCTGGACCTGGAAGAGGTCCAAGACCAAGACCTTTGGGGATTCCAAGGGTGGATCTGGGAGGGGGCAGGAGAAACCCACTCCTCCCTCAGCTCAGGGACCCTAACCAGGGACTCCGGCACAGGAGACACAGGCAAGTCCTTGGTTTCCACCGGGGGAACCGGTGAAGAAGGGTTGTCAGCTTCTCCAGTCGACAGACTGTCCGACGGGTCGAGAAAAATCTCGACCACATCGACGAGTGTCTCGGCCGGCTGACCTGACCGGGACACCGTGAAGCCAGCGGCCTTAGCCGCAACCTCGATCGAAGTCAAGTGTCCACTAGCCAGGGAAGGGGACCTCTCCCACTCCCACAACGTCGATGGTGGGACTTACCCTTAGAGTCCTTCTTTTTGGACTGAGAGGAATGTGCCGAAGGCCCTTCTCCCTTGGTGGAGAGGGACTGACAAAGCTCCTTAAACGAAACCATGTAGGAGGATTCCCAAGGAGAGTGGGATAAATGCCACAACCAAAGATGATGATGCTGCAGCCTGGGCCGCTGCCTCCTCGAGGACGATCATCTGTTTGAGTTGTTCAGCTGAGCCCGCAGCTGCGGATACCGCCCAATGGGCCTCCTTTGACCGGAGGATAACGTTTCTCGGGTCACCCAAGTTGTAATCTGGCAGCACGATCCTCTAAGACCGTAGCCGAAAAGGACTTGCACAAGTCACAGGCCTACAAATCGTGGCCAAGCCCCAGGCAGTAAACGCACATGGAGTGCGGATTGGTCTGGGACATCTTCTGTCCACAGGGGCACTGATGAAATCCGGGAGTCGATTTGTCCATCACAGCCATGAGGGAAGATAAAGACCGAAGTCTTGTAAATTTTAAAATTAGTTTTGAGTTAACTGAAGAGTTTGGATCCAGGCCTAAAACACAGAGCGCAAAGGAGGAAACCTGAGCTTCCAAGCAGTAAGGAAGATCTGGCGTCATGGGACGGAGCCGAGAGTTTTATCACCCGGGTGGGTGGGAAGAGCCAGCTTGAAGACCTTCTGGCAAGATTTAAAGCGGCAAGGAACCTGCCAGTAAGTGTGGATTGAACAACATATCCACATCCTTAGAAACAAGAATTATGCTGTCTGCAATATATCGAGCTGCATTGGCAGCGCAGTACATTGCTACAGCCTAATGTCTTGTGACATTATGACGCCGTGCCTCCTAGAACTACTGTTACAGGTGAGTAACCTGTTTTTCTAGGATCATGGATATGTTGTTCTATCCACACTGTCTGGCAGACTCCTAACAGATCTCTGGGAGGAGGGCGGCAAGGCACATACCCCCTACTTAGGGAACAGAAATTGGAGAAGTGAGGCCCCAAAATGAGCATCCCGGCGTGACTCAAGGTCAATGTGGTAATGGGAAATGAAGGTGTTTGCAGCCCTGCAGATATCCTGGATAGGGACGTCCCTAGAAGCAGCCACCGATGCAGCAGTATGGCAGGTGGAATGAGCTGTTATTCCTACGGGAGGCTCCTTTCCCTCCAACCGATAGTAGAGATCAATGCAAGATGTAATCCATCTGCCAATAATCGGCTTGGCTGCAGGTCTGCCAAGAGCGGCTTCAGCATTGGTGACAAACAGCTGGAGAACCTCACCCAGAACTTCAGCTGTACACTCCTTGTAATAAGAGAGCGCTCATCTCAGATCCAAAGTACAGAGCCTGTACGCGGCCTCCAAGGTGTAACTGGGGTAGTACACCAGCAGAGTTATCACCTGGTTCAGGTGAAACTCCAACACAACCTTCGGAAGCAACTTCAGGTTGGGGCACAGGACAACCTTGTCCTTGTTGAAGACCAGATAAGGAGACTCAACAGAGAGCACCTGTAGCTCCCCAGTCCTTCTGGCTGATGTGATAATCACCAAGAAGATGGTCTTCCATGACACATGTGGCATCTCACACCTGTGCATCAGTTTGAATGGCTTACCGATGAGCTTTGCCAGTACCAGCAATAGATACCACGGTGGTGGTGGTTCACACACCGGAGGGGAAATATGGTTGAGGCCTTTAAAGAAACACCAGACCACCTTCTCCTGTGCCCAGTAAGCAGAGATGGCTGCCAGGTGCACTTTGATCGTAGACCAAAGACCCCCTTTGGAAAGA
Organism: Neoceratodus forsteri; assembly: GCA_016271365.2. Taxonomy (NCBI): domain Eukaryota; kingdom Metazoa; phylum Chordata; order Ceratodontiformes; family Ceratodontidae; genus Neoceratodus; species Neoceratodus forsteri. The sequence continues at coordinate 1,308,139,316 of CM057449.1, forward strand.
GACTAAAGGTAGTTGAGGATGCTAGCCACTGGACAGGATGAAGGGTCCAGGCCCATGCCCTGACACCAAATGGAGAATCTCTCCATTTGAAGGCATAGCATCTCCTGGTCGACTCCTTCCTAGATGCTTCAACTACACTGAGTACATTGTCAGAAAGACCCAAAGCCTGGTACTCCAGCCACTCAGGAACCAGGCTGTCAGGTGCAAGGATTGCAGGTCCAGTTGGAGGACCCTCCCCTGATTGACTGAGATCAGGTCCGGGCATGTTGGAAGATGCCTCGGGAGCCTGTTGCTAAAGCTGAGGAGATCGGGGTACCAAAACTGGAGGGGCCAGACTGATGCCATCAGGATCACCTGTGCCTTGTCCCTCCTGACCTTGAGCAGTACCCTGTGGATCAAGTGTAGTAGAGGGAAGGCATAGAAGAGGCCTGGGGTCCATGGCCTCGAGAAGGCATCCCCCTGCAGCTAGCCCTGCTGAGGGGGGCGGGCATGAAACAGCCTCAGCTTGGTGTTCTCCCTGGAAGCAAACAGGTCCATGTGGGGGTGCCCCACTGGGAGAACAGGCTGTGTACTACCTCTGGATGGAGAGATCACTCGTGGGACGCCTTGCCCACACGTCTGATGGAGTCCGCCAGTTGATTTGAGGCTCCTGCCACATGGACAGCTAGGAGCTCTGCCTCCAGTCGGCTCACAAGGGTCCAGATGTGGAGTGCTTCCCTGCACAGAGGCTGGGAGTGCATGCTGCCCTGCTTGTTGAGACAGTACATGGTTGTGGTGTTGTCTGTCTGGAGCAGCACCACTTGACTCCGAAGCAAAAGAGCAAATGCAGTCAGCGCCAGCCAAACTGCTCGGAGCTCCAGCAGGTTGATGGGACACCAGGATTCCTCAGGGGTCCACAGCCCGTGGACTCTGTGATTCCCCATGTGGGCACCTCAGCCTGTGAGAGAGGCATTGGTCCTAAGAACGACCTTTGGCTCAGGGCAGACAAACGGGATCCCGTCCTGCAGATGTTCTAGGATAGTCCACCACTGAAGAGCATCCCACATCTTCTGGATCAAAAGTGACCAGTTGGTCGAAATGACCGTGATGCTGAGTCCACTGGCAGGCCAGCTCCCACTGAAGGGGACGCATGTGCTACCAGGCCCAACGGACCACGGAGGTGCAGGCCGCCATGTAACCCAGAAGGTGCAGGAAGTCCCGGGCAGGGTTCAAGAGCCAAACCAGAAATGATTGGGAAAAGGAGGGGAGAGAACCTCCATCTTGTATGTCAGAAGCCCGGCTCTGGCTTGGCAAGAGTTGAGCTCTGCCCTGATGAACCTGATCACCTGCGAAGGCATGAGTTACGACTTGGTCTGATTAATGAGGAGACCAAGTTTGATGCAGGTATGAAGGGCCAGATCCCTGGACCTCTCCACTTCCTGTTTGGAGGAGCCTGCTATGAGCCAATCGTCAAGATAGGGGTACACTCTGACCCCTTGATGCCGAAGATGGGTTGCCACCACTGCAATGCATTTGGTGAAGACCCGGGGAGCTGATGACAGGCCGAATGGCATGGCTTGGAACTCAAATGGGGCTCCCTCCTGCCATGTAATAAATGAAAATGTCAATAAAGTTTACTAAATGAAAAAAAAAAAAGAGCTCCCTCTGCTCGGAAGTGGAGGAACCTTCGGTGCGACGAATGGATCGGGACATGAAAGAACATGTCCTGCAGATCCAGTGAGCAAAACCACATGTTCTGCTCAAGAGATGGTATGATCTGAGACAGAGTTACCATCCTGAAGGTATAAGACCTGAGAAATTGGTTCAGGTCATGCAGATCCAGAATGGGGCACCAGCCCCAACCCCCCCATCTGTCTGGGGACCAGAAAGTACCTGGAAATGAACCCTTGGTTGACAGGGGGATCGGTGACTCTGACCACTACCTCCTTGCGGAGGAGTTGGTGATGTCGTCTCGGACAGCCAACTGAGTGTTTATGGAAACTATTTCCTCCCATGGGGTGTTGGCTCAGCTTGGTGGGTATTGCTCGAATTCAAGAGGCAGTCCCTGCCCAACCACTTCTAGGACCCACTTGTCCATTGGATCAGCAGACCAAGCAAAAAGGAAGTGGTAGAGCTGGCAGCCCATGGGAGGACCCAGAGTGGGTGTGACAGGTATGGGGTTGGCAACCCCCATCCCGACACTGTGCAGGTTTGGAGGAGGAGGAGGAGGAGGGTCTGGTTTGGGGACCACCAGGAGCGTTCCCTCTGGGCTTACGGGCTGCCAAAGGCCCTTGCTTGGCCCAAGGGAGCCAAGGTTGTGCCCGCTGCTGTTGCTGCAACAACTGAAAGTGGGGCTGCTTGGCCACAGGGGCAGAAGGCCGAAAAGGCTTTCTCTTCTGCTTTTTGGAACCCTGGCATTCCTTCTGGGCAGAAGTAATGGGTTCTAAGGTGGCATTGGAAGTGACCATCCACTCCTGGACCGAATAAATCAGTGCCCAGGAAGGGAACATCTGTCAGCTTGTGCTATGTGCTTGCCATAAAGGTAGAGACCCTCAGCCAGGCCCTGCGGCGCATGGCAACTTCGGCCACCACTGAGCGGGAGCAAGAATCCCTGACATCCAGAGCCATCTGTAGTTGCTGTTTGGCAACCGCCTGACCCTGGTCGTGGACCAGCTGACCGTGGTCTGAAGGTCTGTGGGGAGATGAGGAAGAACCTAATCCAAAGAGCCCAAGAGGGCATGAAAGAAATGTGCCATGATGACGGCCGAGCTCGCTTGACGAAAGCCAAGCGATGAGGCAGCATAGACTTTCCTGGCAGAATGGTCCAGCTTTCTGGACTCTCTATCCAGAGATCTATCAGCTGTCTCACGAATTACCCAGGTGCCAGAACACAGACTCGGTCACCAACCCCTCGGCTGAGGGGCGTTCTATGATTCCCGAAAGGGAGCCAATGGGGACCACATATTTGCGGGTCATACGGGCTGAGGGCGCAGGGCAGGAGGCTGGGTGCTGCCTTAGCTCCAAGGCCAGACAAACAATGGCTTCGGCCACAGGGAAGGTCTCAGTCAGAGAATCCCTTTTAAGAATATCAGTAAGGGGATATTCAGCCCATTTCTGAATGAACTCCAACGGCATCCTCGGAGATGAGACGGAGAATGTCTATGAAGGACGTGGGACCATCCTCCGTTGAGAGACTACCAATGGATTTTTCATCCAGGGGACAGTAATGGAAATCGGAGTACTCGGACTCCGAGAAGTCCAGACAGATCAGCCGACCACCCATGTCACCTTGGACCTGCCAGGGACGGTCGGGAGTGAGGGTGACAGACAACCTGTGTGGAAGGCCCTTGATGGGCCAAGACTCCTTGGTGGGAACCCCGGAAGGAGTCTGCTTAGGTAGCAGCTCCATCAGAATCGGTGGAGAGGCTAGTTTGGGTGAGCCGGGAGGGTCTTCACCAGCTCCGCGGGTGGAAGGGAGGTGTTGACCGGCTCCTGAGGAGTCGGAATCAGCCTAGAAGGCAACAGCCAAGTGATGGCTGGTGTGGAAGCTGGGGTCGACTTTGGACCAGACATAATCAACTGCTGCCACATCAAGTCCTCGTAGCATTGGCGCAGGTTGCGTCAAAGCCTGTTCTCTTCTGAGGAGAACGAGGATGAATGGCAGCAGTGTCACTTTTTAAAGCGCTTATGCGATTTCTTCGGCCTATCAGTAGGAGGAATTCAAGACCTCGACTTAGACCGTCAGGGGTGCTCGGAAGGAGCTGAGGAGAAGCACGGCTCCCCCAGGTCAGGGACAGGAACTGTAAGAGGTTCCCAGAAGGCTGGGTCTCCTCTTCAGCAGGTTCAGTCAGGACCAGGGTCTTGAATAAGGAATTGTTGGCCTCATCAAGCAACAATGGGTCGATGGGGTCAAGAACAATCTCGACCGGGTTGTGCTCCCGAGTCTTAGCCGGCTGACCTGACAGGGGTACCACGAAGCCAGTGGCCGAGGCCTCAATCTTGACCAAAGTCAAAAAAGCAGATTCCTGGGACCAAGATCTCTATCGATTCCAAGAATGTCGTCGACGAGACAAACCTTCCCTCGGTTCCTTATCCCTTTTACGGGAGTGGGAGACATGCGGGCCCAAAGGGCTCTCCCCTTTGGTTGGGAGAGACTGGTATATCTTCTTGAAGGAGCCTGAAAAGGTGGAGCCCAAATTAGCGGGACGAAGACCAACATGGAAGAGGACCGATCAGCGGCCCAAGCTGCCCCCTCCTCGAAGACCTTCATCTGCTCTAGTTGCTCAGCAGACCCCACAGCCACGGAGACCTCCCAAAGGACTTCTTTCGATTTTACCGGCGGGTTCTGTTTCTCCGGGTCTGCCGAGTTAAAGATGTGCAAAACAATTGTCCAAAACATTGGGTTGGAACGAGCAACACAAGTCACAGGACTGGGTGTCATAGGCATAGCCCAGGCAGTAGAACACGAAGCATGCGGGTTGGTGCAAGACATTTTCTGCCCGCAAGGGCAGCAGCATAACCCGGGCAAGGACTTGTCCTCCATCACTGTTGCAATCGTGAAGTGATGCAGAGAAACTCAAATTAGTTTAATTATAGGTAAATCCGAAGATTTGTTCGCCAGGGCCTACTCAACGTGGCAGCAATAAGGAGGGAACCTGAATCTTCCAGCGGAAAGGAAGATCTGGAGCCAAGGCATATACCACCCAGGTGAGTGGAAGGAGGCCAGCTTTTAGACCTTCCGGCAAGAATCTTAAAAGGAAAAGACATGCCAAACAGTGTGGACAGAACAACATATCCACAATCCTAGAACTACTGTTACAGGTGAGTAACCTGTGTTTCTAGGGACGTGGATATGTTGTTCTATCCATACTTTTTGGCAGACTCCTAGCAGTTCTCCGGAAGGAGGGAGGCAAGGCACACACCTTCTATTTAGGGAACAGAGATGAGAGTACTGAGCCCCAAAACCAGCATCCCAGCATGACTCGAGGTCAATGTGGTAATGGAAAATGAAGGTTTGTGCTGACTTCCAGGTAGCAGCCTTGCAGATTTCCTGGATAGAGACGTCCCTAGAAGCAGCCACCAATGCAGTGGTATGGTGGGTGGACTGAGCCCTTAGCGATCCCGGAGGCTCCCAACCTGCCAACCTATGGCAGAGATCAGTGCAGGAAGTGATCCACCTGCCAAGTGTCTGTTTGGCTGCAGGTCTACCAGGTGCAGCTTCAGAGTAGGTGACAAACAGCTGGCGAATCTCTCCCCAAACTCCAGCTGTGCGCTCTTAGTAATAAGCGAGCGCTTGCCTCAGGTCCAGTTTATGGAGCCTGTGTTTGGCTTCCGAGGTGTGATTTGGAAAGAACACTGGAAAAGTCACCATCCAAGTCGGGTGAAACTCCGACACAACCTTCGGGAGAAACTTCAGGTTGGGGCGCAGGACAACCTTGTCCCTGTGGAAGACCTGGTAAGAAGACTCCACCAAAAGTGCCTGGAGCTCACTGATTATTCTGGCTGATGTGATAAAGTCACCAAGAAGGCAGTCTTCCATGACAGGTGAGACATCTCAAACATTTGCATCGGTTCGAATGGCTTGCCCATGAGCTTTGCCAAAACCAGCAACAAGTCCCATGGTGGTGGTAGTTCACGCACCAGAGGGGAAATGTGATCTAAGCCTTTGAAAAAGCACTAGACCACCTTCTCCTTGCCACCTACTGCTGACCAGCCCATGCCCAATAAGCAGATGTGGCTGTGAGGTGCACCTTAAGGGTCATCGATCGAAGTCCACCTTTGGAGTGGGACCACAGGTAGCCAAAATGCTGGCCATCAGACAGGTCAAAGGGTCCAGCCCCTTGCCCTGACACCAAATGGAGAATCTCTTCCATTTGAAGGCAAAGCATTTTCTGGTCGATTCCTTTCTAGATGCCTCTACCACGGTGAGGACATCTTCAGAGAGACCCGAAGCCTGGAACTCTAGCCGCTCAGGAACCAGGCTGTCAGTTGCAGAGACTGAAGGTCCAGGTGCAGTACCTTCTCCTGACTGATGGAGAGCAGGTCTGGGCATAGTGGAAGATAGAAACATAGAATTTGACAGCAAATAAGGACCGCTTGGCCCACCTAGTCTGCCCATTTCCCTACCTAACGGATAAGCTGCAGATCCTAGTTAACCAACAGCCTACTTCCTCCTACCCCTCACAAAAATTGCCTTATGTCTGTCCCATGCATTCTTGAATTTCCCACTGTTTTGACTCTCGACCTCCTCAGGAAGGCTGTTCCATGTATCCACAACCCTCTCTGTGAAGAATCTTCCTCACATTACCTCTGAGCCGTCCCCCCTCTATCTTCAAATTGTGCCCCCTTGTTTTTGCACATCTCTTTTTCTGAAAGATGCTATCCTCTTGGACTTTGTTGATTCCCTTGAGGTATTTGAAAGTTTCTATCATGTTCCCCCTCTCCCTCCTTTTCTCGAGGCTATACATCTTTAGTTCATTTAGTCTTTCTCCATATGTCTTCTGATGCAGACCCTGCATCATTTTGGTTGCCCTCCTATGGACAGCCTCCACCCTGTCTATGGCTTTGTGGAGAAGGGGTCTCCAGAACTGTACACAGTACTCCAGATGTGGTTTTACCAACTGTCTGTACAGAGGGCCAACAACTTCTGTTTTCTACTGGTGATGACTCTCCCTATGCATCCCAGTATCCCCTCAGCCCTCCTTACTGCCTTCTCACATTGCTGGCCCACCTTTAGGTCATCTGATATAACTACCCCCAGGTCCCTTACCATTTTTGTTGTTGTCAATATCTCACCCCCACTGTGTACTCTTCCCCTGGGTTTTGGTTTCCCAGGTGCATTACTGTGCACTTCTTTGCATTGAATCTAAGCTGCCATACATCTGACCATTCCTCCAACCTTGCCAAGTCCCTTATCATCCTTTCCACCCCACCTTGTGTATCAACCCTGTTGCAGATCTTTGTGTCATCTGCAAAGAGACATACTTTCCCTTCCCGTTCCTCTGCAATGTCACTTATAAAGGCATTAAAAAGGACCGGCCCCAGTACTGAACTCTGCAGTACCCCACTAGTAACCCTCCTTTCTTCACTGTGGACTCCATTTACTATTACCCGCTGTGTCCTGTTGTCCAACCAGTGTTTTACCCAGGCTACCACCTTAGGACCCACTCCCAGGCTGGCTAATTTGTTTATTAATCTTTTGTGCAGGATGCCTCGGGAGCTTGTTGCTGAGGCTGCTCAAGGGCAGGAGAGACAAGGCACGGGTGATTGTAGTGGTTCCAGACTGGCCACACCAGTTTTGGTACACCGGTCTCCTCAGCCTCAGCAACAGGCTCCTGAGACATCTTCCACTTTGCCCCAAACTGCTCTCCAACAATCAGGGGAAGGTACTCCATCTGGATCTTCAATCCTTGAAGGAGCCTGAAAAAGTGGAGTGGCATGAAGATAGAAGCTGAAGAGGATTGGGCAGTGGCTCCGAGCCACCTCCTCCATGAAGGCCGCAACCTGTTCGAGCTGCTCAGCAGACCCCGCAGCCATGGAGACCACCTAACGGGTTTCTTTAGATTTGACTCGCAGATGTAATTTTTCTGGGTTTTTCCGGGCGGCCCAACTTAAGGCAGGCGAGGCTGTCCTCGAGGACCATCGTGTGAAAAGACCAACAAATGTCACAGGACAGGGTATCATGTTCATGGCCCAGGCAGTAAACACACACAGAATAGGGGTTGGTATGTGACATCATCTGTCCACGTGGGCACCAGCGAAATCTGAGCAGTACTTGTCATCCATCGTGGTCACGAAGCTCGAAAACTAATACCAAAATTGTAGCAAAATTTTTTAAAGCAATCCCACATCACAACTCCAGTTACAGACCAAAATCTCCACAGCTACAGAGATTACTATTCACATCTGCAGCAGCTGCAGAAGGTGTTATGGCTGGTCCCACCAGCAGTTACATTTTTCCACAGCTGCAGGGATTTCCACGGCAACACCACCACCCAGCTGCTGTAAATCGTGGAGCCGGTCATAAACTGGCTCCACTTTTGAGAATACCATAGCTGAGGGAGAAACTGCGGTTCTGCAAGTGGCAACCCATTTGTACCGAGTTTTTTTCCACAGCTGTGAGATTTTCAAGAGCTTTGTGAATTCTGCCCACTGTTTCCTATGAATATCATGTGGTAGCTGACACATGGGACTGGCAAGAACAACAGTCAGTTTATTTTTTTATTGCTGTTGTCTGCTTGGTGACCTTGAAGCAACATGAAAATACAGACACATTTTTTCTAAAAAAGTTGCATTTAATTTTTTTTACCGGGGGATCTAAAAGAATAATACTAATTGCATTTCTCATAATCAAATCGACTGAAAATAGGTCTAAAATTAATCAGAGTAAATCAGAACCTCCTCCGAGACTGAGACCTTCATCCTGCCCAAGACTGTACTCAATCCTGGGGTTTTTATGCCCTATGCGCATTACCTTGGACTTTTTAGCACTGAACCCCAACTGCCATACTCCAGACCACCTTGCAACTTTGCTAGGTCTTCCCTTAGACCTCTCATGCCCTCTTAATTGTCAACCCTCTCGCAGAGCATGGTATCATCCATGAAAAAACGTATCTTGCCTTTGATGCCATCCCCAATGTTGCTGATGAACACAGTAAACAAGAATGGATCTGGCGCTGGTCCCTGTGGGAACCCACTAGTAACTTCTCTCATTCCAGAGTGCTCCCCCCACCTTACTTTAGTCCGAGTTCTTAAATGTGAGGCTAATCCATTCCTGGGTGAAAATGTACATTGAAAACAATGCTCTGATACCAAATCCAGTTTTTGCAGTGAGTCTAAAGCTGGACATTGCTGTTATATAACATACTGTAAGTTTTAAGGGCCTTCTCCAAGCCCATTCTGTCTTACTGGTCTCAGACTGAACCCCTCAATTCTTTAAGAACTCAAACTGTCCTGACTTTGTAGCTACGCATTGTTAAGATTAGATTTGGTGTTAGGGTGTTTTATCGATACACATTTTTGTCCTGCAATGGAGTGGACTCATGACCCTTTTTTCAAACAGCGCTTCACTTGCTGAAGTTAGAACATTCCATTGCTCAACCACAATACAAAATGAAACTCTGATTAATGTGACGACTTTTAGGAGGGAACTGAAGGCTCCCACTGATGATAAACAGGAATACCACTGTAATGGAATGAATAACGTTTATTTGTTATGTCTGTTGCTCTTGCCCTGGTATTGAAAACAGGACTGTCATGTCAGTATATCCTTCCAGTAACCAATAAATATGATGTGATGAAGGTCTGAACTTTTATCAACTAAAAATCCAAAGTCCCTCTCCTGGCCTGTGCTTTGTCGAGTGTGCCCATTTAGGGTACAAACCCTGTGTATGTTTTTAATCCATTCTACCCTCATTTTGTTCAATATTGAGTTGCATGACCCACTTTTATGCCCATTTCACACTGCACTTTTCACTACTCTTTTCTGTTTATTTGCCCAGGGGGGTGTTACTAACAGCTTGTTTGGCAGTGTCAGAATGTTAGAGAATACAGTAATGTAGAAGTAAAACACGTATTACAGAACAGTAAAAAAAAAGAAATATAAGCAATTCGCCAGCCATACAGTTATAAATAGTGTTTGACACTCAACAAGTGAATTAACAATTGGAGAAACAGGGAACATTTTTGCTGTATTTGGTGGGGGGTCTAATCCACCCCATCCCTCTCTCTATGATCAGCACCACCACCGAATACTTTTTCATTTGGTCTGGGGTGAACAAGTGTCTACTTCTGCAAATGATGTCAGTTCCAATTTGTGGCTAGTCTGCAAGGAGTTCTCAAATGTTGGTCTGCCCATGCCCTTATCCCCTTTCCTGGGAAATAAACCCCTTGCATCTGTCATGAGGTCCCTTGTAGCTGCACCTTGGATCTCCTTGAAAATGAGTTTGCTCAATGGAGATTTATCCAATTCATGGTTTTTGAATAAAATATACTACTACTACCTTGGAGAGAAAATCCAAATGAAAACACAATCACTAGTGCGCTAGTGCTGCCTCCTTGTCACTATTTATTTTTAAATTGGTTTCCTCTCTCCCCTTCCCCCACCCATTTTATCCCCATGAACCCACCCTCTCACCTCTGTGGATCCTCTAGGCTCTTCCTTCCATTGCTTGCTTTCTTTGTCCTCCTACCTTTCTGCCCCAGTTCATCCTACACTGCTTGCCAACCACCCTACAGCTGACCACCACCACCACAGCATGCCCCCTCTGGGCAGCAGTGATCCTGAAAGCTCACCTGAAAGGGGCAGCACTGTGGCACACATGTACATGATGAAAGCAACAGGTGTGCTGGTGCTGATGACACACATGCCATGCCACCATATGCTGGGTGGTGGCTGCATGGAGGGTTCTGCTTGCATTGAATCCTCCCTTCTGGACCACTGGGAGTTAGTCACACAGCAGCAGACGCTGCAAACCCTCCTCAGAGGCATCCTGCATCAATGCAGATTGTACTTTGCTTCCTACCAGCACAACAAGGGATCTTGGGTTTGGAACACAAACCTAAGTCCCTTTGCAAGAAAGGTGGCTCCACCCTACATTAGACTGTCAGACTGGCTCTGACACTACTCCATGTATTTAAGATCACTATACTACTCAGCTGAACAGTGCATGCATGCTCTTCCCAATGGGGCAGCTGTGTGCAAAAAAAATGCCTGCTGGGGTAATTTGTAACACATTTTGGGACAAGTAAACTGGGCTCGTACAGACTTGATCCCAGAAGTAGATATGGCAGTTAGAGAGTTTACAAAGATTTATTTAGATATATGCGATGAAAATGCCCCTTTTAAAAAATCTAAAGAAACATATAAACATAATCCCTGGGTAAATGAAGCAATTCAAAAACAAATAAGATGGAAAGACAGGGTGCGGAAAAAGGCAAACCGATCTTTAAAAGTAGAAGACTGGGAATTGTTTAAAAAGATCAGGAATAAAAGTAAAAGTATGACAAAAAAGGCAAGGAAAAGATACTACAGAAACAAAGTAAATCGAACAAAAAATCCAGCCCAGTACTGGAATCCAATTAAAGATTTGGAAGGCAGGGAAAGGAAACATTCAAGTATAACTTTTAAGGATGAGTTGGGAGGGGAGTTGTCAACAAAACAAGTAGTAAATAGTTTGAACCAATACTTTTGCTATCTCCCAGACATAAAAATGGAACAGGAAGATGGCAAACAGAAATATGCTTTTCAACAAACTAAGCAACTGGAGACACACTACAGGGAGAACATACCATGCTTTTATTTTCAAAAAATCAAAATTAGTGAAGTAAAGAAACGAATAAGGCAATTAAATCCACGGAAAGCAATTGGCATGGACAAAATAGAACAATCTTTTTAAAAGCCTCAGTAGAACAAATAAGTACAATTCTGACCAACCTTTTTAATTTTAGTCTACAGCAAAAAAGTTTTCCAGACTTTTGGAAAAATTCTAAAGTGATTCCTGTATTTAAGGGAGGGGATAAAAATAATTAATCAAATTATCGTCCGATAGCTTTGCTGTCGATCATTTTGAAGGTCTTTGAGCGTCTGGCCTGTGCCCAGTTATATGAATACCTGGAGAAGTACAAACTATTGACAGATTGTCAAGCGGGTTTCAGACCTGGGAGGTCGACGGACGCTGCCCTGATGGACTTCTTGAACTCTGTGGCAAGTGGACCTGAGGCACGGGAGTCTGTTGGGGCGGTGTTCATTGACCTCTCAAAGGCCTTCGATTTGGTCGACTTCAACATATTATTGGGGAGGTTGGCTCAGACAGGCATGTCTGAACCTGTTCAAACCTGGTTATTATCTTACTAAACTGAACGCACACAACAGGTTTGTATAGATGGAACAATGTCAGATAGGGAAGGCACCTTTAGGGGTGTCCCCCAAGGTTCAATTTTGGGCCCTTTCTTATTTTTGATTTATATAAATCCTCTCCCATCAAGCATTAAAAATAGCAAGATTTATCTGTATGCTGATGATATGGCTCTCACAGGAAAAGCTACAAATATGGATAATTTACAAAAAATAGGACAGCTCTCTTACTTTTTCTACACATATAACAAATGTAACTAAAAAGGTTAACTCTAGATTGGGTGTATTAAGAAGGAAAACATCGATTCTCTCGAGAGAATCAAGAAATACAGTGGCTGTTCAGCTACTCTTACCAACATTAGAATATGGTAGTTTAATGTATCAATTTGCCTCTAAAACATTATTGAACTGCTTGGATAAAACATATACAATGGCAAGATACGTGGCGAAATGCCCTTTTTCAACTCATCATTGCACTTTACTTCAAAATCTTGATTGGGATTCTCTAGCAATGCGTAGAAAAAAACACATAGGGTATAAAGCCTTTATGGAGTATGGGGGGAAAGTTAAGCATGATGTGAACTCTCCTGATGCCTCTACTTCTCATAGGTATAATCTGAGGCAACTGAAACACAGAGGTCAAAAAGTCCCCTTAGAAATTAATATTTGTAGTAGAATGCAAAGACGTTTCTACTTACCAAAAATATGGAAAGAGACAGATCCAGAAATCAGGACTATTGATAGTTTAGGTAAATTTAAGCACTCTCTAGATTTAATCTGGAGAAACAGATGTGCTTGCTATGGTATCACTTAGTGACACTACCATTTGCTCTTTTTTGCCTGGACTCTAGATTGCCCCTAATTTTTCTCTTTGCTGTTTCGGTGTGTGTTGTGTTGGGGTATTAGGTAACATTAGGGGATGATGTTACTATTTCTTTCCCCCATCCTTCCCCCTTTTATGTTTACTCACTTAGACCAGAAACTCTAAAAATGCCTTGCATTAATTGTGTATATATACATATATATATATATATATATATACACACACACATTATTGCCTGTCCATCTTTCAAATGTTTATGTTTATTCTTTAGTATAAAAATCTTTTAGATTTTTGGTATACTGTGTACATCTGCTTTCGTATGTATTCTGTGAAATTATGTGATGTGATGTCCTTAAGATTTTTCCTGTAATATATTTTATTACATGATGTTTTGTATTTATTGAAACTGTATTTCAAAACAGGACAACTTTGATAAACAGGGCATCTTTTGGTCCTAATAATTATTTTTCCTGTCAAAAAATAAAAGTTTTTATCTATCTATCTATCTATCTATCTATCTATCTATCTATCTATCTATCTATCATTATTTTCATATTGACTGGCTAAAAAATTACAGCTTGCTGCACAGTGAAATGGCAATCACATTCAATCACGTCAGCCACTAAAACTAAAAGATGGTTCTCGTTACAAGGCAATGATTCACCTAGCAGATGTAACATATGGATCAGACAATTAATATGGCAAAGATCAAACCAAACAAAAATGGAACAGATGCTGCAAAAAAAGCAACAGCACTATTCTTTAACAAGGCATGAACAAGTGTATGTCAATCTCTGAAACAGAGAACAGCCTGTAAGATAATAAGGACAAATGTTTTAGTCATGTACCATTAGCTATGTATCAGCTGTTAATGAACAGTTGGAAGAGTTAAAGGTCAGAGGCAAAGCCAATAGCACATTCACTCAAACAGTCATTAAGAAAGAGGAGGGTGTGGAAAGTGACCCTTGTTATAGTAAACTGTATTTTGTTGTGTTTATTTTTTTAGTTGATGTGAGGAATTGCTCTGAAGCTGTGACACTGCAGTGTTCTCTCTCTCTCTCTCTCCACAATTTCCACACAATACACTATTTGTTTTAGTAAACTATGTCAAGATACATACTTACTCTCACTCTGGACATAAAACTGAAGAGCAGGAATGAGATAGGGTTAAATAAGGCTTTGTCCCATTTGTAATGCAGAAAGTGTTAAATGCAAGGATCTGTTCTAGCCTCTCCTTTTCTATCTCTTGTGCGTCTGATTGCACAACCAAATGTTCTCATGAGACCTAGGAAAGTACAGTTACGTAAGAACTTACTGTAACAGTAGATCTTCGAGAGAAGCTCTTGCAACAGGCAATAAGGACTGAGCCGCCAGGTGCTAGGATCACACAGAAAACTTCTAGCAAGCAGTGTTCAGTGGGAGACCACCCCCAATGTCAACACGCCACCGTCCAACCTCTGGTATAAATGGGGAGGTCCCCCCGCCCATCCCCAGTTCTCCCGCCGAAGACTCCAGCATGTGTAAAATTAGAAGAACCGAGGAGGTTCCTCATAAATGAGGAAGGCAGTAGAGCTGCGATGGTGAAACAGCAATCAGGGGGAAGGAGGGAGAGAAAGCAGTGCCTGCTGCAAGAGCTCCCCTCAAAGATCTACTGTTACAGTAAGTTCTTACGTAACTGTACTATCTTACTTCAAGGGGGCTCTTGCAGCAGGCAATAACCATAAGGACTGAATCCCAAGCAGTAGAGGAACAGACTCAGTCAGCTGGGAGGAGGAGGATAGTAGCAGTCATAGGAACCTTAGGACAAGAGATACTGGAGGACTGCAAAGCCGAAACCGGCTCCACGCCTAGAGACTATGTCCAAACTGTAATGCTTGACAAAAGTGTGGACAGGACTCCAAGTGGCAACTGCGTAAATGTCTGCAGCAGACACGTTTCTAAAGGAGGCAGTGGGGGCAGCCATGCCCCTGGTAGAATGACTTTTGACCTGGCCTGACAAAGGCTTGTCGTACGTGCGATAGCAACAAACAATGCAATTCGCTAAAACCTTGGATACACACTGTTTGGAAACAGGAGCCCCTTCTTTCCTAGGGGCAAATGAAACAAACTGCTCAGATTTTCTGAAAGGGTGAGTGCGGTCCAGATAAAAATGAAGCACCCAATGAACATCGAGAATATGAAGTAAAGCCTCCCCCTGATTCGAATACTCAGGAGAATAAACAGGCAGGTGGAAGGAATGATTCAAAGTAAAATCAGACACCTCCTTAGGCAAAAACTTAGTATTGGTCCACAAATATACTCTGTCTTTCTTCATGATTGCTTCTTTTATTGTCTTTCCTTTTCCCATTATGTCTCCTGTGCCATGTGACAGTGATGCATTGAAGGCCACTGATGCAGTGAGTGCAGACTTTTTGGTTTATCTGCAGCAACGCTTTTTTTTTTTTTTTAACTTTCTTTGTCTCCTGTGGTATCTGTGGGGATGTAGTTCATATCTGTCCCAGACCACTCCCATCAGACTACCTCACCAAGGGTCTATCTACTCAGGCTCCATGACCACCGTTTGTCCCCCATGGCAGGACTCCCTCCAGGAGCAAGGGGGAGGGAGACCGAAATCACCACTGTGCTTGGCCGTTTGTTCCTGGCTTCTAGCAGCTGAGAATACAGAGGGGCCCAGTGCATCATTATGGCCGGTCACAGGAGAAGCGGACAAGCAATGACATCTTGGTGCATCATGCACGCTCCTGGTTATGTAACACACTGACATCTGCCATGCCCTCCAATCCCCCTGTATCAGCTGAGGTCCGCAAGCTCACTGCCTCCTGGTCACCATCAGGAGGCAGCTGTTGCTGGATGCATTCTCCCTCCTGCCCCGAAGGAAGTAAGCTGTCCCCTGGATGCTCTAACCTCCTACCAAAGGTTGAACCTCCAAAGCTCTGGGCTCATTCCCGAACCCTGGTCTTCAGCATCGGAAGCGGTAGTGCTACAGCTACAGCTGCGCTAACAGGTCAGACCTACACTGTGCTTTTAAGTGCCAGTTGTTCTGGCATCAATTAAATTATTCCAAGTAAATTTTATTTTGTTTTCTAGCTGTATGTCTATGTCTAACCTGTAGGTGTGAATAAATAGGTTGATCATGTTTAACCATAGTTCTAGGAGTGGTATATGGTTTACATCCACACAATGGCAATTGCACCAAAAGTGCTGATTTGTCAGAGTGTCTTTAAGTTAATCTCCTCTCATGACCCAGACGGTACATCCTCAGAGTCCACCCCGTGTCATCAGATGTTGCATGCTAGAAGCAGAGATACGTGTGACACTTGCCAGGGGAGGTCGGGTGGGTGGTGTGGATGTGAACCATATAACCCTCCTAGAACTGCGGTTACAGGTGAGTAACCTATTTTTCTAGGGGTGTGGATATGGTTCAGTTATGCACACATTGGCAGACTTACAGCAGTTCTCCAGGAGAAGGGGGAAGGCACACACCCCTACTTGGCAACAGGGACTGGAGAACCGAGGTCCCAAAAGCAGCATCCCGACGAGACTCAAGGTTGAGGCTGTACTGCGAAACGAAGGTGTGTGCTGACTTCCAAGTGGCAGACCTGCAGATCTCCTGGACAGGGATTTCTCTAGAAGCAGCCACCGAGGCAGAAGTATGTCTGGTAGAATGAGCCCTAAGCCCTACGGGAGGTCCCCTACCAGCCAACCTATAGCAGATCTGCCAGGCATGGCTTCAGTGTATGTGACAAAAAGCTGGCACGCCTCACCTCCAACTCCAGCCATGAGCTCAAAATAGTAGGAGAGTGCCTACCGCTGGTCCTGTATGAAGCAAGTGGTCAGCCTCCAAAGATGGGTTTGCAAAGTATACTGGAAGGTTTGTCACCTGGTTAAGTTGGAACTCTGATACAACCTTCGGGAGGAACTTCGGGTGTGGGCAAAGGTCTACCTTGTCCCTGTAGAAGACAAGATATGGAGACTCCATCAAGACAGCCTGGAGCTCACTGATCCTTTTCTGCAGTGACAATAACCTCGCCATGATGTTCCAGAATTTGCAGTCCGATTTCTCAAACTTGCACTCCTGTCCGGAAATGGCCTGGCCCTCAGTTCCAAGAAGACCAAGCTCATGATCTTGTCAGGGCCCAGGAAAACCCCGGCCCCTAGTTTAAAACTACTCGACAATTCTGGCAACCTCATCTAACAAGTGTCAGAATTCAAATACCTAGGTCTTCACCTCGACCCCCACCTCTCTTTCAATATCCACATTAGTAACTTGGTAAAGAAGGTCCATATCAGGCTTGGTCTTCTCTACAGGTTCAGAAAGTTCCTTATCCCTGCTTCCAGACTTTGCCTTGCTAGATCTCTACTCCTGCCTCTTATCGCCTATGGATCCATTGTTTTTTCTCCTCCCTCCTCATCCCTTCTCTTCTCCAAACTCAGAACCACATACAACAGCATAGTTTGTTTTGTCACTGGTCTCCCCTGGAAAACACACCACTGCTCACTCTATCCCTCCATTAGCTGGCCCAGTCTTGAAGGGAGGTTCAACCTTAAGATGCTGTCCTTCCTCCACAAGGTACATCTCAATATTCTTCCCCATAGTGTTAACTCCTTATTCCCATTTGCAGCCCCCGGGCGACTGACCAGAGATGCCTCCAGTCTGGGTTTCGACACTCCTTTCTGTAGAACCAACCAGACCCAGAACCCTATCACCTTCAAGGGAACAAAGCTCTATAACAAACTACCCCCTGAAATTCAGGCCTGGGGGTCCGTGTACTCCTTGAACTCTGCCCTCATGGACCACCTCCTTTTATCATTCTACTGTTGCTGCCCTGATAGGCCTTCCCCTGGCCCACCCGTTAAATCCCACCGGCACTCCCTCCCCCATGTGACCCGCACTTCTCTCCCCACCTAGTGAACTAAATGTTTTCTTGAGCTGGTACAACAGCCGGCTCCCACTACCCCTGAAATGGATCCCTCCACCCAGGTTATGCATCAATAACCCTCTATTCCTCCTTCTCTTTTCGTGTGTCTGCTCAGTTAATCTCTTCAGCTATTTGGTCATGTAAACATCACTTTACTCCGTTTGATATCTGTTTGACTGCATTGCCCACTCCTTTATTTTGATATTTATAGTTTGCACTTGTTAGCTCATTGTACCTTTACCTCTGTAAATATATTTTATTTATTATGTCTGCATGTTTCTAACTATTTCAAATTATCTCTGTAATTGTTCACCTATATATTTCAACACTGGATGTTTGTGAAAATGAGCATTTCTACTCACATATTTTCCAGTATAAAAATAAAATTGAATTGATTCATCCTTCTGGCCAAAGTGATAGCCACAAAGAAGGCTGTCTTCCATGACAGGTGTGACATCACACACTTGCACATAGGCTCGACAGACTTACCCGTGAGCATGGCCAATACCAGCAATAAGTCCCAAGGTGGAGATGGTTCCCACACCGGAGGGGACAGGGGGTCCAGGTCTTTAAAAAAGTGCCCGACCACCTTCTCCTGGGCCACTGTCAGCATTCCATCCAGGGCTCAGTGTGTAGAGATGGCAGCCAGGAGCCCCTTCAGGGCTGTCGCTTGCAGCTCCAGCCACAGCGCAGACAAGGGATCAAGCTCCATGCCCTGACACCAAAAGGAAAATCATTTACATTTAAAGGCATAGCACCAGCAAGTTGAGTCTTTTTGGGATGCCTCCACAATGTAGAGCACATTCTCTGAAACACCTAGAGCCTGGAATTCTAGCCATTCAGGAACCAGGCTGTCTTTGCAGGGACTGAAGGTCCAGGTGCAAGACCTTCCCCTGTTGTCTGGTCAACAGATCCAGGCTTAGAGGCATCTACCACTGAGATCTGCTGCTGAGGGTAAGGAGATCCAGGTACCAGAACTGCCATGGCCAGTTTGGGGCTATCAGGATCATCTGTACCTTGACCTTTCGGGCCTTGTTGACCACTTTGTGAATCAGGCAGAAAGGAAGAAAGGCATACAGGAGGCCTGGGGTCCAGGATCTCGTGAAGGCATCCCCCACCAGTGTCCCAGACTGTGGAGGGTGGGCAAAAAATAGCCTCATTTTGGCATTCTCCCAGGAGGCAAACTGGTCAACCAGAGGTGGGCCCCACAAGTAGAACTGGTGATTCACCACCTCCTGATGCAGAGACCAACTCCTGCGATGTCTCACCCACCCGGCTGAGGGTGGCTGCCAGCTGACTGTCCAGTGACATGGATTGCCAGGAGATCTGCAACCAGGCTGCGCATGAGGGTCCAGGTGCAGAGGGCCTCCCAACACAAGGGAGGGCATGCCACCCTGCCTGTTCAGGTAGAACATGGTCATGGTGTTGTCTGTCTAGACTTTACGACCTGACCCCTGACTACAGGAGCAAATTCAATCTGAGTTAGCCATACTGTACAGAGCTCCAGCAGGCTGATGTGGTGATGGGACTCCCTGAGTGACCAGAACCGTTGGGAACTGTTGTCTCCCAGGTGTGTTCCCCACCCCATCAGAGATGCATCCATCATGAGAAAGAGAGACGGTTGGTACTGGGCGAAAAAATGGGATTCCTTTCTACAAATGTTCTGGGATCAGCCACCAATGGATGGCATCCCATATCGCTTGGGTCACCATGACCAGCTGGACCAAGTGTCTTAGGCATTGGGACCAGTGATGGCTCAATTCCTACTACGACTGCTGCATCTGCCAGCGGGCCTACCGAACCACGCTGGTGCAGGACTCCATCTACCCTAGCAGCCATAGGAAGTCCTAAGTAGGGTGCGAGCACGCAACCTGAAATGATCAGACAAAGGAGGTAAGATTCAGTGTCTGGTCCTCAAGGAGGCTGGCCTTGGCCCGTAGGGAGTCTAGCTCTGCCCCAATGAAGTGAATAACCTGCAAGGGGATCAGTTTGAACTAGGCTGGGTTAACCAACAGGCCCAAGTCTCTACAGGTCTGGAGGGCCAGATCCCTGGCTGCTCAACATCCTCATTGGATGACCTGGCTATCAGCCAGCCACCCAGGTAAGGACAAACCCTGGTGCTGCAGGAAGGCTGTCACCACTGCTATGCACTTGATGAAGACCCTTGGCACAGATGACAGGACGAATGGCATGACCTAGAATGGACAGAGAATCCCTTCTGCATGGAACTGGAAGTGCCACCAGTTGGACAGATGGACTGGGATTTGGAGGAATGCATCCTGGCAGTCAAAGAAGCAGAACCACATGCCCTGCTCCAGAGATGGTATAATCCGTTTCAAAGTGACCATTCAAAACGCGAGCTTCCACTTGAACTGGTTTAGATTGCGCAGATCCAGTATGGGGTGCCAGCCCCCCATCTGTTTCGGGGCCAGGAAATACCTGGACATGAACCTGACTTGCCAGGGCATCTGGGACTCAGTCTATGGCTCCCTTCGCAAGGAGCTGAGCAACATCCTGTCTAAGGGTGGACAACATGTCTTGTGACACTGAGGACTCCCTAAGAGCATGGGATTGGTAAGGCAGGAAAGCCTCAAAATCATGAGGCAACCCTCTGCCTACCACCTTGAGAACCCACTTGCCCATAGTAATGATGGACCAGTATGGTCAGAAGTGGCAAAGCTGTCCCCCCAGTGAGGATCTGGGTTAGGGACTGGACAGGTGAGAGGTAGACACCCCCTGACCCATCACTGGGAAGATTTGGAGGGAGCACTGGCCATTGCTGTTGGAAAGGCACCACTTCCCCTACCCCACCTCTTATTGACCCCTGGCCAGAGAACTTGGGCTTGGGGTGCTAGTCTTGGTATTGCCCCTGCTGGAGCTGCTGTGGATGAAAGAACCAAAACTGAAGGGCCTTCTTTTTCGGTTTCTGGGATGAAGCCACAGAGTCCAGGACGGTGTTGGACTCCTCAGTCTGAGCGAGATAACAGTCTATCCCTGGACTAACAAGGAATCACAGAAGGAGCAGGACAGGGAACTGTATCAGTTAAAGCAAAAGGAAGCTGGGAAGGCAGTCAGAACAGCAAAGGCCCAAACCGAGGAAAAGATAGCCAACTCTGTTAAGAAGGGGGATAAAACCTTTTATAGGTACATCAGGGAGCGAAGGAAGACTAAGGGAGGGCTAGTGAGGCTTAATAAAGAGGAGGGGTGGGCAGAGGTGACTGTGAAAGGCAGAGATACTAAACAAATATTTTGCTCAGTATTTACAAAGGAAGTGGGGAGGTACCTAAAACAAACAGTAGAAACACTCTGGATACAGAATGATACCAGCCCATTTACAGAAGAAAGGGTTCTGAAAGAACTCTTAAAACTGAAGGTGGACAAAGCAATGGGGCCTGATGGGATTCATCCCAGAATTCTAAAAGAACTAGGGTAGAACTAGTGATACCACTGACTACCCTCTTTAACAAATCATGGGAGGATGGGGTGGTACCTGAGGACTGGAGAAGGGCAGATGTGATTCCCTTCACAAAAGTGGGAGCAAGGCAGAAGCAGAAAACTACAGACCTGTTAGTTTAACCTCAGTGGTAGGGAAATGATGGAATCACTCTGAAGGAAAGAATTGTTGAGTATCTAGAGGCCAGAGGGGCTCAGGACCCAAGGCAGCATGGATTCACAACGGGAAGGTCAGGCCAGACAAATCTGATAGATTTCTTTGACTGGGTGACCAAAGTAGTAGATCAGGGAGGGGCTGTGGACATGGCCTACCTAGACTTTAGCAAGGCATTTGACACAGTCCCATACAAAAGATTAATATACAAGTTAGTCAGCCTGGGAGTGGGTCCCAAGATGACAGCCTGGGTAAAGAATTGGCTGGAGAATAGCACACAGAGAGTAATAGTAAATGGAGTCCACTCTGAAGAAAGTGGGGTTACTAGTGGGGTACCACAGGGTTCAGTATTAGGACCAGTCCTCTTCAATGTCTTTATAAGCGATATTGCAGAGGGACTGGAAGGAAAAGAATGTCTCTTTGCAGATGACACAAAGATCTGCAACAGAGTTGATGCACAAGGTGGGGTGGAAAGGATGAGAAGGGACTTGGCAGGGTTAGAGGAATGGTCAAATGTATGGCAGCTTAGATTCAATGCTAAGAAATGCAAGGTAATGCACCTGGGAAACAAAAACCCAGGGGAAGAGTACACAATGGGGGGTGAGATACTAACAACAACAAAAATGGAAAGGGACCTGGGGGTAGTCATATCAGATGACCTAAAGGTGGGCAAGCAATGTGAGAGGGCAGGAGGGCTGGGGATACTGGGATGCATAGGAGAGGCAACACCAGCAGAAAACAGGAAGTTATTATCCTCTGTACAGACAGTTGGTGAGACCCCATCTGAAGTACTGCGTGCAGTTCTGGAGACCCAATCTCCGCAGGATATAGACAGGATGGAGGCTGTCCAGAGGAGGGCATCTAAATGGTGCAGGGCCTGCACCGGAAGACATATGAAGAGAGACTTAAGGAGCTGAATATGTATAGCCTCGAGGAAAGGAGAGAGGGGGACATGATAGAAACTTTCAAGTATCTCAAGGGAATCAACAAAGTCAAGAGGTAGCATCTTTCAAAAAGTGTGCAAGAACAAGGGGCACAATTTGAAGATAGAAGGGGTGGCTCAGAGGTAATTTAAGGAAGTATTTTTTCACATAGAGGGTTGTGGATGCATGGAATGGCCTTCCGGAGGAGGTTGTGGAGTCAAAAACAGTGGTGGAATTCAAGCATGCATGCGACAGTCATAAGGCAATTCTGGGGGGGGTAGGAAGAAGTAGGCTGCTGGTTAACTATGATCTGCAGCTTATCCAATAGGTAGGGAAATGGGCAGACTGGGTGGGCCAAGCGGTCCTTATCTGCCGTCAAAATCTATGTTTCTATGTTTCTAACGAGGTTGGTGCCCAAGAAGAGGACATCAGCCAGCTCATGCTGAGTGTCCAACATAAAGGTGGAGAGTCTCAGCCAGACCCTGCAAAGCATCGTGACAGCTGCTGCCATGGCACAGGCACAGGAGTAGCCCATGTCCAAGGCCATCAGAAGCTGGTGTTTAGCCAGCACTTGACCCTGGTCTCGGATCACTTTCACTGGTAACTACATGTCAACAGGGAAGTGAGGGAGGTCACTATCCAGCGCTCCCAGCATGAAGTGACCACCGTAGGCCATCATTTAACTGAACTGACTTCTACTATGTACAAGGATGAAAGTAGATAGTAGAAATCGGTTCATTTAAATCACATGTGACCCACATAAAATCAGGAGTGCCCCAGGGCTCGATCCTGGATCCACTTTTATTGAATCTGTATGTAAATGAGCTTAGTTCTGAAGATGCAGATGATACAATAATTTATGTAGAGGGGAATTCATTAGATCAGATAAATATTAAAATTCAACAGGCATTTACACAAATTCAGAATTTCTTTAACGAACACCTTCTTGTATTTAATGATATTAAAACTCAATCAGTGTTGTTTGGAAGAATTCCAAACCAAGAAAGCCTTACCTTGAACATACGACTCAGATTGGGAAAAGTATTCAGTAGGTTAAAAGATATAAATACCTCAGGCTTTGGCTTAATAGTGCATTGAGATACAAAGAGCATATTGATGAGTTATTAAGTAATATAAGTAAAAAATCTGGGGTCCTTTACAGATTAAAACATGTAATATATGTTATCAGACGCGAGACTTACAACTGTAAATACAATGATTGTGCCAGTTCTAGACTATGGGGATATAATATATGCCAGAGCTTCAGGAATACAGCTACATAGGATAGACCTTATGTTTAGTAGATTAGCTCGATTTGATGTGAATGCTCCTCAAACAACTCATCGTTGCGTATTGTATAATTCCCTAAAATGGCTTAGACTGCAGGACAGAAAAAATACACATTTTCTACAATTCATGTTTAATGTGTGGAAGGGCACCCATCCTAAATATATATCCAGCTTGTTTTAAATAAGAACTAGGGAAAGTCTGCGATCTGCCTAGAGTATAGAGTAAAAAATTACAAACTGGGGGTTGGGAGGTCATCAATTCCCTATAGGGGAGCAATTCTCTGGAACTCAGTCCCTATGGGGTTACAGCAGTAAATTACTATGTTAGGCTAAATTGCTTAAATAATGGTTGGCTGAACAAGGAATTGTCACACTGACATGCAGTCCGGTTGAAACTATTTAAATTGTAATATTAGATAGCAATCTGCAATTATGAAATGTACAGCGGTATAATGTTACAATAGAAGAATATGTATAACTTATGGGGATATGGTAGTATAAACACCCTGTTAAGTTAAATTATTTAAAAAGATTGTTGGACAAGGAAATCTGTTCATTGACATGTTGTTTGGTTTTAACTATTTAAACTGTAATGGCAGAGAGCTACAATTATGAAATGTATTGCGGTGCAATGTTGTCATAAAGGACTATTTATAGTACTATGTCTATGTTTGAATGTGAGGAATACTTTTATTCTTAGCTTAACTAGACATTTGTTACTATCTGTTTATTCTTCTGTAATTGGTAACTAGTATAAATGCAGTGGGACCTCACTGGAAAATAGCTTTGCTCAACTGAGTTTTATCCCTGTCCATGTTTTATGAATAAAAGATATTACTGCTACAACTATCATTAGGGTGTAGCTCACTTGATGGAGACCAAATGAGGACATGGCATTGACCATTTTGTCTGCATGGTCAAGATTCTTCGACTCCTTGTTGCGGGGCTTGTCCATGTCCCCAGTGTTTCCGGATTTCTGAAAGACTGAGTCCAAGACCAGACACTCTGCCGTGGGGTGGTCCGAGATCCCAGACAGAGTGCAGGCAGGGAGCACATACTTCAGAACCATGTGGGTTGAGGGTGTTGGGTAAGATGCTGGATGCTGCCAGAGCTCCAGGGGCAGTCCCATAATAGCCTCCACTATGGGAAAGGCAACACACCAGGATTCGTCCCTACCCAGGATGTCAATAAAAGGGTACTTGACTTGTTTGGAACAGGCTCCAGAGGGACATTCTTGAAACCAGACACATAAGTCGGAGAAGAGCCCCAAATGACACTGGTCCATGGTCAGTGGTCAATTCCTTAACCGATTCTCAGTTGAAGGTATGTGTCCTCAATGACTTCTTGGAGGAATCATCTGAGTCATCTGAAGACGCATCAGAAATGGCCCTTGACCATTTACCGCCATGAACCACTCTGGAGTCATCCAACTGGGTGATTTTCAACAATGGTTGG
This sequence comes from Neoceratodus forsteri, assembly GCA_016271365.2. Lineage (NCBI taxonomy): Eukaryota > Metazoa > Chordata > Ceratodontiformes > Ceratodontidae > Neoceratodus > Neoceratodus forsteri. Next base: position 1,308,164,165 of record CM057449.1, read on the forward strand.
CCTGGCAAGCTGGTTGCAGCATGGGAGTCCTTGACTGAGGCTCCCCACACAGGCTGTGGTGGAAGCAGTTTCATCAACAGAGGTGGAGAGACAGGTGTTAGTGAGAACTGTTTCAGAAGGAGGAGCACAATCTCTCCCGGTCCCACGAACGATGGTGGTGGTGCTTTGTGTGCTTCTTACTGTGGTGGGCACGGCCCTCCCCAAAGGTCTGGAGGGCCCAACACATCTCTTTAAACTCTCCTGTGAAGGACGCTCCGATGTTGGCCCCAGCCAGGAGCAGAACCAGTGCTGATGAGGTGCCCGCTATGGACCTTGCTGCCGCTTCTTCCATGGCCGTGAGTTGAGCTGTCGACTCTGCCACAGCAGAGGCTTCCTTGTGACCCTTAGACCACAGTTTAGGATCTCGATTGGCCGGCCAGCTGAGGAGAAGATGAGCTTTGTGATCCTCCAAGGAGGAAGGAAGCACTGTCTCGCACAGGCCATAACCTGCAACATCTTGTGCCATCCCTAGGCACTAGAGGCACGACATGTGTGGGTCCATGTGTGACACCTTCTGTTGGCAAAAGACACATTGTTTGAAGCTGCGAGCTGGCTTCACTTCTTCATATTCCACCTTCTGTCGCCGAAGCAGGAGGAGAACCAAGGAATATGGCAGAATATCAATTTGCTGAGAAAAACAAACTAAATTTGCCAATGGTGCACTTTAGACTGTACAACGCACAGAGCTGCAAAGGAGGAAACTGAACTCTTCCAGGAGAAAGAAGATCTGACATCACAAGGCGGAACTGAAGAATATACCGCCCGGGTGGTGGGAAGAGCTTAGCTTAAAGATGTCCTGATGAATCGGCACTTCTTGTGGAACTGCCATCATGTGGCTATGTGAACATAATCCATGCCCCTAGAACTTGTCTTTGTAAAGAGTTTTTTTCCATAAAACCACACACTTCCATAAAAAAGCACACAAATCATCCTAGGTCATCAATGCTACAATTAGTAAAGACTCTAGCTGTTTCCTTACTGAACAATCCACTAAATTAGTCCCCATGTGTTTGCTAAACTGTGGATGTTGCTTTTATTAGTGCGCTTGGATAAGGAAAGACACCAGCGAGGTTCTACTGATTTTAAACTAATACTCACTGAATCAATGATCTCCAGCACATCACTGTCACAAGGGCCAAGAGGCATCATGGGAAAAGAAAGGTTAATAAATGAAGCAGTTATGGAGATCCCAGGGGGAATAAAACAAGTAGAAAAATATAGAAAAAATTCCTGACAGCAAACAAAGGAGAGGCTGCACTAGGACTACACACACAAATGAAAATACTGCACAACATTTTTAATTTTTTAAATTTTGACTGTAGTTCTCTTTTGAGAGCAAATCATTATGTACTTGGATATCAGCTTGCCTCATAGACCCCACAGTGTGGGAATACTCATAAAGATGCCCCAGAACAGCAGACACCATTGGCTATTGCTGCATGTTGGTGATTAGAGTCTTGAGGGAATCAGGGAGGTGGGAGTAAGTGGGACCAACAGAGAAAACCACATCAAAGTATAGGTATAAAGCCTAATAATGGTAGGAGACAGGGGTCCTGGAGGGTAGCCTGTAAAATGCCAGAAGAAGCGGGAGCAAAATGAGTGAGCTCCAGGCAGAGGCACCAGAGGCTAAGATGGACCTGTTAGCCATAACACTTAAAACACTCACCAGGACTCTCACTATTGCCAGCATGAGGGTGGTGAGGGGTGGATGTACTGCTAAACTCACCCACCACCACTACCAAGGAAAACCTCTGCCTCTGTCTAGGTCCCTACCAAGGTGCACCAGGACCAGACAAGCAACAGCTGATTGGACTGTTGTAGAAACAGACTACAGTGAGCAACAATTTCAAATTAAAGAACTGGGCACAATCTGCACTTAAGACACTCAACGGGACTCTCCCTGTTGCCAATATTAGGGTTGTGTGGGGTGAACGTACTGCTGATCTCCCCCTCCACTGATGCCATCTGCCGCCACCTAGGTCCCCACTAAGAATCACCAGGACTGGACAAGCAACAGCCCATCAGGCCATACTCACCTCCTTCTTAACTAAGACCCCTACTCAAATAGGCCACAGCAAAAGAGCAGGAGCATAGGGTCGTCAGGCTGTGGAGGTCAGCTGTGAAGTCATCCCCTGGCTGGCCATGCTGCCTATGGTTATCTGTAGTAAGTGTTCCTTGTCCTCGGATACTCCCTAGGCCTGTGTAATGTTACCACTGTATAAGTATTTCTTTCAATACGGTCACTGTAAACCTTTCTGCTGGTTACCTGCTCCTGACTGGTCACTTAGATAGGTACTGTTACCTCTTTATTTGGTGTTCTGCCCTGTCTGGGCTACTTTTATTTCTCAATTTATTTTCACTCCTTTTCAGATATTCCCTAGCCTGCTATCATTACTTCTGGACTACCTTTAAATCTCAGTTTGTTTGCGTTCCTGATTAGGTGTTCCATTGCCTGCTATTACCACATCTGGTGTTCACCTTGTCAGGCTTACCGTTAAATTTCATTCCAATTGTATCCCTATGCTGCTGCACCACTGCTTGCCACCACTGCTACTATTAACCCACCATGTCTGGGCTATCCTTACTGCCCAACTGACAGAAGTAGTGGGCCTGAAGGGTGATATAGCACATATTGGTAGGGGGACCCTAACTTTGAAAGGTTGGACAAGATGGCGACCACGCTGGGCTAGCCTTCAGTAGCAGGAGTCGAGTTGTGCTCTCAGTTTTAATTTTTCAAGTTTATTTTAGTTGTTTAGTTACTTACATGAGTTTAATTGTGTTTGGGTATTTTGTCTTCGCCGTTAGTTTATTTAGTTTTCGCTCTATTTTATTTTGGTTCATTTTATCGTGATTTGGATCTGCGAACTGTGCCTGTTTCCCCTTTTGAACAACCTGTTTAAGGATCGAGGGTGATTAGGAACTAGGAACTGGGAACTGAAGAAATATTCATTCGTGGAGTTCTGATACTGTGTGTGTGTGCGGGGAGCAGAGTGTGGAGCCCCAGAGGCAGATTGAGGAGTAGCGTGGTGCAACTCTGAGTGCTTTACGTGAGCAGCGAGGAGTGAGGAGTGGTTTCTGTCAGTGCCGAACTCGGAAGAGACTCTGGTGGACTGTGGGGAGAAATCCTTTCCCGACCCAGACCTCGAGCCAGTGGTGCGCTGTGGCACCGCTGCCGTAGGGTAGCTGTATTTGCAGCTCTTCTGTTTTCACCGCTCGGTAGCTGGTGGGCAGCCATAGTGGGGCAGCGGGTCTGGAAAGCGGTATCAGGTTCTGGGTGGGGACCTTCCTGAAGCTGTGGAATATAGGTGGAACCTGGAGCTACCTGGCATTGGAAGCGCTGCTGCTAGCCTGCTATCAACTACTCAGTAGTGTGGAGGAATTGAACTTTCATTTCCTGGGTGCCCTGGATTGACTTTTCCCTGTTCCCTGTTCCCCAATTTCTGTTTTTTTACCATGAGTTTTAGTTTAACTACAGTCTGCTCATATGTTTTCTGGACTTTTCCCTGCTTTCTGGTTTCCTGGTTTTGTACAGTGAATTCTGGCTTCAACTACAGACTGCTCCTATGTGTTCTAGAATTTGAGATTTCTGTTTGGGGCCTGTTGTTTTCAAACGAAGGTGAGAGCTCATTTGAAAATTTGAATACTGTAACCATTTCTTGGAGAGATAAGCTCCTGGACTTATTCTAAATTTAATAGGAGCGGTCTGCAACATATCACTTCTTTGAACTGGTTTCTCACCTGTGAGAGGGATGAACTACAGTATCTACTGGCCGACCTTGTGCTCTGGTGAAGTTGTGACTATTTATAAATATGTGACTCTCAGATTTTAGCCCTTTTTAATTTTATAGGTGATTAGATTGGACTGTAGAAATTGGTTTGTTAATTTGTATTATTTGGACGTCCGGGTGGTGAAAGGACCCTGTGTCCATTTATTTATTTGTTTATTAGATTTGTAGTTTATGTTATTATTTATTTGATATTGAGAGTATTGTCCTCTCTTCCCAGTGGTGAGAGGACTGGGTGGGGAAGGAATCAATTACTTTAGTGTATATTATTTTTATCTCTCTTCCTCAGTGGTGAGAGGACTGGATGGGAAGGGGGACTTTAATTAGTGGTTTGTTGTACTTGGTTGTATTTTGTGTTTGGGTTTGGGGGGTGAGAGCCCTTAAATCAATATTTTGAGGTTTGTTTGGTCTTTTAATTTGTATTTTATTTTGTTGTTAAATCATTATATAGGGCTTTGTATTTATTTAGCTTTGAGGGATGGGTTAATTTTGTAATTAGGTTTGCTTATTTGTTGTTATTTATTTATTTAGAGTGTTAAATATGGTCTGGGACAGCACAAGGACAGTCGGGTATTATTCCCCCTCCAGGCTCAGAGACCTTCGTCCTTTTTCCTGTCCTCCCCTATCGCCAGAAGTTTATAGATGGTGTAGGGCTTTGGGGATTGTTGGAAGAAGGAGGAGGACGAGGGCTGGGTCTGGAGAGAGAATGGAAAGGAGTGGGCGGATAGGGATAGTGGGGACAAGGGGCGAAATGGGTTGAGGAAAGGGGGCCTCCCTGTCTGGTTCCCGTACCCAAAGGTTCTGATTGTAGTCAGCAGGTAGCACGGTCATCCTCGGATGCTCATCCTACTCGGGCAGTGTTGTGCAACACCAGGTCTATTAAAAACAAGACGACTATTATAGCTGATTTTGTTGGGACATCTGACCTGGCGTGCATCACTGAGACCTGGCTGGATGAGAATGCTGGACCAGTTTTGGCAGCAGCAGTTCCAGCCGGTTACTCAGTGATACACCGCCCGAGGATGGATCATAGGGCCGGGGGTGTTACTATCTGTTTTAGATCAGAACTGGGCCTAGTGGAAGTACCAGTGGGAACTACCAAATCCTTTGACTGTATCATGGGCGAGGGTGTGGAGTGCAGGATACTTCTTGTGTACCATCCACCAGGTGACGGGAATGTTTTCCTGCAGGAAGTCGCAGACTTCATTGTCGACCTGACATTGGGGTCCCCCAGATGGTTGGTTCTGGGGGACTTCAATGCCTGGGTTGACGATGAACTCTCGCAATTTGGTCAAGACTTCCTCCAGTTAATGATTTCACTGGGCTTCACACAGGTTATTTCCTCCTCGACCCATATTGGCGGTCATTCACTGGATTTGGTGTTCCTTCTGGGGATGGAGATATCTGATTTGGTGGTGGAACCAGTCGGATGGTCGGACCATCACTCCATTGGGTTCAGTTTTGAGGCCACCCCTAGTAGGCCGGCCCATATGGAGGTGGTCCGGTACTGCCCTTTAAGGGGTGTTTCCCTGGATGGCCTGATGGCGGTGCTGGACCTATTGGGCTTACCGAGAGATTGCATGGATCCAGGAGAGCTGGTACTTGCCTATAATAAGGTGGTAGCAGGGGCCCTGGATTCCATTGCTCCTGTTTGTGTTCGTCCTCTCACTCTTTGCCCCAGGTCTCCTTGGTTCGATGTGACTCTGAGGGAGTTGAGGAGAGTTGGACAAAGGTTGGCGAGGTGCTGGCGGAGGTCGGGTCTGGATTGTGACAAACTTAGTTTGACGGACCACTATGTGGCCGATCAATCCGCAATCTCTCGTAAGAAGGCAGAATTCCTGTCCAGAGAGATTGCTGCTGCACAGAATAGACCAGTTCAGCTCTTCCGGACTGTGGACAGATTGTGCAATCCAATCTGTCTTCAGCCCAGAAGAGCTTTTTCTCAAGAATGGTGTGAGGAGTTTTCTCTATTCTTTTCAGATAAGGTTGCCACATTCAGATCTGATATCCATTTGACCCTCTCCAATGGGAGTTGTGATGGTCGGTAGGAGATGTCAGACACCCAGTTTGTGTGGTCTGACTACAGCCTCCCCACAATCAGTGACATTGTGATGATCATCCAATCACTGCGTCCGACCAACTGTGGTTTGCATCCGGGCCCCACACGTCTCTTAGTGGGTTGTGTGGATAAAATTGGTCCCGTCCTTGCTGAGATAGTCTGGAGGTCCTTGGAGAGGAGGATTTTTCCAAATCCTCTAAAGGTGGCTGTGGTTCAGCCCCTTCTTAAGAAGTCCTCCATTGGACCCGGACTGTCTGGCAAACTACAGGCCTGTCTCTAACTTACCCTTTGTGGGTAAAGTTATTGAGAAGGTGGTCGCATCGCAGTTGGATGATCATTTGACCAGCCACAATGTCTATGATTCTCTCCAGTGCGGATTTAGGAAAAGGCATAGTACTGAGACAGCTCTGGTCCGGGTACTAAATGACCTCCTAATAGCAGGAGATCGCAGGACTCATTCCATCTTAGTCCTTCTTGATCTCTCTGCAGCATTTGACACTGTGGACCATGGTGTGCTATTGGAACGCTTGCAGTCTATCTGTGGGCTGTCTGGTACAGTCCTCAGTTGGTTTCGATCTTACCTCGAGGGTAGGACTCAAGAGGGTGGTGTCCGGGATTTTTTCCTTGGCATCATTCTCCCTATCCTGTGGGATACCTCGGTGTTCCATTTTGGTGCCCATGTTGTTTAAAGTGTACATGCTGTCGTTAGGAGCGATTATTAGGCGGTACGGTCTGGGTTTTCACTGCTATGCAGATGATACTCAGCTGTACATGTCCTTTGTGCCTGGCCAAGATGCTGCCTTTTCGGTCTTTAACAACTGTCTTGCCGAAATCCAGGACTGGATGAATGTGAGTTGGCTGTGGTTGAACCCAGACAAAACTGAGGTGTTGGCTGTGGACCAGGGAGGCGGGTTCATTGGTTGGATCACCCTCGGGTCTATGGCTTGGGGGTGTCCAGCTAACTACCTCAGACTGGGTGTGGAACCTGGGCGTTGTGTTTGATGACTGTTTGACATTTAAATCTCAGGTGTCAGAAGTTGTCAAAACCTTTTTTTACCATCTGAGGAACATCGCCCAGGTGAAGCACCTGGTTCCTCCAGATGATCTCCCTACTTTGGTCCATGCTTTCATTACCTCCCGCCTTGACTACTGCAACGCCCTTTACCTTGGGCTACCGGGGGTTGAGATTCGCCGCCTGCAGCTAGTGCAGAATGCGGCAGCCAGACTGTTGACTGATTCTTGTAGGTCCAGTCATATAACGCCTGTGCTTCGCGGACTGCACTGGCTGCCAGTTTGCTGGCGAATCACCTTCAAGGTTGGTTTGCTGACCTATAAGGCCCGACATGATCAGGGACCTGCTTACCTGAAAGATCTCCTTTGTCCCTACGGTCCCCCCCCCGCCCCCGCTCTTTCCGATCCACTGACAAAGGATTGCTAGAGATTCCCAGGGTTTGTTTAAAAACTTCAGGGGCCAGATCTTTTAGTTTTATGGCCCCAACCCTGTGGAATTCTCTACCTCGTCAGGTGCGAGACTGCCAGACTGTCCAAAGTTTTAAAGGAGCTTTAAAAACCCATCTTTTTAGCAAAGCTTATAATGATTTTTAATATTGTTGTTTAGTTTAATTTTAATATTGTTTTAACTATTTATTGTTTTATCTTGTATTGTACAGGCACCTTGGTTTCAGAAAGGCACCTTATATAAATAAAGATTGAATTGAATTGAATTGAAGTAGTATCTAGGTTTCTCCCTCTCTTCTATTACAGCTGCTGTGTACTACTTGTTTCAGATATCGCTGTTGTTCAGTCTGCCTGAGGATGTTTCAGCCAGAATTCCTGCTGGTCTATATGTTACACTGGCTGGCTGTTCGCCTTGCTGGGAGTATCCCTTCAAGGCATCCTGTTGCTAGTATTTCTTGGTCCTGGTTTCACAGTACGAGTACACTTTTAATCCTAACAGTTGTGTCTGCTTAATTTATTAAACTGTCCGCCACAATGTATACTCTGAAGTTGACTGTTGCTACTGTCTGCATCCTTCTCAGCTCCTTGTTAGTTTCAGACTCAGTCCCATCTGACAATCTCTCGCAGCTGTCTAGGATTGACCATTATGAGCTGCCAATGTCAGATCTTTTGCTACATAAAAACGGTACTTGGATGGTGGTCAGCCCTTTCTTTTTTTCCATATAGCTTTTTCTCCTGTGGAGCCAGCCTGGCATCATCCCCAGCCAGCACATATGACCCCAAGGACTTACCAGCTTTGAATCTCCCCGGACTGCCCCCCACCGGTGAGGCCAGAAAGGGCAGGGCCATCCTATCCCAACCCAGTTACCACATCCAGAAATCACTGGGCCTGGGTGGCAGCACAGGCCAAGGAATGGGCCAGGCTTCACATGCTGGCTTCATTTTTGTTTTTCTCCCTGCCCACCTTCCCAACACGGAGCAAAGACCACAGTTGGCCTTGCAGGCTGCCGGCATTCCCATGTGAAGGAGCAAGCTTCCTGGCCCACTGCAGGAGGCCTCAGAGCAGCAGAATCCAATGCATTTCCTCCTTGAACTGGAAGCGCTGTCGCACGGCAGCACCTTCCCAGCCCTCGGGCCAGCCTGACCCAGCTCCCGAGTTCACTCCATAATTCGAGTCGCCGGTGCGGAAGCTCTGTGCATTACCGACTAGACAATTGGGCAGCGCCTAGATGTTCAGCCTTTTCTTAACCCTAAAGCATCCAGAGCGCCCGGAGTTATAATTGCCTGCAGGTGAGAGCTGCTCAGGCTGAGGAGGGCTGCTGGTCAAGATATCACTTCGAACTGTATTGCTGCTTCACTTTCCTGCCTATACTGAACTGCTACCTTGTTTTCTGCCTGAACTAAACTGCTGCTTTGGCTGCTGAGCACTTTATTAAAGGAACTGTTCCCACTTTAATTTGTGCTGCTCTGAGGTGGAGGGGGTCCGGCAATGGACCATACAGAGAGCAAGGGAATAAGGGGACGGGGCACTCAGCCACTTCAAAAGCCTCGCACCGCATGGCACGAGTGCCATGGCATGAGCAACGTGATGGCCAGTCACAAAAATTTGCTACAGAAACATTGCAGGCAGAAGAAGGGAATTTCATGGGTTTTAGAAATGCATTAAGAAGTACCAATAAGAAGCCTATTTCTCTATATGTCCTGGGGCTATTTGGGGTAAATAATTATTTGGTTGCTTATTTGTATCAGGGTCGGGTAAATATAATTATTACTTTTCCTTTGCAATTTCGGTTTGTGGGTTGAAAATGTACCTTAGCTGTTTGTTTGTTTTTTGTTTCTTTTTTTCTGGAATTACCAGGCTCTGGGGGTGTGGAAGAGGAACAAAGATCTGTATGGGGCACTACAAGAGCACACACTTACAAGGCACTGCACAAGTACTGTTTGCGACCCTGGTAGTCAAAAAAACAGGTGACTCACCTGTAACAGTAGTTCTAGGAGTGGTATATGTTGTTTATCCACACTTATTGGTAGAGTCACTTTCCCTTTAAATCAGCCGGAAAGTCTTCAAGCTGGCTCCTCCCAACCACCCGGGTGGTATAACCCTCGGCTCTGCCCCATGACGCCAGGTCTTAGCCCGCTGGAAGCCAGGTTTGTGCGTCCGCAGCCAGGGAGGTTGGGTGGGTCCATGTGGATGAACAACATATACCACTCCTAGAACTACTGTTACAGATTAGTAACCTGTTTTTCTAGGATTGTGGATATGTTGTTCATCCACACTTATTGGCAGACTCCTAGCAGTTCTCTGGGAGGAGGGAGGGAGGGAGGCAAGGGGCAGATCCCCTACTTGGGAAAGAGAGACTGGAGAAGTGAGGCCCCAAAAACCAGCATCCTAGCATGTCTCAAGGTCGATGTGGTAGTGGATAATGAAGGTGTCTGTTGTCTTCCAGGTAGCAGCCTGACAGATTTCCTGGATAGGGATGTCCCTGGAAGCAGCCACCGATGCAGCGGTATGGCAGGCAGAATGAGCCCTTATCCCTTTGGAAGGCTCCTTGCCCGCCAACTTGTAGCACAGACTAATGCAAGATGTAATCCATCGAGCAATCATCCACTTTTCTGCAGGTCTGCCAGAAGTGGCTTCAGCATTGGTGACAATCAGCTGGTGAACCGCTCCCCGAATCTAACGCGTCCTCTCCTTCTAAAAGAAGCGAGCTCATCTCAGGTCCAAAGTATGGAGCCTATATTCGGCCTCTGAGGTGTAATTGGGGCAGTACACCGGCAGAGTCAACACCTGATTAAGGTGAAACTCTGACACCACCTGTGGAAAGAATTTCATGTGGGGGCGCAGGACAACCTTGTCCCTGTGGAAGACCAGATAAGGGGAGTCCACCGAGAGCGCCTGGAGCTCCCCTGTCCTTCTGGCAGACGTGATAGCCACCAGAAAGGCCGTCTTCCACGACAAGTGTGACAATTCACACTTGTGCATTGGTTCAAATGGCTTGCCCATGAGCATTGCCAGTACCAGCAGTAGATCCCATGGAGGTGGGGATTCACACACCGGAGGGGATATGTAATCTAGGCCTTTGAAAAAGCACCTGACCACTGTCTCCTGCACCAACGTCATCTGACCGGCCTGCGCCCGGTAAGCAGAGAGGCTGCAAGGTGCACCCTAAGGGTCGATGACCGAAGACCCCCTTTGGACAGAGACCAAAGGTAGTCGAGAATGTTAGCCACTGAACAGGACAGAGGGTCCAGGCCCTTGCCCCTACACCAAATGGAAAACCTTTTCCATTTAAAGGCATAACACTTCCTGTCGACTCCTTCCTGGATGCTTCCACTACTGTGAGAACATCCTCGGAGAGACCCAAAGCCTAGAACTCTAGCCGCTCAGGTACCAGGCTGTTAGGTGCAGGGATTGAAGGTCCGGATGGAATACCTTCCCCTGATTGAGTGAGATCAGGTCCAGGCATGCTGGAAGCCGCTCCAGGGGCCTGTTGCTGAGACTGAGGAGATCTGGGTACCAGAACTGGCAGGCCAGTCTGGGGCTACCATAATCACCTGTGCCTTGTCTCTCCTCACCTTGAGGAGCACCCTGTGGATCAAGGGAAATGAAGGGAAGGCATAGAAGAGGCCTGGGGTCCATGGCCTCAAGAAGGCATCCCCCTGCAGTGAGCCCTGCTGAGGGGGGCAGGCATGAAACAGCCTCAGCTTGGTGTTTTCCCTGGAGGCGAACAGGTCCACCAACGGTTTGCTCCAGTGGGAGAATAGACTGTACACTACCTCTGGATGGAGAGACCACTCATGGGATGTCTCACCTATGTGGCTGAGAGCATCCACCAGTTGGTCTGAGGCTCCTGCCACATGCATGGCTAGGAGATCCACCTCCAGATGGCTCATGAGTGTCCAGATGCAGAGCACTTACCTGCATAGTAGATGGGAGTACATGCTGCCCTGTTTGTTGAGGTAGTACATGGTCATGGTATTGTCCATCTGGACTTGAACCACTTGACCCCAGAGCTGAGGAGCGAAAGCGGACAATGCCAGTCTGACTGCTCTGAGCTCCAACAGGTTGATGTGATAATGGGACTCCTCGGGGATCCAGAACCCATGGGACGTTGTCCCCCATGTGGGCTCTCCAGCCCATAAGAGAGTCCACCATTGGAAAGCATCCCACATCTTCTGGGTCACAGTGATCAGCTGGTCGAAATGACCACAGCTCTGAGTCCACTGGGTGCTCCCATTGCAGGGGGCACATGTGCTACCAGCCCCAATGGACCACGGAGGTGCACGCCGCCATGTAACCCAGAAGGCGCAGAAAGTCACAGGCAGGGCACAATTGCCCAACCAGAAATGACTGGGAAAAGGAGGAAAGACCCTCAGCCCTGTCCAAATGGGAGCCAAGCTCTGGCTTGACAAGAGTCGAGCTCTGCCCCGAAGAAGCACATGACCTGAGAAAGCATGCGCTCTGACCTGGCCTCGCTTGATCAGGAGGCTAAGTTGGGAGCAGGTCTGAAGGGCCAGGTCCCTGGACCTCTCCACCACCTGCTGGGGGGAGCCTGCTATTGAGGTAGGGGTAAAGTCTGACCCCCCAATGCCTTAGGTGGGCTGCCACCACTGCAATGCATTTGGTGAAGACCCGTGGGGCCGATGACAGGCCGAATGACATGGCTCGGAACTCATACAGGGTTCCCTCGGCTCTGAAGCGGAGGAACCACTGGTGGGACAGACGGATTGGGACGTGAAAGAATGCATCCTGGAGATCCAGTGAGCAGAACCACATGTTTCGCTCCAGGGATGGTATGATCTGAGACAGAGTGACCATCCAAAAGGTGCGTGACCTGAGATACTGATTCAGGTCGTGCAGATCTAGAATGGGACGCCAGCCTCCCATCCGCTTGGGAACCAGAAAGTACCTGGAAACAAAGCCTGGGTCTGCTGGAGGGTCCAACACTGGTGCTACTGCCTCCTTGAGGAGGATCTGAGCAATGTTGTCTTGGACAGTTGACTGAGTGTGGGCGGATACCTTCTCCTCCAATGGGGTGCAGGTTCGGCTTGGAGGGTACTGCTCAAATTCCAGAGGCAGTCCCTGACCGACCAATTCTAAGACCCACCTGTCTGTGGTAACAGCGGACTAGGCGGAACAAAGGTGGCAGAGCTGGCCCCCCACGGGAGGACCCAGAGCTGGTGTGACAGGAGTAGGGGTGGCAGCCCCCATCCTGTCACTGGGCAGGCTTGGAGGCAGAGCATCCAGGGCCCGAACCCCGGCCTCCCTTACGGGCCTGGGAGGGTCCGGGCTTGGGCAGGGGGCACCAAGCTTGAGCCTGCTGCTGCTGACCCCCTTGAAAGGAGGACTGCTGGGCTGCAGTGGAAGAGTGCTGAAAAGGCTTCTTCTTCTTCTGCTGCTGTTTCTTGGGACCAGAAGAACCCTTAGCAGAAGTGGCATCCAAGGTGGCACTGGACTGCTCAATGTGCTGAAGGTGACCAGCCACACCTGGGCCAAAGAGATCAGTACCCAGGAAAGGCACATCAGCTAGTTTGTGCTGAGTATCCACTGGAAAGTAGGAGAGCCTCAGCCAAGCCCTGCGGTGAGAGGCAACTGCGGCTGCCAACGAACGGGCATATGAATCCCCGATGTCCAGAGCTGTCTGGACCTGTTGTTTGGCAACAGCATGGCCTTGGTCCCGGACCTGCTTGACTGTGGTCTACAAGTCCGCGGGGAGATGTGGGAGGACTTCCTACAAGGACCCCAAAAGGGCATCGGAGAATTGTGCCATGATGACGGCTGAGCTTGCCTGAAGGAGGCCTAAAGACGAGGCCGCATAGACTTTCCGGGCAGGGTGATCAAAATATTTGGATTCCTTCTCGGGAAGTCTGTCAGTATCGGTAGAACTACCAGTATGCCTGAACACAGAGGCAGTCACAAGGCTCTCAGCCGAAGGGTGCTCTGTGAACCCCGCAAGGGACTCCATGGGCACTGCATACCTGTGGGCCATACGGGCAGATGGAGCTGGACAGGAGGCAGGGTGCTGCCAAAATTCTAAGGTTGGGCCAACAATGGCCTCGGCCACAGGAAAGGCTTCTGTTGGGGTCTCCCCTCTCTTGAGAATGTCAGTGAGAGGGTACTCTGCCTTTTTCTGGATAGGTTCAAGGGACATCCCTGTGGACTCAGAGATGAGGCGAAGAATGCCCTGAAAAGACAAAGGACCTTCCTCCGTCTCTATCCAACTGGCCAATTTATCATCCCCTGGATGAGAATGGAGACCAGTTTCATCTGAATCCGAGGTATCCAGATACATGGAATTGACCATCATCACCCTCTGACTTCTTGAGCGGTCAGGTGACAGTGTCCAGACACCGGGAAGCCTACTGTCTGGTCTAGCTTCCTTAGAATGAGCCTCCCATAGGCTGCTTAGCGGTGGTTCCACCAAAATCGGTGGAGAGACCAGTTTAGGCTGAATCGGAGGTTTTGCCAGCTCTGCGGGCAGAGGAACCAACTTAATCGGCTCTAGAGGAGTCGGCTTCAGCCTGGGAGACAAAAACCAAGTAATGGCCAGGGTAGAAGCTGGGGTAGGCTTGTGCCCGGACAAAATCAGCTGTTGTCACATGAGGTTCTCTTAGTGCCAACAGAGCTTCCACTAAAGTCTCTCCTCATCTGAGGAGGATGAGGACGATTGATGCCGTTGCCTCTTCTTAGAGTGCTTATGGCCCTTCCTCGGCCTTTTGGACGAGGGGGTCCGAGACCTCGATCGAGATGGGATGGGCCGACTCAGTCAATTGGGAGACACCGGTGGGACCGTTGACTTCCAGGGGTCAGGGACCACTTCCTTGGTGGGATTCCCAGCAGGCTGGGTCTCCTCATCGGGGAAAGCGAGGACTGGAGTCCGAGAGAGGGAGTCGTCGACCGGAGTCGTCAACAAGGGGTCGATCGGGTCACGAATTATCTCAATGTACATCGATAGACATGGCAGTTGGCTGGCCAGACGGCAAGGCCGGTAGCTAAGCGGTTAAAGAGGCGATTTTGACCAAGGTCAAAATAGCCAGTTCCTGGGACCAAGATCTCTCCCGATCCCAAAAGCATCTCCGTTGAGATGAAGATGGTCCAAGGTCCGTCTCCTGCTTACGGGACCGAGAGGAGTGCGTGCCCACAGGACTCTCAGCCTTAGTTGGGAGAGAGTGGCACAACTCTTGGAAGGAACCCAAGAAGGTGGAGCCCAGGTTGAGTGGAAGATTCCGCGGCACGAACCGCTTCCTCCTTGAAGGCTTGCATGTGCTCCAATTGCTCGGCGGATCCAGCAGCCACAGAAATCACCCACCGGGCCTCCTTGGATTTTACTGGCGGGTTCTGTTTTTTGGGCCTTCCCAGATTAAGGCGTGCAAGACGGTCATCAAGGATGTTAGGTTGGAATGCGAGGCAAAACTCACACGTCGTGGTGTCATGGCTGACACCCAAACAATAAACACACGTGGCATGCAGGTCGGTGCGCGACAACGTCTGGCCACATGAACACCGGCGAATTCCGGGGGAATACTTGTCTTCCATGATCGAGGAAAAACAATTGCAATCGCTAACGCGAACAAGGTGAATTTTCGGAATAACCAAAGGTTTTGAAGCCAGGGCCTAGAAAATGTGAGAGCACGAAGGAGGCAACCTGAATCTTTCAGTGGAAAGGAAGATCTTGTGTCATGGGGTGGAGCCAAGGGTTATACCACCCGGGTGGGTGGGAGGAGCCTGCCTGAAGACTTTCCGGCTGATTTAAAGGGAAAGGGACTCTGCCAATAAGTGTGGATAAACAACATAGCCACGATTCTAGAAATAATGTTCTCATCAAGGCCAGTTTGCTAATTAACAGCTTCTGCAGTGAATTATATAAATGGTGCTCCTTGTTTATGCAAACAAAATCTATTGCACAGTGGAACCATGACACAGCTAATTGGCCGCTAAATAAAGTCCGAGGAGGCCACAGAATAAAATATAAATTTATAAGAATGAAGTGTATGCTTTTGATATGCTCGATGGTTTTTGGTGATGTGCACTCTATCCCGAGATCAATAAATCATAGCTAAATATCCCAGAATAATCCAGTACATGAACACATTAATGGTAAAGTGATTAGCTTGGACCCCAACCAGACTGCTGCTCCTACCTTGGAGAAGGGGTCTTACTTTAATACATTTTAATGCAAGAAGCACGTTAACAAAAATGGATTTAATCAGTACCTGGATTGTAGATCACAGTCCAGATATTGTTACAGTATAATCACAGAAACCTGGCTAAATAACAGAATGGAAGACTCCCTGCTGAATATCATGGGTTACAACCTATGGCGTAGGGACAGAAACAAAAGCAGTGGAGGAGTACTGATTTATGGTTAATCTGATTTAATCATGACCCAAATAAGCACTGATAGGAATTAGAGGGCTTAGAATTGTTAGTTTTAGAGCTAAGATTACCACATAATAAAAAAAAAAATTGCAGTTGTAGGGGATTTATTGCCCACCAAAGACTAGCCCCATGCTTTTAATAACACTCATGAAATCCTCATGACAGGGGATTTTAACGTAAATTGGCAAAATGTGAATGAACTTCATCCTCTGGTCAATCTTCAGACAAACCTCGGGTTTACTCAACTTGATTCATGAGCCAACACGAATAAATATGGTAACCACTGAAACGTCTATGACCTTAGACTTAATTTTCACAAATTCTATCGATCACATACTAGCCAGTGGTGTTTTACCAGATTATATATCTGACCACCAGTAGTTGTTTTTTTTTGTACCAGAAGTAGACCCATGAAGCTGGAGAGTAATAGATATATTAAATGGCACAGTTTCAAGAATTCTGACTATGTTAATTTTATGTTGGAAGTGAGTAACATAAACTGGGGTCGAATCTTATTGATCCCAACAACAGATGAGGCCTGGGAATATTTTTGCACTGAATTCATGTCTGCTTGTGACAGGCATGCTCCCATCAAATCCAAGATTTTAAAACAAAATAATGCCCTCTCGTATACTAATGAATCAAGGAAACAAAAAATAATTAGAGATAAAGCTTAGGGTCAGGCCAAAAAACTGGTAAAACACTAGATTGAGACAAATACAAAAGACTTCACAATCTTTATGTGAGGGAGGTAAGGAATGTTAAGCAGAAGCACTATTCCTACCTACTGGATAGTAATTGTACCCAACAACCAAAGGATTTTTGGCAGACAATTAATAATTTATTGAAAGGTCAATGTACTGATACCTCCAATGTATTTAATGTTGATGAACAGATGCCCCCAATGTCAAAATTAGTGGCAGATAAATGTAATGATTATTTTAGTAAAATGGGTTCCACGAGCAATCAGGCTGGTGAACCAGTGCAGCAGGTGATAGTGGGTAGCTTAGCAAATCAATCTGTTTTTTCAGAGATTACGGTTGACTCAGTAGTAAATGGACTATTGATACTAAATACCTCTAAGGTCATTGACCTAGATGGCATCCCACCTAAACTGTTAAAATATGCTACACTGGTAATAGCACATCCCCTGGCATACATATTTAATCTATCATTGAATACGGAAGAATACTCAATGGCGTGGAAACAAAGATTGTGCCCATTCTGAAAGGGGGTAAGAAGACAGAAATGGGCAATTATTGCCCAATTTCACTTCTATCCCAGACATCTAAAATATCTGAAAGGTTGGTGGCGGCAGAGATAGTGGAACTCTTAGACTCCCAGGGCCGCATTAATAGCATGCAGTCAGGATTCAGAAAGTGCCATAGCATTATTTCGGCCTTGGCAAAGGTAGTAGGGGATGTGCAGGCAGTCCTGGACAGTAGGACACCAGTTGGTGCCATATCTGTGGACCTATCCAAGGCTTCCGATTCCTTGGACCACAGTGTCCTCCTGTCCAGGGCAGTATCACTTGGTGTGATGGGGTCTGGTCTATGATGGCTAGCTTCCTACTTGAAGGACAGAACACAACTGGTTTCTATGGGCAGCTGGGCCTCAGGTTTTGTTCCTGTTGGATTGGGGTCCCCCAGGGTTCCATCCTGGGCCCTCTTTTGTTTATTATATATGTGAATAGATTAAGTTTTTCAGACACATCAGTATCATATCACTTATATGCAGATGATACTATCATTTATACTTCGGATTCTGCAGTAAACATGATACAAGGTAAGCTTCAGAAAGCATTCGGTGAACTACAGGTTTTTCTTAAAAACAGTAGATTGGTACTGAATGCAAAGACGACAATCTATATTATTTCATTGAACATCTAAGGAACGGGAGAACCTGGGCCTGGGTATAGTTACCGGGGGGGGTGGGGATCACCGATCCAGCAGGTACAGTCCTATAAATATCTGGGCCTATGGTTAGATGACTCACTGCTTTGGGGAGTCCATATTAATAATTTAATCAAAAATGTGGGAAAAAGACTGGGAGCCCTTTATAGGGTAAGGTCCTGTATGAGTACAGATATCAGAAGAAGAGTGGTGAACTCTATGATTACCTCCATGTTTGATTATGGGGATATCCTTTACACGTGTGGTAAAAGGAGTGAGTTAGAAAGATTAGAAGTCTACTATGGCAGACTTGCCAGGATTATTCTGGAAGCGCCCCGCCTCACCCATAAGTGTTACCTATATTACCAGCTGGGCTGGTTAAAATTAGAAGAGAGTACACAGGAGCACTTACTGGCATTTATGAGCAAGCGGTTGTCTGGTAGATCCCGTTGCTACATTACTTCTAAGCTGGTACATAGGACCAAACTTGACTCGGAAAGATCCGTAAATACTTTGGACCTGGAAATCCCAAGATGCAACCTGGAGGTTGGTCGCCAGTCCATTTTTTATTGGGGTCCATTAGGATGGAATAAAATACCCCCAAATTTGAGGGCAATAGAGGGGAGCAAACCTTGGAAGAAGAAGAAGAAGGAGAGGAGGAGGAGGAGAATCAGCATTTATATAGCTCAGTTGGTAGCACATCCGCCTCTGGACCAGAAGGTCATGGATTCTCGTCCCACACTGGGATGGACTTGCACCTAAAAATTGCTGGCATCCAAGTGCAGTATTGGGGGGTGCTGTACTGCTGGGGTGTGCCGTCCTTCGGATGAGACGTTAAACCGAGGTCCCTTCTGCCCATCTTGGTGTTGTCCTGGCAGGTGTCCAGGTGGAAGTAAAAGAACCCAGGGTTCTCTTTGTAAAGAGCAGGGAACATTCCCGGTGTCCTGCCCATCATTCCCCTTCCCATAAACCGGTTCATGCAATTATCCAAGCTGTGTGTGGGTGATGATGTGCGATATGGCTGCCACTACACATTCAGTCACTTCACTACCAGTCTAGCATTGCTTGTAAAGTGCTTTGGGATACTGTGTATGAAAAGCGCTATATAAATGCTGATTCTTCTTCTTCTTCTTTTCATATACAGTGTATCCCAAAGCACTTTACAAGCAATGCTAGACTGGTAGGGAAGTGACTGAATGTGTAGTGGCGGCCATATCGCACATCAACACCCACATACAACCTGGACAATTGCATGAACCAGTTTTATGGGAAGGAGAATGTTGGCCAGGACACTGGGAATGTCCACTACTCTTTGCAAAGAGTGCCCGGGGTTCTTTTACTTCCACCTGGACACCCACCAGGACAACACCAGGATGGGTAGAAGGGACCTAGGTTTCATGTCTCAGCCGAAGGACGGCATACCCCAGCAGTACAGCACCCCTCTAATACTGCACTTGGATGCCAGCATTTTAGGTACACATTCAATCCCAGTGTGGGACGAGAACCCACAACCTTCTGGTCTAGAGGCAGATGTGCTACCAACTGAGCTATGCTGACACTGAAAGGGATTAAGGTTTGGTTTAGAAACACAGTAATACAAAACAATGCTGTCATATTCTTCCTGCAACTTATTAAGAATTCTATATTAGAATGTTAGGATATCTGATACAGTGAATTAAGCCAGGGCACCTTTACTTTTGTGTAAAGACAAATTAAGAAAAAGGTTTTTTTTTATTTTTTTGTGTGTCGGCTTCCCCGACTCCTCCCCACGCCACCTCTTCTATGCCCAGTCTTGCCCCTCTGGGTGAGGCCGCTGGGTAGATGCCCCTTCCCCAAGGTCAGCGATAACTTGCCCCCAGGGTTGGGCCACCGAAGCAGGGCCGCACCTGGCGGATAAGGAGGGCAGAGGCGGCAGAGCAAAGCTTCAAGCTTTGGGGCTGGGTATTCTGTATGCTGTATTGGAGCGGATGTGTAATGACGGCCAGCATCCCCCATATGATGCGGTGCTGGTACTGCGGTTCCTCTGCCTCCACCAGGGGTCTGTAGCATGACAGATACACAGCCCCCCACTCCATCCTCTGGAGAGGAGAGCAGTCCCTAGGATGTGCGGATCCTTGTCCCCGGGCTGGCCCTCCGACGTCCCAAGCCTGTTCCCGAACTAGGGTCGTCGGCGTCACAGACTGATGCCTTGCCTCTGCACTGGCGGCCAGACCCTAAATCAAGGAAAAAGTATACATTGCACACTGTCTTATGTTCTTTTTGTATTTTATTTTATGTTGTATGATATCATATAGTTTCTCTTTTTTTGTTGGCTTAGAACAATATTGTTTTAAAATGCTGTGGACCTCGTTGCAAATGAGTTGTAACTCAATCGAGTTAATCCTAATTCATATGAATCTTTATAAGAATAAAACATTTTACTACTACTACTAAAATCCTACTATGGGTTATTGTATTTCTCAAACTGTTTGACTGGCTCATATATCCCTTACTCCATCTGATGACTTTCTGTCCCTTAACTTTTCTGGTTTGATCCAGTTATTTTCTGCTGGTATTATTGAATTAAATTATGGCCCCAGGTTGACACATCTTCCTCTCTTTAACCAACCCCCCTGGCGTGACACAAAGGGTCTCAAGATTTCCCATTTAAAAATGAGGAAACTCATACCCTAAGCTTGATGAACTCACAGTATGGGGCAACCATTTCAGTCCTGATGACATTGGCATCACAGAAACCAGGCTTAAAGAGCTTGTAGAACCAAAAATAGAAGAAAGCACCAGTAACTCACGTAAAACGTTGGTGTCTGGTCTGTGGCTGCCACTGACCTTGTAAATTACTTTTTCACCGCTATTTTATGCTACATAGAGGATTGTGTACGAGCAATCATACACAAGGCAGTTGTACGATCAAGAGGTTTCCGTGTCAACTGAAGACCTCGAGAGGTCTGTTACCATGGAAACCTCAAGATTGTTCAACTGCCTTATTTGTATATGGTTGCTCATACACAATCTTTTATAGTGTATGAGCAACCATGGGCGGCACTCCTTTATCCCCAAAACAGGTCTCCAATAAAAAATAAATGCCTTACTTAGGCAGCAGTTCCATCACGCCACTTACTTCCTCTCCACTGCGGCTGCTCAATTGCGCATGCGTGCCCACGTTCAATGTTGTTGTGCTGCACTAGCGACATACTCGGTACAGCACGACATCCTGACGCACCGAGTGCAGCACAACAACACTGTTCCAGGCATGGATTTCCTTGTGGAACAGCATTCCACCATACACTATACATAAATAATAAATGACTGAAAGATAGTTCTATCCTGGGTTACTTCTTTGCGACAAGATGTGTGACACGCCACAGTGTTTTAGTATAGCCAGTTATTGGTTTAAGTGCCTCCGCTTTACTCTGTGCGATTGTTCATGGGACAAGAACCAGAACTAGCAGAGAGGAAAATGTTACACATGTTAAGAAGTCATCAGTTGTAATTTTTTATTTCTTAGGTATTTTCTTTTTCCTTTTGCTAATTAGAAAGTTTTCTATGTGATAGTATTATGCAGGATGCATGGAACAGCACTCTGCTTGGCAGCTGACACACCTAGTTCTATTCCTCACACTGCATCATCAGCACTGTGACCTCACTGACAGCGACCTCACAGGTGACTGATCTGACAACTGCTGAACAGCACTTCCTCAGCAGCTGTGATGTCACGGTCAGAGAAGTCACAATGCAGATGATGTAATAGGAGGAACAGAGCTAAATATGTCAGATACCAGACAGAGTGCTGTTCTACACATCACACCTACTAACACCAGGTAAAAAAATAGTTTAATTACCCAAAGGGAAAATAGAAAGTACTTCAAATATATAAGATAATAGTTGTCTGCTTTTAAAAACTAATTTTAGTTTTAGGCAGTACACTAACTCTGCTGTTGCTCCATCCCCAGTTATAATTACATTAGGCATGATTGTACTGTGACTATAAGAGGAGGTGGTACTATCATTTATTTCAAATATCATCTATATGTCACTGCCTCAAGCAGTACGGATACCACTGATCTTAACCTTGAATTTTGTTGCTCTATCCTTTAGCTGAGTAATAGAAAGAAATAACATATTTTTTTTGTGTTTATGTTCCTCCTGCCAGTATATATACAGTACATTCCACTTGTATGCTATTCAGTTGTATGCATATTTCGGTTGTATGCACACAATCCCGATTTCCGGTTTTTTTCTATACCTGACATGTTAAAACAACCACTTGTGTGCAGCCTGATTTTCGGTTGTATGCACATTTTCTACTGACAGATTCCTTTGTTCTTGCCTGGGAAAGGTGTCAAAAGTAGTTAAAAGGTGTGAACGGGAGTCAATTAAGTGCAATTAAGAGCAGGTATTGCTGTTTAGTTTGTTTCCAATTGTGTTTGCAACATTAACAACGGTTGCTAAGGAAACAGAACGAGCATCAGCTTTTGTTAATTTAAGCAATTAACGCTGTAAATTCGATCGGTTACCTGTTAAAAGCTTAACTTTGTTGAATCATTTTATTCCTGCCAGAATGGACAAGGTGTCTTGGATGGTTTTGAACCTGGACCAAAAAATAAAGCTGCTCGAAAGGGCAGAGCTACCAGGTGTTTCCAGAAAGGAACTTGCCCTTGAATTTGGTGTTGATGTTTCCAGCTTTGGCTGTATCCTTAAAAAAAATAATTTCTTCTGGATGACTGGCAGAAGGGGTGCAACAAGGGACGAAAAGGAAAACGGGAGGGGAAGGATGGCAGGGTCGAGGAGGCTCTGCTACGCTAGTTCTCCCTATCCCGTGATCGTGGGGTTCCTCTGTCTGGTCCCATATTACTAGAGAAGGCTAAACAACTGGCTGTAACAATGGCAATCGATGAATTTGAACCCACAGCCGGCTGGTTGTCTAGATGGAAGGAGAGACACCAGATCACGTACTGTCTGCTCAAGTGTTCAGGGAACCGAGGAAGTCGAAGATGAAGATGAGGATGGCGAGCAAGTCATTGTCCCACCAACAACATCCGAGGTATGGGCAATGTTAAAAATAAGACATTTTGTAGAGCAGAGAGAAAAACAAGACTTTAACAGGTTTTATATGTTCGAGTCCCGCCTCTAGAGCAAAACCGAGAACAACAGTAAACAGACTTTCATTACAGTTTATAAAACCTGAGTAATTTCTTACTGTGTGCATTAAATGCTGTAATTTATCTGTTTTTAACATCTGTTGTTTGAAGTAAAATCACTATTCATACACAGGGCTTCCCGTTTCTTTTTTTTTTTTTTTACTGTTGCTTATTATTTACATAGTGTTTCGTTTGTATGCACATTCCGGATGTATGCACATATTCAGCATGTCCCGACTATGTGCATGTAACTGTAATGCACTGTACATACATATGTTACCTGTAACTGTAGTTCTAATAGTGGTATACTGTTGACATCCACACTCTAAGTGTTCTGCTGGATAAGGTGGAGTCACTGGACATCTTCAAGCTAAGCTCCTCCCATCACCCAAGTGGTATATCCTCCGGCTAAGCCTCGTCACATCAGATCTTTGCATACTTGAAGAAGGGATCTGGTTGCCACTTGCCAGGGGAGGTCGGGTCGGTTGTGTACGTGAACTGCATTCCAATAGTAGAATTGAAAATTACTGTACATATCCCTTCTACCAGCACTACAACGGTGCATGCTCACCCCATACCTACCCCCAATGTAGGTCTTCAAAGTCATTCAAAATCAGGATGCTGTGCAGATGGACTATGTACATAATTTTCCTGCTGCTAGTCTGTGCAGGAAATGTCGAGCTAAACCCTGGCCCGCCACAGGCCTTAACCTCTCCAGCTGACCTCACTTCTATTAAAGGTCTGAAATGTCCGCACATCAATGTGTGCAGTCTACTAAAAAAGCTAGACCTTGTCTAAGCCTGGGTCTCCCACACAGATCCAGATATCCTGGTATGAACAGAGACTTGGCTGAAAAAATCCACGCCTGATACTACAATATCCCTACCATCCTTAAACCTCTTCATAGCGATAGACCAACCAGGTTAGGGGGTATACCGATTTATGTCAAAGATAGATTCGTAGTGTTTAATATTGCTCCGGTCAGTGTACCAAAGGAATATGAAGCCTCGTTGCTAAACTTGTCACTATCCCCTATAGAAACCTTAACTGTAATAGGTTGTTACAGGCTGCTTTCTACGGGTCTGGAACTTCTGAACTACCTGTGTACTATCTCAGATACAAGACAAAACGAGATCATCATCCTTGGAGATCTAAATATGGATTGGCTAAAAAGCTGCAACCACTGTATATACCTCAAAGAGTTCTATGACCAAGCCGGCTTCAAACAACTGGTCCCTGAAATCACATGCCCCAATCCCAAAAATCCCTCAAATGGATCACTGATAGACCTAATTCTCAAAAACAGACCCCACAAGTTCACCTACACAGCAGTATTCCACAACAATGTCAGTGATCACTGCGCTGTTGCCTGTATTAGATGGCAGCCCCCGCTCAAGCCAATAAATAGGTTTGGAAAAGGTGCTTCTGTAAATTCAATCTGTCTCACTACCTATCAGATCTCAGGAACATAGACTGGACTGACTTTTAACTGGCCCCGTGCATAAATGCTGCAGCTTCATTCCTTAATAACACACTAAGTAAGATTATCAACAAACATGCCCCCATAATTAAATGCACAGCCTGGACGTTCTCCTGCCCCAGTTTACACCAGACCTAAATGCTGCGCTAAACATGAGGAACCGTCTCTGGGCGACAGCCAGACGAAACAAACTACCAGCAGACTGGGCAGCTTTCCACGCTTTCCGGAACAAATGCACAAAGAAGATTCGAATTTCAAAAAGTAGCTTCCATCTATCTGCATTTGATTCTGCGAAGGGAAACTCCGCCAAATTCTGGCAAAACATTAAATCTGCTGAAAGCAACAAATTATCTTCCTCGTTACCCAGCAAGGTCTCGTTCAAGAGGAACATCTTTACCAACAAACCCGATATCCTGTACAGTTTCAATGACCACTTTTCTACCACGGGCTTGGCATTCAACTCATCTAAAGCGGCAACACTCATCTCCAGCTTACCTAGAATCCCCCCAGCACAATCCAAATGCAACTTCGCCTTTGCCCCCATTCCAATACAAAGAAGTTGAGGACCTGCTTCTCTGCCTACATGTAAACAAAGGTGCAGGTGCTGACTGAATAGGACCATTCTTCCTCAAAGTTGGCTTCCGATATCTAACAGCCCCCATACTGCATCTGTCTAATCTGTCCACCAGTTCCAGTTCTTTCTCTGATATCTGGAAGACAGCTCAGGTTCTTCCATTGTTTAAATCGGGTGACCCAATGGACCTGAATAACTACCACCCCATATCCATTCTAACCCTCCTCTAAAAACTTGAAAACTAATTAATGCCCAGCTAAGAGATTGTCTTTAAAAAAAAAACAACCTAATAAACCCTGCCCAATCTGGGTTTAGACCTGCCCATAGTACTACCTCAGCCCTAGCCCCAGTCACTAATGACTGGCTCCTCTCCACGGATACAAAACAAGTCACAGGCACGGTTTTCCTGGACCTCAGTAAAGCCTTCGACACCATTGACGATGCTTTACTCCTCAATACCCTACACTGCCATGGCATCTCCGGTCCTGCACTATCATGGTTCAATAGCTATCTGGCAGACAGAATGCAACAGGTGAAAGCAGATGGTTCACTCTCCCCGCTCCTTCCTATCACGAGAGGCGTCCCTCAAGGCTTGATCCTTGGACCCCTACTCTTCATGCTATTCATCAATACTATTGGGAATAATATCACCAAAGCAAACATTCACCTGTTCGCAGATGGCACTGTGATTTACATATCCAGACCCTCAGTAACCGAAGCCCGAATGGAGCTTCAATCTGAATTTGATCTCCTTCAGCTCAGCCTGGCACAATCAAAACTTCTCTTAAACACCGAAAAAAACAAAAGTTCTGTTCTTCCATTCCGACCAGGTCACTTTCTTCACAGATGCACTTACATCCCTGCCCCCCATCAAAACTCTCCGTGGCAACAATCTTGAGGCAGTTAGCAACTTTAAATACCTAGGTTGCGAATTAGATCAACACCTAACATTCTCTGTCCATATCACCTCTCTTGTGAAAAAGCTGAGGCAACGTATTGCCTTCTTCTTCAGGAAAAAATCCCTATTTAGTAGTGACACCAGACAACACTTAGTCCAAACAACTTTCATGCCGCTCCTTGACTATGCTGACATAGTATATGGTCGATGCTTGGACTCCCTGCTTCACCAATTGGACACACTTTACCATAGAGCAATTTGATTCATTTCTAATGCCCATCAATGCACGCACCACTGCACACTTTAAGCATACCTGGGCTGGACCTCTTTATTGACTAGACGCCTCATCCACTCTCTCACCTGGCTATACAAAGCTCTGTCAACCCCCCCCCCCCAATATCGCTACCCTATTTCAGCGTACTGCCTGCCTATATAAATTATGCAACAGTGACTACATTATGCTAGAAGTCCCAGGCGCCCACACTCGGTTTGGAGAAATGGCTATAAGCCGTGCTCTCCCGGCAGCCTGGAATAAAGCCCAATCTAATCTCAAACTATAAAACCTAATATCCTTACACAGTTTGAAAAAACTGATCTCTTGTAAAACTGGTGACTCCTGTGCATGTCACTGACTATATGTCCTTCTCTTCATCCTTCTCACTTTTGCCCTTCCATAGTTCCAACATCATCCTCACCCACCTTCCTACCCTTCCTCCCATCCCTAACTCTTCCATCTCCCTGCCCACCCCCCAGTTCCACCTACTTCCCCCCTCTTCACTCAGTGCCCTCTCCTACCAACCCCTGTTCCAATCTCCTTTCCTCCACTAACCACACCCATTGCCTCCCTTCCCTACTATGTCTCAGAATCTTACCTATTACAGGGTTTTATTTAACTCTAAAAATTGATTAGCGTTTTGCTCATAAAAGTGCTAAAACATTGTGAAAATGCATAGCACTTGCCTCACTGTGTTCAACAAACATAACACTTCTAGAAAACCTGTATAAATACTTTCTGTACAGTTAGTATTGTCCCAAGAAAAAAACTGCTAATCAAATATTTAAAACCCTGTATTACCTTGACTGACCACGGTGTAACTCTGTGCTCTCAAAATGTTCTAAATGTGTACCAACTGTTCATATTATGTAGTATCCAATTGCTACACAGTACCATGTTCAACCTCATAGTATTATGGAATTTGAGGACCACTATATTTATTTTCATTATATATATATTATTTCGCTTATTATTGTATATTCTTCTATTTTGTGTTTATTATACACCATGTTCTGTATGGTGGCTTAAATCTAACTATCCGCTCAGGAGTTCCTTGTAAATGAGCCTGCTCAATGGAGTGTTTTCCTGTCAATGAACTTGAACCTGAACATGAACATAGTTACCTTAATTGTTTCACTTCCAGAATATCCTCACCATTGATTACCACTTATGGTTCTGGGTCTGGAGGCACTAGGAACCCTGTGGGATCAAGTTTTTTGTAGGGATGGAGTCAACATCGGCTACTGAGCATGGTGCCTGCACATTTGCATGTGGTGTTGCGCACTAGCCAATAACCATAGCCTGCTCCACCGTGTACCTCAGTTCTGTTCACCAGAAGGAAAAAAAAAATGCAGAAAACTAAGAGAGGGCTAAAGACTTTCTAGTCCAAAGGGATAGGGGAAGGATACAGGAAACAAAAATAAACAACAAAATAAAACCAAACTACCAACAACCTAGAGATAAAGAACAGGGCACACAAGGTGGCAAAAGACGTAGTTCAGTGTAGAGGCAGAGCCTCATACCACTAGCCAGACAGGAGATGGAAACTGGTCCTAGAAAAAGGGCAGCAGCCCTGAGCATGTGACTGTAGCCGAAGCACAAGGGGGATGCCCAGAATTGTAACCCCTTTGTAAATGAGATGGCATAATGTGCCAGAAAGGAATGAGACACATAGATTGATGAGAAAAAGGGGAACAACCCTATGCTATATGCTACCAGATAAAGGACTGACTGAACTCATCAGTTAAACTATGTCCCTCTTTCCTACATCAGAAATAAAGAAAGGGGTGAAATTAGATGCATATGGAGTTGCAGGGCTGGACAGTCCAAAGGAGTAGAGATGCTTTCATATCCCAAGGCACAACTAAAGGCAGTGGGCTAACAGCCCAGTAAGAAAGGGGTAAACAACCAAAATATTCTGACAGAAGAAAGATTCCAGAAAAAAAATAAAATAGCCTGCTTCTCCTGCAACTACTGGGAAGCACCCTGTGTAAATGTAGTTAATCCAAAAAGGTGCTTAGTACCTCCCACATACAGTACAACTGGGGTTAGACTGGATAGTGTTCAGGAGCACACACTGCATTTAGAAACTAATAGGGATATGCCCACAGTGTGAATGAGTGGTGGAGACTTAATGTCCAGGAAGATCTTTGATACGCAGGTAGGCATCCTGCATATCCAGAGAGCAGCTTTCCTCTTCTGGAGTACCGCGTGCAGTACTGGAAGCCACACCTTCACAAGGACATTAACCAAATTGAGGCAGTCCAGAGAAGGGCAACCAAAATGGTGCAGGAACTGTATAAGAAAACATACAAGGACAGATTAACAGAGTTCAATATGTATACCCTAGAGCAAAGGAGGGAGAGAAAGGTGATATGATTGAAACATTCAAACACCTTAAGGGCATTAACAAGGTAAAAGAGTCCAACATGTTTCAATATAAGAAAAATAGCAGGACAAGATGACACAGCATGAGATAAGAGGGAGGCCGATTAAGGTGTAATGTGAGGAAGTTCTTTTCACAGAAAGGGTGGTGGATGCATGGAACGGCCTACCTCAGGAAGTGGTGGATATGAATACAGTGCAGGGCTTCAAACAGGCATGGGAGAGGCATAAGGGAGCAACACAAATGAGCATGAATAGATAGGCCATTGACAGAGCAAAGGCCGATGGCACATTTATAAGGTAGAAAAAGAAATGGGCAGACTGGACGAGCCTTGCAGTCCTTATCTGCCATCAGCTTTTATGTTTTTATGTTTCAGATCCAGTCCCCAATGTAGAAGGGGCAGCAAACCCTGAAGGGCAACCACCCTGAACCTTTTGTACTCTATAAACAGTTCAGCTGGCTCAAGTCCAGTACAAACCTACATTTTAGGTAGCAGCACACTGGCTGCGTATTACATCTGCAGGGGCTCCTTTTGACATTTTAAACAAATCTCTAGTCCATTTCTGGTTAATTTAATATTTCTTTAATGCCTCTATGGGCTCGGACCACCGGAGTATTTCTTTCGGGACTAGAAAGAGCTCCCCCGAACTCACTCATCCTGCTGTTTATAATTTTTGAGCTTCTCTGATAATTTTAAAAACTTTATTCAGCTACTGTTCAAAGTTTTTTACTTTAAGTTAAGCTTGCTGATTTTATAGAATTGCACTCTCTTTTTCCCTGGGACTTACCTGCCTGCAGTAAGGGGATCAGAGGAAAGTACAGTTATGTAAGAACTTACCGTAACAGTAGATCTTCGAGAGAGGCTCTTGCAGTAGGTAATTACATATAGGACTGACGCTAGCCGGCGGCAGGACCCCACGGAAAAATTTCTAGCTCGCAGTCCCTGGCGAGGGACTGCCCCCATGTCAGGTGACTGGCGTTATACGACGTCGGTATAAAGGGGCGGTCCCGGATGCCTGCCTTCCAGTTCTTTCCTGCTACAGGCCGGAAAAGGCCTGGACGAGAGAGAAGCAGATGTTTCCATTCCTGGAAAAAGAGCTAAAAAAGCCTAGGGGGATGGAGGGCGGGAAGGTATTCTCTACTGCAAGAGCCTCTCTCAAAGATCTACTGTTACGGTAAGTTCTTACATAACTGTATTATCTTACTTTGAGAGGGCTCTTGCAGTAGGTAATTACATATAGGACTGAATCCCAAGCAGTCTGAAACAAATAAGAGGCACCGGGAGGAGGAAACTACTCCAGAAAGTAGCAGTAGCCTTGCAAGCCTCAAGACAGGAGGCCTTGCAAAACAGCTAGCCCGAAGCCTGCTCTACGGTGAGAGGCAATGTCCAAACTGTAGTGTTTCGTAAAGGTATGGACTGAAGTCCAGGTGGCGGCAGTGCAGATGTCTGCCGCAGACACATTCTTGAAACAAGCCGCAGAGGCCACTACTCCTCATGTGGAGTGACTTCTAACCTGACCCGGAAGGGTCTTGTTGTACTTGTCATAACAGAAAGTGATGCAATGAGCCAACCACATCGACAGGCATTACTTGGAAACAGCATTGCCTTCCTTTTTGTGAGCAAAAGAGACAAACAACTGGTCAGTCTTTCTGAGATCCTTCGTCCTGTCGGTGTAGTATCTCAGAATCCGGTGAACAACCATGGTATGGAGTAAGTATTCCCCTTGATTAGAGTACTGTGTAAAAAAGGCAGGTAGCTCTATGGACTGATTCAAGGTAGACTCGGCTACCACTTTAGGGAGAAACTTAGGATTCGTGCGAAGAGCAACTCGTTCTTTGTGAAAAATCAAATATGGAATTTTACACATAAGGGCCTGGAGCTCGGAAATTCTTCGAGCCGAAGTAATGGCCACTAAGAAAAGCGCCTTCCATGAAAGAAACTTCTGATCTGCAGAAGCTGCAGGTTCAAAAGGAGGGAGAGTAAGTTTCTCAAGAACAAAATTTAAGTCCCAAGGGGGAGCAGGAGTACGGATAGGGGGCCTTAGATGAAGGACTCCTCTGAGAAAGGTCTTAGAGACCTCCAGTTGAGCGAAAGCTTTGTCTGCAAAGGGGACATGGTAAGCTGAAATAGCAGCCATGTGAACCTTCAGGGAGGAATGGCTGAGACCCAGGTCGAAGAGATGACGTAAGTATTCCAGCAGAAATGCCAGTGAACAGGAGAAAGGCTTCACATTCTTGGAGGCTGCCCAAATAGAGAATCTCTTCCACTTCATGGCATAAGTGGACCTGGTGGAGGGTTTTCTAGCCTCCACCAAAATCTCTGCCACTTTAGAAGAGATGCCAAATCGGGATTGGGCTAAGTCTGCAGGAGCCGTGCATGAAGTTGAAGGGATTTGAGGCCTGGATGGACCTGGGTCCCCTGATCCTGGGTCAACAAACTTCGAGATAGAGGAAGAGGAAGAGGAGGAACCTCTGAGTATTGTTGTAGAAGAGAGAACCAGATTTGCCTGGGCCAGAAAGGAGCGATCAGAATCATTCTCGCTCCTTCTGTGGTTAGTTTCTGCAATACACAAGGGACCAGAGGAATTGGGGGAAAAGCATAGACGAATCTGCCCTTCCAGTCTAGAGACAGAGCGTCGCTCCAGAAAGCGCCTTGCTCTGGAACGAGCGAGCAAAAGGTGGGAAGTTTTGCATTTTGGGAAGAGGTGAACAGGTCTAGCTGCGGAGTCCCCCAAAGCTGAAAGATATCGTCTAGCACCTTTTGGTCCAATTCCCACTCATGTGGCAGGACAGAGGAGTGGCTTAGCTTGTCTGCCAGGGTATTGTCGACTCCTGGAACATGAACCGCAGTGAGGTGAAGGTTGTGTTGAGTTGCCCAGTCCCAAACCTTCATTGCTTCCCTGCATAGAGGGTAGGATCGAGTCCCTCCCTGCTTGTTGATGTACCACACCACGCACATGTTGTCCGTCTGGACGGCAAGGTGACTGGGAAGAATGTATTGGTGAAGGGCTTGGAGAGCGTATAGTACTGCTCGAAGCTCGAGCACATTGATGTGGAGAGCTAGTTCCAATCTGGACCATAAGCCCTGGGTTCTGTGAGGACCCAGATGGGCTCCCCAACCTTCGCCTGATACGTCTGTGGTCAGAGTCTGGGAGGGGGGAGGATGACAGAAGGGGACCCCCCCGAAACAGGTTCTCTCGAACCATCCATCATTGCAAGTCTCATGCCATCGGCGAGGAGATCAGAACTAGATGATCTAGGTCATCTACAAGTTGATCCCACTGGGAGCGAAGAGTCCACTGAGAGATTCTCACGTGGAGCCGAGCGCGGGGAACTGTCGGGATGGCGGCCGCCATGAGCCCCAAGAGACAGAGTACCAACCTCGCCGGAACCTTCCTGCATTTTGATAGTAGGGAGATTTGTGACTGAAGAGAGGCCGCCCTGTCCGGAGGCAGGAAGGCCATGCTCACTGTCGTATCGAGTATAGCCCCAATAAACTGTAGTCTCTGGGAGGGATCCAGATGAGACTTGGAACGGTTGATGGTAATACCCAGGCAAGTGAAAACTTGCTGGGTGAGGAAGAGAAAATGCAGGAGCTCCTCCCCTGGACGAGGCCACCAGGAGCCAATCGTCCAGGTAAGGAAACACCTGAACTCCCATCGTACGCAGGTGGGCCACTACCACAGCCAGGCATTTGGTAAAAACTCGGGGTGCCGAGGAAAGACCAAACGGGAGTGCCTGGAACTGGTAATGGTCCCCCTGGAAAGCAAACCGAAGGTATTTGCGATGAGAGGGGCGAATGGGGATGTGCAGATATGTATCCTGCATGTCCAGCACACAAAGCCATGGACCCGGCCAAAGGAGGAGCAGAAGGGTCTGTAGGGAGAGCATCCTGAACCTTTTGTATTCCACGTAAAAGTTCAAAGAGCTGAGATCGAGAATGGGTCTGAGATCTCCCGTCTTCTTTGGGACCAGGAAGAAATGAGAATAGTAACCTGTCCCTTGAAGATGAGGAGGGACGGGTTCTATGGCCTGCTTCGCGAGGAGGGCAGAAATTTCTTCCCGGACCAAAGGAAGATGGTCCCTTGCATAGGACGACTTCAGAGGGGGGTGGCGGGGTGGTTTCTGTAGAAACTCTATAGAGTGCCCTTCCGCTATAATCTGAAGCACCCAAGAATCCTTTGTTATCCTCTCCCAACCCGGAAGGTGGAGGGAGAACCTCCCTCCTACCGGTTCCTCCGGTGAGTCCGGAGGCGGTGGGAGAGGGGAGGAGTCAGGTGGTGTGGAGCAGCGCCGCAGCTGGGGCACCCGCTGCTTTTTTGGGCGGGGGGGGCCTGGCAGCTGCGGGGGCCCGACGTTAAGTGGCCCGCCTTCCTTGTGGTTTCGCTTGTGGCCGACTACGTCTGCGAAAAGGATGGCGCTGAAGGGGATGGGGACGGTACATCGAATCCTCGGATTTCAGAGCCGTCCCCTTCTCCTGCAAGTCGGTGATGATGTCCTTGACATCACCACTGAAAAGCACCGAACCCCTGAAAGGTGCTTCCTGGATCGCTGACTGCACCTCTGGGACCAAACCTGACACACGGAGCCAGGCATGACGCCAAAGACTTACGGCGAAAGCGGAGCTCCGCCCGGCAGTGTCCACTGCATCGTATGTCGTCTGCAGAATGTGACAGCTGGCCAAACGAGCAGAACGGACTAAGTCAGCTAACTCCTGCTTGACTTGAGAGTCAGGTAAGGAGTCAATCTTGGATTCCGCCTGGGTAAGGATGGCCTTCTGGTAATCCCCCATATGAGCAACATAATTCAGGGCCCGAATTCCCAGTGTGGAAGAGGCATATATTTTTCTTCCATACTGGTCCAGGAGGCAAGATTCCTTATCCGGGGGAAACGAGCTTAGATGTTTGGGATGCGCTGACCAGCTGTGAGCGGCGCTAATCACGACCGAATCCGCATGAGGGTGAGAGTCCAAAAAATCTACACCCTCAGGAGCCTGGTATAGCCTATTAGACTTCCTAGGAAGCAGGGCTAAAGCCGACGGTTGTTTCCAAATAGTGGAAACAAGGTGGGCGTGAGGCTCAATCCAGGGTGGCACTAAAGTCGGAGCTGTCAGGGGCAGGTCCAGATGTTCAGCGAGTTTGACCCGCTGAGGATCTGGTTCCAATGAGCGCCACTGATGTACTTCCTGGATTTTTCTGAGCAACTCCGTGAAGGAAGGGTCCTCCGGAGGAGTCCTCGGCCGGGGCTTGGACGGAGAGCGAGGCTCGTCATCTCTCTCAGAGCATCCGTCGGAGGAATCCGAGAGCGAATAAGAATCAGAAGCAGAATAAGACTCCCTAACACGGCTAGGGGTAGGAACGGGTTCCTTGGGGGGGATCCCTGGACACGTGTCCTGCCCCTCTCGGGATCCAGAGGGAAGGGCTCTTGAATCCGGAGGTGGTGAGGGAGTGTGCCGTCTCAGGCATACGGGGGCCGGGGGTGGCACCATTGCCGTAAGGTGGCTCTCTACTTCCTTGGTGAGCTGAGCCTTGGCCTCAGCCCACCAGGAAGCCAGAGTCTCCTGCAGATCCACCGCCGGCCAGGGGGGGCGGTGGAGGTGGAGGAGGAGGGGGATAAGGATACGGGCTGTATCCGTGAGGTGAGTATCTGAAACCCAGCTGTGGGAAAAACGGTGCCGGGTAATGAGGCATCGGGTACTGTGGCGTCGGAGGGACCGGCGTCGGGTACTGCGGCGCTGGATACTGCGGACCCGGGTACGACGGCGTCGGATAAGACGGCGGGTACCCGGGCGCCAGAGGAGCTGCTGGAGCAGACGGCCCAGAAGGTGGCCCCACGGGCGGGTCAAGAGTGAGAGGCCCAGGGGGAGCAGGGCCCGACGGAAGGGGAATATCCCCGGCCGGCATCGGTGGGGCCGGCGTCAGATCCAGTTCCCTAGGAGGAGGGTCTGATGGAGGTGGAACATCCCCCGCATCGCCCGGGGATGGGGGGAAGTCCTCGGGGTCAGGCTGGGGTGACTCGGGCTCCCCGGACGGCAGTGAATGCTGCGGGGAACCGGCTACGACGGGAGCTGGAGGGTCCATTGTAGGTTCCGTCGCCCAGCGCATGTCGGGGAAGCCGACGTGTGGCTTAGGGGCTAGTTCCCGGCGGGCGCCGGAGGAGCCAGCTTCTGTCTTATGGGGTCTCTCGTCGGAGGCGGGCCGAGGGCGGGGGAGTGGCCCGTCCATGGGGGACGAGGTCGTGCGCCGCCCCGAAGGGTCGGGCGTCTTATCGACCTTCTCCCAGCGGACGTCGGAGGAGCCGACGTCCGACTTATGGGAGTCGCCAGC
This sequence comes from Neoceratodus forsteri, assembly GCA_016271365.2. NCBI lineage: Eukaryota > Metazoa > Chordata > Ceratodontiformes > Ceratodontidae > Neoceratodus > Neoceratodus forsteri. The sequence goes on from CM057449.1 coordinate 1,308,198,854, forward strand.
ACCAGTAGGCCGCAAGCCTGCAGCCGAACTGGGGGCGGAGGCCTCCTTTTGCCCGGAGGCGCCCGCAAGGCCCAAGTGCAAGCCCGACGGGCTGACCGATGCCTCCTCCAAAACCTTGGAGGCTGCCGTCAGATGGTCCCCCTGAGGGGATGATACCTGGGCCGCGACTCCGGCCGGAGTCGCGTGTGAGGAGGCCTTCTCCCGGTGCCTCTCCTTGTCCTGCTTTTTACGATGCCCTTCTGGAGAAGCCGATGCCTGCCTGAGCTTCTTCAATTCTTTTTCCATCGAAGACATCTTTTTCTTTAGAAGATGGGCTTACAGGGACTGTTGGCGTCATCTGCGGGTAGCCGCGTTGAAGTGGAGGCAATGCGGGCACTTGTCGACCGGGTGGTCAGGGGCTAGGCAGAAGAGGCAGAGAGAATGGCCGTCCTTGTGTGGCAGTTGGGCGCCGCACGAGTCGCACTTGTTTTTGTGCTCGGAAGGTGTAGGGGACGACATACACCGACGATGACCTGACGATAAGAAGAAAAAATACTGAAATTCTCGGTAAAACCGACGAAAGAACAGGGATGACTAAGCACGAACTTTACTGCGAGGCGCTGCACGAGCTAATGGCGGGAAAGAACTGGAAGGCGGGCATCCGGGACCGCCCCTTTATACCGACGTCGTATGACGCTGGTCACCTGACGTGGGGGCGGTCCCTCGCCAGGGACTGCTAGCTAGAAAATTTCCCGTGGGGTCCTGCCGCCGTCCGGCGTCAGTCCTATATGTAATTACCTACTGCAAGAGCCCTCTCGAAGCAAGATCGGTTGCCTATTTACTGAAGAGCTGACTCCAGCCACCGCTGTGCAGAGGCTCCTCACCCTTGGCTAGCCTTTCTTTGATAGCCAGAGTTGGATCATGTGATTTCTAAGTCCCCGGTTTCCCATTTGCATGTTTTTTTTTCTCTCTCCACCAGAGGGCATATAATTTGAATCTTATTTAACTGTTAGTTAGGCTTCAAATATTTCACTCTGGATCAGTGTCTGAAGCACCATGCAGGTTTAACCCTGAGGTGTGTTAAGATTTCATATGCCCTAGGGAGCTGTTTACTCAGGGAGCCCAACTACTTATGCACTGGTGAACTTGTTTCAAAGATCTCACTTTCATCTTATGCCTGGTGTTGCATGTATAAGATAACTAGCCTAGCAAACAATAGAAACAGTGCCTTCTTCAATTTCTAGCAGTCTGTCAAGCAGTCTCCATTTTAAGTTTAGTCTCATCATGGCTAAACAAGTAATTGCTCATGCTCTGCTTTTGTTATATCCTTTACACTACTAGACAAACTCCTGGCCCACTGCCTAACTTGAGTCCTATCGACACTGACTCCCTTCTCCCTCATTTTATTCACTTCATGTCTAACAAGCATTTGTCAATGCCGAATGTTTGCTTGCTGGCATTGGCAGTGGTAGTGTAGAAGTCGTAGAGCTGCGTAATAGGAATGGCAGTGAAGTATTGAACTGAAGCCAACCCCACCACCACCCTGCAGAGAGTGACAGGCATTGGGGTGTGCCTTTGGGTCGTCAGGCATAACGGCCACGCCATTTCCCCACACCCCACCCTGCAGACACTGACAAGTGTCACGGTGTGCCTTGGGGTCTTTAGCCCTTATGCGCACCCCATTCCATCAGGAAGTACGGTGAGATGGGTGTGGTATAGGAGAATGGGGTGAACTTTGGGGCCGAAGAGTCGAAGGCATACCTTGATGCCTCTCACTGGCTGCAGGGTGTGGAATGGTATGAGCATTACAGGCAAGAATCCCAAGTCACATCCCTGATGCCTGTCTTTCTCTACAGGGTTGGGCGTTATGGTTGGAAACCCTAATACCTCAGGCATTCGTTGGTTTTCACTCCAAATTTTCAACATGGTTTTGTGACCCCACCTCATGAACAGTGGCAATATCAGTTTGTTAGCGAAGCTGCTTATGCACAGCGACTCGGCATTCTTTCCTAGGTGCAAAACATTCGAACAGGATGTAAAAATGACAGCTGTACTGTTCATGGGAGGTGTAAAAAATGGCAATGTTGCAAATCTGCAGTAAAAATATTAAAAAAACTGGTGAAATCACAAGCGTGCATAGAAACTGTGCAACGCACACCCGTAATGCAATTAGTTCGGGGATTTTTTACAGCAGATTGTCAACACAGGCATTTTGGGACCTCCGATCATGAACAGTGTCACTGTGATTTTCTTTATCTGTTCCGAACAATGATTTCCCATACCCGATACGCATCTCTGAAGTGTGAAAACACATTTCGGCCATGTTGTGAAAAATGACAGCTGTACTGTTCATAAGGAAGTGTGGAAAAATGCCACTGGTGAAAATCTGGACTGAAAATATTACAAAGTCATGAACTTACAAGGGTGCGTGGAAACTGCACAATGCTCACTCGTAACACAGTCATTTTATGGACTTTTGTCACCAAATTTTCAACATAGCCATTTTAAGACCTCTGCTCATGAACAGTGTAACTGTGATTTTCTTAATCTGTCCCAAACATTGCTTTCGCACACCGACTGCACCATTATGCGCTACATGTGCGAAAACACATTTAGGCGACATATGAAAAATAGCAGCTGTACTGTTCATAAGGAAGTGTAATAAAATGGCAATGTTGAAAATCTGGAGTGAAAATATTGAAAATTTGCAAACTTAGCAACGTACGTAGGAACTGCGCAATGCATGCTCGTAAAACAGTCATTTTTAGGAATTTTTTCACCAAATTTTCAACATAGCCATTTTAAGACCTCTGCTCATGAACAGTGTCACTGTGATTTTTAATGTGTCCCATACATTGATTTCGCACACCGACTGCGCCATTGTGCGCTACATGGGTGGAAACATGTTTAGGGCAAGATGTGACAAATGACAACTGTACTGCTCATAGGAAGTGTAATAAAATGGCAATGTTGAAAATCTGGATTGAAAATATTGAAATTAAGAACTTACGAGCCGCATGAACTGGCGTAACGACGCCCGTAAACAGTCATTTTAGGGATTTTTTCATCATCGCTCAACATAGCCATTTCAAGACCTCTGCTCATGAACAGTGTCACTGTGATTTTCTTAACATGTCCCATACATTGATTTCGCTTTACCCGACTAAGCCATTGTAAGCTACATAAGGGAAACACATTTTGGGCAAGATGTGAAAAATGACAGCTGTACTGCTCATAAGGAGGTGTGGTAAAATGGCAATGTTGAAAATCTAAGTGAAAATATTGAAAATTCACAAACTGACGTCGCGTAGGAACTAGCATAGCGCCTTTCGTATAACAGTCATTTTTAGATTTCTTCACCAAATTTTCAACATAGCCATTTTAAGACCTCTGCTCATGAAAAGTGTCACTGTGATTTTCTTAATTTGTCCCTCACATTGATTTCGCACACCAACTGCGCCATTGTGCACTACATGGGCGGAAACACATTTTGGGTGAGATGTGAAAAATGACAGCTGTACTATTCATAAGAAGGTGTGGTAAAATTGCAATTTTGAAAATCTGGAGTGAAAATATTGAAAATTCGCTAACTTACGAGCCTGCGTAAGAACTGCGCAATGCATGCTCATTATAACAGGCATTTTTGGAATTTTTCCACCAAATTTTCAAAATAGGCTTTTTGAGAGCCCACATTATGAACACTGGCAGTGTCATTTCGCTAATCGTTCCGGAAAGGTGATTTCACGCAGTGGCTGCGAAATCACCCTTCGGGCCCGAGTAACGCCATGACAGTGACAGCACTCATGTGAAGAGGTACCAAAAACCCCATGTTGAAAATCTGGATGCAAAAATTCCCAAAAATGCCTAAGATATGCAATAAAGTTGAAAAAACCCTATCTATCCCATTATACAGCTTACCGGCATTTCCTCAGTTCGCGGTCGGCTTTGAAGAGTGCAGACGTGTTCCCAGTCCACCAAAGATCGCTCGCACCAAGCTCCGGAGGTAAGTATGGGGTGAGGGGGTGTGTGAGAGCAGGGTGTGTGCAGTGGGTGGGTGCGGGTTGTGGGAGGGGCAGGGAGAAGCGCCAAGGACAGATTTTTCTTTACAGGTTGTTCTTTTTAAAATGACACGTGGGGCGTTGCCACGCTGGGGTGGGCTCCCAGCATGGCACAAGGGCGACTGGTTGGGGGCGTGGAGCCGATGGGGATTGGGCACTCCGTGGCCACTGCATCAGTTGCCACACTGGGGTGGGCTCCCAGCGTGGCACCCAGTACTCTGGGGGAGACAGTGGAGCCGGCGGGATTGGGCACCCCGTCTTATCCGATGATTTGCCACGCTGGGGTGGGCACCCAGCATGGCATGTGGAAGGCTTTGGAGTGCGCGAGCACAAGCCGGCGGGATTAGGCACCTGTCGGCTATACAGTGTGTGCGTGTGGGGGCGGCATGCGGTATGCGTGCGTGTGTGTGTGTGGGGGAGCTGCGCGCGAGCAGGCGATATCTGATCGCTGCTCACTGAAGCGTAGCTCCCCCTTTCAACTGTACGCCACTGCATTTTGGAGCTGTCATACACAGCTCCAGCATGCATTGGAGGACTGGGGCCGCACCTGCCAACACACTGACTGAATTGGAAGAGGGGGTGACACACCTCCGAAAACTCGGATGATGGCACTATGTTTCTTGCACATGCGTGCAAGCAAACATAAAAAGGATGCTTACTTCCTTGGGATCTGCACTCGGTCCTCACTACTCTCTGTATGTAGGTACAGTCTTTCCTCTACTGGCTTATGTTCACTTAAGCTTTTTACACTCTTACACCTACCTCAACTAATACTTCAAGCGAGTGATACTGAACTTAACCCAGGTCCACTGGACCACACCGATCATACCACATTTAAAAGGTGTCAAAATTGCTCATCTAAACACACAAAGTCTTTGGCCAAAAACAGCTGAAATCCAGGCCTGGGTTGCAAAAAATAACCCGGACATCATTGGAGTAACCGAAACCTGGCTGAAGCCCCATATACGGCAACATGAGGTTGATCTCCATGGTTACACATGTTTTAGGAAAAACCATGTTGGTAAAAAGGGTGGTGGTGTTTTGTTCTATGTTAAATCCAATTTTCATGATGCTGTAATCCCCTCACCACCTGATATACCTTCCTCTGCCGAATCCCAATTTATTTCACTGACACTTGACAATGTCAAGAAACTTTTAATAGGCTGTATTTATCTCTCCAAAGGAAGCCATCAATGACCTATATCCCCTCATATCCTCCCTGTCTGATCTTCCTCCTCATGATACAGTAATATGTGGAGATTCTAATGATGACTGTCTGTCACCTCACAAAAACAAAGCACACACTATCGCCTCTGACTTTAACTTTACCCAACATATCGCTGAGCCCACACGTTGCAACTGCAAGACAGGTACCTCAACGCTAATAGATTGGATTGTATCTAATTGCCCTCATAGGATCAAGTCAACCGGTGTACTGCCAGACTGCATTAGCGACCACTCTCCGGTTCACCATGCGGTGGCGAACAACTTTTTTGCACCCCCCCATTGTCCAGGAATCCAAGAAACCTGGACACAGTTTGACCTGGATGATTTTTTTTTTGCAGTTAATGTTTTTATTTTGGGGAAGGGTGTTACAATTTTTTTTGTTTATAAGGCACAGTTATACACAGACATAGCATAGCATACATTCTACACAGATGCATTTACAATGCAAAGTTATAGTCTGAAAGGGCATAGTTACACAGACATGCAAAGTGTCCGTTGTATTACATAAATACATCTTTAGCACAACCTTAGTTCAAGGGGGTTTCAATAGGTTTTTAGATCCCATATCAGTGGGAGGATGAGAGTGAGGAGTAAAGGATTCCAGATATGGGGCCCATATTTCCTGATATGCTTGGCTGGGGTTTCTTGCGAAATGGGCCATCCGTGAGTATGGGATGCCAGGGATTCCATAGCCTGGTACCATTCCTTGTATAAAGGAACATCTCGGGTCCTCCAGCATGTTAGAATTAGCCTGATAAGCTCTACAGAGGCTTGGGTGAGCCATAACATGGGTGTATCTTTTATCTGGTCCCCTCCTGATGGGAGGCCCAGCAACCAGAAGCCTGGGTTGAAGGGGAGTGTCAGCCTTAGAATTCTGGAGCAGAAGTGGATAATCCTAGCCCATAGAGGATGCAGTGAGCCACACTGCCACAGAATGTGTAGGAGATCTGCCTTGGAGGAATTGCATCTCCAGCATGTTTCGTGTTAACAGGCCCATTTTCTTCAGCTGACTTGGGGTGCGGTACCATAGGTGTAAAACCTTGTTCCTGATTAGAAGGCTTTGCTGGTCCACACAAGCTGTATGGGTGGATCTCAAGCACCTACTCCACTCTTGGTCAGAAATCTGTGTATTCAGCATAGTGGCCCATCTGGCCTTCACAGGAATCGTGGTGTCTGGGGCACTGTCCCTCAACCAGCCCTGAATAGTTCATGCCAGGCCTTTATTTTTCTGGGACCAGGCCCGGAGAGGGAGTTTGTCCATGGGGGATGTAGGTAACTGTACACAGGAGAGGCAGGTGCAGTTTTTCCTTTTTCAGCTAAGGTAAAGGCTTCAAAGCTGAAGGTATTGCCAGAAACACTCCTGTGGCATATGGTTGTCATCTTTCAGGTGCTGAAAGGAAACAAAGGTAGTGTTATTAGGCTGAACTAGATCCTGAAACGTGTGTATCTGGGCTTCAATCCATACGTTCCACCTAATAGGAACATATTCAATATAGAGACGAGGTTTATTCCACACTGGGTTCAGGAGGCACAGGCCTAGACATTTATGCGCCCCCTTCCCCAGGCTGGACCAAGCCTGATGGCGTGCCCTTACTGTCAACCACATTTGAGCTGTTTTTGGAAGTGCAGAGCCCAGATAGCAAAAGGGGGAAGTGCCACCCACTGCCGCAGTTTCAATGGCTAATCACTTTGGGGCTTGTTGAACCCTTTTGCTCAGGTTGTTACATATCTTGGCAACCAGGAAGGCATAGGAGTACTTAGAGAAGTCAGGTAAGTTCCAACCCCCTCTTTTCCAAGAGGCCCTGAGTTTAGCTCTGCTAAATCTAGGTTTGTTGCTTCCCCATAGGAATCTGCTCATTAGAGAGTGGAATTTCTGTGCCCGTGATACAGGCATCGTGAGGGGTAAGTGGGATATCAAGTGGTATATCCTGGGGGCTAACATCATTTTTATTTCAGCTATTTTTCCTGCCAAGGACAAATTTAAGTGTTCCCAATTTTGAATTTCCTTGGCAAGATTGGCCCATACTGGGGAGTAATTACTGTCTGCCAAACTGGGTAGGTCAGGGGATAGCTTAACCCCCAAATACTTAATTTCTGAAGGGGACCAGTTAAGACCCATAGAGATGCTACCATGGTAGAGGTAGTTAGGTTCAAAGGGAGGACCTCTGATTTGGAAATGTTAATTTGCAGGCCTGATATACCTCTAAAGGTGGTTAAGGTGTTTAGGATTGACTGTACACTGCGCTCAATATCTTCTGTCACTATTAAGCAATCATGCCTTGTGCCCCTATGTAATTCAAAAGCTGGGGAGAGGGTAGCATTTGTTATGACCCTGTCACTGGGTTTACTATACAGAGCGCAGATCCAAGAGGAACAAAATCTGGTCAGATCCACCACGGCTTCATAATGAAGTTCGTGAAGTTGTGTGGAATTGTTAAGGTGTTATGGAGACACAACACAATGATTTGTAAGTAGTAAGATTTGTTTTAGTTTCCGTTCTAAGGAAGGCATACACGTTATTAGGAAAATACATGGAGGTGTCATTTTAATGAAAGGAATAGGAAGCAATATAGGTTTACAAAAGAACCCCAGAGCAAATGCCACTGATGTATGTGTTATCCCTGATGATATTGGCTGGACAGCCAAATTTTAAAGAAAACACAATTTCACATACCCCAATAATGCAAAGCATCATGGGAAACATATGCAAATGCCCATGATGGTACAGAAGGTGGCAGTACATGAAAAAGTAATGGCTGGCATAAATTCAGCCTTGGGATTATTTACACAGGTTTGTTTTTTTTCTTAGAGAAACAGGGTTTTTGTCCATGAGGTGATGTAAGTTATATTTAAGCAATGTGTTGATGTCAGGAAGTCAGGTGTAATGATGATGGCCTGTTAGCAGAGAAAATGTGATAGTAACTTTCAGAGGGGGTCGCTTTTGATAAGGGAAAGGTAGTTATGTTTGTGATAATGGGAATATTAGGAAAGTATGAGGTCTATGCAGAAGTGGAGCACAAATATGCATAGTTTCATAAGTATGTGCTCAGAGTGCAGGCAAATGTGATATGTGCGTTTGTTTTAGAAATAGGTAAAAACAGCGATACATGCAACTGATAGAAAAATAGATAAATTCCTTGAAATGCAGGCCCTGTGATGGTAAAAAGAGAATCTGACAATAGCTGACATCTGAGATTTTAGAGTCACACCATCATCAAAAATAACACCCAGGTTACGTACCTGGTCTGAGGTAGTGAGCGGTATACCACCAAGTAACAAGCCTGATGGCTGTCCAGCCCCCAAACCTGCCCCCAGATGACCTGGGTCCACTACCAGCACTTCAGTCTTGTCTGGATTCAGTCTCAAACAGCTGGAGCTCATCCAGGTTCTGATCTCAGTAAGGCAATTATTTAGCACGGAGAGTACATCATTCTGTCCAGACAGAAAGGACATATATAGCTGAGTATCATCTGCATAGCAGTGAAAACTCAGACTGTATCGCCTGATGATATCTCCCAATGGCAGCATGTACACTGCAAACAACATGGGGGCCAGAATGGAGCCCTGCAGCGCCCCAGAAAGCAGGGAGTGAGCACCAGAGGAATAAATTCCAGTGGCAATTCTCTGAAACCTGCCCGTGAGATATGAATGGAACCATTTAAGGACTGTACCAGACAGCCCACAAAAGAGCCACAGGCGCTCCAACAGCACCCCGTGGTCTACAGTGTCAAATGCAACAGAGAGATCAAGAAGGACCAGAATGGTACATGCCTTTCGATCTCTAGCCATTAGGAGGTCATGCAGTGCCCAGACAAGAGCAGTCTCTGTGCTATGCTTCTACCTAAAAACAGACTGGAGAGTATCATAAACATTGTGAGTTGTAAGACGATCATCCAGTTGCAACGCAACCACCTTTTCAATAACCTTACCAACAAATAATAGGTTAGAGATAGACCAGTAGTTGGCTAGACAGCCTGGATCCAAGGAGGATTTCTTAAGGAGTGGTCAAACAACTGCCTCCTTGAGGGGTTCAGGAAAGACCCCCCTCTCCAAGGACTTCCAGACAATTTCAGCAAGGATTGGGCAGATCACATTTATACATCCCACCAAAAAGGGTGTGGGGCCCAGATCCAAACTACAACTGGTTGGGCGCAATGTTTGGACGATCTTCACAATGTCTGTGAATTCCAGACAGCAGAAATCTGACCAGATAGACCAAGTGCATGCCACTTCCTGTCGACCACTGCAATCCTTCGAAGGAGAGGTCGAACCGATGCCAGACCTGATGCTGGTAACCTTATCTACAAAGAATCGAGCAAACTCCTGGCATCTTAGCTGAGAAAAAGCATCTCTGGGCTGGAGACAGATTGATTGCACAATCTGTAAACAGTCTGGAAAAGCTAAGCCGGTCGATTCTGTGCAGCAGAAATCTCCCTGGACAGAAATTCTGCCTTCTTACAGATGATTTCTGATTGACAGCCATCATAATGTGCCATCAACCTAAGCCTGTCAGCATCATGGCCGGACATTCGCCAGGCTCTCTCTATCCTTCGGCCAACTCATCTCAGCTCCTTCAAGGAGCCATCAAACCAAGGGCTCCTTGGTCGAAGGGTGAAAGGCCGAACACGAACAGGAGCAATCTTGTCCAGAGCATCTCCCACAGCCTTATTATAGGCTAGTATGAGATCATCTGGACTCATGCATTCACCCGATCAGGTCCAGCACCGCTGACAGGTCACTAGGGTTAACCCCCTTAAAGGGTGGTACTGAACCATCTCCGTAGCGGCAGACCTATAACGGGGGGCCCTGAAGCTGAACCTTATGGTTTGATGGTCAGACCAGCTGACTGGTTCCACCTCCAGAACAGCTATCTCCATACCCAAAAGAAAGATCAGATCCAACGAATGACCCCCGACATGGGTCGAGGCGGTAACTACCTGTGTAAGGCCCAGCATCGTCATCAACTGGAGGACAGTTTGACCAAAATGCGAGGGTTTATCGTCGAGCCAGGCATTGAAGTCGCCCAGAACTATCCGTCTGGGGGACCTCAACACCATGTTGACGATGACGTCTGCTATCTCCTGCAGGAATTCTCCTCCGTCTCCTGGTGGACGGTAGACGAGGAGAATCCCGCAACCTATACCATCTCCCAGGATATATTCGCAGGATCTGGTACTTCCCAGTGGCACATCCACAAGGCACAGCTCAGTCTTAAACATAATGGCCACTTCCCCACCCCTACGATCCAACCTTGGACGATGCATCACTGAGAACCCGGACGGAGTTGCAGAGGCCAATACAGGGCCTGAATTTTCATCCAGCCAGGTCTCGGTGATGGAAGCCAGATCAGTTGTTCCAACAAGATCAGCTATAATAGCTGTCTTGTTTTTAATAGATCTGGCATTGCATAACACCGCCAAGGTAGGATGAGCTGTCGGGGAAGACCTTGGCACCTGTCCACTAATGTTGGAGCCCTTGGGTATGAAGACAAGACAAGGAGGACCGCTATCCTGACTCCATTTCATCCCAGGGCGTCACCTGGACCCCATGACTCCAATCCACCCTCCCCTTTCCTGTCCCTAACCAGGCCCAGCTCTCCCCCTTCTTTTACACTTTCTAAGTATACCCAAAGCACACCACCTAAAGTATGTGTTGGATGACAGCGCGGACATTCAAAGGGACACAATTACATGAGCCTGGTGGGGGAATAGTGCCCGACCGTCGCTAAACCTCCCCAACACATTATAATGCTATGCAGAATGGTAAAGAAAACCAAATAGGTTAAAATCAAGGCCCCACCTCAAATGAAACAGATACATCTCATCTTAACAACCGTACTGTTATACTCTAAGCTATAAGAGTTAATAAACAAAAAAACAAAAAATTAACTCAATAAAAACAGAAAAACAATCCCAAACCACCCCAAAATTTAAAACCCCAAAAACAACAATCCAAAAGATGGCCAAAGCTCTAAATTAAGTTACTTATTAATGTCCAGTAAAATATATTATCAAATGTCTTTTGCCCTCAAATATCCAAATAATTAACTCCTCCACTTTCTCTCTCACACAGAGTGTGTGTATGTGGGGTGGGGGTGAAGGATAAAATAAATAAACAAATCAAAGACCTACCCCCTCTCAAATAACCAGATAATTCACTCCTCCACTCTCTCACAGAATGAGGGGGGCAAAAGGGGAGGTCAGTGAATAAAATCCCACACACTCTCACTCAATGGGGGAAAACAGATACATGAACAAATGAAACAACACCCAATACCAAAAATTAACACATATTCAAATCTAAAGAAAACAAAGTTTGCTGGCCAAGGCACCTAGCTTCACCTGAGCTCTTTCTTTCTAGGTTGCTTGAAAGGACAGAGCAAAGAAACTTACCAGAGCAAGGGAAAGGATTCACGCTTCTTTTGGCTAGGCAGATTTATTGTGTGTTGTTATTTTTATTTTGTACTCACAGAGATTGTTACTGTTTGTTGCTAACATTTTATTGCTTTATTTTTCTCTGATACAAATTGTTGTTGCTGGATGTACCTTCTGCTGCATTATTACAGGGTGTGCCTACAGGTGTGTACTAACAGATTACTGCTGTAATCTTCTGATACAAATTGTCTTTTGCAAGGTATATCTTCTGTTACTGCTTTATTTTTCTCTGTAGTAAAGTGTTTCTTACAGGGTATATCTTCTGTGAAATTATCACAGGTGGTGCTTTACAGGTTTTACAGTTTTATCTATCATTAGGATAAGCTTTCAGGGCTACTACATTTGCTGCTGGCTAATTGTTTCTGCTCTTACCTCCTTTCTTTCATCCGTGGTTCTTTTTCAGCAGAGAAAGGGCTCAGCCACCCACCCACCCCATCCCCAACCACCCCACACTACACTCCTTTTATAGGGCAGCACAGTCGTGACATTTCCTGTGGCAAAGTAGAAAGGGGCGGATCAGTGGGGTATCCACACGGCAACCTCATTTACAGGTGGCACTAGTAATTTAACTTGTTATAACAAGTTACACAAAAACAAACAAACAAAACACAAAATCAAACCTTTGCTTTCATTTTCTTCCTTCTAGTTACTCTGACCAGGTTATAAACCCAGAAACTTATCTGGAATGGATATCATTAACTGCAGGTACTGCGGAACACATTTCAGAAGGGTAGTTTTACAGGATTTTGAACACAGTCCTACATGCAGGGCCATTGTAGAGCTAAGGGCTCCGCTCCAGGCAGCATGGGCAGAGAATGCATGCCCAAATTGCATATTCAAGAGGAAATATATTATAAGAACCACCCACCATTTCCCCAACATCCAACAGAAGCACCTCAACTGCAAAGGGAAGTTGGTCTGGGAGGTTGGCCGGTGGTTAGGAGGGGCAAATCGGGTGCCCAATCACTTGGTGCTCTCCAACATATTACCTCCACAAACCATATAAAAACTACAAACAGGTATCTGCCTCTATCTCCAAAATCAAACAAAGGGGCAGAGGACACTGCAGAGCAGGACACTGCAGCACAGGAGCTAGCACAACAAAACTCACCCAAAACAGGAAGCAAAACAAAAAAAGCAAAAATGAAATCCAAAAAACTTCTGATCATAGGAGACTCCATGATTCAGGGAGTTGATACCTATCACCAGCCAGGGGTAATGGTCAGATGTCTCCCAGGTACATCAGCGTGGAGAGACACCGACCACATTGCTAAAATTGTCCAGGAAGCAGGAGAAAACATTGACGTCCTGGCACACATAGGGACTAATGATCTCGCCAGCCGGTCAGTTGAGGAGACCAAGGAACACCTGACCAGGCTGGGTGACAAACTATCATCCATTTCGTCCAGCATCTCCTTCTCTGAGATCCTGCCAGTCTGGGAGAGGGGGGCAGATGGACGGAAGGTCAGAGAAGGGGAGACAGGGGAGCTAAACATGTGGCTCAAGGGCTGGCACCAGGAAAAAGGACACAAATTTGTAGGGAACTGGCAACAGTTTTGGGAGCAAAAGTTCTTTAAATTTGATGGACTGCATCTGACTAAGGAGGGAGTCAGTGCATTGGGGCAGAAGTTTGACATCTTTGCAAAATATTTAAACTAGCAAATGGGGAGAGGGGTGCAGCACCCCATAAGTCAAATGGGAAGAACACCCCTCCCCCCCAGCTAGTGGTCAAACAGGAGTTCAGAATGTTTGCAGTTCATTTGCATCACCAGGTAAGGAAAAAGGTCCGGCTCCCCATACGACACACAGGGGAAATGCCAGACTTCACACAACAACTAACACACCGAAATCTGGCCAATGGAAAATCATGTACACAAATGCTCGCAGTCTGGGAAACAAGATCCCAGACCTGCAGGCAATAATGACAGAGGCTAAACTGGACATAGCAGCAATTAGCGAGATGTGGTTTACCAGTAACCACACTTGGGAGACTTCAGTACATGGCTATGTACTGTTCAGAAGAGACCGAGGTGCAAAAAGTGTGTGTGGGGGGTGGAGTGGCCCTGTATATCAATGAAAATATCAAAGCTACCGAAATTCACAATACACATAAGGAGCCAGAAGAACTGTGGGTTACCCTGGAAACAGGAAATGGGACAGCCATACAAACTGGTGTTGTCTACAAGCCTCCAGACCAGGGGGAGGACATACACACATTACTGTTAGAAGATATAGCCCAGGACCACCTTGAAAATGAGCTTGCTCAATGGTGTTTATGCCTGGTTAAATAAAGTGATTGATTGATTGAAAACATGACAGCTAAAGGGGAGGTTCTGATAATGGGAGACTTCAACATGCCAGATACAGATTGGTCAATACCAGCAGGAACATCTGCCAGAACTAGACACATAGTCGATTGCCTGCAAGGGGAGGGCCCCAAACAACTGGTACAACAACCCACAAGAGACAGAGCTATCCTAGATCTAGTATTGACTAACAGGGAAAGGATCACAGATCTCCGGGTAGAAGGTCACCTGGGGGCCAGTGACCATCACATGGTATGGTTCAATTTGGCCACTAGAACTAAATCCTCCCATTCCAAGGCAAAAATATGGGACTTCAGAGGAGCTGACTTTGATAAGATGGCCAACAGAGTTAAGCTAGCCCTGGCAAGAAGAAATACAGGTGAGGGGGTACAGGCAAAGTGGGCAGGCATTAAGGATGCAATACTTGAAGCAACATCCCACTGTGTTAGACAGAAAAGGAAGTGCAAAAGAAGAAGGAAACCACTTTGGTCCTCAAAAACAGTAGCAGAAAAGGTCAGAGCCAAAAGGCTGGCCTTCATGAAATATAAGGGAACACAGCGGGATGAAGATAGGGAGGCATACCAAACTTCTCTAAGGGAAGCAGGGAAGGCAGTAAGGCAGGCAAAGACCCAACTGAGGAAACACTAGCACAAACAGTAAAAAAAGGCGAGAAGACTTTCTATAGCTACATTATTGAAAGAAGAAAGTCCAGAGGGGGTATTGCTAAGATCAAAGGAGATAAGGGGGCATGTGAGGAGGAGGAGGAGGACTATATAAAAGCATATATCCTAAATAGATACTTCTGCTCAGTATTTACTGAAGAGAAGGTAGGGCAGGGCCCACAGCTCAGCACCATGGATACAGGGGAGAGGGAGGGTTGTGCTACTCCCTTCACAAAAGAAAGGGCCCTAAAAAAGCTCAATGAGTTCAGGGTGGACAAGGCAATGGGACCTGATGGCATACTTCCAAGGGCACTAAAGCAGCTAAGGGTGGAACTAGCAGAGCTATTATCATAACTGTTTAGTGAGTCTCTGAGCACAGGAGAGGTCCCAGAAGACTTGAGAAGGGCTCATGTGATCCCGCTCCACAAGAGTGGTAGCAAGGAGGAGACAGGGAACTACAGACCAGTCAGTCTTACCTCAGTAGTGGGCAAGATTATGGAGGCACTCCTTAAGGAAAGGATAGTGCAACACCTGGAATCCATGGGAGCACAGGATCCAAGACAGCATGGGTTTACAAAAGGAAGGTCCTGTCAAACTAATCTTATAAATTTTTTTGACTGGGTAACCAGAGTGGTGGACCAAGGGGGAGCAGTTGATGTCGCCTACCTTGACTTCAGCAAAGCTTTCGATACTGTTCCACATAGAAGATTGATTAATAAGCTGGGTAGGCTCAGGGTGGGTCAGAAGTTGGTCAACTGGATGGCAAACTGGTTGATGGGCAGAAAACAGGGAGTGGTGGTAAACGGTATACGGTCAGAAGAAATGCAAGTCACAAGTGGGGTACCTCACGGATCAGTACTGGGGCCAGTCCTCTTCAATACCTTCATCAGTGACATTGCAGATGGAGGGTAAGGTTTGTCTGTCTGCAGATGACACCAAGATCTGCAACAGAGTAGATGATCCAGATGGTGTGGGCAGAATGAGAAGAGATCTGGATAAACTGGCAAAATGGTCAGAAGAGTGGCAACTGGGATTTAATGCAAAGAAGTGCAAGATCATGCACATAGGGAAGAGAAACCCTGAAGCCACCTATAGGCTGGGAGGGGAGTTGCTGGAAGTCACAAGAGAAGAAAGAGACTTGGCATCATCATCACCGATGACCCGAAATCATCCAAGCAGACCACTAAAGCAGTAAGTAAGGCTAGGGGGATATTGGAGTGTATTAACAGGGGTATCACAAGTCGGAAGAGGGAGGTAATAGTCCCTCTTTACAAGACACTGGTTAGGCCCCATCTGGAGTACTGCGGGCAGTACTGGGGGCCACATCTTCACAAGGACATTAACCAAATTGAGGCAGTACAGAGACGGGCAACCAAAATGGTGCAGGGACTGCATAAGAAAACATATGAGATCAGATTAACAGAGCTCATTATGTATACCCTAGAGCAAAGGAGGGAGAGAGGTGATATGATCAAAACATTCAAACACCTTAAGGGCATTAACAAGGTGAAAGAGTCTAACATGTTTCAATATAAGAAAAATAGCAGGACAAGAGGACACAGCATGAGATTAGAGGAAGGCCGATTAAGTGGTAATGTGAGGAAGTTCTTTTTCACAGAAATGGTGGTGGATGCATAGAATAGCCTACCTCTGGAAGTGGTGGATATGAATATAGTGCAGGGCTTCAAACAGGCATGGGATAGGCATAAGGGAGCAATACAGATGTGTATGAATAAATAGGTCATTGACAGAGCAAAGGCCAATGGCACATTCATAAGGTAGAAAAATAAATGGGCAGACTGGATGAGCCTTGTGGTCCTTATCTGCTATCAACTTCTATGTTTCTATGTAAATAAAATAATAAAAATAAAATACTAAGACAGCAAAAATCACTTGATTTCTCAGTTCGTTTATAAATCCTGATTAGTCCAGCACTTCCTAGTTACATGCAACTTTGCAGTTCCTGTTATCCATTGAGATAGTCGCAAGTTTAAGTAATAAAAAACAGAAAGATCTGACTGGGGTGTCAATAGGGAAATGAAGGCAGATAGCAGTTCCCAATGGATGATCAAACTTCCCGAGCAGCAGTCTGCTCGTTTTCTGAATTAATATCTAACTCCTGGCCCTGAAAAGAGACCCACCCAGGTTTCTTAGTGGAGTCCACTTATCCAGTTCACCCCAAAGGGGAAAATACGGACACAGAATGCAGGTGGTGCCAAGAATGCTCCCCCAAAGCCCAAACCAAGGAGTAATCCCTACGGAGCAAGGAGGCAAACACTTCAACAACATGGTCTGAAAGGCCCTCCAGCCGACCCCCCAGATTATCTAGAGGAACCACCATTATTGCCCATCCTTTGACAGGCCCAAGGTGAGTTTCTCTGCATGGCCACCAACACCCCAGGGGAATCACTGCACCGGGTCAAGAAGCAGCCCCCGCACCAACCAAAAAGACTCAAAGTTCGAACAAAACTCCTTCACAGGGCCTTACCACACACATTAGGCAGTCCAATAATCTGAGGCAGGGCCATAAGATCCAGATGGTCCGGATGCCACAGTCCATACTCATAATCAACTGATTCCAGGCCAAGAATAGAATTGTATTCCTCAGAGCACCTCCATACTCCAAGTATCCAATTACGGCTTCCACCTCCACTGCTAAACTGCCACACCTCCACAATCACCGGTCAAGTAGAAAACGCCAGCCGAAGTCAAGTCACTCCAGTATAAGTAGGTAGGCATTAAAAAATAACTCAAAGTCAGACTTTCCACAAACACAGGAGCAAATTAGTGATGCGAATTAGCAACGCAATTAAAAGCCCCAAATCAGAGCTTGCCACATTCCGAGCCTCTAAAACTACCCAAAAACGCTGTCTGGCTAATCTGCATCACTGGATGACCCTTGCTAATCTAAACTTAAACCTGCTCTACGATAAATAAGTAAAATCGACACAACAGAACAAAATTAAACACAATAAATTAAAACAAAATAAAGAAGGTAAAGATAACTCGGCTTCAAATGCTGCAGTTAGCTAGCCCAGCATACTGCCTCCTCTATTCTAATAGGTAGAACTGGCAATTAGTGCTGATTTTGTTCTGACATGATTTTCAATTTTTTTTTTTGGTTACAAATGTGAAGTATCTTTTTAATACAGTATAACAATAAGTTTGTGTGAGTTATTTAGTTTGGCGAATATTTGTTTTAGTATTTGAAAAAGTGGGATACACTAAATGGGTAGTGCAATGAACCATTGTAAAATGGGATCAAATGTGTAGCTGAAATAGTCACTGTCATCCTGTTGTTTTCAAGCTATACCACACACAGGAGAAAAAGTGACAAAGTATTTTGCAGTTTCTAGGCTACAGCTTCATACCATACACTTTATTTGTAAAAAAAAATAAATAAATAAATGAAAATCATGTCACAAAGCAAAATCAGCACTAAATGCTAGTTCTACCTAATAGAATGCTGGTACCTACATTTATAGTTTAGCAAATACTTTAAATCTGAGTGGGTTTTCTGTAAGAAAACAGCAAGAGTCTTAATTAATTATAGCACTAACGATCTGGGCAATTTCTGTGCTTTTATGGTTGTGTATAATTTGATGAAATTAAAAGTTTTAAAATTAAAACACTCCTGCAAGCTAGACCTGACACACACAGAAAACAGCAATACTGAATTAGAGCTTAATTTAGTAGTGGTTTTCTTACAGAAGAAAAAATTACTCACCTTAGTAATGTTGTTTCTTCTAATGGAGTCTTGCTGTATTCTGACTATTGCAGTTAGGTCCTGCCTTTCAACTGCCCCGGAGAACAAAGAGTTAACTTTCCATGGCCAGCATGGAACGTTTAGCGCAAGCTTGGTTGAAGCCTCTGTCTGCTGCTGTTTAAACTCCAACTGTCAGATCTTTACGAGCAATACTCACTAGAAGTTCTGTGTGGAAACTGTAAAACTCACACTAGCTAACTGGCAACTAAATTTATTAAAAAGGGTTTTTGGGTTTCAAAGCAAAGACTCAAGTCAGGAAAGCCAAAAAACAAAAACACAACACACACCCAAAGTAAAGGAGGGTGAAAAAGGGGCACCTCTAGGGTGCCAACACTGCTCCTGCCCACCCACATCCCAAAAACCAGGTTCTGAGAGGGGAGGCAGGGAGGTCAGAATACAGCAAGACTCCATTAGAAGAAACATTACTAAGGTGAGTAATTTTTTCTTCAAACAACATGAAGTCTTGCTGTATTCTGACTATTGCAGACTACCAAGCAGTACCTCCATGGAGGAGGGACAGAACCTACTTTGGGAATAGGCTCTGAAGTACTGCTGTGCCAAACCGAGCATCACTCCTAGCCTGGATATCCAGAGAGTAATGCTTGGTGAATGTATGGACTGTTTTCCAGGTGGCTGCTTGACAAATTTCTAAGATAGAAATATCCCTGGCAGCAGCCAGGAAAGCAGCTGTACCTCTAGTAGAGTGAGCCCTCAGGCCTGAGGGTGGGGTTCTACCCAGCTTTTCATAGCATAATTGTATACAAGAGACAATCCACCTGGCAATAGATCTCTTAGTAGCAGGCTTGCCCTTACCGACCTCTCCATACGTGAGGAACAACTGGAGGGACTCAAACCTGTGACCCTTTGTGCGCTCTATGTAGTAGCTGAGGGCCCTCTTAACATCCAAGCTGTGCAACCTCCTCTCTCCAAAGGAGGAATGGTCAGTGAAGAAAACAGGGAGAGACAGACTGATTAAGGTGGAAATCTGAAACCACCTTAGGCAAAAACTTCCTGTTAGTTCTTAGGACCACTTTATCTCTATGGAAAGAGATGAAATCAGGCTCCACTGACAGGGCCTGCAATTCACTGATACGCCTGGCAGAGGTAATGGCTACCAAAAACACAGTTTTCCAGGTCAAGTACTTAAGCTCTGCAGAGGACAAAGGTTCAAAGGGTGGTTGCATAAGCTGAGTAATGCAAACATTAAGGTCCCAAGCAGGAGCAGGGTCCCTAAAGGGGGGATTGGTGTGCAGCAATCCCTTGAAGAACTTACAAAACACAGGATGGGCTGACAGAGGAGAGGGCTTGCCTACTGGCAAGAAGGCAGAAACAGCTGCCAGATGCACTTTAAGTGTAGCTGGCCTAAGTCCTAAGCCATTAAGATGAACCATACAGTCCAGGACTATAGGCAACCCAGCAGATTCTGGAGAAATATGTTTATTAGAGCACCACATAGTGAACCTTTTCCATTTGGAGCTGTAAGTCTTTCTGGTGGAAGGCTTTCGAGAAGCCTTAAGGATATCCAGAACCCCTTGAGAGAGGTGCAGATCAGCAAACTCTAACTCTTCAAGAGCCAGGCCTTGAGATTGAGGGATTTGAGTTTCGAATACCAAATCCTCCCCTGAGAGGATGTCAACAGGTTGTAATTCCTGGGAAGAGATAGGGGAAGGTGGACTGCTAAGGACAGCACCAGTGGGTACCAAGGCTGTCTGGCCCAGTCTAGAGCAATCAGAATCACTTTGCATGGCTGAGACCTGATCTTGACTAACACTTTGAACAGAAGAGGAAAGGGGGGAAAGCACACAGAAATCTCCCTTCCCAATTCAGAATCAGAGCATCCAGGAGGACTGAGCCCAAGACTGGGGGTCTGCAACAAAAGAGAGGAAGTTGGTGATTGTCTGGGGCTGCAAAAAGATCTATCTGTGGAGTGCCCCATCTCAAGAAAATCACTTTCAAAACTAGGGGATCTAGGGTCCATTCGTGATGGCCCTGGGATATCCCGCTAAGAGCATCTGCTAGGACATTGTCCTTCCCGGGAGGTGAACTGCTATCAGAGAGGTTTGCAGGGAATAGGCCAGGGACCACAACTTCCTTGCTTCTGTGCACAAGACCGTAGACTGAGTGCCTCCTTGCTTGTTGATGTAGCACATTGTGGTGGTATTGTCTGCTCTGATCTGGACCACCTTGTTCTGTACAGATTTGGAAAAGGCTTGCACTGCCAGAAACACTGCTCTGAGTTCCAAGAGACTGATGTGAAGCAGAGATTCTTGAGGTGACCATAGCCCTTGGGTGGTAAGATCCCCCAGGTGGGCTCCCCAGCCCAGCAGGGAGGCATCTGTGGTGAATATCACTGAATGAGACTGAGTGACAAAAGGAACTCCTTGTCTCAAATTGTCCTGATCCTGCCACCATTGCAAAGCCTGGATCAGGGTTCGAGTCACTGGGACTAGTTTGGTAAGGGAATCCTTTCTTTGGGACCAGAAGGCTCTTAAGTGGAACTGAATGTCCATCATCTGAAATCTTGCTCCTGGACCACTGCTGTAGAGGCTGCCATGTGGCCCAGGAGCTGCAGGAAGTGCCTTGCTGGTCGAGACACCTGAAGGGTGAATGAAGAGGTCAGTTCCATAAGGGTCTTTGCCCTGTCCAGGAGAAGGAAGGCTCTTGCCCTTATTGTATCCAGCTCTGCCCCTATGAAGGTGAGGAGCTGTACTGGCTCGAGAACTGACTTTGGAAGGTTGACGAGGAATCCTAAGGAAATGAGCACTTGCTGAGTTATTTGCAGATGTGACTTGACTTGGTCTGGAGACTGACCCACTATGAGCCAGTCGTCCAAGTATGGAAAGATGGAGATCTTTTTTCTCCTTAGGAAAGCAACCACTACTGCCAGGCACTTTGTGAACACCCTTGGGGCTGATGTTAGGCCAAAGGGCATTGCTCTGAATTGATAGTGGCCTGGGGGCAACTCGAACCTGAGGTACTTTCTCTGGGAGCACCTGATGGGAATGTGAAAATAGGCATCTTTGAGGTCCAGGGAGGCTAGCCAGTCCCCTGGCCTTAGAGAGGGCAGAATTATTCCCAGAGTCACCATTTCGAACTTTGGTTTTAAAAGGTGCTTGTTCAGATATCTTAGATCCAGGATGGGCCGCCATTTTTTGGGGGGGTTAAGAAGAACCTGGAGTACAATCCTTTGCCCTTGTGTAGGGTTGGAACCCTTTCTATGGCTCTGAGAGCCAGGAGGGAAGAAACTGCTGCCTCCAAGGCAAGGGTCTCTGATGGATTTGCAGGTGGAAAGGATCTGGTTCTCATCTTGGGAAATTTTTTGAAACTGAGAACCAGTCCCTGGCTTACTACTTCCAGGACCCACTTGTCTGACTGGGATGTCCATCATTTCGACAAAATCAGGCTCCTCCTGATCCTCCACTGCTTCTTCCATTGGAAGCTGGAGGGTTTCAGGCAGTTTCTTGTAAAACATAATGTAGGAAGGGGACTCAGAAAGCCTAGGAGGAGAAACACCTGAAGGTCTGTCTGGGGAGATGCCCAGGTCAATAGGCACATCCAGACTTTCATAATCACCATCATCATCATTATCCTCATACTCTCCCTCCTCCTCCTCCGGTTCATAAAATTCTTCTAAAGTATAATCCGGAACGGGGGACGGACCGAACCGAGCCCCTGCCAGATGGTGCCAGTTCGCTGGAACCAAAGTTAGAAATTGAACTATCCTTATCACTTTGGCTATTTCATCAGCAGTCGGAGAAAGGATTTGTGGATCCGAACCAGATGATTTTTCTCTTCTCTTTCTTTTAACCGGAACCAACTCCTCAGAATTGGCTCTCCTTTTGCCCGAAGAAGTTTCGCCCTGGTCAGAGGGCACTCCTTCTGGTTCAGTCGGAACCGAACTGGGCTGGCCATCCGGGTCAGCGGACTTCTCAGCCTCCCTTTCCCTCAGTCTACCTACTCTCTTATCCAGGGTAGCTTTGGGAAAACTTTTACAAATTTGGCAGTCTGAATCGAGGTGGTCAAACCCCAGACAATAAACACACAGGTGGTGTGGGGATCAGCCTTAGCAAAGGCTTCCCCACACACACTGCAGTGTTGAAACCAGTGGGCCAGGTTTTTTTCTTGGGTTCTCCTGACATGGCTAATCCTATCCAAAACGTACCCTTTTTTCGGCAATCCGCCAGGCAAGACACCCCTATCGGTTCCTGACCGTGTTACGGGTCTTGGAAAAAAACATAATTAAATCCATTTTTTTTAGAATCGATACAGACCGGTTACCACACTCTAATAAATTCAAAACTTTTTTAAGACCAATCTGATCGGTTCAAACCGAACCAATCCCAAATTTACAAGTTCCACACAGAAACTAAATGTAAAACCTATCTAGTACTCATGGTACCACACAGAGACTTAAACCGATAGATTTGGTACCAGAAATTTGGTAGAAACCGAGTGAAAAAATTACACTTTAACTGACTTTTTTGAACCGAGCAAAGTAGAAATCTCCGGAGCGACTGTTCAGTGAGGCAGAGTAAAGAATCTGACGGTTGGAGTTTAAACAACAGCAGACAGGGGCTCCAACCAAGCTCGCGCTGAACGTTCCATGCTGGCCATGGAAAGTTAACTCTTTGTTCTCCGGGGCAGTTGAAAGGCAGGACCTAACTGCAATAGTCAGAATACAGCAAGACTTCATGTTGTTTGAAACCCCCATTAGCTAGCTCCAAGGTATCTGCTAATAGGTTAATTTAGGAAAAACTCCTAATAGCAGACAGAGGGAAGGACACGCTAGGACTTAACATACAAATCAAAACACTCTGCATAATACAGTGCAGCCTCTTGGTTGCTGTACTGACATGCTTCAGCTGATGCAAAATACAAAGTAAGGTGGTGGGGGCAGGGTTATGGGACAGGTCTGAATAACACCATATAACCACCAGGAGGGACTTTCCATCTCTTGGAATGTATTTGTGAAAATGTGTGACCAGGAGAGGAATGTAAGCTGAGCCAAGGCTGTTAAACAAATGCTGTATAAGGGTGCAGTTTCAGGCTTTTTCTTTCCTTCTGAAGCTTAAGCTCTGATAGACAATTGTTCCAGCATGACAGATCCACCTCATGCCCTTCCCACATAAAACAAAGAAAAAGGTGGGGTGGGTCTTTAGGAGCTTCTTGGGTGGAGGTGGTGGTGGGGATGGATCTTACTCCCCCCAAAACACTAATGCTGCCTCCCACTACTCAGGTTCCAATTCTTGTACCTCCCACTTAAGAAAATAGTGCCCTGCAACCATTGACTAACATGAAAGCATACTTATTTAAGGGCAGAAAACATTTCTTGGAGGAGGGTAAGGCGGAGGAGACTATTTACACCTTCAGTCAGTTCCACAGACAGAAAATATGACATCACTCCTTTTGTATATGCAAAACGTCTGCAGGCTCCGCCTACTGCTGACGTAAAAATAGGGCTGTATGTTGTAAAGATCTAGGACTGCGTGCAGGTACTGCCACTCTACAGATTCAAAGGCTTTTTCAAAGTCTATGGTCACCATGGCTGCCAGAGAAGGGAGACTCGATGCCTGTTGCATCAGGATAATGAGGGCTTGAAGATGGTCTGAGCTGTGTATCCCCTTCACAAAGCCCACTTGGGAGGGGTGGACGATATCGGGCAGGAGTTTCTCCAGTCTGGAAGCCAGGACTTCAGCCAGAATTTTGGAGTCTGCATTTATTACAGAAATGGGTCTATAGCTCCCAGGAAGAGTGTGGTCCTTCCCCTCTTTGGGGAGGACTGTAGTCATGGTTTCTTTCAGTGTGTGTGGGGGGTAATTTCCTCTCCGAGTGGGCTTCCTGTAGCATTCTCAGCATGGGGGAGGTCACCCCTAGGTGCACCAGTCTATAAAAGTCTGCAGGGTAACCATCACTCCCAGAGACCTTGTGTTGTGCCATATTCAGTATAGCTCTGCTTATTTCTTTTTTTTAATACTTGCTTTATTGTAGTTTCCATGTTATACAGCATATAAGAAAACAGACACAGAATGTAAAATTTCAATATCCACTTAACCATGTCCACTGAAAAGTGAAATACACAGGATTAAACGTTCACCTCAGCAAACTGGGTACAAGAATGTATCATTAAGTTAAGAGCATTGAAGCTATTCATTGATCATCAACTATTAAACTATTAATTATACCAGAATTAAAAAAAAAATAGGTTTCAGAGTACAAATTACTACTTTTCTAGGCTATACTGATTGAACTAGAAGAGAATCAGCAACAGCAAGATTAAAATTTCTAAGTCAAAACTAATTAATTTCGTTACCTATAGGTATAGAGGGCCAAGATACTAGTGAGAGGACAACTGTGCCAAAATCTATGAGTCTTCTAATCAGCAGCTGAAGGGGCCCATACAAAAGCCACCTAGTGCACCTATTTTGGTAAAGCTGGGGTTGCTGTCTCAGGTTAAAGTTTATTTTTTCCATACGACGTATGGTTTCTATTATAGAAGACCATTCAGAGAGATCAGGAGGGGGCGCCTGTAGACATTTCTTGGTTATTGATTTAAGAGCCTCAGCTACCACAATCAGCCATAAATACTTCACCTCCCTACCCGATCTCTCTTTAGGAATAATACCTAAGACTAGATGCTCTGGGCCCAATATTGTTTGGACTGAGAAAATATGTGTTAGGTGGTAAGTTATCTGCTCCCAGAATGAAGTAAGTTGTGGGCAAAACCAGAAAATATGGGCCTGCGTGACTCTGGGCTCACAGCAGCCTCTCCAACAAGTCATTGAGGTTCGATGATTAGTATGTGCAGCTTGCACTGGTACAAGGAAATATTGGGCTCTAAGCTTCCAACAAAAATTCCTAAAGGAGGGAGAGCTGGATGTGGTCCAAACACTCCGACAAACTAATGGCCACTGATGTTCCATCAGTGAGATATTCAAGTCCTGTTCCCATTTAAATTTCAAATATTGGGCTGTATGGCCCTGATCAGAGAGAGAGTTAGCATAGAGTAATGTGATGGCATGGTCAGCCCCCCCCCCCATGGTCCCAGAGTCTCTGAAAAAGGGAAAAGTCTGGAAGATCCTGGGTGACAGAAGAAAGATTATTTATCTGTTTGTTAACATAATCCCTAATTTCGTAATATCTGAGCCAGTCCTTTGATGTGAGACCAAATTTCTGTGCAACTGCTTCAAAAGAAAGAACCATGTTGCCTGTTAATACCTGATATGGTGAATGGAACCCTCTTTGAGTCTGTGCAAAAAAACAGTTGTCATATTGGGCAGGAACAAACTCTGGATACAGGGCCCACCATCTATATCTCCATATGTGCGCACGAGTCACTCCCTTACCTGTGCCCCTCTTCCATCCCTCCAGCACTGCTTTAGTACCTGAGAATCCCCCAGCATTTAAGGACCCACCTTCCTGAAACAGCAACACCTGGATGGGAGGATTTCTTTGTTTCTTAATATCCATCCTTTTCCAATGTGCGTATCCTGATTGTTCCACAATAAAGCTATCCTCATCTGTGCAGCCACCCAGTATCCGTGTAGATTCGGGAATGCCAACTCTCCCTCTGAATTTGGGAGCTGTAGGAGGGCCCTTCGGACTCTAGGTCTACTTTTACCCAATATGTAGTTAAGAAACAGCTTCTGCCAGGATTCTAAATCTGCCCAAGAGACTATGCACGGCACACACCGAAACAAGTATAGGAGCTGTAGTAAGTCGTTCATCTTAAGTGCCATCACCTCAGCTCCCAGGGACAACGGGAGCAAGGCCAATTTCTGAAAGTCTTCTTTTAACTGCTTGATTATAGGGGGTAATTCTGCTCCCATAGTCGGGATGTATCTGTCCCAACTCTAACTCCCAAATATTTTAGACATAACATATCCCATTTCATGAAGAATTTGTCTAGTCTCCTCATTAGGGTAGTAATACAGATTAAGAACCTCAGTTTTACTTCTGTTGAGCTTGTATCCAGAGAGTTTAGCAAAAACTTCAAGCTGTTTGAAAACAGCAGGTAAGGAGGTCTGTGGCTCTACTAAATATAAAAGTACATCATCCACATACAATGATAGTTTGTGTACCTCCCCCTCCAGTTCTAATCCCTTAATGTCTGGATTCTGCCTAATACTCTGGGCCAAGGGCTCAATATAAAGGGCAAACAAAAGAGGGGATAGAGGGCGTCCCTGCCTGGTGCCCCACCTTAAATCAAAAGCAGCTGACATGTGGCCATTTGCCCCGGACATAAGCCTGGGGTGACTCGTACAACTTAAAAATGGTTGTAATGAACTGCCGCGGGAACTCAAGCCAGGAAAGGACACAGCGCATGAAAGACCAAGAAACTCTGTCAAAAGCCTTTTCGGCATCAAGACTCATAAGCAAAGAGGGGCATCTTTGGTCATTAATGCGATCTATAAAATAAGTAGTTCTCCTTAAATTATCCTGGGCCTGATGCCCGGGTATGAATCCCATCTGGTCTATATGTACCAAGGCAGGTAAGAAGTCCCGTAGGTGTTTGGCAAGAATGGCCACAAAAAATGTTATAATCAGTGTTTAATAGTGAGATTGGGCAATATGATGGACATCTGGTTGGGTCCTTTCCTGGCTTGGGTATCACTGATATGACAGCCCTAGACCAAGACGAGGGCACCTGTCCCCTTCCCCTCATCACCTCTGCAAACAATTGCTTCAGCAGGGGCTGCAAATGTTCTCTAAAGCTCTTACAGAACTCTGATGGAAAGCTATCAGAACCTGGGCATTTACCCATCTTCAATCTCCCTATTTCTATTTTTATTTTCTCTGCCAATATTGAGACTATTAAAACCTCCCCCTGCACCTTAGAAATACCGGGCAATTTTAGGTTCTTCAGGAAGCCATTAATCTGGTCTACATTAGGATTTATATCTTCCATGTACAACGTGGCGTAATATTCCTTAAAATAATCTTCCACCTCATGTATCCCCTGTACTATCTTTTTCTTCGGGGGTGCCAAACACTTCCAATGGCAGCCCCCGCCCTCTGGGCCTGCAGCCTACTAACCAGAAGTCTTAAGGAGCGTGGGCCACCTTCATAATACTTCTGGCGCAAATACAGAAGTCTTTGCTCCACTTGGTAATCTAGCAGATCTAAAAGGTCTTTCTTACACTTTTGTAGTTGCTTAGAATGTTCTTTATCTATCTTTTGCTTTTGAAGTTCCTCCAGCTCTTGAATATGTTTAGTTAGGGTCTCTCTCCTGGCTTCCCTTTCTTTCTTCTTTCTGGAGGCTAACTGTATAAATTTACCCCAGAGTACTGCCTTAGCAGAGTCCCATAACATTGAGTCCAAGGTGCCCTGACCCCTATTCTGTTACAAAAAGTGTGTGTAGGTATCTATAATTTCCTCCTTTACTTTCTTATCCCTCAATAAGGAGACATTGAAGCACCAAAACGAGGTTTGATGAGTCTCCTCTAAGTCTAGTCCCATAAACAAGGGGGCATGGTCAGAGTGCAAAAAATCTCCAACCCATGAGTCAGCAACTAGGTGTCCTTCTTCTTTAGATATTAAAAAATAATCCAGGTGAGAGTACATATTATGGGATGCTGAAAAAAAGGTATAGCCTCTCTGCCTTCCATGCTGATGGCGCCATACATCTATTAGTCCAAGTTCACCCAGTAACTTATGGACCTTCTTTGCCATCTGGTGGACTTTTCCCTGAGGACTCAGAAGTAGAGTCTAGTTGGGGGTTAAACATTAAGTTAAAGTCACCTCCACAAATTAAAGTTCCCTCTCCCCATTCCTGAAACATAGTCAGAAAGGCCAGATATTCCTGAAATACTGAACCTGGGGGGAAGCAGACTGATGCCAATGTGATCACATTCCCCATATATCTACCCGTTAACATGGCATAACGTCCTTCCTTGTCTAATTTAGAGTCAATTTTCTCAAATTGGGTTTTGTTTGGGACCAAAACCACAGCAGCTCACCTCCTACCTTTTTTATAAGATGTGGCTGCCATCGCACTGAAACCCAGGTCTAAAAACGTGTCATGCTCTGTTACCGACAAATGCGTCTCTTGGAGCAATAAAAAGTCTACCGAGGACCTCCTTATATGACTTAAAATCTTACTCCGTTTTATGGGGCTAGTGAGGCCACTAACATTAAAAGAGCAGACCCTTGTACCTTTGTTAGTCATGGTATAGCTTGGGATAAGACAAACTCACACTACTAATCTCACTCCTCTGCAGCCCGAACAGCAAAATAAAACACATTCCCCAATTTGCCTCTTTGTTCTTCTTCTTCTCCCTTACCTGGTAATAGCTTACATATTCATACATACTAAGATAACTAAAAAAACAACAAACAACATTTTGGATAATACTAGCCAACATGGCCACAAACTTTAGAACTTTTAGAATTTAGTTGCGACCTCCAAGAGTGAAGACCCAAACTAGTGGGTCTTTGTCTTTACGAACTCCTTTAACAGGGGTAGGGCAAATGAGGAGGGGTGTGGTACATCTCCGCTACAGGAAATCCCCTCCAAGAGCTTCTGTAGATGTATAAGAGCTCTGTGCCTAATACAGAGGCACTACTTGTATGCAGTACCTCTAATGGCACTATGTTTTGGGCTCTCACATATTCAGAGATATTATTTAGGCTTCTTCTCAACCAACGCATAGCATTACACTACCAGACCAATAATTTTATAGGTTGCCTTGGTCAGGCTTACAAAGCAGGGTTCAAGCTATCCTGGTAGGACAGGTACAAATCGTTAATACTGCCCCTCCATTAAGGGTCGTCGAGAACAGAGAGAAAAGGGAGGGATACAAGGGATATGAGGACCCCAAAAAGATAAAGTAACCTCTTGGCAAATAAGTTAAATTATGAAGCAGGGGTGGAGAGCAGACCAAAGTTACTCAGCCCCCATAATGTGACAAGCTCCAGCTCCAGTCCCCAGAACGCCTCTGCTTCCAAACCTAGTATAATTGGGCCAACCCCTCAAAACCAGAGGAAAGATTCTGATATTGTTCAAGATATTCCCAGGACGGCTCACAGAAGCCAGCCCGAAAAGACATCTAGTCAGGTAGTCATATTTCCTTCTTCCCCATCTAAACAGGAGGTAATAAGCCTGAAAATTGTCTCACAGGTGTGCATTTTTTGGGGACAGGGCGCGCCCTCCCAGTGAGCAGGAGCCTTTCCAAAACCAAGTTAGGCCAAATCGGAAGCCAGAGGCAAGGGGTACCCCCACCACCCTCTGCATATCCCACACCCTGTGTCTCCCCAGGGGACAGACTACAATCCGCCATCCACCAGAAGCAGCGATCCACTGCTGTTTAAATTTAGCTTCCACTCTGAAACTCTAAAACAGAGTAATAAATTCTGCCTTCATTGATTTGTATTCAATATGATTGACCCAATATTGTTTATAATAAAGTAAATATAGTCCTTAATAAATCAATGTTCAGATTGGGACTGTCCATATTTATATAACCAAAAACTTACGCCCAACAAAGAAAAAAGTGGAGAACAGGGATATCTCTCTTTGATACTTAAGTGTCCCTGCAGTTCAGGTTATGGTTCCTTCTCCTATCCTCTGGTCAACTTTGCCGCATGGCACATCAGCATCCCGTTGTTCGCCATCACGACGTGGAGATTTTCTTTTTGCCCAAACTGAGTCCCACAGACTGGAAACGTTCGGGTTTGCTCTCTCCCTCTTCCTCTTTGGTCCGCTTCACATCCAGGCCCTACCACGCAACTGCTGCTGGATCTGTGCTGGGACCCAATCAGGGATGGTGACTCCATTCTGCTCTAGGTATAGCACCGCATCCTCTAACTCTTGGTACCTGACCGGACCCTTCTCCGAGAGTACTTTTAGGCGTGAGGGGTACTCCACAAATGCCTTTTGCCCCTTTTGTTGTAATAATTTTACTACTGCCAATACTCTTTTTTTTTTTTTCCAATTGTTTAACCAGGTGAGATGCACTAAGCTGAAAGCTTGTTTACAGGTGCAACCTGGGAGCACAGGGAAGTTAAGTGACTTGCTCAGGGTCACACAGTATGCAAGTGGGGGCAGTGGGATTCAAACCCAGGTCTCCAGATTTGCAGCTCAGAGCCTTAAACCACTACACTATACTGCCTCCCCAACTTCCCCCCACTATACTCGTCTTCTCCTAGCAAGCAACTGAGGGGTAAAGTCATGATCAAAGTAGAGCCTTGTATCACCAAATTCCACTCTCTTCTTAGACCAGGCTAACAGTAAAATCTCTTCCTTTACTCGATAGTCCAGGAAGGCTTGTATAACCGATCTTGGTCTAGCCTTGGGATCTCTCGGTCTGAGGATCAAAGATCTATGTGCCCTAATTATATTTAATGGCTTGTCTTGGGGGATGTTCAAAATTTCATGTAGAAACGAGTCCATAAATGTAACCACATTCCCAGACTCAGTGCCCTCAGGAAGACCATGCATTCGGATATTGTTTCTGCGATTCCTATTTTCGAGTTCTTCTAGGCACTGCTCTAATATCGTGGTTCGGTGATTAAGTTCAAGGAGGGCAGTGTTATGAACAGTCGTTGTTTGCAGACAGTCAGTTACTGTTGTTTCAAGCTCCCCAGTTTTCTGAGTTAAGATCGCTATATCTTTCTGATCTTCGGTAACTTTGCTCTCTAATCTCTGTAGGATTTCATTAATTTGTTGGAGAGTCAGGCACAATTGCTGTGATGTGATAGTGCAGTCTGACTCCACCTCAGATCCCTCAGGACCGGCGTCAGCCACAGGGGTTTCCAATGCCTCAGAGGCCGCATTCTGCCACAAACTCTCCAAGTTGTTTTCCCCTTGCTTCCCACCCGCTGACGGCAGAAAAATCTTTAAATCTTGGTATTGGTGGCATCAGGTATGCCGTTATACGCCTCGTAGTAGACAGGATGGTGTTCTATCATTATCGATTCAGGTGGATTTGGTTTAGGCCTGGCTGCTCCTCGTCCGTTAAGACGCCATTCAGGTGAGGCTCAAATGGGAAGTCATCCACTCTGCTTAATTCTGAAGCAGAGATTGGCATAACCAAGGTGTGTTTTTGGGCTTCTGTCAGGGCCGGGAGAGATATCCAGGGACTAAAGAACCCACAAGGGCATCATCTGATAGGTAAAATGGTGCAATAGACATGTAATAAACGTGCTGACCACCATAGGTGTAAAGGCCCTGAATTTGGCCATATCCCAAGTTGTGTGGGATGAGTAGAGGTTTTGGTAGAAACCCGACATGGCTTCATTAATTTCCCGCTGATCTAAAACCAGTTTGCCCAATGGGTTCTTTAGTCTCTGGATATGTCTATCAGCCTGTCTTTTTCTGAGCCTGTAAGCTAGCAGTTTCCCAGCTTTCTCTCCCTCTGCCCAGTATTTGTGTTGGGTTCTTCTTATTTGGAGCTAAGCCTGTCTAGTTGCTAGGGTATTCAATTGTATCCTTAGTCTGGTCAGGTTAGAAATTAATTTGGGGTCCTTGAGCCTAAGGGGCTGGGCTTTATATTCTTCCTCCTTTATTTTAAGTTGTGCTTATAAGTGGGCCCTTTCATTGTTCCTCTGTTTCCTCCTATGTGTTGCAAAGCTAACAATAACCCCTCATAATGTGGCTTTGTATGCTTCCCAGATCGTGGCCGCTGAGGCAGAGTCTTGGGGGGGTTGTTCAGAAAGAAATTAGCCATTTCTTTCCTGACCAGCTGCTGGAAATCAGCGTCTTGCAGGAGCAGTGGGTCCAGCCTCCAGGAAGCAGATTTCTGTGATTTGGAAGGGTCTATGGAAAGTGTGAGCATCAGTGGGGCATGATCTGATAGGTAAAATGTTGCAACAGACGTGCTGACCACCATAGGTGTAATCCCCCCCCAACATCAGCCAGTGTAGTCTAACCTACTGGCCATTGCTCGGGCTGCCGAGAAATAGGTGACGTCCTTCTCAGATGGGTGTTGAAGACTCCAGATGTCAACCAGCTGGTGCAGGGTAAGCATCTTCTGTAAGGCTCTACGTACGCTGGAATGAGGCTCTGGTCTGGCGTTGGCATGTCTAACAGAAAGTCCATTGCCAAATTGATGTTGCCCACCCCCATTAAACCAGGGTTTTTTTGTTTTTTTCTATTATTTATTGTAAAATCGGAATTACAACCTTTGAGCTAAAAGCTCATTTACAAAGGATCCTCGTCGAACAGAGGGTGGGGGAACATCAAGTACATGGACAGTGGAGAAAAATAGAAGCAGCTAGTAGGCATTGTCAGTTACACATCATTAAAAAGGCGATACAGCATTACAAATAGAAGGATGGGGAGAGACAGAATACTTTGCAAAAGCCATCACTTAATTACATAATACAGAGGAAAATAGTCCCGTAACAGATTAGGTAAATAAAGTGCAGATTCCAGCTATGTACAAAGTATGAGAATTCCCAGAATGCAACTATGGAGCTTAGACAGGTTCCGGAGAACAACTGATGTGACCACTAACAAGTATAGCCATTAAGGAGAGTAGGTTACAGGCTACGCGGGTGAGGGAGAACAGCGGAGGTGACAGCAGGGTCAGAGGCTAAGTGGGTGTGGGGGTATGGGTATCAGGAGGCTAAGTGGATGAGGAGTTGGGGTAATGGGGACAAAGGGGTGAGTAGGTGGGGATTAGCGGGAGATTCTTAGGAGCCATGGTTCGCCACAGCCAAGCCATATTGTATCAGGGGGCTCCGGGACTCAGGGCTAGAAATGGCTGGATTGTCCAAAGATTGTTCCAAAAGCTTTTGGGAGAGGGCACTGAAAAAAGTGAGGGTGTCCTCATTAGGTGCATAGGTGTTAGTAGAATGGGGCCCATCAGTGTGGCTAGTTTAACTAAAACCCACCGACCCTCAGTATCTGCCTCATGGTATTCTCTGCCCACCCACTCTTTATCAATTTCCGGTCCTCCTGGCTGCTTAATGTACCTTGTGGGGGGGGGGAGGGGGATGCTAAAATCAGTGCCCTGGGAAGGCACTGATCATCGAGCAGACTTGATAGATCATAGGGTCTTATCTGCTGGCTTCTTAGTATGTTAGTATGTTAATTTGGTTTCTTGGAGAAAGGCAAAGTGACATTTTAGGCTTTTCAAGTGTGCCAGGATTTTGTTTTTTTGCTTGATTGGGAAATTTAGCCCCCGGATATTCCAAGAAGTGCGGACAATGTCTAATAGGCTAGCCATGGTCTTGGGTCAGGGGAATATTACTTGTATAGGTGGTCATCAAATGCCTTCCCATAGTCTGTGGGCCCATCTTCTGCCCCTCGAGTGCTGTAGTCGAGCCAGATGGATAATCCCATTCCTGGCAAGTGTCTGTGACCATATTCGTAGCTGTTACAGATCTGTGTGTTGTGCTTCTAATCTGATTTGTCAACTCTAATCCCTGCACCCTGTTTTGAGGGAGTTTCATACCGACTCCTGTGATCCCAACTGTTTGTGCCAATACATGTAGTACTTAAAATGACTACTGAACAAGCTAATAACATCTACCATCAAGAAAATGCAGAAAATTACAACATGTCAACATTTCATCTGAACTGGAGATAGGGTTCTAATTACGGAATTGGGTGTCCACCAAACTTCGTGGGGCCCTACATTCCTAGAACCCCTCTCTGGGGGGGGGTGCTAATAATACTGCCGGTAAAACATCCCAGCAGTTAGACGTGGAGTAGTAGCCTCCACAGAGAGAGGGCTGAGCCCTTCTCTCTCGGATCCATATAGTTGTCCAGAGACCTAAAGTACCCTACTGACCATGCAGAAGACCCAAGATCCAAGGTCTTGGTGGTGGTGGGGGGGTGAGAGATCAGCCCTGCTAAGGGTGCCTCTTTCATTTAGGTTAGCCAGAGGGGGTACAGCTTTAGTAGGTTAGGTGGGGCCTTGGATTGGGTTAGCTGGGAGAGGGGGGGTGGGTATACTGGAGTAAGGCAGTTATTTTACAATTTTCAGCATGTCTCAAAGGGCATGCCCTTTCTGCACCCGCCCTCTTGGGTGCACATCAACCCAATGCTCTGACGTCATCCCAAAGTGTCCCTTGTGGGGGTTTTGCTGATGTACAGCTGCACAATGAAAAATATGAGAGTAATCCCTGACCGCGTTAGCCCTTTACTTTATCAAGGCATCGTCACATGCGGTCAGAGTACAATAAAGCTGTTGCTTTTTAGTTTTGCCCCTTCTGTCTCATAAGCTGAGAGCTAGAACCAACATGCAGCAAGGGAAGGTGAAAAGAAGTAAACCTTTTTTAAGCAAAATCAAATAACGGTATGGCTACAACAATAGTCACACTGCATTCCCCTTCCCGCCTGAGTGCAGGAAATGTTATCTGAACCCAGGCTGGTCTCAGCATCGAAATAATTTAGAAGCTAATGGTCAGCCAGTTGGGTCAGTATTGTCTGAGGCATTAAGCAAAACTTCCAGTTTATCCAGTGAGTTTTCATCCTCTGAGTCGCCATGCGGAAGGCAGTCAGCCCAATCATCTGGTAATGGGGACCATTCCCGGGAGGCAGTGGCTACAGTCTCTTCTTGCATAGATGTCTTCAGAGGCCCACCTCACAGATCCAGGGGAGCTGGAGTGAGATCTCTCAGGGGTTCAAATCTGTTGCTTGTTTTGACTGGCGTCACCCCAGGGGAGCGGCTGCTCGTGTCAGAAGGAAGGAATCTTCTTTGTCTGCTCCTGGAGCATTCTCTTCTGGGTTGCAGTTTTCCCACAGAATTTTCTCTGTATTTCATCTTGGGTCGCTGCCATGTTGCAGCGTGCCATGGTGCTTCTCCTCCTGTACCTCGACAGTTCTGGCATGAGTCAGGCTCCTGTGCCTGGCAGCTCACTTTCATCTTAGATGGTGAGCCACCTCGTGGGTAACAGCTGTTTAGTGTGGACACTGCAGGTTTACGGCAATGATCTTGAATCAATTTTTCCACTTCAGCAGGACAATTGAAAGCAATGAATTTCCCCCCTGGAAGTTTATGCGCAGGATGGCTGGGTACCTTAATGAAGTGTGACTATTCATTCCGTAAAATTGTTGCGTGACCCCTGCATAGGCCCTTCTCCTGCTTGATAGGTCTTGAGAGAAGTCCTGCTAAATTTGCATGTGGTGGCCTCGCCACTGGAAGGAGCCTTGCTCCCGTGCCCTCCTGAGAAGATACTTTCTCTGGGTAACACAGGAATTTGCAAAGGATGGGCCTGGGTTTCTCTCCTGGTGGAGGGCGAGGGGCTAAAAATTGATGTGCCCTCTCGATCTCAGGGTTGGTGCAGTTATCATTTAGTTGGCAGTATCCCCCCCGACCTGGATGAGTTTTTAACGTCAGTTAGTAATGCTGATTGGAGCCCCTTTGTTCGCCTCCCCACCATAGACCAGCCCTTAGACTACTTCATTGTTACCTTCACAGACATTATCAACGGGTATGCTCCACTAACAAAGTGCAGATTCAAGGGCATCAAAGCCCCTTGACTTTCTACTGAAATCAGGTCCCTTATGAAAAAATGTGATGCTGCCTGGCAATCCTATAAACTCAGTCCACTACGTTCCAACTGGATATCTTATCGGCAGCTGAGAAACTAGTGCAAAAACAGGATTCAGGGTGCTAAGCGTTCCTATTACCGTTCTCTGCAAACTGATAACCTCTGCAAGCCTAAAGAATTCTGGAATAAAATTAATTCTTTGATCAAAGGCAAGTCGAGTCAATGTCCCAGTTCCACTCTGTCCTGGGGCATCCTGTTACAAGAGCCCCCCTATATTGCAGAAGAAATCTATCAGTTTTTCACTGACCTTGATAGGTATACAGCTCACCTTAAGCCCACCCCTGAGTTCTCCATTCTACTCAGCCCCATGCCGCCCTTGGCCCTCACCCTGCCTTCCACTTAAAGCTCACAACAACAAGGGAAGTGCGCAATTTATTATCAAAACTCGAAGCGGAGAGCTCCCCAGTCACGACACTTTAGAACCCAAGTTTCTCAAACTAGTGGCTGCAGCACTTGCAGCACCTGTCTGCAGTCTTCTAACTAGGTCTTTCCTCTTTGGAGTTGTGCCAAATCTATGGAAAGTGGCTGTTGTAGTCCCCCTCCACAAGGGTTGTAATCACGCCGTCGAAAACTATAGGCCTATCTCAATTGTATGTCTCCTGGCTAATATCCAAGAGAGGATTTTGTACAACCAGTTACTTAGGTACAGTATGCATGGTTCTATGTGATAATGGTGAGTGCCGAACAGCGACTCGCATTATCACAATGTCAGGGCGGCAAAAACAATTTCACCACCCTGACATCCTCGGTGCACGGAAGAATGATGCCAGGGACTGAAAAAACTTGCTTTCTGTGGGGGGCTGCACCACCCTACACCCCCTACTTAAGGATTCTCAACTCCGGAGAAAAAAAAACACAAGTTTTGGGCTGGGCGCAAGAAAAGCACAGTAGCACCTGGACCCAGACCCGAACCCAGAACCCCAGCACTGCAAGCGGAGGCCAACCCCGGATGCTACGGCGCAGATCGGCAGCCAACTGCAGCACCACCCCCTACAACCCCTGTGCCCCTTCCAGGCCACACTCGTGACATGTAGCGACATCCTGTCGCTAGGGTCTCCACCACATCCAGTCGCCCTCCTGCCCCTCACTTTTACGGGCTTTTGCCCATACAAGGTCAGCTTATTTTGGATGGCGCCGTGATTCAGGCGCCCACCTCACATGCTACCGGTATGCTTTAGCTTCTCACAGATTGCCAGCATGGCTTCAGGAAGGGACACAGTACTACCACAGCCCTGGTCGTCTGATATCCTTAAAACCAGCGACAAAGGCCTAGTGACTGGTGCTGTGTTCATTGACCTGACTAAGGCCTTCAATCTCGTCAATTATCACCTGCTGTTAGGTAAACTACATCAACTTGGCCTTGATTGCCTAACACTTACGTGGTTTAAGGACTATCTGATCGGTAGATCACAAAGGGTAAAATGGGCTGGAGTGCGCTTGTCCCTCAGACACATTGTGCATGGGGTGCCTCAGGGATCAACACTTGGTCTGATTTTGTTTTCACTCATCAATGAACTCCCCAACTTCTGTGGCGGTGCGGCAGTGCAACTATATGCGGAAGATGCAGTTCTGTACCATCAGTCAAACAATATGGAGTGGCTGAACCAAAATCTTAACTCTGGCTTCAATCTGCTTGAAACCTGGTTCTCAGCTAACCACCTAATCTTGAACATGAAAAAAATCAAAGCTATGTTATTTCACAACCCTTCCCATAAACTATTCAATCCACCCCAAATCTGCTCACTGGTTGGTAACACCATAGAAGCAGTTAAAACTTTCAAATATCTTGGGATGGTCCTCGATGCCCTCTTTTTCTTTAGAACCTCATGTAGCACAGCTTACTAAGGCGATTAACCAAAAGCTAGGTCTCTTATACCGCCTCCGCCCACTACTATCCGCAAGTGCGTGTCAAACAATTGCTTCCACATCCCTTTTCCCTATACTGTTATATGGTGCTCCGCTCCTATTCTCTGCTCAACCCTCATCCCTTGCCCAGCTGCGTTAAATCTATTACAGGACTGGGCGATTTGCACTAGAAGCTAAGCCTAGACAACATCACTGTGACACCCTGCAGTCTCTCCAATGGCCCAATTATGACTCTAGGCTACAGTTCCACACACTGTGCTTTGTTTTCAAACTAGTCAATCTCTTTAGCCCTCCGTCACTCAGGGGAATCGTGTATCGCAAAGCCTACACCCACCCTCTTAGGTCTACCTCTCTTCCCTTATTAGCTATCCAGTAACTGTGTCGTCTATCGGTTAAGTGCTCGTTTGTCTTCTCAGCCACCTCTGCCTAGAATTCCCTCCCACCTACTTTACTCACCTGCTCCACCCTATCTCTTTTCAAAAAAGAGCTTACTTCTTATCTGCTTAAACCTCCCCACTGCAGCTGTTTTAGCTAATTCACTACCTTCTCTGAACCATCAGCTGCTTGGCTTACATGTCATTTGTTGCTAAAGCACTGTGTTGCGCATGTTTTCTGTAAATGTGTACGTTCCGATGTATTAAACTGTATATATACACTACAACCGTATTTAACCTTGATCAATGTAATATTAGATTACTTATTTAACCTTGCTCGATATACTATCAGGTTACTTATTTAACCTTGCTCAACGTAATATTAGATTACTTATTCTGGGTCGGACCTGAAAAAGGACATTGTCCAGCGTCCCTACCCGGTTACCGAATGGATAACTAAAAAAAAAAAAAACAATTTTTAATTATTTAACTATCTTGAAGTCTCTGTATATCCCTTGAATTCACTGTAATTTCTTTGTACACAATAATTCCCTGTACTTGTCAAGTTGTTTTGTACTGTTATTGTCTCGCAGGTTGTCACTGAAAAAGGGACTGCATGGTCTATGTGGGCCTACCCGGTTACCAAAATTCAAATAAACAAACAAATAAATAAATGATCCGAAGATCTCCCATCCTCTAGGGGACCAGGAAGAAGTGGGAGTAGTACCCTCTGCCCTGCTGAAGCTGCAGAACTGGTTCTATGGCCTTTTTCCGAAGCAAGATCTGAATTTCCTCCCAGATGAGGGGAACTTGACCAGGAAGATACAAGGACTGGCCTGGAGGGTTTTCTGGAGGTCACTCTAGGAATACTAGCATATGGCCACACTCGATAAGCTGCAGCACCCAGTTGTCTGTGGTTATCTCCCTCCAGCTGTCCAGGTGAAGAGAGAAGTGACCCCTTACAACCGCCTCCTGAAGCTCTACTTAGGGGAGCAAGGAGTCAGGAGGCGGGAGGAGCAGCTGTTGAGACTGCTACTGCCCCTTGGGTGCCACGGGCAGCAGCGAGAGAGGGGGTGGGGAGAGCCGCCCCGCCTTGCCCTGAGATTTGGGAGGGTGTCAGGCCTGGCTACAGGAAGAGCGATAAAAGGGAGCCCTCTATCCTGACTTAGCCTGGGTATAATACTTTGAGCAGACGGACTTGAGAACCTGTCCCGAGATCTGCAGTTCAGAGATGAGATCCTAGACATCTCCCCTGAAAAGTGAGACCCCTGAAATGTGTATCCATTATACTGGAGTGGACATCCGGGGTGAAGCCTCAGAACTGTAACTAGGAGTGGTGTCTCATACAAATGCCTGCAGCCGCTACCTGGCCCAAAGCGTCCATTGAATCATAGGGAGCCCCAAGGACGTGGGTATCAATGTCCAAGCCCATTCTGATGGAATGGAAGGTCTGTTGCTTGGAAGGGTCATCCGGCATGTCTAGGCCCGCCTCCCTACCCTGGTTCCATAGTAGATTCTGAAACTACACCATATGGGCCAAGTAGTTGATGGCCCAATGGCCAGAATAGCAGAGGCAAAGGCACGCTTGCCTATCTGGTCCATCTGGCGAGACTCCCTGTCCGGGGGGAGGGAGCATAGGTGTTTTGACCTCTTGGTACGGTCGTACGCAGTGTTGATGATGACCAAATCAGCCTTGGGCTGTTCCCAATATACGGCTTGCCAGCCAGGGTGTGGTAAAGCCTGTCTGACTTCCTGAATACCACCAGGACTATGTGGGGGATGTTCCAAACAGTCCAGGTGACATCCTCATAGAAGTCAATGATTGGAGGGACCACTAAGGGACAGACATCAGGCTGGCGCAGGTAGACAGCCAACTGATGCCTCTCATGGTCCTGCTTCTCTGTCTCCCATCCCATAGTGGCCTAAATGTGCCTCATGATGGCCAGAAAGGTAGGGTCATGGGGGGGGATTTAGGAATATTATTTGGGGCCTCTTCCCCTTCCGAGGAGTCAGAAGAGGTGAGAGGAAGACTCACTACTAATGCTCTCCTCCCCATCATCCACATCACCACTGTCCTCAGTGCGAAAACGGTTCAAGCGCACAGAAGACCAGGCGTCCGGCCCACCCCAGGGGGTGCGAGGAGCACTAGTGCCCGGCCTAACACAAGGAGGGAGAAGGGGGTCCAGAGCCGGTACCCTCAGGGAGGGAACTTGTGTCTGCATGAAGGACCACAAGGTGGAGATCAGGCCATGGTAATCGACAGGGGCTGGCGCCGGTCCCCTCAGCATCAGATAGGGATAGACTGGCGCAGGTCCCGGAGATGTCGGGTATGGATAACCTGACGAAGGTTCTGCTGGTACAGGATAGAGGTCGGCAGTCGCAGGACCCAGAGGCACCAGTGTAGGGTACCCAGGCTGCAGTTCTACAGGCGCAGGTTGTGGTAGGCCAGGCACTAGTCCCACAGGAGCAGATAGCGACAGGATGGGCGCAGGCCCAATGGGCGTCAGCTGAGGTGGGGCCGGCGCAGGACCAGCAGGTGCTTGCTGTGGAAGACCAGGTGCAGGCAGGGCCAGCGTAGGTCCCGCTGGCTGTGGTGGAGGGAGAAGAGACACAGACCCAGTGGGGGGTGCCAGTGGAGAATCCATGAGTGCTGGCCATTGGGAGACGGGCACTGGAGTGGAGGGCGACCCCGGGAGAAGGCTGAGGAGAGACTGGGCTTTGGGAGGCGCTGGTGTCCTGCAGTGTCTGCCCCTGAGAAGGAGGAGCAGAGCCGGTGGCGGTCATAGAGGATGAAACCGTCGCCGGGGGTGCGGGTGTCAGAGGGGTGGCCGCTGGTAAACTGGCGACCACTGCACCCGCGCCGACCAAAAAGTCTCCAGCTGAGCCGAATGACTGTGTGCCCACAGAGAATAAGGGCTGAAACAGCACGGCCTGGGGAGCAGGAATACAAAGTACCCTGACCTGAGGAGCCACTGCCCGTGAAGGAGACCTGGGTGGGTGGCTGGGCCACCAGTAGTGCTGTGGGAGTTAGGGCGCACTGGGCTGAGGAGGTCGAACCCCCCAAGGGAGGAAGGACCATGTGTGGTTGAAGATTTGTTGAGAGGAGACCGCGATGGAAGGCTGACCAGGGTAGGTCCCAGTCCTTATCCCAGTGCTTGTGCTTCCCGGAGGCCTTATCCCAGGACTTTGATGATGAAGACCCAGAGGACTGGGCCAGGGAAGCGGAGGAGATCCTGGCCTGCAACTCCTGTTCCATTGAGTTGACCTGCTTTAGGAGATAGTTACCCAGGATCTTCTAGTGACGTCTGTGGATGGCCGGGTTGAACGTCTGGCAGGCCTCGCAGGTTTGGACGTCATGGTCTGGGCCTAGGCCAAGACATAGGCAGAATGGTTGTCCTTGTCCGGGATCTGCTTGCTGTAGACACACTTCATGGAGCGGTCTGAAGATGAAGACAGTCGAGAAGACAAACTGTCAGGTGAGAACACCAAAATTCTGATGTTAACATTAAAACAAATTGAAAAATAATAAAGAGCAGTAACTGCAGGAAAATGGCAATCGACTGTAGCTGCAGCAGTTTCAGAGGTCCAATGTGCATAGGTTGATGGCGGGAGAAAACTGAGGAGGGTGTGGGGGCCGCCTGCCTTTATAGGATTGGCTGAAATCAGTGGCTAACGTTGGAGGTGGGAGGCCCCCTCTGGTAGACTGCTAGCTAGAAAGTTTCCTTGTCATCCTTGTGCCTGGCAGCTATAGTCCTACTATATGGCTTGCTGCAAAAGATACCCTCAAAGTAAGAGCATACAAAACTTACAACCAAAAATATACAGAACAGGGTGCAAGATGTCAGGCAAAGCTGGGGGCCATGCAGTGTAATGTTGCTTTTGCAATGCCTAACACAGGCCACCCAGATAGCGAGGAGTAAGATTGTAGGAAGGCAACTGGTTAAGAAGGCAGTCAGTTACACAAATTAGCAGTCTGGAATTACTCCACAGGCAGTGAAGAGTGTGGGGGAAAATAAACCTGCCAGTAATTGCCTTAGTCAGAGGCAAGACGCAGTACAGAACAAAACCAGTAGTTCCACAACAAATGAAAGTATCCATGAGCAGACACTATTAGTATAGGCACACTATGGGCATGCCATAAGCAATAATAAGGCAGATTACAGCAGATACTATAAATCATGTCACGTTGTCAAAAGCACTATAAGCAGCACAACAAATGCAGGCAGCTAGGAGCAGACACTACTAGTTAGAGACACGCTATGATAACAACATAAGCAGTAAAAGGCAGTTCACAGTAGATACTATTAGCTGAGTTACAGTGTAAACTGCACTACAGACAGCAGTAGATATATAACTACTCCCTGTTTGCAAAGCACTATACAGTTAGTAGCAGATATAACTCATTGTTCTCATATGTGTAAGGTAGCACAGCTGGCCCCCCGCTGTCTCCTCAAGCCGACATTTTCTGGTCAAAACTGTTTTTTACATGCCAGTTCAATTTCTGTTATTGATCCATGTGTATTAGATTATTAGTAACCTTTGTGAGTGTTTCTGATCTACTTGCTGGTGTTAAGTGCCAGTTTAGAACTGTGTGATGTAGTTTATGTCCTTCCCAATCACAAAGTTCTATAGTAGAACATGGATGCATTGTGCCAACAATGGAAGGGCTAAACAAGGACATAAACCACATCATACTGTTCTAAAATGGTACTTCATGCCTGTGTGTAAATCAGAAACACCCACTATTATAACAAAAAAAGTCCATAGACATGGAACAGGAACAGTAACAGAATTGGAAACAGTATTTAAAAACAGACTTCTACAGGGTAAATGGCTTACAGGTTCCGCGCAGTTCTCCTTTAAAGTCATTTGAACTTCCAGTAATTCTCGTACCTTTTATGCTGTGTTTCAGGTAAACATGTTGTCCAACAGGCACTTGGAGATGAGTACCAGGTGACAGCTGTAGGCAGAACACTTTGGTATTATAGGTAACTTCAGTCGTAGACACCAGTTTGCACCTTCGAAAGAAAAGCTCTAAGATTAAAAAAAAACAAAAAATCAGCTTACCCTAAAATGGGCAAACATTTACCACATTTTAAAGAACATGTGCCCACTAAAGTATATAATTTCCTAAAGATACTCTGTATGGTTATTATAATTTCCTAGAGGACACCTGTTTTACATTACGCAAGTCCTTCCAAGGTTTTGTAGTCCATTTTTGCCAACATCTGGATCAAGTAACATAGTAATGCAAGGTCGATAGGGGCTCTAGTTCCATTTCCATCATGCTCAGGTATGAATAAGTATGCTGTGTAAATCTGCACATATTTAAAGGGGTTCTCTAGCAACTTTACTCCCCAGGATATCCAGTGATTATTCCCTTGGAAAGCAGACATTTTTCCAGGCTTTTTCCAGTCTCCACTGTCTTTACGTCCGCCATCTCCACAGGCAGGCTCTGTTCCATAGGTTCCCTACTCTTCTGGCAGATGAAGTGCTTCCTACATTAACCCTGAATTTACCACCTCTACGCTTCAGGGGGTGTCCATGTCCTACTGGATCACATGACAGCATACATCTTGTCCATACAATTAAATACTGTATGCGGAAAACTGAGATCATGTCCCTCATCCTCCTGTTCCCCAGGGCAACAATGCTAAAGGCTATCAGCCTCTTTCAGAGACAGAGAGGTGTTTCCAGGCATACTTGCGTCACTCAGGGGGTGAAGTGACCTGATGTGTGTGTCTGCATATGGTGGTCCAAACCTACAGCTGTAATTCCTTCTCCCACTTATTCTTGACTACTAGTGGGGGAATGGTTTTACCATTCTGTTATTGCTTTAAATATGTGTAAAATAAATAAACAAAAAAACCCAAACTAAATAAAAAGGATAGAAGGGCCATAAAAAGAAAAACGATCGTTTGCCATACTATGTTTAAAAGTTCAGTGCAGTCATGACAGTGTTCAATGTTATAATGGTTTTCAGGGGTGCAGTGTGTACATATATGGAACCCAAACAAACAGAAGAGAGACAGAAATAAGCTGCGCCACCAAGGCAACTGGAAACATGGGACTCCTAGAAGCACCTTACTCCTTCTCTAATGCACAGACTCTTTCTCTCTCTTGTTTATTATGGTTTTCAGACCTGCTATTTCTGATCCCTTCATCCCCGAATTGGAGTGCTGAAAAGTTCTTTTAATCTAACCTAGGGCTAAATGGCTGCTAATTGGTGCACTAGATATCAATCCATACCAAGATATTGATAACCATATTATTACTAGTCAGGGCTCTCTGAAAATGCTGTATTGTGATATGTCCGTCTATGCTTAGAATGGTGCACTTGGCAGGGAAGGATGATCAATCATTTGACATACAGCAGCAGACATGCACTTGAGGCAGGGACCAACTCAGGAGTCCAGTTTCTTCAGTACTGTTAGAAACCACATGGAAGTTGGAATTACAATAGTACAAACTTTAATTCTTATGTAATCTTTTTTTTAAATACCTCGATCTCTTCTCTTCGTGAATGTATTATGGCAGTCGAGAGGT
This sequence comes from Neoceratodus forsteri, assembly GCA_016271365.2. NCBI lineage: Eukaryota > Metazoa > Chordata > Ceratodontiformes > Ceratodontidae > Neoceratodus > Neoceratodus forsteri. The sequence continues at coordinate 1,308,243,571 of CM057449.1, forward strand.
TTTCCTAAGTCTCCCCAGGCTTTATTATCCTTCTTTCTTAATCTCAGTTCAATTTTGCCAACCTTACCAGCTCTGTGCACTGAATAAAAGAAAACTAAAAGTTATATTCACACAAGCAGAGTGAATGCATATATGACCTAGAAAGCATCTCGTACACAGGAGTGTCTATTATCTAAGCTGCTTCAGTCATTGTTGTTTTTAACATTATTACCATTCATAATGTATTTCTTTATTAAAATTATTTCACCAGATAAGTATATATAGTCAGTAGTCTCATTTACAGATGTTACGGGGGGCATCTGAGGCACAGCAAACAAAAAATAGTTACTTATTAACTGCACTGTTTCTTCTAATGGTATGCATCTACAGCCATGAACTAAGCTTGGTAGTGGTGCAAGCTCCTAGATTTCAGTTTGACGGCCGGCTCATTGCCAGTCCCCATCAGACCTGAGCCTGCTCATACAAGGTCAAGTACTGTGAAGATCACAAAACCAAAAAAGACTCACTGCACTCATGGGTGGATGAGTTTGTGTCTGTGGATGGACTCTGTCAGAAGAAAAAACTGTTTCGTACTATAACAGTAGATCTTCGAAAGAACCTCTTCCAATATCTACTACTTTGGAAAAGTAAGCTGTCAGCGTCCGGACCACTCAGAAACATTTGCACACTAGGGGCCACCCACAATGACATACATCATCGCTGCATACATAACGTGGTCAGCCACACAACTGCTCAGTTCCCTGCCACAGACAAGCTCAGAGGATATCTAACCAGCATTAGAAAATGGGCTTAAGAATTTAAGGACTCTGATTGGGTGGCAGGGGTATATTAACTTACAGTGAGAGCCCTGTAAGTAAAAAGTCCCAGCGCTGCTACCCCTGCCAGCCTCATAACTAATATCCTAGTCTCAACTCTGCTTCCTGATTGGCTCAAACCTGCCACTTCATTTTAAAATTGACGCCATTTTTTGTCTCGCTAAGCGAGAGATAGCACTCCCTATCCATACTGCCAGACTGCTAATAGCAGCTACCTATCCAGTTCGCATAGAAGACAGAACTTCAGCTCATTTCTAGCATTTCTTTATTTTGTTTTCTTTTAATACTGTACCTTTTCTGACAGCTGACTGCGCTCTCTCTCCTTCATCCTCCAGCCGGCAACCTGCCCACTCGCTACTGAAACTGTGCCTAGTAGTCATGGCAACCAGATCAAATATCAAGACAGCCCCCACCAGCAGCGAGAAAACTGCCCTCCCCAACAGCATGCCTTACTATTTTTTTAAATAAAACACACAATTGACCATAAAAAACAAAACGTGAATTACACTAAAGTCGTAACACTGATCGGCTCACAGAACCACCTCCTGTTACCGCGTATAGAAAAGTGCAGCACGAGACTCCTCACAGCAGTTGAAATAGGAAATCCTGCTTGTCTCACCATACTTTAATACTCCCTACCTCCGAGAAACACATAGGTTTTGTCACTTGTTTTATCTAAAGTGCCTCTATGTACCGAACTACCAGCACCTGAAAACCTTATGCACAGTTTATCATGGTCGCGATCAGGCGCTCCGTTAATCAGTTTCCTCTTTCTATCCAGCAACATTCCCTCTTGCAGCTCACTTCCACTGAAAGCACTTCGCAAAAATAAATTCCATCAATGGGATGTAAAGACAAAACAAACAAGGGGACACATTAATGTGTGTGTGTGTGTGTTGGGGGAGCAGCACAGTAACAAACATATCAGCACCCTCTACTGCCAGAAGCAAAGGGACTACTTTACCACAAAATGACAAACAACTGATTTGCAGTTATTTATTTATAGAATTAACTTTTTTTCCCCTAATCCTATTAAAAATTATACTGTGCACATTTTCTAAGCGCAATAATACCCTCCAAGGTGGCATCAGGCATCATTACGCCCCTGGGCGGTCCGGTATTGCCCAGTACCGCCCAACCTGTCAGGTATTATTGCTTGCGGAAACAGGCAACCAGATCCAGATCCAAACATACTGTAAAGGTGACGGACAGGTGTCGTCAGTGCATGGGTCAGGAAGCACAAGAAAACTAGGAGAGGGTTGTAAAATTCACAATTAGCATTTTATTTTTAAAAAGAAAATTGTACAGGATAGCACTTCACAAAGGCAAACAAAAAGCAGAAGTCCTTCATCTGAGTACCTCTTTACAATGTACATTTCAATCTCTCTAGACTGCAAAACAAATGGGATAGGGTCTTACCCAACCCTGCCATATACCCCCAACCACACACACACACACACACACCTTTTAAGAGGGAACATTTTTTCTCTATTTAAAACAGGTTTCCAAAACCTTCTTTTATTCTCTTTTAACATTACCTTATAACATTTATAGTTCTTCGCATATGCAGTATACCTTTTTCATGACACCTATTACAGAAAACATTCCTGTTCAGTTACAGGTAAGTGCACACATTTTTTTTCAACCTTCTAAATTCTCAATTCCTGAACCGTATCTTGACAGAAAATCAGCATTGACAATCTCTTTTCTGGATTTGTGCATCACTTAGAATTTAAATGGCTGTAATGTACCATGTACCACCTTGTGATTCTGGGATTGTTATCCTTCATTTGATTAAATCAACAGAGAGGACTGTGATCTGTTGTAAGAACAGCGTCAGCTCCTAGCAAATAAAACTTAAAGGACTTCATTGCCCATTTTGCAGCAAGACATTCTTTTTCAGTAGTGGAGTGCTTCTTCTCTCTGCTGTGCAATTTCCTACTAATATACAAAATGGGATGTACTTTCCCAGCCATATTCTGACTCAGGACTGCAGTTAGGCCTACCTCTGATGCATCTGTCTGTAATAGAAATTGTTTCTCAAACTCTGGACTTCTTGGCCAGTCCGCTGGTGCAGTGGTGGTGCTACAGCCTGCGCTGCTGACAACTGGGATTCAGGAGCAGACCTCAAACGTCGGAAGATCAGCCGGGGGGGCAAAGTGTCCAGGGGACTTCTCGCCTTCTCCAGGGAGGGAGGGAGGAGACCTAACACACAGTGCCTACCAACCCCTAGCACTGGCTTGGGGGGGGTACAGCAGTCCAGGACCATTTTGCCTGGCCTTGTCAGATGGAGCCAGCATACCTCTGCAGGGTGGGGGTGGGAACGCGCCCGATTGTGCACTGAGGTCACCACATGACTGACTCCTTTTCAGTGGGTCATGAGGGGACGCATGTGGGAAAAAAACACCTTGGCACAAGCATCATGATGCCCAGATCCCGGTGAGTACTGGGACCAAGCCAATACGGTCCCCGGCCATCGACCAAGGGCAACAACAGAAGCGTTAAAAAAAAAAAAGTCTAGACTTCTTAAAACAGGCTGAACATAATGCAGCCCTGATGGCACAAAAACTTCATCACACTCTAGGCACCATTTCACATTATTTGGGTATAGTTTTTTCGTGAGTTCAGTGTGGGAAATAGCTAACTGGACAATCTTGTGAACAAATCTCCAGTAGAAACAAGCCAGACCTAAAAATTAGCTGACATGTTTCTTTGTTTTATGGACAGGACTGTTAGTTAAAGGTTCTGTCTTGGAAATCTCTGGCTTTACTTCTCCATTTTAAAAAATATAACCCAAATATCTGGTTTCTTGCATGCTTTATGTGCACTTGGTAGGATTAATGGTCGGACCTGCATTTTTGACAGGTTGGGTAACTGCTAGTAGGTGTTCCAGGCGGCTTTTTTAAGTCTGGACTGTACCCCACAACATCATCTAGGTAAGAAACACAATAACCAGTGTGAGAGGCTAGAAGTGCATCCATATACTGCTGGAATGTAGAAAATGCACCATGTAAACTGAATGGCATGGCGGTGAATTGATAGAATTCAACTGGAGTGGAAAAGGCAGTTTTGACTCTGGATTCATTAGCTAGGGGAATTTGTCAGTAACCCTTGGTGACATTGAGGGTACTAATATACAGCACTTGGTACTTCCCAGTCTGTTCATTAAATCACATATACTGGGTGTAGAACAGCTGTCAAACATGGAAACTTGATTAAATTTCCTAAAATCAAGGCCAATTCTTACACACTCATCTTTTTTAGTTATAATCACCACTGGTAATGACCAAGCCCGTCTTGATTCTTCAGTGATATCAAACTCTCAGTTTTTTGATTTCCTTACCCACATCTGCTCTTAACTGCTCTGGTAATCTGTATGTCTTGTCTGATAGGGTGAGCATTCTCTGCTCACAGTACCATGCTATCATTTTTTGTTTTAAATTTATTTGCATTTGTTTGTTGAAAAAGTGACAAAAAATGACCAAACTGCATTTTTCGTTAATTATAAAAACACTAAAAGGTATCTATAAATGAAACACCACTCATTTTGTAGATATTTTTGTGCTGAACAACGTTCGTGCTCAACGTACCATGCTATCATTTTTCATTTTAAAGTTATTTGCATTTGAATATGGTTAATGGAGCTAGAATACATCTGCACAGCTGGCATCTCTGTCTTCACTGACATCATCAAGGCAGCTATTTTAGGATTCTCAGAGCAGGATTTCTGAATCAGGAGAGGCTGTGTTTAGAATTTTCAAATGCTATGAAACTGCATTTATCCTACTTCCAGCATAAATGTAAACAACAACCCCTGCTTTACAAGCCTATGGAGTAATTTTTTTAAAAAACAAAATGTGTAAAAAGATGGTTCAGTTGTCCTTTAACCATGCATAGGAGTCCCTATTTTTCCAAAAAAAGCTTGAAACTTATGCATAATTTTGACGATATGTAATTGAGCACTTAAGGCACTAAGAATTTCTGCATGCCATTCTGTCCAAGTTTGGGTTATTTCCCATAACCAATGACAAAGAAGGACCATCTAAGCACCTGTGGAAATCAGGGCGATACATCCCTTCTGATATCTAGGGGTTATCTTCTTATAATTACCCAGTATGCAAACTTCCGGGTTAAAAACATCACAGAGGTCAAAGGAGGGATCTAAATGACACTGGATAGAAGTCCAGAAGGAGGTAATCAGATCCTCCAGCTTTGACAGCTTGCAAGGCATCCAGCCATCACTAATCCTGTTGCTGCATTTCTGCTCTTGTTTCCAGATGCTGCAGCTCTTCTCTGTCCCTTTAGATGCTGCATCTCTTTTTCTCTCTATTTCTCAGTCTCTCTTTTGTATAGCCCATCATTTGAAGAAGGCTGATACACTTTCAGGTTCTGTCCCTACCTGTTCTTCCATCATAGGTGCTGGCTGTACAGTCTTAGTTTGGATTTTTGTTTCTACTTTGGCTGCCATTCTTCTGGTAAACTCTCCTGGGCTTGCTGTTGTAGGATCCATATCTTTGTTCTATGCTTCCCGGGTACACTACCTGGTCTGGTACCCATGAACAAAACTCCTGACTTAAGAGTATGCACGGAGTAAATCACACTGTTAACACCAACTGTCATTGACGCATACATCAGGAATGGAGATGTGGCGAAGTTTTAATTTGCCGGTGAAGTTGCCAAGAAGTGGTGAAAATTTGCATTTGTGGAGCTTCATGAAGTTTTTCCAGAGCTCAATAACTTTGACTTTGCCCGAATCGCCAAGTTTTCTCCATGAAGCGCAAAGTTTTTGCCGCAAAGTGTGGGATTTTGCCACAAAATGTGGAATTTCCCCCACAAAATTCTGCATTTCGTGGGCAAAATTCCACACTTCACAGCGAAACTTCATGGATCAATTCGCAGTCTGCAAACTGTGCAACATTCGGGAAGCAAATTTTACCGACTTAGCCCATCTCTGGTCAGGAAGCATAGGCAAACCAGAAGAAGTTGTAAAATTTGCAAGTAGTGATTTATTATTATGAATAACACAAAAATAAAATTGCACAGGATAGCTTTTTGCCCATTTTATGGGCAGACTATGTGGGCCAAGTGGTCCTTATCTGCCGACAGAATCTATGAATCCATAAGCTCTTCACAAAGCATAACAACAACAACAACAACAACAAAGTCCTTCATCTGAGAGTCTCTTTTCAATGTAAATATCAATCTCTCTCTGCATAACAAATGGGTCAGTGTCTTACCCAACCCGGTTACAACAGGAACATGAGAGCCAACAGGCAATGTAACAGTAACTCATGTAAAACAGTTCGCAAGGCTGCCAGCAACTGTATGATCCCAAAGCAAAAGAAGAGGGAAGGAGGATGGTTTGTTGTGGCTCAGTGGAGAAGATTCTCTCAAGGATCTAGTGTTATGGTAAGTAACCCTTCTGTCTTCATGAGGGATATTTCCTCCATTGGTCCACACCTTTGAAATGATTCCCCAGTAGCACAAACAGTACTACAGGGGGAGGACAGTGTCAATATGACATCATGACTGAAGGCCTTGAGGTACGGTAAGGCCAGAACCAGCACATTTCCAAGAGATGATATCTAGACTATGTTTAGTGAAAGTATGAACAATATTTCATGTAGCAGCAGCACACATGTCAGCTGCACTGACACTGAGAAAGCACACCACAGATGTGGCCACGCCATGCGTGTAAAGGCCACAAACAGTATGAGGAAGCTCCTTACCAGGCTTCCTAAAACAAAAAGTAACACAGTTAGACAACCATTTGGAAAGGCACTGTTTTTAAACACGGAAGCCTTACTTAACAGGGATGAAGGAAACAAACAGCCGAGAGGACTTTCCGGAGTCCTTGATATGAGCAAGGTAGAAATGTAAGGTTCTGTGAAGATCTCAAGTATGTAACAGGGCTTATCCCTTTTAGAATATGAAGCATAATGCACAGGAAAACGAATCTTCTGATTCAAGGTGAAATCAGAGACCACCTTGGGTGGAAAATGAGGACTGGTTCATAAAGAAACCTCATCCTGGTGAAAAATCAAATGTGGAGGATCATAAACAAGAGCTCATAGCTCAGAAATTCTTCAATCAAAAGTAACAGTGACAAGAAAAAGTGTTTTCCAGGATAGGAAGCACATATTACAAGAAGCAGCAATCTCCAAAACAAAAATTAAGGTCCCAAGGTGAACCAGTTTACATATTGCTGCCAGATATGTAGTGTCCCTTTAAGGAATCTATGGAACACTTCTAGTTGTGTCATTGTTTTGCCATCAATCAAAGCATGAAAAACCAAAATGGCTGCCAAATGCACCTTAATGAAAGAATACTGGAGACAAATGTCTGATAAAGACAATAGTCAAGCCAACACTTCATTCAATGGACAGGTATACAGATTCAGAGAGTGTGAAGCACACCACGTAGGAAAAATCCTTCCAGTAAATAAGTATGTCTAGTAGAAGACTTACAGGCTACAAGTAATACATCAGTCACATTAGGGGAGAACCAAAAGCATGATGTAGGGGTTTATAGTATATGGTTAAGTGTTGCTGTGTATGGATTTCCACACACTCAAAATCCTTGTTACGCACGGCCAAAAGTCATGCACAGTTCAAAAGTCATAAGTTGTTCTGCACAGTTCAAAGATTAAGACAAGTTGTGCACAGTTCAAAGATCACACAATGTTACTGTGTATGGTTAGTTCCTGCTAACCCCACCCCCTCATCAACATAATAAAGTTATCTTTGATATTGTTACTGACTACAAGCGATAAAAGGTAGGTGGGAGGGGAATGCATGGGTCCCACTCACTACTACTTTAAAGGATCATAGGAAAGATACAAGTCAGTTAGTCATAAGCCTATTGACTCACCAATTCTTAATAACAGATCAAAGTAATTTTACTACCCATGAATTTTGTCTAATGCTGTTTTAAAAGACTCCATAGAGGTGCTTTGGACCACATTACCAGGAAGGCTTTTCCAAGGGTCCACCACTCTTTGGTTGAACCATGCACCTCTTTTGACCATTTTATAAAGGTCACCTTTCAGCTGACAATTATGTAAGTCTCATCTCCCTTTGGATTATTTTCCTCTCCAGCCCCACACATTCCCAGAGATCTTCCTCATTAAAGGGTTTACATACCAAACATAAGTCACACCTGAGCCTACTGCATTCAAGTGAAAATTATTTCATCTCAGTAAATCTGTCATTATAAGACATGTTAGAAACTGTCTTGATCATTCTTGTTGCTCTCATCTGAACTGTCTCAAGTAGACCAACGCTACTTTTAGTGTGTGGAGCCCATAACTGGGCACAATACTCCAACTGAGGTTGCACCAGTGCCTTGTTCAGGGGGAGTTATGACTTCCTTATTACTATTCCTAATGTTACGATGGATACAACCCAGGCTCTTGTTGCAATATTTACTACTTCCCTGAAATTTTCATCAACTAACAGATTATTTGTAATAAAAACACCAAGATCTTTTTCCCTGTTTATTTCCTGAAGATTTTTACCTTCTAGGGTGTATGTTGCCATTTTGTTTCTGTTACCGAAATGCATGATCCTACATTTATCAAGGCTGAAGAATAGCTTGTGCTTCTTTGCCCAGATCTCCAGATTAAGGATTTCTCTTTGAAATTGTTCAGTAGCATTGTTACTGTTTATGAATGCACCGATTTTAGCATCATCTGCAAATTTGCAGATCCAAACATTATATGATGTCTGCATTGATTAAATAAAGACATTAAAAAGGGTAGGCCCTAAAACCAACCACTGTGGGACCCCACTAGTCACTACACTCCACTCTGAATAGTAACCTGTTATTCATAGTCTTTACCTCCTATCCTCCAACCATGATTTTACCCAGCTAGCAATGTTAGTATTAAACTTTAAATCAACAAGCTTCTCTATCAAAATCTGATGAGACACCATATCAAAGACTTTAGAAAAGCCCACAAACAATACATCTACTGGCAGCCCTACATCCAAGGCTTTTGGAGTCAATTGGTCAAACATGACCTTTTAGGCTTGAATCCATGTTGGGTAATATCAACCAATCCCTCATTTAAAATATGCTTGTCAATTTCCTCCTTTATGAATTCTTCTATAATTTTCCTACAATGGATGTAAGACTTATTGGCTGCTAGTTTTTATAGTCTTCTCAGGAACCCTTTTTAAAGATCGGAACGACATTCGCTTCCCTCCATACAGGTATTACTCAACCTCCTGAAATAGAACTTGAAAAGATTTCTGCTAAGGGTCCTGCCAGCTCATCTGCCAGCTCCTTCAGAAGTCTAGGATGAAGCCCAGCAGGCCCAGGAGATTTGTTTGGATCTAACTTTATTTTTAACATCACTGCATTTTTATATGCACTTTTCTTGCACCTGATTAGCCTTTTTATAGTCCCGCGATACCATTTGGGAATTTTGCCCATATTATTCTACAGTACTTAATTCTCTCTGGAACAAATTTGTATATGCACTACTGCAAACAGGAATTACAGTATTCTACTTGCCCGGGTTCCCTCCTACTCATGTTTCACCACTCTTAATAGTGCCCCTTTAGATGATGTCCCCTCCTTTAAGTACCTTGGTGTATGGCTTGATTATAATCTTGATGTATCTATACATGCTGTATCATTGCCATTTTTAAGAAACTGCATCCTAAACCAGGAGCACTCTACCATAATAAAGAAGGAGCACTCTACCGTAATAAAGACTGCCTCACAGTCCATAAGGAAATTGTTCAAAAATAATGTTGCCAGTGTCTGATTACGTGGATGTGGTCTGCCTACCTGGTCAGGTTAAATCCTCCCTTTAATTCTTTCTGCAATTTTGCCTCAAACCCTCTCCTGTCACTCACCACTGTCTCCTCCATCAATTTGTCTCCCTGTCTTGGACTCCCATTGTATACTTCATTGTGTTTTCTTACTTTCTAAATTCTGGTTTCTTCTCTTGCTCCCTACCTTAGCTGTCTCCTGTCCTGTTTACCTTCTTCAAACTATTCCTCTGCTGTTCTGAATCTCACTGTTTTTTTTTTCCTGCCTGCGAACTACTTCAGGACACTCTGCATTCTCTTTCAGGCTCCCATCAATTTGGAATACTCTTTTTATCTTGCTCCATCTTACCCCCTCTACCTGCATTCTAAATCCTCTCTTTGTGACCTTTTCTCTCCCTCCTGCTCTTGCCCTTAATTTCCTCACACTACTTCCAGTATCTGCTCATCTACTCTTCTGTGCCCTTAACTCTATCTGGTATTTAGTTGGCTGTTGTTTTAATTCTTTTTGTACATTTTATTTTAGTTTTTTGGCTAATCACTATTCCATTGTATTTAACTGATTTTTCACCCTAGCGCTACAGTTAATTTACAATTACCTGTTGTACATTATACCAGTTAATTGACTGTACTAGTTTTCATAATCTCTGTATCTTATGTACTCCAGCACTGCATTTTGCTACTTTCGTTTTTACTGTGTACCCCTTTGTTCTCCCCCTTCCCCAGGCCGTAACTGGAAAAGAGCCTTGACTCAGTGTGCCTTTCTCGGTTGTCAAATTTCAAATAAACTAAAATTTTCATATTTGACATACAGTAAAGCAATATACTATAAAGAAGTAAGGCATGGACAACCATGCCCAGCTCAGCTCGTGTTTCCTTTTTAGGATAGAACTTTGCTCTCGAGGTCTATATTATGTCATATCAACCCCTCGATGGAAACACAGCCTCGCTGTGTAAGAGTGTACACCCATTATTCTCTTTGAGAGTTAGAAGGACCAGAGACCCTTGGTTCTGAGACAGTAGCCCGTTCCATAACGGTAGGAGATTGAGGGAGTCTACTGCCAACTGTTGAAGAAGCAGAAGCCATATCTGGTAAGGCCAGTTGAGGGGCACTAGTATTAAACTGGCACGTTCCACCTGCAGCTTGAGCAATACCCACTGAATGAGGGGTACTGGAAGGAAGGCATAGAGGAACCCCTCTTTCCAGGAGACGGGCAATGCATTTTGCCAAAAAACTCAAGACCCTGTAGAACATTTGGTCAGACACCGAGAACAGCTTAGGAATTTTACTAAGATGTTTTGCACACCTCAGAGAAACACACCTGACAAATAAACGCTGTGCATCGTAGCCCACTACCACAGTCTCATTGCTTCTCTGCATAGAGGTTAAGAGCGTGTATCCCTATGTTTGTTTACATCATGCATCACTCTAACATTGTCTGTGCCAATCAGAAGAAGATCAGCACTGATCTGAGCCTTAAAGGCTTGTAGGCCAAGAAGAACAGCCCTCATCTCCAGAATACTGATGTGCAGAGAGCTGTCTAGTTGGGTGTATCATACAGAATCTGCAGGTCCCTGACAATGGGAGAGATAGTATATGGACACCTCAAAATTGCACTTAGTTGCTTCCTTCATGTCTGTGTACCAAGAAGGGATAACCGAGGTGTCTTTGCTGGGAATTCCAATGGGCCTCAGAGGCATGAGAAAGGGACTTTGACTAGTATGGGGTACCCAAATCTTCCAGCATCTCCCTCATGAATCACTGGTAAAGCATGTACTCCAGCCAGCCCAAGGGCGTGATGGGCTAAGGCATGGGTTGTCACACCACCTACATTACCAGCAACCCAGGTTCGGGAATGGATGCAGACCACCTGGAGGCTGGCCAGGGGAAGGAGGATTAAACATCCCAGAGACCTCTCCCCCCCTCAGACAGTGTGACACATGTATCCCACTAAGCACCTGCCACCTGAAGGAATCTGGGTGGCAGCACAGCAACATGCAAGGGAAAGACATCCCACCCAGAGGAGGCCGAGGAGGCATCTCCACAGAGGCAGAGTATGCACAGTACATCATTGCATGTGTCATGAGCTCTAGAGTAAAAAATGGAGGAAAAAATTGCAACTGCGGCTGGATGATGGCCTAGTCTCCACACTAATGAGTGGACACCTCCAGGTCCTATTACTGAGGACAACTAGCACATGAGGTAGGTCTCAGAGAAGCTGGGTGATGGGGCCTGGGGGGATCAGTCCGAAAGAAGGCAGGTCAGGTGAGAAAAGAAGATAAATGAAAATTATGTACTCACCGTAATTCTTGATATCTTCACCATTCATTACTCATGGGCCTGTGCTGGAGGTGCTAGGACCCTGCAGTAGCATATAGCTTTAAAATTCTTGAGCTAGGAGACTGACATTGGGGACGGCACTGCCCATGAGGAGGACGTATGACACAGCGCTTCGGGACTGGCCATTAACTGAAGCCAGCCCCCTATTCTTCTCAGTTCTGTTCGCCAGGAGAGGAAACAAAGGGTATGAAAAAAGAAAGAATGGGGCAAGGTTGCCCAATGGATAGAAAAATGATATAGGACATGAAAAGAACAAAGCAGTAAAACCTGGCTAACAAAGCCGAGAAAGAAGAGGTGGGAAGGGAAGGCCTAGGTACAGGGTTAAAACATGACCAGCACAGTTGGCCAGCAGAGAGAAAGTGGGCAGGGAAAGAGAGTGTAGTGGGGCCCCTGAGCTCCCAATAGGACAGCAATGCTTTCAGAAGAGTTGGCTATGCTCGCAGCTGCAGGGAAATTTACCTGTGTTCTCCTGCAGATAATACGACTTCCAAGTGAAGTCAAAGGTCTCAGAAATCTTATATAACCAAAGCAAAAGTATGGGATGAATTCTTTACCAGCAAGGTCCTCTATCTGCAGATTACATGAACTACAGAGAGGTCACAGACTCAGAGATCCAATATCACCAATGCAAAAGTATGGGATGCAATTTACTGAAGGAGTTCCATGTTCCTGAAGCACAGTAACCAGAAGAGCCAGGGGACATGAAACGTGATACTAACCAAGGTTCTTGAACTGAAAAAACACTCCTAGGAGTTTGAAAGCCAATGGAGCAATCATGAGAAGAAGAAAAACATAGGAGAAGGGGATTCTTGCTAGAAAGCACAGAGATCAACTGTGAGAACTGAAGATATTCTACGATTCTCTTACCACATCTTCCCCATTCTTATTAAAAAATTCCCCAGAGAAAGGAAAGTAAGAGAAAAAAAATTATAAACTGGCAAGAAAGAATGCTGGACTCTGGTCCGTCTGGCACTAGACCTGGGATGTTATCCCAGCATAACATCCTGGCTCTAGTCCCAGCAGAGTCATGACCGCATGAAAAGTAAAAAAAAAAAAAATAGTTCGCAGCCGTCCCTTGTTTCCCTCTCCCAGTCAAAGTGAAAGCCACGTTTCCAGTCAGCTTCAAACTGCTTTAAACTTCAGCCCTTACACGTCCCCACAAACTAAGTTGCCTTTTATGAGTTTAAAAAAAAAGAAAAAACCCAAATAAAAGCCGTCTTCATGATCGGCTTCATAGCAGTCCCATGGTCCTTCCCCGCTGCCCGCCTTGCCAGCACTACCATCAGCTTCACTTCCTACTTCCTCAGTTAGGGTTTTCCACAACCAGGGACTTTAACTGTGTTCCTAGTTTGTAAATAAACACTAAAACAACACTCAATCCAACTGAATAGTGAGCTGAGCAAGCAAGTGAGCTACGGTGCCTTTCAATAGTCAGCATGTGCCTGTTACAGTAACGCTCGCTCACAGTTCAGCTCATCTTCTTTCTGCATTCTTTTTATGTACCGAACAATACCAGCAGAAAAACACTAAAGTGAAACCTTGAATCCAACATGAAAGCACCAAGACAGGGGAAGGGGGCAACTATTAGCCATAAAATTAACTCACAAACACACAGACAGAATAACAGCTGCACCTGCTGAACAAACATCATAGGCACTACTTTTCAAATCAGTATCCTTCCACAATAAAACAAGCATTTGTCAATGCTGAACATTCACTTACAGGTTTGTGCTGGGATGGGTCATGGGCACCCTCCGTTACCCATCCTGGCCCAAACCTGCAAGTCGGGTGTGGAAACACGTTTTGGGCAGGATGGGAAAAATGACAGCTGTATTGTTCATGAGGTGGTGTAACAAAATGGCTATGTTGAAAATTTGAAGTCAAAATATTAAAAATTAACAAAGTTAGGTGCGTATGTAGAAACATTTCAACGAACGTACATTTTTAGGAATTTTTTCACCAAATTTTCAACATAGGCTTTTTGGAACCCCACATTATGAACAGTGGCACTGATATCATTAATCAGTCCTGAAAAGTGATTTTTCACAGGAACTGCGCCATTCCATGCCAGAGGTGCGAAAACACATTTTGGGCAGGATGTGAAAAATGACAGCTTTACTGTTCATGAGGCAGTGTGAAAAAATGGCTATGCTGAAAATTTGGAATCAAAATATTAGAAATTACCAAAGTTATGTGCCTGCATAAAAAGATTTCAACGAGCACGTAACTTGGGCATTTTCTGTATTTTTCCACCAAATTTTCAGCATGGGCTATTTGGGACCCTACCTCACGAGCACTTGCTCTGTCATTTTATTAATTGGTCCTAAAAGGTGATTTTGTGTAGTGACCACAAAATCACCTTCCAGGTCTGAGTAATGAAACAACAGTGCCAGTGTTTATGAGGTAGGGTCCCAAAAAGCCCAAGTTGAAAATTTGGTGGAAAAATACAAAAAAATGGCTGAGATGTCAACAGAAGTTCAAAATGCCGTTGACAACCATTATATAGCACTTAACTTTATTCCTCAGTTCACGGTTTGGCTTTGAAGAGTGCAGATGTGTCCTGGTGCACAGAAGATAATAGACAACTACCTCGAGTGGTAAGTATGGGCGGGGGAATGTGTGGGTGGAGGGTGCTCAGTGGGAGGGTCGGGATGGAGAGGGGTATGGTGGGGACGACGAGGGACCATTTTCTTTTTTTCAGGGAAAAAAAGATGTCACAGGACTGTTTTCTTTTTTACAGGTTTGACAGAAAACATCTGGGGACACTGGAAGTGGGCTTCCAAGTGTCCTGGACTACCAGGCAGGGGGGTATACAGATTTGTGGACACTGGGAGTGGCCTCCCCAGTGTCTGACACTGGAAGTGGGACAGGGAACATCACTGGGGACACAGAGTGGGCTCCCTAGTGTCCCAGACTACTGGGAGAGGGATACAGACTTGGGGACACTGGGAGTGGCCACCCCAGTGTCTGACAGTGGAAGTGGGATGGAGGACATCACTGGGGACACTGGGAGTGGGCTCCCCAGTGCCCCAGAGTACTAGGAGAAAGACATTTGGGGACACTGGGAGTGGGCTCCGCAGTATTCCACAGTTTTTTTTTTGTGGAGGGGGGGTTTGCAGTGCTGACATGGGGATTGGGCCCACCAATGTCAGCAAATTAAAAAAAAAAAAAAGAAAGAAAGAAGCAGGTCTGCTAAGAAGGACCACATAGTACTGTCTTGATGTGCGCTCCATTCTTTGCAATCCACAAGGCAGGTGGGTGGCTTTCACCTGCACAGCATCCATCCTGTCTCCCGCTACTGTCCCAAACACATGGAGACTGAATGCTGGACAACAGAGCCTTTTTTCCCCTGTGCTACTATCAGTTCGGTTGTCCACAATCCACCGGGCGGGTGAATGGGTTCCATTATGGGGCAGGTGAGCACTTTGCAAGGAGCACGGACTGAAGAGAGGAAGTGGGGTTACTTTACTTTGGTGCCCAGAGATGCAGAGTCTTTGCTGGGTTGATACAAGTACTGCTACGGCTAGCTTTTTATGGAGCGGGAACTGCAAGTTAACCATGTGATAGTAACGGACTGTGTTGTGAAAACATTTTTTTAATTGATGGTTTGGTTCATGGGTTGTGGTGGACGTGATTTGTCTTGTTGGGGGGGGGTGCGCTTCAGTAACTTTGGGAATGGGCATTAGTGTCAATTGTAATACGCATGCCCGGAGTTATAGCGACAGAAAGAAATGAAGCGCTCTCTCTTTGGAGTGGTCAATTTCTTTCAACTACAGAATATGCCACATCAGCAAGCAGAACTACTGTCATGACCAGAGTGCCTGGTCATTGATGTACACTGCCTATAAGAAATCTGCCCTATCATCAGATCTGATAGAATTTATTTTTAATTTGACAGAAAAAGTACTTAAATACAATACCTTCCTTTTTAAGGACTGTATGTATATTCAAAAGAAAGGAACTGCAATGGGGTCGGCCATGGCCCCCAATTATGCGATTATTTACATGGCTGCATGGGAACAGAATTTTGTCTACAGTGTAGAAAATAACAAATTCAGAGACAAAACTGACTTTTATAAAATATACATTGACAATCTCTTGCTTATATGGACAGGGATATCTGAAGAATTGCTGCTTTTTATAGAATATCTTGAATCGACTAATAAAAATTTGCATTTTGAAGTAAATTTTGACATAAAGCAAGTTAATTTTCTCCACAAACATGTATAGAAAAGACATGGAAAGAAACTCGGTGTTACATTTTGAAAGTTGTCATCCATCCCATGTGACAAAGAACATTCCAGTGGGTCAATATTTCAGATATAAACGTAATTGTACAAAGGAATCAGAATATCAAGATCAAGCACAAGAACTGACAACACGATTTAAGAACAGGGGATATAGTAAGAATATTTTGAAAAAAGCTAAGAAAAAAGTGGAAGTGACTAATAGAGAGACCTTATTGCAAACAAGCACTTTCAGATCTGAGACTAACAATGCTAATAATGGAGTTCCTCTCTTCATTACTACCTTCTCTCCGCAGGCACATTTGGTAAAATAAATTTTACAGAGAAATTGGCATATTTTAAAATCTAATCAAAAATTGAATACAGTATCCACTGGCACACCTTGAGTAATATACAAAAGAGGGGAACATTTAAAAGACATGTTGGTACATAGTACATATTGGGAGAAAACAGATTAAAGCAGAGAGAAGTTTTACTCCAGGAACCCATAGATGTGGAAACTGATCATTCTGCCAATATATACTTTCAGGTGCTACTTTTCAACATCCTGTGACCAAAGTGGTATATAATATGCACCACTTCATCACCTGTGGGACTCAGAATGTTATTTATCTGGCTAAATGTATTGTATGTTCAGCTTTCTATATTGGAAAGACTAAGAGGAAAATGAGTGAGAGAATTGGACATCTCTTCGTAGTATACAAAAGCATAATGGTACTAGTGCACTATCTCAACATCGCCAATCCGTGGGACAAAATCATCTTTTTTTTTACCTTTCAAGGGATAGAGAAGGTTTCCTTATCAGTCCGTGGAGGTGATTTGGACATGAAAACTTTGAGAAAGGAAACCTTTTGGCAATATTTATTGAAATAATATGACTGGCCAGGTCTTAATGACCATTTTCAACTTGCCCCCTCTTTGTAATTATATTCTTCCGTTGGTATGGTTGGCACTTTAATTGGGAGCAGTTTGTTCCTTAAAATATTTATAATTATATCTACATACTTTCATCTGATGATGTTTATCCTGTGTGTATTTTAAATATACACAATACACTTTTAAGAGCAAATATAGTATAAATTTATTTATCTATATACAGCACTTTCCTGGGAGGGGGGGATGTATGCAGGTGCAGTGTTTCTGAGATCATTACCTTTTGGTAGAACATTATGCTGCTATGTTTTGTACCGAGTGTATAGTTTTATTTTATAATATATGTGGCACTTTTATAATGCATGTGGCACTTTTAATTGATTGGTATTAGCCTGAGGTATTTGTTTAATATACATTCATTATAGAATGATGGGCTATCTGCATGTATGTGTTTTTTTGCACTGTCTTTTTAAATCTGATTCTTAAATGCCATGTCATTCCAAGTCTCACTAACCTTGAGAAAGTGCTGTTTACACAAAAACATTTGGTTCTGTGTGAGACTGCGTGGGGAGGGGTTCACTTTTGTGGCCTGTGACAATTTTCACCATGGATGCGTCACCTTTTTTGGATTATTAAAGAACCTCTTCATGCATCTGTGTTCCTGTCCTGTTCATCTTATGATGGTGATTCGGTCTTCTTTGGAAAGTCAGTGGAGTTCGTGTTGCTGACCCCTTGTTGTGAGAACTACAGAACATGCCACATCAGCAAGCAGAACTACTGTCATGTCCAGAGTGCCTGGTCATTGATGTAAACTGCCAAGCCCATTGCAGTTTCAGCTGTAATTGACTCGGCAGTGACACACCTCTAAAATGCCATTAGTACCAAGAAGTTTCCTGCGCAAGCTCAAGTGAACGCAAAAACTACAAAAAATACAATTAAACATTATTTTTGTAACTATTTTTCTAATATAAATATAAACAAGCCATTGTATAATAGGAATAATTCACTCCAGGGTAGGTGTTATGCTAGGATAACATCACCACTAGGGTGTTGGATGACCTTGGCCTCGGGCCCAACCACCTGAGATGGGATGTTATCCTAGCATAACACCCACCCTGTTGTGCATTACACCTTTAATGTGGCAGGCTGGCTGGGAAGGAAGTGCAGGAGGAACACTACAAGGGAAAAGGAGAGCTGCACCAGCTGAAGGAGTCTGGGCTGGAATTTCCAGCATATTTGTCCTGGTCCTCTTCTACGCCTGTTCTCCTACATGTCTTTTCCCCTTTGAAACAGAAAGGGGGAAAAAAGCACTTCTCCTATTACAAACAAGTTACAGACTCCCGGGGCAAAACCTCTCCCCTTTTTCTAATGCATTTTTCTTAACACGTCGAGGTGATAGGGACTGGAACAAATAGGGAAGTCTGAAAAAAAATATTTTTGGGGGAGGGCCGCAAAAGGGGCCACAAAGAAGATAAAATGACCCTCCCTCATATTCTCTCCTGGTGCCTCTTTTTTTTACTTTTTTTTTTATTTAAACTGGTGTGCCTAGCAAGGGAGGCAGAAGGTAATAGAGAGAAGGAAAGATGGAAAAGCTGTCCAGATGTTTGGCCACTGAGGGAGAAGGTGGCTGGGTTGCAGTAATGAATGATGAAGATATTCTGGAAGATCAAGAACTATGGTGAGTGTGGCACTGAGGGTTGAGGTGCTGGATGCCACACCTCACACTACGCCGGCAACCCGAGTTCGGGAGTAAGCTCCAGCACCTGGGGTCAGCAGGGGAGGGAGGGAGAGGACTGAGCATACAGGGGACTGCTTTCCTCTCCCGAGGGAAGGGGAGGTGTTGGGGCTGTCCGGCATCCCAGTGACCCCCGATGGAGATCGGGGGCATTGCAGGGTGGCGGACCAAAAACACGTGAGCGAGCGTGGCAGATGCCAGCAGGGTTGCCGTGAATCATGGCATCACTGCATGCCACGCTTAAGGGGGGGAGCTCTCAGGGAAACAAATGAAAAAAAAACTATGGCCCAGATAGGCGACGGCCCCACAGTACCTAGCTGCCACACGCCAAATACTTGATCTCCGCCTCTGTCCCTTCTATCTCCTCGTGTACCGTGTGCCAGGGGGGTCCAGCAGGGAGAAAGTAATGTCCTTGAGGAGGTGGGAGTCACAATGGGTGGCAGAGTGGCAGGCGAGTTGGGAGCCTGAGAGAGTTCTGGTTTCGGAGGAGATAAATAAGATTAAAAAAAAGAAGAATTATGATGAGTACGTCATTTTCATATCTTCCAAGAATCAGTCTTCACCATTCATTACTCATGAGTCAAAGTGCCAAGCTTACCACCAAAGGCAGCGTTGGTTCACACTGGGGGAAAAGTACAGTTACGTAAGAACTTACCGTAACAGCAGATCTTCGAGAGAGGCTTTTGCAGTAGGTATTAACCATTAGGACTGTGGCCCCTGGTGTCAGGACCACACAGAAAAATTTAGCTAGCAGTGTTTGACTGGGGACCGCCCACCGACATCACGTGACCAACATCAGCGTGATGCTATATAGTGGGCGGTACCCAGCCCACCCTCCAGTTCTCCCGCCGGAGACCTCAGAAGAAAGTGACAGGAGAAAGGAGTGGGCTCCTTGAGCCTAAGAAGGCTAGAAAGGCAGTAGCAGAAGCTGGGGGAAAGGGGGAAAGGGGGAAAGTTAACTACTGCAAGAGCCTCTGTCAAAGATCTACTGTTACGGTAAGTTTTTATGTAACTATACTATTTTACTTCAAGAGGACTCTTGCAGGAGGTATTAACCATTAGGATGCATTCCCAAGCAGTGTAAATCAGACAAGTTTGAAGCACAGGAGGCAAGAAAAATCTGCAGAGACACAGGAAAATCATGAAAGGAGGCCCTGAAGGTCAACTAGTCCAAAGTCAACCCTGGATCTATAGGCAATGTCCAGACTGTAATATTTTGTGAAAGTGTGGACTGAGCTCCAAGTGGCTGCTGCACAAATGTCTGCAGCAGACACGAAGCAGCAGATGCAGCCATGCCTCTGGTAGAATGCCTTTTAACTTCCCCCGGCAAGGGTTTGTTGTACTTCTGGTAACAGAACAGACTGCAGTTTGCCAACCATTTGGACAAACATTGCTTAGAAACAACAGCACCCCCTCTCTTGGGATCGAAGGAAACAAAAAGTTGATCTGTTTTACGGACTGACTTTGTCTGATTCATATAATTACGCAAAATTCTGTGAACATTCAGTGCGTGCAGAACTGCCTCCCCCTGATTAGAGTACTCAGGGTAATAAACTGGTAGTTGAATAGTCTGATTCAACATAAACTCAGAAACCACTGTTGGCAAAAACTTAGGATTTATACGTGGGAGCACCTCAGTCTCTGTGGAAAATCAAATAAGGCTCCACATCAGGGCCTGAAGCTTGGAAATCCTTGGAGCAGAAGTGACAGCAACTAAAAAGAGCGCTTTCCATAACAGGAAGCGCATGTTGCAACTTGCGGACCATTAAAAAGGAGGCAAGGTGGGTTTCTCTAAAATAAAATTTAAGTCCCACAGTGGAGCAGGGATACACACCAGGTGCTTCAGATAGAGAATTCCTTTCACAAATGTTTTGGAAGCCTCCAGCTGAGCGACAGTTTTGCCATCCACTGGAATGTGGTAGGTGGAAATAGCGGAGAGGAGGATCTTCAGTGAAGAGTAGCCGAGGCTCAGGTCATAGAGATGCAGCAAATACTCTATGACCTGAAGAACAGGGCACGAAAAAGGGTCCCAATCCTTTGAGGTGGCCCAAATGGAAAATCTTTTCCATTCTGGGCATAAGTAGTCCTCATGGAAGGCTTTTGGGCTTCTACGAGTACTTGGGCTACCCTAGAAGAAACCCCAAAGTGCGAGGCGGCTGTGTCTGAAGGTGCCACGCGTGAAGGTGCAGGGACTTGAGTCCTGGGTGGACGAGCATGCCCCCCCAGGTCAGGAGATCATGACAGATGTACAGGGGAATTGGAGGCTCCACTGCCAGCTGTTGCAGAAGTGGGAACCATACTTGGCGCGGCCAAAGCAGGGCGATCAGGATCATGCAAGCCCCTGCAGCTTGTAGTTTGACCAGTACCTGCTGCAGGATCAGAAAGGGAGGAAAGGCATATAAGAACCTCCCTGTGCAGCAAAGAGATAGTGCATCTCGCCAGAAAACACCAGGCCCTGGAATGAGTGAGCAAAACTTGGGAAGTTTTGCGTTGGATGGGGAGGCGAACAGATCAAGGTCTGGATGACCCCCGCAGGTCGAAAATGTCTTTGACTACTGACTGTTTTAGTTCTCACTCATGGGCCTTGGTCTGGGTGCAGCTGAGACTGTCCACTAGGACATTCTGGATGCCCAGGACATGGACTGTAGAAAGGGAAATCTGATGGAGAATTGCTCAGTTCCAGACTCGCATCGCGTCCCTGCAGAGGATAGGAGCAAGTGCCCCCTTGTTTGTTCAGATACCAGACTACGCACATATTGTCCATTTGGACCAGCAGTGGATCTGGACTGAGGAGGTGCTGAAAAGCCTGAACAGTGTACAACACTGCCTGCCATCTCCAACCCATTTGACGTGTAGAGACACCTTTGACTTAGACCACACCCCTTGGGTTCTGTGGGTCTCTAGATGAGTCCCCCAACCCAGCCCTGAAACGTCCATGGTCAAGATCTGGACAGGGGGAGGGAACTGAAAAGAAACTACCTTGCAGAGATTGCTAAGAACCTGCCACCACAGGAGGTTCTGATGCATTGACTCGGAGACCAAGACTTTGTGGTCGAGGTCATCCGACCTCTGGTCCCACTGAACTCTGAGTGTCCACTGCGATATCCGCATGTGAAGCCCGGACAGAGGGAGAGTCGGGATGGCTGCTGCCATAAGGCCAAGAAGGTGCAGCACTGACCTGGCCAAAACCCAACGACTGGAAGCCACCAGCCGTGCCTGCTATTGAAAGGTTTCTGCCCTGTTCAAAGGGAGGAGAGCCTGTCCCTGGGCTGTATCCAGCACTGCCCCAATGAACTGCAGGTGCTGTGAGGGAATAAGGTGAGACCTGAGGTAGTTCACCATGACCCCAACTTGGCCAAACAGATCCAGGGTTGCTGAAAGGGAAATTTCCAACCGCTCCCTCGACGGGACCGAGATCAGCCACTAGTCAAAGTACGGGAAGATATAGTGGTCCTGGCTCCTTAAGTCTGCTGCCACTGCCGCCAGGCACTTGGTAAAAACCTTGGGTGCTGATGATACAACAAAAGGGAGGGCCTTGAACTGGTAGTGTTCCCCTTGAAAGGAGAACCTGAGGTAGCGGTGGTGGGCCTGAAACACCGGTATGTGCAGGAAAGCGTCCTGTATGTCCAGGGTGCAGAGCCACTGTCCCTTGTACAGCATGGGCAGCAGGCCTGGAAGTGTCAGCATTCAAAATCTTTTGTACTCTATGTACAGATTTAGGGTGCTGAGATCCAATATCAGATGCAGGTCTCCAATTTTTTTGGGTACCAGGAAGAAATGAGAGCAGCACCTTCTTCCCACCTGGTTTAGAGGAACAGGTTCTATGGCTGCATTTTGCAGCAGAGCATCTAATTCCTCTTTGATGACGGGAATGTGCACCCTTGGATAGAAGAATGGACCTGAAGGGTTGTCTGAGGGTCTCTCCAGAAACTCTAGCATGTGTCCCTGTGAAATTAGTTGAAGGACCCTTGAGTCTGTGGTAATCGCCTCCCACCCTGCCAGATGACCAGTGAATCTTCCGCCCACTGGTTCCTCCAACTGTAGAAAAGGAGGATGGGGGGCGGCCTACGAGTCAAGAGTCAGAGAGGGCTGAGACTCGCCCTAAAGCCCTTTGGTTTTTGGCAGGGGGAGGGCTGGGGCGCTGAGGGGCTGAAATTTGGGCTGACGTCTGGCCTGATGCTGCTGTTTCATTGGCCTTCTCTTTTGGTGACAAAAAGGTTATCTAGGTTTAAAGTCAGTGCGGTACATAGTTTGCACCAAGTGTAGCACCTGCCCCCTACTCTGGAGATTGGTGATGATGTCCTAAGCATCACCTCCGAAGAGGACAGAACCCCAGAAAGACGCATCTTGGATGGCGGCTTGAATCTCAGGTGCCAACCCAGAAACCCTCAACAAAGAGTACCTCCTTATGCAGACAGCAGTGGCCATGCCCCTGGCTGAGGAGTCAACGGTGTCAAAAGTCACCGTCAACGAGTGGCGACAGGTGACTTTAGCTGATCTGATGGTATCAGAAAGGGTTACCGTTTCCTCAGAGCCCGACATGGCCTCAATGACCGGCTCCAGCTTGCGAAAGAGGGACTTTTGGTACACCAACATGTGCACCATGTAATTTAGGGTGCGCAGTGCCAGGGTGGATGATGAATAGAACTTTCACCCAAACTGATCGAGCTGCCTCGACTCTTTATCCAGAGTAGAGGTGCACATGTGCTTTGGTTTTGCAGATCTATCATGTGCCGCGCTAATGACCACCGAGTCTGCTTTAGGGTGGACATTAAGATGATCCTTGCCCTCTGGCATGTGATAGACCCTGTCAGCCTTCTTGGCCACCGCCGGAATGGATGAAGGCATTGACCAAATAGCAGAGGCTAAGTCCTCATGAGGCTCCAACCAAAGAGGTGTGAGGACAGGAGACAGGTCAGGCATATTTAAATGTTCGGCCAGCCTCCTGTGTTTGGAGTCCTGATCGTCAAACTTCCATTCACTGGCCTTCACAATCTTTTTAAGGAGGTCCGTGAAGGAGGGGTCCTCTGGAGGAGAATTGGGAGACACCTAAGGCTCGTTCAGTGGAGGTGTCTCAAATCCAGAGACCAAGGAAGAGGAATCAGACTCAGAGTCCAACTCCGACGAATGTGTCGAAACTGGAGACATGACCCTTAAGCAAGGAACCTCCTGAATGAGAACAGGGGTTCTGCCCTTGTCGGTGGAAGACGAGCCCTTCCAAAGGCCTGTCGCAGAAGGACGGGACTCCACCGGCAACAGGGACCCATGCATCAGGGCCCGGAATGCTGGAGTAGAGGCCGCTACCGGATGATGGTGGTCCAGTTCGAAGACTAGCTGAGACTTCGTCTCCTTCCACCAAGACTGAAGAATAGCCCTGATGTCTGCCTGAGCTTGAGGGGCGGAAGAGGGGGGTGGTGGGGGCTAGTATATGGGCTGGAAACCAGAGCCATAGCCTGGTGTCGGGTATCCTGATGTCGGATAACCTGACTTATGGTAATGAGGCATATACCCAGGCAGAAGATACCCCTGCAAAGGAAGACCTTCCCCGATGGAAGGTATCTGGGGGGTTGGTAGTGCGGCATCAGTGTTCACATTTACCCCCCCTCTGTACTTGATTCAAATACAAATTATGAAATTCAAGTACATTTTTGCGTGAAGGGGGTACAAAGTACCCCCATAATTCTGTTTGAAGTATATGTACCTCACAAAAATGTTGTACAAGTGGTAGAATGAACCCTTATAATTTATATTGTATCCCTGAAAATTTTAGGAGAGGGTGCAGTGCGTCGGGGGACGCGACGTCTAATTTATCAGCTGTGGCTGGGTGGTCACCAGAATCCCTGGCGGCCGACTTATCAGCCTGACAGGGACCCCTTTTGGGCCTGAAGAGGTCCGAATCTGGTCAGGGTCAGGTGGAGGCTCCCGTGACCTGGAAGCAGGAAGGCGCCCCACAAGCTCACAACTGGCCCTGCAGGAGAAGAAATGGGCCCCCTGGAACCGTGAGTCAATCACCCTATGCCGGGCCAATGGTGACAACTGGAAGAGATGAAGCCATGCCATCCACCTAATGCAGACTACAGATACTACCAACCAGGAGGCTACCTCAATGGTGTTGTAGGACGCCCTTGCCTGGTGTCTTGCCAGCTCCAGGCCTTGTGCAGAAAGGCATATGGCTTGTCTGGTTTGTTCACAGTCTGTCATGGACGCCAGGAGATATCCCAGCATCACCCACAGGTGCCTACCACAGGATGCCTGGTGCGCTTGGCATGCTGAGATGAATAACATGGTGCGTACTGCCAAGAAAATTCTTCAACCCCAGGCATCAAATTCAGCAGAATTTGACTCTGATGGGCAGTCAAGCACTGGGTGCCTATGCCCAGAGGGGTGTCCAGGAACTGGACTCCAGAAGTGGGGTGTGGCATGGCTCCTGGAGACACCACAGATGCACAATGCCTGCACAGGGTGTCCCTTGAGGCTGGAGAGGGGCCAGAGGGACCGAGCCAGATGTCTCTAGATGCCTTCGGAAATGGCCTAGGCCACAGAGGTATGACTGAATAGTCATGACTGTACTTCTCATGGAAGGACAGCATCAGATGAGCAGGACTATGGCCTGAAAAATGGTTCCGTCGCAGGTCCCTCATCATCTCTGCAAGGAACTGCTGGTAACGAGGGTAATCAGTGTCTGAGGAGAGATGAAGGGAAGAGTCCCCATCCTGTTAGGGGGAAGACGAAGATGAGGATGAGGCAGAGCTGGACTCAGGAGGCATTCGACAATGTCCTGTACATCCTGTACTGTTCCCAGGTCAAGGGTCCCATAGGACCCAAAATGCCTGGGAGAGCAGGACGGGAAGGCAGTGGAGGAGGAGGGGGAGGAGGAGAGTTGTGGCAGGCTAGGCCAGATCCTCTGCCAGGGCTACAAGATCATAAAGGGAACCTCGCCAGAGGGCATGGCCTGACAAACTTACCCACCAGAGAACATCCAACCATGGAGGGGAGGTCTAGGTGGTGCCCTTGAGGGGAACCCCCAGCCGGGGAGGTTGGAGCTGCAGAGGTCCCACAGGGCAGCCCCTACCCCACTTATGACAGGCCCAGATCGTTCTGGCAAGGTCAGAGGACCTGAGTCCGGACTACAACTCCTGCCAGAGCCATCAGAAGCTCTGGGCATGGATTGAGATGCCATTCAGAACCTACCATCCCCCACCTCACCAGAATAGACTCTGCCCCTTGGGCTAGACTTAACATCAGAACCATCTTTGGAAACCTGCACTGAGGGAGAGTCAGCACCACGAGCAGCAACAGAAACCCCCTTGGTGCTGTAAAGAGCACCAGAGCCAGACCCGGGACTGGGGATGGCACCAGAACCCAACCTAGCACTGCGGGTGGCACTGGAACACTGTCCCCCCCCCTTCTGGCACTGGAACTGGCACCAGGGCCATCCCTAGCACTAGGAGACAGGAGGGGGTGGCACTGCAACTGGCACTAGGATGGGAAACAGCCAGACATGATGCAGAGGACAAGACAGACCTAGAACTAGGCCCTGAAAGCCTTCCTTCATCGCCAGAACCCAGAAGCCACTTAGGATCATACCACTTCCCATCTTCCAGGTCATCCAACCACTCAGGGGCCAAAATCTAGAAGATCTCCACTGGGCTGATGACTCCAGAGGCCTTCCCTCTCCCAGTGCCACAAGTGGCATCAGGAGGGGACCTGGCTGTGTGGGCGGCACCACTCTGCTCACCTGCACCGGCCTCAGTGCCAGAAGCCAAAGCAGTGCTGGTTTGTGACCATAAGGAGTCCACGGTGTAGGCCCAGTGTATAACTCCTACCTTTTCAGTGGGGGAGTACGAGCTCCTGAAGGGGCTCCTGAGTGGGAGGGGTGAGTAACCGAACCATTGGAAGGAGCCAGCTATCCCACAGAGCCTTCCCCCAAGCTCTTAATCTCGGCAAAACAAGGTCCATAAGAGGCCTGGTCTCCCTCAGTATGTATAGTACTGGGGAGGTGCTCAGGGGACGAGGCCAGGGACCTTATTTTGGAGTCCCTTGTGTGATGCCTCCCTCCAAAAGTGGTGTGCAAACAACTCCACTTCACTGCATGGATTTCAAGTGCGAGTAAGTCCATGGAGAAACAGGCATCACAATGGTCTACGTCGTGTTGTGCTCCAAGGCAGATCCAGCAACGGTCATGTCGATACTGGACAGAAGTCTTTCTCCCACTGGGGCACCAATGCATAGGGAGAGACTCCATCTTCTTCTTTGACTTCTGAGGCCCCTGAGACTCAGACATGACTGACTATGGAAAATAACAAAAAGCAGTTGAAAACAGAGCCCGACACCATAAAAGAACAGAGTAGAAAAGCGGTGTTGGAAAAAAAAATTAAAAGAAGAAGTTATAGCATTGAGCTGGTGATGATGAACTGAGTTGCACTCTTTAAAAATGGTGAATGTGGGGGGCGCTAATGAGCCACGACTAGAAGAGACGCAAATCTCCACACTTCCGCACCTTTAAAGCCTAAAATTATTTAGCAAAGTTAACTTATAGTTTCAACGACAAAGCGGGCAGGAGAACCGGTCAAGAACATGGAGGAGTATTTGTTTCCTGGCAAATCCACAAGAAATGCATCCAAAACCATGAATAAAAAGTTGATGAATAAAAAGTTGGGCCTAGGAGAGGCGCCAAATGCTGCCACGATGGGGCCCATTTCATTGTCAGCAGCCGAAATTGCCATGCTAAGTCGGGCAGTAGGGTACCAGGTCTTACCTGTAGTGGGCAAGATTATGGAAGCACTCCTTAAGGAAAGGATAGTGCAACACCTGGAATCCATAGGGGCACAGGATCCAAGACAGCATGGGTTTACAAAAGGAAGGTCCTGTCAAACTAATCTCATAGATTTCTTTGACTGGCTAACCAGAGTGGTGGACCAAGGGGGAGCAGTTGATGTTGCCTACCTTGACTTCAGCAAAGCTTGACACTGTTCCACATAGAAGATTGATAAATAAGCTAGGTAGGCTGGGTGGTAAGTTGGTCAACTGGGTGGCAAACTGGTTGACTGGCAGAAAACAGAGAGTGGTGGTAAATGGTATACAGTCAGAAGAGATGCAAGTCACAAGTGGGTACCTCAGGGATCAGTCCTGGGGCCAGTCCTATTCAACATCTTCATTAGTGACCTAGCAGATGGACTAGAGGGTAAGGCTTGTCTGTTTGCAGATGACACCAAGATCTGCAACAGAGTAGATGATCCAGATGGGGTGGCAGAATGAGAAGAGATCTGGATAAACTAGCAGAATGGTCAGAAGAGTGGCAACTGGGATTTAATGCAAAGAAGTGCAAAATCATGCACATAGGGAAGAGAAACCCTGAAGCCACTTATAGGCTGGGAGGAGTTGCTAGCAGTCACAAAGGAAGAAAGAGACTTGGGCATCATCATCACTGATGACCTGAAATCATCCAAGCAGACCTCTAAAGCAGTAGGTAAGGCTAGGGGGTGTTAGGGTGTATTAGTAGGGGTATCATGCTTCCAAGAGGGAGGTAATAATCCTCTGTACAAGACATTGGTTAGGCCTCATCTGGAGTACTGGCAGTATTGGAGGCCACACCTTCACAAGGACATTAACCAAATTGAGGCAGTCCAGAGAAGGGCAACCAAAATGGTGCAGGGACTGCATCAGAAGACATATGAGGACAGATTAACGGAGCTCAATATGTATACCCTTGAGCAAAGGAGGGAGAGAGTGATATGATCGAGACATTTAAACACCTTAAGGGCATAAACAAGGTGAAAGAGTCTAACATGTTTAAATATAAGAAAAATAGCAGGACAAGAGGACACAGCAT
The DNA here is from genome assembly GCA_016271365.2 of Neoceratodus forsteri. NCBI lineage: Eukaryota > Metazoa > Chordata > Ceratodontiformes > Ceratodontidae > Neoceratodus > Neoceratodus forsteri. Next base: position 1,308,272,191 of record CM057449.1, read on the forward strand.
GAGATTAGAGGGAGGCCGATTATGGGGAAATGGAGAGGAAATTCTTTTCACAGAAAGGGTGGTAGATGGCTGAATGGCTTACCACAAGAAGTAGTGGCTATGAATACAGTGCAGGGCTTCAAACAGGCATGGGATAGGCATAAGGAGCAATACAAATGACTATGAATAGATAGGTCACTGACATAGCAAAGGCCGATGGCACATTTATAAGATAGAAAAGAAATGGGCAGACTGGATGGGCCTTGCGGTCCTTATCTGCCGTCAACTTCTATGTTTCTATGTTACAGGGACTGGGGCTGCGGTTAGATGCCTTTGAAACAAAGATCGCTTCGATAACCTCAGAAGTCAGGGAAAATTCAAAACGACTGACAGAGGTGGAGCAGAGAGTTTCTAGCTTGGAGGATGCCGCGCATACAATACCAGACAGAGTCCTAGCCCTGGAGAGAGAAATGGAGCAACTATGGGAAACGGTGGACTACCAAGAAAATTATAACTGACAGAGTAACCTACGGTTCCGGGGACTTGCAGAGGGCAAAGAAGGCAAGAGTGTTTTCGACTTATGTGCCAAGACCCTTCCAAAACTCCTGGGAATGCATCTTAAGAATGGGACCTTAAAGTTGGAGAGAGCCCATAGGCCGTTAGCACCACGACCACCAGATGACCAACCGCCCAGACAGATCATCTTCCATATGCACAACTTCCAAGACCGACAGGAGGTAATGCTGGCATACAGGGCTAAGAAGGAGCTAATTTTTGAGGGCTGCAAACTGACCTTACACCAAATGTGTCACAACGTGTTCAAAAAAAGTGCCAGGCTTTCAACTAAATCATGAACATGCTGAGGGAGTGGAATATCGAGCTCTTTCTTGCATAACCAGCGATATTAAGAGTGCGCATGGAAGGGGTGTCCTACTCATTCTGGGAGCCATACAAGTTGAAATCTTTCATTCAAGACTGGAACAAGAAGAACAGGGGGAAATTAAACTTTCTGCCTTCTTATTTTATAATGCTCTGATACACGAAGCTCCATGGGAGTGGTTGTTTCTGGGGTTCGGAGCTGTCTTCTACAGCATGTTTGGTCCCTGAGCGCTTTAATGTGTAAAATGCTGATTTTGAGGGGGGTCAATGACCTGTAAACTAGTAATGTAAGCTGTGCCTTGATCATGAGGATTATCCATATGCACAGAGTTGATATGCCCTCCTCACCATTTATGGGATTGTTTGGGGATGTAGAAAGTTAAATGATGTTTCAATGAGGTAACAAATACAGGCTATGCCATTAGGTGCTGTCGGGGGGAGGGTAACCTAGAGCTGTCTCCACGGAGCTGCAGGGCTGAGCAGATGGCCTACCATGTGTGTAGTTTCAAGGTATGCTGGGTATATATTTATCTACAGTTAAGTTCTCCTACTACACTACTATCCTAAAGGGCATCTTTGCTAATAAAATAGATCCATATTAGGTGAGAGGGTGGGGGGAGGGAGAGTTGAAATATAGAACATGTCAGCCAAGAGGGCTGTTAGTTCTACAAACAATGGATGTAAAATTAATCAAACAGTTAATGTTTCACAGTTGGGGGTAGTAGGGCAGGGAAAAGGGGGGACATGTGGTACAACAGTTATCAATGTTTAAGGGATTTACTGTTTTATAGTTATAATGTTCTTGTTAATGTTCAACGCAAGCTTTGTATGTCAAAACTGGTGAGTGATAAAAATAGAGCACAATATGGGTGGGATTTGGATTTTACTGATGTGAAATGATGGCGAATGGACAGGAAGATGTCATAATTTCCTGGAATATTAAGGGAATTAACACCCCTATTAAAAGAGCTAAACTTTTAGCTACACTTAAAAGGAAGAAAGCTCAAGTGGCAATGCTCCAAGAAATGCACCTACTTCCCAAAGAACATAATAAATTAATGGGGGGTGGGTAGGGTCGTGCCATGCTGCGTCCTACTCATCGCATAAAAGGGGAGTCACAATTTTAGTGAACAAAAATTTCCCCTTAGAGGTTATACAAGTGGTCAAGGACAATAAAGAGGGTCGGTATGTTTTTGTCAGGGGTAGAATACGGGGTTGTGAGATCACCTTTGGTAATATCTATGCCCGGCAATTTATGATCTAAACTTTTCCGGAACCTGCTGGATGTTTTATATAGGAGCAGTTTCAGGCTTATCTTGGGGCGGGATGTCAATTGCATCATGGATTGGGCCCTAGACTATAAGGGAGTGGGTAAAAGACAAAACTGGACCACTAAAGTGTGGGCTATGGGATTACAAGATTTCGATTTGATCGACAGTGGGAGCACATTGCATCCAGGGCTTAAAGAATTTACATTTTACTCTATACCCCATGATTCGTGGTCGAGGTTGGATCACATCTTTATTGCAAAAGATTTATTTGCTAAGGTCAAGGAAGTTACGCGCAGCCCGATAATGCTGTCGGACCATGCGATGGTGCAACTGAATTTAACTGAGGTCACTAATAAAGGGAGGCCAGGCCAATGGAGATTCCCCACTTACTTGTTGTGTAAGGAGGCGTTCGAGGACTTCTTAAAATCCACATGGGAAGAATATTGGGCCACCAATAAAGATTCGGTCGCCTCCAGGGGCCTAGTGTGGGAAGCAGGTAAGGCTGTCATGAGGGAAGCTATAATTAGCTACACAGCGAAAGTGAAGAGAGTGAGAGAGAGAGAGAAGGCTAAAAATTAGCGACCTTGAAAAAGTAATTAAAGATTTAGAAATTCAAGTTCTGCATGACAATAAGGCAGAAGATAGGCAACCGTTGAAAGTTGTTCACTTGGGAACATAAGCAGAAGGCTGGTAATGACAGAGGTCTGGGGTTATATTCTGTTTTAACTGAAATATTTGAATAGTTTTGTAAGTGAAATTAGTTCTATGTGTTAAAAATTATTACCTTCAGTCAGAACTGTTACTTGGGCTGTGATATTGTAACTTTGGAGGCTTGGGAACAGTTGTTTCGCAGTGATAATTAGAGTGAAATTTAAATGTGTTGTTTGCCTGGTGTTAGGGGGAGGGGACATTAACTGGAATTACCTTGTCTTTAACAGGAATTACCTTGGCTTTCATTGTTGACATGGGAACATAAGCAGAAGGCTGGTAAGGACAGAGGTCTGGGGTTATATTCTGTTTTAACTGAAATATTTGAATAGTTTTGTAAGTGAAATTAGTTCTATGTGTTAAAAATTATTACCTTCAGTTAGAACTGTTACTTGGGCTGTGATATTGTAACTTTGGAGGCTTGGGAACAGTTGTTTGGCAGTGATAATTTCTTAAATACTGAAAAGCCACTGGGGGTTGGGATTGAAGGGCTGAGTATTTCTGTCTGGGACTGAAATTCGAAGCAACAGGAGCTGGTGGGCCTGTGACATCATACGGTACCCGATGTCTGCATACACACACTGTTAGTGGGACTGAACACATACTGGACTGTATGTGTTTGTGAGACTTGGGAACTTTATTGGTGGGGTTGAAATTGGGTTTGTAAATAACTGCAGTCAGTATAGAGAGAAACTGTATTCCAGGGGAAAGGGACTGAGAAAAGGGGGTGTGCCATTATAAACTGTATAACAGCTGTGCCCTTACCACCAGTATTATTCACTTCTTCTGTCTCTTTTTTAGACTACCTGTCTGCACTACCAATGTATACTTTATCTCTCAATCTGTTCCCAACTACTGTACTAGCTTGTAATACCAAACCTGTAACTATCCTATTGTAACAAAGATATAGCTGCATAAATCTACCTAGACGGTGACCGCAATGATGTAAAAGCTCTAACTGCAATGTGTAACTAAATGTTGTACTGTATGTGTCCTCTTTGTGATTAGGCAATATTTGGAAACGAGCCTCTGGCTCAAAGGTTGTAAACCGATGTATAAAAAATAAATAAATAAATAAACAGGGGGATAAACAGGGTGGCCATATTTCACCATGGCAGGCATCTTCGGAAGGGTTGTAGGTTGCACAGGCTGTGGGATGGCAATAATTCTAATTGGGCCTGAGAGGAGGCTTCCACTCTGTGAACAACTATCTTATCAGGAGTGAGATATATTGGTTAAGGAGTAAGCTGGGGGGAGCTGGAAGTGTCAAGGATAAGGGTGTGGATATGGGCAGCAGAAGGGTGGGGGCTGAGGGAGGCTGGGCAACGCCTGAAATTACAGGACGTTATGTTACAGCAAGCAGGAGGGGGATATTGAGGGACAAAGGACCCTTAGATAGGGATGTTGACGCTTAAGGAAAGCGACAAGGAACATTCTGAATACAAAGATAGTGGAGGCGGAAGAGTCAGGAGGGCTACAAAGGAAGCCTAAAACAGCAGACTGTGGGAAGGAGCTCCTAAGGTAGAACAGAGCAAGAGGGGAAGAAGAGGGGCAGTTTAGAGGTGCAGTCAGGAAAACTCAAGTTACTTGACGGAGGCTGACATAGAGTGCACAATAAATTTGAGCTACTACAACCTAGAGGGGGAGGAAGGGGTTGGTGGAAATGAGGAAACTTATACAGAGGCCGGGGGGAGGGAGTTGGATACCCATAGGGCATCACAGACCAGCAATGGAAAGGATAGAAATAGTCCCAGAGGGAGAAGGGGAAACATAAATGTTAAGCAAATGGGGGAGATGCAACATATTGCAGACATGAGGGAGGAAAGCATGATTGGAGATAAACTGGGAGACAAGGAGGTGGGAGCAGAGCTCCCCTTCAGCAGGGAGGTCAGTACCAAGGATGGGGCCCTAGCTAAAGGGAACCCACAGAGATCCTCTGGAGGCAGGGGTACTATTACAAGGGGGGAGGATGGCGGTGTGGGGGAAGGGGAAACCATCAGGGCCAGGATAAATGGTTCGGATAAGAGAGGGTTAAAGGGGACACCTATTCAGAGGGGTTTTGAGTTAAGTGGGCAAAATAACGAGGGAGGCAGAAAGGGGAGGGTGACAAGGGGGTCTCTAATAAGGCAGGAAGACTCCCATGGAATTGAGCTCATGAATAAAGGGGGGGGAAGGGGGCTGAGAGGGCATAGTGGAGGTAACCATAAGGATGATGGCGCTGTTAAGGTTCTGTTACTGGGAGACTCGATGATTAGGGGTATCCAGTGGGACGGACAGAGGGGTGGATGCCATAGCCAGGTGAAGGTAGTGAGTATCTCTGGGCTGACAGTGCACAGAGCAAAGTTCATGGTGTATGAAATGGTTAGGGATTGTGGAGGGAAACCGGATTTCCTGGTGCATTTAGGAACTAACGATCTAGAGGAAATAGCGTTTGGAAACCAAGCAAGGTTCCAAGAACTTGTCAGAGTCTGTCGATAATGGATGCAACATTTCCTTTTCGAGATATTGCCAGTACCAAAGGCCTAGTGGAGAAAAAATGAAGCTCACAGGAGGTTAATGACTGGCTCAGGAAGTGGGGTGAAGAGAGTGGGTTGGGGTGTAGGGAACTGGAATGGAGTTTGGGAGGATAAGGCCTATATGCCAAGGACAGGCTTCATCTTGCCCCATTAGGAAGGAAGTCCTTAAACAGGGATGGCTGACTACATTCAAGAAAGGTGGGGTTTAAACTTGTGGGGGAAGGGATAGGGAGGGGCTGACCAGCCCTCTCCTACAGATGAGGGAGTAGCCTGCCCAAGGGGAGGGGAAACAGACTGGGTGGAGGTTTCAGGAGGAACAGAGGAGGATGGAAGTATAAGGAATCTGGGTGGGTTTGACAAAGAGGATCAGGGATAAGGGTGGGGTTGGTGTTAGTAAATGCCAGGAGCTTGGGAAACAAGTTGCCAGAGTTCCAGGCCATGCTGTTCGAGGGGCGGTGGATGTGGCGGTGGTCACGGACGTGGGCCAACAAAACCATGACTGGGACCTAAGCGTGCGGGGGTACACCTATGCTAGGAAGGATAGAAAGGAGGGCAGAGGGGTGGGAGGCTATGTTCATTAGAGATGACATAGAAATTGCTAGGGTAGAAGAGGCAGAGGAAACGTGGAGGCCTTATGGGTCACCTTATGATCCCTAGCAGGAGATAAGGTCAAGCTGGGTGTAGTATAGGCCCCTGGGATGAGTGATATTCTAGAGGATGGTTTGCTGGACAACATCATTGCCAGTGTGGACCAAAAGGGAAGGAGTGGTGTTGATGGGGACCTTATATGCCAGGTACAAACTGGGGAACCATGTCTCTAAGGTGGCCAAGGAGCAGAGGCTGCTGGATCGGCTTCCCAGGATGCGCTCTAACATAGCATGTGATGGAGCCCACAAGGAAGGGCATGTCCTGGACATGGTTCTGGCAGATGGGGATCTGGTAAGGGACCTGGTTGTACAGGACCCCCTGACTGGAGCGACACCAATACTGTCTGGTTTCAAATAAGCATGGGGGAGGGGAGATCTAGGACACTGGCAGTGGACTTCAGGGAGGCAGACTTTGAGGGCATGGGAAATATTCTCAAGGATCACTTGAAGGGGATTACATCAATGACAAGTGTGGAAAGGAGATGGGAGGTCATAAAACAGGGACTTCATGAGGCAGTCAGGATCTGCGCTAAGTTGAAACGTAAGGGAGCAAGGTCACATAAACCATGCTGGTGGTCCAGTGAGGTACAGGTAGCAGTCAGAGAAAAGAAGGCAGCCTACAAAAAATATAAAACAACAAGAGGGGATAGGGATAAGGAAATGTACCATCTTGCATCTAGAAAAGTCACCCGGATGGTGAGGGGAGCAAAGTCCAGTAAAGAGCAACGGCTGGCACAGGGGATACAAAGAGGGGAAAAGGGGTTCTTCCGGTACATTGGGGAGCGGAGAAAAACTAAGGGCCATCTCAGCAGATTGAGATCAGAAGGAGGGTGGGTGGAAGAGGCAAGGGACCAGGCAGATGTATTTAACGAGTACTTTGCCTCTGTGTTCACTAGTGAGGGGGATGGGATATCTACAAAGCAAGGCATGAAGAGGATAGAAGCGGCAGTGAGTGGGATCAGGGGAGCAACAGAAATGGAGGGAGAGGTACCCAAGGGGTGTCACATCTGGATAAGGATAAAAAGGCCAGTAAGGTGGAGGGGACGGATGGTGCTATCTCCGCCAAAAGGGTGTGGTTAGCCCTCAAGGCCCTAAAGAAAGACAAATCTCCTGGGCCAGATGGCATTCATCCGAGAGTACTATGGGAATTGACGGACATACTGGCTGCATCCCTGGCAGAGCTCTTCAACAGGTCACTTGAAACAGGGAGGGTACCTAGGGATTGGCGAGAGGCACATGTGGTGCTAATCCATAAAGGGGGGTCAAGAGAAGTACAAGGTAACTATAGACCCATCAGTTTGACCTCGGTGGTGGGAAAATTAATGGAGAGTATACTAAAGGAACGATTGGGGTGTACTTGGAGGAGGTGGAGGTCTAGATAGTCGGCAACATGCGCTTTGTGCCAGGTAGATCATGTCAAACCAATCTTGTGAGTTCTCGAATGGGTAACATCAGAACTGGACAGGGAAAGCCTGTGGATGTATTATTCTTGGACTTCAGCAAGCGTGCTTGACTCTGTCCCCCAATGGTCTGGTGGAGAAACTGATGGGGATAGGAGTAGGCCTTTGATGGTCAGATGGATTGGAAACTGGCAGCTGGACGCACCCAGAGAGTAGTGGTCTGTGGGGAGCTCTAACCCCAGAGAGGTTGGGTGGGGTACCGCAGGCTCGGTCCTGTCCAATCCTGTTTAATGCATACATATCGGACATCAGGGAGGGTATAGGGTGTGAAATGAGTCTCTTTGTGGATGACTCCAAGATGGGAGCAGTAGTTGAGGGAGAAGAGGGGAGGTTGGCCCTGCAAGGGGACCTGGACACCCTGGAAAGCTGGGCTCACACATGTAAATTAAATTTCAATATCACTAAGTGCAAGGTGTTGCATCTTGGTTGGGGAAACCCTAAACACAGGTACACCCTGGGAGGGGAAGCAGTGAAGGCCTCAATAGGGGAAAAAGACCTAGGGGTCATGGTGGATGCATGTATGAATAACTCTGAGCAGTGCAGGAGAGCGGCTAGCAAGGCAAACAGGATGTTGGGATGCATCGTAAGGGGGATCACCTCTAGGAGCAAGGAAGTGATTCTGCCGCTGTACAATGGACTGGTTAGACCACACCTTGAGTACTGTGTACAGTACTGGAGACCACACTTGAAGAGGGACATACAGCTCCTGGAGAGGGTACAGAGGAGGGCAACTAAGATGATATGAGGGCTAGGAGATTTGATGTATGAGGACAGACTTGAGGAGCTCTGCCTGTTTTCATTGGAGGAGAGGAGAGACAGGGGGGACATGATTGAGGTCTTCAAGTACCTCAAGGGAATAAATAGGGTAAACATGGAGGGGATCTTTAGACTAAAGCAGGGAGGTATCACCAGAGGGCATGGTTTGAAGTTGGAAGGGTGAGGGGGGAAAAGAGGAGGAAGTTTTTCACTGGGAGGGTGGTGGACCCTTGGAATGCACTGCCTGGCGAGCTGGTTCAGAGATCCACAATGAAGGGCTTCAAGAGAGGGTGGGACAGACACAGAAAGTGGATGTATCAGATGATGGCCTGTTCCAGGGGGTGGGGATGGATGATAGGGGTTTCTGGAGCACAAGGGATGGAAGGGCCTTGGCACCCAACTAAGGATCTAAGGTTCGAGCAGACTCAATAGACTGTAAGGCCTAATCTGCTGGCAAATAGTATGTTAGCTAGGGAAGCCCTCAATGAAACTCTTAATGGCCTAGCACAAAAGAATCTGATGTTTGCAAGACAACAAATCTATGAGTGAGGCAACAAGATGGGCCCTTTGTTTGTCCGACTAATGAAGGGTGGGAAGGTCCCTAGTAGAACTGACTCAATTAAGGGTAGAGGCAATAGGATCACTACCCAGGAAGATGACATCTGAGAGATTTTCAGAGAATTCTACTCGAATTTGTATAAGGCAGAATGCTCAGGTAACGAGGAAAAGGCAAAATTATTTTTAGATAGTATCACACTTCCAAAATTAATGGAGGATCAAGCCACCTTATTGGGGGCAGAGATTAAACGAGCAATTTCTGGGTTAAAATCGGGAAAGGCAAGGGGCCAGGATGGGTTTGGGGGAATACTATAAATTATTAAAGGAGGCGATAGCAGGTCCCATGTGTAGCTTTATCAAGGAGGCGGGGAAGGGGGGAAGTTACCTGCTTCGTGCTCCCTAGCTAATATTGAGTTACTGCTGAAACCAGATAAAGATAGCATGGAGTGTGCATCATTTCGACCCATATCCTTACTCAACTATGACTGTAAAATTCTGGCCTTACGTTTGGAAACCTTATTGCCCTCAATTATTCACCCCGATCAAACGGGTTTTATTCAAGGAAGGATGTCGTATCATAACATAAGAAGACACTTGAATGTTGTGTGGTGGGGGACAAAAAACCCGGGAAAAGCTTGTGTATTATCAATGGACGCCAAAAGGCGTTCAACAGAATTGAATGGCCATACCTCTTTGAGGTTTTGAAAAGATTTGGGGTAGAAACTGACTTTATTAAACTGGTAAAATTGCTATATAATAGGCCCACGGCAAGAATGCCGGTTAATGACATTCCCTCGACTGAGTTTCAGCTTTTCAGGGGCATGAGGCAGGGCTGCCCCCTCTCCCTCTTATTGTTTGCAATGGCAATCGAACCTCTGGCATGTAGGGTGAGGGAGAGTGGGATAATTCAGGGTAAAGGGCTATGAAATGGGTCCCAGCTTCGTATATCTGTATACGCTGATGACCTAATATTTTATTTAACCAACCCAGAGGTCTCAGTACCTGCCCTGTTGGAGGTGGTGCAGGAGTTTGCCACGTTCTCCGGCTATAAACTTAATCTAGGCAAGTCCAAGATTATGTACTTGGACAAGGAGACTAACTATTGGGGGAAGACCACTTGGGTGCTGAGAGCTGTAGGCCATAACCTCACTTACTTAGGAATAAAAGTGGGAAGAGACCTAAAAGAATTATATGGGTTAAATTATAAGACAAGTGCAGGAAAATATGACTAGATGGAATGGGCTCCCCATATCATGGCTCAGGAGGATTCACTTCATAAAAATGAATATACTTCCCAGATTATTATACATAAGGCAGATAATACCATTCAGCCTATCGAAGAAAAATTTGAAACATCTGGACAGGAGCTTTACTAACTTTATCTGGAAAGGGGCAAGCCAAGGATGGCGTTGAATAGACTTAAGACATCGAAATTTAAAGGAGGCATGGAGTTCCCAGATATGCGAGGGTACTTTCTCTTGTTACAATTTAGATACATACACAATTGGGTGTCACAGGGGGAGGCAGCAGTCTGGCTAGATTTAAAGCAAGAGGGCTGCCCGGGTCGCCTTACAGCATACCCAGCACCTGGGGGGGGATGGGGCCTATGCTAGGTTACCATTTCCTAACCCTATGGTAATGGCAGTCTTGGAGGCCTAGAAGAGAGGTAATGTGGTAGGGAATAATACCTTACTAGTACCCATAGCAAGAAACCCAGAATTTCTCCCGGGATGGGAGGATGTGGGATTTTAATTCTACAGATTGGTAAAAAAAGGCCCACTCACCCAATTAAACATTTTTTTTCTGTATATTTTATTTTATTCTAATCCACAAAGATATAGTACCAAGTACTAAAATATAGTACCAAGTATAAACCTTCTTCAGTACAGTACCATATCTGAAACACATAATATTTATCCAGTATTATACTTAATTTAAATGATAATATTTTTCTGAAAAGACATAACTATTTGGGGGCATGCTCACCAATTATGCATCAGGCTGAAATTAATTATGATTCAAGCTCAAACAATATATACATCTTGTTTTTCCTAACGAAAAAAAAACATTGCCATTGATATTACATCGTAAGAATCAAATTTTAAATCCAATCAATTCACTGCTTCATAGCAATCTTGAAATAGCCTATGATAATTAATTCTTAGGCTGCACAAATGCAGTCGCCTACCCTGCAAGCTCTTTCCTTTCAACCCAGCAGAGTTATGTCTTTCATAAAATATTATTATCATTTAAACTGAGCCTGTCAGATTCCCTATACAAAGCTTCTACAGTCTCTATCCAGAGACAGTACTGGTCCTGTGGCAAAGGGTCTGGAGACAGCCAACCTATCCAACCAAATCCAAGGCATTTGAGGCAGAGGCCAAGAGAGGATGTAGCAACCTGGGATGTCGCAGTACCCATGCCGCAGGGAAGCCTTGAGACAGGCAGCCTCCTTGCCCTGGGGGAGGAACAGGTAGTCTCTCACATCCTGAAACTCCTTCCTCAGAGGAGGTTGTAGAGTGGAGCCCCGGGACACATGCTGAATGTCCTCAACTGAGAAGGCCCCACTGTGAGGCCTGAACTCAGTTTGGCATCAATGCTTGTACTTTGCCAGAACCTTGGAAAGACACAGCACTGAAACCGTCATCACTGTCTGACTCAACACCACTAGCTTAGACAATATCAGAGGCAACAATGGCAATGACACCAGGGTGTCCTTCAGGACCAGCACCAACACACTAACATTAAGCCCAACACTGACCTGTTCCTCTGTGTCACTTGTGGCACTGAGGTCCAGGTCACCACTCACCACTGTGGTCAACAAAGATATTGGCACCAATCCCAGCGCCAATGAGTGAGAGAGTAGTTGCTGATGGTGGTGTCACTCCTGGAGTCATCACCACAAAGCTAAGATGATGTAGATGGTCAGTTTCACTGGAGAAGAAACCAGCACTGGTTCTGACCCCAAGCAAGCCTGCTGAATAGAACAAACAAGTTGTTGTGGGTTCTGCCCAGCTACCAAGAAGGATCCAATGGTCTGCCTGACATCACTACTGTAGACTCTGGTACAAAACCATTATACGGGGGGAGGGAGAGCTCTGTACCTTGACCAACTCCTCATAGTAGTGTGAGGGGGCCTGAGGGAACATTCTAGAGGAGAACAACAATGTGACATCCTGGATCAACGATTATTGCCAAAGGTGAGAACCATATGGACCAACTTCAGACACTTGTTTTCTAGAGTGCAGCAGTAAAAAAAAAAAAGTAGGTGTCACAGGAGTCCATTTTGTAGTCTGGTCCAAAGCAAGCCATACAGACTGAATGTTGATCCTATGCAGCAATATTTCTGCCACACTTAAAACAAAGAAATGGAGGGCTCTTTTTCTTCCCTTTCATCCAAGGACCAGATATTCCAATGGTAAAGCAACAAAAATCAAAAGAGAAGATGAACTGAGGTATGTGAGAAATCTCTCTCCCACGGTACGCACTTGACGGTAGTAAAAACAAAACTACGGTAAAAGAACAGTATATAAGAACTTACTGTAACAGTAGCTCTTCAAGGGGATCTCAGTCATCAGGTCACACTGTAGCAACATCACCATCGGTGAAGCAGGATCCACATGGAAGATTTTCCAGCAGTAACTTTGGGGCCACCCATGCTGACATCACCACCGATGTCAAGAAACCCTAGAAAAGTGTGATCTTCCCTGCTCCCTCCTCAGTTCTTTCCCCCAGAGACTAAGGGAGCAAACCCATGCCATGGGAGACCAAGGAGAGAGAGAGGTGCCCAGACCTGAATAAAAGGCTGGATACACCTGATAACCAGTCTGAGACAGGAACCCTAAACAGGGGGATGGTGGAAGGGAAGACTGACTTGATGACTGAGATCTCCTTGAAGATCTACTGTTATGGTAAGTTCTTACGTAACTGTTCTATCTTCTTCAGGGGTATCTCAGTCATCAGGTCACACCATAGGAACGAGTCCCAAGCAGTGACAAGTAACAGCAGAACAGTCTCAGTGGCAGGCAAGCTGAGGACTAAGACGGGAGGCCCTGAAGAACAGCACAGCCAAAGCCTGCTCTGATCTTAGAAGCGATGTCCAGATTGTAGTGCTTGGTAAAAGTACGGATGGAACTCCAGGTGGCAGCAGCACATATGTCAGCGGCTCAGACCCCTTTGAAGCAAGGCACTGAGGTAGCCATACCCCTCATGGAGTGAGTTTTGACCGCCCCTGGCAACTCTTTGCCATACTTGTTGTATAGCAGAATACAATACAATTGGCCAACCATTTGGACAAACATTGTTTAGAAAACTGGACACCCTCTCTTCTTGGGGCAAAGAAACAAAAAGCTGCTTTGACGTTCTGCTTTCCTTAGTCTGAAGCAGACAGTATTTCAAGATTCTGTGCACATCTAACGTAAGGAGCAGTGCTTCCCCTGGATTGGCATGCTCAGGAAAGTAAACTGGAAAATGGATGGATTGGTTCAAGGTAAATGCAGGTGTCTTTGTGAAAAATCAAATAAGGCTCCTCACACCAGAGAGCCTGAAACTCAGAAATCCTTAGAGCAGAAGTAATAGCAATCAAAAATAACGCTTTCCGGGAAAGAAAGCGTAGCTCACAAGTCGCAGCTGGCTCAAACAGAGACAGGGTCAACTTCTCCAAACCAAAATTTAGGTCCCAAGCCGGGGCAAGGGAACAGATTGGAGGTTTCGGATACAGGATGTCCTTGACAAAAGTATGGGACACATCCAGCTGAGCCATGGTACGCCTGCCCACGGGCTTGTGGAAGGCAGAAATAGCACAAAGGTGCACGTTAAGGGATGAATACTATAGACCTGAGTCTGACAGTGAAATCAAGTAGTCCAGAATCTGGTTCACTGGATGGGTGAAAGGGCCCAGATGGTGCTTGGCAGCCCAGATGGCAAACCTCTTCCATTTCATGGCATAAGTGGCCCTGGTAGAGGGCTTCTGAGCGGCCACAAGGAGATACCACTCTGAGACATTCTGAGCCAGGCATGCAGATGTAGGGACTTGAAATTGGGATGGACCAGGGTCCCCTGGGCTTGTGTCAGCAGATGCCTGCAAAGGGACAGAGGGACCGGAGGTTCTTCTGCTAACTGTTGCAGAAATGGAACCCAGATCTGCTGTGGCCAGAATGGGATGACCAGAATTATGCTGGCCTCCTCCATCTGCAGCTTGATTAGCACCGTTTGAATCAGAGGGAATGGAGGGAAGGCATAGAGGAACCACCTACTCCAGGAGAGGGACAATGCACCTCACCAGAAAAATCCAGGCCCTGGATCTAGCAAGCAGAAATTGGGCAGTTTTTCGTTGAGTGCAGACGCAAAAATACCCAACTCTGGATGCCTCCATTTGTCGAACAGATCTTCTGCTACGGATGACAGAAGTTGCCATTTGTGCATGCTGGGCTGCATCCTGCTGAGGCTGTCTGCCAGGGCATTTAGTATGCATGGGATGTGGACTAAGAGGGTCAGACTGTGGTCTAGTGCCCAGTACAATACCCTCATGGCCTCCCGGTATAGGGAATATGAGTGCGTTCCCTCTTGCTTGTTGATACAGTAGACAACACTGAGTTTGTCAGACTGGATCAGAAGCGAACCCAGAAGGAGATGGTCCTGAAAAGCCTGCATGGCATACAAGACCGCCTAAATCTCCAAGACACTGATGTGCAGGGAAATTTTGGCCTGGGACCATGTTTCTTGAGTCTGAAAGGGGCCCAGATGCGCTCCCCAGCCTGATCCAGAGGGATCTGTAGTGAGGATACATTGGGGGAAGGCAATCTGGAATGGGACCCCTTACAGCAGTTTCTGGGGTTCTAGCCACCACTGAAGAACCTTGCAGACCGGGGAGGAGACCGGCACCAACTGATCCAAGTTGTCCTTGGTTGGTCCCACTGAAGGACCTGCATGTGCAGTCTGGCCAAGGGAACTGTGGTGATGGCTGCGGCCATCACACTCAATAGCCTGAGGTATGCTCTGGCAGGAACATAATGGCTCTGGGGGACCTCCTGGGCAATCAGGCACTCTACCCTGCTGACAGGCAGAAAGGCTTTGCCCTGTGTCAAGTCGAGGACCACCCTTATATACTGCAATTTCTGGGACAGGATCAGGAAAAACTTGGGCAGACTGACAATGATGCCCAAGGAGAGAAACAGTTGCAGGGTTCTCTCTATGGTCCGGAGGAACTACTCTTTGGATGGGGCTTTTAGAAGCCAGATGTCCAGGTAAGGGGAAACATACAGTCCCTCCATTCAGAGCGCAGCAGCTACTGATGCTAAGCACTTGGTAAAGACCTGTGGCACAGAGGATAAGCCAAAGGGCAATACCTTGAATTGGTAGTGCTCGCCCTGAAAGAGAAACCCGGAGGAATCACCTGTGTAGAGGAAACACTAAGATATGTAGGTAGGCATCCTGCATGTCTAGGGAACAGAGCCAGTTGCCCTATCTGAGAAGAGGCAGCAGGCCTGGGGTGACCATGCAGAACATTTTGTACTGGATGCAGAGACTGAGGTCCTTGACATCCAGAATGGGCCTCAGGTCTCCGGTTTGTTTGGGAACCAGGAAGAACCTGGAATAAAATCCCTTTCCTTTGGTGCCCGGGCACTGGCTCGATGGCCTTTTTCTGCAGAAGGAACTGTATATCCTTCTCTAAGACTACTAGATGGTTTGGGGGGAGGGGGCAAGTGGAAGGTACTGGAGGAGTCTCTGGATGCATTTCTAAAAGCTCCAGAGTGTGACCCTTCTCTACTGCCTGAAGAATCCAGGCATCAACCACCACCTCTTGGCTGGGGACCAGAAAAAGGGGGTCTAGCAAGGAGTCAAGTAGAGACTGATCCAGCCACTGGGGCTGATCCATCACCCTTAGGGCGCTTTGCTGTGGCATCAGAGGAGGAAGGGGTAGGCAAGGCAAAAGAGGCTCTTCTCTTGCCCTGGGGCCGGGAGGCTACTCCAGAATTGTGGAACACCCTGCAAAAGGGAGGGCGCTGTCTGCTGTTAGACTGAGTGTGGTAGAACGAGTGGACAGACTTGATGCCTGTAGCTCATTTATGATGTCCTGAACATCGGGCCCAAATAGGTTACAGCCATTGTAGGGGGAGTTAAGCACCTTTTGCTGGACATCAGCTGGAAAACCTGAGATCCTCAGCCAGGAGTGCCTATGAAGGCAAATGCTTGTGGCGGCAGTCCTGGCACCTGTATCCAAAATATCATAGAGGGGCCTAAGGAAGTACTTGCTAATATCCTGTGCAGACTGCAAGAATTTGAGAATCTCCTTTTTCTGGAAGCAATCAGGAAGGGATTGGGCAGCAGCCTTGCCCTTCTTCCAGATTATATTCTGGTACTTAACCATGTGAGAGAGGTAGCTGGCAATCCTCAGCCTTAAGGTGGAGGAAGCTTATACTCTCGTACCCCAAACGTCAATCCTACGGGATTCTATGTCAGGGGGAAGGGAGCTGAGGTGCTTGGGCACCTCTGAACTGGCATGAGCTGCCTTTATAACCACAGATGGGCACTTGAGGGGAATGGTCACTGATCTCACCTGGTCACAAGCCTTCAAAATTCCCCTGCAAAACTGCAAAAAGGAGGGCTCCCCTTCCATCCCCATAACCAGTTTACTATACAGCTGGTACCCAGGAGTGAGCACCTTGGACCACAAGCACTCCAGGATGAAGTCCAATCGCTCATCCAGGGTACTATGGTCACACCTCCTAAGGAAGATGATCTCTTGCTTCTAATGATATCTGTCAATGTACACCCTAGCCCCAATAGCCCCAACTCTGGACCCTCCCCAAGGTTAGGACAACTCAAGATCATATCACTTAACATAAGAAGCCTCCTCCCCAAGTTCATGCAATTCCAGGTTTGGGTCGAAGTGCACAAACATGACATCATTGCTCTCATGGAGACCTGGCTCTCCCCCAAAACTGAATACGCCTCAATTTCCCTTGATGGATACATTTCCTTCAGGCAGAACAGGTTATTCAAAGTGGGGGAGTGGTTGCTTAGTCTACCTCAGAAGCGATTTAAAAGACCAGGCACTACCCTGCAGTCTGCACACTGATGAGGCTCAAATTCTTAATCTGAAGCTATCCATTGGCCTGCAAATAAAGTCCTTCTGCTCACCATGGATACATACCCCCTGGCCAATAAACTGCTGGACTCAAGCAGTTCATCAACAACAATTGGGGAAAAGTTGGGAGCAGGTTATTGTCGGCAACTTTAACGTTAACTGGCACTCCAAGGGTGAAAACTCTACCACAGACCAGATATCTGGCCTCTACCTCACCTAGCTGGTCAATCATTATACTAAGCAAAACTACCGAACTGACACAAGCACCCTTATTGACTGACTCCTTTCCTCCCACCCGGAACACATCTCTGAGGTATCTGTACTGCCTGATAGCCTCAGTGACCATTCCCTGGTCATGTGCACTGGGACTAATACATTTACTAAGTGCCCACCAAAGGTCTCTAGAAACCACACCCTGAGAACCAGGCTTCTGGATACCTTCAAGCTATTCCTGAATTAAGCTGACTGGTCTCCGCTCAACAGAGCGAAGGACGACAATCAAGCTTTGTATTACTTCCTCATGACCTTCACATGGGCCTGCAACATCTTTGCCCCTTTCAAAACAACCAATACAGTAAAAGGGAACATTAACCCGTGGCTCTCAGGATCCCTGACTGAGCTTATGCATCATAGGGACATCCTGTGGCACAAGGCCAAGGCTTCTGGAAAGCAGGCTGACCTCCTCACCTACTAGGCAACCAGATAAAACTGCACTATGCTCATTTGCCTAGCCAAAGCCAATTATTATAAGGATCTTCTTAACAAAAGCTGGGGTTCCAGAAAATAATTCTGGAACTCCATAAAATAACGAACGGGTAAGGCTCCCAGGCACCACCTGACTTGATAACAACTGCATCAGGAACACAACAGGAACCCCTAGACACTGCAAATGCCTTCAATGCTGCCTTTACGGACCTCACAGGTGTGTTACCAAGTGATTACCTCGCACCTCCTGCAGATCAGAACCCCCGGCCCACGTAACCCACCTTCAGCTAGCAACAGAATACCACCCTACTATTTCAGACAGATCACAAGATCTGAAGCCATTAAATATGTCAAGCGGGGCCTCAGTAAGACCAGGATGGGGGATGACCAAGTCGATATGAAGCTGGTCGCCGTAACCCTGGAAAAGTTAGCCACCCCACTCACCAAGGTGTTTAACGCTTCCCTAAGATCCTGTGTGTTCCCTGACAGCTAAAAGTCTGCCCTTGTCACCCCTGTCTTCAAAGCTGGTGACAGAACAAACATGTTCCTACAGACCTATATTTATACTCCCCCCCCCCCAAGGATCTGGAGAGAGTGGGCTCTGACCAACTCACTAAATACTTGGATAAGTACAACCTCCTCAGTCCACAGCAACACGGTTTCCGAAAAACACACTCTACCTCACCACTCTGGTCGACTACACCTCCCAGCTTTATGACGCCTTGGATAACAGGTTGGCTGTGGGGTCTATATTTACAGACCTCACCAAGGCATTCGACACCATTAACCATCACCTCCTCCTTAGCGGCTTACTGTCAACTGGCCTATCCCCACACACTGTGGGCTGATATGAGAGCTACCTCTCCCATAGAACACAATGTGTCAAGATAGATGGTATACTCTCAGAACCCAAAGAACTGAGCCTAAGAGTCCCACAAGGATCCATCCTTGGCCAACACCTCTTCAGCCTCTTTATAAATACCCTTCCCTCTGTCTGCCCAGCACATATCATACTATATGCTGACGATGCTGTCATTTCTGCAGCTGGCAGGGATCAATCCACTGTCGCTACTGGGTTGCAGGACAGCTTCTTTAAACTTGAATCTTGGTTCACTCAAAACAAACTCCTGCTTAACCATAAAAAAACTAAATGCATGCTATTTGCTGTTCCTCAGAACAAAAAGAAGTTCAGCCCCTTACAAATATGGACCCATAAGGGAGATACCCTGGAGCAAGTTTACACTTTTAAGTACCTAGGTGTGCACCTAGATAACTCACTCAACCTCTACTCCCATGTTGACTACGTTGTTAAGAATGCCAACCTGAAACTGGGTGTTCTTTACCATCACAGGCACTCAGTGATGCACGCTGCCCTGAAACTCGCCACGAGTAGCTCAGTCCTATCCTCCATCAACTACGGCCTACCTATATAGGGCTGGTACTGATACTGCACTCAAAAGAGTAAGAAGTCTCCTTAATAATGCCTATCATCTGACTCTAGGTGCTGACCTCTCGATTCACACGTGACCTTTACGGGCAGACTGGGTGGCTCTCACTCCACTGCAGAGCTCAATACCAGACTTGCATTCTGGTATAAAAATCAATGCTAGGATTGATGCCTGAGTCCATGAACAGACTATTTAAGAAGGCACAACCCTCTAAACAAACTAGAAGTGTGGCTAAAGGGGGGGGGTCTCCTGGTGCCATTTAATCATACAAAACTGGCCCAGAAATCCCTTTCCACCCAGGGTCCCAGGTGGTACAAAGAGCTACCTACCACCCTCACTGAATGCACCAAGCTCAGCCACTTCAAAACTGGGCTCTGTTCCCACTTAGAATTGGACAAGGTCTGTCGATGCCCTACCTAATCACCATAATGTGCACTGCTGGTTCCTACCCCACCCTCTCCCACTCCAACCAACCCTTTCGTGGCAACCCTTCAACCTCCTCAGCCCCTCTTCCCCATCCCACCATCCCCCCCTCCCCCACTACTGTACCACACATAGGTACTACCTCACACCCTTCCCTCTCTTCACCCCCACCACTGCTACGCTCCCTACCCACATGAGCTCACTCCTCCTTCTGACTACTTTCCTCTTACTAAGTCCCTCTGGCTACATTTTATAGCATTATCTATGCTACTAACTAATGACAAAGCCTGCATCTGGCCGCTCCTTCCCAAACACCGCTGACCTCATGTTCCCTCACTGAGGTCTATTACCGCCTTCAGCTCTTTTCCCTGTTTAAACAGGACTCTCACCCCTAGACTTTACCCAGCACCTCCAAGAACTCAGACCACACACAAGTTGTGCTGCTAGTTGAAATGTAATATCTCATTGTATCTGTAACTCCTGGACGATGCGTTATTGTATACCTGTGTAATTAACTGACGCAGTTATCTGGACTATGTGATATGCCAACTACTAATACTGTCTGTAATTATTTGTTTGTTATGTACTGTATTTTACCAACTTGAAACCTTTGAAAACAAGCCCTTGACTCAAAGATATTAATCCCAAACTGAAATAAATAAATAAACAAACAAACAAACAAGAATCAGTTTCAGGTCAGGCAGCATAGTGTGGAAGGCCCTGGGGGGCATGATATAACTTATCCGCCCTGTGGGGCATGGCTGGAACCATGACAGGTCTGTGCCAGTCGGCAGTAATGGCATTCCTCAGGACTGGAAGGATAGGAGGAATGACCTTGAGAGGAGATTTTGGGATTTCCAGGAAGTTCACCAGCTTTCTTCTGGTGTCATCCTTCTCTTTGGTATGGAAGCCCATGGCTGTGACAGCTGCTTCATAATGTTGAAGAAAGTGGAATCCTCTGGAGAAGACCTGGGAGTATGTTTAACAGAGTCCTCGCTCACTGAGGAGGTGGAGGACCTGTCAGAGGAAGGAGGTTCTTCTTTTTCCTCAGGTAACATGAGGTCAGGATGGTACTCCTTCGCAATGTTGACCTGCTCCAGCTCAACGTACAATGAATGAGGGACTGACAACGGCCCATGGGGAACAGCCTGCAGAGGTTGAAGTGGTGTTGATGATGACAGGGCCATCGACGGTGCAGGGGACCCAAGCAAATAAGTGCCCAGCTGATGGGCCAAGACCATAGTAAACTTGATCAAAATATCATTGAGGTCGACGACAGTAGACTGCCACGTCAACGTCGACCCGATGGCACAGGACACGATGACCCATCCATCGGGCCCGAAAAGCCCAAAGCTCGAGGACCTGGAGAAGCATCAGGTTTCGCGGGGAGACCTGTCAAAGATGAGTCAGATGTCGACAAGTTGGGGGCCAATGACCCAAGAGTCGACAACTGACTACCATGCAAAGCAGGCGGCAACGCTGTCAGTAGGGGTCTGTTAGGAACAGCAATCTGGACAGTGACAGGTGGTGAAACACCAGCCAATGGGGTACCCCTGGAGGAAGAAGAGGAGGCCATCAGAGAACGAGAATGCCGCCGAATGAAGCAATCTCAATCTCTGTCGTTTTTGTGACTTTTTCCCGAGGACTTGTCTTGGGCCTTGGGAGTCCTGGGAGTTTGATGAACCTGCCAGCGACTGGGAAGAAGGGACCCCGGATGACCCCTGCCCAGAATTGGCTATTTGTTGATCCACAAGGAATTTTTTGAGCCCCCTTTTTTATTGCCTGAGAGTGGTTTGGTTGAATTTACAGCAGAGCTCGCAGTTTGAGATGTCATGGCCAAGTCCAAGACAGCAGACACAGAGACTCTGTAGAGGCAATCTTCCTTCCACAGCAGCAGCAGCAATGGAAGAGAGAGGTAGAAGGATTAACTTGACATAAACAAGGTAAAGGAGTCTCTTTGAAAAAAGAGATTCTGAAAAACGAAAAGAAATAAAGTCATAGGCAAAAATGGCACTAAACTGCGTCGGAGCTGCTGTGGAGACCCAAGTAAACTGAGTTGCCGGTGAGAAAGAACTGAAGAGGAAGCAGGGCCACTCACACCTTTATAGGGTTGGTGACATCAGTGTGGACAGTCCCAGAGGTACTGCTGGAAAATCTTCCATGAGGATCCTGCTTCACTGACGGTGAAGCTCCTGTGGTGTGACCTGATGTCTGAGATACCCCAGAACGAAGATCTGGAATGTCAGCAATGGTTACTGACAAGCACACAGCACTATACGGTGCCACACATGGTCTGAAGGATAGGTTATTAAAATTAGATATAGCCAAATCACCAGGTCCTGATGATGTGCACCCAAGGGTACTAAGGGAAATGGCATGTGTTCTAGCTCCACCACTCACCCATGTTTTTCAGACTTCATTGGATCAAGGAAAAGTACTCGGGATTGGAAAATAGCAACAGTGGTTCCTATTTTAAAAAAAGGGGCTAGATCCAAACCTGAAAATTTTAGACCTGTGAGTTTAACATCACTGATGGGTAAGGTCTTGGAAGGGGTGATTAAAGACTTGGTCATAAAGCATTTGGAGGATAATAGTTTAGTGGACCAATCACAACATGGGTTCACTAAATCTAGATCTTGCCAGACTAACTTATTGGCTTTTTAAGAAAAAGTCAATAGGGAACTGGATACAGGTAATTCAGTCGATGTGATTTATTTGGACTTTGCGAAGGCATTCGATAAATTGCCTCATATAGAATTAATTAAACTGTTGGAGGATATTAACTTAAATCCAAACATTTGTAACTGGGTGACAGCGTGGTTACAAGGGAGACAACAAAGGGTTTCCATTCTGAGTACATTGTTTAAATGGCCAACTATCACTAGTGGTGTGCCCCAGGGTTCCGTTCTGGGATCTAGTCTATTCAACATACATATAGCTTCCCTACAAGTAAACAACCCTAGGATATGATTGTATAAGTTTGCTGATGACTGTAGAATGGGGGCAGTTGTTAATACTCAGGAAGAAATAATCGAATTACAAAACACAATAAATGATATCTCGGACTGGACCATTAGTAACAAGTTGTTGCTTAATACTACTAAGTGTAAAGTAATGCATATGGGCAAATCAAATAAATATAGTAATTACACGCTAGCTAACTCTCAACTTACAGTTACTAATGAAGAAAGGGACCTGGGTATCATAATTAGCTCTGATTTCAAGTTCAATACCCACTGTAAACAACAAATAAAAAAGGCCAACCAAAATTGGAATTGTATATTAAGATATATTGCAAGCAGGGACGCAAAACTAATGCTCCCACTTTATATAGCGCTGGTGAGACCTCATTTGAAGTATGCAGTTCAGGTATGGACACCTCAAAACAGGGAGAATGTTATTAGGCTAGAGTTTGTCCAGAGGAGATTTACTAACTCAATATGTGGATTGAAAACGAAAACATATCAAGACAGATTGATGTCCCTCAACCTATACTCTTTGAGATATAGGAGATTTAGGGGTGATATGTGCCTACTGTTTAAAGCAACAGGAGAGGTAAACGGATCGACCGAATTGGGAATTTTTCAAAGGACAGATGAATATGGAAGTAGAAGACATAACAAACAGCTGATACTATCTACTTGGAAGCATAATTCAAGATGGCACTGGTTTAGCCAGAGGGTGGTTACACCATGGAATGCTCTACCAGCGACTGCAGGTAACAGTGAGAGTATGAAACAGTTTAAGGATAACTTGGATTTACATTTTGAGGACTCAGTATATAAGTTTTAAATTTAATAATAACAAATGGCAAGCATTAAGGACTCAAGTCTACTTGCTTGCTTGAATACATCTATGAAATCTTATCTTTCAGGAAAAGAGATGTGCAAGAACAAGGGGACACAATTTGAAGATAAAGAGGGACAGCTCAGAGGTAATATGAGGAAGTATTTTTTCATGGAGAGGGTTGTGGATGCATGGAACAGCCTTCCTGAGGAGGTGGTGGAGTCAAGAACAGTGGGGAATTCAAGAATGCATGGGACAGACATAAGGCAGTCCTAGTGGGGGGTAGGAGGAAGTAAGCTCTTGGTTATCTAGGATCTGCAGCTTATCCGTTAGGTAGTACAATAGGCAGACTAGGTGGGCCAAGCGGTCCTTATCTGCTGTCAAATTCTATGTTTCTATGAATGCAATAGCCAGTGCTGGCACTCTGACTGAAAGAGACTCCTCTGCCGGCAACCCCAGCTAAGACTCAGGTGTGGGACTCTATGGGGAAGATTAATTCTTGGAAGTTCTACAATATACAGGTGACATAGTACTAAACACAGTATCAAGGGTGCACTGAAAAGAAAAGCAACTGTTAATGTAAAAAAAAAGAGAGTGGCAGTTGAGCTTTGTGGAGCCATCCTTTTTCAGCTGAATAAAACAATCTGATGGTTGGTGGCAGCAGTGTGCAGGGTGAGTACACATGAGGCAGCTTTCAAACTGAACGTTACAGGTGATCCCAGCACTTGGAACAGTACCGGGCATGGTGCTGTGCCTGTGGACAAATCAGTGCTGACTGCAAGTGTAATCCCTTCCACCCTGTGCGGTTGCCCTCAAAGCGACACCCGACGGCAAATCACCCAGAAACAGCCCATTACAGCGGCTGTCACTGCAATGGTCAGTTTTGGAGATGCCTTTCTCCGATGTTCTTCCCTCCACGGAACAACTCAGATCTGGAGTTAATTATATAAAACTGGGGTGGGGGGGGGTGAACCCCCACACACACACACACAAAAAACACTTCATTTTTGGGATGGCACAATACCGGTGTCAGTACTGTGCATCACTGTGTGGGAGGTCGGCAAATTCACTGCTGACCTCCAGTGGTGCTTCCCCCACGTACAACACTGGAGGCAACTAACAATGCATCTCCACAAATAGTGCAATATTACATTAATTTAAAATATTGACACAAACAGAGCAGCAAGCATTTTAAAATAAGATCAACTTCAAAAACAATCAAAAGGTGGCTGGCCCAGTGGTGTGGTGGGCTGAGGTACCAAGTGCCATACCACTCACCACACTGGCAATCCTGGTCTGGGAATGGACAAAGATCACTGTGGGTCGGCCAGAAGAATGAGGACTGAGCATCTGGCGACAGCTCTCCATCTTCAGGGAAAGGGGGACAAAGCAAGCTGCATTCTGCCTGCCACTCAGTGGAGGCTGGGTGGCATAACATCAGCAGTTGCTTCCTAGAGGGTAGGGGGTAGGCACTTGAACACATATAACATCTTCATGCCACACACCCATGCAATTGTGCGCAATACTGACTTCAGGAACAGGGTATAACACCAAGGAGAAAACGCACCCTCAGTGCCAGGATGATGGGCAGCGACCCGCAGGCCCCACTTCACTGCCTGTGACAATCATTCACACATTAAGGTAAACAAGCAGTTGGGGTAAGGCCCAAGACTGTGAGAGATGGGGGGGGGCAGCTGAGGGAGAACGTGAATAAACAAAAAATGGGTGAAAAATAAAATCAAAAGTATGACCAAAACAGATGGCCCTGCAATGTGGCAAATAAAGGGGTTAACCCCAATAAAGGTAACTACGCTGGCCTGTCAGTACAGAGGTAGCACTATCACTTGTGATGCTGTCTGAGATTAGGAACAAGCTCAGGCTATTGACAGCAGGCAAGGGGGGGGAATTGAGTGTCCCAGCAGATGCACTTTTCCTCCAGGGAGGGAGAGCCACCACTGCTTTACTACCACCTGGGTAACCACAGGTGGCAGTGCAGTTCCAGCGTGTGAGAGAGGGAAGATGTCAGCCAGAGTCTGTCTGAAGCATGTTTCCTTTCCTCTGACTGGACCACCCATGTGTGCTGACATGCTGGTGGGGACCCAAAAGCACGAAAATGCCTACATTGAGCACAGTGATCCCAGCAGGCTTGGACTCTGAACGCAGCTCCTGTCCACTCCAGTAATCCCACAAACTCCTGCCCCCACATGCAGGAGATGGTGGGAGGTAGGACGCTGCACTACTGGCACTGCCATGGGGGACGGGGATGAACCTCTGGGGTTGGAAAAGTACAGTTACTTAAGAACTTAGCCTAACAGTAGATCTTCAAGAGGATCTCTTGCAGCAAGCCATCACCAGGACTACAGCTGCCAGGCTATAGGATCACATGGAAAACTTTCTAGCAAGCCGTCTACCAGAGGGGGCTGCCCACCTCCAACATCAGCCGCTGACATCAGACAATCCTATAAAGGTGGGCGGCCCCCATACCCTCCTCAGTTCTCTTGCCGGAGACCAAAAGCAGGATGCCGTCTGGAGGAACTGAGGAGGATTCCAAAGTAACTCGAAAGCATATAAAAACTAGAAGCAGAAGGCCCGCTCCTATGGAAAAAAAGAGGCAGAAAGGAATAGGGTGAAGGAGGAAAGGAAAGGAAAGGAAAGGAAAGCAGGGCCTGCTACAAGAGATCCTCTCGAAGCTCTACTGTAATGGCAAGTTCTTACATAACTGTACTACCTTACTTCAATGTATCTCTTGCAGTAGGCTATCACCACTAGGACAGAGTCCCAAGCAGTACTGACTACTACAGACAGTCAGTCCAGGTGAAGGCAAAACCAATGGCCTATGAAAGGAGGCCCTGAAGCACAGCAAGGACGAAGTTGGCCCTGTGCCTAGATGTGATGTCCAGACTGTAATGCTTGGTGAAGGTGTGGACAGTGCTCTAGGTAGCTGCAGCGCAAATGTCAGCAGGAGATACATTTCTGAAACAAGCTACTGATGTGGCCATACCCCTGGTGAAATGGTCCTTAACCGTGCCCGGATGTTCCTTACCATACTTCCAGTAACAACAGACAATGCAATTGGCTAACCACTTAGACAGGCACTGTTTGGACACCAGAGTGACTTCTTTTCCTGGGGTGAATGAAACAAACACCTGATTAGACTTCCTGGAGCCCTTGGTGCGGTGTGTACAGTGCCACAGGATTCTATGCATGTCCAAGGTATGGAGCAAGGCCTCCCCTTGATTGGAATGCTCCAGAAAATAAACAGGCAGGTGAATGGACTGATTCAAAGTAAACTCTAACGCCACCTTAGGAAGAAACTTAGAGTTGGTTTGCAAAGACACCCTGTATTGGAGAAAAATCAAATAAGGCTCCTTACACATCAGAGCCTGAAGAACAGAAATCCTTCAAGCAGAAGTAATAGCAATGAAAAATAATGCTTTCCACGACAGAAACCACAGCTTGCAAGACATGGCCAGTACAAAGGGAGGCAGCGTAAGCTTTTCCAAAACAAAATTGAGATCCCAAGCTGGAACAGGATCATGGATGGAAGGGCTTCAAATGCAAGATGCCCGTCAAGAAAGTGCGAGACACATCAAGTTGAGCCACTGAACGGCCCTCAACTGGTACATGGTACTCAGAGATGGCAGAAAAAGGTACCTTAATAGAGGCGTACCAAAGGCTGTGTCCGAAAGGACACTGGACAGGTGAAGGGATCCAACTGGTGCAATGCAGCCCAAACAGCAAAGCGCTTCCATTTCACAGAGTAAGTGGCCCTGGTGGAGGGTTTCTTGGCTGCCACCAAAACGTCCAACACCCCAACCTGGGTGATGGCTACGTCCTCAGCAGCCACACATGGAGATGGAGTGATCTGAGGTCTGGATGGACCAGGGTACCCTGCTCCTAGAGAGAAAGACTGTGCACAGGGGCAGGGAGACCGGGGGTTCCACTGCCAGCTATTGAAGCAAGGGGAACCAGATCTGACAAAGTCAGAAGGGGGCGATCAGGATCATCATGGCCCCTTCAATCTGAAGCTTGAGCAGGACCCTCTGAAGGAATGAGAAGGAAGGGAAGGCATAGAGGAACCTCCCATTCCAAGAGAGGGACAATATGTATCGCCAGAAAACTCCTGGCCCTGGATCTAGCGAGCAGAAATGTGGCAGCTTTCCATTGTGTGGGGACGCAGAAAGGTCCAACTTGGGACAACCCCATCTGTCGAATAGGTCTTCAACCACCAAGGTCAAAAGCTCCCGCTCGTGGGCTCCGGACAGGGACAGGCTTAGACTGTCCACCAGGATGTTTTGGACATTGGGAACATGAACGGCCGAGAACACCAGCCCATGTGCTATGGCCCAGTACCAGACTCTCATCACTTCCCTGCACAGGGGATAGGAAAGAGTCCCCCCCTTACTTGTTTATGTAATAAACTACACATATTGTCTGTCTGACTCAAGAGTGGACCTGGGGATAGACGAGTCTGAAAGGCCTGTAGGGCATATGAGACTGCTCGCATCTCCAGAATATTGATGTGGCGTGTCCTCTCCACCTCGGTCCACGTACCTCGAGTTTGGTGGACTGCCAGATGAGCCCCCCAGCCGAGATTCGAGGTGTCTGTCATCAGGACCTGCTGAGGGGGAGAAATACAGAAGGGAATCCCTCAAAGCAGGTTGCTGGGCTCCAGCCACCACAACAGTACCCTCCAAACTGGATCACAGACCATAGCCGGTTGATCCAGAGTGTCTGTGCGCTGGTCCCACTGGACCTGCAGCATCCACTGAAGGACTCTCATGTGCAGACAGACCAAGGGAACTGCGGCAATGGCTGTGGCCATGAGGTTCAGAAGCCATAGGAAGGCCCTCACCGAAACATAATGGCTGGAGTAGAGAAGACGGCTTTGGTCCATCAGACACACTGCTCTATCTGAAGGTAGGAATGCCATGCCCTGGACCATGTCCAGGACATGCCACTATGCACTGGCATCACAGGCAAGGAGTAAGGAAAGATTTTGACAGGCTGATAGTGATGCCCAAACCCTGGAACAGGATGAGGGTCTGTGCCATGGTTTAAAGGTGACGCTCCCTGGATGGCATTGCTTAGAGCCAATCGTCCAGATATGGGAAGACACAGATGCCCTGCCTTCCCAAGGCTGCTGCTACCACCACCAGGCATTTGGTGAAGACCATGGGTGCTGAGGACAACCAAAAGGCTGAACCCTGAACTGGTAGTACGCTCACTAAAAGTGGAAACGGAGGTGGCGCCGATGGTGGGGAGGGGGGCACAAAAACCTTGATGTGCAAGTAAGCATCCTGCAAATCCAGAGAGTAAAGCCAGTCACCCGATGCAGTAGGGGCACCAAATCCTAAATGGTAACCATCCTGAACCATTTGTACTCTATAAACAGGTTCAACTAACTCAAGTAAAGGATGGGTTGAAGATCTCCCATCCACTTGGGTACCAGGAAGAAGTGGGAATAGAACCCCCTGCCCTGCTGCTGCATCGGGACTGATTCAATGGTCTTTTTTTGAAGTAAGGCCTGAATTTCCTCCCTGATAAGGGGAACATGACTAGGAGGGCACGAGGACTGGCCCAGAGGATTTTCTGGAAGCCACTCTCTGAATTCTAGTGTGTGACCTTGCTCGATGAGCTACAGCACCCAGTGTCTGTGGTGATTTCCCTTCACCTGTCCAGGTGAAGGAAGAAGCGACCCCCTATGACTGCCTCCTGAAATTCCACAGGAGGGAGGGAGGTCTAGCAAGGAGTCAGAAGGTGGGAGCAGCAGCAATTGAGACAGCTGTTGCCCATCAGATACTACGGGTGGCGGTGTGGGAGTGGTGCGGGGAGAGCCCCCCTGCTTTGCACTTGCCCTAAGCCTTGGGAAAGGGATGGGACTGCCTGCAGGAAGAGTGACAAAAGGGAGTCCTCTCTCCCAACTTAGTCTGGGTATGATACGCAGAGCAGATGGATTTTGAGGGCCTGTCCCGAGGTCTGCAGTTAGGAGATGAGATCCTGAACATCACCTCCGAACAGTTTGATACCCCTGAAAGGGGCATCCATTATGCTGGACTTGACAACTGGGGTGAAGCCCGAGACCCATAGCCAGGAGTGATGCCAAGCAACTGATCCCCCAGATGGCCAGAGCGGCAGAGAAAAAGGCACACTTGCCCATCTTGTCTAGTTGGTGAGACTCCCTGTCTGGGGGGAGGAATCTTAACTTTTTGGGCCGCTTTGTGCGGTCATGTGCAGCACTGATGATGACCAATTGGCCTTGGTTGGGCTGTTCCCCAAAGTACAGCTTACCAGCTGGGGCGTGGTAAAGCCTGTCCACTTTCTTGGATACCACCGGAACCATGTAGGGGCAATTCCAGGCAGCCTGGTTGACATCTTCATAGGAGTCAATGATAGAAGGGACAAACTAAGGGAAGGGCATCAGACTGTTGCACAGAGACAGCCAACCGGCACCTCTCAGTGTCCTGCTTCTCATTCTCCCATCCCATAGTGGCTTGAATGGGCTGTATGATGGCCATACATATAGGATCATTTTGGGGGGGGGACTTACTCAGGGCCTCTTCCCCTCCAAGGAGTCGGGGGGTAGAGAAGAAGACTTACTACTGATACTCTTCTCCCTGTGGTCCCCACCTTCACTGTCCTCATGCCGATGACTGTCTGATCAGCCAGAAGACCCTGCGTCAGGCCTCCCCTTGGGGGTATGAGGAACACTCGGGCCCTGCCTAACAGGGGCTGGGAGAAGGGGGTCTGAAGGAGGCCCTTGAGGTGGTATCCCCTCGGGGTGGGAGCCTGTGTCTGCATGAAAGTCCACAAGGCAGAGATCAGGCCATGATAATCAACTGGGGCTGGCGCTGGTCCCGGAGGCATTGGGTATGGGTAACTCAGCACAAGTCCTGCCAGCACAGGATAGGGGTAGGCAGGTGCCAGAGCCACAGGCACTGGCGTAGGGTACCCAGGCTGCAGATCTACAGGCACCAGTTGCCAGAGGCCAGAAACTGGTACTGGCAGAGGAGATAGTTGCAGGACGGGCAGAGACCCGGTGGGCATTGGCTATAGGACCAGCACAGGCCAGGCATGTGTGGGTTGTGGAAGACCTGGTGCAGCATGGCAAGAACTGACACAGGCCCAGCAGGTGCCGGTCAAGAGGGTGCCAGAAGAGTATTCACAGGTGCTAGCCATGGGGAGACAGGTGCCTGAGTGTAGGGCGACACCCCCAGGCGAAGGCTGAAGAGAGACCAGGCTTTGGGAGGCACCAGTGTCCTGCAGCATCTGCCCCTGAGAAGGAGGAGCACAACCCGCAGTAGACCCAGAGGATGAGACCACTGCCAAGGGCACAGGTGTTGGAGGACCGACCGCTGGAAGACTGGTGACTGCCACATCCGCACAGGCCGGACAGACTCCAGTCGAGCCACCTGACTGTGTGCCCACAGAGAACAAGGGCTGAAACAGCAGGGGTTGAGGAGCAGAATACAGAGGAGCCACCTCCCACGAGGAAGACCTGGGCGAGTGGCAGGGCCACCAGTAGCCCTGTGGGAGTTAGGGCGTGCGGGGCCTAGGAGGTCAAACCCCAAGGAGGGAAGACCCAGGCACTGTCGAGGATTTCTTGCGAGGTGACTGTGAGTGGGAGGTGGACCAAGGTTGGTACTGGTCCTTGTCTCAGTGCTTCCCGAAGGCCTCATCCCAGGACTTCTTAGACAAAGACCCTGAGGACTGGGCTGAGGAAGCAGAGGAACTCCTGGCCTGCAGCTCCCATTCCATCATGGCGACCTTCTGCTTAAGAAGATGATGCTTCAAGATCTTCCGTTGACGTCTGCAGGTGGCTGGGCTGAACTTCTGGCAGGCCTCGCAGGCTTGGACATTGCGGGCTGGGCTAGTCACAAGACGCAGGCAGAATGGCCATCCTTGTCTGGGATTTGTTTGCCATAGGCACACTTTGTGGAGCGGTTGGAAGATGAAGTAGGCTTAGAAGACATAAACTTTCGGGTGAGAACACCAAAATTTTGACGTTAAACCTAAAATAAATTGAAAAATATTAAAGTGCAGTAAACGTGGGAAAATAGTGGTCATTTGTAGCTGCGGTGGTTCCAGCAGTACGACTTGCACTGCTCGGTGGCAGGAAACAACTGAGGAGGATATGGGGGCTGCCCACCTTTATAGGACTGGCCGATGCCAGCAGCTAATGTCGGAGGTGGGTGGCTCCCTCTGGTAGACTGCTAGCTAGAAAGTGTTCCCCGTGGTGCTAGTGCCTGGCATCTAAAGTCTTACTGGAGATGGCCTGCTGCAAGAGATATCTCGAAGTAAGATCTAAAGTATGTGCCAGGAACTCCGTGAAGTGGTCGGGGCACTGCTAGGTGATAAGGCAGCCAGTACATACGAAATAATAAATTACAACAAAAAAAAGTACAGGTAACTAAAGAATGAAGTCTAGGATTTTGTTTTCACATGAAAAAACACTGACTGCATTTATCAGAAGCAAGATCTGCTTGCAACTTAAAGGGAGTGCGTAATCTTCTCCAAATGGTATACTTGTGAAGTAACAGAATGCCAGTCAAATAGCACGTGTTTGCTGGGAGGTTACAGCTGTGCTTCTTACATGTAATCACTTTTTTCACAGCTGAGAACAAGACTGCCTGAAGACAGTTTACTGACGCATCATGGGAATGCAATTTTTTTCCTTTACAATTTATTTATCCAGGGCACCCTAGCTGTGATATAATTTGCCTTCTGAGGGGTCCTGCTGCTACCCAATTTTAAAGCTTAGAGGACTGACGAAAACTGCAGTCAGTCACAAAGTGAGTGGGTGGCTCCAGTGGGATTTGAACCTGGATCTGCTGGCTCACAGTTCTGCACTCCAACCACTAGGCTCCACTGCCTGCCCAGTTTTTAAGGGAACCAGGCCAAAAACTCTGGACGGAATGCCTTTTCTAAAGAGATTTCAATCTCCATAAAACATGGAACATTATATTGTTCCATTCCCCCTCTCTCAGTACCCCTCCAACACACACACACAAATACATACACAAAATGTTACCCAGACAGTAGTGATTTCCATTTTTCATTTAGAAAAGTCTACAGCAATAGCATTCTTTGCTGGTTTATGGGAAGGTCACACAGTAACATGCACCAATAACTCAAGGTCATCACTGTGAAATGGGTAGGTACAACCCTAACTGCTGCCACATATACAGCACATTTACCTCAGTCTAATGCCAGGAAAAAGTACCAGTGGGATTTGGAATTGGTGCAAATCACAAACAGAATTCAAGACCCACTTTACTCAACCCTGATGACAGTCACAATCAAGGCTGCCACCCTTACTGAAAATCTTCAACAAGACCCTAAAAATAAAAACTCCCTTAACTTTTAAAAAGTAAAATGATTTAACATTCTTTCCTCTCATGACCACCTTCTTACATACAAAAACACATTTAAAAAATGAAGTACATTTCACTGTTTTAATTCCTTGCGTTTCTTTGTTGACTACAAAATATCCCCCTCCTATATCCATACCAACTCACTAGGGCACTCTCTGCTGCTTACCCTGTCACAGACAAAATTGATACATTAGTTCTACATAAGGCCTTTTGTTGTGTGTGAGGGGATGAACCTTCTGCCAGAGGAATTTTTTTAGAACAATATTTTGGCCATGAAAGACACACTAAGCTGAGGCTCATTTCCAGGTGTGTCCTGGGAGCATAGGGAACTTGCTCATAGTCACACAGTAAGCAAGTGGTGGCTGTGGGATTCAAACCCAGTTCTCCAGGTTCCCAGCTCAGTGCTCCTAAAAACTACTCTACACTGCCTCCCTGAGGGCCATCACAAACATGGCTACGAATCAGCAGAAGTACGAATTCCTGTATTCCATAAAAACAACATTCTATCCACTGAATGTGTGGAAAGACAGATGACTTGATCTGTGGAAAGACCTGTAAAAAAACTGATAAGTGGGGAGGAACTACTTTTTACTAGTTACTGTTAACAAAGAAAATGCCTGCTTTTAATAAAGAATAGCTTTTTTATTATTTTAAGTATTTCTCAGTTTACTCATTTTATAACTGCAATAAGCCACTTCCAGTGTGTGGTTTAGGCGAGATAATGAGTGCTTTGAGTTGGCTGTGCTCATACTTGCAACAACACATGCAAGTTGGAGCACTTCTCAAGGTGGCAGTGGTGGGTTAGCATTTGCATATAGCATATACAGATATTAGAAGGGCCCACCATAAACTGACAGCATCGCAGTTCCAGTCTGCATAAGGAGTACCAAGGGCATACCATATAACCTTTGTACTCCCCACTAGGCTTGCCATAATGAAGTTACAGTTTGCGACCTGACATCAAACCTACTGTTCTGGCACTAATTTCTCAAGTTAGTGCCTGCACAGCTGAACTGGCATATTTACAGGTGCTGCAATTGCAACACAGGGACCAGACCCTTGCTGCCACGGCCAGGTTCCAATGCAGCCTTTAGACGGCCTTGTGCAAGTTCCTATATTTGTGCCAGGGCACACAAAGAATAAAAACGGGGCCCTCAGGATCCTTACTGTCTTGTTTCCCTTTGTCTTTTTTTCCACTATATAAACTCTCCTTTAGATGTGTACAATATCATAACAGAGCCATGAAGACAATTTTTCTTAAAATGTTTCTATCTGTCATTGTGGGGGCTGCTTTCCATGCCAATGTCTGGAGTTTGTGCCCCTAATCTATACAGTGAAGGTGGACAAACTGAGGTGGGATTCAAAGGATGCGCTCCACCTCCAGGTAGGTACCTGACTGCACCACTCTTTGATCTTTCCTGGCACTCCCAAGTGAGAAGCAGCACTGCAGGCACTCCTGTGATGGGCATCAGCATGGCAATGTTAGCATGCTCACCTCCCCCGATAGAGGTGGTGGGAGAGACTGCAAGGGAGAAACGCTGTTCAAGCGGAACACACAAAGTGCCAGTAACTCCCAATTTTATGCAAAACACAGTCCAAGTATTAATACCATACGGAGAAGTTACTGACAGTAACTGTAGAGCTTTAAGACTAGTTCTCCATACAACACTACTACTAAAATGGTGCGGGGTTTGCATGAGAAACCGTATAAAGAGAGACCGTGGGAGCTCGGCATGTACTCTCTGGAAGGGAGGAGAGTGACAAGGAGCATGACTGAGACTTACAAGTACCTCATGGGGGTGAACAAAGTGTGGTGGGGAAGTCTAAGGAGGAGCACCAGTACATGGGGGAGTGCTGTGAAACTTGAAGGGGGAGAAGTTTAAGTGGGATGTAAGAAAATACTTCTTCACAGAAAACATGATAACCACTTGGAACAGCCTGCCAGAAGAAATGGTAGGGGCAAAGACAGTGGGGAGCTTCAAACATGCGTGGCATAGGCTCATGGGTATTATAAGCAGAAGTAAGGGAGGAGGAGAGAACACCTGTGATCAAGTAGGGTTCAAGGTGTAGTGTTAGGCAGGGAAAACAGGGCAGACTAGACAGGCCTACTGCTGCTTTTCTGCCATTTACTTTCCATGTTTCTATGTAACACCGCTTTTTGGTCTTAGAGCCAGAGGCGCTGGAACCCCACAGAAGTAAATTTCTTCAGCGAGGACGCTGGCACCAGCTACTAGTGACAGTACATGTGTAACACCATATGTTCTCTATGGAGAAAACTGATTCTAAGATTATCATTTTTACCAGATATTGTTTTCAATGTTATTCTTTGTGGTTTATAGTCTGACTACAGACGATACTGCTGAAATACTTTCATCAGCATGGATATCACACCATTGTACTCGACTAGAAACAAACCACATCTCATCAGCATGCAAAACAATATTGCATATTTTTCCTTCACAATCTATCCCCTTCAATGTGTAGGTAACCTCTGGTCAAAAGATTCCATACACAAGATGAATACAAGGGAACAGTGGAAAATGTGTTTTGGTCCCATGTATAAATTACAATTATATGAAAGCCTACCATTACAATCTGAAGTATGACAACTGAAATTCAATGCCAAAATGTGCAAAGTGATGCACTTAGGGAACAAAAAACACAGAAGAGCGCACTGGAAGGAAGGGGTTCAACTGGACACATCAGAGGAAAGGGAGCTAGGAAACATCATTAGTGACTCCCTTAAACAAACCAGCCAGTGTAACAAAGTCTTCAGCAAGGCTAACAAAATGCTAGGGTGCACTGGGAGGAGGTTCGACTGTAGGAAACAGGAGGTCCCGTATACGTCACCGGTAAGGCCACACCTGGAGTACTATGCCCAGTTCAGGAGTTTCCCCCTAAGAAAGGATAGGCACAGGCTGGAGACAGTACAATCTGTGGTGACCAAGATAATTCAGGGCCAGGAGGGCAGATTCTATGAGGATCTGCTAAAGGCCCTGAAAGTGTATTCCCTTGAAATCAGATAAGAGAGGAGGGACATGACAGAGAATTTCAGGTTCCTGAAAGGAATAAACAAGGTGAACTGTGAAGAGCTATTTACCAGCAACAGAGAAGCTAGGATGAGAGGAGGTTAATGGGGGAAGGTTTAAAAAAGATGTAAGGAAATATTATTTCACAGAAAGAGTGGTTGAGCCTAGGGTTGTCAGAACTAGTTCGGTAAAGATTCGAACCCTCCTCGAACCCTGGTGTTTGAGTTCTAATTTAGAACTCGAACACTAGAGGGTTCGCAAAAGGGTTCGAATCACAGTGCTCATTTTTGCTGCCCAAGTTGTTTGAAAAATAATTATTACTTTACTTTACTGTCGGAGTGTCGCTCCTCCTCCCTCCCGGTTGGCGCTGATGTTTCCAAGTCATTTCGGCTCAGCCCTCCCTATTGTGCAGCTCCAAGATAGTTGGGGGCAGCGAGGTCGCACTGAGTCCCCATCACTACGACCAGCTGCTGTACAGTCAGGTGGTAGAAAGATGATCGGAGGGGTAAGCCTCGCGGGATCCACAATTCAGGATAAGTGAAGTGCGACTGCGCGGCTCCAGTCCTGTGTCTGATTCCGATTGAGGAAGGCATGCTGCGGAGTGCTGTGCTTCAGGTCCAATCCTAGACCCACCCAACTGCATTTTATCAGGCAGCATTCAGTTTTGAAAAATTTTAAAAAGGTGTATTGCCTTGCTGAAAACAAAAAAAAAAGGTTGCATAAAAGGGGCAGTGGGGGTCAAGCTACGGCGGAAAGAATGGTCAGACTCAGGAACACTCAAGAGGGAGATCACCCTGGCTGGGGGATGGATAAAGAGATTAATGGAACCGGAGAAAGTTGGAAACAAACAGGAAAAAATGTCTCCCAGGTCGCACCATGAGATGAGCAACGTGTTGTGTTGTTCAGTGTGCTTTACTAGTACAACATTTCAATAAATAAATTCAACAAAGTTAAAAATCGTACTATGATGACTGTGCTGAAGGGGTCTTTTCACCCCAAACTTCCTGATACATACAACAAGGCAGTTCGTTTTTGACACAGTATTCACTGTGTTGTTTCCTGCTGTGGGGTTCTG
Source organism: Neoceratodus forsteri (assembly GCA_016271365.2). Classification (NCBI taxonomy): domain Eukaryota; kingdom Metazoa; phylum Chordata; order Ceratodontiformes; family Ceratodontidae; genus Neoceratodus; species Neoceratodus forsteri. The sequence continues at coordinate 1,308,308,894 of CM057449.1, forward strand.
TGGCCACTGCCAGCCCATCAACTGCTGTGTGTGTGCCTTTGACTGCACTGTACCCAGTGTATGTTGTGTGTGACTGTGTCACAGCCCAGAGACCAGTTCTGTGGTATCCTACATGCACCACAGCATAATATCCCAACACTACCACCACTGACTACATAATTCAATAGTAAGACTGAACGTGCATCAAAATCACAATTATTAAAGCCAACAGTGTAAAAATACCCCTTACCATGAGACAAGGGGACAACTCACCACCTCCTACTGGTTTCACCTGCAAAGGTTTCCTCAGGGAGTATTTTTACATGATTGTCTTTAATAAATATGATTTTGAGGCACATTCTTGTGTCTACTTATTGAATTGTGTGGCTAGTGGTGGTAGTGCCAGGATTTGTGTGCTTTAATTTAATATTTTTATCCTGAGCACACCATAGCGCTGGGGCAGTATTCATTCTGCCATCTTTAAATACATGTCAGAATATTTCCCAGTTGGGAGAAGAGACAGAGAAATCCATTTTCACTGTGTTGTGCGACTGCCTCCTGTGGCCAGTCCATCACCCTGCTGTGTGCCCTTTGATCAGCCCAGTAGACAAGTTGTAGTGGTATCCTTAAACATATACCAAAAATATATTTCCTTGTTGGGAGGAGAGACAGAAAAATCCCTTTCAGTGTGTGTGTGTGTGTGTGTGTGTGTGTGTGTAACTCTTTCTTGTCTACTGCCGGCCTATCACCCTGCTGCTGTGTGCCCTTTGACTGCACTTTACCCTACCCAGTGTGTGTGACCGTATACAGCCCAGTAACCAGTTGTGTGGTGGTATCCTTAAACACATGCCAAAAATATATTTCCTGTTGGAAGGAGATTCAGAAAAATCCCTTTCACTGTGTTGTGTGACTCCGTCTCCTTTGGTGTACTGTGTGGCAGCCCATCATCCTGCTGTGTGCCGTTTGACCACACTATCCTACCCAATGTGTGTGACTGTGTGTAGCTCAGCAGCTGTTTGTGTGGTATCTTTAAATACATGACAGAAATATATCTCCCGTTTTTAGGAGACAGGAAAATCCCTTCAGTATGTTGTGTGACTTTATCTCATTTGTTGTATACTGGCCAGCTCATCATCCCTGCGGTGTGCCCTTGGACTACTGCACTGTACCCAGTATACCAAATTCACACAGGATCATTTCTCTCTCCCTTATACTGAACAGGTTTTATTTCTTTTTGTCCTCAATTTCATATGTATTTCACTATTGTCTTGTAATTGAGAGCATGTGCTCAATTTCATGTGTATTTCACTATTTCCTTCATTATTGGCAGCAAAATGAAAAAAATAGGGTTCGAGTTCTAAAAAAGATTAGAACCCTAGAACATTTTCAAAAGTTCTAGACTAGAACTAGAACCCAGAACTTCTAAGGGTTCTGACAACCCTATGAGCCATAGTGTGGTCTGCTGGCAAAGGCAGTGGGTGACAAAACCATAAAAGGCTTCAAACACACACAGCTGGGACAGAGCCAGGGGTATAGTAGCTACTCAGAGGGATGAGGGAGGCAGAAACACGGAGGAGAACAACAGGGAGAATAGAGTAACTGAAAATCCCAGTGGGACAATAGGTCCTGAGGTACGACAGAATAATATGGGCAGACTGGATGGACTGTCAATCTTTTTCTGCTGTCATCATCTGTATTTCTATGATACAGGGACCAAGTCTTGCGAAGGGATATCTTTACCGACAGTGTCAATAGCTTTCAGTGCTGAAATATGCCTTGAAACTGTTTCTTGCTGTAAAGAAGAAGCACTTGGATGACCCAGTGGCTGAGTCCCTTGTCAAAGTCAGCAGAGGCTCAGCCCCAAGGTATACTGGGATATGTATTCAATCGGTATGGCAAGCAGCATGTCATAGGCTGAACCAGATACTGACATGAATTATAACTACAGTAATGAAAGTAATAAAAAAAAAAGTGTTTCACTGCTGGTTCCTTACTCAAGACCTCCCAATCCCATCACAGTAGTTTGGGAGCAACAAGCATTCCCCTTTTATAAATGCAGTGTGGTTATGCCTCTGTACTCATTACTTGTCTAATATATACACCATAGAGGAATATGTCTTCAATCCTTGGATGGAGACATCTCCAAACATCCAATTAACCTAGCTCTTTTCTTTTTTGTACGTGTGTTCAGTACTCTGTATTGATTTTTAATGTCAGACATTCCATCACTATTAACAGTGCACTTGCAATTTCAAGCACTGCCTAGCCAGCTATTATACTGACTTAGGCGAGACATGCAAGCAGATCAAACTTCAACTATTTAAATTCTCCTAGAGTATCTCTCCCTTACTAGTTTTAATTTTCTCAGATGTGGGGGGCCTTCTCCTATGTGGTTATTTATTTAAATTTGTTGACCGGGAGAGGTCCACTGAGCTGGAGTTCAAGTCCAGGTGTGACTCCAGGGGAGGGGTTACAAGGAGGGGAAAACCCTTAAGAAATTGTCAAATGCGAGACACATACACAAAAGGAGTCACAGAACAATATTTGATGTACAAATGTACCTGAGATGAAGCAGTGAAGAGTTGTAGTGCCAAAGTGTAGGGTACCAATCTATGCCAAGATATGGACAGGTAAGGGGAAGTGGAGTGGACAGGATCCGGGGGAGCTGGAAGGCTAGCTGCAAGTGTAAGGTTCTTAGAAGTGTGCCTGCATGGGTGATTTAACAGAGTGGAGTGAGGGTGAGACCCGGATAGGGAGACAGATGAACAGAGTATGGTGCAGTGGTTTAAGGCTCTGAGCTGCAAATCTGGAGACCTGGGTTTGAAACCCACAGCCCCCACTTGGATACTGTGTGACCCTGAGCAAGTCACTTAACTTCCTCGTGCTCCCAGGTTGCACCTGCAAACAAGCTTTCAGCTTAGTGTCTCTCACCTGGTAAAATAATTGGTAAAAAAAAAAAAAAAAAAAAATAGAACTGCTCAAGGCACACTAACCCAGCAAAATACAACACTACACTTCCCAAAGGTGGACAAGATTGAGGAGTCACCCCCATCCCAGACAGTCTGACAGAAGTAGATACATAGATACATCATAGTAACATAGTAATTTAAGGTCAGAAGGGACACTAGGTCCATCATGTCTGTCCCTTTGCTTCATAAGCAGGGATGAAAAAGTATTGTGTGCAAACATATACTAATTCATATTGATTATCTACCTACTCTGCTACACAGGGTACCCATGGATTCCCTTGGTAAGCATACATTTATCCATGCTTACCTGGCTTGAAGGTCTGTACTATCTTCATATCTACTGTCTCCACTTGAAGGCTGTTCCTCAGGTTTTCACTCTCTGAGAGAAAATGAGCTTCCTAATATTAATGTGGAATGTGAAGGTTGGTGTTCCCCATAGCACTAACCTTGGTCCCCTTGTTTTATCCATCTTTACTAGCTGACATCCCTCCATATTTACAAGTACCTCCTGCTTCTCAATCATGTATACAGGTGGCATTGCCCTTTAATTTAGCTTCTTCTCAGTAGGTCATATTAATGCACAATTAAATCGTGAATTTCATAACATCCAGAGCTGATTTGTAGAAAACAAACTATGCTCTTTGTCTCCAAGGTGAAGCTTAAATCCTGTACAGATTCTAATGCTATCTCCTGTGTGGATGACACCAAACTCACCTTGAGACAAACCTTGAAGTATCCGAGCATTATACTTGCTTTGGATTTCTCCCATCACATCACCTCCATCTGTAAATCTGTAAACATAAAGCTTGGTCTGGTCCACAGGTTCAGGCACACCCTCACCCTGAAGGCTAGGCTAACCATAGTGCAAGGAATTCTCTTACCCAGCCTGAAAAATGGTCTCCCAACCTTCTCCCAGACCTACAAATTTGCCCTACATAAATGGAATGTGACCTACTGTGCATAACATATGTCATTTTGCTATGTCCTCACATCACTTTACATATGTTGGATGAGGAGCGTAGCAGGTATATACACCACGTAGGCAACACAGTCCTGTACTACAGTTGGGAAGCTGCTATAGGGATTGCAAGGGTAAGTCCCGCACCATCAGTACTTACACCCCCCCAAACGATCACCACAATTCAAATTTCTGTCCTTGTGGGACCCTCCTGGAAGCCATGCCTCCCTACTTCAAATCAGCCAATCGAATAAGTGTAATGTCTCACTGGCCAAGGTATAAGAAGGACGAAGAACTTGAATGCTGCTCCTCCTCCTTAGGTCAGTCCTGTGCTGCTGCCGAGAAGCTGCTGTAGGTATCACATGGGTAAGTCTCATGCTGTAAGCACCTGCCCCACCCCACATGATCACCTCAAGCCCAAATTCTGTCCTTGTGGTACTCTCTTGGGAGCCCCACCTCCCTCCTTCATACCAGCCAACTGGGCAGGTGCAACATCTCATGGGTGAAGCTACAAGAAGCTTTGGAAGGACGAACAAAGAATCTAAATACCACTCCTCCTCCTCCTTAGTCTAGTGCTGTGCTGCCATCAGGAAGCTGCTGTATGGATCGCATGGGTACATCCCATGCCATCAGTACTTGCCCTCCCACCTGCTACGATCACCTCAAGCCCAATTTCTGTCCATGTTGGACCCTCCTGAAAGCTGCTCCTTCCTCCTTCAAACCAGCTGATCGGGCTGGCAGAAGGTCTCATAGGCAGAGCAACATAAGCCCCGGAAGGACGAACACAAAACCTGAACTCTGCTCCTCTTTGATCCAGTCTTGTACTGCCATTCAGAACCTGCTGTAGGGGTCACAAATACTCACGCCATCAGAACATGCCCCCTCAAAATCTCCTCAAGTCCAATTTCTGTCCTTGTGGGAACCTCCTGGAAGCCACGCTTCCCTCCTTTGAACCAGCCAACTGAGGAGGCAGAACATCTTGTGGGCAGAGCAACAAGAAGCCCGGGAAGGATGAACAAAGAACCTGAAAGCCACTCCTCCTCCTCAGTCCAGTCCTGTGCTGCCACCAGGAATATGTTGTAGGGGTTGTGAGGGTAAGTCCCACTCCATGAGTACTTGCCCTACCCCCAACAATCACATCATGCCCAATTTCTGTCCTTGTGGGAACCTCCTGGAAGCCACGCTTCCCTCCTTTGAACCAGCCAACTGAAAAGGCAGAACATCTTGTGAGCAGAGCAACAAGAAGCCTGGGAAGGATGAACAAAGAACCTGAATGCCACTCTTCCTCCTCCTCAGTCCAGTCCTGTGCTGCCACCAGGAATATGTTGTAGGGGTTGTGAGGGTAAGTCCCACTCCATGAGTACTTGCCCTACCCCCAACAATCACATCATGCCCAATTTATGTCCTTGTGGGACCCTCCTGGAAGCTGCGCCTCCCTCCTTTGAACCAGCCAATTGAGTGGGCGGAATGTCTCATGGGCCGGGCTATATGAAGTTTGGGAAAGATGAGCAAAGAACTTGAATGCCGCTCCTCTTTCTTGGTCCAGTCTTGTGTTGCCATCTGGTAACTGCTGCAGGGGTTGCAAGGGTAAGTCTCATACCATGAGTATTTGCCCTCCACCCACAACAATCACCTCAAGACCAGTTTCCGTCCTTGTGGGACCCTCCTGGGAAGTTGTGCCTCCTTCCTTTGAACAAGCCAGTCACGTCATGAACACCTCATGGGTGGAGCTCCAAGAAGTTCAGCAAGGACAAACAAAGAACCTGAACTCTGCTCCTCCTTAGTCCAGTCCTGTGCTACAATTGAGAACCTGATCTAGGGGTCACGGGGGCAAGATCCATGCAATCAGTACTTGCCCCCTCCCCCAAAAAAACAATCATCTCAAGCCCAATTTCTGTCCTTGTTGGACCCTCCTGGAAGCCACATCTCCCTCCTTCGAATCAGCCAACTGGGCAGGCAGACCATCTCATGGGTGGACTTACAAAAAGCCCAGTAAGGACCAACAAAACTCGAATGCCACTTCTCCTCCTTAGTCCAGTCCTGTGCTGCCATTGGGAAGCTGCTGTAGGCTTTGCAAGGGTAAGTCTCATGCAATCAGTACTTGTCCTTCCCCAACAATGATCACTTAAAGCAAAATTTCTCTCCTTGTGAGACTCTCCTAGAAGCTGTGCCTCTCTCTTTCAAACCAGCCAATCGGGCGGAAAGAACATCTTGAGGGTGGAGTTACACCTCCCTTAAGGACACACTGGCTAGCTGTCCTCCATGCTGCAGTCCGGAATGCTGAGAGGGCCTCAGCGCAAGTGGTGAAGTAACTTTGTTGGGCATCTGCCATGGACATCAGCCAGCTCCGAATTTGAGATCGGATCCCACGGTGGTCCAGCGGTCACGAGGGCCTGAGGACAGACGCCCCCAACCAAGCAAAGCAGCCAGCTCCAAATTTGAGATCGGATCCCGCGGTGGTCTGGCAGTCGCGAGGGCCTGAGGACAGACACCCCCTGGACAAGCAAAGCAGCCAGCTCTGAATTTGAGATCGATTCCTGGTGGTCCGCGATCTGAGGGCCTGAGGACAGATGCCCTCCCCCACCCCTAACCAAGAAAGCAGCTAGCTCAATTTGAGATCGGATCCTCAGTGGTCCGCCGGGTCGCGAGGCCTGAGGACAGACACATTCCCCCCGAACCAAGCAGCAGCCAGCTCCAATTTGAGATCGATCCTCAATGGTCTGGCTGTCATGAGGGCCAGAGGACAGACACCCCCCATCGAACCAAGCAAAGCAGCCAGCTCTGAATTTGAGATCGGATCCTCGGTGGTCCAGCAGTCGCAGAGCCTGAGGACAGACGCCCGCACTCAGCAAGGCAGGTATGGAACGTGGGCAGAACAAGGAATCGCAGGACTGTGGCGCAGTTCAAATCAGTGTGCTTGTGCTTTGGCACCTTTTTCTGTTCAAAAGTTTCTGTCAGCATAGCAGTGGAGACAGTTTATTTCATAGTTATTTTTAATCTCCACTGCCTTGTATGCTCCTACACTGTGCCTTAAAGTAATCAGAAAGTGTTCAGGCTTGCTTTAATTCGAGGGGAAAAAAAAAAAGTAACTTTATTGTTTAGCAGTGGAGATAGTTGTATTTCAATTGAACGTCCACTGCCTTGTATGCTCCTACAGTGTGCCTTAAAGTAGTCAGAAAGTGTTCAGGCCTGCTTTAACTTGAGATAAAATAACTGTATAGCAGTGGAGGTAGCTTATTAACTGCAGCATGTTTAATTAAGTACAGATATCTGTAGTGCATGTCCCGATAGGGCTGTTCTGTGTCTGAATGCAATTAAGTCTCCTCCCCGTTTGCTGAGTATATATAACACTCACCTGCTTCCTCTCCACAACCAGCTCCGAATTTGAGATCGGATCCCTCAGTGGTCCGGCGGTCGCGAGAGCCTGAGGACAGACCCCCCCCACCCCGAAACAAGTAAAGTAGATATGGAACGTGGCAGAAATAAGGAATCACAGGATCATGCAAGTAGTTCGAATCAGTATGAGACTCTTCTGCCGACGCCTCCGCCAGCTCCCCACCGCCCCACCACCACCCTTGGTTGACACCGACTTATACAGGATAGAGAAGAACTGATAAGAACCAATAGGAGCGTGGCTGTTTTTAACCAATCAGCCCACTTCTCCATCTGCAGATTATATGTGGTGGCCACTAGGGGGTTTCAGCCTGCTACCCCTTATCCCACATAGATCCTCCTGTGGTCTTACTCCCATCTCTTACTCCAGCATGTCCCTGATATTGACCCCTTTACTCGCTGTGCTCTTCCCTGTGCTAGCCCCCCCCCCACCACTATCTCTCAGGTGCATCTCCCCAACAGTGTTGAAAACAAACATCTACGTGACTGGCAGCCTCCACACACCTATCCACCCATTGTGCCTCGTATCCCCACCTGTATACTACTTGTGCTGCGCTGCACTAGTAAGTTACCCATTGTCAGACTCAATACTTGCACCCTCACAAAACAATGGGATTCTCACCAGGGAAGGGTACAGCAACCACTGTCTGTTATCACTTCTACCCCCACTCTTTATTCCACTTCCCCCTTTCCCTCCACTCATTCACCTCGCACACTCGACCACCTTATCTCCCCTCCGCACCCCCGACAACATCAACTCCCACTCCCCTGGTCCCCGGAGCAGGGTGGGCTCACCCCATCCTAGCCATACCTGCCCTTAGCTCCCTACCCATCCCCTGCACCTTTGCCCCCAGATCCTCACATCTGCCCAGGCACATTTACCACAATCGCCATAGCCCACTACTCCGACTTGTCACCTTACTACTTCTGCTCTCTGGGAACGTCCACCCAAATCCTAGTCCTAGGCACTCCACCCCTTCCCTCACCCACCGCTGGGCATGGCCTCCATACTGCCTCTATGAATATCAGCAGTCTCCCAAAGAAAACTGCTGCATTGCAGTGCTGGGTCACCCAACACAGGCCCGACATCCTTGCTATAGTGGAGACCTGGCTCTCCACAGTAACCCCCGACTCAGCTGTCTCCTTCCCTCCCCGGTTTCACCCTTTTCAGTGAGGATCGTGTGGGTAAGCGTGGTGGTGGATGTGCAGTCTACTTGCATGACTCCCTCCTGGGCCAAGTACTCCCAGCCCCCAAGACTGATCACGGTGCCCAAGCCATCACCTTAAAAATCTCCACTGACCCGGGCAGGGCCCTCTCTATCTTACAACCACATACATACCACTATGGGCCCAAGGCCCAGCTATCCACTCCCTCACTGACCATCTCTCCACCCTACCCCACAAGGCTGAACAGCTCATCCTAGGTGACATCAATGTCAACTGGCTTGGTTCCACTGCAGCACACATAAAGGACTCCTTCACTGCCCTTGACTTAACTCAACTAGTCACCCGTCCTACCAGATTTAACCAGGCCAGTGGTACCAGCTCCCTCCTTGACATAATACTCTCCAATCGCCCCCCACAAAATCAAATCTGTCAGTGTCCCAGCCAACTCCCTTAGCGACCACTCCCCTATCCTCTGCTTCTAAGTCCTCCCCCATGCTCAAACTCACATGCAAAGTCACCTACCGCCGCCGCTTCTGCCCCGGGGGCCTTAATATGCTAAAGCAGTACCTAGCCCAGCTGGACTGGTCCCCGATCTCCCTTGCAACTGATATAGACACCGTGCTAGCCCACCTCAGCAGTGCTTTCTGCAAGGCCTGTGACATTTTTACACCTGTCACCAGCACTCGCGCCGAAAGACACAATGCCGCCTGGATTTCTCCCCCCCCCCGATCAGCAACTGAAGCAGCGAGATAACCTATGGTGGATCGCGGTCGAATCAGGCAGGACAGTAGACAGACAAGCCTATAATGCTACTCGCAACCAATGCACCTGGGCCATAAGGCAAGCCAAGGCCAGATACTACCAAACCACCCTGGCCTCATCCTGGGGCTCTTCACGAGCTTTCTGGGATAATATCAAAGAGCTTAATGGGAAATCTCGCTCTCCCACCCTCAGATGCTTGTTAACGGCACTATTACCACTGACCCCCTGCTCATTGCCGACTGCCACAATACGGCCTTTTCTGACCTAAGTGCAGTCCTTCATGTCCACTTCTTTGACCCTATCCATGCCTCCAATCCCCCCACAATGAATCGCCCCCCATTTCTCCTCTGCCCATATCTCCCACAGACGCCAAACCACTCCTACTAAAATCTCTCTCCAGCCACAACCCCAGTTGTGACCCCCTTGATTCCAGGATTCTCTGCCTAACTCTTGATGTCATGCTAGCCCCTCCTACTGACCTTTTTAACCGGTCTCAATGCTCGGCCAATTCCTGAGTGCATGGAAATCAGCTGAAATTACCCCAATACATAAAAATGGAGACCGCACACTACCAAACAACTACAGACCAATCTCCATCCTCCCCCCACTCTCTAAAACCCTGGAAAAGATAGTATCTATCCAACTCATAGATTACCTATCCAAGTACAACATATTATGCCCCGAACAGCATGGCTTCCGTCCTGGTCACAGCACCACTTCAGCTCTACTGGAGTTCTCCCAACAAATACACTCTGCACTTGACACTGGGGATATCGCTGGGGCAGTATTCATTGACCTATCTAAGGCTTTTGACACTGTGTGTCACCCTCTATTGCTTGACTCCCTCCGTCAACTTGGTTTTTCATCTGGCCCCCTGGCCTGGTTCTCCAGCTACCTCCATGCCAGATCCCAACGGGTCAAAATCAATGGTACCCTGTCAACTGCCTGATCTGTACGCTTTGGTGTCTCTCAGGGCTCCATCCTAAGCCCCACATTATTCAGTCTCTTTCTAAACACCCTTCCCAGCTCCTGTATGCTGACAAGGTGGTCCTCGTCACCTCCCACCCTGACCCACTTACCCCTCCAGAGTTCTATGCAACTCTCCTTCAGCCAAGCTGAAAAATGGTTTCTCAACCATCGTCTGGTTCTGAACCACAAGAAAACGAAATCTATGATTTTTGCCCATTGCCAAAGTAACTCCAGAAATGCCCCCCTCCTCATCCTCCCCCGCACCCTACAGCTCCTTGGACAGGTATCAGAATACAAATACCTGGGCATCACCTTTGACTCAGCTCTCTCCTTCCACTCCAATCTTAACTCCCTGTCCTCTAGCATGAATGCCCGGATTGGACTCCTCTACCGCCACAAAGACTGCCTCCCAGAGTATGCCCTCCGGCTGGCTATCACCTCCTCCATCCTGTCTTTGGTTGACTACGGGCTCCCAATCTATGCAGCTGCTGACCCCACCGCCCTCTCCAACATCCAGACCTCTATCAACAAGGCCTGCAGGCTTCTGACAGGTGTCCCCAGCGGAACGCACACATGCCAGTTTTACTCCACCTCGAACCTACTCCCCTTTAAAGAGCACCTGCAATACCACACCTGTATACTGGACAAAAAAACACTACTTGGGCTCTCCCCGCCAGGGGTTACCTCATCCCTAAAACAGGCCACTCACTCGGTCACCACCAGAAATGCAACCAAAGCCACCTTCCAGGTGCCGAGAGCCAGGACCTCCCTCGCCCAAAGATCTTTCCACTCCAGAGCCCCCTCCTGGTATAATTCCCTCCCCCGCTCAGATCACAAACATCCCCAAAATCGGCCCCTTCAAAATCGACCTCCGTAAACACCTCACTGACTCTCGGATCTGCAAATGCCCATGACGGGGCCATACCTAAAACTCTGCCTGACCCAATCCACAGACAAAGTCTAACCGGTCCCCCACCCTCCCAGGTACTTGTACCCAGTATCTCTAGGGGTCCATAGTATTATATGTATATTAGTTTAGTTAGATTAACTTAATTGAGGCCTGTACACCTCAGTTGGAAATCTATGTGCTCCACTGTATCACTGAATTGCCTGAATGTCCGTTTGCTTTGCATTGTATGCTCCTTTATGTACCGCACCTGTAATGTTCTCCATTGTTGTACTCCACCAAAATGTTGTCTACCCTCCCTGTGTCGAGGTGCCTTTGTAAGTGAGTCTTTGACTCAAAGGTTGTAAATCCGAATTGTGAATAAATAAAATAAATAAATAAAACATCAACCACGAAGACAGCCAGCAGCTGGCCATGCTGCCTCCCACACTGCTAAAAGAACTTTCCATAGCCTGTAAGTAAGTGACTATGCACACACCACTATGAACTCATATGTAGCTACAACTACTACTTACTTAACTGTTTGCACTGATTGTTTGGTATCATATATTTATGCTATATCTGTGCTACTGTTTCTGTTTAATGCTAGTGTTTGCTTTATTTGCCTATGCAGGTCAGTCTGCATGTCTGCTGATATAATCTGCTGTCTTGCTCTACTCAGCATATAGTTACTCCCTACCTGGGCTGTTCCTAAACACAAGTTAGCAGACAGTTGCCCTCTTAATAGAATATCCTCACTACAGTGTTTCTGCCTAATTGCCAGTCGCTGATTATAAAGCAATGAAACTGGCTCCGCCAATCAGAGGACAGCACTACTGTACCTCTTATTCATCATACAGCTGCTGCCTCACACTCCTCCGCACAGCTGATTCACACCATGGTGATGCTGTTTTCTTATATTGTTTCTGCTAGAATCACTGCAGTGGAATTGGCTGTGTGAGAATCCCAGAAAGCAGTGTTCTTGAGCCAGAAAAGCATCTCAGTGAATTGCCAGCACACTTTTTTCGAATGAGCAGTTGTTTAGCTACATAACTTAATCAGAATCCAAAACCATCAAAGGAGTTGCCCTTGAGCAACAGAAAGTAAACAGCACATTGTATAAAATAAGCAGGCACTAGTAAACAGTGCATTCTATAGAATGAGCAGGCACTAGTAAACAGTGCATTCTATAGAATAAGCAGGCACAAGTAAACAGCACATTCTATAAAATGAGCAGGCACTAAAACAATGCATTCTATAAAATGAGCAGACACTAGTAAACAACGCATTCTATAAAATGAGCAGGCACTAGTAAACAGCGCATTCTATAAATGAGCAGGTACTAGTAAACAGCGCAGTCTATAAAATGAGCAGGCACTAGTAAACAGCACATTCTATAAAATGAGCAGGCACTAGTAAACAGCGCATTCTATAAAATGAGCAGGCACTAGTAAACAGTGCATTCTATAAAATGAGCAGACACTAGTAAACAACACATTCTATAAAATGAGCAGGCACTAGTAAACAGCGCATTCAATAACATGAGCAGGCACTAGTAAACAGCACATTCTATAAAATGAGCAGGCACTAGTAAACAGCGCATTCTATAAAATGAGCAGACACTAGTAAACAACACATTCTATAAAATGAGCAGGCACTAGTAAACAGCGCATTCTATAAAATGAGCAGGCACTAGTAAACAGCGCTTTCTATAAAATGAGCAGACACTAGTAAACAACACATTTTATAAAATGAGCAGGCACTAGTAAACAGTACATTCAATAAAATGAGCAAGCACTAGTAAACAGCACATTCTATAAAATGAGCAGGCACTAGTAAACAGCTCATTTTTTTTATTATTATACTTCATTAGTTTTTAATTTTTCAAGGATTTACATCCAAAGAAAAGAAAAACTGACCATCCAACAAGATAAGCCACCACACTGCACAACTATCTTTCCCAGCCGAGCCATATAAAGAAGACTGTGTTCATATCCAGTCTGGCAAGCTGTCAACTAAGTGTAAAAAGGCATTTCAAAAATGTAAGAATAATAAAATGCCAGTAAAAGATTAAGGTGATAAAAAAGGAAACATCATAACTGTAAAAAACAATATCTACCCCCCACCCTCCTCCCAACCCCCCCCCCAACCTGGAGCTGTGATGAAAAACCAGAGGCGAGTGGCCTAAGGAGTGCTTAAGGGTGATTTCCTTCTCTGCGGAGGGCCTTGGAATGGAGGCTGGGGCAAACCGATCAACCTGTGAATGGAACTCCGCTAGGGGCACTCTCCCCCAACACACAGAGCAAGTCTGTCCCCTCTCATAGCTGCTAGGGCACCCTGCCAAGATCTATAATTGGTATCAGGGCAAGAAGTTGGCCCCATCTGCCGTTAAAGGCCTGGGTCCTGTCCTGTCTTTGGGCTACATGCTTTTCTAGCTCCAGCGCCTGAAGAGTTTCTGCATGCCATTCCTGAAAGGGAGGACTTTGTTGGTCTGTCCAGTGGTGGGCAATAATCAACTTCACAACTGCCGAGATAAGAGCCACGCGTGCCTTACAGACACTTATCACATCGGCCGGGAAGAGACCCACTAGACAGATCTGTGGGGCAAAGTAGGAATCTATCCCCAGCATTGGATCAAGTGAGTCCTTGATTCTTTGCCAGAAGGTCGCCACTCTGTCACAGTCCCAAAAGAGGTGTTTAATCATTCCTTCTGTTCTACCGCATGAAGTGCAGAGGGGAGAGGTTATCCTCCCCAACCTGTATAGTCAAGCTGGGGAAAATACAAGTTGTGAAGGATGCAGAACTGTGAGAATCGTAACCTGTCTTGCTTAATGTACTTATACAATTGCTGTCATACCTTCTTCCACTCTCCGTTAGTCAGAGCCAGACTAAGTTCCTGCTGCCAGTAGTAGCAAATTCCCTAAAGGGTATTAGGAATGTGGGTCTTTAAGGTTTTGTAGAAAAGGGAGATGACATGCGGGCAAGAGGCCAATTCCAGAAGAGATGTCTTCATGGGAGCTGCCCATGGGCACCAAGGTGATGGGCCCAAGAAATGTGCAAGAACTTTCTTCAGCCGCAGATACCTGAAGGTGTGAAACACCGGGATCGAGTAGTGCAGCTAAATGTTTTGTTTTGAAGCAAGGCTGCCTGCATGAAGAAGCGAGAAGAGTGATACTCCCCATAATTTGGGACAGAAGCCTTCTGGTATAGCCCGACCTTCAAGCTTAAAGTGCGGGTTACCTAGAAGTGGTTGATCTAAGTCCCTGGTCAAATCTAGGGCCAGCAAGGAGTTAATTTGGCAGAGAGCCTTAACAGACCACCACAAAGGAGAGGTTTTGAGTGTGTCTGGTAAGTCAACTGGTTTCACAAAAAGAAGGGCTTTTAAGTCTATTCCCTGTGTCCGGAAGAGTTGCTGATCTAAGGTTAACCACTGGGGTATGTACCCCGCGGTACCAGTCCCGCTAGCGCCTACGTCCCAGCAAAAAATCCTGCTGCAGTAGATTGCACAATAGTGTAAGAAGAAGTTTGGAAGACCAAGACCCCCTACCAGTTTTGGAAATGTCAGCTTAGCATATGCCCTCCGGACCATTTTCCCTTGCCAGAGGAAATACGAGATTATAGTAAGTAATTTAGCAAACCATTTTTGGGAAGATATGGACAGATCATACTAAGGGGGTATAGCATATGAGAAAGTAACATTCATTTTTATTATGTTAGTACGTCCTCACAGGGAAAGCGGGAGGTGTCTCCATCTCAGCAGGTTGGCTTTAATCACATATAAGGTCGGGGTGAGATTGAGTTTCACCAGTTTCAAAAGATTTTGTGGGAGTATAATGCCCAAAAAGGTGAGGGAATCTGACTCACATTTCAGGCCCAGGTCAGTAATCCAGTGCTTTTGAACCCGGTGACTGAGAGGCAGAATGCAGGTTTTGTCCACATTAATTTTATATCCCAAGACCAATGAGAATCTGCCAATAATGTTTAATACTGCTGGGATTGACTGCTGGTGGTGTTCCAGGTAGAGCATTAGATCATCCACATACACTGACAGGAGAAATGCAGACTTCATTATGTGAATGCCCTGAACTTTCTGATGCGCTTGGAGGGAACGAATCAAGAGTTCAAAATAGAGGTTGAAGAGGAATGGAGATAGGGGACATCCCTGCCTAGTGCCTCGGTAAAGAGAAAGTGGGGAGGAAAGGACACCACTGCAGCACACTCTCGCTGTGGGGCTCGAGTACAGCATTCATAGCCAGTCACAAAAAAAGGAAGGGAAGCCAAATTTATTCAGGGCTACAAAGAGAAAAGGCCAGGAAACACAATCAAATGCCTTTTTGGCATCGAGCGAGACAAGAACTGAAAGAACAAGGGAGTCCTTCACGGAAGCCATAAGGTGAAGTATCTTACATGTGTGATCTGAGGACAACTTCCCTGCAACAAATCCCACATGTGAGTTACTGACTAGGCTCTGCCAGACTTGATGTAGACGTCTTGCTAGAATCTTAGCTAGGATATTGATATCAGAGTTCAACAGAGAAATGGGATGGTAGTTGCCCGGCAACAATGGAGAGTTGCCCGGCTTCGGTATGACTGAAATCCAGGCATGGGTAAGTGAATGGTCTGAGATACCAGAAGATTGTATAGAGTTAAAAAATTGCACAAGGAACAGGGAAAGTTCTTCTACAAAAGCTACACAGAATGAGTTATTAAACTCATCGGGGCCTGGGACCTTGTCCTTAGGTAGCTGGCCGATGACCTGCCTAACCTCCCCGGATGAAATGGGGGCACTTAAAAATGCCTGTTGGGCCGGGGATAGAGAGGGCAAAGTCACCGAGTCCAGGAATTGGTCTATAAGAGATGAATCAGGCAAGGCCTCAGAAGATGTTGAGTAAAGATTTTCAAAAAATAGCTTGAAGGTCTCCACTACCTCTCTTGGTTTAGTGAGCGTAGGGCCCCCTGGCATGGGTTGAATACTCTGCACTACACACTGTGCCTCTAATTGCTTAAGTCATAGCATAACTTGCTCGCTCTCTCCCCTGATTCCAAGTATCGAAATTTAGTTTGTTGCAGCACCAAGTCTGCGTTCGATGCTATTAAGCCAAAATATTGAGCTTTAAGAGTATTTAATTTGGTCCAAACCCTATCTTCAGAAGAAGAAGAAAGCTCCTATTCCATTGCCCTAAGTTGGTCCAGTATGACTTTAATGGAGGCTTCCTAAATTTTTTAGTTTTAGAAGCAATCCTTATGCATCCACCCTGAAACGCACACTTAGCCACGTCCCACAGCATGTCCATAGAGGACACTGTTCCCATGTTTTCCTTGAAAAAGTCCATGATGAAGGCTGATAGGGCCTGGGTGGTTAGGCGATCTCGCAATATTGCCAGGTTAAATCTACAAACCCTATCCCTGTTGTCAAGACCACCAAGGGTTTGTTAAATAAAGATCGGGGCATGATCCGATATCACTGTGGGTAAGATGTTACAAGACACCAACCCACGGAGACCAGATGTGGATGTCAAAGAATAGTCAACTCTAGAGTAAGAGTTGTGTGGGAGGAAATGGAATGTGCAATGTTTGTCCGCTGGATGGAGGATGCGTCAAGGATCCCCAAGGCCCAACGTGTCCATGAGGTCCCAAAGCCCCCTCTGGGCCAGTGATAGCCCCTTCCAGGTTCCACCAGACTTGTCAATATCATTCTGGTACACCAGATTCCAGTCCCTTCCTAAAACAGTGAAGGGGCTGGAGTGGGGGGTGCGAGGTGGGTGATGAGGTTGGAGAAGCCGGGAGAGTCTGTGTTCAGACCAACACGCCGCCCAGCCATACTTCGGTTAACCACAGCTTACCTCGAATTAGTATAAAATGGCCTTCCAGGTCGCTGTGCTCTTTGAGTGGCTGGAAGGGGGTCTTCCTGTCAATCATGATGCAAATTCCTCCCCTTTTGTTACCGGACACTGCCCCAAACACTTGGCCCACCCATTCCCTGCGGAAAAGCATTACATCCTCTCATTTTAGGTGGATTTCCTGAAGGAACACCACAATCAGTTGGTATTTAGCAAGATGCCTAAGAATCACGTGGCATTTGCGCTTATTATTTGCCCCCTTAACATTCCAAGACATAAATTTAAATATTGATCCCATGACAAACCTTACCGCCTACCTTTCCATACCCTCGATCTATATGCCTTCATCCCTCCCACAAGCTCCAGGAGTCAGTCCCTCCACCCAATCCCAATCCCTCTCCACCTCCCATAAGGCAACATCCAACACGAACACAAAAGAAGCAATAAAAGATGTGCACACCCTGTAAGGTCCCCTCCTCCCAGCCCACTCCCCCCTCCCGCCTCTCCCTCTCTCCATAACTATATACAAAGAACTGTCCCACAGCCCTAGTGGCCGCCCCTCAAAATTATCTACGTCCGTGATGATATCTTCCATCAGAGCGAGCCTCCCCCCCCCAGCTCCCATATCTACTGTATTATTGTAAGGTCCTAACAGCCGCTACAGCCCCAATTCTGTCAGAAATCTTCGTGCCCCAGAAGGTTGGAATATAGATTCCCCATAATCCTCAATGATATCAAAGGACTACAGTTCCAAGGGTAACGTTCCAGCAAGTCTGCCTGATGTGCGTTGGCAATGAGGCCCCCAGGTCCCATAAGTACAACTATAAGGGCTCTCCCTAAGGCCCTGCGTAGAGTACCATAGCATCCTCAGCCCTGGAGAAGAGGTCCCCAGGCGACAAACAGTGGGATCCTGCTTACCCCAAGCCGACTCAGCTCCCCCACACACCACTAGACACATCCTTCCCTTCCATATCAGCCACCAAACTCAATTCCAACCCAGGGCCCCTCATAGTGTAGGAGCCAGCCATTGCCCACGCCCTCCAGGGCAAACGCTTTCACCGACTCGGAGCTGCCTAGGCCCAGTACAGGCTTACACCTTCACCCCTTGGCATACTGCCCCCTAGTCTGTGCACTGAAAAATCTGGCTCACTATTAATTAAAGTGGACCACTGGTGGGGGGAGAAACCCACCCTTTCAACCACCCATGTCCCTTTGTGCTGCAGTTTCACCGGATGTTATCACCCAAGGGGGCCTACACAAGGACCGGCCACCTCAATAAATCTGCCATGGTTGCCATTCCATTTGTGATCCCCAGGTAACTGCACACAGGGTAGAGGGGGAACAACTTCACTCAATCAGAGAGAATCTGGCCCCTGGGAAGGACCAACTTATGTTGAGGATCCCAATACCATAACTAAGCAGAAGGCTTATGTTCTATATAGGTGCCTCCATGCTTGGGTGTGTCTGGGAGAACCCCCAGCTGCTTGGGTTTGCCCCCTACCCCAACATCATCAGAGGACCTACCTTCCATCCATTGCTATGGATGCCGCCAGATCCTCCACCTTGTAGCTGCCCCAGGTGTGACGCTGCAAATCCTCCACCTTGTAGCTGCCCCGGGTGTGTTCTCCTGAAGTTGCCGGCATAGGATCCAAAGCTGTGGGATCCCTACAAGTACTTCTCCTCATCAGGTCAAAGCAGCCCTTACATTGAGGTTAAGTCATCAGATAATGTCAGGAAGAGGGTAAAGCCCCTGAAAAGCTCAAGTTCCTTAGAGAAAATGGAGTAGTCCACTGGAGCCAGCAAGAACGATGGGGTCACCAAGGGATAGAAGTTATCTCAGGGTGTAGATCAAAAATGTCTTAAATCCATGCTAGACTTGTATTCCGATCAACAAATATATAGCTGAAAACCAAAGTCCCTACTGGAGTAGCTCACTTAGGGGCCCGAAACAGGTAAGGAAATAGCGCTGGTAGCTCCTTCTTAGCTTGTGCTTCGAATTGAACGATCTAGGAGAGACCTGATAGGTGATCTGTAGCTTGGCAGGATATAATATCCTGAAGCGCAGGTCAACTGCCATAAGATTGGAAATAATTTGGTTAAATTGGTCCCTTTTCAGTCTGACTGACTTAGGGAGATCCTGTGAGACGCGCAGCTTGACTCCCTCCCACAATATTTCTTTCATTTCTTCTAGCTTTCCCAGGATGTGCACCTTATCTAGGTAGTTCAGCAGCTTAAATATGAGAGGGCGAGATGGTGAACTGGGGGCAGGCATCGGCCTGAGCGCCCTGTGGGCCCGCTCGATCACATAGCTGGGGCTGAGGGCTCTGCTATCTTCTCACAGAACATTTGGGCAAACAAAATGGGGTTTTGTCCCTCAGCCCCCTCCAGGAGGCCAGTAATAAGGAGGTTGTTCCTCCTACTGCATCCTACGAGGTCCTCAATTTTTTCCTCTAACTTGGCAATCCTGTGGTGGACCGCTGTGGCGTCAGATTCCTGCCTCGTGTGCCAGTCATCCAGCGAACTCACCCATGCCTCCACATCCCCCGTGCAGCGAGACAGGGTCTCGGAGATTTGCTGCAGGCTGGTAAGTTGATTAGTTTTGGCCAGCAAGGCCTCTTTTAGGGCTGAGAGCCCAGAGAAATTTTTCTTCTGTGAGGGGAATCGCAGCTGGTGCTGCTCTGGAGACAGCTGCTGGTTGAGTCTTTGATTTCTTGGCTGCCTTCGGTTTCTCTGGTGTGGTTGGCGGGGTGTGAGAAGGGCCTGCAGGCCGCATTTCTGCCTCTATGACCCATGAGTAAGGGTCACCCGCTCTTCTTTTATTGTTTGGGTGCAAAAGCCTCCCCGCCAGTAACTCGCCCGATTAGGCTACCTCCCGAAGAGGGAACAAAGTTGTTTTTTGGGTGAAACGGCTGTAAAAATATGAAAATTTGAGAGCCGGAGAGTGGAGCCGAGGTAAGCAAGTCCTACTAGCTCCAACGCATCAGGTGACCATCTGTAAACAGCACTTTCTATAAAATGAGCATACTAGTAAACAGTGCATTATATAAAATGAGCAGGCACTAGCAAACAGCACATCCTATGAATTGAACAGGCACTAATAAACAGAGCATTCTATAAAATGAGCAGGAACTAGTAAACACCGCATTCTATAAAATGAGCAGGCACTAGTAAACAGCGCATTCTATAAAATGAGCAGGCACTAGTAAACAGGGCATTCTATAAAATGGCACACTAGTTAACAGCACATTCTATAAAATGAGCAGGCACTAGTAAACAACACATTCTATAAAAGGAGCAGGCACTAGTAAACAGCGCATTCTACAAAATGAGCAGGCACTAGTAAACAGCGCATTCTATAAAATGAGCAGGCACTAATAAACACCACATTCTATAAAATGAGCAGGCTCTAGTAAACAGCGCATTCTATAAAATGAGCAGACACTAGTAAACAGCACATTCTATAAAATGAGCAGGCACTAGTAAACAGTACATTCTATAAAATGAGCACACTAGTAACATAGAAACACAGAATTTGACGACAGATAAGGATCGCTTGGCCCACCTAGTCTGCCCATTTTCCTACCTAACAGATAAGCTGCAGATCCTAGTTAACCAACAGCTTACTTCCTCCTACCCCCCACTAGGACTGCCTTATGTCTGTCCCATGCATTCTTGAATTCCCCCACTGTTCTTGACTCCACTACCTCCTCAGGGAGGCTGTTCCATGCATTCACAACCCTCTGTGAAAAAATACTTCCTCACATTACCTCTGAGCCATCCTCCCTCTATCTTCAAATTGTACCCCCTTGTTCTTGCACATCGCTTTTTCTGAAAGATGCTACCCTCTTGGCCTTTGTTGATTCACTTGAGGTACTTGAAAGTTTCTATCATGTCCCCTCTCTCCCTTCTTTCCTCAAGGGTATACATATTAAGCTCCTTTAGTCTTTCTTCATTATGTCTCCTGGTGCAGACCCTGCACCATTTTGGTTGCCCTCCTCTGGACAGCCTCCACCCTGTCTATATCTTTGCGGAGATGGGGTCTCCAGAACTGCACACAGTATTCCAGATGGGGTCTCACCAACTGTCTGTACAGAGGGATAACAACTTCCTGTTTTCTACTATTAATGCCTCTCCCTATGCATTCCAGTATCCCCCCAGCCTTCCTTACTGCCTTCTCACATTGCTTGCCCACCTTTAGGTCATCTGATATAATTACCCCAGGTCCCTTTCCATTTTTACTGTTGTCAGTATCTCACCCCCCCCACTGTGTACTCTTCCCCTGGGTTTTTGTTTCCCAGGTGCACTATCTTGCACTTCTTTGCATTGAAGCTGAGCTGCCATACATTTGACCATTCCTCCAACTTTGCCAAGTCCCTTCTCATCCGTTCCGCTCCATCCAGTGTATCAACCCTGTTGTAGATCATTGTGCCGTCTGCAAAGAGACATACTTTTCCTTCCAGTTCCTCTGCAATGTCACTTATAAAGACATTAAAAAGGACCGGTCCCAGTACTGAACCCTGTGATACCCCGCTAGTAACCCTCCTTTCTTCACTGTGGATTCCATTTACTACTACCCTTTGCGTCCTGTTGTCTAGCCAATTTTTTATCCAGGCTACCACCCTGGGTCCCACTCCAACGCTGGTTAACTTGTGTATTAATCTTTTGTGTGGGACTGTATCAAATGCCTTGCTAAAATCTAGGTAGGCCATGTCCACAGCCCCTCCCTGGCCTACTACTTTGGTCACCCAGTCAAAGAAATCTATTAGATTTGTCTGACACGACCTTCCCATTGTGAATCCATGCTGCCTTGGGTCCTGTGCCCCACTGGCCTCTAGGTACTCAACAATTCTTTCCTTCAGAAGTGATTCCATCATTTCCCTACCACTGAGGTCAAACTAACTGGTCAGTAGTTTCCTGCTTCTGTCCTGCTCCCACTTTTGTGAAGAGGAATCACATCCACCCTCCTCCAGTCCTCAGGTATCACCCCATCCTCCCATGATTTGTTAAAGAGAGTAGTCAGCGGTACCACTAGTTCTACCCTAAGTTCTTTTAGAATTCTTGGGTGAATCCCATTAGGCCCCATTGCTTTGTCCACCTTCAATTTTATTAGTTCTTTCAGAACCCTTTCTTCTGTAAATGGACTGGTATCGACCCCTGTCTTCAGAGTGTTTCTCTTGTTCGGTTTAGGTACCTCCCTTCCTCTTTCTTTGTGATTACTGAACAGAAATATTCGTTCAGTATATACAGGTTACTCACCTGTAACAGGAGTTCTAGGAGTGGTATATGTTGTTCATCCACACTTACTGGCAGGTTCCTTATCGCTTTAAATCTTGCCGAAAGGTCTTCAAGCAGGCTTCTCCCACCCACCCGGGTGGTAAAACTCTCGGCTCCGCCCCATGACACCAGATCTAGCCCGCTGGAAGCCAGGTTGCGCGTCGAAGCCGGGGAGGTCGGGTGGGTTGTGTGGATGAACAACATATACCACTCCTAGAACTCCTGTTACAGGTGAATAACCTGTATTTCTAGGGACGTGGATATGTTGTTCAATCCACACTTACTGGCAGACTCCTAGCAGTTCTCCGGGAGGAGGGAGGCAAGGCGCACACTCCCTACTTAGGGAATAAGGAGTAGAGACTCAAGGTCGATGTGGTAGTGGGTAATGAAGGTGTGTGCTGACTTCCAGGTAGCAGCCCTGCAGATTTCCTGGATAGGGACGTCCCTGGAAGCAGACACCAAAGCAGCGGTATGGTGGGTAGAATGAGCTCTTATTTCTCCGAGAGGCTCCATGCCCACCAACCTATAGCAGAGATCTATGCAGAAGGTGACCCACCTGCCTATCGTCCACTTGGCTGCAGGTCTGCCAGTTGCGGCTTCAGCGTAGGTGACAAATAGCTTGCGAACCTCTCCCTGAACTTAAGCCGTCCACTCCTTATAATAAGAGAGCGCTCTTCTAGGGTCGGAGTATGGAGCCTGTATTCGGCCTCCGAGGTGTGATTGGGGTAGAACACCAGCAGAGTCAACACCTGGTTAAGGTGAAACTCTGACACCACCTTCGGAAGGAATTTCGCGTGGGGGCACAGGACAACCTTGTCCCTGTGGAAGACCAGATAAGGAGACTCGATGGAAAGTGTCTGGAGCTCTCTCATCCTTCTGGCTGACGTGATAGCCACCAAGAAGACAGTCTTCCACGACAGGTGAGAGATATCACACCTGTGCATCGGTTCGAATGGCTTGCCCATGAGCTTAGCCAATACCAGCAGTAGATCCCATGGAAGTGGAGATTCTCGCACCGGAGGGGATATGTGATCAAGGCCTTTGAAAAAGCACCCGACTACCTTCTCCTGCGCCACCGACTGCTTTCTGGCCCGTGCCCAGTAAGCAGAGATGGCTGCCAGGTGCACCTTAAGGGTCGCCGGCCGAAGCCCTAGCTGAGAAAGGGACCACAGGTAGTCCAGAATGCTAGCCAAGGAACAGGAGGAAGGGTCCAACCCCTTATCATGACACCAAATGGAAAATCTGTGCCATTTGAAGGCATAGCATTTTCTGGTCGACTCCTTACGGGATGCCTCAACAACATTGAGTACCTCGTCAGAAAGACCCAAGGCTTGGAACTCTAGCCACTCAGGAACCAGGCCATCACATGCAGGGATTGAAAGTCTGGGTGGAGTACCTTCCCCTTGTTGACTGAGATCAGGTCTGGGCGGGCTGGGAGCCACCTCGGGAGCCTGGAGCTGAGGCTGAGGAGATCTGGATACCAGAACTGATGGGGCCAGTCTGGGGCTACCAGAATCACCTGCGCCTTGTCCTTCTTTGCCTTGAGAAGCACCTTGTGGATCAAGGGAAATGGAGGGAAGGCGTAGAAGAGGCCCGGGGTCCACAGCCTCGAGAAGGCATCCCCTGCAGCGAGCCCTGCTGGGGGAGGTGGGTATGGAACAGCCTCAGCTTTGCATTCTCCCTGGAGGCAAACAGGTCCACCTGAGGAGTGCCCCAGTGGGAGAACAGATCTTGTACTACCTCCAGCAGGAGAGACCACTCGTGAGATGCAGCACCTATCTGGCTTAGGGCATCAACCAGAGTGTTGGAGGCTCCTGCCACATGGATGGCTAGGAGATCCGCCTCCAGTCTGCTCATGAGAGACCAAGTGCAGAGAGCCTCCTTGCACAGGGGCAAGGAGTGCGTCCCGCCCTAGCGGTTTAGGTAGTACATGGTCATGGTGTTGTCCGTCTGGATCTGTACCACTTGACCCCGTACAAACAGAGTGAAGGCGGAGAGGGCTAGTCAGACTGCTCAAAGCTCCAGCAGGTTGATGTGGCATCGAGACTCCTGAGGGGACCAGAGGCCATGAGCTCTGAGCTCCCCCAGATGGGCACCCTAACCCATCAGAGAAGCGTCGGTCATCCAAGTGACCGTCGGCTCTGGGCGGACAAATGGGATACCCTCCTGCAGATGAGTTGGAATGAGCCACCACTGGAGGCCGTTCCACATCTCCTGGGTCAACGTCACTGGCTGGTCCAGAGGACCTGAGTGCTGTGACCATTGGAGGGCCAGCCCCCACTGCAGGGAACGCAGAAATGATTGGGCAAAGGAGGAAAGAACCTCGGCCCTGTCCGCTGGAAGCCATGCTCTGGCTCGAAGAGAGTCAAGCTCTGCCCCGATGAACTGAATCACCTGCGTTGGCACGAGTTCCGATTTGGCCTCATTGATTAGGAGGCCAATCTGAGAGCAGACCTGGAGGGCCAGATCCCTGGACCGCTCCACCTCCAGAGGGGGCTGCAATCAGCCAGTTGTCCAGGTAAGGGTACACCCAGACCCTTTGGTGCTGCAGGAATGCTGTCACCACTGCCATGCATTTGGTGAAGACCCTGGGAGCTGGAGAGAGGCCAAAGAGCATGGCCTGGAACTCATAAAGGGATCCCTCTACTCTGAAGTGGAGGAATTGCTGGGGAGACGGACGGACCGGGACGTGAAAGAACGCGTCCTGGAGATCCAGAGAACAGAACCACACGCCTCATTCCAAGGATGGAATGATCTGAGCCAGAGTGACTATCCTGAAGGTTTGAGACCTTAGGAACTTGTTCAGGTCGTGTAGGTCTAGAATGGGGCACCAGACCCCCCCCTGTCCATTTTGGGACCAGGAAGTACCTGGACACAAACCCTGGGTCTGGAGGAGGATCCGCCACCTCCCTGATCACCTCCTTCTGGAGGAGCAGGGCAATGTCGGCTCGATGAGCCGACAGAGAGGCTGCGGAACCGGTAGCCCCCCATGCGGCGATGGCTCGATAGGGTGGGGACTGCTTGAATTCCAGAGGCAGACCCTTTCCTACCACTTCCAGCACCCAGCAGTCCGTGGTGATATCGGACCAGGTGGAAAGGAAGTGGCTGAGCTGTTCCCCCCATGGGGGAACCCGGGGTGGAGTGACAAGGTTGGGGGCGACACCACTCAACCCGTTACTGGGCAGGCTTGGAGGACGGGCCGGTTGAGGAGCTGCCTGGGCCTTTCCCTCCTGGCTTCCTGCTGGAGGAAGCAGCAGGCTTGGCTTTGGGGTGCCAAGTGAGAGCCTGCTGGCCCTGATGCTGGTGTTGCTGGGCCAGACATGCTGCAGGGGCTGAAGGATGAAAGGGTTTACGCTGCTGCTGGCGGCCTTTGTCCTTCTGGGCAGACGTGACCGAGTCCAAGGTGGCGTTGGACTTCTCGATCTGTTGCAGATGGCCCTCCACCCCGGGACTGAACAAGTTGGTACCCAAGAAGGGGACGTCTGCCAGCTTGTGCTGGGTATCCGCTGTAAAAGTGGAGATCCGCAGCCAAGCTCTGTGGCACATGGCCACTGCGGCCGCTACTGACCGGGCACATGAGTCAGCGATGTCCAAGGAAGTTTGGAGCTGCTGTTTGGCCACCGCCCTTCCCTGATCCCACACCTGCCTAACCGTTCTTTAAAGGTCAGCCGGGAGATGAGGAATCACCTCATCCAGGGAGCCCAAAAGGGCATGTGAAAAGTGTGCCATCAGAACAGCCGAGCTGGCCCGATGAAGGCCTAGGGAGGAAACAGCATAGACCTTCCACCCGGAGTAGTTCAGTTTCTTGGACTCCTTATCGAGTGGCTTGTCCACATCCCGGGTGTTCCCGGAATGCCGGAAAACGTTATTGGTCACTAACCCCTCCGCAGAGGGGTGCTCCAAGAAACCGGAGAGTGAACCGGTGGGAACAGCATACTTCTGAGCTAACCTGTTCGAAGGTGCTGGACAAGAAGCTGGCCGCTGCCATAGCTCCAGGGCCGGGCCAACAATGGCTTTGGCCACTGGGAAGGCCTCCGTGGGGGAATCCCCTCAGTCCAGTATCTCCGTGAGGGGATAGCTGGCCCATTTTGAAACGGGTTCGAGCTTCATCCCAGTGGACACTGAGATGAGCTGAAGCATTCCAAGGAACGAGGATTGGCTCTCATCCACTGACTGACCCCCAGTGGACTCCAGGTCAAGCGGTCTGGAGAACAAGGA
Source organism: Neoceratodus forsteri (assembly GCA_016271365.2). Classification (NCBI taxonomy): domain Eukaryota; kingdom Metazoa; phylum Chordata; order Ceratodontiformes; family Ceratodontidae; genus Neoceratodus; species Neoceratodus forsteri. Next base: position 1,308,335,309 of record CM057449.1, read on the forward strand.
GTTGTTGTCAGACTCCGAGGAGTCTGCGAACAGCTGCCGAGCACCTGAGCCACCCTCCACCTGCCGAGGTCGATCGGGAGTGAGGGTGACCAACAACTGGTGGGGCAAGCCCTGACCCGACCGAGAATCCTTGGTCAGGGCCCCAGATTTAGGTTGTGGAGGCAGGGGTTCCACCACTATGGGTGGCGCAGCCGGTTTCGGCCATACAACCAGTGCCGGCTTTGGCTCCTTGACTACTATGAGGGGTTGTTTCAACCGCTCCGGTGACAGCCACTTAATGGCCGGGAAAGGCGATGAGTCAGCTTATTCCCAGACAAAAGGAGCTGCTGCCACATTAGATCCTCGTAGCGCCAACGCAATTTGCGCCAGAGCCTATCCTCTGAAGAGGACTACAACGAGGATGAGTGGCGGCGCCGCTTTCCATGGTGCAGAGACTGAGACCGCCGATGTCGGAGGGATCGGCTGGACCTGGAAGAGGTCCGAGACCTTTGGGGATTCCGAGGGTGGGTCTGGGAGGGGCCGGGGGAAACACGCTCCTCCCTCGGTTCAGGGACCGTAACCAGGAACTACGGCACAGGAGGCACAGGCAAGTCCTCGGTTTCCATCGAGGGAACCAGTGAAGAAGGGTTGTCGGCTTCTCCAGTTGACAGACCGTCCAGTGGGTCAAGAAAAATCTCGACCGCGTTGACGGGTGTCTCGGCCGGCTGACCGGACGGGGACACCGTGAAGCCAGCGGCCTTAGCCGTAACCTTGACCGAAGTCGAGTGTCGATTATCCAGGGAAGGGGACCTCTCCCACGAATGTCAACGGTAAGACTTACCCTTAAAGTCCTTCTTTTTGGACCAAGAGGAATGTCCCAAAGGCCCTTCTCCCTTGTAGAAGGACTGACAAAGCTCCTTAAACGAAGCCATGTAGGAGGATCCCAAGGAGAGCGGGACAAATGCTGCGACCGAGGATGATGATGGCCTGGGCCGCCTCCTCCTCGAGGGCAATCATCTGTTCGAGCTGTTCAGCTGAGCCCGCAGCCGCGGTCACTGCCCAATGGGCCTCCTTCGACTTGACTGGAGGATAATGTTTCTCGGGGTGCCCAAGTTGTAATCTGGCAGCGTGATCCTCTAAGACCGTAGCCGAAAAGGACTTGCACAAGTCGCAGGCCTACGAATCGTGGCCAAGCCCCAGGCAGTAAACGCACGTGGAGTGCGGATCGGTCCAGGACATCATCTGCCCACAGGGGCAACGATGAAATCCAGGAGTCAATTTGTCCATCACATCCACAAGGGAAGATAAAGACCGAAGTCTTGCAAATTTTAAAATTAGTTTTGGGTTAACCGAAGAGTTTGGATCCAGGCCTAAAACACAGAGCACAAAGGAGGGAACCTGAGCTTCCAAGCGGTAAGGAAGATCTGGCATCATGGGGCGGAGCTGAGAGTTTTACCACCCGGGTGGGTGGGAGGAGCCAGCTTGAAGGCCTTCCGGCAAGATTTAAAGCGGCAAGGAACCTGCCAGTAAGTGTGGATTGAACAATATATCCACGTCCCTAGAACCCTGCTTTTTCACTGTCACCCTCTACCCATATTCCCACCCCTTTATTAAGCCTCAGTATCCCTCCTTTGGTCTTTCTTCGTTCCCTGATGTACCTATAAAAGGTCTTATCCCCCTTCTTAACAGAGTTGGCTATCCTTTCCTTGGTTTGGGCCTTTGCTATTTTATTTATTTTATTTATTTATTTATTTAGCTTTTGTTGACCGGGTAAGTGCACTACACAAATCCTGCCTATTTTCAGGCACGACCCGGGGGAGGGGGATACAGATGAATGCCGACTGACCTTGAACCAGATTAAGCTGTTGGTGGTATTTTTAGTGAATGAGGGAAATTTGGCCAGGACACCGGGGAAATTCCCCTACTCTTTTCGATAAGTGCTATGGGATCTTTAATATCCACCTGAACTACCACCAATCCAGGCAGATGGGACCTCGGTTTAACGTCTCATCCGAAAGACGGCACCTCAGAAGTGCAGCACCCCTCTCATGCTGCACTACAGTGTCAGTACTGGGATATTAACCCAAGTGCCAGATGTGGGAACTGAACCCACAGCCCCCTGATCTCCCGGCCTCAGAGGCGAGTGTGCTACCTACTGAGCCACTGACACTGATAATTATTCTATTATTATTCTATTCTGACTGCCTTCCCAGTCTCTTTCTGCTTTAACTGATAAAGTTCTCTGTCCTGCTCCTTGTGTGTTTCCTTATATTTCCTGAATGCTATCCTTTTCTCCTTAACCTTCCCTGCCACCTCTTTTATGAACCATAGCGTTTTTTTCCTTTGTTGTGTTTTGTTGATTTGCTTTACACAAAGGCTTGTTGCCTCTGTGATGGCTGTTTTGATTACTCCCCATTGTTCCTCCACCCCTCCTTCTTACCTGTTTGCTAGTGCTTTTCTGAGGCACTCTCTCATTTTCCCAAAGTCAGCCCTCCTAAAGTCCAATACTCTTACTTTTGTATGGCTTGATTGTATGGTTGTGTTTATCGTGAACCACACTGTTTGGTGGTCACTTGTTCCCAGATGGCTACCCACTTCTAAATCTGAGATTCTTTCTCTGTCCCCATTTGAGAGTACCAGGTCTAAGATTGCTCCCTCCTGAGTGGGTTCCAATACTAGCTGTCTGAGGCATGCCCCCGTGGGGCATCAAGAATGACCCTGCTCTTGGATGTGCCTGCAGCAAAGGTGCTCCAGTTAACATCTGGCATATTCAGGTCCCCATCAACAATATCTCCCCTTTTTCTGCCATTCTAAGGAAGCCTTCTATCATTTCCTTGTCCATTCCTTCCCCGAGATGGGGGTCTGTATACAACCCCCATGCGGATTGTGGTGCCATTTCCTGTCTCCACGGTGACCCAGAGTGCCTCATCTACTCCCTGTTTACTCTTTAGTTCTGTTGCTTTGATCCCTTCCTTTACATAGAGAGCTACTCCTCCTCTTTTACCCTTCCTGTCCCTCCTGTAGATTGTGTTTCCTGGTATGTTGACATCCCAGTCATGGTTCTCTGTGTACCATGTTTCTGTGACTGCCACAATATCCAGGCAACCCTCTTCCATCAAGGCCACTAGTTCAGGGAGCTTTTTACACAGACTACGGGCACTGGTACTCATCACCCTCCACTTCTTGATGGCCTTACCCCTTTTAGCCCCATTCCTGTCCTTACTGCCTTTGCCTTTTTTTACATTTACCTCTGTCCTGCTCCCTAATGACTTCTCTACCTTGGTGTTTACCTCACTAGTTACTATGTTTTGTGGGGGGAGGCTGGGATTTCCCTGCTCCTTTTCTGTGCCTCCTCTCTTGGCTAGTTTAAATGTTTGCCAATGAAGCATTTAAACCTCTCACCTAGGATCCTGGTTCCCCCCCCGGACAGATGCAGACCATCGCACCAGTATAGGTGTGCATCCCTCCAGGTGGATCCCCAGTACCCAATGAAGCCAAAACCCTGAGCTCCACACCAGTTTTTCAACCATTCATTGAATTCCCTGGTGAGGAGTACCCTAGCGTCACCCTTGCCATAGACAGGCAGCACCTCCAAGAAGGTTACCGTATGCGCTACTTGTTTAAGGGCCCTCCCCAACACTACAAACTCCTCTTGCACTACTCTGATCCCATTCCTAGTCAGGTCATTTGTCCCTAGGTGGACAATGACATCCAGCTCCGTCCCTCATGCAGCTGCTCCCACGATCCTAAGGATTCGCTTCCTGTTCCTCCAAGCCATGGCACCAGGCAGGCACCTTACATCCCTCTCCCCTTCCTCCCCCATTTCTACCCCCCTAATGATTGAGTCCCCCACTAGGAGTTGTTTCCTTCCCCGTGGGGTCCCATGCCACCCTCCTGTGGGTCTCCTTTATGAAGGTTCCCAGCATCCTCCTTGGTCTCCACTGCAGGTGCCTCCATAGAGGAACCACTATCCACCAGAAGAGCGAATGAATTGAGGAGAGGTACAGCTAGAGGGATGCAACTCTGTTCCACCACCCTCTCCCTTCCTGAGCGCACCGTAGTCCAGCCTCTCCTCTTTCTTGGCAACCTCTGAGGTAGTGGCATTTGCCCTGGTGGTCCCTGGGTGGGGGAGGTGGTTTCACGAATCCTAGCCAGGTCAGCCTGGAGACGGGCAACCTCCTCCCTCAGACCAGAAAGGTGCCTGCAAATAGGGCAGCATCGCAGCCTCCGGAATGTCTCCCAGAACACTGCCGCCCCACAGCCATTACACTGCACCCCTCCTATCATGTCTTATTTTGTGTCCCCTCTCCTGTTTCTCTGTATGCTTACTCTCTCCTCTCCTTAAAACTCTCATCCTTCCTCTTCTGGGACAGCAACTTCCTATATTCTTCAGTAGCCTCCTTCTTCCTTCCTCAGTGTCAGACCACCAGCAGCTGGGGGAGGGTGGAGGGGGAGAGTGAGCTACTTTTTTTCCCTTTAGGGTTGACAAAACCAATGTTTCTCTATGATCCTTCCCTTCCTACTGCCAAACAGGAAGTTCCTGTTGACAGTGAAATCCGGTGGCTATAAAAGTAGAACTGGCTTAGGTGGGTGGGTGGAGGGTGGGATGGAGGGCAATTAGTAAGAAAAAAAAGGCTAGCAACAGGAAGTTGTAATTTGAATCACCTACTTTTATAGTGTCTAAGCCACACCCCCAATTAAGCTCTCTTTCCTCCTACTGGCTTAGCAAAGTAAGTTGATACAGTACCCTTCCCAGCACAGAACACATATTGACTTTAGGGTTACCACCTGTCCTGATTTGTTTATGCTGGAGGCAGGTCAACTGCTTCATAATATATTAATACGTAGAGTGAGTGGTGTCTCTTACGGGATAAGAAGGTTTTCTTATGCTGTTTTAGTCTGACAGAACCGCTCAGCTTCGCTTCGCATCCCTCTCACCCAAAACAGCACGAGATAACCTTCTTATCCCGTAAGAGACACCCTCACTCTATGTATTAATATACAGTATTGCCATATACTGGTTAATTCTACACAGCCACAGTCACCTGCAGACTAAACTGCTGTCCAGCTCTGACCCTGTACTAAGCCCACTCCCTGTCTGGGTAGTGTCTAAATACAGGACTAGAAAATCCCTCTTTTTTTACTTTATTTGGCTCACTCCCTATCAAGGCGAGGCCTAAATACCAAACTAAAAGTTGGCTGTAGTTTTTCGCTTCCACATTTTTTATTACTACCTGGCTCACTCCATTCCCTATCTAGTTGGTGCCTAGATACAGTTCAATCGACCAGCATGTCGCTCATCCTTCTGCCTGTAGCCCTAGGATGTGCACTGCTCTCTATGCTGTGGCTATGTGACACCTTCCTGCTACTAGTCCCACCTTGGGAGAATGTGCACCCCATGCCAGCAGATTACTTCCTCTATAAGTCACTAGTTACACCAGCGGCTTGCTTGATACCACAGGTCTACTCATGGCTAAAAAATGTTTCCTTAACTTTGTTGTTGCCCCAACTGCATAAACTGGCTACACCACACTCACGGCCCACTCATATAAAGTTACTTGTTTATGTTTGCTTTGCTTATGTCTGGAAACACTGAATCCAACCCTGGTTCCCCTCTCCACCACCCAACCTGGTCCTTGGCAAAAGGCCTTAAATTAGCTCACATGAATATATGAAGTTCAACGGCCAAAAAAGCTGACCTAGAAGGCTGGATGAGTTCAAATACTCCCAATATACTGGGTCTCACCGAGGTCTGGTTGAAACCCACCTTACCTGACTCAGCCTGCAGTATTCCTGGTTATAGTTTTGTTAATTTGGACAGGACCGCTCAGAAGACGGGAAGTGGTGTTCTATTCTGTTTCAGAGATTGCCTAGACATCATTCGTGACCCTGCTGTAGCCTAACCTCCTATTCCCTCTAAATGCCTCCATGAGGTGCTCACACGCAGCAAAGCTAAGAAGCTCCACCTGATGTGCACGTACAATCCCCCATACAATGGCACAGAGGAACTGAACACTTGATGGACTGACTACATCCCTCCACCACTGGTTTTAAGGAGATACTACTCCTTGGTGACCTAAATCTCGACTGACTGGATCTTCAAGCAAAGTCTTTTGAGACAACTGTTAAAAAGCTACATTTTACCCAGTTCACTGATCACCTAACCAGATCTTCCAGACACAACTCCAAGCACACACTGTTGGACTGGCTCCTCACACTCAGGAGTGACAAAATACCATAGCTTGCACCTTACCTGATGTCATCTTAGACGACTCTCCTATCTTTCTTGTCTGACTGTGCCACCCCCTCACCCCCGCCCAAAGTCCCTGCCAAGACTACTACAGTTTCAAGACTTCTCCAAGTTAAAAACTCAGGATTTTCTGTGTGACCTGGCCAATACAGACTGGTCTTTAACTCCTTTGTCCAGTTTAAATGAGGCATTGGCCCCATTTATTAACACCTTCTACAAAAATCAGAAGAGGCACCCTCCTATTACCAAACCTAGGCTGCGAGGCTCAGCCACAAACTGGTTTAACACTGACCTCCTAGTGCAAATAAAAAATAGGGACAAACTCTGGGACAAATAAAAAAAAAACTGGTCTGACAAGAGACTGGATTGAATATCGTAAAAGGAGAAATATTTGCAAGTCGAAGGTTAGGTCTAGCAAGAACTCCAACTGCAAAAATAAATCTGCCGTCTCTGCAGGAAATCCCTGTATATTTTGGAGTGGCATAATTCTAAACCTCTTTGTCAAATGTATTCATTGATAGTATTAACTGTAATAACATTAAAACGACTGCAAACACCTTTAACTTCAAATTCTCTGATCTCTAGGCTTTCACTGGAATTGCTGGCGCAGGTCCTGGGGCCTTTGTTCTCACTGCAAGTCCCCCATCCCCCGTCCACTGCTGAGCCCGGTCCTCTCCCCACCTTCTACCTTCGATCAGTAAGGGTGGAAGAGGTTAGGAAACAGCTACTGCCCATCACACCAGGCATCAATTTCAGGTCTGATGGCCTTGAACCCAAGCTCCTAAGAATGGCAGCCCCCTCCACTAGTCTACCTAGCTCAAAAATCCTTCTCCTTCAGAACTGTCTGTCCCAGATGTCTGAAACATTGCTAAATTCACCCGTCTTTAAAGCTAGTAACCCAAAACTTGTAAACAATTATCACCCCATTGCCATACTCTCAGCCCTCTCTAAAGTCCTAGAAAGGATTGTGTCATCATAGCTCAATTCAGCATCAAGGCATAAATTACTGTCAGGAAGTTAATTAACAGTGATTGCTAATAAAACGACATTCATCAGCAATCAGTTGGGGTTGAGGGGCATTTTCATAAAATTGTTGTTTTTATTGTAGCATATTAGTAGTAGAGTAATAAAACATCTTTATTTATACAAGTGAGTATAAAGGTGAGTTTCCTACCTCCCTGAAGGAGGCGGTGGTAACACCTCTCTTGAAGAAAGCTTCTTCGGACCCCAACTGCCATGCAAACTATAGACCAATCTCAAACCTTCCCTTTTTAGGGAAGGTGATTGAGAAGGTAGTGGCCTACAGCTGGAGAACCATTTGACCATCCATGATATCTATGAACCCCTCCAGTCTGGTTTTCGAAAGAAGCATAGTACTGAGACAGTGCTGGTTTGGGTGTTCAATGATCTCCTGATGACTAGGGATTGTAAGAACCACTCCATCTTGGTTCTTCTAGATCTCTCATCAGCTTTTGACACTGTGGACCATGGGGTCCTACTTAAGCTCCTGAAGGTCATCTGTGGACAATCGGCTATAGTCCTCAGATGGTTTACATCTTACCTCACTGGAAGAACTCAGAGTGGTATCTGGGTTTATTCCTCTGACCCAGTTTCTCTGTCTTGTGGGGTTCCTCAGGTTTCAGTGTTGTCCCCCATGTTGTTCGCAGTGTACATGCTGCCCCTTGGAGACACTGTAAGAAGGTATGGGCTGAGGTTTCACTGCTAAGCTGATGATACCCAGATCTACCTTCCTTTTGCACCTGACCAGGATGGAGCTCTCTCGGTCTTTAATAACTGCCTTGCAGAAATCCAGGAGTGGATGGACTCGGGTTGGCTGAAGTTGAACTTGGAAAAGACAGAGGTGCTGGTTGTGGATCCGGTGCGTTGGATAGGGGGGCTGGGGGGTTGGTTTACCCTCTGGGCTTTACCTTGGGGGGTGTTTCACTCCCTAACTCGGAACAGGTGCGTAACCTGGGGCTAATTTTTGAAGAAAGGCTGACTATGTGTTCGCAGGTGTCTGCTGTTGTCAAGTCCTTATTCTATTATCTGAGGAATATCTCCAGGGTTAGGCACCTTGATCCGTCCAGCGATCTTCCTACACTGGTCCATGCCTTTGTGTCCTCGTGCTTGGACTACTTCAATTCCCTTTACCTAGGGCTACCTGGGGTGGAAATCTGCCACCTGCAGCTGGTGCAGAACGCAGTGGCCCGGCTTTTGACTGGAACTTCCCGGTTCAGTCATATGTCATCGGTGCTGCGCGACTGCACTGGCTGCCAATACAGTGGTGGATCATCTTTAAAGTCGGTCTTTACACTTTTAATGCCCTATATGGACAGGGCCCAGACTACTTGAAAGAGCTCCTGGTTTCTTACTGCCCTGGGTGATCGCTCCGCTCAGCTGACGAAGGGTTGCTAGAGATCCCGAGGGTGTGCTTGAAGTCTTCTGGGGCCCGTACATTTATGCATGCGGCCCCTACCTTCTGGAATTCTCTACCCAGTCAGTTACGGAAGTGCGTGACCATGGAGGGATATAAACAGGCCCTGAAAACATATCTATGGCGTCACGCATTTGATGATTAATTTATTTCTCCTAATTGTATCAGCTGTTTTATATATTTCAAGATTCGAAATGTCTGATGTGTTTTTAAACTTTGTTAGGCACCTTGGTTTTTGAAAGGTGCCATAGAAATAAAAACTATTATTATTATTATTATACAGCCATTAATTTGACAAAGCAAATTCACCATTAGGGCCAAAAAAGCCCCGTTTTTGAGGTGGTCCTGTGGATGTTATTCATAGAAACACAAGTATTAAAAACAAACCCATCACATATCAAGAACAGAACTACATAAACATTTAAGTGCATCATAAAACAGATTTACAAGATTACATTTATAGGACAGAGAGTGGAGTTTCCTAATAACAGGAACAGTCATGTGTAAAATCCTGTTTTAACTTAGAGCTAAATGCATCTACAGACCGATCTAAAACCCTCAAATGGTTGGGCGGGTTGTTTCAGGTAATCGAAAATTTACATCTGAAAGTCATTTTTCCAAAATTATTTCTTAACCTGGGAACCTTCAAAGTTTTGTTACTGTTTCTTAAGCAAATGTTATGGCTTGTCCACACCAAGGAGTTTAAGAACCTTGGAGGCTTCCCAGTTTTCAACATTTTAAACAGCAAAATCTCCCAGGCTCTATCCCTTTTAGTTGTAGGGAGCTCTAGGACAGGCTTTGATAGAGAACACAGTGGTGAGTGGTGAATTAACATTTTAAGATAAATCTAGCTATTTTATGATACGCAACATCCAATTTATGCAATGATTTTTAGAAGGGTGATTGAAAATGTGTCTTTCATATTCTAACATTGGCATAATCAACTGGTTTGACACAAACAATCTTTTTTAGTCATACAGTGTGATACCCTCCTTAGAGCTCCTAGTTTCATACTTATTTTTTTTTTGTTAGTTTATCTATATGTTGCTCAAAGCTGAGACATTGGTCAAATTCTATACCCAAGTACTTGTATGTCAATGCCGGACTTAGGACATTGCCACTTCTAGACTTAATTTCAAGTGTTTCTGTTTTTTCACGACTACTGCTCCATGACAAATTAAATAACATGGATTGTGTTTTTTTATGTTCATAAGAAGCTTATTAGATAGAAACCATTGTTGTAAGTTATCAAAGACTGCCTAGAGTTTAACTTCAACTTCCATTTTATTGTTTCCCTCTGCTACCAATACGGTGTCATCAGCATATAGTTATGTTTGTAACCCCCCTGCAAATGGGGGTTCCCAAAAGACTTCCAGGAGCTTGCTTGAATGCTCCAAGCCTGAATGGTGTTTGGCGTTTAAGCCATTTATCAGTGAGTGTTTTTAGAGCCTCTGGTACTGTCTCTTTAAGAGCTGTCTGCTTGCAGACATAATTAGTTTGTATGGGGGGACTGTGTGTTTCTCTGTTTGAGTACCACTCAAATTGCTGCCAATTCACTCCATTTTTGCAGTCACTAGGAGTACAAAGGGAACCTATCTGAAAGATGTAACTGTTTGCCAGAAATAATTTAGAGTAATAATGAAAATACAGTTTGTCTAACCTGCTTTCTTTGCAGTCAGAACTGTGTTTGCCTAGTTCCCCATTCTAGTTTTGAACTGCTGAACTGGACCAATCAGTGTGGAGTAAGCTAGCTCTAAAATGGTGCCTTGGACGAATCAGATCTTGGACTCATAATCTGAGCCAGCCACAAGAGGATTGTATGAGCAGTGACTCTGGGAGATGTAGTTTAGGCTTCGGCGCCTTTTTGGACCAACAGCAGCAGTCTATTGTGAGTGACAGCCAATCCAGTCAAGAACTGGGAGGAACTCAAAGGAAGTGCCCAGTTTTGTCTGTTGGAGTTCAGTTTAGATCTGGCAGTGAAGGGGAAAGAAACCCTGTGCTCCTTCAGTGCACAGTTTCAGTCAAAAACATGTGTAAGGCCCAGAGTTCGGTCTGCAGCTTGTGTAACTGCTTGTTAGGACTGAATCCGTCCTGTGAAAAGAATCAAAGGATCTCTGAAGAGTAGAAACCAGGCTCACCCTGTAGAAGACTGGAGAAATTGTTGAATTGCACTCGGTCTGTCAGGAACTGAATCTGCTGTGTGTTCTCCCGGTATTGTGCAGTAATTACGATCGGGATAGAGAAGCAGCCTGCCTGGTATAGTACTTTCTTTTTACCATATAAATGTGTGAAGAGTCTCGTGGAGCTCAAGAGTAGCCCTGCTGACGTTGAAGGACCCTATCTTGTTTGGAGGTCGTGAGTACTAATTCAGGGTCGCTCCTGTCAATGCCACATTAAATCCAAATGGAATCACTGTACTGCTGACTGTTTAAACTAATTTTCTTTTCAATGTGTGAAAGGGCCCTACCAGCTGCCACGGTTTGGACTAGCCACTAGGGCTTGGGTACCCAGGGACAGTAACTGGTAGGGATAGGCTCATGCACAGAGCCATAGGTAGATAGTAAAGTGATAAGCTAATTAACCTGATTTCCCCCTGTCCTTGTTATATCCCCCTAAATAAATCAGAGCTGCTTGTTTCAGCAAAGTTATACTGCCTGAGGTATTTGTCTATGTTAAAGTACTGTACTGTGATTGTTGCACTATATCTTATTTCACAGGAGGTCCCAGTGCCGGAACTAGTCCTGGGGGTAAGTGTATACTGTGAAGGTAATTCTGATATATTGTGTGGGCCACTAGTGGGAAGAAAGGGGGGTTGCAGTGTCCCAGAGGGCTGTGACCAAGTAAGTTTAACTATTGCAAACCCTGACCTCTGGGTGGAGGCACCCGCCATTGGATCCAGGCCCCTCAACCTGTTAGTGGCAAATCAGGCAGGGGTAGTAGCCCCTGGGATAGCGCCATCTAGGGGTTACATGTTTGTGTAAGTTATGAATTTTGGGAGATTGTTTTGATAAACCAAAAACATCAGAGGGCCTAAAATTGACCCTTGGGGCATACCTCGCGCTATAGGGGCTAAGACTGATCTACTACTCCCCACAGCTACCGACTGCTGATGACGGTCCTCTAAATATGAAGTAACCCATCTCAAAGGTTCTTTCATTACCTCAATTTGTTCCAGACAATATATCAGAAGATTATGGTTCACTAAAATCAAAGGCTTTGGACAAGTCCATGAAGACCGCGACCATGGCCCGACCCTTGCCTGAAGGAGAGGCAAGCTGGTAGAGAAAATCCATGAGCGTGGTCTCTGTGGACTTCCCCTTTCTAAAGCAAAATTGAACAGGCGTCAGCCTTCTATACTTTTCAAGGTATTCCATTAACTGGAAGAGGACAGACGTTCAATTATTTTAGATACTATGGACAACAAAGCTGTAAGTCTGTAATTTGATGAATTAGAGGAATTGCCCCCTTTGAAAACTGGAATAATCTTGGCCTGTTTCCACTTACTAGGAAAACCTCCTGAGTTAAACTCAGGTTAAACAAATCAGCTATGAGTTGAGCAATCTCAGTTGCAGAATCCTTTAAAAATTGAACCTCAATATTGTCAAGGCCATATGCTATGTTGTTTTTTGGTTTGTTTATTTCCACTAGAACTCCCCCTTCTTATTTTTTTTAAATCTAAAACCTGGGATGTTTTTGGTTTCTTTATTTTCATCTTTAGATCTTAAAGGACTAGTTGTTTGATAATTACTAGGCCAATTTTCCAGGTCTGGGAGCTTTATAAAGCAGCCATTTAAAATTTCTGCAGCTCTGTTTTGTGGAACACTTTTACCATTTCCTGCAAAGTTTATATCGTTTTGGCCTTTCCCAGGGTTAACTAGGCTTCTCATTAGTGTCCAATAGTGCTTTGGATCAAAAGTGTTTTTTTTTGTTTTGTTTTTTTATTTTCTGTTCATAGTATTGTCCTTTCAGTTTCCTGATTTCTTATTTAGCTTTATTTCTTACTTTTTCAAACTTCTCACAAATCTCCTTTTTTACTAATTTATTTGCAGCTTTCCACAATGTATCCTTCTCTTTGAGTAGTTTTTTTATTGAATCAGTTAACCATAGGAGACGTTGAGGTTTGTTAGTTTGTTCTCTAAAAGGAGCACATTTATTCATTCTAGCAATTCAGATGTGTTACCCATCCTCTGACCTTTACCCTACTGGATCATCTGCTCTTGGGTTGTTGCAATGTACGTTATAGCCTAACAGGGTTTTGTTTACCCTGGCCAGTTGGTCTGGGTTATTTCTGCTCTGTAATTGTACTACATTGTTTTGTTTTAGTAATTGTACTTGTATTGCTCTGTTATTGCTATGTGCTTGCTTGTTCTCCCAGTTCTTGTACCCCCCAACCACCACCACCCAGGACACGTCTGGAAACGAGTTGTTTACAGCTCATGTTCTCCTTCTTGGTGAAACATTTTCCAAATAAATAAATACAAATTATATGCTTTCAGAAAGGTCTCAGTAAATACTTCTTTTGCTAAAGCTATGTTAGGAATGAGTGCTATTCTATACAAACATGAACTATGGATTATATTTAAAAGAGCTTGCGGACTGTACTTGTTATAGCTTCTCTTCATAATCCTAAAGGGAGGTTTAGTCAGCTTTTCACCGTTCCTTACTTTAATTTTACATGAAATAATACTATGGTCCCTCAAAGCTTGATGGGCATACCTCCTTTCCCAAAACCTCCATATCAGGAATTACAAAAATCCAATGTAAAATATTACCTGGACCCATAGGCCTTCCTTTTCTTGTGGGGGTATCAATTATTTGCTCTAGATATAGGATTTGTAAGAATTCTCCCAATTTCTTCCCTATTGCCACCCCAGGCCACATTTAAATCCCCTACCAAAATCATGACATGCAGAAGTCTCTGAGGAAGGACTTGGTTGGTCTGAAAACTTCGATATTGTTTTCTTTTTGTTGTTACATCTATGTTGGTCCAATAATAGGTAACAAATCATTTGCTTCTGGATCTGTTCTACCAAAATCCAATTTTTATTTTTTTTACATATTCAGCCACTACTTGAGAGAAAGATTCAAACAAAATAGGCGTTATTTTAGTGGGGGGTGGAGGAGTAAACAGCTCCAATTACCAAATGTAGCTCTTGTAGGTATACTAACATGCATTCAATACCTTTGATGGATCCACAATATAGCTGTTTTAATGGTCCCAGGTCATGCTTCAAATATAACAATACAAAAATACAATATTTTATTGACGGTTTATCATTAAAATAAACATCGAAGACAAGGTTCTGTGCCATTTTGTCCTACAAAATTTTTTTTCTCAAAGACATGTTTATAAAAACAGAATACTGCTGTCTAGATCCTAAGTCAGGATTCCAAAACAGATACGTCAAGTCGGGTACCATAAAAAGCAAAATGCATCACTCAATCACCTGGCATTAGTCACAAATTAAGCACTTGTAATATCACTCAATATTTTTCAGCTTTAGATTTACACACAGAATTAGATGAGTTGTTTTAGTAAGTAAACAAAACAAAATTACTATAATAACAAGTTATGCTGATTTGATTTATTTATTCTGATTAGTCCATGGGCCAAAGACCCGTCTTCGTGGTCAACCAGAGTACCATTTACACAGTACATACAAACTTATTAATCACATACCAAGAAGAATAAATATCATAGGGTACAGACTATAACACACATTATAAACATCATCTCATAGTAGGCATCCTGGATAAGAGTTAAACAGTACTTCACAATCATTTTCCTACATCAAATAACTTCTCAATGTCTTTTAAAACCAACATAATGATGTTCCTAGGCAATCCAGTTTGGTCAGCATAACATTAAAGAACATAGGTAAATTAAATAACAAAGTCCTTTCTACCTAAATTTCCAAGAAACAATGCAGTCCATTTTCCAAATTACCATCGTGGCCTGCCAAGCTTATCAACCCCTCCAGGACGCAAGTCACAGACCTTTTCTAGACCTCACCTCGAGGCTCGATTGTGGCACTGTATCCATCCTGTTATTTACTGCAGGCCTCGCAGACCCTTCCTAGCCCTCACCTCAAGGTTCGCATGTGGCACTGTGTGCATGCTGTTACTTATAGCATGCCTCACAGGCCCTTTCTAGCCCTCACCTCGAGGTTCGAGTATGGGACTGTGTACATACTACTATGGACAACAGGCCTCACAGTCCCTTCCAGACCTCACCTCAAGGTTCAAGTGTGGCACTGTGTGCATGCTGTAATTTACAGCAGGACACTCCCCCCTTTTTAGCCCTCTCCTCGCGGTTCAAGTGTGGCACTGTGTACGTGCTGTTATTTACAGAAGGACTCGCAGACCCTTTCTAGCCTTCACCTTGACATTCGAGTGTGGCACTGTGTGAATGCTGTTATTTACAGCAAGCCTCACACACACCTTCTAGCTCTCACCGTGAGGATCAAGTGTGGCACTGTGTCCATGCTGTTACTTACAGCACGCCTCACAGACCCTTTCCAGCCCTCGCCTCGAGGTTCGAGCGTGACACTGTGGGCATGCTGTTTTTTACAACAGGCCTCACAGACCCTTTCTAGCCCTCACCTCAAGGCTCGAGTGCAGCAAGGTTATTTACACGAGGCATCTTAGACCCTTTCTAGCCCTCACCTTGAGGTTCGAGTGTGGCACTGTGTGCATGCAGTTATTAATTTCAGGCATCGCAGACACTTTCTAGCCCTCACCTCGAGGACTGAGTGTAGCACTATGTGCAAGCTGTTATTTACAGCAAGCTTCACTGACCCTTTCCAGCCCTCATCTCGAGGTTTGAGTGTGACACCGCGTGCGTGCTGTTATTTACAGCAGGCCTCAGAGACCCTTTCTAGCCCTCATCTCGAAGTCTGAGTGAGGCACTGTGTGCGTACTCTTATTTACAGCAGGTCTTGCAGACCCTCTCTAGCCCTCACCTCGAGGCATGGGTATGGCACTGTGTCCATGCTGTTATTTACAGCAAGCTTCACTGACCCTTTCCAGCCCTCATCTCGCGGTTCGAGTGTGACACTGTGTGCGTGCTGTTATTTACAGCAGGCCTCAGAGACCATTTCTAGCCCTCATCTTGAAGTTTGAGTGAGGCACTGTGTGCGTACTCTTATTTACAGCAGGTCTTGCAGACCCTCTCTAGCCCTCACCTCGAGGCATGGGTATGGCACTGTGTGTAAGCTGTTATTTACTGCAGGCCTTCAAGACCCTTTCTAGTCTTAACCTTGAGGTTCGATTGTGGCGCTCTGTGCATGTTGTTGTTTACAGCACACGTCACATATCCTTTCTAGCCCTCACATCGAGGTTCAATTGTGGCAAGGTGAGCATGCTGTTATTTACAGCAGGCTTGTCAGACCCTTTCTAGCTCTCACCTAGAGGTTCGAGTGTGACACTGTGTGAAAGCTGTTATTTACAGCAGGCCTCACAGACCCTTTCTGGCCCTCACCTCGAGGTTTGAGAGTGGCACTGTGTGCATGCTGATATTTACATCAGGCCTCCCAGACCCTTTCTAAACCTCACCTTGAACTTTAAGTGTGGCACTCGGTGCATGCTGTTATTTACAGCAGGTCTCGCAGACCTTTTCTAACCCTCACCTCGCGGTTCAAATGTGACACTGTGTGAATGCTGTTATTTACAACAGGCCTCGCAGACCCCTTCTGGCCCTCACCTCAAGGTTTGAGAGTGATACTCTGTGCATGCTCTTATTTAAAGCAGGCCTCCCAGACCCTTTCTAGACCTCACCTTGAGCTTTAAGTGTGGCACTCTGTGCATGCTGTTATTTACAGCAGGCCTCGCAGACCCTTTCTAACCCTCACCTCGAGGTTCGAGTGTGGCACTGTGTGCATGTTATTTACAGCAGAACTCATAGACCCTTTCTAACCCTCACCTCATAGTTCAAATGTGGCACTGTGTCCATGCTGTTATTTACAGCAGGCCTCACAGACTCTTTCTAACCCTCACCTTGAGGTTCGAGTGTGGCACTGTGTGTGTGCTGTTATTTACAACAGGCCACGCAGACCCTTTCTAACCCTTACCTCACGGTTCGAGTGTGGCACTGTGTCCATGCTGTTATTTAT
The DNA here is from genome assembly GCA_016271365.2 of Neoceratodus forsteri. Lineage (NCBI taxonomy): Eukaryota > Metazoa > Chordata > Ceratodontiformes > Ceratodontidae > Neoceratodus > Neoceratodus forsteri. The sequence continues at coordinate 1,308,352,083 of CM057449.1, forward strand.
AGCAGGCCTCACAGATCCTCTCTAACCATCACCACGAGACTCGAGTGTGACACTGTGTGCATGCTGTGATTTACAGCAGGCAATGCAGACCCTTTCTAGCCCTCTCCTCAAGGCTCGAGTGTGGCAATGTGTGTGTCCTGTTATTTACATGAGGCACCTTAGACCCTTTCGAGCCCTCACCTTGAGGTTCGAGTGTGGCACTGTATGCATGCTGTTATTTACTGCAGGCCTCGCAGACATTTTCTAGCCCTCACCTCGAGGATCGAGTGTGGCACTGTGTGCATGCTGTTACTTACAGCACGCCTCACAGACCCTTTCTAGCCCTCACCTTGAGAATCGAGTATGGCACTGTGTGTGTCCTGTTATTTACAGGAGGTCTCTAAGACCCTTTCTAGCCCTCACCATGAGGCTCGAATGTGAAACTGTGTGCATGCCATTATTTACTGCACGCCTCGCAGACACTTTCTAGCCCTCAGCTCAAGGATCAAGTGTGGCACTCTGTGCATGCTGTTACTTACAGCAGGCCTCACAGACCCTTTCCAGCCCTCACCTCGAGGTTTGAGTCTGGCACTGTGTTCGTGCTTTTATTCACAACAGGCCTCAGAGTCCGTTTCTAACCCTCACCTTGAAGGTTGAGCATGGCACTGTGTGTGTGTTGTTATTTACAGCAGGTCTCACAGATCTTTTCTAACCAGTGGCGGAGGAATAGCTGGTGCAGCCGGTGCAGTGGCACAGGGGCCTGACACACTTAGGGGCCCATTTGTAAAAATCAAGTTTTTCTCGATCGCTAACTTGACTTGTCTGTGTAGACTGTCTGACAGCCCAAGCTGACTCACTAATTGAGAGCTGTCAGCCACTAGCCTGTCTTAGCCAGTGCCACTGCTTCCGTTGCTGCAGATGGCGCGCTGACAGAGTTGGGGTCAGGAAAGAGTCAAGCACGAGGCATGGGCAAGGCAGTAAGGACGAGAGACGGCAGTGGTCCTCACGCATCACGTAGCCCAGCGCGCACTCTACTATAGTCTCTGTGTCTCTTTCAAGTAGTGCACTACTTAGGCAGCAGCAGCCCCAACCCCCCCCGTACCACTGTAGTGGGTGTAAGTATTGGATTACTGTGTATATTGTCATTGTGTACTTACTGGTGGTGAGAGGACAGGTGTTTTCTTATGGACAGCCAGTCAGGAGGTGATGGCGATGCATTGTGGAGGAGGAGAAACATGCAACTTGCAAGACGTTGCTTCTTGACTAATTCTGAGTCTGCTGTAGCCTCTCTCCCCTAACTCGGTCATGCGCTGCATGCTCCATGGCTCACCTCGCTCGCTCCTCGCTGCTGTTGTTGTGGTTCTTGAGGAGATGCCTGCTGCTGCTATGCCCATTCCCTCGCAGCCTCCCTAGTCCCTCCATCCTCAGGGGGGCCTTCCCAAACGTGAACATGTGTGCTGTGGGGGGCAGGGGGGTTGAAGCGCCACTCTGGGGTGGGGGGGCCCAAAATTACAACCTGCTCTGGGGCCCAGCTTTCTCTTCCTCTGCCGCTGTTTCTAACCCTCACCACGCGGTGTGAGTGTGGCACTGTAAGCGTGCTGTTACTTACAACAGGCCTCATAGTCCCTTTTCAGCCCTCACCTCAAGGTTCAAGTGGCACTGTGTCCATGCTGTTATTTACAGCAGGCCTCCCCGATTCAATTTAGCCCTCACCTTGAGGATCAAGTGTGGCACTGTGTGCAAGCTGTTATTCACAGCAGGCCACGAAGACCCTTTCCAGTCTTAACCTCGAGGTTCGATTGTGGCGCTCTGTGCATGGTGTTATTTACAGCAGGCGTCACATACCCTTTCTAGCCCTCACATCGAGGTTCAATTGTGGCACTGTGAGCATGCTGTTATGTACAGCAGGCTTCTCAGACCCTTTCTAGCTCTCATGCAGAGGTTTAAATGTGGGACTGTGTGCATGGTGTTATTTACAGCAGGCCTCACACACCATTTCTAGCTCTCACCTTGAGGTTCGAGTGTGACACTGTGTGAATGCTGTTATTTACTGCAGGCCTCGTAGACCCTTTCAGGCCCTCACCTCGAGGTTTGAGTGTGGCACTGTGTGCATGCTGTTATTTACAGCAGGCCTCCCAAACCCTGTCTCGCACTCATTTCAAGGTTTAACTGTGGCACTCTGTGCATGCTGTTATTTACACCAGGCCTCACAGACCCTTGCTAACCTCTCACCTCGAGGTTCGAGTGTGGCACTGTGTGCATGTTATTTACAGCAGAACTCACAGACCCTTTCTAACCCTCACCTCAAGGTTTGAGTGTGGCACAATGTGCGTGCTGTTACTTACAGCAAGCTTCACTGACCCTTTCCAGACCTCATCTCGAGGTTTGAGTGTGGCACTGTGTGCGTGCTGTTATTAACAGCAGGCCTCAGAGACCCTTTCTAGCCCTCATCTTGAAGTTTGAGTGTGGTACTGTGGGCGTACTACTATTTACAGCAGGTCTCACAGACCCTCTCTAGCCCTCACCTCGAGGCTCGGGTGTGGCACTGTGTGCAAGATGTTATTTACTGCAGGCCTCCAAGACCCTTTCTAGCCTTAACCTCGAGGTTCGATTGTGGCGCTCTGTGCTGTTCTTATTTACAGCACGCATCACATACCCTTTCTAGCCCTCATATCTAGGTTCAATTGTGGCAAGGTGAGCATACTGTTATTTACAGCAGGCTTCTCAGACACTTTCTAGCTCCCACCTTGGGGTTTGAGAGTGGCACTGTGTGCATGCTATTATTTAAAGCAGGCCTCCCAGACCCTTCCTCGCCCTCACCTCGAGGTGTGAGAGTGGCACTGTGTGCGTGTCATTTACAGCAGGACTCATACACCCTTTCTAACCCTCACCTCGCGGTTCAAATGTGGCACTGTGTCCATGCTGTCATTTACAGCAGGCCTCACAGACTCTTTCTAACCCTCACCTTGAGGATCTAGTGTGGCACTGTGTCCATGCTGTTATTTACAGCAGGCCATGCAGACCATTTCGAGCCCTCTCCTCGCGGTTCGAGTGTGGTACTGTGTGCATGCTATTATTTATAGCAGGCCTCGCAGACCCCTTCTAGCCCTCAGCTTGAGGTACGAGTGTGGAACTGTGCATGTGCTGTTATTTACAGCAAGCCTCCCAGATTCTTTCTAGCCCTCACCTCAAGGTTCAAGTGTGGCACTGTGTACGTGCTGTTATTTACAGCAGGCCTCGCAGACCGCTTATAGCCCTCACCTCGAGGTACGAGTGTGGAACTGTATGTGTGCTGTTATTTACTGTAAGCCTTCCAGATTCTTTCTAGTCCTCACCTCGAGGTTCAAGTGTGGCACTGTGTGCATGCCATTATATACAGTAAGCCTCACAGAGCCGTTCTACCCTTCACCTCGAGGTCTGAGTGTCACACTGTGAGCATGCTGGTTTTTACAACAAGCCTCACAGACCCATTCTAGCCCTCACTTCGAGTATCGAGTGCGGCACTGTGTGCACGCTGTTATTTACAGCAGGCCTCACAGACCCTTTCTAGCTGTCACCATGAGGTTTGAGTGTGGCACGGTGTGCACGCTGTTATTTACAGCAGGCCACTCACTCCCTTTCTAGCCCTCTACTCCCAGATCGAGTGTGGCATTGTGTGCGTGCTGTTATTTACAGCAACCCTCCCAGATTCTTTCCAGCCCTCACCTTGAGGATCAAGTATGGCACTCTGTGCGTGCTCTTATTCACAGCAGGCCTCGTAGACTCTTTCTAGCCCTCACCTCGAGGTTCGAGTGTGGCACTGTGTGCATGCTGTTATTTATAGCATGCCTCGCAGAATCCTTTTAGCCCTCACCTCGAGGTTCAAATGTGCCACTGTGTGCATGCATTATCTATAGTAAGCCTCACAGACCCTTTCTACTTTTCATCTCAAGATCGAGTGGCACTGTGTGCATGCTGTTATTTACAGCATATTCAAGAGACCTTTTCTAGCACTCACCTCAAGGCTCGAGTGTGGCACTGTTTCTGTCCTTTTATTTAGAGGAGGACTCAAAGGGACCCTATCTAACCCTCACCTCATGGTTCAAGTCTGGCACTGTGTGCATACTGTTATTTACAGCAGGCCTCACAGACCCTTTCTAGCTGTCACTACGAGGTTTGAGTGTGGCACGGTGTGCACGCTGTTATTTACATCAGGCCTCACAGACCCTTTCTAGCTGTCACCATGAGGTTTGAGTGTGGCACAGTGTGCATGCTGTTATTTACAGCAGGCCACTCACTCCCTTTCTAGCCCTCTACTCGTGGATGGAGTGTGGCACTCTGTGCGTGCTGTTATTTACAGCAGGCTTTGCAGACCTCTTCTAGCCCTCAGCTTGAGATATGAGTGTGGAACTCTGTGTGTGCTGTTATTTACAGCAAGCCTCCCAGATTCTTTCTAGCCATCACCTTGAAGATGAAGTGTGGCACTGTGTGCGTGCTCTTATTCACAGCAGGCCTCGCAGATTCTTTCTTGCCCTCACCAAGAGGTTCGCGTGTGGTACTGTGTGCATGCTGTTATTTACTGCAGGTCTCACAGAACCCTTTTAGCCCTCACCTCGAGGTTTAAGTGTGGCACTATGTGCATGCCATTATATACAGTAAGTCTCACAGACCCTTTCTACCCTTCACCTCGAGGTTTGAGTGTGGCACTGTCTGCCTCCTGTTATTTACACGAAGCATCTTAGACCCTTTCTAGCCCTCGCATTGACACTAGAGTGTGGCACTGTGTACATGCTGTTATTTACTGCAGGCCTCACAGACCCTTTCTAGCACTCACTTCAAGATTCAAGTGTGGCACTGTGTGCGTGCTGTTATTTACAGTAGGCCTCACAGACACTTTCTAACCCTCACCTCGAGGGTTTGAGTGTGGCACAGTGTGCATGCTGTTATTTACAGCAGGCCACTCCCGCCTTACTAGCCCTCTCCTCGCAGTTCGAGTCTGGCACTGTAAGCGTGCTGTTATTAACAGAAGGCCTCGCAGACCCTTTCTAGGCTTCACCTCGAAGGACGATTGTGGCACTATGTCCATGCTTTTATTTACAGCAAGCCTCACAGACCCTTTCTACCCCTCACCTCAAGGTTCGAGTGTGACACTGTGGGCATGCTGTTTTTTTTTAACAACAGGCCTCACAAACCCTTTCTAGCCCTCACCTCAAGGCTCGAGTGTAGCACTGTATGTCTCCTGTTATTTACACAAGGCATCTTAGACCCTTTCTAGCCCTCACCTTGAGGTTCGAGTGTGGCACAGTGTGCATGCTGTTATTTACTGCAGGCCTTGCAGACACTTTCAAGACCTCACCTCGAGGATCAAGTGTGGCACTGTGTGCAAGCTGTTACTTACGGCAAGCCTCACTGACCCTTTCCAGTCCTCATCTCGAGGATCAAGTGTGGCACTGTGTACAAGCTATTACTTACGGCAAGCCTCTCTGACCCTTTCCAGTCCTCATCTCGAGGTTCGAGTGTGGCACTGTGCGTGTCCTGTTATTTACAGCAGGCCTTGCAGACCCTTTCTAGCCCTCACCTCGAGGCAGGGGTATGGCACTGTGTGTAAGCTGTTATTTACTGCAGGCCTTGAAGACCCTTTCTAGTCTTAACCTCGAGGTTCGATTGTGGCGCTCTGTGCATGTTGTTAATTACAGCACACATCACATACCCTTTCTAGCCCTCACATCGAGGTTCAATTGTGGCAAGGTGAGCATACTGTTATTTACAGCAGGTTTTTTCTCAGACCCTTTCTAGCTCTCACCGAGAGGTTCGAGTGTGACACTCTGTGAATGCTGTTATTTGCAGGAGGCCTCGCAGACCCTTTCTGGCCGTTACCTCGAGGTCAGAGTGGTACTGTGTGCATGGTCTTATTTAAAGCAGGCCTCCCAGACCCTTTCTAGACCTCACCTTGAGCTTTAAGTGTGGCACTCTGTGCATGCTGTTATTTACAGCAGGCCTCGTAGACCCTTTCTAACCCTCACCTCGAGGTTCGAGTGTGACACTGTGTGCATGTTATTTACAGCAGAACTCACAGACCCTTTCTAAGCCTCACCTCGCGGTTCAAATGTGGCACTGTGTCCATGCTGTTATTTACAGCAGGCCTCGCAGACTCTTTCTAACCCTCACCTTGAGGTTCGAGTGTGGCACTGTGTGCATGCTGTTATTTACAACAGGCCACGCAGACCCTTTCTAGCCCTCTCCTCGCGGTTCGAGTGTGGCACTGTGTGCATGCTGTTATTTACAACAGGCCACACAGACCCTTTCTAGCCCTCTCCTCACGGTTCGAGTGTGGTACTGTGTGCATGCTGTTATTTACTGCAGGTCTCACAGAACCCTTTTAGCCCTCACCTCGAGGTTCAAGTGTGGCACTATGTGCATGCCATTATATACAGTAAGCCTCACAGACCCTTTCTACCCTTCGCCTCGAGGTTTGAGTGTGGCACTGTCTGCCTCCTGTTATTTACACAAAGCATCTAAGACCCTTTCTAGCCCTCACATTGACTTTAGAGTGTGGCACTGTGTGCATGCTGTTATTTACTGCAGGCCTCATAGACCCTTTCTAGCCCTCCCTTCAAGGTTCAAGTGTGGTACTGTGTTCGTGCTGTTATTTACAGTAGGCCTCACAGACACTTTCTAACCCTCACCTCGAGGGTTTGAGTGTGGCACAGTGTGCATATTGTTATTTACAGCAGGCCTCACAGAACCCATTCTAGCTGTCACCTCGAGGTTCGAGTGTGGCATGGTGTGCATGCTGTTATTTACAGCAGGCCACTCCCGCCTTACTAGCCCTCTCCTCGCGGTTCGAGTCTGGCACTGTGAGCGTGCTGTAATTTACAGAAGGCCTCGCAGACCCCTTCTAGGCTTCACCTCGAAGTACGATTGTGGCACTATGTCCATGCTGTTATTTACAGCAAGCCTCACAGACCCTTTCTACCCCTCACCTCGAGGTTCGAGTGTGACACTGTGGGCATGCTGTTTTTTTTACAACAGGCCTCACAAACCCTTTCTAGCCCTCACCTCAAGGTTCGAGTGTAGCACTGTATGTCTTCTTTTATTTACACAAGGCGTCTTAGACCCTTTCTAGCCCTCACCTTGAAGTTCGAGTGTGGCACTGTATGCATGCTGTTATTTACTGCAGGCCTTGCAGACACTTTCTAGAACTTACTTCAAGGTTCAAGTGTGGCACTGTGTGCGTGCTGTTATTTACAATAGGCCTCACAGACACTTTCTAACCCTCACCTCGAGGGTTTGAGTGTGGCACAGTGTGCATATTGTTATTTACAGCAGGCCTCACAGAACCCATTCTAGCCGTCACCTTGAGGTTCGAGTGTGGCATGGTGTGCATGCTGTTATTTACAGCAGGCCGCTCACGCCTTACTAGCCCTCACCTCGCGGTTTGAGTGTGGCACTGTAAGCTTGCTGTTACTTACAACAAGCCTCATAGTCCCTTTTCAGCCCTCACCTCAAGGTTCAAGTGGCACTGTGTCCATGCTGTTGTTTACAGCAGGCCTCCCCGATTCGATTTAGCCCTCACCCTGAGGATCAAGTGTGGCACTGTGTGCAAGCTGTTATTCACAGCAGGCCACGAAGACCCTTTCTAGTCTTAACCTCGAGGTACGATTGTGGCGCTCTGTGCATGCTGTTATTTACAGCAGGCGTCACATACCCTTTCTAGCCCTCACATTGAGGTTCAATTGTGGCACTGTGAGCATGCTGTTATGTACAGCAGGCTTCTCAGACCCTTTCTAGCTCTCATGCAGAGGTTTAAATGTGGGACTGTGTGCATGGTGTTGTTACAGCAGACCTCACACACCATTTCTAGCTCTCACCTTGAGGTTCGAGAGTGTGACACTGTGTAGATGCTGTTGTTGCTGCAGGCCTGCGTAGACCCTTTCAGGCCCTCACCTCGAGGGTTTGAGTGTGGCACTGTGTGCATGCTGTTATTACAGCAGGCTTCCCAAACCCTGTCTCGCACTCATTTCAAGGTTTAACTGTGGCACTCTGTGCATGCTGTTATTTACACCAGGCCTCACAGACCCTTGCTAACCTCTCACCTCGAGGTTCGAGTGTGGCACCGTGTGCATGTTATTTACAGCAGAACTCACACACCCTTGCTAACCTCTCACCTCGAGGTTCGAGTGTGGCACTGTGTGCATGTTATTTACAGCAGGACTCACAGACCCTTTCTAACCCTCACCTCAACGTTTGAGTGTGGCATTATGTGCGTGCTCTTACTTACAGCAAGCTTCACTGACCCTTTCTAGCCCTCATCTCGAAGTTTGAGTGTGGTACTGTGGGCGTACTCTAATTTACAGCAGGTCTCTCAGACCCTCTCTAGCCCTCACCTCGAGGCTCGGGTGTGGCACTGTGTGCAAGATGTTATTTACTGCAGGCCTCCAAGACCCTTTCTAGCCTTAACCTCGAGGTTCAATTGTGGCGCTCTGTGCTGTTCTTATTTACAGCACGCATCACATACCCTTTCTAGCCCTCACATCGAGGTTCAATTGTGGCAAGGTGAGCATACTGTTATTTACAGCAGGCTTCTCAGACACTTTCTAACTCCCACCTTGGGGTTTGAGAGTGGCACTGTGTGCATGCTGTTATTTAAAGCAGGCCTCCCAGACCCTTCCTGGCCCTCACCTCGAGGTCCGAGAGTGGCACTGTGTGCGTGTCATTTACAGCAGGACTCATACACCCTTTCTAACCCTCACCTCGCGGTTCAAATGTGGCACTGAGTCCATGCTGTTATTTACAGCAGGCCTCACAGACTCTTTCTAACCCTCACCTTGAGGTTCTAGTGTGGCACTGTGTCCATGCTGTTATTTACAGCAGGCCACGCAGACCGTTTCGAGCCCTCTCCTCGCGGTTCGAGTGTGGTACTGTGTGCATGCTATTATTTATAGCAGGCCTCGCAGACCCCTTTTAGCCCTCAGCTTGAGGTACGAGTGTGGAACTGTGTATGTGCCGTTATTTTCAGCAACCCTCCCAGACTGTTTCTAGCCCTCACCTCAAGGTTCAAGTGTGGCACTGTGTGCGTGCTCTTATTCACAACAGGCCTTGCAGACTCTTTCTAGCCCTCACCTCGAGGTACAAGTGTGGAACTGTGTGTGTGCTGTTATTTACAGCAAGCCTCCCAGATTCTATCTAGCCCTCTACTCGCGGATCGAGTGTGGCACTGTGTGCATGCTGTTATTTACAGCAGGCCTGGCAGACCGCTTCTAGCCCTCACCTCGAGGTACTAGTGTGGAACTGTATGTGTGCTGTTATTTACTGCAAGCCTTCCAGATTCTTTCTAGCCCACACCTCAAGGTTCAAGTGTGGCACTGTGTGTGTGCTCTTACTCACAGCAGGCCACAGAACCCTTTTAGCCCTCACCTCGAGGTTCAAGTGTGGCACTGTGTGCAAGCCATTATATACAGTAAGCCTCACAGACCCATTCTACCCTTCACCTCGAGGTTTGAGTGTGACACTGTGAGCATGCTGGTTTTTACAACAAGCCTCACAGACCCATTCTAGCCCTCACTTCGAGTATCGAGTGCGGCACTGTGTGCACGCTGTTATTTACAGCAGGCCTCACAGACCCTTTCTAGCTGTCACCACGAGGTTTGAGTGTGGCACGGTGTGCACGCTGTTATTTATAGCAGGCCACTCACTCCCTTTCTAGCCCTCTACTCCCAGATCGAGTGTGGCACTGTGTGCGTGGTGTTACTTACAGCAGGCCTCGCAGACCCCTTCTAGCCCTCACCTCAAGGTACGAGTGTGGAACTGTGTGTGTGCTGTTATTTACAGCAAGCCTCCCAGATTCTTTCCAGCCCTCACCTTGAGGATCAAGTATGGCACTCTGTGAGTGCTCTTATTCACAGCAGGCCTCGTAGACTCTTTCTAGCCCTCACCTCGAGGTTCGAGTGTGGCACTGTGTGCATGCTGTTATTTACAGCAGGCCCCGCAGACCATTTAGAGCCATCTCCTTGCGGTTCGAGTGTGGTACTGTGCATGCTGTTATTTATATCACGCCTCGCAGAATCCTTTTAGCCCTCACCTCGAGGTTCAAGTGTGCCACTGTGTGCATGCATTATCTATAGTAAGCCTCACAGACCCTTTCTACTTTTCATCTCGAAGATCGAGTGTGGCACTGTGTGCATGCTGTTATTTACAGCAGGCCCCGCAGACCCTTTTAGCACTCACCTCAAGGCTCGAGTGTGGCACTGTTTGTGTCCTTTTATTTAGAGGAGGACTCAAAGGGACCCTTTCTAACCCTCACCTCGTGGTTCAAGTCTGGCACTGTGTGCAAACTGTTATTTACAGCAGGCCTCACAGACCCTTTCTAGCTGTAACCACGAGGTTTGAGTGTGGCACGGTGTGCACAGTGTTATTTACAGCAGGCCACTCACTCCCTTTCTAGCCCTCTACTCACGGATGGAGTGTAGCACTCTGTGCGTGCTGTTATTTACAGCAGGCCTTGCAGACCCCTTCTAGCCCTCAGCTCGAGGTACGAGTGTGGAACTCTGTGTGTGCTTTTATTTACAGCAAGCCTCCCAGATTCCTTCTAGCCATCACCTTGAAGATCAAGTGTGGCACTGTGTGCGTGCTCTTATTCACAGCAGGCCTCGCAGATTCTTTCTAGCCCTCACCTCGAGGTTCGCGTGTGGCACTTTGTGGATGCTGTTATTTACAGCAGGCCTCACAGACCCTTTCTAGCCCTCACCTCGAGGTTCGAGTGTGGCACTTTGTGGATGCTGTTATTTACAGCAGGCCTCACAGACCCTTTCTAGCCCTCACCTCGAGGTTCACGTGTGGCACTGTGTTTGTGCTGCTATTTACAACAGGCCTCACAGTATATTTCTAGCCTTCACCTCGAGGTTTGAGTGTGGCACTGTGTCCTCCTGTTATTTACACGAAGCATCTTAGACCCTTTCTAGCCCTCACATTGACATTAGAGTGTGGCACTGTGTGCATGCTGTTATTTACTGCAGGCCTCACAGACCCTTTCTAGCCCTCACTTCAAGTTTCAAGTGTGGCACTGTGTGCGTGCTGTTATTTACAGTAGGCCTCACAGACACTTTCAAACCCTCACCTCGAGGGTTTGAGTGTGGCACAGTGTGCATGCTGTTATTTACAGCAGGCCACTCCCGCCGTACTAGCCCTCTCCTCGTAGTTCGAGTCTGGCACTGTAAGCGCGCTGTTATTTACAGAAGGCCTCGCAGACCCCTTCTGGGCTTCACCTCGAAGGACGATTGTGGCACTATGTCCATGCTGTTATTTACAGCAAGCCTCATAGACCCTTTCTACCCCTCACCTCGAGGTTCGAGTGTGACACTGTGGGCATGCTGTTTTTTTTTTTAACAACAGGCCTCACAAACCCTTTCTAGCCCTCACCTCAAGGCTCGAGTGTAGCACTGTATGTCTCCTGTTATTTACACAAGGCATCTTAGACCCTTTCTAGCCCTCACCTTGAGGCTCGAGTGTGGCACAGTGTGCATGCTGTTATTTTCGGCAAGCCTTACTGACCCTTTCCAGCCCTCATCTCGTGGTTTGAGTGTGGCACTGTGTGCGTGCTGTTATTTACAACAGGCCTCAGAGTCCCTTTCCAGTCCTCATCTCGAGGTTCGAGTGTGGCACTGTGTGCGTGCTGTTATTTACAGCAGGCCTCAGAGACCCTTTCTAGACCTCATCTCGAAGTTTGAGTGAGGCACTGTGTGCGTACTCTTATTCACAGCAGGTCTTGCAGACCTTTTCTAGCCCTCACCTTGAGGTAGGGGCATGGCACTGTGTGTAAGCTGTTATTTACTGCAGGCCTTGAAGACCCTTTCTAGTCTTAACCTCGAGGTTCGATTATGGCGCTCTGTGCATGTTGTTATTTACAGCACACGTCACATACCCTTTCTAGCCCTCACGTCGAGGTTCAATTGTGGCAAGGTGAGCATGCTGTTATTTACAGGAGGTTTTTTCTCAGACCCTTTCTAGCCCTCTCCTCGCGGTTCGAGTGTGGTACTGTGTGCATGCTGTTATTTACTGCAGGTCTCACAGACCCTTTCTACCCTTCACCTCGAGGTTTGAGTGTGGCACTGTGTGCCTCCTGTTATTTACCCGAAGCATCTTAGACCCTTTCTAGCCCTCACATTGACATTAGAGTGTGGCACTGTGTGCATGCTGTTATTTACTGCAGGCCTCACAGACCCTTTCTAGCCCTCACTTCAAGGTTCAAGTGTGGCACTGTGTGCGTGCTGTTATTTACAGTAGGCCTCACAGACACTTTCTAACCCTCAGCTCGAGGGTTTGAGTGTGGTACAGTGTGCATACTGTTATTTACAGCAGGCCTCACAGAACCCATTCTAGCTGTCACCTCGAGGTTCGAGTGTGGCATGGTGTGCATGCTGTTATTTACAGCAGGCCACTCCCGCCTTACTAGCCCTCTCCTCGCGGTTCGAGTGTGGCACTGTGAGCGTGCTGTTATTTACAGAAGGCCTCGCAGACCCCTTCAAGGCTTCACCTCGAAGTATGATTGTGGCACTATGTCCATGCTGTTATTTACAGCAAGCCTCACAGACCCTTTCTACCCCTCACCTCGAGGTTCGAGTGTGACACTGTGGGCATGCTGTTTTTTTTACAACAGGCCTCACAAACCCTTTCTAGCCCTCACCACAAGGCTCGAGTGTAGCACTGTATGTCTCCTGTTATTTACACAAGGCATCTTAGACCCTTTCTAGCCCTCACCTTGAAGTTTGAGTGTGGCACTGTATGCATGCTGTTATTTACTGCAGGCCTTGCAGACACTTTCTAGACCTTACTTCAAGGTTCAAGTGTGGCACTGTGTGCGTGCTGTTATTTACAGTAGGCCTCACAGACACTTTCTAACCCTCACTTTCGAGGGTTTGAGTGTGGCACAGTGTGCATATTGTTATTTACAGCAGGCCTCACAGAACCCATTCTAGCTGTCACCTCGAAGTTCGAGTGTGGCACGGTGTGCATGCTGTTATTTACAGCAGGCCGCTCCCGCCTTACTAGCCCTCACCTCGCGGTTTGAGTGTGGCACTGTAAGCATGCTGTTACTTACAACAGGCCTCATAGTCCCTTTTCAGCCCTCACCTCAAGGTTCAAGTGGCACTGTGTCCATGCTGTTATTTACAGCAGGCCTCCCGATTCGATTTAGCCTTCACCCTGAGGATCAAGTGTGGCACTGTGTGCAAGCTGTTATTCACAGCAGGCCACGAAGACCCTTTCTGATCTTAACCTCGAGGTTCAATTGTGGCGCTCTGTGCATGCTGTTATTTACAGCAGGCGTCACATACCCGTTCTAGCCTTCACATCGAGGTTCAATTGTGGCACTGTGAGCATGCTGTTATGTATAGCAGGCTTCTCAGACCCTTTCTAGCTCTCATGCAGAGGTTTAAATGTGGGACTGTGAGCATGGTGTTATTTACAGCAGGCCTCACACACCATTTCTAGCTCTCACCTTGAGGTTCGAGTGTGACACTGTGTGAATGCTGTCATTTACTGCAGGCCTCGTAGACCCTTTCAGGCCCTCACCTCGAGGTTTGAGTGTGGCATTATGTACATGCTGTTACTTACAACAAGCTTCACTGACCCTTTCCAGCCCTCATCTCGAGGTTTGAGTGTGGTACTGTGGGCGTACTGTTATTTACAGCAGGCCTCAGAGACCCTTTCTAGCCCTCATCTTGAAGTTTGAGTGTGGCACTGTGTGCGTGCTGTTATTTACAGCAGGCCTCAGAGACCCTTTCTAGCCCTCATCTCGAAGTTTGAGTGCGGCACTGTGTGCGTGCTGTTATTTACATCAGGCCTCAGAGACCCTTTCTAGCTCTCATCTCGAAGTTTGAGTGCGGCACTGTGTGCGTGCAGTTATTTACAGCAGGCCTCAGAGACCCTTTCTAGCCCTCATCTCGAAGTTTGAGTGTGGTACTGTGGGCGTACTCTTATTTACAGCAGGTCTCGCTGACCCTCTCTAGCCCTCACCTCGAGGCTCGGGTGTGGCACTGTGTGCAAGATGTTATTTACTGCAGGCCTCCAAGACCCTTTCTAGCCTTAACCTCGAGGTTCGATTGTGGTGCTCTGTGCTGTTCTTATTTACAGCACGCATCACATACCCTTTCTAGCCCTCACATCTAGGTTCAATTGTGGCAAGGTGAGCATACTGTTATTTACAGCAGGCTTCTCAGACACTTTCTAGCTCCCACCTTGGGGTTTGAGAGTGGCACTGTGTGCATGCTGTTATTTAAAGCAGGCCTCCCAGACCCTTCCTGGCCCTCACCTCGAGGTCTGAGAGTGGCACTGTGTGCGTGTCATTTACAGCAGGACTCATACACCCTTTCTAACCCTCACCTCGTGGTTCAAATGTGGCACTGTGTCCATGCTGTTATTTACAGCAGGCCTCACAGACTCTTTCTAACCCTCACCTTGAGGTTCTAGTGTGGCACTGTGTCCATGCTGTTATTTACTGCAGGCCACGCAGACCGTTCGAGCCCTCTCCTCGCCCGGTTGGTGTGGTACTGTGTGCATGCTATTATTTATAGCAGGCCTCGCAGACCCCTTCTAGCCCTCAGCTTGAGGTACGAGTGTGGAACTGTGTATGTGCTGTTATTTACAGCAAGCCTCCCAGATTCTTTCTAGCCCTCACCTCAAGGTTCAAGTGTGGCACTGTGTGCGTGCTCTTATTCACAACAGGCCTTGCAGACTCTTTCTAGCCCTCACCTCGAGGTACAAGTGTGGAACTGTGTGTGTGCTGTTATTTACAGCAAGCCTCCCAGATTCTATCTAGCCCTCTACTCGCGGATCGAGTGTGGCACTGTGTGCATGCTGTTATTTACAGCAGGCCTTGCAGACCCCTTCTAGCCCTCACCTCGAGGTACGAGTGTGGAACTGTATGTGTGCTGTTATTTACTGCAAGCCTTCCAAATTCTTTCTAGCCCACACCTCAAGGTTCAAGTGTGGCACTGTGTGCATGCTCTTATTCACAGCAGGCCTGGGGCCGCCCAGCCCTCACCTCGGTTCAAGTGTGGCACTGTGTGCATGCCATTATATACAGTAAGCCTCACAGACCGTTCTGCCCTTCACCTCGAGGTTTGAGTGTGACACTGTGAGCATGCTGGTTTTACAACAAGCCGCACAGACCCATTCTAGCCCCTCACTTCGAGTATCGAGGCGGCACTGTGTGCAGCTGTTATTTACAGCAGGCCTCACAGACCCTTTCTAGCTGTCACCATGAGGTTTGAGTGTGGCACGGTGTGCACGCTGTTATTTACAGCAGGCCACTCACTCCCTTTCTAGCCCTCTACTCCCAGATCGAGTGTGGCACTGTGTGCGTGGTGTTACTTACAGCAAGCCTCCCAGATTCCTTCTAGCCATCACCTTGAAAATCAAGTGTGAAACTGTGTGCGTGCTCTTATTCACAGCAGGCCTCACAGATTCTTTCTAGCCCTCACCTCGAGGTTCGCGTGTGGCACTTTGTGGATGCGGTTATTTACAGCAGGCCTCACAGACCCTTTCTAGCCCTCACCTAGAGGTTCACGTGTGGCACTGTGTTTGTGCTGCTATTTACAACAGGCCTCACAGTACATTTCTAGCCTTCACCTAGAGGTTTGAGTGTGGCACTGTGTGCCTCCTGTTATTTACATGAAGCATCTTAGACCCTTTCTAGCCCTCACATTGACATTAGAGTGTGGCACTGTGTGCATGCTGTTATTTACTGCAGGCCTCACAGACCCTTTCTAGCCCTCACTTCAAGGTTCAAGTGTGGCACTGTGTGAGTGCTGTTATTTACAGTAGGCCTCACAGACACTTTCTAACCCTCACCTCGAGGTTCGAGTGTGGCACTGTGTGCATGTTATTTACAGCAGAACTAATAGACCCTTTCTAACCCTCACCTCATAGTTCAAATGTGGCACTGTGTCCATGCTGTTATTTACAGCAGGCCTCACAGACTCTTTCTAACCCTCACCTTGAGGTTCGAGTGTGGCATTGTGTGTGTGCTGTTATTTACAACAGGCCACACAGACCCTTTCTAGCCCTCACCTCGAGGTACGAGTGTGGAACTGTATGTGTGCTGTTATTTACTGCAAGCCTTCCAGATTCTTTCTAGCCCACACCTCAAGGTTCAAGTGTGGCACTGTGTGCGTGCTCTTATTCACAGCAGGCCACAGAACCCTTTTAGCCCTCACCTCGAGGTTCAAGTGTGGCACTGTGTGCATGCCATTATCTACAGTAAGCCTCACAGACCCGTTCTACCCTTCACCTCGAGGTTTGAGTGTGACACTGTGACCATGCTGGTTTTTACAACAAGCCTCACCGACCCATTCTAGCCCTCACTTCGAGTATCGAGTGCGGCACTGTGTGCACGCTGTTCTTTACAGCAGGCCTCACAGACCCTTTCTAGCTGTCACCATGAGGTTTGAGTGTGGCACGGTGTGCACGCTGTTATTACAACCAGGCCACTCGCTCCTTTCACAACCTTCTACTCCCAGATCGAGGCGTGGCACTGTGTGCGTGGCGTTACTTACAGCAGGCCTCGCAGACCACTTCTAGCCCTCACCTCAAGGTACGAGTGTGGAACTGTGTGTGTGCTGTTATTTACAGCAAGCCTCCCAGATTCTTTCCAGCCCTCACCTTGAGGATCAAGTATGGCACTCTGTGCGTGCTCTTATTCACAGCAGGCCTCGTAGACTCTTTCTAGCCCTCACCTCGAGGTTCGAATGTGGCACTGTGTGCATGCTGTTATTTACAGCAGGCCCCGCAGACCGTTTCGAGCCATCTCCTTGCGGTTCGAGTGTGGTACTGTGCATGCTGTTATTTATAGCACGCCTCGCAGAATCCTTTTAGCCCTCACCTCGAGGTTCAAGTGTGCCACTGTGTGCATGCATTATCTATAGTAAGCCTCACAGACCCTTTCTACTTTTCATCTTGAAGATCGAGTGTGGCACTGTGTGCATGCTGTTATGTACAGCAGGCCCCGCAGACCCTTTTAGCACTCACCTCAAGGCTCGAGTGTGGCACTGTTTGTGTCCTTTTATTTAGAGGAGGACTCAAAGGGACCCTTTCTAACCCTCACCTCGTGGTTCAAGTCTGGCACTGTGTGCATACTGTTATTTACAGCAGGCCTCACAGACTCTTTCTAGCTGTCACCACGAGGCTTGAGTGTGGCACGGTGTGCACGCTGTTATTTACAGCAGGCCACTCACTCCCTTTCTAGCCCTCTACTCCCAGATCGAGTGTGGCACTCTGTGCGAGCTGTTATTTACAGCAGGCCTTGCAGACCCCTTCTAGCCCTCAGCTCGAGGTACGAGTGTGGAACTCTGTGTGTGCTTTTATTTACAGCAAGCCTCCCAGATTCCTTCTAGCCATCACCTTGAAGATCAAGTGTGGCACTGTGTGCGATGCTCTTATTCACAGCAGGCCTCGCAGATTCTTTCTAGCCCTCACCTCGAGGTTGCGTGTGGCACTTTGTGGATGCTGTTATTTAGCAGGCCTCACAGACCCTTTCTAGCCCTCACCTCGAGGTTCGAGTGTGGCACTTGTGGATGCTGTTATTTACAGCAGGCCTCACAGACCCTTTCTAGCCCTCACCTCGGGGTTCCGTGTGGCACTGTGTTTGTGCTGCTATTTACAACAGGCCTCACAGTATATTTCTAGCCTTCACCTCAGAGGTTTGAGTGTGGCACTGTGGCCCTCCTGTTATTCTACGAAGCATCTTAGACCCTTTCTAGCCTCACATTGACATTAGAGTGTGGCACTGTGTGCATGCTGTTGTTACTGCAGGCCTCACAGACCCTTTCTAGCCCTCACTTCAAGGTTCAAGTGTGGCACTGTGTGCGTGCTGTTGTTTACAGTAGGCCTCACAGACACTTTCTAACCCTCACCTCGGGGTTTGGTGTGGTACAGTGTGCATACTGTTATTTACAGCAGGCCTCACAGAACCCATTCTAGCTGTCACCTCGAGGGTTCGAGGTGTGGCATGGTGCTTATGCTGTTGTTACAGCAGGCCGCTCCTGCCTTACTAGCCCTCACCTCGCAGTTCGAGTGTGGCACTGTGAGCGTGCTGTTATTTACAGAAGGCCTCGCAGACCTCTTCAAGGCTTCACCTCGAAGTACGATTGTGGCACTATGTCCATGCTGTTATTTACAGCAAGCCTCACAGACCCTTTCTACCCCACATCTCGAGGTTTGAGTGTGGCACTTTGTGCATGCTGCTTTTTACAGCAGGCCTCAGAGACCCTTTCTAGCCCTCATCTTGAAGTTTGAGTGAGCCACTGCATGCGTACTCTTATTTACAGCAGGTCTTGCAGACCCCGTCTAGTCCTCACCTCGAGGCAGGGGTATGGCACTGTGTGTAAGCTGTTATTTACTGTAGGCCTTGAAGACCCTTTCTAGTCTTAACCTCGAGGTTCGATTGTGGCGCTCTGTGCATGTTGTTATTTACAGCACACGTCACATACCCTTTCTAGCCCTCACATCGAGGTTTAATTGTGGCAAGGTGAGCATTCTGTTATTTACAGCAGGTTTTTCTCAGACCCTTTCTAGCTCTCACCTAGAGGTTCGAGTGTGACACTGTGTGAATGCTGTTATTTGCAGGAGGCCTCGCAGACCCTTTCTGGCCCTCACCTCGAGGTTTGAGAGTGGTACTGTGTGCATGGTCTTATTTTAAAGCAGGCCTCCCAGACCCTTTCTAGACCTCATCTTGAGCTTTAAGTGTGGCACTCTGTGCATGCTGTTATTTACAGCAGGCCTCGTAGACCCTTTCTAACCCTCACCTCGAGGTTCGAGTGTGGCACTGTGTGCATGTTATTTACAGCAGAACTCATAGACCCTTTCTAACCCTCACCTCATGGTTCAAATGTGGCACTGTGTCCATGCTGTTATTTACAGCAGCCTCGCAGACTCTTTCTAACCCTCACCTCAAGGTTCGAGTGTGGTACTGTGTGCATGCTGTTATTTACAAAAGGCCACGCAGACCCTTTCTAGCCCTCTCCTCGCGGTTCGAGTGTGGTACTGAGTGCATGCTGTTGTTTACTGCAGGTCTCACAGAACCCTTTTAGCCCTCACCTCGAGGTTCAAGTGTGGCACTATGTGCATGCCATTATATACAGTAATCCTCACAGACCCTTTCTACCCTTCACCTCGAGGTTTGAGTGTGGCACTGTCTGCCTCCTGTTATTTACACAAAGCTTCTTAGACCCTTTCTAGCCCTCACATTGACATTAGAGTGTGGCACTGTGTGCATGCTGTTATTTACTGCAGGCCTCACAGACCCTTTCTAGCCCTCACTTCAAGGTTCAAGTGTGGCACTGTGTGCGTGCTGTTATTTACAGTAGGCCTCAGAGACACTTTCTAACCCTCACCTCGAGGGTTTGAATGTGGCACAGTGTGCATATTGTTATTTACAGCAGGCCTCACAGAACCCATTCTAGCTGTCACCTCGAGGTTGGAGTGTGGCACGGTGTGCATGCTGTTATTTACAGCAGGCCACTCCCGCCTTACTAGCCCTCTCCTCGCAGTTCAAGTGTGGCACTGTGAGCGTGCTGTTATTTACAGAAGGCCTCGCAGACCCCTTCGTAACTGCTCCTGTCTCTGAACATAGCCTCCACCTCTTTATTTTCTCTCCTGACAATGCCCCCCGGGCAGCTCTCCACCCAACCATCCCCTACACCACTTCCATGTCCACCTTGCCTAGGTTTAACCTGGCCAGTGCCAGCTGTTTCAATGTTTATCTACCAGAACTGCTCGCTTGATACCAACTTGTTTAATACCTGCTATCGATTACATGTACCCTGTACCCAATTGTATCTGTCTGACCACAATGTGACGTGGCACCTCTGGTGAATGCCTACTGATTTTTGGCAAATCTGTGCTATGTAACTGAAATGCAATGTATGTCTTTATGTAACGAAGTACCTTTGTAAACGAGCCTCTGGCTCAAAGGTTGTAAACTGATTCTTAAATAAATAAAAAAAAAAATAAATAGGCTTCACCTTGAAGTACGATTGTGGCACTATGTCCATGCTGTTATTAACAGCAAGCCCCACAGACCCTTTCTACCCCTCACCTCGAGGTTCGAGTGTGACACTGTGGGCATGCTGTTTTTTTACAACAGGCCTCACAAACCCTTTCTAGCCCTCACCTCAAGGCTCGAGTGTAGCACTGTATGTCTCCTGTTATTTACACAAGGCATCTTAGACCCTTTCTATCCTTCACCTTGAGGTTCGAGTGTGGCACTGTGTGCATGCTGTTATTTACTGCAGGCCTTGCAGACACTTTCTAGACCTCACCTCGAGGACCAAGTGTGGCACTGTGTGCAAGCTGTTACTTACGGCAAGCCTCACTGACCCTTTCCAGCCCTCATCTCAAGGTTCGAGTGTGGCACTGTGTGCGTGCTGTTCTTTACAACAGGCCTCAGATCCCTTTCCAGCCCTCATCTCGAAGTTTGAGTGAGGCACTGTGCGCGTACTCTTATTTACAGCAGGTCTTGCAGACCCTCTCTAGCCCTCACCTCGAGGCAGGGGTATGGCACTGTGTGTAAGCTGTTATTTACTGCAGGCCTTGAAGACCCTTTCTAGTCTTAACCTCGAGGTTCGATTGTGGCGCTCTGTGCATGTTGTTATTCACAGCACACGTCACATACCCTTTCTAGCCCTCACATCGAGGTTCAATTGTAGCAAGGTGAGCATGCTGTTATTTACAGCAGGTTTCTCAGACCCTTTCTAGCTCTCACCTAGAGGTTCGAGTGTGACACTGTGTGCATGTTATTTACAGCAGAACTCACAGACCCTTTCCAAGCCTCACCTCGCGGTTCAAATGTGGCACTGTGTCCATGCTGTTAATTACAGCAGGCCTCGCAGACTCTTTCTAACCCTCACCTTGAGGTTCGAGTGTGGCACTGTGTGCATGCTGTTATTTAGAACAGGCCACGCAGACCCTTTCTAGCCCTCTCCTCGTGGTTCAAGTGTGGTACTGTGTGCATGCTGTTATTTACTGCAGGTCTCACAAAACCCTTTTAGCCCTCACCTCAAGGTTCAAGTGTGGCACTGTGTGCATGCCATTATATACAGTAAGCCTCACAGACCCTTTCTACCCTTCACCTCGAGGTTTGAGTGTGGCACTGTCTGCCTCCTGTTATTTACACAAAGCATCTTAGACCCTTTCTAGCCCTCGCATTGACATTAGAGTCTGGCACTGTGTGCATGCTGTTATTTACCGCAGGCCTCACCGACCCTTTCTAGCTGTCACCACGAGGTTTGAGTGTGGAACTGTGTGTGTGCTGTTATTTACAGCAAGCCTTGCAGACCTCTTCTAGACATCAGCTTGACATACGAGTGTGGAACTCTGTGTGTGCTGTTATTTACAGCAAGCCTCCCAGATTCTTTCTAGCCCTCATCTTGAGGATCAAGTACGGCACTGTGTGCGTGCTCTTATTCACAGCAGGCCTCATAGACTCTTTCTAGCCCTGACCTTGAGGTTTGAGTGTGGCACTGTGTGCATACTGTTATTTACAACAGGCCCCGCAGACCGTTTCGAGCCCTCTCCTCGCGGTTCGAGTGTGGCACTGTGTGCATGCTGTTATCTATAGCACGCCTCGCAGAATCCTTTTAGCCCTCACCTAGAGCTTCAAGTGTGCCACTGTGTGCATGCATTATCTATAGTAAGCCTCACAGACCCTTTCTACTTTTCATCTCGAAGATCAAGTGTGGCACTGTGTGCATGCTGTTATTTACAGCAGGCCCCGCAGACCCTTTCTAGCACTCACCTCAAGGCTCGAGTGTGGCACTGTTTGTGTCCTGTTATTTAGAGGAGGACTCAAAGGGACCTTTTCTAACCCTCACCTCGTGGTTCAAGTCTGGCACTGTGTGCATACTGTTATTTACAGCAGGCCTCACAGACCCTTTCTAGCTGTCACCACGAGGTTTGAGAGTGGCACAGTGTGCACGCTGTTATTTACAGCAGGCCACCCACTTCCTTTCCAGCCCTCTACTCACGGATGGAGTGTGGCACTCTGTGCGTGCTGTTATTTACAGCAGGCCTGTGTGCTTTTATTTACAGCAAGCCTCCCAGATTCTTTCTAGCCATCACCTTGAAGATCAAGTGTGGCACTGTGTGCGTGCTCTTATTCACAGCAGGCCTCACAGACTCCTTCTAGCCCTCACCTCGAGGTTCGAGTGTGGCACTTTGTGGATTCTGTTATTTACAGCAGGCCTCACAGACCCATTCTAGCCCTCACCTCGAGGTTCGAGTGTGGCACTTTGTGGATGCTGTTATTTACAGCAGGCCTCACAGACCCTTTCTAGCCCTCACCTCGAGGTTCACGTGTGGCACTGTGTTTGTGCTGCTATTTACAACAGGCCTCACAGTATATTTCTAGCCTTCAACTCGAGGTTTGAGTGTGGCACTGTGTGCCTTCTGTTATTTACACGAAGCTTCTTAGACCCTTTCTAGCCCTAACATTGACATTAGAGTGTGGCACTGTGTGCATGCTGTTATTTACTGCAGGCCTCACAGACCCTTTCTAGCCCTCCCTTCAAGGTTCAAGTGTGGCACTGTGTGCGTGCTGTTATTTACAGTAGGCCTCACAGACACTTCTAGACCCTCACCTCGAGGGTTTGGAGTGGTACAGTGTGCATACTGTTATTTACAGCAGGCCTCACAGAACCCATTCTAGCTGTCACCTCAAGGTTGGAGTGTGGCACGGTGTGCATGCTGTTATTTACAGCAGGCCACTCCCGCCTTACTAGCCCTCTACTCGCGGTTCGAGTGTGGCACTGTGAGCGTGCTGTTATTTACAGAAGGCCTCGCAGACCCCTTCTAGGCTTCACCTCGAAATAAGATTGTGGCACTATGTCCATGCTGTTATTTACAGCAAGCCCCACAGACCTTTTCTACCCCTCACCTCGAGGTTCGAGTGTGACACTGTGGGCATGCTGTTTTTTGTACAACAGGCCTCACAAACCCTTTCTAGCCCTCACCTCAAGGCTCGAGTGTAGCACTGTATGTCTCCTGTTGTTTACACAAGGCATCTTAGACCCTTTCTAGCCCTCACCTTGAAGTTTGAGTGTGGCACTGTCTGCATGCTATTATTTACTGCAGGCCTTGCAGACACTTTCTAGACCTCACCTCGAGGATCAAGTGTGGCACTGTGTACAAGCTATTACTTACGGCAAGCCTCACTGACCCTTTCCAGCCCTCATCTCGAGGTTCGAGTGTGGCACTGTGTGCATGTTATTTACAGCAGAACTCATAGACCCTTTCTAACCCTCACCTCGCGGTTCAAATGTGGCACTGTGTCCATGCTGTTATTTACAACAGGCCATGCAGACCCTTTCTAGCCCTCTCCTCGTGGTTCGAGTGTGGTACTGTGTGTATGCTGTTATTTACTGCAGGTCTCACAGAACCCTTTTAGCCCTCACCTCGAGGTTCAAGTGTGGCACTACGTGCATGCCATTATATACAGTAAGCCTCACAGACCCTTTCTACCCTTCACCTCGAGGTTTGAATGTGACACTGTGTGCACGCTGTTATTTACAGCAGGCCACTCACTCTCTTTCTAGCCCTCTACTCCCAGCTCGAGTGTGGCACTGTGTGTGTGCTGTTACTTACAGCAGGCCTCGCAGACCCCTTCTAGCCCTCACCTTGAGGTACGAGTGTGGAACTGTGTGTGTGCTGTTATTTACAGCAAGCCTCCCAGATTCTTTCTAGCTCTCACCTCAAGGTTCAAGAGTGGCACTGTGTGCATGCACTTATTCACAGCAGGCCTCACAGACTCTTTCTAGCCCTCACCTCGAGGTTTGAGTGTGGCACTTTGTGCATGCTGTTTTTTACAGCAGGCCTCAGAGACCCTTTCTAGCCCTCATCTCGAAGTTTGAGTGTGGCACTGTGGGCGTACTGTTCTTTACAGCAGGTCTCGCAGACCCTCCCAAGCCCTCACCTCGAGGCTCGGGTGTGGCACTGTGTGCAAGCTGTTATTTACTGCAGGCCTCCAAGACCCTTTCTAGCCTTAACCTTGGGGTTCGATTGTGGCGCTCTGTGCATGCTGTTATTTACAGCAGGCATCACATACCCTTTGTAGTCCTTACATCGAGGTTCAATTGTGGCACTGTGTGCATGCTGTTATTTACAGCAGGCTTCTCAAACCCTTTCTAGCTCTCACCTAGAGATTTAAATGTGGCACTGTGTGCGTGCTGTTATTTACAGCAGGCCTCGCAGACCCATTCTGGCCCTCACTTCGAGGTTTGAGAGTGGCACTGTGTGCATGCTGTTATTTACAGCAGGCTTCTCAAACCCTTTCTAGCTCTCACCTAGAGATTTAAATGTGGCACTGTGTGCGTGCTGTTATTTACAGCAGGCCTCGCAGACCCATTCTGGCCCTCACTTCGAGGTTTGAGAGTGGCACTGTGTGCATGCTGTTATTTACATCAGGCCTCCCAGACCCTTTCTAGCCCTCACCTTGAGCTTTAAATGTGGCACTCTGTGCATGCTGTTATTTACAGCAGGCCTCGCAGAATCTTTCTAGCCCTCACCTCAAGGTTCGAGTGTGGCACTGTGTGCATGTTATCTACAGCAGGACTCATACACCCTTTCTAAACCTCCCCTCGCTGTAAGAATGTGGCACTGTCTACATGCTGTTATTTACAGCAGGCCTCACACACTCTTTCTAACCGTTGCCTTGAGGTTTGAGTGTGGCAGTGTCAGCATGCTGTTATTTACAGCAGGCATCACATACCCTTTGTAGCCCTCACACCAAGGTTCAATTGTGGCACTCTGTGCATGCTGTTATTTACAGCAGGCTTCTCAGACCCTTTCTAGCTCTCACCTAGAGGTTTAAATGTGGGACTGTGTGCATACTGTTATTTACAGCAGGCTTCACAGGCCATGTCTAGCTCTCACCTCGAGGTTTGAGTGTGGCACTGTGAGCATGCTGTTATTTACTGCAGGCCTCACAGACTCTTTCCAGCCCTCACCTCGAGGTTCGAGTGTGGCACTGTGTGCGTGCTGTTATGTACAACAGGCCTCACAGTCCCTTCCAGACCTCACTTAAAGGTTCAAGTGTGGCACTGTGTGTATGCTGTTATTTACAGCAGGCATCACACCCTCTGTAGCCCTCACATTGAGGTTCAATTGTGGCACTGTGTGCATGCTGTTATTTACAGCAGGCTTCTCAGACACTTTCTAACCCTCACCTCGAGGGCTTGAGTGTGGCACAGTGTGCATACTGTTATTTACAGCAGGCCTCACAGAACCCTTTCTAACTGTCACCTCGAGGTTCGAGTGTGTCACGGTGTGCATGCTGTTATTTACAGAAGGCCTCGCAGACCCCTTCTAGCCTTCACCTCGAAGTACGAATGTGGCACTGTGTCCATGCTGTTATTTACAGCAAGCCTCACAGACCCTTTCTACCCCTTACCTCAAGGTTCGAGTGTGACACTGTGGGCATGCTGTTTTTTTACAAAAGACCTCACAAACCCTTTCTATCCCTCACCTCAAGGCTCAAGTATAGCACTGTATGTCTCCTGTTCTTTAAACGAGGCATCTTAGACTCTTTCTAGCCCACACCTTGAGGTTCGAGTATGGCACTGTGTGCATGCTGTTATTTACTGCAGGCCTTGCAGACACTTTCTAGACCTCACCTCGAGGATCAAGTGTGGCACTGTGTGCAAGCTATTACTTAAGGCAAGCCTCACCGACCCTTTCCAGCCCTCGTCTCGAGGTTCAATGCGGCACTGTGTGCGTGCTGTTATTTACAGCAGGCCTCAGAGACCCTTTCTAGCCCTCATCTCGAAGTTTGAGTGTGGCACTGTGTGCGTGCTGTTATTTACAGCAGGCCTCAGAGACCCTTTCTAGCCCTCATCTCGAAGTTTGAGTGTGGCACTGTGTGCGTGTTATTCACAGCAGGTCTTGCAGACCCTCTCTAGCCCTCACCTCGAGGCACGGGTGTGGCACTGTGTGTAAGCTGTTATTTACTGCAGGCCTTGAAGACCCTTTCTAGTCTTAACCTCGAGGTTCGATTGTGGCGCTCTGTGCATGTTGTTAATTACAGCACACATCACATACCCTTTCTAGCCCTCACATCGAGGTTCAATTGTGGCAAGGTGAGCATGCTGTTATTTACAGCAGGCTTGTCAGACCCTTTCTAGCTCTCACCTAGAGGTTCGAGTGTGACACTGTGTGAAAGCTGTTATTTACAGCAGGCCTCACAGACCCTTTCTGGCCCTCACCTCGAGGTTTGAGAGTGGCACTGTGTGCATGGTCTTATTTAAAGCAGGCCTCCAAGACCCTTTCCTGACTTCACCTTGAGCTTTAAGTGTGGCACTCTGTGCATGCTGTTATTTACAGCAGAACTCATAGACCCTTTCTAACCCTCACCTCACGGTTCAAATGTGGCACTGTGTGCGTGCTGTTATTTACAGTAGGCCTCATAGACTCTTTCTAACCCTTCACCTCGAGGTTTGAGTGTGACACTGTGAGCATGCTGTTTTTTTTTACAACAGGCCTCACAGACCCATTCTAGCACTCACTTCGAGTATCGAGTGCGGCACTGTGTGCATGCTGTTATTTACAGCAGGCAATGCAGACCCTTTCTAGCCCTCTACTCCCAGATCGAGTATGGCACTGTGTGTGTGCTGTTACTTACAGCAGGCCTCGCAGACCCCTTCTAGCCCTCACCTCGAGGTACGAGTGTGGAACTGTGTGTGTGCTGTTATTTACAGCAAGCCTCCCAGATTCTTTCTAGCCCTCACCTCAAGGTTCAAGTATGGCACTGTGTGCGTGCTCTTATTCACAGCAGACCACGTAGACCCTTTCTAGCCCTCACCTCAAGGTTCAAGTATGGCACTGTGTGCCTGCTCTTATTTACAGCAGGTCTTGCAGACCCTCCCAAGCCCTCACCTTGAGGCTCGGGTGTGGCACTGTGTGCCAACTGTTATTTACTGCAGGCCTCGAAGACCCTTTCTAGCCTTAACCTCGGGGTTTGATTGTGGCACTCTTTGCATGCTGTTATTTACAGCAGGCATCACATACCCTTTGTAGTCCTTACATCGAGGTTCAATTGTGGCACTGTGTGCATGCAGTTATTCACAGCAGGCCTCGTAGACTCTTTCTAGCCCTCACCTCGAGGTTCGAGTGTGGCACTGTGTGCATGCTGTTATTTACAGCATGCCCCGGAGACCGTTTCGAGCCCTCTCCTTGCAGTTCGAGTGTGGTACTGTGTGCATGCTGTTATTTATAGCACGCCTCGCAGAATCCTTTTAGCCCTCACCTCGAGCTTCAAGTGTGCCACTGTGTGCATGCATTATCTATAGTAAGCCTCACAGACCCTTTCTACTTTTCATCTCGAAAATCGAGTGTGGCACTGTGTGCATGCTGCTATTTACAGCAGG
This sequence comes from Neoceratodus forsteri, assembly GCA_016271365.2. Taxonomy (NCBI): domain Eukaryota; kingdom Metazoa; phylum Chordata; order Ceratodontiformes; family Ceratodontidae; genus Neoceratodus; species Neoceratodus forsteri. Next base: position 1,308,379,451 of record CM057449.1, read on the forward strand.
CCTCGAAGACCCTTTCTACCCTTAACCTCGGGGTTTGATTGTGGCACTCTTTGCATGCTGTTATTTACAGCAGGCATCACATACCCTTTGTAGTCCTTACATCGAGGTTCAATTGTGGCACTGTGTGCATGCTGTTTTTTACAGCTGGCTTCTCAGACCCTTTCTAGCTCTCACCTAGAGGTTTAAATGTGGTACTGTGTGCATGCTGTTATTTACAGCAGACCTCGCAGACCCTTTCTAGCCCTCACCTTGAGCTGTTAGTGTGGCGCTGTGTGCATGCTGTTATTTACAGCAGGTCTCGCAGACCCTTTCTAGCCCTCGCTCGAGGTTCGAGTGTGGCACTGTGTGCGTGTTATTTACAGCAGGACTCATAGACCCTTTTTAACCCTTCCCTCGCTGTTCGAATGTGGCACTGTGTCCATGCTGTTATTTACATCAGGCATCACACCCTCTGTAGCCCTCACATTGAGGTTCAATTGTGGCACTGTGTGCATGCTGTTATTTACAGCAGGCTTCTCAGACTCTTTCTAGCTCTCACCTAGAGGTTTAAATGTGGGACTGTGTGCATGCTGTAATTTACAGCAGGCCTCATAGGCCATTTCTAGCTCTCACCTCAAGGTTCGAGTGTCACACTGTGTGAATGTTGTTATTTACAGCAGGCCTCGCAGACCTTTTCTGGCCCTCACCTCGAGATTTGAGAGTGGCACTGTGTGCATACTGTTATTTACAGCAGGCCTCCCAGACCCTTTCTAGCCCTCACCTTGAGGTTTAAGTGAGGCACTCTGTGTATGCTGTTATTTACAGCACGCCTCACAGACCCTTTCTAACCCTCACCTCAAGGTTCGAGTGTGGCACTGTGTGTGTGTTGTTATTTACAGCAGGACTCACAGATCCTTTCTAACCCTCATCTCCCGGTTCGAGTATGGCATTGTGTCCATACTCTTATTTACAGTAGGCCTCACAGACTCTTTCTAACCCTCACCTCAAGGTTCGAGTATGGCACTGTGTGCATGCTGTTATTTACAACAGGCCACGTAGACCCTTTCTAGCCCTCTCCTCGTGGTTCGAGTGTGGTACTGTGTGCATGCTGTTATTTACAGCAGGCCTCGCAGACTCTTTCTAACCCTCACCTTGAGGTTCGAGTGTGGCACTGTGTGCATGCTGTTATTTACAACAGGCCACGTAGACCCTTTCTAGCCCTCTCCTCGTGGTTTGAGTGTGGCACTGTGTGCATGCCATTATTTACAGTAAGCCTCACATACCCTTTCTACCCTTCACCTCGAGGTTCTAATGTAACACTGTGAGCATGCTGGTTTTTACAACAGGCCTCACAGACCCATTTTAGCTCTCACTTTAAGGATCGAGTGTGGCACTGTGTGCATGCTGTTATTTACAGCAGGCCTCAGAGACCCTTTCTAGCACTCACCTCAACGGTCGAGTGTGGCACAGTGTGTGTCCTGTTATTTACAGGAGGCCTCTTAGACCCTTTCTAACCTCACCTCGAGGTTTGAGTGTGGCACTGTGTGCGTGTTATTTACAGTAGGCCTCACAGACCCTTTCTAACCCTCACCTCGAGGTTTGAGTGTGGCACTGTGTGCATGCTGTTATTTACAGCAGGCTTCACAGACCCTTTCTAGCCCTCACCTCAAGGTTCGATTGTGGACTGTGTGGATGCTGTTTTTTTACAGCAGGCCTCACTGACCCTTTCTAGCCCTCAACTTGAGGTTCGAGTGTGGCACTCTGTGCATGCTGTTATTTACAGCAGACCTCACAGACCCTTTCTAGCCCTCACCTCGAGGTTCAAGTGTGGCACTGTGTGCGTGCTGTTATTTAAAGGAAGCCTCACAGACCCTTTCTAGCCCTCACTCGCGAGGTTCGGGGTGGCACTGTGCGCGTGCTGTTGTTACAGTACGCCTCACAGATCCTTTCTTAGCCCTCACTCGAGGTTCAGTGTGGCACTGTGTACGTACTGTGTTATTCATGGCCAGGGCCCCGAGTTTTCCTTGATTCCATGATGCGGCAAACTGCGGAAATATCCGCGGAATATGCCATCACCCGCGGAATTCGTGGCCGCCCGCGGAACAAACGTGCCCCCTCTCAAATGTTAGTATGCCATGCTGGGAGCCCACCCCAGCGTGGCAAAAGCTTCATTTGCCAACGTGGGTGCCCAATCCCCCATCAGTTTCACTGCCCCCCCAAAGAAAATGTTTCTATGCTATGCTGGGAGCCCACCCCAGCATGGCAAAAGCTTCCTTTGCCGATGGGGGTGCCCAATCCCCCGTCGGCTTCACTGTCCCCCCCCCAAGCTGCCTGGTGCCACGCTGGGAGCCCACCCCAGTGTGGCAAATGCTTCATTTGCCGATGGGGGTGCCCAATCCCCTGTCGGTTTCACTGCCCCCCAAATGTTTCTACACCACGCTGGGAGCCCACCCTAGCGTGCAAAAACCTTCCTTTGCCGATGGGGGGTGCTCAATCCCCTGTCGGCTTCACCGACCCCCAAGCTGCCTGGTGCCACGCTGGGAGCCCACCCCAGTGTGGCAGAAGTCCCTCCTTGTGTGGGAATCCAAAAAAAAAAAAACCTGAAACAAAAAAACCTTCTATCGTTGTTCTTTTGCCCCTCTCCAACCCACACTCACCCTCTGCGTATCCACATCCCCACAACCCCACCTCACCCCTACCTCAACCCATACTTACCTCTGGAGCCCAGCACAATGACCTTCTGTGGACCGGGAATACGTCTGCACTCTTCAAAGCCGACCGCGAACTGAAGAAATGCCGGTAAGCTGTATAATGGCATAAATGGATTTTTTTTTAACTTTGGTGCATATCTCAGCCATTTCTGGGAATTTTTTCACCAAATTTTCAACATGGGGTTTTTGGGGCCCCACCTCATGAACTGTGACACTGTTATTTCATTAATCAGTCCAAAAGGTGGTTCCGCAGTCACTGCGCGGAACCACCTTTCTGAAATGATTAACAAAATGACAGTGTCACAGTTCATGAGGTAGGCTCCTAAAAGCCCTATGTTGAAAATTTGCTGAAAATATTCCCCAAAATGACTGTTTTACGACCATGCGTTGCTCAGTTCCTATGCACGCTCGTAACTTCGAGCATTTTTAATATTTTCACTCCAGATTTTCAGTATTGCCATTTTACCACACCTCCTTATGAATAGTACAACTGTCATTTTTCAAATTTCATCTGAAATGTGTTTTCGCACATGCAGCACACAATGGTGTGGTCGGTGTGCGAAATCAATGTTTCGGACAGATTAATAAAATCACAGTGATACTGTTCATGAGCAGAGGTCTTAAACTGGCTATGTTGAAAATTTGGTGACAAACGCCCATAAAATGACTGTGTTATGAGCGTGCGTTGCGCAGTTCCTACGCACGCTCGTAACTTCGAGCATTTTTAATATTTTCACTCCAGATTTTCAGTATTGCCATTTTACCACACCTTCTTATTAATAGTACAACTGTGTCATTTTTCACATCTCACCCGAAATGTGTTTTCGCAAATGTAGCGCATGATGGCGCAGTCGATGTTCGAAATCAATGTTCCGGATGGATTAATAAAATCACAGTGATACTGTTCATGAGCAGAGGTCTTAAACTGGCTATGTTGAAAATTTGGTGACAACGCCTTAAAATGACTGTGTTTGGCGTGCATTGTCCAGATTTGGCAAAAAAAGGAAAAAATTAAGGGTAAATGTACTACAGAAATTTGGTGCTGGGTGCACTTGAAGTTCTACAGCAAATGAGAACCCTGCCGAGACTTTTATCGATGTGCCGTAGAAAATCGGGGCCTTGTTCATGGCACAATCTAGAGACTTTCTAGCCCTCACTTCTGAGGTTCGAGAGTGTGCACTGTGTGCGTAAGTGTTATTTACAGCAAGCCTCACAGGTCCTTTCTAGCCCTCACTTTGAGGTTCAACTGTGGCACTGTGTGAGTGCTGTTATTGACAGCAGGCCTCACAGACCCTTTCTAGCTCTCACCTAGAGGTTCTAGTGTGGCACTGTGTGCGACTGTTATTTACAGCAGGCCTTGCAGACCCTTTCTAGCCCTCACCTCGAGGTTCAAGTGTGGCACTGTGTGTGTGCTGTTATTTACAGCAGGCCTCACAGACCCTTTCTAGCCCTCACCTTGAGGGTTCGAGTGTGATACTGTGTGTGCTGTTATTTACAGGAAGCCTCACAGACCCTTTCCAGTCCCCACCTCGAGGTTCGAGTGTGGCACTGTGTGCGTGCTGTTATTTACAGCAGGCCTCATAGGTCCTTTCTAGCCCTCACCTCGAGGTTGAACTGTGGCACTATGTGAGTGCTGTTATTTACAGCAGGCCTCACAAACCCTTTTTAGCCCTCATTTCAAGGTTCAATTGTGGCACTGTGTGCATGCTGTTATTTGCAGCAGGCCAGGTTCTTTTTTGTAATATTCTGTGGACTCTCACACGAACAGACTAGGAGAGAGTCATGGGTGCTTTTTCTAGTGGACTGGGTGACCACGAAGGCAAACTGGAAAAACTACCACAAACGAAGCACACTTAGGGAACACAATTAGACATGCTGAGAAAGAAGCAAAGGATTTATTGTGACCACAAAAGATTTTTACATTTCGGAGTACAGTGTTTTCCCCAGCACTTCACATCTAAGAGTGATGCTTCATTAGGGGCCTTTTCTGGTCAAAATAAATCCCTTGCTACGTAACTTATAAACCAGAAGAAGTCTAGCACTCACTACTTTGATTCAAGAAAAAACGCAGCTCTTTCAAGGTTGCAAAACCATGCCAATTTATTGAGGTGCCATAAAAATGTCATGTCTTGACATGTTTCGGAGTCTTCTTTCTCAAAAGACGTGACTCTTGATAAAAATCGGTCACCTTATATACATGTAATACTGTGACATTACAATGACATATACATCTAATACTGTGACAAAGCATTTGTTTTTTAGCATTATAGTCATGTAAGACTGGAAGTGGTTAATGACTTAGACCTTAATAGTGGTGTATATTATAATTATAATTGTATTTTGCACTCAACAAGTGTTTGTGTATGTTTCTGCCTAAGGTCATAAGGAAATAACAGAACTAATCGGAACAAGCAGTGAAAGGGTCCATAGAACAGTAGCAAGAAAAGGGATCATCCTGCTTGCAAGAAAGAAACGAGAATTGTTTTTAAACTGTTTTTTTAACCGTTACTGAGGTTGTATATTTAAATGTCACTGCACTGGTTTTAAATGTTTTGTTATTTGATGTTGGACATTTGCACTGTGGCGTGATCTTATCACCTCATAGTATTACATGTATATAAGGCAACTTTTTTTTATTACGAGTCACGTCTTTTGAGAAAGGAGGAGACTCCGAAGTGCGTCAAGGCAGGTGTCTTTTTTATGGTGCTTCAGTAAATTGCCACAGTTTTGTAACTTTGAGAGAGCGGAGTTTTTTCTTGAATCAAGGTGGCGAGTGCTGGACTTCTTCTGATTTATAAGTTATTAGCCACTGTCTATAGCACCATAGCCTTGTGCATTTCCTTATTTGTATATTATATAAATCCCTTGCTATAGTCACATTCCACACTGTGCCTTTTTTTGTCAGGCTTTTCCTTATTCAGGTGACACGGCAGTCATGACTGTGCCACTGTCCCGATGGGTTCACCAATAGGGTCTAGAAGTCATCATGTCTTTCATGCCATAGACTGCTCTACCTGCTCCTTCTCCCCTTTTGCTTGCTGTATAGTCTTGTGCGGCATTAACTTCATGTGTCAGAATGTTACAGTCATGTCGCAGCCAGCTAACAGAAGACTGGGGAAATAAAGCGGGGGGAAAAGCATTGCCTGAGAAACCCAAGATGCCTAGATGAAGGCACTGACAGCCACGGTAACGGATGTGGACACCCATTCTACTTTGACTTTGGTAGCCGTAGCAAAAATGACAATGGAGAGAACTGAGGCCCTTGAAAGTGAAGCCAGGGCCCCAAACATCAGACTGGTATGCATTAAAGAGGGGTTGAAGGAGAGAACCTTCTAAAATATGTGAGACACTGGCTTAAAACAGTGCTAACATTGTCAGGAGATCTCACAGAGTGCTCCTTTCTGAAAGCCTAAAGATTCAATATGTGAAGGGCACACACTTCAGCTGACACTCCAGGGATTGTTTGGCTTAAAACTGTAAACTCAGACGTTAAGGACCAGTTATTGTTGGCAACTTGGAGGTCTTACTCATTAACAGTAAAGGGTAAGAACATAAGAAATTGGTCACCAGAAAGAGACCATGCAGTCCATCTTGTCTGCCTGAGATATCTAGCCCCTTCCCATCTACTGCTCTTGTTGAGGTGACTACATTGACTGTAAAATGCCCGTTTGAATTCTTTGACAGTCTTAGCTACCATCACCTCAGGTAGCAGGCTGTTCCAAGTGTCCATGACCCTCTCTGTGAAAAAGTACTTCCTAACATTGGTTCTGAATTTACCGCTAACCAGTCTTAAGTTGTGCCATCTTGTATGTGCAGTCCTATTTTCCTGAAAGAGGTTACCGTTATGTACTACGTTTATCCCTTTAACAAATTTAATAGTTTCTATCATGTCTCCTCTGTTCTTCCTCTGCTCTAGGGAGAACAGATTTAACTGGCTGAGCCTATTTTTGTAAGGTTTGTGGTGTAATTCCTGCAATATCTTGGTGGCTCTCCTCTGCACGGATTCCAGAAGGTCTATGTCCTTTTTTATGTGTAGCCTCCAGAACTGCACTCAGTACTCCAAGTGAGGCCTCACCAAGGACCTATAGAGTGGGATGATTACTACACACTCTGCTAGTAATACCTCTACCTATGCATCCAAAGATGCCGCTTGCCCTTGGTGCTCCTTTTTAGCATTGCTTTCCTACCTTTAAATCGTTTTATATCATAACTCCTAGATCCCGTTCCATCTTTGTCTTTTCCAGTTGCTGCCCTTCCAGGACATAGTTATTTTATGGGTTCCTCTTACCCAAGTGCATTACCTTACACTTTTCGGCACTGAATCCCAACTGTCAGTTCTTGGACCATTCCTCGAGCTTTCTTAGATCTGCCTCCATTCCTTGCCCCCCCCATGTGTCCACCATGCTGCAGAGCTTTGCATTGTCTCCGAACAAGCAGACTTTCCTTTTCATTCTCTCAGTGATGTCACTGATAAATATGTTGAAAAGGACTGGGCCAAGCACTGATCCCTGTGGAACCCCAACAGTTACTCTCCCCTCCTACAAAAGGGTGCCATTTACCATAACTCTCTGAGTTCTGTCCTGCTGCCAGTTTTTCATCTAGTTAACCATTTTCGGACCTACGCTTGTTTGCTCCAATTTATTTGGTAGCCTTCTGTGTGAAACCGTATCAAAGGCTTTGCTAAAATCCAGATATACCATGTCCACAGCCACACCTCGGTCCGATGATCTTGTAACCCAATCGAAGAATTCTATCACATTTGTTTGCAATGAGCATCCTGCTGTGAAGCCCTGCTGCTTCGGGTCAAGTTTCCCACTTTCTTTCAGGTACATCACTATCCTTTCTTTAAGCAATGCCTCCATTACTTTACCCACCACTGAGGTCAGGGTGACTGGGTGGTAATTTCCTGCTACTTCCCTGCTACCACTCTTGTGCAATGGCACAACTGTGACTTTTCGCTAGTCCTGAGACACTATGTCATCTTCCAGTGACTTGTTTAATAGTTCGGCTAGTGGGGCTGCAAGTTCCTCCCGCAGTTTCACCAGAACTCTTGGGTGTATTCTATCTGGCCCCGTTGCCTTATCCACATTTAATTTAGACAGCTCCTCAAGGACCCTTTCTTTTGTAAAGAGGCTGGTGTCTACTCCCCTGTTATGGAGATGTGCCTTGGCTAGTGCTGGAACATTACCTTTGTCTTCATGGGTGAAGACTAAGCAGAAGAATTTGTTGAGTACTTCTGACTTGTCTTGGTCATTCTCCACTAGCTGTCCCTCTTTAGTTGCCAACCTGGTTATTCCTCCCTTACGCTTTCTTTTTTTCCTGTACTTAACGAAAGAATGTTTTGTCCCCCCTCTTCACTCCCTGCACTATTCTCTCCTCCGTCTGGGCCTTGGCTACCCTAATTGCTTTTCCTGCTTCCTTGAGTTTAATCCTGTATTCTTCTTCTCAGATTTGGTCTTCTTGTACTTTCTATAAGCTTTTTTCTTATCTCTATAGTCAACATATCTTTGGAAAACCAGAGTGTGTTCTCTGATTTTCTGGATTTGTTTATTTGTTTTGCGCATTGTGCCGTGACTGTAGTTATAGCGTTTCACAGTTTTATACAGGTGTCTTCCACAATCCCTGTGGCATCGGTTACCAGCAGTTTTTTAATACTTTTCCTTATTCTTTGGAAATTTGCTTTTCTGAAATTGAGCACCCGGAGTCTGGTGTGACAAGGGTTCTCTGTGTTGTTAATCGAGAGCCAGACTGACCTGTGGTCGCTGCTGCAAAGGTTGATTCCCACTTGCACGTCTGAAACCCTGGCACTGTTTGTGAGTACCAGGTCCAGAATAGCGGATTCCCCAGTGGGTGATTCTACCAACTGATGAAGTCCCATCCTCCATAGTGCAATGAGGAATTCTCTACCCCTCTGTGAGAAGGCAGTGAAGGTGGACCAGTCTACATCTGGTAGATTGAAGTCCCCAGCCAGTAGTAACTTGCCTTTGTCGGCCATCCTCAGTATGTTTTCCAGGAGGACTTTATCCTTCTCAATCTCTTCGGTAGGGGGTCTGTAGATAACTCCTGCCCAAATAGGGTCTCTGTTACCAGCTCCCAGAGTGATCCATAGGGCCTCTGTATCACTGTGCAGTACCTGGATTTCAGCTGCATTGATCCCATCTCTAATATACACCCCCCCCCACACCTTTCTTTCCCTTGTGGTCTCTCCTGAAGAGAGTGTATCCAGGGATAGCAATGTCCCAGGTGTGGTTCTCCATGAACCAAGACTTCATGATAGTGACTCAATCAAGGTGGGCCTCGGCCATCATGGCAGTGAGGTCTGGGATTTTGCTGGAAGGCTACAAGCACTAATGCACATTGCCTTCCATCCCTGGTTAGTCCTGCTTGCTGCACGATTACTCTGTTTACATTTTGTGTCCTTAGTGCACTTTACATTTCTAGTGTGTTTGGAACATCTTTGTGGAATTCCTCAACCTCTGTCACATGTGGTGGTTGTGATGTAGTGTCCTGGTACCATCGACATGTTTGATGATGGGGAAGGGGCATCAGCTGGTCCATAAGACGCGACAGTTGCTGGTGACCCTTCCCCTCCTACTAGTTTAAACCACTGATGAAGACACTGAATATTCGACCAAGGGTGCGTGTCCCCTCCTTTGTAAGGTGCAGGCCATCGAACTTAAAGAACTCCCTTTCCCAGAAGTACTGCCAGATCTTCTTCGAGGGTATCTCAGTCATCAGGTACCACTATAGGAACTTCACCATCAGTGAATGGGAATCCATATGGAAGATTTTCAGCAATACTGTTGGGGCCGCCCATGCCGTCAGCATCAGCCGATGTCACTAATCCTATATAGGCGTAGGTGGCCCCACTCCCTCCTCAGTTCTTTCCCACCATCGACTTGCAAGCACAGTCTCCGTGGAAGAGCTGTGGCAGTCTTCGCACCTTTTTCAGCCTACAGCCAATTTCTCATCCAACCCGTGCCTAAATCTCTTTTAGAGATTTGTTTTCCTTTTATGTCGAGAGTTAAACCTTCTACGTCTCTCTTCCATCACTGCCGCTGCAGAAAGAAGATTGCCTCCAATGACAAGCGCTATCCATTTGTGTCTGCTGTCTTTGGCCTAACTATGATGCCTCGGATTGTGAGCTCTGCCAGCAGTTTAATCAAACCACTCTTAGGCGACGCAGGAAGGTTCTAAAGATCTTAATGGAACAACTGGTAGCCATCGCCGAGTCAGTGTCCTCCGTGGCACCAGCCACCCAGTCGCCCTCCAGTTCCAAGAGCTTCAAGGCCTCTCAAGTCAAAGACAAGTCCTGGGGGAGAAGTCATAGAAAAGACTGGGATCACGACCACTCCCCCCAGCAGCCATCCTGTTCCCAATCAACTTCACCTTCTTCAGGGAGCTCCTCATCGATGGCAGCTGCCATGATGAAGAGACTAGCTGTCCAGGTCTTGTTACACTCCAGGCCCATATCAACAGCTCCTCCACCTGACACCCACGGTGCTCAGCCGTCAACCTCCGGGTCGTTTGGGACCTCCTCCATTGACAACAGCCTCGTCGTCAACTACCCCTTCAAGGCCTGCTCCTTCCTCTCCAAAGGCTCTGTGCTTGTTGGGTCAGCCAGCTGGGTTGTCGGCCACTGTGCCGTCGGTCACTCTTCCATTGTGGGTGTCGGACTTGAACAATGTTCTTGTCCATTTTTCTAATGTGCTGGTCCAGCAGTTTGTGGCCTTTACCAGACCGTCGTCCCCGGCTCCTTCGATGTTGGCATCATTGTCAACACCTGTTTGTTGGACCAGGGAAGCTACCCAGGGGCTGTCGACGGCACATACGTTGGCAGATATTGACGTTGAGAAGGAGTACCACCCTGACCTCATCCTTCCAGAGGAGATGGAGGAGAAAGAGGAGGAGAACCAGTACCTCACTTCAGACAAATCTACTGCCTCTTCAGTCAATGAAGACTCTGTCAAGCATACCCCCAGGTCCCCACCTAAGGATGCTACCTTCTTCAACATCATGAAGCAGCTGTCTTCCACTATCGGGTTTCAGACAGAGGAGGTGGATGCTACCCAAAAGGATCTGGCGGCCTACCTGGAGATCCCAGAATCTCCCCCAAAGATTATACCTCCTATGCTTCTGGCACTCAAAAATGCTAATATGGCAGCCTGGCACAGACCAGACATGGTGCTGGCTATGCCCCAAAGGGCTGACAAACTCTACAATGCCCCTCAGGGCCTTCCTCACATTGCTGCCCAGGCTGAATCTGACTCAGTAGTCATTAAGGCAGCACATAGAAACACAGAATTTGATGGCAGATAAGGACCGCTTAGCCCACCTAGTCTGCCCATTTCCCTACCCAATGAATAAGCTGCAGATCCTAGTTCACCAACAACCTACTTCCTCCTACCCCCCACTAGAATTGCCTTATGTCTGTCCCATGCATTCTTGAATCCCCCCACTGTTATTGACTACACAACCTCCTCAGGAAAGCTGTTCCATGCATCTACAACCCTCTCCGTGAATAAATACTTCCTCAGATGACAGGTCTAAGGTGCCCAAATGTCTTAGCTCCCTTCCCCCATACAAGGAGTCCCACAGGATTGATCTTTGGGGGATAAGTGTGTATGCCTCCTCTATCCTAGGTTTGAGGATTGCCAGCTACCTGTCACACATGGTGAAATACCAGAAGACCACTTGGAGAAAGGGCAGTGCTGCTGCCCAAGCCCTTCCTGATTGTGCCCAGAAACAGGAATTACTTCAATGCTTCCAAACTGTCGAGGACCTTGGCAAGCATCTCCTACGGGCTATTTATGACTTGTCAGATACTGTGGCCAGGGCAGCTGCCACTGGCATATGCCTTCATAGGCATTCATGGCTCCGAGTTTCTGGGTGCGCAGATGACATGCAAAACAAGATGCTCAATGCCCCTTTCAATGGTATCTTGCTTTTGGGTCTGGATGTCCAGGACCTTATAAATGATCTGCAGGCCTCAGGCATGTCCCTTAAGTCCATCCACTCCCTCTACCACACTCAGCCGCATAGTAGGGGACGTCCTAATTTTCATAGAAGGGCCAACAGGCCAGGCTCAGCCCCTGTACCCAGGGTAAACGTACAGCCCAGTCTTCCTTGCCTGCCCACTCCAGTTCTGAAGTGGCAGCAAAGTGTCCCAGAACTGAGGGACCAGCTTCCACAGCTGGACCCAACTCAGCTTGACTCCTTGCCGAACTCCCCTCCTCAGGTACAAGCCCAGGAGGTGGTGGTCGGAGGTCGGTACTCACTCCATCTGAGTCAATGGAGAACCATAACTTCAGATGCGTGGATCCTGCAGATTATACAGTGCGGTTATACCCTGGAGCTCATCCAGTAGCCTCCTGACACCCCTACCCCCTTCAAATTACCCCCAGCTCATCTACCTGTTCTCTGGGAGGACAGGCAATAGAACTGGTGCCAAAGACACAGAGAAACCAGGGATTCTATTCCAGGTTTTTCATGGTCCCCAAGAAAGACCGGAGATCTGAAGCCCATTTTGGACTGGAAAAACCTCAATCTCTTCATCCAGTACAAAAAGTTCTGGATGGTAACTTTATCAGGCCTCTTGCCTCTCCTCAAGTCCAGGGATTGGCTCTGCTCACTAGACATGCAGGATGCATACCTGCACATGGCAGTCTTTCCTCCTCATGGGAGATTGCTCCGCTTTGCCTTTCAGGGACAGCATTACCAGTTCAAGTTATTGCCCTTTGGATCATCTTCTGTGCTGCGTGTCTTTACCAAGTGCTTAGCAGCGGTCACAGCAGCCCTATGGAGGGAGGGGCTGTATGTCTTCCCTTACCTGGATGATTAGCTCCTCACGAATGGGAGCTTCTCTCATCTGTAGCAGAAGATCTGTTAGACAGATGGGGTTGTCCAGAGTTGGACCTTTTTGCGTCCCCACACAATGCAAAACTGCCCAATTTTTGCTCACTAGATCCAGGGCCTGGAGTTTTCTGGCAAGATGCGTTGTCCCTCTCTTGGAGTGGGAGGTTTCTATACATATTCCCTCCGTTTCCACTAATACAGAGGGTGCTGCTCAAGTTGCAAATGAAGGGGTCAGCATGGTCCTGGCAGCTCCATTCTGACCCCACCAGATATGGTTCCCTCTGCTGCAGCAGCTGGCTGAGGAGCCTCCACTTCCCCTGCCTCTCTGCAGGAATCTACTGTCCCAGGATCGAGGGACCCTGGTCCATCCAAACTTCAGGTCCCTCTATCTGCATGTGCGGCTCCTGAGAACGTAGCAATTACTAGGTTTGGAGTCTCTAATAGAGTAGTGGATGTACTAGTGGCCACCCACAAGCCTTCCAACCATACCACTTATGCCATGAAGTGGACGTGGATTGCAATCTGGGCTGTCCAGCAATCCCTTGACCCTTTCACCTGTCATGTGAAGCATGTCCTGGACCACCTGTTTTTTTTTGTCTGACTCAGGTCTTCAGTATTCCTCTCTCATGGTCCACCTTTTGGCCATTTCGGCTTTCCATGAGCCCGTGGGTGACCGCATTATTGCTCGGCTGGATGTCTCCCACACCTTCCTTAGGGGCATCCTGCATTTGAAACCCCCAATCTGTTCCCCGGTCCCGGCTTGGGACTTGAATTTTATTTTGGAAAAGTTGACCCTGTCTCCTTTTGAACCAATCACAACTTGTGATTTGCGCTATCTCACTTGAAAAGCGCTCTTTTTAGTTGTCATTACTTCCACTTGAAGAATTTCAGAGCATCAGGCCCACTGGTGTGTGGAGCCTTATTTGATTTTTCACAAAGACAGGGTATTTTTGTGTACAAATCCTAAGTTTCTTCCTAAGGTGGTTTCTGAGTTTACACTCAATCAAGTTATTCATCTTCCTATTTATTTTCCCGAGCGTGCCAATCCAGGGGAAGCACTGCTCCATACGGTACATGTGCACAGAACTTTGAAGTATTATCTGCTCAGGATTAAGGTGTCCAGAGATATAAGCAGTTGTTTGTTTCTTTTGCCCAAGGTACAGAAGGGGCCTCAGGTTCCAAGTAATGTTTGTCCAAATGACTGGCAAACTGCATTGTGTTCTGCTATAACAAGTACAGTAAGGAGTTGCCTGGAGCTGTCAAAGCCCATTCCACCAGAGGCATGGTTACCTCAGTAGCTTGTTTCAAAGGGGTCTCAGCCACTGATATCTGTGTGGCTGTCACTTGGAGTGCAGTCCACACTTTCGCCAAGCATTACAATCTGGACTTTGCCTCTAGAGCCCATGCTGGTTTTAGCATAGCTGTGCTGCAAGGACTCTTGTCTTAAGCTTATAGAGTCCCTTGACAGGTTCAGTTTACAAGGTCTTCTGTCTTAAGTTTAAGAAAATCTTTGGCTGGGCAGGTTGTTTCATGTTTCCTGTCTTTAGTTTATGGAGTTCCAGCCTCCAAGCTTCTCTGTTCCTACCTGTCACTGCTTGGTACTCATTCCTACGGTGGTACCTGATGACTGAGATACCCCCGAAGAATATAGAACAGTTACATTAGAACTTACCATAACAGAAGATCTTCGAGGGAATCTCAGTCATCAGGTATGCTTTCCCTCACACTGTCCCCCTTCTTGAGGCTCCTGTTCAGGACCTGGCTATCTGTTGTTCCCATCATCTAGAGCTGGGTCCCTCTGTTTCTCCTTGGTTCCCACAGGCATTAGCCTTGCTCCCTTCGTCTCCACGGGGAAAGAACTGAGGAGGGAGTGGTGCCGCCTATGCTTATAAAGGGTATGTGACGTCAGCTGACGTCAATGGCATGGGCGGCCCCAGTTGTACTGCTGAAAATCTTCTGTGTGGATTTTCATTCACCAACAGTGAAGTTCCTATGGTGGTACCTGTCACAACCCCACTCAGCCTGGTCATCCCTCTACTCCCAAAGTGCCAACCTCTAAGCACAGAATTGTGAAGAGTTAACAGAACAAGGTAACCCTCTTGTCTGTTTTTGTGGGTTCGAGTCATCTTTGTCCCAAGTTCTGGAGGGATTCAAACTGATAACCTCTTGTTAGCATTCTCAATTTTCAGGCTCAGATAACTCTGTCTTTGTGGGGTCAGATATCTTTGCCTATGGGCAGCTAACAAGGTATTACAAAATGAACCTTTAGCACTCTATGCAAGACCTAGAGAACTCTTACCTGTTTCCCAGTTTGGTACCACAATAAGCTCATGCACAGTGTCAGCTGTAACCATCTAAGCTTCACTTATAAAAAAAAGAAGTTTCAAGGCACACCAGGCAGTTTCTGTTTTTAAAATATACTGTATATACCTACTTTAAAATAGGTAAAATTAGGAAACCAGTAAATATAGAACAAGATATCCCAACACATACAGTCTTAAAAACAAAAGAGGGTTAAAAGTGCAAATTCCTACAACTCATACACTCAGACTGGTCTTATCTAATGTATCCTTACTTTTTTAATCTTTCAGTGCTTTGATGTTCCTCTTTCTCAGTCAGAAAATGAATGTCTCTCTGTGTCTAAGGTATGCTCAGTATACTTAAAAGCAGTCTTGAGCCGGCCTTCTCTCTGAGGTCTCCTAACTCCGCCTTGGTGTATTATGATTTATATTTTATACCACAGGTTGTCCTAATATGATATTTAAAAAAAAAATAGGTGGCATCAGTGAATCTCCTCTCTTCATGTGACTTCCCCCAAACCAGTCTGTGATCTGCTTCACACAGACATCAAAGTCTCTTTGATGTAATTCACTGGATACCCCAAGCAAATGCATATTGGACTTTCCAATTTAGTCTGGGACCTGCTTCACACAGACATCAAAGTCTCTTTGATGTAATTAGCTGGCTTCCTTGGGAAGACACCCAAAACAAATGCATATGCCCTTTTTCATCATGACACCTAATGCAAATCAAAGGATTTCCCTGAGGACGTTATAAATGGATATTTTAGTTCCTGGCTTCAAAGCAAATTGACAAAGTAATTGCATCTCAGATATCTGTTGTTTAACCTACGTCCTGTCCTTTGAACTTATCCCGGGGGAGGGGGGTTGATGTGTCAATTTCAGCAAGACAGTAGTTTCTCCTGACAGACACTCCCTTACATATTTTATATTGCAAAAAAAATATCATATTGAAATCAGAACCAGCTGTCCACGTGCCACAATCCTCCCCACCTAGACTGAATTTGGGGGCTCTATCCCCTGCATGGGATGAGCTTCCCAAATCAGTTCACTCCTCGTAGACACGAGGCAGCCCATCTGAGTTCTGACTGGTCGCTCCAGCCCTATGTAGAATGGTCATGTCATACCCTTGCAAAGCAAGACTCCATCGTAGCAATCTACCACTGTTTTTCCCCATCTGCTTCAGCCAAACCAGGGGATTGTGGTCAGTCTGCACCACAAAATGCTGCCCATACAAGTATGGCTCCAATTTCTTTAGGGTCCACACTATGGCAAGACACACCTTTTCCACCGTGGAGTATGTCTGCTCCCTGGGAAGTAACTTTTTACTCAGGTAGGCTACTGGGTGATTCCTCCCTTGGCTGTATGTCTGACTCAGTACTGCCCCAGTACCCATGTCTGAGGCATCAGTCTGAACTATAAATGGTTTGCTATAGTCAGGACTTGTCAAAAAAGGAGCACTGCACAGTGCCTCCTTTAGTTTGGAAAAGGCTTCCTCACAGGCTGGGCTCCAGATAATTTTTTTGGGCATCCTTTTGTTTGTCAGGTCAGACAAGGGAGCAGACAGGGCACTGTAATTGGGTACAAATTTTCTATAGTACCCTGCTGTCCCGAGAAAACTCCTGACCTGCTTCTGAGTTTCTGGCCTGGGCCATGCCTGGATTACCTCTATTTTTATTTGGGTAGGACAGAGCTGTCCATGGCCTGCCACATGCCCGTGGTATGCCACCTCTCCCATGGCCACCTGGCACTTCTCGGCTTTGACAGTGAGCCCAGCCCTCTGTATTCTGCCCAGCACTTCCCTAAGGTGGGATAGGTGTTCCTCCTAGCTGGTACTAAAGATGGAAATGTCATCCAGGTACACCATGGCGTACTCCTCAGCACCATTTAACACTTGGTTCACCAAGCTTTAAAAAGTGGCTGGGGTGTTCTTCATTCGGAAAGGCATTACTTTAAACTCAAATAAGTCTATCGAAGTGATGAAGGCCGAACTCTCCCTAGCTCTGTCTGTCAACTCTACCTGCCAATACCCCTTTGTCAAGTCAATGGTCGTAAGGTAGGTCGCCCCTCCCAACTTGTCCAGGAGTTCATCCGTCTGGGGCATCGGGTGGGCGTCTAACTTTGTGACTGCATTCAGTCCATGACAGTCCACACAGAAACAAGTTGAGCCATCTGGCTTGGGTACAAGGACTACAGGTGAGGCCCAGGGACTGTGGGATCTCTGGATTACCCCTACATCCAGCATCTCCTCCACTTTCCTCCTAATGTCCTTTTGGACAGCCTCTGACACCCGATATGCTGTACACAGTATGGGTGTCTGTGTCCCTGTCTCCACATCGTGTGTCACAAAAGGGGTTAGTCCAGGCTTGGTGCTAAACAAGGGGGCAAAGTCTGCTAAAACCTCCTTACTTCCTGGATCTGGCCCGGGGTCAGCTGGGGAGACAATTTTACTGCCTCCACAGAGGACTCCAGTTTACTCTCTTCCAGCATGTCCAGAAGGGGGTCTCCTTTGTCTGTCCCCTCCCCATGAGTACACACTGCAAACACCATGTCAGACCTATTTGCGTATGGCTTCATCATGTTGACAAGGTACATCCTTTCTGTCTGTCTTCGGTCAGGTAACTCCACAATGTAGTTCACGTCATTTACCTTCGTATCCACTTTGTACGGTCCTGCCCACTCAGCCTGCAGCTTGTCTTTTCAGACTGGAATAAGGACCATGACTTCCTGACCCACCATGTATGAGCGAGCTCTGGCTCTGCGGTCATACCACACTTTTTGTTCTGCTGGGCAGCTGCCAAATTGCTCTGCGCTGTTCCCATAAGCTCCTTCAGCATTTCCCCAAATCTAAGGATGTAATCCACAATGGGAGTTCCCTGGGTGGCGTGCTTGCCTTCCCAGTCCTCCCGTATCAAGTCTAGGGGCCCACGTACCCAGCGTCTATATAAGAGTTCGAAGGGGGAAAATCCTGCCGACTCTTGGGACACCTCCCTGTATGCAAACAACAGGTGGGGAAGGTATTTCTCCTAGTCTCTCCCATGCAGTTCAGCAAACGCCCGGAGCACTGACTTTAGGGTACCATTGAATTGTTCCACAAGTCCATTGGCTTGTGGGTGACACGGTGTCGTGCATCTCTGCACCACCCCACACTTCTCCCATAAACATTTCATCAGGTCTGACATGAAGGAACCCCCTCGATCGGTGAATACCTCCTGCGGACACCCAACACAGGTGAAAATCCCAAGTAAAGCATTTGCCACTTTGTCTGTCCTCAGAGAGGATAGGGCGACTGCCTCTGGGTACCGGTTAGCATAATCTACCACAGTCACGATGAATCTCTTCCCTGAGGAGCTGGGAGTATTTAAAGGCCCCACAATATCCATTACCACCCTCTGGAATGGCTCCTCCACTATGGGCAATGGGATCAGGGCTGCTTGGGTTTTCTTGCCCTCCTTCCTTATTTCTTGGCACCGGTGACAAGACCTGCAATACTCCTTCACCTGCTGGGTGAAGTAAGGCCAATAGAAATTTTGAACCAACCGCTGCATAGTGCACGCAATTCCCAGATGACCAGACAAGGGAATATCATGGGCAATCTTTAGCAACTGCTCACGATACCTCTGGGGAACAACAAGCTGCCTGCCTAGCATCCCTCCCTCTGTCTGTACTGCCTGAGTATACATAAGTCCATTTTCCCAATAAACCTTATGTCTGCCGTCACCTCCCTGTGTACCGTCAGAGTCTGCCCAAGCACTCAGCTTCTCTAAACTAGGGTCACTTCTCTGAGCAGCTGCGAATCCCTCACGCATTCCCAAAGTGTGGGAAAGGTCCCCTTCAGTCGCTAAACAAGGGTCCTTAGCACTAACGTCAGGGCCCTCAGGATCACTGTCAATCCCAACCCTCGGACAATGGGTCACCCCTCCCTCTTCGGAGTAACCTTCCGTAGCTGTGGGGTTACTCGCTACCGGGGAAATTTCTACCCCCTTTTCATTAGTCTTCCCATCCGGAGACAAAGGCTAGGGAACCAGCCTCTCAGTGGTTTCCACAATGGCTTCTGTGGGGTTCAGGGAACTACAATTTTCCCTTGCCGCTTGGCTACGGGTAACTGCACATACCATCCTCTGCTGGAGATTGTTATCCAGGATCACATCCACTGCTAATGTTTTGGCTGCAGCCACCTGTTGCACAGTTCCCCCTGTTTCACCCCAGTCTAAGAGAACACTAGCAAGTGGCAATGTTTCCTCCCCACCCACAAAGTCCTGTACAGAGATGTATTTATTGGGTATAAGCTGACCAAGCTGTACCAGATCCCCCTTTACCAAGGTCAGGGATGCCCCTGTGTCCCTTAACCCCTGCGTCTGTACACCATTCACAATGACTGGGTGCATGTGTTCCCTCATGTTCACTGGCATGCTTTCAGGGACACACAAACAACCCACTTCTTTTCTAGCACCTGGTTGTGTATTATTGCTTGCCTTTTTGGGACACTGTCTGGCAATATGCCCAGTTTCTTTACACAACCAACATTCACTTCTCTTTTCAGAAAAATCTTTTCTCTGAAACCTGGGGCTAACTGGTTTTGGTGGAGGCAGTGAGGGTTTTAGCTGCCCTGAAGGCACGCTTTTCCCCTTCTGCACTGCCATGCCCACCCCATTTGCTCGCAGAGCAGGTCTGCTCTTGGCATAGCGGTCTGAGAGTTCAGCAGCCTCTTGCACTGTTTTGGGATCTCGGTCCTTTAGCCAGGTTTTTAGTTTGGCTGGGCATGCCCAATAAAACTGTTTTAATAAAATCACATTTTCAATTTTATCAACAGAGTTTGCCTCAATTCCTTCCCACCAACGTTTTAAAAACTGACGTTGTTTCGTGGATAGCTCCTCGTAGCTCATATCAGGGCTTCTCCTGAGCTTACAGAATTTAGCTCTGTATGATTCAGCAGTTAATTCAAACTTTTTTAACAGTGCAGCTTTTAGCTTGCTGTAATCATTGCTGTCCTCATTGTCTATTTGACCCAATGCATCCCGAGCTTCAAGTAGCGGGGATAGCTGGAAGCTCCAGGACTCTCTAGAAATTTTAGCCTGAATACAAAATTTTTCAAAAGAATTTAAAAAGGCATCCATATCCTCCCCCTCTTTAAACTCAGCTATTAATTTGGAATTCAATTTGTAACCCAGTCCTGCAGTCCCAGTTAAACTCAAGCCACTTAACTGCTCTGGTGCCGCTGGTTGGAGTCGTAGCTTCTCCAGTTTGTGTTGCCTCTGGCGCTCCTCTCTCTTCTCCTCTGCAGTTCGCTGGTGCTCACACTCCTTATGGTCTGCCTCACAGTGTTCTCGCTCTGCCTCACAGTCCGCCTCTCACTTCTCTCGCTCTCTCTTCTCCTGGAACTCCAGCTCCATCCTGTGCAACTCAATTTGCAGCCTGAGCACTTCCGGATTCAGGATACTGGTGACCTTCCCCTGCTGCTGTGGCCCTTCACTGACAGTGACCCTGCTGTCATCCTCACCGGATCTGGACACTGCACGGGCTGCTAGCCCTGCCACACTCGAGGTTTAGTCCTTTCCAGTCATGGTCTGTGACTCGCTGCTCTGGGTATCTGCTAACATCAGGGCATCTATGAGGTTCAGTTTTTTGGCTGTCACCTTGGACAGGACTCCTCTGTCCCCGCACGACTGCTTTAAGTAATCTACAGTGTGCCTGCTGTAGTCAGAAGCCATCTTTCCTAACTACTACTACTATGACTGGCACGTTAGAAAAAAAATAAAACAGGTAAGAACTTGGCTGTAAGCCAAGGGATATAGTTCTGTTTCCTTTTGAAATAAAACACTGCCTTTCTTTTTTCCAAGTGAGCTGAATAGTCTCAAGCTGACACACTGAACAATAAAGCTTATACCACCAAACTTTTTTGCACCACTGCCAACCAATCTGTCACAACCCCACTCAGTCTGGTCAGCCCTCTACTCCCAAAGTGCCAACCTCTGAGCGTAGAACTGTGAACAGTTAACAGAACAAGGTAACCCTCTTGTCTGTTTTTGTGGGTTCGAGTCATCTTTGTCCCAAGTTCTAGAGGGATTCAAACTGATAACCTCTTGTTAGCATTCTCAATTTTCAGGCTCAGATAACTCTGTCTTTGTGGGGCCAGATATCTTTGCCTATGGGCACCTAACCAGGTATTACAAAATGAACCGTTAGAACTCTATGCAAGACCTAGAGGACTCTTACCTGTTTCCCAGTTTGGTACCACAATAAGCTCATGCATAGTGTTAACTGTAACCATCTAAGCTTCACATATAAAAAAAATAAGTTTCAAGGCACACCAGGCAGTTTCTGTTTTTAAAATATATATCTTTACATTAAAATAGGTAAAATTAGGAAAACAGTAAATACAGAACAAGATATCCCAACACATACAGTATTAAAAACAAAACAGGTTTAGAAGTGCAAATTCCTACAATCCATACACTCAGACTGGTCTGTTCCCATCTAATATATCCTTACTTTCTTGAGCCTTCAGTGCTTTGATGTTCCTCTTTCTCAGTCAGAAAATGAATGTCTCTCTGTGTTTAAGGTCTGCTCAGTATACTTTAAAGCAGTCTTGAGTTGGTCTTCTCTCAGAGGTCACCTAACTCCACCTCGGTGTATTAAAATGTATATTTTATACCACAGGATGTCCTAATAATATATTTAAAAGAAATAGGTGGCATCAGTGAATCTCCTCTCTTCATTTAACTTCCCCGCAAACCAGCCTGTGGTCTGCTTCACACAGACGTCAAAGTCTCTTTGATGTAATTCACTGGATACTCCAAGCAAATGCATATTGGACTTCCCAATTTAGTCTGGGACCTGCTTCACATAGACATCAAAATCTCTTTGATGTAATTTGCTGGCTTCCTTGAAAGACATCCAAAACACATGCATATGCCCCTTTTCATCATGGCACCTAGTGCAAATTAAAGGATTTCCCTGAGGACATCATGAATGTATTATTTTAGTTCCTGGCTTCAAAGCAAATTGACAAAGTAACTGCATCTCAGATATCTGTAGTTTAACCTACGTCCTGTCCTTTGAACTTATCCCTGGGGAGGTTTAATGTGTCAATTTCAGCAAGACAGTAGTTTCTCCTGACAGACACTCCCTTACATATTTTATATTGCAGAAAATATATCATATTGAAATCAGAACCAGCTGTCCACGTACGTGCCATAGTACCTGATGACTTGACAGCCCCTTGAAGATCTACTGTTATGGTAAGTTCTTACATAACTGTTCTTTCCTGATGTAGCCATGCCCCTTATCCTGACATCAGTTTTTAAGCTAGGTATTAAGCTCGCAGATGTCATCTTCTATGATCTTCTTCCTGCTGGTGCCCTTTTCCCACACAGGCAGAATCTATGAGAAAGAGATGCTGGACAAAAGGGAAGTTAGTTTTTCGCCAAGTTTTGTTAACTTTTGCTTAGCCTCCTCCACAGACTGACTAGCTAGGTCACTTGTGCCAATATGGATCAGAACGTGTGTGTCCTGCTTGGTGTTGTGCACAATGCCCTTGATGCAGTCTGTGTCCCTCCATGTGGATTTTCCTGGGAGGCAACTTACTGCAATCTCCGATAGGCCATTTTGGTGGATGCGAGACTCTACTCCACGTATCATAGAGTCTCCTATAATTAGTACATGCTTTTTTTTGTCTTTGGTTACCTTTGAATTGATTCGCTGCTCTGTTCGATGTTTGTGGTCCTCTTCCACTGGATTGATTGCCTCAGCAGAAGGTATGGATGCCAGGGAGGAGAACCTATTTGACCTGTGAAATGGTTTTGGAGTCACCGAGGCACTGCTCTTTGGCTTAGCTTTGCTGTTTCTAACCAGCTCCCACCCCCCCCCGGTCTGCTAGTTCTCTGGGGAGTGGCATTGGTGGTAGGCGGGCAAAGTCTGATAACAGCGACTTGTTGTGGTGTGTGGAGTGGTTGAGTTGTGCCCGGAGGTAGGTTGTCTCGGCCCATACTGCATGGATCTGAGACTGCAGCTCCTTGAGTGCAGAGCATGTAAGACAATGCCTCACATGTATTGCAAATGTTCTGGTGACTAGGGTCCCACATAATATTGCAATTATGAAAGAATTTACCGTAACAGTAGTTCTTCGAGAGAGGTTCCTGCAGTAGGTCTTCACATATAGGACTGCACCCCCTGGCGTCAGTTAGACAGCAATCATCAGCGGGGACTGCCACCTGACATCAGGCGGCATGACGTCAACTGACTATAAAAGGGGGCGGTCCAACGCCCGTTCTCCAGTTCTTTTCCAACGGAGACATATAGAAAGGTTATAATAAGTCTGGAGTCAAAACTACTCAGACGCTGCTTCCACTCTAGTCCTGAAGGACAAGATAGGATGAAAAATAAGGATAAAACATCCAAAAACTGGGGGAAGGAGGGTGGGAAACTAGTCCTACTGCAGGAACCTCTCTTGAAGATCTACTGTTACGGTAAGTTCTTACATAACTGCAATATCTTACTTCGAGAGGGTTCCTGCAGTAGGTCTTCATATATAGGACTGAATACCAAGCAGTCCCAGAGAAAAACAAAACATAGGTGCAACCAGGAGGAGGAGAAGTCGCCATAAGAAATCACAACAGGAGGCCTTGCAAGACTGCAAGACCAAAGCCAGTTCTGCGCTGAGAGGCTATGTCCAGACTGTACTGCTTAGTGAAGGTGTGAACAGACGACCACATGGCCGCTGCACAGATCTCTGCCATGGACACATTCCTAAAAAAGGCACTAGAGGTTGCCACACTGTGGATGGTGTGACCTTTAACTGCCCCCGGAAGAGACTTCTGTGGTGAGGATCTGGGTTGGAACCAAAGGATGAAAGAAATTCCCTTCGAAAGGTTTGAGAGATCCTGCCACCAGCGAAGATCTCTCTGTAGACTGCTGGAGATCATGACCTTTTGGTTCATGCCGTCCGTCCTCTGGTCCCATTGGACTCAAACAGACCACTGGGTGACCCTCATGTGAAGCCTGGCCATGGGAACTGTTGAAACGGCGGCCGCCATCAGTCCCAAGAGACGGAGCACAGACTGTGCTGGGATCCATCGGGCGTGAGCCACGAGAGTGGCCTGAGAAGCTAAGGTCTCAGCCCGACCTGATGGCAGAAGAGCCTTGCCCTGAACTGTGTCTAGTACAGCTCCACTGAACTGGCGTCTCTGGGATGGTACTAGCTGGCGCTTGGGAAAATTGACCGTTATGCCCAGGAAAACTAACAAGTTCAGAGTGAAAGAAAGAGAGACTCTTTCAGGCTGGTAGGAGAGGGTACTGCGAGGAGCCAGTCGTCCAGGTACGGGGAGACATAGATGCCCTGATGGCGTAAAAATGCTGCCACTACCACTAGGAATTTGGTGAACACCCCGGGGGTCGAAGAGAGGTCAACAGGGAGTGCTCTGAATTGGAAATGGTTCTCCATAAAACCAAAATGGAGAAAGCGGCGTTGAGCCGGAGGATAGGAATATGCAGGTAAGCATCCTGCATGTCCAGGGAACACAGCCACGAGTTCTGGTGGAGCAGGGGAGAAGCCCTGAAGAGTCAACATATGAAACTTCTTGTACTCAACGAAGACATTTAGTGTGCTGAGGTCCAGGATCAGTCTCAGGTCACCCGTTTTCTTGTACCAGGAAGAAGTAGGAGTAGAATCCCTTTCCTATTTGGTTCAATGGGATGGGTTCTATGGCCCTCCTTAGAAGAAGAACCTGAATTTCCAGAGATACAATGGGGACCTGATCCCAAAGATAGAAGGACTGTCTATGCGGTAGAGGGGCTGAAATCTCACTGAATTCTATTGAGTGACCTCGCTGGATGAGCTGAAGAACCCAAGCGTCTGCGGTGATGTACCTACAACCGTCCAGGTGGAGGCTGAACCTCCCCCCGACCAATTCCTCCTGTGGTACTGGAGGGAGCAGAAAGAGGGGAAAGGACTCAGGACACCGGGGGTAGGGGAGCTTTTGCCCTGGAAGCCTGTTTAGGAAATTTGGCCTATGGGGTTTGAGCTCCAGATCCAGGGGCATGTTTCTCTGCTTGGCGCTTAGCCTGGGATTTGTTCCACCTTCTTTGGTGGCAAAAAGGCTGCTTTTTCTGGCCCATCTTAAACAACGAACGAACATCCCACAAGCAGCGTCCACTCTCTTGCAGCCCTGTAATGATATCCTTGGCATTGCTGCCAAAGAGGACAGAACCACTAAAGGGGGCATCCAAAAGGGAGGACTGCACATCCTGCACCAGGCCTGCTATACAAAGCCAGGAGAGGCGGCGGAGACAGATCCCCGAGGCTGCCGCTCTAGCCACCGAGTCGTAACTCGCCCGTAGAGCATGATGACACGATGACTTCCCCATCCTAACTTTATCTAATAACTTCTTTCTCAGGGTTTCATCCTGAACCTCTTGGAAGTCCCTTTCTAAATCCAAAGCACATTTTCTGGAGCTGGAAGGACACTACTTTCTTCTACTGCGAGCTGTGTGAGAAATTCTATATTGCACTTGATATCTGCAACAAACATGCACTTTTGCTTTAATTCTGTGGAAGGTGAAACTAACCACTCTTGGTAATTGCTTTTTATTCACATTTATTTAGTGTTTAACCAAGAAGGGGCTTGTAAACGCTGTTTATCTTGTTAGTAACTTCAGAAGAATTTAAATGCTGCATTTGGGTAGGTCCTTGGAGGTAGCTAGATTGTCTACTAGGATTTGCTGACAGTTAAACTATTTTTAAATGAATTACAGTTGGCTGAGGAGTTGAAAAAGAAACTTGCAAACTCTGCTTATCTTGGAAGTAACCTCATAAGTGTTTGAATACTGCATTCTGGTTGTCCCTTGAGGGTAGCTGGATTGACTACTAGGATTTTGGGACAGAAACTATTTTTAAATAATTTACTGGTGCGTAGAGTTTGTGATAGTTAAACTCTTTTAACAGAGTTACTGGGGTTAAGGAGTGGTCACAGAAAAACCTGCAGTGTGAAACAGGAAAAGACAGTCTTTCAAGCAACAGAGGGTGGTGGATCTAGGTTTACGTTTGTTTGTACAATTCTTAAGATTTTCAGTGCAGGAAGAGTTTAAAGCACAGCTGACTTATTTTGGGGCTGACAGCCTCGGAGCACAAACCACCAGGCCTGTTTTGGGGCTGGGAAGGTTTACCTGTGTCTGACTTGGATGTGGATTTTCTCTGTTTGATTAGCAGGGTATTTCTATCAAATTGGTGTGTAGGGCATCTTGCTGACAGGAAGGCACTCATTGCAGCAGCGGGTCAGACCTTTTAGCTGATTGTTTTGAGAGGGCACAGTTTAGGGCCAACCCTTCCCACCCTCACCCCACCCACCCCTGGCAATAGTTCCTTTATACCTGGGGTTCTGACATCTCAAGAGTGCAAGGTGCATGTCACTGTCATATCCTCTCTAGTACACTGCACTGACAATATAAGCATACACACTGTATATAAATATATATGTCTATATTACAAACCAATCACACACCCAAAAAAAAAAAAAAATTGTGGGAGTAGTGCAATGTAATGGGTGTGGGGCAGCAGTCTTCCGGGAGTCTTTCTGGAGGCTGAGATGCTGCCCTATTTGCAGACAACTCTCTGCCCTGAGGGAGGAAGCTGCCTGCCTTCAGGCCACACTGGACAGTAGTACGGGACCTTCCCCAGGCCACACTGGACAGTAGAAAGGAACCTCTCCCATCCAGGGAGCACCACAGCCACCACCACTACCTCAGAGGTTGCAAGAAAACACAGCAGTTGGACCACAGTGGCTCAGGAAGGGTGAGGATGGTGGAACGGAGGCACACCCAGTCAGTTGTTCCACTCCACAATCCATACACCATTCTGGGGAGCATAGCCCCCCTATGGATGCACCCACAGAGGAGACTAAGGAGGCTGAGGACAGCTGTCACAAGGGAGGCCCACAGGAAGGAGGCAGAGGACACCACAAGGAAAGGAAGCAGTTCCTGGTGGGGGACTCAATTATTAGGGGGATAGAACTGGGAGGAGCTGGGAAAACTGAAGTAAGGTGCCCGCCTGGTGCTATGGCTTGGAGGGACAGGAAGCGCATCCTCAGGATCACGACAACAGCTGCAAGGGATTCTAAGCTGGACGTAATTGTCCACCTAGGGACAAATGACTTGGCTCATCATGAGGTTAGAGCAGTGCAGGAGGACATTGCAGAGTTGGGGAGGGGCCTAAGACAAGTAACACACACAGTATCCTTCTCAGAGGTGTTGCCTGTCAAAGGCATGGGTGAGGCGAGGGTAATTGGCACCATGCAGTTTAATGAATGGTTGAAAAATGGTGCGGAGCACAGGGTTTACTTCATTGGGGACTGGGGTTCACCTGAGGACACCAGCCTATACTGGCAGGATGGTCTGCATCTGTCCAGGAAGGGAACAAGTCTTTTGAGCAATCGGTTTAAATGCTTCATTGGCAAGCTTTTAAACTAGTCAAAGGGGGAGGCACTGACAAGCAGCAGAAAAATCCCAGCCTCTCCCTACAAAACAGGGTACTAAAGGAGAAAAAGACCAAGGTAGAACGGTCAGTGGGGGATGCTGCAACAGAAGATAAAGCCATCAAAAAATGGAGAGCAATGAGTAGCAATGCCCGTAGTCTAGGTAACAAGCTTCCTGAATTAGTGGCCTTGATGGAGGAGGAACATCTGGATATCGTGGCAGTCACAGAAACATGGTACACACAAAACCATGACTGGGACGTAAACATACCAGGATACACTATCTACAGGAGGGACAGGGAGGGTAAAGAGGAGGAGGAGTAGTTCTTTACATAAGGGAAGGAATAAAAGCAACAGAACAAAAGGGTAAACAGGGAGGAGAAGAAGCACTGTGGGTAAATTTGGAGACAGGCAATGGCACCACAATCCACACAGGGTTAGAACAGACTCTCTCTCAGGGGAGGAAATGGACATGGAAATGATAGAAAGTATACTTAGAATGGCAGAAAAAGGGGAGATATTGCTGATGGGTGATCTGAATATGCCAGATGTTAACTGGAGTGCAGTTGCAGCTGCCACTTCGAAGAGTGCAGTTACTCTAGATGTCCTACAGGGGGCATGCCTTAGACAACTAGTACTGGAGCCCACTCGAGAGGGAGCAATATTAGACTTGATACTCTCAAATGGAGATGGAGAGAGGATAACAGATGTAGAAGTGGGTAGCCATCTGGGAACTAGCGACCATCGAACAGTATGGTTCACAATAAACACAGCAATAGAGTCAAGCTATACAAAGACAAAAGTACTGGACTTTAGGAGGGCTGACTTTGCTAAAATGAGTGAGTGCCTAGGAACGCACTAGCAAATGGGCAGGAAGGAGGGGTGGAAGAACAATGGGGAATAATAAAACTGCCATCACAGAGGTAACGAGCCTTTTGTGGAAGCAAATAAACAAACAAGACGATGTAAGAAGCCACTATGGTTCTCAAAGGAAGTGGCAGTGAAGGTTCAAGAGAAAAGAAAGCATTCAGGAAGTACAAGGAATCGCAGAAGGAGCAGGACAGAGAACTGTATCAGTTAAAGCAAAGGAGGCTGGGAAGGCAGTCAGAACAGCAAAGGCCCAAACCGAGGAAAAGACAGCCAACTCAATTAAGAAGGGATAAAACCTTTATAGGTACATCAGGAGCGAAGGAAGACCAAGGAGGGATAGTGAGGCTTAATAAAAGGAGGGAGGGTGGGCAAATATTTTGCTCAGTATTTACAAAGGAAGAGGGGAGGTACATAAAACAAACAGTAGTAACACTCTGGATACAGAAGTTGATACCGCCCATTTATAGAAGAAAGGGTTCTGAAAGAACTCTTAAAACTGAAGGTGGACAAAGCAATGGGCCTGATGGGATTCATCCCAGAATTCTAAAAGAACTAAGGGTAGAACTAGTGACACCACTGACTACCCTTTTAACAAATCATGGGAGGATGGGGTGGTACCCGAGGACTGGAGGAGGGCAGATGTGATTCCTCTTCACAAAAGTGGGAGCAAGGCAGAAGCAGGAAACTATAGACCTGTTAGTTTAACCTCAGTGATAGGGAAAATTATGGAATCACTTCTAAAGGAAAGAACTGTCTAGTATCTAGAGGCCAGAGGGCACAGGACCCTAGGCAGCATGGATTCACAGTGGGAAGGTCATGCCAGACGAATCTGATAGATTTCTTTGACTGGGTGACCAAAGTAGTAGATCAGGAGGGGCGTGGACATGGCCTACCTAGACTTTAGCAAGGCATTTGACACAGTCCCACACAAAAGATTAATATACAAGTTAGCCAGCCTGGGAGTGGGTCCCAAGATGACAGCCTGGGTAAAGAATTGGCTGGAGAATAGAACACAGAGAGTAATAGTAAATGGAGTCCACTCAGAAGAAAGGAGGGTTACCAGTGGGGTACCGCAGGGTTCAGTATTAGGACCGGTCCTCTTCAATGTCTTTATAAGCGACATTGCAGAAGGACTGGAAGGAAAGGTATGTCTCTTGCAGATGACACTAAGATCTGCAACAGAGTTGATGCACAGGGTGGGGTGGAAAGGATGAGAAGGACTTAGCAAGGTTAGAGGAATGGTCAAATGTATGGCAGCTTAGATTCAATGCTAAGAAGTGCAAGGTAATGCACCTGGGAAACAAAACCCAGGGAAGAGTACACAATGGGGGTGAGATACTAACAACAACAAAAATGGAAAGGACCTGGGGGTAGTCATATCAGATGACCTAAAGATGGGCAAGCAATGTGAGAGGGCAGCAAGGAGGGTTGGGGGATACTGGGATGCATAGGAGAGGCATCACCAGTAGAAAACAGGAAGTTATTATCCCTCTGTACAGACAGCTGGTGAGACCCCATCTGGAGTACTGTGTGCAGTTCTGGAGACCCAATCTCGCAAAGACATAGACAGGATGGAAGCTGTCCAGAGGAGGGCACTAAAATGGTGCAGGGTCTGCACCGGAAGACATATGAAGAGAGACTTAAGGAGCTTAATATGTATAGCCCCAAGAAAGGAGGAGAGGGGACATGATAGAAACTTTCAGCACTCTCAAGGGAATCAACAAAGTCCAAGAGGGTAGCGCTCTTCAAAAAGAGGTGCAAGAACAAGAGGGCACAATTTGAAGATAGGGGGGCAGCTCAGAGGTAATTTAAGGAAGTATTTTTTCACAGAGAGGGTTGTGGATGCATGGAACGGCCTTCCGAGGAGGCTGTGGAGTTAAAATCAGTGGTGGAATTCAAGCATGCATGGGATAGTCATAAGGCAATTCCGGGGGGTGGGGGTAGGAAGAAGTAGGCTGCTGGTTAACTAGGATCTGCAGCTTATCCAGTAGGTAGGGAAATGGGCAGACTGGGTGGGCCAAGCGGTCCTTATCTGCCGTCAAATTCTATGTTTCTATGTAAAAGAGCAGCTTTTTGGAAGGCGACCATATGCGAGACGTAATTAAGTGAACGTATCTCACATGAAGAAGAAGAATAGATTTTACGCCCAAACTGATCTAGTTGACGCAAGTCCTTGTCAGGAGACAAAGAGCTCAAGTGTTTGGGCTGGGATGAACAGTCGTGAGGGGCCGTGATGACCATAGAGTCAGCCTTAGGATGGGAGTTAAGATGAGAGATTCCTTCCAGTGGGTAATAGGTACGGTCTGCTTTGTGAGAAACTGCTGGTATAGAGGACGGTTATTGCCAAATCGTGGTCACTAGGTCCTCATTACTTGGTATTACTTGGTATGAAAGAACAGAAGAAGGCCAGAGCCCATCGAGACTGTTCCCCACACTGTGTGGGACATTATTTATCTAGTATCCCTCAACCAAACATCTAATTTGTTTTTCAAGAAAGTGGCACTATTTGCCTCTACCAATTCTTGTGGCAAGGTGTTCCATTCAATGGATGCTCTTATTGGAAAAAAGTTTCCCCTTTTGCTGGTTTTATAAGTTTTTACTTCAAGCTGTTTATTATGCAGTCTCGGAACATGTCTCCTTTTGGAGAGTGTTAGACCACATTTTTCCATTAGGTCTAGTGAATTTATTACATTAAAAACAATAAGCATATCACCTCTTGATCTTCTAGTTTGAAGAGAGAAGAGACCAGTAGCTTTTAATCTGTTTTGATAATCCAAGTTTGTTAATCTTGGAATCATTCTAGTTACTCTTCTTTGAACCTGTTCAAGAACTGCTATGTCTTTTTTTGGTTTGGATTCCAGAAAGGGGAGCCATAGTCTAGATACGGTCTAATGTATGCCCTATACAATGGAATAAGGCATTGTTCACTGCGATTAACAAAAGTGCGTTTTATTTGCCTCAAAAGTCCGTTGATCATGCAAGCAGTTCTAACACAGTGATCATCTGATGTAAGTTTATTATTAACATATATCCCTAAATCTTTTTCACAATTTGATGAGTGAAGAGGTAGTCCGTTTATATGATATATCGTTTTTGGATTATTTACACCGAAATGCACTACTAAACATTTGTCTTGATTAAACTGCATATGATTTTCATTTGCCCAAAGTGTTAATTTTTCCAAATCCTTCTTTAATGCAGAAATATTTTCTTGATTATTAACCTTACCCCCCAATTTAGTATCATCGGCAAATTTAACTATGAAGTTATTTGGCCCTGTTTGTAAATCACTGATAAAGAGGTTAAACAATGTTGGTCCCAAGACCGACCCCTGTGGTACACCACTTGTCACACTACCCGAATCAGACAAGATTATCTTTAATTCTGACTCTCTGAGAATGATTTGTCAACCAGTTTAAAGTCCAGTTGACAATATCAGGTGAAAAACCTAGATTGTGTATTTTAGTAATGAGTTTTTCATGTGAGACTTTATCGAAAGCTCTACTAAAGTCCAAAAGAATTACATCAGTAGGGATACCCACATCTAGTAGCGTACTTATATTATTGTAAAAAGATATCAGACTGGTGGTGCAGGAATACTTGGGAGTAAACCCATGCTGATTTGAATCATAAATTCCTAATTTTTTACAATCTTGATCTATTAGAGACTTCATTACTCGTTCTATTAATTTACCAGCCACTGAGGTCAGGCTAATTGGACGATAATTTTGCACAGAACCTCTATTGCCTTTTTTAAATATGGGAGTAACTATTGCTGAATGCCAATCATTTGGTACAATGCTTTCTTGTAAGGATTCATTGAAAATAATTGACAAAGGTATAGAAATATTTATAGAGGTTTCGATCAGAAACCATGGATGAATACCGTCTGGGCCTGGATTAGTATTTTTTTTTTTTTAGTTTTTTGATAGCCTGTATAATGTCAGTTGGATAGAACCTACGATAATTCCATGGGGGAATGGGGATAGGGTCAGAAGTGGCCAGATCCAGGTGTTCCGCAAGGTGTTTTCTTTGCAGGTCTACCTCTTTGGTTGACCAGATGCCTGAATGGAACACAGAAAGTCTCCAGAGGGGTCCTCTGGTGGAGACTTGGGATAGTCTTTATGGGGAACCTCTATGGCAAACCTGGGGTCCAACGGATCTGAGTCGGACTCGGGTGTCAGAGGGCTCAGAACCACTAGGAACTGATGGGTCTGCTTCCATGGTGCCAACAGTCAAGAAGCCTGAAGCTCTGGTCCGAGAAGGTGGTGAAGAGGTGACCCTGGGAGTGGGTGCCTCTCCCACCAACTGTCTTATCTCTGACAGAAGTTGCATTCTGGTGTCCTTCCACCAAAGGGGAATGGACTCACGGTCCGGTGCTGGAGGTGGCAGAGGAGGGGGCTGGAAGCTTGGATACCCTGGATACTGAGGGTACTGCCAGGAAGGATAATAAAAGGAGTACCCGGGATACCCCGGCATTGGATATGACAGCATCGGGTAACCCAGCATCGGAGGCACATGACCTGGCATCAGATGCTAAGTGGTCGACAGAGGGCCACCTGGTGGTGGGAAGGAGGGTTTAGTATCTGGGAACCCAGCTGAAGGGCCAGCGGGGGGGGCAGTGCCACGGTGCCAGCAGGAGGTGCAGGATCCGAGAGCGCGCCCATAGTACCAGGGGGCGGAGGCTCCATGAGAGGATCCCCAGCCAGCGACAGACTCTTGTCTGGGGATGGCGTAAGACCTGGTGAGGGGGGAACCCGAGGGACCCCCGGACAGCACGTCCAAATGCGATCTAGCTAGTGCAAAAAGCAGAGGATCAGGTGGCGAGTCCTTGGGATGAAGAACCCTATGGGACAACGGGTCGACTTGTCTGTCACTCTGTCTGGCGTTGGGGGCCAAACTGGAGCCTGACGGGAGAGTGGATGGATCCTGGCAGACGTCGGAGGAGTCGGCGTCTGACACAGCAGATCCGGCCAGGCTAGAGATGGCAGGAAAGTCATTGCAAGACTGATCGGCAGAGGCCACATGCCCTTCGCTAGAGGTGAGGGGTGTCTTACCGGCAGGATAAGACAAAGAGATTACCACCTCCAAAGAGGCTACCCCTGGCTGCCTGCTCACCTCAGCAGGAGGGAGAGAAGGGGCCTGGCCCAAGAAGCGGACAGGGTGCCCGAAGAAGTACTCACAGTTGCAGGCCTCTCATGAGGTGATGGACTCCGGTCCCAGCACTTCTTGCTTTTCTTCTTTTTTGGGGACGGCGATGACGACCTTTCCCTCAGTTTTTGGAGCTCCTTTTCTATAGACGCCAAGCGTCGGGTCAGAAGATGGGCCTCGAGAGACCGTGTATGCCTAGTTCTGGTCACCTGGTTGAAGGCCTGGCAGATGGAACACTCCTAGACATCGTGTTTCGAAGCACGGCAAAGGAGGCAGCAGGAATGGTCATCCCTGTGCGGTATTTGGGTGCCGCACTTAGAGCACTTTTTCTTCTGTCTAGAAGACATCAAACTGAAGAAAACTTTTTGAGAAATACTACTAAGAGGTGAAGAAAACTTTGACAAAATTCAATGCGGGCGTTGGATTGCTGTTCAAACACAAGCCAAAATGTACTGAGGCAATGGCGGGAAAGAACTGGATAGTGGGTGCAGGACCGCCCCCTTTTATAGTCAGGCTGACGTCATGCTGCCTGATGTCAGGGGGCAGTCCCCGCTGATGATTGCTATCTACAAGTTTGCCATGTGGACCGGATGCCAGAGGGCGTAGTCCTAGTATTTATATGTAACTACCTTCCTATGTATTCCTAATGCTTCCTCAATTATTCCTGTATGAAGTCTTACCTGTAACTCTCCCAGGTCGCACCTGAAAATAGGCACATGGCTGTCTAGTGTGCTTACCCGGTTAACAAAAGCAAATAAATAAATAAATAAATATGTGAAGACCTATATGTGAAGACCTACTGCAAGAACCCTCTCGAAGTAAGATCTGCAGTTCACAATGTCCATTTGTCTGCAGGCATGGAGCCAGACAGAAAGGATCTGACCTGTTCTTTGGACGGAAAGAGAAAGGAAATTCCCAACAGAGGAGTTGGGAGAAAAAGATCTGAGCTGTACTTTGGATGGAAACAGAAAGTAAGCCTTTTCTGAAGTAAACAGAAAGTCCTGTGCAAGAGTTTTGTTTAGCGCCTCCTGCTGCTGTTATGCAAGAAGTGTGGACGAAAGAACTAGAAACTTTAATTACCAAAAAAACTAGAAAATATAATTCTAAATAGAAAATATAAACTTTTTTTTAAAATATGTAGCGCTGCCTCCTGTTCTTAGGCAGGAGGTGGGACGATGTAGTGATGAAGTGTGGTTGAAAGTAAATAGAAGGTCTTGTGCAAGAGTTGTTATGTAGCGCCTCCCTCCTGCTGTTTTGCAGAAAGTGTGAACAACAGAACTAGAAGGTCCTATGCAATAAAGAAATACTACATAGTTCTTCCTAGGTTCGAGAGAAGTGTGGACGAAATGTAATGGAAATCTTACACAGGAAATGTGGACAATAGAACTGTGCAATAGAGAAATAGTATATCGTTCTTCCTATGAGTGGGAGGAAGTGTGGATGAAATGTAATGGAGGTCCTGTGCAAAAGACAATAGGAAAACAGTATGTAGCTCCGCTTCCTGTGTCCCTGCAGAAAGTGGGAGGCTCATGTTGGCTATAAATGTGAATGACCCACGGGAGGGTGGGACTTGGGGGAGAGAGGGAGGGTGGGTGTTTTGTGTGTTCCTGGATAGGCGGAATTTGGGGAGGGAGGGTGGGTGGGTGGGTGTTTCAGTGTGTGCCTGGATAGGGAAAAATTAAATCAGTGAGAAACCTCAGAAACGAGTTAAAGAGCAAGTTCCCTAGTACAATAGTAAAAGGGCAGCAGTTCTGCTAACTACAGCAATCCCCTTTCCTGGCTACTAAGAATTACAGAACACTAAACAAAAACAGAAAACAAAAAAACCCTAATCCAAAGCCCTTCTCCTTATTCACATTCACAAATCCTGCAACTTTGAAATGGGAAAAAAAAAATCACCTCTGCTGTGTAGTTCTTTTCAGTTCTTCATTTAAGGATATTAAACTTTATCCAGACTTACTCTTTGCCACAAGGAACAAATGCAAATGGTTTGATGCAATGCAAGCTAAACTCCAATACCTCGGGATTCTGAACTCCTTACTCTTTCCAGCATGACTGCGCATTGTGTATGGTGGGAGACAATACCAATTTTCTAATGCTCAGGATGCAGTTCACTTGACTGAGAAAACAACCCTGGAGTTTAATTCCCACACAGATGCAACTACTGCTGTCAGAGAAGAAGACAAGGAAGCTTAAACTCAACTGTCAATATCCCCACGGAAGTCTACATGATTAACCATAATGTACACCTCACTGCAGAATTTGGTGTCATTGAAAAAAGGCAAGATGTTTCCTTCCAGCTTCTCTACCATGTCACTTGTAAAGATTGAAAGAGGACAGATCCCAGCACTAATCCCTGAGGTACTCTGCTGGTCACCCTCCTTTCCTCGGAGTGAACTTCATTTACCACCACTCTCTGCTGCAAATCCCCTAACCAATTTCTTACCCAGTTGATCACCTTTGGACCCACTCCAAAGCTACCCAGCATGCTTACTAGTCTTCTACGTGGAACAGTGTCAAATACCTTACTGAAATCTAGGTAGATTACATTTACTACTCTACTGTGATCTAGTTCCTTGATCACCCAGTCAAAGAAATCTATCAGATTCATTTGACATGCCCCCAATGAATTCATGCTGCCTCTGGTCTTCTAACCCAGTGGATTCAAGATATTCCATGATAATCATTTCTTTCAGCATTGATTCCAGCACCTTTTCCATCACCTAAGTCCCTAAGTCAGGATGACTGGCCTATAATTGCCAGCCTTTTCCCTGCTACCACTTCTGTGATGTGGGACTACAGCTGCCCTTCTTCAGGACCACTCAGGACTGTCACAGATGCAGACACTACCTCCTTGAGCTCCCTCAATACTCTTGGATGGACCCTATCTGCACCAGCAGCTTTGTCCACTTTCAGATTTGTGATTCCGTTCAGGACTCACCCCTCCAAAAACAGACTAGTGTCTATCTACCCCTCTCCAATGCTCCTGTTATATCTTTCTGGCTCCTCATCTCTTTTCTCTCTGAACACTCAAGAAAAGTATTTGTTCAGGATGTCTGCCTTTTCCTGATCCCCCTTTCCCTTTTTCTTGTTTTCTCTTTTAATGGGCCCCAATCCCCCTGCAGGGGCTCAGCTCCTGCTCCCACTGCCTCCACATTCCCAGGCTTAACCCCCTAGTTGGGACCACCGGGCAGGCACCAACTCCCCAAGGTCTATGGTAGCTTGCCCTGCCTTACTTCCCAGGGTGGTGCCACGGGAGCAGGGTCCCACTGGGTGGGCATGGTAGGCAGTGGAGGCAGCAGGAGCAAAGCTTCACGCTTCGGGGCCGGCATTTTTGTGTACTGTATTGGGGCGGGGACATGCAGTGATGGCCAGTGTCCACCCCGACCCCTGCCAGTACGGCACCGGTGCTGTGGCTCCCCAGCCTCCAACAGCTGTCTGTAGCGTGCCAGATACACAACCCCCTGAGAGAAGGAGTGCAGTCCCTAGGATGTTCATTCCTTCTCCCCCGGCTGGCCCTCCGACATTCCGAGTCCGTTCCTGAACTCGGGTACTTGGCAACGCAAATGGACGCCCTGCCTATGTGCCAACGGGCTGGCTCCTCCTTCCCTTTTTAACTTTACAATGCCACCCCGGTCTTCCTCTTTTTACTTAAATACCTAACACATGTCTCATCCCCTTTTGTTACTGCCTTGACCGTTCTCTCTTCAGTTTGTGCCTTTGAGCTCCTTACTGCTGTCCCTGCTTCCTTCTGTTTCCCCGATATGCCTCCATATACCTTCTGAATGCCACTTTCTTGGCTTTTACCTTTCCTACCACCTCTTTTCGAACACAGCAGCCTCTTCTTCCTCCTCTTGCTTTTGCTGAGTTGCCTGATGCAGAGGTTTGTTGCTTTTAATTATGGCTCTTTTTAGTTTCTCCCACTTTTCCTCCACCCCACCCAGGTCATCCCCCATTGCCAGGTCATCTCTAAGGCATTCACTGATCTTTTTAATATATGCCCTCCTGAACTCCAGGACCCTCACCTTTGTATAGTTCAACTCTGCAAACCATCATTATAGCGAATCACACTTTACAGTGACTGCTGGTCCCCAGGTGGCCACCCACCTTGATGTCTACAACACTATCCCTGTTGGTGAGTACCAGGTCCAGAACAGCCCCATCACAAGTTGGTTCACTGACTGACTGATTGGAGAGGGGTGCAGCACCCCATACGTCGAATGGGAAGAACACCCTTCCCCCTTCTGCTAGTGGTCAAACAGGAGTTCAGCATGTCTGTAGTTCATTTGCATCACCAGGGGAAATGCCAGACCTCACCTAAAAACTAACACACTGAAATCTGGCCAATGGAAAATCATGTACACAAATGCTCGCAGTCTAGGAAACAAGATCCCAGACCAGCAGGCAATAATGACAGGAGGCTAAACTGGACATAGTAGCCATTAGCGAGCCATGGTTTACCAGTAACCACACTTGGGAGACTTCAGTACCGGGCTATGTACTGTTCAGAAGAGACCGAGGTGCAAAAAGGGGGGTGGAGTGGCCCTTTATGTCAATGAAAATATCAAAGCTACAAAAATTCAGAATACACATAAGGAGCCAGAAGAACTGTGTGTCACCCTGGAAACAGGAAATGGGACAGCCATACGAACTGGGGTTGTGTACAGGTCTCCAGACCAGGGGGAGGACAAAGACACATTACTGTTAGAAGATATACAAAACATGACATTTAAAGGTGTGGTTCTGATAATGGGAGACTTCAACATGCCAGATACAGATTGGTCAATACCAGCAGGGACATCTGCCAGAACTAGACACATAGTAGATTCCCTGCAGGGGGAAGGCCTCAAACAACTGGTACAACAACCCACAAGAGACAGGGCTATCCTAGATCTAGTACTGACTACAGGGAAAGGATCACTGATCTCCAGGTAGAAGGTCACCTGGGTGCCAGTGACCATCACGTGGTATGGTTCAATATGGCCCCTAGAACAAAATCATCCCATTCCAAGGCAAAAATATGGGACTTCAGAGGAGCAGACTTTGATAAGATGGCCAACAGAGTTAAGCTAGCCCTGGCAAAAAGAAATACAGGTGAGGGGGCACAGGCAAATCGGACAAGCATTAAAGATGCAATACTTGAAGCAACATCCCATTGTGTTAGTGAGAAAAGGAAGTGCAAAAGAAGAAGGAAACCACTTTGGTTCTCAAACACAGTAGCAGAAAAGGTCAGAGCCAAAAGGCTGACCTTCAGGAAATATAAGGGAACGCAGCAGGATGAAGATAGGGAGGCATACCAAACTTCCCTAAGGGAAGCAGGGAAGGCAGTAAGGCAGGCAAAGGCCCAAACAGTAAAAGAAGGTGACAAGACTTTCTATATATAGTGAAAGAAGAAAGCCCAGGGGGGTATTGCTAAGATCAAAGGGGATAAGGGGGCGTGTGAGGAGGAGGACCATGTAAAAGCATCTATCCTAACTAGATACTTCTGTTTAGTATTTACTGAAGAGAAGGTAGGGCAGGGCTCACAGCTCAGCACCATTGACACAGTGGGGGAGGGAGATGTGCACTAGTCCCTTCACAAAAGAAAGGGTCCTACAAGAGCTCTATAAGCTCAGGGTGGACAAGGCAATGGGACCTGATGGCATACATTGCAGGATACTAAAGGAGCTAAGGGTGGAACTAGCTGAGTCATTATCAGAGCTATTTAGTGAGTCTCTGAGCACAGGAGAGGGACCAGAAGACTGGAGAAGGGCTCATGTGATCTCGCTCCACAAGAGTGGTAGCAGGGAGGAGGCAGGGAACTAGAGACCAGTCAATCTTACCTCAGTAGTGGGCAAGATTATGGAGACACTCCTCAAGGAAAGGATAGTGCAACACCTGGAATCCATAGGAGCACAGGATCCAAGACAGCATGGGTTTACAAAAGGAAGGTCCTGTCAAACTAATCTCATAGATTTCTTTGACTGGGTAACCAGAGTGGTGGACCAAGTGGGAGCAGTTGATGCTGCCTACCTTGACTTCAGCAAAGCTTTCAATACTGTTTCACATAGAAGATTGATTAATAAGCTGGGTAGGCTTGGGGTGGGTCAGACGTTGATCAACTAGGTGGCAAACTGGTTGACGGGCATAAAACAGAGAGTGTTGGTGAATGGTATACAGTCAGAAGAGATGCAAGTCACAAGTGGGGTGCCTCAGGGATCAGTCCTGGGGCCAGTCATCTTCAATATCTTCATCAGTGACATTGCAGATGGACTGGAGGTAAGGTTTGTCTGTTTGCAGATGACACCAAGATCTGCAACAAAGTAGATGATCCAGATGGAGTGGGCAGAATGAGAAGAGATCTGGATAAACTAGCAAAATGGTTGGAAGAGTGGCAACTGGGGTTTAATGCAAAGAAGTGCAAGATCATGCACATAGGGAAGAGAAACCCTGAAGCCACCTATAGGCTGGGTGGGGAGTTGCTGGCAGACACAAGGGAAGAGAGAGACTTGGGCATCATCATCACCGATGACCTGAAATCATCCAAGCAGACCACTAAAGCAGTAGGTAAGTCTAGAGGGATGTTGGGGTCTATTAGTAGGGGTATCACAAGTCGGAAGAGGGAGGTAATAATCTCGCCTTACAAAACACTGATTAGGCCCCATCTGGAGTACTGCGTGCAGTTCTGGAGGCCACACCTTCACAAGGACATTAACCAAATTGAGGCAGTCCAGAGAAGGACAACCAAAATGGTGCAGGGACTGCATCAGAAAATAATATGAGGACAGATTAACTGAGCTCAATATGTATACCCTAGAGGAAAGGAGGGAGAGAGGTGATATGATTGAAACATTCAAACACCTTAAGGGCATTAACAAGGTGAAAGAGTCCAACATGTTTCAATATAAGGAAAATAGCAGGACAAGAGGACACAGCATGAGATTAGAGGGAGGCCGATTAAGGGGTAATGTGAGGAAGTTCTTTTTCACAGAAACGGTGGTGGATGCATGGAACGGCCTACCTCAGGAAGTGGTGGATATGAATACAGTGCAGGACTTCAAACAGGCATGAGATAGGCATAAGGGAGCAATACAGATGAGTATGAATACTGTAGATAGGTCACTGACAGAGCAAAAGCCGACTGCACATTTATAGGGTAGAAAAAGAAATGGGCAGACTGGATGGGCCTTGTGGTCCTTATCTGCCGTCAACTTTAATGTTTCTATTGCTTGAGGAAAGCACCCTAAACGGAGTCCAGGATTTCTCTGCTTCTAGCTGAAGCCACAGCTGGGAGGCTCCAGTCTACATCTGGCAGACTGAAGTCCCCCAACAGCAGCACCTCCCCCTTTTCTGTCATCTTGCTAATGGCTCCCACCATTACCTTATCCAATTCCTCCCCCTGTGCTGGAGGTGTACAGATCACCCATCCACCATCTCTAAGGTGACCCACAGTACCTCTGCCCCCATATTCCCTGTATCACTGCCCTCCTTCATATAAAGCATCACACCCCCTTTCATTCCCACCCTTTCCTTCCTAAACAGAGTATGGCCTGGTGAACAGAGTATGGCCTGGTATGGCCATGTGCTAGTCATTTTCACGACTGCGTGGGTGGAGCTCTGCAGACATTATGCCATCAATCATTATACCATGCTAGCACTGTGGAAGCACGGGACTGGACTGCTATGCAGTGTACTTCAACAGTGCTGCGGCACACTTTTCAGTGGTTGTGTTTATGCGGCGCTTCCCCTCCGCCAGCCGCATAAACACACCCACTCTGCAGCGCATTTCTTTTTCTTCTACAATTACGGAAGTGACAGTGCCATGAAAGGAGCCACTACAAAAATGCTGTGAAAGAACTGCTGTAACTCTCACATTAAGAGCAGACTTCAAAGGCATGGGATAGGTCTCTAGTTCCCTGCCTCCTCCCTGCTACTACTCTTGTGGAGCGGGGAACACATGAGCCCTTCTCCAGTCTTCTGGTCCCTCTCCTGTGCTCAGAGACTCACTAAATAGCTCTGATAATGGCTCAGCTAGTTCCACCCTTAGCTCCTTTAGTATCCTGGAATGTATGCCATCAGGTCCCATTGCCTTGTCCACCCTGAGCTTATAGAGCTCTTGTAGGACCCTTTCTTTTGTGAAGGCATTTCAGTGGTTGTGTTTATGCGGTGCTTCCCCTCCGCCAGCCGCATAAACACACCCACTCTGCAGCGCACTTCTTTTTCTTCTACAATTACGGAAGTGACAGTGCCATGAAAGGAGCTGCTACAAAAATGCTGTGAAAGAACTGCTGTAACTCTCACATGAAGAGTAGCATTTACCTCACTGGCACTTCCATGCCAGATGACAGTCAGCAACCCTTTCTGTAGTTCTTCTGTGGGGAAATGCAGCTTGCTTTTACTCAACAATACTGTGCAGTTTTAACACGGAGTGTACTGGAGCGCTGCCAGAGAATGCCATTCTCAAGATAGCGGCAACAAGCCTGTGCATGTGCGAGTATTGCGCATGTGCAGTTCTGTCGTTG
The DNA here is from genome assembly GCA_016271365.2 of Neoceratodus forsteri. Lineage (NCBI taxonomy): Eukaryota > Metazoa > Chordata > Ceratodontiformes > Ceratodontidae > Neoceratodus > Neoceratodus forsteri. Next base: position 1,308,421,285 of record CM057449.1, read on the forward strand.
CCACCATCTTGAAAATGGCATTCTCCGGTGGTACTCTGGTGGCTCTCCAATAAGCTCAGTATTAAAACCGCACACTATTTTGGAATAAAAGCAAGCTGCATTTCCCCACAGAACAGCTACAGAACCTGATGCTGACTGTCATCTGGCATGGAAACACCAGTCAGGTAAATGCTACTCTTCATGTGAGACTTACAGCAGCTGACAGAATGCCAATCTGCATTTTTTTTAACGGCTCCTTTCCCTGTCATAGCTCCTTTCACTAACATGACAGGTGAACCAACCACTCCTAAAAGCTCTGAACAGCCGTTTCGGCTCTGGCCAGAGTTTGTTTTCAGTGCACAGTGACTTGATAATGGCCACAATATCCAGGTCGACCTCAGCCATGATGACCTCTAGGTCTGGAATCTTATTTCCCAGACTTCTAGGATTTGAGCATATGGCGTTCCAGGTTTTGTTACCACTCAGTTTGTTACCTGACCCTTTTTCCTTTTTGCCATCCCTCCTTTCCCATCTTCTTTTATTGCTCCCACTCCCATCCCCTTTTATTTCTTCCACCCTGTTCCCTATACTAATTTGCACCCAGGGGATTCCACTCTTTGGTCTCTCCCTACTAGCTGGGGGATTTCTGCTTCCCAATCTCTTCCATCACATCCCTCGGCTAGTTTAACTGTTCATCAATCACTTAAAAGTTTATTTTTAGCACTATTCCAGTTTATCATAGCACTTTACAATCTATTACAGATAAAATACATAAAAACCTAAATACACATAAAATTAAATCACTATGTAGTGCATCTACAATCAATAATTAGTTAAAATTAGATCCTGTGTTTTAATCAGGTATCTCCTGGAATGCCTGGCCAAACAAATATGTCTAACTCAGTTTTAAAAATGTCAATGATCTGGCACTCTCTAATCTGATGAGGTAGAGAGTTCCACAGGGTCGGGGCTGCAAAAGCAAAAAAGCAGGCCCTAGATGTCTTTAAACAGACCCTGAGAACCTCTAGCAACCCCTCGTCAGCAGAACGGAGTGGGCAGAGGGTGCAGTAGGGGCGCAGAAGGTTTTGCAGGTAACTGGGTCCCTGACCAAGTAGGGCCTTATAGGTCAGCAAGCTGACCTTGAAAGTGATCTGCCAACCTACCGGCAGCCAGTGCAGATAGCGGAGCACAGATGTGACATGGCAAGATCAAAGTAACAATTAAACCATTCACTGAGGACTGCAGTTCCCCTCCTGGATGGATTCAGGCCATTATCCCTGTAAAGGCCCTTATCCCTCCAGGTGGACCCCAAGTCCCCAATGCAGAAGAACCCCTCCAATCTGCACCATTTATTCGACCAGGAGCCGAAGGTCCTGGTGTGGAGATTCCTCTCCTCCCCCGTTGTAGACAGGCAGCATCTCAAAGAAGGCCACTGAGCACACTACCTAAGACCCCTTCCCAGCTCCACAAACTCGTCCTGCAATACCCCAGCCCCATCCCTAGCCAGGTCATTAGTCCCCAGGTGGACAATGACATCCACCTCTGACTCCCATCCTTTTGCCCTAACAATCTTGATGATCCGCTTCCCATCCCTCCTCGCCATGCCACTGTGTAGGCTCCTAATCTACTTGTCCCTCCCTTTCTATACCCAGATCTATCCCCCTAACAATTGAGTCACCCATGAGAAGTTGCTTTCTCTTCCTCTGGGGTCCTCGTCCACCATCCTTGGTGTCTCCACTATGGAGGACCCCCACATCATCCCTGGCCTCTACCCTGGGTGCCTCTTCCTGGCAGTCCTGCCTCACCAGAGCAGCGTAAGAACTACACAGAGGTACCAGTTAAGGAATGTCCCTCTGACCCACCACCCACACCCTTCCCGAGCCCACCACAGTCCAGTCATTCCTCCTCCCTGCCAATGTCCGACGCAACAGTGGCAGAGTTGGTGGCCCCTGTGTGGGGGAAGAGGTCACCCAAATCTTAGCCAACTTGGCCTGAAGTCAAACAACCTTCTCTCTCAGCTCAGGAAGGTGCCTGCAGATAGGGCAGCACTGCAGTCTCCAGAAGGTTCCTCTGAAAACTGCCACCCTACAGCCAGTGCACTACACCACTCCCTGCATTCCCAACTTCTGTTCTCCCTGTGTTACCTGAACTCTTTAAGCACCCTTACCCAACAGAGTATTTCTAGCTTTCCTTTTTTTTTTTTTTTGTTTGTTGCCACTTGTGTTCTCCCGTGCCTGGTTTAAATCCCCTTAAACTCCTACCCTAGATAGGGTGTTGCTCTTATTCTCAGTTTAGGCCTACCTTTTACCTTCCACCCTTCCCAGCAGTGAACGTAAATGAAAATTACATGCATACCATAATTCTTGATCTTCTCTTGTAACTTCACCATTCATTACTGCTAGGTGTAAGCGCAGGCGCACTTGTACAGAAACTTTTTGGGGTGAACGGCTGGTCATTAGGTGCCACAGACTTCACCCCCACCCCAGTTCTGTTCTGCCACAGAGGATGAAAAAAGGGGGATAGAGAATTCCAAAGATGAAGCAAAGAAGCCGAAGGATAGGAAAAATGAAAGGATATAAACTGAAAATGGAATAAGCCGGACAGAGGACAGAGGGAATAAGATTTTACTAACTAGGCTTAGGGCCCCAGCCCCTGGGCAGCAGCACAAGGAAAGAAAAGTGAAAGAGAGAGAGAGAGAGAGGAAAGAGACGAGAAATAAACAATATATGTATAGGGGAAGAAGGGGAGACTTCCACTGTGCTAAGCTGGAAGACCATTGGCTTATTTTCAGCTTCAAAAACCTGAGAGGTATGAAGATACAGGTGCAAGGATACCATCAACTTCAGGGACTACTGGATATAAGTCCAGAAAGGAAAATTTGAAATGGTCTTGGATAATATACAGCCATGGCAGAGACTGACCCTCCCCACCCCATAACCCCTATTCGGGATGAAAGTCCTAGAGCATGGTCCTCTCTAGCGTTCCACCTGAGGGCTTAGCTAAGGGGGAAAAAAACCCTAAACAGGAGAGGACTCTGTCCAGGATGACCCCTATAAGTAAGGGGACAGCGAGAGGGGAAGGGAAGTCCCTACGGGTCCTCCCACGAGATGCATTGATGAAGTCCCCACCCTAAAACAATTAGAAAATGGACCAACAGATCTGTGCCAAGTCATGGAAGAACACCACAGTGCACCCCACTGAAAATCCCAGGGAGTTCCCTCCAAGGCCAGGGTGAAGACCCTACTCGCCGCCCTCCTAGGTTGGGTGCTCCATGACTTTAGAGATGGAAGCAGAGGGCCCTGAGATACCAGGGGGACTCTGACCCAATTGGCCTCAAAAAGGCGGAGGGCGAACAGGGTGGAGGTGGTGCCCAGAAGCTGAGGCCCAAGAGAGGAAAGGTAGGTGGGAATCAGTAATGAATGGTGAAGATACAAGAGAAGATCAAGAATTACGGTAGGTACGTAATTTTCATATCTTCCCTTGTCAATCTTCACCTTTCATTACTACTGGGTGAGTACCAAGCCCCCCGGAGGGGACCTGGCACTGCCCTGAGGGGATAGATTCCCTCAGCCTCTTGCAGGGGAGACCATATAGCCATACTAGACCATACATGGCCTAAAGCTGGTCAGGTTGAGGTGTCCCCTGTGGCTGGGGGGACAGAAGATGCCCTTTTAAATTCCTCCTCGCCCTGCGGGAGAAAAGGCAGGTCCCCAGGAAGGCAGAGGAAATCACCCTATGCCGGGCAACAGGTTACAATCTAGACATGTTAAGCCATGTTGTCTGCCTGATGCAGTTCGCTGTCCCTGCCAGTCTGGAAGCCACCTCACTGGTGTCATACAATACTCTTGCAAGCTCCAGACCCTGTGCAGAGAGGGCAATAGCTTGCCTAGATTCCTCCGAAACAGACAATGATGCTAATACCTGTGCCAGCATCGACCACAGGTGCCTGTTGTAGGCAGTGTGGTGAGCCTGATGTGAGCTGATGCAGAGCAGCACACGAGCTGAAGAGAAAACTCTTCTTCCCCACCTATCGAACTCAGAGGAATCTGGATCAGGTGGTCAGTGGTGCACCGGGTGTTGAAGCCTGGAGTATCTAAAGCCATCTGCTCCGAGGGTGGCTGAGGCAGAGAATCAAGAGACTCCTGGGGAGCGCAATACCTTCTCCTGCAGTCTGCTGGGGCTGGGGATGAGGCGGCTGGTGACTGCCAGGTACTGACTGACGTTTCCTGGAAGGGAATAGGCCAGGAAGGCACCACCAGGTGGTTCACACTGAATTCGCTCAAAAATTAGTGTGTCTCCCACTCGGTATTGCATCTTACTACATGGGAAATGTGGAGCTCCTGAACTAACCTTAAGAGGAATTGCTGATATTCAGTGAAATCAGTGTCAGAGGAAAGGTGGACAGAACATTCCTCTTCCTCAGAAGAGGAAGCCGAGGAAGTAGAGGAGCACGAATGCTCAGAGTCCTCCTGCGGTGGTGGAGACCGTCGAAAAACCTGCTCGTCCATGGCTCTAACTTACCTTGGGAAGGCCGCCGCAGTGGCCCTGAACGTCTCCCAGGTAAAGGCCCCGTAGGGCCCACATGGCCTTGGAGAGGGGGAGGTGTCTGCAGAGGGATCAGGGAAGGGAACCTGACTGAAAGTGCCCAGCTTCTGCCAGGGCTCTGAGACCTCGCAGTAGATCTTCCTGCATGGGGGGATCGGGGGGGCGATCCAGTCAATTGATGCTGCAAATGTGAAAACAAATCCTGGCTGAGCCCTGAAGGGGAATCTCCCTTGTGGTGTGACCAGGGTTGCATGGATCCAGAAGGGCAAACCCCAGTGCCACCCACTAAGGGTACCCCTGAAGACTCAGAGGAGGAGAAGCGGGGCTCAGCACTGCGACTCCTCCCCACTCCCCACAGGGTAGTGGAAGAGGGCCCCCGTGCTTCACCTCGGCTTCTCAACCCATCAGACTCCAAGGCCACCCTCTTCCTTGAACCCAGTGTTGAGGAGTCCCCCGATTCCGCAGGCCCCCCAAGGGAGGCCGCAGAAGGGGGGGTCCCTGTCCCAACCATGGTAGCCAAGGCAGCACCAGAGATTGCAGCTGCACCCCCCCCAAGGTCAGAACCATCATCCCAGGCACCCCAGAACCGCTATCCACAGCAGGGCCCCCAACATCGGGCTGACGTGGGGGCCAAGAAGACCAAGAAACTGGGGTGCCGGGAGACTTGGCACCGGGACACCTGGTGTCGCTATCCAAGAGGGCTCCCTGAGTCCGAGGAGTTGGGGTGCCATTCGATGGGCCAGTGAATCATCCCTCCGAAGAGAAGGAGACCACACACCACCAGAATAGCACCCAGCCCTTCTGCTAATGGAGCTGTGAATGGCGCGGCTGCAGGACACGACACTGCCTGTGACGCTGCCCCAATCACCAGCACCACGACTGGCACAAGGATCCGAGACAGCAACGGCAGGCGGCGCCAAGGGTCTGCCAGTGCCAGGCCCAGCAACCATGGGCCACAACACCGGGGGAGCCTGCACCTCCAAGGAGGTGACTGCCATAATGGTGCTCCTGACCCAGCTCCACAGAGAACTGAGCCATTCCTCCGGCACCGCAGAAGAAACCTCCTTTATGGCAAGGCTAGAATCAGAAGAGGAGGTTTCCTCCTCACTAGGCCGTATAGACCTGGGAAGGGACCCGGAGGCAGGGTCAAGAGTTCTCGACATGGTATCCCTAGAACGATGCCATCCTCTGACAGTCGGCAGGGTCCTGCTGACATTAAACATGCGGATCTCAAGAATGTGGTAGTCCATGGAGAAACAGGCATCGTAATTACACATATTGTTGTTGGGACCCAGGTAACGTAGGCAGACGTCATGCTGGTCCGTTATGGAATAATGCCGGCTACAGGGGCATCGACGCGTTCGGGTATGGCCCGCTTTTTATTTCTTCCTAGCCCCTGAACCAGATATGGCGCCGAAAACAATTTACCAAAAACTACAGAAAATAGACCCGGTGCAGTCAGTAAGAAATAAAAGGAACAAGCTTATCAGATCAACGGCATCTGGTGGACTCTCAGAACCGGAATGAAGGAAAACGAAGCAGCAAGAACACGGTGTCAAAATTAAGGCAAGGCCTAGTGATGCAGAAATTTTCTGAAGACTTGCGCAGCAGGTGCATCTCAATGGAGGGAGAAAACAGAACTGGGGTGGAGGAGAAGTCTGCAGCATCTAACGGCCAACACTCGTGTGCCACACAGTGCGTCAGCCTTGAGGGCAGCCCGTACTGGTACTCACCCCCAAAAAGGCTCATGCAGGTGTACACCCCACCAAAAAAAAAAGGCTCGTGCAGGTGTACACTCTGGCTTACATCCAGCAGTAATGAATGGTGAAGACTGACAAGGGAAGATCAACTGAGTCCAGGATTTTTAGCCTTCTAAGTTTCAGGTTCTCTCAGGAACCCCCATGAAAATGAGATGCTGCATCTCATGAGGTCAACCCAGATGAAGTAATTTCAAAAAAAATATATATATTACAAGCACTGCCATGAAATTCCATTGTTTTAACTGGAAAATGAGACGGTAAGGAATAGACGGTGCAACATTAGTCACTGCTCAACAGTTAAAACACAAACTGTAATGAAAATTGTATTAAGAAACACAGTGCAGTCTAGTGGTTAGAGCTGCAGCTTGGGAACCTGGAGATCAGAGGTTTAAATCACTCTACAGCCAAACCATCATTCTGTGATGCTGAGCAAGTCACTTAAAGGGACACGGTCAACCTGTTTTGCATCATATTATTTCTAGTTAAAACCCCGCATTACGATTGCTTACTTTCTCCAAAATTAATTGATGTTGCTGTTTATTTTGTCTGTCTGAACTGAAACATGTGCTAATATATATTTATAAACAACTTTGTTTTGTTTCAGATCCTGTAACTGTTCTTACTGAATACTTCCTGGACATTAGAAACACCTCTAAACAGTGTAGTCACTCATGGTGCAATAGCCTCCTGAACTCCCACTGCATCATAAGTGGCTAGACTATGCTGGGGACGTTCCCAAGTCCGGGAGAGATGCAGTGAGAGTTGATCAAGGAATGTAAACAAACCAGTTTTTTTTTTTTTGTGATAACACCAGTATGGTGGGCTGTCTGTTTTTCACTTTTTAAAAGAAAAAAGAATTAAAATCAAACTACCGGCTACATCAGCAATCTTTACAGAATGTTGGCAATCATAAAATGTGTTTTTTAACCTAGGGACCTTATGAGGCCTAAGGGGGTTGACAGTGTCCCTTTAACGTCCCAGTGCTCCAGTCCACCCAACTGGGGAAATGAGTAGAAGCAGGATCTCACTGGAAATGAGATGTTGCCTCTCGACTGGCCTATCTTGTGCAACAAAGTTGGGAAATAAAATAAAATAAAATATGTGACCCAACTGGGAAAAGAACCCAGGCCCCCTAGAATATCACCCTAAAGTACTACACAAATGTACTCGCCAAAGAACATTTAGGAGATGGTGCAGCCTAAAGAATGATGCCTAGAACTGTGAACCAGGAGATTCCGATTCCGATTCAGTCAATGCCACTTATTCATTCTGTGGCATACAGCAAGTGTTAAATCCGCAATGCCCTTCAGTCCACTCAGCTATAAAAGGATTAACAGCAGGCCCCCGGTGAACAAAGAGAGACTGTATTTTAGCTAAGCTATCCTGAGTAAATAGATAAAAAAAAATGAATAAATAAAAAACCTTTATCCTGACCTGACGAACTAACATTTTTTCTGCATCTAATACGCCTTCAATTCCAGTCTGGATGATACAGTTCAAAAATGCACAATATAGCAGGAAGGCATGTGAATTCATTTATACACTCTACAGTATGTTCCAGGTATCTCATCTGCATTCTATAATGGCCTTAGAAAGGTTAGATAGCATGGTGAATTCATACTGTCAAATTCAAAGCAGTAAAAAATGCCAAAATGTGACCTTCAATAACAATCTTGCCATTTGGTATTACTTATTCAGCATGGAGAGATAAACTGTCGAAGCAGAGGAACAGAAATGCACACTTTACTGATGCTTTCACAGCAGTAGTGCTGAAGGGATTACGAAATATACTGTACCAGCTAGGTCCAAAAATGACTGCAATTGCACTCTGTTTGGAGGTGATAGTGCATTGTGCTGTACTGCGGTCTACCACTCTAGATCATTTTGATGATTACAAAATGTCCGGACGTTTCATGGTCAATTTGACATTGACACTTGTGGGTACTTAGATGGGAATTCATTTCCCATCATTCCAAGTTTAGCTAAAATATATAAAAATAAATGAACTCATAAAGTCTGCACACAATGAACTTTATTCTATTTTTTGATTGTTTGCAACGCAACTTATCCTAAGTTGCAGTATCTTTGCTGCTGTAATGTCCTCCAGGACCCTCTAGGAAAACAACTGCTGCTCCTTCATGTGGCTAACCTGGCATACAAATTTCTAACTACTGTGAATAAGTATATCAACTATATAACTGAAACTCGGCAGCTGTGACTGCCCCAATTAAGTTTATGAGTCTCTCTCCCTCTACCAGCACCAACCTCTTGCTTCCAACTATTTTTTATCACTCTTACACTTACCTCTTCCCACCTCCCCCTTAACTATCCACCCATGGCCACTTCTCAGTTATTTGTTACGTCCTACTTCCCCCTACAATTCTGGCTTAGTACCTTGCTTCCCTCACCCAGTATCCCCAATACCTCCCTCATCTTACCCTTTCCCTTCCCAGCATTTAACAACCCCTCCTGCCATCACCACCCCTAGTAACTCCCCCTTACATCTTCTGCCTCCTACTCTGTCAGCTCCCCCTTGTACACTCTGTATCTTACTCTCAGTCTCCTCTCCGTATCTCTGTATCTGTGTACAATGCCCACTTCTAGCTGCTCACTTCCTTTACTTCTGTTGGGTTCTACAACCTCCCTTACTTCCCCGATCTTCAACCCCTCAACTTAGTGGTCCAAGACAAGGTAATCCCTATGGCCGCTCTTACAAAATTGTACAATTCTGTAACCACGTAAAGTACAGTTACGTGAGAACTTACCGTAAAAGTAGATCTTCAAGAAAGGTTCCTGCAGTAGCACACCACATGTAGCACTGCCCCCTCTGGCATCATGACCGCACAGCAAACTTTTCCAGCAGTGTCTGGTGGGGGGACCGCCCACCAGATGTCACATGATGGACGTCAGCGTGACCCTATATAGTGGGCGGTCCCCGTGCCCACCTTCCAGTTTTCCCGCCGGAGACCCAAGTAGGATGAGACAGGAGAAAGGAGGAAATCCTAGACCCAGTTCAGAATGACTGAAAAAAATGCAGAATCTGGGGGAAGGAGGGAAAAGGTAACCTACTACAGAAACCTCTCTCGAAGATCTACTGTTACGGTAAGTTCTTACGTAACTGTACTATCTTACTTCGAGAGGGTTCCTGCAGTAGGTCATCCATCACATGCAAGACTGAATCCCAAGCAGTCACTCATACAGAGACAGAGAGTGATGGGAGGAGGAGCAATTGAAAAGACAGTACAGGACCAGCCTAAGACAGTAGACCTTGCATGACGGCAAGGCCAAACCTGGCCCTACGCCTACAGGCAATGTCCAGACTGTAATGTTTCGCAAAGGTATGGATGGAACTCCAGGTAGCTGCCGCACAAATCTCTGCTGCAGAAACATTACACAGGAATGCCGAAGAGGTAGCCATGCCTCTAGTAGAGTGACCTCCGACTTCCTCCAGAAGAGGTTTCTTGTACTTCTGGTAACAGAAGCGGATGCAGTTACTGAGCCACTTGGAAAGGTATGGTTTCGAAACTGCTGACCCCAAGGATTTGGGGGCAAAGGAGACAAAAAGTTGATCAGACTCTCTGGATTCCTTAGTTCGGTGAACATAGCATCTGAGGATTCTACGAACATCCAAGGTGTGAAGGAGATCCTGCCCCCTTGTTCGAATGAACCGGGTAATAAATCAGGAGTTCAACCATCTGGTTTAAGGTGAACTCAGAGACCACCATGGGAAGAAACTTAGGATTAGTACGCATGACCGCCCGGTCGTTGTGGAAAATCAAATAAGGCTCCTTATGCGTCAGGCCTGAAGCTCAGAAATCCTACGAGCAGAAGTAATGGCAACCAAAAATAGTGCTTTCCAGGAAATGTAGCGCATGTCACAGCTCATTGCAGGTTCCAAGGGAGGAAGCATAAGCTTCTCTAACACAAAATTCAAATCCAAAGGTGGGGTGGGGTTACGGATGGAAGATTTAGGATGGAGGATCCCTTTCAAAAAGGTCTTAGAGATCTCCAACTGAGCCACAGGTTTTCCTTCCTCCAGCATGTGGTAGGCCAAGATGGCCAACAAGTGGACCTTACAGGAGAATACGGCAGACCCGAATCAGACAGGTGCAGGAGGTACTCCATAACCTGGGGAGCAGAGCAGGTAAAGGGATCCCAGCCTTTAGAAGTCGCCCAAATGGAAAAATGCTTCCATTTCATGGCACAGGTGGATCTGGTGGAGGATTTCCTCACCTCTACCAGGACCTGAGTGACTTTTTGGGAGACCCCGAAATGAGCCCTGATTATGTCTGAAGGAGCTACGCACAAAGATGCAGGATCCTGAGCCCCAGATGCACCAACGTTCCTTGATCCTGAGTCAACAGATCGTGCCTGAGAGGTAAAGGAACTGGGGGTTCTACTGAAAGCTGCTGCATTAGTGGAAACCAGATTTGCCTTGGCCAGAGAGGAGCTACCACGATCATCTGTGCTCCCTCTGCCTGGAGTTTGAGAAGTACCCTCTGCAGAATGGGAAAGGGAGGGAAGGCGTAAAAGAACTTGGTGATAATGCGTTGTGCCAGAAAGCTCCAGGCTCTGGAATGAGCAAGCAAAAGCTGAAAAGTTTTGCATTGGATAGGGAGGCGAACAGATCGATGTCTGGGCGATCCCACTTCCGAAAGGCAGAGTCTGCTGCCTCCTGATTTAATTCCCATTCGTGAGTGAGGGGCGACATCCGACTGAGGCAGTCTTCCTGGACATTGTGAAAACCTGGAACATACATGGCTGTGAGAAACAGGACATGCTGGACTGCCCAATTCCACACCCACACCACCTCCCTGCATAGGGGGTACGACCAGGTGCCTCCGTTTGTTGATGTACCAGACTACTGACATACTGTCTGTCTGGATCAGCAGTGTTCCTCTCGATAGGATGATCTGCAAAGCCTGAAGAGCATAAAGAACCGCCCTCATCTCCAGAATATTAATGTGCAAGGACATCTCCAGCTGGGACCACAAACCCTGAGTTCAATGGTCCCCCAGGAGTGCCCCCCAACCCAGCCAAGAAGCATCTGTGGTGAGGGTCGAAAGAGGAGGGGAACTTCAAAAAGGAAGTCCCTTGGACAGATTCAGGGGGTCTAGCCACCATAGTAGATCCCTCTTGACTGTGCTGGAGACCAGAACAGGATGGTCCAGATCGTCCAAGTGCTGGTCCCATTGGGCACATAACGTCCACTGGGAGATCCTCATATGAAACCTGGCTAAAGGAACTGTGGAGACAGAGGCTGCCATCAGGCCCAGCAAGCATAGCAATGCTCTGGCCAGAAGAAATCTGGATGAGATCACCAGGGCGACCTGCTTTTGAAGAGTCTCCACCCTGTCCGAGGGGAGAAAGGCTCTGCACTGGACCATGTCCAAAACCACCCTGATGAACTGAAGGCTCTGAGGGAGAGGTTAAAGATGACATGGGGAGATTGACTGTGATCCCCAGTCAGGGAAAAAAGGTCCAGAGTAAGCAAGAGAGAGTCCAGAAGGCTGTCCTTAGATGAAGCTGTCAGTAGCCAGTCATTCAGGAAGGGGAACACCGCTATGCTTTGACGGCGCAAGGTCACTGCCACCACTGCTAGGCACTTGGTAAAAACCCTGGGTGCCGAGGAAAGGCCAAAGGGGAGGACTGTGAAATGGAAGTGCCCCCCATGAAACTAAACCCCAGGAAACAGCGTTGGCCCAGAAAAATTGGATATGCAAGTAGGCGTCCTGCATGTCCAGGGCACAGAGCCAGTGGTACTGCTGCAGAACGGGCAGGAGGCTCTGAACAGTCAGCATGCGGAACCTCTTGTACTCGATGAAGAGGTTCAGACTGCTGAGGTCCAGGACTGGCGTGAGGTCGCCCATCTTTTTTGGGACCAGGAAGAAGTGGGAGTAAAACCACCTTCCTCTCTGGGACGCAGGCACGGATTTTATCGCTGCCTCCAGTTCCAGAGTCCTGATCTCTTCCTCAACCAACGGAGCTTGGTGCGGGGAGTAATGCAAGCGACTGGGAGGAGAGTCTGAATGAAACTCCAGAAACTCTAGTGTGCCCTCGAGAGATGAGTTGTAGGACCCATGCATCTGAGGTGATGCCCTCCCACTCCTGGATGTGAAGGGCGAATCTTCCCCACACTGACTCCACATTTTGAAGTGGAGAGGAAGTAGGACTGGGTGAGTCAGGAGGCAGAGCGGTGAGGGGGAAAAGGCCCTCTCGCCAATCGCTGGGATTTGGCGGCCAGTGGAGAGGAGAAAGAGGAGCCTGTGGCTCACCTTTTGGACTGCTTGCTTCCCTTGGTGCTTAAACTTGTGCCGAAAGGGCTGCTTCTTCTGCGTCCCGGCCCTATACATGGAACGGACCAATCTGAGGGCCTGACCACTATCTTGGAGGCCCGTAATCAAATCTTTAGTGTCCCCTCCAAAGAGGACCAATCCCCGAAAGGGAGCATCCTAAATGGCTACCTGTACATCAGTCGACAGTCCAGAAATGCCACCCAAGCATGCCTCCTGAGGCTGACCACAGTAGCAGAGGAGCAGGTCACCATGTCCACCGAATCACAGGTGGCCCTAAGAGCATGTCTGCAGGAAATCTTGGATAGACAGAGCTCTTTAGCAATCTCCTCCTTGAGATCTGAATCCTCCAAGGACGAGATCTTGGCCTCAAGCTTAGCCATGGTGGCTTTTTGAAAGAACACCAGGTGCACCACATAATTCAGGAAGCGAAGGGTACACGTGGCTAAAGAATAAACTTTCTTCCCGAATTGGTCTAACTGCTGAACTCCTTGTCCGGGGACATGCTCATATGCTTGGGGTTAGCCGAGTAGTTATGAGCGGCAGTAATGACAATAGAGGCAGCCTTGGGGTGAGAGTCCAGGAAGGGGACACCTTCGGGAGAGTGGTAAATCCTGTCTGCCTTCTTAGGGACAGCAGGAATTGAATGTGGCAACTGTCAAATGGTGGTAGTAAGGTCCTCATGTGGAGCTGTCCAGGGAGGAACTGGTATGGGGGAGGCAGCTTCTGTGACGCTCTGCCACCTGCTTATTATTATATGTATAATATTTGTATTATAGATAAATGTGTATGTGATTGTCTGCCTAGGACACAGTCAGCCAGTGTGATGAGACTTAACCTTTGACCTCAAAAGTGTCAGTGTGACTGAAGCAGCAGAATGTCATAAACTGGTCAGTGGGAACCACTAATTGAAGGGTTCCTGTCCTGTCTTGACACACAGGGCTTCCTGCCAGATGCCAGGTGATAAGACGTAAAATATGCCTTTTGAGAGCTGAAAGTTTGAATTTTATGATCCTGAAAGAAGAGACAACTTTTTTTAACAGAAGCTTGTTAAAAGTCATAAACCTGAAATCATTCTTGCAAAACAGGAAACCAGCAGAGAGACATTAAAGGAAATGCTTTTGATGAAAGACTGTCATATTTTAAAAATTACTAACTGTTGAGTTTTCCAGTAGCAACATATCATCCTTTTGGAGAATTATACTAAGAATTATTGCAGGATCTAACTTTTACCTCATCAAGGGGGTGGGGAAAGGGATTCTGAAATAGTCAAGCATCTGAAGAGAAAAATGCTTTTTAACCTCTGGATTCCACAGGAGTGAGACCTTGGGTCTCTAGACAAACTAGGCACTTAGAAAGATATAATTCAGCTGGAACTTTTAAGTATTTTGCAGGAGCTTTTTGTTCTGTAATTTCCAATTATTTTGTTGACTGTAAGTATTGATGTTTTATATTCTGTATCTGGTAATTTATTTTTAGTAAACACTATTTTCCTTAAAATTCTGCCTGACCTTCTTAGTTTCTTTTGCATGTGAATGCTGGAACAGTGTTTAATTCAGACAGCTGTTAAGAGCTCAGAAGGGTGGGTTACTATCTTGCTAAAAGGTAAGAATATATCTAGGTCTCATATTGAGTCGTAAGGGTACATTTGGGGAACCTGGCTAGGTGCCACTGGGAGAAGGACTGTATTGTATTTCCCTGAAGAGAATATATATCTGAGCCTGTTAACTGGGTATGCTAGCATAACGTTCACATCTGACCCCCAGGACTCAAGACTAGTAGGTGATTCAGACCCAAAACAGACAGGAGGGTTACCCTGTTTGTCTCCTGTTCACACTACTGCGCTTTGAGGTTGGCACTGTGGAAGCACAAGGCCTGACCTACGGAGTGCGTTTGTGACAGTTTTGGTGGTAGCGGTGTGATTTAAAAGTATTTGGTAACACGAGCATTACAGTCCAGTGCGTCAGATTAATACTGCACAGCTCACATGCAAAATAAGGCAGTGATTTTTTAAAAAGTAAACAGAACTATATCATTGTGTTTACAGTCTAAGTTCCCTACCTGTTTTATTTTGTTTCGGGTGCAAGTTAGAGTAGCCGTAGTTAGGGAAGAAGATGACTTCCAACTACAGCGAGCACACTGCAGACTACCTGAGGCAGTTGTGCCAAGAGAGAGAAGTCCAGCACGAGGGCCGAGTTAAAAAGCAGCATCTCGTGGAGGCTCTTGTGGCAGCTGATGCACAAGACCTCGAGTCACAGTCTGTGACTGGAAAGGACCAAACCATGGGCGTGGCGGGGCCAAGGTCCAGTGCAGTGTCCAGATCCAGTGAGGAGGACAGCAGGACCAATGCAAGTCAAGGGCCATGGCAGCAGGGGAAGGTAATCAATATTCTGGAGCCAGAAGGGATTAGGCTGCAGAAGGAATTGTGGAGGATGGCGCTGGAGTTTGAATAGAAAAGGTTTGAAGCCCAGCAGCGAAGGGAGCTTGAACAGAGGAAGATGTAGATGGGGAGAGAGAGAGAGGAGAAGCGAGACCAGTGAGAGGCTGAGGAACAAGAGCAACAGCTTCAGTGAGAGGCCGAGCGAGAAGAGCGTGAGCGCCAGAGGCAACATGAACTGGAGAAGCTACGACTCAAAACACTGGCACCAGAGCAGGTAAGTGGCCTGCGTTTAACTTGGGCTCCAGGACTGGGTTACAAATTAAATTCTAAATTGATAACTGAATCTAAAGAGGGGGAAGATATGGATGCTTTTTTAAACTCCTTTGAAAAAGTATAGATTCAGGCAAAAATTCCTAGCGAGTCCTGGAGCTTCCAGCTATCCCCGCTACTTACCGGGAAAGCTCGGGATGCATTGGGTCAAATGGACAATGAGGACAGTAATGATTACAGTAAACTTAAAGCTGCCCTGCTCAAAAAGTATGAATTAACAGCAGAAGCATACAGAGTTAAATTCTATAAGCTCAGGAGAAGCCCTGACATGAGCTATGACGAGCTAGCCATGAAACAACGTTAGTTCTTAAAACTTTGGTGGGAAGGTATTAAAGCAGACTCTGTAGAGAAAATTGAAAATGCTGTACTTTTAGAGCAGTATTTTTTGGGCATGCCCAGCAGAGCCAAAAACCAGACTGGAGGACCGAGATCCAAAAACAGTGCAAGAGGCTGCTGAACTCTCGGACCGCTATGCCAGTAGCAGACCTGCTCTGAGAGGGAATGGGGTGGGCGTAGCAGCACAGAAAGGGAAATGCGCGCCTTCAGGGCAGTTAAAATCCTCCCTGCCTCCACCAAAATCAGGTAGCCCCAGCTTACAAAGAAAAGATTTACCTGAAAAAAGAAATGAATGTTGGGTTTGCTATGAACCGAGTCATCTGGCCAGGCAGTGGCCCAAAAGGGCAAGCAGTGCAAAACGTGCTGCTAGGAAAGAAGTGGGTTGTTTGTGTGTCCCTGAAAGCATGCCAGTAAATGAGGGAACACATACACCCAGTCACTGTGAATGGGGTACAGACACATGGATTAAGGGACACGGAGCATCTCTGACTTCGGGTAAAGGGGATTTGGTAGAGCCTGAACAGCTTATACCCAATTAATTTGTGACTGTACAGGGATTCACTGGGGAGGAGAAAACGCTGTCCCTTGCTAGTGTTCAACTATACTGGGGTGAGACGGGGGGACTGTGCAAAAGGTTGCCGTAGCCGAATATTTGGCTGTCGATGTAATTATTGTCAACAATCTCAAATAGGGGATGGTGTGTGCAGTTACCTGTAGCCAAGCAGCTAAGGTAAACTGTAGTTCCATGGACCCCATAGAAGCCCCTGTGGAAAACACTGGGAGGCTGGTTCCTCAGCCTGTGTCTCCGGATTATGGAGAATAATGAAAGCGGTGTAGAAATTCCCCAGGTAGCAGTTAACAGAACAGCTACGGAGGGTTACTCCAAGGAGGAAGGTGTGACCCATAGTCAGAGGGTTAGGTATGGCAGTGATCCTGAATGCCCTGACAGTAGAGCTACGGACCCTAGTTTAGAAACTGAAAGGGACCTGTCCCATGCCTTGGGAATGTGTAAGGAGTTTACAGCTGCTCAGAAAAGTGACCCTAGTCTAGAGAAGCTGAGGGCGTAGGCAGACTCTAATGGAGCACAGGGAGGTGACGGGAGACAAAGTTTATTGGGACAATAGACTGATGTATACGCAGGATGTAGAGACAGATGGAGGGGTGATGGGCAGGTAGCTTGTCATTCCCCAGGGGTATCGGGAGCAGTTGCTGAAGACTGCACACGATATTCCCATGTCTGGTCATCTGGGAATTGTGCACACTATGCAGCGGTTGGCCTAAAATTTCTATTGGCTCAACTTCACCCAACAGGTGAAGGAGCATGGCAGGTCTTGTCACCAGTGCCAAGAAATAGGGAAGGCAAGGCAAATTTTATTTTTCTGGCGCCCAATCCCAGAGACTCTGGGTGCCATACAAACATATGAAAAGGTTTTAAAAATATCATCTCATAATATAATAAATAATTACACATCAAAATAGGTGAAATTCTACACATAAGTAATAACCCTATTTACTTTAAAAGGGCTGATAGTCTGTGTTCTTATCCAGTATCCGAGAATGCCCGGCTGAACAGATGGTACTTGAGGTGGGCTTTGAATGCCTCCACAGAAGGGGGCCCCCCTTACCACTTGCGGAAGCGAATTCCACAGGATGGGGCCAGCGATACTAAAAGCTCTATCGCTGGCAGTTTTCAACTTCATCCTGGGAATCGCCAGGAGACCCCTCGAGGAGGATCAAAGGGAGCGGACTGAGGCAGCAGGTGTAAGAAGGTCCACCAGGTAGTAAGGGGTCCAGTCCATGTAGGGCCTTAAAGATGAGCAAGCACCTTCCATCGAACTGGCAGCCAGTGCAGTTCACACAGCACCAGGGTGACGTGACAGTATTCCGACTGTCGAGTCAACTACTTGACAGCTGCGTTCTGCACCAGCTGCAGTTGATGGAGGGTGCCTCAAGAGACCCTGAGGTAGAGCACATTACAGTAGTCAAGCCTAGATGTTACAAAAGCATGTACCAAGGTGGGGAGGACCAGAGGCGGAATCAGGTGTTTGATCCTGGCAATGTTTCTCAGATGGAAAAAACTAACCCTGACAACGGACGACACTTGATGTTCCATTGTCAGACTGCTGTACAGAACCATGCCAAGATCGCTCACCCTAGAGCAGGCCATCAATGGGACAGAGGCTAGAACTAGTCCAGTATCTGCACCAGAGGCCATCCTATCATGCCTCCTGTTCGACTCCACCATCAGTACCTCCATCTTATCGGGGTTCAGTCACAACCAGCTAGAGGCCATCCAGTCACTGATCTCAGCCAGAAAGCTGTTTAATGCTTCCATCGCACTGGATGTCCCAGGGGCAAAGGATAAGTACAGCTGAGTATCAATGGCGTAACAATGAAATCCCAAGCTATACTTCCTAATGATCTCACCCAGGGGTAGCATATACACAGCAAACAACATCAGTGACAAGACCAAACCCTGAGGTACCCCACAAGACAGAAGGCCAGGGGAGGAGGAGAAATTCCTCATCACCACCCTTTGCCTTCTGTTTGTCAAAAAGGACTCAAACCAGCTGATGATAGTGCCAGTGAGTTCAAAAAAGTCCCTCAGGCAGTCAAGTAACGCACGATGGTCCACTGTGTGAAAAGCTCAGTAGAGATCGAGGAGAACGAGAATTGTCCCCTCTCCTTGATCCCTCGCCTCGGGAAGGTGGGTAAGAGAACCCAAGCCACCCTAATTCCTTTGCCCATAGTGGAGGAGCCATTCCAGAGGGTGGGAATGGATATTGTGGGGCCTTTAAATACCCCCAGCTCCTCCGGGAAGAGGTTTATCCTGACTATGCTGGATTATGCTACCCAGTACCCTGAAGCAGTCGCCCTATCCTCACTGAGGACAGACAAAGCGGCAGATGCCTTGCTGGGGATTTTCTCCTGTGTTGAGTTTCTGCAGGAGGTTATCACTGATCAAGGGGGTTCTTTCATGTCAGACCTGATGAAATGTTTGTGGGAGAAGTGTGGGGTGGTGCAGAGATGCATGACACCTTATCACCTGCAAGGCAATGGGCTTGTGGAAAGATTTAATGGTACCCTTAAATCGATGATCCAAGCATTTGCTGAAGAGCATGGGAGGGACTGGGAGAAATACCTTCCCCACCTGTTGTTTGCATACAGGGAGGTGCCCCCAGAGTCGACAGGGTTTTCCCCCTTTGAGCTCTTGTATGGACGCAGGGTACGTGGGCCCCTAGACTTGATCCGGGAGGACTGGGAAGGCAAGCACTCCACCCAGGGAACTTCCATAGTGGATTATGTCCTTAGGTTTAGGGAAAGGCTGAAGGAGCTTATGGGGATAGCCCAGAGCAACCTGGCAGCTGCCCAACAAAAACAAAAGGTGTGGTACGACTGCAGAGCCAGAGCTCGCTCATACACTGTGGGTCAGGAAGTCGTGGTACTAATCCTGGTCCGGAAAGACAAGCTGCAGTCCGAGTGGGCAGGACCGTACAAAGTAGTCAAGACAGGTAAATGATGTAAACTACATTATAGAGCTATGTGACAGGAGACATACACAAAGAATGTACCATGTCAACATGATGAAGCCATATGCTAATAGGGCTGGCATGGTGTATGTAGTGTGTAGTCCTGGGGAGGGGATGGACGAAGGAGACCCCCCTTCTGGACTTATTGGAAGAAAGCAAGTGAGAGTCCTCGGTGGAGGCAATTAAAATGTCACCCCAGCTGACCCTGGGCCAGACCCAGGAAGTAAAGGAGGTTTTAACAGACGTTGCCCCACTGTTTAGCGCCATAGCTGGACTAACCCCCTTAGTGACGCATGATGTGGATACAGGGACACAGGTGCACATACGGCGGGCAGAATATCGGGTGTCAGAGGCTGTCCAAAAGGATATTAGGAGGGAGGTGGAGGAAATGCTGGATTTAGGGGTAATCCAGAAATCTCACAGCCCCTGGGCCTCACTCACGGTCCTTGTTCCCAAGCCAGATGGCTCTACTTGTTTCTTTGTGGACTATCATGGACTGAATGCAGTCACGAAAAGTCAGACGCCCACCCAATGCCACAGACGGATGAACTCCTGGACAAGTTAGGAAGAGCAACATACCTTACCACTATTGACCTGACAAAGGGGTATTGGCAGGTAGAGTTAACTGGTTAACTGCTACAGCTAGGGAGAGGTCAGCCTTCATCACTCTGATAGGATTATTTGAATTTAAAGTAATGCCTTTTGGAATGAAGAACGCACCAGCCATTTTACAAAGGTTGGTGAACCAGGTGTTAAATGGTGCTGAGGAGTACGCCATGGCATACCTGGATGACGCTGCCATCTTTAGTGCCAGCTGGGAGGAACACCTGTCCCACCTTAGGGAAGTGCTGGGCAGGATACAGAGGGCCAGGCTCACTGTAAAAGCTGAGAAGTGCCAGGTGGCCATGGCTGAGGTGGCATACCTTGGACATGTAGGCTGGGGGCAGCTCCATCCTAACCAAGTAAAAATAGAGGCAATCAAGGCATGGCCCAGACTGGAAACACAGAAGCAGGTTTGGAGTTTTCTAGGTACAGCAGGGTACTATAGGAAATTTGTGCCAAATTACAGTGCCCTGGCCACTTAAAGAAAAGGATGCCTAAGAAAGTTACCCGGGAACCAGCCTGTGAACAAGCCTTTACAAGACTGAAGGAGGCACTGTGCAGTGCTCCTGTACTGACAAGTCCAGACTATAGTAGACCATTTGTAGTCCAGACTGATGCCTCAGATGTGGGTACTGGGGCAGTGCAGAGTCAGACATCCAACCAAGGGAAAGATAACCCTATAGTGTACCTCAGTAAAAAGTTAATTCCCAGGGAACAGGCTTACTCTACAGTGGAAAAAGAGTGTCTTGCCATGGTGTGGGAACTAAAGAAGTTACAGCCATACCTATACGGGCAGCATTTTGAGGTACAAACTGACCACAACCCCCTGGTTTGGCTGGCACAAATGGGTAAAATGAATAGTAGGCTGTTAAGATGCAGCCTTGCCATGCAAAGATATGACATGGCTGTCTCACACAGGGCAGGGGCAGCAAATGAAAACGCAGATGGACTTTCATGTCATTTTGAGCTATGAATTGACTTTGGGGACTCATACCATCACTGGAACAGAGCCCCCAGATTCAGTCTAGGCGGGGAGGGGTGTGACGCTCTGCCACCTGCTTATTATTATATGTATAATATTTGTATCATAGATAAATGTATATGTGATTGTCTGCCTAGGACACAGTCAGCCAGTGTAAGAAGGCTTGACCTTTGATCTCAAAAGTGTCAGTGTGACTGAAGCAGCAGGATGTCATAAATTGGCCAGTGGGAACCACTAATTGAAGGGTTCCTGTCCTGTCTTGACACGCAGGGCTTCCTCCAAGATGCCAGGTGATAAGACATCATAAAATATGCCTTTTGAGAGCTGAAAGTTTGAATTTTATGATCCTGAAAGAAGAGACAACTTTTTTAACAGAATCTTGTTAAAAGTCGTAAACCTGAAATCATTCTCGCAAAAGAGGAAACCAGCAGAGATGCACCAAAGGAAATGCTTTTGATGAAAGACTGTCATATTTTAAAAACTGCTAACTGCTGATTTTTCCAGTAGTAACATATCATCCTTTTGGATAATTATACTAAGAAGTACTGCAGGATCTAACTGTGACCTCACCAAGGGGGTGGGGAAAGGGATTTTGAAATAATCAAGCATCTGAAGAGAAAATGCTTTTCATCTCTGGATTCCACAGGAGTGAGAGTATTTTGCAGGAGCTTTTTGTTCTGTAATTTTCTAATTATTTTGTTGACTGTAAGTATTGATGCTATATGTTCTGTATCTGGTATTTTACCTATTTTACATTTTTAGTAAACACTATTTTCCTGAAAATTCTGCCTGTACCTTCTCAGTTTCTTTTGCATGTGAATGCTGGAACAGTGTTTAATTCTGACAGCTGTTAAGAGTTCAAATGTGTGTGTTACTATCTTGCCAAAAGGTAAGAATATATCTAGGTCTCATACTGAGTCATAAGGGTACATTTGGGGAACCTGGCTGGGTGCCAATAGGTGAAGGATTGTACTGCATTTTCCTGAAGAGAATATATATCTGAGCCTGTTAACTGGGTATGCTAGCATAAGGTTCACATTTGACCCCTAGGACACGAGGCTAGTAGGTGATTCAGACCCAAAACAGACAGGAGGGTTACCCTGTTTGTCTCCTGATCACACTATTGTGCTTTGAGGTTGGCACTGTGGAAGCAGAGGGCCTGACCAGCACAGCGCGTTTGTGACAGCTTCTAGGTCCAAGTGCTTGCCTAAATGCTTCCTCTTGGGCTCCAGATCCTCAGTATTCCAACCATTTACATGTTGGATTATGTGGAGGAGTTTGCTGAAGGAGGGGTCCTCCGGAGGGCACTTGGGTGACCCTTGGCCCTTTAGGCACTACGGCCCGAAGGATGTAAAGGACTGCTTTCATCTCCAACACACTGATGTGGAGGTAAGACTCCATAGGGATACAGACTCCCTTACTGTGGTGGCCCTGACAGTGGACTCCCGGCTCCAGACTCCGAGTGTGGCGGCCTCGACAGTGGACTCCTCACCCCAGCCAAGATAAATCTGTGGTAAGGTTTACGTGAGGCTCTGGGGGAGAGAAGGGGAGACTTTGAAAGATTGTCCTCCTGCGTCCACCGCACAAGGGACTGAAGCAGAGGCTTTATCACCTTGATAAGACTGACGGTGCACTGCCAGAGACCGCTGCGTGCTGAGCATCCATTGCGTTGTCCTCATGTGCAGGTGAGCCAGAGGTACTGTGAAGATGGAGGAAGCTATGAGACCTATCAAGCGCTGCATGGAGTGAGCCTGAATGGACTTGCACTCCATGATGAACTGGGCCATCTGAAGGATGGCTTTCCTTTTGTCTTCTTGGAGAAAGGCCCTCACCTTGGTGGTATCCAGGAGGGCTCCAATGAAGAGAAGCTGCTGAGAAGGCCAAAGCAGTGACTTCTCTAGATTTAGCAGGACTCCTAAGAAGGTCAGGAAATGAGATGTTGTGGCCACTGCTTGTTCCGTTTCCTGCCTGGATGGGGTGGAAAGTAACCAGTCATCCAGATAAGGAAACGCCTGGAGCCCAAGCTTTCAAAGGTGTGGTGCGAGAACTGCAAAGCACTTTGTAAAGACTCAAGGCACTGAGTATAGCCCAAAGGGTAGGACATGGAATTGGTAATGCTGACCCAATGCCACAAAACAGAGAAATTTGTGATGGCTGAGGTGGATCGAAATATGCTGGTAGGCATCCTGCATATCTAGGGAAGCCAGGCAATCCTATGCCTTGAAAAGCTGTAGCAGGGTCCCTAGAGAGACAACCTTGAACTTCTCCCGGTAAATGAACTGGTTCAGTTTCCTGAGGTTGAGAATGGGGCGCATGCCCCCTGACTTCTTCAGAATGAGAAAGTAATGGAAGTAGAAGCCTGTGTTGGGCTCGCCTCCGGTACTACTTCCACTGCCCTGTTGCTCATGAGGCCTGCAATCTCTTTTGTGAGAAGGTCTGACATGGCAGCCAGAAGAGAGTGGTGCTTCCTGGACAGATAATCTGGAGGGAGTTCTGAAACATTCAGCGAGTTTCCCTCCCAGATGATCCTTAAGACCCACTTGTCTGTGATGATGGATTCCCACTGATGGTAAAATTGCATCAGACCCCCCACCCACCAGAGAGTAGAGGTCTGCCCCAGGCTGAGTGGCAATGGGAGCTTTCGGGTCCTGTGCCCTCAGCTGCACTTTCTTCTGTGGCTGGGGAGGCTGAGACCTGACTTGGACCCCCTTGCCTCTGCCTTGAAAGGACTGCTTGTTACGTTAAAAGACCCACCCTTTTCCCCTTTGGAAGTGAGAGGGGGTAGATCGAAAAGGTTTTGAAGATTGAGAAGTTTTAATAGTAGTTCTAGTCTTCTGAGAGGCCTCAAGGGACTGCACTACCTGCTGACCGGACAGAGAGGAGCCGTTGAAGAGCATGTCGATGACCTGCTGTTGGACATCACTGGAGAAACCAGATGTCCGAAACCAGGAGTGTCTTCTAATACAGATTCCTGCCATAGCAGGGCAGGAGGCAGTGTCAAAAGCATCCATAGCTGCCTTCAGCTGATGACTGTTAGACTCAATGCCATGGGTAATAGTCTGAAGAATACTGTGCTTAGTCTCAGATTCTGGCAAGGGACCTGAGATAGGTCCAAAGGGTGTACTCATACTTACAGAAATGCCCCAGGTAGTGAACTATCCGCATGCTGAGGGTAGCCGCAGTGAACGCTTTTTTCCCCATTGTAGCTATCTTACGTGACTCCTTACTGATGGGATGCACTGTGACCTCCTGAGGAAGGATGGCCTTGTTGTTCTCAGCCAGGATGACAATCTTGTCAGCAATAGGCTGGGAAGTCAAAATAGGCCTATCTTTAGGGGCAGCATACTTCCGGTCTATCTGCTAACAAACCAAGGGGATAAAGGCAAATCTAGCATGCAATGCGTCAGAGAGGGTCTCAAACATAAGGAGAATAGGAGGAATAAGGCTGACCGGCACAGTGGAAACACTGAGCCACTCCACACAAAGACGTTTCCCTGGGTCAATGGTAGAAGGCTCAAAAACTAGGGTTGTGTACATGTTACGAAGAAGAGCCTGAATAGAAAGGTCCTCCTGTGGTACAGGAGAAGGGCCTGGAGTCAAATTATCCAGGCTTTGAAAACAGTCATCGTCGCCGCCCACAGAAATAATGAGATTGGGGTCAGACTCATCCCCTCCAGCTCCTCTCTGGAGAGAGAGGCCAGGAGGGGGGCCTGGAAATGCCTAGCCCAGCTCTAGAAGTTGGGGCACCGCCAAAGAGGGGGCCAGCACCAGACCAAGCATCGAACCCACCCCAGCAAAGGGGGACCAGGCACCAAGCTCAACGCCAGAAAACAGGAGGTCAGCATCTGCAAAAGGGGAACTGGAGACAGTGTTGCCAAAGAGACAGGGCCCAGAGCTGAGGGCTCTCTCTGCACCGGGGGTGCACCAGGTGAGACACCGGGCACAGCACCAGAACAGGTCCTGAAGGACATGATCCCGTAGCCAAAGGTTCAGCCAGCACTGAAGTGACCGGCGCAGGTACCTGAGCCGGTTCCAGGACAGTGACACTGCAAGAGGGTGCAGCCAGTGGAACAGGCATTAGCAGCACGGTCACCAGCAAGGACCCAGAGGCTGCTGCCAGAGCCAAATGCTCTACCTGGCTAGTGTCTCCCAACTGCGGCTCCAATGCTCTCCTCTCCATGGGGCCCAAAGCTGGCTCCGTCTAGAAGGGGCAAGCAAGCCAAATGCTGCAATCACTGTACTGTTCCTCAGAGCACAGTGAAACTGCCACTGAAGTCCCCACAGGGAGACAGGGAGGGCTCTGGGCCCAAGACCTTGAGTGCCCACTTGCAGAAACCGGAGATACCAACAACGCCGGGGGGGGCTTCATGGCACACCTACCAGAGGGTGGCCCCGAGCAGTACTGTTTCTCCTTCTGACAGGAAGAAGAAGAACTCAAGGTTAAGTAATGCTGGGTCCCTCACCGGGATCAAAAATGGGTCTGCTTCTTTTTGTGTTTATGGGAGGGCTGTCCTCCCTCCTTCCCGAACACCAGACCACCCATCATCAGAACCCTCCCTTGGAAAGGGAAGTGGATCGGGCATGGCCCCGCTGCCAAAGCAGCATGACTGTCACCGTCAGCATCCATGGTCCTCAACTATTGTTCGGCAGGGCTGTTAAAGATTGACCGAAAAATCTCTTCCTTTAAAAAAAAAAGTTACTAAATGGGCAGAAAAATAATAAACACTAGCTTTAAACCATAAAACTGCAGAACTGAATGCTTCTGTTGTACAGGTGTGAAGTTCTGACTCCCGGTGGGTGAGCAACATTGTCACTGAAGTGCATTTGATGGTGGGGAAAAAAAGAACTGAGGCAGTTGAGGGCTGGTGCCAAAGTAAGCTATGCAACGCGAGCTAGTCTCGTAGTGCCGTGCATGTGCGTAGCCTACCTCGGTGCTGGCCCTCCTGAAAAGTTCTGGTTCCTGTAGGGTCCTAGAGCCTCTGGCTCAGAACCCAGTGGTGTTAATCAATGGTGAAGACTGGTTCCTTGAAGATCAGACTGTTATGTCTTCATAAGGCTATTTTTTTTATTTTTTTTATTGTCTGTTTTTGCAACGACCCAAGGAACTCTTTTGGGCATCCTCCAGTGCCCACCAGCTCAACCTCCATGCCTGAGAGGCCTACGATTCCTGGCATCAGCCTGGCTATCCCCCCCCCCCGGCTCTAAGCCCCTTGAGGTAGGGCCACCCTATCCTCCCAGGGTGCTCTATCTTGAATTCAGGCCGGGCTGGGTTCGGCCCAGGAGAGGAGGACAACCGGCGGTGGAGTGTGGCTGAGTGGATGGAGGTGCCATCGCCTATCCCCGAGTCCGGGATTTCTGTGTATAGGTTTCCCCCGGAAGTGCAGTGTGCAGTGAAGTCCGCGCAAGGCTGCCTGCTGACGTCTGCCGCACTCTCGCCCCATCGTTCTGGCTGGTGATCCTGCTATACCCCCGATCTCCATCAGGGGTTGCAAGGACACCGAGCAACCCCAGGATCCCTCCCTAGGGAGAGGAGAGGAGAGGAGAGGAGAGGAGAGGAGAGAGAGAGGAGAGGAGGCTGTCCTCTGGATGCTCAATTCTCTCCCTCCCCTGCCAACCTTCGGCTCCTTGAGTCCGTCCCCAAACCCGGGTCGCTGGCGTGGCGCGAAGTGTGGCATCCAGCGCCTCAACGCTCAGCACCACCAGGCCGGCTGCATAAGGCTATCTTGATGTTGTCTAGCAACATTTTGCTAGGCTTAACTCCACCCATTTTCAAAGATCTGGATTGTGCCCCCTTTGCAAAGGTCTTCCACTTAATGTACCTTGATGTGTGGCTGGACAGAAACCTGGATTTCTTCTTGTACAGAAACACCATCCACAATAAGCTCTGTCACAAACTCAGCACTCTGTTCCGCCGTGAGATCTTTCTCAAAATGAACTTGTTAATGTTTGCCTATGTGGATTACAGGGCCACCCCTTAGTCCACCTTAGCTGAATTACACCATCTTTTCAACCCCTTCTGTCGTTTCACCTCTAACTCTCCTCAACTTACACATCACTGCACCATCTACCTGAACTTTTTCCTCCCCTCCTTAGAGGCCCAGCATTTAATTCACTGCCCCTCTTTTTTTCCCCATATAGTTTTTTCCTCTTCTGGAGCCCTGACAGGCAGCTACGGCCCTCCTGATGGAGGGTCTCGCTCTCTGGTCCCACCGCTCCCCGGAAATTCCCCTGTGGATTGCCCACTGGGGTGGGACCAGGGAGGAGGTTGCCAGCTTCTCCTCTCCCCTGGAGACCCAATCCAGAAACCGGCGGCAGATCACCATGGAGCCTGCCAGGCTCTTTTCTGCCATTTTTCTCCCATCCCCCCTCCCCATGCAACGACGTCGGAACGTACCTCCCGACCCATACTGCCCTCCAGCCACAGTCAGAGGGCAGTCAACGAGCAGGATGACATGTCTCCCTCCCCACAAGAGAGGACAGCAGTCCTCTGGACACTCGATCCTCTCTCCCCATGCTGAACCCCGGTGGCCCGGGCTCATTCTCGAACCTGGGTTGCTGGCGTGGCATGAGGTGTAGCAACCAGCACCTCAACCTCCAGTGCCACCAGGCTGGCTAACGCTACTCTTTTCAAGTACTAGTTCTCCTCCCTTCCCAACAGTCCTCCTCTGTCCCTTCATCCTACTCACTCAGCTCCACTGATTAACATATCTTTATGGCTCGTTGGTCTCGGGGTATGATTCTCACTTTGGGTACGAGAGGTCACGGGTTCACATCCCGGATGAGTCCAAAAATCATGTGGCTTAAATAATATCTGTTTGATTACACTATACAAGACACCAGTGAGGTGAAACCTGGAGTACAGTGTACAGTTCTGGAGACCTTACCTATGTAAGGACATAGACAGGGTAGAGAAGGTTCAGAGGAGGGCAACAAAGATAGTACATGGATTGCATTACAAGTCCTATGAGGACAGGTTGCAGGAACTGAATATGTACTCCCTGGAGGAGAGGAGGGAGAGAGGGGATATGCTAGAGACATACAAGTATTTTACAGGGAGGAACAGGGTGCAGGAATACACTATTTTTAAGCAAAAAAGATGTTCCAGGACTAGAGGGCATGGGATGAAGTTGGAGGAGGATGATTCAGAGGAAACGTGAGGAAGAATTTCTTCACAGAATGGGTGGTGGACAAGTGGAACACCCTGCCAGAGGAAGTGGTGGGGGCTGAAACAATCACGGGATTTAAGAATGCATGGGATAGACATAAAGGAATTCTGGAGGTCAGGGGTAAGGGGCAACAGACTTCTAGGAAAACATAAACTGAACTTACAAGCTCAAATGGGCAGACTGGGTGGGCCACAGGCCCTTATCTGCCGACACTGTCTATGTATCTATGTATAATTCCTTCTTTCAAAACTTTCCCTACCAGGCTGCTTTCTCTGTCTGTCACCCCTCACTCTGGAACAACCTTCCTACCCATCTCCACCTCTCTCCTTCCCACTTCTATCCTAAGTAACTCCTTGGGGTTCACGTTATGAACCTACGAAACTGCCGGCATAAACAGGCCTCACAGTCTATTGAGTTTGCTCGAGTGTGCAGCTAGCACCTCATCTCGCATCTGCCCCTCCCATCCCCCTCTTCCCAGTATCCCTTCCCCTTATCCTGTCTCAACCCCTCTTGAAACTGCCCACTGTCTTACAGGACACTATCTCATCTGGTAAGGTGTTCCATTTGTCCACCACTCTTTCAGTAAAAAAATGTCTCCTCATCTCTTTCCTGATTCTTCCCCCCTCCAATCTCAGTCCATGCCCTCTCGTGTCCCTCCTCCTTCTCATCTGGAAAATCCTTTCTGTGTTGGTCTTGTTTAGCCCCTTCAGATACTTACAGGTCTCGATCATATCCCCCATCCCTCCTCTCCTCCAGCGAATACATATTCAGCTCTCCCAGCCTGTCCTCGTAGAGCTTGCTCTCTAATCCCTGAATCATCTTTGTGGCTCTTCGCTGCACCCCCTCCAACAATCTGATGTCCTTCTTCACGAATGGGTGCCAGTACTGCATGCAGTACTCCAGGTGGGGCCTGACCAACGACGTATACAGGGGCAAGTTAACCTCCCTCCTTCTGGAGGAGATCCCTCTTGCAATACACCCCAGCATTTTGTTGGCTTTTGCTGCCGCCTTCCTGCACTGAGCAAAGTTGTTCATGCTCCCCATAATGATCACTCCTAGGACCTTCTCCTCTGTGGAGTTCCCCAACTGTACCCCATTCAACTGATAATCCCTCCCCCTGGTTCCTGGCTCCGAAGTGCAGAACCTTGCACTTCTTGGCGTTGAACCCCAACTGCCATGTTTCTGCCCACTCCCTCCTGCTCACTTTACTCCCTCCTGCCCCATTAGCTTGTTTGATGCGGCTGTTTTTCGACACCTTGTCATTTTGCCACCTAATTTTGCAGCTGCTCATTTTACCCAGTGTTCTTTTTGCACCACTGTAGCTCTCCGTTGATTTTTACCCCACTGTACCTTTTGATTGTGCTTCACCTTCCCCCATACCCTTCTCCTGGGTCACACTTGGAAATGAGCCTTGGCTCAGTGGGTCTTTCCAGTCACCGATTTGTAAATAAATATAATTTAAACAAACTGAACACCACAGACTTTGCACTTTTTATAACTGATGCACGCGTCAGTTGATGTTTTCCTACTGTTCTATTGTATTCGCAAAATGTTAAACTGCTGATGTGAAAATACATATATCAATGCAACATTTGAAAAGGAAAAACAAATATGAATTGCTATGCATGTTTACTATCAACATACTATACTAACACAATGAAGCCTGCAGTTCATAGTGTATTAATGAATATTAAGGTGCATAGGCATGCATCTACAAATGAACCCTCTATCAGTATAATCAATTCATATCAACTAATGCCAGGCTTTCATTTGAAAACATCAAGTTTCTAGTCCTAATGGTTTGAAAGTTAGACCTTTTGAAACATAATTCTTTTAAAAGGAGTGCTGGAGACCAAGGTTCAGAAGTGGACTCAGGGGGCCGGAATCAGAGCACCCAGGGCAGTGAAATGCTGCTGCCTGCAGTGCAAGGGGACCTGGGAAAGGAGATGTCGGTGGATGCCATTGCAGAGATGCCTTCTGGTGTGCCAGGGAGCCTGCTTTGTGAGGGCTTGAGCATGTTGAGCTGTCCCAAGCAATGCCAACAGAGGCTATAAACTGTATCTGGGGAGGAGAATAGAGGGAGGACACAGAACACAGAGAAAAGGCCAGCCTGCCGTCTCCCTGATGGCCACCCACACATTAGGATCCAACACCGTGCAGCTCTCTGCCTGCATGGAACCTTGGTTCTGGATGGGGTGGCCATCCCCCCAGCAGTGGAACAACTGCAAGATGAGTGCAGCAGTGAAGTTAGTGGCAGATGGAGCCGAGTGATTGTCTGGTTGGAGAGGGAACAGACATGCAAGTCAGCTGGGAGAAAAAAACTATACAGAAAAAACTGAGCTCGCTCTGAAATAATTAGGGCTAGGAGCGAAGTTTTTTCAAATGAGAACTTATCAAGTTGCTATAAATGCCATATATCGATGTAAATAGAAACAAAATACGATGGTTAAAAAAATTAAATTACTGTTGATAAAGAACGGAAGATTCTTAATGCTTGTTCTGTTAGAGAATAACACTGGACTGCCATACAGATATAATGAATGGCTGCACGTTGTTAACACTAAAAATCCATTGTTTTACATGGTTATTGTACCCTCAATGTGATGTCCCGATGTTGTTATACTATTGTGAGTACATCACATCCATGGTACAACAACATACAACATGCTCGCGCGTGCATGTTACACGAACATCAGGTCTTCCAAAACCAGTCGCAGTGGTGAGAGCAGGACCTGGAATGGAGAGGCGGTGACTAAAGAGAAAATTAAAGGTAAGGATCCTGCTCTCTTTTTGTTCTATATGTGAACTATACACTATAAAAGACATTATATGGTCCACAATCGGCAACAAAGCATGTGTTGCCATCCCGAGGTTGCCAGGACAACCAAAACCTCTCAAGCTTTGCTCTTGAGGTTTAAATGGTCACTGTGGCAACCTCTTGTTATCTACACATGCTTGTTACTGAGGCGATTGCAGACCATACATTATCCTCTATAGGGTTTCTACCCTAATGGTATTTCTCCTGCAAAAAATAAAGAATTTTACTACCACCATTTCTCATTTCTATCCAGTTAACTGTCTGTCCACCCATAATAAAATGTGCATTATGAAAATGCACCAGCACTGGTACTAATATTTTTCTTCTTTCAGTCAGAATAGCTATGAATATCTTCAAATCCATGTTCTGGAGTGAAATGGGTCATTAAGATTCACACCTGGCTGGGCCTCTTCCATTTTTGATTATGACATGCATGTTAGCACCCACTTCTTTAGCATCTTCCCAACATTAAAAATCAATTAATCAGTCAATTTTATACTGTGAAGTACATGAGCATAAAAAGAAAATGATGTACCTACGTAATTCTTGATCCTTCTGTGTATCTTCACAATTCATCACTATTTGGGTATCTGGCCGAAGCCAGGACCCAGTGGGAGCCTTTTTTTTGGAGGCAGAGTCGACATAGGGGTGGCGCTGCCCTTGAGGCTGACGTGTTATATGGTGCGCACGGGTTGGCCGTTATCTGTTGTCGACTCCGCTTTAGCCCCAGTTCTGAACGCTGGTGAAAAAGATACGAAGGGATTGGGGGGGAGGCAAGGAAGCCTAAGAGATAGAGAAAAAGAGATAAAAATTGAAAGGAGAAATAAATGACAGAGAGGACAGCAAAAAGAGAGAGAGAGAGCAGCCCAAGGGATTTGGATAGGAAGGGACCCCAATCTCTGAGCGAAAGAAAGGGTGGAGAAGGGAGGGAGGGAAGAAAGACGGGAATGAAGGTGGAAGGAGAGGAGGACCCTGCCTCACTCAACCCAGATGTTTGAACCTCGAGAGGGGTAGCACAGATTCTAGAACCCCCCTGCTGCAGAGTGAGAAAAGAACACACAGGAGTGCCTCCTGTGCAACCAGAGTGGTCCCAAAAGGGACCAGAGCTAAGGAATAATGACTCAAGGTCGAATCAGGTCAAGACAGGTCAGACGGCGTCAACCCCTCCTGCCAAATTAAAACAGAATGTCCCCAATGGGGAGATAAATAAGGCATAGGGGGGAAAAAAACAGGGGAGCCTACCCCTATTGAAACTAGAAGGGAGAGACAACACCTTAAGGAAAAGGAGGAGACA
Source organism: Neoceratodus forsteri (assembly GCA_016271365.2). Lineage (NCBI taxonomy): Eukaryota > Metazoa > Chordata > Ceratodontiformes > Ceratodontidae > Neoceratodus > Neoceratodus forsteri. The sequence goes on from CM057449.1 coordinate 1,308,453,301, forward strand.
CCCCAAAGGGGCATTAATAAATAATAAAAGGATTGCTGAGAGGGTACTCAAGGGTCCCCCATCTTCTTCCCCATCTTGGACCCCCCCGGGGAGGGGCACCAGAGAGCAACTTTAAGAGGCAGGGGAAGGTGAGAAAGAAAGGGAGAAGCCCCGAGACCACTAAGCAAAAAACTCCTCCCTGTCTGTCTCCAAAAGTCCTCCTCCTCCTCCTCCTCCTAACCACAAGGGAGAGGAGGAAGAGGAGACATGGTGAACGCAACAAGAGAGACACAGAGGGAGGAAGATCACCCAGAGAAAGAGGCCCCAGGGGGAAGAAGGGCAGAATTTAGTGATGAATGGTGAAGATACACAAAAAGATCAAAAATTACAGTAGGTACATCATTTTCATATCTTCTCTGTATCAATCTTCACCATTCATCACTACTTGGGTGAGTACCAAGCCTCCCGGAGGGGGCCCAGCGCCTCCCTAAGGGACAGAGTCCCTTAGCCTCCAGTGGGGGGGGGACACCAGAGGGAAGAACCCTTACAGGCCTGGCGATGCCTGGGACTGGTCTGGGTGAGGCGGGGATCTCCTCGCAGGAGATGGAAGGCACCCCTGAAGCTGCCACCTCACCCTATGGGTTCTCCGGAAAGCGGAGGAAATCACCCTATGCTGGGCCAAGGATAACAACAGGGAAAGGCGAAGCCATGCCAACTGCCTAGTGCAGATCGCTGTCCCCATCAGCCTGGAAGCCACCTCACTGGTACCATACAATGCCCTTGCCTGGTGCCTTGCAAGCTCCAGGCCCTGCATGGAGAGGGCAATGGCTTGCCTGGTTTCCTCTGAATCAGGTATAGAGGCTAGAAGTTGTTCTAGCCTGGACCACAGGTACGTGTTGTAGGTAGCATGGTGGGCCTGATAAGCTGCCATGCAGAGCAGAATCCATGCCGAGGAGAAGGTTCTCCTCCCCCAGAAGTCAAAGTCCGAAGAATCAGAGTCCGGGGGCCGGTCACAGCCTGGGGTGCTATGCCCAGAGGGGGGTGTCTAAGAGCATCATGCCCGAAAGGGGGTGAGGAAGGGCTCTGGGAGACCCCAGGGGGGGTGCAGTACCTCTGGTGTTGGTCCCTTGGGGCTAGAACAGCGGAGACACCACCAGACCTGGTGCAACGCTTTCCAGAAGGGAACAGGCCAGGCAGGAACCATGAGGTTGGCCACACTGAACTCACCTAAGAACCTAAGCGCCAACCGGTCTGGATTACTTTCACTAAGGGTGGAGATGTGGAGCTCGTCAAGCATCCCCAAAAGGAAGCACTAATAAGCAGTGATATCAGCCGCTGGGGAAAGGTGGACGGAGGGTTCCTCTCCCTCAGAGGAGGAAGACAAGGAAGCTGATGAATCCAGAGATTCAGGGTCAGGCTGCACTGGAGAATGGTTAAACACCTGCTCATCCATGGCTCTAAAATAGGCAGGGAACAGCGCAGCTGAAGCCCTGAACTGCTCCCAGATAAGGGGTCCTGTAGGAGTGGGAACACCTGGGAGAGGAGGAGGAGTAGATAGAGGCACGGGGGCCAAGCACCTCCGAGGAGGAGCATGGCCTCTGCTTGGGCATTAGGACTGAGCAGATGATACCAACAAAGAGGGAAACCCGGTGGTCCCAGCACAGAGGAGCTGTTCAACTGGACTGGAAAGGCTGGAGCTGTGCCCGAAGGAAGAAATCCCCATGTGAGGTGACTGGGACCGTGTGAGTCCAGAAGGACAGCCCCCTGATCTCCAAGACAGAAGTCCCTCTCAAGGAGTCTTCGGGGGAAGAGCGAGGATCCCTACTGCGACTCCTCCCAGAACCTGGATGGGTCCCAGGGAGAGGTCGCTGCGCTGAGCCCTGGACACTCAACCCCTCCGACTCCAAAAGGGCCCTCTTCCTCACAACCACCAGCCTAGGTAGCTGGCAGCCCCCAGCCGAACCTGGGAGTCGGATGAAGGAGCAGCAACCTCCCCTTCCTGGGACGCTCCGGTCTGTCCCAAACCCAGGACTGGCCAGGGCAACTGAAGAGGGGGTACCCCACGTGAAGAGATGGACAGATCCATGGTCCCAGGCTGCACTGCCGTTACCACCTGGACAGCCGCAGGCTGGTCAGTACCACTGACCCCAGAAGCAACAGAATCTGCCCAGCCAACAGAAGAAGGCTAAGTGGGAGCTGAGGGGCTGGACTCGGAAGGATCGGAGGATCCAGAGGAAATTGGGAGCTAGTCCGGGTCAGACCCGGAGTCCTCCTCCGAGGAGGAGGACTGAGAGGTCTGAACCCAGGCCACTCCATGATTCCTGCCAGTCTAGGGGCCGCGAGCCATGCCACCTCCAGCCCTGGCATCAGAGCCCAGCGGCACCACAGTCTAAACAAACCCTCTCCTGGCGCCATGAATGGCACGGGTCAACAGCACTGGCTGCGGGACCACCCCTCCAGTTACCACAGAATGGCACAGGGTTGAATCTTGACACTGGCCATTGCACAGCCCCCTCCTGGTGCTGCAAGCGGTTGCCCAGAGCAGGAGGCGGTGCCTTCCCGGGCGCCAGAGCCAGGGCGGCACCAAGAACTAGTCCTGCGCCCCACGGCACTGCTCTCATCCCCGGCACTGCGAACAATGCCAGAGTCAGAAGTGGCTCCAAGGGACTGCCCGGTGCTGCCTGGGCCCCCCATGCCACAAGCGACACTGCAGCCAAGGGCAGCACCAAAAGACGGTGCCGAGGAAGGTGCCAGCCCAGACCTTCGGGCCCTAGAGCTTGACAATCGGGGAGCCTTCATTTCCATGGAAGTGACTGCCAGAACGGTGCCTCCCACTTGGCCCCCGAAAGGGCTAGACTGGGCCTCCTGCACCATGGGAGGGACCCCCGTCGTGGCAAGGCTAAGAATGGTGGAGGCCACCTCTTCCATGGGCCGAGAGTCCTTACCTTGGCCCACTGGCTTCGAGCCTACCTTCAAAAAGTTGGTGGAGCACATCCAACTTTGACTGTGCGTATCTCCAAGACTAGGCAATCCATTGAAAAGCAGGCATCGCAACGATCCACATCATAGCCTGGACCTAAGCAGGAGAGGTACCAGTCATGCTGGTCCATTACAGAATAAAGACGGCTGCAGGAACACCGACGCATAGGGGGCCGTACCGCTTTTGACTTTTTCTTCTTGTACCCGGATGAGACATGACCAGATGAAAATTAAATAAAACAAGTACTCGGCGTCACTATAAGAAAAAGGATAGATCTTACCGGCAAATCTCCGAAGTGGTGGTGAGTAGGGCAAACTGAACTGAGAGCAAACACGAACACAACCGACAAACTAGGCCACAGACAAGGCCGCAATGTCATAGTTGAAATTCTTCGAGGCTTCCCACGAGGTCTTTACTCGATGGCAGGAGAAGAAAAACTGGGGCTAAGGTGGAGTCGACAGCAGATAACGTACAACCCACGAGCGCCACATAACATGTCAGCCTCAAGGGTGGTGCCGTTCCTGCCTAGAGTCTGCCTCTGAAAAAAAAAAAAAGGCTCCCACTGGGTCCTGGCTCTGGCCAGATACCCAAGTAGTGATAATGGTGAAGACTGACAGAGAAGATTGCTCATTTTCACAAATGTCCAGTTGAACGTTGAACCAAAGAATTCAGTGCAGTTAATAATAGTAAAATATTTTTCATCAGACAATTTATTAACTGTAACACAAGTGCAGTAGTATATTTAGCAACTTGTAGTTGTTCATCCTTCTATCTTGGTAAAACTGAATGTTTATTTAAAAACAGAATAGGAGAATATTTAAGTTGTATTAGACTTCAGGATCCACATAATGCTCTTGCATTACATATGCAGGAAAATCAACATCGGCAGACACATAAATTCAGATTTCAGGGCACAGAGAAAGTGTCAGTGGGACCACGGGGAGGGGATTTAGAGTTTGCATTATGTAAAAGAGAGGTCTACTGGATTTACAAATTAGGGAGATTACGCTCTCCAGGTTTAAATGATGGTATAGACATAGTATTATTTTTGAGAGAAAGATAGGGTGTTGTTGAAGGATATCTATATAGTTTATGGTATAATGCTGTTATGCATGGAATTCCATGCCTGGAATATGCTTGTTCTGCTGCAGCAGTGACATCATGTTGTTCTGCTGCAGTAGTGATGTCACTACTACAGCTGCACAACTGGGAATGCTGCCACATAGTTTATTTTTTCTTAATAAAACATATGGTAACAAACACGTAAATGCAATAATCAATGCATAAATACACGGATAATTAATACATGCAGTTCAAATTAGTTAAAACCATCAATAAAATACATTTCCTTGTATTTTTAAATGTAAAAACAATAAGCAGAGGTATGAGGGATGGAAAGAAAAATGTTTGGAACTACTGGGATACTTTATGCTGCCACATCGATAAGCTGCACTCCAAACGGTTAAGCTGGAAGTTGTTGTTTTTTAAACTTGAACTTGCAAAAGCATCAGCAGCACACTGTCAGTTAAAAAAAAAAGATAAAATTTCTATTCTCCGTTGTCTTCACTAGCTGGTTTTGTGTGATTGTCTACTCTGTGACTGCCCATATGCTATACAAGACTGTGTATGAGCTGTCATACACAAACAAGGATATTCTTGTATCTCGAGGTTCCCTTGGTAACAGAGCACCTCTCGACCTGTGCTCTTGAGGTCATCTGTTACCAAGGAAACCTCTAGACACAAGACTATCCCCTTGCTGTGTATGACTGCTCATACACAATCCTCTATGTATAGGAGTTTATGATAGGGGTATATGAATATGCTGTTACTGACAAAATGTCTAAGATGGTTCTATATAAATTATGGATTTAAAACTAAATTATAATGAATAAAACTATTTATATCTTACCCCTATCTTTCTTCCTTTTCACAAAAAAATACAACCCTTATCCCCTCTCCCATGTTGCCTTTACGTTTCTCTAAATTTTACTCTCTTTCTCTCCTCCCCCCCACACTTCTGTATCCTTGCCTTAGCTTTCACTTTTTGCCAGCCCCTATTAGTACGATTAAAAAAGTATGGATCCTGTAGAGTAGCCCAACCCTCATGTGAACCTTATTTATGACTGTGGGTCTCTCATAATGATTGTTTGCATACAGGAAATTGCTTCTAAAACTTAAACACTGTCCCATCTAATCCTGGGCAGCTAAGACTTTATTAATGTTGTTCTAAAACAGCAGTATTTGTTAGTTGGGGAAAAAAAATTAATTATATTTTTGGGGTTCTTTTTTGTTGTTTTGTTTAGTAAAAATGCATTTCTGACATCCTTAGAATCATGTTCGGTGCATTTTTTATATATATATATATATATATATATATATATATATATATATATATATATACTGTATATATATGACTTTTTAGCGCTGGTCCTATGGTTCCTCGTTCCGGTCAGACCCTGTGGTACTGCACCAGGCGTGGAAGCTCACCCCCTCGCCCTCTCACCCTATGGTCACATCACTCACTCCTGTCATAGAAGACCTTCAGGGACTCAGGATTAAAGGGGGAGCATCCGGTGCACTGCTGAAGGGTCTGGCCATCACAAGGTCTGGAGGATTGGGGCTATATTTTAACATGTACCCCCCCACAGGCATGTAGTGACATCAATGACGCTGCAGTGCGCCCTCCCGCTCACTGCACATCTGACATCAGCCTGCGCTGTCCCCTCAGCAAACTGCAGCTTGCACTGACCCCTAGCCTCCACCAGGAGCCAGCATAGTCGCGGTTATCCCTTCCCACCCTCCCTGGAGGAGAGAAGTCCATGGGACGCTCGATCCTCCTCCCCTAGCTGACCCTCCAACGCCTACAGGTCGCTTTCGACCCTGGGTCATCAGCGTGATGTTAGTGTGGCCAAGACATGCTCAGTGTAGTTTTAGTTTTCTGGATATCCTTAAAATCCTGTCATTAAAGATGGACACTACTCACAATTTTTAAAAAAGCTCTTCTGTTGAATTTACCTGCTGAATGCACATGCTAGATTCATAATATGGATGTATTAGGATGGTGTTACCACATGTTCCAGATGCTAAACAGCACAACACTATATGAATATTTTTTTTTTCATGGTGGGCATGGCACATGAGCTGGAACTTTTAAAAAACTTTAACAGCCTATATCTTGGTTCAGAAATAAAAGGAAAAATGTATATCTTGATATTTTTGCCAGAAAAACATTATCGCTGGGAAAAAAAATATATATATATACATGGCTACTAAGAAATACTGCAACTTTAAAAGTTCTCCTACAATACCTGACAAGTACTGTGCATGTTTTGCTCCACTTCTTCAGAAAAACACTTGGATTTTAAAACAATAACAATTCTTTATTCTGCAATGTTCTATGATGTTTCCTAGCCATCAGTTCAACCTTTTAGGTTAACTGGGATGTAATCAGAAATCTCCTTTTGCTGCACACCAAAACCAAGAGTAGCTGTACCAGCTTGAATCAGTATCTTACCAGAGACATCTTCATGTACTTCATGGCTCAGTTCTGAAACAGACAAAATATACATATTTGACATGTATGTACAGTGTGCACAGTCCAGCAATGGACTAGGAAAGGACAAACAGAAAACTAGAAAGAATAACATTGATCATAAAATATGTAGGAAAATAACATTGCTTTAGTTGGTTAATGACTTGTCAAACTCATGTGACTATTAGACTACAACCAAATGGGTTAGAAAGGTTATAAAGTACAATGTATTTATTTTTTCAATTTTTGTTTACTGGGTGGGGTGCACTTGGCAAACATTTGCCTATTTTTAGGCACAACCCAGGAGATTACAAAATTATAGACCAATACAGTGACGACAATGACAATACGTAGTAACAACATAGGAACCATGGAGGTACAATTCTGTGCACAGTACTAAAGTAAGAGTAAGAATCAATTAAAATACAAATATTATACAGTTCTGTACAGTGACAGTTAATGTGATAGCCGCAAAATCAGGGAGTAGAGAGAGCAGGAAGCCATATAATGGCACATGCCCGAATAGGAGCGAGAGTATAAGGGGAGGGAAGTTGATGGAAACAATTCAGAGCAGACAGTCAAAACAGATAATTAGATAAGTGCACAGAGTGAACAAATGTAAATTGATTGAGGACTGCTGCAGACAGTGGTTAGGAACAGGAGCAGATTGCTAGTTGAAGACAAGTGATAACGGTATAGGTGCCAGAAGGTGAGGGTATCAAAGCAGTGCACAATTTGGGCAGGTATACTGTTCCAAAGTTTCAAGGCAGTAACAGCGATGGCCGTCTTTCCATGTTTGGTCCTGGTCTTAGGGATGGAGAGAAGGTCTAATTCAGTATATCTGAGATCTGAGGGAGTAGAAATTCTTATAGGGCACCAGCAGGGAGGCTAGGGACCGGGGTGCTTGGTTCTGTTGTACACTATGGATTATACTGCCTGGTGAAAGATTGCAGAGTGCCATAGGGGACGGCCAACCTAGTTTGACATACAATGTGCAGTGATGAGAGAGGTGATTGCAGGCCAGGGCAAAGCGACAAATATTATTATATGCTAGATCCCACTTGTACAGGATAGAGCTAGTGGTGTTACTGAAGATGGGCAGGCTGTAAGATAGTTTAGGGAAGTCAGCCCAGTGGCGCCGAGGGTTGAGGTGCTGGACGCCACACCTCGCGCTATGCTTGTGACCTGAGTTCAGGAGCGAGCTCAGGTGCCGGGGTCGGCAGGGACGGGTCGAGGATTGAGCACCTGTTGGGGTGCTCTCCTCCCGGGGATTGCATGCCAGCAGCTCCTGGTGGAGACCAGGGGCATAGCAGCACATAGGGCAGCATGACAAATCAGCATGGCTGATGCAAGGCAGGGTTGCTGTGTGCCACGCATGGGTGGGGGGTGAGCACTGGAAAAGCCCGAACCACAGAGTAGGCGACGGCACCTGCCCCCATGCCCATGGCCGGGTCCATCCTGCCTGGCCTTCCAGGTTCCTCCAACCGGGCCCTCACCCACAGTCAGAGTCTATGAATGTAAGTGCATCCAAGAGGAGGGGTGGCCCCACACCAGAGTGGTTAAGCTGGGGGTGCCAACTGTGCGATGAGGGGGAGGAGAGAGGAGGCTCAGGTAGGAGGACTTCGGGCAGGGCAGGAACAGGCAGGATGCCTGAGAGAGGCCCCGTGGACCATGACCAGGAGGGAAAAATAGTTGGGGAAAAAAAAAGATAGTTTAGGGAGTAGTACACCATGGGCTACTGCGATATGAGCATATGGGGAAAGATTTGGGCTGGCTCAGTAGGCCTTTCCACGGTGCATGTTAACAGCTTTACAAATGATAGTTATGTGCAGTGAGAAATTGAAGAAAAGACTGAGCATCACACCCAGATATTTAAAGGAGTTTACAGAGTCCAGGGGTGAGCCATTATCACAGAACACAGTGAACGGAGTACAGGTGTTTTTCAGTCGATGTGTAGATCCAAATAGCATGGCTTGTGATTTAGAATGGTTCATAAGTAGCCTGTTCTCCCTAAACCAGGTTTGAATGGCCTTCACGTCAACTGTGAGGATACTGTTAATGTTGGCTACGTATTGTGCACTGGTAAAAAAAGACCAGATCATCAGTGTAGAGCGGAGGGGTACTGTTTGAAAACAGTTGTGTAATGAGTTAATTTGTAAGGAGAAAAGAAGAGGCCTGAATATAGAGCCCTGAGGGCCACCTATGGTGGACGGTAGATTGTTGGATAGTGTGATGTCAATCCTGACATGCTGTTGTCTATTGGACAGATGGCTTCTAAACCAAGGTTGAGCATTGTTCTGATACCCCCAGAGCAGTTAGTTTTCTCTAAAGGAGAGAGAGGTTTACTATTTCGAAGTATCGAAGGCCTTCGTTAGGTCTATGAAAACGGTTCCAGTGAGCTTTCCTTTGTCTGGGGAGGTGGAGATACTGTTTTAAGAGTAAGCAGAGCTGTAATGGTGCTGTGATTCTGGCGAAAGCCATGCTGAGCAGGGGAGAGGAGATTATGATTGGCGAGGTAGGAGGTAAGTTGGGTCAATATTATTTTCTCAAGTACCTTACTCAGTGCAGGTAGGATGGCGATGGATCTATGGTTACTGATAATTTTACTGTTCCCTTTTTTATACACCAGAACAATACTGGCCTTTTTCCAGACCGACAGTACTACATTAGTAGTGAGGAAGAGCTTGAAGATTCTGGCTGGTGGCATTGCAAGCTCGTATGCAGCGAGTTTGAGGAGTTTGGGCTCTATGCTGTCCGAACCGGCTGATTTAGATTCAGGGATCAGCCTCAGTAGTTTGCACACTTCAGAGATATTAATTTGCCTGAAGTGGAAGGGGGGAATGTCACTCTGATGGAGTAGGTGAGGGAGAGGACCGACAATTCACTGGGGTAGAGAAAGCTTCTGTGTGTGTTGAGATCCAAGAATAGCACGTTGAAGGCATCAGATATAGTATAGGAGTTGCAACAGTTAACACCCTAAATCTCAAAGTCCAGGGGTGTTCAGTCGTCACAAAGGGATTGTTGATACAGTTCCAGAACTGAACGGGGGGGGTTATATACAAGGAAGCTGCTAACTGAGTTCTCTAGAAGTTGGTCTTACTCTGTCAAATGGCTTGTTTGCATCTGTTTCTGAGAATTCTATAGGAGCACCAATCAGTTCAAGTTTATTGGTAGGAAGGCTCCACTGAGCAAGCTCATTTACAAGGAGGTCCTGTACGGCAAAGGAGTCAACTACAGTCGTCTATACAAGAGAAACATGGTACACAATAAAAAGAGTATATTGGGCAAGGAGCAATACATTGTATTTACAATGAGAACACTGGTGCAGCAGATAACAGGATAATCTATACATATTTACGATGAGAAGACAAGTGCATCTGGTACATGGGGTACAGCGACTGAGGACAAGAAAATGTATACAATAGTTACAATAAATTGCAATAAAGTACACAGGTGCTACAGATAAAGGATACATCAATACAATGCTTAACAATGAGAATACAGGTCAACAGAGTTTTGAAGTATGTGCATGGTGCGAGCACTGAGCACTAGGGCAGTGCTTTAGAATTACCAGTATCCACTCAGTTAGTAGTGTAACCCCCTTGTTCCATGGGGTTTCCAGAATCCCAGTTAGAATCAATGTCAGGCAGGGAAGGCAGCTTGTGAAATGCCAGATAAATGGGTTTCATACTGTCACACTCTGTTTTCAGTCTCAGCTGAGCTGGAGTGATGATGTAATTATAGAACTCTTGCAGCACCACAAGCCCACAGTCTCGGCTGGCTTTGGAGTGAATTGGAATGTTCAGTTAATGGAGTTGTAGAGTGGAGTTCGAGGAGGAGGCTGCAACTGCTGAGCAGCTCCTCAGATTAGCTCTGACAAAGAGCTACCCCTTTTTGTTTTGTGGTGGTTTGTTCTCAGCCTAGAAGAAAAAATTGCAGTTACGTAAGAACTTACCGTAACAGTAGATCTTCGAAAGAGGTTCCTGCCGTAGGTCTTCACATATAGGACTGTGTCCCCTGGCGTCAGATCCAAATGGCAAACTTGTAGATAGCAATCATCAGCAGGGACCACCCCCTGATGTCAGGCGGCGTGACATCAGCCCGACTATAAAAGGGGCAGTCCTGCACCCACTTTCCAGTTCTTTTCCAACAGAGACCTATAGAAAGGTTAGAATAAGACTGGAGTAAAAACTACTCAGACCCTGCTTCCACTCTAGCCCCAAAGGACAAGATACGATGGAAAATAAGGATACAACATCCAGAAACTGGGGGAAGGAGGGTGGGAAACTAGACCTACTGCAGGAACCTCTCTCAAAGATCTACTGTTACGGTAAGTTCTTACATAACTAAAATATCTTGCTTTGAGAGGGTTCCTGCAGTAGGTCTTCACATATAGGACTGAATACCAAGCAGTCCCTGAGAAAAACAAACATGGGTGCATCCGGGAGGAGGAGAAGTCGCCATAAGAAATCACGACAGGAGGCCTTGCAAGACTTCAAGACCAAAGCCAGTTCTGCACCTAGAGGCAATGTCCAGACTGTAATGCTTAGTGAAGATGTGAACAGACGACCACGTGGCCGCTGCACAGATCTCTGCCATGGACTCATTCATAAAAAAGGCAGTAGAGGTAGCCACACTGCGGGTGGAGTGGCTTTTAACTGCCCCGGAAGGGACTTCCCATATTTCGTGTATGAAAAATGGACGCAGTTAGCTAGCCATCGAGAGATCGTTTGCTTGGATATAGCCTTGTCCTGGCACTGTGAAGCAAAAGCTATGAACAACTGATTGGATTTAAAAAACCTCCTTAGTCCAGTTTGTGTAGTACCTCAGGATCCAGTGCACATCAAGGGTGTGCAAAAGGTATTCCCCTCTGTTGGAATACCATGGATAGTATACTGGTAATTCCATGCTCTGGTTCAAAGTGGTTTCCGAAACCACTTTAGGTAGGAAAGAAGGGTTAGCCCAAAGGACTACCCTGTCTTTGTGAAAAATCAAATAGGGTTCCTTACAGACAAAGGCCTGTAATTCGGAGACCCTTCTGGCTGAAGTAACTGCGACTAGAAATAGGGTCTTCCAGGAGAGGAAGCGTAAGTCACAGGAAGAAGCTGGTTCAAACAGGGGTAAGGTCAGCTTCTCAAGCATGAAATTCAGGACCCAGGGAGGACAAGGATTCCAGATCGGAGGTTTCAAATGAAGGATGCCTTTCAGAAAGGTTTTGGCAACCTCCAGCTGAGCCAAGGTTTTGCCCTTCACCGGGGAGGTGGTAGGCCGACACCGCAGAGAGGTGGACCTTAATGGAGGAGTAGCTAAGGCCCGCCTCAGACAGATGTGCGAGGTACTCTAGAACCTGGGAAGCTGAAAGACAAAATGGGTCCCAGCATCTTGTTTGGGCCCAAATCGTGAATCTTTTCCACTTCATGGCATAAGTGGATCTAGTGGAAGGTTTTCTAGCCTCCTAGAATTTGCGCAACCTGCGAAGATACCCCATAACGAGAAATCGCTATGTCCACAGGTGCTACGCATGAAGATGGAGAGACTGAAGGCTCAGATGCACCAAGGTACCCTGCTCCTGAGTCAGAAGGTTGTGGGAAATGGGCAAGAGAACCAGAGGTTCCAGTGCCAATTGTTGTAGCAGAGGAAACCAAATTTGGTGCGGCCAAAGTGGAGCAATAAGAATGGCATGAGCTCCCTCCTGCTGGAGTTTCACCAAGACCTTCTGAATGAGAGGAAATGGAGGAAAGACGTAAAGAAACCTCCTTGTCCATGAAAGAGACAGCGCATCTCACCAAAAAGCACCATGCCCGGGAAAGAGTGGGCAAAAGACGGGTAGTTTTGCATTACATGGGGAGGCGAACAGATCTATCTCTGGCCAACCCCATCAAAGAAAGAGTTCTTTGACTACCTCTGACTTTAGTTCCCACTCGTGGGCCCAGGCCACTGATTGACTGAGACTGTCCGCCAGGACATTGCTTACACCCGGAACATGGACCGCTGTCAGGCAAAGGCAGTGCTGAATTGTCCAGCACCATACCCTCACTGCTTCTCTGCAAAGAGGATAAGTTTGGGTTCCTCCCTGTTTGCTTATGTACCAGACTGTGGACATGTTATCCGTCTGGACTAGAAGTGATCCCGGAACCAGGAGAGACAGGAATGCCTGTAATGTGTAAAGAACCGCCCTGGTCTCCAGAACATTGATGTGAAGCATGAGCTCCTGGTCGGACCAAGACCCCTGTGTCTTGTGAGTCCCCAGATGGGCTCCCCAGGCCAGATCTGAGGCATCCGTGGTGAGGATTTGGGTTGGAACTGAAGGATGAAAGAAAATTCCCTTCGGTAGGTTGGAGAGAACCTGCCACAAGCGAAGAGCTCTCTGCAGACTGTTTGAGATCATGACCTTGTGGTTCATGTCATCCATCCTCTGGTCCCATTGGACTCGAAGACACCATTGGGTGACCCTCATGTGAGGCCTGGCCATGGGAACTGTCGAAATGGCAGCTGCCATCAGTCCCAAGAGACGTAGCACAGAGTGTGCCGGGATCCATTGGGTTTGGGCCACGAGAGTGGCCTGAGAAGCTAAGGTCTCGGCCCGATCCGATGGCAAAAAAGCCTTGTCTTGAACTGTGTATAGTACAGCTCCAATGAACTGAAGTTTCTGGGATGGTACTAGCTGGAACTTGAGAAAATTGACCATTATGCCCAGGAAACAGAACAAGTTCAGAGTGAAAGAGAGAGATTCTTTCAGGCTGGTAGGAGAGGGTGCTGCGAGGAGCCAGTCGTCCAGGTACGGGAAGACATAAATGCCCTGATGGCGTAAGAATGCCACCACTACCGCTAGGCATTTCATGAGCACTATGGGGGCCAAAGAGAGACCAAAGGGGAGTGCTTGGAATTGGAAATGGTTCTCCATAAAAACAAAATGGAGAAAGCGGCGGTGGGTCGCAAGGATAGGAATATGCAGGTAAGCATCCTGCATGTCCAGGGAGCACAGCCACGAGTTCGGGTGGAGCAGGAGAAGAAGCCCCTGAAGAGCCAACATATGAAACTTCTTGTACTCAACAAAGACGTTTAGTGTGCTGAGGGCCAGGAGCGGTCTCAGGTTGCCCGTTTTCTTCGGTACCAGGAAGAAGTGGGAGTAGAATCCCCTTCCTATTTGGTTCGATGGGATGGGTTCTAGGCCCTCTTTGGAAGAAGAGCCTGAATTTCCTGAGAGACAATGGGGACCTGATTCCAAGGATAGAAGGACTGTCCTGGCGGAAGAGGGACTGGAATCTGCTGAAATCTATTGAGTGACCTCGCTGGATGAGGTGAAGCACCCAGGCGTCTGCGGTGACGAACCTCCAACCATCCAGGTGGAGACCGAACCTCCCTCCGACCGGTCCCTCCTGTGTTACTGGAGGGAACAGAAGGAGGGGAAAGGAGTCAGGATGCCAAGGGGAGGGGAACTTTTGCCCCAGGGGCCTGTTTGTGAAATTCGGCCTGTGGAGTTTGAGCTCCAGAGCCAGAGCCGCGTTTCTTTGCTTGGCGCTTAGCCTGGGACTTGTTCCACCTTCTTTGGTGGTGAAAAGGCTGCTTTTTCTGGCCCATCCTGTACAAGGAACAGATGTCCCACAAGGAACGTCTGCTCTCCTGCAGCCCTGTAATGATATCCTTTGCATTGCCACCAAATAGGACGGAACCCCTAAAGGGGGTGTCCAAAAGGGAGGCCTGTACATCCTGCGCCACGCCTGCTATACAAAGCCAGGAGAGGCAACGGAGACAGATCTCTGAGGCTGCTGCTCTAGCCACCGAGTCCACTGAGTCGTAAGTAGCCCATAGAGCGTGACAACACGATGACTTCCCCATCCTAACTTTATCCAAAAGCTTCTTTTTCAGGGTTTCATCCTGAACCTCTTGGAGGTCTCTTTCCAGATCTGAAAGGGAGGCTTTTTGGAAAGCAACCATATGCGATACGTAGTTAAGGGATCGTATCACACATGAGGCAGAAGAATAGATTTTACACCCAGACTGATCTAGCTGGTGTGAGTCCTTGTCAGAAGGCGAAGAGCTCAGGTGTTTGGGCTGGGCTGAATGGCCATGAGTGGCCGCAGTGACCACAGAGTCAGCCTTAGAATGGGGATTAAGATGGGGGATCCCTTCTGGGGTGTAATAGGTGTGGTCTGCTTTGCGAGAAACCACTGGTATAGATTACGGTTGTTGCCAAATCATGGTCACTAGGTCCTCATGCAGCCCCATCCACAGGAGAATGGGGATAGGGTCGGAAGTGGCCAGATCCAGGTGTTCCGCAAGGCATTTTTCTTTGCAGAGTCTATCTCTTTAGTCGGCCAGCCGCCTGAATGAAACGCAGCAAGTCTCTGAAAGAGGGGTCCTTCAGTGGAGACTTGGGAGAGTTTTTAGGTGGAACCTTTATGGAGACCTGGGGTCCGACGGATCCAAGTCGGGCTCAGAACCACTGGGAACTGAAGGGTCTACTCCCGTGGTGCCAATATTTAAGGAGTCCGAAGCTCTGATCTGAGAAGGCGGCAGAGAGGTGACCCTGGGAGTGGGTGCCTCTCCCACTGACTGTCTAATCTCTGACAGAAGTTGTGTTCTGGCGTCCTTCCACCAAAGGGGGATGGACTCACGGTCCAGTACCGGAGGAGGGGGCTGGAAGCTCTGATACCTTGGATACTGAGGGTACTGCCAAGAAGGATAGCAATAGGATTACTCAGGATAACCTGGCATGGGGTGTCCTGGGGTGGGATACCGCAGCGTTGGATATGATGGCGTCGGGGAACCCAGTGTCAGAGGCACATGGCCCAGTGTCGGGTACTGAGTGACCGACGGAGGGCGGCCCGGAGGCGGGAAGGAGGGTTCAGGTTCTGGGAACCCAGCCGAAAGACCCACCGGGGGCAGTGCCACAGCGTCAGCAGATGGCGCGGGATCCAGGAGCGCGCCCGAAAGACTGGAGGGTGGAAAATCGATGGCAAGATCCTTAGTCGGTGATGGACTCCTGTCCGGGAATGGTGGAAGGCCTGGCAAGGGGGGGGAACCCGAGGGGCCACTGACGGCATGTCAGAATGCGATCTGGCTACTGCGAAAAGCAGAGGATCGGGTGGCAAGTCCCTGGGATGAAGAACCCTAGGGGACAATGGGTCGACTTGTCCCTCACTCTGCCTGGCGTCAGGGGCCAAATTGGAGCCCAACAGGAGAGTGGATGGATCCAGGAGGATGTCGGAGGAGCCGTCGTCCAACACAGCAGATCTGACTGGGCTAGAGGCAGCTGGAAGGCCGCTGCTAGACTGATCAGCTGGGGCCACATGCCCTTCGCTAGAAGCAAGGGGTGTCTTACCGGCGGGACAAGAAGAAATTGCCACCTCCAGAGAGGCTACCCCCAGCTGCCTGCTCACCTCGGCAGGAGGAGGAGAAGGGGCCTGGCCCAAAGAAGTGGATGGGGCGCCCGAAGAAGTACTGACAGTTGCAGGCCTCTCGTGTGGCAATGGACTCCAGTCCTGGCACTTCTCTTTACTTTTCTTCTTTTTTGGGGCCAGTGACGACGACCTTTCCCTCAGTTTTTGGAGCTCCTTTTCCACAGACGCCAAGCGTTGGGTCAGAAGATGGGCCTCGAGGGACTGTTTACGCCTGGTTCTGGTTGAAGGCATGGCAGATTGAACGCTCATGGATGTCGTGTTTAGAACCAAGGAAAAGGAGGCAGCGGGAATGGTCATCCCCATGTGGAAATTGGGTGCCGCACTTAGAGCACTTTTTCTTCTGTCTAGAAGACATCAATTTGAAGAAACTTTTTTGAGAAAAATACTAGTAAGAGACGAAGAAAAAAATCAACGCGGGCGTTAGATTGCTGTTCAAACACAAGCCAAATGTACTGAGGCAATGGTGGGAAAGAACTGGAGAGCGGGCGTGGGACCGTCCCTTTTATAGTCGAGCTGACGTCATGCCACCTGACGTCGGGGGGCAGTCCCTGCTGATGATTGCTATCTATAAGTTTGCCGTTCGGATCTGATCCCAGGGGGCGCAGTCCTATATGTGAAGACCTACTGCAGGAACCCTCTCGAAGTAAGATCAAAAAAGACAGTTGTCTGAAGTGGTGGAGACCTTATCCAGAAGGTTTTCCTTGCCCCATCCCAGGAGGGATGGGGGTGAACTGTGGGATTCAGGGGCAATCCCCCTTAATCCACTTGTTTGGTGAAGCTGCCTTGTACATCTTCATTTGTTGTGAGTACAAATCTTTTCTGTGTCAGCCCAGGTGCATCTGCAATACCTTGGGGTAAATTTCTCTGACAATGGGATCAGTCACTCAGTACTAAATAAAGTTTCTGCCTACACTGGAGTCCAAGAACGTGACTGTCCAAGTACAGAACTTTTAGCTTTGACAACCAGGGGTGTGTCACTAGTTTGTTAAGTGTGGTAAACATTTAAGACAACAACTACAAGTTTTCTTCTGTGTGGGTGTTATTAACCAGATGAATGGCCGACTATAAACTTGGAAGCAAAAGGTGGGAGACTCCCCATCTGGAGTAACCAGTTTACCTCTCCGGGTTCAGTATGGGCACCAGTACATTTTCATTTAGTGCATCTGGCCAATGCGTAATGGAAGTAATTACCCCGGGATGTGGGTTTGGAATTTCTGTTTTTTCAGTTTACCCCAGTATAGTGGGTTCTGGAAGAGTTGAACCTGGATTTGCTCAATGTGGTCATGGGTACCACTTTCATTTCTGTGGGAAATGAGAATAGTACTAATCCGGCCGAATGTGCCAATCGTCAGTTTCAGAACCAGAGTGCTCGCTGTTTTGTTTTAATCACCCTATGCTAAATGGGAATTACAGGAATTTCTGTACCCTGGAGAATCTGCAGTACCAGTATGTGTAGTCCCATGGGGGTTCATCTTCACTTTGTGTTTATTACTATTTTGTTACGTGAATAAAAGCTGCACTCTAGAATCCCAACCTGGTTTGGACAGTACTATTATTACTTCCCTGTGTCTGGATTTACTCGAGTGCCCCTGTCCAGAAGTGCAAACCTAGCATAACTGTGAGCAAACGTTTTCTCCCATGGATGTGGGTTGCTGGGCATGGTAAATGGTCCTACCAGGTGTGTGCCAGGCAGTTGCCACACCTGGTCAACTGTTTTTGTATAACAGTCTGGTCTATCTAGCCTAATGGTGACTACTTTCTGTTTTCTCTGTGTCTTATTAGTATGTAAACCCCCCATCCCTCTCTGTTGACCCTAAACTTTTCTGGTGATAGGAGAAGCCCTGCTGGTTAAACAAGGGGGTCCAGTGGTGGGGGGGTTACAGTAGTACCACTGTGAGAGATACAAAGGAGGTACAGGTATGGTCTGGAGTTCAGACAAGGAAGAGAAGGCAGAATGAGATAAGGGGGGAGGAGTGAGTGAGGTGGGGGTGCAGGTATAGTCTGGGTTACAGACAAAAAAGGTGGAATGAGATAAAGGGAGGGAGGAGGTGAGTGAGAGAGAGGTGCCTAGAGAGGCAGAGGCAAGGAAGCGGGGGGGGGGGCTGGAGTTTGAGGGAGAAGAAAAGTGGGGTAATAGCGAGGTCATGAAGGCGGAGCGAGGAAACTGGTGGAAGGGAGAAGGAGATATAAATTAGGCCCAACGGGTTGAACACAAGACATAAAATTAGCGGCAGGCACAGGGTTCACATAGGTTAGCACTGGCTAGTCTTCTGAAGCTATTTAGGGGTATCAAGCTTTGAAGATTGAGTCTAGATTGTGCCTTGCTCCAAGCAGCCGGGAGGGCACGGCTTATAGCCATAACTCCAAAGCAGGAACGGGAGCATGGGATGTCTAGCATAATATAAGAGCTGCTGCGAGGGGTAAGCACAGTTAGTCCGCTGAAACAGGTTTGAGATGTGGGGGCTTTGAAAGCAGGGCTTTGTATAGCAAGGTGATGGAGTGGATGAGACATCTGGTTGATAGTGAGGTCCACCCCAGGGAGGCACAGAGGTCACAGTGGTGTATACGATGGTGGGTATTAGAGATGAAGCGTATCGTCCTGTGATAGTGTGTGTCCAACTGGTGTAGCAGGGAGTCAGACATCTACTATATACTATATGGGCATAGTTGAGAAGTGGGATAAAGGTAGCTTGGACCAGACATAGCCTGGCTTCAGTGTTGAAGAGAGATTTGTTTCTGTAAAGGAATCCAATTATTTCACGTAGTTTCTTTGCAAGTGAGTCGATATGGGCTGAGAACGATAGGTGTTGCTGTAGCTCACAACCAAGGTATTTAAATTTGTCGGCTAGCTCGAGATCATCATCAAGGAGAGTTTTGATGGGGGCAGGGATGTGAGCATGTTTGTAATGGAGGACAGGTGATTAGAGTAGAAGAATATAACTTTTGTCTTTTTGCATTTAATAGTAGTTTTGACTGTGCCAGGCTGTGTTGGAGGAGATCACATTCGACCTGGAGTTAAAAGTGGGCCTCCGCTACCGAGGGTTTGTATCGCCTGCAAACAGAAGTAATTTTGCTTTGCTATTTACAATAGTGTTGCTATATAGCATGAATAGCAAAGGTCCAAGGATCGAACCTTGCAGTACCCCTCTCCTGAGTGGGAGGAGTGGGGAGAGGAAACCCTCTGACTTAACCTATTGGAGTCTGTCAGAGAGGTAACCACTGAACCAAGTCAACGCAGAGCCAGAGATACCATGCCAGTTTAGCATTTCAAGAAGTAAAGCATGATCAACTGTATCCAATGCTTTTCTGAGATCCAGGAACACCGCCCCTGTGACACGCTTCTTATCCATGACAAGGAGCCAGTCTTTGGTAACTGAAGCTAAGGCTGAGGTAGTGTTATGGGCAGGTCGGAAAACAGATTGGACAGGGTTTATTAGGTTGGCTTTATCAAGATAGTCTCTTATTTGAGCATTCACCACTTTCTCAAGCAGTTTGGAGAGCAAGGGTAGGATGGATATAGGGCGGTAGTTGTTTAGGACCACTGGATCACCAGATTTAAACAGAGGGAGTACCTGAGGTATTTTACAGACCTCAGGAACAGTGCTAGAAGTGATGGAAAGGTTAAATATGTGCAGGATGGGAGCCATTAGATACTGGAAGCCAGCCTTGAGGAAGTATGAACCTAAACCATCAGTGCCAGCACCCATGTTGACATTTAGGTGGAGTAGGAGATCTTCAACCTCTTTATATTGGAAGGCGGTGAAGGAGAAGACAGTGCTGGGTGGTGCTGGGGAATTCTTAGGTGGGCTCGAGACCACGGAGGCAGTCCTGGAGGAGTCAAATGCAAAGCCTGCGGTTGAAAAGTGATCGTTGAAACTGCCTAGGATATTGGATTTATTGGAGACAGTCTTGCCTTTCAAGGAGATCATTCTGGGTAGCGAAGAAGTCTGTTTTTTTTTCCTTCTGCAGATTTAATGATCTGCCAGAATTTGCTGGAATTCTCTTCAGTGGATTCAAAAGCAGAGAGGTGGAAGTTTGCCTTTGAGTCCCTGATCTTTTTGAAACAGGCTCTAAAGGCTGCCCAGTCAGATGGAAGTTTTGTTCGCCTAGCCATAGCCCAGAGGCGGTCTCGCACTTTTAGCGCAGACATTAGGTCAGCCGTGAACTAGGGGCAGAAAGTCTTGCACGCTCTGTGTTTTAACATTGGGGAGTGTCTGCTGATAATGTCCATTAGGGTGGAGCTGAAGAAGGAGGCTGCATCACTGATGTTAGTGGACAGATAAAAAGGACTCCAGTTAATATTTCTGAGATCAAACAGTTAGTGGGAAAGATTAAATTTGCGAAAGCTTCTTTTCCATGTAAACCTACTGGCTGATTTGGGTGGGGGCTGTCCTCTGACATAAGCTACTGCACAATGATCGTTGACGTAATTGTGGAAAACTTCTATGTGGGTGATCTTATGGGTTCTATTAGTAATAATCAGTTCAATCAGAGACCCATTTGAGTTTTTTTTTGGGATTAGAATGCGAGATGTGTGGGACCAATTGGGTAAAGCCGGCATAGTCACAGAAGTCCTTAAGCTGTGTACTTTTGTTGCATGTTTTTTGCCAGTCCACATTTAAGTTGCTGAGTATAATGATCTCGTTGTGCCTTTTGTCAGCTATATCATATAAGTAACTTAGTAGCTTAAGGCCCCCAGAGGGTGGCCTATAGCAACCAATTATTGTTAGGGTTTCTATTGGGGATAGAGATAGGTTTAGCATCAGGGATTCAAATCCTTTCAGTGTGCTTGCAGGAACAATGTTAGACATATCAGAAATAGAATTAGTAGTCTTGAAGGCTGCCCAGCTTCTATCTCTCTCTTTTAGGAGGGACAGGAGGGGGCAGGTCAGCTATTTGGTAGAAATATAATGGACTCTCCTTCTGGTGATGGGGACATGTTTATCTCAGAGGATAGAGAAGGTGGTGTTGAAATGGGAGACAGCCTGATTAACTCATTCTATCCTATTGTCACTTAGAATGTTCAGGTAGCCTCTGCCTGCTGCTAGAACACCTGTGTGCCTGAAGGGGTTTTAGATCTGCAGCATTCATACAAAGGCACTGTGCTTAAACCTACACATCTTAAAAACCATACATCCAATTTTAAAATTGTAAAAAGAAAAGTTTTTCAGGACAAAAAGTTTTTGAAAATGAGTGAGGTTTGGTAATGTCTATTTTACTGGATTTAATGTTGTGTAAGGTTGTTTTCATACTTTAATAAATTCTGATGATTTTATCTAAATATAATTATGCTCTGTTTACTTAGTCATGCAAAAATATTAAATTTCTGTAAAATTGTTGATTAAAATAGTTAAAAATATACAATAAACATTTGTCATTGTCTAAATATAAATTTTGCAAGTTTTTTACCATTTTTTCAGTCAGAAATCAATATCTGAATCTCTTGTTATTACAGTTTGAGTTTTTTGTTCCACTCCACTGTTTGGAATTTTTGCAGTGTTCAATTCTTCCTACCCACTGATTTTAGTTTATGAATCTGATTATCAATTTTTTTTCCCCCTAGTTTAGTAAGAACATATTTACACATTACCTTAGAAGGACATATCAGGAAGTGATGCAGGAAGGAAGTGCTTTGTGAGGTCAAGTGATGTAAACAGGAAGAACACTTCCAGTGTAGGGCAGTGAGCTGACACAGGAAATGGATACATTTTTAGTGCTGGAGGGCTCTCTATGATTAATTGCATATGTGCTGTAGTTAAAATGTATAATTTCATTGAAATAAACTATTTCATTTTATTTTTGCAATAAAATCCCATGATAAGTATAGGAAACTGTATTTTATTTGTGCTGTTTGCTTTATCATACTGTAAATGAAGCATGATGTTCATGTAAAGGTTCACAGTCTTTCGGTAAACATCATGTTACATAAATCTGCGTATTATTTAATTTCCTGGCATAGTTTATTTTTTGGGGTTGTATTATGGGATGGTTTAAGTTGAGGGAATGACTGTATGAGGAAGCACTGTGTGTTAGTGGTGGGGGGGTCCTGCATTCATAATACAGGCTCAGATGCACTTCATATGTTCTGGGGAAATGAGAGGGCTGTATGCATCTAATAATGGTGCTAACAGACACTGTAGATACATTATGGGTATACGATAGGATGATGAAATTGCTGAAAAGGCACTGGTAATTTGGGGTATACTGTGTCATGGGAAGGGTGGGTGTGCCTGTACCAAGGAATGATGCTCATAGGCACTGCAGTCATTTTGTGTCATGAATTGGCACCTGTCCTTGGGGTATACTCAGTTGTAGGGAAGCAGGTGGGGCTGCCTGCACCTGGTAATGGTGTTCATATGCCATGCAGAAACATTGTGGGTACACATACAAGGTGATGACATGTACACCTGTAAAGGTTGTGTACTATGTGCTGTGTCACATGGTTTGCCTGCATACACATGTAATATGTTGCAACATTCAGTATGGCGCACTGTGTGGGTGGGAAGGAGTGTGTGTGTGCCTGCACCATGGAGTGATGCTCATTGGTGCACATGTGTACTGTGTGCTATGTTTCATTTGAATGGACTGTATACGTCATACACTGGCACTGATCACACCACAGTGCATCAGAGGTAAGGGATGGTCTGAAGCATTATGAGCACAAGGGAATAAAGTGGTTGTGGAGCGATTCGAACTTGAATAGAACATTACAGTGCATCTGAGGGTAGTGCTGGAATGAATCCTGATGTGTAGAATGGACTACACCATGGTGACTGAGGAGGGATCCATATCAGTAATGCACATCACAGAGTGTCAGAGATAAAGGTTGGACTGAAGACTGATGAACAGATGGACTAAATCAGTGACTCTGGTGGGATTTGAACCTGAACAGCACTTTACAGTGCAGTAGAGGTTGGGGCTGGACTGACACCAGTCAATCAGTCAATCAGTCAATGACAACACCATTGGCTGTGGAGGGGATCTGAACCTGAAATGCACTTCACTGTTCACTACAGTTTGGAGCTCGAGGGATGCATGATAAGGAGATAGATTTTACAAGTGGCTATGGAGGGATTTGAGCCTGAAGAATACTTTACAGTGCATCAGAGATTGGGGCTGAACTGATGTCATATGAATTGATGGGGTATACCAGTGGATGTAGAGGGTTTTGAACATCAAGTGCACTTCACAGAGCATTATGGGATTGGTCTGGACTGATACATGATAAGTCGATGGACAACACCATCAGCTGTGGAGGGATCTGATCCTGAAAAGAACTTCAGTGTTCACTACAGTTTGGGGCTCGAATGACACATGATAAGGAGACAGATCTTACAATTGCTGTGGAGGGATTTGAACCTGAAGAATACTTTACAGTGCATCACAGATTGGGGCTGAACTGATGGACTACACCAGTGGATGTGGAGGGTTTTGAACAAGAAATGCACTTCACAGTGCATTATGGGATTGGTCTGGACTGATGCATGGTAAGTCGATGGACAACACCATCAGTTCAGGAGGGATCTGAGCCTGAAATGCACTTCACTGTTCACTACAGTTTGGGGCTCGACTGATGCATGGTAAGGAGCTAGATCTTACAAGTGGCTGTGGAGGGATTTTAACCTGAAGAACACTTTACAGTGCATCAGATGTTGAGTCTGGACTGACGTCATACGAGTCGGACGGACAACACCAGTGACTGTGGAGGGATTCAAAACTGATTTGGCCTTTACAATGCACCAGAGATTGGGGCTGGACTGATAAGTTGAAGGCAACACCATTATTTTTCATTTTAAACAATCAGCAACTGCGTGTTAGGGAGAAAACTCAAGTGCAGAGCATGAGACAAACATGCTACTGACCCTAACCCACTTATCATCCATAGACGAGGGAGCAACATGCCACATAGATTTTAATATAGCCATAATCCGAATATAAACTCTTTAAAAAGTAACAAAAGGTGCTGAATTCATGTGACCTCATCTAGTACATGCACAAGAAACACTCTCTCCCATCAGGAATGCCAGCCAGATCCATAAGATGTGATCACACAGGATGACCAGAAATTATCCCAAAATGAACAAAGTAACAACTATGAAAACTTTTATCATAAATAAAAATAAAAACAAATAAAGTAAATACAGATTACAAATCAAGGTTTTGGCACCGAAATGAAGTGAGTATTTTAGGATAAGAGCAGCACCTCCATCTTGAAACTAAGTTTCTAGTCACCATGCTCTCCCTGCACCAGTGTGCGCTCTGACTGGTTAATGGAAATAGTGACATGTACAATAAGCATAGAGCAAGCATGGCAACAGTGAGGATCAATATGACCAAATGATGACGCACTACAGAGCTAGGGCGGGTTGTGGTCGCAGATTCTCTTTACTGTCTATACTTTACCTTAATTTCTATGTACTCAATAACCACACCCAATGGTTATTCCAATAAACTCAGTTTATTGTCTGTACACACATGTGTGGGAGCCTCGGCTAAAGGCAAGAGCTCCTCGATTATTGTTCACAGAGGCTTATATACCTTTTTAGTTTCACAGTCTAACAGTGATCTCATGCTTAACAACAGCTTTTCCTTATCTTTAGCAAAACCTTAGATTCAGCACTTTCCGTATAAGGAGTTGTTTTTTTATACTTACTATGTGTCTCCTTTATCTTAGTTACAACCAGCTGTATTTCACTTCATTTAATTTTTCAAGGTTTTCTTATCTTTGTCAAACAACCTCCTTTGTTTTAGTTAGCACAGAACTGCACATTCATTATGGCTGTTTTACAAAGCAGATAGTTTTAAAGCATATGAAAGGCAACATGGCTATATGGCTATAACAAAACAGATAGTTTTAGAGCATAAAGGTATTATACTTTAGGATATATAAAAATTCCACCACAGGGTGCAGATGAGGGCTGTCACCCCTAACTGAAACATCAAAAAAAAAAAAATCACTGTACACTCCAGAGCCCAGAGAGCCACTTTCCCTCCAGTAACGGTTGTAAAAAAAATACGAGTCCTTGCTTGAATGCTAAATAAGGATTTAGTCTAACATTTCAGGCAACACATTGAATAGAATAGTGGAAGACACAGCAAAGATCTGCGTGCAGGTTCCCTGGCCTTGACAACTAAGGCTTTGTCCAGTGGATGGTGCCTGCATCTAAGACAATCCCTTTATACCAGTTAAATTCAGAATTGATGATGTCAGAAAATCGACCAATCACAGAGCTCGATTTTTAAATACAGAAATATTCAGCTCATTTAGTGGTATAAATGGACTAATAGTTATAACAATCATGATATCAGTGACAACATGTTATTGTAGAAAAACACCCCAAAAGACAAAAAAATACACCAAAGTGGTGACAGCCAATCGGATTGCTCGAATAAAAAAAAAATAAAAAAAAATTATGAAATTAATTATAGTGTAAACCTAATCAGCTTAACATGTTACACTAAAACAAGATGATTTGTTGTTACAATACAAACTAATGGCAGAATGAACATAATACATTTTTCACAGCACATGCAAAAAATAGTAAATTTATTTATTTATGTATTAAGGCTTGTTTTCTCAAAAATAGCCAATGGGAACACATATTATATTAGGTAAACTCAGTAAGGGTACGATGTCCCCTATTAGCTGGTACAACTCAATTCATCAAATGTAAACAAATGCTTGAGCTGCACCAAGAGAAAGATATGGATGCCAATTGGCGTCATCAGGCACTACAGCAAATGATTTAGGACGCCATATGGCGTCATCAGGAAAAAGAGGTATGTTTTTTTATGACGCCATATGGCGTCATCAGGAAGGAATGAGAGATAGCCCACAGGTAGGACCAGTCTTGGCAGGCCACTTCATTTTTAAAATGAGAGGGGTCCAAATGAGAGAAGTCTTGAAAGTGAATTAGGTGAGGCAGGATTTAAGACTTCTCTCGTTTGGATCCCTCTCGCTTCAAAAATGAAGTGGCTTGCCAAGACTGATCCTACCTGTGGGCTACCTCTGATATATTAATTAGGCTGTCTCCCATTTTATGTAAAAACTTACTGAAACAGTACATCTTCGAGAGAATGTCTTGCATCAGGCCACACCTATGGAACTACAGCCACCAGGCACTAGGACCACACTGAAACTTTTTCATTAGCAGTCCACTAGGGGCTGCCCACGATGATGTCAGTCAATGATGTCATTCCACCACAAACATGGGTGGGTCCCACGCCCTCCTCAGTTCCCCTATACAGAGGACCTCCTCCTCCTGGGGAACCGAGGGAACCGAGGGAGAGCTAGAGATTCCTGCCACTAAGTTACGTGAAACAGAAGGTAGACCACCCTGGAGAGAGAGACAGGAAGTGAGAAGACAAGAAGCTAAGGGGGATGAATGGCCTGATGCAAGCGATTCTCTTGAAGATCTACTGTTATGGTAAGTTCATACGTAACTGTACTATTGTCTTCGAGGCATCAGGACACAGATATAGAACGAGTCCCAAGCAGTACTGACAGAGAGACAGTCTGGGTGGCTGGAGGCTATAGACCTATGACATGAGGCCTTGAAGCACAACCAGGCCAAGGCCTGTCCTTCTCCTAGAGTCCAGACTACAGTGAAAGTGTGGACAGTACTCCAAGTGGCTGTGGCATAGATTTCAGTGGCTGACACGTTCCTGAAACACAACAGAGGTGGCCATGCCTCTGGTTTAGTGGCCATGCACAGCCCCAGGAAGTTCCATACCATACTTCCTTGAACAGAAAATAATAGAATTGGCCAACCATTTGGACGGGCACTGTTTAGAAATTGGTACACCCTCTTTCCCAGGGGGTGAAAGAAACAAACAGCTGCAAGGACCTCCTGCAGTCCCTTGTGTGATGACCATGATATCTGAGTATTCTATGTACACCTAAAGTATGGAGCAATGCTTCTCCTGGACTGGCATGCACTGAGAAATAAACAGGCTGGTGGATGGTTTGATTCAGGGTAAACTCAGACACCACCTTTAGTAAACACTTAGGGTTGGTACGCAAAGACACCGTGGTGGAGTCAAACCACATGAAAGCGAGGGTCCTAGACTTCAGAAGGGCCAACTTTGCATGTTGGGGACATGTCTCAGGAAAGCCCTGGTTCGGGGGGGGGAAGGGGGAGTGTAGAGGAACAGTGAGCAACTCTAAAAGGAGTCATAGTGGAGTCAACAAACCTTAACATTAAGCAACTGAGTAAAATCAAGAAGAAAAAAACTCCACTGTGGTTCTCAAAATAAGTGGCCAGGAAAGTAAGAGCCAAAAGGCTGGCTTTCAGGAGATACAAAGAAACACAGAAGGAGGAGGACAGGGAATTGTATTTGGAAAAGCAGCGGGAGGCAAGAAAAGCAGTCAGGTGTGCAAAGACGCAAATGGAGGAAAAAGCAGCCCAGACAATAATGAAGGGAGACAAGACATTTTTCAGGTACATTAGTGAAAGAAGAAAGACCAGGGGTGGGATTTTAAGGTTAAACAGGGATGGAGGGAAGTATGCGGAGAGGGACCTGGAAAAAACAGCAATCCTGAACAAATTTTTTTATTCAGTATTCACAAAAGGGGAAGGTGAGGGACCACAGTTAGGTGACAGGAGCATCAGTGGAAGGGAGGTGGACACCACTCCATTTATGGAAGACACAGTCCTAAAGAAACTCACAAAACTAAAAGTGGACAAGGCAAAGGGGATGGATGAGATACATCCAAGAATATTAAAGGAGCTTAGACAGCTACTGACAGCACCACAGACAGCCCTGTTAAATTAATCGCTGGAAATAGGAGTGGTTCCAAAGGACGGGCAGAGGGCAAACGCAGTCCCTCTTTACAAACGTGGGAGCAGGGAGGAGGCTGGAAATTACAGGCCAGTCAGCCTGACCTTGGTGGTGGGGAAATCGATGGAATCACTACTAAAGGAAAGGACTGTGGTACATCTTGAATCCAGTGGCTCACAAGATCTAAGACAGCATGAATTCACAGCGGGAAGGTCATGTCAAACAAATCTGATAGATTTCTTCAACTGGGTGACCAGGGGATTGGATCAGGGAAGGGCGGTGTATATGGCCTACCTGGATTTCAGCAAGGCTTTCAACACTGTCCCACATAGGAGGCTTGTAAACAAGCTAGGCAGCCTGGGAGTGGGTCCCAAGGTGGTAAACTGAGTCAGAAATTGGTTGAGGGATAGAACACGTAGGGTGGTAGTAAACAGAGTGCAATCTGAAGAGAGGAGGGTGACCAGCGGGGTACCACCGAGATCAGTTCAGGGGCCAGTCCTCTAATATTTTCATAAGCGACATTGCAGAGGGGCTGGAAGGGAAGGTATGCCTCTTTGCAGATGACACAAAGATCTGCAACAGGTTTGACGCTCCAGGAGGGTGGAAAAAAATGAGAAGTGACCTAAGAATGCTTGAGGAGTGGTCAAGAGTGTGGCAGCTAAGATTCAATGCAAAGAAGTGCAAAATCATGCATTTGGGGCACAGAAATCCAGGAGAAGAGTACATGATGGGTGGGAGGTCCTGACAGTCGCAAAACAGGAAAGGGACCTGGGGGTAATCATACCTGATGACCTAAAGGTGACCAAACAATGTGAAAAGTCTGTGGGGAGAGCAAGTGGGATGCTGGGGTGCATAGGGAGAGGTATCACCAGCAGGAAAAAGGAGGTGGTGATACCAATGTACAAATCACTGGTGAGACCCCATCTGGAGTGCTATGTCCAGTTCTAGAGGCTGCATCTCTGGAAGGACATAGATAGGGTAGAGGCGGTCCAGAGAAGGGCAACAAAAATGGTGCAGGGTCTGCACCATAAGTCATATAAGGAGAGACTAGAGGACCTCAATATGTATACCCTGGAAGAGAGGGGAGATATGACAGAGACTTTTAAATACCTCAAGGGCTTCAATGAGGTACAAGAGAACAGCATCTTTCAGAAAAAAAGATGTTCAAGAACAAGGGGTCACAATATTATGTTGGAGGAGGGCAGGCTCAGGGGTAATGTGATAAAGTATTTGTTCATGGAATGGGTAGTGGATGCATGGAACAGCATTCTAACACAAGTGGTGGGGGCAAAAATGGAAGGGGAATTCAAGAACGCATAGGATAGACATTAGGGAACCCTAGCAATAAGTAAGACAGAGTAAAGCCGGAGATCAAGAAGGGTCTGCGGTACTGCAATATGTAGGGACAATGGGCAGAATAGGTGGACCGAGCAGTCCTTATCTGCTGTCCATTTCTACGTTTCTATGTCTAGGAAGCATATCCAGTCTCCCTTGTGCAGTACAGGCAACAGGCCTTGGTAGGGTCACTATCCTGAACTTCTTGTACTGGAGGTAGAAATTCAGGTGTCTCAGGTCCAGGATGGGCCATAAATCCCCTGTGGATCTGGGGACTAGAAAGAAGTAGGAACAGAACCCTCTGTTCCTCGGTAACTGGCTCTATGGCCCTTTCCGCAACAGCATGCAGATTTCCTCCAGCAGCACTGGAATGTGGTCTGGAGGTTAGCTTGAATAAACTTTAGGTAGATCTGGAGGCCACTACAGAAGTTCACGAGTGTGACCTTGCTCAATTAGCTGCAGGCTCCAACTGTCTGTTGTGCTCTCCCTCTGCCTGTCCAGGAAGAGGGAGAAGTGACTCCCTACCACCACCTCCTGTAGTGCTGGAGGGTGGGGGTCTGGTAAGGAGTCATGCTGAGTCAGAACCAGTAACTGGGACCACACCTCCACCTCTAGGGTCCTTCCCGGTGATGGAGGTAGGGGGAGGTAGGGCTGTTCCCACTTGGTGCTTAAGGTGCACACCACACAAAAGAGAGGAGCTCAGTTCACAGCTTGGTAAAACAAACGCTGTCTGATGCTTGCAGGTACAGAGACCAAAGCAGCAAACCTAAAGGGCTGAAAAGCCCAGAGAAAAACTGCAGCACACGACCAACGATGTACAAAATAGAGCCACAGCAATTTAACCAGTTCTCCATTTTTATTACAATGCTCATAAATAATCCACTAACACACGTAGCAAAAGACAGGGTGATGCGGCAACAGAAAACTTCAACAATTTAGTAAAATAAAAAATCCATACGATCCACATGGTGCTCAACTGAAGCATAGCGTACTACAACTGGTGGCCAGCAGACAGCCCATGTGCGTAATGATGCTCAAAAACAGCTGACATTTTGGCAACGCCTTCCACAGAGCTGACTGGTCCATTGTTCATGCCTCAAATTAAGTCTACTATTTATCTGAGGCATGGACAATGGACCAATCAGCTTGCTGAATCAACTGCAGAATAAACTGCAGAAGTTTTCTGTCACCGCATCACCGTCTTTTGCTACGTATGTTAGTGGATTATAAGCACTGTAATAAAAACAGAGAACTGGTAAGATTGCTTTGACTCTATTTTCTACATTGTTGGTTGTGTCCTGCAGTTTTTCTCTGGGTTTTTCAGCTCTTTAGGTTTTCCACTTTGCGCGCCTGGTTGTCGGCTACTCGACTTGAGTCTGTGGGAGACTGGATGAAAAGACTCCTTCTGCCCACTTCTTGGCTGGGTATGATAAAGCAAGTGGATCATCTGCAGGGTCCTCTCTGAGGCCTGTAAATCAGAAAGGATGCCCTACACATCCGCCCCATAGTGCTTGTAGCCTCTGAAGGGGACATTCAGGATGGACTGTTGTACGTCAGTAGCAAAGCAGGACACCCCTAGCCAAGAATGTCTTCTTAGGCAGATGTCAACCACAGCTGCTCTCATGGAGGCATCAGAGATATCATAGGCAGACCTCAAAAAGATACTTACCCACATCTGCCCCAGACTGGAGGGCTTTAAGCAGCTCCTGCTTCTGGGGACCCTCTGGAAGGGCCTGAGCTGTAGCTCTGGCCTTTTTCCAGAAAGTGTTCTGAAATTTGACCATATGGGCAATGTAAGTAATAATTCTGAGGGCGAATGTGGAAGAAGCATAGGCCCCCTTGCCCATAAGATCCCACTTTCTGGACTCCTTATCCGGGGAGGAGAGCTAAAGTCTCTTGGATCTACCATAGGCAGCACTTAGACACTGAATCTGCCTGTGGTTGTCCTGCAAAAATCAGCTTCCCTGAGGGAGCCTGGTACAATTCGGGCATAGATGGATTCATATTTGGAATGTACCAGGCAGGCATAGTAGCATCCTCTAATGCAGCCAGCAGAGGAGGAATAATCAGATGGGGGGAATCTGGCAATTCCAAATATTCAGACAGATTTCTTCTGGTAACATCCTGTTGCTCAGCATCAAATCCCATGACTGTCTGTAGCTGATTCATCACTGAGATGAAGGAGGGGTCATTGGGGGGGACATCGGGGTATATTTGGTGGAGTCCTCGCCCCCTGAGTAAACAGCAGAGGTAGGCCTGAAGGGTCCTAACCCCCCTCTTCCTCCACCTCCTCATGTGGGAAAAGATCAGGATGGTACCCGTCCTCATCAACTGGCTCTGAATAAGGCACAGAAGTTGATGACCAAAAGCGAGCAGGGTGTGTCGACATGGAAGGTGTTGGTGTGGGAGCTACAGTAGCTTGGTAGGCCTCTGTGTCGATAGGCGCAGAGGAAGAGCAAGGCAGTGCATGAACTCCCAAAAGGAGGACAGCATAGTCTGGACAGTGATGGTGATCAGCATCGCCAGAGTGACTTGCGGCACTGAAGGGGAGGGCTGGATCCCCAGTGTTGGCAGTATGGCCTGAAGCATCAACAAGAAGGGCTTAGGCCCTGCCATCAACATGATGGCCTGAGGCATTGGCAGGAGAGGCTGAATCCCCAGCATGGGAGAAATGGCCAAAGGCATCAACCTGGGGAGGCAGAAATCCTGACATCGATGGGCCAGAGCTGGCCAAATCAGATCCAGCAGAACTCTCTGTCCATTGCCCCTGAGCAAAAAGGAGTCTGATCAGCAAGGGTTGGAATGTCAAGAGGGCATCAAGAGGCTTGATGCTGACAAGCCATTGCCAGCCACAGAAGGACTGGTGGGAGGCACTGCCAGAGCTGACCCTGTAAAAAACAGGGTGCAGGTGGCAGTGGGAGGTGCCGCAAAGGCAGCCAACGACCCAGTAGAAGCTGGCACTCAAAGTGGTGACTGAGAGTGCGCTGAGGAGGATTTCTCCTTTCTCCTCTCCCTCTCCCAGTGCTTGTGTTTACCAGCTGATTTGTCCCAGGCCTTGGAGGAGTGGCAGCCCATAGACGGAGCTGGCGTTGCGGAGAAGCTTCTTGCCTGGAGCTCTTCTCCATTCTGGTGACTTTCTGTTCCAGGAGAAAGGACTCTAGGGCCTTCTGACAACACCATCGGGTAGCCTGATTGAAACTGTGGCAGACCTTGCAAGTCTTAATGTCATGGTCCACGCCGAGACAGCAGACGCAGGCTTCATGGTTGTCTTTATCATAGATCTTTTTACTGCACCCACAGTATCTGAAGAGTTTCTCGGGGTCAGACGGCATAAATGAAGGTGAAAATCAATTTAAAAAATAAAATGATTAACAAACTAGGGTGAGAAAAGAAAATAAAGACAGAAATCGAAGATCTGGCATTCGACAGAAGCGGCGGTGTCTCCATGGAGACCGATGTGCGATGGTTGATAGCGGGAAAAGAACTAAGAAGGGCATGGGGCCGCCCAAGTTTATATGGGAAGGATGTAATCGGCTGATGTCGTCTTGGGCTGCCGCTAATGGACTGCTAGCAAAAAAGTTTCCTTGTGGTCCTAGTTCCTGGCAGCTATAGTTCCATAGATATGGCCTGATGCAAGAGATATCCTCAAACAAGATCTTGTTTTCCGAGTAGGACAAATTACAAGAAGATTCGTGGCCACTTCACTTATCACCGACTGCCATCATGAACACTGCAGCCACTTTTACTTACTAAAAACCTTCAACTAGGCCCTAAAAATAAAAAAAAACCTTAAAAGAAACGTTGTTTCTCCTCATCCACTCCTCCTTTTATGCACAATTTAATTGCTACAGTTTATTAGTTGAATATAAAAGACACCCTCCAGTCCTTACCTATTAAAAGGAAAATCTTTGCTGCTTAACCCATCAACAATAAAATTCATCTCCTGGGGGCAAGGGCAAGACAGCAGCCCACCCAGCAACACGCATTTTCTCGCAGCTCCCACAGATTGAGCATTTCACCACTTAAAAACTTAATTTATTTTTAATGTAATTGTAACTCTGGGCATGTATGAAGTCAGTTTAATCACCCCAGTTACTACTTTGTGTGTTTGTTTTGAAGTAGCCCTTTTTTTCCCTTATTTAGATGATGTGACTGATGTCATTAGGTTCTTCTTCATTGTAGTCTTCAGCTCGCTATCAATAGGTTCAAGAATTGCTAAGTAATCAACATATAAATACTGGACAGAAAAAAGGCTGCATTAATATGGAGCCCTTAATGGGGAAGACTAATTAAACTCAAAATAATTCACTGGGATGATTAAACAGACCTTACACATGCCAAATTTAAAATTATATTAAAAAATGTAAACGATTTTTATGTTCACTTCAAACCTTTTTCATCAACTGAAACTCAACATAAAAAAAGCAGAGGGCATGGCTAGCAGCCTAGCTGAAAAGATGTGCTTCTACTGAGCTCCACCAGCAAAGGCAGAATTTGCATAAAAATAACGGTTTTCAGCACGTTTTGAAGGTTTTAAAAAAGTCTGGACTAGTGCTACTGCTACTTTACTTGTGCCGAGCAAAATTTGTGGAATGGGAAGGCCAAGAAACTCTCCAAAATCAGACTCTTTCGACCTGGGGCCCTCCAAGCCTCCACTGCGGTACTGCCAACTCAGCCGTCAGAAGATTTGTTGGCCATGCTATAATCACTACAGTTTGCGGTGAATGTTCTCGCTCAAACAGTGAGGAGCATGGACAAAAATACTTGACTCCTACATTGAGAGGCTGGTCTCAGTGGACACCAAAGTGGAAAATGTAGTGGAACTCATGGAGGAGGCAAAACAGACTTCAAGACAAGCCCTTGCAGCTGCCACGGCTTCAGTTACAGAACAGGGACTGCTTCATTCGAAGCTCAAACCACTAGAAAAGGTGACAAATGTGGTGGAAGGAGACAGAAATAGAGACATCTGTAGAAAATGAAAAAAGATGTGCATACATAGCTGGAATGCCCTGTGGGTATGTCCACCTCACACACACATACACACTGGACGGAAGTGTGTGCAGGCATACCCACACACACAAACATACCATACACAGATGCAAGTAAAGATATAACGGGGTGCTGGTAAATACTACTAAATAAATATATATTACCCCTGTCAATATCTAGGCTTGAATGTGTCCATGGTACATTTGCATGTGTGGGTATGCCTGTACACACTTCCATCCAGAGTGTATGTGTGTTTGGGGCATATCCACAGGGGCATTCCACCTATGTGTGCACTTCTTTTTTCATTTTCTAAAGATATCTCTGTCTCTTCCACCACATTTCTCACCTTTCAGCCTTTTTACTAGCCTCTGTTAATTAGAAATACAAAATCACGCATGCATCCACAATGCAAAGCATCATGGGCTACATATGCAAATCACCACGGAATATTATGCTGGTTCAACTTTAAGCAGAAATGCATGGTGCCGAAAGGCCTCTCACACAGTTTGCAAAGGGTGCCAACAGAAGACATAGACATGTGTTTCGTCCTACCAGGACTCATCAGTATGCCTTGTCTGTTTGACACCCCAGTGGCATGAACCAGCTACCCTAAGATGGTCTATCTGGGTTACGTTGTGGTGAACCCAATTAAACCAAAAAACTATTTAAAAGACAAAGAACCTCTGTGCGCAAGCACTGAGGCAATGGTTACCCCAAAGGGCATTTGTCAAGCCAAGTTTCAAAGAAATACGAAATCACACATGCTGCCACAATGCACATCATCATGGACTACATATGCAAATCACCACAGACTATTATGCTGGTTCAACTTTAAGTAGAAATGCATGGTGCCGAAAGGCCTATCACACAGTTTGCAAAGGATGCCAGCAGAAGACATAGACACGTGTTTCGTCCTACCAGGACTCATCAGTATGCCTCATCTGTTTGACACCTCAGTGGCATGAACCAGCTACCCTAAGATGGTCTATCTGGGTTATGTTGTGGTGAACGTCCTCACCTGATCACTCCTCAACTCATTCACTTCTACTATGCCTTTTCATTCCAACCATCACCTTTTTGTTTTCCAGATTCTTTTCTTACCTGTTATCACTTTTTCTTCCAGAGCCTCCCCCATTTTTTTTCCTTGCATATAAATCCCTTATTTCTCCTTCTCACAACACTAACTTTGCTTTTCTCTTTTAGATAATTCCTGAAGAAGATCTATGGCCAAAATATTGATTCTAACTCTATTTTCAGTGTGCATTTAATATTACTGTTTTGTTTTCAGATCACATGCTGACACAGCATATTTTGTTTTGTTCTTTCTCCTGTATTGCTGTTTGTTTAATGACAACAGAAGTTCATTTCTTTACTGAGTTCAAAAGTTATGTTAATTAGTGGGGAATTAATCCTCTGTCCTTATTGAGGCCAGACTCCAGGGCATTAAAAGTTTGTGCAACTTTGAACTCTACTTCTCTCCATCTGTGTTCTAAAGTTGCCTTTCAGGCTGCCACTTGCATGCATCATAAATAAAGGTTACTCACCTGTAACCTTAGTTCAACTAGTGGTACACAGTTCACATCAACACTCTGAAAGTTCTGCTGGAGATAGCAGTGTCATCAGAAATCTTCAGGCTCAGCTCCTTCCACCACAGGGGTGGAATGTCCTTGCGGCTCTGCTGCGTGATATCAGATCTTTTGAATGGTGAAAGCACAGATCTGGATACCACTTGACAGGGGAGGCTGAACGGGCTTTGTGGATGTGAACTGTATACCAACAGTAGAATTATGATTATAGGTGAATAATTTATGTTTCTAACAACGTGAATACAGTTCACTATCCACACGCTGGCAGACTGCTAGCAGGATGGAATCCACCTGGCAACTGTCTGCTTCTCTGCTGGTCTACCAGGCACAGCTTCAGTGTATGTTAGAAGCAGCTGGTGTGCCTCTCCTCAAACTCAAGCCATTTGGCTCCTTATAATAAGAGAGTGACCTCCACAGGTCCATGTTATAGAGTCTCAACTGGCCTCCGAGGTATATTGGTAAGTTAATCACCTGGTATGCAGAACATTGTGAGCCTGAGGGGACAAGTGAACCATGCCTTTGAAAAAACACTCGACCACCTTCTCCTGGGCCATTGTTAGGCTACCTGCCTGTGCCCAGTATGCAGAGATGGCTACCGGGGGCACCTTAAGGGTCGGCTTTCAGTTCCAGCTGGGAGAAGGACCAAAGGTTGTCAAGGATGCTTGCCATGGGACAGATAAGGGGATCAAGGTCCTTACTCTGGCATCAGATCAGAACCTCTTCCACTTAGATGCATAGCATTTATGAGTTGACTCCTTATGGGACACCACCATGAAATGGAAAAAGTCTGAAAGGCCCAGATCCTGAAACTTTAGCTGCTCATAAATCAGGCTGAGAGGTGCAGCGACTGAAGGTCCAGGTGCTGAACCTTCTTCCCCTGTTATCTGGTAAGCAGATCTAAGTGGAGGAGCAACCTCCACAGATGCCTGCTGCTTAGGCTGAGGAATATCAGGATACCAGAACTGCATGAACCAGTCTGGTGCTGTCAGGATCATCCATGCCTTGTCCTTCCAGGCCTTGACTATGATGTTGTGGACCAAGATGAAGAGAGGGAAGGAGTACAGGAAGCATGGGATTCAGGGCCTCATGAAGGCATCCCCAAACACTGTCCAAGACTGTGGGAGAAAGGCACAAAACTGCCTTAGTTTTCTGTTCTCCCATGAGGCAAACAGATCTGCCAGAGGGGTGCCCAATTGAGAGAACAGGAAGTCTTCCACCTCCTGATTCAATGACTAATAATCTGACGTCTCTCTGACCTGGCTGAGGGCATCCACCAGTTTTCTCCCATGACATGGATCACCAGATCATCTGCACGCAAGTTGTGAATGAGTGTCCAGCTGCAAAGAGCCTCCTGACACAGCAGAAGGGAGTGCATCCTGTCCTGCCTGTTTGGGTAGAATATGGTGGTCGTGTTTTCCTTCTGGACCGGAACAACTTGACCCCTGATCAATGGAGCAAATTCCTTCATAGCCTGATGCACAACGTGGAGCGTCCAGCAGGGTGTTGAGATCATAGGACTTTCAGTGTGACAAGAACCCATGGGCCCTGTGGTCTCCCAGGTGTACACCTCACCCTACCAGAGATGAGTCCTTCATGTTCATGATGGACGGCTCTGGACGGAAAAATGTGATTCCCTCTTCTAGATGTTGTGGGTCCAGCCACCACTGGACAGCATCCCACATCAGCTGGGTCACCACAACTGGCTGGTGCAGGCAACCTAGGCACTGGGACCACTGTTGGCCCAAATCCCACCCCAGGTGTTGCATCCATCAGCGAGTGCAACAGACCACACTGATGGAGGACACCATGTACCCCAGCAGCAGCCAGAAGCCCTGGGCAATGTGCAAGCACCATCAGGCAAAGGAGGTAAGTCCAGTGTTCTGTCTGCAGGAAGGCAGGTCCTGGACCTCGGGGAGTTTAGTTCTGCCCCAATTAACTTAATCAACTGTGAGGGGACCAGTTCTAACATGGCCGAGTTGGCCAGAAGGCCCATGTGCTGACAAGTCTGAAGGGCCAGGTCATGGGACATCTCCACAGCTCTTTGGATGTTCTGGCTATCAGCCTATTGTCCAGGTAGGGATATACCCTGTCATCCTTGTGCAGCAGAAAGGCCGCTACTATTGCCATGCACTTTGTGAAGACCCTGTGCATGGATGTGAGGCTGAAAGGCATGACCTGTAACTGGTACAAGATCCCTTCTGAAGGTATTGGTAAAGGAACGGATGGACACAGATGTGGAAGAATGCATCCTAGAGGTCTAGTTAGCAGAACCACATGGCCTGTTCTAGAGATGGAACGATCCGATTCAATGCGACTATCCAGAACCTGCACTTTCACATGAACTGGATAAGATTGTGCAGCTCTAGTATGGCATGCAGGCTCCCCATCCATTTCAGAACCAGGAAGTACCTAGAAAAATATCTCTGAGAGGCCAGGGCATCTGGAACATGGACTATAACCCCATGCTCTAGAAACTGGGTGATACTGGCTTGAAGCACAGATGTGTCCTGCGCCACCCTAGACTCCCAAGGAACTCGGAGTTGATACAGTGGGAGAGTCTTGAAATCTAGAGGCAACTCTCTGCCCACCACTTCTAGAACCCCCCTGTCTGAAGTAAAGGAAGACCACTGTGGCAAGAAGTGACATAACCAACTCACTACCAGCAGCTGGGATAGGGGCTGGATTGGGGAGATGACACCTCAGAATCCTTAACTGAGCATTCTTGGACGGGACTCTGGCCATGTGGGTTGTGGAGGTACCACTACCTCTGCCCCGCCCTTTTTTTTGCCCCTGGCTGCCAAACTTGGTTTAGGGATGCCAGCGCTGGAAAGACTCCTGCTAGGGTGGCTGCTGAGGCTGTTGTGGCTGTGAGCAATGAAACTGAAAGGCCTTCTTGTTGGGCTTTTGGGCCTTCTGGGACAAAACCACAGAATCTAGGGTGGTGCTGAACTTCTCAATCCACGAGAAATGTCCTTCCATGCCAGGGCCAAAGAGGTCAGTGCTCAAGAAGGGGACACTGGCCAGCTCATGCCGAGTGTCTGCCATGAAGGTGGAAAGCCTCAGTCAGGACCAATAACACATGGCAATGACCATTGCCATGGCACGGGCACAGGAATCACCAATGTCCAAAGCCATCTGAAGTTACAGTTTATCCAGCGACTGACCCTGATCACTGAGTATCTTAACTGAAAGTTGTTTGTCAGATGGATGATGGGGGAGGAGTCCCCCTAACACCTCAAATAGGGAATGGCCATAATTTGCTATCATGACAGCATATGTGACCTGATGGAGACCCAGTGATGTAGCAGCGTAAACCTTTCTATCTGCTTGGGCAATTTTCTTGGATTCTTTGTCTGGAGGCTTGTCCACGTCCCCTTGCTCACCCAACCCCAATTTATGAAAGGCAGAATCTGAAACCATGCCCTCCAAAGAGAGGTGGTCAGAAAACCCCAGAAGGGAGTTCATTGGGACTGCATACTTGCAGACCATATGTGTGAAGGTTGACAAACAGGATGCTGGACGCTGCTAAAGCTCCAGGGCCAGTCCCAAAATTGCCCCAGTCACAGGAAAAGGCAACCCCAGGGATTCGCCCCTGTTCAGTATGTCAGTGAATGGGTACCTAGCCTGTTTCTGGACTGGCTTTAAGGGAACCTTCATGGATTCCGACTTAAATTGAAACACAGCTCCAAAGGATACCAGCCCATGGTCGGTGGTCAGCTCTTCGACCGACTCCTGGTTGAAGGTATGAGTCCTGTTCAAAGCCATCAACAACTCGCCTTCAGAGTTGGAAGAATCCTCCAAGATGGTCCTCGACCATTTGTCACCATGGACCACCATGGTATCCTCATCTAGGGTGATCCCCACTGAAAGCCAGCTTGGGAAGCCAGAAGCAGAGTGAGACTCAGCTGTGGTGGAGGTGACTCTATTGGAAGTGGAGGAAAGCAGACACTGGGCACTGCTAAGCAAGATGGACCAGCATGGGAATGACCAGTGAAGGCCAAGGAAGCAAAGGTCCAGGGGCAGAACCCTACCATTCCCAGCCATAGTCCAATATCACCAGAGGAGCTCCTTATAGAAATGACGCATCTTTCATCAATGCTACTCCTTGCCCAAGGACAAGGAGGTCGATGGCCACAAAACATTGGTTTTGGACACCAGTGCTGGAAAGACCTCTGCTCGGGCTGCTGCTGAGGTTGTTGTGGCTGTAAGGACTGACACTGAAAAGCTTCCTTTTTAGGCTTCTGGGCCTTTTGGTCATTCTGGGATGAAGTCAGAGAATCTAGAGCCGCACTGGACTTCCTAATCAGCATGAGATGTTCTTCCACAGCACAATGGAAAAGGTTGGTACCCAAGAAGGGGAAACTGGCCAGCTTATGCTAGTAGTCGCCCATAAAGGTGGAAAGCCTCAGCTAGGCCCTATGACATATAGCAATGACCATTACTATTGCAGGGTGACAGTCACCCATGTGCAAAGCCATCTGAAGCTGGTGTTTAGCTAGTCACTGACTCTGACCTCTGATTATCTTAAATGGAAACTGGGGGAGGAGTTCCACTAACACCCAAAGAGGGAATGTCCAAAATCTGCTTTTACGACTGTATGGCTGGCATGGCGGAGACCCAGTGACACAGATGCATAAACCTTTTCAGCTGTGTGGGCAATCTTCTTGGACTCTTTATCTAGAGGCTTGTCCATGTCCCCTTGGCCCCCCCTGATTTATAGGAGGAAGAATCTGAAACCAAACCATCCAGAGAGAGGTAATCAGAAAACCCTGAAATGGAGCCCTCTGGGATCTCATATTTGCAGATCATTGTAATCAATGTAACTTACATACTATGCGTATTCATAAGATGGCCCTGAAAACAGGCTATGCCTAGTGCATTATCTTGTCTAAATATAAATAAATTTAAACTTCAACCATATGGGTGAGATTCGTTCCTGTTTAGTACGCTAGTGAATGGGTACCTAGCCTGTTTCTGGACTGGCTTTAAGGGATGGATTCCGACTTAAGTTGGATGACAGCTCCAAAGGACACCAGTCAATGGTCAATGGTCAGCTCTTCAACCGATTCCTGGTTGAAGGTACGAGTCCTGTTCAAGGTCATCAACAACTCACCTTTGGAGGTGGAGGATTCCTTAAAGATGGCCCTCGACCATTTGTCACCATGGATCACCCTGGTATCCTCATACTGGATGAGCTCTACTGAAAGCCAGCCTGGCAAGCCAGCGGCAGAGCGAGACTCAGCTGAGGTTGAGAAGCACAGATGGTGACACCTCCTAGTCAAGCAGGACTGAGAACACAACCCACGTCTTGACCTCAACCATGATCCCCGAGGGTTTACAGTGATGGGTGTCCTCTGGTGGGTTATTGTAAATTACCTACCTCGGCAGGTTAAGCATGAAAGGCTTCCAGTGATGTCATCCTGCTAATGGCTGCCTGAGTCTAGAGCTCCTCGCCCTAATCAGCCTAACCCTCGAAAAAACGTCATATATCTGCTTTTAATCCACCTCAAAATCACTATGGAGGGATAGCTATTCCTCCAGATAAAGAAAACTAATTGTTTTGTAGTTTTGCAGGGGGGTGCTGATAATTTTGAACAGGATGGCTCGGACTCGGCAGCATCTGAGCTATCACTCCAGTCCACATGTTCATCTTCACAGAAGGCCCCCAAGAATAAAGCCAAAAACAAACTGAGAAAAGCTTCAGATTCTGCTGGACAAAACAGACATTAAATTGGACAATATACTTGCAGATCTAACTGAAATTGAAACAGACTTTCATACCTTCAAGGAGTCGCTCACCGAGCTACGTTCTGATGTCAACACTCTGGATGGGAGGGTTCGATCGGTAGAGGACTATCAGACTACAAATTCTACCCAGATTTATCAGATAAAAAAAAAACACCTTCAACAGATAGCTAAAGTGTGCCAACTGATGGTCGAATGGCAAGAGGATGCCAAAAACCGCTATAGATGCTGCAACATTCGTATCTACTCAGTCCCAGAGGGAGTGGAGGGCCAAGACATCCACAATTTTGTAGACACCCTTCTCTGGACCTTCCTGATGTTGGACCTTGAAACTGAACAGGTGCATCGGCGCTGGGACCAAAGCCCTCTGCGACCAATGCTAGGCCGAGATCCATTATAGTCTGATTCCTTCGCTACCAAATGAAGGAACTGATCTTAAGAAAAGCATGGACCCAGCGCAAAACTTTTTATGGCACAAACACGCATATACTTTGATAATGATTATGTGCCCTACACAATGAGACATCACAGGGAATATATCCTCCTGTTTGCTATTTTAAGGCAACATAAGCTCAAATTCCAAACCCCCTGCCCCTCCAGCCTGACTGTCCAGTTCCCTACGGGACAACACTCATCAACCTCAGCAGCTGAAGCTTTGATGGATTTTCGTAAGAGGGGTCTGGACATACCATCCCGACTGGCCTTCCCACAGAGACCATTGGCATGCCATCCCGAAGACGATTCTCTTCCAACTGGCTCACCTTCCTCTCAGGCCAAAACAGACTTCCTGAGGAACATGCTTAAATGAGCTTCCTCCTTGATTTGAACTCAGCTTCCTCCTTCTTTGAGGAGTAACTACTAACTAATGTGGTGAGTACCTGATCTGATTGCTGTCTCTCCACTTGATCCTTCGGCTCCCGGTGTTGGGGGCAGACTATTGATGGGACTGCTTCGGTGGTTTCTGGGTGAACTACGCTGGGCTCGGGGCGCATTAGCGCATGGGGGGATGCCTTCTGCCCTGGGGGGGATGAGTGGCCATCAAGTGAAGACGGACCTTTTTTTTTTTTTAGACGGGCTTGACTTTGTTCTGTTTAATTATACTGTTTATTTAATTTATTTATTTGTATAATCGGCTACTTTGGTCTATGAATATGGCCCGAAAGGGAGGCATTGTTCCCAAGGGAGTTCACACTGGAGGGCGGAAGATATGGAGTGGAATGTGAGGATCAGCGCCTGCTAGACAGGGCTGCTCTCCCGTGGATTGAGCCTTATTGGTGCTTCTCCTAACCTGAATAAAATATGGTTTGTTGGGGAACGGAGACAACCGGAGCCCCTGGGAAGCTGGAGGCAGGGTTGTGGGTCCCCCTACAGGCAGCTGAATATTATCTATTAGACAATGTTTCTGGTTACCAGGTCGGAGGGAAGAAAAGGCGAGAGCCCCACAATGTGTGATATCGGAAGACTTAAGGGACAGAGGTGACTGGTGTGGACTGTAGGGTCTGCCTGATCCATGGGTTCCCTCTCATGAGTCGTGCTTCCATTAAATTGGGCTCTCACAACTCTGCACTGGGCTACCTCTCTGTGGCGGACGTTCTCCTGGGTGTGCCCCTATAACCGGGTTCATCCTTTATATAATTTGGCTAAATGGCACAGGATGCTGATACTCAGTGATCCAGGGGGCAGCAGATTTCATGCTCGGGTCTGATGTGACTGCTCTTTCCCCACGGAGTGGGGGTGCTCCTTCCCGCATGCAGGCTGGAGCTTGGCTAAGTTCCGCCAGATGGAGGCTGGAGTGATTGCTAATCATGTCAGGGAAGAAGGGGAGCCATATAAGTTGAGTGCCCCCACACCCTCGATGCTCTGCCCTATGGCCTGGGGGCAGGCTGCAGATGATCGGACTGGGGAAACGGACCACTCAGTGGGAAAGGGTCCAGTATCCCCTCTCTCCCTTTGTGCTTATTTCAACAGAAATTACTATGGTGTCTGCCTGGGGGGAGCCTTCAGGAGATGATCAACCTGAGACCTCAGGAGGGCACTGCCGCTTACCACGGATAGTATTCTCGAACATTAGCCAGCTTGCATGGGAGGAATAACCTGAATCTGGTCAAAGTTGACTTGTAGACATTATCTTAAGGCTCTGTACTGTGGAACATTTACAGTTTAACATTTCATATCGCTGTTCCTTTATTATTAACCGAATTAGTTCTTTAAGGGCTGGGGAGGAGCTTTTGGGTGGATATTCAGAATGAGGCACCTTTTTTTTCAGTTCTTTCTCCTATACCCTACCCTCCTATATTCCCATAACGACATAATTTTTACTACCCTCACCTCCCTCTCCTTAATCTACCCTTCTTTTTGGGTAAATGGTACCCTAAAGGAGCCACTGTTAGACATAATGGTGCATTTTTCCCTTGGCGACCAGTTAGGTTGCCAGGCTTAGGACTGCTCTAGTTAGCGTCCTACTTGTTTGAAGTCATATTTGCGCTCCAGTTTTTGAAGGTTAGGCCCTGTAGGCAGGGGTTTTTCATGCCTCTCCAATGTGGGGGCACGGTTTCACAGTTTTTTTCTTTTCAGGTTAAAAAAGGAACTTGGCATGCGATTGTAAAGTTGGTACTATTTACTACTTGGCATTGTCATGTTTCGTACCTGAGAAAATTGCCAATGGTCCTGTGCTATTTCTGTTTAAATGGGAGGGACATAGGTTTAGCTGGCTATGGTTGGGGAGGAGTGGCGGGCCTACAGGCTATCACGTCTATCTATGACCAATTCATTTAGACTAGTTTCACAGAATGTGAATGGGCTAGCCAGCCTGGTAAAGCGCTATAGAACAATCACAGCCCTCAAAACACATAAGCCAGATATACTGCTGCTACGGGAAACGCATCTTTCCTCCAGTGAGCATCAAAGATTGTTAAAATTTGGATATTCATAAATTGTTGAGTCTGCGTATCACAGAGGCCGAAGTCATGGGGCAGTTATTTTGTTGCCCAGAGGCTCCGCCTTCAAGATTACGCAACAATATTCAGACCCTGAGGGCCATTTGGCCTTGGTGGTGTTTAGCTTACAGAACCAGGAATATACTGTGGGCAGCCTGTATATACACCCTCAGGATCAGACGCATCATCGATAAAACAGCTAGTTGATCCTATCCTTATGTACAAAAGGGGAACCTTAATAATAGGAGGGGATCTTAATT
Organism: Neoceratodus forsteri; assembly: GCA_016271365.2. Classification (NCBI taxonomy): domain Eukaryota; kingdom Metazoa; phylum Chordata; order Ceratodontiformes; family Ceratodontidae; genus Neoceratodus; species Neoceratodus forsteri. The sequence goes on from CM057449.1 coordinate 1,308,497,828, forward strand.
GTCCCCTAAACCCCTCGACAGATGCGCCAGCATCTCAGCCACCGCCTCTCACCTCTGGAAAAAACATCTAAGGAGGCTTCTAAAAGACATAGGCCTGGTAGACACATGGATGCATCTTAATCCCTCTGTCTGGGAATTTACCGTCTACTCCCATGCACATAAACATTCCCACTTGGACTAATTCTGTATAATCAGGGAACATGTGGAGCAGATCCATTCCGTAGGTATACATAATATATACTTATCTGATCATGCCCCCATAACCCTAGACCTTGTTCACAAAACCGACCAGAAAAACATATACTGGAGACTCAACAACTCGCTGCTTTTGGACCATGAATTTAAAGAACTTTTGAAGGAGAAAATCCTGGAGATAATAAGGGATAACTCGCCAGAGACCTCACCACAGGTTTTATAGGACACCCTGAAAATGGTTCTCCGGGGCTATATAATAGCCTATGCATCGCGGAAAATACACCAGGCCGAGGCTAAACTTAAGGAATTGCAAGGACAACTTCAATTTCTACAAGAAGCACATATGCAGGGGGACAATTCCCTCATGGAGCAGATAGACTCCACGCAGCAAGCCATACAAAAACTGTTGATGACTGGGACAAAGCAGGCATTATTGTGGCTTCACCAGAGGTATTTTGAAGGGGGGGGGGGCTCGAGCCTCATGTATCTCAGCTATCGATTTCATAAACAAATTCAATGGGCCATGGTCTCCAAGATTAGAAACCCGCAGACAGGGCAGCTATCTACCACACCATCTCAGATTCTAAACACTTTCAAAACTTACTATTCAAATTTATATACTGAGGATCCCCCCCCCTTCCCAACATGAGGTGGAGGAATTTTTATCTCGCCTCAATCTCCCTAAATTAAGCTCATCTTAAGCCCAAAAATTAATCTGATCCATTACGCAGCAAGACATTTTTATTTATTGAAGTGTTTCACCAGGAAAGGTACACTGAGCAGAAGCTCGTCTCACTGTACATCCTGGGGGAAGGGGATTGGGACAACAGACAAAATTGCAACATGATACATACAGTAGCAGCTAGGTTAACAACCATATATAACTAGGTCTATAATAGACACATTACACCTAATTCATACATGTATACTGATACACATATAAATATACATTTAGCAGATTGTACAGTTTACAAACTACAACACAGTTTCAGAGTTTTTGGGGATAGAAGGAATAGGTGAGGAGGGGTGGGAAGTAGAGGAGTGAGAGCGCGCTAAGTCGGAGTAAGTGCAGACTTGCATGAGCTAATACTAAGGCGGAATAAAAACCAGCAGAAATTTGGCCAGCCCTCAAGGGTTAGTGCAGTTGCAGTTTGTCACTAGGTAGTTTGCTAGGGAAAGGAGAGGGAGTAGGCTGAGGAGGAGTGGCGGATTTGGGCTGGAAGTAGGTTTCAAAGTTTAGGTAGGCGATATGAGAAAGCCAATTGGCCTGACGTAGTGTTTCTGAAAGTTATATGCAGGGAGCCGGTGTCCTCAGACCGGAGGATGTATTTGGACTGGTACGGGGTGGATAAGGAGGCAACTAGATAAGATGGCAGTGAGCCTAACCAGAATTTTGCGATAAACTTAGCCGCGTGCAGTGTTCTCCTGTCAGCAAGTGAAGGAAAATTCAGGGAGCGGTAGAGGAAGCAGTGATATATCAGAGCAGGGGCACCCAAGGCATGACGGCAGAAGGAGTTGAAGAGAGGTTCAAGCCTAGACAAAGAGGACCAAGGGGCAACACCATATACGACATCACAACAGAAGAAGGTAGGCAGTATAATTTTGTGCACTAGTTCCCTCCTGGCAAAGTGAGGGATACTCCTCCTGCTATGATAGAGGGGTCCTAGTTTAGGCCGGAGTTTCTTTAGGATAGCATCAATGTGGATGGAGAAGTTTAGGTTTCTACTGAGCCAGACTCATAGATAGCGGAAGGAAGTGGTGCCTTCAAGTACAGTTCCATCTGTCGTGACGAAGGTGGGTAGGAAGGGAAACCTTGCTAACCTCTGCCTAGTATCAAACGTCACAGAGACTGTTTTCTTTGGGTTTAGGAAAAGATGGTGTTCCCTTAGCCAGCATTGCACCGTGTCAAAATCTAACTGTAGTCTGGCAGTGACATCAGAGACCGAGTTACTCATTGTGAGCAGCACAGTATCATCTGCACACATGTGTATATCAGTAGTTGAGCAGACCTGAGGGAGGTCGTTTAGGAAAATAGAAAAAAAGAGTGGTCCTAGTACCAATCCCTGGGGAACTCCCATGGTAATGGGGAGGGGAGAGGAGATGGCCTCTGCTATCTGAACAGATTGAGTTCTACCCGATAAATAGGATTTGAACCATTAAGTGGCATTTGGCGAGAGACCTGAGGTCTTGAGGCCGTCTATGAGAATAGGGTGGGAGACATGTCGAAGGCCTTGGCCAAATCGATAAAAATAGCTGAGGTTATGTGGCCTTTTTCCACACCCGAAGCGATTGTGTCTGTCAGGCTTAAAAGCAAGGTGGCAGTGGAGTGATGCTTCCTGAAGCCAGTTTGGAAAGGAGTGAGAAAGGAGGAGTCAGTAATGCAGGAGGTGAGTTGTCCAAGTCACTATTAAAAATCTTAAGAATGACAAGAGTCTTGGCCCTAATGGATGTGGTGCAGAATTTTATAAGGCAACATGGGACCTGATAAAGGATCCCCTGTTGAGAGTGTTTGCAAGAGAGCCACAGGACAGCAGAGTACCCATCCTCCTGGGCACAGGCCACGATCTCTGCGATTCTGAAACATAATAAACCAGCCCACTTGTGTGACTTGTATTGCCCCATTTCAGTGCTTAATCAAGACTATAAAATGTATACAAGTATTCTGGCCCGCCGTATAGATGACATAATACCCTCTCTAATACACCCAGATCAATCATGCGTTATAAAAACCCGTCAAACCGCAGATAATATTAAAAGAACCCTCTGTTTAGTTGCATCACAGACCCACACTCCATTACTGATCCTTAGTCTTGATGCCCAAAAGGCATTTGATAGAGTGTCGTGGCTTTTTCTTCAACAGAACCTGTCGAGATGTGATTTCCCCGAAGGATTTCTTAAGTAATATTGTGGGAATTTATTCAACCCCCGAGGCAGTAGTCAAGGTCAATGGATTCTGTTCTTTCTGGTTCCCCTTCACAAGGGGAAAATGACAGGGTGGCCCCCTCTCCCCATATATTTTTGCTTTACATGCTGAACCTATAGTGCAACTTCTCTGACAACAATCTGGGATTAAGGGGTATCATATTTCAGATCAGATACATAAGGTTGCGCTTCATGCGGAAGACCTTCTATTATACATTACTGATCCGGAGTCCTCTTTGGAGACTTTGGAGGGCTCTACGATGCCGAGTCCACAACTAACTCATTAACCTGCTTCGTAGTGCCAGGCTCCCTATCAACTGCGAGTTACAGTCAGCAGAGAGCCGCACAGAGCAGGGACTGTCTTTTTCTTCTGGGGGCTTTGCCCCCTGAACCCCCCCCAACTCCCCTCGTTATTTTACATACCAACTCCGAGTTGGAGTTGCTTCGGGAAGGGGGTGCAGGATGGGGAAAAGTGTTGCCCAGTCCTGGGCACAACCTCTACAGTGAGCAGGCACTGTTGTCAGCAGTGACATATGTCGCTGTAGAGGTTTCGCCGTGGGAGGTGCATACCACTCTGGAGCAGTGTATGAGGGAGGTGGAGAGACTCACAGGATACAAAATAAATGCAAACAAGACAGACATTATTTACAGGAGGAGATCCACCACCGGATTTACAAAACAAACACCAGTACAAATGGCGGTGCTCTCACATTAAATACCCAGGGATTGATATTCCAACAGACCCGAATCAGATATTTCCCTTTAATTATAACAAACTCTTTTCTCTAATACAAGATGATTTAAAATCCTGGATACATTTACCGCTGACACTCATCAACAGAATTTGTTTGATACAAATGAACATACTTCCATGGTTGTTGTATTTAATGCAGACCATCCCTTTGCCTTTCACCAGAAAGGAGGAGACTAGGTGGAACTGAATAATTTTTTAACTACCTATGGCAGGGAGGTAAGCCTCAAGTGGCCTTAAGCAGATTGCAGGTGCCTAAGGAGGGGGTTGTCACTCCCATGCTGCTATGCTCTGGCCGCATAACTGGCACATATGTCGACCTGGCTTTCCCCTTGCTCTTCTGACCCCAATGGATGGGGATTGAGAGGGTGGGCTCCTTGCTCCCATTAGATCATACGACCTTGTTCCAACCTCAATCCTCTACGCTCCACACTGATAACTCCTTATTTACCAGAAGTTATTTACAAAGCTGGGTCAAGTATTTGACACCTCCCGGAAATTGACAGGGGGCACGGTGGGTGGGAATAGCCGTATGGGATATTTCTTTCTTGCCCACCCGCTTGGATCATGGATTCAGAAACTGGGAAAGGTGAGGGCTGCTTCACACTTATCAATATTATAACCAGGGGGAGTCCAAGTCCTTTCAGCAATTAGAAACTGAATGCTCTCTCTCCCAAAGGGACTTTTTCAGATATTCACAAATTAGACACTTCCTAGAAACCACCCTGGGTCTCCATGTGGCTTCCCTCACTATCCCTTCCCCCCTTGTTTTCTTTATTACTACAAATACAGGAGGAGGTGGGTCTCAGGCATTTGAGCTCCCGTTTCTATGAAGACAGAGATTTTTTTTTACCAGGCCATAGTGGGAGTGGGTACGGGAAGCATGGGAGAGGGGGCTTAATGGCAGAATTTACACAGAGGGATTAGCTCTGGATCTGACAACGTCAACATCACATCACAGGCTCATATACGTGGTGTGAGTTCAGCTGGAAGGTGGTGGCGAGATATTTTCGTACACCCCAGATCACAGCCAAATTCTCTACCTCCAGAGACTCATCATGTTGGAGGGGCTACAGGACTGAGGTATCTACCCATGCACATGTATTCTGGTATTGCTCGATCTTAACTCAATATTGGGAAGGGGTTTCACGAGTGGTAACTGAACTATTCCCAGAGCTACAGAGCTTAACCCCAAAGGCCACTCTTCTACATTTCCCTCAACACTTTAAGAATAAACACCACACATATCTAACCTCGATTCTCCTGGCAGCAGCAAAGAAGGTAATTACTAGAAACTGGTTAAAGTCGGATCCTCCCCAGTTAAAACACTGGGAGGATCTGGGTTACAAAATTTACACCATGGAAACCATGACAGCCAAGTTACAGGGGACCCTGGATAAGGTCATGAATAGATGAACCACATGGTTCCTTCACATCTCCCTTAGAAGACCAGATTTAATCCCTTAATTTACTAATCCGGGCACATAATGACCACCGGGATCCCGGCTTGATGACCTGAGGCCTAGTTGGGGGTGGGCAGCAGAATGGGATCCCCAAGAGGGGTATGACTGAATCAGATCCGGCCAGCCCTACCTAGCATAATCTTAGAGTGGCAGAGCGGGGACCAGAGAGAAGCAACGGGGTCCCTCCACTGGGGTTTGGTTCGGGCCTGGCTCCCTCCTCTCCCCCACCCCTGCAACAGCAAGATAGGGGCAGCCAGCTTTGGGTAAATGGCCATACTTTTTTAAAGAAACTACAGGACTCTCCTACATATAAATCTTATTTTATTGCTTTTATTCTTAAACAGGACCAGACTATTTGCTGTAATGGCATAGACTGCTTACAATACACTGTGATTTGTAATGACAACTTACATGAATGCTATGTCATACTGTTTTATGTACCAACTCCTACCAGAAAATTTTAATAAAAACTTAAGTGACAAAAAAAAAATAAGCATGAAAGGCTTCGGACACCTGACCACCAGTGCAGGCTGCTCTTGAGGCAACTCAGGCAGCAGTACCAACTGGGCCACATGCTTCTGAGAGAGGACCAAGAGTGCCAGGGTCTGGGAGAGCGATTCCTCATTGACCTCCTCTGAAAGCCAGTCGACAGGCTCAAGAAAAGTCTTGACTGCCTGCTCAAGTGGAGTCAAGGTCGACAGGCCCGATAGGATTACCATGGAGCACTCGACAGCAGGAACCTCAACCAAGGGCAAGTGGTCAGGGAGTCGAAGGAACGAGTAAAGCGTGATCTTTCCTGGTCCCACAACTATTTTATGCTTTTTGCTGCAGTGTGAAGGGCTCTACCCAAAGGTCTGGAGGGCTAAACACATTTCCCTGAACTCATCAGAGAACAACCCTCTGATGCTGGCCCCAGCCAGAAAAAGTGCTGAGACTGAAAAGGAACACATCACAACTGTCTCTTCTTCCATGACTGTGAGCTGCACAGCTGACCTGGTAGCCACTGTGGCCTTTTTGCAGTCTTTCCATTGACCAAGGGCCAGTTGAGCCTTCTGGTCTTAAATGGAAGTTGACAGCATGGCTGGCACAAACTATATCCCTTGATCTTGTGTTGATTGCCCAGGTAGTACAAGCACATCTTGTGCATATCCATGGCCAACATTTTTGGCCTAAACAGAGTGTAGAATTTAAAACCCGGTTTCTTGCTCTCTACTGTCTTGCTCTCCATTGTCGATCACAAACGCAAGTGGAGCCAGAAGACCTAGGAGCAACTTTAATGTACTCATGTGTCTAGGGGCCCTAGACCTATCATGAGCAGCCGTGATGACCACAGAGTCAGTTTCTGGCTGGTTAGCATAACAAGGCTTAGCAGATGGTGCAGGATATTGCTTATCAGCCTTTCTAGAAACTACGGCAGTGAGTTTGGTCTGTACCATGCAGCATAGATAGCCTCCTCTGATGCAAGAAAAATAGGTGGAATTATAATGAGGGGAGGGGCAAGGCACCTCCAAAGATTCCATGCAAGTGCTTTTTGTGGAATCTTCCTTTTCTACAGCGAAGCTCACAACAGACTGCATTTGCTGCATCATGGCTTGGAAAGACAGATCCTCAGGAAGAGATCTCGGGGTACAAACCACTGAGTACTCACTACAGGATGAGGGCATAGAACTAGAGCAAGTTGCCATATATTCATCTTCTAAATTCACCCCTAAATCCATGAGGTTAGGATTATAGTCACTTTGTCATCATCAGCACGACCGATTATAGGAACTGCAGAATGAACCGGCAATGCTGGTGGTGGCTGAGAGGGAGGAATCTGAGACGTGTTAATAGAACCCATCAACGAGGGCTGAGTACCAGAAGGCCCCATCAGTGGAACTGGCTTTATTGGTAACCCAAGCAGAACATGCAATATTTCTGAAAATGATGCCAGCACAGCTTGAGAGTCGACAGCACCCTGTACAGAGGCTGAGACTACTTGAATCGACGGGAGCTGGCCTAACGACGATGGCGTTCTACCATCCATAGTAAATAGAGCAGCACCTAAGCCAAGCCCTGACCCTGGTGTCTCATCAACAGTTGGGAGGCTGTGGTTGATGCCAAAGGAGTGGGTGCTGAAGAAGACATATCTTTTCTTAAGGGTGACCGGGGGACCTCACCAGTGAAGCAGACTTCTCCTTATCTCTGTGTACTGTGCTTATGGCCTGACAATGAGGAGGCCCGCAAGGATGACTGTTCTTTGTCTCGATCTTTAGACTTCAGTGGCTGCTTTTCAGCTGATGGTGAGGGGGACACAGAGTTTGATTCCTGTTCCTTCTCCATGGCTTTAAAGTCTTGAGAAGAAGAAGAATGTATTCTAGAGTTTTCTTACAGCATCAACTTGTAGCCTGTTTGAAGCTCTGGCAAATCTCACAACTCTTCACGTTGCGAGACAGGCCCAGACACTACACACAAACCATGTGTGTGACTTCTTTGTAATCTTATCTCTGCACTTGCAATACTGAAATAAAGGCTCTTTCAACTTCAGAGGAATTCAGAGACAACAAATTAAAACATCAGGCAAAGCAAAAGAATAAAAAGCAACAGCTAGGTTGATGGCATTTCCTTCAGTAGGTTCAGTGAGAATGACCGATGGTGGGGAAAAGAACTGAAGAATGAAGGGTCCACCCAAGTTTACATATATGTCGATGTGGCATATCACTGGCGGCGGCCCCGGCTAGCAAAAGTTTCCATGTCGTTCTAATGGTGACGGCTTATAATTCTAAAAGTGTGACCTAATGAAGGAGAGATCCTCGAAGAAGATCTCAAGTTCCTTCAAAACTTCTAAGCTGCGAAGGAGGAGACTTGTCCCTTCCCGTGGTAAGAAAGATCTGACTTTACGGAGTGGAACCAGAGGCTATATCACCCAGGTGAAGGGAGGAACTCAGCTTGAAGATGTCCAATGCCTCAGCTGTCTCCAGCAGAACTGCCAGAGTGTGGCTAGTGAGCTTATCCACATTGTTAGAAACCATGTACCAAACTGGAGAAATGCTCACCCACTGGTGTGTCCATGATCTGGTGTCTGATATCGTAATGGTTCAGGTTAATTCGCTTCCTAAGAGTCTGTCCCATTTCCCCCACATAAAGATTTGTTTTGTGGCATTTGGAGCATATGATCAGGTATAACCCCAAGACAGCAGGGGTTTGCATTTCTAGGAGGCAAGCTCGGAGGACAGAGGAGACCTTGTATCTTAAGAGGGTGGGGACTAAGAAGAAGAATAGGTCACTCACCTGTAATCGTAGTTCAGGAGTGGTATATGGTACACATTCACATTCTGGCAGTTCCACTGGAACCAAGTTATTCACTGGAACATCTTTAAGTTAAGCTTCTGCCACCACCCGGGCAGTACATCCCCCAGCTCCACCCGCAGACGTCAGATCTCACTTGCTACAATCAGGATCAGGTGCCACTTGCCAGAGGAGGCTAGGTGGGTTGTGTGGATGTGAACCATTTACCACTCCTAGAACTGTGGTTACAGGTGAGTAACCTATTCTTCTAGGGCCGTGGATATGGTTCACTTATCCACATTCTAGTAGATTCCTAGCTGTTCTCCAGAAGAAGGGGGCAAGGCACGCACCCCTAGTTGGTGAACAGCAACTGGAGAACAGAAATTACAAAACCAGCATCCTGGTGTAACTCAAGGTCGATGCAGCAGTGGGAAATGAAGGTGTGTGTTGACTTCCAGGAAGCAGTCCTACAGATCTCCTGTATGGCAACGTCCCCATAAGCAGCCACTGAGGCAGCTGTATGTCTGGTGGAATGAGCCCTAATCCTACAGGAGGCTCCTGTCCAGTCAACCAACAGCAGAGGTCGATGCAAAAGGTCATCCACCTTGCAATCATCTGCCTTGCTGCCAGTCTGAAATACGCGGCTCCAGCATAGATGGCAAACAGCTGGCAAGCCTGTCCCTGAACTCCAGCCGTGCACTATACATATCATGAGAGTGCCCTACGCAGATCCAGGGTATGGAGCCTATGAAGATGGGCTGGTAAAATACACTGGTAGGTTAATCAACTGGTTAAGGTGAAACTCCAATACCACCTTCGAGAGGAACTTCAGGATGGGACGAAGGACAACCCTGTCCTTATAGAAGACAGGGAGAGTCTACCAAGAGCACCTGGAGCTCCCCAATCCTTCTGGTTGATGCAATGGTCAGCAGGAAGGTCATCTTCCGCAACAGGTGTAACATCTTACACCTTTCCATTGGCTCGAAGGCTTGTCCATAAGCATAGCCGAGACAAGCAGTAAGTCCCATGGTGGAGGTAGTTCACGCAGAGACGGCTGCCAGGTACGCTTTAAGGGTCGTAACTCACAGTCCCGATAGAAAAGAGACCAGAGGTAGCCCAAGATGCTAACCACCAAACAAGTAAGGGGATTCAACCACTTGCCTTGACTGAAGGGAGAATCTCTTCCACTAACAGGCATAGCATCCACTAGTCAGCTCTTTCCTGGAGGCCTCCACAATGTGGAGGACATCCTCTGAGAGACCCAGGGCCTAGAACTCTATCCATGGGGGGCACTATTGAGCACTCTACTGAGAAGACGCATTCTCCTGTAGCTCTGTAAAGAGAAAGCAAATTCACTAATTTTTGGCAGTTTTGAGACGTTTTGGACCCTGACCTACACCAGCAGTGAATTTAGAACTTTATATTGATTAGTTCAATACCAAACACCAATACTGGGGAAGACGCAGCAAGGTGCCCCTGGCGACTCTAAATCTCAGTCATCAGTAGCTCACCAGGCCTCAGTCTCTGCGCCTTCTGAAACAAATGTTGAACCCCCACAGAAGGCTTTACAAACCTCTATGATGGCCACTGATCTAAAAGTGGAGGCTCTGCTTCAGCGATTTGGTGAGCAAGATGCTAAGATAGAAAATGCAATCAAGACTGCTCCATCTGCAGAAAGTTGCGCAATGCAAGCAATGACCACCTCTGCGTAGCTAATTCAAAAGAATAGCCAGCTTTGCTACAGAGTAGAGGCACTTGAGAATGCTAATAGAGCTCCAAATATTTAGCTGGTTGGTCTACCTGAAGGGACTGAGGAACCTGAATTGTGGGCCTTCCTAAAGAAGTGGTTACTGGAGGCCCTACATCTGAATCTGGAGCTGGGGGAACAGTTCGTTAGGGCCTACAGAATCTCCCTGAGATCAGTGGATGCCCAGTGGGACTTACATCGTACGGTGCTACTCGTCACAGATAGTGCAGTCACCAAAGAAGAGATTATGAGAGCTGTACGATCTACAGATCACCTGCATGTTGTGGGACAAACACTGCATATCTTTCCGGATTTAGCCTACGCTACCAGGGCTTGCCGTAAGAAATTTGATGGCGTTAGGGCCTGGTTGAGGAGCCTAGGTGTGGCACTCTCTCTATTAATGCTGGCTTGCCTCAGAATCTACTACAGAGGGCATACATTTCAATTTAATGATGCAGTGGAGGCCAGCAAGAGAGTGGAGAAGATCCAAGCAGAGTTCAAGGCCTCTCGAGGTGGGGCACAGTTCAAGGCGGATTCAGAGGAGGAGATGGACACTTGAAGGGACTTTGACCTCAGAGGTTTTTCTTTCAATTAATCTGAACTGGGGGATCTTTTAGCACTCTAGGAGTTTAAATGTTTAACGTTTTTACTGCTGCGCTTTGCAACAATCTTACCCCTGGTTTGTTATCCCTGGAGTGTATTCTAATTGGGGGGAAATAAGTATGGGTGCTGTTGAATTTAACTGCTGTAAATGGTTCAGGGTGAAATCTAGTGAACAATGCTTAAATCTACTGGGAATATATAGTTAGAATTTCAGGGGGAATGCTATAATTTTAGGTTTTATAATGTTTGGAGGCAAAGGTCTAATCAACACTGGATGTTGAGTTCAAAATGTTTGAAATAACGTTTTGCTTTGGACTGACCACATGCTCTTGTGGAAAGTAGCTATCATTCAGGACTGAAAATGGGACTCTTTATCATAGTGGAATACCCCCTCATCCGTTATCATTGTATCTAGACTATTGCTCCTTATACCATTTGATGGTCTTTGTATTGGCAATTAATAAAAAGTCTGATATGTGGATTTGTAACTGTATGTTTATTTGAAATACTAATAAACAGAAAGTATAAAAAAAAAAAAAAACTCTATCTGCTCAGGAACCAGGCCATGAGGTGCTGGGAGCCAAGGTCCACGTGCAAGACCATCCCCTTAAGTCTGGGTAGAGAGGCAGTCGCCCGTGGTGTCTGCCCCCACCCTACCAGAGACATGTCCATCATTAGCATGATGCTCGGCTCTGGGTGGGTAAATGGGATTCTGTCCTCCAGATGTTCCGGGACAAGCCACCACTGGATGCCATCCCACACCAACTGGGTCACTGCGACCAGCTGGTCCAAGTGGCCTAGGCTCTGGGATCACTGATGGCCAACTCCCACTGAAGGTGGCGCAACTGTCAGCGGGCCCAATAGACCACGATGGTGTACGACACCATGTACCCTAGCAGCCACAGGAAATCCCAGGCAGGGCGCAAGAGCCCAACTTGAAATGATCGGGCAAAGCAGGCAAGATTCTGTGCCCGGTACGCTGGGAGACAGGCCTTAGCCTACAGGGAGTCAAGTTCTGCCCTAACGAATCTGACTGCCTGCTTCTGTACTAGCTCAACCTTGTCTGGGTTGACCAAGAGGCCCAAGTTTTGGCAGGTCTGCATAGCCAGATCTGTGGATCTCTCCACAGCCTGTCTAGCTAGATCAGCTATAAGCCACTCATCCAGGTAGGGGTACACTGACTCATAGACACTGCAGGTGGACTGCCACCACTGCCATGCATTTGGTGAAGACATTGGATACAGAGGAGAGGCCAAATGGCATGACTTGGACCTGTTACAGGACTCTTCATGCTTGGAAATGGAGGTACCAGCAGTGGGACCCATGGACGGGAATGTGGAAGACTGCATCCTGGAAGTCCAGAGAGCAAACCCACATGTTTTGCTTCAGGGTTGGTATAATCTGGCTCAAGAGTGACCATCTAGAACTTGCTTTTCTGCATGTACTGGTTGAGATCATGTAGATCCAGTGTGGGGTTCCAGCCGCCCCATCCACTTCAGGACCAGGAAGTACCTGGACATGTAACCCTAACTGGCCAGGGTGTCTGGGACACAGACCAATGCTACTTTCGCATGGAGTTGAGTGATGTCCTCCCTGAGGGTGGACAGCATGTCCTGAGAAACCCAGGACTCTCGAGATGCATGGACGCAGACAGGCAGGAGAGCCTTGAAGTCTAAAGACAATCCTCTGCCCACTACATCCAACACCCACTTGCCCACTGTGATAGTGGACCAACATGGCAAGAAGTGATGTAGCTGGCCTCCGACTGAGACAGCAGTCAGGGATAGGTGAAGGGATGACACCCATCAATCCATCATTTGGCAGCTTTTCTAGGGGCACTAGTGGCTGCTGCCTGAGGGGCACCACTACCTCTGCCCCATCCCTTTTTGGACCTCACTAGAAATGCCCCTGCTGGGGCTTCTGCCACGAAGGTTGTAACTGAAAAAGCAGTACTGAAAAGCCAGCCTTTTATGCTTTTTTATTTGGTCATCCCAGGATGAAGTCAGAGAGTCAAGGGTGGCATTAGACTTCTCAATCGGAGCAAGATGTCCTTCCAACCCAGGACTGAAGAATTCAGTGCCCAGGAAACGGACATCATTCAGCTAATGCTGGTTGTTCACTGTGAAGATGGACAAACGCAACCAGGCCTTGCAATACATGGAGAAAGCTGCTGCCACGGCACGGGCACAAGAATCACCCATGTCCAACGCTGTCTGGAGCTGGTGTTCAGCAAGTGATTGACCATGGTTTCTGATGAGCTCTACCACAGTCTGTTGCTCAAGATGGAGGTGGGGGAAGATATCATTAAAGATTCCCATCAGGGAATGACGACAGCCACCATAACCACATAGTTAGCCTGCCACAGTCTTAGAGTGACCGCAGTGTAGACTGTTTTAGCCACATAGTCAGTCTTATGGATTTCCTTGTCCAGAGGCTTGTCCACATCTCCAGGTGTCCAGATTTACAGAAACACCAAATCCATGACCAGACCTTCCACCAAAGAACGGTCCAAAAACCCAGAAAGGCAGCCCATGGGGACTGTGTATTTGCGGACCATATGGGCTAAGGGTGCCAAGCAAGATGCTGGATGCTGCCAAAGCTCCAGGGACGGTCCCCAAATGGCTGTTGCTCACAATGCCAGTGACTCGGGTTAGTGTCCCTAGCCTTGGGGCATTGGGAGTCAGCAGGAGGAGAAGGAGGAGTATTAAGTAACCCAGCAGTAGAAGCTCTGCAGAGTGGGAGGGTTGCTGGTGTAGCTTTGCTAAACCAGTCTAGTGACCACAGATATAATACCACCTACAATTTAACCTTAGTCAGTTTCAGATGGTTGGTATCTTTATCCCTCCCCCGGGGACGAGGATAAAAATATGCAGTATTGTCGTACCCTGCTTTCCTTGTAAACAAAAATGAAACAAACAAATCAACAAACAAATAAATAAACAGTCGCCACTTGCAATTTTTAAAACTCTGTTCCACTGAGGTTACTGTTCAACTGTACATACTAGATTCACACAGTTTTTTTGTTATTTTTAAATACAGCTTTTTGGCCCTGGCCACCACTTTACGCCTGCTTCTGACTATCTGATCCCATAACCCCATCTCCCTCACCAGCAAGGATGAACATGGGGGTAAATCTGAGGTACCAGTGCCATAATGAATGGCAACCAGTGCTCACAGAGTTTTGTTTCTTTTTCTCCCTTACCCTGCTGCCCATTTAACACCAGACAGTACCCCTGTAGGCCACACCCACACGTAGCATGTCCCTGTGGAAGTGGCAAGCTCCCCAGCCCACTGAAGGGACCACTAGTGTGGTGTAATCTGATGTCCATACTTAGGTCCTTAGGTAAGTGTACTGGAGCCAAGCGGTAAGGTGCTGCACTTTGCCATGAAATGGAGACCCACAGTGTGTGCCATTTTGCAGAATGCCAGATTTTTTTTTTTAAATAAAAAAGTAAGTGAAACTAAACAGAAAAGGGCACTTTATTTGTGAAACCCCTAATCGGGGGTAAGGCTTGCGGGGGTGGGGAATCGGGGATAAAGACAGCTTTCCTTTAAAATAACATATTTAAAAAAAAAAAAAACAACATGTTGGTCACGCTGTGGGATTGGCACCCCAGTGTCAGTGTTATGCTTGGGTAGGATGGTGGATGCTGAGAGGGAGGGTCGGTGGGGTGGGAACAGTTGTAGGTGTCATTGAGGCATAGGTCAGGAAGCATAGGAAAACCAGGAGCAGTTGTAGAATTCACCAAAAATATTTATTTGTACTAGCAGTAACATAAAAAAATTGTTCAGTACAACTATTTACAAAGGCAAAATAAAAGAGAGGAGATTCATCAATTTTCCTTCAGTCTCTGTGTTGGCTTGCAAGCAACTGCAGCTCTGTCTCAGAAGTCCTTCCAACCCCCCATTCTTAACAAGCATTCTCTAAAGTGTTCTTGTATGTTTCAGGCAGGTGCTGGCAAGAACACAGTGTACTTGAGCTGAGGCCTCTTTTCCACAGCTCTTATGCAAAAGGCTTAAAAATTGCACGCTGGTAACCTCTTGAGTTTCCAATAGCCTTTTACAATCATCTCAAACTATAATTATATACATTTCAAAAAGTAACACTACATAACTTCTCAACAAAGAGATCCCAATATCAGCTACATTTCCACATAATGATTTGTATATATTATTACACCAGCAGATATGCAAGAGAGGAAAAAGACAAACAGCAAGGGAAGACTGGGAGATAGCGAGAGGCAAAGAATTGTGAGACTGTCGGACTGATCAAATCCTAGGTCTCACAGGAAATTTTGGTTGCGCAACCAGACAGACAAGAGACAGGAAAGGAAAGGAAAGAATAGAGCAGATCCCTGCATTCAAACTCTCTCCATAACAACTGGGACGGGTCCTATTTTACCCTGTCACACAGGAACAAACATTGATGGACTATTTGTTTTGTTACAGTTTTTAAAATTATATATAAAAAACTACATGGTGGCGACACTGGGGAATTGGGCACCCCCACAGTCAGTGTGATGCTTGTGTGGTGGGTGGTAGTGTGGGGTGGTGGGTGCTGAGAGGGAGGGTTGGGTGAGGGAAGAGTTAAGGGGCACCAGTGTTAGGGCTAGATACAGCAGCTGCACATCAGTGAGGTCCATAGCAAACTTCCAGTACGCAGCTGGTAACTGTTTTGAAAGCCGATCAGCTGTTTGCTGATGCAACTTCATGCAAATCAAACGACCAAAGCTCTCTCTGACTGAAGTGACTTTGGTCCTTTGAAGTACACGCAGTTTCAGCCTACAAGGCAGAGAGTTGTGTCAGGACCACAATGTGTGGTCATTGGTCTAGACTGCCAAACCTCTGGTATTGTGAACTGCAATGGGCTTGGCAGTGACACTCCGCCAAAATCCCCTTGCATTCATCACAAAATATTTGTTGCATGCTGCATCAAATGTAAAAATCGACATTTTTCTCTGCCACCCTCTTGATGAAAAGATCTGAGACTGCCACATACTCTACATGTTGGCAGTCCCAAGCTCCCTCTGGAAACACCTCTCCAATAAATCAATAACTCGGCAAGGCCGGGGCATCATTTGGGTAAAGACTATGAAGAAATCAGATGGAGAAATGTACTTGTGTGTCCTAACTTGGAAAAAAATGGCGGCAAAGAAAAATAGATTACTCACCTGTAACCATAGTTCTAGGAGTGGTATACGGTTCACAGCACACTGGCAGTTCTTCCTGAAGAGCTGATTCACTAGAAAATCTTTAAGCAAAGCTCCTCCAACCACCCAAGTGGTATATTCACTGGCTTCACCCCATGACATCAGACCTTTGCACATTGGAAGCAGGGATCCATGTTTCACTTGCCAGAGGAGGTGGCTGTGAACCGTATACCACTCCTAGAACTATGGTTACAGGTAAGTAACCTATTTTTCTAGAGACGAGGATATGGTTCACTTATCCTCACATTGGCAGACTTCCAGCAGTTCTCTGGAAGGAGGGGTCAAGGCATGCACCCCTACTTAGAAAACACAGTCAGAAGAACGGAGGTCCCAAATGCAGCATCCCACCAAGACTCAAGGACCATGCTGTAATAAATGAAGGTGTGTGTTGATTTCCAGGTGGCAGCTCTGCAAATCTACTGGAGAGGGATGTCCCTGAAAACTGCCACCGAGGCAGTGGTACGTCTGACAGAATAAGCCCAGAGCCCTACAGGAGACCCCTACCAGCCAAAGTATAGCAGAGGCCAATGCAGAACGCAATCCACCTGCGAAGTAAGCAATAAAACATGATAGGGTGTGCATGGAACATATTTTACCTCTTAGCCAGGGGGGTAATAAGGCATGAAGCCGCAGGCTGAGTGACTTTAGCGCACTTGCCATGTGGTAAAATATGTTCCATACACACCCTGTCATGTGTTACTGCGTTTATAAAATGGTCATGCACTGTTTTTGTGAAAGAAAACAAGGAAAAATGGTTTTAGCTGCATAAAACATTTATTTTGTGGTAAAAATTACTATGCGGCATGAAGTAGCCCTGCTTAATATGAATGGGAAAGGGAGGGAAACAACAACTGGGAAGTGGTGTAGGTACTTAAACAATAAAAAAATGCAGTTTACCCCGGATTGAACTGTTATCAATGTCCAGTTAGTGACAGAAAACAAAAAAATCACTTGCTAGGACTAATGAAGTTTACAGATCCATTCAAATGCATGGGGACATTGAAGGTAAATGGTTGAATGCTGTCTTTCCTCCTGCTGGTGGCAGTGCAGTGCTCTTTATTTCATCTCTGTAGTCTTTCTTGTTAGTAGATTCTTTTCCTCGTTTTAGCAGATCTTTGTTTACATTCTTTTGCCCCAGGATAGAGCTCCAGCATTGACGATCAGTAGAGGAGGCAGCCCAATATTTGTGCAGGTGTGCCTCACAGCAGTGCTCCGTTACAGCCATCACTTCTCTGCTTTGCAGCCCAGCTTCAGAAAGAAAGTGAACTGCGGTGGATCTGACTGAGTGGTTGGTATAAAATTTACTAAGTCAGGCTTCTTTGCTAAGTTTGCTCATCACTGTGGACAGGATGTGTAGTTCCAACAGCTGGTTTGTGTACAAGGTCTCGCTGCAGTCCAGGAAAGGCCATGGAAGACGGCAGGGGTGACAATATAGCGCTGGTGCCTCAGCAGGCAGTTTGCTAAGGTAATTCTTTAAACTTTGGACAGGGCAGAGTGGGGAGTCTGGTTCAGCGTACATGAAGCCCTGGTGTGACTGTTAATTTATTTCAAGGGGATCACTGTCATTTTTAGTAGCCTCGTTGAAGGTGAGGCTTATATATTCAGCTCCATTTTCGTTGACGAGAAAGTGAAAGCTGTCTAGTTTCAAGCTACTAAGCCCCTCCCACCCGTGCCTGACCATATACAATTGAATGTCCAACCAAACTTTTTTAAGAAGGCCAGGCAAGGTGTCGGGAGATAAAACTGCAGATTTTTTCAGTAAAAGTAAGTCGGGCTTGGAAATAGGAGGATGGTGCTTGGAAACATCCTTTTGTTGTTTGTGGTAATGCTTTGTGACTGAGACAAACACGTTGCTGCTCGTGTTGAAGGCAGGATCAGTAATTATGTTAAGTTGCCTTCCTATGCCCACAGAATTCAGGTGTTAATTTAGTGATGAACATAAACTGCAGTAACTGCTAATCGAGTATTCTTTTCCCCTCACTGCTCCAGACTTTCGCATAGAAGTGGCAGAAAGCTTCATTTAATTCAGCAGTGCTGGCAGTTTTCAAATCAATTTTGCAGTGCTTAGAAGTTTGCCAGTCAGAAAACACTTTTATGGCTCACGCTGTAGTTTTTTTTGTACTAACTTTGTTTTTACCATCTTCAATCTCATCTAGGGCCTCTGAGGTAAGTGACAAGTGGCGTGAAGTGCTTCGCATCGGATTGACAGTTTCAGTGCAATTGACATTACTCTCTGTGTCTTCGTCAGGCATGTTGAAAATTAATTCCATCTCCTCGTCTGATGTACTTATGTCAAAGTTTACTTTCTGTTTGGATTCCATAGCAAGTGATCATGGATTTCAACAGTGATGGTCAGACAGAAAGATGGCTGCCAGTAAAAATGCCAACGCTCTAAAACTTAGTGATTTTAGCCTTTTTACTGCCAGCCCTGTTTTTTTACCCTTTTTACCCATGCATGGAACATATTTCGTGCATGGGTATCAGCCAATCAAATTATTGGAAAAACCCTAGCCATTTTATAATTGTCTGTATGCTAGGAGCAGCTTCAGCATATGTCACAAAGAGCTGGCGAGCTTCACCCCCAACTCCAGCAATGCGCTCCATGTAACAGGAGAGCACCCACCGCAAGTCCAAAGTATGAAGCCTGCACTCAGCTGCCAAAGATGGATGGATTCGTGAAAAAAAAAAAAGGGAGGTTCATCACATGGTTAAGGCAGAACTTTGAGACAACCTTTGGGAGGAACTTCAGGTGGGGACGAAGGACTGCCTTGTCCTTGTGGAACACCAGATATGGAGACTCCACCGAGAGCAGCTGGCGCTCACTAATCCTTCTGGTTGACATAACGGCCACCAAGAAAGACATCTTCCATGACAGGTGTGACATCGCATACCTGCACATAGGCTCAAAAGGTTTGCCCATGCGCACTACCAGTACCAGCAAAAAGTTCCAAGGTGGTAGAGGTTCACGCACTGGTGGGGACAAGTTGTCAAAGCATTTCAAAAAGCGCCCAACCACCTTCTCCTGCACCACCGTCAGCATACCAGCCCATGTCCAGTATGCACAAGTGGCTGTCAGGAGCACCTTTAGGGTCATCGCTCACAGTCCTAGCTGTGATGGGGGCGAGAGGTACTCAAGGATACTAGCCATGGTGCAGGCCAGGGGCTCAAGCTCCTTGCTCTGACATCAAATGTAAAACCATTTCCATCTGAAGGCAAAGCACTTGCGTGTTCACTATTTTCGAGAGGCCTCCATAACGTGGAGCACATTTTCCAAAAGACCCAGAGCCTGGAACTCTAGCTGCTCAGAAACCAAGTTGTGAGGTGCAAGGATTGAAGGGCCAGGTGCAGGACCCTACCTGTTGTCGAGTCAGCAGATCCAGGCTAAATGGCAATTGCCATGGGGGTCTGTTGCTGAGGCTGAGGAGGTCCGGGCACCAGAACTGGTGAGGCCAGTCTGAAGTTATCACAACCATCCACACCTTATCCTTCCGAACCTTGACCACCACCTTATAGATCAGAGGAAAGGGAAGAAAGGCATACAGGAGGCCTGAGGTCCAGGGACCCATGAAGGCATTCCACATCAGTGCCCCATACTGTTTGGGGTGGGCACAGGACAGCCTCAGTTTTGTGTTCTCCTGGGAGGCAAACAAGTCCATCAGGGGGGTACCCCACTGGGAGAAAAGGTGGGTCACCACCTCCTAAGGCACGGACCACTTGTGCAACGTCTCGCCCACCCGGCTAAGAATGCTTGCCAGCTGACTGTCTGCTCCTGCTACATGGATCGCCAGGAGATCTGCACCCAGGCTATGCATAAGAGGCCAAGTGCGGAGGGCCTCGCAACACAAAGGAAGGGAGTGCATGCCACCCTGCCTGTTCAGGTAGAACAGGTAGTGGTGCTGTCCATCTGGATATGCACGACCTGATCCCGGACTTGAGGAGCAAATTCCAACAGAGTAAGCTGCACGGCACAGAGCTCCAGCAGGTTGATGTGGTGATGGGACTCTATGGGATACCAGAACCCACGGGTCTTGTGGTACCCCAGGTGCACTCCCCATCCCATCAGAGGCACGTCCAGCATGACAGTGACAGTCAGTTCTGGGCAGACAAATGGGACTCCTTCCTCCAGATCTTGGATCAGCCATCACAGGATGGCATCCCACATCGGCTGGGTAATGGTGACTGGTTAGTTCAGGTGCCCTAAGCATTGGGACCACTGACAGCCCAATTCCCACTGTAAGTGCCGCATCCGTCAGTGAAATAACTGGACCATGCTGGTGCAAAATGCCATATATCTCAGCAGCTTCAGTAAGTCCTGGGCAGGGTGTGAGTGCTCAACCTGAAATGTTCGTGCAAAGGAGGTAAGATCCAATACCTGTTCCACAGGGAGGTGGGCCCAGGCCCGTAGGGAGTCTAGCTCTGTCCTGATTAAATAAATCACCTTCAAGGGGATCAGTTCAGAATTGGTCAGATTGACCAAGAGGCCCAAGTCTCTGCAGGTCTGGATGGCAAGTTCCCTAGACCACTTCACTGGCTTTTTGGACAGACCAGCTATCAGCCAGTCATCCAGGTAGGATAAACCCTGATGCCGTTTCGTTGTAGGAAAGCTGCCACCACTCACATGCACTTGGTGAAGATCATGGGCGCAAAGGAGAGGATGAACAGCATGACCTAGAACTGACAGAGAGGCCCTTCTGCGTGGAACCAGAGGTATTGCCAGTGGGACAGACAGACTGGGCTGTGGAAGAACACATCCTGGATATTCAGAAAGCAGAACCACATGCCCTGCTCCAAAGATGGTATGATCTGGTTCAGCGTGACCATCTTAAACTTGTGCTTACTGAGAAACGGATTTAGATCATGAAAATCCAGTATGGGGTGCTAGCCCCACCCCACCCTTGTCCATTTAGGATCAGGAAGTACCTGGCCACGTACCCCAGACTTGCCAGAGCATCTGATATAGGGGCTATTTCTCCTTTTGTGAGGAGCTGAGCAATGTCCTTCCTGAGAGTGGATAGAGTATCCTGCACCACTGAGAACTCCCTCAGAGCATGGGATCGGTATGCCAGGAGAGCCTTGAAGTCAAGAGGCAACCCTCTGCCATCCACCTTGAGAACCCATTTGTCTGTAGTAATGATGGACCAGTGAGGCCAGAGGTAATGAAGTCACCCCCCCCCCACACAGGGAGTTGGGTCTGTGACTGTACAGACAAGAGAAGAACACCCCCAACCTATCACTGGGTAGCTTTGGAGAGGCACCAGCCACAGAGGCCAGAGGGGCACCACTTCCAATACCACCCTCCCTTTTTTGGCTCCTGGCTGGAGAACTTGGCTATGGGGCATCAGGCTTGAAACTGCCCTTGCTGGGGCTATTGCTGCTGAGACTGCTGTGGCTAAAAGAGCAGAAACTGAAAGGTCTTTTTCTTTTGCTTCTGACCTTTCAGGTCCTTCTGGGATGAAGCCACATAATCTAGGGTGGCACTGGACTTCTCGATCCTAGTGAGATGCCCATCCACTCCTGGGCCAAAGAGGTTGATGCCAGGAAAGGGACACTGGCCAACGTATGCCAAGTATTTGCCATGAAAGTGGAGATCCTCAGCCAGGCTCTGTGATGCATCGCAATGGCTGCTGCCATAGCATGGGTCCAGGAATCGCCAATGTCAATGGCTGTTTGAAGCTGGTGTTTAGCCAGCGCTTCACCTTGGTGTCTAATGACCTTTACCGGTAGCTGCTAATCAGCAGGTAGGTAAGCGAGGACAGTATCGAGCAGTCCCACCAGGAAGTGACCAAAGTGAGCCATCATCAGGGCGTAACTTGCCTGATGGAGACCAAGACTGAATGCAGAGTAGACCATCTTAGCCGTGTGGTCAAGCTTTCTTTCACTCCTTATCAGGGGCTTGTTCACATCCCCAGTATTTCCTATTTTCAAGAAGACCAAGTCAAAGACCAGACGCTCAGCTGAGGGGTGGTTAGAGAATCTGGACAGAGCGCCGATAGGGACAGCATATTTGCAGACCATATGGGCTGAGGGTGCCAGGCAGGAGGCCAGGCAGAATGCTAGATGCTGCCAAAGCTGCAGAGCTGGTTCCATAATAACCTCAGCCATGGGAAAGGTGACCCCCAGGGATTCGTCTTTATCTAGGATGTCAGTAAAAGGTATTTAGCCCTTTTCTGAACTGGTTCCAAAGAAACATTAATGGACACAGACATAAGATGGCAGAGTGCCCCAAAAGACACCGGCCCATGGTCAGTGGTCAGTTTCTTGAGGACTACTTAAAGGACCCATCAGAGTCATCAGAGGACTAGTCGAGGATGGCTCTCAACCAGTTCCCACTATGAACCACTCTGGAGTCATCAGAGTGGATGATTTCCCCAGGTAACCAGCCTAGCAAACTGGTCCTCGTATGGGAGTCCTTAGTAGCTGCTCCTCACAAGGGCTGCTGTGGAGGCAGTTCTACCTGCAAGGGAGAAGAGACATGTGTCAGCATAGTTGTCTCAGAAGGACTGGAGTGGGCTTGACCGGCACCAGTTAGTTGACCACAGGGGTTGGGGTAAAGTCCTGCCAAGGCTCACTGCTGCCAGAGGAGCTCCTAATAGCGCTACTGCATCTGCCAGTGGAGCCTCTTATCATCAAAGAATTAAGAGGACAAGGAGCATCGATGGCAAAGCCTCCCAGTCGAGCAGGATTGAGAACTCAAGGAGCACCTCAACCTTGACTGTCGATCCAGGGGCTGTCAAGGAGATGCAGGCGGAGGTCATGACAGGCAATGGGTTCAGTCACACCACCTATATTTGAGGCTGTTCCTGAGTGGTAACAGCGGGGAAAACTGAC
The DNA here is from genome assembly GCA_016271365.2 of Neoceratodus forsteri. Classification (NCBI taxonomy): domain Eukaryota; kingdom Metazoa; phylum Chordata; order Ceratodontiformes; family Ceratodontidae; genus Neoceratodus; species Neoceratodus forsteri. Next base: position 1,308,520,814 of record CM057449.1, read on the forward strand.
CACTTCACGTCCTCCTAAATGAGGACCAGGAGGACCGGGTCTTTGAGGTCGACTCATCATTAACCCCCTCCGACAACTGGTTGACAGGGTTGAGAAAAATCTTGACTATCTGATCGACCGGCATTGAGGTTATCAAGCCCAATGGGGTTACCATAAAGCTAGAGATTTGCCCATCCACCAAATCTGGATCAGATGAAGCCAAGTGCTGCAAAGTCTTTGAGCAGTCAGGGGAGTCGAGGGAGTGGGAGGAGTGGGATCTCTCCTGCTCCCATGAATAAAAGCAGTGTTTCTTGTTTTTATGCTTTTACCATGGTGGGCAGGGCTCTCCCTGAAGGTCTGGAGGGCCTGACACATCTCACAAAACTCCCCAGTGAAGTACACTCTGACACTGGCCCCAACCAAGAGCAGTGCCGAGGCCAACAAGATGCCTGCCTCGGCCTTCGCCATGGCCTCTTCCATAACCCAAGTTGGGCTGCTGACCCCGATGCAGAAGAGGCTGACCACCCTTAGGCAGCAATTCTGGGTCTTCGTCAGCAGGCTGAGTAGAAGACGAGCCTTACTGTCTTCAAACAATGACGGTAGCATCATCTGGCAAAAGCCAGAACCCGCAACATGGTGTGCCGGTCCTAGGCAGTACAGGCACAAAACATGTGGGTCCATCCATGACATTTTTCTGCTGGCACATGGCATATTGTTTGAAGCCAGGAGCAGGCTTCACTTGGTCTTGTTGCATCATTTGATCAAGTGATGAGAGTGGTACTGGAATATATTTAGAAATCAAAGCTACAGAAAATTCACTACGTTTGCCAGTGGTGCACCTTATAGGCCCTACAACACATGGAGCTATGAAGTGGAGACTGAATTCTTCCAGTGGAAAAGAAGATGTGACATCAGGGGGCGGTGCCGACGGACATACCACCTGGGTAGTGGGAGCAGCTTTCCATAATGACGTTCCAGTGAATCAGCTCTTTTTTTCTACAACCTTCAGCCTTGTACTTAATAAAGCAGTTTACAGAATATACAGTAAGTCTCGAGTCTTCATTGCTTACATGCATTCTTGGGAAAAGAGGTGATAAGGAAGAACTGCCAATGTATGGATAACTGAAACATATCCGTTGCCCTAGAAAAATGAGTACAGTATTATTACTATTCCTTCTCTGCTGCCCTCCCTTGCTAAAGATAACATATTACTTTCATGACTTATAATGTATTATAAGTAATCAGACAGAACATGGCAGAAACACCCAACCCCATCCTTCCTCATCCAAAAAAAGGCAATGCAACATATTTTAATCTTAGTAAAATATATCAGCAGTGACTGTACACAGCAATGAGACCCCCACCCAAAAACAGGTAGTGTAAGTTACACTGCTTTGCTGAAGTAACTTTGCTGTCTGATCACTTCTGTCATTTTATTAATGATGTTAATGCAATCGTGCCAAGACCGCAATTATATTAATAAAACATCAGAAGTGATCAGAAGCAGCATGACAGAACCCCCGCCCACCCAACTCACTCCAAAGGGTAGTGCAACACATTTCAATCTAATTGTGATCGGATACAGCAAGCCAGATCCCCACACCATCAGTAAAGGCAGTGTTACACTACAATTATATTTATGCAAATACATCATAAGAATTTATTTGTTTAGACTTCCGGTGACATCACCGGCGCAATGGCAGTCTAATTGTGGAGCTCCCCAACCCTCCGGCAAAGATCGCCCCCACAGCACTGAAATTTAATTCAGAAATGAATAAGATGAGCAAACCTGAAGTGGGAGCACTCATAGAAACCGATCCCACTACAAATCTACCAAAAAGGGTGCCCAAAAAGCCGTATCACCACGGATGAGCTTGCACAACAACAGGAGAGAATCTCCATCCAGCATGGCAAGTGGGGACACGGAGACAGAATTTGAGACGTTATCTCGCTCCGATTTGATATACTTCTAATAGAAATCAAACAATTTAGGAGCAAAAACAAAGCCAAATTAAACAAACTTCATGTCAACCTAACCAAACTTGAGACCTGGGTTTCCACAGCTGAAGAGAGAATATCTGGGGCAGAGAATGACATCCTATGCCTCTCGCAGGCCATAGTGGCACTTAGTCAACAGCAGGAAAGCACAGCGGCTAAATGTCTAGATCTAGAAGCCCGTGCTAGGAGGGAAAATCTAAGAATATATGGCCTCCCTGAAGACTCGGTGGTAGGGGAGATGGCAGACGTCCTGACAAATATGCTGCAGCATGTACTAGATCTCCCGCAATCTTTTACCTTTAGAATTGAGAGGGCCCATAGGGCGCTGTCAGCTAAGCCCACATCGCTGACTGCTCGACCCAGACCCATAGTGGCAACATTTTCAAATTATAGAGAGACACAGAGCTGGTGCTCAGGACTGCGTGGAGACAGCAAAAGGTAGAGTACAACGGCTTTTGCCTTTTCTTCAACCAAGACTACCTCCCTCAGATCCAGCAACACCGGATGGCCTATGCTTCAGTCCTACGCAAGCTTAAGGAACTGGGAGTGAAGTTTCAGACACCGTACCCTGCGTGTCTGCGGCTTCGGTGGGAGACGGGAACAGAGCTCTACTGCACTCCAGAGGAGGTGATTCAATCGTTAAAAAATAAGGGGCCATGAGATTCATGGAGAAATCAATCAACCAGGTCAAGCTTCTAGCCTGCCAAGGCAATGGCAAATGGCGACATCATGTAGGAAAAGGAGATCAGGAAAGTGATCAGTACCCAGCACCATGCAGGACATTAAAGACTTGTTGCACCAACTAACACATCAGCATCTGCAGGAGCAGGAGTATAGGGAGAGCTGAAAAGAAACGGACACTTGAAAGGGAGAATGTGAGTGACGGTTATTAAGTCTCTTTTTCTCTGATACCCCCAACTCCTCCTATCTGGCGGGCATTTTGCAGCTGTCCCGGCTGCCACAGCACCTGGCTAGGCCCTGGAACTGGATTGGGGGTAGTGGGGTTTGAATAGGACCACCGATTAATATCTGGGGCATACATAACTGATTTATTATATTCACCAGAAAATACATTTTTGGGAAGTCCCAGGACTGTACTTGATTATAATATCAATGGGAAGGGGTTGGGCATTCTCCATAGTTAACGAGGGAGTGTAGCTGAAAGAATCAACAAACTCCTAAGTGAATGTGTAGGCTGTGGTAATTCAGACACCTTTTTGGATGTGGAACGATATGAGGAGAAAGGGATGCACCTGATAAGAAACATTTACTGCCGGGGACCACTGGAGATCCTTCTCCCATTTTATTAATGTGCTGGGAGCTCAACTTTTGGGCCGTACTATTATTGGGCCTCATCAGTGAGTGGATGGTATTTAAAATTCCGCGGCTCACAAGTGAGAGTCCATTTTCCCACCTACTAGAGCGGTGCATGGGCCCGGTGACTAATTTAGGCCTAGACATCAGGCCAGGGCTCACATTTGTTAGGGCCCAGGAGGGCCGAACTCCTAAGAGGGTTCCGTATCCTCTACCTCTGGGTATACTAACCTGGAACCTCAGGGGCCGGTCTATTTGGTTCCCCTTCCTTGGAGGTCTAAGTGTACATAGTTTTTCCCTGGTGGAGAAGGCAATGTTTGTTAAGCCTTTTTGCTGGGGTGAAAAGTTGGAGTTGCAAAGTATGTTACTTACTGTTTTGTATGCGTGTTATGTTTGTTGTGTGGGCACATCAGTATATGTGATGGGTAGAACTTGTTGGGGGTTGGGGAGGTGGGAGGGATGGCTGGGCTGCTGGTTGGGGACTGATGATGAGGGGTGGGGAAAAGAGGCAATTAAGAATGTCCCTGAATATTTGTAATAGATGTATAAATCATAACAGACCTCTATTACGGACTACATATGGATGACAGAAGTAGTATAAAAGTGTTATCACATAATGCGAATGGTTTAAATAACCCTGTTAAGCGCTATAAGGTGCCTTCCACCCTGAAGCGGCAGGGCCCATCATTTATCCACATGCAGGAGACGCACTTTAGCAGTACTGAATATGGAAAGCTGCGTAAGTTCAGCTTTGATCATGTAGTTGCCTTCACTCATGGCGGGGGGGAGAAGGAGGGGCACTGCTGTCTTGGTTCCTAGGGGGTCCCATTTAAACTCAAGGAGAAATACACTGACCTGGAAGGCTGGCTGGCCATAATTTCAGGAGACCTGGAAGGGTCCCCTATTACCCTAGCATCACCCTATATCCCCCAGGAGCTACAGTGACAAGTGCGAGAGGGTTACTCCAGAAGATCATGGAGTACCACAGAGAGGTTCTGGTGGCAGGGGTGATCTCAACCAGATCTGGGAGCAAATGGATACCTCTAGAATGAAGCCATTTCGGCCTACCCCTCTAGTAAATCGATTAGATGCTTTATGGGAGGAGTCGGCTGGGTGGATGCCTGGCGCTCTGTGCACTCAGGTCAGAGTGTTTACACCCATTTTCCGCTCCACATGGTTCTTATGCTCGTACTGACTATTTTTTATTGTCAGATGTGCATCGGTTTCAGATAATAGACTATGTACATTTTCCCTCAGTCCTTTCGGATCCTGCACAGCTCTCACTGAGACTGGAGTGAAGAGCAACAAAGAGCCACACATTATGGAAATTTAATTATCACTTTTTAAACTTAACAGAATTCACAGACATGCCCAAGGCTAAGCTGGAGCAGATTTTCGTGGAAAATGATTCATCAGAGGTCTCGAGGGCCACCCTTCAGGATACTGTGAAGGCGGCCCTGAGGGGAGAGGTTATTAAATTTGTTGCCTATTTTAAGAAAAAACAGACCACCCTGATGAACTCCCTCCACAGGCAATTAAGGGAAGCACAGGTGTTTCATGCAGAGGGGAAGGGCACAGCCCGGGCCAGGATTTTGAATTTGAAATAACAAATCCAAAAACAAATCAGTGCTGAAACAGAACAAGCCCTGCAGCACCTTTGCCAGAGATATGGGGAGGTGGGTCCCAGAGCAACAAGACTGTTAGCTCATCGTCTATGGCAACAGAGGCTGCACTCTACGGTTACCCAAATTAGGGAGGCTGGGACGAGTAAGATGGTGCGTACCCCTGAACAGATTCTGTCTAGTTTTAAAGCTTTTTATCAAAGGCTTTACACCCCAGAATCCTTACCAGATAACACACAAGTGGAGGCCTACTTGTCCAAAATAGCTTTACCTACACTTAGCCCAGAGGCCAAACTTAAACTGGATTACCCCATCACTCAGGTGGAATTGGACCAGGCAATTAAAGGCCTAAAATCATGTAAGGCTCCGGGCCCAGACAGATATATCCATGAGTTTTTTAAACATTTTAAGAAAGAGATAGAGGGCCCACTGCTAGCAGCCTGTAGGGAGGCAAAACTGGGAGAACAGTTCCCAGATACCTGGAACTATGCAGTGGTTTCCAGCATACCAAAGGATATTCAACTCAGTGTTCTTCATACCGACCAATTTCGTACTTAACATAGATTATAAAACATATGCAAAAATCTTAGCATAAAGACTGGAGTTAATTCTTCCCTTCCTTATTGATTTTGATCTAACAGGCTTTGAGCCGGGCCAGCAGACTCAGGATAATGTCAGGAGAACACAGCATATTCTACACCATGCTGCCCAGTCAGGGTCTCCCCTCCTACTCTTAAGTTTGGACCCACAGAAGTCCTTTGACCGGGTAGCATGGAATTTCTTGGGGTTAACTTTGAAAAGTTTTGGTTTCTCTGAGGCCTTTGTGAAAGCCATTAGCAGTATTTTCAGAAAAAGAGACTTGCAAGAACAAGGGGACACAATTTAAAGATAGAAGGAGGGCGGTTCAGGGGCAATGTGAGGAAGTATTATTTCACAGAGAGGGTAGTGGATGCATGGAACAGCCTTCCTGAGGAAGCTGTGGGGTCTAAAACTGTGGGAGAATTCAAGAATGCATGGGACATACATAAGGCAATTCTTGTGGGGGGGCAGGAAGATATAGGCTGTTGGTTAATTAGGATCTGCGGCCTATCCTGTAGGTAGGGAAATGGGCAGACTAGATGGGCCTAGCGGTCCTTATCTGCTGTCAAAGTCTATGTTTCTATGTTTCTATTTACAATAGGCCTAGGGCCTACATTAAAATAAATGGCAGGATCTCAGAACCTTTTCATTTGTGGAGAGGTACTAGCCAGGGATGCCCCCTCTCCCCCCTTCTTTTCGCTTTGTACTTGGAGCCTCTGGCAGGAGCTGTCCAGCAGCCTGGGGAGGTTCGGGGGATTGGAGTGGGGGGGCAGGATAGCAGCATAAACTGACCCTGTACGCAGATGATCTGCTGATATATTTGGGGGACCCCGAACGGGCTTTGCCTCGATTGTGGGATATTTTGGAGAAATTTGGGCGAATGGCAGGGTATAAATTCAATACAGCCAAAATGGAGGTACTGCAGATCAATTATGAACCATCCGAAAGGATTAAGGGACAGTTCCCATTTCAATGGCACCTGAGACACCTGAAATACCTGGGGGTACAGACTGGGTTAGACCCTGAGTGACTTTTCTTGCTTAACTACTCCCCATTGGTAGATAATTTTAGAGTGGACCTTGAGAGGTGGCAGGGTATTTCCATCTCCCTATTGCAAAAGGTTCAAATGATAAAAATGGTGGTGCTCTCCCCCGGTTTTTATATTTAGCGCAGACGCTTCCCATCCAAGTTCCAGACTCTTTGTATAATGCTCTTAATACCCGATTCATATGGGGCCTGCAGAGACCGAGGGTCCAGTTGTCAGTACTTCAAATACCAAAAACGGAAGGAGGCTTGGCCTTACCCAATTTTAAATTATATTACAGAGGAGCACAGCTTAGAACTTCCTTATACTGGCTTAGCAGAGGGTACATAGCTAAATGAAAGCCTTTGGAGCTGGCTGGGGGGAGTTTGGTTAATTTGCACTCGGCCCTGTTGGGGGATGGAAAGCAACCTTCCTCACAGGGGGAGTTGAACCCATATACAGAGGTGACCCTGAGCACCTGGTATGGGATAATGGGGGACAAAAGGCTTGGGAGCTGAAGATACCTCCTGTGCTTGGTTCCTCATATTAGGGGATTCGGTCCAGCCCGCTGGGATGCTGGGTTTCGGGGATAGGAAAGACCTCCACCTGATTTGGAATTTTCTATAGGAGACAGAGGTCAGATCTTTTCAGGACCTGCTGACCAGTTTTGACCTTTCCTGGAAAGACAAATTTAGATATTTTCAACTTAGGGACTATATTAGAACCTTACAAATTGGGCAGGGTGGGGATGGTCTCAGACCACCCCAGATTCTGTATATCCTCAAGTCTGCGGTGGAGAACAAGGCCCCTTCGACCCATATGATCTCATACCTTTATAAAGCATTCCTCACCTGGAGGGGAGATAATACCGAATCCATACGAGAGGCATGGTCTTGAGAAATGGGTACCCAGATAAATGCCGACACATGGGCCTGGGCACAAAAAAGATTGTATTGGGGTAAATTAATTATTTACTGGAGAGAATTCTCCTGGAAGATACGTATTAGATTTTTCAGGACACCGATGATACAGGCCAAATTCCAGGGGTTTAGAAATGCTGCATGCTGGAGGGGATATGGGTTTGCCCCAGTTGCCCTGCATCATATAATGTGGGAGTGCCCGAGGCTGGATCCATACCTCCGGGAGTTGGAATTAGCTCTACAATCTATATTTGACCCTGATATTAAACTGTGTTTTTATATTTTCTATTTGATATTCCGAGAGGCTATGGGGACCCCAATAAGGGGAGACTACTAAAGTATACCCTCGTGGCTGGGCATAAGGTGGTAAACAAGTTGTGGCTTTCAAATAAAGAACCTACCATAGCCCAATGGCATGAATTAATGATGTATAAATATCGGGCGGAGGCCCTGACAGCCATTCCTAATATGAGACAGGCCCAGTTTGAGTTGATCTGGAGAAGATGGATTTTATACATGGGCTTGGTTAAACCTGAGTTTGTCCCATAGAAATGGGTTGGATTCGGTTAGTGTGAGGGATTTGATTTCCCCCCTTCCATTCCCCTCCTGGGCCCCTCCCACCTCTCAGGTAATTTTGGTACCGTATAGCCTCTTGGAGATCTCTCCCCCCTCCCTCTATAGAACTATCCTGCAGAACTGGAATTAAGTTGGATTAATTTTCTGGAGTGCCCTGTGTTTGTGCCTTTCTAATTGTATCTGTATCTTTTTATTGTGTCTTTGTTCATTTTATGTATGTTAGTGTCCAGATGAAATTTAAAACTTCAATAAAGATTGAGAGTTTAAAAAAAAAAAAATATTTATTTATTAAGTTTTTGTTGACCAGGTGGGTGTGCTACCCATAGAAATTACTATTTTCAGACACAACCCGTGAGGTTACAAGCAAGACTAGTACGGTCACAGATCCCAGGATGGGATTACAATAACAGGGGTACAGTTTTAACAGTAACAGGTACAAATAACAGTTTACAATAGTGCGATATAGCTTTCGCCAGCGAGACAACTGACTAACAACAGCAATGATACAGGGTCACAGCAGCAGACATGGTTCAACTAGAGCATGGGGTAGATAACAATTTAGCGCCTGGCATGCAACAAAGAGTAGTACAGTGCCAGGGCAAGTACCTGTAGTAAAACAAGGTCATAAGAGCTAGTAGAATTAGAAAAAACATATATTAATTTGACAAGAGAAGTAGTGGTTCCTGGGGGTATAAGGTTAGTTTACAATGGGAGCATTAGAGTGACAACAGTGAGGGATGGGCTAAGGAGAAGCAGAGCAAAGCAAGGTTATTGATTATACAGCAACAAAATAAGTCATCCCCCCCGATACACACAAACAACATATCAGAAGTGATCAGATGCAGCAAGCCAGACATCCCTCCCCGTCAACAACAGGCAGTGTAAATTTGTTACAGTGGCTTTTTTGGTGTGTGTGTGGGGGGGGGGGGTTCTGGCTTGCTGTGTCTGATCACTTTTGATGTTTTATTAATGACTGTAGTATTACAGTGCAACACTGCAATTATATTAATAAAACATCAGAAGTGATTGGACACATAACGACCTACATGATATTGAGACGGTAGTGCTTGCTTCACGGGGACAATCCCCCTCCCTTCAGAGACTATACAAAATTTACGGCACAGGCTTTGAAAATATGGCATATGGTCAGACGACATAAAACATTAAAACAAATCTCCTTTTTCTACACCTTAATTTCGGCTGATGAGCACCTCTTCCCCGCCAGCCTGCATACTACTTTCCAGTCTTGACGCAGAACGGGCCTCAACTATTTCTACTAATTCTTGGACACTAAAGGTATTTGCCCCTTCTCTGATCTCCAAAAGACTTTTCTCTTACCTGATCGGGATCTATTTAGATACATGCAGGTGAGAAACTATATTTTACGACAGAAAGAGATCTCACTAGGTCCTTCTCCTCCGTCATTTTCTTCACCATCCTTTTGGATGCTAATGAAAGATACCCTGGAGAGCGATTTATGAGGGAAATTAATCAGCCATCTCTATAAAATACTCAGGGCTTCATGGAGAGATTCCTCGCTCTCGAATTTGGAAGCCTGGAACAGAGACTTGGAGAGCCAGCTTCCTTTTGAAGAATGGCACCAGGCTACTTTGGAAACCATAAAGATAAACGTCTTCCAATAATTGGAGGGAGTTTGCATGGAAAGCTCCATCACGCTATTTTAGATCTCCGGCGGTACTGACGCGATATCTCCTGGAGACCTATGGTATTTGTTGGTGGAGGTGTGGCTGCCGCTTGGCTGATTATGGACATGTTTTTTGGTATTGTCCCAGATTGACCCCATTCTGGTGTTTATTACAGCTTGACTGGGGAGACTGCCTGGGAGACAATATTGAATTGACTCCAGAAATAGTAATTTTCTCTGTCTATCCCCCCCACAGGCCAAGATGGGACCACACTTTACTCCCAGTTTATGTACTTGCAGCCAAAAAAGCGATAACTCGCAGATGGATGACACCCCTGGCTCCTTCTTTGAGAGACTGAAGGGCGATTATGGTTGAGATTTGTAGATCAGAACATTTAATTGCCAAGCTACACGACACATTGCCCCCTTTTTTAAATTAAAATGGCATAGATGGGTATTCTATATGTCCTCTAGAGATCCAGAATTTGTTTCATGAGGGGAGTGGGGAGGGTGCCAGGAGATGAATGGGGGAGTGTTCAGCTACCTGCCTAGAACTGGGATAAAGTTTGGACTGAATTAATTAGATACTGCCACTATTTTTATATAATGTGATCAATATTTCATAAGAATGTAATCACAACTTTGACTATACCTATTTGTACAAAACACCTGCTCTAAGTGATAATGTGATGGAATATGTTCTTAATTTGTCATATTTTGTCTCCGAAAATAAAAAGAAATAAAAAAAAAAAAAAAGAAATGATAGGACACAGCAAGCCAGACCCCTCCAACTCACCCAAAGAGGCAGTGCAACATATTTAAACCTAATACTGAGTGGATGCAGCAAGCCAGACCTCCCACCACCAATAAAGGTAGTGTAACACCACAGTTCTATTAATACAAATGCATCAGAATTGATCGCACAGGGACAAAACAAGCTAGCCCCCCCAAACACACACAGCAAAAAAGGCAGTGTAACACATTTTAAATCCTATTTAATAACACAACAGAAGTGATAGGACTCAGCAATCCAGACATCCCCCCTGCCCAAACACACACACGCCTAGAAAAATGACCAGTGTAAGTTGTGTGTGTGGGGGGGGGGTTGCCACACTGCGTCCAATCACTGTTGATGTTTTGTTAATAATTCTAGTGTTACACTAACACCATAACCATAAAAACATCAGAAATGATAAGGAGCAGCAAGGCAGGACCCCCAAAAAAAATGGCAGTGCAACACATCTTAAATCCTATTTAATAACACAGTGGAAGTTACTGGATGAGCAAGCTGCCCCTTCCCCCCGACAGTGTAGTACTACAATTACAGTAATATGAATACATCAGCATTATCGGACAGTGATGCAGCAAGCCAGACCTCCCTCCCCCAGAAAAATAAGTATCCCCAGGCATCTACCTCTGGTCATGGTCAGCTGCTCCTCCTCTCACCTTTTTTTGTTGGTGAATGACAGCATGATGGTTCTCCAGTTGTTCAAGATGCTGGATTCTTGGGGTGACATGATGCTGGTTCTTGGGCTGGCATAACACTGTGTTCTCAGGGTAGCAAGATGTTGGGTTCTTGGGGTGACAATATGCTGGGTTCTTGGGGTAGTGGGCCCGCTGGGTTCTTGGGGTGGTAAGATGCTGGGTGGGCTTCTTCACATCGGCATCATGTTACTCCAGGTTGGCTGGATTCCCTCATGACAGGACAGGTCACTGGCTGGCCTGGAGACCCTCAACATGGATGGCAGGCAACTAGCTGGGTTCCCTCAGGCACTCAGGTACTTCTGGCTGGGCTGGGCAACAGCACAGTGATTTTAGTAATTTTACAGATTTTTTCTTGGCCAGGCAGTTCTCAATAGGTCACCACTGACAACCAGTGTGATTTAACAGGAGGGTATTTTAAGCAGCAGGCTGGCAGGCAAGGCAGGCCTCTCTCCTTTAGTTCTCTACTCTCCCCTTCCAACTATGAAGGCCAGGAGCTGAGTGGTGTGGTGTGGCCCAGTACAGCAAAGAGACTAGCAGAAGCCTGGAGCCAGAAAGCAAGGAAGGAAACAGGCACAGATTTCCCTGCTTATCCTTAGCAGCCCAGCCACCCCGTTCTTCTCCAGGGCTTCTCATACCCCAGGCATGCTCACCTCAGCTGCTGGGAGCCTACTAAGCAAGCAGCCACTGCACTAGCACTCACAGCACCACTGTACCAAAGTAGCAGTACTAGCAGCAGCCATGGGCAGGCTGCAGATGCCAGCGTGATTTACAGCTCCCCTCGGTTTTTCGCAAGTCTCAGTCGGTCTGGACTCAAGCAGGAGGATGCCATGGGTCATCAGGTCAGCTCAGGAAGGCAGCCAGTAAAGAAAATAGAAACCAGCTTCCTTGGTTGGCTGGCGGCATCTTCATCAGCCACTCTAATCTCTCCTTACTGGTACTCTTCAGTACAGCTCTTCCTCCTTCTGTTTTGCTGCAGTATATGGCTGCACTGGGAAGTCTGTCCTCAGTGAATGATGCTCAAGAAACCTGACCAAAGCTATGGTTCCCCATCTGGGTCCCCAGCTGCTATATAGAAGAGCAGTGGACCTGTGGGGGAACAAAGAGTTTACACCTCTGAAGTGGTTCTGGGAGGAGCCAGGAAGGCAGCAACATGCCAACTGGCTGCCTGAATGTGCACATGAGTGGATGCGCAGTAAATGCAGCAGGACACAGGCGCTGGCAGGTATACTCGGTGTACTTTGCTGAGTACAGTAAAATCTGGAAAATCCAGGGGCAACATGATCCTCAGGCTGCGCAACAAATAGAAACAGTGCCACAGTAAAATAATAAAGCTGCCTTTTCCTCTCTTGTGCCTGGGAGATTACACAGCATCTAGCAAGCACTCAGGTAAACCTGTCAGTGGTTACAGTCAGTGGAGGCTGGGGGGGTATATGCCATGAGTCGGACCCCATACTGTTTGTTCCTTTGGACCTCTGAATGGCTGGCTACCTTGATATGCTACAGAGATTAATCACAATGTATCCTAAACACTGTGACGAAATTCCAGCCAGCTCCTGTCTGATTGGTAGTGTGTGTGTTAAATAAAATAAAATGTTGTGACTCTGTTAGGATCATTTACTTACTACATATTGTTGACTGAAATGGGAGTGAGGCAATGTTTGCGTGGCAGGGCAACATATCTTTTGGTTTGTGTTTATATGGGGTGGGGGGGCAACAGTTCCATCAATTCCCGAGTACAAGTTTACAGCTGTTGGCTAAACCCCTGCAGCAGGAGCCGGGGCTTTGTCATGTAAGGAAGCAGAATTCAAACTGCCAAGATGAGTGCAGTCAGCGTGAGCCATGTGGTTAATGACGGAATATAGGAAAATCAGTTGACATGCAGGACCATGGTACAGCAATCTGAAAGGGGCTCAAATCCAGTACATCATGCAAAATCTGGAGCACTGAGAGGTATGCCTATAATATGTCCATTGTATTGTTTAAACTCCTTGCATTAAGTGATAGGATATTTTATTTTAATTTCTTGATGTTCTTCTTGTAATTAATGTGCAGGTTTTTATTAAGCTCTTGATTTCCCCCCAGTGTATTCTATTTTATCTTGCATTTTGGCACAGGACCACCCCCAGCTATTTATTTATTTATTTATTTTTTTGCACCTTCCTCCCTCCCCGACTGGCCACTCCTTCGGAGCACCAGGGCCTTCCTACCACCCTCTGACAGCTCCTATAGCAGCCCACCTGAGTGGCCTGGCATATCCCTGTGCCAGGAGGGTCCCTCTCCTCCAGAAAGAATTAGCTTTTCGGCCCGACAGTGCATCTCAGGCACCGTGGGGCTGGATCTGGGCTGACTTCGGGTGGCAGGGGCCAGGGAGCTCATCATCTGGCTGGTCAGGAGACATTTTCTGTGTTCTGTGCCCCACCCACTGCAGTTCTCGGGCTTGCATGAGCACGGGGTGTCTTGGGGCAGGGGCGTGCCAAGGCAGCACATCCCCCAAGAACGCCTGCCAATCCGCCCGTAGGTCCCCAGGCTGAGCCCACCCCTGGGGGGGGGGAGCATCCAATGGATGCTTATGGAACCCCTCCCTGCTGGTCTCTGCTCCTGGAACCCAGGCTCGGGGTGCAAACCCAGATCACCAGTGTACCGAGCAAACATATATATATATATATATATATATATATATATATATGGGTGTTATATCTTTTCGTAGGTGTGTCCAAATGAAGTTCTGTGATTGGTGACTGGAAAGATGTTGACACCCTTTATAAAACTAGTAAAACAGTTGAGGGGGAGAAAAGAAGAGGAGGACAGTTGAGATGATTAAAGAACTGTGTATATTATGTGATTAAGAACGTGATGAAGACAAAGGTGACTATCCAATTAATTCATGGAACAAACTAAAGAGTCTAGCACTAGAATGGAGGGGGTTCAATAAATATGGAAGTGTTTTTGAGAAAGTAAACTGGAATGATGGTCCAACTAGAATGTTTTTTTCACAAATTGCATAAGACTGGGTTCATGAGTAAAAGAAAGCTTCAGCAAGCCAAAACTAAACGAGAAATAGCAGATGCAAGAAATCCGCGTATTCCGATCAAAGCATGACATTTTCCCTGAAAATGTTCCTGCTAGGCTTTCACAGAGTGGTCCTCTACTGAAAATGATGTCTGTGCCTGGTGCATGATGCCAGAAGACAAAAAAACATCCTGGACAAGACAAGTGGTGTCTTCTCCAACAAATGGATACATGGCACACGTTCAAGGCTCTCACAGTATACCTAGAAGATGCTACAATGTGTGACCATATCTCAGCTATAACTGATTGTACAACAGATCATTTTGCCGCTGAGATTCGGTATCATCGCTCCTGTTGGAAAGAAATATGTCTCTCCAGTACACCACCAGGACAAAAACATTAATTCAGATTTCCACTTACAACAGGTCTGTCTTGCAGAAGTTTGAGAAATGTTCTTCAAACATGTATGGACAGTTGTATTGGATATGAATGAGCCAAGAACATTACAAGGGCTACTGATGGACTACAATTACCTGTTGAGGAATTTTGGTTTTGATACAAGTACAACAAAATCAAGCACAGTTAAGCAGATGATTCAAAAGGAGTTTGCAAACAGGATTGCATTTCATGATCGTTTCCACAAAAACGAGAGTACCACAGCGTACGACACATCTGCAGGTGGAAGTTATGTGGAAGCAGCAATCTACTCATGGGGAGTGAGTGACGAACAATTACTAAATACCACTGCCAGGTTACTGAAAGTTAAGTTATCACGTGATACAGGCATGAGCTGGCCTCCACATATTGATGAGCTTGAGAACACTGAAGAACCTAATCCTGAGTTACGAAGTTTTCTCACCTGGCTAAAGAACCCTGCTGCTAGTGACTTCAGTGATGCCTGCCAGGATCCAGAGATTGCAGCCTTATCATGACTCTTATTTGTATTCATCACTGAGTAACACACTTCCTTAAAGGTCAAGTTATTAATGACGGTTCATGGCCTGACTAGAAGTCATGAGATTATAGACATGATGAAGAAATTATCACTCTGAATAAGTCACCTGGATGTTCTTAATCTGTATGCTACATGGGCCAAGTTTGAGCTTGAGAAGAATGACAGCTGTCATGAAGAACTTGCCAATGATTTTCCTGGAAATGCCATTCTAAACAATGATGACTTTCAGGATGACACGTAGACCGAAGCAAATACATCTCACCACACAAACATGATATTTGTTCAACCAGAGGATGTTTCTATGATAGTTGCTACTGAGAATCATCCTAAACTGGCCACGGCAAAGCCTCTTGAGAAGAAATATACCAATGCAGAGCAACAAAGAAGTAAGCCTTACAAGACGTTCAAATGTAGCCTACCATCAGTTCAAGCTAAAGTTGATATCTTACCACAGAGCACCTGGGACCAAAAGATTCAAGAAATGGACCATTCCCTGACACATCTTGATAGCAACGGGAATGAGGTCCAGCAGAAAGTAAGATTGGAGCATTTGCTGGGTCTCAAATATGACAATGACCTCTTAATGCCACAGTGAGAATTCAATCACCCGACTCAGAGCAGATGAACAGGCAGTACAGGATCTCGATAGCTGCACCACTGAATTTGACTGTGATCCTTTTGACCTTACAAAGCCTACTCTGAGGATTCTCCAATCTGGGATGATTGCATCAGAAAAACACATCCAGGACTTTGAAACAGCACATGAGGATGGTGAATCACTTGTCAATTAATTCTTTCAGAAGCAAATGTTTTCAACTAAGAAATCATTTGATACAGCAGTTCACAGAAACTCAAGGAACAACTTCAGTAGACAACCTATTATCAGAGATGGAACAAGAAGAAGAAGAATCAGCATTTATATAGCGCTTTTCATACACAGTATCCCAAAGTGCTTTACAAGCAATGCTAGACTGGTAGTGAAGTGACCGAATGTGTGGTGGCAGCCATATCGTACATCATCACCCACACACAGCCTGGATAAGTGCATGAACCAGTTTATGGGAAGGGGAATGTTGGCCAGGACACCGGGAATGTTCCCTGCTCTTTTGCGAAGAGTGCCCTGGTTCTTTTACTTCCACCTGGACACCCACCAGGACAACACCAGGATGGGCAGAAGGGACCTCGGTTTAATGTCTCATCCAAAGGACGGCACACCCCTGCAGTACAGCACCCCCCAATACTGCACTTGGATGCCAGCAATTTTTAGGTGCAAGTTCAATCCTGGTGTGGGATGAGAACCCATGACCTTCTGGTCCAGAGGCGGATGCGCTACCAACTGAGCCACGCTGACACCCCACTGTAATGAGGACTAGTGTAATGGAAAGCAATACCATGTCAGAAGTAACTTCTCTTGCTCAAAAGTGCAAGGAGAAATTTGACCTGTCACAAGTAATGGAAAATTGTGCGACAGAGGAATGTCTTTCAATATTCAGTCCTAATGGAACTATGGTCAAAGTGCAAAAATCAAAGTTAGTTGAAAAGCTGAACCTGGTCCCACTACACCCTGTCAGTAGCTACACTGCCCTGACAGACATGGGATTCATTTGGAAGCTTGCCACTCCTTCTGCAAAAGACACAGAAAAGCATGATGACACTGAGTTCATGTGGGCAGATTATGATCATAAGGTATTTACATGTGTCCTGGCTCAACACCTCAAAGCTTCCAAGATCATCTTTGTGAATGATCCATATGACTTGGAGATGAGTATCAAAGACAGTGAGCATGAACACAGGACAACAGGCAAATCATGCACAGGAGGGATGCGGGAAAACAGGTTGCTCACCTGTAACAGTACTTCTAGGAGTGGTATATGTTGTACATCTGCACTATCTGGCAGAGTACTTTCCCTTTAAGATGTGCCAGAAAGTCTTCAAGCTGGCTCCTCCCACCCACCCAGGTGGTAACTCCCTCGGCTCCACCCCATGATGCCGGATCTTGCCCATTGGAATCAGTGTTATGCGCCAAAGCCAGGGGAGGTTGGGGTGGTGCGTGTGGATGAACAACATACTGTATACCACTCCTAGAACTACAGTTACAGGTGAGTATCCTGTTTTTCTACGGACATGGATATGTTGTTCTATCCACATTAACTGACAGACACCTAGCAGTTCTCCAAGAGGAGGTCGGCAAGGCGCACACCCCCTACTTAGGGAACAGAGATTTTAGAACTGAGGCCCCAAATCCAGCATCCCGGCGTGACTTGAGGTCGATGTAGCAATGGAAAATAAAGGTGTGTCCTGACCTCCAGATAGCAGCCCTACAGATTTCCTGGACAGGGACATCCCTGGAAGCAGCAACCAAGGCAGCAGTATGATGGGTGAAATGAGCCCTTAGCCCTACAGGAGGCTCCATACTCGCCAAACTATAGCAGAGGTTGATGCAGGATATGATCCGTCTGCCAGGTGCAGCTTCAGTGTAGGTGATAAACAGCTGGCACACAGCTCCCTGAACTCCAGTCATGCACTCCTTGTAGAAGGCAAGCACTCGCCACAGGTCCAAAGTATGGAGCCTGTGATCGGCCTCTTACTGTAGGTGTGATTGGTGAAATGCACTGTGAGATTAATCACCTGATTAAGGTGAAACTCTGACACAACCTTCGGGAGGAACTTTGGGTTCAGGCGCAGGACAATCTTGTCCCTGTGGAAGACCAGGTAAGAAGATTCCACCAAAAGTGCCTGGAGCTCACTGATCCTTCTGGCTGACGTGATACCCACCAGGAAGGTGGACTTCCACGACAGGTGTGAAATTGTGCATCAGTTCGAATTGCTTGCCTATGAGCTTTGCCAAATCCAGCAATGAGTCCCACAGTGGTGGTGGTTCACGCACCGGAGGGGAAATATGGTCAAGGCCCTTAAAAAAGCACCAGACCACTTTCTCCTGCGCCACTGACTGCTTACCAGCCCGCGCCCAGTAAGCAGAGATGGCTGCCAGGTGCACTTTAAGGGTCGTTGATCGAAGTCCTGACAGAGAGGGACCAGAGGTAGTCAAGGATGCTAGCCACTGGACAGGATAAAGGGTCCAGCACCTTGCCCTGACACCAAATGGAGAATCTCTTCCATTTGAAGGTGTAGCACTTCCTGGTCAACTCCTTCCGAGAAGCCTCGACTATGTTGAAGACATCTTCGGAGACACCCAAAGCTTGGAACTCTAGCTGCTCAGGAACCAGGCTGCCAAGTGCAGGGATTGAAGGTCCGGATGGAATACCTTTTCCTGATTAATGGAAAGCAGGCTCAGAAGTGAGGGAAGATGCCTCAGGAGCCTCTGGCTGAGACTGAGGAGATCAGGGGTACCAAAACTTGCTTGGCCAGTCCAGAGCCACCAGGATCACCTGTGCCTTGTCCCTCCTGACCTTGAGCAGCACCTTGTGGATCAAGGGAAACAAAGAGAAGGCACAAAAGAGGCCTGGGGTCCAGGGACTCTAGAAGGCATCCCCCTGCAGTGTTCCCTGCTGAGAGGGGCAGGCACAAGACAGTCTCAGCTTTGTATTCTCCCTGGAGGCAAACAGGTCCACCTGAGGGGTGCCCCACTGGGAGAACAAGTTGTGAGCTACCTCTGGGTGGAGGAACCACTCATGAGATGCATCACGCACCCAGCTCAGGGGCATCCGCCAGCTGATTGAAGGCTCCTACCATGTGGATGGCTAGGAGATCCACCTCCAGGCTGTGCACAAGGGTCCAGACATGGAGAGCTTCCTTGCACAAAGGCAGGGAGTGCATCCTGCCTTGTTTGTTGATGTAGTACATGGTTGTGGTGTTGGCCATCTGGACTTGGACCACCTGACCCTGAATTTGCAGAGCAAATGCAATCAGCATTTGCCGAACTGCCCAGAGTTCCAGCAGGTTGATGTGGCATCAGGACTCCTTGGTGGCAAGAGCTTGTGGACTCTGTGTTCCCCCAGGTGGGCACCCCAGCCCATGAGAGAGGCATTGGTCATCAGGAGGACCATCAGCTCTGTGTGGACAAATGGGATCCCTTCCTGCAGATGTGTTGGGACTAACCATCACTGGATGGCGTCCCACATCTGCTTGGTCACAGTGACCAGCTGGTCGAAGTGACGAGTGCACTCTCCAGCGGGTCCACCGGACCATGCTGGTGCAGGTTGCCACATAGCCCAGCAAGTGTAGGAAGTCTTGGGCAGTGCACAATTGCCCAACCCAAAATGATCAGTCACAGGAGGAGAAAGTCTCTGCCCTGTCTGCCGGGAGCTGGTTTCTGGCTCTGCGAGAGTCAAGTCTGCCCCAATGAAGCTGATCACTTGCAAAGGTTTGAGTTCCGTCTTGGTCTCGTTGACCAGAAGGCCAAGTTTGACGCAGGTCTGGAGGGCCAGGTCCCAGGACTGTTCCACCTCCTGCCTGAAGGGACCTGCTATCAGCCAGTCATCCAGGTAGGGATAAACCCGGACCCCTCTGCGCCTCACGTAAGCTGCCACCACTGCGAAGCACATGGTGAAGACCCTGGGGGCAGAAGAGAAGCCAAAGGGCATGGCCTGGACCTCACAGAGGGTTCCCTCAGCTTTAAAGTGGAGTAACCTTCGGTGAGACAGACAAATCCAGATGTGAAAGAATGCGTCCTGAAGATCCGGGCAGCAAAACCACATGTTTTGCTCTACAGATGGTATGATCTGAGACAGAGTGATACTGAAGGTGTGCGACCTGTGGAACTTGTTCAGGTCATGCAGATCTAGAATGGGCATAGCCCCTCATCTGCTTTGGCACCAGGAAGTACCTAGAGACAAACCCTGGGTGTTCCAGAGGATCCGCGACAGGAACCATGACCTCCTTGTGAAGGAGCTGGGCTACTGTATGTGGTATCTGACAGCCGACAGCATGTCTGCAGAAACCAAGTCAGCCCATGGGGTGTGGGCTCAGCAAGAAGGGTACTGCTTGAACTCTAGGGGCAGACCCTGGCCTCCACTTCTAGAACCCACCTGTCCATAGTGACAGCAGACTGGCAAAAAGGAAGTGGTGGGGCCAGTCCCTCCATGGGAAGAGAAAGGGGAGGCGTGACAGGCATGGAGGCACCCCTCATCCCATCATTGGGCAGGCTTGGAGGAGGAGGGTAGGGCTGAGGCACCACAGATGCCTCTCCCTCCTGGCTTATACGCAGCCGAGGCCACTGACTTGGGCCAAAGTCGTGAGGTCTGAGTCTACTGGCCAGCCTGTTGCTGGTCTGGCTTGGCCATCTTAATCGGTTCCGTTGGTGGAGTCGGCATCGACTTTTCGGGCGACAGACAGGTGATGGCTGGCATAGAAACCAGGGTTGGTTTGGCACCAGCAAACACCAACTGTTGCCACATCAAGTCCTCACAGCATTGACGCAACTTGCGCCAAAGCTTCTCCTCACTTTCGGAGGACAAAGAATAGTGGAGTCGTCAGACAGCAGTTGACCGCCGAAGTCCCTGCTGACCCTCCATGGACGGTCAAGGGTGACGGTGACCAACAGCCGATGGGGAAGCCCCTTGGCTGGCCGACACTCCTTAGTCAGAGCACCGACCATCAGTTGTTTAGACAGCAGTTCCACCATGATCGGTGGAGAAGCCAGAGTCAGCCGAATTGGGACCGTCTTAATCAATTCTGTTGGTGGAGTCGGCATCGGCTTTTTGGGCAACAGCCAGGTGATGGCTGGCATAGAAACCAGGGTTGGTTTGGCACCAGTAAACACCAACTGTTGCCATATCAAGTCCTCGCAGCGTTGATGCAACTTGTGCAAAAACCTCTCCTCACTTGAGGAGGAGAATGAAGAATAGCAGCAGTGCCGCTTCCCATGGTGCGCAGAGTGGGAGCACTAATGATGTCGGGATCAGCTCAACCCATAGGAAGAAGACCGAGACCTCGGGCTCTGGGGGGGCCTAGCGACGGGGCTCAGAGGGAGTCAGCAATTGCCAAGGCTCCTCCTGGTCAGCGTCAGGGACCAGAGGAAGTGGGTCAGAGGTCTGATCCATCCCTCCAACGGTCTGTGTCAGGACCAGGGTCCTAGACAAGGAAGTATTGGCCTCTTCAGTCAACAATAGACCAGTTGGCTTGAGAAAAATCTTGGCTGGGACTTCAATCAACGTCTCAGCTGACAGGCCCAACGGGATTACTGTGGAGCCAGAGGCCAAGGCAGAGGATTCTACAGAAGTCAAATCCGGAGAGTGCGGGAATCAGAGGCCTTCAACTGACAACACTCCAGATCCCACGATCAGTGACGAGTCTTTTCCTTCTTAGATTCTTTTTTTAGATTTAGATTTGCTAGTGGGTGCCAGACCGAAGGTTGGCAGAGAGGCACATTTCTTTGAAGGTGCTCATAAAGGTCAAGCCCAGCTAAAGCGGCATGAAGGCGGAAGCTCAGGAGGAATGGGCTGTGGCCTGGACCCAAGGCTGCAAGCTGCTCAGTGGACCCCACAGCTGCGAAGATCACCCAACAGGCACCCTTGGATTTGACTGGCGGATTCCGTTGCACCAGGTGGCCCAGCTTCAGGTGAGCCAGATGATCCTCCAGAACAGTCGGGTGAAATGTGGTGTGTGGGTCAGTCCCTGACATCTTCTGCCCGCAAGGGCACTAGCGGAAGCCAGGAGCAGACTTATCGTCCATCGCGGTCACAATCGAAGATCGAGTTGAAGACAAAACTTGTAAGAGTTGGTTTGGAAGGAATTCCTAAGAATTTAAGCATTAGGGCCTACTCAATGCAGGAGCGGTAAGGAAGGAACCTGCTTCTTCCAGCAGAAAACAAGATCTGGAGCCATGGGGTGCAGCCAAGGGAGTTACCTCCCAGGTGAGCAGGAGGAGCCAGCTTGAAGACTTTCCAGTACATCTTAAAGGTAAAAGACACTGCCAGATAGTCTGGTTAGAAAAACATATCCACGTCCCTAAAATATATGAAAAAATTACTCACCTTAGTAATTATGTTTCTTCTAGTGGAGTCTTGCTGTATTCTGACAAGTGCATTTAGCCCCAGCTTTTAAACTGCTCCGTAGAACAATGGGTTAACTTTTCTATGCAGGGCACAGAATGTTCATCTCGAGCTCGGTTGGTGTCTCTGCCTGTTGTATTTTGAACTGCAACCGTCAGATCATTACGAGCAAAACTCACTAGGTGTTCTGTGTGGAAACTGTAAACATTTTTTACTAGCCAACTGGAAGAAAAATAATCTTTTGGTTTCTTAAAGGAAGACTCAAGTCAGGAAACCCAAACACAAAAACCAATAAAATGAAATAACATCTCACCCCATGAGAAACAGAGGGTGCAAGGGGGCACCCCTAGGGTGCCAACACTGCACCTGCCCACCCACATCCCAAAAAATCTAGGTTCTGAGAGGGGAGGTGGGGGGAGGTCAGAATACAGCAAGACTCCACTAGAAGAAACATAATAACTACGGTGAGTAATTTTTTCTTCAAACAACAAGTCTTGCTGTATTCTGACAAGTGCAAACTACCAAGCAGTACCTCCATGAAGGAGGGACAGAACCTACTTTGGGAATAGGCTGTAAAGTACTTCTGTGCCAAACCGAGCATCACTCCTAGCCTGGATATCCAGAGACTAATGCTTGGTAAAGGTATGGACTGTTTTCCAGGTGGCTGCTTGACAAATTTCTAAAAGAGGGATATCCCTGGCAGCAGCCAGGGAAGCAGCTGTACCTCTTGTGGAATGAGTCTTCAGGCCTGAGGGTGGAGTTTTTCCCAGTTTTTCATAGCAGAATTGTATACAAGACACAATCCACCTGGCAATAGATCTCCTGGTGGCAAGTTTGCCCTTCCCAACTTCTCCGTAAGTGAGGAACAACTGGAGGGAGTCAAACCTGTGACCCTTGGTACACTCTATGTAGTAGCTAAGGGCATCTTTTAACTGTGTAGCCTCCTCTCTCCTGAGGAAGAATGATCAGTGAAGAAAACAGGGAGAGACATAGACTGGTTCAGGTGGAAATCTGAAACCACTTTAGGCAAGAACTTTCTGTTAGTTCTAAGGACCACTTTATCTCTGTGAAAAGAGATGAAATCGGGTTCCACTGACAGGGCTTGCAATTCACTGATACGTCTAACGGAAGTAATGGCTACCAAAAACACAGTTTTCCAAGTCAAATACTTAAGCTCTGCTGAGGACAAAGGTTCAAAAGGGGGTTGCATAAGCTGAACAATGCAAACATTAAGATCCCAAGAAGGAGCAGGGTTCCTAAAGGGGGGATTGGTGTGAGGCAATCCCTTGAAAAACTTACAGAATACAGGATGGGATGACAGTGAGGAAGGATTGCCTACTGACAGAAAAGCAGAAACAGCAGACAAGTGTACCTTGAGGGTAGCTGTTCTGAGGCCCAGGCTATTAAGATGGACCATATAATCCAAAACTGTAGGCAATTCAGCAGTATCTGGGGAGATATGCCTCTTGAACACCAAATGCTGAATCTCTTCCATTTGGAGTTGGAAGTATTTCTGGTGGAAGGCTTTCGAGAAGCTTTGAGAATATCCAGAACTCCCTGAGACAGATGCAAATCTGCAAACTCTAACTCTTCAAAAGCCATGCCTTGAGATTGAGAGACTGAAGATTGGGGTACCAAATCCTCCCCTGAGAGGAGGTTAATAGGTTGTAATTCCTGGGAAGAGACAGGGGAAGATGGACTGCTAGGGACAGCAACAAGGGATACCATGGCTGCCTGGCCCAGTCTGGAGCAATCAGAATCACTTTGCAAGGTTGTAACCTTATTTTGACTAGAACTTTAAAAAGGAGAGGGGGGGGGGAAGCATACAGAAATTTCCCTTCCCAGTTCAGAATCAGAGCATCCAGGGGGACTGAGCCCAAGACTGGGGGTCTGCAACAAAAGAGAGGAAGTTGGTGATTGTCTGGGGCTGCAAAAAAGATCTATCTCTGGAGTGCCCCATCTTGAGAAAATCACCTTCAACACCAGAGGGTCCAGGGACCATTCGTGATGGCCCTGAGATATTCTGCTCAGTGCATCTGCTAGGACATTGCCCTTCCTTGGAAGGTGAACTGCTATCAGAGAGGTTTGCAGGGAATAAGCCAGGGACCACAACTTAATTGCTTCTGTGCACAAGGCCATAGACCGAGTGCCTCCTTGCTTGCTGATGTACCACATGGTGGTGGTGGTGTTGTCTGTTCTGACCTGGACCACCTTGTTCTGTACTGATTTGGAAAAAACTTGCAGTGCCAGAAACACTGCCCTGAGTTCCAAGAGATTGATGTGTAGAAGAGATTCCTGAGGCGACCACAGTCCCTGGGTGGTGAGGTCCCCCCAAATGGGATCCCCAGCCCAGCAGGGAAGCATCTGTGGTTTGGACCACTGAATGAGACTGAGTGGCAAATGGAACCCCTTGCCTCAAATTGTCCTGATCCTGCCACCATTGTAGGGCTTGAATCAGAGTTCGAGTCACTGGGATTAGTTTGGTAAGGGAATCCCTTTCTTTGGGATCAAAAAGCTCTTAAGTGGAACTGAATGTCCCTCATCTGGAATCTTGCACCTTGGGCTACTGCTGTAGAAGCTGACATGTGGCCAAAGAGCTGAAGGAAATGCCTTGCTGGTCGAGACACCTGAAGGCTGAATGATGAAGCTAGCTCCATGAGAGCCCTTGCCCTTTCCAGGGGAAGGAAGACTCTTTCTTTTACCATGTCCAGCTCTGCCTCTATGAAGGTGAGGAGCTGCACTGGTTCGAGAACTGACTTTGGTAGGTTGAGAAGAAATCCCAAAGAAGTGAATACTTGCTGGGTCACTTGCAGGTCTGACTTGACTTGGTCTGAGGACTGGCCCACTATGAGCTAGTTGTCCAAGTATGGAAAAATGGAAATCTTTTGTCTTCTTAGGAAGGCAACAACTACTGCTAGGCACTTTGTGAAAACCCTTAGTGCTAAGGTTAGGCCAAAGGGCATTGCTCTGAATTGATAGTGGCCTGAGGGCAACTCAAACCTGAGGTACTGTCTGTGGGAACACCTGATGGGAATGTGAAAGTAGGCATCTTTGAGGTCCAGGGAGGCTAGCCAGTCACCTGGCCTTAGAGAGGGGAAGGATAATTCCCAGAGTTATCATCTTGAACTTTGGCTTTAAAAGATGTTTGTTCAGATATCTTAAGTCCAGGATGGGTTGCCACTCTTCTGTCTTTTGGGGTCAGAAAGTACCTGAGTACAGTCCTTTGCCCCAGTGTGGGGTAGGTACTCTCTCTATAGCCCTTATAGACTAGAGAAGAAACCTCTTCCTCTAGGGCAAGGGTTTCTGAAAGATTTGCAGGTGGAAAAGATCTGGCTCTCATCTTTGGAAATTTTTTGAAGCTGAGAACCAATCCCTGGCTTACTACTTCCAGGACCCACTTGTCTGATGTAATAGACATCCAGTCCTGGAGAAAGTAAGCCAGCCTGCACCCTCCTGGGGTAGGAGAGTCGACCTGGGCAGAACCATCAGGGTGTCTGCTCGGCAGGGGCTGGAGGGTATCAGCCACCTTTCTGTAAAACATGAACTGCGAAGGGGACTCAGAAAGCCTAGGAGGAGAAACATCTTAAGGTCTGTCTGGGGAGATGTCCGGGTCAATAGGCACATCCAGACTTTCAACATCACCATATTCATCTTCCAACTCTCCCTCCTCCTCAAACTCTGGTTCATAAAATTCTTCCAGGGTATAATCGCGAACCGGGGGAACCGACCAAACCGAGCCCCTGCCAAAAGGTACCAGATCAGTCGGAACCGGGCGAAGCGATTCCACAATACGACTCGCTTTGGTTATTTCTTCGGAGGTCGAAGTATGAGATTCTGGATCTGAACCAGTCGATTTTTCTTTGCATTTTCTTTTTGTCGGAACCGATTCCTCAGAATCGGCTCTCCTTTTGCCCGAAGAAGTATTGCCCTGGTCAGAGGGCACTCCTTCTGGTTCGGTCGGAACCGAATGGGGCTGGCCATCCAGGTCAGTGGACTTCTCAGCCTCCCTTTCCCTCAGTCTACCTAATCTCTTTTCAAGGGTAGATTTGGGAAAAATTTTTCAAATTTGGCAGTCTGAATCAAGGTGGTCAAACCCCAGACAATAAACACAGGTGGAGTGGGGATCGGCCTTAGCAAAGACCTCACCACACACATTACATTGTTGAAACCCAGTGGGCCTGTTTTTTTTCTTGGGTTTCTCAGACATGACCAGCCTAACCAACTTACCCTTTTTTTCGGCAACCGCCAGGGAAGACCCCCTATTCGTTCCTGGCCGTGTCACGGGTCTTGGAAAAAAAGTACTAAAACACGTTTTTTTTTAGAACCGATACGGACCGGTAACCACACACTAAAATAAAATACAAAAGTTACCTGAACGATTGGTTCAGGTGAACCAATCCACACCTTTTACAAGTTCCACACAGAAAATAGAACAAAACCTAGTACTCACGGTACCACAGACAGAGACTTGAAACGACTATGCGGAAACAAAATTTTGGTAGAAAAATGACCAAAAACTGACACTTCAACCGACTTCGAACCGAGCTGCAGGAAAAATCTCCGGAGCGACTGTTCAGTGAGGCGGAGTAAAGAATCTGACGGTTGCAGTTTCAAATACAACAGGCAGAGACATCAGCCGAGCTCGAGATGAACATTCTATGCCCTGCATAGAAAAGTTAACCCATTGTTCTCCGGGGCAGTTTAAAGGCTGGAGCTAACTGCACTTGTCAGAAAACAGCAAGACTTCATGCTGCTTGAAACATCAAGAGAGAAGATAAGCTGCCTGCTTCAAATGAGTTCCACAACATGCTCAAAAACCCAGGCAACAAAATACATATCCAGTAATTCCTGAAGGGTGAAATCAGGGTGTTTGCACATCAACATCCAGCCACCCAATTTCTATATTCTTTGTGGAGCAACTGTTAGGATCTGTCCTCTGAGAATGAACATGTGCAAATTAGAGTTCCAGTGTCACCAAACAGAAGCAGACACAATACTTCTATATATATACTCACAACTGCGGAAGAATGGAGTAAAGGATGTTGTACTTGATGCAGAAGACAGTGACGTAGTAGTCCTAGCTGCATATGTATCACATCAGGTTGACGGTATTCTTGGCTTGAAGAGGTAGGACGACATATTTGACTGCAAGGCACTGTGTTCAAAAGAAGTTGCTCAAGTCATTGTACCTCTTCATATACACATGGGAGCAGATGCAGTCTCAGGATTCTTTGGACATGGAAAGAAGTCAGTATTTCAAAGTGCACTGTAGTTTGAAGCAGCACATGGGTTGTTGTCAGGTGTTGGAAAGAGTCTCCCAGTGACACCAAATATTCTGGACAATGAGGCGAAGTCCACTATCAGGTCTGTCTATCAAGATAGTACCAGCAAGACACTAGCTGAGGCTCAGGCATCAAAGTTGGACAAGATGAAGAGAAAGTCAACCCAGAGAATACCTCCTGACCGTGAAGTCACATGATTTGAAGGTGAAGCAAGTTAACTACAAGATATACATCCTGCTCAACTACGACAAGCCTGGTGCTCCACCTTCACCACTGAACCATGGCTGAACTCTGATAGAAAAGAAATGTTAATCTCTGTGATACACAAAGGTGCCTCTACCAAAGAGCCTCAGGGATACTGTTGCACAAAAGAACGCCTCAATAGCTTGAGAATATGATGCAGACTCTGATGCAGAATCTGATACAGACTAAGATTCTTAAAATGACTCTCAGAATAACATAGAAGAAGAAAATGAGTAGGAGATTTTGGGCATCCTCAAATGAAGAAAGCACTTCAAACATTAGCTGGAGAATGTTACGACAGCAATAAGGCTTCGAACATTATGGATATTAGATAACTGTACAATCCAACTAATGTTACCAAACTAGAACTTTTTAATTAAAAATGTTACTAACTGTGCAAAGCCAAATTTTATAAAAATAAAAGTTGGCTATTTTGCTGACACTGAAAAATGATACATTATATACTTAAGTTTAGAACACAAATTTCAATTTTTTTGGGGGGGGCTTAGAATTAAGCAGCCATTATTGTGGAAATTTGAGAACATGTTGTCATGGTGTATCTGGCTTCAAGGAAGAACATTTTTATAATAAGAAATAAATGCCTTTACCCTCCAAACCCCATTTAGACACCAATACAGCTTTATATGACAACTATGAGCTGAGATATGCTATTTTAGAGAATTTTGGCAGCCATCTTGAATTTGGCCACATAGCGGCAATAGGCCACATTTTTGAGAGGGCCCCTCCAAGCACATATTTTTTAGAACCATTTATTCGTATGAAACCCACCTTCAAACTGTTGTCCCCATAAATTGGTCACAGACTCCTATTATTTATTTTTCCTTTAGTATGAGAAGACGGCTTTGCATTTTAGTCTCTTTAGAATCTCATCGCTATCCCTTATCTATTTTACTGTTTGATATTCAGAGCGCCTTCCTATATCGATTCCTGCATGCATAACAATTAGTGAGGGGACTGTATAATTTTTTATAAGTTTTTCTAGACTTTGTCTTACATCTCTTATT
Organism: Neoceratodus forsteri; assembly: GCA_016271365.2. Lineage (NCBI taxonomy): Eukaryota > Metazoa > Chordata > Ceratodontiformes > Ceratodontidae > Neoceratodus > Neoceratodus forsteri. The sequence goes on from CM057449.1 coordinate 1,308,549,423, forward strand.
CTGGCCCCTGGAAGGCATGTGGCATGTGTGTTTTCTCTGTTCCTTGCGGATTATCGACTCCATGTATCACATGACTGAATTCCTGACTACTATGGTTTGGCTTCTGATAGTTGTGCTGTGGTCCATGTTTGACCTAGGGGGTACACAATTTGGGATTGTGAATGTGTGTGGCCATTGGGGTTCTGCCCAGGGTGTTCACAATCGGTGACTCTGGGTGAATGTATTGGTGCATTACATGTGTTCAAATCAATATCTGTTTCAAAATGTATTAAATTACTGGTATCATATGTATCCCTGGCTTTATCTGTGTTTCCATCTGTAGAGGTCGTAGGCCCAGATTCACAGAAGACTGAGCATCTCTTATTGGTTTCTATATGACTGGTCCACAGTATGTTTTCCCCTTTTCCTTCTCCTGTTACTCTGAACAATGCACCATTCATTGTCTAACTGTTGCTCGTTAGATGTTCTCTTTCTTTACCACTTGTCTCAGTATCGATAGGATCCATATTAGTTACTTCCACCCTTCCACTCAGTTATTTCTATCCCTGTCTGTCTTCACATTTGCTCAGTATTCCCATTCTCCCTTGTATCTTTTTTCTGTTTGTACATTTCTTTCTAGACCTTTTTAAAGTTTGGCTAGTCACTTACACACTTCGGTGAATCTGACTGCTAGTTCTTTGTTTGAATTACATTTTTCACAGGTGAATTCACCCTTTATGTTCACCTGTACCTGTCCCAGCCTCTCTTGAACCTCTCCACTGTACATACCTCCACTACTAGCTCCACAGGCAGAGCATTCCACGGTTCCACCACTCTCTCAGTGAAATACTGTGCCCCCCCCCGAGACTCCCACCCTCCAGCCTCCAACCGTGCCCCCTGGTGGTCCTCCCACCTTCCTCTGAAAGACCCCATTTAGGCTTACCTCATTCATCCCTTTTAGATACTTGAAGACCTCAATCATATCTCCCCTGTCCCTCCTCTCCTCTAGTGTGAATAAGCCAAGTTCCTCAAGTCGCTCCTCACATGTCCTATCCCCCAGACCCCGGATCATCCTGGTTGCCCTCCTCTGAACCCGCTCCAGGAGTTGGATGTCTTTCTTTAGGTGCTGGTGCCAAAACTGCACACAGTATTCGAGGTGTGGCCGAACCAGGCAATTGTACAGTGGCAGAATCACATCCCTGCCCCTAGAGGTAATCCCCCATGTGATGTAGCCCAGCATTCTATTTGCCTTGGCTGTGGCTCACCTACATTGCTCAGAGTTATTCATTTTGGCATCCACCTGCACGCCCAGGTCCCTTTCCCCATTCGAAGCCTGCAATATGTCCCCACCTAGCGTGTACATTTGACCTGGGTTCCTACACACCAGGTGAAGCACCTTGCATTTCCTGGTGTTAAATTTTAACTTCCAGATGTGTGACCATCTCTCAAGAGTATTCCAGTCCCCCTGCAGGGCTAGCCTACCTTCTTCTCCATCCACCACTGCCCCCAGCTTAGAGTCAACCGCAAAGAGGCTCATTTCACTTCTGATACCCTCCCTGATATTGGAGATGTAAGCGTTAAACAGGAGTGGGCCCAAAACTGAACCCTGAAGGACTCCACTTATGACCCAATTGGGAGACGAGACTACCCCCCCACCACCACCTGCTGAGTACGTCCAGATAGCCAGTTCCCAATCCACCTGACCATCAAATCCCCCACCTCCATTCTACCCAGCTTATCCAGCAGACCTGTGTGAGGGACCAAGTCAAACGCCTTGCTGAAGTCCAGAAAGAGGACATCCACCAGCCTACCTTGGTCAAGTGCCCTCATCACCCAGTCGTAGAACTCCACAAGGTAAAACAGTAAACAGTAAAACAGCATTTTTGTGTTTTAACTAAAATGTACCAGAAATGTCTTCTAGTGTGTGATAAACAAATACTGTATGTGCCTGAAACATTCATACAATTTCCTCCTGCACTCAACTATAGCTGTCACTAGCTTTGGATGCCTTCCATCTGCCGTTACTTAGTAACACCAATTTCTAAAACATGTCACAATACTACCAATACCTCAGACCTGTCCTGTATTAGAAGGAGCGTCCCTCATTTACAACTCATAACCCCTTTGTCCCATATGGAGATGGTGCTGTCTCACATTTTCCATGGATATTGCGAAGTCAGCGTTCACAATGGTCAACATTATTCAATTGACAGCAAGCCTTCTGAACACAGAAGCACTCATTCCCATAAGAATATTGTTTCACGTGCAGGACAGTGTAGAAGGGACAAAATAAAATACAACATGTGGCTAGAGGGTTGGTGCATTGAGGGGGTTAAACTTTTCAGGGGCCTTGGAATCCTGAGATGACACCAGGCTGTTTACAAAGTATGACCTCCGCCTTAGCAGAGGGAACTAGTGCATTAGGGCAAAAAACTGGATGTAACAGCATTTTTTAAACTAGGTATGGCAAGGACAGTGATAGAGCACAGGTACGTACACATGCACACAAAAGAAGTCAAGTTGTCTCTCCAGCTGTACCCAAAGGGCATAGGAAAAACATCAAAGTTAGCAAGGGACAATGTGGCAACAGAGAACTTTCAAAAATCAGCAGGGATAGGAAGTTTAGAAGAGAGACTTGTGGAAAGTGTTATACACAAATGCAAGAAGCTTAGAGGGTAACTTGGAGGAACTGAATGCAGTAATAGCTGCAGATGATTTAGATATAGTGACAATAACCACCAGGACCTACAGATGTCATGATGGGTGGAAGATGCTCCTCTGCTCACCCTACTTTCAACTGCTGATCAATGTACCTGGGAGCTTCCAGTGCTACTAGGACCAAGACGTCTGGTTCCTGTGGAGCGGATCTCCACTTACCAATCAGGTGACATAATCTGGACAAAAATAAAAGGTGCAAAAAGCTGATCCTTTAACTAGCCTGGCCCCAGCTGATCAGTGTTCCACAGCTGCACACACTAGCCAGGAGCTGCAGGGGTCGTGATGGGTGGAAGCTGATGCCTTGCTCCCCCTCCAATGCTGACTGTCACACCCAGGAGCTTTGATGCAACCAGGGAAGGGACGAGGAGGTCCATTTTCAGTGAAACTGATCTCCAGGTGCCAATTAGGTGGTAGAATCTGGGCAAAGACGAAGAGGAGCAAACTGGGGATCCATCAAATACCCTGACCGCAACTAATCAGAATCAGTGTTCCACAGCCGCATACACTCACAGGAAGTTGCAAGGGTTGTGAGGGGTGGAAGCCACTGCTAGCTCCCCTCTTACCACTGCCAGTCACTGCAGTTGGGAGCTTTGGTGCTACTGGCAGTGGGACCAGTACAGAGAGGTATGTTTTCTGTGGAGCTGCTCTCTGTGCACCAATCAGGCGGCAGTACCTCGACAAAGACTATGTTATTATGTGGTCCTGCAACCAGCAGTACTCCATAGAGTGGGTCACAGCACAAGGGCAGGAGCTTAAGGACATCACACTGGGGACGTCAGCTTTGGAATCATCTGTCAGTCGGTCACTCTGCCCATCACGTGTGAGCCCATGCCAACCCCTGCATAGCGTAACCAGTATATGTGTACCTGGGACACTAGATAACCATGTCATTAGAATATTATACTGTACACTGTAAAACCAGCATGTTTAAACCAAGTATAGCATATGATGGAATGCTGTTACCACTAAAAATCCATAGCTTTCCAAACACTGTTATGCTGCACCACGGCTGTCAGTTCTATATGTTATGCTGCACTAGCGACGTATGTAGTGCAGCATAACAGAATAGAACTCCCTTCACAAGCAGTGTAACAGCGTCTGTATCTGGCAGAGGTGCTAGGCAGTCAAGCCTTTCAATCTGAAACTGATGCGGCTAATAGAAATAAAAAACATGGCATCAGCTGTACTATCAAAGGAACTGTTGGACTGCGATACATTTTTTAAAATATTTTATTATTGCCACCATACACTATAAAAAATAATCGCTAGTCACCTATTGGTAACAAGCTCGGTTAGGGCATCACGAGGTTGCCACTGGCAACCAAACCTCTCAAGCTTCGCTCTCGAGGTTACTGTGGTCGCCAAGGCAATCTCTCGACACACTAACCAGCTTGTTACCGATAGGCGACTAGCGATTATTCTCTACATTACATCTGCTTTTTATAGCCTTTTCCTACACGTCCTCATGAGTACTGTTAATTTCACAAATTTGTAGTCCTGTCTGCTTAGTTTAATTAATACAACTGCTAACTACCATCACAGATTATGTTTGCTTATGATTTTGATTTAGTTGGTACTGCTGCTAGCTTAAATTGTAGCCTCTACCTCCATAAGTTGTTTGTACCATCCTGCAACTTAATTATTCCTAACATCTAATGATAGCTGTGTACTGCTAGTGTGCTGTCTTTGGTTTCTGTGTCAATATAGATAGCCAATTTGCTGACAATGACATCCCTATGCTTAATGGCCTGACCAGGCTGGTACTGCTACCCTTATTACTACTGTCAGACTGCATCACTCCTGTCCCTTTACATAGATATTTCTGTCTCGATCCACTGTTTGGACTTTACCTACTCAAACACCCTGTTAGTCCCTGCAAATATCCTGGACTTGACAGGGTTCTTAAATTCCAAGTACCTATTACTAATTAATGGACCTGTAACAAGGTCTCGCTACCATCTAACTGAAGCTTGTTAAATGGCTAGTTCTGGCACATGTTACTGCACATTACTTTACCTAGTACTGTCTAATGAACTCTGGTCCTATTGCCCCTCTGAAGAATGACACCTCACAATAGTTTAAAATGAAGGCACTTAGGATAGCTCACTTCTGTATTCGTAGTTTGATAGCTAATTCAGTGGCATTAGAATCTTGGGTGGTTTTGTGCAATCTGGATACACATGGGATAACTGAATGCTGGCTTAAGTCTACCATACCAGACTTAACTGCTTTTTACTTAATTACAGCTTCCTCAGACTTTACCATCCCACCAAAAAACAGGGATGGAGACAATGTGATCTTCTGTAAAGGGCACCTTAAACTAACAACCACGAATGTTACTAATGTAACCTCATATGATATCCTTCACTCAGTCCTGGTTCTAGATGAAACAAAAAAGCTCCACATAGTATGTATCGACAATTGCACTAACAGTGGTATGGTTTGCCTATCTGATTTACTGAAGCAAACTGTTACATCTCTAGGCAAGAACAAACTTATCTTATTAGGTGATTTTAACTTAGGCTTGTGTGGGGAAAACTCTTAAGCTCTGGAGTGTACAGTATGCAAATTTTACCTTATTCACCCCGTAAATGACACCACAAGGAAATCCACTATTGGCAATCACCATACTTTTATTAACTGGGTCCTAACCAACAGAAAAGACAGAATCGCAGTGGCTGATACTTTTGCTGATGCTATCAGTGACCACTCCCCAGATTTTTTTGTATCCGGAGAAGTCACTCTCCTGCCTCTTTACCTAAGGAAGTCTTTCTCCGAGATTAACCAGATCTAGAGTAACCAATCTTATTCAGGGCCAACTGGGCAGATCTAATGAGGACTGCCTCAGAGCAGTGAACAGTACTCGCTGAAGCCCAGAAGGAAGAGGTGCTGACACGCTGAAGACCTTCAAGTTCCTGAAAGGACTAGACAAAGTAGACTGCAAGGAGCTATTTTGCAGGAATGATGTGCCAAAAAACAAGGGGACATGAATGTAAGCTGGTGCGGGGATTCATGAGAGATGCGATAAAGTCTTGCTTTATAGAGAGAGTAGCTGAGTTATGGAACAGCCTACTTGCAGAGGAGGTATGAGCAAAAACCATTAAAGGGGAATGGCAGTTAAAATGTAAACAAAAAAAGCATGTTGTGCAGAGTGTTTTGATTTGTGTGTGTAGTCCCAGTGTAAGATTTCCTTTGTTTGCTGTTAGGAGTTTTTTTTTCTAAATTTGTCTGTTTTATGGCCCTTGGGAATGTATTTAGTTTCATTTAATTTGTTAACTGGGTGATAGCACTGGACCGAGGGTCCTTTTTCAGGCTCGACCCGTGCAAATTATGCAGTACTGAAAAAATTTACAACGTTTAGCAGAAACATTCATTTACACGTACATAAATCAGGCAAGTACCATTTTAGTCACTTTTTAAAACTGTGAAAAGAACAGTTAATGAGTAAAAATTCAGGTAAACTATTCCAGAATCAAGGAACAGCTGCAGTAAAAACATATAAACCAGCTCGAGCTTTACAGGATCCAACATTAAGAACAACCCCAGATGATGACCGCAAACTAGGCAACAAATCCCTGACTGAAAGAAGATCGGAGAGTGGGGAAAGGATAGAGTGAAAAATAATCTCCATTTCTATCTCTTTTATAGTCTTTCTTTGATTAAAACAAGTAGAGTACATTCAGCAGAACCAAAATGAGTTTCAGGAAGTAGAACAATGGACAGAAGACAACAGGGAGTAATGTTACTATAATGCTCATTTAGTCTATACTGTAAGGAAGATTTTCTCTCCCTACAGTACCAAGTAGCCTTCAAAGGGTACCCTGTTAGGTCAGGTTGCAGTCACAACTGCAGCTAGATGAGAGCGCTTTTCTCAATCCTGATTTGAACTGAGCTAGGGTAGGTAGGCTCATGAAGGATAATTATAAATTGGGTCTGAGAAACAGAGCATTCTGACTGTCTGTAAGCATTCTATCAGCCTTATGTTAATCATTTATTAACATACAGTACATGTATAGCCTAATCATATGCTGAACAAGGTTTAATATTGTTTATTTTTTTTTATTTTAATAGCAATAAGGCACTCCCAGAGGTTATGTTAATGGTCAGTTAATCACCCTTTAGTTGCACGTGGCACTCTGCTACGCTTCGTGCACCATTACACTCCTGGATAATTAACAAACTCTGGTCATGCCTTATTGCTTAATTATGATCAATAATTGTACTTTCCCCTCTTGTATGTTTAAAGGTACTTAGTGCAAGTGCTTTGTGCCTAGCAACACACTCAAGGCATGTGATTACTGACTCATAATTAAACACCCTGGCATGTCTTATTGTAAATACATGTCTTGTCATGGATATTGCTGAACAGCATCAGGGTTCAAAAGACAATGGGACATCTTCCAGTAGTCAATTAGGAACAAGAGGGTGCGCAGGGGCCAGGGACAGCTCTAGAAGACCAGGAAACAAAACAAGGTAGCTCAGGAGTGGTGACTGGAGCTATAGTGTAAACAGATACAGGTAAAATCAAACAAAGCTCTGCTACCCAGTCTCAAGACACCCAAAGAAATGGAACCAGTCAAAGAAAAATAAAGATTTATTTCAGGATACAGACGCAGCAGCAGTTGCTCCCTAGACAACCACCAACATTTCACATGGATGTGCATTTTCAAGGCCTTGCAAATGCACACCCGTATGAAATGTTGGCAGCTTTCAAATGAGCAATTGATGCTGCTTCTGTATCCTTAAATAACTCTTGTACTATTATTCTTTGAGCGGTGTCAGCCCTTTGGACGTCCTGAGACAGGGTAGCCAAGCTTTGTTTGACCTTACCAACAGCTCTGAAAGAGCAGAGCAAAACAACATAGGAACACTGAATTGCTTATTCTTGGTGAAATGAACCTGAACTGAGTGGGTCAAACCCACAACAGCCTCCTCTCCTTAGTACAAGGATACAACCTACACCAAGTTATAGCTGATCCGACTAGGGTAATGTCCATCTCCACTTCCGGTACACTTATTGACTGGATACTAGCTAACTGCATTGACAGGATAGTGACCACTGGTACTCTACCTGTTGCTATAAGCGACCACTCTCCAATTTTATGCATTTGGAGTCCCTCCGTGGTCCCCTCCCCACTGCCATGATTCATTACCTTTTGGGACTATGCCAAGCTGGATCAATCAATCTTCCTTAACGAGGTCTCCTCTACTGACTGGCCCCACCTATATCAGGTCCACGATGCTCAAGCTGCTCTCAACTACTTCCTCACAAGGTTTGTGTCCCTCCAGGACAGGCACACTCCTTTCACCATGCAACGTGTTCGGGCAAAGCAAACTAGTTGGCTCCACAAAGAACTTCTTGCCTCCCTCCAGGCTATGGGCAAAAGCTGAAGATGCTTTAAAAACTCAGACCTCCCATCCGATTACAACACCTACAGGGCTCAGCAGAATGCCTGCAAAAAAACAAATCAGATTAGCCAAAAGCTCTTATTGTAAAGGACTCCTATTGGATGCGGCTGGAGACTCAAGAAAATTCTGGACTTATGTAAAAACCTTTCTCGACTCCAAACAATCTCACTCTACTAACAACATGATCCTAAACGGTGTCCACTGCAATAATCCAACCACTGTTGCCAACGCTTTTAATATACATTTCTCAGATCTGTCGAAATACACCACCTCTTTCCCTACCTCACTCCACATGTTGAAGATTCGAATGACAAAGTCTTTGACTGTCCAACCTCACAACCACAAGCCAGATACCTGAGAACCACCCTTCTATTTTAAAGCCATTTCTAGAGCAGATGGCCTCAAGCAACTTAACAATATCTCGGATAACACTAGTGTAGGTTTGGACTGTCTTGAACCCAAGCTTCTTAAACTGGCTGCAGCCTTCATTGCCTCACCTCTAGCCAGAATCTTCACATTGTCTCTGTGTCACAGCCATGTCCCTGACATATGTAAAACTGCTACAGTCACTCCTATTTTCAAAAAAGGAGACAAAAAAGACATCAACTATCATCCCATAGCAATCTTCTCTGTTCTGTGCAAAATTCTGGAAAAACTAATGTCCACACAAATCTCTGATTTTCTCTCCGAGTATAATCTCCTATCGCCAAATCAGCATAGCTTCCGCAAAGGGCATCGTACCTCTACTGTCTTACTCGAACTTACGAATGACACCCTCTGTGCCATGGATTCTGGCCCTCTAACCAGGGCAGTATTTATCAACCTCAAGAAAGCTTTTGATCTTGTGGATTACCCTCTTCTTCTTGCCAACCTCACATCCCTTGGTTTCTCACAAAAAATCTGTGGCCTGGTTTGAAAGCTATCTATCAATTCGAATTCAAGTAGTGAAATTCAATTCTGCTATATCAGACGACTCTTCCATTAAAGTCAGTGTTCCCCAGGGCTCCATCCTGGGCCCGCTTCTCTTCTTTATTTTTTTTTTTGATTTATTGAGATCTTGGAGGTACCTTTGCGCTAAAAGCTCATTTAGAAAGGTTCAGCGTCAATGATGAGACAAGACGTAAAAGAAACTTAAAAACAATTATTCAGGTAACAGGTTGAGATTACAGAATGTAAACGTTACATAAGGTACCATAGGCAAATGAAGAAAATGAGTAAAGAAAGAATACTGTAGGGAATCAAGGGGGGGAGGATCAATGCTGAGAGAGCAGCTGAAAAACAAAAGGGGTGAGGGTAAGAAGAAATAGGAGGGGTACAGAGGAAGCAGCTAAAGGCAGCCTTATATTTGTGCAGGTATAGATAGGTCAGGGGGAAATCACACATTAGGGACAGGCAGTGAGAGAGGGGGTCTAACTAGTATGGAGGGTAGTCCCCAAGGGAGGATGAGGAGACATGTGCTTGCATCAAACAGAAAGTGCTAGGTATGTGCCAGGACCAAGTAACTGGGCAAGGAGGGACTTAGGGTCTGCAGTTGCACTTGTTGTTAAAGATCCCACAATCCACTTGAGGTAGGAGCGAGTATCACCATAGCAACTGGTGACATAAGCACTGCAGCAGTTTAAAGCGGAGGTGACGTGGGCAGAGGCCAACAGGGTCTGCCGTCGTCAGCCAGGGAAGTTAAGGGAAAGTAGGTTTGTAAATTCCATTAATAGGTAACGTAGTGAAGAGGTGAGTAGAGCTTTTGACATTAGACAGCAGGGGACTAAATAATGTGCTGTGTAATCCTGGTTCTTGTTACTACTAGAGCAGCAGTGTGTAAAGTAGTGTTGTGGGGATTGTATAGTAAGTAAATAAAATGAGTAAGCAAAGGGCACTATTGTTTTTCATCATTAACTTATACATCCAGATGACATACTGTTATTGGATTTTGTGTTAATAATAAAGGTAGATAAGGCATAACTTACTTGTACTTAAATAACATAGCTAATTCATTATTGACAACAAATGGTGACTTGCTTATTAAGTGTGGAGGGTGCATAATGTATAGTTTGGGGGATGAGGGGTCAAACTACGATGGGTATATGTGCCCAAAATAAGAATTTTCAAGAGAATTGAACTAAAGTTATGGAAAGACTGGAATGGTTAGAGCAAAGCCAATTAAATGCAGTGTCAAGGTTAAAAACACTGTCCAGTTTAAACAAGGATGATTCATTGAGAGAGGAGAGTAGGAAATTAATTGGTGAGGGGAAGAGAAAGGATGTTAGGAATGATGATGATCCAATAGGTGACAAGGAGTGGAGCAAAGTCTCATATGTAAAAAAAAAAACAAAGAGCGTGAAGGCCCCTAACAAGAGTAACCGAGGACTTCTCATGGACAGCAAATGCCTCCTGTACCAGAAATATTAAAGAGCTCAGAGTTAATTATAGAGAACAAAATGTGAGGGGGGTACTTATAATTTATCATTATCAAATAGTTATGGAGTATTGCAAAATCTTCAGGATGAGGAATGAGGAAGGGGGAGAAGATATGGCACCTCAGGCACCCGAGTTAAATAAAGGTCCTCATCAGGTAGGTAATTGGGGATTCCATTATCAAATATACCGACCAATACAGATGTAGAAAAGATAAAGCAAACAACATGGTTTGTGGTTTTTCTGGGGCAGGGGTGTCAGACTTATATGACATGGCTGATAATATTTTTGCTGGTGCAGGGGAAAATCCATTAGCAGTGTTACACGTTGGTATAAACGACTTAAAGAGGAAAACACTACCTGAGATTAAATTAGATTTTTCTAAACTAGTGGATAAACTAAGAACAAGAGGGTCTGATATTATGATCTCAGATATTTTACCAGAACCAAGAGCCACAGTATATAAAGCAAAAAGGATAGCATTAGCAAATGGATGGTTGAAAGAATGGACAAAGGAAAACAACTTAATGTTTATATAACACTACGGGACTTTCCATAATAAAGGAGAATTTTATAGTAGGGATGGATTGCACTTGAATTATAGGGGAAGCAGGGTTTTGGGGACAAGGTTGCAACAAGAAATTGAGAGAATTTTAAACTGATTGACATGAGGACAAAGTGTAAATTAGATAACAAGGTGTTAAGTAATAAACACATAGGAAATAAGGAAAGAAAATTAGTAAAGACTTTATTTTTTTAATGCACATAGCCTGTCAAAAGAAGGGGATGGCCGAATTGGAGGAGAATATTGAGAGCGAAAAGTTAGATATTATTGGAGTCGTTGAGACATGGTGGAATGATAGTGATGAGTGGAACCAGAAGATATCCGGCTTTAATTTGATAAACAAAAATACAGTGAATAAGAGGGGAGGAGGAGTAGCATTGTATATAAAGGAGGGGATGGAATTTATAGTTAATAATGAGGTGGGCAATATGGGTAGTATTGAAACCATCTGTGTTGACCTAATGGATATAAAGAGTAAAAAACTAAAGATGCTAACCTTCTATAGACCTCCGGATACAAACATTGAGGATACTTTAAGCTTTTTGAATAAGGTGATAAAACTGGCTGAGAAATGTGATATTGTGATTATGGGTGATCTAAATATGCCACAGATAGATTAGAATAAGGAAACAGATAATAATACCTCAGCATCTAGATTGTTGGGGGAGTTACAAGCAGCAGGATTAAATCAGCATGTCCATGAGGCAACAAGAGGTAGCAACATATTGGACATCGTGTTATCAAATAGTCCTGATGAAATAAAACAGCTAACAGTTGGACCACCTATAGGTACCAGTGACCGTAGTTCGATTACCTTTGATATGGATAAGACCAAAAAAGGTCATTAAGGGAGTAACCACCCAGTTTATTTATAATAGAGGAAACTATGCAGCGATTAAACAGATATTATCACTTTATAATTGGGAGAGTATGATAAAGGATCTGTATACACAAGAAACATGGGAACTGTTTGTTACTGAAATAAATAAATTGATTGATAAATATATACCAAAGAAAAAGTATATGATAATAGAGGAAAGAAGCCTATTTGGTTAAATAGAAACATCATAAGAATTGGAAAAAGAAAAAAAAAGTATTATGTAAGAAAATGAAACATTTCAGTACAATAGCTAATATCTCAAGATATAAACAAATATTAAAACAAATGAAAAAAGAAATACGGAATGCAAAGAAACAAGTAGAGTTTAGATTAGCAATGACAGAAAATGATGTAAAAGGCCTTTTTTCCTGTGTGAATAAAAAAAAAGGGACAGAGTCGATCTGTGGGACCTTTGGTAGTAAGGGGAGAGTTGAGCAGTGACCCCAAAGTACTCTCTGAGGAATTTAATATGTGTTTTAGTAAGGCCTTCACCAAAGGAAAATATAACAATAAGGTGATTAAACAAGGGATGGAAAATTCAAATATTGAGGGGCTAATAACTGAGGATAAAGTAGTTGGGAGGATAAGATCACTAGAGGGGGATAGGGCTGCTGGTCCTAATGGACTTCACCCAAGGTTCATTAAGGAACTAGAGGTGGAATTGGCATCAATCATTACAATGATAGGTCAAAATCATTGGCTGAGGGATATGTACCGACTGACTGGAGATTGGCCCATGTGGTGCCGATTTACAAAAAGGGAGATAGAAGTAATCCATCAAATTATTGACCAGTAAGTCTAACCTCGGTGATTAGTAAAATAGTTGAGGGGGATTTTGAGTGATGAAATAAAGAACTTCATGGAAGAGAAAGGATTGGTAGATAATAGCCAACTTGAATTCATTAAAAACAGATCATGTGACACCAACGTGGTCAGTTTTTATGATTGGGTTACTATGAAGTTGGATCAGGGAAATAATTTGGATGTGGTTATGCTGGATTTCAGTGGGGCCTTTGATAAGGTCCCCCATGAATTGTTGTTATCAAAGTTATTAGACATGAAAGTGAATGAGAGTTTGATTAGATGGATTGAGCACTAGTTGGTGGATAGGACCCAGAGGGTGAGAATTCAGGGATAGCTGTCAGAGGTAGTGGGGGTGGAGAGCAGGGTGCCACAGGGCTCAGTGATGGGACCTTTATTATCTCATATTTTCATGAGTGACCTGAAACTAAATAGTGATAATAAACTAGTTAAATTTGCAGATGATGTTAAAGTGGGAGAGGTTGTGGATACTTTTGAAGATAGATTGAGGTTTGGACAGGATTTATTAGATATTGTAGGATGGTCCAGAAAGAACTCTATGTGCTTTAATACAAATAAAAGTATAATGTTAAATATGGGAAAGAATAACATAAAACAGGATTATTATATTCAGAATGGTAAAATTAGGTCTTCCATATGTGAGAAAGATCTTGGCATATATATACAACAGGACATGAAATTTGAAACACATTATAGAATTACAGCAAATAGATTTATGCACTTGGTAAATTGTATTAGAAGAAGTTTTCATACGAGGAATGCAGAAGTGCTTACTAAAGTGTTTAAATCATATGTAAGACCTAATTTGGATTATTGTTCTTCACTTTGGAGTCCTTGTTTGAAAAAGCATAGGGTTCTGTTAGAACGTCCTCAAAGGAGCTTAACTAAGATATCATCAGGTCAGCAGAATCTATCATATGAAAATAGATTAAAGTCTTTGAGACTACGGTCCGTTGCTAAAAGAAGGATAAGAGGAGATTTATTATTCCTTCATAAAAGTTTGCAACAGGATACACTTAGAATGGAACTGGGTCTGCACTTTAGGGAAAAAATCTTCAACTGGAGGAAACATGATAAACAGTGAGTGAAAGGAGTAGAACTAATCTAAGAAAATATGGATTTGTATGTAGGACTATAGAATACTGGAACAAGTTACCGACATGTGTTGTGCAGGCAGAATCATTTACCATTTTCAAGAAGAGGTTGGATAAACATATGACAGTTGGTGACTACTGTTACCTCCATTGAGTTGTGGGGACAGTCTTTAAATGGGCTTTATAGCCTTCTAGACTGTCTTACGAAACCTTAGTATGAACCTCAGTATGAACCTTAGTCTTCAGATGAGCCCTTAGGTTAGCTTGAACTGACCGAGCTTAGTACAGGACTGAAGATCACTGTTTAGAGAGTTCAGCCATTTGGGAGCTCTGTATCCAACGGAGCACTGGCCTAGTGAGGTCCAATGGAAAGGCACTTTTAGGGATAGATTATTGACCCCTCTGGTGTTCCTGGTGTTGTCATTAGGGTGGAGGAGGTTGAGCATCCCAGGGGTAGTGAGGCCTAGAGTGGTCTTCTTGGCCAGTAGACAGACTTGGTACATGATCCTACTGTCTATGCTGAGCCAGCCAGTTTGGGTGTAGAGCTCACAAGAGTGTGTTAGGCAGTGGTCACCTAGGGTAAGTCTACAGGCTTTGTTGAGGGCTGTCTTGGCTCTTAGAAGTGCTGTATCTGGCTGATCCATATACAACCAGACCATAGTCAATGATCGATACAGCTGAACTTGATATAGCAAGGCAAAGGGCTTCTTCAGTTAGATATAGTCTGTGTTTGTACAGAAGTCCGATCCTGGAACTGACTGCCTTTGCCACCCGATCGCTGTGTTGTGTGAAAGAGAGAGCAATCCAGGGTGACCCCGAGATATCTGAAGGAGTGGACCATTCCCAGCACTTCACCTGGATGGTTGTGGACTTTTAGCTGACAGGATTTGAGTTTGTTTTGTGGCTGTAAATTTTTATTGACCAGATTGCGCAGAACACCCCTTCCTGCTCATCCATCCTCTATGCAGATGATCTTGTTCTGTATTCCAGTTCCAGGGATGTACATGAAATTAACCGTAATCTCTCCTCAGCAGTTCTCCAGATTCAATCGTGGCTCACTAAAAACAAGCTTGTTCTCAGTGTGGATAAAACACAAGCAATGCTCTTTGGCTCCACAGCCAAACTAAAAACCAGTCATGGTCAGCTAAAGATACCCTGCCCAGATGGTTCTTTTTTGGGGACTGTCTGCTTGTTCAAATACCTGGGGGTCCTACTTGACAAAACTCTTAACTTTGACCAACATATCCAGGCCACCTGCAAATCGGTAAATAGCAAAACTGGTATTGCCTCTAAAACCAGCCCCATACTCACTCCCTCTGCGAGACTGGCATCTTACTACCATCACTTGCCTATGGAGCTGTTACCTACGTCAATGCATCTAAGGCCATGCTTTGCAAATGGGATACAAGTTACAATAATGTCTGCTGCTACGCCTCTGCATCCCTGTGGTTAAAACACCACTGCCTGCTCTATGTCGATTTCAACTGGCCTTTCCCCTCAGCCCACCGGCTCCTCTCTCTTGGCTCCCTGATGGACAGTATAATCAGGTCTAATACTCCCCTATCACTTGCCTCCCTGTTAGCTCCGCAGCCGTCCTCCTATGGCCTCCGCTCAGCTGATTAAACCCTACTACACGTTCCTAGATGCAAAACCTCCAAGGATGCTACTGCCTTCTCCCATGTGGCCCCAAAATATTGGAATTTCCTACCACTAGCTGCCCACCTACCATCCAGTCATGCCACTTTCAAAAATAATCTTCAAACTCTCCATGTCAACCCTGCCCCATGCACATGCTTCAATCCTCCTTAAGACGCTCTGCCATCCCTCCACTGCAACACTGACCTGTTTCTTCCTCACTGTAACCCCCTGTCTACCTCCCTCTCTCACTCACTATTACTTGATATCACTCCCACTGGTAATCTCCACTTAGACCAAACTGTATGTTGAACCTCAATGTTGTGTACCATATCCTAGCCTATGGATTGCTGGCTCTGCCCTCCTAGTGGCTGAGAGTATCGCTTATACTGGATGTCTTACCTCCGCACTTCACAAGTGGATTATTCTGAAACTTGTAAACTGCCACGGCACTTAACTGCTATCACCCTGAACCTAGCTTGCTGAAATATCATAACTGTATGTTTGCTTACACCTCTGTTACTTTTGTTTTCCTATCCAATTTGCTGTGCTTTCGTTAGTTTTGTGCCTGTTACTAATGTACTTTTGTTTCTTATCCAACTTGTTGTACTTTGTCATTGTTCCTAACTGTAACTTTGTAAGCTCTTGGGTTGTGTCTGAAACTAGTCACTTCTGTGTCTAGCGCACTTACCCGGTAAACAAAAAACTAAATAAACATCAGGGTAGACTCGGACTCATTGACTTTTTGTATCCTCAGTCATGTTTCAGTGACCTGACGTGTCCCACATTATATCTCTCTTCCATTGTTTGAGGGAACAGTGCATCATACCTGGGCGATGAAAGATTGAGCAGTATGGTAATACCAAACATGCCTGTGCAAGCTAGTTGGAGGTAGGCAACTCCTGCTGAACATCTCAGCACCTTTTGGCTAGATATTTATAAAATGTACATAACTGGGATTCTTAAAAGCACAAATTGTACACAGTCAAAAAGCATCATGAAATTCAAAATCTAAAACACTGTACTCATCCCACTGTGAAAAGTTACTGTCATCCACGAAAAAGCATTGATGGCACAGAAACACAGGTTACTCACCAGTAACAGTAGTTCTAGGAGTGGAATATGTTGTTCATCCACACGTCTTGGCAGTGTCCTTTCCCTTTAAGATGTGCTAGAAAGACTTCAAGCTGGCTCCTCCCACCCACCTGGGTGGTATACCCCTCGGCTCTGCCCCATGATACCAGATCTTGCTCACTGGAAACAAAGGTTGTCCACCTGAACCTGGGGAGGTCGGGTGGGTCTGTGTGGATGAACTACATGTACCACTCCTAGAAAGTACAGTTACGTAAAAACTTACTGTAACAGTAGATCTTTGAGGAGTGTCTCTTGCAGTAGGTAATACTTTTGGGTATCCAGCAGAGGTCGCTGTGGTGTACGGCAGCTCTTCTAGCAGTTTTTTGCCAGGGACCGCCCACACGTGACATCAGCTTCCTGTTTCCTATATAACTGTGGGCGGTCCCTGGTATCCTCAGTTCCCCGGCCAGATTCAGCTCACAAAGCGAGGACCAAGGGGAAGCCAAAGTATCAAAAGAGTCCCAACTCTAGTCATTGGACCAGAACTTACTCTCTTAGAGAAGGAAGGGAATGAAGGGCGGGAACTAACCTACTGAAAGAGACACTCCTCAAAGATCTACTGTTACGGTAAGTTTTTACATAACTGTACTATCTTCCATGGAGTGGTCTCTTGCAGTAGGTAATACTTCTGGGATGAATCCTAAGTGCACATGTGGGAGGACAGTTATGATAGGAGGCTGTGTAGGACTGCACAGCCGAAGGTCGTCCTAGGTCGTGAAGCAATATCCAGACTGTAGTGCCTTGTGAATGTATGGATCGTGGACCAGGTAGCTGCACTGCAGATATCTAAAATGGAAGCTCCTTTAAAGCAAGCTGCAGTGGTGGCCATAGCTCTAGTGGAGTGAGCTTGGACAGGTCCAGGTAAAGGCTTGTTGTATTTTTTGTAATAAAATGAAATACAATGTGCCAATCAGGATGGAAGAGTATGTGTTGCAAATGGGAGGCCCTCGTGACCCGGGGAAAAAGAGACAAACAGTTGAGACATCTTTCTAATCGATTGAGTCTGATTAGTATAGTAGCATAGTATACGATGGAAATCTAAAGTATGTAATAGATGTTCACCCTGACTGGAGTAGTCAGGATAGCAGACAGAAAGCTCCAAGAACTGATTTAAAGTTTGTTCGGAGACTACTTTAGGAAGGAAAGAAGGGTTGGTACGAAGGACCACTCGGTCTTTTTGGAAAATCAATTAAGGTTCCCTACACGAGTGCATGGAGCTCGGAGATATGTTGAGTGGAAGTGACAGCCACCAGAAATAGGGTTTCCCATGAAAGAAAACAGAGTTCACTAGTGGCAGCTGGCTCAAAAGACTCAAGGGTAAATTTTTCTATCATAAAATTAAGATCCCACGGAGAAGTGGGTCTTCTAATAGGAGGTTTGATATGTAACATTCCTTTCAAAAACATCTTAGTTAGATGATGTTGGTACAGTAACCTGCCATCCAGAGGTTCATGGAAATCCGAGATGGCAGCCAAGTGGACTTTGAAGGAAGAATAACTTAAACTGAACTCAGAAAGTGAGGCCAGGTAGTCCAGAACCTCGACAGTGGACATGAATAAGGGTCCAAAGATCAAGAGGCTGACCATATGGAAAAGCATTTCCATTTGGAATGGTATGTTGCTCCTGTTACTGGCTTACAGGAGGCCAAGAGAATATTGGCAACAGGAGAGATCCAGATGGAGTGGGCAGAATGAGAAGAGATCTAGATAAACTGGCAAAATGGTCGGAAGAGTGACAACTGGGGTTTAACGCAAAGAACTGCAAGATCACGCACATAGGGAAGAGAAACCCTGAAGCCACCTATAGGCTTGGAGGGGAGTTGCTGGCAGTCACAAGGGAAGAAAGGGACTTGGGCATCATCATCACTGATGACCTGAAATCATCCAAGCAGACCGCTAAAGCAGTAAGTAAGGCTAGGGGTTGTTAGGGTGTATTAGTAGGGGTATCACAAGTCGTAAGAGGGAGGTAATAATCCCTCTTTACAAGACACTGGTTAGGCCCCATCTGGAGTATTACGTGCAGTACTGGAGGCCACACATTCACAAAAACATTAACTAAATTGAGGCAGTCCAGAGGAGGGCAACCAAAATGGTGCAGGGACTGCATCAAAAAACATACGAGGACAGATTAACGGAGCTCAATATGTATACCCTAGAGCAATGGAGAGAGATGATATGATTGAAACATTCAAACACCTTAAGGGCATTAACAAGGTGAAAGAGTAACGTTTCAATATACGAAAAAATAGCAGGACAAGAGGACACAGCATGAGATTAGAGGGAGGCTGATTAAAGGGTAATGTGAGGAAGTTCTTTTTCACAGAAAGGGTGGTGTATGCATGGAACGGCCTACCTCAGGAAGTGGTGGATATGAATACAGTGCAGGGCTTCAAACAGGCATGGGATAGGCATAAGGGAGCAATACAGATGAGTGTGCATAGATAGGCCATTGACAGAGCAAAGGCTTATGGCACATTCATAAGGCAGGAAAAAGAAATGGGCAGACTGGATGGGCCTTGTGGTCCTTATCTGCCATCACCTTCTATGTTTCTATGAGAGCATACTGGTAATCAAGTTATGAAAGCATCCTCAGGAGCCAAGTGTGAAGGTGTAGAGCCTTCAGGCTGGGGTGTAGGAGAGACTCGTGATGCTAAGTAAAGAGGTCTGGGCTGATGGGCAACAGGACAGGGTCCTGTACTGACAGTTGTAGGAGTAGGGGAAACCATGTCTGGCAAGGCCACAGTGGGGCTATGAGAATCATTGTGACTGACTCTAACTAGTTTCAGTAGAGTCCGTTGCAGCTGAGGGACAGGGGGAAACACATAAGAAGAGACCTGTCCAGGGTTGGGACAGGGCATCTCTAGATCATTCCTTTCTGTTCGGGATAATGAAAAAATACCTGGGAAGACGGTAATTCTCTGGGGAGGCAAACAGTTCCATCTGTGGAATGCCCCATAAGCTGAAGATTTCTTGGAGCACTTGTTCATGAACTGTCCATTCATGAGTTGTGGACTGGCGACTCAAATGGTTGGCTAACTGGTTGCATTGTCCCAATAGGTGGACAGCTGTTAGCGTCAACTGTTGCTGAATGACCTCTTGGTAAACTGCAAGGGTTTCTCTGCATACGGTGCAAGACTTCGTATCCCCTGTTGAGGCAGAACACTACTGCAGTGTTGTCTGACTGGATCAGTAACTATCCTGGCTCAAGGGTAGGCTGGAATGCCTGGAGGGCTAGACGGACCGCTCTCATCTCTAAGAGATTAATATGTGACAGATGGGATGAAGCTGGCCATTGGCCTTGGGTCTGATAAGGACCAAAGTGTGCTTCCCCAGCCCTGTAGGGAAGCATTTGTGGTTAACGTCTGCATGGAATGGGGGATCGGAAAGGCATTCCTTGATTGAGATTGATTCTGATTGTCCACTATGGGTAGACTTCAGAGGGAGAGAGAGAGTGACCCTGATTTTGTCTTCAAACTGTCCTGTTTTTTGGGACCACTGATTCTTGGAGGGTCCATTGGACAGGTCTCATGTGGAGACAGGCGAATGCCACCGTAGGGATAGCAGCGGACATGTGACCCAGAAGGTGCAGCATTTGTCTGGCTGTGACTATTTTCTGAGTCTGTATATGTAATGCTGGAACTTTAAGCATGTCCTGCCGGGCAGGCGGGAGGTAAGCCCTGGCAGTAACTGTATCTAGAACAGTTCCAATGTATTGGAGAGACTGTGTTGGAATTGGACTGGACATTGGCCAACTGACAGTGATTCCCAGATCTGTGAACAGTTTTAAGGTAGCATCAAGAGAGGCAAGCAGAGCAACTTTGGAGTCTGCTTTTATTAGCTAATCATCTAGATACGGAAAGATAAAGTGCCCTTCTCTTTGTAAGGCTGCTGCTGCTACCACCACTAGGCACTTGGTGAACACCCTGGGGGCTGATGAGAGGCCAGAAGGGAGTGTTCGAAACTGGTAATTTTGACCCAGTAGGCAGAAGTACAAAAATTGGTGATGGGCAGGGTGGATGGGAATACGAAGGTAAGTATCCTTCATATCTAAGGTGCAAAGCCAGTCACCCTGTTTTAGGATTGGCATGATGGCAGGTAGAGTGATCATGCAGAAACATTTGTACTGAATGTAAAGATTCAGTTGTCGGAGATCCAATATTGGTCTGAGATCTCCCATTCATTTGGGCACCAGAAAGAAGTGGGAGTAAAATCCTGTTTGATGTTCCAGAAGAGGCACCGGTACAATGGCCTGTTTGGTCAAAGGGGACGTTAATTCCTCCTGTAGGATGGGTATAAGATCTGGAGGATAATGAATCTTCTGTGGAGGGCAAGGGTGTGGGGTGGAGAGAAACTCCAGAGTATGACCCTTCTGTATAATCTGAAGTAACCAACTGTCAGACGTGATCGTTTGTCTGGTCTCCAGATGGAGGGCAAAACGACTCCCTACAGCCTCCGAGGCCTGGTCGAGGAGGCGGGGGGAGCCTAGTGGGTCACTGAGAGGCAGGCTGTGCAGCTCCACCTGACACCCTCTCTGAACTCCAGCCGTGTCCTCCTTGTGATAAGTGAGCGCTCACCTCAGGTCCAGAGTATGGAGCCTGTGTTCGGCCTCCAAGGTGTGATTCGGGAAGAACACCGGAAGAGTCATCACCTGATTCAGGTGCAACTCCAACACAACCTTCAGGAGGAACTTCGGGTTGGAGCACAAGACAACCTTGTCCCTTTGGAAGACCAGGTTAGGAGACTCCAGCTAAAGCACCTGGAGCTCACTTGATCCTTCTGGCTGACGTGATAGCCACCAAGAAGGTGGACTTTCATGACAGGTGAGACATGTCACACATGTGCATTGGTTCGAATGATTGCCCGTGAGCTTTGCAAAAACCAGCAACAAGCTGGATGGTGGTGGTGGTTCATGCACCGGAGGGGAAATGTGATCTAAGCCTTTGAAAAAGCACCAGACCACCTTTTCCTGTGCCACCAACTGCTGACAAGCCCATGCCCGGTGAGCGGAGATGGCTGCCAGGTGCACCTTAAGGGTCGTTGACCAAAGTCCCCCTTTGGAAGGGGACCACAGATAGTCCAAAATGCTAGCCACTGGACAGGACAAATGGTCCAGCCCCTTGCCCCGACATCAAATGGAGAATCTTTTCCATTTGAAGGCATAGCATTTTCTGGTCAGTTCCTTTCTAGATGCCTCCACCATGGTGAGGACATCTTCGGAGAGACCCAAAGCCTGGAACTCTAGCCACTCAGGAACCAGGCTGTCAGGTGCAGGGAGTGAAGGTCCAGGTGGAGTACCTTCCCCTGATTGATGGAGAGCAGGTCTGAGCATATTGGAAGATGCCTCGGAAGCTTGTGGCTGAGGCTGATGAGATCGGGGTACCAAAACTGGCATGGCCAGCCCGGAGCCATCAGGATCACCTGTGCCTTGTCCCTCCTGACCTTCAGCAGCACCTTGTGGATCAAGGGAAGAAGAGGAGAGGCATAGAAGAGACCTGGGGTCCAAGGCCTCAAGAAGGCATTCCCCTGAACCGAGCCCTTCTGAAGGGGGTGGGCATAAAACAGCCTCAGCTTTGCATTCTCCCTGGAGGCAAAAAGGTCTACCTGATGGGTGCCCCATTGGGAGAACAGACTACGAACTACTTCTGGATGGAGAGACCACTCGTGAGATGCCTCGCGAACCTGGCTGAGGGCATCTGCCAGCTGATTGGAGGCTTCTGCCTCATGGAAGGCTAGGAGATCTGCCTCCAGGCTGTGCATGGGGGTCCAAATGTGGAGAGCTTCCTTGTACAAAGGCAGGGAGAGCGTCCCACCTTACTTACTGAGGTAGTACATGGTCGTGGTGTTACCCATCTGGACTTGAACCACTTGACCCCGAACATATGGAGCAAATGTAGTGCCAGCCGAATAGCCCAGAGCTCCAGCAGGTTGATGTGCTATCGGGAGTCCTCGGGGGTCCAGAGCCCGTGGACTCTGTGTTCCTCCAGATTGGCACCCCAGCCCATGAGAGATGCATCGGTTGACAAGAGGACCGTCGGCCCAGGGTGGACAAATGGGATCCCTTCCTACAGATGTTCTGGGACTAGCCACCACTGGAGGGCATCCCACATGTTCTGGGTCACAGTGACCAGCTGGTCGAAATTACCTTTGTGCTGAAACCACTGGCTGGCCAGCTCCCACTGCAAGAAATGCATATTCCAGCGGGCCCATTGGATCACGCTGGTGCAGGACGCCATGTAACCCAGAAGGTGCAGGAAGTTCCAGGCAGGGTGCAATTGCCCAACCAGAAATCATTGGGAAAAGGAGGAGAGAATCTCCACCCTGTGTGCTGGGAGCCGGGCTCGGGCTCGGCAAGAGTCAAGCTCTTCCCCAATAAAGCTGATCACCTGTGAGGGCACAAGTTCCAACTTGGCCTCGTTGACCAGGAGGCCAAGTCTGATGCAGTTCTGGAGGGCCAGGTCCTTGGACTGGTCCACCTCCGGCCTGGAGGGACCTGCGATCAACCAGTCATCCAGGCAGGGGTAGACCCGGACTCCTCGGTGAATCAGGTAAGCTGCCACCACTGCAATGCATGTGGTGAAGACCCTGGGAGCCAAGGAGAGGCCGAAAGGCATGGACCAGAACTCTAGAGGGTTCCCTCAGATCAAAAGCAAAGGAACCATCAGTGGGATGGATGGATCGGGTTGTGAAAGAAAGTGTCCTGAAGATCCAGGGAGCAAAAGCACATATCTTGCTCTAGAGATGGTATGATCTGAGACAGTTGCTATTCTGAAGGGTGCGCGATCTGAGGAACTTCTTCAGTTCATGCAGATCTAGAATGGGGCGCCAGCCCCCTGTCAGCTTTGGCACCAATAAGTACCTGGAGACAAACTCTAGGTGTTCCGGAGGATCCTCTACTCTTACCACAACCTCCCTGAGGAGGAGCTGGGCTACGTTGTCTCGATGAGCCAACCGAGTGTCTGCGGATACCAAGTCCTCCCGTTGGGTGCGGCTCAGCTTGGAGGGTACTGCTCGAATTTGAGAGGCAGACCCTGACTGACCACTTCCAAAACCCACCTGTCCATGGTGATAGGGGACCAGGCGGTAAGGAAGTGGTGAAGCCAGCCCCCCCCACAGGAGGACCCAGGGAAGGCATGACAGGCATAAGGGTGGCACCCCCCCATCCCATCCTTGAGCAGGCTTGGAGAAGGAGGAACCGACTGAGGAGCCACCAGGTCCCTTCCCTCTGGGCTTACAGACCACCAAGGCCACTGACTTGGACATGGGTCACCAGGACTGAGCCTACTGGACCGGCTGATGCTAGGCTGGTTTTGCCACAGGAGTGGAGGACCGAAAGGGCTTTTTGTTTCTGCTGTCTGGAGCCCTTAGGCTCCTCCTGTGCAGAGACGACTGAGTCCGTGGTGACACTGGACTTCTTAATTTGCTTGAGGTGACCCTCCACACCAGGCCCAAACAGGTCAGTGCCCAGGAATGGAACATCTGCTAGCTTGTGCAGAGTGTCTGCCATAAAGGTCGAGATCCGCAGCCAAGCCTTACAGCACATGGCAACTACAGCCACCACCGTGGGGGCACAGGAATCCCCTAGATCCAGAGCCGTCTGAAGCTGCTGCTTGGCCACAGCCCGGCCTGATTTTCGACCTGCTTGACCATGGTCTGGAGGTCTGCAAGTATGTTAGGAATCACCTCATCCAGAGAGCCCAAGAGGGCACTGGAAAAGTGTGCCATTATGACGGTCGAACTCACCTGGCGAAGGCCGAGCGAGGAGGCAGCATAGACTTTTTTAGCCGTATGGTTCAATTTCTTGAACTCCTTTTCCAGCAGCTTGTCAACGTCCCCCATATTGCCCGAGCACTGAAATACAGAGTCAACCACCAACCCCTCGGCTGAGGGGTGCTCCATGAAACTCAAGAGGGTACTAATGGGCACCACATATTTGCTGGCCATCCAGGCACAGTGCACAAGGCAGGATCCAGGGTGCTGCCAAAGCTTCAGAGCTGGGCCGACAATGGCCTTGGCCACTGGGAAAGCCTCCGTCGGAGAGTCCCCTTTGTCCAGAATCTCTGTGAGGGGATAGCGAGCCCGCTTCTGGATGGGCTCCAGTTTCATCGCCATGGACTCGGAGATAAGGCGGAGGATGCTCATGAAGGAAGTGGGCCCTTCCTCCATCGAGAGATCCCCCATGGACTCCACATCGTCTGGATGGGAGGGCAGTCAGGATTCCTTGGACTCTGAGGAGTCCGCATAAAGCATCCGACCACCCGAGTCACCCTCGACCCGCCGTGGATGGTCAGGCGTGAGGGCAACTGACAGCTGATGGGGAAGCCCCATGGCCAGCCGAGACTCCTTAGTCAGAACGCTGGTCGTCGGCTGCTTGGGCGACGACTCCACCATGATCGGTTGAGAGGTCGGCTCCGGCCGAGATGGTCTTGATCGGCTCCGCTGTGGGAGGAACGGTCTTGACCGACCCCACGGGGGAGTCAGCATCTGCCTGTTGGGAGACAGCCAAGTGATGGCCAGTGTGGGAGCTGGGGTCGGCTTCAGACTGGCCAGCACCAACAGTTGCCACATGAGGTATCTGTAGCTTTGATGCAACTTGCAGCAAAGTCTCTCCTCATCCGAGGAGGATGAAGACAATGAATAGCGGTGGCAGTGCTTCCCGTGGCATCGAGAGCAGAAGCGCCAATGATGGCAGAAGCTGCTCGACCCACTGGAGGAGGAGGACTGAGACCTCAACCCTGGACGATGGAGGATTTTGGAGGGAGCCAGGGAGTGCCGCAGCTCCTTCAGGTCTGGGTCAGTGACAGGAGGGTTCTGTTCAATGGACGAGCAGCCCCTTCTGAGGTCATGGGCAGGACCGGAGTCCCAAAAAGAGAATTGCTGACCTCTTTGAATGACAATCGGTCAATAGGGTCAAGAAAAATCTTGGCCATTCATCTGCCAGCATCTCGACCAACTGGCCCGATAGGGTCTCCATGAAGCCAGTGGCCAAGGCCACAGTTTCAACCATGGTCAAAACCTGGGAGCCCTGAGACCGAAAACATTCCCGGTCCCAGGAACGTCGATGGTGAGTCTTCTCTTTTTCTTTCTTCGACTCCTTCTTGCGAACGTGGGAGCTGTGCAAACCAGAAGGGCCCTGCCCCTTAATCGGGAGGGATTGGCACAGCTCCTTGAAGGAGCCTGAAAAAGTGGAGCCCAACTGGAGTGGAACAAAGGCAAACGCCGAGGAGGACCATGCGGCAGCCTAAGTCGCCTCCTCACAGTCATGGAGACTACCTAACAGGCGTCTTTAGATTTGACCGGTGGATGTCGTTTTTCTGGGCGGCCCAACTTAAGGCAGGTGAGGCTGTCCTCAAGGACTGTTACCTGAAACAACTGGCAAATATCGCAGGCCTGGGTATCATGATTGTGGCCCAGGCAATAGATGCATGTGGCTTGAGGGTCGGTATGTGACATTTTCTGCTCACATGGGCACAGGTGAAATCCGGGCACGGATTTATCATCCGTTGTGGTCATGATTGAAGATCGAGCTGAAGACAGAAACTGCTAAGAGTTTAAAATTATGAAAGTAAGTCTGAAGATTCTAGCACTAGGACCTACTTAACATGGAAGTGGTAAGGAGCGAACCTGCTTCTTCCAGCGGAAACGAAGATCTAGTGTCATGGGGCGGAGCCGAGGGATATACTACTCGGGTGGGTGGGAGGCACCAGTTTGAAGACTTTCCAGCACATCTTAAAGGGAAAGGATACTGCCAAGACGTGTGGATAGAACAACATATCCACATCCCTAGAACAAGAAATCTTACACTGCTTTTGTCTTGATCATACTGTACCTGGCCTGTGGCTATATAGAGGGCTTCAGCAACTGTGGAGTATAACCTACAGTATACTTAACCTTTTGGGATTCTGCAATGCATCACAGATTTTTTTTAAAGAGTAGAGAAATACTATTATAGAGTACTGACCTATGTGTAGAAGGTACGTACATTCTTTCATAACCACCTCTGCTCTTAACACACCATCTTCAAGGTCAACAACCACAGATTCTAAGACAATATCCTTTAACAAAAAAATAGAAGGAAAACAATTAAACATTAAATTATGTATCTACATACATAAAAATCAATTTACAGCAGGCTTTTAATTTAGGCAGATACAGTGATTTCAAATACTGTATAATTATTACAAATAAAAAGGAGACCGAGCTCTTGTTTTACAATTTTGAAGACATATGGTACTGCCTACTAACAGACTCAGGTATGTCTAATTGACAACAGGTACGAATTCACCCAACCATGAATACCATAAGCTGTGATAAACAACTTGGTCACCTTTTACTGGTTAGTACTTAATCAAACATCTCAAAATTTGAGTATTCTAGTAAACAACGATAGTGTTAATTTAGGAGGGTTGCCCGTTGGAATCATCCTGGTAGCCCTGCCATCTCTGGCCCCTATGCTTTCTATCGGTTGGGCTATACCTCGGTGACTCACTTCATGACATCCTAATTTTATGTTAGAACTTTTGTTTCACTCAGACATGCTTCTCAGCTGCTACTTCAGCAAAGTACAGTGAGGGGAATCAATTAAAACCAAAAAATAATACACTAGTACTTGAAGACTCAGTGTAGCTGTGGCCAGTGTCCCTCCTCCCCCTAATCAAGAATCACAGCCCCAGAGCTCGCTGCAACTGCTGGTGCCCCAAGGTTGACTCTGCTATCATTCACAGTTTAACAAGAATGCTCACTGGTACTTCAGTGCAGGAGTGCTCCTGTAGGTGCAAGTTTGTTTATGGAGCAACAGAACTACAGACTTTACGTGCAGTCACCATCTTGCATACTGTACATTAGGCTGCAATAGGTATTGAGGCTGCAGGTTTAATGAAGCAAATAAAAGGGGCGTGAGGATTTTTTAAATGCATTTTGTAATTCATTTATCCAGGACAGCCCAAATAAGATGCAACAACATTTTGACTGCAAAGCCTACCTGCTTTCCCCCAGTTTTACAGATTGAAAGATGAAAGCACAGTGAGGTCCAGTGACTGGTTCAAGGTCACCCAGTAAACATGCAGCAAAGGCAGGGTTCTATTCAGGACTACAGCCGCTGAACCATACTACTTCAGAAATGGGTTGAAAAAAACCTGAAACCGGACAGCAGTCACAAAGGGTGTGTGTATCAGGCAACAGAGACATGTTCTGCAGCGTTTCCTCCCAGGTGAGCGGTATGGCGTCACATGCACAGCACGCTGGCATGGCACCAGCAGCCACTTAGATTTTGACACTCAAAAGTAGAATAAAAAAACTTTAAAGATGCTGTGAATACTGCTATCTAATCCATTATGGTAGAAGGCTAGAACCATGAGGACCATGCATGATTAAGCCAGAAACACGTCGAAACATCACACTGACATGTAATATGAAATAAAATAAGGACATATACTGAGATGGAGTCTCACATCTGGTTGGTTGTAATACCTGTACCAGTTGCAGGGTTTCTGGAGTCTCTCAGTGAAGAAAACAAGAATACTGTTTCCAAGATAAATGGGCAAGGCTGAAATTTGCAAATTATCAGACAACAGACCCCTTAAAAAAAGAGTCAGCAGTGTTCCTGCATAAGGACTATTTTACATATAAAACTTCTTTAAATGTTGTTAATTTTTTTTTTTCTCACTACAAAAGCCCATTTTCTAAGCACAATAAGACCCTTCAGGGTGTCGGGGGACACCCACACTTCCAGGGACTGCAAGGCCCTCCCTTCCAGTGGCATCAGGCCTCACTACACCATAGGCATGCCAGTATCCACCAACACCCCACACCCTGCTGGGTTGTAAAACTTACTTAGCTGGAATGTACCAAACATTTTGGGCTAGAGTGTTCATAAGTGTCATAAATGTCAGGGCAAACAGATGCAATTTTGAAGCAGTGGTCATGGTCAATTATAGCTGAGCAATTTGGGCATGGGATCAAAACTGACATAACCCACAAAAAGGTATACAGCCTAGACAATAGCACAAATAGCACAAATAGCATTCCTAGTTAAAAAATCTAAAGAAAATGTTTTCATTCTATGAAAAAAAAATTAGGCACAGGAGTTACTATCACACAAACTGAGCCTTGCCCCTCCATCAAAAACTGCTAGTTTCGTCTGAGCATCATCTGACCTTCATGAAAATATATCCCACTTTCTGTGGTTTAGCTTACGCAATAGGTCAAAAGTGCTGCAAAATACTATTGTGGTGGGAAACTATCATGTTAGCTCTAAATGAGTAAAAGCACTGGGAAAAAAAACCAGCAAGTTCAAACTGTGACATACTACTATATACCTTGCACTCTTTGAGGGTGTAGCGATCCCACTTTTTACAGCTCTGAGAGGAGTCTACAGCCATTTTGCTTTCGGTAGCTTGAAAATAGCTGACCGTGGCACGCTTCCATTGAACTTCTGGAAGTATCCTTCCAAAAGTTCAACAGAGCTGGGAACTCTCTGCCACGGTAGGCTGCTACGGAGTAACAGCCGCACTACTTCAGCTGCTACTTCCGCATTCTGGGACAAGAACTACGCATATGTGCCTTGTGCTCATGTGCAGTTCCACTGGCACTGCCATCTTGTGAATGGCAGAATGCGATTCACCGCAACTATGCATGCACAAATGCCACGCATGTGCAGCTGCATCACTACCGCCATCTTGGAGATGGCACTTGGCGCTGCTCGCTCTCTGGAGCTTTGCAAGCTCGCCACAGCCATATCAGCTCTGGCTGGAGTTTGTTATCACAGCCTGGACTGATTTCTATTAAACCCAATGCTAACTACTGCCTTGCTGCTATCATGAAGTAACGTGCCCAGTTTAGTACCTCTTAAAAGGTTTCCATATTCATAAATTAATCATGGTAATCCTGACCCGATATTATGCACTGTTGAAGCTAAACAATTACAAACTAATTTTCATTAATTACACGAACATTAGCTGCCAAGTTACATTTAAAAAAATGGAATAGTCATCTACTAAAAGCCAGAATAAAATCAGTCCCAGCCTTTCATGTATCCCAATTACTGCAATGCTTTCATTATATGTACTGCACAACAAAAAGTTCTAGTGGAGGACAAGTTAATGACACTCCTCAAACTATGATTATCATACAGACACATTTAACAGTAGCTAATGTATTGAGAGTGGCTCAAACAGTGTTTGTGCATTCCTTGAGTCTTTCTTTAGGAAAAGGAGCTTACCTCAGCACCAAGTAATCGGAAGATAATTATTCTATCTAAACGCATTAAGGTACTTTGCAAATGTATCAATTACAGCTGTGAGGCATGTCCAATTTAACACATCCTGAAGGTGCTGAGGATGAACTAAGCATCTTTCTCCTAAAGACTGAGTAATAATCATAAAATAGCATTGTTCCTTTCATTTTATCCATGCTGGGAACTGTCACCTTGCATTGGCAATATTGTCAGAACGATGCCCCAAATGCTACATCTGAGTCGGGCTATTCTGTGAAAAATAAACATGAGAAAACAATGGCTGGATTGACTAAATGAAAATGAATGTACTCACTATAACTGGTGATCTTCCAGAATATGTTTACCATTGATTCATACTTAGGGGTCTAAGGCCAGAAGTACTAGGACTCCACGGGAGCTTTTTTCTACAGGAAGGGAGGGAGGGAGCAGACATTGATTACTGATGTTGCCTGCGCACCTCATGCTGCTCACATAGTGCTGCGAGCTAGACAATAACCACT
This sequence comes from Neoceratodus forsteri, assembly GCA_016271365.2. Classification (NCBI taxonomy): domain Eukaryota; kingdom Metazoa; phylum Chordata; order Ceratodontiformes; family Ceratodontidae; genus Neoceratodus; species Neoceratodus forsteri. The sequence continues at coordinate 1,308,579,801 of CM057449.1, forward strand.
GGCTTCCTCATGCACCATAGTTCTGCTTGCCAGAAGAGAAACAAAGTGCAAAGAAAATAAAAGAGAGGACTAGATACTTTCTAGTCCAAAGGAATAGTAAAAGGATATAGGAAATAAAATAAACAACCAATTAGAACCTGACTACCAACTTAGAGACGGAGGGTGGAGCCTACCAGATGGCACAAGGGTAGTGGGTCTAAACTAAGCCAGAGCCTCCTACCACTAGCCAGACAGACTGTGGAAAGTGGTACGTAAAGATGGAACAGCAGCCTGAGCAAATGGCTCTGGAAGAAGCAGCAAAAGGGGAAGTCTAATTTGGGACCCTTCCTTTGCAAATGAGATGGCAAAAATATCCAAAAATGGAAAACTGACATCTGAGCACCCAAACAAGTCATAACTCCATGCCACCGGATAGAACTTGAGTAAGCCTGAGAGTAAACTAGTAACCGTCTTTTCTCTATGACAGATGAGAGTGTGGATGGAGAGCACAGGAGTTGCAGGACTTGCAGTCATAAGCAGGCAAAATGTGGTTATTTCCTCTGGCATGCTCCAGGCGAAGTGAGCAAAGCCAAAGCACAGAAAGAAGTGAAAAGGGATACAAACAAAAAAATTCCAACATGAAAGAACATGCCCTGCTTCTCCCTGCAATCCCAGGAATGTACCCTATGTGAAGCTAATATATTGATCCAAAAACAAGGTGTACTGCACCTCTCCAGAGGTGGAGCATCGACTCAGTAAAATTAGAGTGGATAGTGTCCGCCACGTTGCATGTAGCAACTAAGAGGTATATACTCTAGAGGGGACTAGGAAAAGACGGAGAGAAAAGGGGCACCTACTCACTCGACCGAAAACATATGTAGGTTACTCACCTGTAAAGTATAGTTACATAAGAACTTAAAGTAACAGTAGATCTTCGAGAGGATCTCTTGCAGTAGGCCATCATCGGTAAGACTTAGCCACCAGAAGCTAGGACCACACAGAAACCTTTCTAACTAGCAGTCTACCAGAGGGGGCAGCACACCTCTGATGTTAGTGCCTGACATCAGCCAATCCTATAAAGACAGGCGACCCCCACAACCACCTCAGTTCTCCCACCAGAGACCATGAGCAGAATACCCAGAAGGGGAGAACGAAGAGGACTCCATGGTATCCCAGAAGCAAAGAAAATAAAAAAAGTCGAAAGCTCGCCTCTATGGAAGAGGGAAGAGAACATAAAAGAAGGGGGAAGGAGGGACTAACATCAGGGCCTGCTGCAAGAGATCCTCTCAAAGAGCTACTGTTATGGTAAGTTCTTTTTTTTTTTTGCCCAGTACTCCCACCTCCTGCCCATGTCGGGCAGAGGATCTTTAGCCCCGCCCCCGTTCACCACCCCTCAGCCCAGTCTGAAGCTCGGAAATCCTTCGAGCAGAAGTAATGGCTCGTGGAGAGGTCAGAAAGTAAGGACAGTTTTGAAGACATAAACTGTCAGGTGAGAACACCAATATTTCATTGTTAAACTAACTAAAAATCGAAAAATGATAAAGCATGGTTTAACACGGGAAAATGGCAGTTGACTGTACTGTAGCTGGGGTGATATCAGTGGTTCAACATGCGCTGGTTGATGGTGGGAAAGAACTGAGGAGGGTGTGGGGGCCACTCACCTTTATAGGATTGGCAGACGTTGGAGGTAGGCGGCACCCTCTGGTAGACTGCTAGTTAGAAAATTTCCGTGTGGTCCTAGTGCCTGGTGGCTAAGTCCTTCCAGTGATGTCCTGCTGCAAGAGAGACCCTCAAAGTAAGATCTGTAGTTCTAGAAGTGGCATACAGTTCACATTAACACTCTGGAACTTGCATTAAAATGGTTTGATTCATCAGACATCTTCAAGCTAAGCTCCTCCGATCCCCAAGGCAGTATATCCTCAGACTCCAACCCATGACGCCAGATCTTGCACGCTGAAAGCAGGGATTCAAGTGCCTCTTACCAGGGTAGGTCAGGTAGGTTGTTGGATGTGAACTGTACACCACTCCTAGAACAACCATTACAGGTGAATAACCTATATTTCTAGGGACATGGACAGAATTCACCATCTACAATCTGGTAGAATCCTAGAAGTTCTCTGGGAGGTTGGGGCAAGGCACACACCCTATTTGATGAACAGAGATTGGAGAACAGAGGCTCCAAAAGCAGCATCCTGATGTGAAAAGTTCATGCTGTAATGGGACATGAAGGTATGTGCTTTCCTCCAGGTGGCAGTTCTACGTCTGGCAGAATGAGCCCTAAGCCCTCTGGAAGGCTCTCTACCAACCAACCTACAGCAGAGGTCGATGTAGAATGTTATTCATGTGACAATCATCCACTTTGCTGCCGTTATGCCAGGCACAGCTTCAGCGTATGTTACAAAAACATGATGAGCCTCACACTGAACTCCAGCCATGTGCTCCTTATAATAAGAGAGTACCCTCTGCAGGTCCAAAGTATGCAGTCTGCAGTCAGCCTCTGGAGATAGGTCATTAAAGTATACTGGAAGACTCATCACTTTGTTAACGTGAAAGTCCGATACTACCTTCGGGAGGAACTTCAGGTGGGGGTGAAGGATGACACAGTCCTTGTGGAAGATGAGTTAAGGATACTCCACTGAAAGCACTTGAAGCTCACTAATCCTTCTGGCTGATGTGATAACCACCAAGAAGGCTGTCTTCTACAACAGGTGTGACACCTCACATCTGCGCATAGCCTGAAATGGCTTGCCCATATGCATAGCTAGCACCAGCAGTGAGTCCCAAGACGGTGAAGGTTCATGCACCTGAGGGGACAAATGGTCAAGGCCTTTAAAATAAGCACCCAACCACCTACACCTGGGCCACCATCTGCCTTCCAGCCTGTGCCCAGTATGCACAGATAGTTGCCAGCTGGACCTCAAGGGTGTCACTCGTAATCCCGACTGTGAGAGGGAACACGGATACTCTAGGATGCTAACCACAGGGTAGGCAAGGGGATCAAGCTCCTTGCCCTAGCACCAGAGGGAGAACCTCTTCCATTTAAATACATACCATCAGTGAGTTGACTCTTTTCAGGAGGCCTTCACAATGTGGAGCACATCTTTCAAGAGACCCAAGGCTTGAAACTCTAGCTGCTCAGAAAGCAGGCTGCAAGGTGCAGGACTTTCCCCTGCTGTCTGGTCAGCAGGTCCAGGTGAAGAGTCAACTGCCACGCAGGCCTGCTGCTGAGGCTGAGGAGATTCAGGTGCAAGATCTGTCAGGGCCAGTCTGGGACTATCAAGATCATCCGCACCTTGTCCTTCAGTGCTTTGACCACCACACTGTGAATCAAGGGGTAGGAAGGGAAACAGTACACAAGGTCTGGGGTCAAGGGCCTTGTGAAGGCATCCCCCGAGCAGTGTCCCAGACTGTGCAGGTGGGCATAAAACAGCTTCAGCTTTCTGTTCTCCGAAGAGGTGAATAGGTCCACCAGAGGGGTGCCCCACCAGGAGAACAGGTGGCTAACCACCTCCTGATGCAGGGACCATTCACGCAGCATCTCTTCCATCCAACTGAGAGTGTATGCCAACTGACTGTGAACTCCCGCGACTTGACTCGTCAGGAGATCTGTACTCAGGCTGTGCACAAGAGTCCAGGTGGAGAGGGCCTGCTGACTCAGGGGAAGGGTTGAAGTGCAGCCCCACCTGTTCAGGTAAAACATGGTTGTTGTATTATCAGTCTAGACCTGCACAATCTGACCCCTGATCAGAGGAGCACATTCCATGAGAGAGAACCACACTGCATGGAACTCCAGCAGACTGATGTGGTGACGTGACTCCTGGGGGCACCAGAACCCATGGTCTCTGTGGTCTCCCAGGTGTGCTCCCCACCCCACCAGAGACACATCTGTTGTGAGTGTGACAGTTAGTTCAGGGTGGTCAAACAGGATTCCTTCCTCCAGATGCTGAGGTACCAGTCACCACTGGATGGCATTCCACATCAGCTGGGTCACTAAGACTGACTGGTCCAGATGACCTAGGTGCTGGGATCACTGGCAGCCCAGCTCCTACTGCAGGTGGTGCATCCACTAGCATGCCCAATGGACCACGCTGGTGGTGGATGCCATGTACCTCAGCAGCTGCAGGAAATCCCAGGCAGGGTATGTGAGTTTAACCTAAAATGACTGGGCAAAGGAGGTAATGTTCTCAGCCTGGTCCAGCTGGAGATGGGTCTTGGCCAACAAACAGTCTAGTTTTGCCCCAATGAACTTGATCACCTGCGAGGGGATCAATTCAGACTTGTCCAGGTTGATCAACAGGCCCAATCCCTGCAGGTCAGAAGGGCCGAATCTCTGGACTGCTCTATGACCCCATTGGACGGCCCAGCTATCAGCCAGGTGGGAATACACCCTCATGCCCCTGTGCTGCTGGAAGGCAGCCATCACTGCACACACATGGTGAAGACCCTGAGTGCGGACAACAGTTTGAAGGGCATAATCTGGGACTGATACAGAGCACCCTCTGTGTGGAACTGGAGGTACCACCAGTAGAAGGATGAACTGGAATGTGGAAGAATGCATCCTAATGAAGAATGCATCCTAATGGATCCAGTAAATGAAACTACAAGAGAAAAAAAATATCACAAGCTGAGAACACACTGTATACCCTGGCACTCAAAGTCTCAGCGGTAACTTGCACTAATGCCTAAAAAGCAGCATAAACAAAGTCTAGTAATCATGCAGCATACTCTCCATTTTGTTACTGTGCTGGTATAATTGATAAGTAGCAGCATAAAGTTTGTCAGCATATAGCTAGACAATTTCCCTGAGAACAGACAATTCATCTCTCGCTGTTATTACATACTCAGCAAAAAGGTGCTTGTGCAATGTGCTACAGGGCTTTATAATCAATGTGCATAAAGCAATATCAACTGCAAAAAGTACCAACTGTACCGACATTAAAGTACAAATAGAAACTGGATACCACAACATCATAATACATCCACAGCCACCCAGGGCCCGGCACTTCACTCCTTACGAGCTTCGTCAGGGGGTGCGGTCTATGTTAGTGCCCAGTCAGCTTTTATATCATTCTGGTAACCACAGTAACCATACAAATGGGTCACCTTAAAGAGGTAGCCCACAAGTTAAATAAAACATTACAACAGTGAAACCCATTTAAAGTGTTAGTGCTAACAACAGTGAATAAAAGCTATAACAAAGGCAGTACTACTCTGAAAATTCATACACTTGAAGAAAATGATTAGACCAGAGGTATTTATATATGAACAATGTTCCCAAGAGAACATGACGTTTCTTGCATAAAAACGGTTTCAGAGAGGACCAAATTATTTGTTTTCCATTTAAAGGTTGCCTCATGAGATTGTTAGTGAAGCTACAAGTCATCATATCCAGTAATAGCTTTTGCTTTGCAATTCCAGGCAAGCTCCACCATCCATGGTATATCCATTCTTGCAGTCTGTAAGGTTTGTGGTTCATAATGGAACACTACATATTTGTCAACCTCAGAAGAACAACAAAATTATGCGTAAGTTCCATTCTTATACAGGGTTGTCATGCAATTATTGCTCGGATAATATTCAGAACCTCTACATATAACAGCAGAACTTCATATACAATATGCACAACTGTCTTCAAAAAAACAGAATGACATTCTTAATTGAAGACATCTACTATTTCTGTATAAAGCTAAAGGGAAACTATTAATACACTTCAAAAAAATCACTGCAATCAAGTTAAGTATCCAACAACACGTAGAGATATTAATAATAGTACCGAGGGGGTGGTATCTCGGGAAGGGAAGAGGTAGAAGGGAGAGAGGCTATTTGGGAAATGAAACAAGACTGGCAGGAAGGGAAGTGAGAAGAGTCGGGGGGACACTGGGTGGCCTGGGGGCCGACGATGAGGAGGAGCCTTCGGAGGGTTGTGGTAAACAACGTGCCAAGCCATACTCAAAAGCACTGGCTTCCAAGGTACAACCCTCAGTGTAGGTTGTTCCTGACTGGATCCAGTCCAGGCCATGTCCTGCTGGGTGTGGAGAGGGAACACTGGGGCCTGGGAGATTGGTTGTTCTGACAGCTGGTCGATGGGCTCAAGAAAAATCTTGACAGCCTGCTCAACCGGCATTGAGGTCAACAAACCCAATGGGGCACCAAGAAACTGTCAACCAAACCCTCGAGTGAAGGCAGTTTCACTGCAGCTGAGCACTCGACCTTTGTTGAGCAGCTGGGGGAGTCAAGGGAGCGGGAGGATCACAATCTCTCCAAGTCCCACGATCGGCACCAGCACCATTGAAGCTTCTTGCCTCAGTCAGAGGGACTCTTCCCAAAGGTCTGCAGGGCCCAATACATTTCACATAAATCTTCTGTGAAGGACCCTCCCATGCTGGCCCCAACCAGAAGCCACCTCAAAGCTGATGAGGTACTCACAGCAGCTGCCAACTCCTCCTCAAAGGCAGCAAACTGAGCAGCAGCCCCCGAGGCCTTCTTGCGACTTTTAGATCGCTCCTTAGGATCACGATCCGTGGGTCAACCAAGGGGCATTTTGGCATTAAGATCCTTCAGCGAAGCTGGAAACATCACCTGACAAATGACACAGCCCTCCACATTCAGCTGCCCTCCCAAGCAGCACAGGTAGGATATGAGGGGGTCTGTGTTTGCCATTTTCTGTTGACATGTCACACAGAACTTGAAATCACATGATGGCTTCCCCTCTTCCATGCCCAGATCTCTTTGTCAAAGGCAGGGCCAGAACAAGCAGAAGAATCAAACAAGTAATTTTCACTAAGGCGCTAACCCTCTAGAAAATCTTTGAACACCGAAGAGCTGCGAAGGAGACCTGTTCCCCCCAGAGGAAAGAAAGATGTGACATTGCAACACAGAGCCAGAAAATATACTACCTGGGTGGTGGGAGAAGCCTAGCTTTATGTCATCAGATGCATCAGACTGTTCTATTGGAAATGCTAGAGTGTGGACAGTGAACTGTATCCACGCCCCTAGAAACAAGTATTTTTGTGGGTTGCTTTTCTTTTTGGACTGGTAGGGGGCCACGAGTAACTTTTATTCTCCTTTGTTTGTTTTTTTGTTTGTTTGTTTTGAAAAACAGCAATCACCACCACAAGATTGTGGCAGAGGAGACAAGCAGAGTGCTCTACTGCCAATGCCCACAGTGTGAGCTACCAGAAGCCCAGGCTCTCAGCTGAGTGGGGGGATGGCAAGCGGGCATTTGAATCAATGGTGAAGATATTCTAGAAGATCAGCAATTATGGTAAGTACATCATTTTCATATTTTCCAATAATCTATTTTCTCCACTGAGTCATACTTGTGGGTCACAGTACCAAGCATACTAAAAAAGGGAGGAGCTGGATCACCCTGAGGGTAACAAATACCCTCAGCCCTGCATGGGAAAGAACATCCGAAGGCAGGGTCTCCTTACAAGTCTAGTGAGACCCAAAACTGGACTGGGTCTGACAGATGAGTGGAAGGGCGCCCAGATAGCATCCACCAGACCCAACTAGGGAAGAAGTGAGCCCCTTGGAACTAGGACTTGGGTACCTTTTGCTTGGCCAAAGGTGCCAGTCATGAAAGGACAAGCCACGCGTATGTTGAATGCAGACTCTGGGACCCTCCAGCCTGAAGTCTACTTCACTGGCATCATACAATGCCCTTGTCTCGTGCCTCACCAACTCCAGGTCCTTGGCAAAAAGGTAAATGGCTTACCCTGTTAACTCTGAATGAGGCAGGGCAGCTGGGAGCTGACCTAACTGTGCCCACAGGAGCTTGCTGTAAGCTGCCTGATGTGCAATAATGCACATCAGAGGTAAGCACACTCCTGCCCCAACCATCTACCCAAGCAGAGTCAGCTTCATGAGGTCAGTCATGCACCAGGTGATGAGACCCTGTTGTGGTCTGCATAACTTCAATACCTGAGGTGGTGTTAGGCACTGTAGTTGCAGAGCCTGCGAGTGCACAGTATTGTTGGACATTCCTTGGGCTTGGAGGGAGTGTGTAGGGACTCATCCAAACTGTCCTTGAACATTCCTCAAAGGTTGTGGACCAGGGAGGGATGACACAGATGCACAAGCAAGTGAAATGACTCTGCACATTATTAATGTGACACTGAAACAATTAGTCAAAATTGTCCAAGATTTGGACTGCAAGTTCAACGCATTGCATCCAAGAGTAGCCACTTTTGAAAACAGAATGGATACTATGAACCAGTCATTCTATTTGGCAGAATCGCCTGTTTTAAAACTGGTAGATGCCACAACTTGTCTGATTAAGGAAAACTATCTCCTGAGCCAAAAATGGAAAACTGTCAATAAAACAAATACAGGAATTAAATATCTGTTTTGTTGGTCTCCAGGAATTGGCGGAGGGAGAGGACAGCATGGGTTTTGCTAAAATGTTCTTGTCTTCAATAACTGGCCTAACTGAAGAAGACCCCCTGCCCTCAATAGAGAAGGCCTTTCATATCGCACCTTGGCAGCAACTAACCACCAGATCTTCATGGTGGTCTGCACGGGGTGGGTGATTGGGACACAGTCCTAGCAGAGGCAAGAAGAAAGTGTTCCCTTAAATATTGGGAAGATCATGTGGTATTGCTCCCCAATCTCTCTTTCAGGACACAGCAAAGAAGGAAGGCCTTTGATGGGATACGGAATCGACTCTGCCATCTGAAAATGCAATATCAACTACTTTTACCTACGAAATTGTGCCTTTAAGGGTATGGTCAGTCATACCTATTCACTGACCCGAAAGATGCTGAAAAACTGTTGCAATGCACTGAATCTAAAATGAAGCTGACAGAGGAATAACCAGCACCATCAGATGATGAATAAATGAACTGCATGTGGTAAGTGGTAAAATGATGTCTCGGACTGGAAGGTTTTACTTTCCAGATCAAGCTTACTTTATTCATAAAATATTGTTGCTGTTTTTTCAGTGCTAGGGTTTGAGCTATCTTTGGGGACTTTTCTTCATCTATTAAATGCACTCCCAAAACGGTGGCCATTCTTGCCCCTCATCATGAAAATTTTCCTGACCTGTTCATGCAGCCTTGAGCTGCACACTGGCTATCGTTGGAACCCTACACTATAATACTGGCATCCCTGGACACTATTTGCAAACTTTTATAATTGTCCATACCTTCTATACACAACTGAAATGTGTTCATGCTATTCTTTTACTTGTTTAATAAGTGGACTGTTCAATGCTGCTTTAAATCTGTTTTTATACAGGTGTTATAATAGACCATGATATCCTGTTCTTTAACTCAGATAAGTAGATTCAGGTTGAATTTGTTTCATGTTTTTACAAATTAAGAACACAAAACAAGGGTAATATGCAAGGAGGTTGAAGGAAATGTCATTACTTTAACTCCTTTATTGTCATGGGGGATCTATTTACCTGTGTGTCATTATGGTAAAAGGATATTGTTGTTATGCTGGCCTGGTGGCACTGATGGTTGAAGACGCTGGACGCCACATCGGTGACCTGGGATCTGGAGCAACCTTGGGCTGCAATGGGTCAGAAGGAGAGAGAAGATCGAGCGTTTGACAGACTGCTCTCCTCTCCTCTCCTGGGGAGGGGAGGATTGCCGTTCTGCTCCTTGGCTGTCCCAGTGGGGGCCGGAGGGCAGCGCCCGAGTCAGAAAGACACAGGAGCGTGGGTACATGGTGTGCCTCCACATGCACACGCCGCAAGGAGGAGGGACGGGGCAGAAAATGGTGTCAACTGGCAGGATAACACTGGTCCTCCGCAGGCTTCACACCCGGCCAGCTGGGCACCTCTGTGCCATCGAGATATGTCCTGTTGGATTCCAGGGTGACAGGGCTGAGGGGACCAGTGGAAAGGGGCCAGTTGACACAGCAGGAGGAAAAACTACAAATAAAAATATATATATATATAAATATATGTGTGTGTGTGTATATATATAGATATATATTTTTTTTTTTTTTTTTGATGTTACAGTAATATGGAACTTCCCCCTGTGCTGTAACGACTGGGGAGGAGTCCTGTATGAATTCCTTTATAAGTGAATTATACTTATTGGAAAAATGTCCTTATGCTGTCCTTCTGTGTGTCTCTTTGTAATATTCATGTTTGCAAATCAATAAAAATAATAAATAAATATATACATAAATAAAATCGAAAGAAACAGCGAGAGGTTCTGGTCCCCAAAGAGATGACTGTGCTCTTCAATGGCAGGAAAAGAAAAACTGAGGCAGTTTGGGCCGGTATCACTTTATATGCTGTGGGTGCATTCATGGTGCTGTATGTCAAAAGCTCTGGTTCCTGTAGGGTCCTAGTGCTTTCAGCCTGACACCAAAAATTATGGTTCTATGCAGAAGACAGACTCTTTACCAGATTTGGCCTTATCACCACAGCACGAACTTCTGGCTCCAAATATTTTTGTATCCTTATTATCTGCAATTAATGCTATAAATGAACCCTCTCAGCCAATCAGAACGCAGAGTTACTATACAGTTATACCGCATAACTACACAGTAACCTTTTACCAGCGTTCTGATTGTTTTTTTTTATTATTTATTTAAAAGTTTCACCAGGAAAGGCATACTAAGCTAAAATAATCTCGTTTCCAGATGCATCCAGTGGGGAAGGGAAAGGGGTGTACACATGAAAATACAGAGAGTGGGAGAGCAACAAGGTGTAACTATATACAGCAGAGAAATAATTTGTAAACAACTATATACAATAAATAGGGTACATGGATTTAACCCATGCAAAAATGAATAAATAAATAGCCAACAGTGTGGCTGACCAGGTCAATGGTCTACACAGCACACAGCACTGACATATGGTCATCCATGAGAACTTACAAAACGAGGAAATAAATACTGCACTTAGACAGCTCCAAAATAAACAGATTAAATTTACAAAAGAATGAACTTGCAATCTGATTGCAATAACTTGCACAATGCTTGTGCCTGAACTTGAGAACAGATGCACGCCCACTCCATAAATACTTCAGTCATTTATAAATGCAGGAATGCATTTATTCTCATACACCTGACAGTATTGTGGAGTTATCACTAAATTAAATACCTTTTGCTTAATGTATATGACAACTGTGATGGCCACGTCAGTCTGGAACCACTCATACCTGTAAAATATTATAAACAAACAAAAAAAACCAGTTGAGGACTTGTTTCATTTTTTTTCCTTTTCCATTGCAAGCACAAAGTAGCAACACTGTGAAGCTGTAATTACCTCTTGACAGCTCAAAGACTTGTCTCATATACTTCAGGGTAGAAAGTACAGTCACGTAAGAACTTACCGTAACAGCAGATCTTCGAGAGAGGCTCTTGCAGGAAGTATTAGTAAGTAAGTAAGTAAAAATTTATTTTTAAGCGCTTTTCAAAGCCAAAGCGCTGTACAAATACACAATTAAAATACATACATATAACATACAACAACAATAACAATATGATTACAATAAAAACAATAAAATCACTCTCCATATGCCTGTTTAAATAAATAAGTTTTCAATTCTAACTTAAAACTCTCCATTAACCATTAGGACTGCACCCCCACGGCATCAGGACCACACAGAAAACTTTAGCTAGCAGTGTCTGGCGGGGGACAGCCTACCAACATCATGTGACTGACTCCAGTGTGACCCTATATAGTAGGCAGTCCACAGCCCGCCCTCCAGTTCTCCAGCTGGAGACCTCCAAACAAAGTGACAGGAGAAAGGAGTGGGCTCCTTGAGCCTCAGTAAAGCTAGAAGTAGTAGAAGCTGTGGGAAGGTGAGAGAGAAAGTTACCTACTGCAAGAGCCTCTCTCGAAGTTCTACTTTTACGGTAAGTTCTTATGTAACTGTACTATCACACTTCAAGAGGGCTCTTGCAGTAGGTATTAACCATTAGAACTGAGTCCCAAGCAGTGTAAATCAGACAAGTCTGAAGCATGGGAGTCAGGAAAGATCTGCAGACACAGGAAATGTTATGAAAGGAGGCCCTGAAGGACAGCTAGCCCTACACCTAGAGGCAATGTCCAGACTGTAGTGTTTTGTGAAAGTATGGACGGAGTTCCATGTGGCTGCTGCACAAATGTCAGCAGCAGACACATTCTTGAAGCAAGCAGCAGATGCAGCCATGCCTCTGGTAGAATGCCCTTTGACTTCTCCTAGCAGGGGTTTGTTGTACTTCTGGTAACAGAACAAAATGCAGTTTGCCAACCATTCTGACAAACATTGCTTAGAAACAGCAGTGCCCTCTTTCTTGGGTGCAAAGAAAATGAAAAGCTGATCCGTTTTGTGGACTGATTTTGTCAAAGTTGTAGAGTAACGTAAAATCCTGTGAACATCTAGTGTGTGCAGGAGTGCCTCCCCCTGATTAGAGTACTATCAGGGTAGTACACTGGCAGTTGAATAGTCTGATTCAACGTAAACTCAGAAAAACCTTTTGGCAAGCTCTTAGGATTTGTACGCAGAGCCATTCGGTCTCTCTGGAAAATTAAATAAGGCTCCATATGCTTCAGGGCCTGAAGCTCAGAAATCTTTCAAACAGAAGTGACAGCTACTAAAAAGAGTGCTTTCCAGGACAGATAACGCATGTCGCAACTTGCGGCCGGTTTAAAAGGAGGCAAAGTGAGTTTTTCTAAAATAAAATTTAAATCCCATGGTGGGGCAAGGTTACGCACCGTGGGTTTCAAGTGGAGGATTCCCTTCAGAAACATTTTAGAAACTTCCAGCTGAGCAAAAGTTTTGCCCTCCACTGGAATGTGGTAGGCGGAAATGGCTCAGAGGTGGACCCTCAACAAGGAATATCTCAGACCCAGGTCGGATAGATGCAGCAAGTACTACATGACCGGAGGAACAGGACATGAAGGAGGGTCCCAACCCTTCGAAGTGGACCAAATGGAAAATCTCTTCCATTTCATAGCATAAGTAGTCCTCATGGCATGCTTTCTGACTTCCAGGAGGACTTCGGCCACCCAGAGGAAACCCCACAGCGTGAAGCAGCTATGTCAGAAGGTGCAATGCGTGAAGGTGAAGGGACTTGAGTCCTGGATGAACCAGAGCACCCCCCTCCTGAGTCAGGAGGTTGTGACAGATGGGCAGGGGAACTGGGGGCTCCACTGCTAGCTGTTGCAGAAGTCGGAACCATATTTGGCACGGCCAAAATGGGGCGATCAAGAACTTGTGAACCTCTTCTGCTTGCAACTTGAGCAGCACCCGCTGCAGGATCGGAAAAGGAGGAAAGACATACAAGAACCTCCCTGTCCAGCAAAGAGATAGTGTTTCTCGCCAGAAAACACCAGGCCCTGGAACAAGCAAGCAAAACTTGGGAAGTTTTGCGTTGGATGGGGAGGCGAACAGATCGAGATCAGGAGACCCCACAGGTCAAAAATGCCTCCTACCACCGAATGGTTTAGTTCCCACTAGTGCGCCTTGGCCTGAGTGCGGCTGAGACTGTCTGCTAGGACGTTCTGGACACCTGAGACATGAACTGCAGCAAGGGAGAGCTGATGCAGAATCGCCCAGTTCCAGACTCATCACTTTCCTGCAGAGAGGGTAGGAGCGAGTGCCCCCTTGTTTGTTCAGATATCAGCCCACACACATATTGTCCATTTGGACCAGCAGTGGATCTAGATTGAGGAGGTGCTGAAAAGCCTGTAGAGCATACAGCACTGCCCACATCTCCAACACACTGATGTGCAGAGAGAGTTCTGACTGAGACCACAGACCTTGGGTCCTGTGGGTCTCTAGATGAGCCCCCAACCCAGCCCTGATGCATGCGGGGTCAGGGTCTGGATGGGCAGAGGGGACTCAAAGGGAACTCCCTTGCAGACACTGCTGAGATCCTGCCACCACAGGAGATAATGACGCATCGATGCGGAGACCAAGACTTTGTGGTCGAGGTCGTTCGATCTCTGATCCCACTGAACTCTGAGCATCCACTTTGAGATTCTCATGTGGAGCCTGGCAAGAGGAACAGTTAGGATGGCCACTGCCATAAGGCCCAAAAGGTGCAGCACTGACCTGGCTGAAATCCAATGGCTGGAAGCTACCAGCAATGCCTGCTGTTGTAAGATTTCTACCCTGTCCAATGGGAGGAACGCCTGATCCTGGGCCATATCCAGCACCGCTCCAATGAACTGCAGTCGCTTGGAGGGGGTAAGGTGGGACTTGGGTTAGTTCAACATAACTCCCACTCAGCCAAACAGGTCTAGGATAGCTGAAAGAGAAATTTCCAGCTGCTCCCTTAACGGGTCCGAGATCAGTCAATCATAGAGGTACTGGAAGATATAGTGTCCCTGGCACCTCAAGGCCTCTGCCACTACCGCCAGGGACTTGGTAAAGACCATGGGTGCCAAGGGCAGGCCAAAGGGGAGGGTCTTGAACTGGTAATGTTCCCCTTGAAAGGAGAACCTGCAGTAATGGCGGTGGGCTTGGAAGATCGGTATGTGCACATACACATCCTGCATATCCAGAGCGCACAGCCACTGTCCCTTGCACAGCATGGGCAGCAGGCCTGGAAGGATCAGCATTTCAAATCTTTTGTACTCTATGTACAGATTCAGGGAGCTGAGGTCTAGTATCGGGCACAGGTCTCCCATCTTTTTGGGAACCAGGAAGAAGTGAGGTTAATACCCTCTCCCTATCTGATTTAGAGGAACGGGCTCTATGGCTGCCTTTTGCAGAAGAACCTCTATCTCTTCCCTGATGACAGGAATGTGCGCCCTTGGGTAAGGGGATGGACCCGGAGGGTTGTCTTGGGGTCTCTCCAGGAACGCCAACATGTCATGTGGCCCTGGGAGATTAACTGAAGGACCCACAAATCTGCAGTAATCACCTCCCACCCTGCCAGATGACTGGCAAATCTTTTGTCCACCGGTTCCTCCAACTGAAGAAGAGGAGGAGGAAGAGGGGAGGCGGGCCACGAGTCAAGAGGTGTTTCTCCAGGAACTCCAACATGTCGTGTGGCCCTGGGAGATTAACTGAAGGACCCATGAATCTGCAGTAATCGCCTCCCACAAAATCAGATAGGGAGAGGGTATTACTCTCACTTCTTCCTAGGAGTGGGTCCCAGGGTGGTAGCCTGGGTTGCAAACTGGCTGCACAACAGGACACAGAAGGTAACAGTAAGTGAAACACATTCCAAAGAAAGGGGGGTCACTAGTGGAGTACCTCAGGGCTCAGTACTGGGTCCAGTCCTCTTTAACATCTTTACAGGTGACATTGCAGAGGGTTTGGAGGGAAAGGTATGCCTCTTTGCAGATGATACAAAGATCTGTAACAGAGTTGATACACAAGGGGGGCTAGAAAGGATGAGAAGGGACTTGGCAAGGTTGGAGGAATGGTCAGACATATGGCAACTTAGATTCAATGCAAAGAAGTGCAAAGTAATGCACCTGGGAAACAAAAACCCAGGAGACGAGTACACAATAGCAGGGGAGGTACTAACAACAAAAATGGAATGGGACTTGGGAGTAGTCATAGCAGATGATCTAAAGGTGGGTAAACAATGTGAGAAGTCAGTAAGGAGAGCCGAGGGATACTGGGATGCATAGGACGGGGCATCACAAGTAGAAAAAGGGAAGTGGTTATCTCTCTGTACAGACAGTTGGTGAGACCCCATCTGGAGTACTGTGTGCAGTTTTGGAGACCTCATCTATGCAAGGACATAGACAGGATTGAAGCAGTCCAGAGGAGGGCAACTAAAATGGTGCAGGGTCTGCATCAGAAATCATATGACGAGAGAGACTAAGAGAGCTTAATATGTATACCCTTGATGAAAGGAGGGACAGGGGGGACATGATAGAAATGTTCAAGTACCTCAAGGGAATCAACAAAGTCCAGAAGGGTAGCATCTTTCAAAAAGAGATGTGTAAGAAAAAGGGGACACAATTTAAAGATACAGGGGGGACGGCTCAGGGGTAATGTGAGGAAATCTTTTTTCATGGAGACAGTGGTGGATGCGTGGAACTGCCTTCCTGGGGAGGTTGTTGGGGCTAAAACAGTGGGGGAATTCAAACACGCATGGGACAGACACAAGGGGATTGTAGTGGGGGGAGCAGGAAGTAGGCTGTTGGTTAACTAGAATCTGCAGCTTATCCAGTAGGTAGGGAAATGGGCAGACTGGGCGGGCCAAGTGGTCCTTATTTGCCATCAAAGTCTATGTTTCTGTGTAAGAGGTGGAGGGAGAGTTGCCCCTGAAATCCTCTGGTTCTTGGCTGGAGGGGTGGGCTTTGCAGAGGGGGCCCGTTTGTTCTGACATCTGGCCTGTTGTGGTTGCTTTGGCCACCATCTCTGCTGGTGACGAAAGGGTGTCTTGGCTTGACAGCCAATGCGGTACATGGTCTGCACTGAACGTAACGCCTGCCCCTTATCCTGGAGGTGTGTGATGATGTCTTGTGTATCTCCTCCGAAGAGGATGGAACCACAGAAGACAGCATCTTGGATGGCAGGCTGGACATCAAGTGCCAAGCCAGAAACTCTCAGCCAAGAATACCTGCAGAGGCAGACTGCGATAGCCATGCCCCTAGCCCTCAAATAGTGGCGACAAGCAACCTTAGCTGACCTGATGGTGTCAGAGAGGATTTCCTTCATGTCAGGGTCTAGCATGGCCTCAATAAACTGGCTCTAACAGACGAAAGAGGGATTTTTGGTACACCAACATGTGTGCCACATAATTAAGGGCATGCATAACCAGGGTAGAGGATGAATAAAACTTATGCCCAAAAAGGTTAAGCTGCCTCGATTCCTTGTCAGGGAGAGAGGTGCTCATGTGTTTAGGTTTGGAAGATCTGTTGTGCGCCACATAAATGACCACTGAGTCCGCTTTAGGGTGGATGCTAAGGTGGTCTTTGCCCTCTAGTGTACAGTAAGTCCTGTCCACCTTCTTGGCCACAGCCAGAATGGTGGAGGACATTCGCCAGATGGTGGAAGCGAGATCCTCTTGAGATTTCAGCCGGGGGGGTGGGGCGTGAGGACTGGGGACACCTCAGACATGGCCAGATGTTCAGCCAACCTCTTTCGCTTGTGGTCCTGGTCGTAAGCCTTCCAATCATAGGCCTCTGCAATCCTTTTGAGAAGATCTGAAAAGGAGAGATCCTCCGGAGAAGACTTCAGAGACTCCTTAGCCTTGGGTTCTTCCCATGGAGGTGTTCCGAAGTCAGAGACTGAAGAGGAGTCAGAATCTGAATTCAAGTCCGATGAATGAATCGGGAGTGGAGATTGAGCTCCTGGGCAGGGAACCTCCTTGAGGAAAGCAGAAGATCCGCCCTTAAGAGAGGTACTGTGTCCCATGTCAAGCATGACACCAAGGGATGGTGCTCCCCTGGTGAAGAGGACCGATACATCGGGGTAGAGGCAGCTATTGGATGATGACTGTCCAATTCCGAGACTAGTTGAGACTTAGTTTTGGTCCACCAGGACTGGAGAATGGCCCTGAAGTCCACCTATGGTTGCGGAGGTGGAAGAGGGGCGGGAAGGCTGGTGAACTGGAGCCATAACCCGGCGTTGGGTATCCTGACATCTTGTACCCTGACAGCAGGCAACCAAGCATGGGATAACTGTGGACATAGCCCGGTGGCGGGTACCCTGGTGAAGGGAGACCTGGTGCCTGGTACCCTGATGGAAGATATCCTGGGGTATGATAGTGTGGCCACTGGTAGCCTGACGTCTGAAAGTCTGGTGCCAGACCTGGCATAGGAGCCCTTGGGCCCAATGAAGGACCCTGAGGAAGCCCGAAAGATGGGTTGGAAGACCCAGAGGGGCGAGAGTCCAGTGTCAGGCCATTAGGGAGCCCAACATCAACCTGGAGGCACCCTCCGACGGAGGCGGAGGGACAGAAGGCCCTGCAGGAAGGGTCAACAAGGAATGGTCCTGAGGGTCAGCTGGGAAACTGGTGTTGGCACCCGGATGTGACCCATTAGTAGCATCGTCAGGCTGACATCCTTCTGGCTCCGGCTCCAGGTGTTCAGGGAGGACGGAGGTGAGACGGAACCCTGGTATTTTGTGTAGAAGACCGCAATGGGTGCTGAGGATCAATGTCAGGCCGCTGATCAGGGCCTGATGAAGCTTCTGGACTGGGTGGACATCAGAATCTGACATCTGGCTTATTAGCTGTGGCTGGGTGTTCACCAAAGCCTTCTGTGACCGACCTAACAGCCTGCGCGCTCGTTGGGGACTCCAATGAGTGACTTATCAGCCCCGCCAGCAGGCTTGGACCCTAAGGCTTTGAGGGGTGTAAGAGTGGCAGTAGCCTCAGACACTGCTGAGGAAACCACCGCCATCAAGGCCGGTAGTGGCACAGGGACTAAGGGCTGCTCCTGGGAGGTCAAAGTGGCCTTGTCCTTAGAGTTGCTCTTCCAAGAGGAAGAGGGCCGTTGGTTGTCCATGGTCCTTGGAGGAAGTCGCGGGCGGAAGGGGGACCTTTCCTGGCCCTGATGCTTCTCCTTGTCCTTCCATTTTTTTTACGGTGGTGTGAATCTGACATGGGTGAGGATGAGGCACTCTGCAACCCCTTCTCCATTAAAGCCATTTTCTCTTTTAAAATATGGGCCTCGAGGGCCTTCTGCCTACATTTCTGTGTGGCATGGTTGAAACTCAGGCAGATCTCACAGTCCGCGGTCTGGTGTTCCAGTCCCAGGCAGAAGAGGTAGAGAGAAAATGGTCTTCTTTATGTGGGATTTGTGTGCTGCAGGACTTACACTTATTTTTATGCAATTTGGAAGGTGTCAGGGAAAACATACATAAAGATTTACTTACAAAAAGATGGCAGAATTATTCAAAATATACTCATCCGAAAAGGCAGTCAAACTGTAGCAGCGCCCTCCGTGAGGTCCAACGTGCACAGATTGATGGCGGGAAAGAACTGGAAGGCGTGCTGGGGACTGCCCACTATATAGTGTCATGCTGATGTCGGTCACGTGACGTCGGTGGGTGGGCCCCCACCAGACACTGCTAGCTAAAGTTTTCCATGTGGTCCTGACACCAGGGGCGGCAGTCCTAATGGTTAGTACCTACTGCAAGAGCCCTCTCGAAGTAAGATCTTATTTTCTATAAGACAACCTTAAGAAAAAGTACAATGTACCCTCGATTATCCACCCACTTTTGTACAAGAAAAACCTGTGTGGATAACTGAGGATGGGCAATAATAAGGGACAACGGAATAAAAAAATTTTGCACAAACAAAATATGGAGGATAATGGAGGGTGGCGGATAAATAGGGCAAGCACTATATACAGGGAACGATATTTAGCTTATGATGAAGTAATGACAGTAAACACTGTAGTACTACATACAGGAAATAACAAAAGCAAGGTAAGACAGTTAAATTTATACAAAAAAGGTCAATTCATAACCAAAAGTGTGGGGGAGGGATCACAGATCTACTGAACTGCAGCCTTTTGCATTTAGGAATACAGCACGGGCAGGGTATTTTTTGAGAAGTCGTACACATTTCTATTTTTCTCCACTGCATACCATTCCTATTAAAGAACAACTGATACCTTAGAAGGAACACTGAAAAACGTAACTTCGAGACACAATTCAACTTGTATTTCACATTGTCTTCCTCTTACCCTTTTTCTAATTATTAAGTTCATTGAAGGAACACGGGACCTTTGTTCATGCAGTTACTCTTCTCTAGCAACTTCTTCCCCACTGGAGGTCATACACCTCCTACTGGTGACATCACAGCAATCTTCATGGCAACAGATTGTGATGTCACAAGCAGAGGAGTTATAATATAAAGTGGGGAATTAGCACAAGAGTAAATCAACTCTAAGAAACAAAGATCCAGTCTTCATTCATTTGTCTTCAGTAATAAAGAACATAAGGAAGAAAAAGTACAGTTACATAAGAACTTACCGTAACAGTAGATCTTCAAAAGAAGCTCTTGCAGCAGGCCACACTGGTAGGACTAAGTCCTCAGGCACTAGGACCACACAGAAAACTTCTAGCTAGCAGTCTACCACTGGGGACTGCCCACCGCCATCAGTCAGCTGACGTCAGCCTACCATATAAAGGGGGGTGGACCCTAACACATACCTCAATTCTCCCACAAGAGACCCCATATGGGCAGTGAATGGAGAACTAAGGAGGTCTCCCAAGATCCAACAGAAAGGCAAAAGCTGTGCGAGAGAAAAAGAGTGTAGCAGGGGGACAGAGGGAGGAAAAGCAGGGCCTGCTGTAAAAGCTTCTCTCAAAGATCTACTGTTAACGGTAAGTTCTTACATAACTGTACTGTCTTACTTCAAGGAAGGCTCTTGCAGCAGGCCACATAGGTAGGACTGAGTCCCAAGCAGTACTGGGTATCACCAGGAGAACAACACCGGAAAAAGTACAGATCAGAAGCCAAAAGCTCAGGAGAGAAGTCCCTGAAGTACTGCTGGCCAAAACTGGCCCTGCACCTAGAGGCAGTGTTCAGACTGTAATGCTTGGTGAAGTTGTGGACAGAACTCCAGGTGGCAGCTCTATGTCTGCAGCAGACACATTTCTGAAAGAAGCCACTGAGGTGGCCATAACTCTGGTGGAATGGCCCTTGACCACTCTCGGAAAGGGCTTGCTGTACTTGCAGTAGCAATAAACTATACAATTGGCTAATGACTTAGACAAACACTGTTTGGAAATAGGAGCACCCTCCCTCTTGGGAGTGAATGAAACAAACAACTTATCAGATTTTCTGAAAGGCTTTGTGCAGTTTGTATAGTACTGCAAAATCCTATGTACATTCAAAGTATGGAGCAAGGCCTACCCCTGATTAGAATACTCAGGAAAATAAACTGGAGGGTGGATGGACTGATTCAAAGTACAGTCCGACACCACTTTAGGTAAAAACTTAGGATCAGTATGCAAAAACGCCCTGACTTGATGAGAAACCAAATAAGGTTCCTTATACATAAGAGTCTGGAGCTCGGAAATCCTTCGAGCAGAAGTAACAGCAACTAAAAAGAGCATGTTCCATGACAGAAAGTGCAGCTTACTACTCACGGCCAGTTCAAAGGGAGGTAAAGTGAGTTCCTCCAACATAAAGTTTCAGATGCAAAATGCCACGCAGGAATGTGAGGGACACTTTGAGCTGGGCGACCGTTTTGCACTCGATAGGTGCATGGTATGCAGAGATAGCGGAAAGGTGCACCTTGAGTGAGAAGTACCCCAAGCCTGAATCTCAAAGGGAAAGAAGGTACCCCAACAACCGATTCACAGGACAGGTAAAAGGATCCGAATGGCAAGCAGCAGCCCAAAGGGAGAAACACTTCCATTTCATAGTGTAAGTGGCTCTGGTGGAGGGTTTCCTAGCAGCCACTAGGACATCTGCGAACCTAGAGGATACCCCGAAGCGGGCAATAGGTAGGTCCACAGGATCCACGCAAGGAGATACAGGGACTTTAGGTCCACATGGAACAGGGTGCCCTGGTCCTCGGACAGCAAGCTGGTGCACACAAGCAAGGGCAACGGAGGTTCCACTGCCATCTGCTGCAGCAAGGGGAACCAAATCTAATGCAACCAGAAGGGGGCTACAAGAATCATCTCCGCTGCTTCCAACTGGAGCTTGAGCAGAACCCTCTGTAGGAGTGGGAAGGGAAAAGAGGCATACAGAAACTTCCCCTTCCAAGAGAGGGACACTGCACCTTGGAAGAAAACTCCAGGCCCAGGATTGAGCGAGTAGAAAAGCAGCAGATTTGCATTCAGTGGGGATGCAAAGAGGTCCGACTCTGGATGGCCCCGCCCATCAAAAAGATCTTCGACCACCAAGGTTAGAAGCTCACACTTGTGAGTCCACATCCTGGAGTGGCTGAGACTGTCGGCAAAGGTGTTCTGAATGACTGGAACATGTATGGCTAAGAGCTCCAGACCGTGCTCGATGGCCCATCACCAGACTCTCATCATCTCCTGACACACGGGTATGAATGGGTTCCCCCTCTCCCTGCTTGTCGATGGAATAAACCACACACGTTGTCCGTCTACACCAGCAGCAGACCAAAAAAGGGTCTGAAAGGCCTGCAGGGCGTAAAGGACTGCCTGTATCTCCAGGAGATTGATATGAAGACCCTGTTCTACGGCTGTCTAAGTACCCTGGGTCTGGTAATTGGCCAGATCTGGCAGTATAGTCTAGAGGTTAGAGTAACGAGCTATGAATGAGCTTGGTACATCCAACAGACCTGGGTTTGATTCCCACAACCTCTACTTGCATACTGTGTGACTCTGAGCAAGTCACTTAATCACCCAGTGCTCCCAGGTCTCCCCTGAAAACAGGCACTTGTACCTAGTGGGCCTTACCCAGTTAACGAAAGAATAAAATAAAATAAATAAATAGATGAGCACCCTAGCTCACGCAGGATGTGTCTGACGTGATAATCTGATGAGTGGCCGAAAGCTGAAAGAAGACCCCCTGAAGAAGGTTGGTTGGATCCAGCCACCATGATAGAACTCTCCAGACTGGGTCGGAGACCAGGACCAACTGGTCCAGGTTGTCCATGCATTGGATGCACTGGACCCTCAAGGTCCACTGAGGAACCCGCATATGCAAGCGGGCCAGGGGAACTGTGGCAAAAGCCGCTGCCATGTGGTCCAAAAGGCACAGGAACACTCTGGCAGGGACCTGCCGGCTGTAGGAAACCAGACAGGCCTACTCCATCAGTCGCTCTTCCCTGTCCTCGGGCAGAAAGGCCTAGCCCTGGCTGGTGTCCAGGACTGCCCGAATGTATTGAAGGCGCTGGCAAGGGGAGAGGTAGGACTTTGGTAGATTGACAGTGACCTGCAAGGCCTCAAAAAGGCAGAGCCTGTGTTCCAGAGTCTAGACCAGGGGATCCCTGGAGGCAGCAGTTAGCAGACAATTGTCCCAGTAGGGGAACACATAGAAGCCCTGCCTCCTCAATGCAGTCACCACTACTGTCAGGCTTTTGGTAAATCACGGGGAGGGGCGCAAGAAAGGCCAAAAGGGAGGGCCCGGAATTGAAAATGGGCCCCTGAAAGTGGAAGCGGAGGAAGGAAGTGACGATGGGCAGGAAAGATTTGGATGCGCAGTTAAGCACCCTGCATGTCCAGACAGCAGAGCCAGTTCCCTGGGTGCAAAAGGGGGGAACAGCCCCCGGAAAGTGACAATCAGGAATCACTTGTACTCGATGTACAGATTCAGATGCCTCGGGTCCAGGATGGGCCAAAGATCCCTGGTCTTTTTGGGGATGAAGAAGAAGTCAGAATAAAACCCCCTTTCCCCATTTAGCTGGACAGACAGGCTCTATGGCTCTTTTTTGAATAAGAGCCTGAATTGCCTCCCAAACAAAGACAGCTGGGTGGAAAGGTAAGTGGAGTTTACTGAGGGATTTTCTGGAGGTCACTCTAGAAACTCCAGAGTGTGACCGTACTCTGTGATCTGAAGCACCCAGTTATCCGTGGTCACCCCCTTCACCCTTCTAGGTGGAGGGAGAACTGACAGCCGACTGCTTCCCTTAGATCCTCGGCCAGGAGGGGGGATCAACTAAGGAGTCAGGAGGTGGGAGCAGGCAGTGGGACCATGAGGGCCCTGCAGGCTCTAGCAACGGCAGCAACAGGGGCCGCTGTAACCTTTCACTTGTGCTGAGCCTTCTCAGGCTGGTTCCGAGATTGCTTATGGGAGGACCTGTGAAAGGACTGACATTGACCTGCTCTAGGATGAGTGTGGTAGAGTGATTGGATCGACATGAGGGCCCACCCTGACTCCTGCAGAGTGGAAATGATATCCTGGACATCCCCTCTGAAAAGGACCAAACCCTGGAAGGGGGCATCCAAAATGCTGGCCTGTATGTCTGAGGCAAAGTCGAATACCCAGTGCCAAGAATGGCGCTGGAGACAAAACCCAGCCACTGCCCATGCCTGGAGGCATCCACAGCATCATAAGCCACCAGGAGGACATGACTGCCAGGGAAGTAAAGGCAAACACTCGTCTGCCCAGGTGAACCAGCTACATGGACTCCTGGTCTAGGGGAAGGGTATTAAGTTGATTAGGCTTCTTAGTATGGTCATGCGCTGCATTAATCACCACGGAATCCACCAAAAGGGTTTGCCAGCCAGGGCATGGTAAAGACGGTCCGCCTTCTTAGGCAGAGGAGGGGTGGTAGATGGGTGATTCCATGCTGCTTGAGTGATGTCCTCATAGGAGTCAATCAAAGGGGGCACCACCACAGGGCGGGCACCCCGCTGCCAGAGACAGACAACCAAGGGGCGTCCCTCCAAGTCCTGCTCCTCTGTCTCCCAGCCCATATTGGACTGGATGTGGCACAAGACATCCATAAAGGTTGGATCATCAGGGGAGGACATTGGTACCTCCTTGGGAGGGTCGTCCCCATCCAAGGACTCCCCAGGTGAGGAAGAAGGCCCCGAGGAATTGGATTCATCCTCAGCAGACTCACTATCTGAGACTGACGCTGGAGCTCAGCCATGCGAGAGTCTGAGCCAATGTCAAGTTGAGCCCCTGAGGACCCTGACATGTGGGGGTCACATGGCCCAGCTCGGTCTGGATTCTGGAGCTGTGGGTCCTGGGGAGGATGGAGGGGACATGCCGGAGGCAGTCCTTAAGGGGTGGGGTCTATCTCAGGACAATGCACCACCACATTGAGAATAGGGCGTTATGATGCACCAGGGACGATACACTGTACATTGGTGGAAAAGGATAAGAGGGCTCCGGGTAAGAGTATGATGGCAGGGGAGACGGCATAGGGCTGCCTGGTGTCAGCTGTGGTGTAAGCTGTGGCATGGGCGATGACAGGGTTGGGCCCATAGGATGGGGCTGTGGCAACACTGGCGGCTATACAGCAGGCATTGGCCTGGAACACCTGGGGGAAGAATCCACTGGCATTGGCCTAGCTGGAGAAGTAGACGCCGGAGGGGAAGGAGACCCCTGAGGCAAAGGCAGAGGCGATGCCTGTGAAGAGTAAATGGTGGTAGGTTGCTGGGGGCATTGCCCGGAAGGACTGATGTTTGTCCCAGAAGTGAGAACCAGAGAAGGCAGCACCATGGCCAGGGAGGGCGATGGTTATGGAACTGATGCCCAAGGAACCAACACTGGCCAAGCTACCCGGCTGAGAACCAGTAGAAGATATGGGCCTAAGCATTAGGGGCTGGGGAGCAGGGGATGAAGTACCCTACCCTGAAGAACCACTGCTTGAGAAAGCAATAAGGGCAGGCGGCAGAGCCACCGGGAGCCTGGAGGAAGAGAGGGCTGGCGGGGCTGAAGAGGCAAACCCCCCATGGGAGGATGACCCCATCGTGGTTGACGGTTTGTTGGGCAACCGCGAGGGGGAAGCAGACTGGGCCAAGTTCCAGTGTTTATCCTGGTGTTTATACTTCCCGGATTTCCCCTTCTGAGAAGAAGAGGCCCCAGAGGACTGTGCCGGTGAGGCCAAAGAGCTCCTGGCCTGCAGCTCCTTTTCTATCATGGCCAATTTCTACTTCAAAAGGTGGCTCTCCAGTGTTTTTAGATGAGGCCTCTGAGTGGCCTGGTTGAATTTTTGGTAAAACTGGCAGACTTCGGTGTTGTGGCTGGGGCTTAGGCAGACAAAACTTGCAGAGTGTCCGTCCTTTTCAGGGATCTGTTTGAGGCAGACACACTTTGGTGAGCTATCTGAAGACAAGGCTGGTGTATGGCACAAGTCGATGTTGATTTTTGTTCCTTGAGGGCTTTCTGCAGGGGTTAATGAATGTGCTGCTCTTATGGGGGAGAGGGGGAGGAAGGGGTAGGTTTATTTCCCTATTTTTTTATTTCTTTCAGCTTCCATATTAACAAGCTGAAATGGAATATCTGTGAAAATGTCTACTACATATTCTTGCCTGTTTTACTCAAGATTAGAGACATCACCTATTAGCAAACCATTGTTTCTGTTACCTATACAATATTTTGTCTGTATTTGTATGCCATTGCTTGCAGAGTCAATTATGTAAAGTTTGTGTTGTGCCTCATCCTATTTTAATACAAATTATATTAAAAAAAAAGAAAACAAGGCTGGTGGAGAAGACAAACTCAGAAAAGAAAACACTGAAATTTTGATGTTTAACACTAAAAAAAAAAATTTAAAAATAAAACGCGGCAAATGCAGGTAATGGTGGTCGAACCTTCCTCGAAGTAAGATCTATGGAAAATATATGAAATACATGCAGATGTTTCTGAATGTTTTACCAGATGTGTCCGCTACTCTTCAAAGGAATTTTCAGAAAAGTCAGGCATAGTTACTGACAATGAAATTACTAATTCCTCTAACAATGAATCAAGAAAACTGTGGAACTGCCAGCATTTACTGTTGTATATTTCGCTGGAGATGATTATAGTTCCTTTAAAATTCACATGCTCACTTTGATATATATTTTTTAACCAGACAAAAGAACTGCTGCGAAATAGTACAGTTCCTGCACCTTTTATTACAAATCCCTCACTTCAGCCCTGAGGTAGACAGTTTTTTAGGGACAACTAAACAAACAATTCAAGTATGTTAGTGACAAACACCTCTCCCACAGAGTACGTGCGTGACCTTAAGGCACATTTTTAATAAGCGCCATCACAGCTGAGCACACAGTTTGGAAGTAGTAGATTAAAGTGCAAGTTCCAAGACATTCTTTTAACAGCTGAGTCACATAGGTGTCATAACTGTGAGAAAAAACAGGTCACACAGTTATTACTACTTGTTAAATTACTACTTAGATCAATTTCACATACAATGTGGAATCGAATTCCGGAGAGCAGTTTCCAAGAGCATTACTAGTCAAGCTAATCACAAGTCAAACATACATGCATACTTACGGTAGGTCTTTATGGGTTAGATTCCCACACCTTCTTAATGTCTTATGCTGCAGCTGCCACAGACTGGTGGAAAAAAACAGGTTACTCACCTGTAACAGTAGTTCTAGGAATGGTATATGATGTTCATCCACACTTCAGGCAGTGTTCCTTTCCCTTTAAGACTCCACTGGAATGTCTTCAAGCTGGCTCCTCCCACCAACCCAGGTGATAATTCCACTAGCACTTTCCCGTGATGTCAGATTATGCCCGCTGGAAGCAAAACCCATGTGCCACTTGCCAGGGGTGGTTGGGTGGGTGCATGTGGATGAACATCATATACCACTCCTAGAACTACTGTTACAGGTGAGTAACCTGTTTTTCTAGGGACGTGGATATGATGTTCTATCCACACTTCAGGCAGACTCTTAGCAGTTCTCTGGGAGGAGAGGGCAAGGCGCACACCTCCTATTTAGAGAACAGAGATTGGAGAACTAAGGCCCCAAAACCAGCATCCTGGCGTGACTCAAGGTCGATGTGGTAATGGGAAATGAAGGTGTGTGCTGACTTCCAGGTAGCAGCCCTGCAGATTTCCTGGATAGGGATGTCCCTGGAAGCAGCAGCCACCGAGGCAGTGGTATGACAGGTAGAATGAGCCCATAGCCCTACAGGAGGCTTGCTACCCACCAACCTATAGCAGAGGTCAATGCAGGATACAACCCACCTGCCAACTGTCCGCTTAGCTGCCAGTCCACCTGGTGTGGCTTCAGCATAGGTGACAAATAGCTGGCGACCAGGAGAACCTTGCCCCAAACTCCAGCCATGCGCTCCTTATAGTAGGCTAGAGCTCACCGTAGATCCAATGTATGGAGCCTGTGCTCGACCTCCGAGGTGTGGCTGGTGAAGTACACCAGGAGATTGATCACCTGCTTAAGGTGGAAATCCGACACAACCTTCAAGAGGAACTTCGGGTAGGGGCGAAGGACAACCTTGTCCCTGTGGAAGACCAGGTAAGGAGACCCCACCAAAAGCACCTGGAGCTCATTGATCCTACTGATTGATGTGATAACCATCAGGAAGGTGGTCTTCCATGACAGGTGTGACATCTCACACCTGTGCACTGGTTCGAATGGTTTGCCCATGAGCACTGCCAATACCAGCAACAGGTCCCAAGGTGGTGGTAGTTCACACACCGGAGGATAAATGTGGTCAAGGCCTTTGAAAAAGCATCACACCACCTTCTCCTGTGCCACCGACTGTGTACCAGCCCACACCCATTAAGCAGAGATGGTTGCCAGGTGCACCTTAAGGGTCAGATAGGGACCAAAGCTAGTTGAGAATGCTAGCCACCAGACAAGATAAGGGGTTCAGCCCCTTGCTCCGGCACCAAATGAAGAACCTCTTTCATTTCACAGCATAGCATTTTCAGGTCAACTCCTTCCAAGAAGCCTTGACCATGATGAGGAACTCTTTGGACAGACCCAAAGCCTGGAATTCTAGCAGCTCAGGAACCAGGCCGTCAGGCATAGGGATTGAAGGTCCAGATGGAATACCTTCCCCCTGATGGCAAGAAAGCGGGTCCAGGTGTAGAGGGAGACACCTCAGGAGCCTGCAGCTGAGGCTAAGGAGATCGGGGTACCAGAACTCTTGCAGCAAGTCCAGAGCCACCAAGATCATCTGAGCAACACCTTGTGGATCAAGGGAAAAGGAGGGGAGGGAAGGCACAGAGAAGGCCTGGGTCCAGGGCCTGGAGAAGGCATCCCCCTGCAGTGTTCCCAGATGAGGGGGTGGGCACAGTACAGCCTCAGCTTTGCATCTGCATTCTCCCTGGAGGAAAACAGTTCCATGAGAGGGGTGCCGCACTGGAAGAACGAAGCTGTATACTACCTCGTGAGATGCCTCCCCCGTGCGTCTGAGAGTGTCCGCCAGCTGGTTGGAGGCACTAGCCACATGAATGGCCACGATATCAGTCTCCAGGCTGTGCTTGAGGGTCCAAATGCAGAGAGCTTGCCTGCACAGAGGAAGGGAGTACGTCCAGCCCTGTTTGTTGAGGCAGTATATGTTCATGGTGTTGTCCATCTGGACCTGAATGACCAGACCGTGAATGTGCAGAGCAAAGGCTGTCAGTGCCAATCGAACTGCCCAAAGGTCCAGCAGGCTGATGTGGCACAAGAACTCCTCTGGGGTCTAGAGCCCATGGACTCTGTGTTCCACCAAGTGGGCACCCCAGTCCATGAGAGAGGCATCGGTCATCAGGATGACTGTTGGCTCTGGGTGGACAAACAGGATCTCTTCCTGAAGATGTTTCAGGACTGTGGCCTGGTGGTGCAGAAGGCTGAGGCACTTGATGCTTTACCTTACGTCACACAGGTGACCGGGTTCGGAATGGACTTGTGTCATCGGGGAACCAGCATGGGGGGGAGGGTGGGAGCAGGACTGAGCAGCCAAGAAGGCAGCTCTCCACTCTCAAGGTGGCTGTCGATCCCACCCCCCCAAGGTTCCACTGCCATCAGGTGGAGGTCCGGTGGCAAGCGTAGATGGGAGGCGGCAGTAAGCAGCAGAGGGGCACCTTGAGATGCGGCATGCATGTGCCTCCACATGTGCACATACAGCCGATGTATGTGGACGGCCAAAAAATGGGGAAAAATCCAGGCATAAAAACCTATATAGAAAAAACAAAAAAGATGTTCTGGGACTAACCATCACTGGAGGGTGTCCCACATTGACTGGGTCACAGTGAGTGACTGGTCGAAGTGGCCCTTGCACTGAGACCATTGGCAGGCCAGCTCCTAAGACAGCGCATTCTCCAATGGACCCAATGGACAATGCTGCTGTAGGCCACCATATATCCCAGGAGGCGCAGGAAGTCCTGAGCAAGGTGCAATTTCTGAACCCGAAATGATCCAGTAAAGGAGGAGACAGCCTACACCCTGTCTGCCAGGAGCTGAACCCTGGCTCTGCAAGAGACAAGCTCTGCCCCAATGAAGTGAATCAGCTGCGAGGGCATCAGTTCCGATTTGTCCTCGTTGACCAGGAGACCAAGAGAGATGCAGCTCTGGAGGGCCAGATCTCTGGACCTCTCCACCTCCTGCCTGGAGGGACCCACAATTAGCCAGTCATTCTGGTAAGGGTATATCTGCACCCCCAGGCACCTCAGGTAAGCTGCCATCACTGCAATGCATCTGGTTAAGGCCCTGGGGGCTGAGGAGAGGCCATATGGCATGGCCTGGAACTCGTAGAGGATTCTCTCTGTGCAGAACCAAAGGAACTGGAGGTGGGATGGACGGATTGGGACGTGGAAGAATAAATCTTGAAGATCCAGAGAGCAGAACCACATGTCCTGCTCAAGGGATGGTATGATCTGACACAGAGTGACCATACAGAAGGTGCGCAGCCCAAGAAACTTGTAAAGGTCGTTCAGATCTAAGATGGGGCGCCAGTCCCCTGTCCGTTTTCACTCCAGGAAGTACCTGGAGACAAACCCTGGGTGTTCCGGAGGGTCTGAGACAGGTGCAATAACCTCCTTGTTGAGAAGCTGGGCAGTGTCATCCTGAAGGGCCAACAGGATGTCGACAGACTCTATTTCCTCCAATGGGGCATGGCTTGGCAAGGCGAGTAAGCCTCAAACTTGAGAGGCAGACCCGACCGACCAATACGGGGACCATCTGTCTGTGGTGACAGCGGACCAGGCAGAAAGTGGTGGAGCTGGCCCCCCATGGGATGACCCAGGAGAGTCAGGACAGGCATGGGGATGCACCCCCATCCCATCACTGAGCAGGCTTGGAAGTGGAGGAAGGACTGGCTTAGAAGCCACTGGGACCCCGACCTCCTAGCTTTTGGAGGACCGTGGCCACTGACTTCAGCTAGGGACGCCAAGCCTGAGCCTGTTGTCCAGCTTGAGGTTGGGTCAGTTTGGCCGCAGGGACTGAAAGGGCTTCTTCTTCTGCTGTTTATAGCCCTTGGGTGGACATCACTGAGTCCAATATGGCACTGGACCTTTCAATGTTCATGAGGTGCCTCTCCTGTATGTAATTGTTGTCTCTATGGATACCCTGTAACTCTCCCGGGTCGCTCCTGAAAATAGGCATGTTGCTGTCTAGTGTGCTTACCTGGTTAACAAAAGCAAATAAATAATAAATAAATAAACCCCGGGACCGAATGAGTCGATACCCAGAAATGGGACATCCACCAGCTTGTGCTGGGTACCTGCCATGAAGGTCGAGATCCTTAGCCAAGCCCTGCGGTGAATGGCTACTGCAGCCACCACAGATCTGATGCCGGAGTCACTGATGTCCATGGCAGTCTGGAGCTCTTGCTTAGCGCCACCGCTCAGCCCTGATCCTGGACCTACTTGACCAAGGTCTGTAGGTCTGCTGAGAGATGAGAAACCACCTTGTGAAGCATGCCCAAAAGGGCATGGGAGAAGCAAGCCATTAAAAGGGCCAAACTCGCTTGACAAAGGCCAAGAGATGAGGCAGCATAGACCATTCTGGTCATGTGGTCTAGTTTTTTGGACTCCTTGTCAGGAGGCCTGTCAACATTGCCCTTACACTGGAATACAGAGTCGGCCACCAGACCCTCAGCTGAGGGGTGGTCAGTGAAACCCGAAATGAAACCAGTAGGGACCACATACTTGTGGGCCATCCAGGCTGAAGGTGCAGAACAAGAGGCTGGATGCTGCTACAGCTCTAAGACAGGCCCAAGAATGGCCTCCATGACCAAGAAGGCTTCCCCAGGAGAGTCACCCTGGTCGAAGATGTCAGTGATCCAGTACCAAGGCCGCTTCTGAGTGGGCTCCATAAGCAGACCCGTGGACTCCGAGATCAGGTGGAAAAGACCCATAAAAGAAGTGGGGCCTTGCACTTCCCACAAATCCTCAGCCAACTCCACACCCACCAGACAGGAGTGCAAGGAGGAACCTTCCGATTCCAAGGATTCATTAAATTAAGGTTGACCACCAGAATCCCAGCTGACCCTATGGGGTCGGTCAGGGGGTGATGATGGCCGACAGCTGACAGGGAAGTCCCGATGCTGGGTGGGCCTCCTTAGTCGGAGGGCCAGACTTTAGCTGTCTGGGAGGTGGCTCCACCAAAATTGGCAGAGAAGCCGAGGAAGGCTGAGCTGGGACCTGATGGGTTGGTTCCTGCCAAGGTGGGGAAGACTTCAGCCTCTGTAGCGCTGAAGCAACTTGTGCTGGAGCCTCTCCTCACCCAAGGATAAAAAGGACTAGGAATAGCGGTGACACCGTAGCTCAAGTGGCGGGAGTGTGAGCTTCAATGTCAACATGGGCTGCACAACTCAGAACTGCGAGAGCAGGACCGTGACCTCGACTGTCGGGGCCATTGACAGTAAGTCTCAGAGGGGGCTGGGAAGAGCTGAGCCTTCTTGTGGTTCGGAAGCTCCTGGGTGAGAGGCAGCAGATCAGTGGGCTGGTTCCATCCCTTCCTGAGAAGTGGGTTGTAGGACCGGAGTCCTAGATAAGGAGGTGTCGGCCTCATCTTGCGACAATGGGTCGACTGGCTTAAGAAAAATCACAGCCAGAAGATCGACCTGAGTCTCAATCAACTGGCCCAACAGGGAGAACATGGGGCTGGTGGCCTGGGCCGAGGAATCGACAGAAGTCGGAAAATCCAGAGAAGCATGGGAACTGGAGGCCCAAAAGCATGACCGATCCCATGACTTACGACAAGACCATTTTTTGATCTCTTTTCCAGACTTGGATTTAGTGCCTGAGAGAACCTGCCCATTGGAGGGAAGGGCCTGGCACAATTCCTTGAACATCCCCATGAAGGAAGCTTCTAAAGAGAGCAGCAAAAAAGCCGAAGCCGAGGAAGCATGTGCTGCAGCCTGGGCCGCAGCTTCCTCAAATGCCAAAAGTTGTTTGGTGGACCCTGCAGCTGCAGAGACCATCCGATGGGCATCCTTTGACTTAATGGGAGGATCCTGGTTGTCCGTACAACCCAGAAGAAGAGTGGCATGTTGATTTTCTAAACTGGACAAGTGAAACGTGTGGCACAAGTTGCAAGCCTGGGAATTTGCTCGTGGCCCAGACAGTAGACACACATGGTGTGCGGATCTGTCTGAGACATCTTCTGAATGCAGGCCCATTTCAGAAAACCTGGCAATGACTTTTCGTTGTCCATACCGGAGGAAAGAAGGAGTTACCCGAAGACAAAGTATTTTAACAATCTGAAAGTTTATTAGCAAAGGGCCTACTCGACGCGAGAGCGATAAGGAGGGAACCTTCTTCCAGCGTCAAGGAATATCTGACATCATGGGATGGTGCTTGTGGAATTACCACCCAGATGTGTGTGAGGAGCCAGTTTGAAGACATTCCGGTGCAGTCTTAAAGGGAAAGGAACACTGCCTGAAGTGTGGATAGAACATTATATCCATGTCCCTAGAAAATGTTTTTTTTGTTTTTGTTTTTGTTTATTAGATTGCTTAGTGAAGCTAAAAGCCAACTTTCTGTTTGCAGTCCACTGGGAGTGGCCAAAATCCGAAAAGGTGAACTGCGTTGTTTTGGCCACTACGAGGGAAAAATACAGCAGGTTGCCAACTGCAGCACAGCTGTAATGTAATGTTATAGAATGCACAAGAATCTATAGCATTATTTATAAAACATTTTGTAGAATACCTCTGAGTACAAGTGCTCATTTACAAAGGTTCCATGTCAGTGTCAGTGGCTACAAGGAATCATAAAATATGCAATAAGCATATTCTAGTGTAATGTTGTCAAACAAGTACTGTACATAACGTACAGGCTAGATCAACTGCATACAATCCAGGTCAAATGAATGGTAGCAGTGTAAAACAAGCAAAAACATGGTACATGGCCACCAAGCCCGAAATCTGACATAGTTCAAAGTGTACACCAGGACGGACATGGTTAGCATGATTAGCAGTCACAGCCGCACTGAACTGTTAGGGTTGCTCAAAGTAATCTCATGAACTGGTCAAACTTTCGTAAGTTAAACGGGGTTTCAGGCAGGTCATTTAACCAGCCAGCAGTCCTAACAGCTAATGAATACTTACCACGTTGGGTATGACGAAAAAACTGTTCATGAGCATTTCGAGCCATGCTCCTGGTGTTGTAAAGATTGGTCACAGGGCAGAAGCAGTGAGTAAGGGCAGAGGGGCCAAGGCCCAGAAGTGCCTTTTTGGTTAGTGGACATTTCTGGAACTTTATTCTGCCAGATAGGGGTTACCAATTTGTTAAGGTGTAGAGGGTGCAACTATGGGTGCACTTGTCTGCACCAAGCAGAAAGCGACAAAACCTACAGCAGATCAATTTTATTCTAATTCTACTGAGTACCAAGTCACAGGAAGCTGCACAGACAGGGAGACCATAGTCAACTAGTGACAGTAGTGAGCTTGCTGCTACAGGCATCTAGCATCTGCAGTGAAGTTAATCTGGTTACAGTACAAGGCTCCCAACCTTCTGTTTGTGGTGGACATTAGGTGGTCAATGTGGGAAGCAAAAGATAATGTATCTTTTTGTTTATTTTATTTTATTTATTCTTTGGTAACTGGGTACTGCCCACTAGGCACAAGTGTCTGTTCTCAGGGGCAGCCCGGGAGCACTGGGGAGGTTAAGTGACTTGCTCAGAGTCACACAGTATGAAAGTGGAGGTTGTGGGAATCAAATACAGATCTATCTGCTGGATGTACCATACTCATTTACAGCTCATTACTCTAACCTCCAGGCTATACTACCAGCCCCAAGAATCACCCCGAGGTATTTAAAGGTTTCCATCTGTTCAAGTTTTTGTCCTGGGTCAAGAGTGGGGAATAGGACAGAGACCTTTAAATACCTCATGGGGGTAAATAAGGTACAGGAGGGAAATCTTTTTCAGAAGAAAAGGTGCTCAAGAACAAGGGGACATGCTATGAAGCAGGAGGTGGGGAGATTCAGGAGAGATGTTAGGAAGCACTTCTTCACAGAAAGAGTGGTGGATTTCTGGAACAGCCTTCCAGTGGAGGTGGTGGGAGTGAAAATGGTGGGGTTCAAAAATCCATGGGATAAGCAAAAGGAAATCACAGAGGAAAGGAAGGGGGGAGGGAGAAAGAGCTGCAGATCAGGCACAGTCTGTGGTAACAGCATAGGTAGGGAGAAATGGGCACACTGGATGGGCCAAGCAGTCCTTATCTGCCTTCAAATTCTGTTTCTATGTTTCTACTGCAGATGAAGGCCGGGGGGTACCTTTTTCTTTAGTTTTGCGTTTGTGAAGAGCATGGCCTTAAGTTGGCTTTTTTTTTGTAATTTAGGTCCGGTTTGTTATGGAAGAGTCATATGTCAAGTGCCTCGAAGTTACCCCAGAGGACAGAGGTGAGCTGCCAAGCTCAGGGTTCTTGTAACAGATAATAGCATCGTCTGCATAAAAGAGTACATTTGCTGATTGACAGGCATCAGGCAGGTGGTTTATGAATAAATCAAATAGGAGGGGGGCCTTATGATAAAAACCAAAACAAAATGCAGCCCTGGGGGATGCCAATGGATACATTCTTAACATCTGACAAGAAGACCTCTATCTTCATGCACTTAGTGTGATTAGTGAGAAAACTCTGGAACCAGGCGACTGTGTCTAATGACAAGCCAAGGCTAAGAAGTTTGCTGAGATGGAGCTCATGACTGTCCAAGTCAAAGACTTTTGTGAAACTGATACAAATGGCACCAACCTTATTTCCATTGTCAAGGGCATCATGAACAATGTTGAACTGTTCAATCAGTGTGGTATTGGTGCTGTGTTTTTTTTCTGAAACCCATGCAGGTGGGCACTGGATTTCATATATTTCAAGATACGAGACAAATAGATTGAACATAATTCTCTCAAGGACTCTGGATGGGGGAGAGAATGGAAATAGGTTTGTAATTACGTAGCAACAGCTTCCCCAACCCCCTCCCACTTCACGCAGTTCTCTGGCATGGTGTGCCACCCCGTCTCAATTATATACTCCCTGGCATCCAGTGGCTCCCCCTCCCACATCCCAGTCCTGACTGTATACTCCCTGATGTCTAGTGTCTCCTCTGTCCTTCTCCCAATTCTCAACAGTATGCTTTCCGGTCCCGACCATCTACTTCCTGGAGTCTAGTACTGTACCTCCACCCTTTTTCTTCCCAGTCTCAACTGTACTTCTCAGCATCTAGTGGCTCCCCCTACACCCTCTCTCTGTTTCAGTCACATTCTCCCAGGTGTCTAGTGTCTTCACTTCCCTCTCCACAATCCCAATCACACTGTTTTTACTATGAGCACACCTTACATTTTCATTCAGAAGGTGCACTGCCAAGATGGTGAGAAAAGAGTCTGTGCCAGTCACTGCCCGGTTCATGTAACTTATATCCTTTCTTCTTGCAGCATGGGGGTATGGATGGGTGCCAGATACCGCTCCACCCACCACATAGGCCCCAGGTGGGTGGCTGGGAGGGGGTACTTGTTGTTTTGAGGAGGGGGAGTTGTGCAAAAAAAAAAACCCACTATCAGTCAATGTGGTGAGTCAAAGTCAATGTCCTACAGGAAAAGTAAATATGTGTATTTATAAAATATATTTACAGCCTCAAAAAACCTCCACTGCATCTGCATTGCAGTTGAAGCTGGAGATCGGTAATCATAGGACATTTTGTATGAGGTAGGGCCACCGATGCTTCTCCAATGAGCGTTACAGTTATAGGTCCCCTCTTAGTGTATTGTCTACTTGCATTAAATTGCTCTTTCACTTTTGTGATTGGTGCCACATAATATTTTATACTATACAGTTACCCCTTGTTGTACATGGATTTCCATTCTAACTAAAAAGCTGGTGTATCACAGTTCAGACTAGGACCTTCTGTGGCACAACAGCTTCTTTAATTAGAATGGAAACTCCCGCCACTAGACATTTAATTTTCTCCCCACACACACAATTCAGACCATTTCCTAACACAAAATCTGCTGTTTCACCATTTTTTTAAAAAAAGAAACCCACTATTCACCCAGATTTGTTTTCAGAAGCTTGGTGAGGGGGAGTTATTGTTTGGTTTTTTAAGTAGTAAGAAATTAAACCAAAGATTTCTTGGGAAGACAAAATGCAGCATATTTTATTTTATGTTTCAAACCATATACTATACAAAAAACCTATGGGTAACCATGCACACATCAGCGATCTTTCATCTCGAGGTCTTGATGGTATCAGGGACCT
Source organism: Neoceratodus forsteri (assembly GCA_016271365.2). Classification (NCBI taxonomy): domain Eukaryota; kingdom Metazoa; phylum Chordata; order Ceratodontiformes; family Ceratodontidae; genus Neoceratodus; species Neoceratodus forsteri. Next base: position 1,308,616,680 of record CM057449.1, read on the forward strand.
CTTCACTCAGTTTAATTCAGACATAAGCCTATCTAGAATGTCACCCACTCCTCGGTCGGTAAATGAATCCATGCTAGTAGTCCAGTTAAGAAACGTAGCAAGTCTAGATTTAAATGTATTGAAGTCTGGAGCCTTGACTACTTGTTGTGGCAGTTTGTTCCACGCCTATGCCACCCTGATGGGAAAAAAGTTGTCTTTCTTACATGTGTTAACAGATGGTACTAGCAGTTGTTTATTATGGCTTCTTAAGTTGAGAAGGAGATTGCTGAATTTAAAGTTACACTGAGTCAATAATTCTGGACTCTGCAAAATGTTATGCAATTGCAACAAGTTTCCCCTTTGTCTCCTATTTTCAAGACCCATTAGCCCAGTAGAACAAAGTCTTTAGGGATAACTGAGGTGTTTTTGGTTGGGGGCCAATTTTGTGGCTCTCCACTGCACCTTTTCAACTAGGTCTATGTTCTACCTTAGGCAGGGACTCCAAAACGGAGAACACGAATCTAAATGGGGTGAATGTAAGTCCTGTACAGGGTAATAATGCATTCTCGTTTCTACTGATGAATGTACGTTTGACACAGTTCAGGATACCGTTAGTGGTTTGAGTGACCTTGGTACAATGATCTTCAGCCGTAAGTCTAGTGTTCACTATTACCCCAGATCCTGTTCATTTTTGATGGATTTAAGAACATTATTGTTGGTTGTATAAGTGAATGATGGATTATTTTTACCAAAATGTAGGAAAACACCAAACTCCAAATTCAATTAAATTTTGTTTGCTGTAATCCATAATTCTATGGTCTCTGAATCATTAACCATTGTTAGGTACTTTTGAAGAGTGTCCACTTCTCCCTCCAGTTTGTATCATCTGTGAACTTTGACAGGGAGTTTTTGACATTGTTGTTGACATCCAATATGAACAGATTAAAAAGAGTCAGTCCGAGAATCTATCCCTGCAGCACCCCGCCAACGTCTGCACAGTTAGATAAGTGTCCATTAACCCGAATGCACTGGGTTCTGCTTTGTAGCCAGTTTTTAATCCACCTGACTAGATATGGGTTAAGTCCCATATGAGTTATTTATTTATTGTACATCAGTTTACAACCTTTGAGCCAGAGGCTCATTTCCAAAGGTACCTTGTCACAGTGAGGACAGACAGAAACAATTTTAGGTTACAGCATAAGAGTCACAGCTTAGCGAAGCATATAGTGGTTTCATACATATATACAAATAGTAGCAATTACAATGATCCAGTTGAGCACGTGCTGGTAATAACAGAGGTAGTATGCAGCAGAGAGAAGTTGGGGAGGAGGTGAGGTGAAGTGCCGCCCAAAGGGCATTGTCAAGTTAATCTGGCATTAAGCTCAAAGTGTGGGACTACGTCAAATGTCTTGGCAAAGTCCAACATAATTACAACTACCGGTTCTATTATTATCCAGACTGATGCTAACATTATTGTAAAAAGAGTCTAGATTGGTTGTGCATGACAGTCCTGTGCTAAACCCATGTTGGTATTGGTCACACATTCCTTTAGATTTTACTTTAGACTCAATTCTATCCTTAACAAGTCTTTCCATGGTTTTACAACATATGGAAGTTAGGCTGCTAGGCCTATAGTTTTTAACTGACCCTTTGTTCCCCTTCTTATGTACCGGAACAACAATAGCCGTTCTCTAGTCAGATGGTACTTCCCCTGATGACAAAGGCCTATTAAAAAGGATGGACAGTGGGACTGACAGGGCTGATGCCATTTCTACAAGTAACCAGGAGTGGATAGTATCCGGTCCGGGAGAGGTGTTAACCCTATGTTTTCGAATACAGCACTCCACTTCCTCTCAGAAGAAATAGTATTGATTTTGAAGGTGTCTATTTGTACACTGGTTTGAGCCCCTGGATTAAACACTGAAGAAAATAAATCATTAAAGATGTTCACAGTTACTATATTATCCTCAAACACTGATCCGTTGGCAATAATGGGTCCAGTTTGTTTAGGTTTGTTTTTGTGACTGTTAACATACGAATAGAAAGCCTTATTGTTTCCCTTGGTATGGGAAATTTTAAGTTCAATTTGTTTCTTCTCATTTCTAATCATATTTTTAAGGTTTTTTTTTTTTTTTTAATTCAGACTTATAACAGGTTCTGGCTGTTGAGCAGTTCTCCCTTTTTAATATTTTGTAGGATTTTTCCTTCCTAGATATTTGTTGTTGATTGCTTTAGTGAGCCACATCAGAACCTTACCCATTTTGTTGTATTTCTCTTTCCCGGGTACAAATGAGTTTTCTAGTTCCAAGATGGTGCTTCATGCTCAACGGCCCTATGATGTCATGAAAAGCCTTTGATGGGAGAGTTGTGTGCTTGGTTTCCCATGCATTATTCTCTATATTTTAGGTCTTATATATATATATATATATATTGAGCAGTCACTAAATCCACAAGCTAGTAGGAAAAGCTAAACTGGGACCTTTCTTTCTCACAGTTCGAACACCTGAAGGATTGAGCTGTTAAAAGCTATATCTTGGAACTTACATTTCAATCCATCACTTCCAACCTACTTACTCAACTGTGATGCAGCTCCTTACAAATGTTCTGCATGGTCCCTCACATATTCTGTGTGTGTGTGTAGAGGGGGGGGGTTGTCACTGACATACTTGACTTATTAGTTAAACTGTTCCTAACAATCTTTGAACCTCAGAGCTAAAAGTCTTGAGCCTAACAGAGATGACAAATGACAAATCATCTGTTTTAAATTAAATTAATTACTAAGTCTTCACAAAAAAATAAAACAAAAGACTGAGCACTACATAAAATATCAGCGATAGCTCTCAGGGTTGATTGATGACGCTCAACAGTTGCTGCCTGTATGAACCCATGGATGATTTCTCAACTCAAGCAGCACAGGTTCATTGAAACAGACTTAAAACTGGGCCAGCCCATTGGCACAGCAGTAGGACTACAGCTTGCGATACCGGCAATCTGGGTACTGGGAAAAAGGCCAAGTCGTTGGGGGCCAGGTGGAAGGAGAAGAACTGAACATTCCAGAGGGAGCTGTCCTTCTCAAGGGAAGGAGGGTTCTGTACTCTGCCATACTACTGACATCTGTGTGCTACATCTGGCAGTGCATCTGGAGGGCCATGGGAGGGAAGGGTGTCATTGATGCTAGTGCATCATCACGTGCACAAGCCCCTTGACATCCTAGCTGTGACGTCCTATGCAGGTAGGAAGAAAAATGGGAAAATTGCCCCAATGTCCATGATGAAGGACCCCAGTATTTTTGGGTCTAGCACTACCTAATTGGAGTGTCTCCCAATGAATAAGGAGTTCACGGGTTTACCCCCTTCACCCATCCCTGCCCAGGGGCCAAACTGCAGCTCTGTGGAGGATCACACCCGAAATAGGTAAGAAGCCTGTCATGACAGTGCCATGGAAGATCTGGAGGGAATTAGCAATGAAGACAGCAACGGAGCATGAACAAGGTAGAAAAAAAAAGGAAGACACTAACGTGAAATTAATGTCATAAGATAGTTAAGGTATTACCTAGCAAGTGAGGACTGAGGGAACAGTCAGCACTAAGAGCCCCACACCCAAATATGGGGCTGGTCCCAATTTGTACATTGGGAGCAAAAAAAAAAAAAATATATATATATATATATATATTTTTGCTACTTATTGTTTACTGCAGTATATTAGGTTATCTCTGGCTGATTCTGCTGACTACCACCCTAACATCAGCTGTAACAGGAGTCCCAGAATCCCCTGTGGCCATTGTTAGAGCTGGACTGCAGCCATGGGAGATTCAATGGCATGCAGTACATGTTACAGCTTTTATAAGCTCCAATCACCTGTTCACCAGTCCGGCTGTTCTCCTTGGGGTAAAAACAGCCTTCTGTGACTATACTTAGCCCCGAAAGGGCAGCAGGACAGGCAAACATACGACATGTACCATACATTTTATTTTCTATGATTTCAAGTATGTAACTTCCTTTGTATGTATACATGTCTCAGGACCGCCTTGTGAATGAGCTTGCTCAACGGAGTTTTCCTGCAATAAACTTGAACTTGAAACAAAAGATAAGACCTTATCAAAACTCCAACACGTACTTCAGGCTGTTGAATCTTCCACGGCTTCAGCCTAGCTGTAATGTCAGCTGCAGGGGATTCTGGGATTCCTGGCTACAGCAAATATCCAGGTGGCAGTAAGTAGGATCACAGTCAGATTCAATCTAACATACTGCAATAAGTAAACACAATTTTTTTGGCACATGAACTGCAAATTGGGACCAGCCTCAAACCTGGGTGTGGGGTTCTTATGGCTGCTCCCATTAAAAAGAAAGATCTCTAAGTCCCTGTTTTTGAACTAGTACAATTACAGGTGCCTATCGAATAAATAACCTGTTGCATCATGAACACTCCCTGTCCTGGTCAACAGAAGCTTGCAGGATCCATTTGAGTTCTGATTTACTAGCCCTGAATCCAAGGGTTGGAAGCCCTGAGCTGCAACATCATGGTGTAAAGGTTAATAATTCTCATGACTAGTTTCTATGATCCAGCTATCGCAGGGGAAGCTGTGAAAAACACTACCCCTCCCAAGAAAATGGTCATTTGTGAACCACGTTCCCGCGTATGGTAGAACCTCTTCTTGCAAAATTCAAAAGTGCCAAGACAACTGAAGACTGTGGTCAGTTCTAGTACAGCAACAGAAGAAAACAGCAAATCCCGCTCTCTCTGATAAAGCACGAGGTGCTAAACAGGTGAGGGAGTTTGTTAGTGTCCCCTTCCCCCCAATTCCTTTCTTACTATGTTGTGAGTTGAACAAGTTTCATGTAGTTTAATAAATATTGAATGTGAGTACAGCAGTGTCTGGTGCTGGCTTTTGTTGTTTGACTCTATTACAGCAGCCCCTGCCCTGTCCAACTTATAAATATCAGTACAGTGAGTGTGTGTGTGTGTGTTGGGGGGGGGATAGTGAAGTAATTCCATGGGAGGGGATAAATGGCTAGTCCTCTCGCAGTTCATTTAAAGTTTATAATACTGCTTCTGTGCTCCCACCTCTCAGTTTGCTATAGGGAAACCTTTTAGTTCTCAACCTCTTTCTCAATGTTCAAATACTGCTACATTCAGCATGCAAAGGTCCTTCCCACAACTTCAAAGACATTTCTTTGCTCTGCTGCCTGCTAACAAAATGCACCAAAAAAAGAGGCATTTCTATTCTCAAACAGCAGCACTTCCAATTCACAAAACTGAAAGAATGACTTTCGCCACCTGGGTAACGACAGCAAATTAGCTAACCTACAATAGAGCACGTCCCCCAGAACAGTAAATTGTTTCATTTCAGAATTAACTTGAAGCTACAATGAAACCCAGGAGTTGGCCACAGATCACATCACGCTGCATTAATCCCATAGCAATGTCAATGTTCTCTGTGACCTAAACAAATCTGTATGGAGTCTAAATATCATACTGCTGACTTCCTTATGATACCCAATAATATTCCTGGTTCATAAAATACTGTTACTTACAATTTTATTGAGTTTTCCAAATACACAATACATACATAGATAAACAATTGAAATGGATTAAATATAGTAAACCATTAATGATGGCCATATTCATGTTTCAGTAGTTCAACACTTTCAGAATTAATGAGCACAACTTACTGTATAGAGCTCGACACATAACACTAATCAGTTCGTATCCTGTTGAGGGGGTGAGGACCTGGCTGCTGGCATAAGAACAAAGTGCACTGAGAGGGAAGTGATTCCCAGTGCCCCAGTCAGCCTAATGGGTTCTATCTGTACCACTGGTGCAAAATTTTGTTTTTTATCATTCTTTTTCTGCTGTACCAGCGGGCCTTATGGACTATCAGCATCCATTTGTCCCATATATAAGGAAAATCAGAATGCCTAGCTTTTCCCATGCCTCCGTGGCCTTTTCAGCCAGCGGGGGAAGCAATTCAGAATGCTTCACCAAATGGTACTTGCCCAGCCTCATGGAGTACTAGCCCATGTGGACACTGGATTTTCTTTTGGTAAATCTGACACCCAGTGAAGAGTGAAGCAAGCTATGTATCTGCAAGAAACTCCAGAAATCTTAAGCCTGGAAGCCATGTTTTCTGGAATTTTTCAAAAGACTGCAGTGGCACAGCTGTTTAATAGACATTTTTGTTCAGTATATAATGACTCAAGTAGTCAAGGATATGTCTGTTCTTGTCCCCAAAAAAATTCCTACTTGTAACAGGAGAAGTATAGTTAAAAAGATTGAACAATTGAAAGATTTGGAGCACCAGGTCTTGATAACATTACCCCCCCAAATGCTTCTAATTGCAAAAAATACCATTTGTGTTCCCCTAGAAATATTGTTTAACAAGTTGTTGGAAACAGATGAGGTGCCAGTAGACTGGAAAATAGCTAAAATAACTCTGATACACAAAAAAGGACCCAAAAAATAACATAACACATTTTAGACCTATTAGTTTAACATCAGTACCAGGAAAAATATTTGAGTCTATCATAAAGGACGTGATAAATGAGCATATTAAAACTCATGACATGGCAGGCATTACACAGCGTGGGTTTATAACGGGTCAGTCATGTCTTATGAATCTGATATGTTTCTATGATCCAGTAAGTAAATTTCTGGACGGGGTACAGCAGTGGACATTATACTAATGGATTTTTCAAAGGCCTTCAATACTGTACCACACTGGGCCATAATTCATAAACTAAAAACACTTAAAATTGACCATATTTAATAAATTGGATAGCAAACTGGTTGGTTAACAGGAGGCAGAGAGCATCTGTAAACGGAGTCCTGCCAGGAATGGGGAAGGTGACTAGTGGGGTCCCACAGAACTCCGTTTTGGGCCCTGTGATTTTTCAGTTGTTTATGGCTGACCTTGGAGCAGGTCTGAAAAATAAGTTAATTAAGTATGCAGACAATATCAAGTTGGGATGACCACGCGAAACCAACTATGATATCGATTCAATTCAGCATGACTTAAGACTCAATAATGTGTTGGGCATACGAATGGGGCATGGTATTTAACACTGATAAATATAGTGTAATTCATCTGGGTAAAAAGAACAGGCAAAATCAGTATATATTGAGTAATACTATACTGAATAACTCAATGGGCGACCGAGACTTGGTAAACTGGATTTTAGTAAACAATGTACTGACGTGATCTCTAAAGCAAATAAGGTGCACGGTGTAAGACATAAGAATATAAAGAGTAGAAGGGCAGAGGTGTTGCTACCTCTTTACAGGTCATATGTGAGACCTCAGTTGGACTTCGGTAGTCAGCTCTGGAATCCTTATAAAAGAACAGATATTGTAAGACTGGAAAGAGTACAGCGTAGTATGACTAAATTAATAACAGACATAAAAATGTTAACATATAAAGAAAGAATGGAAACCCTGGGATTGTATAGTTTGGAAGAAAGGTGAATACGAGAGGATTTGATTCTATACTTTGATATTATTAGAATAATTCACTTAAAAAGGAACTGGATATGAGGCTAAAAAAAACAGGATTTAAGTACAAGAGTTCACACACTGCAAGTGCAGGGAAACGGAATATAAACAAATAAAAGGAAGTACTTTTATACTGAGAGAGTGGTGAACTTGTGGAACAGTTTGCCTGAAAGTATGGTACAGAGTGGTAACACAGACATATTTAAACAAGGTCTTGATACTCTCATACAAAATGGTATTAAATTACAATACTATTAAGGAAAAGGAACAATCGTGGGGGAAAGCCTTTTTAAGCTCCATATTGCAGTAATGACAATAGTGACTGCTGAGTGAATGTGTTGCATATGAGAAGATTTTGAACCCTTGGAATCCACTTGTCCATTCTGGCCATCAGGTCAATTTACCCTCTATAGGTATTCTTTCATCTCCCCAAGGCAGTGCCAAAGGAAGTGGGCATACACTGCATCTTGTGAGCTTGCCTAGCTCCTTCCAGTGTTTACAAGATGTGGAGATCATGGGATGGTCTCTGATCTATACAGGAAGGGGACTGAACAGATATTGACTAGGCGAGAGACCCTCTACCACACTCATCACCATGTGCACCCTTTGTGGGGAACATTCTGTGATTTCGTCAAACCACTGGAGTGTCTGTGCTCCTGTGAATACCAGGTGGTGTCCCTTTATCCAAAGCAGCCCCCACCCATCATATTTCCAATGCAGTCTCATTTTACCCCTGCTATTTCTGGGGATTGATCCTCCCACAGAAATGAGCTGAGCAGTCTTATCTATTTTTTTCTGAACCAAAAAGCTGGTATGGCTATAGGCAGAGAGCTGATACAGAATATAAGTTCTGCAGCAGTAACGTCAGGGCTTCTACCTTCCTTACCATCAACAGCTTACTGCAGAGCCATCTGTTGCACTTGGTTTGTGGATCAGCTAATAGTGGGGGCAGGTTAACATGTAGGATCTCCTTTAAAGGAGAGATCCTCCTGTGTCACGATGACAGGAACAAGGTTGGGGTTCTCTGGACCATGGACGATGTTGTCCTCATTCCTGTCCATGAAGATCAGGTCCAGTTCCAACTCAGCTCCTACATCTGGAGAGTAGAAGAAGATCCTAATGGGTGATGGCAACAGCAGTGGCCTCAGTAAGACAGCCACTAGTGGAATCCACCCAAGGTAAAGCCCAGAAATGGACACTATCAGCAGCACCGAGATCGAGCCTGGGACCAGGCATAGAAGGTTTGGGCCCCAGCACCAAGGCCCCACATGGCACCGGTGTTGGCACCCACATAGGCCCCGATGTGCCTGAACCCAGCACCAGAAATGGCACCATCGGTGATGTTGAGGGTCCTGCCAGCCATAAAGGACTCAGTAGAGGCACCACGGCTACCCCAGTCTCCGTAGGGTTTGAAGTCAACATCATAAGTGGAGTTCACACAGAGGGCATGGATAACAGCCCCAATACCAAGACTGGAGTTGAAGTCAGCTGCATGCTTAAGGCTGATGGCCCTAAAGGTAGCACCAGCTCCACAGGCCCTTAAAGGCCAGGAGTTGGCAGCATCAGCAGTGCCACCTTACTTATGTGCTGAAACCACCGCTCCATGACGCAACCAAACTGCCCACCGGAGGCTTCACTGTTGGACAGAGGGACTGAGACACCAAACCCATAAGCCCAGGTGGCCAAGGGGCTTTCGGAGATGATGGTGGGGTATCAGAGTCTACAAGTGTCAGATGTCTCACAGAAAAACAACTCGACGATTACCTATACTGGTGCTTTTTCTTCCCTTTATGCTTTTATGGGAAGAGGTCAAGGCTGAACGGTTTAAAGACCCCAATGCCAAGCATGTGTGGCATTTAGACTGTTCCTTTATGCGATTACAGAAGGACTTCCACACAAACACACACACACACACCAACACTGGACTGACAGTTGCCAGAGCACCCCTTCAGAGAGAGGAGGTGGCTGGACACAGCTCCGTTGTTGCAGTAATCTGCCTGTTCTGATTACCTTCCTTCCATGGTCATCGACCAGTTCCACAAGGTAGGGCTGAGTGAAAACCGTTAACGTGTATGTGTGTATGTAAAACTAAACTAACACAAAAATAACAAACTCTATTATATCTTAAACTAAAACCAAAGAAATGAACATTGTTGTGGTATAGACAGTGAAGTTCTGACTTGATAAGGAGAGCAGCAAGGCTTCATACTCGATGGCAGTAAAAAACGAACTTAGGCAGTTGGGAGCTGGTGCTGCTATATACCAGCAGGAGCACATGATGACACACATGCAGGCCTTACTCAGGCTACCAGCTCCCACTAGAAAAGTTCTGGCTTACATAGGGTCCTACTGCCCCTGGCTCAGACCCATTAGAAGGAATCTGTGGAGAAGACTGATTCTTGGAATACTAACTTTTGGAAAAAACATATTTCATTGCACTGCTGCTTCAATTTAGCCAGAACAGTTACACCTCAGTTAACTTACCAAAAACAGTTAGCATAACTATCAAGGGCAGAGCAACCTAAATGGAAAAACGAGCGGAATGAAACCTCAAATGTTAGGTCCTTAAGTGCTGGGGTGTGGGTGGGGTAGTGTGTAGCCTTGGGCCCGGTGATGGTTCTCTGGGACTATGCCTGTACCCCCACAAGGTGGTAAGTTTGCAGGTCTGGACAGAAAACTGGCCTAATGGCCCCGGGGATTTAACATTAGTGGATATTTTATAAAGGCCCACTACCATACCTAATATTTTCCCCCTTACCAGAGTTTTGATTAGCAGTTCATGTTCATTCCATCATCCCTTAGGGACAGAGGGGCAAATGTACTAAAGGCTGATGCCACACTGATTCATCAGGCTCTGATGAACTGCCTGCTGGCAGGGGAACTTCAGCTGCCACCTCAGACCAAGAGCTGGGTAACCCCTTGCATCCGTCTGCCCGCTTGTAGCCAGTGCCATCGTCCTGGTTAGGTCTCAGTTTGGTAAAAGCAGAAGAAGGGCCACAAACTAATTCCCTTCTAGGATCTTCGATGAACTTTCAGAAGATTCTTACCAGCTGTGGCTGTGACTCCAGCTGCATGATCTTCCCCCCCAACAAAGAACGTCTCTCCTTGTGGTAGTTTCTGTGACACCATCTCTTGTAGCCTTGGGTCATTGACTGCCATTCTTCCCCAGCAGTTTCCTATGGCTGCGATGTATCCAGGGAAGGGAAAGGCTGCTCAGATCTCTGGCCCTCAGTGGGTGGTAAGTCACTGGAGTGATGCCCTTGTGATGGCATTCCCCTGCTGCTCCAGTTCCAGGGCTGCCCCGTGGCAGGCCACAACCTATAAATTAATTTCTCAGCTGCAGCTGGGATCACAAAGCTGTGATTCACTTTATTGTGGGCTATACATATAGTGGCTGGGTATCGCATGCTCTAGGGGACCCCAAGGGAGAAAAATCTTTTGCATACCTCTGCACAGGCACTGTGCTTCTGGGAAAGTTTGTCTGAAAAATCTTAAAATAGGATACTTTGCCTTTGCCGTTGTAGAGGTTCCAGTTTTCAGAAAAGTCTCAATATATGTCTCTTAAACCTGGTAACGTTAAGAATCTGGCAAGGCACCAGACAGCAGTATGCTTATTCTTTCTCAAAGGGTGAGCTACCCTGAACATAGACCAAGGTTAAAAGAATGTTCTGGACAAAGGTGCATACACCATCTACCTTGCCCTCTACTCTGGGAACCCAACAAAAATGTATTTGTTTGTTTAAATTTTACTAACTGGGTAGTCCTGCCAGAACCATTACAGTCTCTTTTTTCAGGGGCGATACAGGATTAATTGCAGGTAATGATATGTAGACAGTTTACAGAGTGTGACAAAGGTAACTGTACATGTTACAACATAAAGTACGGGAAGGGGGGAGGACTGTTTAACCAGGAAAGGCACAGTAAGCCAGAGCTTGTTTCTAGGTGCGACCTAGGAGCACAAGGAAGATAGGTTACTGACCTGTAGCCATTGTTTTAGGAGTGGCAAACAGTTCACATCCACACAGCCCACCTAGTCTCCCTAGCAAGTGTCGCTTGGATCCCTGCTTCCAGCATGCAAAGATCTGACATCATGTGGTGGAGCCAAAGGATATACTGCCTGGGTGGTGGGAGGAGATTAGCTTAAAGATGTTCGACGAATCAGCACTTCCAGTGGAACTACCAGAGTGTGGATATGAACTGTATACTACTCCTAGAACAATGGTTACAGGTGAGTGACCTTTCTTGCACACAAAGTACAAATTGGGACCAGCCTCACACTTGGGTGTGGGGCTCCTAGTGCTGATTGTTCCACTTTAAAAAGCACCTTTCGTACCCTTTCACAAAATGCCTTCTAAAACTTAGGAAGGACCTTTACTTCCCCTGGAGCTCTTTGCTTCCCAAATCAACATTTTTATTGGCAGGGTTTTCTGGAGTGAAGGGATCGTATTTAGGCCACATGGAGCAGTCCCCCAATCTCTTCCACTTTCCGAGTTGGAGCGCCACCCCCTCCAGACTATTACACCACAAAGTGCATTACTCCATAAACTTATATAAGGCTGTTTTTTTTAGATACATTTTTATATATTTTAGATGGCCATTTGTAAAAATTAAAGCCATCTCCTTTCAAACTAGCCGTCTAAAATACATAAACATGTGTTTAAATAACCAGCCCTGTGTAAGTGTATGGAGCATGCCCCCATGCTCACACATTTTGTGGTGTAATAGTCTGGAGGGGCGGTGCTCCAAATCACCCTGCACTCACCAGACTATTACATCACCAAATGTGCAATCATGGGGGCTGTGCTCTAAACTGGGCAGTGGAAGGGATTGGGCTGTGGGCTCCACAGAGCCAAAATATGATTCCTTCACTCCCAAAAACCCTGCAATTGGCCTTCGGCAGACGAGTTCGGCTCTTCTGATGGCTCATTTGGCCCATGCCCTTTGGGGCATGCTTGATGAGGTGCTTCCTCATTTCCTGGCTGACATGCAAACTACAGTCAATCAGGTCCGAGACCAGGGCCAAGCGGTAGCCAAGCAACAGCACCAGACTGCCATGGATATTGGAGACTCTTGCACCTAGTCCATGGTGGCTGCAGTTGCCATACACCACAGGACTTGGCTGAGGATCTCGACCTTCACAGAGAATGCCCAGCACAAACTGGCAGAAGTCCCCTTCTTGGGTACTGACTTGTTCGGGCCTGTGTGGAAGGGCACCTCACTCGTATTAATAATAATAAAACTATTTTTATGGCATCTTTCAAGTACCAAGGCACCTAACAAATTTAAAATCAGAAATCAAACATCAACATAAATCATGTAAAATCAACAGTATCATCATACCACCAGTCAATCAGTCACTGAATGCCTGGTGCCATAAAAAGGTTTTTAAAGCATGCTTAAATCCCTCCACAGTTGTGTACTCCCATAACCGATGGGGTAGAGAATTTCAAAGGGTAGGGGTCACATGCATAAATGCTCTGGCCTCAGAAAATTTCAAACACACCTTTGGAATCTCTAGCAACCCTTCGTCGGCTGAGTGGAGCAATCGCCCAGAGCAGTAAGGGATCAGAAGCTCTTTCAGGTAATCCGGGCCCAGTCCATGTAGGGCTTTAAAAGTCAGAAGACCAACTTTGAAGGTAATCCGCCACTGTACTGGCAGCCACTGCAGTCCACAAAGTACCAGCGAACTATGACAGGACCGAAATGATCCCGTCAAAAGCCGAGCCGGAGCGTTCTGCACCAGCTGCAGGCATCTGATCTCCATCCCAGGAAGCCCTACGTAGAGGGAGTTGCAATAATCTAAGTGCGAGGACACAGGCGTGGACCAGAGTAGGAAGATCACCAGATGGAACCAGATGCTTAATCCTGGCGATATTCCTTAGATGACAAAAGGAAGATTTGACAACAGCCGACACTTGCGAATGCAGGGTCAGCCCTTCATCAAAGATTACCCCCAGGTTTCACACCTGTTCAGAGGTCGGGAGTGATGAGCTGCCAAGAAAAAGTCCAGAGGGCAAACCAACCCACAACCTCCCTATCCGGCGACCTGGGTCCACAACCAGCACCTTAATCTTTTCGGAGTTCAACTTCAACCAGCTGGAATCCATCCACTCCTGGATTTCTACGAGACAGCTATTAAAGACCGAGAGAGCTCCATCCTGGTCAGATGCAAAAGAAAGGTAGAGCTGGGTATCATCAGCATAGCAGTGAAACCTCAGTCCATGCCTTCCTACAATGTCTCCGAGGGGCAGCATATACACCACAAACAACGTGGGGGACAACACTGAACCCTGAGGTACCCCACACTCCAGGGAGACTGGGTCTGAGGAAAAAAACCCAGACACCACTCTCTGAGTTCTTCCCATAAGGAACAATGTAAACCATCTGAGGACTGTACCCGACAGTCCACAGATGTACCTCAGGCGATCAAGCAGTACCCAATGGTCCACAGTGTCAAATGCTGAAGACAGATCCAGAAGGACCAAGATGGAATGGCTCTTCCGATCTCTAGCCATCAGGAGATCATTGAGCACCCAAACCAGCACTGTCTCTGTGCTATGTCTCTTTCGAAAACCGGACTGGAGGGGTTCATAGATGTTATGGATGGTCAAATGGTCCTCCAGCTGTGCAGCCACTACTTTCTCTATCACCTTCCCTAAAGACGGAAGATTAGAGATCGGTCTGTAGTTTGCATGGCAGTCTGGGTCCAAAGCAGCTTTCTTTAAGAGGGGTGTCACCACCGCCTCTTTCAGGGAGCTAGGAAACTCACCAGATTCCAAAGAACACCAGACTATCCGTAATAGGACCGGTCCGATGGAGTCAATACAACCCAAAATTAGGGAAGCTGGTCCTGGGTCCAAACTACAGCATGCAGGGCGCACACTCTGGATGATCCACATGACATCCATGAACTCCAGTCGGTCAAAGGTACTCCAAGAAGGCCGAGAAGCAGTGACCTCATACTGATCCAAAGAAATGCCCATAGAGTGTGCAGGTCGGAATGCCGCCCTGATGTCAGTCACCTTAGTTGCAAAAAATCAAGTCAGTTTGACGCACTCTATTTGTGAAAAGGCGTTTCAGACTTGTAGACAGGCTGGGCTGCACAGTCTGTCCACAGTTCGAAACAGCTGAGCTGGTCAATTCTGAGCAGCCGCAATCTCCCCGGACAGGAACTCTGCCTTCTTATGGGTGACTGCAGATTGATAGGATAGGCTTGATAATGGTCCATGAATTTAAGGTGGTCGGCATCAAGGGTGGATTTCCGCCAGCAATGCTCTAACCTTCGTCCTAGTTGCTGCATCTCCTTTAAAATCACATCAAACCATGGGGACCGAGGGCGAAGGGAGAGAGGACGAGCTCGGACTGGAGCAATAAAAATATTAATGCCATAACGAAAAAACTTCAACCCAGAAACCGCTCCTGCCTCTCGACTCAGGCAAGGCGTGAACTGATCCAAAAAATGATCCTCCCTATCATCGATTACTGTGATATAATCTACTGCGCTATTCCTACCACCTCCTTAACTAACCTGGATACACTTTTCAACTCCTTCTGTCGGTTTGCCCTAAATGCTCCTCCCCTGACCCATCACTGCCACCTGTATCATGCTTTAGCCTTCCCCTCCCTAGCCAATAGGTGACTGCACCATTGTGCAAATTTCATCTCAAAGTTCTGACCTGGCACACTCCCCCCTCATCTCTCTTCATCACTCCCCCCACACCACTTCGCCTTTTTAAAATCCTATAACCACAGAACTCTGTCAGTCCCCGAGATCCACCTCAATTGGCCAGTCCTCCTTCTCTTATCGGCTCCCTAAACTGTGGAATACTCTCCCTACACAAATCCATTTCTCCTCCTCCCCAGGCTCTTTAAACAAAGCACTTTATAATTTCCTCTCTGTAAACTGCACCTGCCCCTAGCTCTCCCCCTCCCAGTCCCTCACCCTGCCCCCCCTCCCCGTTAGTTGGTTCATACCCTCATCGCTGCCCCGACTAGACTTTTTTCCTCCGTCTTATCCTTGATAGTATTCACTATCAATCTCTCTCCCTCTGGAACTTTTCTCCTCCGCCTGCGGGACTCCCCCTGGCCTTTAGATCCTTAGGTGCTACATTATTAGCTTCCCTTTCATTGTTTTGTCTTGTTTTACATATAATCCTCGTATTGTTGCCTTAAGACAAGTTTTGGAATACCTCAGCCACTATTCTGTCTTACCCTCTAGGTTTTAGAATTAGGTTGAATCATTGTCTACCTTGTAAATACCCATGCCTTTATGCTTGTTAAGACAAGCTTTATTATGCCTTTGTGAAAACCGCTTCTGTGTTATTGTGTGTACTCTTGTACCCCATGCCTTGTTATGCTTGTAATCCATGCCTATATTACTTTTTTTGTTTAAACTGCTTTTGTGCTATTGCATGTATTTTATAATTACTATGCAACTCCCACTACCCGCTCCCCCAGGTCATACCGGGAGACGAGCAACTTGTTGTTCAGTGTACCTTACCTGGTAAAACTTTTCAATAAATAAATAAAATAAATCCAGAGCCACCAAAATGGCTGAATTATAGGCCATCACGAGGGTCTCTGGATCACTGTTTGCCGCTGAAAGGGACGAAAGGTCAAGCACCGCCACTAGGCCTTGAGAACTCACATCTCGTAAGGACGGTACCTAACCATCTCCACAGGGGCAGGCCTACGAAGGGGGGGGAGGTGCTAAAACTAAACCCCATGGTGTAGTGATCAGACCACCCAACTTGTTCCACCCCAAGTCAGAGTCTTCGATCCCCAGGAGGAAGACCGAGTCAAGGGAGTGTCCATGTATATAAGTAGTGGTGGTAACTATCTGTGTGAGGCCCAGAGATGTCATCAACTGGAGGAAGTGCTGTCCAAATTGCGAGAGTTCGTTGTCGACCCATGCATTGAAGTCACCCAGAACCATCAGTCTGGGCGATTCAAATGCCATATCGATGACGGTCTGCAACTTCCTGAAGAAATCGCTTCTCATCGCTGGGTGGACGGTAGATGAGGCGATCTGATAACCTACACCTGCTGCTATGGCACAATCAAATGACTCAGTCTCCCTCAACAGTACACTCATGAGAATCTAGGGTCCGGTCTTGAAACAGACCGCTCCCTCCCCTTGGACAGAAGTCAGCACATTGGACTCAGTGACCTCCACCTAGAGGGATCCCAAGGGCTACAAGGCTCAGAAGAACAAGCCCTTTTGGCCCCTCTCTGCCCCTGCGGCCAAGCTGTCCCAGCCCCCACTGGGTGACAGAACCAGGCTTGGCATCATTGGTCGAAATCTGTTGCATCGGTCATTCAGAAGCCAGGAGGTTAAGGTCCCGGCAGCTCTACAGCCGGTCCCTCCTCACCCTCCAAGCCTGCCCAGTGATGGGATGGGGTGCCTTCCACAGTCCCATCCTGAACCCCTTGAGTCATCCCATGGGGGGCCGGCTCCGCCTCTTCCTTTCCGCCTGGTCCGCTGTTACCACAGACAGGTGAGACCTTGAGGTGGCCAGTCAGGCTCTGCCTCTAGAGTTCGAGGCTTACCCGCCTTGCCGAGCCTGTGCCCAATCAGAGGATATGGTGTCCAGTAACATTCTGTCAGCCCTTTGGGATGACATCGCCCATCTCCTCCGCAAGGAGGTTGTGGCTCCTGTCTTGGACTCTTCAGTACACCCAGGGTCTGTCTCCAGGTACTTCCTGGTGCCAAAATGGATGCGGAAATGGCTCCCTTTCTTAGAGCTGCACGACCTAAACAAGTTTCTGTGGTTGCACACTTTCAGGTTGGTCACTCTGTCTAAGATCATACCATATCTGGATCAGAACATGAGGTTCTACTCCCTAGATCTTCAGGACACATTCTTTCATGTCCCAGTCCCTCAGTTCCACCACAGGTTCCTCCGGTTCAGCGCAGAGGGGATTCTGTATGAGTTCCAGACCATGCCATTCAGCCACTCCTCAGCTCCCAGGGTCTTCACCCAATTCACAGCAATGGCGGAAGCTTATCTTAGGTGCCGTGGGGTCTGGATATACCCCTACCTGGATGACTAATTGATTGCGGGTCCCTTCAGGGAGGAGGTGGAGCAGTCCAAGGATCTGGCCCTACAGACCTGCATCTCCCTTGGCCTTCTGGTCAAAGAGGCCAAGTTGGAACTCATGCCCTTGCAGGTGATTAATTTCGCCAGGGCAGAGCTTGACTCTTGCAGAGCCAGAGCTCAGCTTCTGGCAGACAGGGCGGAAGTTCTTTCCTCCTTTGCCCTATCATTTCGGTTGGGCAGTGCACCCTACTTGGGACTTTCTGCACCTCCTGGGACACATGGTGGCTTGCACCACAATGGTCCATTGAGCCCAGTGGAGAATGCGCTCTCTATGGTGGGAGCCTGCCCGACAATAGTCTCAGCGCAAGGACCACTTCGACCAGCTGGTCACTGTGACCCAGCTGATGTGGAATGCCCTCCAGTGGTGTTTAGTCCCAGAACATCTGCAGGAAGGGATCCCATTTGTCCACCTAGTGCTGACAATCATCCTGGCGACCAATGCCTCCCAGATGGGCTGGGGTGCCTACCTAGGGAACATAGATTCCATGGACTCTGGACCCCCAAGGAGTCTGCTGAGGAGTCCCGGTACCATATCAACCTGCTGGAGCTCTGGGCAGTTTGGCTGGCACTGACAGCCTTTGCTCCACACAGCTAATTCAGGGCCAGATGGACAACATCACGACCCTATACTACCTGAACAAGTAGGGCGGAATGCACCCCCTGTCCTTGTGCAAGGCAGCTCTCCACATATGGACCCTTGTGCTCAACCAGGGTGCCAATTTCATGGCTATCCATGTGGCCAGCACCTCCAACCAGCTGGTGGATGCCCTCGGCTATGTGGGCGAGGTGTCTCATGAGTGGTTGCTACATCCAGAGGGAGTACGCAGCTTGTTCTCCCAATGCGGCACTCCTCTGGTGGATCTGTTTGCCTCCAGGGAGAATGTAAAGCTGAGGCTGTATTGTGCCAACCCCCCCCAGCAGGGAATGCTGGCGGGAGATGCCTTATCGAGGCCCTGGGCCCCGGGTCTCCTCTATGCCTTCCCACTGTTTCCCCTGATCCACAAAACGCTGATCAAGTCCAGGAGGGACAAGGCATGGATGATCCTGGTGGCTCCATACTGGCCTCACTAGTTCTGGTTCCCCCGATCTCCTCAGCCTAAGCTTCAGGCTCCCGAGGCATCTCCCCCTACACCTGGACCTGCTCTCTTGCCATCAGGGGAAGGTATTCCATCCGGACTTTCAATCCCTGCACCTGACAGCCATGTTCCTGAATGGCTAGAGTTCCAGGCTTTGGGTCTCTTCAAAGATGTCCTTACTGCAGTTGAGGCATTTCGGAAGGAGTCAACCCGAAAATGCTACACTTTCAAATGGGAGAGGTTCTCCATTTGGTGCCAGGGCAAGGGCCTTGATCCATTATCCTGTCCTTCGGCTAGCATTCTCGACTTCCTCTGGTGCCTCTCTCAGTTAGGCCTTCTGTCAACGACCCTCAAGGTGCACCTGGCTGCCATCTCTGCTTACTGGGTGTGGGCCGGTATGCAGTCGGTGGTGCAGAAGAAGTCGATCTGGTGCTTTTTCAAAGGCCTTTACCATATCTCCCCTCCAGTGTATGAACCATCATCACCTTGGGACTTGTTGCTGGTATTGGCAAAACTCATGGGCAAGCCATCTGAACCGATGCACAGGTGTGAGATTTCTCCCCTGTAGTGGAAGACCACCTTCCTGGTGGCTATCACATCAGCCAGAAGGATCAGTGAGCTCCAGGCACTCTTGGTGGAGTCTCCTTATCTGATATTCCACAGGGACAAGGTTGTCCTTCACCCCAACCTACAGTTCCTCCTGAAGGTCATGTCAGATTTTCACCGTAACTAGGTGATTAATCTCCCGGTGTATTTCACCAACCACACCTTGGAGGCCGTGCACAGGCTCCATACATTGGACCTATGGTGAGCACTATCCTGCTATAAGAAGCGCATGACGGGAGTTCAGGGAAAGGTTTGTCAGCTATTTGTCACCTATGCTGAAGCCACACTAGGCAGATTGGCAGCTAAACGGACGATTGGCAGGCAGGTGTATTGTATTCTGCCTCAACCTCTGCTATAGGTTGGCAGGTAGGGTGCCTCCCATAGGGCTATGGGCTCATTCCACCCACCATACCACTGCATCAGTGGCTGCTTCCAGGGATGTCCCTATCCAGGAAATCTGCAGGGCTGCTACCTGGAAGTCAACATACACCTTCATTTCCCACTACCACATCAACCCTGAGTCATGCCGAGATTCTGGTTTTGGGGCCTCAGTTCTCCAATCTCTGTTCTTTAAATAGGGGGTGTGCTCCTTGCTCCCTCCTCCCAGAGAACTGCTAGGAGTCTGCCAGAAGTGTGGATCGTACACCATATCCCTAGAAAAACAGGTTACTCACCTGTAACAGTAGTTCTAGGTGTGGTATATGGTGTACATCCACACTGACCCACCCGACCTCCCCTGGCAAGTGGCACACCGGTCTTGCTTCCAACGGGCAAAATCTGACATCACGGGGTGTGCTAGGGGAGTTGCCATCTGGTTGGGCGGTAGGAGCCAGCTTGAAGACGTACCGGCAGGATTTAAAGGGGAAAGGAACACTGCCAGAAGTGTGGATGTACACCATTTACCACTCCTAGAACTTCTGTTACAGGTGAGTAGTATGTTTTTATTTGTGATCCTGTATTTATGTGTTTTGTGTTGCTTGTGGAAGTATGTTTCAAATACTCCTTCTGGCGCCTTGAGCCTAGGAAATGTAGCTAACAAATAAAAATCTGTCTAGCTTGATTTATTCTGAAAAAATCATTCTTGAAAATAGTATTTGTTCTTATGACAGTAAATGTCTTCATGGCTGCCACTGGTGAAGCTGTGGTGAGTGTGACTTCCCTGCATTTGTGAAATAGCTACAAAGTCCCTAGTATACCTGAGAAACAGTTAAATTCATGCATTCATATATCCTTATAGTAAGGTGAATGTAAAAACCAAAACAAGCACTAGAGCCAAAACGACTGCTAATCTATTACCCGCATAAAGTATATAGAATTATTAATGTGTGGCTTGGATTGTAATTTACTAGTATCATTGTCATGTAATAATCCCACTATTCCATCAGAATAATACAATGAAAAATGTCATTCTTGTACATCAAGCTACTGCAGAAGCAACTGTTAGCTCCTGAAATACACAGACATATACTGTATATACATGCAAACACACTCACAGGCACACACTTATGTGCACACACAGATGGCCATCACTCTAGTACTCAGATGTAGTAAGTGCACAGACCATCAGAAACAGACACATGCATACCCCACTCCAGCTTCTGCTTACCTTACAGCACATAGATAAATGCTCACCTTAGTTCACAGATGTCCCATTACACGTATACATACCCTTTCCAAGCACAACCCCCTCCTCCTGTCAAAGCATCCTCCTCCCTCTGCTTACCCCTCTAACAACTGTTACTTCTACCTCCCATTCCCATTACAATCTACCTCACTGCCCCATGCTAATCTCAACACTCAGAAATGAGTCCCCCATGGAACTCACTCCCTTTCCTTACTTTGTTATCAATCAATCAATTCTTTATTTTATCATGCAGAAGGAAAACTGTTGAGGCAAACTCATTTACAAGGCGGACCTGGGTTCAGAACACAATACACAGTATATAATACAGAAACTTGGCTTCCCAGCCAAATGCCCTTTGGGGTAACCCTTGCCTCTGTGCTTGCACACAGAGGTTCTGTGTCTTTTAAACGTTTTTTTGTTTTAATTGGGTTCACCACAACATAACCCAGATAGACTATCTTAGGGTAGAAGGTTCATTCAACTGGGGTGTCAGACAGAAGAGGCATACTGATGAGTCCTGGTAGGATGAAACATGTGTCTATGTCTTCTGTTGGCACCCTTTGCAAACTGTGTGAGAGGCCTTTTGGCACCATGCATTTCTGCTTAAAGTTGAACCAGCATAATATTCTGTGGTGATGTTCATATGCAGCCCATGATGCTTTGCATTGTGGGGTCATGTGTGACTTTGTATTTCTTTGAAACTTGGCTGCCCAGCCAAATGCCCTTTGCGGTAACCCTTGCCTCTGTGCTTGCACACAGAGGTTCTTTGTCTTTTAAATGTTTTTGTTTTAATTGGGTTCACAACATAACCAGATAGACTATCTTAGGGTAGCTGGTTCATTCAACTGGGGTGTCAGACAGACGAGGTATACTGATGAGTCCTGGTAGGACGAAACACGTGTCTATGTCTTCTGTTGGCACCCTTTGCAAACTGTGTAAGAGGCCTTTCGGCACCATGCATTTCTGCTTAAAGTTGAACCAGCATAATATTCTGTGGTGATTTGCATATGCAGCCCATGATGCTTTGCACTGTGGGGTCATGTGTAACTTTGTATTTCTATAATAAAAATCATTACAAGGCAAAATCATGATCACATACATCAATGTATAATCAATACAAGACAAAAATCATAAAACACACGCAATTGTATAATCACATAACCACGTGACCATACATACAAACAGAGCCTGCATACATGTATACAACTACAAGTGTTCCATGACCAGCTGATGATGTGTTCGGAATATGCAATCACCCCTCCACTAAATAGTCTTGAGTTACAATCAAGGATACATCAGTAGCACTGCAGTCCAGAGAGTTTTGTACCTGATCATGGAATAATAAAATTTATTAGACATAGAAAGTATTTAAGGGACATTCAACTAAAGAGTACAAGAACACCAGGGGCTCAAACAGTCTATACAAATTAACAAAGAATACAAACTGACAATACATGTTGTGCCAGCTGAGCATGGTGGAGAGGGAAGGAAAAAGGGTACGCAGGGTGATAAATAAAGGAGGGGGGTGGAGACTAACAGGAAAGGGCAGCAAGAAGTGCATCACAGGGGTATAAGGAAGGGGCAACTGGCGTATTAGTGATACAGTTAGGGTAGGGGCAACCAAGAGGATTTTAGGAATAACATTACCAGCAACTATGACGGTATGATAGGGGACTGAAGCACTTAGCTGAAACAATTACAGGACTCCGTAAAAAGACCATAAAAACAGGGTTTTGAAAAGAGACAGTTTCACAGGGGCAACAAGCCTTAATGTTTTATGCACATTGTTCCAAATAACAGGAAGGGCATGATTTATTGCTGCCCTACCAAAGCACGTTTGACCTTGGATATTGTAAGAGATAAGTAGGTGAGACTTCTTAATGGGTAGCTACCAGGAGTGCAAACAGGCGGACAGTCAGAGATATACCACGGAAGCTTTTGAATGATGGTCCTACAGGTCCATAGCACTGCATTTTTCTGCCTCCTGAAACTAAGAGAATTCCAACCTATGTTAGAATAGAGTGTACAGGGGTGTGTATGATAAGGTCACCGGGTATGAATCTGAGGGCCCGATGGTAAAGGGTATCAAGTTTGGAAGGGCTGCACTGGTGCTATGCCCGTACAGAAAATCGGCGTATAGGTATCATAGGTAGGTCAGAGCCAAGAAGACCATAGTCCATGTTGCTCGCCAATTTAATTTAATCATAACCCTTGATTGATTTGTCACTTAGAAAAGTATCCAATTGAGTTTTAAATAAGTTCATACTTTCACTAGTCACCACAGAGAGTGGTAGCCCATTCCAAATTTTAGACACTCTGACGGAGAACCAAGACCTTCTCTGTTTAGTTCTACATCGTTCTACCAATAATTGTAGTGGGTGAGCCCTAGTTTCATAAACCACATCTCTAAAAACCAATCCTAAAGAATCCCATAAGGTAGTATCGTATAGGGCTCTATACACCAGGCACAAGTCACCTCTCAGTCTGTGATATTCAAGACTGTATAGTCCAAGTTTTATAAGTCTATTTTCATAATCTAGACCCTGAACTTTGTTGATTCTTTTGGTTGCCCTTCTCTGAATACGTTCAAGGGCATTTATGGAACCCCTGTCGCCAAGGGCCCAAAACTGGGCACAGTACTCAACATGAGGCCTAACCAGCGAGGAATACAGTGGAAGTAGGACCCTGCTACTTGTATTTTTGATATGCTTATTTATACAGTGGAGAATACCCCCAGCTTTTTTAATTATTTGTTGGCAATGTAAGCCAAATTTTAAATCATTTTTGACCATAATTCCCAGGTCTCGCTCATCTTCGACAACCTTTAGAATTTTGTTGCCCATTTGATAATTGGCTAATGGGTTATTTTTTCCAAAGTGCATTACAACGCATTTCTCAGTATTGAACATAAGTTTTTTTGTTAATGCCCAATTTTCAAGTTCATTTAATGCGTATTGCAAAGTAATTACATCTACGGGTTTATTAATTTTGTGGCCTATGCGAGTGTCGTCAGCAAATTTAGTCAACCAGATGTTAGATGAAGATGTCAGTGAGGAGATATAGATATTAAAAAGACAGGATCCCAGTACAGAACCCTGTGGGACCCCACTAGTCACTGGTTCATATTCTGAGTAGTAGCCCTTTATACAGACTCGTTGCGTCCTCTCAGACAACTAAGACTCTATCCATCTAGTAATGTTCCCGCCCAGTCCCATTTTTATTGTGGTATCAATAAGTTCACCATGTAGCACCTTATCAAAGGCCTTTGAAAAGTCCAGTAGAATTACATCCATAGCTTCACCCCCATCCAAAGCTAAACTAACTCCACCATAAAATTCAAGCAGGTTTGTCATACAGGAACGGGATTTTACAAATCCATGCTGTGTTGGGTCTGGTTGTATAATGGTCTCTATATAATTTTTTATTATACCCTCCATGATTTTACTCAGGACAGATGTTAAACTAATGGGCCTATAATTTGCAACATTATGTTTGGATCCTTTATTTTTAAAAACGGGAATGACAGTAGTCTCCACTCTTCCAAGACCTCACCTTCTATGAGAAATTTTGTGAATAGGGCAGCTAATGGACCAGATAGGGGGAATGCCAGTTCTTTCAAGATACAGGGGTGGATTCCATCAGGTCCAACTGATTTGTTAGGGTCAAGTCCCAAAAGTAATTTCTCCATTTCCTTATCCTCAGTCTTATATTGTGTGATTGTGGAATAGATATTGTGATTCTCAGTGGGGGTAGTTTTGCTATTAAAGACTGAAGAAAAATAATTACAAACTGCAGCCATATCTGTTTTATCAGTTTGTAGTTCTCCATTTTGATTTTCTCATGTGCCAATAACAGGTGTGCCTCCCCTTTTACTATTTATGTAAGTATAAAAGGCTTTATTGTTGTCTTTAACATTCGCAGCTAGTCTATATTCATGATCACTCTTTGCTTTTCTAATACTTTTTTTTAGATATTTTTAAGTACTGCTTATAGTCAAGCCAGTTCTTTTGAGAATTACTTAATTTAGCTTTAATAAATGCCCTATTTTAATTTTTAATATGTTTCCTAACTGTTTTACTCATCCACGGTGTTTTAGGTTTGTTATTGTCTATTTTCCTAATTGGGGGATATACTTTTTTGTAGTAATGGTCAGTTTAGTATTTAAAGACTGCCATATTTCTATAAGTGATTTATGGTTAAATTCCAATTTCCAGTCCCATTGGGCCATTTCGTTGCAAAAATCTCCAAAATTAGCCTTGTTAAAATTATATATTGAAATAATACTAGGATCAAATTCGTGGTTAACTTTATAATTAAAGTATACAATTAAATGGTCGCTAGACCCAAGTGGTGGAATAACTTTAAAATTTGTTAAGCTAAAACCCAGGTTAGTTAAGACTAAATCTAGTATATTTGTACCCCGAGTGCTATCCTTAACTAATTGTTCCATATTGTGCTCCAAAAAGGTTTGTAAATAATGATTTTCAGTAGTAGTATTAGTGTATAATGTGTTCCAGTTTATACCTGGTAAGTTAAAATCCCCCATCAAGATAGCATTTGTTGAGGATGAAAACTCATTTATAAAATTCGAGTAATTGGACACTGTCCCTAGGGGAAATAGACAGGGACCTATATACAACACCAAGATGAATATGCTCGCCAGTTTTAGGGAGGACTTTAATCCATAAAGCTTCTATATCAGGCCAATGACTCATTTCAATATTTCCAGTTATAATGTTGTTAGAGATATAAAAGGCTACCCCCCCACCCTTAGCACAGGTTCTGTCCTTATGTAATAAGGTGTAGCCAGTAATATCCTTGTCCCAGGTGTCTGTGTCTTGCCACCATGTCTCAGTGATTGCACATATATGAATATTTAATTGCACCAAGGTAAGTATTAGTTCATCAAACTTATTATTTAAACTTCTTGCATTGATAAGTAAACAATTCCAGTCAGGTGTACTCAGACCTACCATACTACTTTTAGATTCAAGTTTAAAAGATGCCCCCCCCCCCCAGTTGTTAGTTTAAACTATTGTCAATTTGTTTCCTTAGCCTATCTGCAAAAATCCATTTTCCATGCTTATTCAAGTGTAAGCCATCCCTTGCAAATAGTCTCTGGTTTAAGAAACCTTCCCAATTTTCAAGAAACACAAAATCTTCTCTGTGACACCAACGTTTAAACCATCCATTTAAAATATGTTCAAAAGCAGCATGAAAGTAGTCTGGACAAGCAGTTTTTTAGCTTTTACAGTAAGTAAGTAAGTGTCTGATATGAAAGAAAAGCCCAAGTTTTTTTTTTAATTTTTTTGAAAGTTCCTCTATGTGATCTAGGAAAGACAGCTTGGAGTCTATCTAGACACCCAGATATTTAAATTTAGTCACATATTCCAGAGGCTCACTCAAAAGTGTAGTTACCTGAGGGATCTTCTTTGGGGTGTTAAGTTTTGGTGTAATGACTTGGTGGGGGGAGCATAGCTTTTGGTTTTTTTTTGTGTTTAGAAGCAGCTTTAGATGCAGTAAGTTTTTCTGCAGTACACTGAAATCACTTTGAAGGTCCATAGAAGTGGACTCAGAAGTGAGCCTATCTATATAGAGCACCGCATTGTCGGTGAATAGATGTATATTTGCAGATTTGATCCCAGTGTTTACATTATTTATATAGACAGCGATTACTAATGGGCCAAGAATGGACCCTTGGAGCATAGATTATGTCCTCAGCATGCGGGTCCGTGTTTAGGATCTAGAATTGGGAGGAGCAGAGCTGTGACTGGTTCATGCCCTCTGTAGAGACAGTTGGTAAGACCACATCTGGAGTACTGTGTACAGCTCTGGAGACCCCATCTCCGCAAAGACATAGACAGGGTGGAGGCTGTCCAGAGGAGGGCAACCAACATGATGCAGTGTCTGCATCAGAAGACATATGAAGAAAGACTAAAGGAACTAAAGACGAATAGCCTCGAGGAAAGGAGGGGGGACATGATAGAAACTTTCAAATACCTCAAGGGAATCAACGAAGTCCAAGAGGGTAGCATCTTTCAGAAAAAGAGATGTGGAAAAACAAGGGGGCACAATTTGAAGATAGAGGGGGGATGGCTCAGATGTGAGGAAGTATTTCTTTACAGAGAGAGTTATGGATACATGGAACAGCCTTCCTGAGGAGGTCGTAGAGTCAAAAACAGTGGGGGAATTCAAGAATGCATGGGACAGACATAAGGCAATTCTAGTGGAGGGGTAGGAGGAAGTAGGCTGTTGGTTAACTGGGATCTGCAACTTATCTGTTAGGTAGGGAAATGGGCAGACTGGGTGGGCCAAGTGGTCCTTATCTGCCGTCATATTCTATGTTTCTATGCTGTGGTAGCGTATCTTCGGCTCAGCCTGCAGCCTGCTCTTACCTACCGCTGCCTCCACTGTGGTGATCCTACTGCTGCCACATCACAAGCCACCATTAGACAGAGGAATGTGTGTAGGCAGTTTCTGAGAAGGGAGAGAAGAGGGACAGTGAGGGGATGGCCAAAAGGCACCAGCACCGTGTCCCAACACCAAGCAAATTGGGCACCCCATAACAAATTAAAAATGTATGCTTTACATAACCTTAATAAATGCATCTCTCCCTCCCTCCCTTCTATCTAGTAATGAGGGATTCAGTGCAAAAAGAAACACTGCTTCTCTCAGACAGTTATATACAGTACTGTCTGGGTATTTAGCGGGAAACCCCTGAGCTTGAAAGCTTGAGCCCTGCGCAGAGTAGTAGGGGATATGGATTAGCAGAACTGGGCCATGTTGCAATCTATCTGTAGCCAGAGTCACTGCCCTGGATCCCATGATGGGCTCAATCAGCTTAGTGCTCTTGTAAGTCACTAGCCAGATGGAGCTGGAGAGACGCTTAAATTGGGAGCATGTTTGTCTTTGCTGAGGTCCTGGCCAAGCATACAGATCAGCAGGGCACAGAAACCTCAAGAAATTTTGCAGAGACAAGTAAATACAGGTTACTCACCTGTAACAGCAGTTCTAGGAATGGTATATGTTGTTCATCCACACTGTCTGGCAGGTTCCTTGCCGCTTTAAATCTTGCCGGAAGGTCTTCAAGCTGGCCCCTTCCACCCACCCGGGTGGTAAAACTCTCGGCTCTGCCCATGATGCCAGATCTAGCCCGCTGGAAGCAAGTTGCCTGGGGCCGGGAGGTCGGGGAATATGTGGATGAACAACATATACCATTCTAGAACTCCTGTTACAGGTGAGTAACCTGTATTTCTAGGGACATGGATATGTTGTTCATCCACACTGTCTGGCAGACTCCTAGCAGTTCTCCGGGAGGAGGGAGGCAAGGTGCACACCCCTACTTGGGGAAATAAAGACTGGAGAACCAAGGCCCCAAAACCAGCATCCCGGCATGACGCAAGGTCGATGTGGTAGTGGGTGATGAAGGTGTGTGCTGACTTCCAGGTAGCAGCCCTGCAGATTTCCTGGATAGGGATGTCTCAGGAAGCAGCCACCGATGCAGCGCTATGGCGGGTAGAATGAGCTCTTATCCCTCTGGGAGGCTCCATGCCTGCCAACCTATAGCAGAGATCTATGCAGGAGGTGACTAACCTGCCTATCGTCCACTTGGCTGCAGGTCTGCCAGGTGTGGCTTCAGTGTAGGTGACAAACAGCTGGTGAACCTCTCCCTGAACTTCAGCCGTCTGCTCCTTGTAGTAAGCGAGCACTCTTCTAGGGTCCAAAGTATGGAGCCTATATTCGGCCTCCGAGGTGTGATTGGGGTAGAACACCAGCAGAGTCAACACCTGGTTAAGGTGAAACTCCGACACCACCTTCGAAAGGAATTTCGGGTGCAGGACAACCTTGTCCCTGTGGAAGACCAGATAGGGAGACTCGATGGAAAGTGCCTGGAGCTCTCCCATCCTTCTGGCTGACATGATAGCCATCAAGAAGGCGGTCTTCCACGACAGGTGAGAGATGTCACACCTGTGCATCGGTTTGAATGGCTTGCCCATGAGCTTAGCCAATACCAGCAGTAGATCCCATGGAGGTGGAGGTTCTCGCACCGGAGGGGATATGTGATCAAGGCCTTGGAAAAAGCGCCCGACCAGCTTCTCCTGCGCCACCGACTGCTTCCCAGCCTGCACCCGGTAAGCAGAGATGGCTGCCAGGTTCACCTTAAGGGTTGTTGACTGAAGCCCTTGCTGAGAAAGGGACCACAGGTAATCCAGAATGCTTGCCAAAGAACAGGAGGAAGGGTCCAGGCCCTTGCCCTGACACCAAATGGAGAACCTCTTCCATTTGAAGGTGCAGCATTTTCTGGTCGACTCCTTATGGGACGCCTCAATGACGTTGAGGACCTCGTCGGAAAGACCCAAGGCCTGGAACTCTAGCCGCTCAGGAACCAGGCCGTCAAGAGCAGGGATTGAAGATCCGGATGGAATACCTTCCCCGATTGACTGAGATCAGGTCCAGGAGGGCTGGAAGCCGCCTCGGGAGCCTGGAGCTGAGACTGAGGAGATCTGGATACCAGAACTGGCGGGGCCAGTCTGGGGCTACCAGAATCACCTGCGCCTTGTTCCTCTTCGCCTTGAAAAGCACCTTGTGGATCAAGGGAAATGGGGGAAAGGTGTAGAAGAGGCCCAGGGTCCACGGCTTCGAGAAGGCATCCCCCTGCAGTGAGCCCTGCTGAGGGGCCGGGCATGAAACAGTCTCAGCTTCGCATTCTCCCAGGAGGCAAACAAGTCCGCCTGAGGCATGCCCCAGTGGGAGAAGAGATCTTGTACTACCTCCGGCAGGAGAGACCACTCATGGGACGCAGCCCCTATCCGGCTTAGGGCATCGGCCAGGATGTTGGAGGCTCCTGCCACATGAATGGCGAGGAGATCCGCCTCCAGGCTGTGCACGAGTGACCAAATGCGGAGAGCTTCCCTGCACAGAGGCATGGAGCGCGTCCCGCCCTGGTGGTTTAGGTAGTACATGGTCGTGGTATTGTCCGTCTGGACCTGAACCACTTGACCCCGTAGAAACAGAGCAAAGGCGGTGAGGGCTAGGTGAACCGCTCGAAGCTCCAGCAGGTTGATGTGGCATCAGGACTCCCGAGGGGACCAGAGGCCGTGCGCTCTGTGCTCCTCCAGATGGGCACCCCAACCCATCAGAGAGGCATCGGTCAATAGAGAGACCGTCGGCTCGGGCAGACAAACGGGATGCCCTCCTGCAGATGTGCTGGAACGGTCCACCACTGGAGAGCGTTCCACATCCCCTGGGTCACTGTCACTAGCTGATCCAGAGGATCAAAGTGCTGTGACCATTGGCTGGCCAGCCCCCATTGAAGGGGACGCATGTACCAGCGGGCCCAATGGACCACGCTGGTGCAGGCCGCCATGAGGCCCAGAAGGTGCAGGAAGTCCCAGGCAGGGCGCGATTGCCCAACCTGAAATGATTGGGAAAAGGAGGAAAGAACCTCGGCCCTGTCAGCCGGGAGCCATGCTCTGGCTCGTAGAGAGTCGAGCTCTGCCCCAATGAATTGGATCACCTGCTTTGGCACAAGTTCCAACTTGGTCTCATTGATGAGGAGGCCAACCTGAGAACAAACCTGGAGGGCCAGATCTCTGGACCGCTCCACCTCCGCTCTGGAGGGGGCTGCAATCAGCCAGTCATCCAGGTAGGGTACACCCAGACCCTTCAGCCACGAGGAAATGCTGTCACCACTGCCATGCATTTGGTGAAGATCCTGGAGCTACGGAAGGCCTGAAGGGCATGGGTCTGAACTCAGAGGATCCTCTGCCCTGAAGTGGATGAATCTCTGGTGGGACGGACGGATTGGGACGTGACAGAACGCATCCTGGAGGTCCAGAGAACAGAACCACATGCCTTATTCCAAGGATGGGATTATCTGAGCCAGAGTGACCATCCTGAAGGTCCGAGATCTTAGGAACCTGTTCAGGTCGTGCAGGTCGAGAATGGGGTGCCAGCCCCCCCATCCGTTTTGGGACCAGGAAGTACCTGGACACAAACCTCGGGTCTGGAGGAGGATCTGCCACCTTTCTGATCACCTCTTTTTCGAGGAGCAGGGTGATATCGGCTCGGTGAGCCGACTAAGAGGCTGCGGACCCTGTAGCCCCCTGAGGGGTGACGGCTCGGAAGGGCAGGGCCTGCTCGAACTCCAGGGGCAGGCCCTTTCCTACCACCTCCAACACTCAATGGTTGTGGTGATAATGGACCAAGCGGAAAGGAAGTGGCAGAGCCGTCCCCCCATGGGGGAACCCGGGGGGAGTGACCAGACTGGGAGTGACACCCCTCAACCTGTCACTGGGCAGGCTTAGAGGAGGGACTGGCTGAGGGACCTCCTGGGCCTTTACCTCCCTGCTTCCTATTGGAGCAAGCCGCTGGGCTTGGGTTTGGGATGCCAAACGCGAGCCTGCTGGCCCTGGTGCTAGTGCTGTTGGGCCAGACGTACCGCAGGCGCAGAAGGACGAAAGGACTTGTGCTGCTGCTGTCGGTGGCCTTTGTCCTTCTGGGCAGAGCTGACAGAGTCCAGAGTGGCATTGGACTTTTCGATCCGCTGGAGGTGACCTTCCACTCCAGGGCCGAAGAGGTCAGTCCCCAGGAAGGGGACATCCCCCAGTTTGTGCTGGGTATCCGTCGTGAAGGTGGATATCCTCAGCCATGCTCTGCGGCGCATGGCCACCGTGGCTGCAACTGATCTGGCACAGGAGTCTCCAATGTCCAGAGCCATTTGGAGCTGCTGTTTAGCCACCGCCCTACCCTGGTCCTGTACCTGCCGGACCGTGGTCTGCAGGTCGGCCAGGGAGATGAGGGATCACCTCATCCAGGGAGCCCATTAGGGAGTGGGAGAAGTGTGCCATCAGCATGGCCGAGCTGGCCTGGCGGAGGCCAAGAGAGGACGCAGCGTACACCTTGCGCCCGGCATAGTCCAGCTTTTTGGACTCCTTGTCGGGGGGCTTGTCCACATCCCTAGCATTCCCAGAATACCGGAAAACGCTGTTGGTGACCAACCACTTGGTGGAGGGGTGTTCCGAAAAACCGGGCAAAGAGCCGGTAGGGACCGCATACTTCCTGGCCATCCCGGCCGAAGGCGCAGGACAGGAAGCAGACCGCTGCCAAAGCTCCAAGGCTGGGCCAACAATGGCTTCAGCCACCAGAAAGGCCTCCGTGGGTGAATCCCCTCAGTCCAGTATCTCCGTCAGGGGATACTTGGCCCGCTTGGATACGGGCTCGACCTGCATCCCGGTGGACTCCGAGATGAGCCGAAGCAGGCCCATAAAGGATGATGGGCTTGGGCTTTCGTCCATCGACTGGCCCCCGGAGGACTCCGGGTCAATGGGCCTGGAGAACAGGGAGGAGTCATTGTCGGACTCCGAGGAGTCCGCGAAGAGCTGCCTGGGGCCTGAGCCACCCTCCACCTGCCGAGGATGGTCGGGAGTGAGGGTGACCAACAACCAGGGGCAGGCCCGACCCGACCGAGTCCTTGGTCGGCGCCCATTTCAGTTGTGGAGGTGGAGGTTCCACCACAATCGGGTGGGGCAGCTGGTTTCGGGCTGAACAACTGGCCCAGGCTTGGGCATCTCGGCTATAGCGAGGGGTTGTTTCGGCTGCTCAGGTGACAGCCACTTGATGGCCAGGGAAGGCGACGGCGTCGGCTTGTTCCTGGACAGAAGTAACTGCTGCCACATCAGGTCCTTGTAGCATCGACGCAATTTGTGCCAAAGCCTCTCCTCTTCCGAGGAGGATGATGAGGACAAGCGGTGGTGCCGCTTACTTCGGTGCCGAGACCAAGACCGCCAATGTCGGCGGGATCGGCTGGACCAAGACGATGTCCGAGACTGAGACTGAGATCCTCTGTGTTCCTGAGGACGGGTCTGGGAAGGGCCGGGGGACACCCGCTCTTCCCTTGGCTCGGAAGCCTTAACTGGGGACTGCGGCACCGGAGGCGCAGGCAGGTCCTCGGTCTCCACCGGGGGAACCGGTGAAGAAGGGTTGTCGGCTTCACCAGTCGACAGCCCGTCTGACGGGTTCAGAAAAATCTCGACCGCATCGACGGGTGTCTCAGCCAGCTGACCTGATGGGGACACCATGAAGCCAGTGGCCTTATCGCTAACCTCGACCGGGTCGAGTGTCGACTATCCGGGAAGGGGACCTCTCCCGCTCCCATGAACGCCGACGATGGGACTTACCTTTTGAGTCCTTCTTTCTGGACCGAGAGGAATGTCTCGATGGCCCCTCTTCCTTCGTAGAAAGGGATTGGCAAAGCTCCTTGAAAGAAGCTGAATATGAGGTACCCAGAGAGAGCGGGATAAATGCCATGACCGAGGAAGAGGATGATGCGGCCTGTGCCACCTCCTCCTCGAGGGCGATCATCTGCTCGAGTTGCTCAGCCCAGCCAGCCACCGCGATAACCGCCCAACGGGCCTCCTTTGACTTCACCGGCAGGTAGCGCTTCTCGGGTGCCCAAGCTGTAACCAGGCAGCGGTCTTCCAGTGATGTTGGCTAAAACGAACGGGCATAACTCGCAGGCTCGCGGGTCATGTTCTAGGCCGAGGCAGATGCACGTGGAGTATGGGTCCGTCCTGGACATTTTCTGCCCACAAGGGCACCGCCGAAATCCGGGAGTCGATTTGTCCATCGCAGCCGCGAGGGAGAAACTTGACCGAAGTCTTGAAAATTTTAAAATAAATTTCGGGCGAACCGAAGAATTAGGATCCAGTCTACACGCAGAGCGTTAAGGAGGGAACCTGAGCTTCCAAGCGGTAAGGAAGATCTGGCGTCATGGGGCGGAGCCGAGAGTTTTACCACCTGGGTGGGTGGGAGGAGCCAGCTTGAAGACCTTCCAGCAAGATTTAAAGTGGCAAGGAACCTGCCAGACAGTGTGGATGAACAACATATCCATGTCCCTAGAAAGATAAGTAATCATGTCATGTTACTATGTAAACTCATGAGCACTGTGCACCAAGATGAACCAAGGCAACAAACTTTAAAAACAAAGAGCCACACTAACTCCTACATGGGTAGGGGCCTTCAGTGTGTGTACTTTCACCACACAAATCAGAAAAGTTATTCATTGCACACTGAGATTAATTATTTTTCTAATTTGTGTGATGTAGTTCTCTTTTCTGGTTTGGTTTGGCTTCTACCTTTCCCCAACTCACACTTAAACAGTTGTTGTATAGCAACTCTATACAGGTATAAAAATAAATAGCAGGACTGTCCAGCGATCCACTGGTGCCAGCTGCATATGCCTCTCTCTTGCTTGTCAATGTCAGATGCCGCGGTGGTGAGTGGCAGTGGTGGAGGAGGTGAAGGACTATAGCTGGGCTGTTACAGCTGCTGCTGCTCTCTCTGTGCACTGTCTGTGATTGTGGAGTGTAGCGGGCTCCTGCAGACCTGTGAAGGGGTTTCAGATAAGGAGGGGTACTGGGTGAGCTTGATGCAGTAGCAGTGCAGGCTGATGAGAGGTTGAGTGATACCCAGGATGGAGGACTGAATGAATGTGGGCACTGAATTTCCACTACCTTAGGAGTAGTTCCTTTTTGTATTACCCTCCATTTAGATTATCCTCAGTCTGTGCATTCCATGTAAATATTAGGGAATGTTTTTGAATGGAAATCCTATGTTACATCAACAAAAGCATAGCTTTATAAACATAAATATTACACGAACGGGGGGGAGGGTGTGTGATCTGACCGTCGACCAAGATGGCCACTTAATTTGATACTCCTTATCCACTCTTCCTTAAATTCATCAGAATCCAGCTGATAAAACATCCACATTCATAAAATCTCAGCATCTCGGGACAGTACTAGGGATGACAGGCAGGAAAATCACAAAATTGTCAGTGTTTGACTGCTTCTGATCAACTAATGGGTATACAAGCATTTTCGGGGGCTTACTCTGAGTAGCACTTCCATAATGCAGTATGGTAGGAACCAGACAGACAGTAGGACCTATGGACTTGGACAAAATTAAGCAAATGTTTGCACAGTTACTGCTAGAGATGTGGACCCTAAAAGTGGCATCTTTCTACACCTCAGTAGATATTGTAGAAGTGAGTCAATGCCTCGGCACAGCTGAAAATCACATTGTGAGGATGCAGGACAGGGGAGAAGTACTGGCAGCCAGAGTGAGGGACCAGGACAGGCTTAGCTGGCAGTTATGGAAGAGAGTGAAAGATCTGGAAAACAGAAGCAGAAGAACCAACCTACACTGCACTTGCTACCGTTAATCATCCAATACTCAAGGTGGTGGGTGAATGTACTCCTAATCTAGTGTAACTGCCACGTTAGATCAGAACTCAACAATGAATCATTCGACAAACTACAGTCCCAAGATAATCTTCGTGGATCAGATTTATTCCATTTTTTTCAGGTTAGAAACCATATACTCTGAAACCGAATAATACAATCCAAGATCTCATATCCAATCTCGGAACTCTACAAATTATTTACGGAAGCTATAAAGGAGAACTTGGGTAAACATTTAACAGGAATAATATATCGGGAATTGAGAAATGAACAAAAATAATCTACTAAATCTATATTGCAGGAGTGGAATAAAGATCTCCACCTCGAAATAACTATGGAGGAATGGAGGGGATCAGCTCTAAGTGTGGCAATTTGCGTGGAAGTGTCGTTCCCGCCTTTTTAGAGCTCCGTCAGTTCTTCTTAAATTCCTTTGTGGAAGAATATGGAGTTTGTTGGTAAAAGGTAAGTCTAGAGCGACATTGGGACACATATTCTGGCAATGTCCTGGTTTGATGCCCTTTTGGCTAGCCCTACAAATAAAACTAACTAAACTATTGGAACAGGTGGTAGAACTAACAGCTGAGCAGGTACTGCTGGGGATCTTTCTAGACCATTCCCCCCATGGGAACAAACCCTTCTGCCCTCTAGCCTCTTGGCAGCCAAAAAGTTCATTACCCGTAGATGGATGACTAATACAATTCCAACAGTATCAGAATGGAGATCTGTCATGTCTGACTTGTATGCTATGGAAAACCTTAATGCTGAAATTCAGGGTAAAGCTTCAACACATGATGAGATGAAGGGGTAACGGTGCTCTACCAGACTTTGTGGAACCAAATTTCTGCTCTTAATTTTAAGTTGAACTGTTGGGGTTAGGGGAAGGAACGATATATATATAGAAATCTAGTGCAAAAGAGAAGTTAACTTTAGAGTGGAGTCCTAATTAAGAAAAAGGAGGAAAAATAAAGTAAAGATATATACAAAAATGGAGCTGGAGCTTTACCCTTTGAATGGTCTTTGACCTTAAAAAATATACAAAAAATATATGACCATTATATTAATCATTTAAGTCTCTATGTGGATTACATGTAAACTGTCAATAATATAAAATAACTGAAGATACTTGGCAATATAATGAAATGTAAGTACTGTACTCTTGACAAAGTGCAACAAAAAACTTTTAATAAAAAAGATATTTAAAAAAAAAAGAACTCCACAATGAATCAACCCCAGCGAACACTGCCTTGAAATAATGGGACTGTAAGTTAGGGATCTGGTATATGTATTAATGCGAACTCTATTGCACTGTGATTTATGACACTAACCACCTCTTCCTGTTAATATGGTTAGGGATTGTCTGTCTAGATTGTGTACCCTTTGTTAAAACACACAACTGTCTTGAGTGTATTAACCTATGTCTTTGAGTACTAGGAGGCAGTATAGTGTAGTGGTTAAGGGCACTGAGCTGCAAACCTGGAGACCTGGGTTTGAATCCCATCAGCCTCAACTTCCATATTGTGTGACCCTGAGCTAGTCACTTGACCTTCATGGGGCATGAATACAGTTCACTATTCACACTCCAGCAAACTCCTACCAGTTCTCCGGGAGGAGAAGGCAAGGTGCATATCCCAATTTGGTGAACAGAAACTGGAGAACCAAGGTCTCAAAAGCAGCATCCTGATGTGACTCTGGGTAAGTGCTGTCGTGGATAATAAAGGTGAGTGCTGTCCTCCTGGCAACAGCCC
Organism: Neoceratodus forsteri; assembly: GCA_016271365.2. NCBI lineage: Eukaryota > Metazoa > Chordata > Ceratodontiformes > Ceratodontidae > Neoceratodus > Neoceratodus forsteri. The sequence continues at coordinate 1,308,653,541 of CM057449.1, forward strand.
TACAGATTTCCTGTATTGGGACGTCCCTGGAAGCAGCCATTGAGGCAGTGGTATGGCTGGTGGAATGAGCCCTAACCCCTTTGGGAGGCTCCATACCAGCCAACCTATAGCAGAGGTGGATGGGGGATGTTATCCACCTGCAAATCATCTGCTTTGTAGCCGGTCTGCAAGACGTGACTTTAGTGTACATCACAAACAGCCGGCAAGCCTCACCTTGAACTCCAGCCAAGCGCTCATACAGTAAGGGAGTGCTCTCTATAGATCCAAAGTATGGCACCTACTATCAACCTCTAAAGATGGGCTGGTAAAGTATACCAGAAGATTTATCACATGGTTTAGGTGAAACTCTGAAACAGCCTTCGGGATAAACGTTAGGTTGGGGGCAAATGACAAACATGTCCTTCTGGAAGACCAATAAGGAGACTCCACCAAGAGTGTCAAGCTCACTAATCCTGGCTGATATAATGGCCACTGAGAAGGCTATCTTCCATGCCAGGTGAGACATCTCACACCTGTGCATAGGCTCAAATGGCTTGCCCATGTACATAGCCAGCACCAGTAGTAGGTACCATGGTGGTAGTAGTAGTTCATGCATCAGAGGGGACAGGTAGTCAAGGCCCTTGAAAACATGCCCAACCACCTTCCAGCCCCAAATGAGAGTGGGGAACAGAGGTACTCTAGGATGCTTGCCACAGGGCAGGCATGGGGACCAAGCTCCTTGTCCTGACACCAAATGGAAAACCTCTTCCATTTTAAGGTGTAGCACTGGTGAGTTGACTCTTTTCAGGAGGCCTCCACAATGTGGAACACAGTTTCCAAAAGTCCCTAAGCTTGGAACTCTGGCCACTCAAGAACCAGGCCATGAGGTGCAGGGATTGAAGGTCTGGGTTCAGGACCTCCCCCAGTTGTCTGGTCAGCAAGTCTGGGTGGAGAGGCAACCGCCATGAAGGCCTGCTGCTGAGGCAGAGAAGATCCAGATATTAGAACTGTCTGGGCCAGTCTGGAGCTATCAGGATCACCTGTGCCTTGCCCTTTCGGGCCTTGACAACCACTTTGTGGATCAAGGGGGAATGTGTATACAGCCTGGAGTCCTGATTCTTGTGAAGGCATCTCCCATCAGTGTCCCAGACTGTGAGGTTGGGCACAAAACAGCCTCAGCTTTCTTTCCTTCCAGGAGGTAAACAGATCCACCAGAGGGTTGCCCCATCGGACAAACAGGTGGCATACCATCTCCTGATGCAAGGACCACTTGTGTGACGTCTCTCCCACCCAGCTAATAACATCTGACAGCTGATTGCTCACTCTTAAGGCATGAATTCCCAGAAGATCTGATACCAGGCTGCACATGAGGGTCCAGGTGCAGAGAGCCTCCTGACACAGGGGAAGGGAATGAGTTCCACCCTGCCTGGTCAGGTAAAACATGGTCGTGTTGTTGTCTGTCTGAACTTGCATGACCTGACCATTGACCAGAGAAGCAAATTCCATGAGGGCCAACCACACCACATGGAGCTCCAGCAGGTTGATGTGGTGATGGGACTCCCTAGGTGACCAGAACCTGTGGCTTCTGTGGTCTTCCATGTGATCTCCCCACCCCACCAGAGACACATCTGTTGTAAGCATGATGGTCAACTCCAGGCAGACAAATGGGATTACTTCCTCCAGAGGGTGAGTGACCAGCCACCATAGCATGGTATCCCACATCGGCTGGGTCACTAAGACTGCCTGGTACAGGTGAACTAGGCACTGGGACCACTGGTGGCCTAGCTCCCACTGTAGGTGGTGCATCTGCCAGCATGCCCAATAGACCACACCAGTGCTGGAGGTCATGTGTTCCAGCAGCCCGAGGAAATCCCATGCAGGGTACAGGCGCCTAACCTGAAATGATCAGGCAAAGGAGGCAAGATCTTGAGCCCAGTCTACAGGGAGATGGACCTTGGCCTGCAGAGAGTATGTCTCTGCCCCAATGAACATGATGAACTATGAGGGGTTCAATTCGGATTTATCTGGGTTGTGCAACAGCCCCAAGTCTCTGCAGGTCTTGAGGGCAAGATCTCGGGACCACTCTATGGCCTCCTTGGAAGGTTCAACTATCAGTCAGTCATCCAGGTAGGGATACACCTTGATGTCTTTGTGCCACAGGAAGGCTGCCATCACTGCCATGCACTTGGTGAAGACCCTGGGCACAGATAAGAGGTTAAAGGACATGACCTGGAACTAACGAGAGAAATGCTTCTGCATGGAACCAAAGGTACGGCCAGTGGGATGGACTGGAATGTGGAATAACACATCCTGGAGATCCAGGGAGCAAACCCACATGTGCTGTTGCAGAGATGGTATACTCTGACTCGGGTGACCATCCTGAACTTTTGCTTACCCATGAACTGGTTCAGATGGTACAAATCCTGTATGGGGTGCCAGCAACCTCCCCCATCCGCCATGAGACCAGGAAGTACCTAGAAACATACCACTGACTTGCCAGGATGGCTGCAACATGAGCTATGACTGCTTTTACCAAGAGCTGAGTGATGTGCTCCCACAGGGTGGACAACGTGTCCTGCCACACTGAGGACTCCCAAGAAACATGGAGTCAGTAAGGTGGGAGAACCTCAAAGTCAAGAGGCAACCCTTTGCCTACCACCTCCAGTACCCACTTGCCCAAGGTAATGACAGACCAATATGTCCAGAATTGGCATAACTGATCCCCCGGGAGATGGGTCAGAGAATGAATGGGTGGGAGGATAACATCCTCAACACATCACTGAGCAACTTTGGAGGGGACACTGGAAGCTGGGGCTAGAGGGGCATCACATTCCCTACCCCCCTCTCTTTTCAGCCCCTGTTCGTTGACCTTGGACGCAGGTAAGCATAGTTGATACTGCCTCTGCTGGGGCTGAAAGGACCTGTACTGTAAGGTATTCTTTTCAGATTTCTAAGCCTTAGGGTCCTTATGGGACAAAGTCACAGAATCCTGGGTGGCATTAGATTTCTCTATCCTAGTGAGATGTCTTTCCACCCTTGGCACAAAGAGGTCTGTGCCTAAGAAGAGGACATTAGCCAGTTTGTGTTGAGTGTCCAATGTGAAGGTGAAGAACCTCAACCAGGCCCTGTGATGCATCGTTATGGCTGCTGCCACGGCAAAGGCACAAGAGTCACCCGCATCCGAGGCTGTCTGGAGCTCGTGTTTAGCCAGCATTTGATCTTGATCCTTGACCAAATTCACCGGCAGCTGCTTGTTGGCAGAGAGGTGGAGGAGGATTTGTTCCTACATTCCCAACAGGGAGTGACCAAAGTTGCCATCAGGGCAGCATAGCTAGCCTGATGCAGGCCATGGGAGGAGGCATCGTAGACCTTCGTAGTTGCATGATCAAGCTTTTTCAACAGCAACTAAAGACAAACACCATGTATACAGACTAAAATGTGAGGGTGCCAGCTAAATTCAACAAATGCCACTTGATACTTGATACTGAACAACACAAAAGATCTCAGGAAAGAAAACTCCAGGAGCTGAAAATTGCGTAAATGATGCACTTATTCTAGCAGAGTTCCATAAGCAACTAAGTGGCACTTCTTTGTGGAACTCTGCTGGAATAAAAAGCATGATTTGCACTTGAATTTTCACATCAAGTTGCAGTTTTTCTTCCCTGGAGTACGTCATTTTTTGTGTTCTCAAGCTGTTTCGACTCCTTGTTGGGGGTCTTGTCCACATCCCCTTGAAACCAGGACTCTTGAAAGGCCGAATCCAAGACCAACCCCTCGAGGTGATCCAGGGAAACCCTGAAAGGGACCCTGTAAGGACTTCATACTTGCAGGCCATATGGGTGGAGCATGCCAGATAGGATGCTGCCAGAGCTCCAGAGTCAGTCCCCAGATAGCCTCAGCCATGTGAAAGGCAGTCCCAGAGGAGCCGCCCTTGTCCAAGATTTCTGTGAAGGTGAGTTTAGTCCTTTCTGGACTGGCTCCAAGGACACATTCAAGGACTTCGGCATAAGGTGTAGGAGAGCACCAAACATCACTGGCCCATGTTCAGTGATTAGTTCCTTCTTGAAACCCAGTCAAACATATGAGTCCTTGAAAACAACACACATGACCCATACAAGTCATCCTCAAATACGGCCTTCAGCTGTTTGCTGCCATGGACCAGCTGACAGTCTTCAAACTGGGTGACTTTCACTAAGCACCAATCTGGCAAGCCAGCTGCAGCACAGGAGTTCTTTGTCAGGGCTCCCCCCAAGGTCTGTGGTGGAGGCAGATCCATCCACAATGGTGGAGAGGCAGATGTCGGAGACATCTGTCAAGGATGAACCAGTGTGGGTATCACTGGTAGCTGCCAGATGACCGTAGATCCAGGGGAGCAGAGTCACGCCCCACCCCACAATGGTCCACTGCTCCTTGTAGCACCTCTGCACCTTGTGACGGTGCCTCTCCTCACCCAATGATGAGAAAGTCAACAAGCATTGAAGGCAGCACCTCCCAGTTGAGCAGACTCGAGAGCACGAACAGCATCTCGACCTCAACCATTGACGCGGGGGCTGATGTTGAGAAGAAACCTCTGGAAGGCCGGTGTAGACCACATGCTGACCCATGTTCACCAATGGCTTGGAAAGCAAGACCACCAGTGGAGACTGGTCCCATATGGAACCAACTGAGGACACCGACTGGCTCACGTCCTAACTGGTCGACAGGGTCAAGAAAAATCTTGATAGCCTGCTTGACTGGTGTTAAGTTTGACAAGTCCCCTGGGGGCACTGAGGAGCTGTCGATCAACACCTCAACTGAGGGAAGCACGACCAGAGTTGAGCAGTCGGGGGGATCGAGGGAGCAGAAGGACCTCAATCTCTCCTGATCTTATGACCGGCATGTGCAGTGCTTGTGCTTTTTCCCAAGGTGGGCAGGGCTCTCCCCGAAGGCCTGGAGGGCACAGCACATGGCCCAGAATCCATCCAAGAAGAACTCTTCGATGCTGGCTCCAGCTGGGAGCAATGCCAAGACTGACAAGATGCTCGTGCAGCAGCCGCTGTCTCTCCTTTGAAGGCCACAAGTTGAGCTGCTGAGGTCTTCTTGTGGCCTTTAACATACTATCATACTAGTCGCCAGCAGATTAGGCCTTACGGTCTATCGAGTCTGCTCGAGCCTCAGACCCCATGGTGGGTACCAAAGTCATCCCCACTTATTGTACCCCTGTGTCTTCTGACCAACTCAGCCCCCTGGGGCAGGCCAACCTCTGCTTCATCCCTTTCCTAAACCTGTCCGACCCTCTCTTGAACCCTTCCACAGTAGAAGCCTGAACCAGCTCACCAGGCAGTGCATTCCATGGTTCCACCACTCTCTCAATGAAGTACCTCCTCCTCCTTTCCCCCCTCATCCTTCCTCCTTTGAGCTTCCATCTATGTCCTCTGGTGAGTCCACCGTCCTTCAGCCTAAAGATCCCCTCCCAATTTACCCTATTTATTCCCTTAAGGTACTTGAAGACCTCAATCATGTCCCCCCCCCGATCCCTCCTCTCCTCCAATGAGAATAGGCCTAGCTCCTCTAGTCTCTCCTCATACGTCATCTGCCCTAGACCCCAGATCATTTTGGTTGCTCTCTTCTGGACCCTTTCCAGGAGCTGGATGTCCCTCCTCAAGTGCGGCCTCCAGTACTGCACACAGTACTCAAAGTGTGGTCTGACCAGGCCATTGTATAGCGGCAGAATCATGTCACTGCTCCTCGAGGTAATCCCCTGTGCAATGCAGCCCAATATCCTATTTGCCTTTACTGCCACCCCCCTGCACTGCCCCAAATGTTCATGTTGACATCCACCAGGACTCCCAGGTCTTTTTCCCCCTGCCGTGGCCTTCAACTAATCCCCTCCTAGGGTGTACTCATGTTTGGGGTTCCCCGGCCCAAGGTGTAACATCTTGCACTTGCAGGAGTTAAATTTTAATTTCCAGGTGCGGGCCCACCTATCCAGGGTCTCCAGGTCCCTTTGCAGGGCCAACCTCCCCCCCTCCTCCTCCTCCACAAAGAGGCTAATTTCACACCCGATACCCTCCTTGATATCAGAGATGTAGGCATTAAGCAGAATCGGCCCCAGGACCAAGCCTTGTGGTGCTCCACTAATGACCTCCCCAGAAGATGAGATCTCCCCTCCAACCACTACTTTCTGGGTGCGCCCAGCCGATCCATCTGACCATAAATTGGCCTGCCCCCATCCCCCTCAGTTTCTCCAGCAGTCCAATGTGAGGGACCGAGTCAAACACCTTGCTGAAGTCCAAAAATAGTACATCCATAGGTCTTCCCTTGTCTAGTTCCAATGTTACCCATTCATAGAACTCCACAAGGTTAGTGTGACACGATCTACCAGGCACAAACCCATGATGACGACTATCCAGAAATCCCATACCCTCCAAGAACCCCCCCAAACATTCCTTAAGTATACTCTCCAGCATCTTACCAACCACCGACATCAAACTGATGGATCTATAGTTACCCAGCACCTCCCTAGATCGCCCTTTATGGATTTGCACCACATGTGCCACCTTCCAATCCCTAGGTACCCACCCTGACTCAAGTGACAAATTGAAGAGTTCTGCCAGCGGTGCAGTCAGTACATCTGCCATCTCCCATAGCACTCTGGGATTTATGCCATCCGGGCCTGGAGATTTATCCTTTTTTAGAGCTTTAAGGGCTTTCCACACCCTTTCTATGGGTATAGCATCATCACCCCCCTCCCTTAGCAGATCCTACGTGGTGTGATACCCCTGAGGCATCATTGGTCCCTCTCCATTTTAGTAGATCTATCCTGATATGATACCCCTGAGGTAACCCTCCAACCCGCCTTTACTATATCTGGTGCTCCAGCAATCATACCCCCTGCCCCTTACAAGTCCAACAGCTCCCGCTTTGTAAGTTTCCCATCCCCCTCCCTAGTGAACACGGAGGCAAAATACTAATTTAATACCCCGGCCTGTTCCCTCGCCTCATACTCCACCCACCCCCTTTTGTTCTCAATCTGCCGATCTGGCCCTTGGTTTTCCTCCGCTCCCCAATATACCTAAAGAACCCCTTTTCCCCACCCCCATATCCCCTGTGCAAGCCACTACTCTTTTATGGACTTTGCCCTACTCACCAACCGGGTGACATGTCTGGATGCAAGACGGTACTTGTCATTATCCCTCTCCCCCCTCATTTTTTTGTATTCTCTGTAGGCAGCCCTCTTCTCCCTTATAGCCTCCTGAACCTCCTTGGACTACCAGCATGGTTTATATGAACTCGCCCCCTTGCGCTTCACTTTTGCACAGGTCATGATGGCCTCCTGAAGTTCCTGTTTTATGACCTCCCATCTCCCTTCTACATCTGTCCTTTGTGTAATCCTCTTCAAATGCTCTTTGAGAATCTCCCCCGTGCCCCTAAAGTCCGCCCTCCTAAAGTCAATAGCCATTGTCCTGGACCTATCTCCCCCCCCAAAACTCATCCGAAACCAGACAGTATCATGATTGCTCCCTGCCATTGGATCCTCCACTGCCATATCCCGTACCAGAGCCCCGTCCACAAGAACCACATCCAGGACATGACCATCCCTCATAGGCTCCATCACCTGCTGAGTGAGAAATATATCATGGAAGCCATCCAATAGCCTCTGCTCCCTGGCCACCGTTGATGTCATGGTTCCCCAGTCAGTAGCTGGCATATTTAGATCCCCCATCAACACAACTCCTTCCCCCCCTTCTGGTCCACACTGGCCCTTAATACTATCCAGCAGACACTCCTCAAAAACCTCACCTATCCCTGGGGGACTGTAAACCACTCCCATCTTGATCTTTCCTCCTGCAGGGGTTCGCATGGTGACCCATAAGGCCTCCACATTTCCCTCTGCTTCTTCTACCCGACTAATCTCTATGTTGTCTCTAACGAACACAGCCACTCCTCCTCCTCTACCCTCCTTTATATCCTTCCTGAGCACTGTGTATCCACTCACATTTAGATCCCAACTGTGGCTAGGGTTAGCACAAGTTTCCGTGACCACCACAACATCTACCCCTCCTTCGAACAGCATGGCCTGGAACTCCGGCATCTTGTTACCCAGGTTCCTGGCATTTAGTAATGCCACCCCTCAACACTTACCCCTACCCCCTTTACAAGCCCCCCATGGATCTCATATCATCCGCCTTCCTTTCTCACCTATGATACCTCACCCCTAGGCTTGCACCTGACTTTAGGAGCTGAAGGTCAGGACCCTCCTCGAGAGTAAGGTCATCCGTCAGCCCCCATTACCTCCCTCACAAGTTTAAACCCCACCTAGCTTGACTGTAGTCCGTCATCCCCTGTTTTAGGACTTCCTTCCCTATCGGATTTAGGTGAAGCCTATCCCTGGCATATAGTCCCTTATCTTCCTAAACTCCACCACAGTCCCCCAACACCCTTTCTTCCCCTCACTTCCTGAGCCAGTCATTTACTTCTGTGATCTTCATTTTGTTCACCACAGAGGTCTTTGGTAGGTCAAAGTTTTGGGTCCCCCCCCATGTTAGCTGGTCAACCTAACAGAAGCTTAGCCACGTGGCCTTCCTGCGACACTGGAAGCAAGTCACAAGACATAGGTCACAACCAAAAACACTGTGCTGCATTCCAAAACAGTAAACGAAGGACACATGTGGGTCTGTGTTCAACATTTTCTGCAGACACGTAACACAGAATTTGAAGCAGCGGGACGCATAGCTTCCTCTGCATCCATCTGTTTACTGAGCAAGGCAGAGCCGGAGCGTAGTAGCTGAAGTGTTGATTGAGGAATGGAATCTCAAAGAAAGGTTTCTGAAGAAATTTACCAAAGCACACCAAACATCTCCCGGACCATGGGCTCCAGCGACCAAGTGTGTGAAGCTGTCTGTCTCCTGTTCCAAGACGCTGCCCTCTAACACTGCAGAGCTGCCAAGGAGACCTGTCCCATCCAGTGGAAGGAAAGATCTCACATCGTGGGGCAGAGCTAGAGGATATACTGCCCAGGTGGTGGGAGGAGCCTAGCTTAAAGGAGTCCAACAAATCAGCACTTCCAGTGGAACTATCAGAGTGTGGCTCGTGAACTGTATCCACAACCCAGAAATTTTTTTTTCACTTACTGTTTACTGAGGTATGGCAGATTGTATCAGATCTTGCTGACTTGCAAGCTGACATTTTAACTATAAATCCTAGAATCCCATGCAGCTGACATTAAAGCAGAGTTGCAGCAGTGAGAGATTCAATAGCCTGCAGTGCATGTTAGAACTTTAGTAGACTCGATCTGCTACTTGCCAGAACTCTGTGACTGTACTTAGCACAGGGAGGACAGCTGGACCAGTAAAAAAAAAAAAAAGATCAGAGCTACTACTTGTAAGGGACTGCCTTGATGTCCCCCACGAGTAACACTTTGTATTATAGTGGTGCAGTAGTGTCACTGTAGTTAGGGTTGAGCAGGGGGTTTCTATGTTAAACCTCAAACTTTGCACTTTAATATCTTCACAACTGTTCAACAGATTTGCACAAAATTATGCACACATGGTCTTGGGGGGCAGATCTCTAGAAGTGCAAAGTTTCGTTATGGTCAAATGTGCAGTTTCCGAGTTCTGGAAAGAGAACAAAGTTAAAAAATCATGTTTTTTTGCTGTTTTTTTTTTGTCATCACCTAGCACCCAGATGATTTGGAATTTTAGTCTGAAATTTTCAGGGTAAAAATGGTTTGGCCACAGAAATGCCTTTCACTGGTTTGGTAAAAAATATTAATCCATTCCAAAGTTTATTAAATTTTGGTTCTGAGCATGCTCAGTATGTGAACGGGTGTAGGCACTGGATAACTCAGACAAGAAGAAGTAGGTTTTAAAACACACAAGACTTCTGTGTGAATTTGATTACATTTTTTTAACTCAGAATAAAAATAATAAACTAAAATAAAAAAAAAAAAATCAGAAAATAATAAGCTCTTCCCGAGCTTCAGTACTACACCCTTTGTAGTACTGACACAAAGTGGAAAACGTAACAGTCAGTTTTTGACTATCATCTGTGCCTTCTATCAGCTTGCTATACAACCTCACAGTATAGCCCCCAAGACTGATCTGCTATACCTGGATAAAGGAGGCCTTTATATACAGACCCAGGAGGTCACCTGATCCACCCCTAAACTAATACAATGGAATATCTGCACTAATACATACAATGTGGGATCAGGATGATACATAACATCTTAAATGTAATATAATGCACTGTATTAGTTAGGCTGATCAAGAATTCTCCATCTGTATAAACAGTTTTAAGGCTTACATGCCTAATTGCTGATTACAGGGGCTAAGCCCTCCTACTTTCTGTGACTGACAGTCAGAGTTGCTGATAAATAAGCCTCATTCTGGGGCCGCTGGCTCCTAAAGGAACACAGAAATGCAGAGGCTGGGACTGTATCAGGTTAGAATGGGGCCTAACCTTCCCCAAGGCTTTTACTTAGCTGGTTCCTTCTTAGTTGTATTTTATCCCTTATAATGTCAACCATTATCTTACATGGCTGCTTTGTTTTAGTGCTAGGCAAGGGTTGTGATACCCTAAGTAAATATCCATTTTTTATTCCACCAAAAGTGTTTACTATTTTCACTTTAGTACCAAAAAGCACAACATTCAAAGAAAAGCCTGTTCTTTAACATGAAGCACTGTATTTTCTAGTAGCATTTCATTTCAAGGCTTTTATTGTTTTGCCAATTCTTTTTACCCTCCTGTTGGCTGCAATTTCAAGCCAACGGGTGTCCCTTTTCAAATGGGTCTACTTTCCTTTAGGGCTATGAACTGCCTTCAATAATTCACTTTTTGCTCCCATTATTTCTTTTAAGTCCTACTAAATGTTACAACTTCTGTACTTTAAATGCATTTGCTGCAACTCACACATGGGGTACTGTAAAAGACTGCAAACAACGATTCCATGTTTTAACATACTGTATTGCAATTCTTGTATGTCAGGTATAAATAATAAAACATTCCCCCATATAATTATTCATGAAGCAGGCTTTTTTTATTTAACACAAAAGCTCTCTTTTCCAAAGCTGTTTTTACTTCATTTTATTTAATTGCAGCCCATTTAGTTACAACAAGGGCCATTTCTTCTCCGTTTACCGGGACATTTTAAATTATACAAGAAGGCACTCAGGGTGGCTTGGAGCACCCCAGGGATGAGAAAGGAAACAAAGAAAGGAAGAATAGTAAGGAGATACTTAGGTAGGTGGCCACACTACCCAAGTAGAAATGGAGAAAAAATACAGGAAAGCAAGAATGCTGCTGCAGCAGGCTAAAAAGGATGGGAAAGATGCAAGAGGAAAGCCCCAGGGTGCATATTGGATTCGGGGTTGGGGGGTTGTGGAGGGTCCTCTGTCACACAGCACAGTCTTTTGGATAGCTGCTTGGAAAAAAAAAAGAATTTGGTCCATGGGGGTAATCCTTTTTCATGAGGAAAAAATCTTTTTTCGTTTAGCAGACATCTAGTTTACGTTTTCAAAAAAAAATGTCAAAACCCACAAAAATGACATCCTGCACACACACACCAACACATGTATCTTGCTAAATTGGACCTTGTTAGGTGGATTCTGCACTTAGTGTCCAGAAAAATAACCCAGAAATGTATTTCTTTTAACATTTAAAAATCCTTTTTAATTAGATTTTCTTTTCTCGTATGAGCATACGAAAAAAGAATTGGTCGATATGAAAAAGGATGGCTTCTTACAAAAAAATTATTTGGACTTAGTTTTCCCTCATATTTCTTTTTTCATTCGAAGGCAATCTTTTTTGTATGAATGAAAAAAAAAAGCATATGAAAAAGGATGCTGTCGTACAAAAAAAAAGGGGGAACCTAAGTCCAAATTCTTTTTTCATATGAAGGCATCCTTTTTTGTATGCTTTTTTTTTTCATAAGAAAAAAGGATGCCCTCTTATGAAAAAAGATTTTGGACTTAGGTTTTTTTCCATTAATTTTTCACATGAAGAAATTCTTTTTTCATATGCTTTTTTCCCATTCATATGAGAAAAGGATGCCTTCATATGAAAAAGATTTGACCAGTTTTTCCCATTCTTTTTTCACCCGAAGGCATCATTTTCGTACATGCTTTTTTTCATTTGTCATACGAAAAAAGAATCTGGACTTTTTTTCCCATTCTGTTTTCATTCGAAGGCATAATTTTTCACATGCTTTTTTCATTCGTCATACGAAAAAAGAATTTGGACTTTTTTGCCATTCTTTTTTTCATATGAAGGCATCTTTTTTTATACTGGTTTTTCATTTGACGTGAAAAAGGATTCCCTCACGTGACAAAAGATTTTGGACTTCGTTTTTTCCCACATTTGAACTTCAGCAAGCCATCCCTGCTACTTGGAAACAAGCCACAGTCATTCCCCTCTCCAAAGGTGGCGACCTCTCCTCCCCATCTAACTACCGTCCCATATCTCTGCTCCCCATTCTAGCCAAAATTCAAGAGCGCCTGGTACTATCCAAGCTCCACCCCTATCTTGATGCCATATCTTTCTTCACCCCCTTCCAGGCCGGTTTCAGAAAGAATCACTCCACCACCACTTCTTTTCTTCGCATCACCAACTCCATCCTCACAGGTATGGACAAAGGGGAATTAACTGCAGCTATCTTTATCGACCTAAAAGCCTCGACACGGTCTCGCATCCCTGTTGTTGGCTAAACTTGCTCAAGCTGGACTGTCTGCGCCCGCAATTAGCTGGTTCAATTCCTATCTGCAAGGTAGGTCCCAATCAGTCCATGTTGGCTCGGCTACTTCCTCCTCTCTCCCAGTCACCAGTGGAGTTCCCCAAGAGTCTGTTCTTGGCCCTCTACTGTTCTCCATTTTTCTCAACGACTTGCCTGTTGCATGCCCACATGCTGCCATCCACATGTATGCTGATGACAAGGTGTTGTTCGCCTCTGGGCCATCCCCGGAGGCAGTTACATCCTGTCTGCAGAAGGATTTCAACTCCGTCCAACGTTGGTTCCATGCAAATCTAAACTCTAATAAAACAGTCTCCCTCACCTTCTATCAGGCTAAACTAACCCGCCTTCCTGTCTCCCCACGTTTACACTCTGGATGGCTCCCATTGAGCATACTGCACTTCCTACAGATATCTCGGTGTCTGGTTAGATCAGTACCTCAACTTTTCTGTGCATATTGATGCTCTCACAAAACTGCATCCCATGCTGGTGCCCTCCACATAACAAAAATTGCATCCCCTACCAACTCGTCTAGCATTAGTCCAAAAATGGTCCTCCCTATTATGGATTACAGCGATGTAGTCTACAACGCCCTCAAACTTCCTTATCCAGGCTTGACCCCTTTTCAATTCCTTCTGCAGGTTCACCTTGGACCGGCCTCCTAACACTTATCACTGTGTCCTTTATCAGTCCGCGGATCTCCCTTCCCTCCAGAACCGGCGACTACTACACTGTGCTAGAACTGCAGCCAAATTCTGGACACAGTCTCTCCCCTCCTACCTGATGTCCTCCCTAACAGCCTCCCCACCAGCTTATGCTCTCAGGAACGTCGACTCTCGGCTCCTTCAAATCCCGCTAGATCTACCCGGTCTGGTCAAGCTGCGTTCAGCTTCAGGTTGCCCAAACTATGGAACTCCCTTACCGCAGACATTAGACATGCCACCAGCACTCCACACCGAAATGCCTGTCTTACTACTCACTTCGCTACATCCTGCTCCTGTTTTTCTGCCCTGCCACCTAGTACCCCTCTTCCCAACTCCCTACCTTAATCTTTTGTCTGGGTTTTCCCTTTAGTGCTGGGTTATTTTCTTTTACTGTTCTTTGTTGCTGATATATATCTGTAATTTAGCAGTTCGACTGCTATCACCAATCTGTATTGTACCGCACTTGCATATATGTTGTTTCTGTACTCCATGCCTTTGTAACCCCAGGGTGCATCTGGAATCGAGCGGTACTCTGCTCAGCATGCCTTCCTGGTAAAACTCTTAAATAAATAAATAACTCCCTCAATATTTGGACTTAAGGGACAAGCTATATACCAAAAAAAAAAAGGTCTTAATGAGTAGTACAGGAATAATACATAATCCCTCCCCCCAAAATGTAGGGCCCACATAAAAATAAAAAAATGAAAAGCTGGCCCAGTGGCATGGAGGGCTAAGGTGCTATGCACCTTACCTCATCCTACACTGGTGACCCATGTTTGGGAATGAGCCTGAGTCGTCGGGGGTCAGCCGCGGGTGGTGGAGGGTAAGGAGCTGGAATGAGCTGCCATAAAGCAGCTCTCCTCTCCCCGGGAGGGACGTGGGTTTCCCCGGCTCTTGGCTGCCATTTGGTGGCAGTACCAAGCCACAAGCAAGACCAAGCATTAGGCCAGGTGGGAGAAAGGGGCCATCAACAGAGCCACGGTGCGCATGCACACCTTCATGCACATGTGCGACCATGTTCTGGGGTCCTGGGAATAACGGGGAGAAAATGGAAAATGGGGCACCAAGGCAGGCTAAATGAAGCCCTGAAGCTAAACACAGCAGCTTGAGATCCTCCAAGAGAGGACAGCTGCCTGCCCGAAGCCCCGATGGGAGAAAAAGCTATATATGAAAAAGAAAATTAAAAACTTAAAATTCTCATAGGATAACACTGGAATATTAACAAACCATAACTCCCTCAATATTTGAACTTAAGCGACAATCTATATATCAAAACAAAGATCTTAATGACTAACACATACCCCACCCAAAACATTTATGAGCAATATAAAAAAATTAAAAAAAAGGACATTCCCAAAGGATAACACTGACACTTCCAAGAAGCCATAACTCCCTAAATATTTGGACTAAAGGGACAATGTACATATCAAAACTAAGGCCCTAATGAGTACTACAAGAATAACAAATATTATCCCCCCTAAACATTTAGGGGCATAATGAAAAAACTAAATTAAAAATGCTAATTCTCATACGATAACACAGGAAGTTCAAGAAGCCATAACTCCCCCAATATTTGGATGCATGGAACAATCTATATATCAAAACAGGGGTCTTAATGAGTACAACAGGAATAACATATATCCTCACTAAACATTTAGAACCAGTATAAAAAACTTAAAAAATGCATATTCCTTAGGATAACATTGGAACTTTTAACAAGCCATACAACGAAGAAAAGAAAACAACATAGATATATGCATCTATGAAGGGATGGAAGTGCAGGGCCCCCGCTCCCACAGGCAAATGAGGATATAATCATACTATCTTACTATCTTAAAAAGTAAGGAAACTCATTGCAAAAACTTTGTCAATGCACTAGTTAGGGTTAAAGTGACAAAAGCAGGGAAATTTGGTGTCAGGGTTCCCAACATTAACACCCCACCCCACCCCCACCCTGCAGCAGCAACAGGAAAAACCATTACAGTTTGACCTCTCCTGCATCTTCACAAATCAGGCATGGGGTGTTCCTTGGGGTTTTCAACCCTAACGCTCACCCCATTCTCATATACTGTACACATCTCAGCTTATTTACTGATGAAATGGAGAGAGCGATAGGGTTGACAACCCCAATGCACACTCCTCATCAAATCTGCAGAGACACAGGAGAGGTCAACTTGTAATGTTTTTTTCCTGTTGCTGCCTGCAGGGTAACGATGGGGTGTTAGTGTTAGGAACCCCAACACCACATTTCCCTACTTTTGTCACTTCAACCCTAACTAGGGCATAAAGAAAGTTTTTTTGCAATGAATTATAGGTAAGCACTGCTAAAACTGTTCCTCAGTGATGCTCTCAGCACTTTTTTGTAGTGCAACATATACTAAGCTGAGCACCTGACAAATCCTCGTGAGCCACGTTCTATGTTTCTTAACTGCTACATTACATTCACATTACAGACTCTTTGGCGATGACGTCATTCAGCATCAGTACAGTGCAGTATCTTAGTCACTGTGTTATAGTTATGGATTAGAGAGATCTCCTAAATCTCCACTTATGTACCTGGAACAGCAACAACCAATGGTAGCATCACAGCGCCACACTACGCCTTCACTTTATTCTCTATATAGGTGTTTATCCCTCTGGCTGGATGCATGCCCCCAACACCTGGCTCCTTGTCAGTGGCTTCACAATCTTGCCAATCCCTTACCTGACTGTAAGGGGCCCCCACAGATTGCCCCCCCCCCGAACACACTTCAGCCTATGATGATTAAAAGCTAATTAATGTGCTCTGGCTAACAGGTCAGTGTTCTAGAATGTTGCATGTTCTAATGTAATGGGTTTCCTTTACAAATCCATGGTGTGTGATCCCACATAAACCATGCGACTGAAGGTCAAGTGGCTTGTAATGGTATCGCACACTGTAAATGTGTAGAAAAACTTGTTACAACTGTAATACATATTTTATTTCTCCAGTATGTAGTTCCAATTTTTGTCAGTTCTTGGTTGTGGTTCTTAAATGGAGATAAAGAGAGAGACCAGAAAGAAACCAAGGGATCAGTTGTGAAGCCCAGTGTTTTTTGGTTTTACTGTTGGGGGCTGAAGTGCTTCCTTGAGCTAGGGTTGTCGGCATGGCAGGAGGTAAGACACAGATGACTCAGCCCTCCACGCCACTGGGCCAGCTATATATTATTTTTTAAGGTAACAGTTTTAGGACATGCCAAATCCCTTGGTCAGTTTGCCCCATCAAAAATCTGGAATTGGCTGGGAGCTGCAAGGAAAGGCCTTGGGGGTCACCAGTAGTTAGAGGTCTGCATTATGAGTGCCACTGCTATACATGGCTGACACAGTGGATACTGAGAACTGGTAGCAGTAAGGTGGTTAAAATTAAATTAAGGTTCAAAAAGGGGTACATGAAGAGGCAAAGAGGGGAAGGCTCTCGTGATCTGTAAGCAATAGAAAAAATAAGAAGGTAAGCAGAATGAGCAGGAATGCAGATGTAGAATCCCAAAACAGCAAAAGATGATCCAGAGCTAGCTGGAAGGAGGTCTGCCTAAATGCCAGGAGTCTGGGTAATAACATTAGTGAGCTCCAGACACTGGTGGCAGACACTGGGGCAGACCTTGCAGCCATCACAAAAACTTGGGCCACACAGAATAGGAAGAGATAGAGGTGCAAAAGGGTGGAGGAGTGGCCCTTTATGTCAATGAAAATATCAAAGCTACAGAAATTCGGAATACACGTAAGGAGCCAGAAGAACCATCGGTCACCCTGGAAACAGGAAATGCGTCATCCATACAAACTGGGGTTGTCTACAGGCCCCCAGACCAGGGGGAGGACATAGACACATTACTGTTAGAAGATATACAAAACATGACAGCTAAAGGGGAGGTTCTGATAATGGGAGACTTCAACATGCCAGACACAGACTGGTCAATACCAGCAGGAACATCCACAAGAACTAGACACATAGTGGATTCCTTGCAGGGAGAGGGCCTCAAACAACTGGTAAACAACAACCCACAAGAGACAGGGCTATCCTAGATCTAGTACTAACTAACGGGGAAAGGATCACAGATCTTCAGGTAGAAGGTCACCTGGGGGCCAGTGACCATCACATGGTATGGTTCAATTTTGCCACTAGAACTAAATCATCCCATTCCAAGGCACAAATATGGGACTTCAGAGGAGCCAACTTTGATAAGATGGTCAACAGAGTTAAGCTAGCCCTGGCAAAAAGAAGTACAGGTGAGGGGGTACAGGCAAAGTGGGCATTAAGGATGCAATACTTGAAGCAACATCTCATTGTGTTAGAGAGAAAAGCAAGAGCAAAAGAAGGAGGAAACCACTTTGGTTCTCAAAAACAGTAGCAGAAAAGATCAGAGCCAAAAGGCTGACCTTCAGGAAATATAATGAAACGCAGCGGGACGAAGATAGGGAGGCATATCAAACTTCCCCAAGGGAAGCAGGGGAAGGCAGTAAGGCAGGCAAAGGCCCACACTGAAGAAACACTAGCACAAACAGTAAAAGCAGGGGACAGGACTTTCTATAGATACACTAGTGAAAGGAGAAAGTCCAGAGCGGGTATTGCTAAGATCAAAGTGGATAAGGGGGAGTGTGTGGAGGAGGACCAAGGAAAAGCAACTATCCTAAATAGATACTTCTGCTCAGTATTTACTGAGGAGAGGGTAGGGCAGGGCCCACAGCTCCACACCATGGACACAGGGGGGAGGGAGGTGTGCACTAGTCCCTTCACAAAAGAAAGAGTCCTAAAAGAGCTCACTAAGATCGGGGTGGACAAGGCAATGGAACCTGATGGCATACATCTCAGGGTACTAAAGAAGCTAACGGTGGAACTTGCAGAGCCATTATCAGAACTGTTCAGTGAGTCGCTGAGCACAGGAGGGGTCCCAGAAGACTGGAAAAGGGCTCATGTGATCCCACTCCACAACAGTGATAGCAGGGGGAAGGAAGGGAACTACAGACCAGTCAGTCTTACCTCAGTAGTGAGCAAGATTACGGAGGCACTCCTTAAGAAAAGGATAGTGCAACACCTGGAATCCATAGGAGCATAGGATCCAAGACAGCATGGGTTTACAACAGGAAGGTCCTGTCAAACTGATCTCATAGATTTCTTAGACTGGGTAACCAGAGTGGTGGACCAAGGGGAAGCAGCTGATGTCACCTACCTTGACTTCAACAAAGCTTTCAATACTGTTCCACAGAGAAGATTGATTAATAAGCTGGGTAGGCTCGGGGTGGGACAGAAGTTGGTCAACTGGGTGACAAACTGGTTGATGGGCAGAAAACAGAGAGTAGTGGTATACAGTATATGGTCAGAAGAAATGCAAGTCACAAGTGGGGTGCCTCAGGGATCAGTCCTGGGGTCAGTCCTCTTCCACATCTTCATCAGTGACATTGCAGATGGACTGGAGGGTAAGGTTTATCTGTTTGCAGATGACACCAAGATCTGCAACAGAGTAGATGATCCAGGTGGGGTGGGCAGAATGAGAAGAGATCTGGATCAACTGGCAAAATGGTCAGAAGAGTGACAACTGGGGTTTAACGCAAAGAAGTGCAAGATCATGCACATGGGGAAGAGAAACCCTGAAGCCACCTATAGGTTGGGAGGGGAGTTGCTGGCAATCACAAGGGAAAAAAGAGACTTGGGCATCATCATCACAGATGACCTGAAATCATCCAAGCAGACCACTAAAGCAGTAGGTAAGGCTAGAGGGATGTTGGGGTGTATTAGCAGGGGTATCGCAAGTAGTAAGAGGGAGATGATAATCCCTTTTTACAAGACACTGGTTAGGCCCCATCTGGAGTACTGCATGCAGTACTGGAGATCGCATCTGCACAAGGACATTAACAAAATGGAGGCAATCCAGAAAAGGGCAACCAAATGGTGCAGGGACTGCATCAGAAAACATATGAGGACAGATTAATGGAGCTCAGTAAGTATACCCAAAAGGAAAAGAGGGAGAGAGAGGTGATATGACTGAAACATTCAAACACCTTAAGGACATTAACAAGGTGAAAGAGTCTAACATGTTTCAATATAAGAAAAACAGCAGAACAAGAGGACACAGCACGAGATTAGAGGGAGGCCGATTAAGGAGCAACGTGAGGACGTTCTTTTTCACAGAAAGGATGGTGGATGCATGGAATGGCCTACCTCAGGAAGTGGTGGATATGAATACAGTGCAGGGCTTCAAACAGGCACAGGATAGACATAAGGGAGCAATACAGATGAGTATGAATAGATAGGCCATTGACAGAGTGCAGGCCTATGGCACATTCATAAGGTAGAAAAATTGGGCAGACTGGATGGTCCTTGCGGTCCTTATCTGCCGTCAACTTCTATGTTTCCATAATGACTGGGACTTGACAGTCCCAGATAACACAATGTTTAGACACGCTAGAGGGAAAGGCAAAGGGGGATAGCCCTGTATGTCAGTGAGGGCAAAGACCCTGTGGAGGATGGACACATCAGGAAAAGCAAAGGGGAATGGAAGGATGGGGCCGCATGGAGGACGACAACAGTAAAGCTGACATACTGATCAGGTATTTCTGCTCAGTCTTTGCTGAGGAAGAGGTGGGTAATGGGTCTGAAGGGAGTACAAGGGGTGGGAATGGCGCAGAAATTGACACAAGTCCCTTTACACAGGAAAGGGTCCTGAAGGAACTGGAAGAAATAAGAGTTGATAAAGCAATGGGGCCAGATGGGGTGAACCCCAGGGTCCTAAAGGAACTAAGAGAGGTGGTGGCTGAACCTTTGGCAATCCTCTTTAGCCAATCACTGGAAACAGGGGTGGTACCCAAAGACTGGAGGACAGCAAATGTAGTCCCCTTAAAAAGCAGGAACAAAAAGGAAGTGGGGAACTACAGACCAGTCAGCCTGAATTCAGTAGTGGGGAAGATCATGGAAGCACTACTGAAGGAAAGATTGGTGGAACATCTGGTTGCCAATGGACTACAGGACCCAAGGCAGCATGGTTTCACCAAGGGAGGTCATGTCAGACCAACCTCGTTGAATTTTTTGACTGGGTGACTAGGGAGGTGGATCAGGGGAGGGCAGTGGACATGGCCTATCTGGACTTCAGCAAGGCCTTTGACACTGTGCCACATAGAAGACTACTACACAAACTGGGGAATATGGGTGTGGGCAGGACAGTAGTGCGGTGGGTAGGTAACTGGCTGGGTGGCAGGACACAGAGGGTGGTGGTAAATGGCTGTCACTCCACAGAAGGAAGAGTGACCAGTGGAGTACCACAGGGATCAGTGCTGGGACCGGTCCTATTCAACATCTTCATCAGTGACATTGCGCAGGACCTAGACAGCAAAATTTCCCTGTTCGCTGATGACATGAAGCTCTGTAACAGAGCGGACACTCCAGAGGGTGTAGTCAGAATGAGGAGGGACCTGCAGAAGCTTGAAGAATGGTCAATGGTTTGGCAGTTGAAATCCAATGTAAAGAAGTGCAAGATAATGCTTATGGGGCACAAAAACCCTGGAACAACATATCAGTTGGGGGTGAGGATATAGCATGCACCAAGCAGGGAAGGGACCTGGGGATTATTATCTCTGATGACCTCAAGGCAGGGAAACAATGCAACAAGGCAGCAGGTAAAGCAAATAGGATGCTGGGATGCATAGGCAGGGGCATAACCAGCAGGAAAAGGGAGGTCATAATTCCACTATACAAGACACTAGTGAGGCCCCACCTGGAGTACGGTGTACAGTTCTGGAGACCGTACCTACATAAGGACATAGACAGGGTAGAGAAGGTTCAGAGGAGGGAAACAAAGATGGTACAGGGATTGCATCACAAGTCCTATGAGAATAGGTTGAAGAACTTGAATATGTACTCCCTGGAGGAAACAAGGGAGGGAGGAGATATGACAGAGACATACAAGTACCTTACAGGGAGGAACAGGGTGCAGGAACACACTATTTTCCAGCAAAAAAGATGTTCCCAGACTACAGGGCATGTGATGAAGTTGGAGGGAGGGCGATTCAGAGGAAACATGAGGAACAATTTCTTCACAGAACTGGTGGTGGACAAGTGGAACACCCTGCCAGAGGAAGTGGTGGGGGCGGAAACAATCACAGGATTTAAGAATAGATGGGATAGACATAAGGAAATTCTGGAGGTCAGGGGCAAGGGGCAACAGACTTCTAGGAAAACAAAGTGAACGTGCAAGCTCAAATGGGCAGACTGGGTGGGCCATAGGCCCTTATCTGCTGACAGTGTGTAGGTATCTAAATAAAGTCGCTGTGAGTTCACTTCACGGTGCCCTCAAGCAAGAAAATACAGGTGGGGGTGATCTAGAGACCACCAGGACAATGGGAAGAAAGAGATGGGGCGCTCGAGAAACAGCTGGCAAGCAGAGTGAAGAACAAGGTGTAGCTAGACACTTATAAACTGTACACCAACGGGTCAATCCATTGTCCCTGCCTCTCCCCTTCCCACGCGATCAAAAAATTCCAGCGATTCACATTAGGTACCATGTAGCGGTACATTAGTACAATTTGGATGTTATATTTTCTGTATCAAATATTGCAAAATGTTAATCAACTGATAAAATAGTTTTACCCTTGTAAACTGATTTGCACTAAGAACCCACTGAGGCCATCCCCTACTAAATAATATGGAAAAGTCTACTATCCTGGCAGATTCACTTGTAGTTTCTGTAGCACAGACACTACTGTCCCAGCAGATTCTGTTGTAGTTTCTGTAGCACAGACACTACCGTCCCAGCAGATTCTGTTGTAGTTTCTGTAGCACAGACACTACTCTCCCAGCAGATTGTTGTAGTTTCTGTAGCACAGATTCTACTGTCCCAGCAGATTTGACGTAGTTTCTGTAGCACAGACACTTCTGTCCCAGCAGATTCTGTTGGAGTTTCTGTAGCACAGACACTACTGTCCCAGCAGATTCTGTTGTAGTTTCTGTAGCACAGATTCTACTGTCCCAGCAGACTCGACTGTAGTTTCTGTAGCACAGACACTACTGTCCAGGCAGATTCTGTTGTAGTTTCTGTAGCACAGACACTACTGTCCCAGCAGATTCTGTTGTAGTTTCTGTAGCACAGATTCTACTGTCCCAGCAGATTCGACTGTAGTTTCTGTAGCACAGACACTACTGTCCCGGCAAATTCGGTTGTAGTTTCTGTAGCACAGACACTACTGTCCCAGCAGATTCGACTTAGTTTCAGTAGCACAGATACCACTGTCCCAGCAGATTTGGTTGTAGTTTCTGCAGAACAAACACTACTGTCCCAGAAGATTCGGTTGTAGCTTCTGTAGCACAGATACTACTGTCCCAGATTTTGTTGTAGTTTTTGTAGCACGGATACTACTAACTCAGCAGATTTGGTTACAGATTCTATAGCACACACACTACTGTCCCAGCAAAGAAACATAAAAACATGGAAGATGACGGCAGAGGAAGACCAATGGTCCATCCAATCTGCCTCACGGGTCTCTATGTAACCCAGTCACCTGGCGTCAACTGGGGTCTTACCCCCCTCCCCAACTGTTATCCAGTTCCTTCCCCTCCTTGTCCTTGCAGTGATGATTATCCCATTCACTTTATCCCAAGTGATGCGATAAACTGGACTACGAACAGAGATGGTTGAAGGCAAGTCGCCAAGTCATTGAGAAGAAATGACAGTAGCAGGAGTCAGTGAAAAGCCATTTTTTATTTTAGTAAAGGTATGCCACCATTGCAACATTAATATTTATAGTTTACACTCACTGACCTTTCCAGACCAGCGTTGTGCCTTCAGACTGTTGTGCTATCTGGCATTGGAGAAGGAGAGGGATTCTAGGCCTCTGGGCACCCCACTTCTCGTGAGAGTCCTGGCGCTGGAAGGAGCTCCCTCAGTGCGGGAAGGTTGCCAGTGGAGCCTGTGGAGGTTTAACGGCTGGATTCTCCTCCAATTACACTGACCATATTGAGCCACGACTACATACACACTCCTCTTCGTAGGCTGCTAAGGCCATGTGATATCAATGATATAGAACTAATACAGTACTGAAAAAGAAACTAGAACTGATTAGCAACTAGAACTGATTCAGGATGGGAAAGCTTGAGATGTTCTTTTAAGCTCTGTTTTGCTTTGTCATTTAATTATTTTTCTTTTTTAAAAGATTTAGAAAGTTAACGTTTGTATGAGTGTATGTCTTATACGTTTTAGTAATAGGATTTAGTTTAGTTTAGGTGCTGGAAGCCCGCTGCAAACATAAAAATAACCAAGGAAAGATTGGGTCTGTATACTCAAATATATTATATACTGACCTAAATAAACAGGAACACATTAGTAAGAAATATAGAGTCAGTTAATTAAAAGTTTTTAAAAAGTTTTTAAATAGAAAGGTTGGAAATCGGAAATCAGGAAGTGAGCATTGGATTGGTTGGAAGGAATCACATGGTTAAAGTACTTAAAGTGCATGTTCAGGCGTTCTGGCATAGTAATCGCTATTTTGATGAACTAGGGAGAACTGCTGGCAGCGTTTTTCAGTTCATGTTGGAGTAACAGAGCGGTTTATCTAGTTTTTTACTTGCAAGACAGCTACCCGTTTGATAGTATCTACTCCCCAACCACACTGTGAGTAAGCAAATAAGTGACGTTTAGAGTACAGATTGGAAACGTGGGTATATATTAATTATCCATACCGCGAAGTAGTAATGTACTGAGACAGCGGAGTGGAAAGATTGTGGCTACCTACTTACTGTTATCTGCTGTTACCTTTTATAGCTGACATGCAGCCAATTCTTACACATACTACCTGAAAAGTAAGTTTTATTTTGATGGTCAACATTTGAATTTTTAAATTTAAGGTGTCTGTAATTAGATCAGAATTGTATTGTATCAGACTTTACTCCACTATGATGTTTGTATTTGTATTTCTTTTTTATTTCAGTCAGGATGAATCTCTTCCCTGAGGAGCTGGGGGTATTTAAAGGCCCCACAATATCCATTCTCACCCTCTGGAATGGCTCCTCCACTATGGGCAAGGGGATCAGGGCGGCTTGGGTTTTCTTGCTCACCTTCCCTATTTCTTGGCACCGGTGACAAGACCTACAATACTCCTTCACCAGCTGGGTGAAGTTAGGCCAGTAGAAATTCTGGGCTAACCGCTGTGTAGTTCGTGCAATTCCCAGATGACCAGACAAGGGACTATCATGGGCAACCTTGAGCAACTGCTCACGATATCCCTGGGGAATGACAAGCTGCCTGCCTAGCATCCCTCCCTCTGTCTGTACTGCCTGTGTATATATAAGTCAATTTTCCGAGTAAACCTTATGTCTGCCATCACCTCCCTGTGTGCCCTCTGAGTCTGCCCAAGTCCTCAGCTTCTCTAAACTAGGGTCACCCCTCTGAGCAGCTGCAAACACCTCACACAATCCCAAGGCATGGGACAGGTCCCCTTCCATCACTACACGAGGGTCCCTAGCACTAGCGTCAGGGTCCTCAGGATCACTGTCAATCCCAACCCTCGGACAAAGGGTCATCCCTCCCTCTTCGGAGAAACCCTCTGTAGCTGTGTGGTTACTTGCTACCGGGGAAATTTCTACCCCTTTCTTATCAGTCTCCCCATCTGGAGACACAGGCTGTGGAACCAGCCTCTCAGTGGTTCCCACACTGGTTTCTGCGGGGTTCAGGGAACTACTATTTTCCCTTGCCGCTTGGCTATGGGTAACTGCACATACCATCCCCTGTTGGAGATTGTTACCCAGGATCACATCCACTACTAATGTGTTGGCTACAGCTACCTGTTGCACAGTTCCCCCTGTTTCACCCCAGTCCAGGAGAACACTAGTGAGTGGCAATGTTTTCTCTTCACCAGTAAACCCTTGTACAGTTACGTATTTATTGGGTATAAGCTGACCAGGCTGTACCAGATTCCCCTTTACCAACGTCAGGGATGCCCCTGTGTCCCTTAACCCCTGTGTCTGTACACCATTTACTATGACTGGGTGCATGTGTTCCCTCATGTTCACTGGCATGCTCTCAGGGACACACAAACAACCCACTTCTTTTCTAGCACACTGTTGTGTATTATGGCTCACCTTTTGGGGGCACTGTCTGGCAATATGCCCAGTTCCTTACATAACCAACAAGCATTTCTTATTTCAGATAAATCTTTTCATTGAAACCGGGGCTAACTGGTTTCGGTGGAGGCAGTGAGGGTTTTAGCTGCCCTGAAGGTGCACTTTTCTCTTTCTGCGCTGCCACGCCTGCCCCATTCATTCTCAGAGCAGGTCTGCTCTTGGCATAGCGGTCTGAAAGTTCAGCAGCCTTTTGCACTGTTTTTAGATCTTGGTTCTCTAGCCAGGTTTTTAGCTCTGCTGGGCATGCCCAATAAAATTGTTCTAATAAAATCATATTTTCAATTTTATCAACAGTGTCTGCCTCAATTCCTTCCCACCAATGTTTTAAAAACTGACGTTGTTTCATGGCTAGCTCCTCATAGCTCATATCGAGGCTTCTCCTGAGCTTACAGAATTTAGCTCTGTATGATTCAGCAGTTAATTCAAACTTTTTTAACAGTGCGGCTTTTAACTTGCTGTAATCGTTATTGTCTTCATTGTTCATTTGACCCAATGCATCCCGAGCTCTCCCAGTAAGTAGCGGGGATAGCTGGAAGCTCCAGGACTCTCTAGGAATTTTAGCCTGAATACAAACTTTTTCAAAAGAATTTAAAAAAGTGTCCATATCTTCCCCTTCCTTAAACTCAGCTATTAATTTAGAGTTCAATTTGTAACCCAGTCCTGCGGTCCCAGTTAAACCCAAGCCACTTATCTGCTCTGGTGCTGCTGGTCAGAATCGTATCTTCTCTAGTTCGTGTTGCCACTGGCGCTCCTCTTTCCTCTCCTCTGCAGCTCACTGGCGCTCACACTCCTCATGGTCTGCCTCCCTCTGCTCCCTCTCTGCCTTCTCACTCTGCCTTCTCTTCTGCAGCTCACTGGCGCTTACGCTCCTCACGGTCTGCTCCCTCTGTTCTTGCTCTGCCTCCAGTTCCATCCTGCGCAACTCAATTTTCAGTTTGAGTACCTCTGGATTCAGGATACTGGTGGCCATTCCCTGCTGCTGTGGCCCTTCACTGACAATGGCCCTGCTGTCCTTTTCAGTCATGGTCAGTGACTCGCTGCTCTGGGTATTTGCTACCATCAGGGCCTCTATGAGGTTCTGCTTTTTGGCTGTCGCCTTGAACAGGACTCCCCTGTCCCCGCTCAACTGCTTCAAATAATCTACAGTGTGTCTGCTGTAGTCAGAAGCCATCTTCTTCTTCCCTGACTACGCTAATCTGACTGGCACTTTAGAAAAAAAATAAAATGGGTAGGAACTTTGACTGTAAGTCAAGGGATATAGTTCTGTTCCCTTTTTAAATAAAACACTGCCTTTCTTTTTTCCAAGTGAGCTGAACGGTTTCAAGCAGACCCACTGAACAATGAAGCTTATACCACCAAAGTTTTTATGCCACCGCTGCCAACCAATCTGTCACAAATTTGATCAACCGGTCAGCCCTCTACTCCCAAAGTGCCAACCTCTGAGTGTATGATTTGTGGACAGTGAACAGAACAAGGTAACCTTCTTGTCTGTTTTGTGGGTTCAAGCCACCTTAGTCTCAAGCTTTAGAGGGATTCAAACTGATAACCTCTTGTTAGTGTACCCAATTTTCAGGGTCAGATAATTCTGTCTTCGGGAGGCCAGATATCTTTGCCTATGAGCACTAACCAGGTCTACAAAATGAACCCTTAGAACTCTATGTAAGACCCTCAGAGAACTCTATCTGTTTCCCAGTTTGGTATATCAATAAGCCCATACACAGTGTTAACTGTAACCTTTAAAAGCTTCACTTAAATAAAAAGAAATGTCAAGGCACTCCAGGCAGTTTCTGTTTAAAATATATATCTTTACTTTAAGATAGGAAAACAGAAAATATTACAGAACAAAATATATCCCAACACATACAGCCTTAAAACAAACAGGTTTAAAGTGCAAGTTTCTACAAATATAACTTCAGACTAATCTTGTCTAAGGTCCTTACTTCAGTGCTTTGATGGTCTCTCTTCTCTCAGTCAAATAATGAATGTGTGTGTTTTAAGGTTTGCAGTAGGCTTAGGAAGAGTCTTGAGCCTGCCTTCTCTCTGAGGTCACCTAACCTCGCCTTGGTGTAACAAAATCTATATTTTATAATACAGGATGTCCAAATAAAATATTAAAAAAAACATAATAGGTGACCTCACTGACTTTCCTCTCCACAGGTTAACCATACAAAACCGGTTTGTGCTCTGCTACACATACATCTCAAAAGTTTATTTGATCTAAGTCACTGTATTCAAAGCAAAAGTGTATTTGCCTCTATAATTTCGTCTGGGCCTTGGAATCTACACATCAAAGTTCTCTCTGATGTAATTCAAGGGTTCCCCGGGAATGCATATTGGGCCTTCCAAATTCGTCTGGGTCCTCCCTGGCCCAGACATCAACCTCTCTTCAATGTCCATTCTGGTTTCCCTCTGACACCCCTCCCAACACAGGTTCTTCCTGACAACTATTGCAAGTCAGAGGATTTCCCTGAGGCAATTATGAATGGCTAATCTTATTTCCTGGGATGAAAGCAAATTGACAAGGTAATTGCACCCCAGATATCTGCAGTTTAGCTATGTCCTGTCCTCTGAATTTATCCCTGGGGGGGGGGGGTCTTGATATGTCAGTTCCAATAAGACAGCATTTTCCTCTGACACAGTCATCATACATTAATTTCTTATATTTACAACAAAAGATTATACAGGGATCAGAATCAGGGGTCCAAATGTGACACTGAGCACATATTCGTAAAGCACTGAACTGTAATCCATGGAAGGTACTGCTCACAGAAGGCAGGAGGAACAAGAGTGATTGAGAACTGCGTAGTTACCGAAGGAAAAGGAATGCTACTCATTAATTGCTACCCACTATCTGTTCAGTATACTTTTTTGGATAATTGTTGACATTTTTGTGACATATCTCAAACTTTTCAAACCTTATTGTTTCAACATTTTCTAAAAAGACAATCTGGTTTGTTTCACAACCGAATAGGGATCTATGCACGCAGGATAATATTGATTAATTGGTTAATTGAGTTTATATGCATATATACATGCCGACCTAGGGTAATTGTAATCATTCATTTTCAAGTAATATTGATCATTGCTCTTAGCGAAAATTGATTAAGAACTGATAAGTGATTATAGCCGGAATTTAAGGCAAAGTAAAAACCAGGAATGCCAGTGGCAACAAGGAGTGGCAGAGGTTTACTGGAAGAAACTAACTTGACAATGGTGACAGAAATTCAGAAGGTGTTAAATACTGGTCTTTTGAAACAAGTCACAAGTAATAGAGGAAAACCATCTAAATTGAAGAAAAGGGGATTATAGGGGAGGTTGGTAAGAGTCTACGTGCTCCACCAGGGAAAAAGATGGAAGCAATTTTGGACTCTACTTCAACGCCTCTAAGTAATCATAAAGAAAGTAAAATGCTTCAACCATTAATTTGCAATATTATTGAAAGAAACAAGATAAGACTTAAATCAAAGTCAGAGGATATTTTGCCAACTTAGCCAAACACAGAAGCATGGGAACAGCTGAAATTTGATAGACTGCATAAGGAACAGGATTTTCAAAATTTGGATATTGTGAAATTAGTGAATAAAGAGGTTAAAGGAAAACTCCATGTTAAAATCAGAAAAAGATATGTAGTAGTCTTTTTTCTGTGTTCTAACCAGTTCCCAGCATTTTCTTTTCCTCTGGCTGTGACAGATGTTTTTTTTCTAACTTTCTCTAACTGTTTTATTGCCCTTGGAGGTTGCCATTCTGGTTTCTTTTATGGCCTCTAATCTTCCCAGAGTGCCCTTTGGTGTGATGTCTAATTGCCCCTGCAGTAAGCCAGTGTCTTGTTACAGGGTCTGTCACAGCTCAGCCACAGAAAAATACATCTTCCAGAGAAGACAAACTGCTAGATTTTGGGTGAGTGTAATCATTGTTTTTTGATATCAGTACCTTGTCCTGCTATGCTCTGCTGTGTGCGTGTGTGTGTGTGTGTGTGTGTGTGTGAATCATGTCACTGTTTACTCTGTTCCTCTCAGTCACTTTCAGTTTTTGCACCAGTACTAAGTAGCAAAAATTGAACATCACCTTATAGGTTGTAACATAGCAGGGCAAGGTACTAATATCAAAAATAATAATGATTACACTCACCCAAAATGTAGCAATGTGACTTCTTCTCTGAAAGAAGTATTATCTTTTATAGCTGACTGTGACAGATCCTCTAAATCTAGGGGCATAGCTACATCACTGTCACATGAACCAGGGTGCATCGTAGAGAAAGAAAGCCAATAAACTTATTTGTAATGGAGATCCCAAGGGGTCGTAAAACTACCATACAGCTAGCAGGCTAATTTAGAAAAAACTCCTAATAGCAGACAGAGGGAAGGACACACTAGGACTGAACATACATATTAAAACACTCTACATAACATATGTTTTTGCACATTCTGGGTGGACTTCTCCTTTAATAAAATGGTAGAAGAGATTAAGGAGACCACTGAGACAAATAAGATGATAGAACAGAAAATTAGAGACATGAGGTTAAGTATGAATGGCTCAGTATTTACTGCTGAAGGAATACAGGATGATGGGCAGGGAAAGTGTGAAAAGGTGCAAGAGGACGTTAATGACAGAAATAGCTGGTTTTCCTAAGAAGAAATCTAGTTAATGAGTCCAATTGAGCCTGATACCCCCATGTTAGACAATTTAACTAAAAAAGCAGTTTGTGCATTGAGAGCTCCATTGTTGGCCAATGCCATGATTTACTTATTAGACAAGATATATCCTTTGTGAAAGGGGTATGGCCAGAGAACAGAAAATGTATCATACAGGGTAATGATACACAGAGGGATAAAGAATTAGAAGAATGAACAGGCGCATTTCAAAATATAGGATTAAATATTGAGGGCAAGGTTCCACAGTCAATAAATAAAAACAAAAAAGGAAGGGAAAATTTAGATACATCTGGAGAGGCTCGGGTGATACCTGAGAATAAGGTAACAGATTTAATAGATTAATCTAATAATAGTACAAGGGAGTAGACTGAGATAATCTAAATTCAGAAGAAACTTGAGGATCCAAGTCAAAACTAATTATGCTCCCTAATGAAAATTGGAGACAGGATAGTGTGGCAAAGGAGATTGAGACAGCTAATGAAGATATTTGGGAAAAAGGATTACTACAGGAAGTTAGATATATGGAAAAAAGAAAGCAGAAAAATAAAATTAAAGAGAATAAAGTTGAACAAGAGGGAAATAAAATACAGAAGAAGGAGCTTTTGTCAATACAGAGAAAAAAGACAGAGAAAACAGGGGAAATAGAGGAAAACCTAAAGGGTTGTAACAAGTGAAAAAAAGGAGAAAATCAAAAGTTATGGCAATTTTGCTGTCAAGGAGTTACAGCAGCTCGAAAGTGCTATAAGTTTAAGCAATAAGAAGGGCAAAAACAAAAGTAAAGCAAAACCAAAAAAAGGAACAAAAGTGAAACAGAAAATTAAAGCAGCAACAAAAAAAGAATCTGGTAATAAGATAAATAATACAAGTCAAGAAGATAAAAAGAAAGACGAAGTGAAACTGCAAGAAGAAATCAAGGAGACAAAGATCAATAAAACATATGATCATAAAATAAAGGAAGATGAAGAGACCCAAATGACTAAATTAGAAGACATATTAAAAAGAACAACAGATTCTGATTATGTCCTGCCACTTTATAGGGTAGCAATTATCCCCGATGAGACGGAGAGTAAACTGGACACACATTTAAAACAATTTATAGGGGCAATATTACAGGGAAGAAAAAAATTACTCACCTTAGTAATTGTGTTTCATCTAATGGAGTCTTGCTGTTTTATGACATTATGCAGTTAGCCCCAGCACTTGAACTGCTGCTCTGGAGAAGAAAGAGTTAACTCTATGCCAGAGCACAGAATGTTGAGCTCGAGCTTGGTTCACAGCTCTGTCTGCTGCACTTTGAAGTGTAACCGTCAGATTCTTATGAGCTAATACTAACTAACTAACCCCACTACGTGGGAATTGTAAACTTTTTACTAGCCAAAAAGGCAACCAATTATTTTGGATCCCCAAAAGACTCAAGTCGAGAAATCCAAAACAAAAACTAGGTAGTGAACAAAAATAATTATCAAACTATAACAATAACCCACTCCCCCTAGCTAAAAAGGGAGAGTGCCAAGTACACCCGAGGTGCAACACTGCGCCTACCATCCCATTTCCCAAAAAGCAGGTTCTGAGAGGGGAGGCAGGAAGGGAGGTCAGAATACAGAAAGACTCCATTAAAAAAAACACAATTACTAAGGTGAGTAATTTTTTCTTCAAACAACATGAAGTCTTGCTGTATTCTGACATTATGCAGACTACCAAGCAGTACCTCCATGGAGGAGGGGAATCGAACCTATTTGGGGAATAGGCTCTGCAGTACTGCTGTGCCAAACCGAGCATCACTCCTAGCCTGGATATCCAGAGAGTAATGCTTGGTGAATGTATGGACTGTTTTCCAGTTGACTGCTTTGCATATCTCTAATAAGGGTATATAGTACCTCTAGTCGAATGAGCCTTCAGGCCTGAGGGGGTATTTTCCCTAGCTTTTCATAGCAGAATTGTATACAAGAGACAATGCACCTGGCAATAGTTCTCTTAGTAGCAGGTTTGCCCTTTCCCACTTCACCATAAGTGAGGAGCAACTGGAGGGAGTCAAACCTGAGTGCCTTAGTATGCTAAATGTAGTAGCTAAGAGCCCTTTTAACATCCAAACTGTGCAATCTTCTCTCTCCTGAAGAAGAATGATCAGTGAAGAACACTGGAAGAGAAATGAATTGGTTCAGATGAAAATCTGAAACCACTTTGGGTAAGAACCTCCTGTTGGTTCTAAGGACCACCTTATCCCTATGGAATGAAATAGAATCAGGCTCCACTGACAGAGCTTGCAATTCACTGATACATCTGGCAGAAGTAATAGCTACCAGGAACACAGTTTTCCAAGTCAAGTACTTAAGCTCTGCTGAAGACAAAGGCTCAAAAGGGGGTTGCATGAGCTGAGCTATGCAAACATTAAGGTCCCAAGCAGGAGTAGGATCCCTAAAGGGGGATTGGTGTGAAGCAATCCCTTGAAAAATTTGCAGAAAACAGGATGAGATGACAGCGAGGAGGGCTTCCGCACTGACAAAAAAGCAGAAACAGCTGACAAGTGTTCTTTGAGGGTAGCTGGTCTGAGGTCTAGGCCATTAAGATGAACCATGTAATCAAGAACTGTAGACAAATCAGCAGTATCTGGGGATATGTGCTTCTTGGAACACCAAATAGTGAATCTTTTCCATTTGGAGTTATAAGTTTTTCTGGTGGCAGGTTTTCAAGAAGCTTTACTAATGTCCAGAACCCAGAGAGAGATGCAAATCTGCATATTCTAACTCTTCAAGAGCCATGCCTTGAGATTAAGAGACCGAAGGTTGGGATACCAGATCCTCCCCTGAGAGGAGGTTAACAGGTTGAGATTCATGGAAGAGATAGGGGAAGATGGACTGCTAGGGACAGCAACAGGGGATACCAAGGCTGCCTGGCCCAATCTGGAACAATCAGGATCACTTTGCAAGATTGTGACCTTATCTTGACCAGGACCTTGAACAGCAGAGGAAAAGGAGGGAAAGCATACAGAAATTTCCCTTCCCAATCCAGAATCAGAGCATCCAGAGGGACTGAACCCAAGACTGGGGGTCTGCAACAAAAGAGAGGAAGTTGGTGACTGTCTGGTGCTGCAAAAAGATCTATCTCTGGAGTGCCCCACCTTGAAAATATCACTTTTAACACTAAGGGATCCAGGGAACATTCAAGATGACCCTGGTAAATCCTGCTCAATGCATCTGCTAGCACACTGTCCTTCCCTGGAAGGTGGACTGCTACCAAAGAGGTCTGAAAAGTATAAGCCAGAGACCATAATTTCTTGGCTTCCATGCACAAGGCTGTAGACCGAGTGCCTCCCTGCTCGTTGATGTACCACATGGTGGTGGTGTTGTCTGTCCTGACCTGAACCACCTTGTTCTGTACTGATTCCGAAAAGGCTTGCAGAGCCAGATACACTGCCCTGAGCTCCAGAAGACTGATGTGGAGAAGAGACTCCTGAGTGGACCAAACTCCCTGAGCTGTGAGAGCTTCCAGGTGAGCTCCCCCACCCCAGGAGAGAAGCATCCATGGTTAGAACCACAGAATGAGACTGACTGATGAATGGAACTCCTTGCCTGAGATTGTACTGATCCTGCCACCATTGGAGAGCCTGGATCAGGGTCTGTGTCACTGGAATAAGTTTGGTTAGAGGATCTTTTTTTCTGAGACCAAAAAGCCCTCAAGTGAAACTGGATGTCCCTCATCTGAAATCTGGCCCCTTGGACCACTGCAGTGGAAGCTGCCATGTGGCCCAGAAGTTGAAGGAAATGCCTTGCTGGTAGAGACACCAGAAGGTGGAAAGAGGAGGCCAGCTCTATAATGACCCTTTACCCTTGTTAAGGGGAGAAATGCACTTGCTTTGACAGTATCTAGTTCTACCCCTATGAAGGTCAAAAGTTGTACTGGCTTGAGAACTGACTTGGGAAGATTGAGGAGGAATCCTAGAGAAGCGAGCACTTGCTGGGTCACTTGTAAATCTGACTTGACTTGGTCTGGAGACTGACCCACTATGAGCCAGTCATCCAGGTATGGAAATATAGAGATTTTTTTTCTCCTCAGAAAGGCCACTACTACTGCTAGGCATTTTGTTAATACCCTTGGAGCTGATGTTAAACAGAAGGGCATTGCTCTGAACTGGTAATGACCTGAAGGCAGTTCGAACCTGAGGTACTTTCTGTGGGGGCACCTGATGGGAATGTGAAAGTAGGCATCCTTTAGGTCCAGGGAGGCTAGCCAGTCCCCTGACCTTAGAGAGGCAAGAATTATTCCCAGAGTCACCATTTTGAACTTTGGTTTTAGTACATGTTTTTTTAGGTATCTTAAGTCTAGGATGGGCCACCACTCCCCTGTTTTTTTCGGGGTAAGGAAGTATCTGGAATACAGACCTCTGCCCCTGTGAATTGTAGGAAGTTTCTCTATGGCTCTGAGAGCCAGCAGAGATGAAACTTTGGCCTCTAGGGCAATCGTTTCGGATGTTTGCAGGTGGAAAGGATCTGACCCTCAGCTTTGGATATTTTTTGAAGCTGAGGGCCAGTCCCTGACTTATTACCTCCAGAATCCACTTGTCTGAGGTAACAGACTTCCAGTCCTGGAAGTAGTAAACCAGCCTTCCTCCTACTGTGACTGGGGAGTCGACCAGGGCTGACACATCAGGGTATCTGCTTGGCAGGAGCCTTAGGCTGAGAGGAGGATGCAGCCCTGCTCATACCCCCTTCTCCCTCTCCCTCTGAAGAACCCCCTCTGGGAAAAAGGAGAGGAGGCCTGTGCCTGGTAGAAAGGCCTGCCCCTGCCCCTAGCTTGCTGCCTCTGAGAAGTTGCCTGCCTTTCCTTGGCCTGTGCACTCCTGTAGGTGGTCCTGTACTCATCCAGCTTTTTCATATAATTCTCTATCTGCTTCCGAAACAGAGAATTATTGACAACAGGGAAATCCATAGCCTTAACCTGGGTATCCTGTGATAGGCTAGTACATCTGAGCCAAGCTAGTCTCCAAAGAGCCACAGATGTAGCCATGACTCTTGATGACACATCATCGGAGTCCACAGCAGCATGACATTGGATTTTTGATGCCTCAATCCCATAAGCGGCCACCTCCTCCAGCTACTTGGCAAGCTGCGGGGAAGCCTGCTTTGCCAGTTCCAGTACTGTGTCCCATCTGGACTTCTGGTACCTGGTTGTGTATGCCATGTAATTAGCCTGCCTGAGTCCCAAAGAAGATGCCATGTATTGTTTCTTTGCCATGGCATTTAACTTCCTGGAGTCTTTCTCTGGGGGTGTGAAGCCAAGGGTATGTTAGCCTTATCACAGGCTGCAGCCTGCACAACCTCAACATGGCTGCATTGCTGGTGTAAGTACTCCGTACCTGAGCCTGACAACATGTACCCCTTGTTCATTCTTCTGTCTACAGGAGGTAAAGAATTTGGAGTTTTAAGCAACTTTTGTGTCTGTTTCCCAAAGGATTTGAGAAGGGGAATAGACAACCTCTTGGACTCTGGGATGTCCATCATCTCCACATAGTCAGGCTCCTCTTGTTCCTCGACAGCTTCTTCCAAAGGGAGCTGGAGGGTTTCTGCCACTTTCCTGTAAAACATAAAGTGGGAAGGGGACTCAAAAAGCCTAGGAGGGGAAACACCAGAAGGCCTATCTGGGGAGATGGCCGGTTCTATGGGCTCATCCAGACCTTCCACTCCATCATCATCATCATCATCCCCTCCAAATCCAGTTCATAAAAGTCTTCAGGGGAATAATCTTGAACCAGAGGAACCGACCAAACCAAATGCCTTCCCAAAGGCGTCGGATCAGTCGGAACCGGACTGAGCGATTCAACTATGCTAATCGCCCGGGCAATTTCTTCGGTGGTCGGATGATGCGGTTCTGGATCCGAACCAGCCGATTTATCCTTTCTTTTTCTTTTCACCAGAACCGACCCCTCAGGATCAGCTCTCTGTTTGCCCGAGGGAGTATCGCCCAGGTCAGTGGGCACTCCCTCAGGTTCAGTCGAAACTGAACCGGGCTGGCCATCCGGGTCAGTGGACTTCTTGGCCTCCTTCTCCCTAAGCCTGCCCAATCTTTTGCCCAAGGTGGCTTTAGGGAAATTTTTACAGATTTTGCAGTCTGACTCTAGATGGTTAAAACCCACACAATAAACACAGGTGGTGTGGGGATCAGCTTTAGCAAAGGCCTCCCCACACTCATTGCAGTTTTTCTCTTGGGTTTCTCAGACGAAGCCATACTAACACTTACCCTTTTTTTTTGGCAACCGCCGGGCAAGACCCCTATTGGTTTCTAACTGTGTTGGGTATTTGAAAAAAAAAAAAGATAAAACACGTTATTTTTTTTTTAAACCGATGAGTACCGGTACCTTACACTAAATTCCTGAAAGAAAAGACAAATACACACACTATACAGGAAACGGTTCAGCCGAACTGGTTGAAAAGCTTATTTTTACAATTTCCATAAAACTTTTCTAAGCAAGTCCACTACCTATGCACTTACTGTACCACAGACAGGGATCTAAACCGAAAAACAAAGAAAAGTATCAGTAAAACCGATGTTTTTTTAAACGAACCGTGAGCGAAGGAGAAATCTCCAGAGCAACTGTTCAGTTAGGCAGAGTAAAGAATCTGACGGTTACACTTCACAGTGCAGCAGACAGAGGTTTGAACCGAGCTTGAGCTCAACGTTCTATGTTCTGGCATAGAGTTAACTCTTTCCTCTCCGGAGCAGTTCAAGTGCTGGGGCTAACTGCATATTGTCAGGATACAGCAAGACTTCATCTTGTTTGAAACAAGAACTACATCCCAATGCCAAACAATTTATGTGTGGCCAGACCAATGAAAGATATGGAACTGGTACTATTAATTTCGGAACAATACTATGTCCTCACAGCAATAGAAAATCAAAAAACAAGAGTAAGAAACTTGGGCTTTGAAACAGAAGAGAAAATTACTCACCATAGTAATCTTGTTTCTTCAAAGGGATCACTCATTATGATTAAACTTAATGCAGTCAGCCTCCTGTGTTGAACTGCCCGGAGAGATGGAATTTTATGCAAATTATGGAACTCTCAGTCGGCTCATGCCACTTTCAAACTGCTGCCCTAGCAACTGCTGCACTCTGAGTGCTTCAGATTCTTACAGAGCCTAACTGGGTAAAAGACCCACTAGCTAAAAATGAACAACCTTAAAAAAATAATATTTTCTGCTCTTTTCAGGTCAAAACATCCTTAGCCAACAAACCTAAGAAACTTGAGATCACCTGGACACCAACTGGCTAAACAAAGTGAGTCTCTATCTTAACCTATATAGGAGAAAAGAAAAAAACCCTAATGCAGGGATGCAGAGCAACTTCTACAGGTTCTAATAGGGGAGGTAGGGAGGGTCTTTAATGATAATGAGTGATCCCTTTGAAGAAACAAGATTACTATGGAGAGTAATTTTTTTCTTCTAACCCCAGGAATCACTCATTATGACTAAACTTAATGCAGACTACCAAGCAGTACCTTTGGAGGTTGGGCAGAGAACCTATTTCGGGAACAAGTTCTGCAGTACTACTGTACCAAACCTAGCATCACCTCTGGATTGCAAGTCCAGGCTCTAATGCTTTGTGAAGGTGTGTACTGTTTTCCATGTAGCTGCTTTACAGATTTCCAGTAGCGGAATTTTTCTTAAAGCTGCCAGTGAAGCAGCTGTGCCCCTGGTGGAGTGTGCTCTCAGGCCCAGAGGTACCCGTTTACCCACCTTACTATAACAAAACTGTATACATGCCGCTATCCAGCGAGCAATTATATGTTTGTTGCAGCTCTGCCCTTAACAACTTCACCATATGTGAGAAAGAGCTGTGACTGACTTGTTCTGTAAGACTTGGTTCTGTCAATGTAGTGGCTAAGAGCCCTTTTGACATCAAGGGAGTGAAGTCTCCTTTCTGGAGAACTGGAGTTGTCTGTAAAGAAGACAGGCAGAGTGATAGACTGATTCAAGTGAAAATCAGATACCACTTTGGTAAGGAATTTTCTATTACTCCTAAGGACCACCTTGTCCCTGTGGAATGAGATGTAGTCCACATCTGTGCACAGGGCTTGTAATTCACTGATCCTTCTGGCTGAAGTAATGGCAACCAGGAAAACAGTTTTCCAAATGACATACTTCAAATCTGCGGTAGCCATAGATTCGAATGGTGCATCCATGAGTTTATCAATGCAAATATTTAGATTCCAGGCCGGAACCGGTTCTCTTAGGGGAGGGTGCAGAAGATTAAGGCCTTCAAAATATTTTCTAAATACTGGAAGAGAAGCCATAGATCTTTCCTTACCAACTAACAGGCAAGCAGAGACTGAAGCTAAATGAACCTTGAGGGTGGAAGGCTTCAGGCCTAAGGAATGTAAATGTGTAAGATAATCTAGAAGAATAGCCAAAATCAGCCCGGGAAGGGCTCAGACATTTACCTGTACACCATACTGTAAATCCTTTCCAATTAGAGGTATATGTCTTCTTAGTAGAAGGCTTCCTGGAACCCCTAAGCACTGTCAGCACCTGTTCTGATAGATTAAGGTTAGCAAACTCTAAGTCCTCAAGAGCCACGCCTTGAGCCTCAGTGATTTGAGATTGGGGTACAGGATCCTGCCCTGAGAGGAGGTTAACAGGTTGTGCCTCCTGGGCAGATGGATTGGGGAAAACACTGACAGAGACAGCAGAAGAGAGTACCAGTGCTGTCCCGCCCAATACAGAGCCACCAGTATCATTTTTGCTGGATGGGAGCTCGATTTCAGTAGGGTCCTGAATATCATAGGGAAAAGAGGGAATGCCTACAGAAATGTCCCTGTCCAATCCAGGGCCAAGGCATCCAGGGGGATGTGCTCCTTAGAGGAGGCCTGCAACAGTACATTGGAAGCTGGTGGTTTTCTGGGGAGGCAAAGAGATCCACCTCTGGAGTGCCCCATTTTCTGAAAATTGTACTGAGTACCTGAGTATTCAGGCACCACTCGTGGTGGTCCTGACTTATCCTGCTTAGAGAGTCTGCCAGCACATTGTCTTTCCCTGGAAGGTGTATGGCTAAAAACTCCCATGGAGTATACCAGGGACCACAGTCTCACTGCTTCTGTGCACAGTAGATGTGACCTGGTACCTCCTTCCTTGTTGATGTAATACATGGTTGTGGTGTTGTCTGTCCTGACTTGCACCACCTTGTTTTGCAGGTAAGGAGTGAATGTTTTCAATGCCAGGTAAACAGCCCTGAGCTCCAAGAGATTTATGTGCAACAGAGACTCTTGGGGGGGACCATGTGCCACTTCCTATGTGCTCTAACATGTGTGCCCCCCAGCCTAGAAGAGAGGCATCTGTTGTGAGGATTACTGAAGGTTGTTCCCTTATAAAAGGTACACTCGCCCTGAGGTTGTGCTCGTCCAGCCACCATTGTAAGGTCTGGACTAAACTTTCTGTGACTGGAACCAGTTTGCACATAGGATCCGTCCTTTGAGACCAATACTGTCTGAGATGGAACTGAATATCTCTCATTTGAAACCTGGAGCCCATTACCACTGCCGTGGCAGATGCCATGTGGCCTAGTAGCCTGAGAAATTCTCTGACTGTTCTGGGTCTCCCAGACACAAAGGAGTTTGCAATCTGCAGAATGCTTTTCACCCTGTCCTGTGGCAAGAGAGCCCTGCCCTGTCTGGTATTTAGTTCTGCTCCAATACACTCCAGCACCTGGAGTGACACCTGATGAGATTTTTCTTCGTTTATCAGAAATTCCAGGGACTCTAGTGTGGATTTTGTGAGTGCCAGTGACTGTACTGCATGCTGCAGAGACTGTCCTACTATTAACCAGACGTCCAGGTAGGGGAAGACTGTTATACCTAGTTTTCTCAAAAACTCTACCACCACTGATAGGCACTTTGTAAAAACCCTTGGTGCCGAAGTTAGCCCAAAAGGGAGAGTTGTAAACTGATAATGGCCTGAAGCCAGCCTGAATCTCAAGAATTTTCTATGAGATGGTCTGATGGGAATATAGAAATAAGCATCCCTTAGATCTAGGGAGGCTAGCCAGTCTCCCTTTTTCAATGAAGGAATGATTACGGCAAGAGTGACCATTTTGAATTTTGGTTTCAAAATGTGCTTGTTCAGAAGTTTTAGATCCAAAATAGGCTACCAATCCCCATATTTCTTCCTTATGAGGAAGTACCTGGAATAAAAACCTTTTCCCCTGCTTATTACAGGCACTACCTCTACTGCTCTGATTGCTAGCAGATGTTTTACCTCTGCGTCCAACAAAATCCTGTGTGCAGCTGTTGCCGGAGCAAAGGTTCTTGTTCTCAGCTTTGGGAATGATTTGAAACTGAGTGCCAAGCCCTGGCTCACTACGAAGGTAATGAGCCAGTCTGCCACCTACTGGTGGACCTGTAATAGGGGATGCAACCTGCACTAGCCCATCAGGGATTCTGTGCAGGCTATGCCTGAACCTGTGATGCAGGAGCTGCTCTTCTCATGGCTTTCCTGCCGCTTCCTCTAAAATAACCTCTAGCTTGCTGCTGAAGCTGGGAGGCTTGTGCCTGAAAGAAAGATCTGGGGTAAAAACCCCTACCCCTACCTTCCCTACTCTGGGATCTATAAGAGGTGAAGGGCCTATCCTTGGAATTGCTCCGATAGGTGGTTTATATTCCTCCACCTTTTTCATGTATGCCTCAGTTTTATCCCCAAACAAGGAGCTGTTCTCCAGGGGGAAATCCATTGCTTTGGCCTGGGTGTCTAAGGTTAGGTTGGTGGCTCTAAGCCTTGCAAACCTTCTGAGTGAAACTGACAAAGCCATTAACCTGGATGCATTATCATTGGCATCCACTGCCATATGAAATTGGTACCTGGTAGCATCAAGTGCAGCCCTTGCTGTATCATGTAAGTCTACAGCCACTTCATCTGGGACCCTATCAGTCAAAGCTAGAACAGTGTTCCACAGAGCTTTTTGGTACTGCACTGAGTATGCCATGTAACTGGCCTGCCAATCTAATAAAGAGGCAGCCATGTACACTTTCTTTCCCATAGCATCCATTTTTCTTGAATCTTTGTCTGGTGGATGGGTAGCCAATGGGATCCTGGCCTTGTCACAGGCAGCAGCTTGGACTACTCCTTCAGGATCAGGATGTGTAAATAGAAAATCAGCTGTAGTTCTGTCCAGCTGGTATTTCTTGTCAGCTTTCTTATCCACACCAGGGATAGAGGTTGGAGTTTTAAAAATCTGCACTGCAGCCTTCTTTAAAGATTTATGCATGGGTAGAAGTAAACGTTTCATGGGGGTTAACCCCATCATTTCTAGAAAGTCTGCCTCCTCCATATCCTCCTCTGTTTCCTGAAGAGGAAGGTTCAGGGTTTCCACATAGTGGGAGGAGTATTCATTAGGACCCCTGGGAGGAGATCCAAACTCTTGATCAGGAGAAACCTCTGGATCTATATATAGGTTCCCGTTCAAAGTCATCCTCCTCCTCCTCCCCAAACACTTCCAGCACTTCTTGCCTTGCTGGGGCTGTAGGAGGAACCGAGGCAGTCGGTGCAGGAACCGGGATTGCACCCTGTAGGGCTTGTAATACTTTTAATGCCTTAGCAATGTCCTCAGCCAAGGGCATAATATGCTTGTCTGCTGGGAGCTCCTTAGCCTTCTCGGCCAGAGGCGCAGCGACATGTTTTTCTTTACACTTTTTCTTTAATGGAACAGGTTCACTGCCTGTTTCCACAGCTCTTTTTGTTTTACCTTGTTCAGATTTATCTGAACTCCTGTCAGGATCCTTGGCTTTACCGCCATCCTTTCTGTGGTAGGAGGAAGAAGCAGAATTATCCCCAGAAGCAGAAGCCATCTCTTCAAAATTTTAGACCTTTTCTTTAATGTTTTTGGGCAAAAGGTCTTACACATATCACAACTGGCAAATATGTGACTTATACCCAAACAAGAAATACAGAGAGAATGTCTATCTGCTTTTGCTATAAGTTGCCCACAAGAGTCGCAACATTTAAAACCTGTGGGTCCTGTGCATTTTTTAGGTTTATCCAAATGGACCTCTGACATTTAAGCTAGGCAAAAAAGATTACTTCAAAACACCATTATTTAAAGTAACTCGGAACCAGAGATTACTTTAAAATAACCACCGTTAGCGGTTCCTGGAACCGAGTGCTATTCGGTTCCTGAAGAAAAAGGAACCGAGAAAATTACTAAATTTGGACAAAACTAAAGCAGTTCAAGGAACCAATAGCTAAATCTCTCTAAATAATAATAGATTGAGATAGAAAACCTTTAAAATAGACACGGAACCCTCGGTTCCAAGGAATCGTGAGGGAACAGCGAATATAAATAAAAAACTACTAAAATACTAATTTACTATACTAAACAATGTTTCTAAGGCAGCAATTTAAAATTAAACTTGAAAATGAGTACTTATCTACAGATAAACCTTAGTCAGAGACAGTTCAAGGAGAGCTCTCCGGGACGTCCCTACTAGGCAGACGGAGTAAAGAATCTGAAGCACTCAGAGTGCAGTAGTTGCTAGGGCAGCAGTTTGAAAGTGACATGAGCCAACTGAGAGTTCCATAATTTGCATAAACTTCCATGTCTCTGGGCAGTTCAACATAGGAGGCTGACTGCATTAAGTTTAATCATAATGAGTGATTCCTGGGGTTAGAAAGTATGGTTAATATCAAAGTACTATTCCCAGAATACTATGAGACACTTTGAAGAAGTGAGACCAATAATTTAGATCTCCCTAT
Organism: Neoceratodus forsteri; assembly: GCA_016271365.2. Taxonomy (NCBI): domain Eukaryota; kingdom Metazoa; phylum Chordata; order Ceratodontiformes; family Ceratodontidae; genus Neoceratodus; species Neoceratodus forsteri. The sequence continues at coordinate 1,308,696,437 of CM057449.1, forward strand.
TTCCATTTTCGGAATTAACAACTTTTGATTGAAACAACAAAAAATCTGAAGATGAAGACAACAACAATTTTACAAAACCTGTTAAGGATAGATGGGTTGAATAGGAAGATTGAAAAAGCAAAGAGATGGGTGTCACAAACGCACTCAGAAGGTCAGGCCCTCTGCTCCCACAGTGCCAACTTCAGAGCGCAATAGTGTGAACAGGTAACAGAAAGGGTAACCCTTCTGTCTGCTTTTGGGTCAGAGTCACCTTTAGTCTCAAGTTCTGGGGGGTTCAAACTGTGAACCTTATGCTAGCATACCCAATGAACAGGCTCAGACACGTACCTTCTTTGGGGATTGTGGTACAATCTTTCACCAGGGGCACCCAGCCAGGCTTCCAAAATGAACCCTTTTAACTCCATAAGAAACCTTAGGTATATTCTTACCTTTTCCCAATTTAGTAACACCATCAAGCCCTTCAAACAGCTATCAGACTTAACCACGTATACATCACATGCAAAAAGAACTTAGAAGACACACCCAGGCAGTATCTTAAGAAAATGTACTTTACCAAAAGATGATAAAAAAATGAAAAATGTAAAACAGAACAATACTGTATATCAAAGAGCTCACAATCACATAAAAGAACAAGGGAAAATTACAAAGCAAAACTCCTACCACAATACAGTTAGATTTTTGCTACCTAAGGTATTACCTCTGGAAGTGCGTTTTAAAGTTAGATCAGAGAGCAGTGTCTCTCTAGAGTCCCAAGATGATATGACATACATTTCAGACACAAGTATCAGTTTAAACTCTGTCTCCACATCCCTTCTGTGAGTCATCTAGTTCCTCCTTTTAGAATATAAAATTACAAAAAATGATTTCCTATCAAGGGGTATTTTAAGTAAGGTGCCATCAGAAGAAAAAATACATTTTCTACATATAACTCCTTAATTACACATTTCCTTTGAACTTAGCAATCCCATACTGGCACCAATGTGTTAAAAAACCCAACATGAATCAGCCTAATGATGTCTTGTTTCTGAAGTCATAAAGTCAAATTTGATTTCCACTTCAAAAACATGAGGTCATAAAAAGGCCATAAAATGCAATTTCTCAAGGAAGTTAATTACATTACAAAGATCTCCTGGTCAGTGTAATACATCCTGTGATTTCAGCTGCTGACACCTTGTAATTTAAAAGGGCCAAATCTCACAGACTGACATTTCATACACTGACCATTTATTTATACTACCAATATCATACAATAATCATAACCGGCTGGCCAAGCATCACAATGGGATGATACTGAGCAAATAACCATATGGGTAAATAGTATGGCAGATTACCAGATAATATTATCTAAAGCTAATTTTTTAGATAAGATTAAAATTAACATCAGTGGGGAAGTAATTGTACAATACCAAAAACAGGTTAAACACAATTCAGATCACTGGATTAATCTGATACAAACTTCAAACATGTTTCAGACTTTGCAAGAACAAGGTGAGGACTGATGGTCATATACAGAGAGAATAATATTTAATGAGCACCCAGCAAAGGAAGGGAAGACTAAGTACCAGGAAAACAGGATTTTATCCTGGAATGTAGCAGGAATTAAGGACAGATTGGCTGATCCAACATTTAAAGACTACCTGAAAGAATTTCACTATATTTGTTTACAAGAAATATGGACGGAACAGGTTAAATATATTAACGGGTATAAACCTTTTAGTAAGAAAGCTATGAAGAATAAGCAGTATGGAAGACCATCTGGGGGATTGATTACATGGCTTACTTAAAATATTGAAAAAATATAAAGCAACTGAAATTCAAATTCATTCAAGACATATTTTGGGAATAAGAATAACTGGCAAAAATTTCTCAATAATTATCCTCAATGTATATATCTCACCGGTTACTTCAAAATACACAGATAATAGTATAATAAGGAAGTTAGAGAATATAATTGATGAGCATACTGAAAAGGAACCAGATAGCGGTATAATTTTAGTGGGAGATTTTAATACTAGGGTAGGACAGTGTGTGGTATTAACCTCTGAATTAACAGAGATCTGTGCAGATATGCGGCAGGAGTCATTATTAGCCAAACGAAACACACGTGATAATAAAACCACAAAAAGAGGCAAGATTATTAGTTACATGTTAGAGGAAAAAAACACTGCCTTAATTAACGGGAAAACTAGAGGGAACCCTAAAGGAGAACATACATATGTTGGAACTAGAGGTGAATCAATAACTGACCTTTGTTGGGTAAATCTAAATTTAATGCTTTCAGTTAAAGACTTATGTGTGGGTGAAAGAGCTGAAAGCGAACATAATCCAGTTGAAATCACGCTGAATCAATGGAACATAGAGGCAAAGCCGAGAAAAACTGAATTAGTAAGAACAAAAATAGGAGTGAAATGGGAAGCTATAGATAATTTTACGTCGAATCAGTTAATCACAAAGTGGAATAACAGATCACATATAGGATACTGTAGATATAAAAGATAATATTTTAAATGATTTTGTGGAAATTATAAATAAAATTGCTTCTCTTATAATTAAAGCCTCCTTCATAAAAGAATATAAAGGAAGTAGGTGGTATGACACACAGTACAAGGTGGCAAAAAGGGAAATAAATAGGATAGCAAAATCAGTAAAAAAATAAAAAAAAACAACCCAAATAGAGTCAACAAGGGTCAGTTAGTAGATACAAGGAAAAATACAAAAGACTACTGGCCAAGAAAAGGGAGACCTATAGAAACTCCTTATGGGAAGAATCTGAGACAGCGATACAAGCCAAACGAGGATGGTAGTAACCAACTTTAGGGATGCAGACTTCAGGGAGATGGGAAGGATCCTTAAAGATCATCTGGACAGGATAAGGTCAGATATGGATGCTGACAGCAGGTGGGCGATCATTAGGAGGGGAATACAGGAGGTTACCAGACCCTGTACAAGGGAAAGGCGTAAGTTTGGTAAGGCCAGAAAATCCTGATGGTGAACCCGGGAGGTACAGGAGGTGGTGATGGAAAAGAAGGCAGCCTATAGGCACTTCAAGTGCTCAAGGAGTGAAAGGGATCAGGAGGAATATGAGCTGACAGCCAAGAGAGTCACCAGGGTGGTGAGAGCAGCTAAGGCAAAAAAAGAGCAGTCCTTGGCCACTTGGCCAGTGGGATCCGGAGGGGGGACAAGGGGTTCTTTAGATACATTGGGGGGAAAAAGGAAAGTAAGGAGAAAGATCAGCAAGATAAGGGTAGGGGATGGTTGGGCACAGGAGGCAGGGGGACGGGCAGAAGTCCTAAATGAGTACTTTGCCTCAGTGTTTACCGTGGGGAAGGAGGAGCTATGTCTTGCGAGGGGAGCGGGGGCAAACCGGAGGAAGGGGTGGGACCGGTAGAGACCAGGGGCCCTGATGGGTCTGGGGAAAGGGAGTGGCTGCCACAAACAGGTGGGGGGCCAGCAGTGCAGGATGAAAAGGGGGAAGACGTGGAGGCTGAAATCCCGGTAGAGAGAGTAAAGGAATCGCTCCGGTCCCTTCAGATGGAGAAAGCACCTGGGCCAGCTAAGATACATCCCAGGGTGCTGAGGGAACTGCTGAATGTCCTGGAAGTCCCTCTAGCAGAGCTTTTCAACATCTCTCAGAGGACTGGGTGGGTGCCCCAAGACTGGAGAGTGGCCCATGTTGTGCCAATCCATAAGGTGGGGGTCAAGAGAGGAGGCAGAAGATTACAGGCCCATTAGCCTGACATCAGCGGTCGGCAAGGTGAAGGAGGATATTGTCAAGGAAAAGCTAGGGGGGTTACTGGAGCAAACTGGGTACTTGGACGATAGGCAGTATGGCTTTGTCATGGGAAGATCCTGCCAGACAAACCTTGTTGAGTTCTATGACTGGGTGATGAGGGCCCTGGACCAGGGTAGGCCAGTGGATGTCCTCTTTCTGGACTTAAGCAAGGCATTTGATTCAGTACCCCACAGTGGCCTGCTGGCTAAGTTGAAGGAAATGGGGGTAGGGAGACAGTTACGATGGATAGGAAATTGGCTCTCTGAGCATACCCAGAAGGTGGTGGTTGGAGGGTTAGTTTCATCCCCAAGGTGGGTTACTAGTGGGGTTCCCCAGGGGTCAGTACTGGGGCCACTCCTGTTCAATGCCTCAAACATCAGGAGGGTGATCGGGAGTGTCATGAGTCTCTTTGCAGATGACTCAAAGCTGGGTGCAGTGGTGGGTGAGGAGGAGGACAGGGTGGCCTTGCAGGAGGACCTGGAGGCTCTGGAAAGGTGGTCGGGAAAATGGAAACTAAAATTCAATGTGGGGAAGTGCAAGGTTCTGCACCTGGGAGTCAGAAATTCAGGCCAGGGGTATACCCTTGGAGGAGACATGATTCAAGTCACGGAGGGTGAGAGAGACCTGGGAGTAGTGGTAGATGTCAAAATGAACAACTCAGAGACCTGTAGCAGGGCAGCGGCAAGGGCAAATAGGATGCTGTGATGCATCGCCAGGGGGATTACCTCCAGAAAAGTGGAAGTGATCCTTCCATTGTAGTACTGCTTGGTTAGGCCACACCTTGAGTACTGTGCGCAGTTTTGGAGCCACATTTAAAAAGGGACATTACACTCCTAGAGAGGGTCCAAAGGAGGGCAACAAAAATTATCTGGGGCCTGGGGGAGAGGACCTATGAGGAGAGGCTCAGGGAGCTCAACATGTACACCCTGGAGGAGAGGAAGGACAGGGGGGACATGATAGAAGTCTTTAAGTACATGAAAGGGATCAATAAAAGAGGCCCAGTCAGGGTGCTCCAAAGGAAGGATGGTGGGGCAGCAAGAGGTCACAGGTGTAAGCTGGAAGGGGGGCAGGCTCAGAGGGAAGGGGAGAGGAGGAGATGTTATTTCACTGAAAGGGTAGTGGGGCCATGGAATGCACTGCCCAGGGTGCTGGTAGAGGTGGAGACTGTGGAAGGGTTTAAATGGGGATGGGACAGGTCCAGGGGGAGAGTAAATCTGACCAGGCCCAGTACAGGTGGAACATCTGGGACTGGGGACAGTATAACCCAAGAGGAAGGGGGGGGGACACCAAAATTGACCCTCAGTGCAGGTGCTGAAAATCGAGCAGACTCAAGAGACCGTTAGGCCTATTCTGCTGGCATTTTAGTATGTTAGTATGATACAAAATAAAAATTATGAGAAATTCTGGAGAATGGTAGCTAAGGGCTAGGACTCCTTCTCAGAGGACATAGAGAATTACACTGAACCTCACACATGGAGGGATTATTACAAAAAACTGTTTGTTGATCCAGACAGTAGGGAAAATGAAAACTCAATTGGTGAATGGATTTCATTGGAGGAAGAGATACAAGAGGAAGAAATTGTAGAAGCCCTGGGTCTTGCAAAAATACATAAGGCGCTTGGCCCAGATGGCATCCCATTAGATACAATTTTAAATGATGTAAATGTATGGGTACCCTTGCTGAAGAAGCTATATGATTATATTATAAAACACAGGGAAATACTGACAACCTGGAGCGAGAACATAATTATCCCAATTTTCAAAAAAAGGGGAAAAGCAAATCCCAGGGATTACAGACCAATCAGCCTACTGGACACATCACAAAAATATTTGCAAAAATTATTCAGACAAGAATTATGGAATGGGTACGGGATCTAGGACTAGTAGATGAAGTTCAGGCTGGGTTTATGCCAGATCATTCTACAGTTGACCAATGATTTGTTCTATCCCATTTGATACATAAATATATTAATATAACAAAGCAGAAATTATACTGCATTTTCATTGACTTGAGAGCTCTATTTGACAGGGTTAAAAGAGACAAATTGTGGAAAGTCCTAGAAAGTTATGGTCTGATCAAGCAATAATCAATATAATGATCATCATGTATAAGAAGAACAGAACGTGTGTGAGATTTAATAAGGAAGGGGATAAGACTGAGAAATTTGATTCTAACTTAGGTATAAGACAGGGATGTGTTTTGTCTCCCATACTGTTTAATCTTTACTTGAATAAGATCTTAGAAGGACTATATGATACTGAGATGCATATGCCAAAGATAGGTGGAAGGTATTGCCCCTCCTTGGCATATGCAGACGACATTGTCCTGATATCGACTAGCTACATAGGGATTAGAAGAATCACAGAAATATTTCATTTAAGCTGCTTGAAAGATACAGTACATTGGAAACAAATTTCAAAAAAACAAAATACATGATTTGTACTAGACACAGTGAGAAAGGGAAGAGATTTAAAATTAAGATGTGATGATCATATTATTGAAAGAGTCCAGAAATTTTGCTATTTGGGAATTATTTTTACATTTAACTTGAAATGGAATAAACATAAAAGTAATACAGAAAATAGAATTAAAAGGTTTACTCCAGCAATAGAGATTCGCATACAGATTCGGTGGTCAGTCCATAAAAGGTTGTGTAAGGGTATCTTACAGGGAGGAACAGGGTGCAGGAAAACACTATTTTTAAGCGAAAAAGATGTTCCAGGACTAGAGGGCATGGGATGAAGTTGGAGGGAGGATGATTCAGAGGAAACATGAGAAAGAATTTCTTCACAGAACGGGTGGTGGACAAGTGGAACACCCTGCCAGAGGAAGTGGTGGGGGCTGAAACAATCACGGGATTTAAGAATGCATGGGATAGACATAAAGGAATTCTGGAGGTCAGGGGTAAGGGGCAACAGACTTCTAGGAAAACAAACTGAACTTACAAGCTCAAATGGGCAGACTGGGTGGGCCATAGGCCCTTATCTGCCGACACTGTCTATGTATCTATGTAAGGGGTTTTAATGCCATGGTTAAAAGCCAAATTTGTACGGAGCTGAGAAATGGGGCACAGAAAACTCAGATTCTCTGGAGATACCAATGAATAAATTCTATAAAAGACTCTTGGGTTTGCCAGTTGGGGCTTCTTCCACATTAACAAGGCTAGAATTAGGACTCCTAATAAAATGTTACATAGATCAAAGGTTGGTTATTTATTGGTTGAAAGTTTACACGATGAATGAAGGATGATTACCCAGAATCTGTATGGAAGAAACAATATCATGTAAGCAATAAGACATGAAGGGGTATGAGTTGAACATATATTACCGCACGGCTGGGGTATATTGTCACGAGGCCACAGGCTGAGTCACTTCAGCTGCAGCTGTGTGGTAATATATGTTCAACTCATACCCCAGAGTGTCTTACTGCGCTTATAAAATGAAGAAATTGCATTACAAATTCAAAAAAGATTCAGGAAATATATAATTCACATTAAAATATAGCTTTATTTTAACAGTATCCCTACTGAAGGAAAAAATAGTCCCTTTTAACTGAGACAGTAGGTTGAAATGCATTGCCAAACAATTAAGCAGCAAAAGGTTTCATTTTTTTAACTATATGTTTTTTATCTATACTGTTCCTTTTAAAGTCATGAATAACAACAAATTTGTTTTTAAATAAATCAATTTCTGCATCTGTAAATGTAACTTGAAATGGACATACTAAGCTATTTTTAACAACCATTAGTTTTAGAATTTAACAACGATCATTTTTGTAAACAAAGCAAGTGATAGCTCATTTATTCATGTTGATGAAATTCACTGTCCCATTGAAATTGACAGGACCACTGAAATTGAAAGTGCCACTCGGAAAGATTATAGGTTGCTGGCATGAAACTGACTATACTGCATCAGAACATGTACCTCGCTGAAACTGTTGCTTTTGCTTGTCTGCATTTGTGTAATTAGTAGGTAACTATACCTTTGCTTGGTTCTGGATGTCCGGCTTTTGGATTTCTTCTTGTTTAGGCAGCAGTACTCTGAGTTGCTTATCTCTGGCTCCTGGATTTCTTCATTTTGCCCCAAAATGCTGCTCCATTTGCAGCAGTCGGAAAAATTTGCAAACCAGTACAATCGGAGGCTGGCTTCATTTCAGTGGCCAGTCACCAATATGATTTCACAGTCCTTGCAGCCAGCCCCCAATAATAAACGGACCGCATTAGCATGAACCAAATGGTTCGTGTATATTTGGGAAAGTTCAGCTTCCTTACTCAGCCAAGCCATCATGGTTGAGAGGAAGCTTAACCCCATAGGCTCACGACTGTACCACGTGCCCTGGGTATCTAGGAAATCCTGCAGGAGCTTGTGAGGGTGGCAGTACAGGGATTTCACATCTGGAGGTAGTTTTTCAATGTATTTTTTAAACTCTGCAAAGGGCACAGTGGGGATACTGGCAGCATAAATGAAGCCACATTATAATTCCTTATTGGGTTCTCTTGGATCGTTGTGGTTCTTTGTATGCTCATTGAAACTGAGTGGCGAACTCATGTCCACTTTCATCAATGTGAAATTCAAAGTTGTCAGACTTTAAAAGTCCTAAGCTTTCACGGCTGTGCCTGGCCATGTACAGGTGGATGTCCAGCCAGACTTTGCAGACAAGGCCAGGCGCGGTATTTGGTGACAATACTGGAGTTTCGGAGCTTTGTCGGGTTGACTTTACTAAGTGCAGGATGATGCTTTGAACAGTCTTTTTGCTCTCTATGGTATTTCTTCATTACAGCAACAAAGACGTTGTTGCTTGATGTGAAGGCTTGGTCTGTTATTATTTTTATTTTCCTGCTTACTGCAGTACAGTTGAGATGTCTGTTCAGCGTAGCCCTTAGGCTACAGAAACTGCGCAGGGCATATTCTTTTCCGTCAGCATTGCAGACTTCCACGTAGAACTTACAGAATGTGTCATTTAGCAGTTCGGGAGAAGCTGTTTTAAAATCTGTATCTATTTGCCTGGCTGCAGCGCAATCACTGAAAACTTTCATCCCCCATGTTGTGGAACGCTTGGTATTTTGTTCATTTCGGGAGTCTTCAATTATGTTGAGCTCATTTTCAGTCACTATGCGGTACCTGCTTGTTCCCGTCACTGCGTTTGAAAATGACAGTTCTGGCTCAGTACTTATTGTGGCTGTTGGAACATCAGAGCTGTTGTCAGAAACACTATTTTCTTCATTGCTAAATAGGAGTTCAAGTTCCTCTTCAGTTATACTGACATTGAAATTCACAGCACAGTTGGTCGACATTGTAGGATTTTGTGGTTTACTCTGAGGCTGAAAACAAGATAGCCAACTGTATTTTTCTTAACATTCCATTCCTGACTCTGAACATTCCATTTAGGGGCACTGATTTACCTACCTGTACTTTTTTTCTCTATGTGTAAAACACATCTTCCACTTCATTTCTGCCCAATCAGAATGCTTAGTTTTACAAGCCCATTTTATAAATATGCATAATGGATTGTATGCCCTAGTCTACTTACAATAGAGAATGTAATAAAACCTTTTCGTTTACTGTATTGCTTGACTGATAGTTATATCAAACCACTGGAATTTATAAATATAGAGATTAAAAATAAAATTCAAGACATTTACATTTAGAGAGAATTGAATTATAGTAGTAACTCTAAAATAAGTTAACTGGTTGGGCTCAAACACAAAAAGAAAGGTTGGTATGGAACCATACTTCTATATCTTGAAAGGTCCAGATAAAAGAAAAAGTATTACAAGATTTTGCTTTGAATATAATGCCTATCAGAGGCTGAAGGGGTTATATACCAAGTAGAAGGAATCAAAATGTGGTTGTGGCCTGGGGATAGACAATAATGTTCATCTGTTGATCATGCGTCCTTTGTATAAGTATGAACATACATTATCTTGGAGCTATTCTGACCACCTTAGATATGGAAACTAAATATCAGGCAAATTGTTTATTGAAATCAACAAAGGAAGACATTCTTTTTCAATTAGCAAAATTTTGTAAAACTGTTGAACAAAAAAAGTACACATACTGTCCACTGAAAAGTTGATGGCTAATGATATAATCAATAGAAAGGAAGGAGGCTCTTGAGAATGTGCAATAGGGAATATAATGTATTTATATTAAGGAATGTATGGACTTGATTTGATGAAATGTTGTATTGCTTATTTTTAGTATTTTTTTGTATAAGGGAAACTGCATTTATTGTAAACTTGTATTTATTGGCAAATGTAAATGTTGTAATGACAATGTTGTCACACAATAAAACTGAACTGAAACTATTCCAAGCACATCTGAAACCATCCACAGTTCCAGCTACTACTACCTTGGCCAGTAGGCAGTTCCAAGGTTCCACCACCCTTTCCATAAAGTCATATTTTCTTACATCCCTCCTGAACCTTACCCTTGTCAGTTTCCAGTCATGCCCCCATTGTTGAGTTGGTGTTCCTTATAAACAGTTCCCCAGAGTTCACCTTGTTATTCCTTTTAGGAATTTGAATGTCTCTTTCATATCCCATCTCCCTTCTAGTCTTCAACGTATACATATTCAGTGCCCTAAGCTGTTCCTTATAGGACTACCCTTGCTGAGCCTGAATTATCTTCGTTACCCTGCGCTGTACTGCCTCCAGCCTATCCTTCTCCATTCTAAGGTGAGGGCTCCAAAACTGGACAAAGTACTCCAGATGTGGTCTCACCAGGGATCTGTAGAGGGGGAGTGTCACCTCCTTTCTTCTACTGTCAAAACCCTCCCTTTACATCCCAGCATCCTGCTGATTTACTGCAAGTCCTGCCACACTGGCTAGCTTTCTTAAGTGTGTCACTAATAATGACTCCAAGGTTATGTTCCTCTGCCATAGTACTGAGCTGTACCCCACACATCCAGAATTCTGTCCTAGGGTTCTTTTTCCCTAGGTGCATTACCTTGCACTTTTTTGCCTTGAAATTCAACTGTCAGACCTCTGACCATCTTTCTAGCCTCTACAGGACAACGTGTAGCTCTCTAATTTCTTCAGTGCTATCTACTCTTCCACAGAGCTTTGTGTTATCTGTGAAGGGGCCTAGAAAAAGGGCAATTAAGTTTTTCAGACACGACCGCCGTGACACGAAACCATGCTGTTTACTATCCTGGAGACCATTACCCTCCAGACAGTCCAAAGGGTCTGCTCTGATCAGCAGCTCCATCAGCTTTCCAACAATAGAGGTGAGACTGATGGGTCTGTAGTTGCCTGCTTGTTCCCTGTCTCCCACTTTGCAAAGCGGAACCATGTCCACCATTCTCCAGTCCCCTGGGACAATCCCCATTTGAAGAGAGCTATTGAAAAGGCATATCAGCGGTTCAGCCAGTTCATTTGCCAGCTTCTTGAACACCCTTGGATGGATCCAATCCGGGCCTGGGGCCTTGACAGTTTTGAGGGCTGGTAGCCCCTTTTGTACTCTATTCCCGGTAAATGCTGACCACCCCATCTCCTGGATCCCTTTCACAGACGCTTTAATGCCACTCACAGGCAGGGGCTGCTAGCCTCCATGATGAAGATGGAGTGAAAGTAGTTGTTTAGGACTGAGCCTTGTGCTCATCATCCTCTATCACATGGTCCCCATCCCTCAGTCTAACTACTCCCCCACCCCTCCTTCTTTTTTCACTGATATAGCAGAAAAAATGCTTTTCTCTGCATCGGACCCCCTCGGCTAGTCTCAGCGATGTCTCTGTCCTTGCCTCCCTGCTCTTCCGGAGTATTCTTCCCTTTCTGCTTCCCCCTGCCTCCTTCTGTGTTTGCTGAAGGCCATCCTTTAGGCCCTTACTACTTCCCTGACCCTCGCTGAAAACCAGAGTGGTTCCCTGAATTTATTTCTTTTGGTTACGTTCCTCAGGCAAAGCTATGAAGCTTCAAGAATGGCCTTTTTAATTACCCTCCATCTCTCCTCAACCCCTGCCCCCTCGTTCTCCCACTTTAAATTTTTTTCGTCTGCCCCTCTAAAATCCCAGACCACTGTACTAGAGTGCATTTTCTCAGGCTAGAGGGCAACTTCAAACCAAACCAAAGCATACTGTGGTTGCTGTTTGTGTGCAGTTCCCCAGCTACTACTGGTTTAACTGAATCCGTGTTAGTGAGCACCACATCTAGGACAGCGTCCTGTCTTATGGGTTCCCTTACAAGCTGCAATAGTAGATAGTCTTGAAAGGCATCAAACAAAGCTTGACTTTTGCTTCTGGCCAACAGAATGTCCCAGTCTACATCAAGTAAGTAAAAGTCCCCGAATATCACATCCCTTTTGCTGTTCCCCTTCTAATTTCTTTGTTGAGATCTCTGTCTTCTACCTCTTTTTGGCCTAGAAGTCTATAGCATACCCCAGGGCATAGCCTTTTCCCAGATGCCACCATAAGTTGAACCCACAGAGACTCAGTCTTCTCTGAGTTGCACCGAACATTCTCATCCTCAAATACCTCAATACTCTCTCGGACACAGATGGCTACACTGCCCCCCCACCAAACTCCACTGTACCTTCTCAGCAGTATGTATCCAGGCACAGTTAGGTCCCAGTCATTTTTATCTGTAGCCCAAGTTTATGAGATGGCCACAACACCTAGCTTGGATTCTGTCATCATCACCTGCAGTTCACCAACTGCATTGCCTAGGCTCCTGGTGTTAATACAGACCCCTTTCCAGCTATCTAACAAGCCTTTCTTGTTCTTCAATCGAATTTCTCTTATTACTTCCTAGGTGTATTTTATTTGCATCATGATTAGCATGCATACCTAGTGTCAGTCACTCAGTCTGAGCCTGAGTGCTGTTAGTCCCAGGCAAGGGGGAGGACTAGATAAGAACCCTCTTCCTAAGTCAGATAGTATGGAGCCCTCAGTGCTAGTTTCCTCTGTATTTAGTTTAAATGTTTGAGAAAGACGGCAAACTTCTGCCTCAGTGTACTATTCCCCTCCCTTGTCAAATGGAGTCCATCCCACCTAAAAAGTCTCCTATCCCAAAAGTCTCCCCAGTCCACTAAAAACTTGATATCCCTTCTGACACCATTCCTTAAGCCATACATTAAATTCCTCAATCTCTAGTCTTCTTATTCTGCCTCCCCCCCTCCCCTTGTCCCAAACAGGGAGGACCTCAAAGAAGGCCAAAGAGGCTAAGGGCACTGCCCATCTGTCCCCAGCCCCCAGAAACTCTGCTTCACATCCTAAACTGATTGGCTGACCAGATCACTGATGTCAAGGTGCACCCTCACCCCCTCCCGCTCTCTCCACCATCCCCCCATATGGCTTAAATCCCTGCTGCTTAAAGCACCCGGAAAGCATTTAACCAATCTCTGACCCACCCTACCATCTTTTCCACCCCCTAGATCTTAGAATCCCCAACAACCTGGAATTTCCTGACTTTTTGACATTTTGGAACCACTGAGTTGTCCTGGCTTACCACACTGACTGCAAGTCTTCCCCAGTGGAGTCAGGTTCCTGGTACCCTCTTAGGGGAGCAAAGCAGTTTGCAACTGGTATGGGTTTGGCTAGGAAAGCCCTATTCTGGCTGGCCTCATTTTCCAGCATCCTCCACCTCCCCCACCACTCTCCACCCCCCTCCCCTGTGCCAGTGGGCCTCTGCAGAAGTGGGATGGGGAAGGGAGCACCAGCTGAGTTGGAGATATAGCTTGGATAGCTTCACCCTTGCTGCCTCTAGCTGTGTCCTGAGCTCTGATATCGATCTGAAAATGGGGCAGTACCCTCTCCTCAAGAGCACCATTAAGGAGATGAGTGCCCCACATCCACAACAGCTAACAATATCCATAATGTCTTGTAAGCAGTGGCTATGTTCAGTACTAGAACAGATTATCACAGAGACTGCAATTAATGTCTCCTCTAGCTGGGCCTACTCTATATAGCAAGTTGGCTAGGATGCCTTGCATGTAGCTAGGGTGTGTGGAAAAAAGTAATCTGATGATTCAGATATTGTTACCCAATCAAGATCCTTCCAGAATGAATGCCTTGTATATCTGTGCTGTTACACAACTAACAGATTTGGCTGTAGTTTCCGTAGCATGCTGACTACTGTCCCAGCAGATCTGGTTGTAGTTTCTGTAGCACAGACACTACTGTCCCAGCAGATTCAGTTGTAATTTCTGTAGCACAGACACTACTGTCCCAGCAGATTCAGTTGTAATTTCTGTAGCACAGACACTACTGTCCTGGCAGATTCTGTGGTAGTTTCTGTAGCAAAGACATTACTGTCCCAGCAGATTTGACTGTAGTTTCTGTAGCACAGACACTACTGTCCCAGCAGATTCAGTTGTAGTTTCTGTAGCACAGACACTACTGTCCCAGCAGATTCGGTTGTAGTTTCTGTAGCACCTGTGCTAAATGGAAGCCTCCCAGCATCTGCTGGGACAGTAGTCTCTGTGTTACAGAAAGTACAACCAAATCTGCTGGGACAGTACTAGTTGCAACCAAATAGTTCAGTGCACGTATCTGAGGGTCAGAGCACTGAGTTACCAAAGTAAAGTAAATGATTTCTCCAAGGTATATAGAATTTCACTTGCTGTGACAGCTATTTCTACAATATGTAGATCTCCTTGCATAAAAGCCACATTTATCTACAGTTTAAAAGGTACATAATAACTGGGCTAAAAAAAAAAAATCTTACAAAGCATAGAGATACTGTATAAGCATTCATACTAGCCCCTATTCCATTAACGAGCACACCAACATCATGTTGCTTAAACCTGTTTTATGTTTTAGAAACTCCTTTTTAACAGCCACTTTCACTCTACCGCCTGTATAAAAATGTGTAAAACTAATTATCATACTGTATGCAACTACATTCTTTTTTTTTTTTTTTTTTAACACAACTCTATGTATCCTCCTATGGCGGGTCACCCCAATCGTCTGCCACCCTACCGGAGCTCGGGGTCTTTTACCGCTGTTGTGCGCCCCAGCAGACCCCCAGAGCCCAGCCCAGAGGCATCATCCTTAGGAGATCCCCGTATTTTCCTCTGTTTACTCTCCATGTGTGAGCCCTAATCCTGAGACCCCCAGAAGTGGTGATGCATGCGCGTGGAGGTGCACATGCACACCACAGCTCCAGTGCCAGGTCTCTTCCACCCTCCCTCGGCCTACTGCCAGCTCTCTTTGGAATGACACCATCCCTCCGGACTCCACCAGGGGGCGGCCAAGCACCGAGGGGACAGAGAACTCCCTCTTGAGGCGGAGAGCTGCCAGTCGTCAGTCTTCTTCACATCCTGTCCCTCCCCCCGCTGGCCTTCAACGACCCTGGTCGCCAGTGTGGCGTCCAGTGCCTCAACCCTCTGCACCACTGGGCTGGCTACAACCACATTCTTTTAAAAATGTATTGTGTGTCACCAGGGATTTTGATGGCCATGATGGATAGTGCAGCAAGTCTGTTCTGCTTGGGCTGATAGACCTTTTTTAGCTTTCAGTGTCTTTTTACCATCCTTTTGTAAAAACTATAGCCTAGGAACATTCCTATGTAGTCAGTAAAGTGGTTAGAGAGGTTCCTGTGAGTAAGGCAGGGCTAGTTTATTTGAATGGTAGTGGGCGGTTTTGTGCACTAATTTACAGCAGGATTTTTTTGGCATTGTAACCTGTCTCGGAAATATTCAACACCATTTTGTCTTCCTGGAATTCTGGTGCATTATCATTATCTAAAATATTAATTTCCACATGATGAAGTTCTATGAGGGTTTCTAAGATGACTGAAAAAATTCATAAGGCACACAGGATTTTTTTTCACAAAGCTGCTCACAGTCTGTAATAGCTTTCATAAGCAACATACTATTTACTACAGACCAGTCAGTCTTACCTCAGTAGTGGGCAAGATTATGGAGGCACTCCTTAAGGAAAGGATAGTGCAATACCTGGAATCCATAGGGGCACAGGATCCAAGACAGCATGGATTTACAAAAGGAAGGTCCTGTCAAACTAATCTCATAGATTTCTTTGACTGGGTAACCAGAGTGGTGGACCAAGGGGGAGCAGTTGATGTCACCTACCTCGACTTCAGCAAAGCTTTCGACACTGTTCCACATAGAAGATTGATAAATAAGCTGGGTGGGCTGGCGTGGGTCAGAAGTTGGTCATCTGGGTGGCAAACTGGTTGATGGGCAGAAAACAGAGAGTGGTGATAAATGATATACAGACAGAAGAGATGCAAGTCACAAGTGGGGTACCTCAAGGATCAGTCCTGGGGCCAGTCCTCTTCAATATCTTCATTAGTGACATTGCAGATGGACTAGATGGTAAGGCTTGTCTGTTTGCAGATGACACCAAGATCTGCAACAGAGTAGATGATCCAGATGGGTTTGGCAGAATGAGAAGAGATCTGGATAAACTAGCAAAATGGTCTGAAGAGTGGCAACTGGGATTTAATGCAAAGAAGTGCAAGATCATGCACATAGGGAAGAGAAACCTGAAACCACCTATAGGCTGGGAGGGAGCTGCTGGCAGTCACAAAGGAAGAAAGAGACTTGGGCATCATCATCTCCGATGACCTGAAATCATCCAAGTAGACCTCTAAAGCAGTAGGTAAGGCTAGGGGGATGTTATGGTGTATTAGTAGGGGCATCACAAGTCGTAAGAGGGAGGTAATAATCTCTCTTTACAAGACACTGGTTAGGCCCCATCTGGAGTACTGCGTGCAGTACTGGAGGCCACACCTTCACAAGGACATTAACCAAATTGAGGCAGTCCAGAGAAGGGCAACCAAAATGTTGCAGGGACTGCATAAGAAGACATTCGAGGACAGATTAACGGAGCTCAATATGTATACCCTTGAGCAAAGGAGGGAGAG
Source organism: Neoceratodus forsteri (assembly GCA_016271365.2). Classification (NCBI taxonomy): domain Eukaryota; kingdom Metazoa; phylum Chordata; order Ceratodontiformes; family Ceratodontidae; genus Neoceratodus; species Neoceratodus forsteri. Next base: position 1,308,713,033 of record CM057449.1, read on the forward strand.
AGGTGATATGATCGAAACAAACACCTTAAGGGCATTAACAAGGTAAAAGAGTCTAATATGTTTAAATATAAGAAAAATAGCAGGACAAGAGGATACAGCATGAGATTAGAGGGAGGCTGATTAAGGGGGAATGTGAGGAAATTCTTTTCCACATAAAGAGTGGTGGATGCATGGGACGGCCTACCTCAGGAAGTGGTGGCCATGAATACAGTGCAGGACTTCAAACAGGCATGGGATAGGCATAAGGGAGCAATACAGATGAGTATGAATAGATAGGCCACTGACAGAGCAAAGGCCGACTTACAAGGTAGAAAAAGAAATGGGCAGACTGGATGGGCCTTGCGGTCCTTATCTGCTGTCAACCTCTATGTTTCTATGTTTCTGTGTTATTGGGATTAGCTCAAAATACTACCCCTGTGTAGAGGAAACTATCTGAAACTGCCTAGGTGACAACATTTTCTATGGCAGCAGAATGGCAGCAGAACCAGCCCAGCGATGCCTCATTCCCAAGTCTTCACAGCTGCTGTAGCAGTTGAAGCCACTTGTGATGTCGCCCTAGACGAACACACAAGAGGAGCCCAACCTATGGCCTCTTTCTGACACTGCGTCACCAGCTCACCACCAATCACACCTGGGGGTCAGAGGGAAGAAGGTCTCATCCTAGAGACAACAAGAGACAGGTAACTGTTCTGTCAGCCAGACACTGCTACTAATCGAAAAAGTAACCGATTCTTCTTCAGTCTCTCTTACTCCTCTTCTCTGCTCTTCAAACCTGTTCACTGCACTACTTCTTCGAAGCAGGATTTAAACGTGGCACGACTGAGCTAGCCACACAACATCCTATACATCAGACAATGAAACAAGCATTGGAAGCAGACCAAATTGAGCTCCATGCTTCACCCTGTTGCTGCTACTCTTCCCCCCTCCCCCACTGCTCAAGCAAAGGACAAATAAATAAAGGAGTTAAAAACAAAAGAAGATACCATACGGCCATGCAGCTGCCAGATGAGTTTGTTTTCTGCCGCAGTCAGTTCAGTTTATTTTGTTGTTCCTTTTCAGTGGCTATGTATGCCATGGCACACTTAGTGTATCTGTGCCTACACCCTTGGTGAAGAAGGGGGAAGAGGCAGTGCTGGGGAATCTGAACCTGCCGGATATCAACTGGGACATTCCAGTGGCCAGCTGCACCAGAAAGTCAGGCCCTGTTGGATACATTGCAGGAACGCCTACTAGTGTAGCTGGTTAAGGGCCCCACTAGACAGGAGACCATTCTCGATTTGGTGCTCTCCCCAAAGATGGTAAGTAGAGAGAAGGTTGAGAAGCCACTGGGGTCCAGTGCCCATAACTCCATTTGGTTTGGTTTGGCCCTCCACACCAGAACGCCCCTATCAAAAATTGCAGTCCTAGATTTTAGAAGACCAAACTTCAACCAGATGAGGGAGATGGTCCAAGACAAACTGACCGAGGTGGACAGCACTGGAGGTGTAGAGGAAAGATGGTGTGCAATCAAAGTTCTCAAGGCAACAAAGTCATGCATGAGAATTGTTACAAAATGAAACTGGTACGAGACCCAATATGGCTCTTGGAAAGGGTCAGAAAAGCAGTGAGGGCCAAGACAAAGGCTTTCACCAGGTGCAAGGAAATGCGGGGGAGTAGGAATGGAGACAGTACCAAATAAGACCTAGGGTAGCAAAGAAGATAGGGAGACAAAGGCAGACATGGAGCTACATATTGTGGAGGTGGTCAAAGGCGGGGCAAAAACAATCCTTCAGATATAGTAAGGAAAAAAGTAAGCAGGGATGGGGTATTGTTAGGCCACAAAGGGGGGGGGTTACTAGAGGAAGATGAAAAGAAAAGCAGCTGTCCTTAATGATTACTTCTGCTCTGTCTTCAGAAGCGTCTGTCTGAAAATGAAATCAACGAGGCTGTCATGAGCATTCCTGAAATGAGGCAGGCAGCATTTATCAGAGAAAGGGTCTAGAAGAGGCTGGAAGCCCTAAAGGTAGATAATGCCCCAGGGCTGGATAGGATACACCAAAGGATGTTCTAGGAATTGGCTGAACCCTATTAGGGCTGCTCAAAAGCTCAATTTAGACAGGTGTAGTTCCAAAAGACTGGAAGGTACCAGCTGAAGTCCCACAACAGGGGGCAAGGAGCAACCAGATAATTACACACCTGTCAACCTTACCTCTGATATGGGTAAAATGATGGAGTCACTCATTGAAGAGGACCTTGTGGACTACCTAGAGAGCAATTATCTACAGGATAGTAAACAGCATGGGTTTGTGGCAGAGACATCTTGTCAGCCACCCTGATAGTTTTCTTTGACTGGGTAACACAGGTAATAGATAAGGACCACACTCTGGATTTACTCTACTCAAATTTCACTCAGGATTTTTGGCTTGGTGCCACACAGAAGATTGCTAAAGATGCTGGAGGACCTGGATGCAGCTAGGGACATAGTTAGATGGATAGGAAACTGGTTGAAGGAGAGACAGCAGAAGGTGGTGGCAAACGTGGTCAAATCAAAACAGAGGGAGGTCATGAGCAGGGTGCTGCAGGGATCTGTCCTAGGTTCTGTCCTCTTCAATATGTTCATCAGCGACATTCAAGAGGACATCCAAGGCAAGTTGTGTCTCTGCAGATGACACAAAACTCAGTGGTACAGTAGATAGTGACGATGGGATCAGGGTGATGCAGAGGAGTCCACAAAAGTTAGTGAGGTGGTCTTAAGTTTTGGAAGCTGAAATTCAGTGCCAAATAATGCAAGGTTATGCATCTAGGGAAGAAAAAAAATGGACAGAGTACTGGATGGGAGGGGTTAAACTGAGCATTACAGCAGAGGAAAGGGACCTGAGAGTCATCATTAGTGACTCTCTCAAGCAAACAAGTCAGTATTACAAGGTGTATAGTAAGGCTAATAGGATGCTGGGATGTATTAGAAGGGGTGTTAAAAGGAGGTATATTGGAAGTGGTGGTAAAGGCAGAAAAATCAAGGTACTACTACTTCTATATAGGTCACTGGTAAGGCTGCACCTGAAATACTGTGCACAGTTCTGGAGTACTCACCTAGAGGAGGACAGGACATGGAGAGATGGTGCAACACAGGGTGACCAAGATGATTCAGGGCCAACAAGACAAACCTGTCAAAGATGATCTCTAGGCACTAAACATATACTCACTGGAGACCAGGCAAAAGGATAGGATATGACAGAGACCTTAAAGTTCCCGAAGGGAACAAACAAAGTGAACTGTGGGGAACTATTTAGCATGAGTACAGAGTCAAGAACCCAAAGTCATAAGTGGAAACAGGCAGGGGGCAGAAGAAGTAAGAAGGATGTGCAAAAGTTCTATTTCATGAAAAGGGTGGTAGATCCAGTGAACATTCTGCCAGAGGAGGTGGTGGGTACCAAGACCTTAAATGTGTTTTTAAGCAAGGCTGGGATAGTTTGAAGGGTTTGGTGGTTGTTCAGGTTGGTAGCAGTTTGGACGGGAGCAGAGGGATGGATCAGGAAGGATAAAACCCTGCATCGACAATAGGTCCTGGCACAGATAGGGAACTCTGAACAGACTGCTTGAACCTTTGGTCTTTTTCTGTCATCTACATTTCTATCCATGTACAGCATGATATAAGAGCATCAGCTCTGCATCCAGTATTTAAAAAATTTTCTGGTAACAAAAGGCATGCCCCTTCTTTACTACTAGAAAATCAAATTACTGTAATTTATAAAATGAGCTAGGTAAATCACTGGATGAACCTTGTCAGGTCATTTTATAATAATGTTCACATTACAACACTGCATAGTCACCTGTCAATTAAGTAAGCAGCTTTGTTTTACATTAAAAAAAGAACTGCTCCAGCGATGGTAGAACTACTGTTTGCAGCGCTGCCGACCTGAGTTCAGGGGTGAGCTTAGGATGTCGGCGGTTCAGCCAGGGAAGGGAAGTTTATAGTCTGGAGGACTGTTCTTCTCCCTCGGAAAGGGAGGCATTTGGCTAGACTGTTGCCACCTGGTGGAGAACACGTAACAAGTGCAGCTGGGAGCCTCAGAAGGGGTGGGCCATCCTAGATGTTGCTTCAGGAGCATGCGGAGGCATGCAGATGCACACTGCATCATTACACACTGATAGCCTTGGGGACAAGAGCAAGGTGGAAAACAACATGACGGCAGGATGAACCACAAGCCCACCGCAGGCTCCACATCTCCAACCAAGCCCTGTTCCATGTCTGGATAAGTGTCTCTGGAAGTGCAGGGAAAATGGCCCCAATGTGGGGGTCAATATGAGGGGGATTCTTGAAGCAGGCAAGTCCTGGGGAGGATGGGTGATGGGACTGAATGGACTGGTTAAGAAGAGGGCTGTTTGGGAAACTAGTGGACAAAAAAAACCACTATGGAAAAAAAGAACTGTTGCAATTCCTGGGTGTTCAGTGATGCTAAAATTGCTGCACTTCTCATGAGGTGCCTTACAACACTTCCGGGGCATGCAGTAACTTTAGCATTACTGCAAACCCTGTTATGGCTTATTGCTTACATACACCTATGTCACCATCTGTTAGCGACAGAGTTCACTAGATTCAGTCAAAGAATACAACAAGACACAAGGTGTCAGCATGACTCAGTTGGTAGTACATCCACCTCCAGGCCAGAACGTAATGAGTTCTAGCCCCACACAGGATTGCACTCATACCATAGATGCTGGCACCCCAATGCCAAGTACTAGGGAAATGGACTGTTGAGTCTGTGCCATCCTATGGATGGGGTCTTAAACAGAGAGGTCCTGTCTGCCTTTTCTGGTGGTTGTACAGGTGGATGTTAAAGATCCCCATGGCACTTCAAGAACAGTATGGGTGTCCTAGTCAATTTTCTTACTAAAATACCACCAACTGCTTAATCTGGTTCAGTTCTGGATGATTTGCATCTTTATCCCCCCTCCCCATAATGAAGCTAAAAACAGGCATTATTGTCTAGCCCTCCTTTCCCAAAAAAACATATACTAAATAAACAAAAAGGCAGTTTACTGTTTTTAAATGACAGCAGACTCCACATCCCTAACATCTTCTAGGAGGTTATTCCATAGTGAACATCATCAGAAATAAACAGTATACTGAGCTCTACAGTAACACAAACTCGAAGAACAAAGTAAAATAAACAGAGTATAAGAGCAGCATGTATAGTACCTGGGGGAAACATCTCTGGCTGATGTGCCTGATACGTCTTTGGTGGAAGGTACACCTGTTGAAAGATAATATAGACAGCTAAATGGTTTGACAAGTATTAAAGAAAAAAGAACAGTTACATACTTACCGTAACAGTAGATCTTTGAGAGAATCTCTTTCATCAGGCCGCAACTATGAAACTATAGCTGTCAGGTGCCAGGACCACATGGAAACTTTTTTGCTGGCAGTCTACTAGGGGCTGCCCATGACCAGGTCCTTCGTCGACATTCTTCCATGCCAGAGATCGTACTTGAAGGACCTCCTCCTGGGGAACCAAGGGAGAGCCGAAGGTTCCCACAACCAGACAAGGTTTTAAACAGCAGACTAAGCATCCTGGAGAGAGAGAGAGAGAGAGTGACAGGTGCGAAGAAACTCTAAATCTATGGGGGACGGAGGGTGGAATGGCATGGCCTGATAAAAGAGTCTCTCAAAGGTCTACTGTTATGGTAAGTACATAACTGTTCTATCTTCTTCGAGGATATCTCTTTCATCAAGCCACACCTATGGAATGAGTCCCAAGCAGTACTGAAAGAGAAACAGTCTGGTTGGCTGGAGGCTACCAGCCTAAGAAAGCAGGCCTTGAAGCACAGCCAGGCTGAAGCCTGCCCTTCCTCGAGAGGCAATGTTCAGACTGTAGTGTTTAGTGAAAGGGTGGACAGTACCCCAGGTTGCAGCAGCACAAATTTCTGCAGCTGAAACAGGCAACGGAAGTGGTCATGCCTCTAGCTGAATGGCCATGAAAAACTCCAGGAATGTTCCTTACCGTACTTCTATAACAAAAAGTAATACAGTTGAGCCAGCCATCTAAACAGGCACTTTTTAGAAACCGATGCACCCTCTTTCCCAGGTGTGAAGAAAACAAAAAGCTGTGAGAACTTCGTATGATGAACGTAATGGGCAGGATTTCCAAAATTCATAAATCGCCGCAAGCCCCAGTGTACTGATGATACGGTGCATGGGACTTGTGGCACTCTAAATGGGATTTTTTATCCTGTACAGCAAATGCCATAAGCTAGACTAACTTTCTCTGTTCTAACTTGCAGCAATCCTGGGGGCCATTTTTATAAAGCTTGCACCAGTTATTTGGCTCTTGCTGCCCTAATTCGTGGAAACTGTCGCAACTAAGCCCAAGATTATAAAAGTGGGCGCAGTTGCACCAAAGGGTCTGGCACACTGCCAGAATCATAAGTGTCGTGGGGCAGTGCTGGAAGCAAACCCTGTGCCACGCTTTGAAAATCCTGCCCCACATCTGAGTATTCTAGGTACATCTAAAGTATGGAGCAAGGCTTCACCTGGACTGGCATGCTCTGGAAAATAAACTGGCAGGTGGATGGTTTGATTCAAAGTAAACTCCGACACTACCTTAGGAAGGAACTTAGGATTGGTCCATAAAGACACCCTGTCTTTATGAAAACCAAATAAGGATGTTCACACAAAACAGCCCTGAAGCTCGGAAATCCTCTGGGCAAAAGTAACGGCAACTAAAAATAATGCTTTCCAAGAAAGGAAGCGTAAGCCACAAGTGGTGGCCGGCTCTAAAGGAACCAAAGTGAGTTTTTCTAGTCCAAAATTCAGATCCTAAGCTGGGACCGGATTGCAGATAGGAGGCTTCAAGTGCAGGATGCCTCTCAAGAACGTACAAAATACTTTCAGCTGAGCCATCCTACGGCCATCAATAGGCACATAGAAGGCTGAAATAGCTGCCAAGTACACTTTGATAGAGGAGTATTATAGTCCTGCATCAGACAAGGACAATAAATACTCTAGAACCTGGTTCACTGGACAAGTGATGGGAAGTGACATGCAAAGCAAACTGCTTCCACTTCATGAAATAGGTGGCCAACAGGACATCAGCCATCCTAGGAGACACTCCAAACCTCGCAATAACTATGTCTTCAGGAGCCAGATATGGAAGTGGAGTGACATGAGGTCCAGATGGATCAGGGTTCCCTCTTCCTGTGATAGCAAGCCCTTGCACAGGAGCAGGGGTACTGGAAGTTCCACTGCCAACTGCTGCAGTAAGGGAAAAGGCTAGAAGGGGGCCACAAGAATTAGAGTGGCACCCTCCATTTGGAGCTTGATTAGCACCCTCTGAATCAGAGGAAATGGAGGGAAGGCATTAAGAAATCTCCCTTTTCAAGAAAGGGACAAGGCATCTCACCAGAAACTCCAGGCCCTGGAATGAGTGAGCAGAAAAGCGGCAGTTTTGCGTTGAGTGGGGACGCAAAAAAGGTCTAACTCTGGATGACCCCACCTATCGAACAGATCTTCCACCACCAAGGTCAGTAGCTCCTATTCATGGATCCTGGACTGTGATCTGCTTAGTTTGTCTGCCAGAACATTCTGGACACCTGGAACATGGATGGCCGACAGCTCTAGACCATGTTCTAGAGCCCAGTACCAAACACTCATCACTTCTATGCAGAGGGGGTAAAAATGAGTGCCCCTTGCTTATTTATGCAGTGGACTACACTAATGTTGTTCATCTGCACCAGCAGGTGTCCTGGGGACAGATGGGTCTGGAAGGCTTGTAGAGCACACAGAATGACCCTCATCTCTAGGACATTAATGTGGAGGGGAGTCTCCACTCTGGTCCATGTTTCTTGTGTGTGGTGAGGCCCCTGATGTGGCCCCCCAGACCATCCCCAAAGTGTCTGTGGTGAGAATCTGCTGAGAGGAGGGAATGAGAAAGGAAACTCCTTTCAGCAAATTGCTGGGTTCCATCCACCCTGGAGCACCTTTCGGACAGAAGAAGTGACTAGAATCTGCTGTTCTAAGTTGTTGGTGCGTTGATTCCAATGGATTCTTAATGTCCATTGAGGGATCCTCATGTGTAGCTTGGCGAGGGGTACTGTGACAATGGCTGCTGCCATCAGGCCCAACAGTCTCAGGAATGTTCTAGCTGTGACATATCTGCTGCTGTAAAGCATCTGGGCCTGTGTCATGAGGTGCTCCACCCTGTCCTGGGGCGGAAAGCTAAGCCCTGAGCTGTGTCCAATACTGCCCCTACGTACTGGAGACGATGACAAGGGGTCAAAACTGACTTGGGCAGATTGACCGTGATCCTGAGGGCATCAAACAGCTGCCTGGTATGCGGCAGGGTAGGAGACAGTTGCTCTTTGGAGCTTTCAACATCCAGTCATCCAGGTAAGGGAAGACATACAGTCCCGCTCTCCTGAGAGCTGCTGCCACAACTGTCAAACATTTGGTAAATACCCATGGTGCAGATAACAAGCCAAATGGATATACCCTGAACTGGTAGTGTTCCGCCTGAAACAGGAACCTGAGGTACCTCCTGTTGGGGGGGAAAAAACCTTGATGTGCAGGTAAGCATCCTGTGTATCCAGGGAACAAATTCAGTCCCTTTTTGCAGGAGAGGCAGTAGGCCTTGCAGACTGACTATCCTGAACTCCTCATACCCTCATATCCAGAATGGGCCTTAAGTCCCCCTTGGATTTGGGGACTAGGAATAAATGAGAGTCGAACCCCCCTGTTCCTCTGTGCTCAGGGAACTGGTTCTATGGCCCTCTTACACAACAGTGCATGTACTTCCTCTAGAAGCACTGGTATGTGGTCTGGAGGATAAGCTCAAGGAACTGGAGGAAGGTCTGGAGGCAACTAAAGAAGTTCTAGAGCATGGCCCTGTTCCATTAGCTGCAAGTCCCAAGCATGTGTTGTAACCTTTCTTCATTGTTGCAGGTAGAGGGAGGGACGACCCCCTACTACCATGTCCAGATTTTGTACTAGAGAGGGAAGGGAGGTCTAATAAAGAGTCATGCTGAAGTAGATCCGGTGGCTGCAGCCACATCTCCTCTAGGGGAGCTTTAGGTTGGGAACCTATGGAGGAAGCTGAGGCTGACAAGACTGCACTGCTTTTGCTCTGATGCCTGGCCCCTGACCTAGGTCTACTGGTTGCCCTGTGAAAGGGCACCCTCTGCCTACTTTTTGGTTGTGTATGATAAAGGGAATGGACTGACCCTACAGTCCTGCCCGAGGCTTGCAGGTCAGACAGGATATCCTGCACATCTGCCCCAAAGAGATTGTACCATCTGAAAGGGGCATTCAGAATGGATTGCTGGACATCACTAGCAAATCCTGACACCCTCAGCCAAGAATGCTTTCTTATGCAGATGCCAGCCACAACTGCTCTGGCTGAGGCATCTGAAATGTCATAGGTAGACCTTAAGAAGTGTTTACCCACATCAGCCCCAATCTGGAGGGCCCTGAGCTTCTCCTGCTTCTGGGGACCCTCTGGTATGGACTGGGCTACTGCTTTAGCCTTTCTCCAGAGGGTATTATGGTATTTGACCATATGGGCCTGATAACTGGCTATTCTAACACCCAGTATGGCAGAGGCAAATGTTCTCTTTCCCAGGAGGTCCAATCTTCTTGACTCTTAACTGCGAGGAGAAAACTGATGTACTTAGTTCTCTCTCATGAGGTCTAGTCTTCTCGACTCTTTCTCTAGGAGGAGAAAACTGAGATGCTTTGGCCTCTTAGACCTATCATGGGCTTCCTTTCTCACCACTGAATTGGCCTCAGGTTGGCCTGCGAAAAAGGGCTTTCCTAAGGGGGCCTGGTACAGCTTGTCTGCCTTCAGACTCAGCATGGTAGGGATCAAGCTTGGTCTGTGCCAGGCAGCCATGGTGGCATCCTCTAGTGCAGCCAATAGAGGAGAAATTATAAGGGGAGGAGAATCTGGTAGCTCTAGAAACTCTACCAAGTTTCTTTCTCCTAGTGATGTCTTGCTCCTCAACATCAAACCCCACTGCAGTTTGGAGTTGCTTCATCATGGATATGAAGGAGGGGTCTTCTGGAGGGGACTTCAGAGTATTCAAGGTAGAGTACTCACTCCTGGTGGAAATGGTGGAATCAGACCTGTCAGTGGGGCTTCCATCCATATCCTCCTCCTCCTCCTCTTCATCCTCTTGTAATGAGTGGCAGGACTTGCAACATCAATGAGGTGCCAGCAGCCCTGATGTCAACGAGCCTTTGCCGGCCATGGGAGGTTGGGAGGTCCAGCAGAACTCACTACCAGAGCCGACCTTGTGGATTTGAAAGTCTGAGTGGCACGAGGTATCGCCGCCAAAGAGGTCAATGATGCTGCAGTGGTCGGCGCCAAGCATAGCAGTGCTCAAGAGCGTACCTGGGGGATTTATCCTTACTCCGCTCCTACTCCTGGTGTTTGTGCTTTCCTGAAGACTTCTCTTGGGCCTCGGAGGACTGGGAGCCCGAAGAATGGGTTAGTGATGTGGTGGAGCTTCTTGCCTGAAGCTCTCTCTCCATTCTGGCTACCTGCTGCTCAAGGAGAAAATTCTGCAGGGCTTTCTGCTGGTGGCACTGGGTAGATTGATTAAACTTCAGGCAGATCGTGCAGGCCTCAAAGTTGAGGGCCTCTCTGAGACAGTGCACACAGATGTTGTGGTTATCACTGGAGTAGATTTTTCCACAGCACTTACAGTAACAGAAGAGTTTAGCTGTGTCTTTCATTGACATACACGACAACGGCAATTACTTTCAAATAAAGTGATACCTACCAGGGTGAGAAAAATAATAAAACTTGGGAATATTGGAAGACTTAGTGGTCAACTGTAGAGGCGGTGTCTTCATGGAGGCTGGTGCGTATGGTCAGTGGCGGGAAAAGATCTGAGGAGGGCGCAGGGCCACCCACATTTATATAGTGAGGACATCAACGTAGGGCATTGTCATGTTCAGCCCCTAGTAAACTGCTAGCAAAAAAGTTTCAATGTGGTCCTGGTGTCTGATGGCTATAGTTTCATAGGTGTGGCCTGATGAAAGACATATCCTTGAAGAAGATCAAGGAAAACATGAATAAGACTATAAATGTGTTTGTGAAAGTCAGAGTCACTTGGTTTCACAAAATGCAGTAATAAGTAGTAAGGGAAATATCCACCTAAAATTGCCCCCCTCCCCCTCAGTCTGAGGCAGGGCCCAATTAGCATTTTCACAAAAAATTGTTTTTTTATTACTTACTGTGCGTTGTTTTATTTACAATTTATCTGATTGATCCTGCGCCCTTCCCTGCCAGCATTTTAAATCCAAGCTTGCCTAGTGGTGTGCCCATAACCTCCCACAGCTGTCCCGAGAATGATGTATGATGCAGGGAGCAGCCACAGAAGCATCCACAGGTTTAGTATATAACTTTTAATAGCTCCAGTTTGAAATGTACAAGTCTCGGTGCTATGCTGAGACATGTGCATTTCAAACCAGAACTACTGAGTGCTCCGGCTACATAGTATACCTAGGGACGTTCCTGCGGCTGCTCCCCGCATCGCAAGTCATTTTCAGGACAGCCACAGAATGTTGTGTGTGCACCGCTAGGGGCGCATGGATTTAAAATGCCGGTGGAGAGGGAAGCAGGATTAACCAGAAAAATTTTAAATAAAACAACGCACAGTAAGTAATTAAAAGCAACTTTTTGTGAAAATGCTAATCAGGCCTGGCGTCAGACTGAGGGGGGTGCTCAATTTGAGGTGTACGTTTCCCTTTAAGTTATATGAATACAGTGCATGCCACATTTTAAAAAGTGGGTAACAAAAATATGCTAAATGCAAAAACATAACCTTTGACTTTTTCAGTGTACCGTATGGAATCACAAAATATGTCATGTTTGAAAGAAAAAAGGAATACAAAATGCAGGAATGTGATTCAGATAAAATTGACAATGCACAGAGAATTCTAGCTGGGCAACCATGCCCAGCCAGCCTGTGTTGCCAAAGAGGGGGGTTCTGAGTACATCACACCTCGAGAGCACAGCTCAAAAGGCCCAATGTAATCAGGAGCCCGAGGTGGCAACACAGGCTGGTTGGGCATGTGGTTGCCCAACCAGTACTTTTTATAGTGCATAGTGCTTTTGCTTAGCTTTTTTTTTTAAAAACGAAAGTGTTTTCACAGCGCTCAGCTGCAGCAGCGAACCTGCCAGCGGTTTCAGTTCAAACTTTAAATGTTTGCTGTCTGCAAAGCAGCACTGACAAAAACACCAGCAGCCTTGACGATTTCCGATCAGCCACAGCCCTGTTGTACCACAGAAAGGTACAACTGCATTCCATGACCTTTGCACTGTAGTACAAGGTTTCAGTTGGCATGGAAATCCATGCAAAACAAACCCTCACTGAACACTATAAATATGTAGTACAGCAACATGGTATGATAGTGAGGGAAGACACATCTTCTCTGCCCCCTTCTGCTGCATGGCAGTGACTAGGTGTGTGCAAGTGTATACTGTTTTATAAAATGGCAAGAAAAAATCTAGAAATGTTAATTGGCCAAGAGATGTCACCTGACCTTGCACTGATTTCTGTAAAAGCATGGTCAGGTGCCAAATCACATTTTCTTACAAAAAAAGAAAAAGACACTACTTAAAGACATAAGTGTAATAAGCCCCCCTAGTGTATGCATCATAGGATTTTAATCCACTTCCCAGAGGCATAAGGATATGCAGCCTTCAGCCTTGTGCCTTACTACACCCCTGGGGCATGCACTGAAATCATATAGTGCACACCCTGTCATGGCTTATAACTTATAGGTGCCATATGAGATGTTTCTTGTGGTATAAGAGCATTATCTCACACAGTTAGGGCAGAGAGAGCCACTCAGCTTTACTTAATGATCCTCCCACCCAAACTGCATGAGATGACATCTCGCACAGCACATACAAAGTTATAATACGATCACAGTGACCCCTCTTCACTCGCATTCTTAGAGTACAAGTATCGTGAACAGTAACCGTAGATTTTCGAAAGGATCCTCATACGGCCATCATACACTGGACTGTCTATGTTCACATCAGTAGGGCACAGCGTCACCTATACAAAGTGGGCAAGCCCCAACCATTTCAGTGACCCACAGTCGGTGGATAGAGTTCTTTTTTTTTCCCCACAAAGGTTTTTTATCCTCCTCTAGTGGACTTGAGGCAGCTTATCAGCCCTGGCCCCATCTTCGGCGACCGTCTGTCTCCCTCCGATCTGGGAGCTCAGTCCCCACCCTTGGCAGGACCCCCAGAGCACACACATTCAGATTCGGCTTGGGATCAGACCAGGTCATGTAGACATAGGCAGGGCTTCACAAAGCCCCAGTTCATTGTTTTTCCACTTTTCTTGTCCCTCCCACTGCTGTGGCATTAGGATGTATGTGTGGATGTACACACATCCTACACTGCCACAGCCCCACCTGTTTGAGTCACTCATGCCTGCACTACCACCAGGCCTCCACCCGGTGGCAGTCATGGGCTGACATGGCATGGGCACACATACCCCCACCCCACGGAGAGGAGAGGAGACCAGTCCCTGGGACGCTCGATTCTCTTCCACCCAGCCGACCTCCAGCAACCTGTGCTGTGCTGTGTATGCAAGCATTTGTGTGTGTCAAGAGCCAACTACAGATGCTTCTGCAATAGCTTGATATGTAAGGCTTTATTTTATTTGTTGTATTACTACAACATAAAAATGGCGAAGGCTTTATTTGTTGTATTACTACAATGCAAACATGGTGTAACATACACACAAGTGTGGGATATAACTTTTATACTACCTCTCAATGCCCTACACAGAACACATAATTACATCGCAATAATGCAACAAATAACAAAAATACATCAAGCTAATGCCTAGACAGCAGCTGTTTGCTCTAGCCCATTCTTGTTTTCTTAAAATTTCTCTTACTCTACCTAGCAGAAACAACACAAAGTCACCGGACAAGGCAGATGCTTCTGATGGGACGTCATAAATATGAAGTCACCAGCAAAGATATAGACCATCCAGTCAGAGGCAGAAGATTCAAGTGGGTAGGGGGCCCAAAGGACTAACCTCTATGAGAGGGTGCCCCAATAGCTTAGCACCAACAAGCCCTATTACTCACGTAGCCGGCACTATCTAACACTACACAACTGCTGGAAAATGAACATTTAGAAACGTTTTGTAAGGCACAAGTGCAATTTATCATTCCAAATAAAGGCAGATACAAGCTAATATACTTTTAAAAATTAGAACTCAAATTAAATTTGCTTTTCCAAGTGCTTCCTGGGCTGTGCGGCATATTTTCTTTCATTTCAGCCTCCTGCTCCTTGTTCACATTCATTGTGATATTTAATTGGTTGGCACATTACATTATAAGGCTGCTCGAACATCTGAAAAGCACTGCACTATCATGATGTGGAGTGGACACCATGTGGACAATTTGAAAAGCAATGTCAACCGAGAGGGTAGTGGACTGAGAAAGATAAACAAAACAAGGTAGCTGCATATCTTTCCTGGGGAACAAGAATTAATGTCAACCATTATGATCACTGGTGAGCCCATTTATTGACTGGACTGGCACCACTTTCTAACGTCATAATAACTGGGTTCCATTCTATAATAACCACCCTGTTATCGCGGCACAGATGTCAATAGGACAAAGTGAAACAATAGTAATTATACAGATCTTGGCTACAATCAGTAATCCTTCTACTGAGGTCCAGCACCTGGATTGATAAACCTTTTAAACCCAGCAATTACAAGCCGAGAAAATGTTTAAATTAGTTTTGTGTTACACTGTTGTTTTACCTGTTTCCCTGATGCAATGTATCATCTCTTCACCTGTTCATTTAGGAGCCCCCCTCCATACACAAACTTACACACAGTCACATCAAAATTAATACAGTACACATCAAAATGAATATAAAACACAGTGGGAATAGTACTGTGCTGAAAATACATTTAGAATGGGAAAGCACTCAGGCAGGCAGACAACAAGATACTGAAAGTCAAAGCCAGTAGGCTTCATTCCCACACACCACAGTCTTCCCTCTCCTAACATTATTTTTGGTACTTTTACACCAGTAATTATATAAAATAAAATAAGACTGTTACATTATTCATTTTCTTTTCACATACCCTCACTGTGTAATACCATCACAAACCACGCACGCTTCTCACTCATGATTTATGTGGCATTACACTGAGGTATGAAAAAAAGAAACTCATAATGTACAACACCCCATCCACTATGCTCTGTTTAATACTGAAATACTTAAACGCTGATGGAATTACAGGATTATACAAAGACATTTGTTTCCCTTTAAAAGAAATGTAAAAATAAACTGAAAACTTTTTAAAAAGATTAAATTACTAGATGTCACAAGGGAGATGCTATATAATTTACTCTGCCCTTTGTTAATTGCCCTCACCTCAAGCTTGCAACATTTGTTAGCGCCAGCATGGTCAATTATGTCAGCCAGCCATAAAAAGGAGCACCTCTGCCCTTGGGCCTCTTCTGCCATCTTTCTACCATGTAATTTCTTGCTTCCTTGTCCTTATCACTTATAGTAAGTATTCCTTCACCTCTGGCACCTTCCCCCATTCAAGTGGTGGGAAGGGGCAGGGACAAACAGGAAGTCAATTACAGCAGTAAATTGAAAAGTCTAATTCAGTTCTAGACAAAAAGAGGAAAAGGACTGCTGTTAATTACAGTTCTCTGTGTGACTAATGTCCATGTTTGGGCCATACTGAATATTGGTTTTCTCTATTTTGTATGTGTCCTTTTTTTCCCCACAGGTCGTAGCAAGGCTAACTTTCTGGACAATGCAGATAGCTTATCTTTGAGAAACTTTTTGGACATTTAGTATGTACCTCGTATGTGGTATCAACAATTAATGGACTGCCTAGAACTAATGTTGACAAATATTGTACATTGCTGTGACTTCCATTAATTCAGTTTATATGAACTGTTCGTGTATAAAATGAATAAACAAAGTTTAAAAACTGTATAAAGTTTATTAAATGCAAGAACGTGCACAAAATAAAGTGTACAAATGCAGTGTTTTATAGGAAAGCCTGTGCCTAGCCCCATCCTCCTTTCAAATAGTTTCTTTTCTAGAACTGAGGTGGTGGGTTCCCCAGTGAGTAATTTTGTATTTTAACGACTACTAAATTCCTCAGAACCACTGCAGTCACTACTCTCTTTTAACATTCATAAGACTAAAGTTTAACCATGAAAGAACTGTTATGCAAGAACCTACTGTAACAGTAGATCTTCGAGGAAATCTCTGCCACCAGGTCACACCTATGGAACCTTGCCGTCAGGCATCAGGTTCAAATGGAAGCTTTATGTGCAGCAGTTTATTAGGGTCTGTCCACGCCGACGTCAGGCTCTGATGTCACACATCCTATATAGGCACAGGCAGCCCTGCTCCCTCCTCAGTTCTTTCCCTAGCCGGAGGCCATAAGAGACAGGAGTCCCACCAGGAAGTCAAGGAGAGAGAAGGTGTCCAGCAAGCAGAAAGGCTGGAGCAACAGGACAGCCAAGTTGTAGCGAGAAAGAGGGATGGAGGGATGGCATGACCTGATGACAGAGATTCCCTCAAAGATCTACTGTTACAGTAAGTTCTTACATTTATTTATTTATTTAGTTTTTGTTGACCAGGTAAGTACACTAGACAAATTCTGCCTATTTTCAGGCATGACCTCGTGCAGGGAGATACAGATGAATGCCAACTGGCCTTGAACCAGATTAAGCTGTTGATGGTATTTTTAGTGAATGGGGGGAAATTTGGCCAGGGCACTGGAAAAATTCCCCTACTCTGCCTGCAGGGGTGCTGTCACTTCCTGTAGGCAGAATGGAGGTGCCAGTTTAATGGTGGACAGCCGGTTGGTAGGAGGAGGTGATACTGGAGCTAGTATAATGGATGACACGTTGTCTACGATGGAAAGTATGGATTTACTTGAAACCAGTAAGCAGCATGAAGCTGTGGACATGTCTGGATCAGTGGTAGGAGTTCAAGGACCAAGAACAGTCATCATGGATTCTGATGTTCCACCCCAGAAGATACTGCTGGATATTAACCAGGCTGAACAGGCTACAACATCTGGAGTTCAGGTACAGCAAGAAGCTTATTAAGAAACTTTGTTACGAAATGCGATAAAATCAAATAAGAAATTTCTACTTAAACTGTTGCAAGAAGACACTGACATGGTTGCAACTACATGCACCAGTCAATCTTCTATACCAGCTTTATTTATCCCAGTTGCCTACGAAGATGAGCAGGATGCTCAAATCCCAATAAACTTGACTTCAGAAAAGGTACTTACTTTAATAAAAGGAAGATGCGTAGACACAACTGACAAACCCCAGGCCTGGTCCCCAGATGTCGCACTGCGAGTGGCTGGCTGGAATGGGGACCCTCATTCGAACTCCTGGGTCTCCGTGGGCCCAGTCAGTACTGCCCAAATCATTAAAGAGTGCTCGCCAAAGGCACCCAACAAAGCTGCAGGTCTTGTCATGAATGTTTTGGAATCCACACAGCCAGCCAGCTCTTCTGATCTGCACTCACAGGTTGCTAGAGAACCTGGTCAGCATACGAGTGATTTCTCTCAAGAGAACAGAGCTTAGGACTTGGACTTGGGTCAGACCGAAGATACGAATGAAACTGTAGACAATATTACTGCTGACCAACCCCAAAAATTTTTTATGGCTGATTTATTTAAGAACAGAGGAGAACCAATCCAGAGAAGAAATGCAGTTAGGTTGAAGTTTAATGGAGATCCGATAAATGCACCGAACAGAAAAACTATGTAACACTCCATGTTAAAAGACCAAATGGGGATTATTCCCTTGGAAGTATTTGCTGTAATTCATGTTAAAGGGGTGGTCATTTATGATATGAGTTTTAAGACTAGTCACACCTTAGACAGGTTTTGGGCCAAGTATCCACAGGTCCAAAATTTCCCACTTTGGCAACCTCCCCCACCACCCCCCGATTCCTCTCACCAAGCCTTCTGTTAAAGTCATTACTCTTTTGTTTAGGAAAGAATGCGTGAACATAGCTGATATACAATATTGGTTGCAACAAAGGCGCACAGTTCTAGAAACCTCAACCCCCCATCCTAGATGATGATCTAGTACGGACGGGGAATTGGAAGGTAAAAGTCCAACTTAAACAACTGGACTCAGGTATTGTTCATCTTCAAGGAAGTTTTTATACTGGTAGAGACAGGGGCCTATGTTTCTACCAAGGGCAGCCAAGAACTAGCCAAAAATATGGGGCACATACTCACCTTAGTTCCGTATGTGAAAAACCAAGATGTAACCTGTGTTTTGAATACAGTCATGTCAGTCTAGGGTGTCCAAACCCTCTTAAGTGTAATCTGTGTGATGAAGGGGGGTCACACATACAGGAATTGCCCTTGGGCTGAAAGGAATAGATTAGACGGGGCTCATCAAGACCCCGTTCAGTTGATCAAAAAATGCCAGGTACAAGCCCTTCAGAGGCAGGAAAACTCCAAACAGCCCACAGAGAGTGAAACTATTTCTCTTTCTCTGCCTCCAGCTGAGGTAGGTGCTTCTGTGATGGATTTAGCAGCCCCCTCCACCAGTGAGGCTAATCACCTGGATTATCCCCCTCCCACTCATAACCCATCCTCTGAGGTCTGTGACAGTGTAGGTATGCCCCCCCTCCCCAAGCAGGCACTGTTCACAACAGTGGAGGCTAAAAAGAAAAAAAAAAAGGAAAGCTGTCCAAACTACCCCCAGAAGAAAAGGGTGGTACTTTGGTGTTTAGGACAAGCCACACGCCATCAGGATTGTCCTCCATATACATGGATCATTTACTGAGTCCCTACCAAGACATCCAATTGTCTAACTTATTCTTAAATGTAAAGATGTTAGGAGAATTAACCAAATCCTGTGGTAGCTTATTCCAGATTCTAGGTGTCCTTATAGTAAAGTAGTTGATTCGTTTGTTGGTCTTCATAATTTCTAATTGTCTGTTATGTAGTCTAGCTGTGGTTTTTCAGGTGGAAAATTTAATACCACATATCTGCATCTGTTCCTGACTGCCTAGTATTTTAAATAATTGTAGCAAGTCTCCTCTGAGTCTTCTTTGAGACAAAGTGTGTAGTCCTGTCTTAACTAATCTGGTGCTATAGTCAAAGTTTGATAAGTATGGGATGAGTTTAGTGGCTCTATGCTGAATATTTTCGATCCTGTTAATATCTGAGATAAGATAAGGGCTCCAAAATGGACAGCCATAGTCTAAGAGTGGCCTAATATGGGATCTATAAAGGGGGAGAAGACATTGTTCTGATCTAGATACAAATGTTTTACTTATTCTACGGAGTATAGTGTTAGTTTGGTTTGCTATCTTAGTGCAGTGGGTAGTTGAGGATAATTTATTATTCACAAATATTCCTAGGTCTTTTTCTGCTGTAGAAGTTCTAAGGATGGTGTTATTCAAGTAATATTTATGAACTGGATTATTTTTCCCCAGGCGTAGTACTGCACATTTAGAAATGTTGAAATAAATCTCATTTGTAGATGCCCATTTTTCTACAAGTGATAAATCAACTTGTAGTCCGGATATATTATTGCTTTTTATAGCCTTACCCCCGAGTTTTGTATCGTCTGCAAATTTACCCTTGGGGGATAGAGTAATAGATAGAGGGACTGATTTTTGTGCATAGACAGATGAAAAATAATTATTTAGTTCAGTTGCTGTTTCAATGTCTGTGGTAATTGTTTTTGTGTTGATAGTTAATGGCCCTATTAACTTGTTACAGCCCTTTTTGTTGTTTAGATATAAGTATAGTGCCTTATGACAGTTGTTTGTGTGAGCAATCTTAAATTCCAGGTTACGTTTAGCTATAGTTATCTGTTTTTTTAATGTTTTGACTGTCTCTCTATAAGTTGACAATATTATATTGACTTGAGATGGTAATGCTTTTTTAAGTTTGAAGAAAAGCTTATTTTTTCGAGTAATTAATGATTTGATGCTTTTGTTAAACCATTGTGAAATTTTTCCTTTGTTGTTGTATTTCTATTTCTCAGGTATGTATTGTTTATCGAGTTGAGTTATTTTATTTTTTAAGAGGTCCCAAGCTTCATTTGTATTTAGTGGGAGAAGGGCCTGTTCCCAATTAATTTCTTCTAGAGTTTGATTGATACAGTTAAAATTTGCTTTATGATATTGTTTTATTTTAATTTTGTTAGTTTTGGGTTGAAGGGGAAATTGCATAGAGAAGAATATGGAAATATGATCACTATTTCCCATAGGGGTTAAGATCTTGATGTCAGATGTTGGGGTTTCTAAATTCATTACAGCAAGGTCAAGAGTGTTTTTTCCCCTGGTGGGTTCCCTTACAATTTGTTTAAGACCTAGATTTATTATTATAGAAAGAAGTTGTTCATCATAATGATTAGCTCCGGAAAGGGTATCCCAATTTATAGTTGGTAAATTAAAGTCCCCTAGTATTAGTATAGTATTCTTATTAGCTAATTGCAGTATTTCTTCTGTGATCTGTCTGGTGACATTTAAGTCTGAAGATGGTGGTCTATAGCAAGTTCTGACAAGTAGTTTGTATGAGCCAGTGGGTTGGATATAGGTCCAGACACTTTTCAGTTGCGAGTCAGTTTCCTTTTCAAATGAATAGATGGTGTTCCTTATATAGAGGCTGACCCCTCCTCCTTTTTTACTGTTCACTCTATGTTTATAGTAGTGTCTATATCCAGGCAATTCCACTATCCAGTCTGTCTATACTGCCCCATGTTTCTGTTATTGCAATTATTGCCAGCCCTAGGGTCTGAGAAAGTATTTCCAGTTTGGCATATTTAGGGATGTTCATGGATCGAGCATTAAAGGTAAGAATATGTAATTTAAGATTTGATGAATAGCTAATGTTGTTAATAAGAGGCCAGGATGATTTCCCAGTCTCCCCCCTATTTATTAGTTTAAATATGTATTTATGTATGTGGTCATTTTTTGTCCTAGAATGGTACTGCCTCTTCTACTGAGATGCCATCCGTCCCAACAGTATAAAGATGGTCTGTCCTCAAACTCTTCCCAATGAGTTAAACACTTTATTCCCTGTCGATAGCACCATTTGTGGAGCCATTCATTTAGTGCTTTGATTTTTAAAGTAGTGTATCTGGTGGCTCTTGGAATGGGTAATACCTTAGAGAAGTAGATGGCACAACCACGTTCGCTTAATATGTTGTTTAATGCTACAAAATCTTGTTTAAGTTGTAAGAGTTGAGAACTTCCTATATCATTTGTTCCTGCGTGAACAATTACCAAGGGGTTTTCCCCTGCAGTGGATAGTATAGGTTTGACCATTTTTGTTATATCTGCAATTTTGGCCCCTCTAAAGCTAGAGCACGTTCTATTTTGTTTATCTGGGTTGCATATTGCTCTCGCTAGGTATTTGATAATTGAGTCACCTAGTACAATTACCTGATTTTGTTTGGTTTGTGATTCAGCAAATAAATGTGTGTCTACGGTTTCTTTATATGGTTTATCAAGTAGTTTGTTTTTGATTGAATTATTTTTATTGCATTAGTAGATTTGGATAAGTGGTCAGATTTGTCATCTTTGGATTTGGTGATGTTACATTCACTTAGAGAAATGTCTACATTACCGCCGGTTTTTAGAGTAAGAGCTTCAAAAGAATTTTGTAAGGGTATTTCCTGTTTATCTTCCAGATAATTACTTTTTTTGGTATGTTTTTTATAGGGAATTTTTATCCAATTGTCGTCAGTGGTGCAACTTGAGGGAGTAGATGATATGATTGATTGCTCTGCTAGGTTACATGCTAAGTGTTTGTTGGAAGATTTATCATGAGGAAGTGAATAATCTAGGTGTTTAGTGTTGAACACATTAGATTCTACTAGAAAGTGACATCTGGTCTATATAATCCTCTAGCGCTTTAATGTCAGATTGGAGGTTGTCTTTAGGCTGCAAACGTTTGACTTCTTCCTGTAAATTTACCAACAATATGCATCTGTTGCATACAAAGTTTACTGTCTGTTTTCCCAAAGTATACATTTGGCAAGATGTGCACATTTTGTTTGCCTTCTTCATGGTTTTGTTGAATACAAATTTTTTTTTTTTTTTTTTTAAGAAAAGAAAAATAAGGTAACAGTGAATGGCAGATTAATTACAATGTTTACCTTATAGTGGTCCTAATCTTTTTTTGGCCCTAGGCCCATTTGCCCCAGTGGACACGGTAGACACGTGCATTGCGCGCGTCTCCGCGCGCGGCGCTGCACCGTGCATGCTCGCCCCGCTCGCTAGTGTGAGTATTTTATAGAGGGAAACTGGAAGTACGTCGTAACACAACTTCCGGTTTCGCACTGGTCCAAGTCTGTCACAAAGATATTAAAATAAGCCTTTAAGAAGGCTATAATGCTGTAAACAGTGTTTATTTAAGTGAAAAAGTGCTAGACAGCTATCAAAAGTGTACTATGGAAAGTGGGTAGTATCCAAGAAGTGTCAGGGTCTAGCCACTGACCTCCAGAATCCCACAATGCTTAGCTGGTCTAAGCAAGGAAGTACCAAGATCAAGAAGGTACCCCTGTTTAGCTTTTAACAGTCCTAGCACAAAAAGTATACACAATGCACATAGGTTTTTCACAGAATATCAAGGTATATCACAGATTTCAATAGCAGCAATGCTTTATCTCAAGAATTGTTACCAAGCCTCAGCAAAAAGAAGACAGTGGGGTGACATGGAGGTTGAAAGGGATGATTCCGACTCATCCAACACATCTTCTAAATTACACCCCTCTTCAGACTCTCAGCCAGACACTGCTAAAAGGAAATCTGGGAAATCCGACCAGAAAAGGTCACAATCCCACCCAACTTGGCATCTGAATGAGGGATGAGCAGCACCTTTCTTTCCTAACCCTCAATGTATGCAGTATTAAGGCATACAAGAAGAGAGACACAACTCTTCAATTGTTGAAGGACTTTGCAAATGACTATCTTCATTCAAGATACAAGGGTAAAAACAACACACGAAGTCTCACACTCAAAAAAACTTTGGTCGTTGGGACAATCTTTTTGGTCTCAAGGCCCAGACACATGTGATGGGTTTGGAATATTAATAAAAGGTTACCAGTTTACAGTACAGAGGGTGGTTGATATTAGTCTGGGAAGGGCTCTTTTATTAGACCTAAGCAGAGATACAGAATCATTTAGGTTACTTAATGTTTATGCCCCCCCAGAGCACTTTTTGTCTTTAATCCAACCTTATCTGCACACAAGAAAACATATTATTTTGGGTGGAGAGTTTAATGGTCCCTTGTCATTAATAGATAAAAGTGGCCAGACCACTAAGTTATTTGGTGATTCAAATCATCTGAATGATGTCATAAAGACAGCAGGGCTTGTGGACGGATATGTTTCGGTTCACTCTAAGGGTGCTAAAACTTTCTCAAAGGGCCCACTGGCAACACGTATAGATTACATATTTATCTCCTAATTTTTACATGGTAAACAAGCTCAGGTTTCTCAGATCACCTAGCGGTTTCATTACACTGCACCCTGGCATCCACTTGCCCTCCTCTCTCACCAAACAAATTTACTTCAAGATGGATAGATGGAGGAAAAATTAGCAGATTTACTGTCAGCCAGGTTTTCTGTGCTAGAGGCCTTTGATTCACTCACAGATTGCTGGACTGATACTAAAACTGAGTTAAGGCTTTCTTTATTAGACATTCTGTTAAACATACAACATCCACCTATTTGCAATACTTAAAATACGAAATAAACAATATAAAACAATGTCAAGAGCTTCTGAATTTAAATTAGATTTAACCAATGAACTACAGGAACTTAAGGCAGAAATGTTTCAGTACCAATACAATTGAGCTGAATCATTGAAATGTGAAGCACAATTTGGCACCCAAGGCTCAAGGCCCTCTTTGGACATTTATAAGAGTTGCCAGAATAGAATAAGTCATACTAGAAATGACATGGTTCTTGACCCATGTTTCAAACTGCAACACTCAGATCATGATAAAATCCAAAAAGTCTCACAGACTTATATTCAGGAAATATTTGGCACTCCCTCCTTGGCAACTGGTGATCTTGGATATTTAAGGAATTTAAATATCCCCCACATAGATCAGGCATCCTTTTTAGATTTAACCTTCTCAGTCCTCCCAGCTGAAGTTACTGCAATTTTTGGGAAATGAAAGAAAACCTCAGCACCTGGAAGTGACGGACTTACCAGTGAACTATATATTAAATATACAAATTATTTTGCTCCAGTCTTGGTTAACGTATTCTCTTACATTTTATCTTCAGAAACCTTTCCTGAAGTTATGTCTCAAGCATTGGTAATCTTATTGTATAAAAAAGGTGATAAGAGGGATCTCACCAATTGGAGACCAATTAGTCTTCTTAATGTGGACTACAAAATCCTAACATTAATATTGTTAGCGCACCTCTCCAAGGTATCTAAATCGGTTATTAGTGATGAACAATCGTGTGCAATAGATGGCAGATTGATGTTTACAAATCTGATATATCTAAGAGGATTGATGACTCCTGTTTCTGATCCTAAAATAAAACGATTGATCTTGGCCTTAGACCAAGAAAAGGCTTTCGATCCTGTGGATCATAACTACCTACTTAATGTTTTGCAGGTATACCATATCCAAAATCATTTTATAAGATGGATTTCTCTACAGTACAAATCGGCCATGATTATCCCTTATGTTAATGGTATCCAAGGCTTTCCCTTTTTGGGGAAAAAAGGGGTTCGACAGGGTTGCCCATTCAGCCCCCTACTGTTTGTATTTCAGATAGACCCCTTGGTTAGGAGAATCTCTAGACACCCTGGAATTTCATCTGTTCCCCTCCCTAATGGTTCCTTTGCCTCAAACATTAGTGAGTGCATATGCAGATGACCTCTGCATCTGCACTACACCAGAGCTAAATGAAAACCTTTTTAAGCAAGAAGTAATGGAATCTGAAAATGCACCAGGATCTAAGTTGAATTACGATAAGAGTCAGGCATTGGTTCTACCTCCTCATCCACTAATAGAGGGCCCAGAAAGTTTTGCAAATATACAAATGTCACCCCAATCTATTAAAATCCTGGGTATACAATTTGGGAGGTCTGATGACGCAGCTTCTGAACTGGTCTCAGGCTCTTCAGAGAGCAGAACAGATGATCTCAATGTGGAAGAATAAGACCATTGCTAAAAAGAAAAAGGTCTCCCTGTTATACACTTTAATTGTTCCCTTATTTTTACACAACGCTTATATCTTCCCTATACCCCTTAATATGGAGACTAGATTATTGAATATCTTCTTCCAGGGCCTCTGGGGTAGCAGACTCAACCCCATCAAAAGAGGACATACCTATCATGACTACCCTCTAGGTGGAGTATGGAAGGCTAACCCTTTACTATTTTTCTATAGCTTGCTTTTTTACCTTAATTTTCTTCCACTGTTGTCAGAACCCATACAGGAAGGATACAAGTATTTGAGTTTTATTCTAGAGCAACCTTTTCAAGAATGATTATTCCCGTCCCTCTTATGTTCTACATCGGAATTTGAAAAGATTTCAGCTTCTGCCTTATTTACATGCAGCATGTATGAAACTGAAATTATGGCATGTGACCCCTCAGTCATTACAAAGTAATTCTAGGAAATCCTTTTATGCCATTATTTTAAATAGATCCAGAAGCAAATGATTTGATACCTTTTATTTGACCAACATAGATGTAACAAAAAGAGCAAAGTGCTTTAGCTTTCAGACCAACAAGTTCTTCCCAAGAAGCTTATTTTAAATAGTAACTTGTATGAGATTCCGCAGGTTCGAATCAGCTATGACTCCAAACTTTCCACTATTTTCTCCAGCTTACGGATAAAAGGTTACCACAAAAAGTCTGGGATGTGGTATGGTTATCCTGCCATGACAGACTAGGAGTCAGAGGCAATCACAAACATAAAGTAGTGGAAGAACGCAAGTGTCAAAGGCCCACATGCTTAGGAGTAGCAAAATCCCAAACTCATTTTTATTTGGAATGCCCCTTTGCAACAGAATTTTAGTTACTAACATTAAAATCATGGGGCATAGATACAACCTAGCATATTACATATGAAATATTGGTACTTGAGATATACCCTGCTTCCATGAACAAATACCATCTGAGTACACTCAGAATTCTCTTTGCTTTCTGTAAATATTATCTGTGGCAGGCAAACTGTGCCCTTCTTTATCAATAGCAAGAATTTACCCCACGGCAGGGTTTACTACAGATTAAAGAGAATTTAACAACACTGTTTAATAAGGAACGCAAAAAGAATATTGTTAAGGCTGGGGTTGGTGGAAGCATTTTTTATGGTTCCAGAATGTTAGGCAATGAGGTAGCAATATCACATACTTTATTTTATTATTATCATGATTATTATGTATTTAATTTGATTCTCCTCCATTTTCCCTTTCCTTTATGCATTATTAATGCCTTTTTTTCCCTTTTCTGGAACAAGGAGGAATTAACCCACAACAGGGTATGGGTTTATTGAGAATTAACCCATGCCTGGGGGTTGGAGTCACGAGGTGAAGCCGAGTGACTTCAACCACCCAGGCGTGGATTAATGCTCAGTAAACCCATACCCTGGAGTGAGTTAATCATTTTATAACATGGGCAATGTTATGTTAGAGTTTTACATAAAATAAAGCCCTGTGAACATGCAACTGTGGGTATATCAAGGATTAATCAATGGTCAGGTGACCAATTTGGACAAATCAGAAGACAGTATTTTAGGAACCCATGTTATAACTAGTGTTCACTGATGTATAAAATTTGATTTATTTTGTTTCGAGAAGTGCCATGGGATCTTTAACATCCACCTGAACTACCAACAGAACAGGCAGATGGGACCTCAGTTTAATGTCTCATAGCAGGGCACAACTGTCCAACCCAAAATGATCAGGCAAAGAAGGAGAGAGCCTCTGCTCAGTCGGCCGGAAGCCGAACCCTGGCTCTACAAGAGTCTAGCTCTGCCCCAATGAACTGTTATCACCTGCAAAGATACAAGCACTGACTTGGACTCATTCACCACAAGGCCAAGAGATAAGCAGGTGTGGAAGGCCAGATCCCTGAACCGCTCCACCTCCTCTCTGGAGGGACCCGCTATAAGACAGTCATCCAGGTTGGGGTACACCCGGACCCGTTGGTTTCTCAGGTAGGTTGCCACCAGTGCCACACACTTGGGTTAAGACTCTGGGAGCCGAAGAGAGGCCACAGGGCATGGCCTGGAACTGACAGACAACCCCCTCTGCATAGAACCACAGGAACTGGCAGTGGGATGGACGGATGGATAGGGACGTGGAAGAATGTGTCCTGAAGATCCAAGGAGTAGAACCACATGTTCCATTCCAGAAATGGAACGATCTGTGACAGAGTGACCATCCTGAAAGTGCGTGACCGAAGAAATTTGTTTAGGTTTTTTGAATCTAAGATGGGGCGCCAGCCCCCCATCCCCTTTGGCAGCAGGAAGTACCTGGAGACAAACCCTGGGCTTACTGGAGGGTCCAGGACTGGAGCCACTACCTCCTCCTGGAGAAAGGGCTGACAGTATGTCGGCAGACACCATGTCCTCCCATGCAGCACAGGCTTGGTAAGGTGGGTAAGCCTCGAACTCTACAGGCAGACCCTGACTGACCACCTCGAGGGTCCACCTGTCCATGGTAACAGCGGACCAGGCAGAAAGAAAGTGGTGGAGCTGGATCCCCACAGATGGACCCAAGAGAGACTGGACAGGCATGGGGGAGGCACCCCCCAGCCCGTCACTGGGCAGGCTTTGAGGTGGAGGAGGGACCGGCTGAGAAAGCAGCGGGACCTCGACCATCTGGTTTGTGGGTGACCAAAGCAACCAACTCCGGTTGAGGATGCCAAGCCTGGGCCTGCTACTCAGTTAGAGGCTGGAACGGCTTGTCTGCAGGGGCAGAGAGGGGATGAAAGGGCTTCTTCCTCTGAAGCTTGGAGCCCTTGGGATCCCACTGGGTGGAGGTGACAGAGTTCAGGGTGGTACTGGACTTCTCAATCCGACTGAGGTGTCCTTCCACCCCTGGCCCAAACAGGTCGGTACCCAAGAAGGGAATATCTGCCAACTTGTGCTGGGTATCTGCCATAAGGGTGGAGATCCACAGCCAAGCCCTGCAGCCCATGGCCACCACAGTGGCTACTGAGCGATCACAGGAATCATCAATGTCCATGGCTGTCTGGAGCTGCTATTTGGCAATTGCTCAGCCCTGGTCCTGGACATGCTTGTCCATGGTCTCTAAGTCAGATGGGAGTTGGGAAAGCACCTCATTGAGAGTGCCTAAGAGGGCATGAGCGAAGTGGGCCATCAAAAGGGCCAAACTGGCCTGCCGAAGGCCGAGAGAAGAGGCTGCATAGACCTTTTTGGACACATGATCCAATTTCTTGTTCGAAAGCTTATCCGAATCCCCAATATTGCCAGTACGCCAAAAGACTGAGTCGGCCACCAGACCCTCGGCTGAGGGACATTTGGTAAAACATGACAGGGAGCTGGCAGGGACCGTGTACTTGCGTAACATCCATGCTGATGGCACAGGGCAAGAGAAAGGGTGCTGCCAACACTCCAGAGCAGGGCCAAGAATGACCTTGGCAACCGGGAAAGCCACCCCAGGGGAATCACCCCGGTCGAGAATCTCAGTCAAAGGGTACTTGGCCCATTTCTGATGGGCTCCATCTGGAGTTCCATAGAGTCTGAGATTAGAAAGAGCAAGCCCCCAAAAGAGGTGGGACCCTGCTTTGTCGACAAATCCTCCCCCATCTTGGTGTCCAATGGACAGGAATGCAAGGAGGAGCCTTCAAGACTCCAAGTATTCATCATAAAGCGGTCGACTGCCAGAGTATCCACTAACCCTATGGGTCTTTCAGGAGTAACAGTGATCAACAGCTGACTAGGAAGCCCGGAAGCAGTACGGGCATCCTTGGGGGGGGTGGGGGCAGAGATCCACTGGTGGCTGCTTAGGCAGTGGCTCCACCTAAATGGGTGGAGGTGACAGAGTTCAGGGTGGCATTTGACTTCTCAGTCCGACTGAGGTATCCTTCCACCCCTGGCCCAGACAGGTCGGTGCCCAAGAAGGGAATATCCACCAACTTGTGCTGGGTATCTGCCATAAAGGAGGAGATCTGCAGCCAAGCCCTGCAGCACAATGCCACTGCAGCAGCCATGGAGCGCACGCGCAGGAATCATCAATGTCCATGGCCATCTGGAGCTGCTATTTGGCAGACGCTCAGACCTGGTCCCGGACATGCTTGTCCACGGTCTGTAAGTCAGATGGGAGTTGGGGAAGCACTTCATCGAGAGTGCCTAAGAGGGCATGAGTGAAGTGGGCCATCAAAAGGGCCAAACTCACATGCCAAAGATGAGAGAAGAGGCCGCATATGCCTTTTTGGACATATGATTCAATTTGTTGTCAGAAGGCTTATCCACATCCCCAACATTGCCAGTACGCCAAAAGACCAAGTTGACCACCAGACCCTCGGCTGAGGGATATTTGGTGAAACCTGACAGGGAACCAGTAGGGACCATGTACTTGCATAACATCCAGGCCGATGGCACAAGGCAAGAGGAAGGGTGCTTCCAACACTCCACAGCAGGGCCAAGAATAGCCTCGGCAACCAGGAAGGCGACCCCAGGGGAATCACCCCAGTCGAGAATCTCAGTCAAGGGGTACTTGGCCCATTTTTGGACAGGCTCCATCTGAAGTTCCGTAGATTCTGAGATCAGACAGAGCAAGCCCTCGAAAGAGTTGGGACCCTGCTCCATTGACAGATGCCCCCCCGACTTGGCATCCAATGAACAGGAATGCAAGGAGGAGCCCTCAGACTCCAAGGTTTCGCCATAAAGCAGTCGACTGCCAGAGTTTCCACTGACCCTACAGGTCTGTCAAGAGTAACGGTGATCAACAGCTGACAAAAAAGCCCAGAAACAGTAAGGGCATCTTTGGGGTGGGTGGGCACCCACCGGTGGCTGCTTAGGCGGTGGCTTCACTTGCATGGGCTGGGAGGGGGGAATAGGCCAAGCCAGAATAGGCTGGAGCCTGGGTGTTGGAAGCCATGGAAGAACCGGGGTGAGGGTCAAAACCAGATCAACCCCGGCAAGCATGAGCTGATGCTACACAAGTTCTTTGTAGCACCGGCACATTTTGCAGTGGAGCCTCTCCTCATCCGAGAAGGAAGAAGAAGAAGAGTAGCAGTGGTGTCACTTGCCCAAAATGCTGAGAGCAGGAACACCGATGGTGGCATGGGCTGCTTGACTCTGGACTTCGGGATCGAGACCTTGACTGTCAAGGACACTGGTGGTGAGACTCGGAGGGAACCAGCGATAGCCGAGGATCCTCCTGGGAAATCAGATCCCCGAGGGTTAGGACCAGATCAACAGGCTGGTCCGACCTACCCTGAGAGTGACAGGTAAGATCGGAGTGCCAGAGAGGGAGGTATCAGCCTCATTTAGCGATAACGCATTGACCAGCTGAGAAAAATCTCAACAGGTTGGTCAACAGGCATCTCCACCAACTGGCCCATGGGAGACCATGGAGATAGTGGCCTGGGCTGAAGGATCAACCGTAGTTGAAACCTCAAGAGAAGCATGGGAATCCGAGGCTTGAGAGTGCTTGCAATCCCATGAT
Source organism: Neoceratodus forsteri (assembly GCA_016271365.2). NCBI lineage: Eukaryota > Metazoa > Chordata > Ceratodontiformes > Ceratodontidae > Neoceratodus > Neoceratodus forsteri. The sequence continues at coordinate 1,308,743,705 of CM057449.1, forward strand.
CGACACTGAGACTTCTTTTTACTCTCCTTTTTTGAAGATCTGGAGGATTTTGTGCCCTTAGAGGGGCCATTCCCATAGGTGGGACAGGACTGGCACAAATCTCTAAACACCCCTGTGAAGGCGGTGCCAAAGGAAAGCAGTACAAAGGCCAAACAGGCATGCTCTGCAGCCTGAGCTACCACCTCTTCAAAAGCCACAAGCTGTTCAACAGACCCCGCAGCTGCTGAGACTACCAGACGGGTGCCTTTCGACCAAATGGGGGGATCCCGTTCATCAGGGTGCCCTAAAAGTAGCCAAGCATGCTGGTCTTCTAAACTATTGCAAGGTGCGACACAGGCCACACACCTGGGGATCATGTTCATGACCTAGGCAGTAGATGCATGAGGCGTGCAGGTCCGTTCAGGCTATCTTCTGCCCGCACTCACATTTTTTGAAACCAGACACCGACTTTGAGTCATCCATGATGAGGATTCGAAAATTGCCTGAAGACTAAAGTCAATTCACAAAGTTTTGTAAATTTTTTAAACAAAGTGCCTACTCAGCGCAGACAGTGGTAAGGAGGGAAGCTTCTTTTTCCAGCAGAAAGGAAGATCTGATGTCAAGGGGCCGTGCCGAGGGGTTTCCACCTGGGTGGATGGGAGGAGCCAGCTTAAAGACGTTTTGATAAGTCTTAAAGGGGGAAGGAACAGTGCCAGAAACTTGGCTAGTACATCATATCTATGTCCCTAGAACCTCCCTTTCCAGGAGAGGGACAATGCGTCTCAGCAGAAGACTCCATGCCTTGGATCTAGCCAGCAGAAACATGGCATTTTTGTGATAAGTGGGGAAGAAAAACGGTTCAAGTCTGAATGACCCCACCTGTTGAACAGGTCTTTTGTGACCGAGGTCAGCAGTTCCCGCTCGTGCACTTTGGACTGAGGCTGTTCGCCAAGACATTATGGGCATTTGGCACATGGACAGCTGGCAGTTCTAGGCCATGATCTAGAGCCCAGTACCAGACCCTCATGGCTTCCTGACACAGAGGGTAGGAATGGGTCCCTCTTGCTTGGTGATATAATAGACTACACTGAGATTGTTCGACTGCACCAGCAGAGGGCCCAGAGAGAGAGAGAGACATGGTTCTGGAAGGCCTTTAAGGCAAGCACAACTGCCCTTATTTCTAGGACGTTTATGTGGAGGTGAGTCTCCCAGTGGGATCAGAGACCCTGGGTCTGATAGGGGCCTAAATGGGCTCCTCAACCCAGACCTGAAGCATCCATGAGGAGGATTGGTGAAGAGTGAGGATAAGATAGGGGACCCCGTTTAAGAGATTGGCCAGGTCCATCCACCAGTGAAGCACTTTGCGCACCGGCAAGGAGACAAGGACCAGCTGATCTAGATTGTCTGAATGCTGATCCAACTAAACCCTATCTGTCCACTGTGGAATCCTCATGTGCAACCTGGCCAGAGAGACCGTAACAATGGCTGTGGCCATGAGGCCTAGTAGCCGGAGGAATGTCCTAGCTGGGACATGCCCGCAATGAGCCACCTCCTAAGCCTGGGCTATAAGACGATCTGCCTTGTCTTGAGGGAGGAAGGTCTTGCCCTGAGTAGAGTCCAGGACTGCCCCTATGTACTGCAATCACGGAGAAGGGGTCAGAATAGACTTGGGCCAATTGACAGTGACGCCCAAGGACTAGAATAACTGTAGCATGTGTTCTAGAGTCAACAATATGAGCTCCCTAGACTGGGCTTTCAGTAACCAGTCACCCAGATATGGGAAAACATAGAGGGCTGCTGCTACAGCTGCTAAGCACTTGGTAAATACCCATGGCACAGAGGATAAGCCAAAAGGTGACACCCTGAACTGGTAATGCTCCCCCTGGAACAGGAACTGCAGGTATCATCTGTTTTGGGTGGGGACAAACCATGATATGCAGGTATGCATCTTGCATATCAGGGGAAAACAGCAAGTTGCCCTACTTGAGCAGAGGAAGAAGGATTGTGGCAAGTGTGTTTCAAGCTTTTCCACATTGTAGCTGTTTGGATGTGGAACAACAGTGTAAACCGTTAAAGAACACCTTCCATGGTCCTTTTGACTTTCATGCATAAATTACCCCTTCTTGCATTGATTCTGGAACTGTATTTTATTACTGTCCGTTGAAGTTAGTTTTTGTATTCTGAGCTGCTAAAAACTGCAGGGTGTACCAGAGCTTCTACAGCAAGCCCAGTGTTGCTATGGGCCCAGGGTTGTACTGCTGACATCACTATAGGGCAGAGTCAATTTAACAAAAGAAAAAAAAAAACCTGACAAGTCATTTGGATTTTGGCATAATGCGTTGCTAACAGGGTGCCTTGGGGAAAAGGGAAACCAATATGTACACTGAGTACTGGCAGTTTTCCCTTGCAACAGTGTTGCAACTGCACAGTGTGAGTCACTCATCTGCTCTATAGTGATGTCATCAGGAGCCAGCAGCCCAGCAGCTGAACAGCAAAGGCAAGTACTGCAGGGCTCCAAAACAAATCCAAATTATGGAAGGCAAAGTAAACCTTGGCCAAAAATAACAAATGCACTCACCCTTTAAGGTCTAGTACTGCATATAATAACTACAAGCTGTAACTTTTTGGACCATCATGAAAGGTGCTCTTTAAAGCGCTACTTTTTTTGAGCAAATTCAGGCAGAGTTATAGTCTGTTGCTAGGCAACACTGCAGGTTGAAGGCTGGGTAGGGTAGTTGGTTGTAACTGGTAAGCCCCAGTGAAACTACAGCAGCAAAAACATCTTTCTGTGTGTTTTAAATTGAATCTAGCCCTGAGTTTTTACTCTCGCTCACAGAGCAGGTACTGTTTTTAAAATCTAAACTGTTTTTATTATTTATTGTTTGTTTGCACAGCCATGACCCACATTCAGGTCACAGCACTTAAATACACGGCAATCTGCGAGCAGAGAGAACGTGAACGGGGTCGCGCGCAGAGAGTCTGCTGTCTACTGGGACTCCAAGGTACAGGGCCAGAAAGAGTTTTACTTACTCAAGGTCAGTGAAAGTGCATACTAAAGCCTGAATTATCTACTCATTCTATTGTGTATCAAAACAAAGAGAGAGACAAAAACATTTTTAAAGTGTTGTTGCCCTTGTTGAAAGTTTTGTCTACAGATCAGGTTGCTTTTCGCACATTTCCGGTTTTAGGGTACAGGTACGAGTTTTCACCTGCTTGTGAGTCCCTCTGCATAACACTATCCCCAAACTGTAGTTGCCACAGTTTATGCTGTTTGTTTTTTTTCACATGGTCCCAGTTTTAAGCAGCAAGTGTGGTTTTACTGTTTGTTTTGGGGATTTTCCTTTGGTTAACATTGTCCTCAAACCCAGTTATTTAAGTCTTGCCTGTGATATCAGTGATACTCATTCTAACATGGATTTAAGCAACTCTTTTATTGACAATTTTTTTGGAAATTTTCTGCAAGGATGGCTCGATTATTAAATGCAGTGCCTGCAACATGTATGCTGCATTATCAGCAGTGAATTGTGATATTCTAATAATGGATGAAATCAGTTTTATCTGCAAGAAGTGAGCGGAAACCTAGTACTATCCTTCACAAGCCTTACTATTTCCAGCTGTAAAGCTGAGCCACCACTTGGCATCAGCGACCACAATTCAGTATCTTTTGATATGGTACTCTCACACATTCCTTGCATGCCTCGTTATAGTTGTATAACTTTAATAGAGCAGATACAGTAAGGATACATGAGGCACAAAGAGCTATAAATTGGGACATCATGCTGGCTAACAGCAATGCTGAAGAAATGTAGTGCAAAATTAAAAATGTGAAGTTAACAAATATATTCCTAAGTACAAAAAAACTGATAAGATTAATAGGAGAAAGCCAAGGAAGATGAATAAGAGAATTTGGAAACTTATCAAGAAAAAACATAACGCTTTTAATATTTACAGAAAAACACACATCGCTTGCTTACTGGAGCAAATACAGAAGGCTTCAAACCTTATGTAAGAAAGAAATAAGGAGTGCACAGGTTAACATGGACCCTCAGCTTGCATGGAATGCCTCAAAAAGTGACAGCAAGTCATTTTATGGGTATATTAACTCTAAAAAACAAAATGTAATGTCGGACCACTTGTAAGTGGTTCTGAAACTATGCACAGTGTTGATAAAATGGCAGATATTTTTAATAAACATTTTTTTAGCTTCTTTGGGGATAGAAAAGTTGCAGACATCGCACTGGATATCTTCAGTTCTGATGAACTGAATGTTACTGAGGCTGAAACAGAAAGTAGAATAAAGAACATCAGGGATGACTGCTCACCCGGTCTGGAAAGGATTACCAGAAAATTAAGCTTATGTCAAAACATCTCATATACCCTCTTGAAGTTCTGTTTCAAAATAGTATAACTTCTGGATTGATCCCAACTGATTGGAAGAATGCCAATGTCACTTCTCTGTTTAAAAAGGAAGACAGACAAGAGTATGGACAATTAAAGGCCATTAGCTTGATCTCTATCATCTGTAAGATCACTGAAGGTATTATCTGTGACAAAGTTTCCCTTTTTGGGGGGAAACATTGACAATAATCAACACAGTTTTATGAAATGTTGCTCTTGTCTAACAAATCTTCTCAGCTTGTATGAAAAGTTAAAGCACTGGACAATAAATCACCACGTGATGTGATTTACATTGATTTCAGTAAAGCTTTCGATACTGTCCCTCATGGCGCTATAATTAAGAAACTCATTCACAGAGGAGTGAACACAAGACCGGTTAAATGGATCAACTGCTGGCTTAGCAAAAGAATGCAGAGGGTAATGTTAAATGGGCATTTGTCGTAGGAGGGTTTAGTGACTAGCAGTGTACCTCAGGGTCACTGCTTGGGCCTTAATTTTTTTCTATTTGCTGATATTGCAGTTGAACTCAACGGCTGGTTCATAAAATACGAGGATGATATCAAAATTGGTGGGGCAAGTGGAACACTAGAAGCTACTCTTAGGCTGCAGGCGGACCTTGACAAATTTAAGCTTCTCCAGACACATAAAGTTATTAGTAAAGCTAATAAAGTGTCATGGGCCATTAAAAACATCAGGTCCAGACACACTAACGTTTTGATCCCACTCTGTCAATCTTAAATCTTACCTCACTTGGATTACTGCTTTCAGCTTCGGTCCCCTTACAAAATCAATTATATTAAACAGCTTGAAAAGACTCAGAGGAGGTTCACTAAACATATACATGGTTTACGAAACCTAGAGTATAATGATAGACTTTCATCACTCAATCTCATGTCACTAGAGATGAGGTAACGAGGGGACTTACTTTTTATGTGGGATATATTAAACAACCCATATCTATTTAGTGAACTGGAGATATATTAAATACCCGTATCTGTTTAACGAACTGGGTTTTCGATTTTAAATAGGAAAAAATCAAAACTAGGGGACAGCCACTCCAAGTATGTCTCTTTAGGTATAATTCAAACAGATGGAAGCATTTTTTTACCCAAACAGTTATCAATTCATGGAATACACTTCCACTTGATATTACTGCCAGCAAAAGTAAGGCCTCTTTCAAGTGCAAGCTGGACAACTGGCTTCTAGGCAGTAGGGGACATTAGAGTTATGGGTTTTGAGAAGGGAGCTATGTGCAAATTGCCTCCTGCTCCCTACTGCACCTCAGTATGAACTTCAGCATAAGAAGGCCGTGCAAAATGACCATCCAAAACTTTTTGTACTGGATAAAAAGGTTCAGCTCCTTCGGGTATATAATGGGTATCTTTTGGGAACCAAGAAGAACCTGGTCTTGACATACAAAGGATAAAGAATCACATTAAAATGATTCAAAGGTAAGTAAATGAAAAGGAGGGTAAGTAAATTTGGCGGTAAAACTGAGCAACAAAGCTCCTGCGGAGTCCATGCACAAATGGTCGATGACGGGGAAAGAACTGAGGAGGGAGCGGGGCCACCCAAGCTTATATAGGGTACATGATATCAGAGCCTGACATTGGCATGGGCAGCCCCTAATAGACTGCTGCAGAAAAAGCTTCCGTGGTGGGATCCTGACACCTGACAACAAAGTTCCATAGCTGTGACCTGATGACAGAAATATCCCCAAAGATCTCATGGCTTCCTCCTTGGGCCAGTGTGACCAGAGTAGTACTGCAGACAATATGCTTTATTTTCAGGGATAGTGGGGGAGTCCTTGTGGCTTTATTGTGTGCCATAAATACACAAAGGTATCATCCAACTGGGACCAAAGGTCAAGGTACAATGCCTCAGTGTAGATCTGCTGAATTCAGGGAGATATACAGTAAGTGGAGAAAACACCATATTTATGAAGGGTTGGGGGGGGGCTAGACCCCTTCCTGCCCTACTCAATATTCTCAGTCACTACTAGGAAGTGCTCCTCGGCATACATCCCTTGGGCAGGAAAAGAAAAGGGTATGTTAACGGCCCAGCTTGGATAGCGTTGTAGGTAAAAATATTTAAAAAAAAAATCTTGTCAACTCTAACTCCTTCTCAAGCTACTGCCCCATTTAGAGTGTTCCCTTCTATAGTAATATTATTGAAAAAGCAGCCTTCTTCTACCAGCTACCTCTCCTCTAAGACTATTCTTGACTGCTTCCAATCTGGGTACTCTGCTGGGATACCATGGAGAGTGACGTCTTTTGTGGGATTAATAGTCTTTTCTCTACAGACCAGAGACCCTTTTCTCGTGTTATTTCTTTGACCTTAATGCTACCTTGACATTAGTAACCTTAACATCTGCCTGAAAGTACAGTTACATAAGAACTTACCGTAACAGTAGATCTTCGAGAGAATCTGTTGCATCAGGTGACACCTATGGAACTATAACCGCCAGGTACTAGGACCTCATGGAAACTTTTTCACCAGCAGTCTACTAGGGGCAGCCCACCATGACATCAGCTGACGATGTCCCTCCCATATAAATGTGGGCAGCCCCACGCTCTCCTCAGTTCCCCTGCCGGAGACCATAAGCACCTCCCCCTGGGGAACTGAGGGAGAGGCTCCTGCCACGAAGTAATGTGAAACAGAAGGTAAACCACTCTGGAGAGGGACAGAGAGAGAGGAACTGAGAAGCCCTGAGTCTAAGGGGGATGGAGGGTGGGATAACATGGCCTGATGCTAGAGAGTCTCTCAAAAATCTACTGTTATGGTAAGTTGTTACGTAACTGTACTATCTTCTTCGAGGATATCTCTTGTATAAAGCCACACCTATGGAACAAGTCCCAAACAGTTCTGACTTCTCCAACACTTATGACCTACCAAAATCTGGTATTGCAGGAATTTCACAAGTTTTATTTTTCAAGTAAATTGAACTACCATCATCCTAGTTTGACACAGGATGAAGTTCAGGCCCTTGATGAGTTTAAGCAAATGAAAAATACTGAGATAAAGGAGGCTGATAAAGGTGGTAAGATAGTCATTCGAAGTAAAGAAAAACATGAATTGGAGATTTATAGATAATTAGATGACACAGAAAGCTATAGAAGATTACAGCAGGACTCCATCAAAAGTCTTAAACTAAGAATTGACACTTTTTTTTACAGGAGTCATTAAATTGTGGTTACGTTACATCTTCTGAAAAACTGTTCATGGAGGTACAGCATCCTGTTGCACCAAACATAAATATTTTGCAGGGTATTAAATAGCTGGTATAGCATAGCATAGCAAAACACTATGCAAAACAGGGTAATGCTAATCATTTCTGTAAATGCATAGCAGTAGACTATCATCTATTTTTAAAGGGGGTCTATGGAACAGTGGACGAACCATTCTGTGCCCAGTGCTATGCATTTATACAGCTGATTAGCACTTTTAACAGCGAAAATGCCAATCAATTTTTTCCAGCTTATTTAATATCCTGTTTTGCCCAAGATCCATAAGGACCAGACCAATCCTCTGGGTAGACTGATTATTTCTAGTAATGGTTCACTTACTGAGAAGCTGTCAATTTTTATTGACCATTTTCTAAAGCAACTAGTGTGTACACAATCTTCTTATGTACACAATTCAATGCATGTCTTATCTATACTCAAGGGATTGGTCTGGTCTTCTGAATTTATCTGGGTCACCATTGACATAGTACGTTTCTATACAAGTATACATCATGATTTAGGGGTGAGTGCAATCAAATACCACCTTGGCCAAAATCCCTTGGCACTGAATTTTCCCAAAGATTTCCTTCTTGAGGCCTTTAGACTAATCCTCATTAGCAACTATTTTGCAATTGATAGGAAATACTACCTGCAAACCAAGGGTACTGCCATGGGTACCATGATGGTCCCCTCCTATGCCAGTCTTTTTCTGGCATGGTGAGAGGAGACCATCGTGTTCAACCATGACAGAAACCCATATCTGGCCCATATTTTTTATTAGACACATGCACAGATGATTTACTTTCAATATGAAAAGGTGCTGTGGCATCAACATCTGCTTTAGTAGATTTTTTAAACTTAAATGATCTGGGATTGCAGTATACTTTTTCTGATAACATTCAATCCAGTACATTCTTGGACCTTCACCTCAGTGGTGTTCACGGACAGAATATAATTTCAGAGACTTTTCGTAATCCAACTTCGGGCAATATTTTACTGCATGCTACTAGTCCCCACCCACACCACTTAAAGAGAGGTATTCCTTTTTCTTTTTTGTGGAATGCTGACAGGGAGTTCCAGTCCCTCCCTTGGAGGGACTCATTCTCCAACTCGATAGTCGGTCATCATAGACCCTGTTGGCTCCCAATTTTGCTGTTTTGCCCCAGGCCCATGACCGTGCAATGGGCAGAGTGGCTGGCTCCACCTCCGCAGAGGCAGCCTAATGCCTTGGACGTGGGCCCTCCCTGTTCTTGGCGGCATGCCTGTGCTGACACCCAGCCACCGCTGGGTGTCAGTCTGCAGCGCGCTTCACAATCGCCACTTCCCCAAGGCAGGACAGCTGTCTATGGATGCTCAATCCTTCCTCGCCCCTGCCGACCCCCAAGCAACCTGAATCTGTTCCTGAACTCGGGTCGCTGGCATGGCACAAGGTGTGGTGTCCAGTGCCTCAACCCTCAGCTTCACCAGGCCATCTGAAAAAGAGATATTCCTTTTGGACATTTCATTTGCATTAGACACAACCATATAAATTTACAGTATGTGATTTTGAAAAACAGGCTACGGAACTGAAAATGATGTTTTTAAAATGTGGTTACATGGAGAACGCACTTGATACAGCTCTAAATAGAGCAAGATAACTTGACAGAGAGAAACTTTTATGACCTAAGGTTAGGGACAACAGTGAAAATCAGCCAATAACTTTTGTGACAGACTTTAACTGTGTGGCCCCTGAAGTTTCATCTATTGTCAATACATTTTGGCATGTGTTGAAAGGTAATAGTGAACTCAGTAAGGCCACAGGTGAATGTCCATGACAGGGTGGGACAAACTGGATAGCCAGGTGACCAATTGCCACAAAAAAAATTGGTCTGGTTACCAGATTTTGAAAGTTACTGGCCAAGTGGCTACCTGCACACAAAGTCGTTTTTGAGCCCTTAAGAAGGATAGCCACTAAAAGTATTGATTTGGCTGCCAGATTTTGAAAGCTAGTGGCCAAAGTGACCACCAGCTCCAAACTGATTTGTCCACCCTCGTCCAAGAACAACTTATAGGAGAGGGAGAAATTTATGTGACTTATTGACTCACAGCATGTGTGTCAAGATGTCTGTCAACCAGCGTTCCCGGTGGATGCCCCCCAAACCAGCGGGTTTTTGATGTGGTAAATGTAATATACTCCACTACTGCCTTCAAGAGAAAGTAGCACACTCGCCTCTGCCACCGAAAGATCAGATGGCTGTGGGTTCTATCCCCACACCAGGCACTTGGGTTAAATCCCAGTACTGACACTGTAGTGCAGCATGAGGGGGTTGCTGCACTCCTGAGGTGCCGTCTCTCGGATGAGACGTTAAACCGAGATCCCATCTGCCTGTTCTGGTCGTAGTTCAGGTAGATGTTAAAGATCCCATGGCACTTCTCGAAAAGAGTAGGGGAATTTCCCTGGTGCCACGGCCAAATTTCCCCCCATTCACTAAAAATACCACCAACAGCTTAATCTGGTTCAAGGTCAGTTGGCATTCATCTGTGCCCCCCCCGGCTTGTGCCTGAAAACAGGCAGAATTTGTCTAGTGCACTTACGCAGTCAACAAAAATTAAATAAATGAAGTGTTCTTGCATCCTTTTCTGAATAACACAGTTAATGTTACACAGTTTATTTACTGTTCAACAAATTTGTTGTGTACGTCCTATGCTATATGTTGGACATACAAACAGATCATTAAAAAAAGGATGCAAGAGCACGTACGTGCTATTTCCAGATCTGAACCAAATACCCCGACTGGGATTCACTTTGCTATGAATAATAATCATAATCTTTCTGATTTCCAATTCACGGGAATTGAACATGTGGAATCGCATCCTCATGGGGGCAACAGAGTCAGACGCTTGCTCCAATGTGAACTGAAATGGATTTATACCCTTAAGAGTTTTTTCTCCTTACAGACTAAATGAAAGCATTAATATGTCTCCTTACTTTTAAGGTTAGCATTCAAGATGTGATTTATATGCTGTGAAATCTTTGTTCTTTCCCATTCTTGCTTTTCTTCCCCCTTTTACTACTCCCCTCCCCATCCTCCTTTTTCAACTTTTTAATTCTTATGAATTTTTTTGACTACTGGATCTTGTATCTAAAGGGATTCTGCTCTTTGTTGTGAATCAATACAATTTTAAATTCATCAAGAACAGATTTATTTTCAGAACTTTCTGACCACGGTATTGATAGCTTATTGTTTTACAAGCATATATGCATTCCATACTTGATGCACAAGTTTTCTTTACTTTCACTCTAACCCTCACCCTCACCAATTCCTTCCCCCTCTCACATCTATTTATTATACGGTACTATAGTTTATTTGTAAGGTTAACAAATTTTCTTATTTGATTATTTTGGGGTTTTGGACTGCTGAATCTCAGTATGTCCCGGGTCGTACCTGAAAATAAGCATTCTTATGCCTAGTGCACTTACCCGGTTACCAAAAGCAAAATAAATAAATAAATGTTATTCAATATAATTCCATAATGCTTTTGATTTAACACCTTTTTGTTTTCCCTCCCCCTTTTTCTTTTCGTTTCCCTCTTTTTGGGGGTATTATTTTCTCTCCTCCACAGCTCCGGCTCGACCCCGCCCTCCGTTGTTCCCCATCACCATCCCCGGACATCAGACCCCCTCCCTTGTGCACCCCGCGACTTACCCTTCGCAGCAGGGTGGTGGGGAGTGACTCAACCCACCCCAATGGATCCATGCCAGGGAAGCACCCTTCCAGGAATGGCGCCGCGGGGGAACAACTTCGTGCTGCCGGGCTCACTTTTTCACTGTTTTCCTCCCGGCAGGTCATGGTGTGTAATGATGCCAGCGACCGGGTGCATGCCGCTCCACGTGCGTGCCCCAATCAGCGTCTGCCACGACCCCCCAAAGCTTGCAGCTACATGCTGTCGACCCCCAGCCTCCAGCTAGTCAGGCCAAACCCGGCCGCAAATCCCCTCCCGGAGATGGAAGCAGTCCTTGGATGCTCAATCCATCTCCTCCCGCTCAACCTACAGCAACCATGCCCGTTCTGAACACGGGTCGCGAGCGTGGCGCGAGGTGTGGCGACCAGCGCCTCAACCCTCAGCGCCACCGGGCCGGCCGTTTTTCCCTCTTTTATTCAATTTCATAGGGTCAATTGACATATTTTGTCTGTGCTGTTTATCAACTTTGTAACGCTAGTCGTTTTAATCACTAGCTCTGCTCCTGTTTCAATGTTTTTGATTTTGGGGTGCACTTTCAAATGTAGAGGAGCGTATTTTTATATAAGCAGTCTGACTGATTTGCTATGGTGTATGATCTATATGTGTACATGTGCCTTTAATGATTCAAAATACATTTGATGACTGTGCACCACAGCCCAACGCCCTAACAAAGCCTGCGCCATCTATGAGGTAAAGCGCTGGGATTAGCGCTGCGGTGCAGTTTTTATTTGCACACTGGATGGCCTGATTTGTAAGTCATTTTTTGCATTATTACTTTTATGAGTGCTGCCTTTTTGTTCTCCCTGCATTCGTGTTGTTGGTTACAGCATCCACTGTCTCTGTGAGCATGTGCTCACTTGTGTCTTTTCTGACAGAGAACCAGGCTTAGTGGATGGAGGCTACAGGTCTATGAAAGGAGACCTTTGGAGCACAGCCAGGCCAAAGCCTGCCCTTCTTCTAGAGGCAATATCCAGACTGCAGTGTTTAGTGAAAGTGTGGACAGCACTCCAGGTGGCAGCACACATCTCTGCAGCTGACACAGTCCTGAAACAGGCAACAGAGGTGGCCATGCCTCTGGTTGAATGGCCATGCATAACCCCAGGATGTTCCTCACCATACATCTTATAACAAACAGTAATATGGTTGGCCAACTATTTAGACAGACACTGTTTAGAAACTGGGATGCCCTCTTTAACAGGGGTGAAGGAAACAAACAGCTGCAAGGACTTTCTACAGTCCTTCATGCGATGATCATAATATCCGAGTATTCTGTGTACATCTAAGGTGTGAAAATAGAAATGACGTTCTTACCGTAATTGTTGATCTTCTTGGACACAGTCTCCATCACTCATTCACATTAGTGGGATAGTGCCGGAGGCGCTAGGACCAAAAGGGAGTCAAAAATGTTCAGGAGGGTCAGCGCCAACACAGAACCACGCATGTGCAGCACTGCGAGACTAGCTCACGCCTGTGTAGGCTATCTCGGCGACAACCTTCCAACTGCCTCAGTACCTTTTCGACCAAGGAGGTGCAGCATAACTAATGAAATAACGTATCCTAACTTTCCGGGCCTGTGAAGGCCCAGATGACCCTTGCAAAAAGGGGTCAAAGAACAATGTCTTCACAGCCAGAACCACAAGACTGTGAAGGGCAAGAAAGAAAAGGAGTCAGCCCAGGGGATGGTGGGTGGGCATGATGAGTGATGGAGACTGTGTCCAAGAAGATCAACAATCACGGTAAGTATGTAATTTCCATATCTTCCTGGACTCAAGTCTCCACCACTCATTCACACTAGTGGGAGAGTACTCAGCTAAAACCAACAACCCTGAGTAGGGTGGTAGGAGATAGGGCTCACTCAGAAAGGATGTCCAAGGACTGTCCTGCTAATAAAAGGAGCGGTCTTGGAAAGAGCATCTAGAACATAGTGCTTACAAGATAAGCGGTTGAGTTCTAACTCACAACTTTGCAGAAGACTGCAATGGACACAAAATGAAACTCTGCCAGAAAGCTGCAACCACTCCAGGAGAGTGGCGAGAACCCGGCCTCACAATCTGGTCTACGACAAAATCAATAGTGTCAAAGACATGCTTCTAATCTAATGTAAAGACCTGAGGAACTGAAAGAGCCAGAGGTAAAGTCTACTGGTTCAGGGTAGACCGAAAAGCACAGATGGATACCCCCACTACCAAGTAAGGCTGACCTGTGAACAACAGGTCCAGGAGCACATGAACCCCTTACTTGGTGAGCAAATGGAGGTCCAGATGGGGTTAGCCCATCAAGGAGAATGGTTTGAACAGGCAGAGGACACCAACAAGAAGGAGCTGCTGTTCTAACTATACTTCCCTACTGGACTATACTGCCCTCTTTCCTTCACCTCCACTCTAAGCCAGTTATCCTTTTATAAGCACAGGATTTGACTGACAGCAGGAACTTCCTGTTTGGGAGAAGGAAGTGAGTGATTACAGAGCCACAAAAGACTCACCATCCTAGAAGGAAAAGAGTAGCTCTCCGTCCCCCCTAGCTGCTGGAGGCCTGACTCTGAGCAAGTAGGGAGACTACTGAGAAATACAGAAACTTCTTGTCTCAGAACAGGAAGATCAGGAGCTTAAAGGGCACACAGACAGTAAGTAACTAGGGAGAAAAAAAAGAAATAAAAAATAAACAGAGGAAAGAATAAGTAGTCCAAACAACAGTTAAGGGGCCAAAAATAAAATGATGGCAGTGGTGCAGTGCAGTGCCTATGGAGCCACAGTCTTCTGGAAGACGTTCTGGAGGATGCGGTATTGTCCCATCTGCAGGCACCTCTCTGGGCTGAGGGAGAAGGTTGCTCATCTCCAGGCTGAGTTGGCCAGGATTTGGGGGACCTCCTCTCCCACCCAGGGACCACCAGGGCCACTGCCATTGCCTCAGAGGTTGCCAAGAAAGAGGAGCGGTTGGACCACGGTGGGCTCAGGGAGGTTGAGGGTGGTGGAATAGAGGAACATCACTCCAGTTGTACCTCTCCACAATTCATATGCCGTTCTGGCAAAGTGTAGTTCCTCTATGGAGGCACCCGCAGTGGAGACCAAGGAGGATGCTGGGAACCTCCACAAAGCAGATCCACGGGAGGGTGGCATAGGACCCCACAGGGGAAGGAAACAACTCCTGGTGGGGGACACCACTGTTAGGGGGGTAGAACTGGGTGAGGAAGGAGAGAGGAAGGTAAGGTGCCTGCCTGGTGCCATGGCTTGGAGAGACAGGGAGCAAATCCTCAGGATCGCTGGAGCAGCAGCATGGGGGAGGGAGCTGGATGTCATTGTCCACCAAAGGACAAATGACCTGGCTGAGAAAGGGATCAGAGCAGTGCAGGAAGAGTTTGTGGAGTTGAGGTGGGGCCATAGACAAGTAGCACGCATGGTAACCTTCTTGGAGGTGCTGCCTGTCTATGGCAAGGGTGGGGGTAGGGTGCTCCACACCATGGGATTCAATCAGTGGTTGAAAAACTGGTGTGGAGCTCAGGGATTTGGATTCGTTGGGGACTGGGGGTCCACCTGGAGGGATGCAGGCTTATACTAACATGATGGTCTGCATCTGTCCAGGAGGGGAACCAGGATCCTAGATGATAGGTTTAAATGCTTCATTGGCAGGCATTTAAACTAGCCAAGGGGGATGCACTGGAAAGGAGCAGGGAAATCCTAGCCCCCCCCAAAAAATCAGGAAAGTAAGTGAAGTAAACACCAAGACAGAGATGTCGATAAGGAGAAGTGCAGGGGTAAATGGAGAACATGACAAGGGGAATAAGGATGGGTCAAAAAGGGGTAAGGCCATCAAGAAATGGAGGGTAATGAGTATCAATTCATGCCCATAGTCTGGGCAACAAGCTCCCTGAACTGGTGGCCTTGATGGAGGAGGGATGCCTGGATATCATAGCAGTCACAGAAACATGGTACACAGAGAACCATGACTGGGATGTTAACATACCAGGGTATACAACCTACAGGAGAGACAGAGAGCATAGAAGAGGGGGAAGAGTAGCTCTCTATGTAAGGGAAGGAATAAAAGCAACAGAACAAGAGAGTAAACAGAGAGGAGAGGAAGCACTGTGGGTCACCCTAGAGACTGGAAATGGCACCACAATTGGCACAGGGGCTGTACACAGACCCCCATGTAAGGTGGGAGGGAATGGACAAGGATATGATAGAAGGCATCCTTAGGATGGCAGAGAAAGGGGAGATACTGTTGATGGGGGACCTGAATATACCAGATGTTAACTGGAGCACCTTTGCTGCAGTCACATCCAAGGGCAGGGCCATTCTCGATGCCCTACAGATGGCATGCTTCAGACAGCTAGTTTTGGAACCCACTCATGAGGGAGCAATCTTAGACTTTGTACTCTCAAATAGGGACAGTGAGAGGATCTCAGATCTAGAAGTGGGTAGCCATCTGGGAACAAGTGACTACTAAACAGTGTGGTTCATGATAAACTCAGCTACAGAGTCAAGCCATACAAAAGTGAGGGTATTGGACTTCAGGAGGGCTGACTATGGCAAGATGGGAGAGTGCGTTAGAAAAGCACTAGCAAACAGGCTAGAAGGAGGGGTGGAGCAACAACGGGGAACCATCAAAAATGCCATCACAGAGGCAACAAGCCTTTGTGTGAAGCAAATAAACAAATCAAAACAAAAGAAAAAGCCACTAGGGTTCTCAAAAGAGGTGGCAGGGAAGGTTAGGGAGAAAAAATAGCATTTAGGAAGTATAAGGAAACACAGAAGGAGCAGGACAGAGAACTGTACCAGTTAAGGCAGAAGGAAGCAGGGAGGGAAGTCAGAATAGTAAAGGCCCAAACTGAGGAAAAGATAGCCAACTCGGTTAAGAAGGGGGATAAAACCTTTCATAGGTACATCAGCGAGCGTAGAAAGACAAAGGGAAGGATAGTGAGACAGAACAGAATGGACGGTGGGTGGGCAGAGAGGGACGGTGAAAAAGCAGGGATACTGAACAAATACTTCTGCTCAGTATTCACAAAAGAGGAGGAGGGGAGGTGCCTAATCCAATTAACAGAAGCACTCTGGATAGGGGGTCAATCCCAGTCCTTTCACAGAAGAAAGGGTTCTGAAAGAACTCCTAAAACTGAGGGTGGACAAAGCAATGAGGCCCAATGGAATTCACCCCAGAATTCTAAAAAAATAAGGGAAGAACTAGTGACACCACCTTGCTTAACAAATCATGGGAGGATGGTGTGGTACCTGAGGACTGGAGAAAAGCAGATGTGATTCCCCTTCACAAAAGTGGGAGCAAGACAGAGGCAAGAAACTACAGACCTGTCAGTTTGACCTCTGTGGTAGGGAAAGTGATGGAATCACTTCTGAAGGAAAGAACTGTTGAGTACCTAGAGGCCAGTGGGGCACAGGACCCAAGGCAGCATGGGTTCACAGTGGGAAGGTCATCAGATGAATCTTAATTGATTTCTTTGACTGGGTGACCAAAGTAGTAGGCCAAGGAGGGGCTGTGGACATGGCCTACCTAGACTTTAGCAAGGCATTTGACACAGTCCCACACAAGAGATTAATAATCAAATTAACCAGCCTGGGAATGGGTCCCAGGGTGGAAGCCTGGGTAAAACATTGGCTGGACAACAGGACACAGAAGTTAATTGTAAATGGAGTCCACGCTGAAGAAATAGGGGTTACTAGTGGAGTACCGCAGGGTTCAGTACTGGGTCCAGTCCTTTTTAATGTCTTTAGAAGTGACATTGCAGAGGGACTGGAAGGAAAAGTATGCCTCTTTGCAGATGACACAAAGATCTGCAACAGGGTTGATACACAAGGAGGTGTGGAAAGGATGAGAAGGGACTTGACAAGGTTCGAGGAATGGTCAGAAGTATGGCAGCTTGGATTCAATGCAATGACGTGCAAAATAACACACCTGGGAAACAAAAACCCGGGGAAGATTACACAATGCAGGGGAAGGTAGTAACAACAACAAAAATGGAAAGGGACCTGGGGGTAATCATATTAGATGACCTTAAGGTTAGCAAGCAATGTGAGAAGGCAGAAAGGAGGGCTGGGGGGATACTGGGATATATAGGGAGAGGTATCACCAGCAGAAAACAGGATGTTGTTACCCTCCATACAGACAGTTGGTGAGACCCCATCTGTAGTACTGTGTCCAGTTCTGGAGACCCCATCTCCACAAGGACATAGACAGAATGGAGTCGGTCCAGAGGAGGGCAACTAAAATGGTGCAGGGTCTGCAAGAGAAGCCATACGAGGAGAGACTAATGGAGCTTAATATGTATACCCTTGAGGAAAGGAGGGAGAGGGGGGACATGATAAAAACTTTTAAGTACCTCAGTGGAGTCAACAAAGTCCAAGAGGGTAGCATCTTTCAGAAAAAGAGATGTGCAAGAACAAAGGGACACAACTTGAAGACAAAGGGGGGACGGCTCAGGGGCAATGTGAGAAAGTTTTTTTTCACAGAGAGGGTGGTGGACGCATGGAACAGCCTTCCTGAGGAGGTTGTAGGGTCTAAAACCGTAGGAGAATTCAAGAATGCATGGGACAGACATAAGGCAATTCTTGTGGGGGTAGGAAGAAATAGACTGTTGGTTAACTAGGATCTGCAGCATATCCTGTAGGTAGGGAAATGGGCAGACTAGGTGGGCCAAGCGGTCCTTATCTGCCATCAAAGTCTGTGTTTCCACTTAGTTACTGAAACCTTCCTGATGGAAGGCCAATGCACAACTTAGAAGCCTCTTGTGGTGGTCTGATAGAACCAGAACCTATCCACTTCATATTCCAAAAAGGAATCATTCTGCCCCTCTGTGTCTACAACTGTAGTAGTAGTCTCTGAACTAATGGAAGAGAGGGAAAGTGTACAGGAGGATGTCTCCACTACGGAAAAACATTCCGACAGAAAAAAACAGGGTCTGGATTTCAAAGGAAAATAGAGGCAGATCTGCGTCGAGAGGGGACGCAGCAGGACTAAGTTCGGGCCAGCCCATTCGATGAAAGTGACTGAATAACAGCAGAAGTGACTAAACGTGATGAGGCACCACTTGCTCTGGCCTTCCTGAAAGGGAGTAGGAAAGGACTCTAGTTTGCTTGCTGATGAAAAACAAACATCACAGTTTCGTCACCCACTCGAAGTGGGTAACGCTGTGAACGACTGGCATGGAACCAGTGCGCAGGACCGAAGGTGTGAATACCAAGAAGCCATCTCCAAACGAGGACCTACTTGACCTATGGTCAAGAAAGGAGCATGCCATCTGTTAACTTGAAGCAAGCAAGGAATCAGGAACCTGAGTTCCAACTCGCTGTGGAGTCACTTCTGTTGCTCTAAGGCTCTGATCAAGAGAAGAAAAGTGTGATAAAAAAGGAAAACCAACAGACTGGGCTGCCACCAAGGTCTAGAGAATATCTCTGAATAAGCGAAATCTCCCTTGGAGAAATGAGATAACCCATATCTCCGCTGGATCAGACTTCCCCTAGGGGTAGAAGAAGTCAGGTACTCTCCACCGAAGTTTAGCGAAGACTGCCTCAGGGGCTGAGGCAGAACCTGGCTAGATTCAGAAGGATGGTATCAGGTAATTTCGGGCTAGGCCTTGTACTGTGAAGATTTTTTTTTTTTATTTTTTTTTTATTTTTTTTACAATTAGTCTGAGCCTGACAAGGCTTTCAGGCTGCTATCTCGAAAGAATTGCCTGATACAAGAATGACGAAGATGTTGTCCATCTGAGGGGCAGGAGGAGCCTGAGTGTCCATAACTGAAATCGTGACTGGACCAATAATCACAGCTGAAGAGATGTTAACCACCTGTTGCAAATTAAGCCACCGAAGAGGCAGTATCACAAGGGGGCTATATACCCCTATCAAAGGAGCGAAGAGCCCGTACAGCTCCCGACCATTGAATTAGAGTGTTTCACAGAGTATAGTTGTCCTGACAACTGAAAAGGGTCTAGACACAGAAGCGTTTGGTCCATGGATGCAGTCCAAAATACTATAGTGGACCGCATCACTGAGGAAAAACTGAAAAGAAGATCTTCCATCACGGACTCTGGTGACAGAGAAGGCTTGCCCTCCAGTTTATAAAATGAGTCATCTGCTGTACCACCGACAAGTAGGACAGGGAGAGACTCATCCAGATGCACTCCTACCCCAGAAGGACCCACAAAGAGAGGTCTAGGTCAGAGTCACTAGAGACTCCGCCACCAGGAAAGGTGTCAAGGAACTCAACCCCATGTAAGGAGCCAACCAAGTGCTGAGTGGAATGAAGAATTCCGCTGGCAGAACAACACAGAAGAGTTCCATCAGTGGAAAACCGTTGGATGTCACAAGATCCCACGCTGACCTCCACTCACTAAGATCTGCGGAAAATTAATCCGCAGAATAGGACTTAATTCCGCAGAAAACATTTCGCAACAACTTCTGCGGAAGAAGAGGTCTGTGGAAGGAAAATCCTCGACGAGTTCTGACAGACAGCACTACCCGGCACCCCACTTGGCACTGGCATCACCTGTGGCACAGGATGGCACCAAGCAGCACCGATGCTATCGTGAGCAACACCCGAGGGCACCCATGGCAGTACCCACTGGCACCGCCTGCAGCACCCATGGGCACCCGCAGCACTGCCCACGGCACTGGCAGGCACCCATGGTGCCACCCATGGCACCCGCAGGTGCCTGGCACCACCTGCAGAACCCATGGGTACCCATGACACCCGCAGTGCTGGGCACCAATAGCACCAGCAACAGCACCCGCGGTGCTGCATGGCAGCAACGGCGCCGATTCATGGCACCGACACCAACACCAGCAGTCCGCCCACAGCACCAATGCCAATTCCAGTGGTGCCACCCCATGGCACTGGTACCGGAGCACCACCCATGGCATTATCCATGGTGCCAGTACCAACAGCACTATGCAAAAATGCCAGTGGCGCCAACAGTGAAAATCCTGAGGAGGAGGGGAGAAGGAAGAGCGGTGCCCGTGCCAGCCCCTGCATGGATAAAGGGAGGGGAGTAGGCACAAAGGGTCAACACAATGGTGAAGGCACCAAGAGGGCACCGCACACATCCTGATCCAATTGACCTGGCCCTGGTCCAGTGGCTCCGTGGCCTCAAAATCAGGAACACTGGCCAGGAAAACTGGACAGAAGTCGAACCCCATGCTCCACAGGAGCGACCCAGAAGTGAAACTGCTCACCGGAACTCCATTGAGGACAGAGATGGAGTCCAGAGTCGACGACGCAGCCATTAAGAGCAGGGCCAAGGGGAACCCATTAAAGTCGGTTCAGGTCTATCACCCTTCCCAATTGACAATCCCTGTGCAGACGTACCAGAGGGCAACCTCAAGTGGCAATGATTTTTCTTCCCCCAATGATGAAGAGCTCGAGGTTAAGTGGAGCCGGATCCCCGGAACCACCAGATTTGTGCTTCAGTGGACTGTCCTCCCCCCAACCACAGGACTGCCCGTGGTCGGACCCCCCCTTAGCGAAGGGCGGTGGACCGCACACAGTCCCTCTGCCGTAACAACTTTCAAACAAAGTCTTCCTACCATCACCGCTACCGTCTAAGGATGGCAGGTGAGAATTTATTTTTCTTCTTCTTCATAATCTTCTTTCTCTTTTTCATAAAATAAGAAAATACTACTAAAAATGTTAATTTAAATGAATACTAAATGGCTAAAAGCTGCTGTCATATAGAAGAAAACTTTGACTCCGGCAGACGAGCAACATCAACATCCAAGCGTACTCGACGGTGGGAGAAAAGAAGTGAGGCGGTTGGAGGGTTGGCGCCGAGATAACCTACACAGGCGCAAGCTAGTCTTGCAGTGCGGCGCATGCGTGGTCCTGTCTCGGCACTGACCCTCCTGAAAATGTTTGGCTCCCGCTTGGTCCTAGTACCTCCGGCGCTATCCCACTAGTGTGAGTCAGTGGTGGAGACTTGAGTCCAAGAAGATCATTGCTTCCTTTGGATTGGCATGTTCTAGAAAATAAACAGGCAGGTGGATGGTTTGATTCAGGGTAAACTGGTAAACTAAGACACCAAACACAAAACCAAATAAGGAGGATCAAACAGTAGAGCCTGAAGCTTGGAAATTCTTTGAGCAGATGTAATGGTAACTAAAGATAACATCTTCCATGATAGAAAGCGTATCGCGAATGTCAGGGCTGGCTTAAAAGGAGTAAAAGTAAGTTTCTTTAACACAAAATTTAAGTGCCAAGGTGGGACTGGATTGCAGGTGGGAGGTTTCAGCTGAAGAGTGCCTCTCAAAAATGCATGGGACATCTCCAGTTCTGCCACTGTACGGGCATCAGTGGGGTCATAGAAAGCTGGCATGGCAGCCAGGTTTACTTTAATGGAGGAGTACTGCAGGCCAGTATCTGAGAGGGACAGCAAGTACTCTAGAATCTGATTCACAGTGAAAGGATCCAAATGATGGGAAGTCACCCATAGGGCAAAGCACTTCCACTTCATGGAATAAGCAGCCCTGGTACAAGCTTCCTAGCAGCCACCAGGACATCAGTTACCTTTTGGGATACCCTAAATCTAGCCATGGCTATGTCCTCAGGAGCCAGGCATGGACATGTAGTGACTCGAGGTCCAGATGGATCAGGGTGCCCTGCTGCTGTGATAGCAAGCCTTTGCACAGGGGCAGGGGTACTGGAGGTTCCACCACCAACTGCTGCAGTAAGGGGAATCCGATATGACAAGACCAGAAGAGAACAACTAGTATCATAGTCACTCCTTTCATCTGAAGCTTGATCAGCACCCTCTGAAATAGTGGGAAGGGAGGAAAGGCATAGAGGAACCTCCCTTCCCAAGACAGGGAGAATGCGTCTCGCCAGAAAACTCCAGGCCCTGGAGTGAGTGAGCAGAAATGTGGCAGTTTTGCATTGAGTGGTGACGCAAAAAGGTACAACTCTGGATGACCACACCTACCAAACAGGTCATCTAGGACCAAGGTCAGCAGCTCCCAATCATGCATTCTGGACTGCGACCTGCTTAGCCTCTCTGCCAAGATGTTTTGGGCACCTGGAACATGGACTGCCAACAGTTCTAGACCATGTTGTAGAGTCAAGTACCAAACCCTCATCGCTTCTCTGCACAGGGTGTGTGAATGGGTCCCCCCTTGCTTGTTAATGTAGCGCAATACACTGATGTTGTCTATCTGTACCAGCAGAGGCCCCAGGGACAGGAGGTCTTGAAAGGCTTGCAGGCCATACAGAACAGCCTTCATCTCTAGGATGTTTATGTGGTGGGAACCCTCCACAACGGTCCATGTACCCTGGGTCTGGTGAGGCCCCAAGTGCTCTTCCCCAGGCCATTCCCGAAGCATCCGTGGTGAGGATCTGATGAAGGGTGGTGATCAGGAAGGGAACCCATTTGAATAAATTGCTGTGTTCCATCCACCAATGGAGCACCTTCTTTACTGGTGAAGTTACTAGAACCTTCTGTTCTAGTTCATCAGTGCAGTGATCCCATTTGACTCTTGAAGTCCACTGGGGGACCCACATGTGCTGCCTCACCAGGAGAACTGTGACAATGGCTGCGGCCATCAGGCCCAGCAGCCACAGGAATGTCCAGGCTATAACATACCAGATTCTGTAAAGCAGCTGGACCTGTGCTATTAGGCATTCTGCCCTATCTTAGGGCAGGAAGACCGCACCCTGGGCAGTGTCCTGTATAGCTGCTATGTATTGCAGATGCTGGCAAGGGGTCAAGACTGACTCGGGCAGATAGACCATAATCCCTAGTACATGGAACAGCTGTCTGGTGTAAGCTAGGGTGTGGAACAGTCACTCCTTGGACTGAGCTTTGAGCAACCAGTCATCCAGGTAAAGGAAGATGTACAGTCCTTCCCCCATGAAGGCTGCTGCCATCACCAAGCATTTGGTAAAGACCTGTGGCGCAGATGACAGGCCAAAGGGCAAAGCCCTGAACTGGCAGTGCTCCCCCCCGGAACAGGAACCTGAGATACTTCCTGTGGGGAGCACAAACATTTATGTGCAGGTATGCATCCTGCATCTCTAAGGTGCATAGCCAGTTTCCCTTTTGCAGCAGGGGCAGCAGGCCTTGCAGGGTTACCATCCTGGACTTCTTGTACTGGATGTAGGAATTCAGGTTTCTCAGGTCCAGGATGGACCGCAAATCCCCTCTAGATTTGGGAACCAGAACAAAGTGGGAATAGAATTCCCTGTTCCTCTGATCCTCTTCTGATCCATGGGAACTGGCTCTATAGCCCTCTTCTGAAGCAGTGTGTTTACTTCCTCCAGTAACATTGGTATGTGGTCTGAATGGCAGACTGAATGAACTGGAGGTAGAGCTAGATGCCACTCCAGAAATTCTAGAATGTGACCTTGTTCTATGAGCTGCAGGACCCAAGAATCTATTATCTCCCTCCACCTCTCCAGGTGGAGGGAGAAGCAATCCCCTACCACCACCACCACCTCCTGTAGTACTGGAGATTGAGGGTCTGACAAGGAGTCATGCTGAAGTAGAACCAGTGGCTAGGGCCACACCTCCACCTCTAGGGGCCTTCCCAGTGGTGGAGGTAGGGGCAGGCAGGGCTGTTCTTGCTTGGCGCTTGACTTGGGTCTGTGGGAGGCCCGACAGACAGGCACCCTCTGCCCACCTTTTGGCTGGGTGCACAAGTGGATCGACTGCAGGGTCCTCCCCAAGGCCTGTAGGTCAGAAAGGATGTCCTGCACATCTGCCCCGAAGAGCCTGTATCCTCTGAAGGGGGCATTTACCAAGGACTGTTGGACATCAGTAGCAAAGCCAGACACCCTGAGCCAAGAATTCCTTCTTAGGCAGATGCCAACCGCAGCTGCTCTAGCTGAGGCATCTGAAACGTGTGTGTGGGAGGTGCGGGGTGCTCAGTGGGAGGTCGGGGGGGACTGTTTTCTTTTTTAAAGGTTTAAGTGAAAAAAAAAAATCAAGGGACAGTTTTGTTTATTACATGGAATATTAATGCAGGGACAGCTATCAGAGGGTGGGAGTGCCAGTAGACACCAGGGATACATAAAGGGACGGTGACCGGAGAGTGGGAGTACCACTAAACACCAAGGAAACATAATGGGATGGTGATCAGCGAGGGGTGACACTTGACACCAGGGAAACATATAATTCATAAGGGATGATGGCGATGGGAGGGTGGAATGTGCCACTAGACATCAGGGATACACCAGGGGATGAGGATTGGAGGGTGGAGGTGCCATTAAACACCAGGGAAACATATAAATATAGGCCAGTGACTGTAGGGCAGGAGAGTCCACTAGACACCAAGGAAACATAACATAAATAGGGGGACGGCAATCAGAGGGTAGGGGGCGCCACTAGACACCAAGGAAACATAATATAAATAGGGGACGGCTATCAGAGGGTGGGGGGTGCCACTAGACACCAGGGAAATGTAACATACTTAATGGGACAATGATTGGATGGCGGGGGGATGCCACTAGACACCAGGAAAACATTATATACATATACGGAGACAGTAACGGTAATGGGGGGGGTGAGGGGCGCTACTAGACACCAGGGAAAGCGCAGTTCACTGCTCTCACTGCAGCCTACAGAACGAGTTCTAGTTCAAGGAGAAAAGACATAAGATGGTGTCTCATGGCACAAAAACATGCTTCATGCTGAAAGAAGCAAGGGGTGAGAAACCAAAATCAGCACTGCAACGCAGAATTTGTGGTGCTGTGTCAGAACGTTAACCCAAGAACCCTACTGAGCATGCCCAGAGCAGAAAAACACAAAGCTTTATACCTCTGGAACCATTAAATATTTTTTCACAAAACCTGTCAAAGCCACTAACTTAGGACATCACGCTTGCACCCTGAAAGTTTGGGGTAAAAAATTCCATTCCGTGTAGGCTGTAGGTGAGAGCAAAAAAGTCCAATGTTAAGTACAGGAAAAAAGTTAGACATCTACAGAAAAATGACGTGCAGATCTCAGAAACCGCACAAGCTGCCATCACAATACTTTCCACAGATTTACATCTTGCCTCCTAGACAACACGTGCAAAATTTCAGATGATTCGGTTGAACAGTGACAAAAGTTATTAAGGTGCAACGTTAGGAGTTTAACGTTGAACACCCTAGTCAACACTAACTATAAAAGCCACTTCTGTCTTAATATTCACTCCTCTTCATTTTGGAATCTAACCCATAATACACTGATTTTTTAGAAGCAGAGTGCGTGGCCCAACTTTTCGGTTTACTACTCTTTAGTCTCAGACCTCTCAGTTTCATCCTACGTACATAGTCCTCCTCGTACTCTTTTATGGAACAAAATTGGGATCTCTGACCGTAGTGAACAATAACCATCTGTTCCCCCATTCCTTCCCCTGTCCTCCTGTTGACAGATGGAGTATGTATGCACTTTCATCGTATAAGTGGTATTAACTAAAGCAATCTACTTCTCTATGGTCGGAACTGCCCATTTAAGCCATCTTTTGGTGGTACATTTCTTGCCCATAAGAATAAGAATCGTTACCAGATATTGTGTTGTTGGGTCTTTTAAGCTATTTGGAAACAGCATAAAGAGGAACAGATGTTCAGAGAGGTGAACCTGTGGAGAAAAGTTTTATATATATATATATATATATACACACATATATATATATATATCTTTTTCTCTTCTGGTCGGCACAAGCAGGCTCTCAACCCTGTCCCCGCCTCCTCCTTCTCCCATCCGGCATCTTGTCTCTCCCATATCTCAAGTCCAGGATCCCCCACGGATTGCACCTCATAGCAGGGCCAAGAAGGGGAGGGCCATCCTCCCTTCATCCGGAGAACATCTAGACTGGGCAACTCCACGGGATGGAGGTAGGTGGCAGGGCTTTATGTATCCCATGCCAACCATCCACAAGCTGTGGAGTCCTGCAGCACTTTCTTGACCCACACTGCCCTGAAGCCTCCACCTGGTGGCAGTCATTCGTTGGGGGCACCAATCGACCCTCTCCATGAGAGGAGAGCTGTTCTCCGGACACCCGACACTCTCACTCCCTGGATGACCCCCAACTCCTCGCACTTGCCACCAAACATGGGTTGCCGGTGTGGCAACAGGTAAGGCACCAGCACCTCAGCCCTCCATGCCACTGGGCTGGCCAGAAAAGATTTTTGTTTAATGCAGCTTCTACAGAAGCAAGAAAAGGCTTGGGCCTAGGACAGGAAGACCCAGGGTCTAGAGCTGACAGAAGGCTTCCCCCTGCAGCATCCTGGACTGAAAGGGGCAGTTTTCTGTTCTCCCACAAAGCAAACAGAGTCACCAGAGGGGTGCCCCACTGGGAGAACAGGTGATCTACCATCTCCAGATGAAGGGACCACTCATGCATTGTCTGTCCAATTCGGCTGAGAGTGTCTGCCAGTTGGGCAGATTAGATGGGCCAACCAGTCCTTTTCTGCTGACAAAGTATGTTTCTATGGTTGTTCTCTCCCATGACACGGATTGCCAGGAGAATGGCCTGCAGGCTGCGTGTGAGGGACCAGGTGTGGAGTGCCTCCTGACATGGAAAGGAGTGTGTTCCACCCTACCTATTCAGTTACAACATGGTGGTCATGTTTTCCATCTGGACCTGAACAACCTGACCCTGAATCAATGGGGTGACTTCTGTCAGAGCCAGATGCACTGCATGGAGCTCCAGCAGGCTGATGCGGCATCAGGACTCCGGGGTGACCAGCACCCAGGGGCTCTGTGGTCTCCCAAGTGAGCTCCCCACCAGAGACATGTCTGTCATCAGTCTGACAGATGGCTTCAGGTGGACAAACAGGAGTCCTTCCTTCAAGTTCTGGGTATACAATGCCAACCCAGTGGTGCTGAGGTGTTAGGCATTGTAAAGTGCCTAACCTCACGTCACACTGGCGACCCAAGTTCAGTAAAGAGCTTGGGTTGCCAGGGGTCGGCGGGGGGGATGGGGGACTGAGCAGCGACCAGGAAGCTCTCCTCTCCTCTCCCAGATTGGGGAGATGAATTATCCTCATCAAGGCTGCAACCATGTGGAGGCTGGGTGTTAGTGCAGATAGTAGGAGGCTGATGTAATGTCAGGAGGGTGGAAGGAGCTGTGGTTCCAGGAGCACATGTGTGTCTCCACATGTATACACCCTCCATGCCACCACAACTCCGGGACCAGGAGAGAAAACATGGGGAAAAAAAACACATCTCCCACCACCAAGCATACCAGCCCTCGACGCTCTCGGGTCCAACACCATGTGAATCCCCACTGGCTAGACAGTGGGGGGGGGGGGCAACAGACCGGACTGTGGGTGACAGGGCACAAGGCTCAAAGAAAGATGCAAGGCAGCAGTGAAGCAAACAGCTGTCTGGAGAAAAAAAAAGTTCTTGGTACACAGCAACTCGATGGCATCCCACATCAACTAGGTTAGCAGGACTGGCTGGACCATGAGACCTAGACATTGAGACCACAGACAGTTCAACTCCCACTGTAAGGGTTACATCCACCAGCATTCCCAAGGAACTATGCTGGTCAAAGCCACCATAAGGCCCAGCAGTCACAGGAAATTCTGGGCCAGGTTCAAGCATCCAACTTGAAATGATCCGGCAAAGGATGTAAGGCTGATGCTCTGTTTGCAAGGACGCAGGCCCTGGTCCAAAAGGATTCCAGTTCCACCATGATTAACTTTATCACCTGCAAGTGGACCAGTTTGGACTTGGGCCAGGTTGACCAAAAAGTTCAAGTCCAGAAAGGTCTGGCAGGCCTGATCCCTAGACCACTCTGTTGCCTTCCTGAATGGACCAGCCAGCAGTCAGTCTCCTAGTACGGGTATACTCTAACGCCCTTGTGCTGAAGGAAGGCTGCCACCACCGTAAGTCACTTGGTGAAGGTCCTCGGAGGGGACAAGAGGCCGAAAGGCATGACCTTGAACTAGTACAGCACCCTTTCTGCCTAGAAATGGAGGTACCAGCAGTGGGATGGACTGGGATATATAAAAAGTGTCCTGGAGGTCCAGGAAGCAGAACCACATTCCCTGCTCCAGAGGCAGTATAATCTGGCTCAGAGTGACTATCCAGAACTTGCGCTTCTGCACAAACTTGTTCAGGTTTTGCAAGTCCAGTATGGGGCACCAGCACCCTGTCCACTTCAGTATCAGGAAGTACCTGGACATGTAGCCCTGTGTGGCCAGCACGTCTGGGACTTGCTTCATCACCTCATGCTCTAGGAGCTCAACAATGTTGGCCCTTAGTGTGGACAGAGTGCCCTCTGGCACCCTTGACTCCTGAAAAGCTTGAGGTCAGTATGGCATGAGAGCCTTTGAAGTCTAGAGACAACCCAAAACTCCCACTTGTCCAAAGCAGTAGCAGACCACTGTGGAGAGAAGTGGCACAACCAACTCCCAGACTGGAACTGAGACAGAGACCGGATGGGAGGGGAAATGGCACCCTCTAACCCATCACTTTTTAGCCATGGAAGGGGCTCCAACAGGTTGGAAACTGGAAGCCTTCCTGCCCCCAATCTTTTCTGACCCTGGCCACTGAAACCTTGGTTTTGGATACCAGCACTGGAACTGCCTCTGCTGGGACTACTGCTGAGGTTGCTGCAGCTGAAAGTCCTGGAGCCCAAAGACCTTTTTATTTGGATCAGGTGGCATCAGGTCTTTCTAGGGCGTAGCCACAGAGTCCAGGGTGGCACTGGATTTCTCAATACATGTAAAATGCCCTTACACCCCAGGGCCAAAGAGATTGGTGCCCAACAATAAGACATTGGCCAGCTTATGCTGGGTGTCCAGCGTAAAAGTGAACAGCCTCACCCAGATCCCACAATGCACAGATATGGTCGTCGTCAGAGAAAGATTGCAAGAATCACCCATGTACAAGCCTGTTTGGAGCTGATGTTTAACCAGTATGCAGCCATGGCCTCAGATTTGTTGGGCAATGGCCTGCTTGTTGGTCATAAGCACAGGGAGAAGTTCCCAACCATCCCGAATGGGGAGTGGCCAAAGTCAGCCATGAAGGTGCAACTTGCCTGACTGAGACCAAACAAGGAGGACACCCAGACCACCTTGTCTGCATAATCCAATTTCCTGGATTCCTTATCAGGCAGCTTATCCATGTCCCTCTGGCCTTTCAACCTGTGAAAAACCAAGCTGGAAACCAAACCCTCCATGAAGGGTGGTTCAAGAACCCAGAAAGGGTGCCAATGGGGACTGCTTACTTTGGTCCATTGGGGTGGGAGGCACCGTGAGGGATGCTGAGTGCTGCCAGTGCTTGTCCCAAGAGGCTCAGCCACTGGGAAGGCGACCCCCGAGGAATTGCCCCTATCAAGATGTCAGTGATCAGGTATTCAGCCAACTTCAGTACCGGCTCCAAAGAGAACTCCATGGAATTTGACATCAGCTGGAGTAATGCTCTAAAGGAAGCTGAGCCCAAAGGCCAATGAGGCTAATCAACTGAGGAAGCTCAGTCAACCAACAGGGTTCTGCTCGAAGTCGTTGAGGACTCACAGTTGGAATCCAGTGACTCTTTGACTACCACCCTGGTCTACTTTCCAGGACTGTGGAACACCCTAGAGCCTTGGGTGACTTTCACTGACAGGCAGCCTGGTAGGCCAGTAGTAGGATGGAACTCCTTGGTGGGGGCCCCAAACCACAGTTGCAGTGAAGGAAGAAGGGAGCTCCCCCTCCAGTGAAGGAGAGGAAGACACTATGGACTGCAGGGTTACTGGCAGGGGAATTACTAAAGAAGGCAATGGGACCACCAGTCCCAGGAGCAGACCCATGCCCCTCTCCACTGCTGCCAAGACAGCACCAACATCAGTCACTCCTGGAGGATGACGAGTTTGACAGACATCAAGACCAACACTTACCGGTCATAGTAACACAGACTTTAACAGCAGATAAGGACGGCTTGGCCCACCCAGTCTGCCCCTTTTTACCTGCCTACACAGTTATCCCAGACCGTACTTGATCAGTTGAGTAAGAACAGGACCAAGAGCAGTGCCTTGATCTTGACCTGAAGGCAGATGGCAATGCATGTCCACCAAAGGCTCTGTGTAGATAATGTGCTTAGGCAACAAGATCACCAGGGGCCTGGAGGTGCCCAGAGGCATGATCACCAGGGTATACATGTCCTGAGGCGGCTCAGTTGGGGATACCGACCAAGTTGAGTCCTCTTGTGCATGGACTGGAAGAATCAAGGTCTGAGTGATTGATGACCACTTCTGACACCCGGTTGACTGGCTCAAGGAAGATCTCGACCAGTTGATCAATTGGAGTCAAGGTCAAGTAGTCCAGCAATTACAATGGGAACCTTGAACTACCCTCAACCAAAGGGAGTTCAACCAAGGCCGGGATTTTGGAGGAAACAAGAGAGTGGCAAGAGAATGATCATTCAAACTGTTGAAGTTTGGTGCACCCATTGTTGCCTATCCATTAGCATACACATTTTACATATCTCTAACCCTAGATGTACTTGCCACTGAATGGAAGGAGGCTCTGGTCACCCCAATACATAAAAGTGGTGCTAACTTATGGTAATGATCACCATATTTTCCTGTTTCCTGTGGTTGCAAAAAGTCTTGGAGAAACTCATGATGACAGATATAAACGAGTTCACTACCAAGAATAAAATCTTAAACCCATATATCAGTCTGGACTTTGGCCTATGCACAGTACCACCACAACCCTGCTGAAGGTAACCAGTGAGATTCAAACTGCCATGGACAGGGTGTTACTGACAGGTCCATGTTCATTGCCTTGTCCAAGACATTTGATTTCCTGGGCCATGTGCTGCTCCTAAATAAGGTACAGGAGCTGGGTCTAAAATATTTTGTGATAAGCTGCTTCTAAATTACCTTTCAGACTGGCAACAGATCGTATCTTTTAAAGGGGTAAAACTGAAACCTGAGCCCACTGTGTCAGGCGTCTCCAAGGTTCCATTCTGGGCCTAATCCTGTTCTCACACTTCGTTAATGACTTATGCTATATGTATGAGAATGCTAACTTCTACCTATATGCTGATGATACTACCCCATATACCAAAGAAAAAATATATCCTCAGTGCAAGACTCTCCACTGCAAGGTTTTGATGAGGTGCAATCTTTCTTTGTATAAAACAACCTGATGCTTACTGTAATATAGACAAAACCTAAATATTGGCTTTTGGGTCCTAGGAAATACAGGTGCACTAACCAGCACATGGCTATCATTACCATAGACCACCATGAGCTCCAACTCACTAATGTATACAGATATTTGAGTGTTTTGCAGGACTCCCATCTCAGGTGGAGCCTACACACAGAAAATCTTAGGAAACCAACTTGGCCCGAAAATTGACTTCATGTACAGGAGTAAGGGCTGCTTTCCTACCCTTACAAATCTGCATGTTATGACTACAAAAATTACTTCTCTGTAGGACAATGGGGGCATACTATACAATGGTGCTAACAAATCAGTCCTAAGAAAGATAACTGTTCTTCACAATAGGCATGTTCACTTTGTACTAAATGCACCACATGATAGCCACCACTGCACAATTTATTAAGACTTTGGGCCAGATATTCAAAGCTTAGTGCTGGGTGCAAATCCGTTGCGCTGGACTAGCACTAAAATCTGCACCTGACTGCAATATTCAAAAGAACATTTAGCTCCGGCGCTAGGTGTTAGCACCAATGCTAAAGTATAATGTATGCAGAGGAGGGACTGAGGGGAGGGGCCCTGAATGCTGGCGCACCGGTATATTCAAAAGTATAGCGCCACGCTAGAGGCATTAGCGTGACCTATAACATGGCGCTGAATACCGCTGAGAAAAGGCCAGCAGTAATGCGGTGGTGGTGCGCACCCCCCAAGCACGATTCCTGATCCCCAGTATCCGTCCTATAAAGTCATTTCCCTGGTAGTCTAGTGGTCCCCCACCCCCCGGCACAAATCCCGACTCCCCCATTCAATAAATATAGATTTGATTCTCTGGTAGTCTAGTGGTCCCCCACCCCAGCATGTATACCCGACCCCCATTTGGAATAAATATTGATTAGTTTCCCTGGTAGTCTAAGTGGTCCCCCCACCCCCAGCATGTATCCCACTCCGTTTGAATAAAACTACATTAGTTTCTGGTAAGTATAGTGGTTCCCCACCCCAGCACGTATCCCGACCCCCAATTTGAATAAAACTACATTAGTTTCCCTGGCAGTCTAGTGGTCCCCCCACACCCCAGCAAGTATCCCAACCCCCATTTCGAATAAATATGGATTTGTTTCCCTGGTAGTTTAGTGGTCTCCCATCCCTGGGCACGTATCCCAACCCCCATTTCGAATAAATATAAATTCATTTCCCTGGCGGTCTAGTGGTCCCCCCTCCTGGCAGTGACACCCCGCTCAGTCCAATAACATCCCAGAATGGAGCCGGCAACCAGCTCAGCCCTCCTCTCACCACCATGGCTGGCCACCGACTGAGGTAGGAAGGACTGAACCCATTTACAGATTCATGCCTGTGTAGTACAGTATGGTGCGCAAGCCCATTCGTCCACACCATGGACCAATGGGCTTACAGAGCATACTGTAAGCTTTCATTTGGCGAGTAGCCAGGTGGTATGCGCATGGAGTGCAGCCGGCAGCTGATGATGGGGGGGTGGGAGCTGGGTGGCAGGGGTCCTCTGAGGGTGGAGGGTTCCACTGGCCCACCGGGATACTGGTATCTGACGGATGCCCATGATCGGGCAGAATGGGAGGGAGGGGGCTACCACTAGACCACCAGGGATTATACGTATACAGATGCCCACGATCGGGTTTATGGGAGGGAGGGGGACCCACTAGACCACCAAGGATTGTACAGTTACCTTTGCCTGCCATCGGATTAACGGGGGCCAGTAGACTACCAGGGCAGGATATTACACAGTATTGCCGTGATCGAACTAACGGGAGGGAGGGAGGGGGTTCCACCAGACTACCAGGGACCACGTGGTGCTTGTGGGCGGGTGGCCATCCACGCTGGCAGCTGCTGTGTTGCACCCTGCAATACAGCAGCCTGCCTGTGTGTGGCCTGGACTTGTGCCTTGTTTTTCTGGCACTTTAAACCCCCCTGTGTGGCGCAAAGCAGGGTTGTGCTAGCGTATGCACCGCACATCCCAGGCTGAAAATCGGGATGTTCCGCATTTGCATGGGCACGCCCCCTGCATTTGCACCGCATATATTACCAATGCGCCCCGGCGCATTGGGGATTGTGCATCACAACTTGCCCTTTGAATATCGTGCTAGGCGATATGGTGGTTAGTATGGCGCATCCCTGTTGTGCCATGCACAACCCTTTGAATAGCCAGCCCTTTCTTTTTAAAAAAAGAAAAAACTAACAAAACAAAAAAATATATACGATTAAAAAAAACTGAGCAACCACATGGCCAACCAGCCTGACTTGCCACCTTGGGCAGCACAGGCTGGTTGTGCATGGCTGCCCAATCAGTATTCTATATATATTATGAATATTACTTTTTTTAGCTCCGCCTACTTGGGCTGTGTGGCTGGGTGTTTATGTTTGTCTCTGTCAGTACTTTAGTTTTGTGGATTTTCATGTGTTTTGGCTTGGAGGAACTACACAATTCTTGGATATGAGATCTATGAAAGTTTCCTGGACTAAGAAACTGGAAAACACCACCAGCAGAAATTGGGATTCTCATTATAAATCAACTTTTTTGGAAGCCATCACAATCAAAGTAAGTACAGCTAAGAAATTCTACAAGCTCTGACCTGGAGAGTGCAAACTGAATCCACATTTCCATCTACCTTGTTGCTAAAGGGAACTGCATATCTTTGAGAACCATTCACAACTATTTAAACAAAGGGAAGACACTGACAAAGGGTTTTAACTTCCTGCATATGCCCCAGGTCAATGTTCCAGGAATTTAACACATCCTTTGTCTTGTTACTGTAGATCAAACAGTTTACTGGTCCTTTTCCTGTGGATTTGATTATTTTACATCATTTGGCAATGGGGCAAATCCTCCCCCTGGAGGTACACCACCGAAATTGATCTGTCCCTGCTCATGTGTGAGCCTTGGGAACATCTAGCCACATCGTATACAACTATTCCAATGTTGCATTTTCGACATTACCACCTGGCATACTATTGTTCAAAAAAGAAACGCAACCTCTCTCTGACTGAACTCCGTCTATGCACCCTGAAACTTGTGCTCCTCCTCCTGCTGCTATCTGGGACTGTTCACCCTAACCCTGGACCAAACACCTCCGACCAAAACAAACCAACAGGCATGCTCTCAATCATGTGCCTGAACATCTGCAGTTTACTTCCTAAGCTTGATGCACTCCAAGACTCTACCACCCAACACAACCTGGATATTCTGTCAGTAGTTGAAACCTGGCTCACCCCAAAGATTCCTGACCAGGCAATCACACTTCCTGGCTGCAATGTCTTCCGGGTTGATCGTAAGTCCAAAAGAGGTGGAGGGTGTGCCTTATATGTGAAAGACACTTTCCAAGGACACCCCATTGATTCCAATCTTCCAGCAACACCCTGCTCAGATTCTTCCAATCAGACTCCTATTAAGCACCCACATTAAGGCTCTCATAGTTGTCACTGTTTACATACCTCCTAAAGAACAGGGATCTGGTCTAACCGCTGTCCTTGACTTTGTCAAATCCCACCCATCGGACTCCAAAATCATCCCTTCTTGGTGACTTTAACATTAATTGGCTCTCAGCTGAAGGTGGGTCATTTAAGGACTCGTTATATCAGCTAACCTGATTCAAATGGTTGACTATGCAACCAGAAGAACTACAGAACTGGGTCCTGCACCCTACTTGACTGGATCCTAACCAACCACCCCTCTCGGATCACGAAAACCTCAGTCCTCCCTGACTCACTCAGTGACCACTCTCCCATCAGCTGTACCTGGTCAAACAAATTCTATAAGCCCCCTCCAAAAATCATCACCAGCAGAGTCCTGCTCTGTGGTCAGCTACCCTACCTCAAATCGCACCTCTGTCTGCTGGACTGGTCCCTCATCTTCAAGGCAACAGATACTAATACTGCACTGAAGCAATTTATTCACATTTTCAGTGAAGCCTGTAATAAATTTGCCCCCCTCAAAAAGCGTAAAGTTAAATCGCTCAGTAACCCTTGGCTGTCAGGAGACCTCCTAAAAAAACTTAAATCCAGGGACCACCTCTGGGAACTGGCTAGAAACTCCAGTAAGCAGCTCGACATCCAGAATTATAAATGGGCATGGAACGACTGCACCAAATCCATTCGGCAACAGAAATCTGACTACTATAAAAATGCCCTAACTCCTGGGGAAATGGGAGGAATTTCTGGGAAAACATTAAAGATGTCACTGGGAAGCAGTCAAAATCTTCACCGAACATACTCAACATAAATGGGCACACTACACTTGACCCTAAAACTATTGCGAACATTTTTAACATCGCTTTCACTGACCTTAGCAGTGTTCTCCCCTCTGACTTTTTTCCAAGATGTGTCAACTTCCACCCCCCAACTCCTCCACCCATGCCTGTCACCCACCTTTCTACTTTAAAGCACTAAAGAAACATCAAGTCCGAAACTACGTTGCCAAAGCCATCAGCAAATCTAGAACAAGCAATGACGCACTTGACCTCAAGCTATTAGCCCCAGCGTTTGACGAGGTACTTGGGGCCCTCACCAAGATCTTTAATCTCTCTCTTTCCTTAGCCAATTCCCAGACAAATGGAAAATGGCCACTGTTACCCCGATTCACAAAAGTGGTGATAAGACTGACCATGTGAACTTCCGCCCTATCTCCATTCTGCCTCCCCTATCGAAGGTACTGGAACATATAGTAGTGGACCAACTTACCGAGCATTTGGACAATTATAATATTCTCTGTAAACAGCAACATGGCTTTAGAAAAGGTCATAGTACATCCTCTGCCTTACTTGAATTCACTGGCTCCATTCACAGCTCCCTCGACAATGGACAACTAACTGGTGCTAATTTCATCGACCTGACCAAAGCCTTCAATACTGTCCACCACTCCCTCCTGCTGAGCCAACTAAAAAATGCTGGTCTCTCCAATGATTCAATCTCTTGGTTCAAAAGCTATCTTGAAAACTGCTCCCAGCATGTAAAAATCAGGGATGTGCACTCTGATTCCAAACCTGTCCTCTCTGGAGTCCCCCAGGGTTCAATACTGGGCCCCCTACTCTTCAGCCTGTTCCTTAACACACTACCAGACTCCTGCACTGAACATATCACCCTGTATGCCGATGATGCAGTAATCCTTGCCAGACACCAGGACCCGAAGAAATTGCAAGAAAATCTCCAACTCGGCTTCTCCTCGGTTGAGAATTGGTTCACAAAGTACAAACTGATCCTTTTTTTTTTTTTGGTCTCCAACTCTGGAGAACTCCTTCCAGCGTCCGTGAGCTACTGCCTCTACCTCCCACCGTGACCATTCCCCTCTCTCCATGCCGCTGAGCACCACCTCCGGGTCTGAACCTTCTGGAGGTAGGGCTGCCCCATCTGCCCGGGATGCTCTATCTTTTGAAGGGCAAGGTGCCCGGCGCCCCTGGAATGGAGAAGGGAGATGGCCCGGATTTGGGAGTGTGGGCGGTGAAGGCCGCAGTGCCTTCATCTATCCCCAGGTGGAGGGTTTTTGATTCTTTTTCTTTTCCCTTCCCATCCCTCCAGAACATGGTTAGCAAGGCAAAGTAATGCCATGACTCTGCCCACCCCTGGCGTTTCACCATGCTGCTACATCGGTGTATCCTTGGCTACCACCAGAGGTTGCTCTGTGAGCGAGCAGCACCCCCTCCTTCCCCGGGAAGAGAGAGCAGTCCTCCGGACGCTCGATCTCTTCCCCGCCGACTCTGCCTCGTTCTCGAACCGGGTTGTCGGAGGGTGAGGTGTGCATTTAGCACCTCAACCCTCAGTGCCACCAGGCCGGTCACAAACTGATCCTTAATCAAAAAAAAAAAATGCCATGATCTTCAGCAGGTCCCACAATAAACATTCACACTTCCAACTCTTCATTATCACCAGACAAGATGCCGCACTGGAACAGGTTAAAAACTTTAAATACCTCAGGATCACTCTGGACCCTCACCTTTCCTACACTGCCCACATCGACCATGTCGCCAAAGCCGCTATCTCCCGGCTAGGCCTGCTATTCTGTCATAGAAAACACCTGACACCCGAAGCCCTCGCTGTCACTGTCCAGAGCTCCCTCATATCCATCACTGATTATGGCATTATCATTTACGGCTCTGCTATAACCACCGTACTCAAACGTGTATCCACCACCCTCAACAAGGCCTATCGACTTGTCACTCACTCCCAACGCCTAACTCACACCCGTGACCTCTATTCTCAAACTGGATGGTTGAATCTTGTCAATCGAATAAAACACCAAACTTGTATTACTACTAAGAAAATTTTGCTGGGCCTTGCCCCCGAGTCTGTGCCCTCATACAACCGAAATCCACACCTGCCATACCAGGGGACTGAAACCTCAGCTTCTGTAAATCCCACATTGCCACACAACACAAGGCCAAAGATCCTTTGCTTACTGGCTGCTATAGTTGGCATAACGGTTCTTCCTCAGCGACATTTCATCCTCACTATCGCCTAGCACTTTTAAGACTCTGCTCCTCTTAACACTCACTGCCTCCAACCTCTGTGACTGTTGTGGCTAAACATGTCTTTTGGTTCCATAGCTGAAGATGCCCTTTTGGATCCACATCCACTCCTGCACTTTGCCAGCACCCCCCATCTTCACCTCCCCTGCTGGCCCATGACAAATGCCACCCAGCTGCACTACCTCTATTCTTACCCGCCTTCCACCTGTCCTCTCTCTGTCCCCCCCACCTACCTCCCCTTTTCTCCCACCCACTTAGTCTCCCTGATGTCACCCTCCTCCTTTCCCCTCCCCAAAGTTTCACCTCATTGTTCTTTTTTCCTCTACAAGACTATGTGGTTTTTTTTTATTTTATAAACTGTTATCTTTGCTTATGTTTGTCTCAACTGTACCAATGACGTGGAACCTTTGTAAAAGAGCCTTGGCTCAAAGGTATATGTAATCCTAGAACAAATAAATAAAATAAATAAATTATTCCATGCTAAGAGAGCAGCTGTTTCCACACAGTTTATCCCATCATCCCAATTAT
This sequence comes from Neoceratodus forsteri, assembly GCA_016271365.2. NCBI lineage: Eukaryota > Metazoa > Chordata > Ceratodontiformes > Ceratodontidae > Neoceratodus > Neoceratodus forsteri. The sequence continues at coordinate 1,308,782,115 of CM057449.1, forward strand.
TTTATTTCCAGAAAAACACATTTAGAATCCATCAAAAAAACATGTACAAAAACTGCAAATAGTTAGAGCCTGGACTGACAGCACTGTTGATGCTCAACTTAGAGAAGATACACACAGTTCATTACACAAACTACACGTAACTGATGTCAGATTCTTGATGCCTCAATGAAACTGAAAATTTAATCTGTGCCATGTCCTAACTGGGTAATTATTTCAACAAAAAATCATTTATCATATGTAACAGCTTACCATTTATTAATTTCGCCTCCTCTTTTACACTTGAATGAATCTCTGCAACAAGAGAGAGAGAAGGGGGGAGGGAGAGTGCAGTCATTGGCTGGGTGCATACAAGAACTGGAATAACATTAGTCTTCTGAAATTGTTACTTATCCAACTGGCATCAGCTAAGAATTTTCAATGACTGGTTGGTCTGATAGCACAGCAGCAGTGTCGCTACTCACAATGCCTTCAACATAGGTCCAGGAAAAAATACTAGTTGCTGGAGGGCCGAAAGGGGGAGACAGATCCAGAACCCCTGAGGACACTCTCCTCCTCAAGGGAGCGCTTCTGCCAGTCTACAGCACTGCCACCTGGGGTACCACAGGTTCAAGTGAACAGTAGGAGCAACTGGGGAGGGAGGAGGATGAAAGTTGCCTGGTTCTATGAAATGGAATGCAGCTGTGTGCCCGTGCATGCATGAAGCCCTCCCCTTCAACATCCTGAGCAGCAGGACACATGCGCACACTTGGGCTCCATGCTTCTTCCTGCATCTCTCTTCTCAGCAGTATTCCAGTATTGGGGTGGTAGTGGCCACATGGCTCTACCACAGGGCAGTAACCCGTGTAGCTGAAATAAGGGCCACATGGCCCACCTGTTGGCAAAGTGGTAGAGCTACTGCTCACGATGCCAGCAACTCAGGCTCTGGAATGGGCCACTGTCATCAAGGGTCGGGTAGTGGGAGGACGACTGAGCATCCCAGATGATATGTTGTTTACAAAGTTTTTACAAAATGAACCACTCAGTGAGACATTGTGTACAAAAGAGGAACCACTGAACAAAGCCCCAAGGGGGAAGGAGGCCAGGTCCCACACAGGGAATACTTGTGTACATGAGCCTGGAGCTCCATGTGTGCTGGTGTCCCAAGGGGAAGGAGAAAAAAAAACAAGGAAATACTCTGCAGCATGCAAGATGATCCTAGCATGCTCAGGCCCCACCTCCAGCTACTGGCTGCTCCTTGAACAGTGGCTTCTCCTGTTCCTGTACTCAGGAGGGAGTGGGTGATATTGCCTGACAGTGGCCAGGTCCCACCATTGGGGGGGGGGGGGATAAGCAGTAAAGGACAGGATGGAAGAGCCAGAGATGCATGAGGATAGGGCTGGGCCTGACTGGGGAGCTGGGCAGCATCAGAGACCAGGGAAGGGGATAAACAGAAAATTGTGAAAAAAAGAAAGGAGGGTTCCAGGCAGGGGCGACGGACCTGAGTAGTTGCCAGGGACAGATGATAGCACAGCTGAGTGAGGAAAAAGGAAAGTAAGGATATACAGATTAAAAAATAAAACACATTTTAATAATCTTGAACTGCTGAAATAGTTTACTCCTTTCCCCAGCCTGGGGATAACAGTATGGTTTCTGGGCATGCCGTCTAGTCTGCTCCCTGCTGGAATACAAAGGGCAAGTTTTGGTGCCCAAAAACTGGATGGAGATGAGTCCCTCCGAGAGACAGCCAAAGTTGCCTGCCAGGCTCCAGCGATAAAAACCTATACAAAAAAAAAAAACTGGATGGAATTCGTCTTGGCCCAGAGTAACTGTACCAAAGGGGATCAGGACTGGCTGTAACTGCACTGCTAGGGAGGTTCACTGAGGCCTGGCAAAGCCTTGTGGGTGGCTCCTCCTTTGTGCTCATCTGTGTTCCCAACCCTCAGACCCTAGATTCCTCGTATTTAGTATGAGTCAGTCTCCAACTTTGTAAAGCCCTCATTCCAGGCCTCAAGAAATTTGCCAATTTTATAGCATTTACATAACTCAAGGGAGAGGCCCCCCGGAGTACCATGAGCCTGTTGCTATGCTCCCCAGAGAAGCAGAGAGTTTCATCAGTGTTGTTTTTGTTTGCCATTACTCAAGACCTATCCTGGGATCCTTGCTAAACATTCATCATCAAGAACTTTTTAAGTCAGTGAGGACAGCAAGGATTAGGCCATCACCTAAATCATGTCTGTGGCTCCTCTTGACAAAGCATGTAAACCTGAAACGTAGAGGTTTTGTACCTGGTGAGGGGCCTGTCTGGTCCTTGTATGCTGATTTTATGCAGAAAATAAAAAGAAGCAACTTTTGAAGCAAATCTTTAGATGGTTGCACTTTCCTTTCTTTATGGGGCTGGTGTGTGAGTGCACTTGGCTTTTTTGTGCTACTTGTTCTATTTTGCCATAGGCACCACAGACTGTAGAGTGGCTTTTTCGTTTTGGATGCATCAACTGTGACTAAGCTCCAACTGGAGGGGAAGGTTAGAGAACTCATAAAGGCCCCTGGGCTTGATTCAGAGACATGCCAGGAATGGTGCAAGCCCCGGGTGTGCCAAACATACGGCCCATGGGGCTTGTGGCATTCCCTGGCCAGCCATCTGATCACGATTCATGCACCACTTGCCGTGAGTCAGACCAGCTTTTGCTACCTAACTCATGGCTAAAGATGGCACTTTTTACAGGGTCTGCAACCAATCTCGCCGTAAAGTGGGAAAAGTATCGCAATGCGCAACCTTTCTGAACTGGGCACAAGCTGGCGCCAATGTGTTTGTCACAGCTGTGGTTCTGACGCAGGACTTGACACAAGCCTTGTGTCAAACTTTGTGAATCGAGTGCTCTGTGTCTGAAATACAATGACTGCTTTTGTCAAGCACCTGTAAAAAGACTACACACCTGGCCCCTGTCTATATATATATATATATATATATATATATATATATATATCTGTAAGTTACGATGTTTTATCAAATAAAAATTTAACATTCTAAATAGATACTTAGACAGCATGGGCACCCGAGACTTTATTTTGTCGTTGACCAGGCAAAAGCGATCTCTTCTACATGACGGAGAAAGAGTTTCTTTATATCCGGATTTAAGTTTTGCAACTCGACAGAAAAAGAAAAAAATTGATGGGACAAGGGCGATGCTGAGAGCAGCAAATATTCCACACAGCATGCTTTTCCCTGCGAGGCTGCGGCTGACATACCAGGGCAAGGTCTTTATTTTCTCGGACTCAGCAGACGCTTTGAAGTGGGCCCAAAAGTTCGCGAAACCAAGTGGAAGAAAGAGGGAGTCCTCCAGATCGGGCTCAGACGAGGAAGAGGATCTCGACACATGAAGGACTGCTCTACCATTATTCTAAGAAAACCTCAGGTTTGTCAGGTTAAAATTCCTGAGAAAACATAATTAACCTCCATCAGTGTTCAACTCTGGTGTTGGGGAGAGTTTCAGTCTCTAAATACAGACTGGCCTGATGCATTAAGGCTTCTATGATGAAGGGAGGGAGCTTTGCTTTCTCTCTGTGTGGGACATATTTCAGAGACCTAAACAGTAAAGTGTAGGTTATATTAAATAATAAGACTTTAAAGTTGCATACTCGAAGATAAATTTTACAGACGGGGCTTCTGTTATAACCTGCAGTTTATAGTACCATTAAGGTACAATAATTCTAGCTAATGCATGCTGCGTTGTTAGTCTCACCCCAGAGACAGATTCCAAGTAATCTTCTCTAACTTTTTGGTTGTTTAATGTTATAGCGTGCAGCTCATGGGTTTAAAATACGCAGCCTATTTTTTGTTTATGTAATACTAGGGCTATATAGTCCTGAGATGTACCCTCCATGACGTATCTTATTGTTGTAGCACGAGATGATTAATGTTATTATTAAGAGGGATGCTCCCCTCAGAATGTTAGACCTTATACTGATGTACTACAACAGGTTCTACTGTGTCTGCAGAAGAAAACAATAAACATAAAGTATAAAAAAAAAAAATCTTGATGGGCAATAACATCACTTTTATGTAAAGGGGTCAAAGCTGACAGGCACTTATGAGTTCATTTCTTCTAGAACCTCGAGTGCCACCGACTCGATATATAGAGAATGTATAGGCAGTAGTGCATAATGAGATTTTTCACACCTGGGTGTGTGATTCCACATAAACCATGAGACCAAAGGTTGAGTGGTTTGTAATGGTATCACACACAAAGAGAAAATATTAATAATAAAAAAAACATCACTGTTGCCTATTTTTTTTTTTTTTTATCATAACTGCTGGTAACAGAACCCTAGTCAGCAGGCAAAAGCACAGCTGATCAAAAACAGAAGTACATCTGGCTGCAACAGTGGTGTACTTGATGCTGTGTGCGAGAGCGGAGCAATTTTCAATTACAAACTTACGTATAATGCAGCCTGTGTAATGGAGAATTTCAAGTACTGGTTTCAAGTTGTAATCAACCCTAATCAGTAATTATATTCATGCTATATGTAAATGTTATTTCTAAAGGGAAACAGTCTTAACACAAAGAGCTCCACACCCATGTATGGGGCTGGTCCCAATTTGCACTCTGTGTGCAAAAACTTGTGTGTGTGTGTGTGATTTATGTTCCCCCAGGCCTCCGGCCAACCACTCCTTTGGGCGGCCTAGGGCTCTGTCGCTGGTCCCCATCACCATCCCACGGCCCTCACTGCTGCTGCAGCCTGGCTGACCCAATGTATTATCCCTTCGCCGGGGCTTCCCATGGCAGGGGAATCGGGAGAGGAGACTTGCCCATAGGCTTTGTTATATGCCAGAAACATGAAGAGGGATCGGCGCGGACACTTCCAGGCTTCGTGGCAAGCGGGGACAGGCTGCTGTCCTCCAGTTGGCAGAGTGGCTGCATTTTCCCATTTTTCTCCCTAGCCCACCCAACCTCCCACATATTAGTCCAACCGTGGTATCATCCTGGGGGGGGACATTCAGCGGTATGTCAAGGCTTCATGTCACCATGAACACCAGCCACAAGCCATCAGCAAGAGCCACCTAATAAGTAGTCCAGGACCGTCCCACCCCCACCACTCAGGAGGGAAGCATCCGTAGGATGCTCATAACTCCCTCCCTCCCTCCCTGCTGGACTCGGGCATGAACCTGGCTTGCCAGCGTGCTGAGCGAACTCCCATCACTCGGTATCTCAGAGCCTGCTTTTTTTTTTTATTTGCAGCTTTCTGTACTATAGAATATTGTATCAGACTAATTTAGCTTACTTCCAGGCCAACATTTGCTGTAACCAGAATTCCCAGAATCCCTGCCACTGACATCAGAGCAGGACTGCAGCAGTGGGACAATAAATAGCCTGCAGTGCATGTTGAAGTTCATATAAGCTCTGGGGCTAGATTCACAAAATGTCACAAAGCACAGTGCAAGAGTCTGCATTGCACTTTGCATTTACCCAGGTGTCTAGAGCACCTTGCTATCCAACTGAGAATAGGGCTAGGTTGAGTTAGTAGTATTTCAAGGAGATTGTTTGGGCCCGCACCCGGGATGTCGTGCCTAGCTAATGAACAAGTATATGAAAAGAGGTTTTTGCCAGCACTGGCTCCTCACAGTTATTGTACTGTAGCTCTTTTCCATGTACCACCTGATAGCTTGAAAATGAATAGAAGTCCACAACCTTTTAAGGTGCACAAATGCAGGTGTCTTGTTTTATTTTTTTCAAAAGTGCGCAGCACACATAGACACAGCTTCCCTTCAAGCTCCCCCTTCCAAGAATGAGCCTCCTTACGCATTTCACGCCACCTAGCGCTTAATCATAGGATAGCAGTCTGTATCACCAACAACCATTAAATACATTCATTATTTAAAGTGACAGTGCATAGCGTAAAGATTTAAAATATTCATTCCTCACCTATACAGTGATTAAATCATTTGGTTAAAAACCTTTTTCCTTTCTTACATACTAATAAATTCACATATTCAAATCAGAATGATTTTGTATTCATTATCTTAAAACATGGTAACAGTCATATTTCTCATTATTCTTTCATTCTTATTTTTACTTTTACCACTCCTTGCACGAACACCAAACTGTGTCCTCCTATTTCTACACTTTTTTTTTAAATAAGCTCCAACACAGACAAATGCCACCGACTACATAAGAGTAGTAAAAAGGATCTCCTTTATTTTTGTATCTTAAGCATGCCCCTTGGTGTAAAATAAACAAAGCCTGATAAGATTAATGGCACATGGCACAAATGCTAACAGGAGGGTAGAGGAAACATGCGATAAAGATACGAGGGAGCCCCCTTCGTTGAAAGATATTATTTTCACCAATACGGTAACTGAAACAAGTACTTTTACTGAACTGTTGCAGAAAACACCAAACAGTGATGTGGGACCAGTAAACATAAAACAAGCCTTTTATCAATTTGAAAGAATAGCATTTAGAGTTAAACGCCTGCATTGGGAGAGAATTTCCTTGCGTGCATATTTAGAAGTAGATCGGGTTCCAAGGGCTCTGAGAGTCTTAAAGAAACCATCCTTTGATTTGCAAAGAAAGGGTTTTCTGGATAATTGGCAGAAAATTAGCCATGGAACAAGCAAGCTCTACATCGAATTGTTACTTAAAGAAAATGCTGAAATTATAAAGGAGACTGAGGAGGAAATTAAAGTGAAAGAAGCTGATTTACTTAAAAGAGCTAGTGTACTGCCTTGAAACTGCCTGCAATTAATTGTAACTTTCAGATGTAGTCAGCTATCAATTCTTATATCTCAAGTATTTTTTCTTTTCTGTGTGCTAATTAGAAGATTTTCCACTTGGCAGTACCGGTGTAATGTGTGGAGCAGCACTCTGTCTGGAGGGGAAAAAAAAGTCAGTTCTGTTCCTCCCACTGCATCAATACTGAGACCACACTGACTATGAAATCACTAGTAACCAATAAGAAACTGTTTCTCACTGCCAGGTTTCACTTTCACATGAAGCAGCAGGGACTGGCTCTTCTTGGTTACTAGTGATGTCACAATTTCCCTGCATTCTGATTGGTAGCTTGAGAGAGTCACTGCTCAGGCTGCAAGGATTGTGGTGCCTCAAGGTGTTTGGTCTCATTTGTGACAATGTAGTGGAAGGAACAGAACTGACTTTTTTTTCCCTCCAGACAAGAATGCTGCTCCACACATCACCCCAGTACTGCCAGGTGGAAAATCTTCTAATTAGCAAAACAGAAAAGAAAAAATACTTGACATATAAGAAATGATAGCTGACTTCATCTGAAAATTACTATTAATCCCAAGTAGTACACTAGCTCTTTAAATATAACAATCACCCATTATATGGAGAACTGTGTGAAAGCTTTAGAATAATCCTGGCAAGATATGACAGGAAGATTCAAGATATCAAACAGGCAAAATCTGAGCAGGACATGAATGATTATTTACATGGGATCATTTTCAACTGGTGAAAGAACGTTAAATTTTCAACAGAAACATCAGACCAGGAACATACTCCAAGTAGCGGAATACTAAAGAAAACAGGGGAAAGATAAGAGGAGTCTTATGGCCAGGAATTAAATAGTGTTGGGGAAGTATATTTGGGAGAACAGGAGTATCCTGAATCTCCAGGAATAATCAGAACGCCAGAAGGCTCGAGACGTAGCCAAAGAATAAACTTCAACCAGCCCCCAAAAAACGGACGACTGGGGGGCAGGAAGAGGAGGAGGTAGCAGAAATCGAGGCAGAGGACGACAAGGATGGAGCATGTTGGGGAATATGAGGACAGGATACCAGTAGACAATGTCATCAACCTTTCCACATGAGGACTTTTAAATAAGGGATTGTCTTTTGTCCCCAAACAAAGGTTTAATCTATTTGAAACTATAGTGGACTGCCACAAACTAACAAGGAACTTGGGACTGTGCTCTTTCTTTAATAAAAAAGAGGAAGACTGGGGGAGTCTGAGATGGTGGTGGTGGTAAGTGATCTAATGGAAACTGATACAGACAACCCCATGGATAAATACAGATTTAAACCACCCTCTATTTTTTTGTCCATCACTGACACCGACACTGCAGACATTCCTTAGAAGTTGCAAAAGGAATTTGATAGATTTAGTTAGGAGTTTATGCATGGGGAATAATGTTATGCATTCTAACCTTAAGGCGGCAGAGAGAACTGCATTAAATGAATTGGGCTCTAATAAAAACTTGACTATCAAATCAGCAGATAAGGGAGGTTCAATTGTTATAATGGATACTGAAAAGTACAATGCTGAAGTCCATAGACAGTTGAGAAATAGAGAGTTCTATAAAAGAATTCCTACAGATCCAACACCGATTTATAAAGCTAAGATAGACAAGTTTTTATTAGAAGAAAGACAAAAGGGATGGTTGGATGATGACATTTGGGCTTTTTTAACTGTGAAGAATCCAGTGGCAGCTTATTTCTATTGTCTGCCGAAAGTACACAAATGCCTCATAAATCCACCAGACCACACTATAGTTTCTGGAAATTGCTCCCTCATGGAGCCTTTGTACCAATACATTGATTTTCACATTAAACCATTGGCACAAAAAATTCCCTCATACATAAAGGATACTGGAGAAATACTATCTGTATTGGAAAACATTGAGATCTATGAAAATAGTTTTTTTTGTGACACTTGATGTGGAATCTCTATATTCGTATATACCCCATGAAGGTGGTTTGGATGCCTTGGAGTATTATTTAAATAAAAGAGAGAATAACACCCCATTCACTGAGGCACTTGTGAATCTTGCTAAATATGTAATGACCTACAACACCTTTTTCTTTTTGGATGAACAGTTTGTTCAAAAAAAACGTACGGCCATGGGGGCAACCTTTGCCCCAAATTTTGCCAATCTGTACCTGGGAAAATGGGAGAAAGAGGTAATAAGAAACCCAGAGATAAATCCTTACTGGGACAAGTTAGATCTTTATCATCGTTTTATTGATGATATTCTTATTATCTGGAAAGGCACAGAAAATGATTTATTTGAGTTTGTTCAGTTTCTTGAAAATGGCAATAAAAACTTACATTTTTCAATATAATTTAGCCAAAAACAGATAAATTTTTTTAGACCTCATTATAGAAAAAGATGGTATGGGGGGATAAAGACTGATTTATACCAGAAAAAAACAGAGAGGAACACTCTACTACCGGCTCAAAGTAGTCACCCCATCCCACTATTGTAGGGAACCCAAAGGGACAGTTTATTAGAATAAAAAGGAATTGCAGTGATCAAGATGTTTATGAGGAATGTGCAAATGAATTGGAAATGAGACTCAAGGAAAGACAATATCCAGTTAAAATAATTAAAGCAGCAAGGGAAGAAGTTAGCAAAATAGAGAGGTCAGAGGTCATGAAACAAAAAACAAAGTAGAGAAAGGAGATCTAAGAATTAATTTTGTTAATACATATAGTGCACAATCAAAAGAAATAGGAGAAATAGTGAACAAACATTGGCACATGGTGGGACTAGACCCAGGCCTGAAAGATCTTACAGAAATAAGGTCCAGAATGGTACATAGGGCAAAAGTATAAAAGATATTGTAACACGGCTTGGTCTCGCATCCGCAAATGCAGCGCCAGGATTCACCGAATGGCCACAGGTAACTGAAACCGAGCGGGTATTAATCCACACATAACGCCCACTCGGTCAGTACCAGCTGTGGCCATGGAGACACCAGAGGGCACCCGCCTGCCGAGTCGCCACTGCGCGGCACCAATGGTGGCGCTGCAGACCCTGGCTTCCCTCCCTGACCCCCGAGCTGAGCAGCGGTCCTCCTGTGCAACAGCCGAATGAGCCTCAGGGACACGGCACGACCAGAGCATGGGCATCGACGCAGGGTCCCACCTGTCAGACCTTCCAGATACACCACATGGTTGTCCATGGCCCGGTGAGCTTTTCCCAGTTCTGCCGGCAAGGCAGCAGAGTGCTCGAGACCATCACCTCCCACGCCATGCAGTGTGCGACTCCCCCACCCCCTCACGCACAGAGACATAAGTTCCGCCCTTGACCCCGGCAGAGGGTCGCAATCATTGAGCCCTGCACTACCCGGACTGCCAGCACAGAGGCCACGTAACTGAAAGCAATGAGCGCCAGCGGAGCACCGCAATCATTCATCAGTGCTCCAGCAATGTAGATTCCTGACCTGTCTCCTGTGCCTGTAAGTCGAATAAACAAAGTTACCTGCAAGATCTGTGTCCCGTCTCTTCTGTGCATAGGGGTGCCGCCGGAGCGTAGAGCTCACTGGAGGTGAGCGCTGAAACATAGGCTTGTGGCCGCTGCCACGAGCCTATAAAGCTAAGCGCATGATCATTTCAGGTTATCGCCTGGTGGCTGACCCCAGGCTGCAACTTCGGCACCAACCCCCCCAGCGGGTATTAATCCACCAGCAGAGCCCTCCTCTGGCAGTGATTAATGCTTACTTGTAGTACATTCAGTACAACCCAAGAGGGAACAACAAGGTACATGGTTACCTAGAAGATAGGATAGATGCCACAGGTGTGGAAATTGCAAATTCTGCCCAGTAATTGAACAAACAAAGAAATTTGAGGATCCTAAAACACAGAAAGAGACTAAGGTGAGAGGTTTTATCACATGTGCCACTGAAGGGGTTATATACAAGGCCACCTGTTCCTGTGGTTGTTTTTACATAGGTAAAACCAAAAGGAAGTTTAAAGAACATATAGGGGAACACCTAAGAGCTATAAACAACAAGGATCCAAAGAATACACTAGCATTACACGTGGAAAAAGCATCATATGCTAAAATCCACACATGGACATTTATGGGAATAGAGAAACCCATTAGGAGTCCGAGGGGAGGTGATTATGACAATGTTCTCCCAAAAAGGGAACAGTACTGGACTGCATGCTCAGTCACTGGAAACATCATCAATTGACTCCTCCCAACACACGACTGTGTCGTCCTATGACTCTGCCGCCTTTTAATTAGATTTGCACACCACAACAGGAATCCAAAGCAAGCCTTGTGACAGGAGGTCAGGTGGGTCTTGTGGTCACTATGGTTATAAGCAAGTAACCTCTACCTACCTAGATTCAGTTCAGTATCCACACTCGGGGCAGACTCCTAGAAGTCCCCAGGAGGGGACAAGGTGTGCACTCCAAATCAGATAAAGAGACTGAAAGACTTGGGTCCCAGGTGCAGCATCACAACAATTGAGCACGTCGATCCTGTAGTGGGATATGAACATATGCACGCTCGATGAGGTAGCAGCCCTGCAGATCTCCATGTTTGGGATTACCTAGAAGCAGCAACAGAGGCAGCTGCATGTCTGGTGGAGTGAACCTTCAACACCTTGGGCAGCTCCTCCCCAGCCAACCTGCAGCACACATCAATATTGGAGGTTATCTCTCGACCAATCCTCTGCTTAGCTGCTGGTTTGCCTGGAGCAGCTTCAGCATACGTAAGAAATAACTAGCAAGCCTCAAAGGGAACACTAGTCTCTCCTTCAATTTAAAATAGCCCCTCAGTAGAACTATAGCTGCTAGTTGTTGGAGAAGATAGGTGGATGGATGCAAGCCTTCTGGTCTGGAAATAAGACTAGCCCAACTGCATCTATTCCTTCCAAATGTGAAATGGAAGTGTATGTACCTTTGCTGTCTACCATAACAAGAAACACTCAGAGATGTTTCTTGCATGTTCAAGTCTTTTATAAGGTTCAGCATTTTAAGGAAAGGGGTCACACTGTGGTATCCTTCAGATTTTGGGGAGTCCACTGAGTGGCTCTTGCCAGCAGAAGTGGCAACTCCAACAACATTTTTGAAAAGGAGTAAATAATGTGGATTTTCCAGTTAGGGACACTTAACATGCCATGGGGTTTAAATGAGGACACGAACTGGCCAGCATGCTGGTAAAGTTCTTCAGCAATAATAAATACAGCAGTTAGATTAACAGTAGGAGCATCTTAGAATATAGAAACAGACTTTGTTGGCAGAAAAGGACCGGTTGGCCCGTTCAGTTTGTCCAGATGGTCCCTGCCTAGTACGTCTTTACAGACCCGAACTGGCTTCTGGCAATCCTCCCTCCTCCCTGCCTATATTCTCCTATGTCTATTCCAAGAATGCTTGAAGCACCCTACTGTTTTGGCCTCTACAGCTGGTAGTCTGTTCCATGCATCCCAAAACTCTTTCAGTGAAATAGTACTTCTTCACGTCCCTCTTAAACGCCCCCGCTTCATCACATGCCCTCTTGTTCTGGTGCTCTTTCTCATTTGAAATAAACTCCCCTCATGCTCCCTGTCCCCCCACCATGAGGTACTTGTTTATTTATTTTTATTTTATTAGATCATTGGTTTACAGACTTTTGAGTCAAAGACTCATTTACAAAGGCACCTCGTCAAGAGAGCAATACATCACAGCAAACAAAATAGTACAGTACATAACGCTTAGATTAAAAAAGCAACCAGTGTTACAGTAATTCACTGGTGGTACAAGCTTGGTAATAGGCAGATCACAGTAGTCATAATATAGGTACACGAGTACCATGTTAGGTAGCAACCAGAGATATTTTATTACATTAGTCAGCAGATGTTGCCTGAGACCTGAGGCACATACAGCAAACGTAGACAGGGTAAACCCAGCCTAGGGGTGAGGGATTATGTACAGTTACAGCATTGAGTGCTTGTCAGATGGCTTCTGAGGGAGGCCATGAAAGGGCCAAGCTTAGTGGAGTCAGCTATGATGGCTGGGAGGGAATTGAACCAGGAGGGAGCCCGATAGCAAAAGGATCTCTGGGCCATAGAGGTCCTTACCTTAGGGACGATAAGGGAGGTTTTGACAGTGCTGCAGGTGGAGACTGAAGGGGAGGCATGCTGCAGGGAGGTGGCGATCCCGGTGGGGGGAGAGCCCTAGCAGGGTCTTTTTTACAGGAAGGCAAGTTTGGAAGTGGAGTCTTTCTTCAAGGTTGAGCAAGTTGGTGGTGGAGTACAGCAGGCACGTATGGGTGCACCAAGGGGGTCCCAGCACTAGCCTTCAGGCCTTGTTTATAGAGAGCTGGATTCTTGCAAGCATAGTATTTTCGGCTGCAGCATAGATGTGCAGCCCATAGTCGATTAGTGACAGGACAGAGGAGGTGATTGCCAATCTAAGGGCCTCTTGTGGTAGGCAGTCCCTGTGGTGGTATAATAGTCCAGTCCTGACATTGGTGGCAGCAGAAAGGGCACTGATATGGGAATGGAAAGAGAGTGCTGAATCAAAGGTAATACCCAGATAATTGCAGGAGGAAACCTGCTCAATGGGGTTTAGTGTGCTAGGCAGTATCACGAGAGGGGCACCACTGGCTTTGCTTTTGCGATGCGAGAAGAGCATAGCTTTGGTCTTTTTTAGGTTTAGGACTAGCCTTCGTGATGTGAACCAATGCTCAGCTCTATCAAAAGCTTGTTGGAGGGTGGCCTGGAGTGTGCTGGGGTTGGGGTCAGAGGCAAAGAGCACAGTGTCATCCGCATAGAGGAGGATCTTATATGGGAAGGCCAAGGGGAGGGAGTTGAGGTACAGACTGAAGAGGGGAGGGCCTAAAATGGAGCCCTAGGGAACCCCAGAGTGGGTAGGTCATGTGTCAGATAGGGTGCTACTGATTTTTACACACTGAGTTCTGGCAGAGAGGTAGCTGGTGAACCATACAAGGGGGCAGGGGGAGAAACCAAGGCATCTGAGGGAGTCAAGCAGAAGGGGATGGCAAACCGTGTCAAAGGCCCTGGAGAAGTCAATGAACATGGCACCGGCAGGACTTCCAGGATCAAGAGCAGAGTGCAGGAATTTGGAGAATTCAAGTAGCACGGTTGTGGTGCTGTGACATGCACAAAAGCCAGGCTGTTCAGGGCACAGGATATTGTGCATGGCCAGGTATTCAGCAAGCTAGTTGGCAACTACTTTTCCAAGGGCCTTAAAGAGTGGGGGGAGGATAAAGGATAGGTCGATAGTTACCCGGGGTTGCTCGATCACCGCTCTTTAGGATAGGAGTGATGATGGTGGTTTTCCATGTGCTAGGGAACTGCCCCAGGCACAGAGAGCAGTTCAGCAGTTCGGTAAGTGGGACCAGGATAGCATCCAACATCAGACGAAGTAGCCTAGTGTCCAGTAGGTCGGTGCCAGGGTTGTTACTACTAACGGCTTTTTGCAGAAGGGGCCTGGCCTCCAGCGGGGAGATGGTACATAGATAGAAAGGAGGTCTCTGGAGAGTGGGCAGGGGCACTACTGGGATGGGGTCAAAGAAGTTACTGGGCATGACTGAACTCACGTCTGAGAAAGTGTGGTTTAGGTAGTCTGCAATGCCAAAGGGGTCAGAGCAGACAGTTCCATTAAAGGTCAGTTGAGAGGGAGGTGGGGAGCAGGATTTCCCATTCAGCTCTTTTACATTATCCCAAAAGTTCCTAGCCGACTCCCAGGAGGAGACGAGTGGATTGGTAGTACTGGGCTTTGGCCTGTCGAATGGCCCAAGTACACTTATTGCGCTTGGCATTGTATGCTTGCCTATCAGCTGGCTTGCCAGATTCCACGGCAATGTGCCATAGGTTGTCTCTCATTTTAAGTTTGTGAAGGAGGGAGGGGGTAAACCCAGGGAGTGCTTTGCTTTTTGGTTCGATTTCTAGCAAAGGGGCATAGAGGTCACAGGCAGTGTTAAAAGTAGGAGGGAAAAAATCCAGTGCCTCATCTATGAATGGTGCAAGCCTCATTGGGGACCAATCCAGTTGTGAGAGGTACAGTTTAAGGTGATGCAGACCGCCTGGGAGTAGGCGACGTCGCTGGGTTGTTTGTGGTGCAGGTTTGCTGTTGGTAGCGGACCAAGAGAACATGACCGGGGAGTGGTCACTAAGTGAGTTGGGAAGTACACTGATATAGAGCATCCTCTGGGGGCAGTTGGTAATGGTGATGTCCAGGAGGGTGCTGGTGCCAGTAGAGGGGTTGAATCTAGTTGGGGCGGTGACAAGCTGAGACATGTCAAGGGCGGCAAAGATGTCTCTGGTTTGGGAGGCCATGGCAGAGAGCCAGTTGATATTCAGGTCACCAACAATTATCTGGGCCATTCTGGGCAGTAGGCCAGAGAGGTAGTCAGCAAGTGCCTGAATGGTGAGGTCTTGCTTTCTGGGGGGAATATAGGCAATGGCGAGAAAGAGTGGGCCCTTACCAGGGTTGGGGGAGATTTTTAGCGTGCAGGCTTGCGCCCCGTTATCAAGCTTGGGTGGTGGAAGTGCATGTCCAAGGAGGGAATCACGCATGTAGGCAGCACAACCACCTCCATGCTTACCCACCCGATCTTCCCTGAAAAGATGTAACCAGGGAGGGAGACAAAGGAGTCCGGGGTGGATTTGGATAACCAGGTTTTGACGAGTGCGACAATGTCCGGTTGGTGCTGAGTAACCCAGCATTGGAATGCAGCAGCCTTCTTAAGGAGTCTGCAAATATTCATGGAAGCTATGCGGAGTCCTTCAGCCTGGGCAGGCTTGTTCATAAAGTTGGGCACGGGGCCACGGTTTGGATGAATGTTCCGTGATAGAAGCAACAGGAGGGTGATTAGGCGCACCAAAGTGTGGTAGTGATTGTGGCATGTCCCCTTGCGACTGGACACGGGGCCGGTGCTGGGGTGCAAGGGGTGGGTAGAATCTAAGGGTGGGAAAGGCATAGAGGAGAAGAGGCCAAGGTATGAGTGGGAAGTAAGAGGTAGCAGGGGTGGAAGTGTGGGGGGTACTGAGGGGAGAGGTGGTCGAGGCTCGGGGATCTGGTAGAGGTGTTGTAGATGGGGGTACTATGGGTAGAGGGTGACGGTCCTAAGTGAGGTGGGGCTGGTGTAGGAAGTAGGAGGACCATAGTCAGTGTCAATGCACTTAATCCCGGATGCAATGAGGACAAAAAGTTAAATTTGAGCACGAGAGAAGAGCACCCCTTTGAGAAGTTACAGGAAGGAGAGCCGTTTTAAGGAGTTGCTGTAATTGACTAGTGTGAGGCCTCAGGGGGCAGGGATTACTGGAGAAGTGTATTTAATATAGGAGGGAGGAGAGGGTGGGCAAAAAAACTGTCCAGAGAGCAGTACAGCAAAGCAGTGGCCGAGCTGTGTTTTGAAAAAGGTGCCTTCGGTGCTTGCTTTCTCAATGGGGATCTGCAGCATCCAATTGGGAAGCGGCCACAGTCCCCAAGAGCCAGTCCAATTACAGGGACTGAAGTCTGACAGCTTCGAGCTAGGAGCTGACCAATCGTACCTGCTTTCCTTGGTCAGGGGGCGGCGGGCTGGATGCAGAGGTCCAGCTGCTGACAGGTAGCAGCACCAGGGCCACTTGGCTGAAGTGGATAGCCTGGTTTGGGCTTGTGGCTAAAAAAGTGCAGGAAAAAAAAGGCGGGCCGTTAGTTAAAAAGTCAAAAACAAAGCTCAAGTAAATGAGGGAGAGAGCCTGGCAATTTAGTGCTCAGGGCAGAAGTAGGTGCAAAATAGTGGGAAAGAAAGGTTCCTGCAGAGAGGTCTGGTCAAAGGTGCCAGGTGGGAATTTAGCAAAACAAAAGGCTGGTTCAGGAGGTTGATATAGGGGCGGGGGCTCTGAATGAGACCAGGAGAGCTGGAAAGCAGGCGTGCATGGAGAGAATCAGTGTAGTCTGGAATGGGTAGAGAAGATGGCCAAAAATGACAGGCAATATTTACAGGATGTGCTGGTCTGGGGGTGTCAAGAGAGGGAATCAGGGGTCCAGTAGATGGCAGAGAAACATTGTGGGGAATAGAGAGAAAGAAATACAAATGGGGAAAAAGGCAAGAGAAAGAGGGAAGCAAAGAAGGCAGTCCAGGGAGGAAAGAGAGGAACCGTGATGGGAAAAGAGTGTGGCAGAAAACAGCAGGCAGCAGTCAGTTGTTCAGACTATCCTACAATATTGGGCAATGAGCTCAGCAGTAAAAATTCAGTAGTGCAAGCAGTAAGCTATATAGACGTCCTGCAGTCAGTTAAGGTTTGCTGCAACTCTGCTATACTCTGGAAGGCAATTCCTACATATACAGTGCAATACTTTAAAGGAAAAATGTTTAAGCAGTAAAAATATTCAGCAGTACATGCCATAAGCTATATAGAAGTCAGGCCTAGCTAGTACAGCAGGCTAAACAGCAGAAAATTCCAAGAGGAGAAAAAAAAAAAACATTTCTATATGAGCAGTAAATTCAGCAGAAAAAAACTGTCCGAATAGGAGTCGCGTGATGCAGGCAACCTAGTGGCAGCAGGGTTACAGAGCACCTAACCCCAACCTCACATCATTGGCTTTTACAACTAGATTTCTACTGGAATCTCATCAAAAATACAAATTAAGAAGAGAGGACATCTCCAGCATCAGATATCAACTCAACTTTCGTCGCTATTGGGAGAATTTCTTCCGTGATGGATGCAGATATGAAGATGGCCCAGTTTAAACATACACCTCCTCCCTCACCTGAAAATCTACCCAACAAAGTCAGGCCTCAAGGGGAAGCCTCCAACTCCAAAAGCCTAACATCTATACAACCAGTTCCACTTACTGAGGATCGGTTTCTAAAGGAACTGTTGCCTTTCACAGAAACATTGCTAGAAATTTCTACAGAGATTAAGTCTATTAGACGTGATATGGCAGACTTAAATAAAAGAGTGGGAGACACAGAAGCCAGATCCTCCTCACTGGAATGCTGGAGAGATAAAGTAGACCCATAAGTAACCCAGCTTATGCAGCAAATACACAAACTGCAGTTAAAAACCAATGATTTAGAAGGTAGGAGTAGGAGGAATAATATTCTGATAATGGGTCTCCCCGAGACTGAAGAGAACCCCAACATCATAGCCTTTGCCCAGAAGCTTTTGCTGAAAATAGTGGGCCCTTCTCCACTGGAGCAACTACCAACGAAAGAGCTCACTGATCATTACGGGCCTCGTCCCCCAGCCTGGATCTCCCCAAGACCCTAATTTTAAATTCCTGAGCTACTTGGAGCAACAACATGTGCTAAATACAGTAAAAGAACTCCAAACAATATTGTGGGAAGGCACCAAGCTCCGTATTACACAGGACCTACCATATGAAACGTGCTAGAAGTAAGCAGCCTTCCATGCCATTGTTACCAAAATCATTGCTGCAAGCATTCCTTTTAAAATGCTATATCCTGCCAAACTACAGGTCTCTGTATCTGGATCCTGGATATCCTATGACTCGCCCTCGCAAGCGATGGCTGAGCTAAAGATCAAGCTCCCATAACTGTTCAAGAATGACTGAAGTCTCTGACTGCAATTAGCTCTGTATAAGAATTTACTCTCTAAGCACAAGATTTAATGAGAGATGAAGATTCACCTACCCGCCTCCAAACTTTTCAGATATCCAGGTCTGAGATTGATTTGTGGATGGGCCTGATCTCACCGGTTACAGTGCCAGATTTACAACACAGAGGGCAGCCCTCTGCATGGCTTCATTTTTTTGGAAAGGAACTGGTTAATCTGGGTGAGGGTAGGGGGGATTGTTTTTCCCCTGGGACTGAAATTGGGCTGGCTACTCTTAGTTTTCCCCCTCTAACTTCCTTACCCCATCAACATCGACTGGACAGGACTCCAACACTGAAGTACTGTACCAATTTTAATTTCTTTGTTGCTTTCTAGCAATCGGTTGAAGCTGGTCAAGGTTTTTTTTTTTTCCCTTAGTTGCATTCCAAAGTTTCTGAAATCGGGGGGTATGATCTTATCTCCTCATCTCACGTAATCTCATAATGTGGGAGTTGGAAGCCTGAACCAAGGCTATTGATTCGCTAGGCCTCTAGATACTCCCAGGAGAGACTAAATCTTGTGTATTAGGTGGAGACTTATATTTGGGTTAAGAGGAGCAGGTTCTAATCTGCCTAGAAGCGTTAGGAACCTCCAGAATATTTAATTTGTTCTGAATATGTTAGGGCCTAAACATATCAAAATAATATGGTGTTAACAAGATTTATAATCCGGATGATGATGTGGGAGGTGGAGGGGGGGGTGTCCTGATTCGAGCAAGCACAGGGTTAACTGCATAACGAACAAGTTTATGGGGGGTTTAGCTCCTACACATTCCCTATAAAGGGACACTGGTGGTCCTGGTATCTTTGGCTGCAGTTTTGTTGCTTAGTACAGTACCATCAGACCATAACAATCTTCTGTCTCCTATTTTTCTGGGATTTGTGGCTAGGAGCTATATGGGATAGTCTCCCTCACTGGGAACTGTTTGTCAAGAACTTGAACCGTCTCTTTTTTTCAAGGGAGACAAATGTATATAGTTGCTGGGGTTATGGGGAAGGAACACAGGGTCTACTGCTCTATACTTATTATGGTTTCCTCTGGTTGGATTAGTCCTGTACTTCGAAAATATCATCTTGGAGAGTGGAAACTATAACTCCTGGGCAATTGGGGGGTGGGAGATGGGGCAAACTTATCGACTCGCTTGCTGTACTTTGGAATGGTTTCCCCTTCACTTAAATCATCCCTGTTATTACCAATTTGTAAGCTTAATACTGTTGAAGGACCCAGAGAAGGGGAGGCAGGGATTGGAGTGTGCCTTATGATTATTTCTGATTTCATAATGATTTGAACCTCTAGAAAAATTATGTGGTTCATTATTTGGTATGGCTATTAACACATGTAAAATAGTGACCTGGAATGTCAGAGGAGTCAGGGAACCTACAGAGAGATATCAAGTATTAAAACATTAAGCCCTACTTAATGCAGACATAATCCTGCTACAGGAAACACATCTGTTGACTAGAGAGGCCATTTGGTTATGCAGACTGGGGATTTCTCAAGTCTTCACCGCTGGGGTTTCCTCATCAAGTAAATGGGTAGTCACTTTAATCAAAAATACGATCCCATTCCAGGCTGACTCCACAGTAACTGATCCCCATGGCAGATATATTCTCATCCAAGGTACCCTCTTGGGCACTACGGTAGTTTTAGGCTCTGTATATGGGCCACCGGGTGGCGATCCATCATTTTTTATGGAACTTGCCAGCAAAATTGCACAATTTCTTCCCATCTCCTTAATCCTAGGAGGCGATTGGAATGTCCCTCCCCCCCACACAGGATATGGATAGGACCCATCGACCCTTAAGAATCTCCACTGCATCACAAAGAGCCCTACAAGACTTGATGGATACACTAGGACTTTGTGATCCATGGCGTTTACTTAACCCATCACATCAAATGTTTTCCTTTTACTCTAATGTGCACCAATCCTGGTCCAGACTGGATTATATCTTAATCAATATCCCTTTGTTAACCAGTTTACATCAAACAGGCATTGAGCCTATAGTAACATCTGATCATTCGCTGGTATGGGTGGCCCTATCTCCTTCCCCCGACAGTCCCAAAGATAGATCATGGAGGCTGAATACTCAACTTTTAAAAGACAAAACTACCATCTCTAAAATTCAAACCTCTGTTCAAACCTTCATAGATACTAATATAGGTACGATTCAAAGAGATGATTAATTATGGTGTACCCTCAAATGCCATATTCATGGGGAATTCATTAAATTAGCCACCAGAAGAAAGAAAATGAGAGAAAAAGAAACCTTATCCTTACTAACTCAAATAAGAGCAGCCAAGCTTTCTCTCTCATCCTCAACAAACCCCGACTCCATAACCGAGCTCTCAGATCTCAGGAACAAATATGCAGACCTCTTGAGAGAAAAAGCAGAGTATGCACTCTTAAAAACTAAATCCACTTATATAGATCAGGGAGAAAAAGCAGGCAAACTCCTAGCTCTTAGACTCCACAAACTGGAAAGCTGAAGACTTATACCTTCCCTTCAGGCTCCGGATGGGACAATTAAAACCAATCCCTGAGACATTGCTCCAATATTTGAGAACTTTTATCGTTCCCTCTATGAGGAAAGATCCACGCCCAGTCCTACTCAAAAGATAGACTCTTATCTGGATTCCTTAACTTTCCCCTCCTTACCCGAACACCTCCAACTGTCTTTGACCTCTCCTATCACCCTAGAAGAGGTGACTGAAACAATTAAAGACTTAACCCTTGACAAAGCTCCAGGCCCAGATGGCTTCCCCACTAATTTTTACAAAGCCTTTGTAAAGGAGCTGGCTCTACATTTGCTCAAACTATACCAATATATGTTCTCAGCTAAACCTTCGGATCCTACTTTATTAGAAGTGACCGTATCTCTTCTATTAAAACCCGACAAGTCCTACCTGCTCCCGCAGAGTTATCGTCCGATCTTCCTCTTAAATTGTGATATCAAGATCTTAACTAAAATCCTAGCTTTACGAATTCGTAAAGTATGGTCTCATCTTCTAAGTCCAGAACAGGTGGGATTTGTCCCTGGTAGATCCTCCGCAGATCACCTTCGTAAACTTTCCCATATTTTCAATGCAGCAAGATTATCTCAAAAATGATGGCCCTAATCTCACTGGATGCCGAGAAGGCCTTCGACAGAGTGGACTGGGACTTCCTCTGGCTGACTTTAAGTAAGATGGGCTTCCTTCCCCTCTTCATGCAGTGGATCCAGGCCATACATTCCTCCCCTTCGGCAAAGATCTGTTGCAATGAAGTATTCTCTTCTCGATTTGCCCTTTACTCAGGTACAAGGCAGGGTTGCCCCCCCCTCACCTTTCCTATTTAATCTTTATTTACAAGCCTTGATTCATCATATCAAACAGTCTTCCCAAATACAGGGGATTCCAATATTCAATCACAACCTCATCCTCTCTGCATATGCGGATGATATCCTCCTCCATTTAGAGAATCCCACTAAATCCCCGAGACATGTAGTGGAGGTAATATCCAAATTTAGCTCATTATCCAATTATAAACTTAATCTGAACAAATCAGAAATCTTTCCTCTAAATCATTTCACTCACAAAGCTGACTTCAATGGTTTTAACCTAAAATGGACTCCTCATTCACTTAAGTATCTGGGCATTCACCTAACCACGGATCCTCTTCAGACCAAGAAACTCACTCTCGATGACCTAGTGGCAATCCTTCATCTTGATCTTCAAAGATGGGAATCTCTTCCATTATCTCTTTGGGGACGCATAAACATAATTAAAATGAATGTTCTGCCTAGACTTTATCATCCATTACATATGCTGAACATGTGGCTCCCACTATCTTTCTTCCAGAAGGTACACTCTCTCATCTCTGGCTTTATATGGCTACATAAACAACCCATAAAATCCTTTACTAAACTGAATCTCCCAAAAACATCACGGGGTCTCTGCCTCCCTAATTTTCTTCTTTATTATCGGGCGAGCCACTTCTCCAGGATTGGGAAATGGCTTACGGATCCCATAGATGAAGCCTCTCCTATTTGGCTGCAATTAGAACCCAGATCTTACAACACCACTTGCTTTCCCCTGCCATTTACTATATTCCTCTGAAGAAGTTGCCGGACCCAATCGGCCACTCAGTAATTGGGTCCTCCCTGAAAGTTTTTTCTCAATTTTGCTGCTCTTACAAATATTCACCTTGCCAAGACTTCACACAACCTCTCATTTTCAACCCCAACGTTAAGGTAGGTGGCACTCTCCTCACACACATTTGGTTACCTCCTCTACAAAAAAGTCAAAGTAATAGATCTATACTCCTCCTCGTCTCTTCCCTCCTGTTCTGAAATCTGACATAAATTTGAACTAAATGCTTCTCATACTTTTAAGATCTTCCAGTTGAGACACCTAATAGCACAAGTCTTTGGTACTGCTTCCCTAGAATCTGAGCTTCAACCTATACTGGAAGGCTTCCACGACCTATCTTCCAAGCCACACTGCTTATCCCTCTTATACAACTTTATCCTCTCCATTGGACACACTGATCCTGTACCCGGTTCCAAAATCTGGTCCTCTCTCCGTCCAGGAACAACCACTGAATGGTCAAAGTCTGGCAAGATTTATATACATACATCTCCCAGGATAAACTGCAACTTACCCAATACCATATACTACATAACCTATATTACACACCAGTAAAATTAGCCAAAATTGGCCACCTTCCCAACTCTAATTGCTTCAGATGCGGTAAATATGAAGGAAATTTAGTACATATATTCTGGGACAGTGCTAAAATTGCCCCCTTGGGGCGGTCGATTCAATCCAAATTGGACCCAATACTTGGTCTAGGGGACCTCTTCACTGTGAAGATCTGTATCCCAGGGATTTACACCACTACCCGGATTAAAGAACGGAAATATCACATGGCACTAATTTCCATGGTGGTAAAGAAACTAGTGCTTAAACATTCGTTGGACCAATTACCCATCTCCTATAATAAATGGCTAAATGACCGCTCAGCCAGAGCGCTTGATTGCTGGCTCCCGTAATAATCTGGCATCATTTGATAAAAAAGGGCAAACTGTACACCTTATATCTGCACTGAGGTAATTAACATTTAATTTTTCCAGGTCCGTCTCAAGATGTCTCTTTGTACCAAATATCTTTTCAAGTATTGTACTATATGTATTGGCACACACCAGAGATGGGAGAATGGGATGGAGGGGAGGGTATCCTTTCTCTTTTTTTATCGGTTTTCCATAGTATATGCTAAGTGGATGGTTGCATCTATGTATCATACCTGTTATGAATACTACTATGTCTATAACTTAAACCCAATAAATACGCTGAATTTCAAAAAAAGAAAAAAACTGTCCAGAGAGCAGTACAACAAGGCAGTGGCCGAGCTGTGTTTTGAAAAAGGTGCCTTGGGTGCTTGCTTCCTCATTGGGGATCTGCAGCATCCAATCGGGAAGTGGCCACAGTCCTCAGGAGCCAGTCCAATTATGGGGATTGAAGCCAGACTGACCAACTCTACCTGCTTTCCTTGGTCAGGGGGTGGCGGGCTGGATGCAGATGTCCAGCCACCGGCAGGTAGCAGTGCCAGGGCCACTCGGCTGAAGTGGAGAGCCTGGTTTGGGCTTGTGGCTGCTTTCCTTGGTCAGGGGGTGGCGGACTGGATGCAGCGGTCTGGCCACCAGCAGGTAGCAGCGCCAGGGCCACTCGGCTGAAGTGGGACTTGTAGGTCTCTATCATGTCCCCTCTTGCTCTCCTCTCTTCTAGGGTGCACATGTTGAGATCCTTCAGTCTCTCTCTCTCTCCATACAGCTTTAAATGTAACCCCTGCACCATTTTAGTTGCCCTCCTCTGGACTGCTTCCACCCTATGTCCTTTCTGAGGTGCGGCTTCTGGAACTGGACACAATACTCCAGGTAGGGTCTCACAAGCCAACGATACAGTGGCAACATCACCTCCCTCCTTCTGCTGGAGATACCTCTTCCTATGCATCCAAGCATCCAACTGGCCTACCCACTGCTTTGTCAGACTGCCCTACCACTTTGAGGTTATTAGATATGATTACCCGAAGGTTCCCTTTCTGTTTCGTGACTATCAGTGTCTCCCCCCAATCCTGTACTCAGCTCTTGGTTCCTATGACCTAGGTGCATGATTTTGAACTTTTTGGCATTATACCCAACTGCCATGCTCTTGACCACTCCTCAGGTTTCTGAAAGTCCCTATGCATTCTCTCCAGCCCCTCCCGAGTGTCCACCCTATTACAGATTTTGATGTCATCTGCAAAAAGCATACCTTCTCTTCCAGTTTTTCCGAAATGTCACCTATGAAGATACTGAAGAGGACCGGTCCCATTATTGAATACTGTGGTACCCCGCTGGTCACTCTCTCCTCATTAGAGTAAGTGCCATTAACCACCACCCTCTGTCACCTATTCATAAACCAGTTCCTTATCCAATTCACAACTTTGGGCCCAACCCAAAGCTGTTCAATTTCTTTATCAGGCTCCTGTGCGGCACAGTGTTGAAGGCCTTGCTAAAGTCCAGATAGACCATGTCCACTGCCCCCCACTTATCTATTTTCCTGGTCACCCGGTCAAAGAAATCAATTTGATCTGTCTGGCATGACCTCCTCCCAAGAATCCATGCTGCCTTTGGTCTTATACCCCACTGGATTCAATGTACTCTACCAGTCTTTCCTTTAACAAAGTTTCCGTTAACTTCCCCACCACTGATGAGAGACTGAACGGTCTGTAGTAGCTAGCCTCCTCCCTCCTGCTACTCTTATGGAGAAGGACCACATTTTCTGTCCTCCAGTCATCTGGAAACCCACCTGTTTCCAGTGAGTTGTTATATTAAGGCCATCAGTGGCACACGTAGCACCTCCCTGAGTTCCTTTAGCACCCTTGGGTGCATACTGTCTGATCCCATAGCCTAGTTCAGTTTCAGAGCTGCAAATCCCTTCAGGACTCTTTCCTCTGAAAATGGACTTGCGTCAACCTCCTCACCCCCTTGTTCCTGCTGCTTCCTAATGGTCTGTCCACCACCCCCATGCTCTTCTACTGTGAAGACAGAGCAGAAGTACCTGTTCAGGATGTCTGCATTTTCTTAATCCCCTCCTTGCTATCCCTCTCTTTGCTTTCCTCTTCTCACTTATGTACTGTACCTGCAGAAAGTCTTATCCCTTTTAGCTACCTCTTTGGTTAGTATTTCCTCTGTCTGTGCCATTGCTTCCCTCACTGCTTTTCCTGCTTCACTCTGTTTACTTAGTGCATCTTCCTCTGTCTCTCTTTCTCCCTCCTCCCCCCCTTCTTTCTCTCTCTCTCTCCCTCTCCTCCTTCCTTCTTTCTCTCTCCCTCCCCTTCTTTCTCTCTCCCTCCCCTTCTTTCTCTCTCTCCCTCCCCTTCTTTTCTCTCCCTCCCCTTCTTTCTCTCTCTCTCCTCTCTCTTCTTTCTCCTCTCCCCCTTCTTTCTCTCTCTCTCTCCTCCCCCTTCTTTCTCTCTCCTCCCTTTTCTCTCTCCCTTCTTTCTCTCTCTCCCCCTTCTTTCTCTCTCTCTCCTCCCCTTCTTTCTCTCCTCCTCCCTTCTCTCTCTCTCCCCCTTCTTCTCTCTCCCCTTCTTCTCTCTCCCTCCCTTCTCTCTCTCTCCTCCTTCTTTCTCTCTCTCCCCTCTCTTTCTTCTCTCCTCCCCTTCTCTCTCTCTCCCTCCCCCTTTCTCTCTCTCTCTCCCCTCTTCTCTCTCCCTTCTCTCTCTCCTCTTCTCCTCTCTCTCTCTCTCTCTTTGTGTCTCTTCTGCATTTGTTATGCCTCCTTTTTCTCCTTGCCACCTTGGTCAGTTCCTAGAGAGCCCCGACAGTCTCTTTTTCCTTCTACTTTTACTCAGTCCCTTCACACTGACACAGATTGCCTTAATTATGCCCTCCCTTATTTTTTCCAAAATGTGTCTCTGCCCCTCCCTGGCAATCCCCCATTGACACAGTTTCTAAGGCAATCTCCCATTTCTTTAAAATCTGCCCTCCTAAAGTCCAGGACCTCTGTCCTCGGCTGGTCTGCATCTGTTCCTGTCAATGTTAAACCACACTGTACACCGATCACTGGTACCTAGGGAACTGCCCACGATAACATCTGCAATGTAGTCCCAGTTTTAAGCACTAGGTCCAGCATTGCCCCATCCGTAATGGACTCCTTGACTAGCTGCCTGTGAAAAGCCCCTTGTGGGAAGTCAAGGATGGCTTTAGCCCCTTGTAGGGAGTCATGAATGGTCCTGCTCCTAGCTGAAGCTGCAGTTCTAAGGCTCCAATCCACATCTGGCAGGTTGAAGTCCCAAAGTAGCAGCACCTCCACCCTTACATGCCATCCTGATGATGGCTTCCCCAAGTGTCTTATCCAGCTCTTCTCCCTGTGCTGGATATCTGTATACCATCCCTATATGAATAGCAGCCCTGGTATCTGTCTCCAGGATTATCCACAGCAACTCCACTTCTTCTTTATCTTCTGGGTGCCCCTGTATTGCCACAGCCTTGATTCCCTCCTTCACATAAAGAACAATGCCTCCTTCCCTCATACTTGTCTCTCCTGAACAGACAGTAGCCTGGTATGGCCATGTCCCAGTCATGGTTATCAGTGCACTACAACTCCATTACGGCCACCAAGTCCAAACTAGCTGATAGCCTCGAGGCCCAAAATTATAATTCCCAGACTCCCTGCACTAGTGCACATGGCTCTCCATACCTATCTTACTCCCTACCTGCCTCTCTGCTTCCCACCTCCTGCTTGTGCTGTTCCCTGAAGCTTCCCCAGATCCCTCTTCCCTAGTTACCTTCTCCGTTACCTGTCTCCTTTACTCCTTTCTTCTTGCTTTCCTGATTTATACCCCCTTCTTGCACCCTGCCCTGGGGGGAACTTACTCCTCTTGGGCCCTCTCTCCCTCCCTGCTGTTTCATCATCTTGGGGCAATAGTTGCCTCCCTTAGTTTTAGAGCCCCCCCCCCCCGGCTACTTTAAATACTCATTCAAGTAGCATTTAAAACTCCCACTAAAGACTGTGGTACCCCTCCTGGAAGATGCAGCCCGTCTCTCCCACAGAGGCCCATATCCTCCTGCGATGGCCCCAGTAACCAATGTAGCTGAAATGCTCCTCTATGCACTGAACCTTCAACCAATTGCTAAAAGCCCCGATGCGGAGTGTCCAGTCCTGTCCCGTCCACCAAACCATGGTCTGTGCCACCTGCTTGAAGCCCCTCTCCAGCTCCCTGAAATTTCCCTGCACTACCTCTACCCTGTCCTTTGCCAGATCATTTGTCTCCAAGTGAACAATGACATCTAGCACTCTTCCATCTTCTGCTGCCCTAGCAATCATCTGGATCAGCTCTCCATATCTCCAAGCCAAAGCATTAGGGAGGCAATTCACCTCCCTCTCCCTTTCTCCCCCGCTCCCAAATCTATCCCCCTAACAATGGAGTCCCCCACCAACAGCTGCTTTCTCCCTGGCTGGGGGCCTCTCCCTCCCTTTTTGGGCTTCCTCCTTCTGATGACCCCCCGCTTCCTCCCTTCCCACTGCTATGGGTGCCTGCTATGTGAAATGAATTGTGCACTGATATAGGCTGAGGAATGTGTACTCTTCCCGCCTCCCCCACCCTCCCAGAGCCCACCAAAGTCCAGCCGTTATGCCTCTGCCTAGGCATTCTCTGATGGAGCAGTGGCAGACTTTGTGGCCCCTTGATGGGGCAGAAGGTTCTCTGCACCCTTGCCAGTTCGGCCCAGAGTCCAGCAACCTCCACCTCAACCCAGAGAGGTGAGTACAAATGGGGCAGCACCTCAGTCTCCAGAAGATGTCCGAAAATACTGTGGCTTCACAACTGTTGCACTGCACCACTCTCATGCTCTTTCCTTCCTTCACTGTTGTGCCTCTTGAAACTTCCCTGTGCCTTACTGCCTCTTTTCTATGCCTGTTGAATTCTTCCCTCCCTTTATGTTTGTCTGAAAGCTACATCATAGCTATAATATCAGCTATAAGATGTTAAGTGCATTAACTGTCATTATTATAATGCTTATGTCTATATGTTGTAAGGGCTCCCTAAATAAATAAAACCTACTACTACTACTATAAGAATTATGACTACCATGCACACAGTTGCTAAATGTTTTGTTTTGGGGCTAGTTTCCCTTCTTAGCATGTATTCTATACTGATAATTATCTGCGATGTTGTAGGACAGAGAAGACACTGCTTTTTATTTTCATTCGCAGAATCGTAGTTCGACAAGAGTTCCCTAACAAATATTAGCCAAAATAAATTCAGGAACTGGAAGAAAATAACCAACAACCTGCAAAATAAATTTAAACAAGGATGCTAATTCAGTATTTTAAGACACTGGTTACTTTGCAGGTGCTAGCCTCTGGTTATACCTGCAGCATGGCTAGCAGTCAGGGGATTTTCCTTTGGCTGTACGAGTGGTTGCTTGGGTAATGCTGCAAGCATGCTTGCTTATGTTCGCACCACTGCTGATGTCATCCATGATGTTAGCTTGCTCCAGTTCAGTCACAGGTATCAGAGGAGAAGCCTCTTTTTGCTAAGTGCTGTCTGAATTACTGGCATGACAAAACAAGCACCATGAGATCAGGTTAAGTGTGTTTCCCTGCCCAGTCAAGACAGGAGCACTTTAACTGCTTAACAGACGATTCTCTCACGCTCTTTAACTGCTACAGTGCTTTCGTGCAAACACAGAGGCCCAGTATGTGCAATTACCTTTAAAATTGCTGGTGCATCAGCCTCTCACAAAAGGCCATACATTTAAAAGTTTTAAAATGATGAGAGGTTTAGGCATCGATTACTTTGGCTTGGCATTTAACCTGAGAGTGCATCAGCTCCTCACTAAAGGCCATTCAAATGGAAAAGAAAAATATTTTTTAAGTGATTTCAGTCTAAGGCAGTCACTCCTTCTGGTTGGCATCTAACCTGAGAGCACTTCAGTAAGTGTCACACAAAAAATTCTTGTTTCTTAGCAAAAGTATCAGTAGAGTAGGATACATCTGAAGTAAGTACTGAGCTAAAACAAAAAAACAGGGAATGAAAATATTATAGGAGTTTAACAGCACCAGTTTAAGTGGACCAAAAGAAAAGGATTTAAATATTTATATGGTTTTCCTTGCTTAGTGATACAAGGCATTCAGGGAAACATCGTCCCATGCAAGGGTAACACACAGAGATCAGAGGTTGATTAAAGTATGGTAGAACATTCTACACCTTCAGTTTAATACCTGAGCTCTGATGTATGTTGATGGTATTGAGTTTTGCGTAGCAACCGTGGTATAAATGGTGTATTGTTTTCTCCTTGAATTTAGGCAGCCATGTTTTTATAAATAATTAAATTGAGCTAAAGAGTAAAGATTATTACAGGCCCGCCAGTGCAGCGGTAGGGTTATTGCTCACGGCGCCAGTGACCTGGGTCCAGGAATGGACTCGGCCGGCTGGAGGGCCGGCTGCAGGGAGGAGGATTGAGCACCCACAGGCTGCTCTCCTCCTCCGGGAAGGGTGGGATGCATGTCCCGCCACTCTACCGCCACCTGGGTGACCATGGGTGGAGGCGCAGCGGGGACAGCATGAAGCGGGTGGGAGGATGTCGGCTGGGAGCTGGAGCGCTTGCACATTGTGACATGCTCCAACCCTTGGCTCCAATAGCATGCCAACGTCCTGAGGGGTGGCACCAGAACAAGGAAAAAGCCCTGCGGATGCTGGCATAGAAGGGATCCAGCTCCCAGACACCATAACCCGGCTCTCGTGGGGAGCCGTTCAGACCGCCCGACATGCACTACAATGGACTGAAGGAAGAAGTCCTGGGACCCCCCCCCTCCTCCCTGCCCAGGGGTGTAGGCGAAGGCAGCATGGGGGTAAGGTCTGGCGGCCCTCTGAGAGATACCGGGGGCAGGCAGAGAGAGCACAGGATACCTGGGAAGAGAGCGGCTTCCATGGAGAGAAGGGGGCAAAAACAGACAATATAAAAACAAAACAGAAAAGAGAGTAAAGATTATTTACAAAGATTTGAATAATGTCCTGTATTAGCATTTGCATCTGCTTAAATTTGCAATAGTTACATAAAAATGGTTAGACCATTATTTGGGGTCTATGTACTTAAGGCGTATAATTTGCTTGATTCTAACAGAGTCCATTGAACAAGTCTTTATCAGGTGAAACACTGAAAGTGTCATGAAAAAAGTTAACCGCTGAAGAGCATATTGTCAAGTGACTTATTATCAGCTAAATGAGCACGCTCCTCCATCCTGATTTTTGGACTCTGTACTGCCTGTTCAGCTGGGACCAGTTCCCATGAACTGAAAAGAAAGCACTGATTTTCTGCAGATATCTTTTTTGATCTTCGATACTGGGACAATATGGACAGTGCCATCTGAGTCGGAATCAGGAAAGTGGGGTGCCAGCCATCAATAAGGAATGTGGCCGATCCTATTCGATGGGGTTATAACCACCAATAGAAAATGTGAAAGTCCAGACCGAGGCCTTGAGTCTTTTGATAAGGTGCCCCCCAGGATTCCGGGGGAGGTGGTTCAATGCTGCCTGCAGTTCTAGGAGGATAACTGTAGGACAGTGCCTGGGCTGTGCCATCCGGAAACACTGGTCAAGTACGACCTTGGGCAAACACACCCAAGGCCCACTCCTGCTAAGCAGCATTGCTTCTTCCTACATGTTGTACTAGGTACTGTTGCGAAGTTCAACAAACCTTTCTGCCTGAATATTTTACTGGGTGCTGCTAAGTATATCTTCTGCCTGCATACTGTACTAGGTACTGTACCCTGTTAAGTGCAATCATACCTTCTGCCTGCATATTCCAGAGATCTCAGAAAATGTATACAGGTACTGTCTGGACCATAAACACGTAACAGATTAGTTTCTTTTCTTGGGAGTTCCTTCTGGTCTCCATATACACCACAGATAAATGTATTTTACTACAATTCCAAAGTAGCATTCCTCTCTGAGATGAGCAATTATTCCATGTCAGTATTACTCATTAGGCACTGTTCCCCTAAGGAACACCCTGCATGCTACCTTGCCTTACTTAAAAATAGTCTATGCTGGACACTCCCTAACCTGCACTCTCCCCAAATCCCTCACTACAAATCTCTCATACATTACTTCTGACTCTCTACTCCACGTAATGCTTGTACCTCTCGCTGAGGACATTGAAATTAACCTAGGGTCAGGTACCACCCTCTCCCCTTCATGCTGGGATACCCATATGGAATTGCTATCATGAGCTCAAAATTGTGCACATAAATGTTTGTGACCTCCTTCCCATACTAGTTGAACTCACCACATGCTCAAACCCCTTTAGTCCCTGATTGCTCCTTACAAGGTTACAGACGTATAAGGAGGAGGGGAGCCAAAAGGGTGGTGGAGTGCTGCTATTTTTAAAGACCCAAATCATTCTATACAAAATCACTAGCAGTCTCAATTCCATCTCTCTATCAGACATAATAGCTGAATTTTAAATTCTTGGAGATGTCAACATACACTGGAAAACAGCAAATCAGCATACTTGTAACGAGATCTGAAAAAGTCCAACCCTCAATCAACTCATAACCACACCCACACACCTAAACCTAAAGAGTAATACCCACATCATTTTGAACCAGGTGTTAAACCAAGCTGATGGGGTTTTGGGAGCTGGAGCACTTGCTGATTCTATTAGTGACCTTTCCCCCACATACAGCATCTGGTCCTTAAAACCTCATGACCCGACCCTCCCCCCCCGAATCATGAGCTACTGCACCTTCTCCAGCACAGATTTTACCCTATTCTATCAGAATGGTAACTCTATGGACTGGTCCAGCCTTAACTTTACACTATATATCGACACAGCCACCTCTTACTTCTGTACTCAGCTGAGGGCTATCTAGGATAAATACTTCCCTCTTGTTACCAGGCGGGTGAGGGGCATAAATAGCAAATGACTGACTAAAGAGCTTCTTACCAAAATGAAGCACAGAGATAAACTGATCAGCTTCAAATGCTTCCCATCCCTTGCAAACTGGTCTATTTACTGGTGCTTTACAATTAATTTAAACAGGACATTAACAGACTTAAATCCAAGTATCTCAAGTCTCAAGAGACCCAGAGCTTCGGTAGCCCTAAAAAATTCTGATCCGCAATAAATTTTCTAATTAATCCTTGGCCCAAGCCAAAACTTACTAGCCTATCACACAGCTCTCATAGGTCTCATCCTTTCCGGTCATAGTGAGACAAACTGTCCACGTACTGCTTGGCTTTATCTCAAAGGTTACATTCTTTAATAGCATTCCCTGCACAGCTATGTCCAGTTTAGTTTTAAATTCATCCACTGTCTTACTGCCAACCACAATCAACAAAGAAAGACTATTCTACACTGAGATCACCCCTTGAGAAAACCACATTGCTCTTTTTTGAGTACGATTCAATTCACCCCTCAGTTGAAGTATGTGCGACCTAGTATTATACTGTATTTCTCTCATTTCCAGTCCAATGCAGTCTCATAGATTATGGTTTACAAATGATCGATAAACCAAGCAAAGATCTCCTCGCAGTCTATGATACTCAAGTGTATGTAGCCCCAGTCGCTGTAATCTATCAATGGTGATTGGAATATAGTAGCTATCGGATCTGCTAATTCATCAGTCAGTTCCTTGAGGAATCTAGAATGCATTCCATCAGGACTAGGTGCCTTTTTTGAGTTTAGTTGTTTCAGTCTTGTTCTACTATTCCCCTCATGCATCATTATTCTAGAACTGTCCCCAGTTAGCAGATGAATGAACTCTTTCTCCTCCTTTTTATTAAAAACTGTATTGAAGTATGTTATTTGACATTTAAACAATTTGTTTTTCTTCAGATATTCACAGGATTCATAAAAAGCTTCCATTCCAGTAGTGTTAGCCATAATGACTTGTTTGATCATTGATTATATCTACCCCCCCCCGCCCCTTTTCTTCAATGAACCTATCCAATGATCCCTTAAATTGGGATATATTTTTACTATGGACAACATGGTTAGGTAAGTTATTCCAAACTGAGACTACTCTCTGGTAAAATCATTGGCCCCTTGTGTTTGTTTTTTTTTTTTTACAATTTTCTCCCTTCAGTTGTAAGTTGTGCCCCCCAAAATCCCTACCTTTCTCCTTAGATATTAGTTCCAAACATTCCCATAAATCCGTGTGCCCTGTGTACTAAAAACTGAACCCCCCCTAACTCTCCTATAATGCAATGATTAGTTACCCAATTCCCTGAGTCTATCCTCATAGCTCAAATTATCCATGTCTGACACCAATCTGATAAGATATCAGACTGCCTGTTGTGTCTACCAGAGGCTCTACTTCTGACGCACTGCTCCTTTTGTAGTTGATATAATTACAGAAGGATTTGTAATTATCCTTTACCCTTATTGCTAACTCAAGTTCATGTTCCTTTTTGGTTTTCCTTACCTGTTTCTTGCATTCTTTTGTTATCCTTCTGTATGCATCTCATACCACCTGAGTATTACTGTTTTTCACCTTTTTATATGCCTTTTTCCGGCCTCTAATCATAAGTTTACTTTCTTATTCATCCATCCTGGGATCCTACCAGTTTTACCATATTTTGTTATTTCCGGTACAAATTTACCAGTCAGATAATTTATTTTTTAACTAGTATGTCCCACATTGAATTGTGATCTTTATACTCCAGTTCAGCCCTCCAGTCCTAATTTCTCTATGTCTTCCTCATCTCGTCAAAATTTGCTCTATTAAAGCATTTTATTTTGGTAGTCCCTTTCAATTTATTTACAATTCTCTGGATCTCAAAAAATACCACATTGTGGACAGTGTCTCCAAGTGCTTCACCTATTTTACAATTTACCTGGGTATCCAGATTACTTAGTACTAGATCCAAAATATGTTCCCCCCAGCACCCATTGTTACATACTGCTCCAGGTTCAAGTTGTTTATGCTGCCCAGAAATTCTTTTTCCAAGCTGGTCTTTCCCTCCAGTGTATCCCGACTGATACCTGGCATAGTAAAGTCTCCTAATAGTATGATTCCATCTTCAGGTTTTAAATTATTCAGGTCATCCAACATCAATCGGTTTAGTTCGTTGATTTGTGTCGGTGGTCTGTATATTAACCCCAACAAGATTTTTTTCCCTGATCCTGGAATTAGTTTCACCCAAACCTATTCTAAGCCATTGTCATTAATTATGATTTGTTCAGCCTTTATTCTATTGGAGACATAAAGCGTTGCACCTTCTCCTTTTTTATCTTTTTTTTCTTTACTATACAACTTGATGGTATTTAACTACTGATCCCACTCTGCTGTAGTGAACCAGTTTGGGTTTTCCCAGCCTATCCAGTTATTAATCCAAACTTCCTCCAGGTGTTCAGGACAGCCCAAACCTCCCTTCCAGCAGTTGGACTGCTCCGTCATCAACCATGGATGCCCTCCTTTCCCTTTTACACCAATCTCTCCTGGTGAGACCTATAAGCTTCTGTCTTCCCTAACAAATAGTGAGACTACCAGTGGTAGACTTCACCCCACATTCCTGAAACTAAATGTTGCTCCCATTGCCTGACATCTATCAAAAATGTTTAACCCCTCACTTGTCTCCCCAAACCTACCTGCTATCTGAAAAGAGTCCTGTGTTGTGCCAGTACTCAAAAGAGGTAACCCCTCACGTGTTGAAAACCCGTGACCAATCTGTATTCTATCCCTACTGAGTAACGTCCTGGTAAAAATTGTCTTAACACAACTTCATGCCAGTGTAAACTGGCACACCCTCCTTGCCTCTAAGCTGCATGGCTTTAGGAAGGGACAGTGTACTAACACCACCCTTATCAGTTTACTGATCACAGCACAGGAGTAGCAAGTATCTGTGGATCTGACAAAAGCATTTTATCTTATCAATCACAATATCCAAAATAGTTAAGCTCCCAAATCTTGGAATATCCCCAAAGGCTATCTCCTGAACCAGAAACACTGTTACTCAGCCTATAAAATACAGGGTATCCAATGGCTGTACCCCAGGCCCTCTTCTCTTCTTATTATTTATAGTCTTCCTTATAAACATGGTCCATGTCATGAGGGTTCAATGGTGTGCCTCCTCCTTAAACTCCAAGTTTGATCATGACGCATCAGTCGGGAGCTCTGGTTGGGCCCACTGTACAAGTGCAAAGAAAGTCACCAAAGCAGAGCTCCAGTAGGGCCAAACCCTTGTCCTTCAATTTAACTGACTTGGAAGATATGCTAGTCTGAAGGCTCAGAAAGCCAGCACTCATGCCACACCAAAGACTCAGGCAGCATTGCCTGACACATGGGCAGCAGTCCTTATCCTGGTAAGGATCGATGCAGTACAGCCAAGTGCTGTGTGGGGCAGTCTTAAACATCTACTGATTTCAGAGACTTGAAACCTGGTGTCTGGGCCATCATGTACTCATAGTTCGGAACCAAGCAGTAAAGTACCATAAGAACTTCCTTGGGGACAAACACTGTAGTGATGTGACCGAGCTCTAACTGAGGAAGGCAACACAAGGTGTAATCAAGACTGTGCGATATGGAGCAGGAGAGGAGCAGCAATCTATGTTAGTCACACCAGCATGATTACCCTGTCCACCTGCAAGAATGCGTCTTTTAAGTCGATACCTTCCGAGATGCCTCAAGCATCTAGAAAACATAATAAGTTGCCAGCAGATTAAACCCAAGGTCTATCTAGTCTTCTCAAGTTGCTGCCCACAGTTACGTCGCCACTTCCCCTCCTGTTTTGTACCCTCCTTTCCCTCTCCCACTCCCCCCCCAGGGCATCACTGACATTCCCTGCCCCTTCCACCCACACCTTATCCTTGTATCTGTCCCAACCCCTTTTAAATCCCCCATTGTGTTCAATGCTACCAGCTCCACTGGAAGCGCATTCCATGGTGCCACCACCCTCTCTGTAAAGTACAGTCATCTCACTTCTCCCCTGAACCTCCCCTCAGCCAGTCTCAGGTCATGACCCCTTGTATAGCCCTCCTCCTTTAACTGGAACAGACCACCAGTGTTGACCCGGTTTTTCCCCTTCAAATACTTGAAGACCTCTATCATATCCCCTCCGTCCCTCCTCTCCTCCAGGGAGTTCATATTCTCTTCTCCAGACTCTCCTCATAGGGGCTGTCCCCCAAACCACGAATCATCTTTGTCACCTTTCTCTGGACCTTTCCAGCACAGCAACGTCCCTCCGCAGGTATGGCCACCTCCTCTTCATCTTGAGAAAGCCCAAGGGCCTGAAACTCTAGCCACTCAGAAAACTAATGGTAAGTACAAGGATTGCAGGTCCAGATACCTGATCATCCCCTTGGACTTGATAGCAGGTTTAAATGCTACATTGATAAGCATTTAAACTAGATGGAAGAGGGGCAGTGAAACCAAAGGAGACAAGAACTGCCTCCCCCTAGATGGCAAAGCAGAGAGTAAAGTGTTAGGGAGGGAAGACCAAAGGGACAAAAACTCCTGTAGAGCACATACACAAAAAGGCAGCGACAGGAAAAAAGAAAAGAGGAATATAACTCAGGTAGGGGAGGGAAGAGGATTAAAGGGGACCAGAAATGGTGAAAGTAACAAGAGAAGGGGCAAGTCACAGAACAACACAGACAGGAATGGGAAGGAGAAGCAGTGTAGCAGAAAGGGAGGGAGATATCGAAAGCAAGTTGCACAAATGCAGAGTCTTGGTAACAAAATTCCAGACCTTAAAGTCATCATGGCAGTGGTTAATCTGGATTTAGTGGCCAAACAGAGTCGTGGTGAACTGAGCACCACAGCTGGGAAATGACCGTATCAGCCTACACTCTGTTCAGGAGACACACAGCATGGAGAAAAGGAAATTGGGTTTTATTATACATATGGGAGGATAGCAAGGCCTCGGAGGAACAGGAACACAAAAAGTAAAAGGAGGG
The DNA here is from genome assembly GCA_016271365.2 of Neoceratodus forsteri. Lineage (NCBI taxonomy): Eukaryota > Metazoa > Chordata > Ceratodontiformes > Ceratodontidae > Neoceratodus > Neoceratodus forsteri. The sequence goes on from CM057449.1 coordinate 1,308,819,318, forward strand.
GGGCGGGAAGTACTGCGGGTCAATCTGGAGGTAGGCTCTGGGTTTACTATCTGTACCAAGGTAGTGCACAGACCTCACACACAGGACAAGGAGATGGATAAGGCACTTGGGGAAGCCACTGTCAGAATGGTAATTAAGGGGGAGGTGCTGCTAGTTAGCAATTTCAATCTGCCAGATGTGGAGCCTCCCAACTGCGATTTCAGCAAGGAGCAGGACCATCCTTGATTCCCTATAAGGGGCTTTCCTCAGGCAGTTAGTCTAAGAACCCACTACTGACAGGGAAGTGCAGGACCTGGTGCTTACATACAGGGACAGCCCGTAAGATATCATGGTGGGCAGTCTCCTTGGTACCAGTGATTACTGTACTGTGTGATATAATATAAAAACAGGAGTACAGGCACACTACACAAGTACAAGGGTTCTGAACATTGAGAAGGCAGATTTCAAAGAAATGGATGACTACCTCAGGAACTGCCTAAGAGGAGTGGAGGAGTGCCAGGGAGGGGTATTAGAGGTACAGTGGGTTAGAATAAGGGACTGCATAACTAAAGTCTCTAACCTAATCATGAAGGAAGTGAGCAAAAGTAAAAGGAAAATGAAACATTATGATTCTTAAGGGACGTGGCAGGGGTAGAAAAAGAAAAACAGGTTACTCACCTGTAACAGCAGTTCTAGGAGTGATATATGTTGTTCATCCACACTGTTTGGCATGTCCTTTCCCTTTAAGAATCTTGCCAAAGGTCTTGAAGCTGGCTCCTTCCACCCACCCACCTGGGTGGTATAACCCTCGGCTCCGCCCCATGACACCAGATCTTTGCCTGCTGGAAGCTCAGGTTGTGCGTCGAAGCCGGGGAGGCTGGGTAGGTTCATGTGGGTGAACAACATATACCACTCCTAGAACTACTGTCACAGGTGAGTAACCTGTTTTTCTAGGATTGTGAATATGTTGTTCTATCCACACTGTTTGGCAGACTCCAAGCAGTTCTCCGGGGGATGGAGGCAAGGCAAACACAAAGTTTGATATACTTACTTGGGGAACACAGACTGGAGAACTGAGGTCCAAAAACTAGCATCCCGGCATGAATCTAGGTCAATGAGGTAGTAGGTAATGAAGGTGTTTGCTGTCTTTCAGGTGGCAGCCCGGCAGATTTCCTGGATAGAGATGTCCCTGGAAGCAGCCACCGACACAGCAGTATGGCAGGTAGCATGAGGTCTTATCCCTATGGGAGGCTCCTTGCCCGCCAACCGGTAGCAGAGATTAATGCAGGATGTAATCCATCTGCCAATCGTCCACTTTGCTGCAGGTCTGCCAGGTACGGCTTCAGTGTAGGTGACAAACAGCTGGAGAACCTCTCTCTGAACTTCCGCCGTCTGCTTCTTATAATAAGAGAGTGCTCATCTCAGGTTCAGAGTGTGAAGCCTGTACTCGGCCTCCGAGATGTAGTTTGGGTAGAACACAGGTAAGAGTCAACACCTGGTTAAGATGGAACTCCGACACCACCTTTGGAAGGAATTTCGGGTGGGGGAGCAGTACAACCTTGTCCCTGTGGAAGACCAGGTAAGGAGACTCCACCGAGAGTGCCTGGAGCTCCCCAGTCCTTCTGGCTGACGTGACAGCCACCAGGAAGACGGTCTTCCACAACAAATGTGACATTTCATACTTTTGCATCGGTTCGAATGGCTTGCCCATGAGCTCTGCCAGTACCAGCAGTAGATCCCACAGAGGTGGAGGTTCATGCACCGCAGGGGATATGTGGTTGAGGCCTTTAAAGAAATGCCAGATCACCTTCTCCTGTGCCACCATCTGCTGACTGGCCCGTGCCCAGTAAGCAGAGATGGCTATCAGGTGCACCTTAAGGGTCATAGACCGAAGACCCCCTTTGGACACAGACCAAAGGTAGTCTAGGCTGCTAGACACTGGACAGGACCTTACCCTGACACTAAATGGAAAACCGTTTCCATTTGAAGGCATAGCACCTCCTGGACAACTCCTTCCTGAATGCTTCCATTACTGTGAGTACATCCTCAGAGAGACCCAGAGCCTGGAACTCTAGTCACTCAGGAACCAGGCTGCCAGGTGCAAGGATCGAAGGTCCAGATGGAGTACCTCCCCCCGATTGACAGATAACAGGTCTGGGCGTACAGGAAGACACCTTGGATGCCTGGAGCTGATGCTGAGAAGATCTAGATACCAGAACTGGTGCAGCCTTGTCCCTCTTGACCTTGAGGATCACCTTGTGAACCAAGCGAAGTGGAGGGAAGGCATAGAAGAGGTCTGGGGTCCACGGCCCCGAGAAGGCATCCCCCTGCAGTGAGTCCTGCTAGGGGGGGCGGGCATGAAACAGCCTCAGCTTGGTGTTATCCTTGGAGGCGAACAGGTACACCTGAGGTTTTCCCCAGTGGGAGAACAGGCTGTGAACTACTTCTGGATGGAGACACCACTCGTGGAACATCTCGTCCACATGGCTGAGAGCGTCCGCCAGGTGATTTGAGGCTCCTGCCACATGAATGGCTAGGAGATCTGCCTCCAGTCGGCTCATGAGGGTCCAGATGCAGAGCACTTCCCTGCACAGCAGCAGGGAGTGTGTGCTGCCCTATTTGTTGAGGTGGTACATGGTTGTGGTATTGTCCATCTGGACTTGCACCACTTGACCCCGAAGGAGCGGAGTGAATGCTGACAGTGTCAGTCTGACTGCTCTGAGCTCCAGCAGGTTGATATGATATCGGGATTCCTCGGGGGTCCAGAACCCGTGGGCTCTGTGGTTCCCCATGTGGGCTCCCCGACCCGTGAGAGAGGAATTGGTCATGAGGATGACCGTCGGCTCAGGATGGACAAACGGGATCCCTTCTTGCAAGTGATCCAGGACGGTCCACCATTGGAGAGCATCCCACATCTTCTGGGTCACAGTGACCAGTTGGTCGAAGTGACCATGATGCTGAATCCACTGGCTGGCCAGCTACCATTGAAGGGGGCGCATATGCCACCGGGCCAATCGGACCATGGTATTGCAGGCCGCCATGTACCCCAGAAGGTGCAGGAAGTTCCGGGCAGGGCTCAAGTACCCACCCAGAAATGACTGGTCAAAGGAGGAGAGAACCTCCGCCCAGTCCATCGGTAGCCAGGCTCTGGCTCGGCAGGAGTCGAGCTCTGCCCCAATAAAGCATATCATCTGTGAAGGTACAAGTTCTGACTTGGCCTCGTTGATCAGGAAGCTAAGATCGGTGCAGGTCTGGAAGGCCAGGTTCCTGGACCTCTCTACCTCCTGCTTGAAGGATCCTGCCAAGAGCCAATCATCGAGCTATGGGTAAACCCTGACACCTCAACACTTAAGATGGGCCACCACCACTGCAATGCATTTGGTAAAGACCAGTGGGGCCGATGACAAACCAAACGGCATGGCTCAGAACTTGAATAGGACTCCTTCTGCCCGGAAGCGAAGGCACCTTTGGTGAGACGGCCAGATCGGGACGTGAAAGAATGCATCCTGGAGATCCAGAGAACAAACCCACATGTTCTGCTTGAGAAATGGTATGATCGGGGACAGAGTTACCGTCCTGAAGGTGCAGGACCTGAGGAACTGGTTCAGGTCGTGCAGATCTAGAATGGGGCGCCAGCCCCCCATCTGCTTCGGAACCAGGAAATACCTGGATAAGAACCCTGGGTTGACTGGGGGGTCCGTGACTCTGGCCACCACCTCCTTGCAGAGAAGTTGGGCAATGTCATCTCGAAGAGCCAACTGAGTGTGTACGGACACCATATCCCACTGTGGGGCGTGGGCTTGGCTTGGAAGGTACTGCTCGAATTCCAGAGGCAGTCCCTGGCCCACCACTTCAAGAACCCACCTGTCCATGGTAACAGCAGACCAGGCGGAAAGGAAGTGGTGGAGCGGGCCCCCTCACAGGAGGACCTAGAGTTTGCATGACAGGTATTAGGATGGCCACCCCATCCCATCACTAAGCAGGCTTGGAGGAAGATGGTCCAGATTGGGGATCACCTGAGCCCCATTTCCAGGCTTATGGGACATTGTAGGCCCGGACTTGGGCCAAGGGTGCCAAAATTGTGCCTGCTGTTGCTGCCCTGCTAGAAAGTGGGGTTGCTTGGCCTCAGGGAGAAAATGCCAAAATGGCTTTTTCTTCTGCTTTTTGGAACCCTGGGATTCCTTCTGTGCAGAAGCTACAGAGTCCAAGGTGGCACTGGACTTCTCGATGCATTGGAGGTGACTGTCCACACCTGGGCTGAAGATGTTGGTACCCAGGAAAGGGACGTCCGTTAGCTTGTGTTGGGTGTCTGCCGTGAAGGTGGAGACCCTTAACCAAGTCCTTCAGTGCATGGCAACTACAGCTGCCACTGAACAGGCGCATGAGTCCCCGAGGTCCAGAGCCATCTGGAGTTGCTGCTTCACAACAGCCCAACCCTGGTCCCGGACCTGCTTGACCATGGTCTGGAGGTCTGTGGGGAGGTGAGGTAGTACCTCATCAAGGGAGCCCAGAAGGGCGTGAGAGAAATGCGCCATGATGACAGCCGAGATTGCCTGATGGAGGCCTAGCGTAGAGGTGGCATAGACTTTACAGGCAGAGTGGTCCAGTTTTTTGGAATCCTTGTCCAGAGGTCTATCTGTATCTGCCAAACTACCCGAGCATCTGAACACAGATTCGGTCACCAGACCCTCTGCAGAGAGGTGCTCTGTGAACCTCGAAAGGGACCCAATGGGCACTGCGTACTTGCAAACCATACAGTCAGAAGCTGCAGGGCAGGAGGAAGGATGCTGCCACAGCTCCAAAGCCAGACCAACAATGGACTTGCCCACTGGAAAGGTTTCCGTCGCTGAATCCCTCCATTTGAGGATATCCATGAGAGGATATTTGGCCCATTTCAGGACGGCTTCAAAAGACAGCTCCATGAATTCGGAGATAAAATGGAGGATGCCCATAAAGGAAGAGGGGCCTTCCTTCATCAAAAGACTACCGACCAATTCCTCGTCCAAGGGATGGGAATGAAGGTCCGAGTCCTCAGACTCCAAAGAGTCCGGATAAATTGGCCAGCCACCATCTCCCTCCACCCACCTAGGATGGTCAGGAGTGAGGGTAACAGACAGCCTACGCGGGAGGCCAGGAACAGGCCGAGACTCCTTGGCAGACACCTCCACAGGGGGCTGTTTAGGTGGCGGCTCCATCAAGAATGGTGGAGAGGTCAATTCTGGCCAAACCAGAATGGTTTTGACTAGCTCCGTGGGAGGAAGAATGGTGTGGGCCAGCTCCAGAGGAATCGGCTTTGGCCTAGGAGGCGATAGCCAAGTAAAGGCTGGAGTGGTAGCCGGAATCGGCTTTTTTTTTTTTTTTTTATTTCTTTTTAGCCCCTTACGTCCTGCAGACCCCAACCCTTTGGGACCACCAAGGAGTCATCCTCCTGCCTCACTCGCCCTACCAGGACTTACCTATCAGTCCCCATGGAGCTGTGGTTCCCCCCCTGAGCGGAGCCGAGGTGGGGCGGGCAAGCACCCCGATACTGAAGTTTCATCAGACTGGAGGTAGGTGGGGCAGGCGAGGGCACATAGGAGGTATGCTCCAGGCATTCCTTCTTCCTGGTATTGGCAGGCATTTTCCCATTTTCTTCTGGAGGAGTGGCACACACCCCTACGCCAAGGCATCACTGCTGGTGTCACCACTCCCCCGTCCCTCGACATCTGTTCTACACTTGCCATGCCACTAACTTCCGCCTGAGACCAGTCAAGCACCGGGCATTGACCCCCTCCCTCCCAGGAGAGAAAAACTGTCCTCAAGATGCTCAATCCTCTCCCACCCCTGCCGACCCCAATGACCCGGGCTTGTTCTTGAACCCGGGTCGCCAGTGTGGGGTGAGGTGTGGCATCCGGTGCATCAACCCTCAGCACCACCGGGCCGGTCAGAATCGGCTTTTGACCAGACAAGATCAGCTGTTGCCACATTAGATCTTCGTAGCATCGACAGAGTTTCCATTGAAGCCTCTCCTCATCCGAGGAGGATGAAGAAGCATGTCAGCGGTGCCTCTTCTTAGAGCGCTTGTGCGCCTCCTTCAGCCTGTCAGTCCAAGGAGTCCAAGACCTCGACCTTGATCAGCGGGGTGACCAACAGAGTCGATCAGAAGACACCGGGGAGATCAGCGGTTTTTCTTGGTCTGGGACCAGTTCTCCGATAGGGTTCCCAGTGGGCTGGGTCTCCTCATCAGGGAGAGGCAGGACCGGGTCCTGAACAAGGAGCTGTCGGCCTCCTCGGGTGACAACAGATCGACTGGGTCGAGAATGATCTTGACCGGATCGTTGTCCAGTGTCTGGACTGGCTGGCCTAATGGGGGAACCATGAAACCAGCGGCTGAGGCCACAACCTCAACCAAAGTCAACACAGGTGATTCCTGGGACCGAGATCTCGCAGGATCCCAGGAATGTCATCGGTGAGATGAAGATTCTCTCGTTTCCTTGTCCTTTTTATGGGACCGAGAGACATGTGTGCCTGAAGGCCCCTCAACCTTGGTGGAAAGGGATTGGCACATCTCCGGAAAAAATCCAGATAAAGTGGAGCCCAAGTTGAGCAGGACAAAAAAGGGCTTCGGGGACCGATTTGCGGCCCAAGCCGCCTCTTCCTCGAAGGCCTTCATTTGTTCGAGCTGCTCAGCAGACCCTGCAACCGTGGAGACTGCCCATCGGGCTTCCTTAGATTTGACCGACTGGTTCCGTTTCTCTGGTCTGCCCAACTTCAGCCAATGCAAGATGATCGTCCAAGATGTTTGGGTGAAATTCGAGACACATCTCACAGGCCTGAGTGTCATGGCCGACATCCAGGCAGTACATGCTCATGGCATGCGAACTGGTGCGAGACATCTTCTGCCTGCACAGGCAGCAGTGGAAACCGGGACAGGATTTATCCTCCATAGCAGTCGAAATCACAAAGCAATTTTTAGCAACTCTGATGAGTTTGAGTTTAAACAAATCCATGGATTTGAAAGCCAGGCCCTACAGAACGCAAGAGCAGTAAGGAGGGAACCTGTATCTTCCAGTGGAAAGGAAGATCTGGCATCATGGGGCAGAGCCAAGGGTTATACCACCCGTGTGGGTGGGAAAAGCCAGCTTCAAGACCTTCCGCAAGATTCTTAAAGGGAAAGGACATGCCAAACAATGAGGACAGAACAACATATCCATGATCCTAGAAAAGAGGGTTATATCAAAGAGGTATAAGGAAACACAGAAGGAGGAGGCCAGAGAGGTACACCTTGCAAAGCAGAAAAAGCAGGCAAGGTGGTGAGAAGAGCAAAGATGCAGACAAAGCAAAGGATTGCCAAAAGGGTCACTACAGGGTCTAGGGTTTTCTTTAGGTACGTAAGTCAAAAGAGGAAAACAAGGATAGGGATAGTAAGAATTAGGAGGGCAGAAGGGGGAGACTTGGCAGAAGGAGACCAAGAAAAAGCTGACATCTTAAACAGGTACTTCTATTCCATCTTTACAGTGGATGATGGAGGGGAGGGACCACCAAGGAGAAAGAGGGATAGAGTGGGAAGGGGGATGGACACAGGTCCAGTTTCAGAAGAAACAGTGCTGAAAGGATTTGCAGGGCTGAGGTGGACAAGGCTATGGGACTGGACAGGACTCACCCAAGGGTACTAGAAGAACTTAGGCAGGTTCGGGCCACCCCACTGACAGCCGTGTTCAACAGCTCACTAGAAACAGGAGTGATTCTATAGGACTGGAGAAGGGCTGATGTTGTCCTTCTACATAAGTGCAGCAGGAGGGAGGAGGCTAGCAACTACAGGCCAGTCACTCTCCCTTCAGTGATGGGGAAATTGATGGAAACACTGCTGAAAGAAAGACTCACAGACAATCTTCAATCCAACAGGCTGCAAAGCCACAGACAACACAGATTCACATGGGAGATTCATGCCAAATGAAGCTAACAGACTTCTTTGAATAACTAGGGAAATAGATCAGGGGAGAGCAATGGATGTGACCTATTTAGACTTTAGCAAGACCTTCGACGTGGTGCAGCATAGAAGGCTGATTTGGAAGCCGACCACCCTTGGAGTGGGATACACAGAGGTAAACTCGGTTAGAAACTAGATAAAGGATAGAAGACAGAGGGTGGTGGTTACTGGCACTCATTCTAAAGAGGGGATTATGACAAGTGGGGTATCACAGGGACCAGTCCTCTTCAATATCTTCATAAGGGACATTGCAGAGGAGCTGGAAGGGAAGGTATGCCTTTTTGTAGATGATACCAAAATCTGCAATAGGGTTGTCACTCAGAAAGGTGTGGAAAAAATGCACAGTGATCTTTGGAAACTCAAGGAATGGTCAAAAACATGTCTGTTGGGGTTCAATTCCAAAAAGTGCAAAATAAAACACACAGGACATAGAAATCCCAGTGCTGAGTATAGGATGGGGAGTACTAACAGTCACTAGGCAGGAAAGGGACCTCATGGTTATATCTGAGAACCTCAGGGTGGCAGGGCAGTGTGACAAGACAGTGAGTAGAGCTAGTGGAATACTGGGTTGCACAGGAAGGGGTATCTCCAGTGGGAAGAGGGAGGTGGTGTTGCCATTACATGGCTTGCTGGGGCAGCCACATCTTGAGTACTGTGTACTGTTTTGGAGAGCACACCTTTAGAATGGTCACAGAAGGAGTAGAGGCAGTCCAGAGGAGGGTAACTAATAAGGAGCATGGTTTGCATGAGAACCCTTATGAAGAGAGATTGTGGGATCTCAACATGCACCCCCTGGAAGAAAGGAGAAGAGAGGGAATATGATGGATACCTACAAGTACATCAAAGGGATAGACAGAGTACAGATGGGGAGTCTCTTTCAAACGAGAACCAGTACCAGGACCAGGGGCCATTCAAAGAAGCTGGGGGGGGGGCGTTTAAGAGTGATATGAAGAAATATTTCTTCATAGAAACAATATTGGGCACCTGGGACCAATTACCAGCTGAAGTGGTGCAGGCTAAACAAGCGGAGGGCTTCAAGCATGCATGGGACAGGCAAAGTGGTATATCAGACAGGATGCAGGGAAGTGGGAGGGTCGATGGTGACTATACAGGGTCTGCAGAGACAGAATAGGTAGGGAACATCTGGGCAGACTGGGTGGGCTAAGCAGTCCTCTTCTGCTATCAAATTGTATGTTTCTATGACCTCATAAGCAGATCTGGCCAGAGGGCAAGCAACCACATTAGTCTGCTGCTGAGAATGAGGAGTTTGTCAGGAACAGCACGGCCTATCCAGCATAATCAGAATCAGGGATGCCTAGTCCCTCCTCACCTTGAGGACCACCTTGTGAACCAGAGGAAATGGAGTGAAGGCACACAAGAGGTTGTGAGCCCGGTATCGAGGGAAACTGTCCCCTGGCAAAGTACTTTGCTGATGGAGATGGGCACAGAACAGTCTTAGCCTTCTGTTTTGCCAGGAAGAAAACAGATTCACTGGCAGTGTTCTCCGGTCTGAGAACACCTGAACTACCACCTGCAGGTGGAACAACCACTTGTAGGACACCTCCCCCACATAAATGAGAGCCTCTGCCTACTGGCTGTTCATTCCCGCAACACAGACCACCACCGTGTCCACGTGTAGGGAGCAAGCAAGCAACCAACCATGTCTGCAGCATCATCTGACGTTGTTTGTTCAGGAAGTACCATGCTGGTCATGCTGTTTGTGTTGACCTGGACTACCCAACATTGGACCATAGATGCAAACTCTGCCAGTGGTAGTGAACCATGTTGAGTTCAAACAGATGAAGCTGGGTCTCGTTTGGCAACCAGAACCTATGTGGTCAGCAGTCCAGCAGGTATGTACCCTAGCCTACCAGTGACATATCTGTCATGTGGGACAGCCACCAACAGAGATCTAGAATTAACTAGGTCACATAAAATGTTTGGTTCAGGGTTGCATGTGACTGGGACCACTGCAGTTCCCTTTGAATGGGCTGTACGTACCAGCAGGCCAAATGTACCACAGCCACAGTAGAGGCTACGAAGCCCAGAATCCAAAGGAAATCCCAGGTCAAGTATGATTACCCAACCTGAAATGATAAGGTAGTGGAGGACAGGTCCACCACTCAGTCTGGAGGCACATGAGCTCTTTGTAGAGCATCCAGCTCCACAGCAATGAACACAAACACCTGCTTAGAGGTGAGCTCAAACATGGCTAGAATGGCTATTCAGCCAAGGTCCTACAACATCCAGATGACAAGATCCCTGGACCATTCCGTCTTGCATGAGCTTCCTGGGATAAGCCAGTCATTGAGGTACATACGAACATATGGAAATTGCCAGCAGAAAAAGGCCTTAGTGGTCTATCAATCTGCTGGATTGTGCAGCTCAGTCGATTTCACTGGAGCTGCCCCATCTTCCACTTGCCTCCAAGTGTGATCCTCTACTTCTCCCATCCCCCCCTCCTCCCTCCCATTGCCACTCTCATTTTTACTCTGTCCCACCCCCATTAAAACTTCCCACTGTTTCCAAAGATGCCACCTCCTCAGGCAGTTCATTCCACTTTGACACCACCCTTTCCATTTTCTTTTTTAAATCTACCCGCCATATGTTTCAGACAGTGGCCCCTAGTAGCCTCCTTCCTTTTTAAATTGAAAATGACCTCCACTACAACCCTGTTTATACCCGCTTAGATACTTGAAGGTTTCTGTCATATTTCCCCTTTCCCTTCTGACCTCCAAGGAATACATATTAAGCTCCCTTAAAGAGCTGCTGATGCCTTGAAAAACAATAATTATGTACAATTCAGCTTCCATTCCATATACAGTCTAAAGAATCCTCTTCCCTAGTATTTATTATTATGATCTTTATCCATCAGGGTTCATCTGCCTCTTAAGCTGACTCCCTAACTTCAGGTCATAATCCTTTGTTGTGACATCACAGTCTGTTGCCGTGGGAGTAAGTGTGATGTCACAAGCAGTGCATTATGACCGCAGGGAGGGAGACAGCAACAGGAAGAGATGAACTCTTCAGGAGCAAAGATCCTGTTTTAATGCAGATGACATCTGTAACAAAAATATGGGAAGGTGGAATACAGAACTAATGTGAAATATAAGCTAGACTGTGTCTACATACTATGTTTTGTGAAAGTTCTCTTGAAGGCGTCAGTTGCTCTTTAACCTCTCATCATATGGTTCGTTTCCCATGCCTTGGGTCAAGGAACTGTCTCCCTCAACCAACTCATCCTCGACAGCGTTAACCATCCGATCGACAGGTGCCAACACATCTTTGCCCAGATGGGTATTTCATGGGCAGACCAATGGGCTCCACTGGCAGTTTGCCCCCCTTGTAGAGGGTGACCTATCACAAGGACCCTCTTGTTGGAGAGAGTGTGAATGGTCCCTTGACCAACAGCATTCCCATGACCAATGTCAACTTTCTGCCTTGTGCTTCTGGCTTGAGACAGAGACTCACCCTTGAAGGAGTGGTCAGACAGAACATCATTATATGGAAATCTTCATCTTTGTGAGGAGTTGGGAGATCCAATGTACTCCGGAGAAGATCCTCCACCACATGGGCCTACAGCTGCACCATCAATCCTGCAATCACGAACAGAATGCATGTTTTAGTTGGCTTGTCTTGGAGCACCCACAGCCCATGCTCATCAAGTGTCTGCTGGTGCACTGCCTGGCATCAGGTGCAATGCACTACATCACTGGCAATGCCCAAGCAGCACACGCAGGCATCATGTCCATCAGTCACGGACACTAGATACTAAACACGTGCACACCATGCACATCTTGTGCCCTGGCATCTTCTTCTGTCCCAAGGCAAAGATCAACTTAGCCATAGGAAACAGATGTGGTAACAGGATTAAGTCAAAAACTGAAGTAAAAAACTTTGAATAAACATTGAAAAGCCTGAAAATGTTAGCAGAATCTTTATTCTTTACCAGGAGCTGTGAAGGAAGAAAAGATTTGAGTGCATTGGGGGTACAGCTGGAGGACCACATGCTGTGTTGGAGAAGAAGTCAATTCTGAACACTGTTCCAGTGACTGAGTATGCTCAGTAGAAGACAAGTGTGTGGATAGTGAACTAAATCTAGGTTGTAAGAATTTAAAAACACTTAGGCGTTGTGACTTGATACATTGTTGCCTCCACCTCTTCAGAACCATCCTTGTATTGTCACAACTGCCGGATGTTCAAAGTACTTTGTAACATGGCATAGATATGAATGAGGATATCGGCACCACGCATTGGACAAAATGCATCAGGTGGTGTACTTTGGAGACGGCATTAATCCACCAATAATGCCGTCCCCAAAGTGAAGTACCATGGTGATCCACAGAGGTGCAAAAGCAGTAGAGAAGGAGATCAAACTGTATCCGACGGGAGCGGCACTTGTCTGTCCCACCCACCCAAATGCCCATGACTGTGTCTGCGGACGAGTGACGCGGAATCAGCAGTAATGTTGAGGGGAAGTGTGAGTGATGCGGACCTAGACAGTGGAGCAAGGATTGACGAATCACTGAAGCACAACATACAGTGACAGCCACCACAAGTGGGAAACCTATGTGGGGCGAACTGTGAAACCTGTAGAGTAGATCAGACATACAATGCGAAGCAGTGCTGTGCAAAAAGCAACCAGGAGACCGAAAACACCTGTAAGTAAGTGAGGAAAGCAGTAAATGGTGAAGGTATGAAACGGTAGGTAGGATCATCGGACTGACCTAGTAGGCACACATACAGCAGTTCACAATATGCACAACAGATGCACAGGCATGTACTGGAAGTCACGAAGCATCATATGAGGGACCTCCTAAGGCAGGTATAGAAATATTAGCTGCACACATGTGCTAAATTGTCACAAAGAAATGTAAACAGATAGTTTATTCACAGTTATCTATAGTATTGTTTTTACAACATCAGCATATAAATAGCAGTCTGGCAAACGTTGCAAAAGTGCAGGAAGCTAATTGAAACAGTGCAAAATGTGTGTGTATAATGTTATTAACAGTATCAAAATTAGACTCATGCAAAACATATTGTCCTAGAAGCCATGTTACAAGCACATTAAGCCACTCCGAAAGTGGCATCTAATGGTGAATTAATGCATGGTTGGGCCACTGTAGGTACTCGGCCTGTGGCCTCGTGCAACAACCCTCCCAACCATGCATTAATGCACCATTAGATGCCACCTTCATCGTGGCTTAATGCTTACTTAGTACCTTTTTCTCCTTAATATCCACAGGCAACACTATAATATTAGGGCCCCCATTCTCAGTTGATTTGGTGGCTCTAAGCAGTGCTTGAGCTAGAAGACTAAACCATGTAGCATTCTGGCTAACTCTAATCTGAACATTTTAGCCCAATGACAAAACTCTTAGCAAAACCTTGAATTTTGATCTACAGTTTGAGGAACTGCAGTATCAATTTAGCCATCTGAACCATCCCACAAGCTATGCTCAATGGGGCTGGGGGGTGGAGCCACAACTCCTTCTTGAGTTCCTGCAAAAGTCTTTGCCACAGGGCCCTTAACAAAGCTGCTAAAAAGTGGTGTTAATTGCAGGAGGAAGGGACACTGAAAAAGGTGCAGAGGTCTGAAAGAAACATGAAATTTTGGGGGAGGAACCACTAGACCACCAAGGATGAAGTCCAGAAAGATCTTGGGGGCTGAGAAGCTCTGGACTGCCAAAGAATAAAGATAACTGTGGGGGCAGGTGGGGATCCACTGGACCACGAGGACAACTGGCCATCAAGTCACTGGAGGAGGGATCCAGTGGGCTTCAAGGGTTTATTACCTGTAGGTAAGTAAGGGTGAGGAGGTCAATTTTGGGCGGTACACCTGTGTGTCGAGTGTCAGGAGAAGGTCACTGCAAGGCCTTTTGCTGTAACTAGGTTTCAAGTGCAACCCAGCCTGCTACGAGATGGAAACTCCATTGCAACTGCTAACTGCTGGATCATAAATTTGCACAGCACTCCTGTAGGGGGGGATTCCTCTCCTCCACTCCAAAACATGCATCAATTTTGTGTAAAGCCCTGAAGGTGGAGTCACAATACAGTAATAAAAGAATTATGACAAAAGAAGTGACTTACAGTCTATTCTCTCCACCTCCCTCCACATGGGAGTGACTGTACCCAGTTTAAGTATAGACATGTTCAAGCAAAGCGGCAGTACTGGATAATCAGGAAGTGATTATCAAAATTCTGCTTTTTGTCTGGAAGCGTGCAGCCATAGTTCCAGTTTCTTTTTTTTGAATGATCTTTAGTTTTTTAGATATTAACATTTATTTCCGTTGTTATGGATCCACAGCAAACATGGCTGGTGCCTAATTTGCAGCGGAGCTTTCCTCTCACGTCACATCACGTCTTTTGTTTACTTCTGTGGGACCCTGTGTTGCGTGTTTCTGCTGTTGATATATAGTACTGTGAGTCATGCGCATGCGCGGTTGGCAGCAGAAGGTTCCAGTTCAACATGGTGGGTGGAAGAAATGTAAACAAAACCAAAGAAAAATGGAGCAAATTACAGGGTGATAATACAGCGAAAACAAGAAAGATTACCAGGTAAGTGCTCAACAAGGCACAAGGAAGAAAAAATTACTCACCTTAGTAATGTTGTTTCTTCTAATGGAGTCTTGCTGTATTCTGACATATGCAGTTAGGTCCTGCCTTTCAACTGCCCTGGAGAACAAAGAGTTAAACTTTCATTGGCCAGCATGGAATGTTCACCACAAGCTCAGTTGAAGCCCCTGTCTGCCTGTTGTTTAAACTGCAACTGTTTGATCTTTATGAGCAATACTCACTAGAAGTTCTGTGTGGAAATTGTAAAACTCATACTAGCCAACTGGCAACTGTATCTATATAAAAGGGTTTTCGGTTTCCAAATGAAGACTCAAGTCAGGAAACCCAAAAACAAAACACATTCAAAACACAACCACTCACCCAAACTAAAAGAGGGTGAAAAAAAGGACACCCCTAGGGTGCCAACACTGCTCCTGCCCACCCACATCCCCAAATCTAGGTTCTGAGAGGGGAGGCGGGGGAAGATCAGAATACAGCAAGACTCCATTAGAAGAAACATTACTAAGGTGAGTAATTTTCTTCAAACAACATGAAGTCTTGCTGTATTCTATTATATCAGAACTTCTAGCAGCAGTACCTCCATGGAGGAGGACAGAACCTACTTGGAAACAGGCTCTGAAGTACTGCTGTGTTAAACCCGAGCATCACTCCTAGCCTGGATATCCAGAGAGTAATGCTTGGTGAAAGTATGGACTGTTTTCCAGGTGGCTGCTTGACAAATTTCTAGGAGAGGAATATCCCTGGCAGCAGACAGGGAAGCAGCTGTACCTCTAGTGGAATGAGCCCTCAGGCCTGAGGGTGGAGTTCTACCAAATTTTTCATAGCAGAATTGTATACAAGAAACAATCTACCTGGCAATAGATCTCTTAGTGGCAGGTTTGCCCTTGCCAACTTCTCCATATGGAAAGAACAACTGGAGGGATTCAAACCAGTGACCCTTGGTACGCTCTATGTAGTAGCTAAGGGCTCGTTTAACATCCAAGCTGTGTAGCCTCCTCTCTCCCAAGGAGGAATGGTCAGTGAAGAAAACAGGGAGAGATCTAGATTGAGGTGGAAATCTGAAACCACTTTAGGTAAAAACTTTCTGTTAGTTCTTAGGACCACTTTATCTCTATGGAAAGAGATGAAATCAGATTCCACTGGCAGGGCCTGCAATTCACTGATACGCCTGGCAGAAGCCATGCCTTGAAATTGAGGGACCGAAGATTCAGGTACCAAATCCTCCCCTGAGAGGATGTCAACAGGTTGTAATTCCTGGGAAGAGACAGGGGAAGGTAGACTGCTAGGGACAGCAACAGGGGGTACCAGGGCTGTCTGGCCCAGTCTGGAGCAATCAGAATCACTTTGCATGGTTGTGACTTTATCTTGACTAACACTTTGAACAGGAGAGGGAAGGGAAAAGCATACAAAATGTCCCTTCCCAATTCAGAATCAGAGCATCCAGGGGGACTGAGCCCAAGACTGGGGGTCTGCAACAAAAGAGAGGAAGTTGGTGATTGTCTGAGGCTGCAAAAAGATCTATCTCTTGTGTGCCCCATCTCGAGAAAATCACTTTCAAAACTAGAGGATCTAGGGCCCATTCGTGATGGCCCTGGGATATTCTGCTCAGTGCATCTGCTAGGATATTGTCCTTCCCTGGGAGGTGAACTGCTATCAGAGAGGTTTGCAGGGAATAGGACAGGGACCACAACTTCACTGGTTCTGTGCACAAGGCTGTAGACCGAGTGCCTCCTTGCTTGTTGGTGTACCACATGGTAGTGGTGGTGTCTGTTCTGACCTGGACCACCTTGTTCTGTACAGATTTGGAAAAGGCTTGCAGTGCCAGAAACACTGCTCTGAGTTCCAAGAGATTGATGTGAAGCAGAGATTCCTGAGGTGACCACAGTCCTTGGGTGGTAAGATCCCCCAAATGGGCTCCCCAGGCTGGCAGGGAAGCATCTGTGGTGAGTATCACTGAATGAGACTGAGTGACAAAAGGAACCCCTTGTCTCAAATTGTCCTGATCCTGCCACCATTGCAAGGCTTGGATTAGGGTTCGAGTCACTGGGACTAGTTTGGTAAGGGAATCCTTTCTTTGGGACCAGAAGGCTCTTCAGTGGAACTGAATGTCCCTCATCTGGAATCTTGCCCCTTGGACCACTGCCGTGGAAGCTGCCATGTGGCCCAGTAGCTGAAGGAAATGCCTTGCTGGTCGAGACACCTGAAGGGTGAATGAAGAGGCCAGTTCCAAGAGGGTCCTTGCCCTTTCCAGGGGAAGGAAGGCTCTTGCCTTTACTATATCCAGTTCTGCACCTATGAAGGTGAGGAGCTGTACTAGTTCGAGACGCTTTGGAAGGTTGAGAAGGAATCTAAGGAAGTGAGCACTTGCTGGGTCACTTGCAAATGTGACTTGACTTGGTCTGAAGACGACCTACTATAAGCCAGTGGTCAAGTATGGGACCCGAAGGAGATCTTTTCTTCTTGGAAAGCAACAACTACTGCCAGGCACTTTGTGAAAACCCTTGGGGTTGATGTTAGGCCAAGGGCATTGCTCTGAATTGATAGTGGCCTGACGGCAACAGAACCTGAGATACTTTCTGTGGGAGCACCTGGCGGGAATGTGAAAGTAGGCATCTTTGAGGTCCAGGAGGCTAGCCAGTCCCCTGGCCTTAGAGAGGGAAGGATAATTCCCAGAGTCACCATTTTGAACTTTGGCTTTAAAAGGTGTTTGTTCAGATATCTTAGGTCCAGGATGGGCCGCCATTCTCCTGTCTTTTGGGGGGTTAGGAAGTACCTGGAGTACAATCCTTTGCCCTTGTGTAGGGTGGGAACCCTCTCTATACCTCTGAGAGCTAGGAGAGAAGAAACCTCTGAGAGATTTGCAGGTGGAAAGGATCTGGTTCTCATCTTGGGAAATTTTTTGAAGCTGAGAACCAGTCCCTGGCTTACTACTTCCAGGACCCACTTGTCTGATGTTAGAGACTTCCAGTCCTGGACAAAGTAAGCCAGCCTGCCCCCTACTGGTATGGGAGAATTGGCCCGGGCAGACCCCTCAGGGTGTCTGCTTGGCAGGGGCTTTAGGCTGAGGGGTGGATGCAGGCCTGCTCATCCCCCGTCTGCCTCTCCCTCTAAAGAACCCCCTCTGTGAAAAGGAAGAGGAGGCCTGAGCTTGGTAAAAAGGCCTTTGGAAAGGCCTGCCCCTGCCCTGCTGCCTTTGAGGAGTTGTTTGCCTTTCTTTGGCCCAAGCACTCCTGTAAGTGGTCCTGTACTCATCCATCTTTTTCATGTAGTTCTCTGTCTGCTCCCCAAACAGAGAATTACCAATTACAGGAAAATCCATGGCCTTAGCCTGGGTATCCTGTGAGAGGCTAGTACATCTGAGCCAAGCCATCCTCCGAAGAGCCACAGATGTAGCCATGACTCTTGATGAAACATCATTGGAGTCCACAGCAGCATGAAACTGTACTTTAGATGCCTCAATCCCATCTGCAGCCACCTGCTCCAGCTCCTTGGCAAGCTGGTCAGGGGCCTGTTAAGCCAGAGCCAGCATAGTGTCCCACCTGGACTTCTGGTATCTAGCTGTATAGGCCATATAGTTAGCCTGCCTGTGTTCCAAAGATGCTGCCATGTATTGTTTCTTTGCCATGGCATCAATCTTCCTGGAGTCCTTGTCTGGGGGGGGTGTGATGCCAAGGGAATATTTGCCTTATCACAGGCAGCAGCCTGCACTACTCCAACATGGCTGCATTGCTGGAAAAGGAACTCCGTGTATGAGCCTGAGAGAGTGTACCTCTTGTCCATTTGTCTGTCCACAGGAGGTATAGAATTAGGAGACTTAAGAATTTTATGTGTCTGTTTCCCAAAGGATTTGTGGAGGGACAGACAGTCTCCTGGACTCTGGGATGTCCATCATCTCAACATAATCAGGCTCCTCCTGATCCTCTACTGCTTCCTCCACAGGAAGCTGGAGGAGTCTCAGCCACTTTTGTAAAACATATAGTGAGAAGGGACTCAGAAAGCCTGGGAGGAGAAACACCTGAAGGTCTGTCTGGGGAGATGTCCGGGTCAATAGGCACATCCAGACTTTCATAATCACAATAATCATCCTCCTACTCTCCTTCCTCCTCCACCGGTTCATAAAATTCTTCCAAAGTATAATCTGGAACCAGAGAACCAACTTGAACCGAACCCCTACCAGATGGTGCGGTTCAGTCGGAACCGCACTAAGCGATTGCACTATCCTTATTGCCTTGGCTATCTCATCGGGGTTCGGAGTATGAATTTCTGGGTCCAAACCTGACGATTTATCCTTTCTCTTTCTTTTCACTGGAACCAGCTCCTCAGAATCGGCTCTCCTTTTGCCCGAAGAAGTATCGCCCTAGTCAGAGGGCACTCCTTCTGGTTCAGTCGGAACTGAACCGGGCTGGCCATCCGGGTCAGCGGACTTCTCGGCCTCCCTTTCCCTCAGTCTATCTAATCTCTTTTCCAGAGTAGATTTGGGAAAATTCTTGAAAATTTGGCAGTCTGAATCGAGGTGGTCAAACCCCAGACAATAAACACAGGTGGTGCGGGGATCAGCCTTGGCAAAGGCTTCCCCACACACACTGCAGTGTTGAAACCTAGTGGGCCCGGTTTTTTTCTTGGGTTTCTCAGACATGGCCAATCTTATCCAAAATGTTCCTTTTTTTTGGCAATTCGCCAGGCAAGACTCCCCTATCGGTTCCTGACCGTGTCACGGGTCTTGGAAAAAAAACGTAATAAAATCATCTTTTTTTTTTTTAGAACCGATATGGACCAGTTACCACACTCTAAATCAAACACAAGCTTTTTTTTTTTTTCCTCAGACTGATCGGTTCAGCCAAACCGATCCACAATTTTCAAGTTCCACACAGAAACAAAACAAAACAAAAAAAACTATCTAGTACTCATGGTACCACAGACAGAGACTTAAACCGACTAAGCGGTAACAGCAATTCAGCAGAAACCGACCAAAAAGACGACACTTCAACCGACTTTTTTGAACCAAGCAACAGGAGGAATCTCCGGAGCGACTGTTCAGTAAGGCGGAGTAAAGAATCTGACGGTTGCAGTTTAAACAACAGCAGACAGGGGCTTCAACTGAGCTTGTGGTGAACATTCCATGCTGGCCATAGAAAGTTTAACTTTTTGTTCTACGGGGCAGTTGAAAGGCAGGACCTAACTGCATATGTCAGAATACAGCAAGACTTCATGTTGTTTGAACCATACCTCTCAACTGTCCCTGATTTTCAGGGACGTCCCCGCTTTTGCCGTAAAATTTTACTCTGTCCCTCCTAAAAATTGTGATTCTGTGACCAAACAGTGGGGATTGTAAGCACAAAATAATGTCAAACATTAAAGTTACAGATTTGTTCTTCCTTAGAAAATGCATTTTACACTGAGCCCCATATTCTCACAGCTTCCTGAGTGGATATCACCAATTTTGAAGATGTGTCCCTGATTTTGGTCCTTTGTCCCTGAATTTTTTTAAGCCTTGTCCTGGATTTATTTCGTAGGAGGTTGAGAGGTATGCAGGGAACAAACTGTTGCAAAAGCTCCACATTTTTTATATAGTACTACTGCTACCCATACTGTGCAAACTCATTCTCTGTCTCATTCCGACATAGGTTTAGTCATTCTTTGAAAGACTGAACAAGGACTGCTTCCACAGCTTCACGGGGTAGACTATCCACCCCCTCCCCAAAAAAAGAGTTTAACTACCCTCTATGTGAAGTAATATTTTTTTAATATGGACACATAGAAACATAGTTTGTGTTGGCAGAAAAAGTCCAGATGTCCATCCAGCCTGCCCATTTCCTTGCCTAGCTACATATTCAGCCTAGCACTGGGATAGATCTAGAGATCTCATAGTCCTAAGTGGCTTGATCATCCATCACCCCCTTCCCCATGTATCCCTTCCCCTCTTCTTCTTGTGGGTCCCACTGTTCCCTTACATCTGTCCCACGTAAACTCCATCACAGTCTTGGCTTCACCCACCTCTCTGAACAGTCTATTCCAGTCATCCACCATCCACTCTGTGGAGAACTCCCTCACATCCCTCCTGCATCACCCCCAAATTTCCACCCATGTCCCCTACTCACTGTGCCCTTGTGAAGAAGGCTTTAAAATCAATCATGTTGATTCCTCATAAGAATTTGTATGTCTCAGTCATATTAACCCTTTCCTTCTGGTCTCCAGTGTATGCAGGGCTTAAAATTGGGTTTCAGCTCCAGGGAGGCCCCCCCCCCCAGTTAAACAAATGGTGGGCCGCAAACTTTTTTGGGGGGGGATGACCTAACTTTAGATGGGATTTCCAGGAACAAAAAAAAAAAGCCTTTTGTTTTACTTATTTTTTTGATTCACTCGCCGTTCCTGTGTGACCATTCCTTGTGTGCAGGTTTGCGAGTGTGGTCTCTTCAGAGGTTTTGACGTGCTGACTCTGCAGAAGCCCATATTTGCTTTTGGGAAGGCAAAGAACCAGTGTGTATACTGCGCAAATAAATAGTGATACTGTTTATTAACAAAATTCAAAATTCTTAGTGCTGCCAAAACAAGTCCACTACCCTTCGGCAGCGCTTTCTTGCTTTCCTTGATACCTTCTCTACTGTTGGTGGTGGCCCCTGCTTCGGCTGTGTAGTGCAGGTAATCTGTGTTCTCTCTATTTTGGCAGCTACCACAAGGTGATGAATGTCAGTCTTGAGCAGAATGAGTTGAGCATCCCTGGTGCGGAAAACTGCATGAACTGGATGCAATGCCCCAGTCTGTTACTTTACTTTCTATGTACTTTTTTGTATCAAAACCAAAAAAGTGCATTGAAAGCAAATGCTCAGGACTGTCCATGTAGGGTTAACGAAATTAGCAGGAGGGCTTTCAAAATATCATAAAACGCACTGTCCACTCTTGAATTTTAAGCCCTGTGTATGTACATTGGGTCTGCCAGCATTTCCTCACACAATCTCCTACTGCCCCTACATCATCTTTGTAGCCATCCTTTGTCTGGTCTCTATGTGGTCACCGACTTTCTTGAGGCACGAACCACAGAACTGCATGCAGTACTTCAGATGCAGCCTTACAGGGAGCTGTCAAGGGGTAGTATAACCTCCTTTCTCTTATTTTCAAATCCCCTTCCTATATATACCCCCCCCGAAGTGGAGCTTACCCTACCTGGGCACCACCTTTGCCCCGTCTGGCCTTGTTCCAGCCTTGGTGTTCTGCTTTCTTTAACCTGGGCTGATATCCAGTTTGGGGTCAAATCCATGTCAAATAGCTATATGCCGCATAGATGGGCTGCGCACATTCAAGAAGTTGCTGTGCAGACGCTCAAGCTGACACCTATGCGATTTAACTTTAATAGCTCTGCACCAGTATATAGTGGCAATAGCCTGTGCTGGGTCTGAGTACTTTGGGGCTTGTGACCTCCAGGGAATGCTTTTTCAGACTCCACTCTTGCACCAGATAATTGTGCAGGGGGATCCCTATTGAATGCTGTCAATGTTTAATTTTAAAACTGAACAGACTGTAAAGTTTGACTTTAAAGTTAGACATTTAGCTGTCTGCCCTTTGGCAGCCATCTTGTTACTCTGACCTTCTGTTTCAGACAATCTGAACTCAAAGGGTCCTATGGGGTCCTTAGCTATGGCTGCCGGGAAGAACAGAGGACTGTGTGTTTGGCGCCTTCTAAATGGCCATTCAGAAAGCCAGAACTGTGATTGACAGCCTCAATGATGAACTGGATTACAATATTGTGTTTCTTCAGTCAGGGAAGGACCGTTGAACTGGGCAGTTGCCAGAAGCTCCCGTGAAGAGAGGGAGCTTCCCTGTGTGTGTGTCTGTTCGCAGCCCAGGACCTACCCACTAAGCCGAATCAGCCCGTTTAGCCTGAAAGGGACAGAGACTGACTTTGCGAGCCAGAGCCCAAACTGCCAAAGTGGGAACTCAGAGCGACTTTGTCAAAACTTGTTTCCAGAGCCAAAGTTCCAGAGTACACTGCATCCTGAGTCCAAAGCTGCATCTACACTCAGGCCAGCAAAGGGAGTCAGTCACTGATGCAATGGTTAGTGCTAGTTTGTGGCCACCTCGGGGGTTAATGTCTGGATGTTGGGGTAGTCGTGCTGGCCAAGGTCCCTTATGCTGGTCCCTGCTTCAGGAGCCTGAATTCGAGACTCCAGAGGTTCAAGCCTGCCCAAGGGAGCCAACCATCCTGACTCTAATTCAAAGACTGAAGTCCTTCAGAACTTTGAGTAACTTCAGAGCTAGCCCTGCAACAGGTCTTTTCCAGATTGCTTTCAAAATGTACTGTTAGCCATCAGGCCAGGGATTACAAATACCAGTTTGCCTAAGAGTTCAGCTATTAAGTTCTTTCTTTTTTTTTTTTTTTTAATCTAGCTGCTTCACCCCCATCGTCACCTCTCACCTACTTGGTGACAGGGGTACATGGTGGAGCTGGCAGGTGGCTCTGCCCCCTGCCTCAGAGGAGCTCAGTCTCAGGACCTTCCGCATTCCCCACCCGACAATCCCCCATGGGTTGCCCCCCTTGCAGCAGGGCCGAGGTGAGGTTGTCGACTCCCCCAAGGGACCAAGATCTAGACTCCGGGGGTTGGCGCAGGTGCTGTGGTAGTCACTCCAGACTGCACTACTTCCAGGCGTCCACCTGGGAGGAGCAGCCTTGCAGTGGGCACAGCTGGGTTCCCACCCTGTAGGGGAGAGCTGCCTTACGACTGCTCTATCCATCTCCCAGCCTCCCTCCCCTGCCAACCCAGGCTCGTTCCCAAACCCAGGTCGCCGCATGGCGCGAGGTGTGGTGTTTAGCACCTCAACCCTCAGCGCCACTGGGCCAGCTAAATTAAGCACTTTCTTAAATGTTAAATCACCCCTGCATGGCTAAAGGGATAAATCCAATTGTTTGTTTATGTGCACCAGCGCCAGCCAACCAGCTGCAACATGCATCAGGCCTGCAATGGTACAAGTCTGGGTACCCAGTGAAGTTAATTGGGAATGGTCATCTGCACTATTAATTTGGGAACTGTACCTAAACTGTGCCATTCTGGTAGGGGTGGTGGGATTACAGTTGTTAATGTGTTTTAAAGCCAGCAGTATTCTGCATAGCCGAGCCTTTACTGTGCACTTCGTTATTCCCCCAAATATCCCCATAATAAAAAGAATGTATTGTTCAGTGAGTGCTGGCTTGTTCTGTCTGCATCAGTAACTTTTAGGTGCCTATCCTTATCCTCTAAACACTAAAAGGCTACATTCACAGTTTGATAAACACCTGAAGGAAAACTGAGTAGGGAAACTCCCACAGAGTGGAGAAAAAAGCAGGGGGTGTCTCTTTATGTGAGGGACAGCATAAAGGCTACTGAGATACAAGGACATGAGGAAGAGGTAGAGGTACTGTGGGTCAACCTAGAAACAGGGAAAGGAGCCGCTATTCACACTGGTGTGATCTATAGACCTTCAATATGGGGGGTTGGATAATGTTCTAGTGGAAGCCATCAAACAAGGGAGAGGCACTGCTGGTGGGGAACTTCAATCTACTGGATGGTGATTGGAGCATCCCAGCTGCAGCTTCAGCTAGGAGCAGGGACATCCTATACTCCCTACAGGGGGAATTTCTCAGGCAACTAGTAAAAGAGCCCACTCATGAGAGGCAGTACTGGACCTTGTACTCACCAACATGGACAGTGTTGCAGATGCCACAGTGGGTGGCCACCTGGGGACCAGTGATCATCGTGCAATGTGGTTCAATGCAAGTACTGTGGCAAGATCGAACCATGCAAAGGCAAGGGTCCTGAACTTCAGGAAAGCTGATTTTAAAAAGATGGGGGAATGTTTCAGAGATGCCTTGGCAGGGATGGAGGACATGGGGGGAGTAAAGGAACAGTGGGCAAATCTAAAAGGAGGGATACAGAAGGCAACAAACCTCTGCGTCAGACCAGGCAAAAGAGGGAGGAAAAAGAGACTGCTATGATTCTCAAAAGAGGTGACCAGGAAGGTAAGGGCAAAAAAGTTAGCATTCAGGGGGTATAAGGAGATACACCGAGAGGAAGATAGAGAGGTGTATCAGGAGAAATAGAGGGAGGCAGGGAAAGCAATTTGGAGCATAAAGGTGCAGACGAAGGAGAAAAAAGCCCAGGCAGTGCAAAAAGGGGACAATGTATTTTTCACGTACGTAAATGAAAACAGAAAAACCAGGTTAGGGATAGTAAGGCTAAGGAAGGAAGGAAGGAGGGAGTGTGTGGAGGGGACCAGGAAAAAGCGAACATGTTGAACAAGTATTTTTAATCAGTGTTCACAAAAGGGACAGGTGAGGGACCACAGATAAGGGCCAGGAGCATCGAAGGGAGGGAGATAGACACCAGTCCATTTACAGAGGAGAGGGTTCTAAAGGAACTCACAAATCTGAACGTGGACAAGGCAATAGGGCCACAAGGGCTGCATCCTAGGATGCTGAGGGAGCTCAGGGAGCTGCTGGCTGCACCTCTGATAGCCCTGTTCAACCACTCACTGGAGACAGGAGTGGTTCCAGGGGACTGGAGGAGGGCAGATGTGGTCCCACTTCACAAAAGTGGAAGCAAAGAGGAGGCTGGCAACCACAGGCCAGTCAGCCTGACCTCAGCGGTGGGGAAAGTAATGGAATTACTGCTGAAGGAGAGGACTGCGTAATATCTGGAATCCAGTGGCCTTCAGGATCAGAGGCAGCATGGATTCACTGGGGGGAGATCATGTCAAACAAATTTGACAGATTTCTTTGACTAGGTGATCAGGGAATTGGATCAGGGTGGAGCAGTAGATGTGGCCTACCTAGATTTCAGTAAGGCATTCAACACCGTTCCACATAGGATACTCATAAACCAGCTGGGAAGCCTAGGAGTGGGTCCCAAGGTGATAAACTGAGTGAGAAATTGTTGGGGGACAGCATACAGAAGGTGGTGGTAAATGGAGTTCACTCTGAGGAAGGGAGGGTGACAAGTGAGGTGCCACAGGGATCAGTACTAGGACTGGTCCTCTTTAATATCTACACTAGCAACATTGCAGAGGGGCTAGAAGGGAAGTAATGCCTCTTTGCAGATTACACTAAAATCTGTAATAGGGTAGACACTCCGGGGTTGGGGGGATGAATAGTGATCTAGGAAAGCTGGAAGAGCAGTCAAGGGTGTGGCAGTTGGGTTTCAATGCTAAGAAGTGCAAAATCATGCAATTGGGGCACAGAAACAGAGAGGCAGAGTACAAAGGGGGGGGTTATAATTAACTACCATCAAACAGGAAAGGGACTTGGGAGTAATCGTACCTGACCTAAAGGTGGCCAGACAGTGTGACAAGAAAGTGGGGACAGCTAGTGGGATGCTATGCATAGGGGGATATCATCAGCAGAAAGAGAGAGGTGGTGTTGCCACTGTATAGATCACTGGTGAGACCTCACCTATAGTACTGTGTCCAGTTTTGGAGACAACATATCCAGCAGGACACAAGACAGGCTAGAGGTGATTCAGAGGACAGTAACCAAAATGGTGCAGGGTCTGCATCACAAGCCCTATGAGGAGAGACTGAAGGGCCTCAATATGTACACCCGGGAGAATGGGAGGGAGGGACAGATATGACAGAAACATTCAAATACCTCACGGGTATAAATAAAGTTCAAGAGGGAAGCATGTTTTGGAAAAAAAAAAGATGTTCAAGAACAGGAGTCATGCTAAGAAGCTAGGGGGGAAGTGAGGAAATACTTTTTCACAGAAAGAGTGGTAGATGCCTGGAACAGCCTCCTAGCGGAGATAAGTTAAGAGGCAAAAATGGTAACAGGGCTCAAAAATGCATGGGATAGGCATGAGGGAACCTTATATGTAGGGAAAGTTGGGGGAGGGGTAAAGCCAGAGATCAAGTAGGGTCTATGGATTTATAGTAGGTAGGAAAAATGGGCAGACTAGGTGGGCCAAGCGGTCCTTATCTCCCATCAATTTCTATGTTTGTATGGCTATTCTTTACAGAAATAGCTAGAGCCTTCAACAATTATAGCATTGATGACCTGGGTGATGTGAGTGCTTTTTTTATGGCTGTGTGAGGTTTAATAATAAGAACAGCTTTTTAAAACAAAACATTCACTCCTGCAGGCTAGACCTACTGTAGCCACACACCCCAAGAAAACTAAAAGATTGGATTAGAAAGAGGTATTTATTTGAGGCCACAACAACAAGCTCTTAACAGCACAGTAAGCAAGCACTCATTGTATCAATGACCTTCACGCAGCACTGTCAAATGGTACAGAAGGCCCTGTGGGAAAGTGAAAGGCAATAGAAGATACAGACATGGAGATCCCCAGGGGCCACAAAGCAAGTAGGCAATTTTAGAAAAAGAATCCTAACAGCAAATAAAGGTAAGGACACACCAGGACTACATGCAGAAATCAAAATCCTCTGAACAGCATTTCTTTTCGGTTTACATTTTGACTGCAGTTCCTCTTTAAATAACAGTCCGCAGTACAGTGGAAACAATGGAGTGAGTGAGCGGAGGTTATGAGGATAGTGGCTTAGAATCTGGCAGCTAGGATTCTGTGCCAAAAACTGCAGTGTCCTGCACATCAGACACCACTTGGCTGAGTACAGGATGGGAGGGAGGGAGGAAGGTCACGGCATGTACCTTGGAGGAAAGAAACTTTGGGGCTATTATTATAGATGACCTGAAAATAGTGACTTAGTGTTCAGGGCAGTGGGGAGAGCAAATAGTCACAGGATGACAGGCTTCATAGGAAGGTGCCAGTAAGCAAGAGGAGGTAGATTACACGCCTCTGAACAAGTCATTGGTTCACCCCCACCTTGTCCATGAGTACTGTGTTCAGTTCTGGAGCCCTCTCATTAGACAGGATATTGACAGAGTGGTGGCTGTGCAGAGGAGGGCAATCAAAATGATACAGGGGCAACAGCCTCAGCATGTACTCCTTAAACAGCAGGACCGCAACGGAGGACATGACTGAGCTCTTTAAATACCTTCAGAGAATAAACAGGGTGGCGTGAAGGAAGCATTTTAGGTTGTGCACAAATGCGGTTACAAGAAGGAACACAATGAAGTCAGTGGGGCGTTTCCCCGGGTAGTGGATACATAGAAGAGGCTGCCTAAACAGGTGCGACAGACACACAGTTATCATTAAAAGGAAGAATCACACAGAGATGGTGGGAGAACTGGGGACCGCACAGGGCACCATGATATCACAAAGGATAGGTAGGCTTTGGGCAGACTGGATGGGGGTTATGATCCTTTTCTGCTGAAAAAAAAATCTGTGTTTCTACATTTCAATTATGCTCAACAGGTCTATCTTAGCTACTGCTGTCACTGCCTGGAGTCCACTCATTTTGTTTCCAAGGCTTCTGGTATCATCTTCCAGGACTTTTGTCTTTAACCCATACCTCTTCCGCTGACCAGACCCAACATACTCATTCCTGCATTATTTCGCCTTTATAACCTCCTCCCTCCTCAATGCCATCCCCGGTCTCTGACGTATGCTCCTTTGACCATACCTATCTATGCTACCCTCCCATGGACTTCCCCCACTATTTGGAGGAGTGCTAGCTAGGTCCCCCTCATCTGAGATCTCACAGATGTCCCTAGCCCCAGCCTCACTTCTGCTAGTTTAAATACCTAGAACAGTGGAAGGCTTCAAGCATGCATGGAATAGATACAGGAGCATAGTCCCTGAGATCAGTTAGGGTCTGCAGATGTACAATAGGCAGGGAACCCTTAGACAGACTGGGTAGGCCTAGAGGTCCTTTTCAGCCAACAAATTCTATGTTTTTTTATGCCTTGAGCCTCTGCACCAATGTATTTCAGCAGCTTCCTATTAGGATGAAAGCTGTCTGGTTTAAGTAGGCCTAAATCCCACCAAACAGTCTGCCAGTCTCCCAGGAAATGAAACTTCTCCTCAGCACACCCCTTCAGCCAGCTATTAAACTGGAAGATTTTCTGCCTCCTTGCCTTCCACTACTCATCAGCCAACCCCTTAAGCCTGGAACCCAGCATCCTGAAGTTAGCCTTCACTGTTCATATGGTCTTCCTGACAGATCATTCATACCAAGATGGAAAATAACATTTCGCATTTCTCCCACTTCCCTAAAAGGTCCATCTACCCCAGGGACTACCCTATCTATTTTTCTGCCTGGGAGACAGCACACCACCCTCATGTCATAGTCTCGGGCACAGACCACAGTCTCAGTACCCATAACTACAGAATCCCATACTAAAAGCAACCTCCTTTTAATACTTGCTGCTGAGCGCCCCCCCCCCCCCAAGCAGGCATCATTGCTACAGGGGGCCCTGGCTGCAACAAGGTATTCTCTCCTGGGAGGGGGAGTGGTATGCATCGCTTTGCTCAGTGTCTCCACTTGTCCTGCTCCTCCAACCAAGTGTGACTGCAGGCAACAGTGCAATCAAAAACAACCTGTTGTGCATTACTGCTGACCTCCTACACACCAGCTAGGGTGGTGAGAGCCATGAGGTAGGGTCTTTTGACGGTGCCACCATCCTGTCAGAAATCTGCTATGGACAGTGCTTTTGCAGTGATGCATGGAACTTGCTCCCATGTGATATCTGCCTGGCCCACTCTTTACTGATCTTTAATGCCAAGTGGTTTAAACAACTTTTTGAGAATGTTTACCCAGAATGCAGTATGCTGATCTATGTGGTTTTTGTGTCTGTGGATGTACAGTACACAGAGGGGTCTGTATCACCCTTCCCCTTACTATGTCTCTGTTTTAGACAGCACTGATTTGACTGCCTGTCTAATGTTAAAGGAGAACTGTGCTAAATCTAGAAGTCATTTTTCACAGTAGAAGCTGCTTTTTAAATAGTGGATCACATTCCGCTGTTGCTCTAGCTATCCCGGCTTTTTAGTTATCCCAGTGGGTGTTTTTGATTTGCATGCTGCTGGTAATAACCATTTTAGAGCTTTATGATGTAGTTTTATGTCCCTGTTCTGCTCTTCTATTGTTGGCACAATGCATCCATGTTCTACTATAGAACTCTGCGGCTGAGAAGGACATAAACTACATCATACAGTTCTAAAATAGTGCTTACCACCACACTGTAAAGCAGGAATACCCACTGAGGTTACTAAAATGACTGTATAGTAAGGGATCCAGAGCCACAAAAGCACTCAAAAATTGACTAGACCCGACACCTCTTGCTGTACTCTGCAGGCCACCATATTTGGAAGAAAGACCCCCACAGTACCATAATCAAGAGGCCTGTACTGTCATAACTCTTGTTCAAGTAGTGAAATACACCAAAATAAGTATGGCTTGAAAGAAAAATATGAGAAAAATCTAGAAAAACAGAAATTTTTTCTAATATGATTGAGAACCTTCAGTATTGCTCAGATTGGTCTAAATGTGTACCAGTTATGCACATTGAGGCTATTCACATAAACCAAGTCTCACTGTCATCATGTCTTTTACAGTACAGATCAGTATATGCAATTACTGTAGGAAAATATTTCCTAAATTGCCGATCAATTGGCAACATTTTTGAATAGACTTCATACCGTTTCCTCTGACAAAGTAATCACTGCATTTATGCTACATTATACCATATTTCTATCTTCTGCAATGTTGCAATGTTTCTGCTTTCATTTAAAAGTAACCTGACTCAATTATCATGATTTATGACTGAGATATTCCATTTTGTGTACCCATACCCCCAAATGGACATGGTCACATCCTAACCAGCATTTGACAGTTTTGGCCATAGATAAATTTCTAGTTTCATTTTGGTATAGTTTGAAATACTATATAGGAGTTTTATGATATTAGGAATCTGCCTATTTAGGGAATGCTCTTAAAGTAATCAATTTGATACTTTGTGTCAAGTATGTATAATGTATATTTTTGTATTTTGTATAAAGGTTTTATGATATTAGTAATCTGCCTATTTAGGGAATGCTCTTAATGCAATAAATTTAATGCTTTGTGCCAAGTATTTATAACATGTATTTTTGTATTTCACATTTATGACTGATCAACCATGGAGCCAGCATTCCAAGTCGGCACTAAAAGGCGACAACCAAGCACAAATTACTTCCACTGTCTCATTTGTCAGCAAGATGCAAAATGCAGCTCTTTACAATAACAGACAAAGCTTGAATATCCCACCTTCTTGTATGCAATTCAGAACCGTGATGATGATGTCGCTTTCCGACTGGAAAAGTACGTGTTATGTAAAGATGAATTCCTAGCAAAGATCTCAGTATTGCATGCATACAAGCAACAAAAAAAACTGTTGAACAAAAATGCCCCAGAGTTTCAGGACAGTGAGTAACCAGGTCCATCTCACGTGGTCACGCAACCTTCAATCAACAGCCTATTTGATTACAAGAGTAAATGTTTTGTGTGTGAAAAAGACTAGGATAAGAGGGGGAACAGGAAACTATTGATGACTGCGACCCGTTCATTGTCAAAGATCCGTGTGGCAAAAAGCCAAAGAACTCAATGACAGTACCATGTTACATAAGTTGTAAGGGTTTGTGGATGAATGCCTAGATCTGATAGCACATGATTTTCAACACCATAGCTCATGTCTTAATAACTATATAAATAGAACAGTCATGGAAGGCGATGACATCTATAACAAAGGGTTCTGTTGGCTAATTTCTCAAACTGATGAGCCAATGTTTGACAATGGAAGTGTCTCCTATACCGCTAAACTTCATGACAGATATTGCCAGTGGTTAGAAGATCAGGGTGTAGATGATGCAGCATCCTACAGGCCAACAAGTCTGAAAAGATGCCTACTCCTACTGACATACTACACTAATCCCAGTGGCTGTAGGGTAACTACAGTTCCTCAGAATGGTACATCAAGTCTCTTGTGTTCAGCACAGTTGAATGCTGGACAGTTGATTTCTGAAGTCACCAAGTTAAAGCAAACTATAGAAGAATCAGAATTTACAGAAGTGAAGACAAACCCGATAATATTCAGACTCAAATGGATGCAAATATGTTCAGTTACAATGCAGCAAAATGAATTAGGTCTGAACTGAAACAGTTTGGCAGAGAAGAACGTCAAAGGATTACATCAGCTAAAGAGTGCACATTACAAGACCAAGACACGTGTGAAACAAACCTGGATGTGTCTTACGAAGCAGCTTCAAAACGTGTGGGTACTACTCTTTACAATCACGTGGCTTTGATGTTTACCAATGCTACTCCAG
The DNA here is from genome assembly GCA_016271365.2 of Neoceratodus forsteri. Lineage (NCBI taxonomy): Eukaryota > Metazoa > Chordata > Ceratodontiformes > Ceratodontidae > Neoceratodus > Neoceratodus forsteri. The sequence goes on from CM057449.1 coordinate 1,308,851,030, forward strand.
AAGTAGGCAATGATGGGAGAGTTCAGCTAAACACAAAACCACACGAACAGGTACTGAATCTTGGACAAGACGTATACACGGCCGTTGCTGGTGTTCCAACACCAAAACATATTGGTACTGCAATATACATACTAAAGGCCCCCCGGAGCAAGGAGACCATAACCATGCTAAATAGATTTGGAAGTAGCATTAGCTACCAAGATGCCCAACATTATATTGCTACCGTGGCAGCAGCTGCTGATGAGCAGGAAGCAAAAGATGGAGGTTTCATACCCAGGAATCTGAAGTCAGGTCGATTCACACAGTGTGCAATTGACAACCTAGACTTCCATGAGAGTACACAGGATGTAAAACTATGCATGGAACATCACATGCAATATATCAGTCTGCTGATGAAGGTGAGGATCAACAGTCAATGGCTGTTAGGGTGCCCCTAGTTAAAAAACACGAGGCTTCTCACACATCTTCAACAATTTCAAGCAGAAAAAAGCAATCTCACCCTCAAAGACTGCCAGAAGCATCGTTCACTGGCTGGCATGGCAATAGCACCACAGCAGACCAGAGAACCACTTCATCCTGTAGACTGGCTTTGGCATTTAGTGAATATGGGTTCCATACTTTATTTAGATGTTAAAGAACAATCAAAACCTGTTACATGGTCCTCCTTTTATGAATTAGTTGCCCAACAGGATGTACAGGCAACTGCGATTGGGTATGGGCCCTTTTTCCAGAACCTCCTGTAAACCCTGATGTGGTTGAAGCATCAGTTCAGTACTGTATGAAGATCACTCAGAAAACTGGGCAGGAATTCTGCATGATTACCTGTGATGAAGCAGTCTATGAGATTACTCTTGGCTTTCAGAAAAAGAAGCTGGAGAAGTATGGCAAAGTCATCCTTCATATGGGTGGCTTCCAAATTGCACTAAATTTCATGGGGGCAATTGGGTATTTAATAAAAGAAACTGGAATAGAGGATCTCCTTACTGAAGCCAATGTTTGCCTCTGTGGAAAACTGTCATCAAAATCATGTCAAGCAAAGACTATTATGCTGTGCTGGGAGCTCATAGACTAGTTCATTCTGCCATGTATCAGCTACACTGGAATGCACTCGAAAGTTGGCTCACTGGCGAATACAATAAAGACATGGAGTACATGGCATTGTTCTCAGAAAATGTTCAAAGACTGAGATGCAGTGGATGCCAAGGATGCACAAAATGCAAACAATTCATACGTCCAAACAACTAGGCTACTGGAAGAAATGGATATGTTAATGAACAAGTTCCATGAGGCAAAGTGCAAATCCACAACAAAGCTCTGGCTTATGTACATGGATGTGATTCAGATTCTGAGTCGCTGTATCTATGCTGAGTGAGCTGGACTCTGAGAGCAGTACATTGCTGAAGTTGAGAAAATGTTTCCATATCTTGTGGCTACAGGCCATGAAAAATAGGTTTCCTGCATTTTCCCATTACCTGTCCACTATGAAAGACCTACAACCACAGCGCCAGTCATCACTGAAGTGTTCAGATTTGGCAAATTCACTGTGCACCAAACAGCTGGTAGGTTTAATGGCGTGTGGACTGATATGGCCCTCAAGCAGACGTATGACAAAGATGCCAAGACACAGCTTTTCCATGATGTAACTTGGCAGCCCTGCTGCTATTAAGAAGTACTTGCACTCATTACCAGTGCTGACAGCAATCTCTAAACAAATGAAGATGGCTCACCTTCACGGCACTGATGATCATAAACACTATGGAGACTGAGTATACTGCACAGAAGGACAGTACAGCAATTAAAACAATGTTGAATGTGGTCACTGGCAGAATGATCAGTCCATTCACCTGTGATACCAGTGATCTTCTGAACATCTCTACTTGTCAAAAGGCCACATCAAACTACTTAATTGATGCCAAGGAAAAGGGCATTGCATCCTTAACCACAGCACAACAGAGTGGTAGTGAAAAAGTTAAAACTGTAAAGCTTCAGACATTCGTGAGTAAAGCCAAAACACCCTCACACATTCAGAAAGCAAAAGAGGTCTATGAAGAGGAGAGCAGTATGAACAGGAGCTTGTACTTTATCCAAGATCTGGATGATGACAAAAAGGTAGAGCCTTCAGTCATGAATGGACAAAATATCCCTCAGCTCTTTTTGAGCCATATGCCAACCTTCCCCAAGGCTATGCCATGCGCAAAGACAGCAAAGCTGATTACCTGGCTGCCCTAAAAAGTTACCTTGGAGAACTGTGGCCAGAAGAAGGTGGCTTGCCATCTTCAGAAGAACCTGCTGTGCTAGTTGTTGATGCAATGACATTTGTTCAACAATATAAAAACCTTGATAGTCGTATATTTGGTGACTTGCAGGAGAAGTATATAGATACACTACTTCGAATAGAGCCAGAGAGCTGCAACTGCATCAACACTGTAGGAGACAGATATGATGTTAGTTCAGCAGCAAGCTTGAAAAGTGAGGAGTGGGAAAAACAGGAAAAGCTTAATCGCGCAAACATAAAGCATGTGAACCTCAGGAATCCCTGCCCATGCCCTACTAGAAAGACTTAATTGCCAACTCCCAAAACAAGGCTACTCTTCTTGATTTCTTGGGAGGTGCTTGGGTAAAGCACAACACTCAGCTACCAGAGGGATGTAGATTGATTCTTGGTGGATTGTTCAAGGATCCAGGTCATTCCGTTCTTCTCTTAAAAGAAGACATGGTAGTAATTCCTGAATTGTCTTGTACAAAACATGAAGAAGCAGATACAAGAATAATCTCCCATATGACATACAGTATTGCGTAAACACACTTGGATAGCGGAGAGTATTAGTGGCAGCCATGGACACTGATGTGATATTAATGTGCTTCTAATATAGCACTCAGATGGCCAGTCTAGAAGAGCTATGGGTTCAGAAGATGGGCATGTACCTGCCATGCCATTCAGTAGCAGCTTCTCTTAGCACTATATGCAACACGGATGCATCACATCTCACATCAGTTGTGCTTAGTGCTTACATCTTAAGTGGCTGTGATACTGTCAGCTATCCCTTCAAAGGAGGGAAGAAGCGTGCTCTAAAAGTTGCCTTTGAAAATGCAGCCAACCTTCTTGCATTAGCAGATTACGGCAACCTTGGAGTAAGTCTAGATGTCACTGATGAGGTCATTTCAGCAACACTTGAGTTCTTCATGAAATTATATTACAGAGACGAGTTCAGTGGTGGCCTGGATGCACTTTGAGCTCACCTGTATGTGACAACAAAGGGTGACCTACGGACTTTATCACCAACAGTGGATGCCTTTAGACTTCACATGCTGCACACTCTGCACCAGATAGCAGTCAGTAAAAGGGCTCACAAGTCAAATCCAGTGCTTCCCAACTGGTGTTAGTGTGGCTCAATTGGTAGCACATCCGCCGCTGGACCAGAAGGTCATGGGTTCTCATCCCACACTGGGACTGGACTCATACCTAAAACACTGGCGTCTGAGTGCAACATTAGAGGGGTGCTGCACTGCTGGGTTGTGCCGTCCTTCGGATGAGACATTAAACCGAGGTCCCTTCTACCCATCCTGGTGCTGTCCTTGTGGGTGTCCAGGTGGAAATAAAAGAACCCAGGGCACTCTTCACAAAGAGTAGGGGACATTTCCAGTGTCCTGGCCAACATTCCCCTTCCCATAAACTGGATCATACAATTGTCCAGGCTGTGTGTGGGTGCTGATGTGTGATATGGCCGCCACTACACATTCAATCACTTCACTACCAGTAAAGCACTTTGGGATGCACTGTGTATGAAAAGCACTATATAAATGCTGATCTTTCTTCTTCTACATTGTTTGGGCAAAATCTTCAAGAAAGCAGGCTAGTCCCGCATATGATGACAAAGGAAACAAAGCCAAAAGTGGCCGTACAAACCAAGTACTGCAAATACAAAAGAAAGAAATGCCAACTAGGCTGCATTTGTGCTAGGGCAAATGTCAAATGTGTTATTGCATGTATGTGTAATGCTGACCCCATGAAATGTAGTCAAGTTCAAATAAGCCTGACTTTGGCAGACAGTGACAGTGATTAAGTGACATTGACGGTCACATCGGTATAAGACTGGTGAAAGTCACAAACTTGATGATTAGTATAGAGATGATTTCACGTAACTGAATAAGTAGCCATTATCAATGTAATACTAAACAGGAAATTGTACAGCCTTAGATTATTGACCAATACGTTTTATATATGTAGTTAACTAAATCTTAATCATAATTATTTCCTTAATTCTAAACTATACTCTTTGTATTGAATTTGTAATTTTAACACTGTTTAGTGTGATGCACCCTAGTTTTGATTCGTTCTTTACATCAATGAAACAAAAAAAAAAACTTTTTTGTGCATAAATAAATGTTTTATTTACTCATGTGTCTACAAATTTTGACCGGGTCCATTTGGGGGTATGGGTACACAAAATAGAATATCTCAAGTATTAATTTATGATATTTGAGTCAGGTTTCTTTTAAATGAAAGCAGAAACACTGCAGAACATAGAATATGGTATAATGTAATATAAATGCAATGATTACTTTGTCAGAGGAAACGCTATGAAGTCGATTCAGAAATTTAGACGAAAAATCGACAATTTTGGAAATATTTTCCTACAATAATTGCATATACTGGTCTGTACTGTAAAGACATGATGACAGTGAGGCTTGTTTTATGTGAACAGCCTCAATGGGCGTAACTGGTACACATTTTAGACCAATCTGAGCAATACTGAAGGTTCTAGATCATATTTGGTAAAATTTCCACTTTTCCAGATTTTTTTCATATTTTTCGTTGGCGTCATACTTATTTCAGTGAATTTCACAACTTGTGCAAGGGCTGTGACAGAGCAGGCCTCTTGATTATGGTATTGCATAGTCTCTTCTTTCCAAAAATGGTGGCCAGCAAAGTATAGCAAGAGGTGTCAGGTCCAGCCCCATTCAGGATCCCTAACTAGTATAAAAGGAATAATAACAGAATTTTAAACAGTATTTTGAAAACAGCTTCTACTGGGAAATATGACTTACAGGTTTGGTGCAGTTCTCCTTTAAAGGTGTTTTTCTCTGTATTGTTAAAGCTCTTAGAATTCTTAGATGGGCTCTCTATAAATAATAAAAACTGCCATACCATGCCATTCCAATATTAAGAACAGGGCCCCAGGTATTGTGCATACAATAATTGCTTTAAGGTGTAAGTAACGTTCAAAAGCAGAGTCTTCTATTCAAGTAATGTTTGAAAAACTATTGGAAAGATCAATATAACCAAATAGCTTTATTAAAACCTATATTCTCTTATCACTATCACGTATTTAGTATAAAATTGACATATAGACATAGCTAGCAAAGTGTCAAAGTTAATTTGACTTTTCCACTAACCCAGCAAGAGCAAAGGTCGCAGCTGCAGAGCACTAATGTAACCAGACAGGTTTCTCTTTCTCTTTTCTACCACCAAGGTCAACTAGACTGAGTAAAAATACTTGAAGAATACAGGCAATACTGATTCAAACCTAGTATGTATTTTTCTAAACATCATGATGTTGGGAATAACCACTTCACTTGTACAGCTACCACGAAGAGGAGGAAACAGCAGCATTTGAGAGACTGAAGAAAATGCGAAATCAATCTTGACATTTATGTTAGAGGGAGAAGGTCATGGTCAGTCACAGCCATTCTCCGATGAAGAGTGAACATCCTCCTCGGAGAGTATTTAATCTTAAGGCCGTGTCTGTTCTTGATGTTCGGAACCGCTTGGCTGCCCTCTCCCAGCACTCCAGTGCAGGGCCTGACAACCTTGAGCCCAGGCTTCTCAAGCTGGGAGCAGCTTACATTGCCCCTCTGATTGCCCATATCTTTAACCTATCCTTTAGCTCGGGGATAATTCCTGACATCTGGAAGGAGGCAAGGATAGTCCCTGTTTTGAAGCAGGGAAATCCCAAACTCCCTGACAACTATCACCCTATTGCTATTCTCCCATCCCTTGGTAAACTCCTGGAAAAGGTTGTGGCGGAGCAACTCTCGGAGTACGTGGTTACCCATGAGCTGCTTTCTGGGGCCCAACATGGTTTCCGGAAGGGTCATAGTACCACTACTGCCCTGATTACTGTAACCTCTAGTATTAGATCCACCATGGATCACGGCAAACTGTCAGGTGCTATATTTATTGACTTGTCAAAAGCTTTTGACCTTGTCAACCATGACCTACTGGGGGAGCAGCTCAGGGCTCTCGGGTTCTCTCCGCATGCCATGAGTTGGATGATGGGCTACCTAACGGGTGAAAAGCAGCACCTGCTTTAACAAGGTCTCTCGGAGCCTAGGGCTGTGACCATGGGAGTTCCCAGGGATCAGTACTTGGACCTCTCCTATTCTCACTTTTTATTAATCAACTCCCACAGGTGACCTCTGGTTGCCAGTCGCTTTATGCAGATGACCTTGTGCTAGTGGCCCATGCTCGTAATGCTGCTGACCTTAACCAGTGCCTATCTGAAGACTTCAGCAGAGTCTCGGCCTGGATTACCAACCATAGACTGGTACTGAATCTAACAAAACTCAGGCCATGCTCTTTGGTTCCCGACAAGTTAAAAGCCCCATCAGCTATACTCAAAATAAGCTTGTGATGGAGCCCCTGTTGCCAACAGCGAGCTCAATTAAATATCTTGGGGTCACCCTCGACCCACAACTTGACATGGGAAGCCATATCCAAAACATCTGCAGAACCACCAGGTGTAAGCTTGGCCTTGCCTACAGGGCCAAATACAACCCGACTCCGTGAGCGAGGCTGGCATTTGCAAGGGGAGTGCTTCTCCTCTCCCTTAGTTATGGATACCACCTATTTGCCAGGTCACCTCAAATCCATCTTAATCGGTGGAACACGGCATATAATGATATCTGTCGGTTTGCACTTGCTGCTCCCAAACTCACCCACTGATGTGGAGCTCTATGACAAACTCAGCTGGCTCCCCTGCAGAATTCCTGATCCTTGGTGTAGGAAACTTCACCGGAGAGTGCTTGCCATGGGCATACCGTCGGGACTGGCGCATCTCCTCCCAAAACTGGACACCATCCCCTACCAGCTCAGATCACAGGCATGAGTTGCTTGAGATTCCCCTACTCAGACCCTTATGGGGATCGTGACTTGCAGCTTTTGTGCCTAGGCTCTGGAACTCCATTCCGGACTCTGTTCGCTCTGCCCCTTCCCATGGGACCTTTCGCTCCTCCCTGTGGTCCCACCTAAAACAAACGACAAGATGTGACTGCTCCTAGTCTCTGGAATGTAATACTCTGCAGTCCACTATTGTCCACTCTGAGTCCATGATGATCTATGAAATATGTATTCAGTGATTCTAATGTCTATCTATGTCCTGTAACAATTTGTACTATGTGTGGCAGTATCTCTGCCCTTATACAAGCGTTGTTATAGCTGTTTTTTACTGTATCATGCTGTTTCTCCAATGTTGCCATGTATGTATACTGTATGTTTTGTGCTCTCCCGGGTCTTCCTGAAAATAGGCATACTACTTGTCTAGTGTACTTACCCGGTAAACAAAAGCTAAATAAATAAAATTCTTCCCATACAAGTAAAAAATATGTATGTACCTAACTTGCAAGAGACCATATCACGCCTGCAGAACTGAAGATAAGCCGAGTGTTTTTTAAACTGACAAAAGGTCAAGCAGTAGCAATGAACTGCCCTCCTCACACAATGGCAAGGACTATGGAAATACAATATACTGATCTTGAAATCAGTGTTACAGGCATACGTGGGCTGAGTACAGAGACAAATTTCCCCTTGAAAAAGACAGGCAGCCAACTGTTATTATGAACCCCAACTCAAAATGTCTTTTTATTCAGCATTAAAGGTTTAGAAAAACACTGCAAAACTAATTTACAAGGACAACAGTGTAAATTATTTGTTCACAGAAAGACTGAGAAGCCACTAAGCTCAATACTTAAAAGGGGAACAGTCAGCACCAAGAGTCCCACACCCAAGTGTTGGGCTCATCCCAAATTGCACTTTGTTCGCAAAAACATTTTTTCTTACTGTTTACTGCAGTGTAGTACAAACGAACATATGAACAAGTCAGCAGAAGAAGGCCATTTGGTCTATCAAGTCTGCTTTCGTATTGCAGGGTCCACAGCTTGAGCTAATGTCCCTGCCCTCCCTCCCTCCCCACTCCTCCATCCTCCCTACCCATGATTCTTATCCTTCCCCTATGCCTATCCCAGCCTCTCTTAAAGCTGCTCACCATCTTTAATGAGATGACCTCTTCCGGCAGCGCATTAGAAGTGTCCACCACCCTTTCTGTGAAGAAGTGCTTCCTGACATCCCTCCTAAACCTCCCACCCTCCAGCTTAAGACTGCGCCCCCTCGTGATATGGTTGCCACTCAGCTTAAAGAGACTTTCCTTATCAACATTATTTATCCCTTTCATGTACTTGAATGTCCCAAAATCATGTCCCCTCTCTCTCTCTCCTGTCTTCCAGGGAGTACATGTTCAGTGCCCTCAACCTCTCCTCGTATGTCTTGCCCTGCTGACTGGCTATCATCTTTGTAGCCCTCCTCTGTACCTTCTCCAGCAGGTTAATGTCCTTTTTGAGGTGTGGGCACCAGTACTGAACTCCATACTCTAGATGCGGCCTTATCAGTGACCTGTACAAGGGCAGTATAACCTCCTCTCTCCTACTACTGATCCCCCTAGCTATGCATCCCAGCATCTTGTTTGCCTTTGCTGCTGCCTTCTTGCACTGTGTGGAGTGCTTCAGGTCACTAGTGATCATCACTCCCAGGTCCTTCTCCTCCTCTGATGCAGCTACTTGGACTCCATCCATGTAATGCTATGTCCTGGGATTCCTGGCTCCAATATGCATAACTTTGCATTTCTTGGCATTAAATCCAAGCTGCCAGATCCTGGACCACCTCCCCTGCTTTTCCAGATCTTCCTGTAGGTCCCGTATCCCTTCAGCTGTGTCCACTCTCCCACAGAGCTTGGTGTCATCTGTGAATAGGCACATTTTGCCTTTAATGCCATCCCCAATGTCATTGATGAAGACATTGAACAACACTGGCCCTAGCACCGAGCCCTGCAGGACCCCACTGGTTACATTTCTGGTGCCAGATCACTCTTCCCCCACAACCACCCTCTGGGTTCTGTCCCTCAGCCAGTTTTCCACCCATCTGGCCATCTTCTGACTGATTCTGTTGACTTGCAAGCTGAAATTTTCACAGAAGTTGACAGCAGATAAGGACCGCAAGGCCCATCCAGTCTGCCCATTTATTTTTCTATCTTATGAATGTGCCATCGGCCTTTACTCTGTCAATGGCCTATCTATTCATACTCATCTGTATTGCCCCCTTATGCCTATCCCATGCCTGTTTGAAGCCCTGCACTGCACTTATCTACAAATCCCAGAATTCCCTGCAGCCAACATCAGAGGACAGCTACAGCAATACAAGATTCAACAGCCTGCACTGCATGTCCAAACTTTAATAAGATCCAATCAGATGTTTGCTGGTCCCTGCTAAGTACAGTCCTTCTAGCCCAGGGGGGAGCAGCAGGACCATCAAACAAAAGATTAGCTCTTATAAAAACTCTAACAGCCCCAACAGAATGTAAAAGAAAGCCTACTTACCTTTCTTCCAGTTTGTCTGTTGCTCCTGATGCTGTCATTCAGAATTGGAAACACTGCTCCCAATTGCACTATGCTACCTTCAATGTTGCACTTTCAACACTGAGCTGCACCACTCTGAACTGTACCATAAAACAAACAGGAGCTGGAATACTGCAAAATCCAGCACAAAACCCATGCTGTGTATCCTACAGCAACAACAGTAGCCATTCTGCCAACTTCTGACACCATATTGAGTTCATTATTAAAGAGCCCCTGACACTGTTGTGACACCTTTGAAAAAACGTAATATTTAGACACAATTCAGCTTATATTTAATATTTGTATCTATAATTTTCACCCTTACTTCTTCACTACTAAGGACATTTGCGTGAAAACAAGCTCATGCTCCTATCTGTTCTAGCTATTTGCTCACACTGGACATCACAGTTCTGTTTATGATATCACGATCTGTTGCTGTGGAGATCATTATGATGTCATAAACAAGGGATTACGATGTCAGGTCCAGACAAGCAGAAAGAGCAGGGGAAGTCCAAGGGACAGTAATAAAGGAATAATGCATGACAGGGTGTGTGTCATGCTGGGATAATGCCACACCTGGGGAGGGGTTGGGCACGAGGCCACAGGCCGAGTGCATGCAATGCCCCAGGCGTGGCGTTATCCCAAACAACACACACCCTAGAATGCATTATTCTATTATACAATGGCTCGTTGTTATATATAAAATTAAAAAATAACTTTAAAGAATGTTTTTATTAGTGTGGAAAAATATTTTTGTTTCTTAAGAGGAGATGCAAAAAAAAAAGCTCATCTAGCTCATCATCCAAAAAATCATAAAGCTCCAATAGCTCATCTACATGTTCACGGTGCTGAGACTAGACCTGTGGCATTGTGCTGGGATAACACAATGGGTCCAGCCCCAAACTGACCAATCACAGTCCAAGATTCTTTCTTGCCATTGTATAATACTCTTTCATACAACTGTCCTCAATAATAAAAAAGGGGAAAGAATTATAGAAAATACATGAAATGTAAACTGAATTGTATCTAAATGTCACATTTTTTCAAGTTTTTCTAATGGTGTCAGGGGCTCTTTAAAGCTGGATAATGAGCAACACAGCCATGCTGCTAAACTCCACCAGAGCTTTTATTCTACAACAAAAGGGAAACCTACAGTACACACTTCCTGACTGGCTCCTTACTACAGTAGCCCCTACAGGACAAACAAGTACAGTTCCACAAATTATACCTCATGCTGTCACTCCTCTATTACTCCAACTTATAGTATGCACAGCCACAAATTTGGGATCAGAATGCACTGTGCACTATGTGCTCCAGCTAGATCTGTTGAGAAGGTTTACTGAAAACAAGAAAATGAAAGGATTGAAAAGGGTATTTAATAAAAAGTCTGTAAATAGCTCTAATCTGTGTCTGCTTGGTTCGGTTGCTAGCTCCACCCAACCCTGGGAGATGTCTTTTGCTGTTGGTGACCTCAGCACTAACAGAAGTTTCAGTGATTTTTCAGGCAATGCATTATCTGTGGTCATGTTTTCAGGAATTATTTTATTTATTTATTCATTCTCAGATTACAATACCTTTGAGCACATAACAGCTCTTTTACAAAGGTTCCACGTTAGTGGGAAGAGTGACAGACATACAATGGATGGTATTACATAACATTTTTACAAGAAAGTATTTACAATGACAATATGACATTAACATTGTAACTAAAATTAAAACTATGAATCGGTAGGAAATCAAAAATAACCTAATAAAAGGAGGCCTCCCAAGGTGCTTTGTCAAATAGGTATAGGTAGATTTGGGTGAACAAAAGTTCAGGTAAGTGAAGATAAACAGTGGAAAGAAGGTGGAGGGTGAAAGGGGTGAGGTGAAAGAAGGATCGGGGAAGGAGGCAGTAAATAGAGCAGAGCGGTTAGGGTGAAAGTGATCATTCACAGAGAAAGGGGAAGAAGTAGGTACAGAAGGATGTGTCAGCATTGCTGAGGTAGTGCCATGTCAGTTGAAACAGTCACAGGAACCGTTAGCTGTAAGATGCTGACAAAGAGTGCCTTTAAATGGTCCTAAACCATAGTGGTGCTCTATATGCAAACGATCGTTGCCCTTGTGTAGTCCGGCATCTTGGGACAGAGAAGAGTTGGTTGACTGAGCTACGCGTGTGCTGGGAGCTGCAACAGGGGTTGAGTAAGTTTGTAACACCAGAAGGCAAGAGCCCGAGAAGTGCCTTTTTAGTTAGCAAGCAGGTTTGATAGTGAATCCTCCCATTTAGCTGAAGCCAACCTGTCTGCGCATACAGTTCACATGAGTGGGTAAGGCATGCTGCTCCAGTAAGACGTTGGAATGCTTTATTGTGCTTTATTATGATTTATGATCCAAAGCCTTACATCAGTGTTTCCAAGTGGCTTGGTTAAACCACTAACAAACTGCACAGTTCTGCATATGGTGGGAGAGAAACAGGAGAGAGAGAAAGAAATAAGTGTCTTAGCTGAGTTTGGAAACCAGGCCCACCCAGCACACCATTCCATTCCCCCTGTTCCTTTGGTGGGGGGAAAAGTCCATATATATATATATATATATATATATGTATATATCTATCTGTGTGTATATATAGATATATATATATATATATATTTGCACACCGCACACTTGTCAGTAAAATGTAATTATCTGTGTAGCACCAGGTTGTGAATAGGAGAAAAAGTAAGGTGCTTCTGGGAGTCCCAGGTTTCCAGATGCCTTGATGGGGCAGCTGATAGCACAAAGAAACAGTATTCCAGATAGCCTGAGTTCAAATCCCAGCTAAAGCACTTATTTATTTTTCTCTTGTTTGTTTGGGTTACATATGTATGCACACTATATCTTGTGAATAATCATGGGGAACGCCTACGCATAAATGCACAGCTCATGGATTTCTTCCCTACAAACTGGCTTTCCACAGGGACAGTGGTGGTAAAGTGCCTAACTTGGTGATATCACACACTGGTAACTGACAATCCCATAGTAGCTATCAGAAAAACAGAAACAGCTTCCAGTGGTCTGAGGTTCCTCTTTCAACAGCGGAAGAAAAAGAAATAAAGTAGATGGGGCCAGACCACATTACACAGGTGCCACTGATGTGCACAAAGGCACATCGACTTGTGCAATCCTGTCACTGAAAAGGCTTCCTACAAGGTCTAGGTATCTGAAAAAGTCAAAAGTTTTAAGAGGGGAGACATCTGCACAACAGACTGCCAAGTTGTCAGCCGCAGCCCTCAGTCTGGGTGCAGAACCAAATAACATGGAATGGTTTTCCTAGCGTTTAGGAGAAACTTATTCTGCAATAAACAGGAGATACTGGATGGGTGGGTAAGACATAGTACAGTACTAAAACTGAGGAATGGGACTAAGGAGTTATCATTAGTGACTCCCTCAGACAGTCAAGCCAGTAGAACAAGGCTTATAGTAAGGCAAATAGGATGCTGGGAAGTATTGGGAGGGGTGTTGGCAGCAGAAGAAATGAGGTAATACTACCTCTATACAGAGCTTTGGCGAGGCCACACCTGGAGTACTGTGCCCAGTTCTAGAGTATTCACCTCAAGAAAGATAAGGACAGACTGGAGACAGTACAATGAAGGGTGGCAAAGATGATTCACAGCCAACAGGGCAGGTCTTACAAGGATCACTTCAAGGCACTGAACATGTGTTCACTGGAGACCAGATGGGAGAGAGGAGATATGATACACACCTTCAAGTTCCTGAAAGGAATAAACAAGGTGAACTACAGGAAATTATTTAGCATAAGTAACAGTTCGAGGGTATGAGTGGAAACTGATAGGAGGAGGTTAAAGAGGGGTATGAGAAAGAAGAAATTAACTTTATGCTTACCGTAGTTTTATTTTCTGTTAGTTTCAACATTGTCAATGGGTAATCAAAACAGATCAGTATAGTGCACCCCTACCAGGGGAATGGCATAGCCCAAGCTTTGCATTTGGGACTCATGAGGATTCCAAGCAGCGGCAACTCCCCAGTCACTACTGACCTCACAGTACCATAGTAGTTACACATTTCCATACATTTTATCCAATTAGCTACATGCAACATTTGTCAGTACTATAAATAATGCTGTCTTACCTTCCTGGCAGACATCCAAGGAAGAAAACCCTCCATTGGTCTCAAGGTGTGGACAATTTGGTACTTCTTGCAGGACGAACAAGCAGGTAACCTGGAAGACTCCAACCAGTTGGGTCGTCTGGTAACTGAGGCTGTCCACACACTAAGGTATAACTTCCAGTCAACAAGAGAAAGCAAGGCCAGCCTGCCAGTGCAGCAGCTGGATTTCCGCTTGTGACGCCAACAACCTGGGTTCGTGACCGAACCCAGGAGTTGGAGGGCCAACCAGAGGAGGATGCCTGAGCATCCGATGGACTGCTTAGCTCCTCCAGAGGAAGGGAGGTACATTAGCCCAGGGCCGGCCAGACCTCTGGTGATGGCTGGGGGGATCACAAGCCCCACAGCCCGCACCAGTGGGACAGCATGACAGATGCCGGCATAAGCCATGGCGTCACTGTGGCATGTCACACTCAGAGAGGATGTACAATGAAAAATGCCTCTTCTGGCATGACACTGATGTGAGGGCCCGATAGTGGGTCCTTACCTGCCTGCTGCTCGCCCCAGACCCTGTTGCAGTCCTGATTTCCCTGGGGTTTGGGTAAGGGGTAGGCCTCCCATCGTGTCCCCACCTGGGGGGTAAGCTGGGGGTCTGGCGGGACATGTCAGCAGACAGTCAGGTGACAGCGCAGAGCAAGAGGCAGGGGTAAAAATAGAAAATAAAAAAAAAAAGTGAATGCAGTGAGACTACCTGCAACAAGGCTATCTAAAGAGTTATCACTAAAGCTGTTAACCAGCAGTCACAGACGGATTGATAATAACATTCTATTCATAAGTACAGCACAGCAAACAAAGGGATGTCTGAAACCTAGTAGGGGATTTTCACAACAGGACATCCCTCCTAACATAGCAGATAAGATTCTCCCACAGGAAAAGGCTCCTGGGTGGGCCCCATTGACAATGTTGAAGCTAACAGAAAAGGAAATTATAGTAAGTACTAATTTCTTCTTTTTGTAGCGCTCGAATATTGTCAGTAGGTAATCAAAACAACTGGGTTCTAAGAAGCAGTACCCAGAAAAAAAATTGGAGGTGGAAGACCATTGTCCCATACACCAGGAACAAACAGAATTGCTTGCAAACTGCTGCCTGTAACACTGAGTGACCATAAAACTGCGTCAGCAGAGCTCTGCACATCCAAAGTGTAATGCTTTGTGACAGTGTGGACGTAAGATCACATATCTGCCTTGCATAGCTCTAAAACCAATGCTTCACCTGTCTCCGCCCAGGAAGTTGCCATCGTCCTGGTGGAGTGAGCCTTGAAGAGAGCTGGAGGCCTCTTCTTTTTTGTGACATAGGCCTTAGTAACACCGGTCCACATCTACCCACCTGTGCCCTCCCCCTAAACAAGCACCGAGTAATTCAAGCAAGCTCCGGTGGCCGAGAGGGGGAACGATCTCCTGTGCCCTCCCCCTAAACAAGGATCGAATAATTCAAGCAAGGTATGGACCATTGATCAAAGCAGAAAAGCCTGTTTCACTGTGCACAGGGCTTGGCACCACTTCTATTTTTGAAACTTTAAACTCTGCCTCATCTGTCAGCTAAGCTACGCTGATAGTCGTTTGTCCCTGCGTATGTGTACTGATGTTGCTTTAGCCTGCATCGAAGGGTGCTTTTAAGGGGACTACCTGCAGTGTAACAATTTAAGCAGGGTCTCTGCTATTTTTAGGGAGAATGCTGGGTTTGTGAATTGAATTGAATGTGAATTTAGCAATTCTATGCCCCTGCCCCTTAAGTGCTGGATTCTTATTGGAAATGAGCTAGAAAGTCAAAGGCACGGATTGTAACCATGTGTACCTGTCCTGACTTTGTTGGAAAAGTGCTCCAGTGACTCTGAATTAGAATCAGGTGCCAGAAACCCCCCCAAAAAACAACAATTCGGAGGAAGCAGCTTGCATGAAAAGTAGGTGGTGCAGTCTTGCCCCACCTTCTCTCTCTAGCCCATATTAACCCCTGCTCGTTTCTATTTCCCTACAGCTCCGGTGGTAGAGAGGGCAAACGATCTCCTGTGCCCTCCCCCTATACAAGTACCGAATAATTCAAGCAAGGTATGGACTGTTGATCAAAGCAAGAAAGCCTGTTTCACTGCGCACAGGAGAGCCCCGCCACCCCCACCACCACCCTTGGTCGCCTCTAGCTCTTATAGTGCGTGCCACATGACTCCAGAACCAATCAGCCCTCTTTCCCTTTAGCAGATTATACACTTTCTCCACCAGGGGCAACCTCCATAGCATAAGTTGGTGACAGCTGGTAAGATGCTGCTTCTAACTTATTCACTATCTACTTACTTCCAACCCTGATGTCCCTTCCAACCTCCTACCCTGAACCACAACACAGTGGCAGGATAATTAGCTCCTTGGCGGGTCCAACCCCCTACCACACAACCTCTACTATGGAGCTTCCCCCACCATTTATCCAGCTTAATTAGGTGCTTGGAGCTGACATTCTTCCCCCCTCCTTTCACGCTGGGTTGACAGCTTTAAGTGTCTCCCTTCCAAGGATTCCTCCACTAACCCCTCAGCATCCTCCTGGCTCACGGAGGTAACAATAGGCCATGCTCATAACCAAACAACTTATGGTCCTTCTACTCCTCCTTGCCGGAGACGTTGAGCTAAACCCTGATCCAAACCCCCACCTACACCCCCACCCAATACCCACAATTACCATGGGGTCTCAGATTAGTGCATCTCAATATATGCAGCATCCTGAACAAAATCATGGCTCTACAGCCTACCATCCGTTCTCTGAATCCTGACATTCTAAATATCACCGAAACATGGTTGAAACTCCAGAACAAGGACGCTGAATTCTCTATCCCTGGCTACTCTATCATTAGGCATGACCACCCAGGCAAAAAAAAGGATGGGGGCATTGCCATGTTGATCTCCTCTAAACTCCAATTTACCCCACTCAGGCTCTCCATGTCCACGCCATCCATAGACTCTCTACTAATCAATGTTGCGCTCCCACACTCTACTCCCATATATTTAGCGGGGTCCTATTGCCCCCCAGATACCCCACTACCCCTTGTCCTTGATCACCTGGGCACCCTAAAATCCCTAACATCTGATGGTGAACTTCATATCCTTGGGGAATTTAACCTGAACTGGCTCTCCAATGCTAGTACCAAACTCCGGAGCCAAGTACACGTGCTAAACCTGTCCCAACAAATAGCATAACCCACTTGCCTGAATCATAAATCACAAAACCATTCACTGTTAGACTTGGCCCTTACCTCCCACCCCCACCGTATACTTGATGCTGGACTACTACCGGACTTACTTAGCGATCACCACATGATTTACATGGTACGGAAAGTAGTCAAACCTAAGGCACCTCCCCCTCGTACAATTCGCACCAGATCCTACAAATTCCTTGATCTCTCAGCACTCTTAGCAGACCTGACTAATGCGGACTGGTCTCCCATACCACAGGCATTCTCCATAGATGCCGCCCTACAGTGTTTCAAGCCTACTTTCCTTGCTATCTGGGATCACTATGCTCCACTCAGGAGGACTCGGGTAAGGGATGCCCACCTGCCCTGGGTCACCGCAGAGCTTGTAGATCAATTTCAGGCCAGGCACCAGGCCTGGAAAGCTCTTAAAGCTTCAGGAACACAAGCAGTACTCCTTCACTAATGCTCACTATGTAATGCATGCACTAGGCTTACCCGGCAGGCAAAATCTAACTTTTTCAAGGCCTCCTTCCACTCCAACCTTAACCACCCAAGCAAGTTTTGGAAAATAATCAAATCCCTCTTCTCCCCGGCCCAACCCACTACACCTGCCCTGAATGTAGCAGGTTCTATTGTCACTGAGCCTAGTGCAGTGGCCACTGACTTAACACACTCTTACAAGCTGCGTCCCTCCTGGCCACACCCCCACACCTCCCCACGCAGACACCACCCTCCATCCCCACCCTCCACCTCCTATTTCTCCTTGCCCAGTCACCCCTACTGAAGTACAGAAAGCCCTACAGTCCCTCAAGCCCTCTACAGGCAAATGCCCCCAGGTCTGGAACTCCAAAATGCTCCTCTTCTCTGCCCCAGCCATTGCCAGCCCGCTGACCAACCTCTTTAACCTCTCCTTCACTCTATCATCAATCCCATCAGAATGGAAACATGCCACTGTCGTCCCCCTCCCAAAAGGCGGTGACCCCTCCTCCTCAGGCAACTACCAACCAATCTCCTTTCTCCCCATCCTAGCCAAAATCCAGGAGCACCTCGTTCTGTCCCAGCTCTCCTCCTTTTTAGACTCCTCCTCCTTCTTCACTCCTTATCAGGCAGGATTTAGGGAATCACACTCTACCATCACCTCCCTACTAAGACTCACCGACACCATTCTCTCGGGTATGGACAAAGGGCACATCACCTCAGCTATCTTCATCAACCTCGCAAAGGCTTTTGACACAGTCTCACATGCCTTGCTACTCTCTAAACTCTCCAAGCTTGACTGTCAGTAGCTGCCACTAGCTGGTTCCACTCCTACCTGGGAGGTAGGTCCCAAACAGTCAAAATTGGCTCTTCCACATCTGCCACCCTCCCTGTCGATACAGGGGTCCCCCAAGATTCAGTCCTTGGCCCAATACTGTCTTCCATCTTCCTCAATGAACTGCCCTCGGCCTGCCCCAACACTCCCATCCACATGTATGCGGATGATACAGTACTTTATTCCTCTGGCCCATCCTCCTCTGAGGTGGTTAACAGACTTCAGCGAGATTTCAACTGTGTACAGAACTGGTTTTGCACAAATCAGCTGTTCCTCAACCCTAAGAAAACAGTCTCCCTAACGTTTGGTATCGCGACAAAAACTCGCCCTTCTTCCCTCTACCCCCATTCTCCACACTACTGATGGGACCCCCCTGGAGGCCTGTACCTCCTGCACATACCTTGGGGTTTGGTTGGACCAGCACCTTAGCTTCAGTGTGCACATGGATGCTACCCTCAAGAAACTGCACCCCATACTGAGTGCTTTATACCGCAACAGGAGTTGCATCTTCCTGCCAACCAGCAAGGTAATTCTACAAAAAATGATCCTCCCTACAGTGGACTATGGGGACGTAGTCTACAGTGCCACTCCCAAGTCCTCCTTAGGTAGGCTTAATCCATTCTTTTACTCTTTCCATCATTTCGCCCTAGACTGCCCTCTTACAACCCATCACTGTGATCTCTACAGGACATTAGCACTCCCATCACTCCAGTATCGGGGACTGTCCCACTGTGCCAGAATTACTGCGAAATTCTGGGCACAGGCCCTCCCCCCTTACCTCGCAGCCTCCCTGGCAGCTCTACCCCCACCTGCATACTCGCTTCGGAACTTCGACTCCCGGCTTCTCTATATCCCACATATGTCCACTGCCTCAGGCCAGGTTGCCTTTAGTTACCATATGCCTAAAATATGGAACTCCCTACCAACTGACATTAGGCACGCCACCTGTACCCAGTGACTATACTCTCTCCTCAAGACTCATCTCTCGTCCCCCTGCATCTGCGTCTAGCAACACAAAAGACCCGGTACTGCAGTACTATCCAATCCAAATTCGCCCATCCCTAGTGTGATGGATGGGCACCTTATTTATTGGCCCCAGACCACTAGTCACCTACTATTGCTGCAGGTCATAATAATAGGTTTATGCTTATTTAGTTTATCATATGCTGTTGTAAATACCACTGGAATTTCTTATTCCATTGTATGAGTGCTACTTGTATATTCAATGTACTTTCTAGTGTATGTCTCCTCTCCCTACTCCACCAGGCCACGTCTGGAATCGAGCAGTATTCCATTCAGTATGCCTGCCTGGTAAAACTCTTAAATAAATAAATCAATAAATGTAGAAGCTTTTCTGGCCGCCATCAAGGATTCAACTACTTTTGTGGTGAAACCTAGTTTTAAAAGAGCCTTCTTTTAGGAGCTAGGCCTCAAGCAGCACAACTCCTGGATTTGGGCAGAGAATGGGCCCTGTAACCAAAAGTCTCTACTCACCAGAAATGGAAAAGAACTGGCTGAAGCTAGATTCACCAGGTCTGAGGACCACAGCCTTCTCGGCCACTCTTGAGCTATTAAAAACAAGCTCCTCCCTCTTGAGTGTCTTTTTTTTTCTGTTGTTAAAACCCTTGGAAGAAGAGGCAGTGGGAAAAAAAAGGCATACACTGTGCTGAAGGACCACTCTTGAGACAGAGTATCCACTGCCTCTGCCCGTGGCCACCTAAAAATGACTGAAAAACTTTTGGATCTAAGCACTGAGGCCAGATGCCAACAGATCGATCTGAAGTCGACTAAACTGGTTGCCCAGGGGTTTGAAAACCTCCGAGTTCAACCTCCCTTCCACAAGGTGAGCATTTTCGCAACTTAGCCAGTCCGCCTGGAGATTCAACTCCCCTGCCATGTGTACTGCCGACAGATCAGCGACCTCTCAAAACATCTCCATGCTTGTGCTGCCTTAATGTTCACATACACCATGCTTAGCAGCATGGTTGAAGCAAAGGGGAGCTAGGCAGACTGCCTCCATCTCCCTAACATTGATGTGGAGATGTTGCTAGACTGCCAAGTTCTGAGTGGAAACTGGCTCCAGCCTGCCCTCCATCTATGCAAACTGACATCTGTTGTGAGAATTACTGTGCAGAAATTCCACTGGAACCCTTGCTCAGATCCTGCACATCCACTCATCAACTCAGAGAGTGACAGTGCTAAGGGGTGAAGAGAAACCAGAGGGATGGCTGGTGACCATATCCTGAGCCCCTAGACTGTTGTAACAAGGTGGTCTCCTTCCAAGAAGGCAATAAAAACCTTCCCTGGTTTCATGCTGAAAAATACCACCAGGTATACTAAGGTCTGAGATGAGAGAGCTCTTCTCCCGGTTCACTCCTAGCCATGCGGACTCTAGCATCTCTGGAGTCCTGAGTACCGATCTCTTGCCTGGGAAAACATTAGTACATGAATAAGCAGGTCGTTCAGTAAGGATAGGCATGATACCCTTCCTGTCAAAACTGAGTTACCAGAACTATCAACACATCCAAGGAATTCAGGGGGTTGATGCACTGCTGAATAGGAGCCCCCTGTCCTGAAAGGTTGGCCCAGTATCAAGAACCTGAAATACTCTACATAAGTCTGACAATGGGAATGTGGAGGTAGGCATCCGTACGATGTATTGAGGCTTAAGGAAACCCCCTGGCTGAGCAGCCCAGGTAATTGACCTCATGACTCCCTCTTGAAAAGGCTGGTGGCGCACAAACTTGTTCAGGTGCTCCGAATCCAGAATGGGCCTGAAATCCCCCAGCTTCTTGGGAACTATGAAACAGATCCAATAGGACTCCTGACCTTGCTGGATTAGCAAAACCTGTACTATGGCCATGAATGAATTAGGAGGTCAGGGTCTCTGACAACACCTTGCCTTTGCGATGTCCTTGAAACCAGGGCAAAACAAAATGCCCCTAATAAGATGTCTGACACTGTTACTTGGCCCACCTTGAGGAAAACTCCTGTAATCATCCACCAAGAAAAAAGGAGTCAGGGATGGACCCGCGTGCCTTCTTGTGAGACACCAGGCTTTTGGTGCTGGGCCTCCCACACCGTGCCTGGCCAGGGCTCCTCTGATACTGTAACCCCGTTACCTGAGTAGGCACCTCTATTCTCTGGAGCCAAAAGTCAGAAGGGAGGAACCCCCCTCGGAACTGTCTGCGCTGGCCATTACCCTCGCTGTTGTTTTACATTGGAGATAGCCCTTCTTGCTGCATATCCTTTAAAACAGTATCTAGGTCGAAATCAAACATAAGCCTCCCTCAAGGGGAGGTTAAGAGCTTAGCTTATGAAGCTTGATTGGTGACACAATGACTAAGCTACATGGCTCTCATGGCCCAAAAAATTAAGTAGGCCAAGCGGGCTGATATGTGCAATTCCCTAGTGTATAACTACCTAGAAGGTGGTGGTCAAGGCCATCAATTGCAAAAAGCTTGCACCTTCAGTCAGACGAACAACACTGGCAAGAGTAGTGACCCATATGTTTAAAGCTCTGGCAACAATAAGGGAAACATAGGAAGTACAAACATTTTATGCTAGCAGAGGCGAAAACCCTCCTGCATGGAGAGTCCACCCACTGGACTTGAGAATTTGCTAGTGCCAGAGAGCCTCTGATAGGCAGGACAGTGTTTTTTGTACAGAAATACAAAATGGCCTTGTCTTTCAACGGAGGAGCCTCCCACCTACGAGACCCTTTTTTCTTGAAAAATGGAAGATCCATGACTTAGGTTGGGAAGATACCTTTTCTGAACCACACCTGCCTGTTGTTGCTCACTAATTATTTTGGTCATATAGTAGCTGAAAAAGATGCAGACAGAGCCGGATTGACATCCACCGTCTCCATGAACTGCACCTCCTGAGCTGTAAGGAGCTATATGACTCAGCTATCCAAAAAAGATAAGGACTCATTATAAAACAGCAGAGGAAAGGAATCCCTGACTGGGACTCTGTCCAAAACAATTCCTCTTCATCCTCCATAGACGGAAGAGAACATGTTTTTTTTTTTTTATTTTATTTAATTTAAGGTCAGGAACTTCCCCAAGATCCCTGTAATTCTCATCCTGGCCTTCAAGAAAGCAGGGTCAGGGTCTGCCTGCACATCTGTTATCACAGCCTAAGCTCACTGCATCACATCTGGACATGCCTGGATGTGACCCCCCCCCCGACCTGAGGAGCCTGACTGGGGTCGGGTGTGTCTGCTGGGATGTCCTGCAGGACATCAGGGCTCAAGCTCACTCCAGAGGTACAAAAGGGATTTCCCTCACAATTCTGCTGCCACTGCCAACTGAAGAACCAGGTACTCCCCCTGCCCAAGCTGAAGGACCAGATGGGGGATGCTGGGCAGCACAATGAAGGCACAAGGACCCATAGAGAAAGGCCTCATCACCCTTTTGCAGGTCTTACAACATTTTGTGATTAATGGTCTCCAATAAGTCATGGTGCCAGGGAGAGAGATAACTGTGCCAAACAGCAGTTCTTGAGGTAAAATATGACAATTAGCCCTAAGAGCAGGACCTGGGCTAGTGTCTTTATGCTGAGGTAACAAACAGGATTAGCAGAGAAGAACCCCAGGTAAAATACGTAAAAACAATAATTATTAGCCCCATAGTTTGCTGGGCTAAAAATCTCACCAATGAGCTGAGAACTGTATTAGCACACCAAAAAGCACTAAAATGGGCGTGTGTGCCAACTAACGGGTGCGTGCAGGACGTTAGCACACTAGAACAGATGTGCACACACTTGTGAGTGCACAAACACAATTAACGCAAGGTATTTAATAGGGATTACACTGTGCAAATACTCTTAGCACTGCACAAGCATGCGCACCATGGGCACGTGCTTAAAACAAAGGTGGGAAGGCTGCTTGAAGAAGGAGCATGCCCAGCCCTAATTGCGGCCGCGCAAAACAGAAAAACGAAGGTCTGTGGTGGAAAATCACCAAAACACCTCTAAAATGTACCAAAATCATACCTTAGCTGCATAAAAGTACTAAACATAAAACCTGAGGCTTGGGGGAGGGGAAGGAAAGGAACCGATGCCAGAGCCAAAGGAGCCCCCCCACCGAGACCCTATACTCCCAGACCAAACAAAATTTGTAATTACTTGTGGCACCTTTCTCTTTTGTTTTTTTAAATGGAGACCATTAAAAACACCCTAACAAGGCAGAAATGGCTCATGATCCACACAAGAAATGAGAAAAGGGCAGGTTATTCAAACTGAAAGCCATAGCTTAACAGGCACAATTTTAATTTAGGGGTGCTCCCTGAAACAGGCAGCCCCAACCTGTAAGGCAGAATTGCAGCCCCAAAGAAGTCTTGAAATCTTGAAACTTTAAAATCTTGAGAGAAGATAAAAGTAGCTCTGTCCCCTTCAAAGGGCACAGCTAAACTGGGGAGTTGCTGCCGCATGGAATCCTCACATGCCCAACATTCTAAAGCTTGGGATGTGCCATTCCCCTGGTAGGGGTGCACTATACACAGCTGTTTTGATTACTCATTGACAATGTGGAGCGCTACAGAAAGTATTATTTTACAGAAAAGATGGTGGAATCATGAAACAGTCTACCAGATGAGGTGGTGGGTGGGAGATGGTGCAAAAAACATTAATGGTTTCAAGCATGGTTGGGACACAGTGAAGGGTATAGTGGTTACTCAGGACAACAGTAACAGGGAGGGGAATGGGAGGTGGATAGGAAGGGCTTGAACCCTGAATGGACATTAGGTTCCAGGGTTAGATAGGGAACCATGGACAGAATGGAAGGACCATCTGTCTTTTTTTGCCATCACTGTCTATGTTTCCATGACCATAACTGAACCCTACAGAAGTCGACACTGAGCTGAGAGTTAATATCTGCCACTCTCTTGGATTCAGTGTAAAACACCATATCGTTAGCATAAACCAGGGTGTAGCATGAGGCAAGAACCTTAAAGATATTATTGATGGCGATCAGATGGAAGAGAGGAGATATGCTACAGACCTTCAAGTTCCTAAAAGGAATACACTAGGTGAACTACAGGGAATTATTTAGCATAAGTAAAAGTTTGAGGGCACAAATGAAAACTGGCAGGAGGGGGTTCAAGAGGGATATGAGAAAGTATTATTTTACACAAAGGATGGTGGAATCACAGAACAGTCTACCACCTGAAGTGGTAGGCGCAAAAAACATTAATGGTTCAAGCATGGTTGGGACACAGTGAAGGGTATAGTGGTTACTGAGGGCAACAGTAACGGGGGGGGGGATTGGAGGTGGATAGGGTGAGCTTGAACCCTGAATAAACAATAGTTCGCAGGGTTAGATAGGGAACCATGGGCAGAATGGAAGGACCATCTGTCTTTTTTTGCAATCAATGTCTTTGTTTCTATGTTTCCATAACCAGGCCTGAACTGTACAGAAGTCGACACTGAGCTGAGGGAAGTTTACAGATGTGGACACTGAGCTGAGAGTTAATATCCGCCATGCTCTTGGATTCAGTGTAAAGCACCGTATCATCAGCATAAACCAGGGTGGAGCATGAGGCAAGAACCTCAAAGATACTACTGATAAAAATGGTGAAAAGCAGGGGGCCCACTATGGAGCCTTGAGGGACCACAAGATTAACAGTGCTAATTTCACATTTAGATTTTTGTACTTTTACAAATTCCTGTCTACTGCCCAGGCAGCAAGAGAACCAGTTCACGGCTAAGGGCAAAATGTCAAGGGACAATAATATTTGGTTTTGAGAATAGTGCAACCAAAAAGATCAAAGGCTTCTGTCAGGTCTATGAACACTGTTCCAGTGAACAGGCCTCTGTCTGTGTTACAGTAAAATATCCTCTGAGACTTGCTGAATCTGTGGTGTTGCATTCCTAAGGCTGTGAATGATCATGGAATGCAGCATTGGTGTTGTCCTAATGTCAGCACTGTCTGTACAGGCGGTGAAACAGTCACGTACCAGTGTTTGAATGTATTGGGGGATCAACGTGGTCATGAGGTGGTGTGATGACCCAGGCATCCTGAAAATATGGGCCCAAAATGGCCATAAAGGGACAAGTTACATGTTAAAGAACTAAAAACTGGGGGGAAAAAAGTCCTGACACTCGCACACGATTAGTGCATTTTAGGACTTTGCATTTTTGCAATTTTTTTTCTTTAGTTGGAGGGAAGGTTGTGCCGGTTGTCCTGTACTGGATTTTATGTACGTGTATGTACATACATACACACACATATATATGAGTGTATGTATGTATGTATTTACTGATGTATGTACGTATGTATGTATGTATTTCTTTACTTGAAACATATTTTACCAGGTAAGTACACAGAGCCCATAACTCACATCCCGTTGTAACCTGGAGAGGGGGAAACAGGAATTTTCTTTACAAAAGGTGGGTGCCAGGGGAGGAGGGGTATGGGTGTAGTGGGCTGGGGAGATGGGGGTATTTTTATTACTAGTATGGGAGAGAAAGTGTGGCATCAGTACTAGTGGGGGTACTGTTTAGTTTTTTTTTTTTTTTAAACAATTTCCCCAACAGCGGGATTGGGCACTTGCTGTTGGATACCCAAAAGGGGGGGGGTCTGTTGCTAGCCACAAGGGTACAAGGGTTGGGCAATCAGCGGCTGCAGTTTGTGCAAAGTAGAGAAAGAAAACAATTGTGATTTGCCTCATGTTCATTAAAACCCTAAGGTGTACCATGCCACAGAATCACCAAGGTTCCAGGGACTTTTAACCCTAATGTTTCATTTCCCTACTTTTCAAGCTTTCTGCTTCAATCCTAACAGATTCCCCTATAGTTAGGGTTACAAATGCATTTTTATTTTTGCTCCTTTAATAACACAGCTATCTCTGGAGGAAACAGCCTGAAATTTGACATGCAAGTTCTGGGGCCCTGGATCTCTGAATTTAAATACTATGGTAATGCTCAGTTCAGCAGAGTAAGACTTCCACGAGGTTGAAAACATGAAAAAAATATGAAAATTAAGACTTTTTTTCCTTCACTATGGCTCCAAAAAGGGTGGCATTTGAAACCTGAAATCTTTAGGCTTGCTACAGTATGATCTAAGGAAGTGCCTTTGACAGCTGGTTTCACTGGAAAATGTTTAGGTTTTATTTTTTTGTGTGTGTTATCTTCTTTATCTGCCTCCACTATGCCCCTCACTTGCCACTCCTTCAGGCCGCTTCAATGTCCTTTATGTCCATCAGTCCACCCTCTGCTGCCAACTCCCATCACAGCATAACATTTTTTTATTTACACTATATATCAGAATTACAAACCTTTGAGTCAGACACTCCTTTACAAAAGCTCCACGCATACCTCTCAACTGTCCCTGATTTTCAGGGACGTCCCTGATTTTGCCTCAAAATTTTCCTCTGTCCCTCATAAAATTTGCGTTTTTCTGACAGAACAGTGGGGACTAAAATCGCAAAATAATGTCAGCCATTAAAGTTATAGACTTGTTCTTCTTTAGAAAATGCATCTTAACACACATCCCTTTATTCTATCATCTTTCTGAGTGAATAGTACCAATTTTTAAGATGTGTCCCTGATTTTGGGTCTTTGTCCCTGATTTTTTTAAGCCTTGTCCCTGATTCATGAGGCAAGAGATTGAGAGGTATGGCTCCACGTCAGGAGGTACAACCACCAGACAGTGGCTAACTGATAACAACAACTAAAGTTGACAAAAGAAAGTCAATTAATGAAGTACAGACAGCGAATAATAAAGTGTGCAGTGCACAGGTGCAGTATTCAACAGGATAGAGAATTATCCATGGTCATATGTACAGGCTAGGCAAACAAAGTTGTGGGCAAGGGGCACGGTGGTCCCCAGAATGGAAATGAGAGAACAACGGAATGTGGGAAATTACAGTTTACACAGGATAATGAGCTATCTAAGATTAATAGTACATTAAGAACATTATTAATACAGTTGGAGGCTGATATCTAGCCAGCATTATTAATACAGTTGGAGGCCGAGGGCTTAGTGGGCATAAGCCAATTAGATAGAAGAACTGTAGGCAGGTGAGGTAAAAAGAAGTAGGTAGGAAGCGTAGAGGTTTTCAGCTAGCCATCTGAAGGGACTTTGTGCAGCAGTGAGAGAGAGGAGACAGTGGCAATGAGGCTAGAAGCATTCATAGGCACAGGTGGAGAGGATGTGTTCCTGAAGGCTGGTTTTGAAGGGGCCAAGCTTTTTTTCTGATGAAATGGTGTCAGGCAGCGCATTCATCAAGAGGGGAGCCCTGTGGAAGAAAGACCGCTGACCTAGTGATGTCCTGCAGTGGGGAATCAGGGAGGGAGGTTTGGAGGTGCTGTGGGTGGCCTTCAGTATGGGGGCAGGTTGCAGTAGATTAAGAAGTTCAGGTGGAGCTAGCACATTGGTAATCTTTTAGGCGAGAAGGCAGGTCTGGTATCTGAGCCTACCATCAAAGTTGAGCCAGTTGGTGAGGTTATAAAGTGCATAGGTATGGGTCCGTCTGTCACATCCTGCAACAAGTCGGCAAGCTTTATTCAGTGGTACCTTAATTCTACGAAGGGCAGTGGTATCTGTTGCCCCATAGAGAATGATCCCATAATCCACTAGGAAGAGGATAGAGGAGGTGACAGCTAAGCAAAGTGCCTCAGAAGGAAGGTACCATCTGTGCTGGTATAGCATACAGATCCTAGTGTTGACAGCAGTACTGAGCAGGTGGATATGTCCATGATTGGTGAGAGCAGTGTCGAGTGTGATCCCCAGATATTTGAAAGAGTTAACCTGTTCGAGAGGTGTGTGTTGACAGTTAAGGATTTGCAGGGAGGCTCCCCTGTGCTTTTTCTGGTTATGGGTAAATACCATGACTTTGTTCTTTTTTGTAATTTAGCACCAGCCTATGTGCAAAAAAACAGGATTATGCCTCAGTGAAGAGTCTCTGAAGGAACAGTTGAAGTGAGTTGCGGTCAGGGTGGGCGGAAAAGAGCACAGCGTCATCAGCATAAAACAGCAGCTGACCTGAGCAGGCCTTGGGGAGGGTGTTTAGAAATAAGCTGAAAAGGAGGGGCCCTAAGATGGATCCTTGGGGCATCCCAGATCAAAGTCAAAGTCAACTTTATTTAAAAAGACGCCCAATCCCAAAGGCTCTGGGCGCCGCACAAAAACTATACAGTATGTCATACCGTGTACATTAGTTAAAATATTATACATATAACTTAAACCCCAAAAGCCTGCACAAATAAAAAGGTCTTAAGACGACTCTTAAAGGCCTCTATAGTGGGGGCCTCTCTCACTTCAATGACAGCAGAGGTTCCAGAGCTGGAGCAGCAACTCCAAAGATCGATCCTGCTGATTTCAACCTAGCTCTCGAACTGTGAGGAGGCCACCACCAGAGGAGCCAAGATCCTGACAGAGGTGGACGGTACCAGGAGATCAGAAAGGTAACCAGGGCCCTGTCCATGTAGGGGTCTTATAGGTGAGAAACCCCACCTTGAACAAAACTCTCCACCTGACAGGCAGCCAGTGCAATTCACAAGAATACCGAGCACATGACAGAACTTACTTTGTCCAGTCAAAAGCCGGGCAGCAGCATTTTGCACTAGCTGCAGTCTGCAAAGAGAAGTTCCAGAGACCCCGAGATAGAGCGCATTACAGTAGTCAAGTCTCGAAGTGACTAAGGCATGTATCAAAGTAGGGAGGTCCAGAGCCGGAACAAGGGGCTTAATCCTGGCGATATTTCTAAGATGAAAAAGCAGGAACGCACCACGGAGGATATTTGGGCCTCCATGGACAAGTTCCTGTCAAAGATCACACCAAGATTACACACCCTTGGGGAGGCCATCAATGAGACAGCTCCTGGCACAATGCAGTCGCTGAGATCAGAGGCCATCCCATCACGAGCTCTGTTCGACTCCACCACCAGTACCTCAGTCTTATTAGGGTTAAGTCGCAGCCAGCTGGAAGACATCCAGTCATTTATCTCAGCCAGACAGATATTCATCATCCACTGCATTTGATGTTCTAGGGCAAAAGGATAAGTATAGCTGAGTATCATCAACATAGCAATGAAAATTCAGACCATACCTCTAATGATCTCCCAGGGCAGCATGTATACCGAACAACATTGGGGCCAATACCGAACCCTGAGGGACTCCACATGAAAGAGGGCAGGGCATGGGTGAGAAATTACCCATCACAACCCGCTGCCTCCTGTTAGTAAGGAATGACTCAAACCATTTGATGACAATACCAGTGAGTCCACATAACTCCCTCAGGCAGAAAAGCAACACACAATGGTCCACAGTATCAAATGCTGAAGAGAGATCAAGGAGAACAAGAATTGTCTTGTACCCCTGATCTCTAGCCCTTGGGGGCTTGTTTGAGTTGTTTTGGATTATTCGAGGGCAGGGATAGGATATTGGTTTGGATCCCATCAAGGGGATGGGGAAAGCACGTAAGTGAGGGAGAACTAGTAGCAGGAGAAGGTGGAGGCTGGGGAAGGGGCAGATGGCTAACCGGCTCGGCTGGAGGAAAAAGGGTGGAGGAATGAAATCAGTAGTACCCGGTGGGATAGTGAGGAGGACAGAAACGGTGGGATTAGTATGGGTGGATGGGGGGCTTGGGCTGGGAGACAGCACTGATAAGAGAACTAGACAGGGTGGGATAAGATCCATAGTGGAGGTGGCTGTGGAAGGAGGGAAGAGGGGCATAGGAGCAGCTAAGTCCCAGGCAAGAGAGAGAGGGGTGGTATTTATTTATTTATTTAAAATTGGTGACCGGGAAAGGTACGCTGAGCCAAGGCTCGTTTCCAGGTGTGACCCGGGTACATGTAGTACAATGTGGTAGACAGGGAAATACAAATACAGCGATTTTCAAGTAACAGGCGAGAAATACATTTTTGGTATATTTACATGGGGTTAGGTGGAGAGGTTACACTTTAGGAAGAACAGCAGGAATGAAAAAGGATTACTTCATTTCATTTCTAGACCATTTATGCCCTTGAATTTCAGGTGCGTGTATTTACATATTTACAGTAGTTGAATTATCGAAAAATTTAGTATTTGGGGGAAGGGGGATAGCAGTAAGAGATTGCGTGGGGAGTTTATATTTAATTTCTGGCGAGTCTATTTAGGGTAGCGCTAGGACCGTGTGAAGGGGGCTTGAGTGTACAGCTGTGGCAGGGAGGGGGAGGAAGAAGCCTAAGGAGCTGTTTGAAGGTTGATATGGAGGGGGCCAGGTGAAGGTTGGGAGGGAGGTTGTTCCAGAGGAGAGGGAGCCAGTAGGAAAAGGCAGCTTGCCCTGAGGCTGTCAGGGGGCGTGGGAGGTGGAAAGTACGTGCATGTCTGTGGGAAAGAGGGAAGCCAGAGGGGTTGGCTTGAGAGAGGAGGGAGGCTAGGTAGAGGAGAAAGGTGCCGAGCCAATATTTCGCTATGAGTGAGGTATACAAACAACTAGAGGAGGGTAGGGGGAGGAAGTATGTGATAAGTGTATAAGTGGAACAACTGGAAGCTCGATAGTAGGGCAGTCCAAATGGCGCAGTGATAGTGCAGCTGATGGCAGTGCCGAGGGTACAGGATTCTAATCCCAGGCAGGGAACGAGGGCTGATAGTACGGTGAGGTGTTAGAAAAGGTGAAGAAGTGGCTGAGAAAAGAGGGAGAGGAGATGGTGAGAAGAAAAAGTATGTGGGGACAGGACAGGAACATAGTGAGGGATAGTAGGTACAGGACTGACCACTAGTGGTCAAAGGAGATAAGCTGCAGGTGGGAAAGTGGGGACTTCCTAAAAGTACCTAGCAGTCATATGACCTAATGAGGTAAACAAATCTAAGTATGGTGGGTGGCTGTGGTGGGCAGGGCAGTCGAAACAAAGCAGGACAGCAAGAGGGAGGTTTACCTTTAGGAGCTCATCTGCCTGCTCCTCCTGATGGAAGCAGCTTGCGATGTACACCTTGGTGGTGGTGGTGGGGGTTCCAGAGAGAGCCTATATGCAGGGAAAACAAAGGTATTAGTATGCAGTGGGAAACTGTAACACAAAAGTTCAGGCAGGGGCTTACTGCCCATGTGCGAACTCCTGCCAGGAAAGCGAGGGAAGAAAACCTGAACTACCTAAGATGAAACCCTGTAAGCCAAGTGGGAGAGAGCATGAATCACATGGTGTACCATGGACAGGGTATGCACCGATGCACTCAAACCATGGCAGGACAACACACAATGCAGTTCAAGAGGTAACACTGACTAGCTAGACCAGTACCAAACTAATTAAAATCCTGCACAAACCCTGCAGAGATCTGTCTTATCCCTGCTTGAGGGGCGGGGATTCCTCTGGGAGACCAAGGAAAGAAACCATTTTCATGGACTTTAAGTAGAACACAAAACCTGTGGGGACAAGAGTGGTGTGCTTAGGGGGCCAAGTGGCATGGTGGAACAAGGTGGCCATCATCAGATTTGCTGAGGGTTCATATTTTCCATTTTGGGAGCCCCACCCACTTCCCTCACTCATACAACTGCAGCAGTGTCCTGCAGGTGGGGGCATTCAGCAGCATATGATCACCCACACTGTCAAGAATGCCTCCGCTAAGCCACCACCAGGAGCTGCTCTGATAATGGCACACAATGAGCCTCCAACCAGGAGGGAAGCATACAAAGGACATTCTGACTCCCTCCCTCCCTGCCGGTCTCTGCTCCAGACAGCACAAACCCAGATCATCAGCATGCCAGAGTGATGCTCCATCACTCAGCACCTCAGAGCCGGCATACTTTTAGGTTTTAAGCTGCATTAGTTTTAAAATATCGCTGTCGTGCATACGTATAACATTTTCTTAATGTTCTATTTATAAGGTTGTTTTTTGCTTGTTTGTTTTTTTTAACAGGATTTATGACTGATTTGAAATTTAAAAAAATAATTTTCTTGCATTTTGCAAATGTATCCCAAAATGTGTCTTTGGGGTCGAACAACTAAAAAGCAATTTTGGGGCACATTAACAAAATGACACTTACATGTGCATGAGGTGGGGTGGTGATATGCCCACCATTAAAATTTGGGGTCAAGCGGATCTCACATGACCAAATTATGGCCAAAAGTGAAGAAGAAAAACAATCACAACAGTATTAGTCACTTGTAGAAAAAAATAACAAATAGCCAGTTCTTGTATTTATTCAGCCACTGAGGTGCCAAAGCCCAGTGACCATCTTTATAGTTCATTTTGACACTGGGATGTCTATGTCCAGTGGCCATACCTATTACTGTGGTTACCAGGGTGCCCAAGCCAAGCTGTCATTTCAAGATGTGTTAACCACACCCTCCCCCACCCTCTAAGCATCCATGCCACTCACCTCCTGCCCTCTCCACATATCCCAGTGCCTGAAATAAAGAAAACCATCCCACAAAGTCATTTACACCAAATAAATATCTGCGAAAAAGAAAATGGTCCAATGTTGCCTCTATCACTACCCTTACCTGCCATAAAGAAAATGGTCCATCATCAAGTCTACCCACCCAAACCCATTCCCACCCAAGCTCCCTGACACCCCTCATCCCCGTTGTCCAATTAACTGTACAGGGTCCCCCAACATAATCCTCTAAGTGACATAAAATCTGCACATGAATGCATGCAACGCCTGACTGAACCGAATACACTTTTGGACATAGTTTTTTTTTTTTTTTTTCAACTTTTATTTGTATCTTCCCTATTTTTCAGATTCTGACCCCAAATTTTCCGAATTGTCATTTTTTCCCCACTTCATGAGCCTGACAGCCGTTGTTTTTTTAAATTGCAACCAAAATGCCATTTTGCGGTCGAACTGCAAGACAACACTTCAGGTGGGATTTGAAAAATGTAACTGCCCCATTTATGAGGTGGGGCATAAAAAATCTGGGGTCAAAATCTTAAAATAAAACAAAAAAAATACAAAGTTATGTGCAAAGGTTGAAAAAACATGAACAAGAAACACAGGTTTCTCACCTGTAATAGTTGCTCTAGGAGTGGTATATGATGCTCATCCACACTTCTGCCAGTGTCCTTTCCTTTGAAATCTTGCCAGAAAGTCTTCAAGCTGGCTCCTCCCACCCATTCGGGTGGTAACTCCCTCAGCTCTGCCCCCTGATGCCAGATCTTACCCGCTGGAAGCAGAGTGTGTGTGCCGAAGCTGGGGAGCTTGGGTGGATCCGTGTGGATAAACATCATATACCACACCTAAAAATATCAGTTATGCAAAGACTTTTGCCATAACAGTAGATCTTCTAGGAATGTCTCTTGCAGTAAGTCATTACTTCTGGGAGTTCCCGATAGGTGGCGCTCTAACATGGAAGTTTCTTCTAGCAGTCTCCATACCAGGGACCACCCACTTCCTGGGCTGTGCCTATAAAAGTGGGTGGTCCCTGGTAGTCTCTCTTCCCCGCCGGTTTCAGCTCGGGAAAGCAAGGGACCGAGGGGAACCAAGGTACCAAAGCCTCCTCACCCTATATTGTTTTCCCTGTTACAGAATGGCAGGGGGTCGGAGGGCGGGAAGCTACTTACTGCAAGAGACATTCCTAGAAGATCTACTGTTACGGCAAAAGTCTTTGCGTAACTGATCTATCTTCCACAGAATGGTCTCTTGCAGTAAGTCATTACTTCTGGGAGATTCCCACATAGTTATATGGCAGTGGGGTGGCCAGATATGGCATTCTGCCGTATATATAGTGTGGTCTTAGGACCAATAGGTGTTGAGAGTAGTGTATCAGCATATAAAGAGAATTTTTGTATTTCACCTGTAAGTACTCTATTTTAGTATTCGTTATAGGGTTATGGTTGAAAAGACAAACCAGACTGGCTATTACTGAAGCGGATGTCAACCCGATTAGGGACTGCATATAAGATCCTGTGATAAATCAGAAGGATTTCAGCCATATAATAGAGTAATTGGTCGGTACAGTACATGTCAAAGTCTATTGGGTTCTGAGTTTTGAATAGCAACCCAAATGATACAATGTTATTATTTTTTAGTGCTACAATGTAGCAAGTACATTTTTTATGTCTGTCAAGTCATTATAAAATGTATCCATTTTGGTAGAAATAAGCTACATAAGTAGCAAATAATGATGTGAAATGAAACAATGTATCTATTACATGATGGAAACCAGTGACTGTTACAGTCAGTAGTATTGTTATAGTCAATCTTGTACTCTTTTTAAGGTAAAGACCTGGAATGCAACCGTGTGATGTTGTCAGGTCCATTGTGCATTAGTAATCTCATTTGCAAGGGGGTCCCATGTATGTCAGGGCCTGCAGCCTTGCTGGGTGTAAACCTGAAATGTCAGTATATTTATAATATATGTACTCACCCTTGTTTCTGTGGCCTTTATCTACGGCCAGGTGAAGACTGTATATAGCAGTAGAAGTTTGGTAAGAATATTGTGATCCATATTATAATATCATCAGAATATATTGTTTCTCAGCATGTGAGTAGTAGCAGGCCCTGTTCGTGGGAGGAACACAAAGGTCCAGCGCACAACAGTCCAAGAGGTATCCCGATGGAATGACTGTAATGGCTCGTAACAGTGATAATTCAAAAAGTGGCTAGATGTATAAAGCCCTATGGGAAAGGCCTCAGTATAATTTTAAGTCAAAGCCCCAAAAAAGGACTCCGAGGCCTAGAAGAGGAGACCGGGGCGTAGTCTGAAATTTTTTAATGACAGGAAGAGGCACTTGGCCATCCCGAGGGGCGGCAACGGGTCAGTTTCAATGTGTTCCTTATCGTTTCTTTGCCTCTAAAGTTTTCTATTTGGTTATAGTAATTTCCAGTTTTGTATGAATAATTATACTGAGAGCGTGGTTTGTGGTACATGTATTCTACTGTTTTTAGTTGTCTGTCTGAGGCTTGTAGATTGTCCAGTACAGTCTGTGCCCCTGAGCCAAAAAGATGGTCTCCGGAAAAGGAGGCATTAGCCACTTTTTTGTTGAATATCAGGTGCTAGCCCTGAGACTCAGAGCCATACCTGACAGTGTGTAAGAATACCGACTGCAGAGGCTCTAGCTGAAGTTCGGCAATGTCGTATCCTGATCTTAATAAGTGTTGAGAGAGGGAAGTAAGTGTGTTTATTATTGATGTGAGTTGCTCTTTTTCAGGGGATGTAGGAAGTTTACTTATAATGTCCCCAGCAGAGGTGCCCACTATGCGCTGGTATTTCAGCATATGTCCCATGTAGTTAAGTATTCTAATATTTAATGTGTTTAGAGCAAACACTTTCTTCCCCATATAATCAAAATGTTTAGTCTTTTTTCAGGAGGTACTGTACTTGTATATCTGAGTTTGCCAGTGCGGTTGTGAGCAGCTGCAATAACCACAGAATTCGCAGTGGAAATATTTGTTAAATATTGGTAATCAAGGGGAGCCTGATAAAGCTTGTGTGCTTTTCTAGGTAACTCCTGTGCTGCTATGGGTTGACTCCATGCTTCGACAATCACGTTTCTGAACATATGTATAATAGGAGGGACTGCCCAGATAGGTTCTTCTGGGATGTCAAGATATTCAGCCATATCTTTACTTAATTTATCTTGTTCTGTTGTGGTAAACCCCATTGTTTTTTGTATTCGTAGCATCATTTCTGTGAATTACGGGTCATCTGGTGGGGGGAAATTACCTTTAATGGTTGTAATGGTTCTTCGTCTCAGTATGATGGCACAGAATATGGGGACTCATACCCTCTTGTAGTAGGGGAACCATCATAATTTGTGTCTTTGGAATGTTCCAAAATTATATGAGAATCTGAAAAATATCAATCAATCAATCAATCAATCACTTTATTTAACCAGGCATAAACACCATTGAGCAAGCTCATTTTCAAGGTGGTCCTGGGCATTCCTCAGAATATTCATGAGGAGGCAGAAATAATGAGTGTTCTGGCTCTGTGCGTGCCTGTTTTGATGGAGGCGGAGACACAGTCTGTGACTGAGGGTTTTTTTACTGGAGTGAGTGTATAGTCAAAACCCACAGAATTTAACACGTTATTTACAATTTCTTCTATGTTTGGCACTTGGATGGAACTGCCATGTAAGTGGGTTCTGAGCCCTGTTTGCATGGCGTCAGGGGATCAATTTGTGCCTCCTGATAAAGTGATCTGGCACATCTTTGAAGTTTTTGTTCCTCATAGATTGGTGTCTGAGCACCATGCAGGAGTGCAAATGAGGCTGGTTTGCCTCTGTGTGCTGTGGTATATGGTCCTTTACTTTGCGGAGATGCAGCCCCATAAGTATCTTTTAATACTGTTTTATAAGAAATTCCCATGGTTTTTCATGGTTAAATTTTTATGAGGGTCTTCCATAAATGCATTATATGCTGATAAAGGTACTGTTCTATGATGCAGGGGCTGCTCCGTCAATAGTGGGATCAGGTTCGTCGATGGAGGAGGAATACAAGCATGCCTCATTGATGTTGTAATGTGTCTTATTGATGATGGATAAGTGAATGCATGCTCCATCGATGGTGGAATACTCCTCGTTGATGATGGGAAAGTCAGTGTATGCTCCATTGACGATGGGAAGCTCATCGTCGATGATGGAACAATAGGCATATGCCCCGTCAACAGTGGAAAGTGCGTCATCAACAATAAGGCAAAAGTATGCTCCATCAATGGTGGCAGTCTTCTCATTGACGATGGAGGTTTAGGAGCATGTACTGTCGACAATGAAGCATGTAGAGTGTGCTCCATCGACAGAGGAGGTGTTTTCATCGATGAGGATGTCTTGTGGAGTCCTCTTGTCGAATGGGGAGTATGCCCCGTCGATGATGAATGCAGTAGGGCCTCCGTCGTCAACGGTGGATGTGGTTTCATCGATGGGGGAGTGGAGGAATGATGTCCCATTGACGATGAATGTTCCTTTCTGTGTGAAGTTGAACTTCTATGTTCTTTTGATGAAGAAGCGTCTGCCGTTGACGGGGGAATATGGCCTGTCGACGAAGAATGTTTAGGAGATATGACCGCTGAAAGGCGGTCACGCAGGACTTTAGGTGAAGGTATTTCCTTCCCTGTTTTGTTTCTTGAAGAGGACTCTGAAGTTTTAGAGCCCTTTGATCAGGTACCCTGAGTCTGCAACAGGGAAACATCCATTGTAAAGCTCTTGGATGAGCACAGGAATATGGTGCCGTGTATGAAGCCGAGGCACCCCAAGCTATGGGTTCAATCCATGTTGTAGACTGCTGGCAGAAGAATAAGTTGCTGTCAGAGCTGAAGCCAGTGGGAAAATGAACAGAGACTACCAGGGACCACCCACTTTGATAGGCACAGCCAAGGAAGTGAGGTCATGTGGGTGGCCCTTGGTATAGAGACTGCTAGAAGAAACTTCCGTGTTAGAGTGCCACCTATCGGGAACTCCCAGAAGTAATGACTTACCGCAAGAGACCATTCTGTGAAAGATCTACTGTTACAGGTGAGTGACCTGTGTTTCTAGGGACATGGATATGATGTTCTATCCACACTTCTGGCAGACTGCAAGCAGTTCTCTGGGAGGAGGGAGGCAAGGTGCACAACACCTACGCAGGAAATAAAGATTGGAGATCTGAGGCCCCAAAACCAGCATCCCGGCATGACTCCAGGACAATGTGGTAATGGGAAATGAAGGTCTGTAGTGACTTACAGGTAGCAGCCCTGCAGATTTCCTGGATAGGGATGTCCCTAGAAGAAGCCACCGATGCAGCGGTATGGAGGGTGGAATGAGCTCTAAACCCTCCAGGAGGCTCCCTACCTGCCAACCTATAGCAGAGATGAATGCAGGAAGTGATCCATCTGCCAATTGTCCACTTGGCTGCAGGTCTGCCAGGTGCGGCTTCAGAATAGGTGACAAACAGCTGGCGAACCTCTCCCTAAACTCCAGACGTGCACTCTTTGCAGTAAGCGACCCTTGAGGTCCTTCTGGTCAGATGTCATAGAGTCCAGGGTGACACTGGACTTTTCAATTTGCTGGAGGTGACCCTCCACACCAAGCCCGAATAGGTCAGTGCCTAGAAACATAGAAACATAGAATTTGACGGCAGATAAGGACCGCATGGCCCACCTAGTCTGCCTATTTCCCTACCTAATGTATAAGCTACAGATCCTAGTTAACCAACAGCCTACTTTCTCCTACCTCCCCACTAGAACTGCCTTATGTCTGTCTTATGCATTCTTGAATTTCCTCCACTGTTTTTGACTCTATGACCTCCTCAGGAAGGCTATTCCATGCATCTACAACACTCTCTGTGAAGAAATACTTCCTCACATTACCTCTGAGCCGTCCCCCCTTTATCTTCAAATAGTGCCTCCTTGTTCTTGCACATCTCTTTTTCTGAAAGACGCTACCCTCTTGGACTTTGTTGATTCCCTTGAGGTATGTGAAAGTTTCTATCATGTCCCCCCCTCCCTCCTTTCCTCGAGGCTATACATCTTAAGCTCCTTTAGTCTTTTTTCATGTGTCTTCTGGTGCAGATC
Organism: Neoceratodus forsteri; assembly: GCA_016271365.2. Taxonomy (NCBI): domain Eukaryota; kingdom Metazoa; phylum Chordata; order Ceratodontiformes; family Ceratodontidae; genus Neoceratodus; species Neoceratodus forsteri. The sequence goes on from CM057449.1 coordinate 1,308,889,737, forward strand.
CTGCACCATTTTGGTAGCCCTCCTCTGGACAGCCTCCATCATGTCTATGTCTTTGCAGAGATGGGGTCTCCAGAACTGTACACAGTACTCCAGATGTAGTCTTACCAACTGTCTGTACAGAGGGCCAACAACTTCCTGTTTTCTACTGGTGATGCCTCTCCCTATGCATCCCAGTATACCCCCCATTCCTCCTTACTGACTTCTCACATTGCTGGCCCACCTTTAGGTCGTCTGAAATGACTACCCCCAGGTCCCTTTCCATTTTGTTGTTGTCAGCATCACCCCCATTATGTACTCTTCCCTGGGTTTTTGTTTCAGGTGCATTACTTTGCACTTCTTTGTGTTGAATCTAAGCTGCCATACATTTGACCATTCCACCAACCTTGCCAAGTCCCTTTTCATCCTTTCCACCCCACCTGCGTATTAACCCTGTTGCAGATCTTTGTGTCATCTGCAAAAAGACATACTTTCCCTTCTAGTCCCTCTGTAATGTCACTTATGAAGACATTAAAAAGGACCAGCCCCAGTACTGAACCCTGCAGTACCCCACTAGTAACCCTCCTTTCTTCACTGTGGACTCCATTTACTATTACCCGCTGTGTCCTGTTGTCCAGCTAGTGTTTTACCCAGGCTACCACCCTGGGACCCACTCCCAGGCTGGCTAATTTGTTTATTAATCTTTTGTGTGGGACTGTGTCAAATGCCTTGCTAAAGTCTAGGTAGGCCATGTCCACAGCCCCTCCCTGGTCTACTACTTTGGTCACTCAGTCAAAGAAATCAATTAGATTTGTCTGACATGACCTTCCTGCTGTGAATCCATGCTGCCTTGGGTCCTGTGCCCCACTGGCCTCTAGGTATTCAATAATTCTTTCCTTCAGCAGTGATTCCATCATTTTCCCTACCACTGAGGTCAAACTGACAGATCTGTAGTTTCCTGCATCTGTCTTGCTCCCACTTTTGTGAAGGGGAATCACACCCGCCCTCCTCCAGTCCTCAGGTACCACACCATCCTCCCATGATTTATTAAAAAGGGTAGTCAGTGGTGTTACTAGTTCTTCCCTTAGTTATTTTAGAATTCTGGGGTGAATCCCATCAGGCCCCATTGCTTTATCCACTTTCAGTTCTAAGAGTTCTTTCAGAACCCTCTCTTCTGTGAAAGGACTAATATCAACCCCTCTATCCAGAGTGCTTCTATTGACTGGATTAGGTATCTCCCCCTGCTTTTCCATTGTGAACACTGAACAGAAGTATTCATTCAGTATCCCTGCTTTTTCACTGTCGCTCTCTGCCCAACCACCTTCCTCTTTATTCAGCCTCAGTATCCCTGCCTTAGTCTTTCTTTGCTCCCTAATGTACCTATAAAATGTTTTATCCCTGTTCTTAACCAAGTTGGCTCTCTTCTCCTCAGTTTGGGCCTTTGCTATTCTGACCGACTTCCCCACTCCCTTCTGCTTTAACTGGTACAGTTCTCTGTCCTGCTCCTTCTGTGTTTCCTTATACTTCCTGAATGCTATCTCTTTCTCCCTTACCTTCCCCGTTACTTCTTTTGAGACCCATAGAGGTTTCTTCTTTCATTTTGATTTGTTTATTTGCTTCACACAAAAGCTTGTTGCCTCTGTGATGGCAGTTTTAATGTTTCCCCATTGTTGCTCCACTCCACCTTCTTGCCTGTTTACTAGTGCTTTTCTGAGGCACTCTCCCATTTTGACAAAAATCAGCCCTCCTGAAGTCCAATACCTTCACTTTTGTGTGGCTTGACTCTACAGCTAAGTTTATCATGAACCACACTGTTTGGTGGACACTTGTTCCCAGATGGCTACCCACTTCAAGATCAGAAATCCTCTCTCCATCCCCATTTGAGAGTACCAGGTCTAAGATTGCTCCCTCTTGAGTGGGTTCCAAAACTAGCTGTCTGAGGCATGCCCCTGTAGGGCATCAAGAATGATCCTGCTCTTGGATGTGGCTGCAGCCGAGGTGCTCCAGTTAGCATCTGGCATATTCAGGTCCCCCATCAATAATACCTCCCCTCTCTCTGCCATCCCAAGGATGCCTTCTATCATTTCCTTGTCTATTTCCTCCCCCTGAGATGGGGGTCTGTATACAACCCCTGTGCAGATTGTGGAGCCATTTCCAGTCTCCAGGGTGACCCACAGTGCCTCCTCTCCTCCCTGTTTACTCTTTAGTTCTGTTGCTTTGATCCCTTCCCTTACATAGAGAGCTACTCCTCCTCTTCCTCTTCTTCCCTCCCTGTCCCTCCTGTAGATTGTGTACCCTGGTATGTTGACATCCCAGTCATGGTTCTCTGTGTACCATGTTTCTGTGACTGCCACAATATCCAGGCATCCCTCTTCCATCAAGGCCACCATTTTGGGAAGCTTTTTACCTAGACTATGGGCATTGGTACTCATTACCCTCCATTTTTTTATGGCTTTATTTCTTTTTGTCCCATCCCTGTCCTACTGCCTTTGTCTTTTTCTCCATTTACCCCTGCCCTTCTCCCTATCAACTGCTCTATCTTGGTGTTTACTTTACTAACTACCCTGATTTTTGGGAGGGGACTAGGATTTCCCTTCTCCTTTTCAGTGCCTCCCCCCTTGGCTAGTTTAAATGCTTGCCAATGAAGCATTTAAACCTATCACCTAGGATCCTGGTTCCCCTCCTGGATAGATGCAGACCATCATGCCTGTATAGGCCTGCATCCCTCCAGGTGGAGCCCCAGTCCCTAATGAAGCCTAATCCCTGAGCTCTGCATCAGTTTTTCAACCAGTCATTGAATCCCATGGTGCGGAGTACCCTAGCCTCATCCATGCCATAGACAGGTAGCACTTCCGAGAAAGTTACGGTGTGTGCTACTTGTCTAAGGCCCTTCCCCAACTCCACAAACTCCTGTTGCACTGCTCTGATCCCATTCTCAGCCAGGTCATTCATCCCTAGGTGGATAATGACATCCCGCCTAAGAAAGGTACATCCACCAGCTTGTGCTGGGTGTCTGCCATGAAGGTGGAGACCCGCAGCCAAGCCCTATGGCACATGGCAACCACTGCCGCCGCTGAGCAGGCACAGGAATCTTGAATATCCAGAGCTGTCTGAAGCTGCTGTTTGGCCACAGCACAACCCTGGTCCCAGACCTCATAATATAGTCTGGAGGTCTGCAGAAAGATGAGGAATCATCTCATCCAGAGATCACAGAATTGCATGGAAGAAGCGTGCCACCAGAATGTCTGAGATCACCTGACGGAGGCCAAGCAAGGAGGAGGAGGCACAGACCTTTTTAGCTGAGTGGTCCAATTTCTTGGACTCCTTATCCGGCGATCTATCAACATCCCTTGTATTGCCAGAGCGCCTGAACATGGAGTCAGCGACCAATCCCTCAGCCGAGGGATGCTCAGTGAACCATGAAAGGGTACTGCTGGGCACCGCATATTTGTGGGCCATCCGGACTGCGGGCACAGGGCAAGAGGCAGGGCAACACCAGAGCTCCAGGGAAGGCAGACAATGGCCTCAGCCACTGGGAAAGCCTCTGTCAGAGTGTCCCCTTTATCCAGAATTTCTGTAAGGGGGTAGCAAGCCCATTTTTGAATGGACTTGGAGATGAAGCAGAGAATGCCCAAGAATGAAGTGGTGCCTTCATCTGTCGACAGATGCCCCACTGACTCCATATCCAACAGACAGGAGTGCAAAGGGGAATCCTCGAGCTCTGAGGAGTCTTGACCTGCCACGGGCAATCAGGTGTGAGAGTAACCGACAGACGGTGGGGGAGCCCCTTAGCTGACTGAGACTCCTTAGATGGAGCCCCAGTCAATGGCTGCTTGGCTGGCAGCTCCACCACAATCAGTGGAGAAGCCAGCTCCAGCCGAGCCAAAACAGTCTGGACCAGCTCCACTGGGGGAGGAACGGTATCAATCGGCCCTGCCAGGGGCATCCATGGCGACCTTTTGGGCAACAACCAGGGTGATGGCTGGGGTGGTAGCTGGTGTCGGCTTTGGCCCGGTCAGCACTAACTGTTGCCACATAAGGTCTTCGTAATGTTGACGCAACTTGCTCTTAAGCCTGTCCTCGCTCGAGAAGGATGAAGACAAATGGCAGTGGCAGCACTTCCCATGGTGCCGAGAACAAGACTGCTGATGCTGGTGGGACCTGCTCGACCAAGAGGATGTAGATGACCGAGACCTCAACCTCAGCCATCAGTGGTGCTGACGGGGGGCCTCAGAGGGAGCTGGGGAGATCTGCGGCTCCTCCTGGCCTAGGTCAGTGACCTGAGGGGCCAACTCAGCTGGCTGGGCCACCTCTTCAGTGGTCACCAGCAGGACCGGGGTCCTAAAAGAGAGTTGTCAGCCTCTTCAGATGACAACCAGTCAACAGGGTTGAGAAAAATTTCAGCCGCATCATCAGCCGGTGTCTCAGCCGACTGGTCTGACAGGGTTTCCGTGAAGTCAGTGACCACGGCCACGGTTTCGACCGTAGCCAAAACAAAAGATTCCTGACAGCGGGAACGCTGCCAGTCCCAGGATCGTTGACGATGAGTCTTCTCTCTATCCTTCTTGGACTCCTTTTTGCATGAGCAGGAACTGTGCAATTTGGAAGGGTCCTGCACCTTGGTCAGGAAGGACTGGCACAACTCCTTAAAGGAGGCCGAAAAAGTGGAGCCCAGCTGGAGTGGAACAAAAGCCAAGGTGAAACAGGACTGAGCGTCACCCTGGGCCGCCTCTTCCTCCAAGGCCTTGAGTTGCTCCAACTGCTCAGTGGACCCTGCAGCTGCAGAGACTACCCAACAGACATCCTTAGATTTGACCGGCAGATAACGTTTCTCTGGGCGGCCCAACTTCAGGTGGGCAGTGCAGTCCTCCAGGACCATCAAGTGAAACAACCGACAAAAGTCTCAGGCCTGAGGATTGTGATTGTGGCCCAGGCAGTAGACGCACGAGGCAAGGGGGATGGTACATGACATCTTCTGTCCACATGGGCACTGGTGAAATCTGGGCAAGGATTTATCCTCCATCGCGCTCAAGAACAAAGATCGAGCTGTAGACAAAACTCGAATGAGTTTTAGTTTTAAGTTTTAGAAGTAAATCTGAAGATTTAAGCGCCAGGGCCTACTCAACGTGGGAGCACTAAGGAGGGAATCTGCTTCTTCTAGTGGAAAGGAAGATCTGGTGTCATGTGGCGGAGCCAAGAGAGTTACCACCCGGGTGGGTGGGAGGAACCAGCTTGAAGACTTTCCAGCAAGATTTAAAGGGAAAGGACACTGCCAGAAGTGTGGCTAGAACACCATATCCACGTCCCTAGAACCTCATTTAGAAAAACAATAGTTGACTACTACCAACAGTGAAATACCTTTTCAACTTTGATTCATAAATTAGGTGTAGAGTCAAGTCGCACAAAGGTGAGGGTACTGGACTTGAGGAGGGATGACTTTGGCAAAATGGGAGAGTGCCTCAGAAAAGCACTAGCAAACAGACAAGAAGGCGGGGTCGAGAAACAATGGGGAAAATCAAAGCTGCCATTACAGAGGCAACAAGCCTTTGTGTAAAGCAAATAAACAAAATAAAACAAAGGAAAAAAAACATTACAGTTCTCAAAAGGGGTGGTGGGGAAGGTTAGGGAGAAAAATATAGAATTCAGAAGTATAAGAAAACACAGAAGGAGCAGGACAGAGAACAGTACCAGTTAAAGCAGAAGGAAGTAGGGAAGGCAGTCAGAATAGCAAAGGCCCAAACCAAGGAAAAGATAGCCAACTCAGTTAAGAAGGGAGATAAAATCTTTTATAAGTACATTAGGGAGTGAAGAAAGACCAGGGGAGGGATAGTGAGGCTTAATAAAGGGGACGGGGGTGAGCAGAGGATGACAGTGATGAAGCGGAGATACTGAATGAATACTTCTGCTTGGTATTCACAAAAGAAGAGGTGGGAAGGTACCTAAACCAAATGAAAAACATACTCGCTATAGTAATAGTGTTTCTTCTAATGGAGTCTTGCTGTATTCTAACAATATGCATTTAGCCTAGGGTTGCCACCTGTCAGGTTTTTTTTCCTGGTGGTCAGGTTTTCAGGGTCCCTATCAGGTAATCAGGTTTTGCTCTGTGCTGGTCAGGATTTTGAGCCATTTTGAGTGCTCACATACTTTTGAAATAAATGTTGTCATATCACTCATTGTTTCAGCTACATGTTCAAGTTACAAACAAGTTCTGTTGTCAATGTAGCCTTTTGTTTGTGAATGCAGTCACCCTGGGAGGTGTAAAGTATGGTCATTAACACCATTAGCACTTACTTAACCTAATATTTCCACTGCATCTTAAAGTGGCATAGCAGCACAGCTGCCCCCACCTTTTGTAACAGTAACAGAGCCAGTTGTCCTCCACTTTCATTTGCTGGTAAACATTTTCATCTCTAATAGAATTTAGGCATTTTTAAATGTTTTAAAATTATTTTGTTTCCTTAAGAAAAAAAGTAAAGTCACTTCTTTGGCTTTTAAATAGTACTGCGGACATGAACAGGAAATGGAGCCAGAAAAAGATATATGGTATGTATACTATTGTATGCTATTTACAGTATTTCTCTTGTCTCTCCCCAGATCATATCTGTAAATAAGATTTTTGTTTATCACTGTATGTTTATCTTGTAAACCAGTATAAATAAATAAATACATAAGTAAATAAATAATTAGGAACAACCTAGGAAAGTAACTTTAACAGGTACAGTATAGTATCTTCACATTTTTGTTGAACTGCTGCTTTAAGCGTTGTTTTTTATTGATATAACAAATGGACTTCTAGGAGGAAGAATGCATGATGAGTCATGAAAAGGGGTGGGGCTAGGGGCGGAGCTTAGGATCCGTTTTGCCTCATCCAAAGGTGGCAACCCTGAGTTAGCCCCAGCACTTGAACTGCCCCGGAGAGGAAAGAGTTAACTCTATGCAGAAGCATTGAACGTTGATCTCGAGCTCGGTTTTCAAACCTCTGTCTCTGGTACTTACCAGTGTAACCATCAGATTCTTACGAGCAAACTAACTAACTATGTACTAAACTATGGAAATTGTTTAATATATAGCCAAAAGGCAACAATTTGAGTCCCAAAAAGACTCAAGTCGAGAACCCAAGAAAAAAAAGGTAGTGACAAAATATATACAGTATATATATATTAAACATAACAATAGTAACAATAAAACAACTACCCCACCCTTAAGAGGGAGGGTACAAGGTACACCCCCGAGGTGCAACACTGTACCTGCCATCCCACTTCCCAAAAACTAGGTTCTGAGAGGGGAGGCAGGGATGGAGGTCAGAATACAGCAAGACTCCATTAGAAGAAACAACATTACTATGGTGAGTAATTTTTTCTTCAAATAACATGATGTCTTGCTGTATTCTGACAATATGCAGACTATCAAGCAGTTCTCCTAGGAGGAGGGAATGCAGAACCTACTTTTAGAACAGGCTCTGCAGTTCTGCTGTGCCAAACCTAGCATCACTCCTAGCCTGGATGTCCAGAGAGTGATGCTTGGTGAATGTATTGACTGTTTTCCAGGTGGCTGCTTTACAGATTTCTAGCAAGGGTATATCTCTGGCCGCAGCCAGAGTAGCAGCTGTACCCCTAGTCCAGTGAGCCCTCAGGCCTGGAGGGGTGTTTTACCCAATTTGTCATAGCAGACTTGTATACAAGAGATAATCCACTTGGCAATAGTTCTTTTAGTAGCAGGCTTACCTTTCTCCACTTCACCATAAGTGAGAAACAATTGAAGACAGTCATGCCTGTGTGCCTTAGTATGCTCTATGTAGTAGCTAAGAGCCCTTTTAACATCCGAACTGTGTAATCTTCTTTCTCCTGAAGAAAAATGGTCAGTGAAAAATACAGGGAGAGAGACAGACTGGTTCAGGTGAAAATCTGATACCACTTTGGGTAAGAACCTCCTATTGGTTCTTAGGACCACCTTATCCCTATGGAAGGAGATGAAGACAGGTTCGACTGACAGGGTCTGTAATTCACTAATCCATCTGGCAGAAGCTACCAGAAACACAGTTTTCCAGGTCAAGTACTTCAGCTCAGCCAAAGCCAGAGGCTCAAAGGGTGGCTGCATAAGCTGGGCAATGCAGACATTAAGATCCCAAGCCGGGGTAGGCTCTCGAAAGGGAGGGTTAATATGAACCAGACCTTGGAAAAACTTCCTGAAAACAGGATGAGATGCCAGGGAAGATCCCTTCCCTGCTGAAAGAAATGCAGAGACAGCTGCTAGGTGAACCTTCAGAGCTGCAGGCCTCAGGCCAAGACCATTAAGATGAACCAGATAATCTAAGGCTGTAGCAATGCCTGCAGAATCAGGCACAATGCTCTTTTTGAGAACACCAAATGCTGAATCTTTTCCATTTGGAATTATAAGTTTTTCTAGTGGAAGGTTTCCTGGAAACCTTCAAAACATCCAGGACTCCATGGGAAATATGCAGGCCTGCATATTCTAACTCTTCAAGAGCCAGGCCTTGAGGTTGAGAGACTGGAGATTGGGGTACCAGATCCTCCCCTGAGAGGAGGTTAGGAGACTGTATCTCTTGGGAAGAGACAGGGAACATGATACTGCCAGAGACAGCAGCACAGGATACCAAGGCTGTCTGGCCCAATCTGGAGTCACCAGTATCACTGTGCAAGGTTGAGATCTGATTTTGATCAGGACTCTGAACAACAGAGGGAAGAGAGGAAAGGCATAGAGAAACCTGCCCTTCCAATCCAGAATGAGAGCATCCAGAGGAACAGTCCCCAGGACTGGAGGTCTGCAACAAAACAGAGGAAGCTGGTGATTGTCCAGGGCTGCAAAGAGATCTATCTCTGGAGTGCCCCATCTGGAGAAGATGACTTGTAGTATGGGAGGGTCCAGAGACCATTCATGATGCCCATGGGAGATTCTGCTCAGAGCATCTACTAATACACTGTCCTTTCCCGGAAGGTGAACTGCTATTAGGAAAGTCTGAAGAGAATAGGATAGAGACCACACTTTCATGGCTTCTGTGCACAAGGCAGTGGACCGAGTGCCCCCCTGCTTGTTGATGTACAACATTGTGGTGGTGTTGTCTGTCCTGACTTGGACCACCTTATCCTGACTGACTCCAAGAAGACCTGAAGGGCTAGAAAAACTGCCCTGGGTTCCAGGAGGTTGTTATGAAGGAGAGACTCTTGTGGAGACCAGACCCCTTGAGCCGTAAGGGCTCCCAAATGGACTCTCCAACCTAGAAGAGAAGCATCTGTAGTTAAGACTACTGAGGGGACTTCAGAGAGAAATGGAACTCCTTGTCTGGAGTTGTCCTGGTCAAGCCACTGGAGAGCTTGGATCAGAGTCTGAGTCACTGGAATCAATTTGGTGAGAAAGTCTCTTTTCTGAGACCAAAAGGACCTTAGGTGGAACTAAATGTCCCTCATCCGAAATCTGGCTCCTTGCACCACTGCAGTGGAAGCTGCCATGTGGCCCAGGAGTTGAGGAAACTATCTTGCTAGATGAGAGACCAGAGTTGGAAAAGAGGAAACAAGTTCTATTAGGGCCTTTACTCTTGTCAGAGGGAGGAAGGCCTTTGCTTGGATAGTATCCAGTTCTATCCCTATGAAAGTAATAAGTTGTATTGGTTCGAGAACAGACTTTGGGAGATTGAGAAGAAACCCAGAGAACTGAGCAAGTCTTGAGTGATTTGTAAAGCTGACTTGACCTGGTCGGATGACTGACCTACAATTAGCCAGTCATCCAGATATGGGAAAATGGAACTGCCCTGCCTTCTGAGGAAGGCAACTACTACTGCAAGGCACTTTGTGAACACCCTTGGAGCTGATGTTAGGCCGAATGGCATGGCTCTGAACTGATAGTGGCCTGAAGGCAACTCGAACCTGAGGTACTTTCTGTGGGAGCACCTGATAGGAATATGGAAACAGGCATCCTTGAGGTCCAGGGATGCAAGCCAATCCCCTGGCCTTAGAGAGGGAAGAATTATTCCCAGAGTCACCATTTTTAATTTCAGTTTTGAGATGTGTTTGTTCAAATACCTTAGGTCTAGAATGGGTCGCCACTCCCCTGTCTTTTTTGGGGTAAGGAAGTATCTGGAGTACAGGCCTTTGCCCCTGTGCTGAGTAGGAACTTTCTCTATGGCTCTGAGAGCCAGAAGACACAACCATCTGCTTCTAGGGCAATGGTCTCTGAGATGGATGCAGGTGGAAAAGACCTGGCCCTCAGTTTTGGAAACCTTTTGAAGCTGAGGGCCAGTCCCTGGCTTACTATCTCCAGGACCCACCTGTTTGAGGTAACAGACTTCCAGGCCTGGAAGTAGTAAGCTAGCCTGCCTCCTACTGGAATGGGGGAGTCGACTCAGGCTGACACATCAGGGTGTCTGCTTGGCAGGAGCCTTGGACTGGGAAGATGATGCAGCCCTGCTCATCCCCCTCCTGCCCCTCCCTCGAAAGAACTCCCTCTGTGGGAAGGAAGAGGAAGCCTGAGCTTAGACTGCTGCTTCTGAGGAGTGACTTGCCTCTCTTTGGCCTGTGCACTCCTGTAGGTAGTCCTTTATGTGTCCATTTATTTCATGTAAGCCTCTGTCTGCTCCCCAAACAGAGAGTTACCCACTGCAGGGAAATCCATAGCCTTAGCCTGGGTATCCTACGAAAGGCTAGTACATCTGAGCCAAGCATGTCTCCTGAGAGACACAGATGTAGCCATGACTCTTGATGCCACATCACTGGAGTCCACAGCAGCATGAAATTGCACTTTGGATGCCTCAATTCCATCAGCAGCCACCTCCTCCAGCTCTTTGGCTACCTGGGGGGAGGCCTGTTTAGCCAGTTCCAGAACTGTATCCCACCTGGACTTCTGGTACCTGGCTGCATAGGCCATATAATTTGCCTGCCTGAGTCCCAAAGAAGATGCCAAATACTGTTTCTTGGCCGTGGCATCGACCTTCCTGGAGTCTTTTTCTGGGGGGTGTGAAGCCAAAGGAATGTTAGCCCTGTCACAGGCTGCAGCCTGCACTACCCCAACATGGCTACAACGACTGCATAAAAACTCCGTACCTGAGCCTGATAGCATATACCTCCTGTCCATTCTCTTATCCACAGGAGGTAAGGCATTAGATGTCTATAAAATCTTTTTTGTCTGTTTCCCCAAGGACTTGTGAAGAGAGATAGACAATCTTTTGGACTCTGGGATGTACATAATCTCTACAAAATCAGGCTCTTCCTCCTCCCTCAGCAGCTTCAACCATTGGGAGCTGGAGGGTTTCAGCCACCTTCTTGTAAAACAAGAAGTGTGAAGGGGACTCAGAAAGCCTGGGAGGGGAGACACTGGAGGGTCTGTCTGGGGAGATATCTGGTTCAATGGGCACATCCAGACCTTCAAAGTCGTTATCTTCATCCTCATTCCAGGATACTCTTCATCTCCCTCCCACTCCTCATAGAAAGCATCTGGATTATAATCCAATGGAGTCAGATCCGACCGCCTAACCGGTGGTACTGGTTCGGACGGAACCAGGCGAAGTGACTGAACTATACTAATTGCTTTGGCTATCTCGTCAGTGGTTGGAGTGAGAGGTGCTGGATCTGAATTGGCTGACTTACACTTCCTTTTTGACGGAACCGACCCCTCTGAGTCTGACCTCCTTTTGCCCGAGGAGGTATCGCCTAGGTCAGTAGGCACCTCCTCAGGTTTGGCTGCAATGAAACCGGGCTGGCCATCTGGATCTATGGACTTTTCGGCCTCCCTATCCTTCAGCCTACTCTAACCTTTTTTCTAGAGTGGCTTTAGGGAAGTTTTTACAAATCTAGCAGTCTGTTTTGAGCTGGTCAAACCCCAGACAATAAACATAGATGAGGTGAGGGTCAGTCTTGGAAAAGGCCTCCCCACACTCAAAACAGTGTTGAAACCCAGTGGGACCATTTTCTTTCTTGAGTTTCTCAGACATGGCAAACCTAAACAATTACCCTTAAAAGCTTTTTAAGCCAGGTAAAAACCAACCAATCGGTTACAAACCGTGTTACGGGTTCTGTAAAAGAACCAGAAAATGTCTGGTTCTTTTGAAACCGATCAGCACCGGAACACCACGCTAAATCCCAGAGAAAATAAAAACAATCAAAAACAAGGAAAAAGGCTGGTTCCTAACCGGACCGACCAATGAGAAACCAAGACAAAACAATTTCCACAGAATTTTAAATAAAAAACAAGTCACCACCTATCTACCACACTACCTGTACCATAGACAGAGGTTGGAAATCAGAAAATAATAAAACAGTTAAAAAAAATGAACGCTGATTCAAACTCTACCGAACCAAGCAGAGGAGAAATCTCCAGAGCGACTTCACTGTTAGGCGGAGTAAAGAATGTGATGGTTACACTGGTAAGTACCAGAGACAGAGGTCTGAAAACCGAGCTCGAGCTCAACGTTCTATGCTTTTGCATAGAGTTAACTCTTTCCTCTCCAGGGCCATTCAAGTGCTGGGGCTAACTGCATATTGTCAGAATACAGCAAGGCTTCATGTTGTTTGAAAATAGAAGCACACTGGATGGGGGAGTCAATACCACTCCATTCACAGAAGAAGGGGTCCTGAAAGAACTCCTAAAATGGAAGGTGGACAAAGAAATGGGACCTGATGGGAGTCACCCCAGAATTTTAAAAGAACTAATGGGAGAACTAGTGGCACCATTGACTACCCTTTTTAACAAACTATGGGAGGATGCTGTGGTACCTGAGGACTGGAGGACAGCGGATGTGATTCCACTTCACAAAAGTGGGAGCAAGGCAGAGGCAGGAAACTACAGACCTGTTAGATTTGACCTCAGCAGTAGGGAAAATGATGGAATCACTTCTGAAAGACAGAACTGTTGAGTACCTAGAGGTCAGCAGGGGAACAGGACCCAAAGCAGCATGGATTCACAGTGGGAAAGTCATGTCAGATGAATCTAATAGATTTCTTTGACTGGGTGTCCAAAGTAGTAGACCAGGGAGGGTCTGTGGATGTGGCCTACCTAGCTATTAGCAAGGCATCTGACACAGTCCCACATAAAAGATTAATAATTAAAGGCTTCCCCTTTTTCCCATAGGGAAACCGTGGCGTAATTTCCCGTTATACATGAGTGTGTATAACGGCAAACCGCGCAAAGCCGTGCAATTGCACAAAGCCATGCTAAGTTGCACAGAGCTGCACAAATAGTGCAAATCACCATTAATTATAAAAAACAAAATATGGGGTGTTGTGTATAAACTCAAAGTTTACACACACCCTTGGGTTAAGATGCTTGCACAAACCCCTCTAGCTTCGCTCTCGGGGTTTATGTAACATCTTACCCCTCGGGTGTGTGTAAACTTCTCGTTACACACACCACCCCATACATTATTCTATATATAAACAACTTAGCCAGACTGTAAGTGTGTCACAGGGTGGTAACCTGGGAAAAACATTAGCTGGACAACAGGACGCAGAGGGTAATAGTAAACGGAGTCCACTCCGAAGAAAGGGGGGTTACTAGCGGGGTACCGCAGGGTTCTTTACTGGGATCGATCCTCTTTAATGTCTTTATAGGTGACATTGCAGAGGGACTGGAAGGAAGAGTATGCCTCTTTGCAAATGACACAAAGATCTGAAACAGGGTTGATGGGGGGGTGAAAAGGATAAGAAGGGACTTGGCAAAGGTGGAAGAATGGTCAAAAGTATGACAGCTTAGATTCAATGCAAAGAAGTGAAAAGTAATGCATCTGGGAAACAAAAACCCAAGGGAAGAGTACACAATGGGGGGGGGGCACGAGGTTATTAACAACAGCAATGGAAAAGGAACTGGTGTAGTTATATCAGACAACCTAAAGGTAGGCAAGCAATTTGAGAAGGCAGTAAGGAGGGCTGGGGGGATACTGGGATGAACAGGGAGAGACATCACCAGTAGAAAACAGGAAGTTGTTATCCCTCTGTATAGACAGTTGGTGAGACCCCATCTGGAGTACTGTGTGCAGTTCTGGAGACCCCATCTCTGCAAAGACACAGACAGGATGAAGGCAATCCAGAGAAGGACAACAAAAATGGTACAGGGTCTGCACCAGAAGCTATACAATGAGAGACTAAAGAGCTTAATATGTACACCCTTGAGGAAAGGAGGGAGAGAGAGGACATGATAGAAATTTTCAAATACCTCAAGTGAATCAACAAAGTCCAAGAGGGTAGCATCTTTCAGAAAAAGAGATGTGCAAGGACAAGGGGGCACAATTTGAAGACGGGGGCGGGGAGCAGCTCAGGGGCAACGTGAGGAAGTATTTTTTTCAAGGAGAGGGTGGTGGACGAAGGGAATGGAATTCCTGAGGCGGTCGTGGGGTCAAAAACAGTAGGGGAATTTAAAAATGCGTGGGACAGACATAAAGCAATTCTAGTGAGAGGTAGGAGGACATAGGCTGTTGGAAAAACTAGGATCTGTAACTTATCCAATAGGTAGGGAAATGGACAGACTGGGTGGGCCAAGCAGTCCTTATCTGCCATCAAAGTCTCTGTTTCTAAAGTTTGCTTTTTTTCAGATTTTAACCCCAAATTATTAACATGGTATCTTGAACATCTCATGAATGTTACTGCTGTTGTTTTTCAAATCCTTCCTGAAATGTTGCTTCAGAGTCATTCTGTAAAACAAAGTTTTGGGCGTGATTTGAAAATGACACCAGCCATGTTCATGAAGTGGACTGCTTAAACAACCATGTTGAAAATGTGGGGTCAAAATCTCTTAAAAAACACAAAGCTAAAGCACACAAAGTTAGGGCACATCTCCTTCAGCAAAGGGTGCTGCATGAAGCAAATTATTATTTACTTCCTGACTGATGCAGGGCCCAAAGTAGCTTGCACATCCTGCTTTTCTCAGGTTGGGATGTATATCCCAAACTGTGCAGGACCCAAAAGACCCTGCACAAAGAAACACAGAAACATAGAAAGTGACGGCAGGTAAGGACTGTGTGGTTCACTTAGTCTGCCCAAAGAAAGTTAGGACTTACCTACCAAGTGACTCTGCACGAAGAACATTCAGACAAATCTCCTGATTAGAGCCAATTTACATCACACAGAGCCATGCATTCCCCAAGGTACTATGATTATCTAAACAAGCATTTGTCAATACCGAATGTTTGCTTGCTGGCATTGGCACTGGTAGTGTAGAAGTTACAGAGCTGCATAACAGAAATGGCAGTGAAGTACTGAACTGAAGCCAACCCCACCACCACCCTGCAGAGAGTGACAGGCATTGGGGTGTGCCTCTGGGTCGTCAGGCATAACGGCCCGCATTTCACCACACCTACCCTGCAGACACTGACAAGTGTCACGGTGTGCTGCCTTGGGTCTTTGGTTCTGCGCACCCCATTCCATCAGGAAATATGGTGAGATGGGTGTATAGGAGAATGGGGGTGAACTTTGGGGTCAAGAGTCCAAGGCATACCTCGATGCCTCTCACTGGCTGCAGGGTGTGGAATGGTATGAGCATTACAGGCAAGAATACCAAGTCACACCCCTGATGCCTGTCATTCTCTACAGGGTGGGGTGTTATGGTTGAAACCTAACACCTCCAGGCATTCGTTGGTATTTTCACTCCAAATTTTGAACATGTTTTTTGTGACCCCCACCCCCATGAACAGTGGCAATATCAGTTTGTTAGTCAAAGCTGCTGATGCACAGCGAGATTACGGCATTTAGCACCACAGGTGCAAAACACATTCGAACAGGATGTGAAAATGACAGCTGCACTGTTCATGGGAGGTGTAAAATGGCAATGTTGCAAATCTGCAGTAAAATATTAAAAAAACTGGTGAAGCACTAGCTGCAGTATAGAAACTGTGCAATGCACACCCGTAATATAATTAGTTTGGGATTTTTACAGCAGATTGTCAACACAGGCATTTTGGGACCTCAATCATGAACAGTGTCACTGTGATTTTCTTTATCTGTCCGAACAATGATTTCCCAGCAACCACGCATCTCTGCGCTTGAAAGTGTGAAAACACATTTCGCCATGTTGTGAAAAATGACAGCTGTACTATTCATAAAGAAGTGTGAAAAATGTCACTGGTGAAAATCTGGACTGAAAATATTACAAAGTCATGAACTTACGAGGGTGCGTGGAAACTGCGCAATGCTCACTTGTAACACAGTCATTTTATGGACTTTTGTCACCAAATTTTCAACATAGCCATTTTAAGACCTCTGCTCATGAACAGTGTAACTGTGATTTTCTTAATCTGTCCCAGACATTGCTTTCACACACCGACTGCACCATTGTGCGCTACATGTGCGGAAACACATTTTGAGCGACATGTAAAAAAAATGGCAGCTGTACCGTTCATAAGGAAGTGTAATAAAATGGCAATGTGGAAAATCTGCAGTGAAAATATAGAAAATTCGCAAACTTACGAGCGTGCGTAGGAACTGCGCAATGCGTGCTCGTAAAACAGTCATTTTTAGGAATTTTTTAACCAAATTTTCAACATAGCCATTTTAAGACCTCTGCTCATGAACAGTGTCACTGTGATTTTCTTAATGTGTCCCATACATTGATTTCGCACACCGACTGTGCCATTGTGCGCTACATGGGCGGAAACACTTTTTGGGCAAGATGTGAAACGTGACAGCTGCACTGCTCATAAGGAAGTGTAATAAAATGGCAATGTTGTAATCTGAGTGAAATATTGAAAATTAGCAAACTTCTGACGTGCGTAGGAACTGCGTAATGCGCTATCGAAAACAGTCATTCTTAGAATTTTTCCACCAAATTTTCAACATAGGCTTTTGAGAGCCCACCTACTGAACAGGGCAGTGTCGTTCCATTACTCGGTCCCGAAAGGTGATTTTGTGCAGTGACTGCGAAATCGCCCTTCGGGCTGATTAACGCTATGACAGTGACATCATTCATGAGAAGGGGTCCCAAAAACCCCATGTTGAAAATTTGGTGCAAAAATTCCCAAAAATGGCTGAGATATGCAGCAAAGTTGAAAAAACCCTATCTATCCCATTATACAGCTTACCGGCATTTCCTCAGTTCACGGTCAGCTTTGAAGAGTGCAGACGTGTTCCCGGTCCACCGAAGATTGTCGCGTCGGAGTCCAGAGGTAAGTATGGGGTGAGGGGGGTGTGGGGAGGCAGGGTGCGCAGTGGGTGGGCGCAGGTGGGGGCAGAGACAGCGAGGAATCGTTTTTGAGTTTCAGGTGTTTGCCACGCTGGGGTGGGCTCCCAGCATGACACAAGGATGGCTGGTGGGGGGGCATGGAGCCAACGGGGGATTGGGCACCCCCGTTGGCGATAGCATGTGTTGCAATGCTGGGGTGGGCTCCCAGCGTGGCACCCTGTACTCTGGGGATTGGGCACCCCCGTCGGCTATATGATGTGTAGCCACGTGGGGGTGGGCACCCAGCGTGGGCATGCAGGTCAGGGCACAGCCGACGGGGATTGGGCACCCTCTGTCGGCTACACAGTGTGGGGGGCGAGCCACAGTATGCGGCGCGTGTGTGTGTGTGTGTGGGGGGAGCACGATGAGCAGGCGTATATCCATCGCTGCTCACTGAAGCGTAGCTCCCCCTTTCAACTGTACGCCACTGCATTTTGGACGGCTGTCATAGACAGCTCAGCAGGCATTGGAGAACTGCGGCAGCGCCTGCAAACACACTGCCTGAATTGGAAGAGGGCTGCCACATCTCCGAAAACTCGGATGATGGCACTATGTTTCTTGCACATGCGTGCAAGCAAACATAAAAAGACAGGAGATTCATGGCAAAAAAATGCATCAGTTAGGGTTGTTGAAAAGTTAAAAGTAAGGAAATTCTACGTTAGGGATTTTCTGAACCCTAACTCCCCCCACCCTCATGACCACCCAGGTTAACTCCACCAAACTGAATATCACATCACAATCCAGATCCTAATGCCAAAGGGCCCTGTGCAATGCAAGTAAGGATTTAGGTCCTATCTGTGCAGAGTCCAAAGGGCCCTGCATGAAGCAACTTAGAAGTCAGGTCTTTTTGAAAGGGCCAGAAGGCCCCTGTACATCCTGCTTTCCGCACCCTGCATGAAGAAAGTTCAGATTTTGGTCCTGTTTTGTGTAGGACTTGAAGGGTTCTGCATAAAGCAGCATATGACTCTGCCATGTGCAATGCAAGTAAGGGCCCTGCATAAAGCAAGTTAGTAGTAGGTCCTGCTTCACTGAGGACCCAAATGACCCTGTGCATTTCCTGCTTCAACAAGGACTGAAGGGCCCTGTGTGAAGCAAGTCAGGACTCAGCTCCTGTGCAAAGCCAGTTAGTAGTCAGGTCCTGTTTAATGCAAGGCCACATTTTCTGCTTCAACAGGCACCGAAGGGCCCTGTGTGAAGCGTTAGGTCTTGGTTTCTGTTTGTGTATGGCCCAAAAGACACTGCATGTCCTGCTTTGGGCCCTGTGTGAAGCAAGTTATGATTCTACTTTTCAAAAACTAAGGATATTAAACTGGCTCACTGGCACAGCAGTAACACTACTGCCTGTGACGCTGACAACCCAGGGTTGTTGGAGGGCTGTCTAGGGGCAGAAGGCTGAGTGTTTGTTGGACTGCTCACCTTCTCTGGGGAAGGAGAGGATCTGGTGCCCAGCACCTACTGACCACTATTGATGGCTGGAGGTGGAAGATGTCTGCACTCCGGGTGCAGGAGCACATCCAGCCATGCACAGAGGTCACTGCATACACGCCCCTGTCAAGGGGCGGGGGGGCAGAAACTGCATGCAGAAAAAAACCTTGGATGACAAGCAGCATAAAGTCAGGGATCCTTGTGGGGACCCAAAAGACCAATGTGGGGTATAACCGCTAGCCACCCCGAGGAGAGTAAACAGGGCCATTAAAAAAAAAAAAAAAGGGATATTAACTTGGTCTGCGCAAGAGCCCTTTGGGATTGGGATCTCAATTGTGGTTTGGCATTTAGTTCAATTGACATCACAGGGGTGGTTGGGTGGGGGGGCGTTAGGATTAAAAAATCCCTAACTTCAGATTTCCTTACTTCTGATGTTTCAGAAACCCTTACCAATGCATTATTGTAGTTTACCTGCAATGAAAGAAAGAAAGATAGATAGACAGATAGATAGATAGATAGATAGATAGATAGACAGACAGACAGACAGACAGACAGACAGACATATATTTATATAGACACAGACAGGCTGACAGGCAGACACAACTGCTAGAAAAATGAAGTCTACATGGAAATACTGCCATTGAGGGGGGTCTTAAAGCAGCAGTACGAGATAAAACTAAATTGGATCTTTTGCAACAGTTTGTTCCTTGTGTTCTGTTGAGCACTTACCTGGTAATCTTTCTTGTTTTTGCTGTACTATCACCCTGTAATTTGCTGGG
Organism: Neoceratodus forsteri; assembly: GCA_016271365.2. Lineage (NCBI taxonomy): Eukaryota > Metazoa > Chordata > Ceratodontiformes > Ceratodontidae > Neoceratodus > Neoceratodus forsteri. The sequence continues at coordinate 1,308,909,071 of CM057449.1, forward strand.
TTTTTCTTTGTTTTTGTTTATACTTCTCCCACCCGCCATGCTGGACTGGAACCATCTGCTGCCAACTGCGCATGCACATGACTCGCAAGTACTAAACAGGGTCAGTGGGAACACACAGCACAGGGTCCCACTTAAGTAAACAAAAGACGTAATGAGACATGGGAGGGGGAGCTCGGCTGCAAATTAGGCACCTGCCATATCTGATGTGGATCCACAACAATGGAAATACATTTTAAATATCTAAAAAACTAAAAACCACTGGAAAAAAAATATCTACAGATATGGAAACCGGAACTATGGCTGCATGCTTCAAGCCAAAAAGCAGAATTTTGATATTCACTTCCTGATTATCCAGTACTGCTGCTTTAAGAGGTTATAACCCATGAGCCTGAAGGCAGAGTACATTCATGACCTCTTATTTGTCTGTGGCTCATTAGGCAGCACGCTTGCCTCTGGGGCTGGAAGATCAAATGGTTGTGGGTTCTAGCCCCACATCAGATGCTTTGCCTTTGCGTAATACCCACAACTGGCACTGTAGTACACTACAAGGGTGCTGATGCACAACTGAGGTGCCATCCTTTGGATGAGACATTAAACCGAGGACCCTTCTGCCCATCTCTGATCACATCCATGTGGAAGTAAAACATCCCATTGCACTTATCAAAGATGAGTAGGGGAGATTCCCCAGTGACTTGGCTAAACATCCTGCCAAGTTGGATATGCGTTATCACAGGGCCATCAGGTTTATTACCGGTCTCCCCATCTCCACCTTTCACTGCTTACTGTACAAAGCTGTAGGATGGTCCTCGCTTATGTTCAGGCATGATAGAAACTCAGTCTTTTGGACTTACGGAGTCATCATGAAAAGGCTTCCGCAATATATAACAGAATGTCTTCCTCTAAGTGAGCTGGGACCATACGGCTTAAGAAGCATTTCCTATATCTCACTATGCATCCCTAAGGCTTCCACCTGCTATGGCAGAATGGCCATTAGCTTTGTGTTGCCATCCTTGTGGAACAAAATGCAAAAATGACTGAAATTAAGCTACCTCCGAAGCATTAATGCCTTTAAGTCCTTAGATGCGCAATGTGTGTGTGTGAGCCATGCAACTGTTTCCCCGGTTTCTAATCGCTGACCACAGTTAGCTCGCTCCCTCGAGTCTAGCCATAGCTATGAATGACTGTACTCCAGGACAATTCTTGTTCTGCAAAGTTATTATTGACCCTAAATGTATTTACTACTCCCCGGTCTCTGTACCCTCTTCCCGGACAAAGACAAGTCCTACAGGGGGCAACTGCACCTTAGGTGTAGAATTCCTAGTTCCCGGGCAGTTGGCATCTTCACAGGCCACCGTCTGAAACCACATGTCCAGATTCTCCTTTAGCAAAGCACCGCTAAAGCCGCTAACCGATCAGATTGTGAGCACTCTTCAGCCCTTGCTTCTGACTGGCTTCTAAAGGCTACTTCTGTGATCCTTCTAATTCCTGCTAAAATCTGATGCTCTTGCTGAAACCTGCCAGAAAAGCTGTAATTACTTATTTACCTGACTGATAGGATCCTTATTTTTCTGCTCAGAGTGCAAGCGTAGGGAATCTGTGTGATTATGCTCCTTTGTGAAGTCTTTATCTGAGCTTGACCATAGGTGCCAAAGTATATTCATCACTTATCCTGCTGTGCGACCTTCCCGGTGGTCCGCCAGTCCTTTGGACACGGACAGCCTCTCTGCCGGACCCCTTCTGTTTTTTTTCCTTGCCGAGCTTAAGCCTCCTATGGGCCCTAGTACCAAAGACTTGGAAAATATGGACTCTGGGCGGTTGGCACTGCCCCAGCCGTCACCTCAGTACCTAAGCCCAGACCCTCCACTAGTAAGGTACGGCAAAGCCGCCTTCCAATCGGAATGTGAGCGCTCTCTGGATCTGGCCTTTGATTGGGCCCTGTAGTCTGATTGTTGTTCCTTCTAAACCTAACTGTTTTTATTCTTTTTTGTAAAATTTGTCAAAAAACTGTAATCACCTATTTTGTCTGGACTTGAGTGTGATTTTAGGGAAATTCCTTTGATAATATCCATTTCTGAATCTTTGTGGTTTGCGCCAGCTTCTATTTGCTGCTGTTCACTGTATCCTACTGAAGATCCCAATAAGCCGTTATGAATGTTGTTTTGTGTATTGACTTGCATTTCTATTTATATTATTTATTCACATTGTAAAATATGTCTATTTGTACTTTACTACTGGCCCGGATTTAACCAGGTCCATCTTGTAAATGAACTTGCTCAACGATGTTCACCTGGATAAATAAAGATTTTGATTGATTGATTGAAACATCCCTCCATCAATACAAACAGCACCTGGAAACAAGCTGTCTCAGTTTAGTGTACCTTTCCTGGTCATAAAATGTAAAATTTTAAATTATTTCATAATTATACTTCACTTTTCCAGAGTTTATTTTGTATTCTGGGATAGCCCCATGAAATGCAGCATCTCGTCTTTATGGGGGTCCCAGGTAGGATAGCAGTAGTCAACAAGTTAACACCATTCTGCAGGAATAGTTACATACAGGCTAAAACATATGCAGGAAAAAAAACTGTAAAGTAAGTCCATCCACACAGTAATCAAGCAAGTTAACAAAGTGGGGTCCCAGCGGACAAACAGCATGAGCATTGTTATACACAGGATGAGTCAGGGACAGGGGGATTCTGGACCAAAACAAATACAGGGAGTTCTAAGGTGGCTGTAAAGACTGGACTTGAACACTTGCAAGCCAGAAGCATTCCTTAGCTGGAGAGGGGGTTTGTTCCAGGTGCGTGGGACTACAAATGTAAAGACCCTTCTACCAAATGCATGCTTTATTCAGGGAATTGAGAAGGTAAGTGCTGCTGTCGAATGGAGTGAGTAGATCCTGCTTGACTGTGTTAGGTGGGCTAAGAGACAATATGGGGCATTTCGTTGTGCACAGCTGTACAATGAAGGAAGCCAGTGACAGTCGCACCAGATTGATGAGTTTACCCAGTTAAGCTGCTCATACAGCAGACAATGATGGGTAGATCATCCACAGAAGAGAATGAACCTGCACAACTTGTACAAATGATCCCGGGGCAGCAGAGAGGTTTTGTTTGCACAGTGGTATATAATGTCTCCATAGTCAAGGGCAGGAAGTGGGAGACCACCTGTGTTCTCATGTTATCACTGAAGCAGTGTTTAAACCTGTAGAAAAGTTGAACTTGGGCCCTACAGTGGTTTAGATGTGATTAATGTGCCTACCATTTGTAAATGATACACCAAGCCAGATTCCTAGATATCTGAATGTGCTGACTTGCTCAATAGCACTGCCATCTGATATTATGACTGCAAATGGTCAGCTGAATGAGTTAGTAAGTTCTGGGATCCAAACACCTCAGACGCAGTTTTAGTTGCATTAAGGATCAGGAGGCTGTTGACAAACCAGGAGGGAAATTGTGTTGAAATCTGATCTGAGTGCTGGAGTAACCTCGGATATTGTTGTTGCCCTGTAGCAGAGTATGGTGTCATCTGCATACATACGTAGATGACACCTCCTTCTGTGCTCCGGCAGATCGTTGACAAAAGTGGAGAACAGCACAGGGCCAAGGACTGAGCCTTGAGGAATCCCAAGATTTAAGAAAGAAAAGTCTGAATTACTTCTATGTATAAACACTTTTAAATGAACGGTCACTCACATAGTTTTCAAACCATTTGATGTCTGGTTGGCTGAGGCCTAGAGTCTTGAGCTTGAGCAAGAGTATTGCATGACCGACCAACCAACTCAAAGGTCTTGGAGAGGCCCACAAAGACAGTACCAGTGAGGAGACCATTATCCATGGCTATGTGGAGATCATTGGTGACTGTCAGCAATGCAGATATGGTGGAATGCCCTTTCTGAAGTCTGAGTGCATGGGAGAGAGCAGATTATGCAGACTGAGATGCTCAGTCAGTTGTGGAGAACCTTATAGAGGGCAGAAAGGACTGAAATGAGTCTGTATGATTCAGACCCTATTTAGCCCCTCCTTTTTGGAGGGACACAACTCTGGCACATTTCTATACAGCAGATATTTCACCAAAGGTGTGAAAGAAGTTTAACAGCATGGTGACTGTGGCTCAGATTTCATGTGCAACAAGGCAGAGAAGCTTTAGATCAAGGCAGTCAGCACTAGCACTCTTGATTGAGCGGAGTCCCTTAAGTGCTTTAAGAGCCTCTGCTGTAGAGATCTGCTGAAAGTTAAAGTTCAGCAGATCTTGAGGGTCAGGCTCTGGGCTACTTGATGAGATTCCTAGATATCTGATATCCTGATTATCCAGTACTGCTGCTTTAAGAGGCCATAAACCATGAGCCTGAAGGCAGAGTACATTCATGACCTCTTATCTGTCTGTGGCTGATTAGGCAGTGATAGCATCATGGGGTTCTGGAGCTTGGAAGAGATGCTGAAGTCAGTAAAGTAGGCATTAAAGGCATTCATAATGTCTGGAAAAGAGGTGACATGGTCTCCAGAGGGGTTCCGTATTTAATCAATTTGCTATTTAAGATGCATTTCAAATAGGTTTTTAGCCCCTGACCAGATTCTGCTGGAATGACGTTTGTTTTCCTCCCAGTAGTTGAGGTAGTAGTTCACTTCCGCTTTACCTGCTGTCTACATTGTTAAAATCCTGCTGTCTTCCTGTACTGACCTTGTTGTTTGATGTACTTTAAATGTAACCTTACTTGTTTTGCCTGTCCAAGAATGTACCATTATAATCTCCCAGGTCGCACCTGAAAATAGGCACTTGGTTGTCTAGTGTGCTCACCCGGTTAACAAAAGCAAATAAATAAATAAACTAGTTACTGCTGATTTACTTAGCTTTCAAAGTTTTCTATAATACTGGCTATCACTGAGGGATCTGGTCTTTTTCATCTGGCCCACACAGCATTTCTTTGTAAGAATAATTCAATAGTGTCCTTAGAGATCCAAGGGTAATGGCATCCCTTGACCACATGTATGTTCTGACTGGTGCATGTTTGTTAAAGCACTACAAAATTCACTTGCAAAGAATTCCCAGTCATCAGCTAATGAGGGAATAAGGTCTCATCTTACAGCAGACAAGTCTGCACAGCAGTCCTCCAGTATGACATACCTATAGGAGTGAGTTGTGATTATTTTCACAGGGGATATATATATTTTTTTGGGGGCTACAGATTTGTCAGACACATAAGGTGACGGAAGGATCACTAAAGCAGTCTGAAAGTACACCAGCAGCTACAATTCTATAAGGGTGGTTAACAATAATCTAGTCGAGAAGGCTGTGAGTGTTGCTAGCATGGCTGAGTTTTATGGGTAGTGTGATAATTTAGGAGAGAGATTTTAATTTGAAAGGCATGTTTGTATGTAGATGACTCCTATCCCACCTAGAGCCAATAATTTTCCATTTTCAAAAAGGGCCAATTCCATCTGGCAAAATCTTAAATCTGTTTTTCCTTTTTTTTCTGTTTTACCCCTAAATTGAAGGCAAATCAGCACGTTTTGTACAAAAATTTGGCTTAAAATGGCGGGCTACCCAAAAAACTGGTGCAAAGTGTTTTTAATTTTTTTTTCATGAAACATTCTCACAATTGCTGGTTTAAAAATTACACATTTCATATTTTACCAGTATTTTCCATTAACAATGGAAAATTATTGGCCCTACCCACCCACTCGAGGTTAAGGTCACCAGGCAGGAATATCTCAAGCTTGTTATACCTACCAATAGTAGAGCCAGATGCACCTAAAAATGCATCAAAGTTAGAACACCACTTAAATAGTCTACAAATACAGCCCACTGACATAGCCTTGGCTGTGTTTAGATGTGCTTTCTTGTAGAGGGCCTTCATATTATCAGGAGTGCCCCCCCATTTGCCTCAGAAAATATAAGACTGTCCATGATAAAAGAACAATCCCCCCTGCCTTTTTTTTTTTTTTTTTTTATCATGTCTGTACACAAAGGATTCTTGTATATGAATGTATGAATTAGGGATTCTGGAGTTAAAGAGGACAGGAAATCATGTTTAACTGATAGCTGTTTATAAAGTTATTTTTCTCAGAAATAATATGCATTCCCCTAAATTATCCATATTTAACTGTACCTGAACAAAAAATGATACGAAAAACAGTATTTTCCATTATTTTGTTTTCACAGGCAGCATTCTGTTATAGTTCTCTTCATGGAACCAGTGATTTGGAGTTTTAACTATGTCACAGTTTGTGCACAGAACTCTAAGCATAGTTCTGATTGGTCAATAGCTCATAATTAGCATTCTGTACACAAACGATGACATAATAAACACTCCAGATTACTGGTTACATAAAGAGAACTATAACAGAATGATGCCCATAAAACAAAACAATGTAAAATACAGTTTTCCGTATAATTTTTTATTCAGGTACAATTAAATATGGATAATTTAAGGGAATGCATATAGTTTCTAAGAATAAGAAGTTTGTAAACAGCTGCCAATTAGCTCAAATTTCCTGTCCCCTTTAAGCAATGTTCTCAACACTGCAATGATACTGGGCTTATGAACAGTGACCCAGGCTCTCCGCTTATCCAGTTAAAGGTACCAGACTTCTGATGTAATACAATAATATGGTAACCGTGGTATCACATGTGACAGTTTTACCGTCAGAATTTCAGACTGTGACATCCCTATATGTGACTTTACATTATAAAGTGAGTAACCATTCTATCTTGTACTAGGTCATCTCTTCCATGGAGCACAATTACTTGCTCAAGCATACAGCAGCTAGAGCAAACATCTTCTTATGCCAGTCTCAATCAGCCCAAAAGGTTAAAAACTCCTGTAGCCCCTCCAGCCCAAATGTGTGTTTTACAAATGGATGCACAGAACTATTAATAGTGGTCCTGTATATCTATCTCTACAGCTGGAATTCAACACAGACATGTCACCGAGATAACTATGGTACCACTAATTTGGAATCTGTTCTAACTGAGAAACCCTGTCCAGAACCTCAAGCCAGTTTAACGCTGCACCTTCAGGAGTCATGAATGGCAATAAAGAACAGGAGTTAACAGGCACAATTTGCCCCTGGTGTTTGGACAAGACCGTGTATGACAGAGGGGGTGATCTGTATGAATAGGTACAGCATGAAACAGAACCCTATATGTCTAGGCCAGCGGAGCACTATGAAAGTCTAGCTTACAGTGTCTGATTTCAGATTCAGGAGGAGCAGCTGAAACAGAGACAGCGGCGTGATGGTATCGGTGATATATCCGTTCCACTGTAGGGTGAAAGTATCTTACCAGAACGTTCCACACACTGGATTTTTCAAGTAAAACCGCAATATTTTTGTCCGTGAGAGGCTGCAAAAAGATCCAGGATCCCAATTTTTAGAAAACTTTTTACATCACTTCAGGTAACAAGAAGCCCCACTGAAGTTCATTACATGTAAAAGAGTAATTCCACAAGGCCTTTTTCTAACCCTGGGAGGGAAGACGCTGTGAGAGTAACACTGTTTTCTAGTGCCAAATCCTACACTCTCAAGGACTCCAGGAAGAGGGGGTACCAGTTTATTTCTCCTTGCCTGCTGAGGTAGAAGATCACAGACTGTCCCCCCCCTCCCCCGAGTGAGGACCTCTGACTATACTTGAAAAAACTTGCAGCTTGTAAAGGACTGACTTCATCCTAAAGCATTTTTGTGGAGGTCCCATTTCTTTGAAGACAAGAAGCATTTGGCAGTGTGCTCCCCAACCCAGACTGGAAGCAATTGTGGTCACCATCATGGCACTTTCCACCACAACATAGACCTTCTTGATGGTTCTCTAATTCAGGCTGCATAATTCAGACCCAGACAGCCTAATACTATCAATTGTGGAGTATCAACTGAGCTTTAGTGTAGCCTCGCCCAAGGGATAAAAAAAAACTGTGACTGCCATAGGGCCCAACAGTGACCACATAAGTTATTGGCTAATGCAATTCAGTGATTCATATTTATTTATTTATTTTTTTAATTGAATTTTTTTACCTGGGTGGACCCACTGAGACAGAAGTCCCTTTTTTTTCAGGGGCAACCTGGAGTTAGTTGCATTAAACAACAGTCAAAGGCAATTCCAATATGCAAAGATACAGCAGGATGGCTGAGATGTGGAAAAAACAGTACAATTAAGTTATTTACAATAGAGTTTGCAGGACAACACAATATCAAGCAGTTACAGCAAATAGACATGAAGGAGGCACTGTCATTATGGAAGGATTCTGTTAGTCTTCTACCTGCAGAATTATCCCACCTTGTATGAGGGTAAAATAATTCTTAATACCCATCTATCCAGAATGGACACATTGAACTTAATGGATTATGAAGTGGTGAGATTCTGAGAGATTCAGAATCAATCAATCAATCTTTATTTATCCAGGCGAAATGCCATTGAGACAGCTCATTTACAAGGTGGACCTGGTACAGGTAAAGTTATATAATATAAAAAGTTAGATGAACATATAATATGAGGCACAATAAATACAATCTTGCACATAGGTTATAGTTTGTACAGTTTGATGAACATATAATACAAGGCACAATCAATACAATCTTACAGTTAGGTTATAGTTTGTATATCATATGCAAAAGAAGAAGGACACGTTCACACATCAGATACGTAAAAAACCAGAAGAGAACAGAAGGATGCATGAGTCATTTTATATAAAATGTCGCCCTGTAACCACATTTTCCAGGTAGAAGAAGCCGTAAGATAGTTGGACATTGAGAGAAGAGGAAGAGCTCCAGAATGGTTAAGCTAGTGAGAGCAGTTGCATAGTTCTTTAAATGTCTTAGCAAAGAGAATTTTGAAGAAGGGTACTTTCACTGGGTGGTCTATTTTTAAGGTTTTTTGCACTTTGTTCTAAAGGACAGGGAGAAAGTGACTTATGGCCACTTTGCCAAAGCGTGTGTTTACCTTAGGAATAACAAGAGAGGAATACGAAAGGCTTCTTAAAAGATAACTCCCTGGTTGACAGAGAGGTAGACAGTCAGAGATGTATTTAGGAATCTTATTTGTTAATGCTCTAAGTGTCCAAAGGATAGCGTTTTTATGCCGTCTGTAACTAAGTGAGTTCCAGCCAAGCACAGAGTAAAGTGTGCAGTGATGAGTGGAGTATGGTGCGTTTGTGATTAATCTAATTGCCTGATGATAAAGGGTGTCAAGTTTCCCTAAAGCCACACTAGTCCCATGACCATACAGAATATCGGCATAGTCTAGGAGCGGTAAGAACGTAGTTTGTACTAGACGTATTTTTGCCTCCTGAGTTAGTAGATGCTTTATGCGAAAGAAGATACCAAGTCTTTGTCTTAGTCTTTTGGTTAGGTTTTCAATGTGAATTGAGAATGAAAGCCTGTTGTCGACCCAAACCCCCAAATACTTGAAGACTGATACAAACTCTAGGGATTCACCAAGCAACGACTGTATGGTAGGGAAGGTACGGTGACCCTTTGTAGTATATATACACATGGACTTGGAGCAAAAAGCATAGCTTTGTTTTTTTTTTAGCATTTAAGAGCAACTTCAGATGCAGCAGGTTTTCCTGTAGACGGTTAAATTCAAGTTGGAGGTCTTTGTAGGCCTGGTCCGGAGAAGGCCTGGCTAAGTATAGCACAGTGTCATCCGCGAACAGATGAATACTAGCATCTGCGATTCCACCATTTAAGTTGCTGATATAGACAGCAAACAACAAGGGTCCTAGTATGGTTCCTTAGTGCATTCCTCTTTGCACAGTTTTCAGTGTAGAAAGATTACCATCCACGTTGACTTGTTGGTGGCGCCAGTGAGATAGCTAGTAAACCACTTGATTGACAGTGGGTCTGCTCCAACAATACGCAAAGTGGTAATGAGAAGGTTGTGGTCCACCGTATCGAAAGCTTTACTCAGATCAAGGAATAAGCTGCATGCGTATTTTTTAACTATCTAAGGCCATCTGCCAATCATTTGTGACTTTGGCAAGTGCAGAGATTGTGCTATGGTTAGGCCTAAAACCAGATTGGACCTCATTAAGAAGATTGTGCATATCAAGGTGTTGCCTTAGCTGTAAATTCACTACTTTCTCCAGTACCTTTGACAAAACAGGGAGTATCGAAATGGAGCAATAATTGTTTAAGTCACAAGTGTCACCAGACTTAAAGAGTGGAATCACCTGCACTGTCTTCCATACTGTTGGGATGGAATCCTGCATGAGGGACAAGTTAAAGAGATGAGCTATCGGAGCGGCTAGAGCATAATATCCTAACTTTAGGTAATACGGCTCTATTTGGTCTGCACCTGCACTTTTTCTAGTACCTAGAGCCAGAAGGTCCTCAATTTGCTTTAAAGTGATGGGTTGGAAGGTGAAGGTTGCTTTTTGTGTTAATAGACAATGGTTAAGACAATCCGGTTTTGGGACACTTAGCTGAGATCAGAGCGAGCTGGCCGACGAGGCATCAAAGGCTAATCCTGCTGTAGCAAAATGGTTGTTTAGAAGTTCGAGAATAGATTGTTTGTCAGTAAAGGAATCACCACCCTTAGTGATTTTTAGGGGGGTGGGGGACAGAGAGAGCAGAGGAGTAACCTTCGATGTTCTTTAGAGTTTTCCAAAATTTCTTGGAGTCATTAGTGGCATTATCAATTTCTGACTGGAAGTACTTTGCTTTCTCAGTTCTGGTAAGCTTAGTGCACCGATTCCTAGCTGCCCTGAAGGCTGATCAATCAGCTGGGAGTTTAGTTTTCCTTGCTTTTTTCCACAAGGAGTCTCTATGCAATAACGCAGCTTTCAATCCACCAGTAAACCATGGACATGTTTTCAGTTTGGTCCTGATTTGAACTAGAGGAGCATGTTTGTCTAGAGCCCTGAGCACTATTTTATGAAATTCCTCATAGGCTGCGTTCACAGTTTGGGCCAGATAGAAGTCCTGCCAAATAGCATGCAGGAGGTCTGAGCAGAAGGCTATCTGGTCAAAATTCCTCTGGCATCTCTTAAGGATATACTTGGAGGATGACACTGCCTTAAGAATAGACCTCACACAGGCTATTGCACAATGATTGCTGACATCGCTGAAGAATGCACTTGCATGAGTAAATAGGTGTGGTTTATTGACTAATATTAAATCAAGCAAAGTACTTTTCTCCAGGTTTTTGATGTTAGGCCTTGTGGTTTCAGTTATGATTTGTGTAAAACCAAAGGTTTCGCATAACTCTTTTAGAGGTTTAGATATTGTGGAAAGCCAGTCCAGATTCAGATCACCCAATAATATGACTTCAGTGGACAATACTTCTAGGGCATCACTGAGGTGGTTCAGTAATTTTAAACCTGCAGCAGGGGGCCTGTAACAGCCAATGATATGCTTATCGATTGTGTTGGCAAGCTGCACTTCTAATGTGAGACATTCAAATTCCTTAGGCAGAGCAGTAGAGTATGCTACGAAGGTGACATATTTGTCCCGGATGTATATTGGTACACCCCCGCCTCTCGAGAGCCTGTCCATTCTGAATAAATTATACAAAGGAATGGTAATTTCATGATCCGGAGTCGCAGGCTTAATCTAAGTTTCAGTGACCACTAGCACATCACGGCAGGTGTGATTAATCCACGTTTGAACTGATTAAAATTTCCTAAGCAGGCTACAGGCATTGATATGGACAAGGCTCATTCCATTCAGTTGACCAATTTGTGATGGGGATGTAATTGGAAAAATGGATCCAGGGCTGAGCTCAACATTACCTGCACAAATGAGCAGTAATAAAATAATTTTTTTGATGGCTACCACTACCCAGGACTTATATCATCTGCTGGAGTAACAGCTCTACTTGAGAAAGATGTGTGCCCCTTATCAGCCAGTTGTCATGGTAAAGCTATATACAGATCATCTGCCAGTACTGTGAATCACCTGGTGAAGACATGCAGTGCTGACGTAAGGTAGAACTTGGAGCAGTAATGGTTCATGTCCGGCACCAAGCAGTCTTCTTGGCTAATGTGGTGACCTTGGCCCCACTGGTTCTCGCCACCACAGAGAGTTAGTAAACAAGTAGGTAAACATTTATTTGTCAACAGCCCATTCCAAGAGGCTCAGAGCACCACACAGTAAGACAAAACACATTAAAACAAAAAGAAAATTATATAACAAAATAAACCAATCCAACATAAATATGTGCAAGTAAGCACTTTGACATAACATTTGGCAGCATCAACTCAGGAACTTACTATACTAACCTAAAAGCTTCCTGAAACAGTAGGACTTTAGGCCCCTCTTAAAGGCCTCCACTAAGGGGGCTCCAATAAAGAGCGTGGGAGGTTATTCACTGGTTGTAACCACTTGCTCATTGCCTGTATCCTGCATTATTGTCAATCCTGTGTATTGTTCAGTGTTCCCCATTCATTATTTTTGCACGGTGGGCCACCACCCTATATTTTTTACCACCACTCTATATTTTTTACCACCACCCTATATTTTTTTGCCACCACCCTATATTTTTATCTATTACTGTTTTTTTTTATAAAATCCTCCAAAATTGTCTTTTATTCTCATCCTTTATTGCACTACTACCCCTGTTCTGATACCAGTCCACTATATTTTACTTACAATCCACATATGCACATGTACAGTGCATGTAGGAGGTCCAGAAAAATAACGCACCTTTGGACTCGCTCATCACTGCCACCACCCTATATTTTCAGACAGTGGGGAACCCTGCTGTTTGTAGACCATGTTTTTGTAATCTCCCAGGTTGCACCTGAAAATGGGCACTCCTTGTCTAGTGTGCCTACCAGGTTAAGAAAAGCTAATAAATAAATAAGGAGAGGGAACAAAGCTAGAAAGGGGCAGAAGAATGGATTCTTGTGCATGATGGTACTGGGCACTTCCCCAAACGTCCTGACCCAGTTCTTGAACTTGGTTTAATGGTTGTGCAGTTCAATTGGGCCCTGCTGCCAGGGACAAGACAAGGGGAAAGCCAATACAGCTTGGAGTGAGTGGTAGATACCCTTGTCAGAAGGAAAGCACAAAATTAGACCAAGTGAATCGCCTCTGGGAAGCTAAAAGCAAATGTTGTCCTGAAGGGTTGCAGCCACCACCCTAAGGGTCATGAGTGGATACAGGGTTTTAAATAATTGATTAGCAGTTTTTTTCTTGGGACAATGCTAACTGTACAGAAAGTATTTATATAGGTTTTCTAGAAGTGTTATGTTTGTTAAACACAGTGAAGCAAATGCTGTGCATTTTCACAATGTTTCAGCACTCTTATGAGCAAAACGCTAATCAATTTTTGGAGTTAAATAAATCCCTGGGATAGATATGATTCAAGAGAAATATCTAAACATATATCAGGCAATAACATCACAGGACTGATGCACAACTAGGTCACAAGGACCAATGCAGGTACAGCCGCAAATCCTAGCAACAAGGCATATTTAAGTCACTATGAAGCTACAGACCAAAGTGGAACTGAAAATATATTTGTGGTGCACAAGCCAGAACACATATTTAATGTTCACTTCACTGTAACTAAGATGCTGACAGTCTCGGCAATTCTATAAAATATTTCAAAATATAGGACAATGGGAGCTGAAAATCTAACAGTCAATCAGAAGCCAAACTGCATACATAATTAATTCACTATAGCCAACAGCAGATAGTTTCAAGAACTAGTAGCAAGCACATCCATGAAACTTAATCACAGTTGCATATTTTATTCTCAAGATACTGTATAATCCAAAAGGGAACTGAAAATTTAACAACCAACTGGAAGCCAGAACTCATACATATTTTGAATGTAATTACCAAGACCAATTTCAAGATAAAGGCCAATATGGAGTTGAACGTTTGACAGCCATTCACAAACAAGAATGCATACATAATTCAAGAAAGCAGATTTTAACAGAATGAAGAGGATATTTGGGGAAGAAATGTCAGGGATGGGGAATATAAAGGATGTGGAGGAATTATGGGCAGCTATTAAGGGAGGGGTGCTGAAGGCCACTGAAATTTATGTCAAGAAGGTTAGGAAGAACAGAAGGAGGAGACCTATATGGTTTACAAGGGAGGCAGCAGGGGCAGTCAGGGAGAGGAAAAGGGCATTCAGGAGGTATAAGATGACACAAAGGGAGGAGGATAGGGAGGCATATATAGAGAGAGAAGAGGAGGGAGGCAGGGCAGAAGATAAGGAAGGCTAAGGAGGTAACTGAGGAGAAAATAGCAAAGTAGGACAAGAGGGGAGATAAAACCTTTTTTAGGTATGTGGGAGAAAGAAGGAAGGCACAGCAGGGAACAGTGAGATGGGGGGATAAAACTGGATGGGGACTTTGAAAAAGCAGAGGTATTATATAGATACTTCTGTTCCATCTTCACGAAAGACAGTGAGGGTAGAGGACCAGAGCTGGAGGGGAAAGAGGGGAATGGATTCTAGAATGTTCACAATCAATAGAGTAAGGGAGCAGTTGGGCAGGTTAAAGGTGGATAAAGCAATGGAGCCAGACGGCTTACACCCAAAAGTACTCCATGAGCTGAGGGAGGAGCCGGCAGCACCTTTGACAAGACTGTTTAACTTGTTCATGGATACAGGGTGGGTGCCGGGGGACTGGAAGAGGGCGGAGGTGGCTGCACCACAAAAGGGGGGAAGCAAGGAGGTGGCCGAAAACTACTGCCCTGTCAATCTCACCTCGGTGGTGGGAAAGGTAATGGAGATGTTAATAAGAAAAAGGGTGGAGCCGGCCCGGTGGAGCTGAGGCTTGAGGTGCTGGACACCACACCTCGCTCCACCAGCGATCCGGGTTGGGGGTGACTCAGGTCACCTGGTGGGTCGACCAGGGGAGATAGGCTGGAGGATCAACGACAGCTCACCTTCTCAGGGAGTGTTGTGTACAGCCGCACACTTGCCTGACTCCCGAGCCTGCAAGCCCCAACTGCAGGGGATGGGCTGACTGCCTCACAAGCGTGGACATCAGCGCTCAACACCTTGACATCAGGGGTGGTACACTGTAGGGAGGGAGAAAAGAACAAAAACACCTGCGGCTCCGGAAGGCGGGCTTCCGGAGTACCTCGATGCTTCTTACACCAGGACCACCACCACCTCAACCTGATGAGATGAAGAGTTCGGGCGTGGGTACCCCCACACCTCGTCCCGGCCGCTGGGGACACAGAAGCTCCATGGAAGACGAGAGGTTAGTCTGGGTGGGCGCGTGACAGGAGGATGACTCCTTGGTTGCCCCGAAGGGTCAGGGCCAGGAGGCAGTAGGGAGGGATAAACAGAAGGTATAAAAAAAAAAAAGGGTGGTAGACTACCTGGTGGCCAGTGGTATGCAGAATGAAAGGCAGCATGGCTTCACGAATGGGAAGTCATGTCAGACCAGCCTTATAAAGCCTTATAATAGAGGTTTTTTCAATTGGGTGATGCAGGTTGTGGACCAGGGCCTATCTGGACTTCAGTAAGGCCTTCGACACCATCCTGCACAGAAGGCTAGTAAATAAGCTGGAGAGCTTGGGGTGAGCCAGAAGGTAACTAGGTGGGTGGAAAATTGGTTGACGGGAAGGAGCCAAACAGTGGTGGTAAATGGGGTACATTCCAGGGTAAAAGAGGTAATAAGTGGGGTGCCTCAGGGGTCTGTACTGGAATCCCTACTTTTTAACATTTATATCAGTGATCTAGCAGAAGGACTAGAGGGTTGGTGTGCCTATTCGTGGATGATACGAAGGTCTGCAATAGGGTGGACACCCAAGGGGGAATGGAGGCTATGAGTCAAGATCTGGAGAAGCTGGGGAGGTGGTTAGAAACCTGGCAACTAAAATTCAATGCAAAAAAGTGTGCAGTGATGCATCTGAGGAGTAAAAAACATTTGAGCAGCTTATACCCTTGGGGGGGAATCAAGGAAACAGAGCAGGAGAGGGATCTGGGGATTATTATATCGAACCATCTTAAGGTGGGGAACCAGTGCAGCAAGGCAGTGAGAAAGCCAAATGGTATGTTGGCCTGCATTGGAAGGGGCATAACTAGTAGAAGGAGGGAGGTGCTTATGCCATTGTACAAAACAATGGTGAGGCAGCACCTGGAGTACGGGGTACAGTTCTGAAGACTGCACCTACATAGGGACATTGAGGGAATGGAGAGGGTTTAGAGAGAAGCAACCAAGATGATGCATGGGATAAGGGGAGAAAGACCTATGAACAGAGGTGTAGGGAGCTGAATCTATACCCACTAGAGACTAGACGGGAGAGAGGGGACATGACTAAAACTTTTAAGTATTTGAAGGGGATCAATAAGGTGAAGGAGTGGAACTTGTTCAAAAGGAAGGAGGGAGCTAGAAAAAGGGGGCATAGCCTCAGATTGGAAGGTGGAAAATACAGAGGCAATGCGAAGGGGAAGTTCTTCACAGAGAGGGTGGTGGAGACCTGGAACAGGCTACCAGAGAAGGTGGTGGGATCCAAAACAGTGGGGGAATTCAAGAGGGCATGGGACTGACATATGGGGTTGGGAGGAGGGGGAAGTTCTGAGCCAGTAAAAGGAGGAGGGGGGAGGAGGGGGTATATAAAGGAAGACTAGATGGGCCGGTGTGGTTCTTTTCTGCCATCAAATTTCTGTGAAACTGTGAATAATTAGGTAACCATGGGTGGCATTCTGGAAGCTCAAAGAATCAGAAGTAAGGAACTTCCATAACAAGTGTAATGACAAATGGATGATTTGCTCTCATAAAATAGCACAAAACGGAGTTGGGAATTTAGCAACTAATCAAAAAACAGAACAAATGCATAATTAGGTCACCATGGTATTAGTGCTAATACATCAAGAAACAGTAGCAAGCTGGAGGGAGATGACCCGGGGTTTCCCTCCTCCCCACCCAGCAAACCGTGGCTGGATGGGGAATTGGTCCTCCAAAGATACCCATGAGATGCCTGGCGGAGCCTACAGGTCGCCTTGGGAGTCCCAGATGAAAGGGGAAGATGCAGTGTTGAAGGGGGTGTATAAACAGAGAAATATAAAGATAGATATATAAAGAAACAGTAGCAAGGAATGTCCTTATGTTTAGATAACTCACTCCAAAGATAAAAGCCAAAAAAGAGCTAAAATATATGCTTAGTTAAGTAACTGCAATGTGTAATAACAAGTCTGATCAAAATAAGATAAGTATATAGTCAAAATTGTAGCACCCAATTCCAGGACAGAACTTATGCATTAGAAGCCCCTAAATGCAAGAGTGTAACAGCACCATTAAACAGAACTATCTGCTGGCTATATTAAAGATGATCAACACCAAGCTTAATCATTACTGCAGAAGAGGTTCTTGAAATAAACCCAAAAAGTAAAAACCAATCAGAAACTGTTACTAATGCGTAATTGGGCCACCATGGATGAGAGGCTAATGGCTTCAAAATGCCATAACAAAGAATGTCTATACCAAGGTAATTAAGTATACATATATTTCACCCGTTTTGGTAGAGTAAAGACTGAACCTGCTATATTTATTAGCGTGTGGCCTTCACGAATTGGGTGGGAGGAGGGGTAGGTGGTTAATCATTGTATTTTATAACTACTTTTCTTTTTGTTTTTACTTTTGGGCTTGCTTTTGTCTGACCTATGTAAATTTATGGTTTGCATATTTGAATTGCTTTACTTTGTATAATGTACTCATTACTTGAAAATAAAGAAAGGACAATTAAAAAAAAAAGAATGTCCATGCCAACTTTCATAAGTCAAAACTGATACTAGCCCATTAGCCAAATACTGGTAGATTTTGTGTTGGGCAAGTAACATGTTCCTTTAAGCAGCCCAGAAGGCTTGTAATGTAGAAGGTAATATTTCAATAAGTATACCGGCTGGGCCAGTTGAAAAGTCTGTGGGGCCTAGTGGATTTTCACAGTCACTTAGCCCTGCTGTCTAGTGGCTGCAAAACTTAATGTCGACTCCTGAGCTTTGATTCCAGCAGAGTGTATCAGGATGCCCCTCGTCCTTCAAGGGTAAATGATTAGTGCCAGGACAGCTTCCATACACAAAGACCAACTACAGTTCCATAAAAAATGTGCACTGGCCTGCCACTGCCCATGTTTTCCGTATAATGTCTTTATTGCAAACCTCTCAAGCATCCCGATTTTTCTGGGATTTCCCGATTTACCCAGCCTGTCTCGAGGTCCCAACTCACCTGCAGACAGTCCCAATTTGCCAACATGCTGCAGTAGAAAGTGAACAGCACCAGTGAGAGGAGCATGCCACTGTGCTCAAACAATAAATGAAGTGCTGAACAGGTTAATTTTCTGGGACTTGTGGTGCTGATGGCTAATTACAGATTCTTCCATTGAGGTCGTGGTGTCACAGACTTGCGCTAACACGCTAGCTACATTTTAAAAAAACTCAGATGTGGATTTTAAACTAAAGCCAGGCATCACCCCCCACCCCATGGTGGTGATCTGAACACTTAATTTCAGGTCCGTCTCCAGGACATAAAAGGAGAGACAATCTCTACGGCAAGCCTTACCTTACCTATTCCTGACTGTGCCAATGAGACTTCCACAGCATCGGAGTGATTCTTTCAGCTGAACCCGGGACCTTTACAGGCTGAAGCACCGAAGGTTGTGAGAAGGAGAGAGAGAGAGAGAGACAGAGACTGCTCCCCTGGACTCTTCTTGACCCGATCTGACAGCAGAGAGAGTGCAGCAGCACCCCACTGTCTAGACTGTAGACCATCCTGTGCCAGTGTTGGCACCAGCTCATTCACTTTTAACTAAAAGAGCTGTTTTTAACACAAAATTACTCTCTGTTGCTGGAGCTGGCACACTGGCTGCCTACATACAACTGAGTGTTTACACTACAAGCACGCACAAAAGCAAGCAGCAACTGCAAGAATAAAGCTCCTGAGCCAGCTGGCAGTGAGTGAGTGACCCCTTTTACAGCTTCTTTCTTCATGTGGCAAGTGGCAATAACAACTTCTAAGGTAAGCTCAAGCTGATCTGACTGTCTGCATTGGAACTTGAAAGCATCTTCATAGAGCCTAATAAGTAATCACTCCCTAATAAATCTTTTGAAGATTGGAATATGTGAGGTGGGGGATAAAAGTGTAATAGTTAACAGATTAATGTGTACTAGTGTAATATAGATGTGTTATTCTCTGAATGTGTGTTTGATATTTAATAGATGGATGGTCAAGTGGTGTAGCGCCTATCCTATTGCCACGCCAGAGACCCTGAGTCAGCAGCGAGCTCGGGGTGCCAGTGGTTAGCCGGGAGGGAGAAGACTGAGTGTCCAGAGGACTGCTCTTCTCTCCCGGGGAGCGTGAGTTGTGTTTCCTTGGTTTCCAGTGACACCCAGCGGAGGCTGGGTGTGCAATAACCAGGGCCATGTCAGGAAGAGAAGAAGGCGATGGCAGACATCCGTGTGGTGGGTGCAGGAGCACACCTGTCTCATGCTGGACATCACTGAACATCTGCACCTCCAGAGGGAAACCAGGAAACTCTCGCTACATGGGAGGGAGGGCATCACTCCAGCCACCACGTCCACTGCCAGATCCTGCTCTCCTGGGTCCTGACTACCTCCCTCCTTCACCTCCACCTGCAGTAGCACTGCATTGATAAGGAAGTGCTGCTGAAAGTGGACCCGCCCCAAGGGGTCATGATCAGGGGGTTTCCCCGCAGGTGCATTTTAGGTGGGTCGGAGGACCAGGCCCACAGGTAAGAGAGGATTTCAGGCTGGACGGGAATGGTAGAGCTGACTGATGGGGCCCCAGTCAAGCAGTGACCAGGAGGGAAAAAGAGTCTTTAAAAAAAAAAAGATGGCTATAATGGTACTAGTGTTTAATAAAGTTTTCTAGATACATGCACATGCCTTCAGAGTTCTTCAGTATTTACTATCATGTAATATCTAGTTCACACAGCATGGCTGGCATCCAGTGTCACACTGCTGAAAAAATGGTGTCCCTTATTTTGGTCATTTGTCCCTGATTTTCTGGGGAGATGTCCCTGATTTTGGTTCTGGTGGGCTGAGAGGAATGCTTTATTGCAATTGAAATGGTAACCATGATACTCAACTTTTTGTCATAAGTTTAATCATAAGGGTGGTCCTTCTGGAAATTTACTTTGTTCGTATCCACTAGTGCTGGGAACTGAGATGTGCCCTGCTGATAGCTCAGATAGTGTTCTTGCAGGCTGCAAGTGAGCCAGGAAGTAACTTACTGAAGCACCAGTAATGATTAATCTGGTGGATGCGAACAAAGTAATTCATCGTAAGGAACACGCTCATAATTAGGCCTATAACAAAACACTGTGTTTCAAGGTGGCCATTTGAAGTACATAAAGACATTATATATAAAATCCTGGCAGCGACTGTGTAGCATCCATTTTTTTCACATACCACCACTGATCACATTCAGATCAGTGATTCTCAAGATATACTCCAAACAACAGTGGCAGGAAAAAAAGTCAAAAGCAGCCTCTCTCAAAACTGCATTCCTGCACAACATAAATTATAAAGGTCATCTTGAACCTATGAGCAGTTCACATTTATTAATCAACATAGCATTTCCCTTCACACTGCAACAAACAAAGCTAGGTACAGTCCTATATTTATTTCTTTTTGTGAAAAAGATTTACCAGGAAAGCTATTCTGAGCAGGTAGCAGCATGTTTCCAGATGTGTCTAGGCGAAAGGGTGTGAATGAAGCAAGAGTGCAAAACAGCAATACAAGCGAGTTAAAAGCTTTTTTGTAGAATCTGCCACACCTGATGAAGGGCTCTGTGTAGCCTGAAAGCTTCTGTTCTGTAAATTTCTTGTCTGTCCATTAAGTAAGCATTAAGACATGATGGGGCAGTGGTTGTCATGGGTTAATGCATGCCAGGTGCATTGTGATGCATGTGGTGCTCGTGCCGAGATCCTTCACCACCTGGAGGTGCATTAATTCATGACAACCTCCAACCCGGAGTGTCTTAACTGTGCTTATAAAATGTGTCCCGTGTAAAAATGTGATCTCCTCCAAAAAAAGTAAAAAAAAAAACTGCAAAGAGATTTTAATTTGTAACATTTTTAATCTTGTATAAAAAAAAGTTCCAGTTGTAGTTTTTGGCCACCATGTGGTGCTGTTAGTAAGCAGGTCATACGAATACTTACTTTTCTAGTTTTCGGGAGTTTTGCCATGAAATAATTATGATATGGTTTTATTACTGTACTTGTTACCTGTAGTCGATGATTTGCTCTGTAGCGAGTGAACGTGACAGCGGTGCTGCTCAACAGAGCAAGGGAGAGAGAGGAATCGCAGGCTAGAGATCAACACTGTGTGCTGTCACTAGTTACAGAAACAGACAGCATATAAGGCATTGCATGGCACCAGTTGTGAGCAGGGCCATAAGTGCTGAATGTTTCAAACTTCAAAATGTTATAGCATGCGACTAACTGGGATCCTGTGCTCATCTCACTTACTTTCTGAGCGAGTGAATGGGTAGGACAGCGTATTGGCAACTGAGAGTAAATGGGGGGAGCGAGGAATGAGCAACATAACAGCAGCACGCTGCTTACTTACGGCCATGCTTTCAATGCGGGGGAGCAGTGGTGATCAGTAGTGGCACCAAGACTTTCACCATTTCAAATGCCACCACCCGACAGTGCTCAGTGACAGGAGAGTGTGCTCTTATGTGATAATGCACCCTCCTGTTCCTGGCCACATAGAATGGAGCTGGGCATTTTCAGAGCCAGCTGGTAGCGATGCCAGAACTTCCTGCATGTGCATTCTGTGTCCCTTTTTAAATATTAATTCATTGTGCCTAATTACTTCTCATTTATTGTGCCTAATGTTTACTCCCCCGAAAACACGAATGACTTATACTGGAAACGAGCTGTCAAACTGCCACCGAACATGTCCTTCTTGGATGTGCGACCTTAAGCTGAAATGAACTGCACAAATGTACAAGCTAATCAGCTTCAACACTTTGACAATTATCCGGGGATCATCACACATTTGCGAAGGTGCTGTTACCAGTTAGCTCACACATTAATGCAGTTCGGGTCACCTTCAGGTCACATGTCCAAGCAGGACATGTTTGGCACCAGTGCGGGAATATTGAAAATTCATAAAAACGTTTATATTCTCGGAGTCAGTTTTTAAAATCAGTCTAATTCTACAGTCGGTCGGAAGGCTGGTTACATATTTAGATGTACTGTGATTATAGTACTGTTCAGCGGGAAGGCGGGCACTAGGTAAGTTGCTGTGGAAGAGGAGCAAGACTTGCTACTACACTGGGGATCGGCAGCCTGCAATTTTTAGAGAGGAACAACAAGCTGAAAAGGGTGGTACTGAACATCAGATGGGGTTTTATATGACAATTTGGCACTGTCTGTCTACCGTATTAAGATATAAATATATATTTTGATATGGTTACCGTGTTTGACGATTTTACTATACAGTAACATGACATTTCAGTGTAAAGCATCTTTGCATCATCCTGGTTGCTGAAGGTTCCCTATCAGTGGCTATCACTCCTTATAGCACTGGATTCCAACCCAATGATCATGTCAGTAAAACACTTACCCATTTCATATAAAAGGTATCAAATCACCCACTTTGTTCAAACAGCAATACAGTAATAAATAAAGAAACCAAAATTTGAAAACATGAAATTACAATTCTGTGGTATCTGGCCTCTACTTATCCACTTTATGCCTAAAAAACCCTGGAAAAAAATGTATGGAAAATGTAGTATTTCATAATGTTTTTCTGATCAGAAATGTTATTGTCCCCACTGTTTACCCCTTTGCATCCCTAGAACCCCACCCACCTTACCTGTGTGAGGCACTCATGAACCTCTACTTACAAAAAAGGGTGTAAAGGGGACCAAACCAAATCGCTAGGTGGCTTGGCAGTGGGTTATGCAGCCATTCGCCTTTCGCCTTTATGTCACTGGCTGTAACTGGTTTCATTCTGGCCCAGGTCAACAGCAGCCAAAAGCAGTAATCAACTGACAGTTATCCAGTGATCTCTGTGAAATGAACTGTGGTGGTCTTAGCCCAGTTCCTAGCAGGCAAGTCTCTACATTACAGTAGTCTCACGAGAGACAAAAGATTGAATGGGCATGACATCAGAACTGTTCAAGGTAGTACAGTTGTGTATATGGGTGAGCTTGCACTGCAACAACCCAGGCTCAGCCAGTTCTATAGATACATGAAGGACTGGTATCTAGTGCTGCCAATGCTGACACCTTTAACGAGCACTAAATACAAAAAAAACTAAAAAATGTATATAAAAACTATATAAAGCAGGAATTAAGTTTTATTTTGCTAAGCAATAGCTGGTGTCTCAGTTCTTGATGTACGACTCTAAGGCAGAGAGAGATTTTTGTAACTATGTGGACTGATGTCCAGGATCAGCAGTAGCATAACATCTAATCTGCCTGTAACTTCAGTTCCATAAACCACCAATCTTCTAATTGTGAAAGAGAACTTTTACCATCTACAAAATATTAAATTCAAACTCTGGCCAACTAAAGTGATTGACCAGTGAATCTCCTGCCAGCTCCCCACCCCTCAATTCACCCCCACAGCAGTGCCCCATCAATAGCAGTTACGGCCCTTGATTGAAACACCTCTCTATCTTGCTTAAAAACAAAAAACAATGATCGTCCTGCCAGACAAGATCAATAAACTCATTTTAGTGCTGTGATTCTGATTTGTAATCCAGCTAGAGAGGTCAGAGTTCCAACAGTGTCCAAAAAACTGTAGGATCAACACAGCAGTGTCAAATCATCAGAGACATTGCACTCTACTCAAGAGCTCTAATGAGTTCCAGACACCTGACACCCACAAATCCCCTGGAGTGAAAGACACTAGTGTGAAGGGTACTTATTCTAGCAAGCCAAGCCAGGATGTAACACAGATACAGTCTACCGGAATACATAACTGTTTTATAGTTTATTGGGTTAAACAATTAACTCAGATATATACTGCAGTGGGAAGGAAAGGAAGTGGGGTCCTCAAAAGGGGATGCCACAAAGAGGGAGGAAGAGGCCCCCAGCCAAGGAGGAAGCTAGATAGAATAAAGCCATGCATGCCAACCTC
Organism: Neoceratodus forsteri; assembly: GCA_016271365.2. NCBI lineage: Eukaryota > Metazoa > Chordata > Ceratodontiformes > Ceratodontidae > Neoceratodus > Neoceratodus forsteri. The sequence goes on from CM057449.1 coordinate 1,308,933,088, forward strand.
TTCTAGAGGAGCTACCATCCAGAATTAACTCAAATATGAAAATAATTAATGCTGCACACACCATAGCAAGTAAATTAGTAAAGTGTCTTTATTAGCATAGAGCTAAAAGACCACGGCCAAACATGTTTTAGCTCTATGCTGATTAAGGTTCTTTACTTGTTACAATGTGTGCAACATTCATTATTTTCATATCTGAGTAGGACGCAGCTGCCCACTGTTAGGGGGAAAGACTTGTTAGCAGGGGAGGAAGGGAGAGGGAGGTGACGTTCCACCCTGGTGCTTCAACTTGGGATTGATGCAGAACAGATCCAGAGGACTGTTAGGGTAACAGGAGAGGGGAGGGAACTGAATGTCATTTTCCACCTGAGGACAAATAACCTGGCAAGGGATACTTTGGGGGTAGTGTAGGGGAAATTTCAGGGAGCTGGGGAGGGACCTCAAGCAGATGGCATTCACAGTGGCTTCTGCCAAGGTGTTACCTGTGTACAGCCAGGGAGATGAAAGGGCATGCCACACCAGGGATTTAAACAACTGGTTGCAGGTATACCGCATGGAAGAAGGCTTCAGCTGCACTGGGGACCTGAGGCCAGCCTGGGAGGATACAGACCTCTATAAAGGAGATGGCCTGCATCCTTCCACCAGGAAGGGGACCACAACCCTTATTGAGACATTTAAATGCTACTTGGATGAGCATTTAACCTAGCTGAGGGAAGGCTGAAAAACCAAGGGAGTCAACAACTGCCCCCCAAACGATGAAGCAGAAAGAAGGAAGGGCCCAAAGGAGGAAGGCAGGGTAGGGGTGCATGAAGATAGAGGTGGGTCACAAGAAGACAGGGGTGGGGACAAGGCAGAGGATAAGGGGGTTAAAAATTAGAAAAGCAAGAAGAGACGAGTGAAGGAGACAAGTAACAGAGAAGGTAACAAGGGGGTCAGGGTGAGCTTCAGGGAATAGCACAGGCAGGACCGGGGGCAGGCAAGGAGACAGTAAGGTATGGACAGCCATGTGCACCAATGCAAAGACTCCGGGAAATAAAATTCTGGGCCTGAAGGCAATAATGAAGGAGACTAGGATGGATTTAGTGGCCATAATTGAGTCATGGTGCACTGACAGCCATGACTGGTATATGGCCATACCGGTCTACCCTCTGTTCAGGAGAGACAGAGAAGGGAGGAGGTGTTATACTATTTGTGAGGGAGGGAATTAAGGCTACAGAAGTACAGGGGCAACTGGGGAAAAGGAAGAACTGGAGATGCTGTGGGAAATCCTGGAGACAGGCGTTGGGGACGCTATCTGTACAGTGGCGGTGGAGTTGTATAAAGCTCTTGGGGAAGCAATCATCAGGGGGAGGTGCTGCTAGTCGGTGACTTCAGTCTGCCAAATGTGGACTGGAGCCTTCCAGCTGCAGTTTTGGCAAGGAGTAGGGACATTCCTGTCTCCCTACAAGGGTTTTTTTCCCCCTCTGGTGGCTAATCAAAGAACCCACTAGGGATGAGGCAGAGCTGGAACTGGCACTTAAAAACAGGGACAGCATTGCTAACGTCCCAGTGGGCAGTCCCCTAGGCTCTAGTGATCACCGTACAGTGTGGTTTAACATTAAGAAAGGAGCTGAGGCAAACCACACAAGGATGAGGGTTTTGGACTTTTAGGAGGGCAGATTTTAAAAAAACAAGAGGCTGCCTCAGTAACTGACTAGTGAAGGGACTGCCAGGTAGGAGTAGAGGAAGAGTGGGGAAAAATAAAGGAGGACATAATTAAGGCAACCAGCCTCTGTGTGAAGGAAGTGAGTAAAAACAGAAGGAAACAGAAATAATTATGGTACGCAAGGGAAGTGCCCACTGTGGCAAAGAAAAAAAGTGTGGCATTCAGGTGGTATAAGGAAACAGAAGGAGGAAGACAGGGAGGTGCACCAAGTAAAACAGAGGTAAAAAGTAAGGCAGCGAGGGCAGCAAAGATGCAGATAGAGGAAATGATAGCCAAAGGTGTAGCTAATGAGGCTAAGACTTTCTTCAGGTATCTAAGTGAGAAGAGAAAAGCAAGGGGAGGGATAGTGAGGATAAGGAGGGAAGCAGGGGGAGACTGTGAAGAACAGGACCAAGAAAAAGCAGACATCTTTAACAGGTACTTTTGCTCAATCTTCACAGTGGGACGGAGGGACTACAAGGGAGCAGGAGGAACAAAGGGAAGGGGAGGTGGGTGCAAGTTCATTGTCAGAGGAAACTGTCCTGAAGGGACTTGCAGCTCTGGAAGTGTACAAGGCCATGGAACCAGAAAGGATATGCCCAAGGGTATTAAAACAACTCAGGGAGTTGCTAGCTGTCTCACAGATGGCCTTATTCAACAGTTCACTGGATTCAGGTATGGCTCCAGATGACTGAAGGACAGCAGACATGCTCCCTCTACATAAGAGTGGCAGCAGGGAAGAGGCTAGCAACTACAGGCTGGTCAGTCTCACCTCAGTGTTGGGAAAACTAATGGAAATACTTCCAAAGGAAAGCTTGGTAGAGTATTTTGAAACAAATGGGCTGCAAGACCAAAGATTGCATGGATTGGGGTGGGTTGGGTAGATCCAGAGATGGATGTTGCTTTCCTGGACTTTTAGCAAGGGCTTCAACGCTGTGGTGTATTATAGAATAATAAAGAACAAATTTTCACAGCAAAAAGCTGCACCAGGTTGGGGTGCTTCTACACAAATGTATGTTTTATGTATATTTCATTATATGTTGTATATTAGTCATTTTATATGGCAGTTGCTTCACTCTAAGTGTGAACTTTTTTATGACACTTTATTAATTTAGCTTTTGTTGACCAGGTAGGTACACTAGACAAGCTGTATGCCTATTTTCAGGAATGACCGGGGACAGTACAATGAAAATACAGGTTCAAACATTGTACATAACAACAAGAGGGGCAATGTACAGAGTTACAAGGAGCTAGAATCAACATAGATAGTCTACAGTGATTAGTAATAGGTAAAATACACATATATGTACGGAATAGATAGACTAAGACATTCAATGGCAATTACATTGTGTGAGTGACCCTTTTTACCAGGGCTACATAATTCATAAGCAGATAGCAAGTAATTCTATGCTCCCCAGAGTTAAAGGACAGTGGGCAGTGGGTTGGATGAGACCAATCTGGAGACCTGGTTAAGGTGGCTTGGGACATCCGCACAAAGAGGACAGTTTCAAGTTCTCCCACAGGGAATTCCGAAGACTCAGGTGGGAGGGGGAGGAATGTATGATTGTCAGGAAGGGAGTTCCATAGCCTTGGAGCTCACATAGCAAAGTCCCTATCCCCCATTAGGGTTCACGTATACGGAACTTTGAGCACCCCAGGACCCTGAGACCTGAGGGAGTAGGAGGAGGATTCAGCAGGCTTGTGTCATCTCATGGTGCCTATAAAAGGCAGGTTTTGTAATTATGCAGCATGCCTTTTGAGGAAGGACTTGATCCGAAACTAATCAAGGCGTGCTGAATTTGTTATGGCACTCTGAATAAAAATAATGCACCTGGAATCGGCGAACAGTGTGTTTATTGTGGTGGTGAGTGCTGGACTTTTGGAAATGTATTTATTTATCTTTTGTTGACCAGGTAAGTACACTAGACAAGACAATTGCCTATTTTCAGGTACGACAAAGGAGAGTACAGGAATTACAGATTTAAGTACATAGAACAACATGATACAGATTAAAACAGCTTACAGGTCATGTAAGGCATAATTTTGTACACTATGTACACAATAGAATAGCACATGTAGCAACTTAGAGCAGTACAAAAGGTACAAGTTGAGATGCAGCAGATACAACACTATTTACAACTTAAAGGCCCCAGGAAGTCAAGTCTTTTGTCCAGAACACATCCAGGAGAAAGGAGTGCTGTGAAGGATCAGGATAGATCATGGGAGTTTGGGACAACCACAGGCCAAAGAGAGTTTGAGGTGGTTCCATAGGGAGGATCGAAGGTACACCTGAGAATGGGAGGAGCGAACCTGGGCAGGGAATGCGTTCCAAAGTCTGGGAGCACACGCAGCAAAATCTCTATCCCCCATTAGAGTCCGGGTAGCAGGTATCTTAAGGATGGCAGGACCCTGAGACCTGAGGGAGTGGGATGAGGAGGCTGCCGAGACAAGGAATTTTGCCAGCCCCGGAGGGGTGCCAGTGCCAAGGACCTTGCCCGTGATGAACCCCAGGACAAAGTCTATGTGATTTGAGGGGGACAGCCAGTTCAACTTGCTATAAAGGTCACAGTGATGGATGAGATGAGGGGCAGCCACAGCAAAGTGGCAGACATTATTGTAGGCAGTAGACCACCTAGAAAGGTGAGCTATGGAGGAGCGGGCAAACAAAAAATAGCCCGTAGCAAAGTGAAGGGAGGAGCACACCTCTGGCAAGAGCAAGACGGGCAGCAGGAGTAAGGCTGCTCTTAGCTCTGTAGGCCAGACCCAGTTTGCAGTTGACAGTCTTACATATATTCTGAATATGGCGGCCAAGATCAAGCTGTGGGTCCAGTGTCACCCCAAGGTATTTAAAGTTATCAGTAACAAGGATTGGAACACCATCGGTACCAGTAATGCATAACAGAGCAGGAGAGGCCTTAATCTTTGCCTGGGACCCAAAGAGCATGGCCTGGGTTTTTTTAAGATTAAGAACCAACTTGTGGGATGAGATCCAGGACTGAATGTTCCCTAAGTCCTCACTCAGGTGGCGATTAATGACCCCTATGTCCTGGGAGTGAGTGAGGATGACCAGGTCATCCACATAGAGGATTGGCTTACAGTGGACAGAGGTGGCGGGGAGATTGTTTAAAAAAATGGAGAAGAGCAGCGCCCCAGGACAGAACCTTGGGGGACACCCACGGTTACAGAAGTAGAGCCCGAGAGCTCCTTGCTGTATTTGACAAGCTGCTTTCTGCCGTGTAGATAGTTGGAGAACCAACGGAGCACACCAGGTGATGGACCATAGGACCTAAGCAGAGTGCAGAGCATGGCATGATCAGCAAGATCAAAGGTCTTGAAGAGATCTATAAAGATAGCTCCAGAGAGTTTGCCCTGGTCCATAGCCGCCTTGATCCAGGATGAGACAGTGACAAGGGCAGAGGATGTGCTGTGCCCTTTCTTAAAGCCATGCTGCACAGGTGACAATAGGTCATGTGACTGCAAGTACTCAGAGAGTTGCCCTGCCACAACTTTCTCAAGACGTTTGCAGACCACTGACAAAATGGCTATCGGATGGTAGTTTTCAATCAGTTTGGGGTTCCCCTGTTTAAGGATAGGGACCACCCTGGCGACCTTCCATATGTCCGGGATAACACCAGATGACAGGGACAGACTGAAAATATGGGCCACCAGGGGGGCAATACTATAAGCACCAAGACAAAGGAGCTTCGGTTCCAACCCATCATGGCCAGCACTCGAGAAGGGGAGAGGCCGAGAGCAACTCTGCACCCTTGCACCATCACAGCCTTAAAATGAAAGGGTGGGCGGGTGGTGAAGGCTGGGACCTGTTCACCATTATCACCTCCACCGGGGAATGACGAGGTGAAAGCAGACAGGTCAGAGAAATACAGGTTAAATGCATTTGCGATGGTTAGCGAGTTGTTGCAGCTAGCACCATCAATAATCATATCAGAGGTCTCACCACTTGGGGAACCACTAACTATGTTTTTAATGTTTCTCCAGAACCTCCTGGGGTCCCTGGCTGAGCTCAGCAGTGCAGTTTTATAAAACTCACTTTTAGCAGCCCTTATTGCTTTCTTGCACTCATTTCTGATTCTCCTGTACTGCTGAAATACAGCTTGATCCGCCGTGGCCCTCAATTTTGCCCAGTACTTATCTCTATACTTCATAAGGGCTAAAAGGCTCCCATGTAACCACTTTGTAGCTGACCCCTGACCCTCCGTCTGATGAGGGGGCATGCTTATCCTGCAGAGCCCTAAAAGTGCTGAGGAAGTGACTGACAGCAGATGGGGAGTCCTGGGCATTCCATACTGCAGACCAGTCAGTGTGCTGGAGATCATCATGGAAGGAGCCAAGATCAAACCCAGAGTAGTCTCTGACCTGAATGATCTTATGCAGAATTTTCAGGGAGGGGATCTTCCACACACAGTACACAGGGGAGTGGTCAGACATAGAGTCAGGAAGGATGCCCGACGAGCTGATCCTCTCCAGTTTGTTTGTCAGGACCCAGTCCAGAAGAGAACTCACTCTACCACTGGGGCAGCACCTGCTAGGATCCTTCATGAGCTGCAACAAGGAGAAACCAGCAAGCAGTAGCTCAAATGCTTTGGTGTTACTACCAAGCCAGTTAAGGTTAAGATCACCCACGATAATTAGCTCATTATGCCGGGTCACGGCACCAACTGTGTCGAGCAGGACGGACAACCCCTCTAGGCCCCCCATGGGAGGATAGTAGGTAAATATAATGTGTATCTTTTTGGTCATCCCAGGCAGCAGTACCGTGTGCAGTAACTCACAGGGGGACTGCAATGGCTGTTGACAGGGTAAAACCGACAGGTTGAGGTGGCTCCTGTAATAGACCAAGATGCCACCTCCCCCCCCTTTTTTCCTGGACGATCAAGCCTGATGAGGTCATAGCGAGGAAGGGCACACACGGAATTTGGAGTAGAGGGTTTAAGCCAAGTTTCAGTTATGCCAAGGATGTCAGGTCTATGGTAGGTGACCCAAGCAAGAAGTTCCGCCAAGTTGGGCAGGAGGCTACGAATATTGAGATGAGCTATTTTCAGCCCTTTGACAGCCGACCAGCCCACAGCTGAGGGTGAGGCTTGGTAAGGTGGACCAGGGTTAACCTCAATGTCACCCGCTAGCGCTAGGGTCACCAGTAGTAGCCAATGGAGATGCCTTAAGGGAGGGGAGCCATCCCTGGCAGGCATCTTGCGGCCATATCACCTGACCACAAGGGCAGGGCACAGGAGGCACCTGAGGTCAAGATTGCAGAGAACCGGGGGGGGTCTGCCTCCAGCTATAAGGTTGGAGAATGTGAAGTCTGTCTCCACAGCCTGGGTACAAGTGCCCCAGGGTTCTCCCACAGGAGGAGCACCGACACCAGTAACTCAGGGGATGCTAAGGACAGTGAGGAGACCAAAGGTGAAGGAGCACATGAGTGGAAGCGGTGACAATATCGTAAATAAATGCTCAGGGTTCCCCATGTCCATACCAGGGATAGCTGGCAGGGAGCGATGGTAAAAACTATACTAATCACTGGGCCCAAAGTAGCAGCCAATGGAGCCTCCCACAAAAGGAAAAGCTGGATGTCCAGCAGCTACTGTCCACTTTTGCTGGAATTAGAGAGCCCACTCAACCAAGTGACCACTGTTATGTACCAATTAGAGAGCACCCGTGATATACTAAGGCAATAGCCACTACAGAGGAGCGTCCAGCCCCACTAAGGGGATCCCATCCGTGGATGAGAGGCAGGGACCTCTGCTTAAAATGCAAGGGTAACTGGCCTAGAGTGGGTACTGGGCAGACTCAAGCAGACAGTAGCTATGCTATGCGAGCAATACAGAACAAGAAATTAACATAGCAGAACAGTAGACAAGATTAACATGCTAGCAATCAGTAAATAGAATAGTCAGTAAGCCCATGAGAGATAAATGCACATTCTACTGACAGTCTGTATAACAGAATGCTTTTAGATTTGGATGGCAGCTGAGTTACCGCCCATTGCCAGACCCGCTTGGCCCTGGACAGTGTGGGGGCGTGGCTACCAAGCATTTAAGGGGAGGAGGGAATGGGGCAGGTAGGGGGGGGCTGAAAATCAAGTCCAGTAGCAGCTGCTTCTTCCTCTGCTGCTGCTGCACAGCCCCTACCTTAATTACCCCCAGAAAAATGTCTAATTTAGTTGGGGGAGGTCCGCCTGACTTTCAACTGATCACTGGCGCCTCAACCCTGAGGTGCTCCATCTTCAGTTGTTGCGGGGGAGTAACTGGCAAGAGCCGCCCGCTCCCCCCCGGCGAGATCCATCGTAGCCCAAGTCCGATTCAGAGCCCAGCCTTTAAACCAGGCTGCCCGAATGTCACAGCAGCTGTAGTCCAATTTGACACTGCTGCCTTTTTCAAACTGAAAGTTTGTCGCCAAAAGATTGCTGGGGCTCCAGTTTTAGAACAATGGGCTGGCAAGAAACTGAAGTCATGTAGCAGCTGATTCTTCCTTTGCTGCTGCTGCACAGCCCCTGCCTTAATTGCCCCCAGAAAAATGTCTTGTTTCGTCAGGGGAGGTCCGCCCAGCTTTCAACTGATCGTCGGCACCTCAACCCCGAGGTGCTCCGTCTTCGGTTGTTGCGGGGGAGTAACTGACAAGAGAGGCCTGCTCCCCCTAGCGAGATCCGTCATGGCCTAAGTCCGATTTCAAGCCCAGCCTTTAAACCATGCTGCCCGAACGTCACAGCAACTGTAGTCCAATTGGGCGCTGCTGCCTTTTTAAAAATGAAAGTTTGGCACCAAAAGATTGCTGGGTCTCCGGTTTTAGAACAATGGGCTGGCGAGAAACTGAAGACAAGTAGCAGCTGCTTCTTCCTCTACTGCTGCTGCCGCACAGCCTCTGCCTTAATTGCCCCCAGAAAAATGTCTCATTTCATCGGGGGAGGTCCACTCGGCTTTCAACTGATCGCCGGCGCCTCAACCCGGAGGTGCTCCGTCTTCGGTCGTTGCAGGGGAGTAACTGGCAAGAGCTGCCCGCTCCCCCCGGCGAGATCTGTCATAGCCCAAGTCCGATTCTGAGCCCAGCCTTTAAACCAGGCTCCCCGAACGTCACAGCAGCTGTAGTCCAATTTAGCGCTGCTGCCTTTTTCAAACCGAAAGTTTGGTGCCAAAAAGATTGCTGGGGCTCCGGTTTTAGAACAATGGGCTGGCGAGAAACTGAAGTCAAGTAGCAGCTGCTTCTTTCTCTGCTGCTGCAGAGCCCCTGTCTTAATTGCCACCAGAAAAATGTCTCGTTTCATTGGGGACGTCCACCCGGCTTTCAACTGATCGCCGGCACCTCAACCCCGAGGTGGACCGTTTTCAGTCGTTGCAGGGGAGTAATTGGCAAGAGCCGCCTGCTTCCCCCTGGTGAGATCCATCGTCAGACAGATAAAGAAACTGAACAGCCTAGGAGTGGGATCCAACATGGTGAATTTGGTTAGAAACTAGTTAACGGATAGGCATCAGAGGGTGGTGGTTCACAACACTCGCTCTTATGAGGGGACAGTGGCCAACACGGTTTTGCAGGGATCAGTACTGGGACCAGGTCCTCTTCAATGTCTTCATAAGTGACACTGCAGAAGAACTTGATGGGAAGGTAGACCTTTTTGCAGATGACACCAACATCTTTAATAGGGTCAACAATCAGGAGGTAGTGGCAGGAATGAGTAGGGAGATTGGGAACCACAAGGACTGGTCAAGAGCTTGGCAGTTAGGGTTCAACGCCAACAACTGCAAAATCATGCACCTAGGACATAGGAACCCAGGAGCTGAGTATAAGATGGGGGGTACTGACAGACTCTAATCAGGAATGGACCTTGGAGTTATATCTGATTTCAAAGTGGCATAGCCATGTGACAAATGAGTGGGTTGGATAAGTAGGATGCTGGAATGGATAGTGAGAGGAATTTCCAGCAAGAAAAGGGAGGTGGTGTTTCCACCGTATTGCTCACTGGTAAGACCAGACCTGGAGTGTTGCATCCAGCTTTGGAGGCTGCACCTCAGAAAGGACATAGACAGGATGAAGGCAGTCTAAAGGAGAGCAACTAAATGGTGCAGGGATTGCACTAAATGTCCTACAATGACTTAGGAATATCAACATGTACACCCTGTTGAGGGAGGAGCCGCTACATGCAGAGCCACTGGGGAGAAGCAACTAGAGCAGGACAGACTGATTGCATTAAGTTCTTCTGGACAAGAGGTATGCCACCATTGCCTTAAAATAAATAACTCAGTCTCTCTTTCCAGACAGACAGACTTGCTGTGGCTGATTTCAGTGCCAAATTCTTTGGGTATGGTAGCTGAGTCGATTAGAGAGGCCATGAATTTATCTTGGATGTAAATCGCGCCCCCCCCCAGATTTTCTTTCAGCTCTGAATACATTGTAAAAAGGAAGGTTTAATTCATGGTCGGGGGTGGAGCTTCTAAGCCAAGTTTCAGTTACCACTAGTACGTCAGGTTTTGTATGGCAAATCCACGATTGTACAGTGTACAGTTTTCTTAACAAACTGTAAGCATTTATGTGCAGAAAGCTTGTGCCCTTTAACAATGCTAGATCGGAGGGTGCAGAAATAATAGAAGGGGGGTCTGGATTTAGTTAAACATTACCTGAGCATAACAACAATAAAAGAAGTTTCTTGAGGGCACCTAATAGCAACCTGAGAAGTCGAGTCCAACCTCTTTTGGAGTTGTGGGAGATATTCGAGGATGGGCAAGCACTGAGAGGAGAGGACTGCAGGGACCAACAGAAGCATATAAGAGCACCCAGGTCGTAAGGGTTACAAGGGCAGGGAAGGAGGGTGAAGGCAGTAAAACAGAAAGGTAAATCCTACTTTTCTGAGAATTAGTGCCATGGTGGAAGGTGTACTGCACAAAAAAAATGTAATGTTTGTCAGTGAATCTGGGTTTATAGTTACAGTATGTGGCTCAATAATGGTCAGGTGTATCGGTGAATCAGGGTTTGTGGGTAGAGTGTGTGGGTTGAGGATACTAATGAAAATTCATATTAAGCAGCCAAGAGATAGCAAGAGAGGCTGCATTTTGGCAGCCTACTTAATGCTAAGCAACCAGTCTGAAAATGTGAGGAGGCACCTAGAAATAAGAGGGAGGATTGTAGTCCCTCTAGTGGCCGATCTCTATAATCTGCAATTATCAGCAATTCACCTAGTCAGAAAGAGATGTAGTAACAGTGCCCTCAAGTGGTAGACATGTATAACTTGCAAAGGAGACAAAGGATTACCCATTTGCGACATAGAATCCTTTTTTTTTTTTTTCTGCAATTGTTTAACCAGAAGTAGCACACTCAGCTGAAAGCTTGTTTACACGAGTGACCTGGGAGCACAGGGAAGTTAAGTGGCTTGCTCAGGGTCACACAGTATCCAGGACCACATTGAAAATGAGCTTGCTCAATGATGTTATGCCTGGGTAAATAAAGGTTTGATTGACTGATTTGAAGTGGGGGCTGTGGGATTCAAACCCAGGTCTCCAGATTTGCAGTTCAGAGCCTTAAACCACTGCACTATACTGCCTCACGGTGAGTATCTAACTTTTCCCACAGGAAATAATGGGAAACTTTGACATTTAATAACTTTTGAACAGATTTATATTTTTCCACCATGCCTTCAAAAGGCACCACTGTGTCCCAAGACCTATATACCCTAAAAATTTCAGACCAAAATTCCACACTGTTTTTGCACAGCAGCGTGACAAAGAATTTGCCCAACAATGGTAATTTATAAATTTTTTCACACTCCACATCTCCGCACCCACACATCCGACAGGAACGAAACTTGCCTCATCATGAGATCTTTGGTCCCTGATGGCGCATGCAAAACTTTTATGTGAATCACTTGAGCAGTTGCAAAGTTACTAAAGTGCAAAATTTTGAGTTTAACATAGAAGTGAAGATTTAACCCTAACTATATGGGTGCGACCACGCCCCTGTAATATGTATTTGTAGTGCAAATACAGTACATAAATACATATGACAACAATTCAAACTACTCCATTTTAATATCCCTACATCACACTACAAAACATTTAACCTTTCTTGTGAATTACTTTCCAAAATGGAAGGAAATAAAACGTGTTGTGTGTTTGGAACAATACCGGATAGAAGAAGTTTTTTTAAAAAAAATGCAAGAAAACTGGGGCTACGTAAAACCATTTTTCTCTTATTGCTATTTCCTTGAATATTTTGTGTTCTGAATTTAATCTGGAGGTAACGAGGACCAAATTCAATCGCATCCTATTACTGGCATCTAATATTGTGGTGCACAACACCAAATTAATCATAAATAGGAAGTAAAATCCACATCATCATTGAAACCTCAAGGTAGTAAGGTGTTTAAATGGACACTGTCAACCCCCTTAGGTCTCAAAGTGTTCCTAGTTTAAAAAACACATTTTATGGTTGCCAACATCGAATCAATCAGTCAATCAATCTTTATTTGTATACTGGAGGGTATGTGAGCAAAAATGCCCGTTTTCAAAAAAGTCCAGTGTTTGAAATAACAGGTACACGAATTACAAAATAACAGGTACATGAATTACAAGGTCAAAGGGGCTACATTGTATAAGAGAACAGCGATCGGTGTCACAATTAAATAGAGAGTACATGAAATACACATTGTAGTTACAGTGAAAAAGCAAGCTATATACAATGGCCTGGATATTCAAAAGGGATGCGCATGGCACAGCTCACCAATGCGCCCGCCATATTCAAAGGGCAGAGTTGCACTCGCGCAACTCCCATTGCGCATCGGGTATGGGCGGGCGGCGCGGTGGGCGTGCCCATGCATGTGTGCACATCCCAGAATTCAGCCCGGGATGTGCGGCGATATGCTGGCACAAACCCACCTTGCGCCACTCAGGGGGGCGCAAAGATGTGCCTGGTGAAACCAGGAGCAAGTCCTGGCCACCCACAGGCGAGCTGCTGTATTGCAGGGCGCAACATGGCAGCTCCCGGCTGTGGGTGGCCACCCGCTCACCCAGAACACTGTCCACAAGTGCCCTGCCCTGGGAGCGCTGTGCCCCCATGCCCCATCACCCGACTGCGGGCAGCAACAGCGAAAATGCCCTGGTGGTCCAGTGGAGTCCACCCCATTGCCCGATCGTGAGCATCTGTATAATAAATCCCTGGTGGTCCAGTGGACCGCTCCCCATCATCCGATCGTAGATATATGTAAAATAAGCTCCCTGGTGGTCCAGTGGACCGCTTCCTAGCGCCCGATCGTCGGTGGGCAGTCGGGTGGCATGCGGGTGGGGTGCTGCGCCGCCGCTGACTGGGGGAGGGGTGCTGGGTGGCGGGGACCCCAGTGGGCAGGTGAAGGGGGGGTACACTGGACCACCAGGGTTTCCTTCGCTATGTCCACCTGGGATCAGGCACTGGGGGGGGTGTCCACTGGACCATCAGGGGGTTTATTTTACAGATGCCCGCAATCGAGAGATGGGGAGCGGTCCACTGGACCACAAGGGTGTTTCACTCTAAGTATCCCCATGAACAGGAGCGGGGACCGCCATGGGACTGCAGGGTGTCAGTCCCCGACGGCTGCAGCCTGGCAGGGCGCCGGGGATTGGCGCACCGCATGCAAATGGGGCCATAATGACATGCAAATGGCCCCATTTGCACCGTGCATGCATAATGGCCTCATCTGCATGCCCAGTGCTGAATATCGCGGTTGATGCGCCTAGCGCAACCGCACTTGCGCATCTCCTGCTCCCCTTCTGCCACTTGCGCTGGCACAGTGTCACTGCGCCATGCACAGTGCATGCACCCTCAGTGCCATAAGGAGCCAGAAGAACTGTAGGTCACCCTGGAAACAGGAAATGGGACAGCCATAAGAACTGGGGTTGTCTACAGGCCCCCAGACCAGGGAAAGGACATAGACACATTACTGTTAGAAGATATACAAAACATGACAGCTAAAGGGGAGGTTCTGATAATGGGAGACTTCAACATGCCGGATACAGATTGGTCAATACCAGAAGGAACATCTGACAGAACTAAACACATGGTGGATTCCCTGCAGGGGGAGGGCCTCAAACAACTTGTAAAACAACCCACAAGAGACAGGGCTATCCTAGATATAGTACTGACTAACAGGGAAGGGATCACAGATCTCCAGGTAGAAGGTCACCTGGGGGTCAGTGACCATCACATGGTATGGTTCAATTTGGCCACTACATCAAAATCATCCCATTCCAAGGCAAAAATATGGGACTTCAAAGGAGCTGACTTTGATAAGATGGCCAACAGAGTTAAGCTAGCCCTAGCAAAAAGAAACACAGGGGAAGGGGTACAGGCAAAGTGGGCAGCATTAAGGGTGCAATACTTGAAGCAACCACTCTCATTGTGTTAGACAGAAAAGGAAGTGCAAAAGAAGAAGGAACCACTTTGGTTCTCAAATACAGTAGCAGAAAAGGTCAGAGCCAAAAAGGCTGGCCTTCAGGAAATATAAGGAACACAGCGGGATGAAGATAGGGAGGCATACCAAACTGCCCTAAGGGAAGCAGGGAAGGCAGTAGCAGGCAAAGTCCCAAACTGAGGAAACACTAGCACAAACAGTAAAAGAAGGTGACAAGACTTTCCACAGATACATTAGTGAAAGGAGAAAGTCCAGAGGGGGTATTGCTAAGCTCAAAGGAGAAAAGGGGGCACGTGAGGAGGAGGACCCTGTAAAAGCATCTATCCTAAATAGATACTTTTGCTCAGTATTTACTGAAGAGAAGGTAGGGCAGAGCCCACAGCTCAGCACCATGGACACAGGGGAGGGAGGTGAGCATTACTCCCTTCACAAAAGAAAAGGGTCCCACAAGAGTCTGCCAAGTTCAGGGGTGGACAAGGCAATGGGACCTGATGGCATACATCCCAGGGTACTTAAGGAGCTAAGGGTGGAACTAGCAGAGCCATTAGCAGAACTGTTTAGTGAGACTCTGAGCACAGGAGAGGTCCCAGAAGACTGGAGAAGGGCTTTATGTGATCCCGCGCCCACAAGAGTGGTAGCAGGGAGGAGGCAGGCAACTACAGACCAGTCAGTCTTACCTCAGTAGTGGGCAAGATTATGGAGGCACTCCTTAAGGAAAGGATAGTGCAACACCTGGAATCCATAGGGGTACAGGATCCAAGACAGCATGGGTTTACAAAAGGAAGGTTTTGTCAAACTAATCTCATAGATTTCTTTGACTGGGTAACTAAAGTGGTGGACCAAGGGGGAGCAGTTGATGTTGCCTACCTTGACTTCAGCAAAGCTTTCGACACTGTTCCATATAGAAGATTGATAAATAAGCTGCGTAGGCTCAGGGTAGGTCAGAAGTTGGTCAAGTGGGTGGCAAACTGGTTGACAGGCAGAAAACAGAGAGTGGTGGTAAATGGTGTACAGTCAGAAGAGATGCAAGTCACAAGTAGAGTACCCTCAGGATCAGTCAGGGGGCCAGTCCTCTTCAATATCTTCATTAGTGACATTGCAGATGGACTAGAGGGTATTTGTCTGTTTGCAGATGACACCAAGATCTGCAACAGAGTAGATGATCCAGATGGGGTGGGCAGAATGAGAAGAGATCTGGATAAACTAGCAAAATGGTCAGAAGAGTGGCAACTGGGATTTAATGCAAAGAAGTGAAAGATGATGCACACAGGGAAGAGAAATCCTGAAGACACCTATAGGCTGGGAGGGGAGCTGCTGGCAGTCACAAAGGAAGAAAGAGACTCGGGCATCATCATCACCGATGACCTGAAATCATCCAAGCAGACCTCTAAAGCAGTAGGTAAGGCTAGGGGTTGTTAGGGTGTATTAGTAGGGGTATCACAAGTCGTAAGAGGGAGGTAATAATCCCTCTTTACAAGACACTGGTTAGGCCCCATCTGAGCATCATGGCAGTACTGAAGGCCACACCTTCACAAGGACATTAACCAAATTGAGGCAGTCCAGAGAAGGGCAACCAAAATGGTGCAGGGACTGCATCAGAAGACATATGAGGACAGATTAACAGAGCTCAATATGTATACCCTTGAGCAAAGGAGAGAGAGAGGTGATATGATCGAAACATTCAAACACCTTAAGGGCATTAACAAGGTGAAAGAGTCCAACATGTTTAAATATAAGAAAAATAGCAGGACAAAAGGACACATCATGAGACTAGAGGGAGGTCGATTAAGGGGGAATGTGAGGAAATTCTTTTCCACAGAAAGGGTGGTGGATGCATGGAACGGCCTACCACAGGAAGTGGTGGCTATGAATACAGTGTAGGGCTTCAAACAGGCATGGGATAGGCATAAGGGAGCAATACAGATGAGTATGAATAGATAGGCCACTGACAGAGCAAAGGCCGATGGCACATTTATAAGGTAGGAAAAAGAAATGGGCAGACTGGATGGGCCTTCCGGTCCTTATCTGCCATCAACTTCTATGTTCTATGTTCTATGTTTCCATATTCAGTGGTGCTGAGCCATGGCGCAGCACCGTTGAATATCGCCAGGTCCATGCCCTGGCACAGCCCAGCTGTGCTGCGCCTGGGCTTGTGCCACCGCCTGGTGCCGTTTGAATATCCAGGCCAATGTGTAAAGATTGCTGCTGTAGCTGGTAGTTTTATTCTGACTCTTTTTTTCTTAGAAAAAGTGAAAACCAGACTGCCCACCATATTGGTGTTACCACACAAACACAGGTTTGTTTACATTCCTTGATCAGCTCCAACTGCACATTTCTTGGACTTGGGAACACCCACAACACAGTCTGACCACTTGTGATGCAGTGGGAGTTTAGAAGGCTACTGCCTCATGAGTGACTGCACTGTTTGGGCGTGTTTCTAATGCTCTGGAAGTATGCAATAAGAACAGATCCAGGATTGTAAAATAAAAACACAAGTTGTTTATAAATATACATTGCCATGCATTTCAGTTCTGCTAAACAAGGAGACAGACAAAACAAACAGCAACATCAATGAATTTTAGAGAAAGTAAGCAATCATAAAATGTGAGTTTTTAACTAGAAATGATATGATGAAAAACAGGTTGACAGTGTCCCTTTAATTTATTAATCCATTGGGTTTCGTTTCTCAACAAAATCTTAAGTCTATCTCCACCCCTTAGTAGGGGTCTGCTAATAGGCTCTTGCATGTCCTATTAATAATGTATCAACAGTGTTCCTGTATTCCTTCCTTCACTTCATGTACAGTTCACCCTATATAACATATACTACATAACAAGTGGCACATCATAAACTCTCAGTGTCACAATGACCTCATTATGTACAAAATATTTTCCTGGTTTTGCATTTTTGCACACAGAACACATGCCACATTTATAAAAGCCAGGTGTCCTATTCGCCAACCATGACATTCCTGATTTCTCTGAATTAGAGGGCACAAAATGACTGGGTTAAAATTCCCCCAAGACTGTGGGACCTTCCAAAGGTGATCCTGGGTTTAGAGGGGAGAATTTCCTTTAACTTATTATTCCTCATGAATACTGGCCACAGGTAATGGACAGCATTTCCCACCTTTCCTGCCACATGATTAAATTCTGTTATAAAGGAAAACGTACAGTTACGTAAGAACATATCGTAATAGTAGATCTTTGACAGGAGCTCTTGCAGCTGGTAACACTTTTGGGACTAAGCCATCAGGTACCAGGACCCCACAGAAAACTTCTAGCTAGCAGTATCCAGCGGGGAATGGCCACAACGTCGGCCCACCCCCGACATCAAATACAGTATAAAAGGGGTAGTCCCCAACCCATCCCCAGTTCTCCCGCCGCAGACCCCAGCAAAATGGTAAATACAGAGAACCAAGGAGGTTCCTCTATAAGAGGAAATAAAGGTATCTGAGATGGAGAAGCAGCTCCCCGGGGTGAGGGGGTGGAATAAGTACCTGCTGCAAGAGCTCCTCTCAAGATCTACTGTTACGGTAAGTCCTTACATAACTGTACTATCTTACTTTGAGAGTCGCTCTAGCAGCAGGTAACACTTTAAGGACAAAGTCCCAAGCAGTAACAGAGAGACTCCAGTCAGAAGTGTGGAGGCAGAAGTCTCCCAAAGAAATTAGAACAGGAAGCCCTGAAGGACTACAAGTCCAAAGCCTGTTCTGCGATGAGAAGCAATGTCCAAACTGTAGTGCTTCACAAAGGTGTAGACAGAAATCCAAGTGGCTACTGCGTAAATGTCAGCAGCGGACAAATTCTTCAGTGAGGCAAAGGAAGAAGTCATGCCCCTGGCAGAATAACCCTTAACCGAGCCTGGTAAGGGGTTATAGTACTGTTTGTAGCAAAAAACAATGCAATTAACCAACCATTTTTTTGGATGAACACTGCTTAGAAACAGGAGCCCCTACCATATTGGGGGGGCGACAGAAACAAACAACTAATCGGATTTTTAAGTAGGTCGGGTGCACTTCAAGTAATAACAGAGCACCCTGTGGACATCCAGAGTATGTAGTAATGCCTCTTCATGGTTCGAGTTCTCTGAGAAATACATCGGAAGGTGGATGTCCTGATTCAAAGTCAACTCTGACACCACTTTTGGAAGAAACTTAGGATTAGTTTGCAAGGACACCCTGTCCTTGTGAAAAACCAAATAAGGCTCCTTAAACATCAGGGTTTGAAGCTCAGCAATCCTTCGAGCAGAAGTAATGTCAACTAAAAATAACACCTTCCATGACAGAAGATGCAGCTTGTAACTTGTGGCAGGTTCAAAGTGAGGCAATGTGAGCTTTTCAAGAACAAATAAAGATCCCATAGCGAGACAGGATCCATGATGGGAGGCTTCAAGTGCAAAATGCCCGGTAAAAAGGTACGGGGAAGTTCCAGCTAGGCAATAGTATTGCCCTCAATAGGCACATGGTAGGCCAAAATGGCAGACAAGTGCACCTAAAGTGAAGAGTAACTGTGTCCTGCATCAGATAAGGAGAGGAGGTACTCTAATACTGAGTTCATCAGACAGGAGAACAGGTCCAGAAACCTAGCGGAGGCCCAAATGCAGAACCACTTCCATTTCATAGCGTAGGTTGCCCTAGTAGAGGATTTTCTGGCTGCCACTAGGACGTCTGCTACTCTGGGTAACACCCCAAATCTAAAAACAGCTAGGTCTGTGAAGCCACGCATGGAGATGCAGAGATCTGAGATCTGGATGGACCACGGTTCCCTGTTCCTGGGACAGCAAGTCTGATCGATGAGGCAGGGAAACCAGAGGTTCCACAGCAAGTTGCAGTAGCAGTGGGAACCAAATTTGACATGACCAGAATGGTGTCACCAAGATCATCTCTGCGTCCTCTGACTGAAGCTCGAAGAGAACCCATTGAAGCAGAGGGAATGGACGGCACACGTAAAGGAATCTCCACATCCAGGAGAGGGACAACACATCTCGCCAGAAAATACCAGGCGGCCCTGGATCTAGTGAGCAAAAACTGGGCAGTTTTGCATTGGATGGCGAGGCAAACAGATCTAGTTCTGGACAACCCCATCTGTCGAAGAGAGCCTCTACCACTGAAGGATGAAGCTCCCATTTGTGAGCCCTGGACTGGGACCGACTTAGACTGTCAACTCGGGTGTTTTGAATGCCCAGGATGTGGACTGCTGATAAGTCCAAGTGGTGGTCTACTGCTCATGCCCACCCTCGCTTGGCTTCCCTGCAGAGGGGGGTAGGAATGAGTTCCTCCTTGCCTGTTTATGTAAAATACGACAGACATGTTGTCAGTTTGTATCAACAGGGGACCCGACAGCAGGACTGTCTGAAAGGCCTGAAGGGCATACAGGACTGCCCTAATCTCCAAAATATTGACATGGAGATGAAGCTCGAGTGATTCCCAGGACCCTTGTGTCTGATGATCTCCCAGATGAGCTCCCCAACCTTGGCCTGAAGCATCCGTAGTCAGGATCTGTCTGGGGGCCTCTTTCCGGAGATAAACTCCCTTGGACAGCTTGGAGGAATTCAACCACCAAAGCAGGGCTTGTTTGACTGGGTTGGATACCAGGACCGGTTGGTCCAGGTCATCTGACTTTGATCCCATTGAACTCTCAGGTTCCACTGGATCATCATCATGTACAACCTGGCTAAAGGAATTGTGGCAATGGCAGCTGTCATGTGCCCCAGGAGCCTGAGGACATTCCTGGCCAAGGTCTGATGAGCAGAAGAAAGCTGTCGTGTGTGAGCCTGGAGGCATTCCGCTCTGTCTTAGGGAGAAAGGTCTTGCCTTGGGCTGTGCCCAAAATTGTTCGAAAGTATTGTAGTCATTGACTTAGCCAAAGGGAGGACTTGGTCTGACTGCAGTTTATGAGGAATATAAATATGGCGGCCAAGATTTGAGCGTCATCACTGATGAGACTATGTATTGGTAGGTATTTGGAATGGTTGTATATGGGTGCATATTTGGGAATAGTAGTATACGATATCACGGCACTGGTGGTGGTGGTGGGGTATGGGGCACAGAGCCCCCCGATGATAATGGAAAACAGAGTGATTATGTGTGAGAACAGGCACTGATGGCCTGATCTTGTCATGGTACGAGTTTACATGTACGAGATCTCAGCCGCCAGATTCCTCATCCCTCATAAACTGCAGCCACACCAAGGACTGGGAGATTCAAAGTGATCCCCAAGTCCTGAAACAGGAGCTGGCCTGGTGGCGCTGAGGTTTAAGGTGCTGGACGCCACACCTCGTGCCACGCTGGCGACCTGGGTTCGGTGACGGACTCTGGTAGTCAGGGGTCAGCAGGGCAGGTAGAGGATGTAGCATCCAGAGGACAGCACTCCTCTCCCTGGGGGAGAGATCCAGGGCTGCTCGGTGTCCTAGCAGCCCCCGATGGAGATCGGGGGCATTGCAGGTACACCAGCAGACACAAGGGGTGGAGTGCAGCAGGCGTCATTGCACGCCGCACTCCTAGGGGAGAAAACTAAGAAAAATCCCTGTCCGCGGGGATAGGTGACGGCACCTCGCCCTGCCCAGCAACACTCCAGAACCGGGCTTCTCTCCTCACCAGGCCAACCACCCAGCTGGCATACTGGATTTCACATAGAGTGCCCTGGGCAGATAGAGTGGCCCCACCTTGGCGGGGGTGCAGAGCCAGGGGATCTGCCGGGCTGGTGTGGGTTGAGAAGGCTTCAGGTGGGAGGCACAGCTCGCGGTGAGCGGTGGATGCCTGAGAGAGTTCCCCATTGGTGTGGAGTAGAAACAAAGTATACAAAAAAAAAAGTTCTGAAACAGGTGGAAAGTGGCCCGCATGGTGCGCAGTAGCTGGTCCCTGGTAGGAGTGGTTAAGAGCCAGTCGTTGAGGTAGAGGAAGACACATTGCCCATGCCTCCTGAGAGCTGTGGCCACTACTGCGAGCACTAGGTGAATACTCTGGGTGTCGAGGACAGACCAAAAGACACAACCCTGAACTGATAGTGACACCCCTGGAATCAGAAGCAAAGGAACCTCTTGTGTTGTTGGAAAAATCAGATTATGGAGGTATGTGTCCTGCATGTCCAGGGAGCCTAACCAATCTCCCTGATGGAGCAGAGGTAGCAGATCTATCAGGGTGACCATCCTGAACTTTTTGTATTCGATACAATGGTTCAGGTGGCTGAGATCTAAGATTGGACGAAGGTCCCCAGGCTTTTTTGCACTGGGAAGAAGTGGGAGTAAAACCCTTTTCCCTGTTGTGCTGGCAGAACCAGCTCTAGGGCTTGCTTTTGCAGAAGAGCCTGGATTTCTTCCTCGATAAGAATGCTGTGGGCCTGGAAGTAATGGGATTGAATCTGAAGGTTGTATGGAGGAACCTCGGTGAACTCAAGGGTGTGTCCTCTCTCGACAAGCTGAAGAACCCACTGATCAGTGGTTACTCTACGCCACTCTTAGTGTGCAAGGAAAACCGATCTCCCACCACCTCCCCAAGGCATCCGCCATGGATGGGGGGGTCGGGCAGCAAGTAAGGCTGAGGCACTGGGGAAAGGAAGTGCAGACTGGGAGGTTCTGTGGGCCCTAGGGGCTGAACCACCGGAGGCAGGGGTGGAGGCCCTTTGCATGAAACCTCACCTCTGCTGCTGCTCTCTAGATTGTTGTCTGGCATTCCTCCGAAAGGGTTACTTAGAATTCTGATTTGGCTGAGATCTCTACATCATATGTACGGGTCTAATAGCTTTACCAGATTATTGCAACCAGGTGATGATGTTCTGTGAATCCTCTCTGAACAAAACCGGTCCTCTGAAAGGGGCATCCATAATCTTGGATTGCACGTCCAGTGCGAATCCGGACACTTGCAGCCAGGAGTATAGCTGGATACAAACAGCCGAAGCAGCGGCTCTGCTGGCTGAGTCCACAGTGTCAAAGGATGCCCAGAGGACATGGTTACCGATGTAAGAGCCCGACTTCAGAATCGCCATCAGCTCAGTCCTGGGCAGTCTAGCATGGTTTGGGCCACCTCCACCGCCTTGTCCCACAGGGCATTTTGGTATTGAACCATGCGGGCAAGAATGTGTTGGGAATGCATGGCACACATAGAGGAAGAATAAACCTTCTTGGCCAGATAATCAAATTGTTTTGAATCCTTATCTGGTGGTTGTGTACTAAGGTGCCGAGGTCTTTTGGACCTGTCATGGGCAGCATTAATGACATAGTCTGCCTCTGGCTGTTCCCCATAACAAGAGTCTTCCCTGGGTACGGTACACAGCCGGTCGTATTTCTCAGATACTACCGGTGTAGAAAAGGGGCACTTCCAAGCAAGTTTGTTCGCATTCTTATAGGATTCAACCATAGGAAGGACCACCATAGGCAAAGTGTCTTTTCTCCTAAGAAAGATATCCAGTCGCTTGCATTCTATGTCCAGTTCCTCAGTATCCCAGCTGTCAGTTGTTAGATGTGATGCATCACATCCATAAACACTGAGTCGTTGGGTGGGGACCGGGGCTTATCTTTGCTCTGTCTGTACTCTATTATAATTTACCTCTGTTTTCGCATGTCTTACTACTTCCCTAGAAGGCACCTGCCGTATCTAGTGATCCGTGTTCTTGCCTTACTATTGCAGGAAGCTGCATTGTATAAACTGAACTGTACACCAAGCTAGATGCCATGTTGGCTTATACTGTATGGACCATATTGTATATACTGTATATTATGTAAACTGCTAGGCTGTTACTCTCTTGAAAATTATCTTATTATGCCGAATACCCTAATTATCCTAATGATAACCTTGTAACTACTCCCAGGTCCATCTTGTAAATGAGTTCTGCTTAATGATGTTTTGCCTGGCTAAATAAAGATTGATTGATTGATTCACCACCCTCCAGCTCCAATGGCAGGTCCACATCCCCTCGGTTGGAGTCAGAGGAGAAGTATCCATCCAAATCCTTAGTCTGGGGAGGGCGAATATGGATGCTTCCGAGGCCGACCATGAGGAAGGGGTTTATCACCCCATCCAGCACTGGAGTGGCCCTGCAGGGGCATGGTCAGACTGCAGGCTTGTCTGGAGGTGGTCCCTGGGGGTTACTGAGGGGGCACCTCGGGTGCCTGTTTGTCCTTAAAAAATGCCCACCATGCTATAAAAAAAAGCTCATTTAGGCCCTGCAGTGGATTCTGTGGTGGAACTGGCACGTCTGGCATCAGGGGGTTAGGTGTAGACTGCCCCGGCATCTGGTCATCAGGTTGAGGCAATTTGGGTGTCAGTGCAGGGTGATCTGGGTTACCTGGCATCAGACCCAGAATGATGGTTCCATCTGGCATCGGATGAACTGGATCCAGTGTCCAATCATCGGGCGCTGGAAACTCGGAAGTCAGCTGGGGGGGCATCAGGTCAGGCCGACGACGTCATAATGTCCGACGATGGAGTTACCTGAGGAGGCACTGGGGAAACAGTGCCGGGGACATAGCCCTAGGCTGATGCCACACCAAAAACGGGCCGGCGGCCGCCTGGGCGGAGTTGCTCTGAGAAAGGGAGCTGGCTCCTGAATGATTTAATGCCCCCTGGCCCCTAGAGGAGGGGCATCGACCCAGGTGTTGCCTGGAGGTGCCAGCCTCCCTAAAATGGGGGCAGACTCGGCAAACACCCTGGCCGGGAGGGCCACAGACAAAGGCCTGCCGCCCAAAGATCCACCATCCGACCCACTTGGCTTAGAGCCCGCAGTGACAATGGGCCTAAGCTTAAGTAGCTGAGAGGCAGGGGAAGAACTCCTGTGCCCCGAGAAACCTTCTCCCACTACTGAGATTAGGGAGGGGAGCCTAGTCACCGGTGGTCTGGTGGAGGACGTCCCACCATGGGGAGATGACCCTGGAGTGGTCGCCGATTTCTTCAGGGACCTGGAGCAGTCATCTGCCCGGGGTCTCTACTGATGTTTTTCCCAGTAACTGTGTTTGTCGCTTGATTTCTTCCCTTTATGAGAAGAGAAAGATGAGGCTGTAAAGGATGACGAACTCTTGTGGTGACGCTTCTTCTCCATTTCAGATAATCTTTTAGAAAGCAAGAAGGCTTTTAGGGTCTTCTGGTGGCGCAACCTGGTGCATTGGTTAAAGTCTTGGCAGTGCTGGCAGGCCTCGACGTTGTGGTCCAGGACTGGGCAGAAAAGGCAGGCTGAACGGCCATCCTTATGGGGAATCTGCTTCCCGCACACACACTTTGACTGCTTCCATTTGATGGAAGAATTAGGAGAAGGAGACAACATGCAATAAATTGAAAAAAGTACTGTTTTTAGTTGAAAATAAGAAAGCACGGGTAGCGTGAAAAATGGTGGTCGACACACTGAAGGAGTCTGTGGAATTCTGATTTGTTCAAGTTTATTGTAGGAAAAAAACTCCATTGAGCAAGCTCATTTACAAGGAGGTCCTGGTTAAAAACGACGGAATAACTATAGATGGTATACAAACATGCTAAGTACAGAGACTTGCGCGGTCAACGGCGGGAAAAGAACTGGAGATGGGTTGGAGGACTGCCCCTTTTATACTGTGCGTGACGTTGGGGGCGGATTGACGTCGAGGGTGATCCCCAACTGGATACTGCTAGCTAGAAGTTTTCCGTGGGGTCCTGGCCCCTGACGGCTTAGTCCTAAAGGTGTTATCTGCTGCAAGAGTGAATCCCGAAGTAAGATGAACAGTTATGTATGTACCGTAAAGAACAGTTATCTGCTTACCGTAACAGCACATCTTCAAAAGAATTTCTTTTATCAGGCCACACCTGTGGAACTTATAGCCACCAGGTCCTAGGACCATACAGAAACTTTTGCAAGCAGTCCACTAGGGGCCCACCATAGCAACGTCTTAACGTCGCCTCTCCCTACATAAATGTGGGTGACCTCATCCCTCCTAAGTTCCCTGCTGGAGATCATAATGCTTGGAGGACCTATGCTTAGGGAACCAAGAGAATTGCGTGGCTCTGCTTCCCTGACGCAGCAAGAGAACATCCTATGAACCTTCGTAGAGAAGGAGACAGCATATACAATGCTGTAGATCCCTAGGACCTGTCTTTAGGGAACCAGGTGAGAAAGCATGGCTCTGCCAAACAACAGAGGCAGAAAAACCCACATGAAGATCTCCGATAAACATTTATAAAGAAGGAGACAGCATCTACAAATCTGTAGATCCCTGGTGGGATGGAGGGTGGGCTGGCATGGCCTGATGAAGGAGATTCACTGCAAGATGTACTGTTATGGCAAGTACATAAAGAACAGTTACACAAGAACTTACTGTAACAGTAGATCTTCGAGAGAATCTCTTGCAGCAGGTCACATCTTAGGAACCATAGCCATCAGGCACCAGAATCATACGGAAACATTTTTGCTAGCAGTCTAACTGGGACCATCCACAGTAACATCAACCCAGCTATGGTTCCTAAGATGTGACCTGCTACAACAGATATCCTTGAAGAATATCTGTTCTGTCTTCTTCGAGGATATCTTTCATCAGGCCACACCTATGGAACGAGTACCAAGCAGTACTGACCAATAACTGATGGACCATAACAGGCTATTCTCGTGACAATAGGCCTTAGCATAAGGGCAGGAGAGGAATAGTTCCAGAGCCAATTTTCTTCAGTCTGCGGTCTGCAGAAATGAATATGTGTGTGTGTGTGTGTGTGTGTGTGTGTGTATAACAATGGTGAACAGTAAATGCCAGAGCTGCCCCCTTCACTG
Source organism: Neoceratodus forsteri (assembly GCA_016271365.2). Taxonomy (NCBI): domain Eukaryota; kingdom Metazoa; phylum Chordata; order Ceratodontiformes; family Ceratodontidae; genus Neoceratodus; species Neoceratodus forsteri. The sequence goes on from CM057449.1 coordinate 1,308,958,874, forward strand.
GAAGCATACATAGCACTTTCTGCCTGAAAGAAAAGGAAAGAAAGGCATATAAGAGCTTCCCTTACCAATAATAGGGTAACACTTCACCAAAAAGAACTCCAGATCCTGGAGTGAGTGAATAAACCCCCATTGTTGTTTTTTTTGCAGTACATGGGGATGCGTGAAAATGGTTCGACCCTGTATGGTCCCATCTGCTGCATAGGTCTTCCTACTCATACTATGAGCATCAGTAGGGTTCAGCCATGCATACAGGCCTAGGACCTTTTTAGCCAGTCTGGTGAGGCATATGAGGTCTACTGTAATTACGACTGCTTAGGGTTCTAGATCGCAAACTGGAACCCAACTGCAGAGTCTCACTGTTTTCCCTCCGAGGGGGAGGAATGAACGCATCCTTACTTAATGATATAAGCGATTTATGTCCATAGAGGGCCTGATGACATCTGCAGTTAGAAATTGGAAGGGGGAGACTGAAAAGGCCCCCATTTACCAGTGTGCTAGTCCTTTTGCCCCGGAGCCCCTTGAGGGCAGAAAGGGACATGAGAATGCTCTGTTCTAAAGCACTGATATGCACAGTCCTCTAGGCTCTGAAGGGTCCCTAAAGAATCCTTAAGGATAGATAGCCTAGCCCTGAATATCAGGACAGTGGCCACAATTATAAGGTCTGAAGTCCTTAGGAATGCTCTAGCTATGACATATCGGTTTGTATAGACCATCTAGGCTGTGCTATCAGATGTGCAGCCCCTTACAGCTGTAGGAAGGCTGGGTCTTGAGTAATGGTCCAGACTGCCTCTATAGACTACGGATACTAGAAGGGGTCAAATACACCTGGGGCATCTGGACTGTAAGACCCAGAACCAGGAAAGTACAGTTACATAAGAACTTACCGTAACAGCAGCTCATCATGAGAGGCTCTTGCAGTAGGCAATGACTATTAGGACTGAGCCGCCAGGGCTAGGGACACACGGAAAACTGAGCTAGCAGTGCCTGGTGGGGGACTACCCACCCAGCGTCATGTTACCGATGTCAGCCCGGTGCTATGTAGTGGGCGGTCCCCATGCCTACCCTCCAGTTCTCCCACCAGAGACCTAAGAACATGCGACAGGAGAAAGGAATGGGCTCCTGGAGCCAAGAAAAAGGCTAAAAGAAGAAGCAGCAGCAGGGAGAAGGAGGGAGGAAGGGAAGACCTTGCCTACTGCAAGAGCCTCTCTTGAAGATCTACTGTTATGGTAAGTTCTTATGTAACTGTACTATCTTACTTCAAGAGGGCTCTTGCAGTAGACGATAACCATTAAGACTGAATCCCAAGCAGTGTAAGTCAGGCAAAGACTGGATATGGGAGGCAGAAAAAGGTCTGCGGCAGGCAGGGTCTAAGACAGAAGGCCTTGAAGGACAGCTAGTCCAAAGCCAACCCTGCGCCTAGAAGCAATGTCCAAACTGTAATGTTTAGTGAAGATGTGGACAGAGCTCCAAGTGGCTGTCACACAGATGTCTGCAGCAGACACATTTCTGAAACAAGCAGTAGATGCAGCCATGCCTCTGACTGAATGCCCTTTGACTTCCCCTGGAAGTGGCTTGTTATACTTTTGATAACAAAACAGCACGCAGTTTGCCAACCATTTGGATAAACATTGTTTTGAAACTGCCGAGCCAGCCCTCTCTTTTGGGCGCAAAGGAAATGAAATGCTGATCCGTTTTGCGGACTGACTTCGTCCGATTCTTATAATGACGTAAAATTCTGTGCACATCCAAGGTGTGCAGAACAGTCTCCCCTTGATTCGAATGCTCAGGGTAATACACCAGCAAGTGTATGGTCTGATTCAAGGTAAACTCAGAAACCGACTTTGGTAAAAACTTAGTATTTGTATGCAGAGCCACCCGGTCTCTGTGAAAAATTAAATAGGGTTCCTTACACATAAGGGCCTAAAGCTCGGAAATCCTTCGAGCACAAGTAATGGCTAGTAAAAATAGCGCTTTCCATGATAGATAGCACAGGTCACAACTTGCAGCCGGTTCAAAGGGAGGCAAAGTGATTTTTTCAAGTATGAAGTTCAGATCCCAGAGTAACAGGATTCCTGACCGGGGGGCTCATGTGGAGGCTATCCACAAGGAAAGTGTGGGAAACCTCTAACTGGGCCAAGGTCTTGCTATCTATCAGAGGATAGTGGGCAGAAATGGCAGACAAGTGTACCTTCAGTGAGGAATAGTGGAGTCCCAGGTCAAAAAGATGCAAGAGGTACTCCATGACCTGAGGAACAGGGCATGCAAACGGGTCCCAACCCTTAGAATTTTCCCAGATAGAGACTCTCTTCCACTTCATAGTGTACGTGGTCCTTGTGGATGGCTTTCTGGCCTCCACAAGAACCTGAGTGACTCTAGAAGAGACACTAAAGAGCGAGGCTGCTATGTCAGAAGGTGCCACGCATGAAGGGACCTGAGACCTGGGTGAACCAGGGTGCCCTGCTCCTTGGTCAGGAGGTCACAGTAGAAGAACTGGAGGCTCCACCTCCAACTGCTGGAGCAGAGGGAACCAAATCTGGCACAGCCGATATGGGGCTATCAGAATCCTGTGAGCCCCTTCCAGCTGTAGCTTGATCAGCACCCTCTGCAGTAGCGGAAAGGGAGGAAAGGCATACAATAACCTCCCTGTCCAGCAAAGAGACAGCGTGTCTCGCCAAAAAACATCAGGCCCAAGAATGAGCAAGCAAACTGTTTTGCGTTGTATGGGGAGGCAAACAGATCTAGATCTGGCCGATGCCAAAGGTCAAAGATGTCTTCGGCCACTGACTGCCTCATTTCCCACTCGTGTGCCCTTGCTGGAGTGCAGCTGAGTGTGTCCGCTAGGACATTTTGGAAGCCCAGGACATGCACTGCCATGAGCTGAAGGCAGTGCTGAACAGCCCAATTCCAAACATGCATCACCTCCTTGCATAGGGGGTATGACTGCGTGCCTCCTTGCTTGTTGACATACCAGACTACACACATGTTGCCCCCCTCGCACCCACAACATTGATCTTTATTGTACATTACCTTTCCACTCTCTTGCAAACAGACAGCTCTCCCACTGTGTTAAATTCACCTCCAAGAACTGGTTGAGTGAGCTCCCTTCCTACCTCACCTCCTCCTTTATACCACCCCCCATCCTCTCATTGCCTTAGATCAACTGCCTCTCGCACCCTGGTAGTCCCCTGCAGATCCACCAAACTGGCCAATCTGATTACTCTCACCGCCTCCCAAAAATCTGGAATTCCCTCCCCCCTCAAATCCGGCACTCATCCTCTGCCTACTCCATCAGCTCTGCCCTCAATAGTTACCTTGCTCCTAGCTGCTCCTGCCATGTCCCTCCCTAACTCCCTCCTTTAAGCCCTGGACAAACCCTACCCCTCTACCATCATCTTCATTTTACCCTGTGCACACCCACCCAAATTCCTAGCTCTCCTCCCCTTCCCCCAAATTGCTCCCCCTTACTGGCCTCCCTTGATCTCACACAGAATATGAGGGGCCTCGAATGGTCTCCATGGGTCCCTCTCCTACCCCCCCAAAGGGGTTTGTATCTCTCATCTACTTCCTTCCCCCACCATCTTGAAGGGGTCTCTCTGGGACACTGACATGCCCTTCTCTCTGGTCAGTGCAGTGCAGGATCCTCGCATCCTGAAGTGTTCTCCAGGGATACGACTCTTTCCTCTCCCCACACACCTCACCACTGCCTCTCTGTTCCCCCTTTTCTTTCACATAAGCACTTGTTACTTATTAACCCAGCACTTATTGTCCACTGTTTATACCTATCATGTGCAACACTGTTGTAACACTGTAACATCTACCTTACAACTGTATGTTAATGTTGAACTTATAACTTGAATGTTTAATGTCTCATTCCTAATGTACCCCTTCCCCCCAGTTCGCACCAGGAGATGAGCGACTTGTTGCTCAGTGTGCCTTCCTGGTGAAACATTTCAATAAATAGATAAATAAATGTTGTCCGATTGGACCAGCAGTAAGCCTGGAAGAAGAAGGGTTGCAAAGCCTTAAGGGCATACAACACTGCGCACATCTACAGCATGTTGATATGCAAAGAGAGCTCCCATGAGACCAGGATCCCTGGGTCCTGCGATTCCCTAAGTGAGCACCCCAGCACTGACCTGAGGCATCCGTTGTCATGGTCTGGCCTGGAGGGGGAGGCTGGAAAGGGACCCCCAACAGAGATTGTTCAGATCCTGCCACCAGAGAAGATCCTGTTGCATGGGGTTGGAAACCAGGACCTTGTGACCCTGGTCATCCAACCTCTGGTCCCGCTGCACTCGAAGCGTCCACTGCATGACATGCATGTGGAGTCTGGTGTGAGGAACCATGGGAACAGCCACCACCATAAGGCCCATTAGGGTAAGATGGGCCTGGCTGTAGACTAGCAGCTGGAAGCCACCTGCCTGGTCTGCTTCTGCAGCGTTTCTGCCCTGTCCAAAGGTAGAAAAGCTTGATCCTAGGCTGTGTTCAGCACCGCCCCAGTGAACTGGAGGCGCAGGGAGGGTGTTTGGTGAGACTTCGGGTACTTCACCGTGACTCCCACTTGGTGGAACAGAGCCAGGGTAGCTGATAGAGAGGCTTCCAGGCTGTCCCTCGACGGAGCCGACAGAAGCCAGTCATCGAGGAACAGGAATACATAATGCCCCTAACGTAGCAAAGCCGCAGCCACCACCACTAGGCATTTGGTAAACACCCTGGGTGCTGAGGAAAGACCAAAGGGAAGGGCTTTGAAATACATCCACACTGTCTGGCAGGTATCCTTGCCGCTTTAAATCTTGCCGGAAGGTCTTCAAGCTGGCTCCTCCTACCCACCCGGGTGGTAAAACTCTCGGCTCCGCCCCATGATGCCAGATCTGGCCCGCTGGAAGCTCAGGTTGTTCGTCGAAGCCGGGGAGGTCGGGTGGGTCGTGTGGATGAACAACATATACCATTCCTAGAACTCCTGTTACAGGTGAGTAACCTGTATTTCTAGGGACATGGATATGTTGTTCATCCACACTGTCTGGCAGACTCCTAGCAGTTCTCCGGGAGGAGGGAGGCAAGGCGCACACTCCCAATACTTACTTGGGAAATAGAGACTGGAGAACCGAGGCCCCAAAACCAGCATCCCGGCGTGACTCAAGGTCGATGTGGTAATGGGTGATGAAGGTGTGTGCTGACTTCCAGGTAGCAGCCCTGCAGATTTCCTGGATAGGGACGTCCCTGGAAGCAGCCACCGATGCAGCAGTATGGCGGGTAGAATGAGCTCTTATCCCTCTGGGAGGCTCCATGCCCGCCAACTTATAGCAGAGATCTATGCAGGAGGTGACCCACCTGCCTATCATCCGCTTGGCTGCAGGTCTGCCAGGTGCGGCTTCAGCGTAGGTGACAAACAGCTGGCGAACCTCTCCCCGAATTTCAGCCGTGCGCTCCTTATAGTAAGGCACTTCTAGGAGTCCAGGGTATGGAGCCTATATTCGACCTCCAGGTGTGACTGGGGTAGAACACCGGCAGAGTCAACACCTGGTTAAGGTGAAACTCCGACACCACCTTCGGAAGGAATTTTGGGTGGGGCGCAGGACAACCTTGTCCCTGTGGAAGACCAGGTAAGGAGACTCAATGCAGAGCGCCTGGAGCTCTCCCATCCTTCTGGCTGACATGATAGCCACCAAGAAGGCGGTCTTCCACGACAGGTGAGAGAGTTCACACCTGTGCATTGGTTCGAATGGCTTGCCCATGAGCTTTGCCAGTACCAGCAGTAGATCCCATGGAGGTGGAGGTTCTCGCACTGGAGGGGAAATGTGATCAAGGCCTTGGAAAAAGCGCCAGACCACCTTCTCCTGTGCCACCGACTGCTTTAAGCAGAGATGGCTGCCAGGTGCATCTTAAGGGTCATCGACCTAAGCCCTTGCTGAGAAAGGGACCAAAGGTAGTCCAATATGCTCACCAAGGAACAGGAGGAAGGGTCCAGGCCCTTGCCCTGACATCAAATGGAAAATCTTTTCCATTTGAAGGCGTAACATTTTCTGGTCGACTCCTTATGGGACGCCTCAACTACGTTGAGGACCTCGTCGGAAAGACCCAAGGCCTGGAACTCTAGCCGCTCAGGAACCAGACCATCAGGTGCAGGGATTGAAGGTCCGGATGGAATACCTTCCCCTGACTGACTGAGAGCAGGTCCGGGCGAGCTGGAAGCTGCCTCGGGAGCCTGGAGCTGAGGCTGAGGAGATCTGGGTACCAGTACTGGCGGGGCCAGTCTGGGGCTATCAGAATCACCTGCGCCTTGTCCCTCTTTGCTTTGGGAAGCACCTTGTGCATCAAGGGGAATGGGGGAAAGGCATCCCCCTGCAGTGATCCCTGCTGAGGGGGGGCGGGCATGGAACAGCCTCAGCTTCGCATTCTCCCTGGAGGCAAACAGGTCCACCTGAGGTGTGCCCCAATGGGAGAATAGATCTTGTACTACCTCCGGCAGGAGAGACCACTTGTGGGATGCAGCCCCTATCCGGCTTAGGGCATCGGCCAGGGTGTTGGAGGCTCCTGCCACATGAATGGCTAGGAGATCCGCCTCCAGGCTGCGCATGAGTGGCCAGATGCGGAGAGCTTCCTTGCATAGAAGCATGGAGCGCGTCCCGCCCTGGCGGTTTAGACAGTACATGGTCATGGTGTTGTCCGTCTGGACCCGGACCACTTGACCCCAAAGAAACGGAGCAAAGGCGGTGAGAGCTAGGCAGACCGCTCGGAGCTCCAGCAGGTTGATGTGGCATCTGGACTCCTCGGGACCAGAGGCCGTGCGCTCGGTGTTCCCCCAGATGGGCACCCCAACCCATCAGAGAGGCATCGGTCGATAGAGAGACCGTCGGCTCGGGGCGGACAAACGGGATGCCCTCCTGCAGATGAACTGGAATGGTCCACCACTGGAGAGCGTTCCACATCCCCTGGGTCACCGTCACTAGCTGGTCCAATGGATCGCAGCATTGGGACCACTGGCTGGCCAGCCCCCACTGAAGGGGGCGCATGTTCCAGCGGGCCCAACGGACCACACTGGTACAGGCCGCCATGAGACCCAGGAGGCACAGGAAGTCCCGGGCAGGACGCAATTGCCCAACCAGAAATGATTGGGCAAAGGAGGAAAGAACCTCGACCCTGTCCACTGGGAGCCGTGCCCTGGCTCGAAGAGAGTCGAGCTCTGCCCCGATGAAAAGAATCACCTGCTTCAGCTCGAGTTCCGACTTGGCCTCGTTGATGAGGAGGCCGACCTGAGAGCAAACCTGGAGGGCCAGATCTCTGGACCGCTCCACCTCCTGTCTGGAGGGGGCTGCTATCAGCCAATCGTCCAGGTAAGGGTAAACCCGGACCCTTGGTGAAGCAGGAATGCTGTCACCACTGCCATGCATTTGGTGAAGACCCTGGGAGCTGGAGATAAGGCCGAGGCATGGCTTGGAACTCAGAAAAGGATCCCTCCGCCGAAGTGAAGGAACCTCTGATGTGACGGACGGATAGGGACGTGAAAGAACGCGTCCTGCAGGTCCAGAGAGCAGAACCACACGCAGTGTTCCAAGGATGGTATTATCTGAGCCAGAGTGACCATCCTGAAGGTTCAAGACCTTAGGAACTTGTTTAGGTCGTGTAGGTCGAGAATGGGGTGCCAGCCCCCCGTCCGTTTCGGAACTAGGAAGTACCTGGACACGAACCCCGGGTTTGAGGGGGGGTCCGCCACCTCTCTTATCACCTCCTTCTCGAGGAGGAGAGCGATGTCGGCTCGGCGAGCCGACAGCGAGGCTTCGGACCCTGAGGCCCCCGAGGTGCAATGGCTCTGAAGGGTGGGGCCTGCTCAAACTCCAGAGGCAGGCCCCTTCCCGTCACCTCCAACACCCACCGGTCTGTGGTGATAACGGACCAGGCGGAAAGAAAGTGGCGGAGCCGCCCCCCCACGGGGGGCACCTGGGGTGAGGCGACGGGGTTGGGGGCGACACCCCCAATCCATCACTGGGCAGGCTTGGAGGAAGGACCGCCGAGGGACCTCCAGGGCCTTACCGCCTGCTTCCTGGAGGAGGAAGCCCGGGCTTGGGTTTGGGATGCCAGCGAGCCTGCTGGCCCTGATGCTGCTAGGCGACGACGTGCTGTGGGCGCGGACGGACGAAAAAGCAGGTTGGCGGTCTGCGGCCCTGTCCCTCTGAGCGGGTGAACCCGAGTCCAAAGTGGCATTGGACTTTCGATCCTCTGGAGGTGGCCTTCCACCCAGGGCCGAAGGGTCAGTCCCCAGGAAGGGACATCCACCAATTTGTGTTGGGTATCCGCTGTGAAGGTGGATATCCTCAGCCATGCCCGACGCGCATAGCCACTGCAGCAGGACTGACCTAGGCGCATGAGTCTCCAATGTCCAGAGCAGTCTGAAGTTGCTGCTTGGCCATCGCCTGCCCTGGTCCCCCTACCTAACCGTGGTCTGCAGGTCAGCCGGAGATGAGGAATACCTCGTCAGGGAGCCCAACAGGAACGCGGAGAAATGTGCCATAAGCACGGCCGAGCTGGCCTGATGAAGGCCAAGGGAGGACACAGCGTGGCTTTCGCCCGGCATAGTCCATTCTTGACTCCCTGTCGGGAGGTTTGTCCATGTCCCTAGCATTTCGGGCACGCGGAGAACGCTGTCGGTAACTAACCCCTCGGCTGAGGGATGTTCCGAGAAACCGACAGGGAACGGTAGGGACGCATACTTCCTGGCCATCCTGGCTGAAGGCGAGGGCAGGAAGCAGGCTGCCAGAGCTCCAAGGCTGGGCCCACAATGGCCTCGGCCACAGGAAAGGCCTCCGTAGGGGAATCCCTCGGTCCAATATCTCCGTGAGGGGATACTTGGCCCGCTTGGATACGGGCTCGAGCTGCATCCCGGTGGACTCCGAGATGAGCCTGAGCAAACCCAGGAAGGATGAAGGGCTGTTGTCCAGCGACTGACCTCCAGAGGACTCCAAGTCCACTCACCTGGAGAAAAGGGATGAATCGACGTCGGACTTGGAAGAGTCCGCAAAGAGCTGCCTCGGGCCTGAGCCACCCTCCACCTGCCGAGGGCGATCGGGAGTGAGGGTGACCGACAGCCTATGGGGCAGACCCTGAGCTGACCGAGAGTTCTTGGTCGGAGCCCCAAACAGTGGCTATGGAGGCGGAGGTTCCACTGGAATCGGTGGAGCAGCTGGTTTTGGCCGAACAACCGGCCTGGGAACAGGCTCCTCGGGTAAGATGAGGGGTTGTTTCGGCCGCTCCAGTGACAGTCACTTAATGGCTGGGGAAGGTGACGGCGTCGGCTTGTTCCTGGTCAGAAGGAGCTGTTGCGCATGAGGTCCTCATATCGTCTGACATAACTACGTCAAGCCTCCCTCATCAGGAGGAGGGCCCGAGGGCGAAACAGCGGCGCCTTGCTTGCGCGGTGCCGAGACCGAGACCCCATGACAGCGGGATCGGTGGACCGCCAAAAGTCCGAGACTGAGACCGAGAACCTTGGCCTTTCCGGAGATGGTGTGAGGGGACGGGTGGGAACCGGCTCCTCCCTCGGCTCGGAGGGTTCACCCGAGGGCTGCGGTGGGTCGGGAAAACAGGTATATGCAGATACGCATCCTGCATATCCAGAATGCATAGCCAGTGTCCCCGTTGAAGCAATGGCAGTAGACCTGGGACAGTCGGCATGCGGAATCTCTTGTACTCTACATACAGATTGAGAGCGCTGAGGTCCAGTATTGGTCAAAGGTCTCCCATCTTTTTGAGCACCAGCAAGAAGTGGGAGTAATAGCCCCTTCCGGCTTAGCCCGAGGAATGGACTCTATGGCTGACTTTTCCATCAGAGCCTTGATTTTTTTTTCTGATGAGCCGATCGTGACCTTTCAGGTAGTGAGAGTGACCTGGGGGATTTTCCAGCGGTCTCTCTATAAATTCCAATGTGTGGCCTTGAGCTATGAGCTGAAGGACCAACGAGTCTGCCGAGATCACCTCCCATCCAGGTAGGTCACCGGCAAATCTGCCCCCTACTGGCTCCTCTTGAGTTAGAGGTGGAGTAGAGGGAGCAGTCCGCAAGTCAAGAGGCAGAGGGATGGTTCCCTCTGAAACTTGGCTGGGGAGGTCAGCTGAGGGGAGCCTGACTTTTGCCCTGATGCTTGGTGGACTGTTGTCTTGTCTGATGCCTTTTCTGGTGACAAAAATGCTGCTGGGGCTTGGTATTGGGATGGTACAGTGATTGCATAGAGTGGATGGCTTTCTCACTCTCTTGCAATTCAGACAGCATATCCTTGACGTCCCCTCCAAAGAAAATCGAGCCTTGAAAGGGGGTGTCCAAGATGGAGGCTTGAACTTCCTGGACGAATCTGGACACCTGCAGCCAGGAGTGTGTGTGTAAACAGACAGCCATTGCAGTGCTCTGAGCAGAAGCATCAACGGCGTTGTAAGTCGCTCATAAGGTATGACAGCACGTAATCTCCACCGCCCTAACTGTCTGCTCAATCTTGGTCTTGGCCTCAGAATCTGGTAAGAAACATAGAAACATACACTTTGACGGCAGAAAAGGACCGCTTGGCACACCTAGTCTGTCCATTTCCCTACCTAGAGGATAAGCTTCAGATCCTATTTAACCAACAGCCTATTTCTTCCTACCCACCACAAAAATTGCCTTATGTCTGTCCCATGCATTCTTGAATTCTCCCACAGTTTTAGACCCCACAGCCTCCTCAGGAAGGCTGTTCCATGCGTCCACCACCCTCTCTGTGAAAAAATACTTCCTAACATTGCCCCTAAGCCGTCCCCCTCTATCTTCAAATTGTGTCCCCTTGTTCTTGCACATCTCTTTTTCTGAAAGACGCTACCCTCTTGGACTTTGTTGTTTCCACTGAGGTACTTAAAAGTTTCTATCATGTCCCCCTCTCCCTCCTTTCCTCAAGGGTATATGTTAAGCTCCTTTAGCCTCTCCTCATATGGCTTCTCTTGCAGACCCTGCACCATTTTAGTTGCCCTCCTCTGAACTGCCTCCATCCTATGTCCTTGCGGAGATGGGGTCTCCAGAACTGGACGCAGTATTCCAGATAGGGTCTCACCAACTGTCTGTACAGGGGGATAACAACTTCCTGTTTTCTGCTGGTGATGCCTCTCCTATACATCCCAGTATCCCCAGCCCTCCCTACCGCCTTCTCACATTGCTTGCCAACCTTAAGGTCATCTGATATGATTACCCCCAGGTCCCTTTCCTTTTTTGTTGTTGTTACTACCCCCCACCCAATTGTGTAATCTTCCCCTGGGTTTTTGTTTCCCAGGTGCATTACTTTGCACTTCTTTGCACTGAATCCAAGCTGCCATACTTCTGATTGTTCCTCCAACCTTGCCAAGTCCCTTCCCATCCTTTCCACGCTTCCTTGTGTATCAACCCTGTTGCAGATCTTTGTGTCATCTGCAAAGAGGCTTACTTTTCCTTCCAGTCCCTCTGCAATGTCACTTATAAAGACATTAAAAAGGACTGAACCTTGCGGTACCCCACTAGTAACCCCTCTTTCTTCAGAGTGGACTCCATTTACAATTACCTTCTGTGTCCTGTTGTTCAGCCAGTGTTTTACCCACTCTACCACCCTGGGACCCACTCCCAGGCTGGTTAATTTGACTACTAATCTTTGGGAGGGACTGTGTCAAATGCCTTGCTAAAGACTAGGTAGGCAATGTCCACAGCCCCTCCCTGGTCTACTACTTTGGTCACCCAGTCAAAGAAATCAATTAGATTTGTCTGACATGACCTTCCCGCTGTGAACCCATGCTGCCTTGGGTCATGTGCCCCACTGGCCTCTAGGTACTCAACAGTTCCTTCCTTCAGAAGTGATTCCATCACTTTCCCTACCACAGAGGTCAAACTGACAGGTCTGTAGTTTCCTACCTCTGTCTTGCTCCCACTTTTGTAAAGGGGAATTACATCAGCCTTCTTCCAGTCCTCAGGTACCACACCATCCTCCCATGATTTGTTAAAAAGGGTAGTCAGTGGTGTCACTAGTTCTCTGCTTAATTCTTTTGGAATTCTGGGGTGAATTCCATCTGGTCCCATTGCTTTGTCCATCTTCAGTTTTAGGAGTTCTTTCAGAACCCTTTCTTCAGTGAAAGGGCTGGGATCGTCCCCCCTCTCCAGAGTGCTTCTGTTAATTGGATTAGGCACCTCCCCCACATCCTCTTTTGTGAATACTGAACAGAAGTATTCATTCAGTATCCCTGCTTTTTCACTGTCACGCTCTGCCCACCCACCATCCATTCTATTCAGCCTCACTATCCCTCCCTTTGTCTTTCTACGCTCCCTGATATACATATAAAAGGTTTTATCCCCTTTTTAACCAAGTTGGCTATATTTTCCTCAGTTTGTGCCTTTGCTATTCGGACTACCTTCCCTGCTTCCTTCTGCCTTAACTGGTAAAGTTCTCTGTCCTGCTCCTTCTGTGTTTCCTTATACTTCCTAAATGCTATCTTTTTCTCCCTAACCTTCACCGCCACTTCTTTTGAGAACCATAGTGGCTTTTTCTTTTGTTTTGATTTGTTTATTTGCTTCACACGAAGACTTGTTGCCTCTGTGATGGCAGTTTTGATATTTCCCCATTGTTGCTCAACCCCTCCTTCTGAGCCTGTTTGCTAGGCTTCAAACTAAGATCTGAGCTGGCTCAGGATAGCTGTCTGGTAACATACCATTTGGGCTACATAATTCAGAGCCCTCAGTACCAAACTGGAGGATGAGTAGACTTTATGTTCATACCGGTCCAGTTGCCTCGACTTCTTATCTGGAGGGGAGGTACTAATGGGCTTCGGCTTAGTAGAGCGGTCGTGAGATGCATTAATGACCTACGAATCAGCTTTAGGGTGGGTGCTGAGGTGGTCTTTTCCCTCCGGGGCATGGTATAATCTGTCTGCCTTCTTAGCGATGGCTCCGACAGATGATGGTTGCTGCCAAATAGTAGAGGCTGAATTGTCATGCGGCCCTGTCCATGGGGCAATGAGGAGTGGAGTCAGCTCTGGCAAGTCAAGGTGCTCCACCAATCTCCTACACTGAGGATCTTGGTCATCAGTCTTCCATCCATTGGCCTCTTGGATTTTCAGAGGATTTCCATAAAGGAATAGTCCTCTGGGGGAAACTTGGAGGGTTTGAAGGGCCTAAGAGTGGTGGAAGCCTCCAAATCCCCGAAGGTCCCCGCCTGAACCGTAACCAGTGCAGGCTTGGGGGGAGAGCAAGTGCTGTTCTGAACAGGAGGGAGCAGGCTTGGTCGGAGGAGTGGTATCCTTGCAGTCCCTGGAGAGAGCCGCAGCCTGGAGGGAGACCGATCCCGTTCCCAGTGCTTCTCCTTGTCTTTCCTTTTCTTCTGCTTTTGGGAGCCAGAAGATCCACCTGGTGAAGACGAAGTGCTCCGCACCTGGCTGTAGCTCCTTCTCCATGGAAGCCAGTTTTTGCTTGAGAAGGTGAGCTTCCAAGGCTTGCTGACAGCATTTCCGTGTGGCCCGATTGAACTTCTGGCAAGCCTGACAGTCCTCGGTGATGTGGTTGGGCTCAGGACGCAGGAGACACTAGGTATGGCTGTCCTTCTCAGGAATCTGCCTGCCGCAGACGGTTTTGTTCTTATGTGATTTGGAAGGAGTTGGAGAGGACATGCAATCCAACGACAAAACACAAGGTTTTTTGAAGAAATTAAAGAAAATTCAAAAGTGTATACTTTTTGAAAATGACAGCCCACAGTAGCAGCATTCTGCGAGGTCCAACATGCGCAGGTCAATGGTGGGAAACAACTGGAGGGCGGACATGGGGACCGCCCACTATATAATGCCGGGCTGATATCGGTCACGTAACACCGGGTGGGCAGTCCCCTGCCAGACACCGCTAGCTAAATTTTCTGTGTGGTCTTAGCACCTGGCGGCTTAGTCCTAATGGTTATTGCCTATTGCAAGAGCCCTCTCGAAGTAAGATCACATATTTAGGCCATGCTAGAGTATGTAAAAACTGCACCTTAGAGGGAGCTTGTAGGAACAGTCGCCAGTTAAAGGAGACCCAAAGGTTAGCCCTGCGAAGGGCTGTCACTAGCACTGTCAAGGTCAGCCCAGTGAAGGGCTGTTAGCCACACTGCTAAGCAGTGAGTGGGAACCCATTGTGAAATTAGTAAGCCAATGGGAATACCCTGGACTGACAATGTTCTCCTGGACAAGAATTATGATATGAAGGCCTACCTCCTACATATCTAGGGAAGGGAACCAGTTCCCTACCTGCAACCAAGGGAGCAGGGATCACAGAGGAACTATTCTGAACTTTCTCTGTTCAGTAAGAAAGGTCCATGCCCTGGGTCTGGAGTAGACTTCAGAGCTCTTGTCCAGCTTAGGGCTAGTAGGTCTTGCATTTTCAGCAAGGTGTGAAATGTCCCCCAGAAACAGTGCAAGGTGTTCTGAAGGGTAATGAAGAGAAGTCAGTGGATGGTCCAGAGAGAATGCAGACTATCCACAGCATGCCAGGCATCTGATGTCACTACCGTCTCTTATACCAAGGGGGAAAAGTGACCTCTGATAACCACCCTTGCCAACAATGGTGCTGGAGTCAGCAACAGTGAGATTAGTAAAAGCAGATCTTACTTCAAGAGGACTCTTGCAGAAGGTAATTACTTGTAGGACTGCATCCCCAGGCATCAGGACCACACATTAATTTTTGCTAGCAGTGTCTGATGGGGAACCGCCTACCCAACGTCACGTGTCGGATGTCAGTGTGACACTATATAGTGGGTGGTCCCCAGGTCCACCCTCTAGTTTTTTTCCGCCATTGACCTGTGCATGTCGGATGAACTGAAGCTCACTGTAGCAGTTTGAACGCCTAATTAGGATGAGTATTCATTTTTTCTCTTATCTAATTTTCCTAATAATCGTGTATGTCGTCCTTTTCTTCTACAGAATCTCATACAAATAAGTGTGGTTCTTGCGGCGTCCAGCTACTGCATAAGGATCAGCATACCCTCTGCCTCGTCTGCTTGGGACCAGATCACAACGTCAAAGAGTGTGAGGCCTGTGCCCAGTTTAACCAAGCCACACGGAAAAGGCGCCAACAGTCACTCAAAGCCCATCTCCTGAAACTTAAAACGACTTTGATGGAGCTGAAGAAATTTAAAAGTGTCTCCTCCTCTCCAACTGACCCTCATAAGAAGAAAAAGAGGGACAAGGAAAAACAATGGGACTGAGAGCAGTCCCCCCCTCCTTCTAAGCCACCCACAGGCTCTTCGGCGGAGGCTTGACACTCTTCCTCTGGGAAGACATGCGTTGCGGCCAAGCGTACGCTTCTGCCAAAAAAAGCAGGCTTTGGCCACCATGCCACCACTGGTTTACGGTAATGGCAGGTACCTCGGATCCATCCAAGGCCACCATCGCACTTAGGCCCATCACAACCCAGGGCTTTAAGTCGGCAGGTGCAGCCAGTAAGTCGGGGGTCAGTGTCTCCGACTCCTGCATGACCCAGGTCGAAAAGCCAATCGTTGCACGACCATTTCGTGTGAGTCAGGTTCTGATGACGCACAGCTGGACATCAGCTCCATCCCGAATGGAGAGCCAGGGTCACCATGGGATTCCATTCATGGAGAACCCGTCTCCTCTTCCGTCGGATACTCCTCCATTGTCACCAGATCCGCAGGTCCCAACCGAAGAAGACCTATCATCAGATACATCTGTCGACGAAGCCCAAAAAGGCCCAACAATAGCACCATGGCCCCGGCAGCGTCATGCAATCTCTCCTCCCAGCCCATAGGGTCCCTTTACTCAATTCCATCAGGACCGCCAGTGGGCCATCCTCTGTGGGGGCCCCCATCAGGTTTCCCACTTTCGGGGCCGCCTTTGGGGCTTACGCCTTCAGGCCCTTGACCAGGTTTCCCCCCATCAGGACCGTCGGCAGGCTTTTTTTCAAGCTACCACCTTCAGGGCCGCTGTCCAGCTACCCCCCTTCAGGCCCGCAGTCAGGCTACCCTTCATCAGGGCTGCCATCAAACTACCCTCCGTCAGGGTCGCCATCAGGTTACCCTCCATCAGGGTCACCATCTGGCTTCCTTTTGTCAGGGACCTCGTCAGGTTTTCTGTCATCCGGCTATCCTCTGACAGGCCCGACGCCGGACTCTTTTTCACTGGGTTATTACTACCCAAGTTATCCTGGTTATCATCCATCTCTATATCAGTCACCAGGTTATCCTCACCATTAACCGAACACAAACTTCTCACATGGCACCGGGTCAGGGTTTCATCCCTGCCACCCTCCACCTCCTCCTCCCACTCCACCTCCTCCTCCTGCTCAATCACAGGTGGATTTTAGGGAGATTTTGAAGTCTTGGTGGTCTGAGACAAAATCTCAATTAGTTTCAGAGTTGGACAGAAGGCATCCGCGACCTTTGGAAATAGGCTGCCCAGATCCTACCCCTGGGGCACCCTCTCTGGTCATTCCTTGAGCCTCAATGTCAGGCCAGACGACAGTCCACACGCAAGCCCTTATGTCGGAGGGGACTCCCAGAAAGAAGGATCCTGCTCTTCCAGACAAGGATTCTGATGATTCCGAAATGGATTCAGATTCCTCCTCCAATGGTATGGGATCTGAGACACCTCCTCCTGAGAAGCCAGTCCCTAGAGTGTCTCCCAAATCCACACCTGAAGATCCCTCCTTCATGGACCTCTACAGACAAATGGCGGAGGCACAAGGATGGAAGTCAGATGCTCTAGACCCAAAACAGCAGAGGTTGGTGGAGCATCTAGATTTCCCAGAGATGAGTTTGGTGCTTATACCCCATGGCTGGAACCACATGAGGATTTACCCTCGACCATCTGGCAGAGACCCTCCTCTATCCCGGCTATGGCCAAGAAAGCCAACTGGGTTTACAGAACTCCAGAAGACAAGGACCACCTCTGCGTACACCCTAAGGCTGATTCGGTGGTCATCAATGCAGCCCATGATAGGTCTGCTAAGCCCAAACACTTCAGTACCTTCTCTCCAGACAAGGAATCCAGACAGCTGGACCAGTTCAGGAGGAAGTTTTATTCCTCTTCTACACCAGCTATTCATACTCTGAACTACATAGCGCACATGCTAGTGTACCAGAAATCTCTGTTCCGTCAGCTCGAGTCCATAGTCGAGGGTCTTCCAGGCTCTGAAGCAAAAACCACCTTGGCGAACACACTCAGATCTGCTAAAGTGGTGGGACACCATTCACTAAGAGCCACCTATGATGTGAAGGACTCCTCCACTAGAGGTACGGCCACAGCAGTAAGCCTTTGCAGATACTCTTGGCTAAGAGTATCAGGTCTAGCCACTGATGTCCAGTTGGCTATCCAAGATGCCACTTTCAAAGGCTCTGTCCTGAACAGCGGAGATGCCCAGGACATTATTACAAGCCTGCAAGATAAAGGCACTGCACTTTGGTTGGTACACACCACGTATTGTCCGGAAACCTCAGCCAAAATATCCCTTTCATCGGCAAAACAAATGCCAGACAAAAGCACAACAGGCACCCAAGCGCCAATTCAAATGTAGGGCTCCCAATACGGCCGCCGCCCCTCCAGCCAAAACTCGGAGAGCTTCAGGAGTGGTCCTCCCTAACCTCCCTCCCATTCCTGACTAGCTGACCACCCACTCTCCTCCACATCCATCAGAGGAACAGGTGGGCGGAAGGTTCTCAAGGCATCTAGGAGACTGGGAGTCAATCACGTCTAACGCCTGGGTACTTCAGTTAATAAGGCTTGGTCACACTTTCGAATTTCGAGAAAAAAACAAATAATCCTCCAGGTTTTTTTCCAGTACCCAAGGGTGCACATTCCCCAATTAAGGGAGGAGATCACAGCTCATCTTCGAAAAGAAGCAATAGAGCCAGTGCCGGCAAACCAGATCGGGAAAGGATTCTACTCCCACTTCTTTCTGGTACCCAGAAAGACGGGGGATCTAAGCCCGATTCTAGACCTCAGTACCCTAAACCTCTTCATAGAATACAAGAGGTTTCAGATGCTGATGCTACAAAGCCTGCTGCCTCTCCTTTCCAAATGACAGTGGCTTTGTGCTCTGGACATGCAGGATGCATACCGGCACATTCTAATATTCCGTCCTCATCGCCGATTCCTCAATGCCCATCCAGTCTGCCCATTTCTTTTTCTACCTTATGAATGTGCCATCGGCCTTTGCTCTGTCAACGGCCTTTCTATTCATACTCATCTGTATTGCTCCCATATGCCTATCCCATGCCTCTTTGAAGCCCTGCACTGTATTCATATCCATCACTTCCTGAGGTAGGCCGTTCCATGCATCCACCACCCTTTCTGTAAAAAAGAACTTCCTCACATTACCCCTTAATCGGCCTCCCTCTAATCTCATGATGTCCCCTTGTCCTGCTATTTTTCTTATATTGAAACATGTTAGACTCTTTCACCTTGTTAATGCCCTTAAGGTGTTTGAACGTTTCGATCGTATCACCTCTCTCCCTTCTTTGCTCTAGGGTATACATATTACGTATACATATTAAGCTCCATTAATCTGCCCTCTTAAGTTTTCTGATGCAGTCCCTGCACCATTTTGGTTGCCCTTCTCTGGATTGCCTCAATTTTGTTAATGTCCTTGTGAAGGTGTGGCCTCCAAATGGTGCCTAACCAGTGTCTTGTAAAGAGGGATTATTACCTTGTGATACCCCTACTAATACACCCCAACATCCCCCTAGCCATACCTACTGTTTTAGTGGTCTGCTTGGATGATTTCAGGTCATCTGTGATGATGATGCCCAAGTCTGTTTCTTCCCTTGTGACTGCCAGCAACTCCCCTCCCAGCCTATAGGTGGTTTCAGGGTTTCTCTTCCCTATGTGCATGATCCTGCAGTTCTTTGCATTAAACCCCAGCTGCCACTCTTCCGACCATTTTGCCAGTTTATCCAGATCTCTTCTCATTCTGCCCACACCATCTGGATCATCTACTCTGTTGCAGATCTTGGTGTCATCTGCAAACAGACAAACCTTACCCTCCAGTCCATCTGCAATGTCACTGAAGAAGATATTGAAGAGGACTGGCCCCAGGCACTGATCCCTGAGGTACCCCACTTGTGACTTGCATCTCTTCTGACTAAACACTGTTTACCACCACTCTGTTTTCTGCCTGTCAACCAGTTTGCCACCAAGCTGATCAACTTCTTACCCACCCTGAGCCTACTCAGCTTATTAATCAATCTTCTATGTGGAACAGTATCGAAAGCTCTGCGAAGTCAAGGTAGGCGACATCAACTGCTCCCCTTTGGTCCACCACTCTGGTTACCCAGTCAAAGAAATCTATGAGATTAGTTTGACAGGACCTTCCTGTTGGAAACCCATGCTGTCTTGGATCCTGTGCTCCTATGGATTCCAGGTGTTGCACTATCCTTTCCTTAAGGAGTGCCTCCATAATCTTGCTCACTACTGAGGTAAGTCTGAATGGTCTGCAGTTCCATGCCTCCTCCCTGCTACCACTCTTGTAGAGCGGGATCACGTGAGCCCTTCTCCAGTCTTCTGGGACCTCTCCTGTGCTCAGAGACTCACTAAACAGTTCTGATAATGGCTCTGCTAGTTCCACCCTTAGCTCCTTTAGTACCCTGGGATGTATGCCATCAGGTACCATTGCCTTGTCCACCCTGAGCTTATCGAGCTCTTGTAGGACCCTTTCTTTTGTGAAAGGACTAGTAAACCCCCCGTGTCCATGGTGCTGAGCTCTGGGCCCTGCCCTACCTTCTCTTCAGTAAATACTGAGCAGAAGTAGCTATTTAGGATAGATGCTTTTACATGGTCCTCCTCCTCCTCACACACACCCTTATTCCCTTTGATCTTAGCAATACCCGCTCTGGACTTTCACTAATGTATCTATGGAAAGTCTTGTCACCTTCTTTTACTGTTTGTGCTAGTGCTTCATCGGTTTGGGCCTTTGCCTGCATTACTGCCTTCCCTGCTTCCCTTAGGGAAGTTTGGTATGCCTCCCTATCTTCATCCCGCTGCGTCACTTATACTTCCTAAAGGCCAGCCTTTTGGCTCTGACCTTTTCTGCTACTGTTTTGAGAACCAAAGTGGTTTCCTTATTCTTTTGCACTTCCTTTTCTCTCTAACACAATGGGATGTTGCTTCAAGTATTGCATCCTTAACGCTTGTTCACTTTGCCTGTACCCCTTTCACCTGTATTTCTTTTTGCCAGAGCTAGCTTAACTCTGTTGGCCATCTTATCAAAGTCAGCACCTCTGAAATCCCATATTTTTGCCTTGGAATGGGATGATTTAGTTCTAGTGGCCAACTTGAACCATACCCTGTGATGGTCACTGGCCACCAGGTGACCTTCTACCTGGAGATCTGTGATCCTTTCCCTGTTAGTCAGTGCTAGATCTAGGATAGCCCTGTCTATTTTGGGTTGTTGTACCAGTTATTTGTGGCCCTCCCCCTGCAGGGAATCCACTATGTGTCTAGTTCTGGCAGATGTTCCTGCTGGTATTTACCAATCTGTATCTGGCATGTTGAAGTCTCCAGTTACCAGTTCAAAGCTCTCCCCTTTAGCCTGTCCTCAGCACTGCTAGTCTTTACCAAGTGCCTAGCGGTTGTGGCAGGAGCCTTGAGGAGTCAGGGGCACTACATCTTCCCTTACCTCAACGATTGGCTTCTTGCAGACCCATCGAGAGAGGGGTTGGAGGCTTCCCTATCAGCTACCCTGCACCTCTTCGAGTGACTGGGTATTACTGTCAATTATCCCAAATCCCAGTTTGCTCCTTCCCAGCATCTGCAATTTATTGGGGCGGTTCTGGACACTGTACAGGGTATGGCCTTTCTTCCCCTGGATAGGGGGTTTTATGTAAAAATCGTGATCACAAAACTGCGATACAGAAAATGGCGCATCATTAATAGTGAGCGGTAATAACATGACCGTTCAACACAGCGCCTTCAAAAATAACTTATGCGTCTTTTAAGCTAGCAAAATTGTCAGGCTATGAACTATATGAATTGCTACTCAGTGAAATACCTGCTGCAGAACAACTACTGCCTGGCTCGCCATTGTTCCATGTTTTCCTGGATACCCATTTACCTGTGTTAGCAACTGCCATAATTCATTGCACCCGCAGTCTCTTTAAAATGGAACATAGCTTGCTCTCGCTTTCTTCAGTAAGTGCTTATCGATTTAGGACTACTGTAGTGCTGCAATGGATTCTGAATTTGAGGAGATTACAAGCCAGAAAGGTAGGCCATTAGCACTGTTTCATAGTTTTGTGTACCAGAAAGACAAAGAGACAGCAGAAAAAATGTACTGATGTTGTGTTGATTCACACAAATACAGCTGCTTGGCCAGAATCCACACAGTGGACAACAAGGTCACAGCGACACTGAAGGAGCACACACATGTTGCAGATGCAGGGGATGTGGGTGCTAGAAAAGTAATGGCTGACATAAGACACCGTGCCAGAACAAGTACTGAGACAATGTCTCAGGTAGTGGTGCAGTGCACTAGTACTGCACCTGATGCGTTAGTTAGTCATTTACCAGCAGTTCCATTAATTAATTAAAAGTACTGTACAACGCATAAGGCAGGTTGAGGGAGTCTTCCCAGCTACTTCAGCAACAGTTTAGGAATTGATTATTACACCCGGAGTTTAAAATAACTATTTCTGGTGACTTGTTCCTGCTTTTTGACAGTGGAAATGAGCCTGAGAGATTTCTGATATTTGCTACAGAAGCCAACCTAAAGCTGCAAAAAGAGTGCAGTGATTGGATGCTAGATGGCACCTTTAAGTCCAGCCCAGCTCTGTTTGAGTAATTATATACTATTCATTGTCTGACGTCAGGCACGGTTATTACTGCTATATATGTGCTTATGTCATCCAGAAAAAGCAGCTCATATGCAAGGGTCTTCTCCAATCTTTACAAACAGTGCACATCGTTGACCCCTGAAACTGCTATAATGAATTTCGAGAAATCTGCTTAGAAGGCTTTCAGCTCAGCATTTCCTAATGCAGCGGTCAGAGGGTGTTTTTTTCACTTCGCACAAGTGGTATGGCGAAGAACACAAAAGTACCCTGAGGTGCAAGAGAGAATTTGTGCTGATGCAGATTTTGCCCTACACCTAAGAATGCTGCTGTCATTGGCATTTGTGCCTGCAGCTGATGTGGAAGCCACCTTTGATGAAATGCGGGACTGGAAATTTTTCTCAGCAAATGAAGAATTGCTAATGCCCCTGCTTGATTATTATGAGACAACATGGGTTAGGAGACCAAGGGGGTGGTCTGGGCGAAGAAGAGCCCTTTCCATCTGAGCAGTGGAACTGCTATGATGCCCCTACCAGAGGTATAGCCTGCACTAATAATATTTTGACGTTAAAGGGAAAGGGACTTTTGTGCAAGACTTCAGAAGTGATAGCGCTTTAAGGTGAAAGGGGCTTTTGTGGAAGACTGAAGAAGTGATAGTGCTTCAAGGTGAAAGGGGCTTTTGTGGATAGCGCCATTTCAGAAAGGCGATATTATTGTTTGCCGATTGGTGGTAAAATTTGCTGTTTCTGCACAGTCGCTATTTAGTACAGGTCGCCGTTGTTATATCCGCGGTAATGCACTCGCGATTGTTCACTTGCTATTATTGAGTCGCTATTATAATGGGCTACCGGACAGGGTAGAAATTCTGGAGAGACAGGCCAAGCTGGTTTCCTCCAACTTACGCATTTCAGCCAGAGCGGTCTTTTGCCTTCTTGGTCTCATGGCAGCGGCTATCCCCATGGTTCCAATGACCAGTCTCCACATGTGTATATCGTAGTGGACTCTCAGAGCTCTATTGGTCAGAGGGCAGATGACTTGGACAGCCATGTGCTAATTTGCCTGTCATGACTCTTGGAGGTCTCCGGTGGGAGAACTGGAGAGCAGACTTGGGGACCGCCCACTATATAGTATCACGCTGACGTCTGTCATGTGATGTCGGGTGTGCAGTCCCCTGTCAGACACTGCTAGCAAAAGTTTCTGTGTGGTCCTGACGCCAGGGGGGCGCAGTCCTACAAGTAATTACCTACTGCAAGTGCCTCACTCGAAGATCTACTGTTACGGTAAGTTCTTACGTAACTGTACTTTACTGCTGTTGCTGTCCCCTCTTCTATGCCTAGGAGCTTATGAGGTTGAACAGTAGTGAGCACCAGCTGGACAAACTGATACCCTCTGCCTACTCCATTGGATATGGTAGAGGGAGAAAGAGAGTACCAGGCTCCGCCTGAGGCCTCCAGGCTAAGAGGATGTCCTCTAACTTCAACCTCACCTACTTTCTACCCTTCGGAAGAAAAGGGCATGGAGAATGGATTTTGGCATAACATTAGCAAAGCCAGACACCCTGAGCCAAAGGCAGCCTCTGAGGTGGCACAGGCCTTACATAGGAATGTTTGCCTATGGCTGCTGTATCTGTGGGCATAGCTACTAAGGGAGCTTAACCACTTACATCAGCTGTCCAGAGGACATGTGGTTTATCTCCCCCAGGCTTAGACATTTCTTGAGACAAATGTTTTGTTGCCAGGACCTCCCGCTCACTAAGTTCAATATGAGGCTCTTATGACCACAAGGCTGGGTGCCCAAGACCTTGAACCTGCCCTTCTAAATATAGAAGGGATCCTGTTTGACCTATGGCAAACAATAAGGGCAGCATCCTCCCAGATAGGCAGCGTGGGAGGGCTAATGATGGAAGGAGGGACCAAACTTCAGAAATGACCTGTTCCTGTAAGGAAATTCCTCTAGCAGCCTGTCAATAGCTTCATTATGAATACGCAAGATGGAACCTCAGGGAGAACCCGGGTGTAATATACTGTGTCCTCTCCCCCTGTGGGCACATGGGTCCAGAGGGGCTTTGCCACAGTCTTCCTCCTGGTCAGCATCCTGTATTATGGGGACAGAACAGTACACCTAGGAACCGTCAACAGAGTGCAAGGAGTGAGTCCGTAGGGTCGAAGCTCAGGAATAATAATAATAATAATAATTTTTATTTATATAGCACCTTTCAACATATCAAGGTGCTGAACAATTTAAACAATTCAATCATTACAGACTCAAACATATAAATAAAATCAACATGCCACGAGATAAAAAATATATGATAATAAAAACCAGAGCATTAATAAATAATTAATTGTCTAAAAAGCCATGCTCCACAGATAAGTTTTCAGCTCTTTTTAAAGAGTTCCACGGAGGTGCACTCGCCGCTTTACATGGTAGAGAGTTCAAAGAGTGGGTGCAGTAAATGAAAATGCTCTGCTGCCAGAGGATTTCAGATTCACTCGGGATCTCTAGTAACCCCATGTCGGGCCGAAAGGAGCAATCGGTCAGGGCAGTAAGGTACGAGGAGGTCTTTCAGGTAGGCTGGACCCTGGTCGTGGAAGGGCTTTAAAAGTCAACAAATGACTTTAAAGGTGATCCGCCATCGCGACAGGGCAGCCAGTGCAGTTCGGGCGCAGCACGCGGCCGATGTGACAAACGACTTGTCGCCGCCAGAACCTGGCCGCAGCATTCTGCACTAGCTGCAGGCGACGGATTTCAACCCCGGAAAGCCCAAAGTACAGGGCGTTGCAATAGTCTAAGCGTGAGGATACAAAGGCATGAACCAAAGTAGGCAGGGAGTCAAACGGAACAAGATGCTTCACCCTGGCAATGTTCCTAAGATGATAAAAGGAAGTCTTGACAACAGCAGACACCTGAGCCTTAAGAGTCAGCTTATTGTCAAGAATAAATCCAAGGCTACGCACCTGTTCTGAGGACGGCAAAAGTACTCCGCCAAGACTAATTCCAGACGGAGCACCGATATCCAGCCTCACCACCCGACCACCAGGATCCACCACCAGCACCTCTGTTTTCTCCGAGTTCAACTTTAGCCAACTAGAATCCATCCAGTCTTGGATCTCCTCAGGCAGCTGTTAAATACCGAGAGAGCTCCATCCTGGTCATGTGCAAAGACAGATAGAGCTGGGTGTCATCCGGATAGCAGTGAAACCTCAGCCCATATCGTCTGATGATACCTCGAGGGCAGTACACTGCAAACAACATGGGCGATAGCACAGATCCCTGGGGCACTTCACATAACAGAGAGATTGGGTCAGGAGGAAAATCCCCATACAACTCTCTGTGATCTCCCGGTAAGGAATGACGTGAACCATTGCAAAACGGTTCCAGACATTCCACAAATATGCCCCAGACGAGCTAACAGCACCATGTGGTCCACTGTGTCAAAGGCTGCAGAGAGATCAAGAAGAACGAGAATGGAGCATCTCTTCTGATCCCTCGCCATCAGAAGATCATTTAACACACAAACCAGCGCGGTCTCGGTGCTATGTCTTTTATGGAAGCCCGACTGGAAGGATTCATAGACATTATGGATGGTTAAATGGTCATCTAATTGACTCGCTACGACCTTCTCAATAACCTTCCCAATAAAGGGAAGATTAGAGATAGGTCGATAGCTAGAATAAGAGTCCTGGTCCAAGGAAGCTTTTTTCAGAAGAGGAGTTACCACAGCCTCTTCAAGGAGCAGGGAACTACCGATTCCAAGGAGCACCAGACTATTTGTGCCAGGACCGGACCAATGGTACCCAAACAACCCAGAATAATGGAAGTCGGACCAGGATCCAAATCACAACTTGTGGGGCGCATAGACTGGATGATCCTCATAATGTCCACAAGCTCAGGTCGCCGAAAGGAACTCCAGGAGAAGTGAGGCACTGTCCATCTCATGCTGACCAGAGGCTTCTCCCATAGAGCTTACCGGACCCAGGTTCTTCCTGATGTCGCCACTTTAGCTGCAAAGAATTGAGCAGCTCATTGCACTCTATTTATGAAAAAGCTTCGAACATGCAGGCAGGCTGGGCTGCACAGTCTGTCAACAGTTCTGAACAGCTGAGCCGGTCGATTCTGAGCAACTGCAATCTCCCTGGACAGGAATTCTGCCTTCTTATGGGTGATTGAAGATTGATAGTTAACATAATGTTCTATCAATCTAGAGTGGTTGGCATCAAGGGCGGACCTGCGCCAGCGACGCTCTAACCTTCGCCCCTGTCTCCGCATCTCCCTCAGGGTCCCATCAAGCCATGGGGTTCTGGGACGAAGGGATCTGGGGCGCTGATAAACAGGAGCAATAGAATCCAGTGCCATCGTGACGGCCTATTATAGGCCGACACTAGTGCTTCTGGATTATTGCTCACCAAACTGAAGGATGAGAGGTCAAGGACCACTGCTAGACCTGTGGAGTAACATCCGAATGGGCGGTACCTGACCATCTCCTCGAGGGCTGGTCTTCCCCGGGGAGTGCAAAAATTGAACCTCACGATGTGGTGATCAGACCAGGTGACTGGTTCCACCCCCAGGTCGGATGCGTTGATCCCTAGAAGGAAGACTAGATCTAAGGAGTGTCCAGATTTGTGCGTTGCAGTGGAAACCACCTGTGTAAGGCCCATAGAAGACATCAATTGGAGGAAGAGAGTTGGTGCAATGGCCTGAAGGCATCGCCATGTGGTTGCATTTTAAATGTCTCGTTGACAAGATCCTGATTACAGGGGGAGGAGATACCAAGAATCCTAGCATATCCATATGGGACAAGAGTACCGTCTTGACATCAGTGCTCAAGTTGTCAATAGGAATGGCAGTGTATGTCGAAGGGGGAGACAGAGGCGCCACCATTGATGCAGAATACCATCTTGACATCAGCAACTGTGCTGTCAACAGGAGCGCCAGAGTACGTCGATGGGGGAGGAAGGGGCACAACTATAGATGGATAACAGCTATATATGTCAGCGGTAGTGGTAGAGACACCACCTGTGATATTAGAAAGCTGTAGAGGTTGACAGCGGAGGCAGAGGCACCATTGTTGATGTGAAAGGCTTTGTATAAAAGCATGTCAATGGGTGAGACAGAGGCGCCACCATCGACGCTGAAGAACCGGCCAGAATATAGGTTGATGGGGGAGCAAAAGCACCACCATCGATGAAGTAATATGATTAGCTGGAATGAGGAAGTCGATGAGGGAGGCAAAGGTGCAACCATCAGCATCGCCATAAAAGTGGAATACCTGGTAAAGAGTGCCCCTGGATCCCGACACTGGTGTCCTGCATGGCAGTCAGAGTTGTGAGGAAGGCATCACCATCGTAGCATGCGACATCTGACAAGAAGGTCGTCCCTAGGTAAGTGAAGGGGTGACCAGCGGTGTACCCAGGATAGGCCTTTCCATGCCTTGATCCTAGGGCTCTTGTTCAATACTTCCACCACCTGCAGAGGTTGGTGACCTGCTGATTGTGGAAGATGGACACCACCAGTCTCTTGGAGTTACTGCCTCTGTTCTAATTGTGGGAGTATGTCGGTGGTTCTTTTGATGACATGCAGGTCGCCAAAAATATAATAAAAAATATTTCTATCAAAGAGAAAAGACAAATGGCGGCAAAAGCAGTGATGTTTTCACAGTAGTCTGACAAGCGTTGATCGACGGTGCGAAAAGAACTGAGGAGGGAAGAGGCCATCCACATTTATATAGGGAGAGACAACATAGGAAGTCGCCAAGGACGTCCCCTAGTGGACTGTTTGCAAACGTTTCCATGTGGTTCTGGAGCCTGTCAGCTGCAAGTCCCATAGGCATTGCTTGATGAAAGAGATCTCCTCAAGAAGACTGGGAAATTCCTTAGCCTTCACTACATTCAGTTTTCCCTTAGGCTGTAATAATGAATTCCTATTCAGACTGTGCTTTCCTGAGGGCCTCCTGTAAAACCCACTCCACATAGCCCCCTTCTCTCAAAAATCTATCTAAGAGCTCCTCAGCCTGTTAATTAAACTCCTCTTCATCTGAACAATTCCGTTTCAGTCTTAGCAATTGTCCACATGGGATAGACTGTATTAGTTTGTAAGAAAGGCCACTGGTGGCATGCAATAAAGAATTTGCAGCAGTTTATGATAGTTTTCTGACTTAGGCTGATCTACATGTATCTCATCTATCAAAGTGACATCCAGATATTTCACCCTCTGCCTCTCATGTTCAAATGTGAACCTCAGCTTCTTTTCATTAATGTTAAAAAAATGTAATTCTCCAACATTGTCACCATCTTTCCAAATACTTATGATGTCATATGTAAAGCAGAGCCGCAAGCCAACATCCCCAAGGAATGGATTACTGCACTCCTCGGCACATATTCCTCCTACCATAGGCTCATATATAGATTTGCATAAGAGGGGACAATTGATGCCCCTATTGCAGTACCACAAAGTTGCAAATAATATAATCCATCAAAAACAACATCATTTTTATGTAAAATGAAATCCAGTGGCTGTAGGAGGAAGAATACTTTGATGTTAGTCCTGATGTACCCCTTTAAATAATGCTCCACAGCCTCCAATTCCAAATTATGAGGTATAGATGTGTATAAACTGGTAACATCTATTGTCACACACTGATAATCAGGTTGCCACATCACATGTTGTAATTTACCCAGGAGGGCCATAGTGTCTCAGATGTGGGTCTCCCGGCCCAGAACAAAAGACTGTAAATAAGAATCCACAAACGTGGACAAATTCTGTGTCAGGGAACCCATACCCGAGACAACTGGCCTACCTTGGGGGTCTCGAATTTTTATGAATTTTCGGAATTATATATAATGCGGGTACCACAGGGAATTATGGTTTAAAGAAAAAAAAAAAGCCTTCTCAGCCAAAACCCAGCCTGTGTGGTATGCTTCATCCACCAAATCACACAATTCTACATGAAACTGCTTAATTGCATCACCCTTTAGAAGGTGATAATTATTAGTGTCATTACATACTCATGTTTTCTGATACATAGCCGCTGGCATTAATACAATGTTTCCTCCTTGTCAGAGGGTTCGATCGCCACACCAGAAAGCAATTCTAACCTGACCGGTGTAGTGCCTCTCTGACAAGCAGAGATTATATTTCCTGTATGTGGTAGTATTAGCAAGCAATTTTTCAACTTTATTTATTAACATCTTCTCAAAAATCTCAATTTTATGATTTTCACCCATTGTAGGACAAAATACTGATTTAGGTCTAAATATACGATTTCTAATATAGCCTAAACTGGTTGTTATTGGTTCTAATGCATCATTTACTCCTAATAGCTCATCTAAATTGTATAAATCCATCAGACCCATATCCAAATCAGAATCAATACATTCTGTCTCCGGATTAATACTTTCTGTTTCCACAAACATAGTGTCCCCATCTGGAACTAGTGATGTCTCATATATTTCCCACAATTCATTTTCAATAATATCCAAATTCTCCATAGTCACACAGTGACCCCCTGCAGAGCGACACCACAACAGCAAAACCCAAAAAAATAGCATTACAGCAAAAGTCACTGTAATGCTCCAGGTTTCACTGACGCGGCTTCTCCCGGTGTTCTGCCCCTTCCTTGAAACAACTCCAACCCCGAGTTGATTGTAAGAAAAGCGAGGGATGGGGGGCAAAGCCCCCCGAAAAAAAACACCTCGAACATTAATGGCACAATGCCAAGGTCAACACTATGCCGTTGATGTAATGGATGTAAGCAACATCGCTGTTGACTATAAGTGGTACTTCCATAGTCGCATCTACTTGTTAAGAATCTCTCTCATGACTAGTCTCATAATCATCATGTCCCATCAACACATCATTCACCATATACCCCAGTCCATTTGAAGTATTTGAACTTTTGTCCTTATTAAAGTGATGATGCAATCTCAATTTCCATACAAACTTAAAATTATGAACTTTATTCTTAAGTCCACACCGGGGGTTAGGTCAAACAACAGTCCATTCTTTAAATCATTTATTTGTGTTTGTGTCAATGTAATACCTATAAAACTGACCACACTTATTTCGTCCCCCTCAATGCCATGGTGGTATTTTGTCTGCTGTTTCCGGTCCTGTCCTCATCTCGTTTTCTTTTCCATATAGGTCGCTGCCCCCTGACGACCCCCGCCAACCCGCTACACCTCGGTATCGCAAGGACTTACCCAGTGTTCTTGCCAGGTCACCAAAAGTGAGCTCATGGAGGGTCAGTAGTGATTCGCAGCGGGGGGGTGGGTCCCTCTGTTTTCTCCCTTCCCCATTGTTGGGGCGCACACGCCAGATGTGCGTACATGGAGGCACTGGCACGTCCATGGAAGTCCCACAGCAACCTCCCTTCCTTGGTACCCTGCAGACCTGCACTGTCCTCAGGCCTCCACCTGGGGGCAGTCATTCGGCAGGAATGCCAAACCTCCTTCCCCAGTAAAGGAGAGCAGTCCTTCGGATGCTCAATTCTCTCCCATCCCAGCTGACTCCTGGTGGCCCACTCACACCACAAACACGGGTCGCCGGCATGGCAGAAGGTAAAGCACTAATGCCTCAGCCCTCCATGTCACTGGGCTGGCTCCATCTTAGACAAATTTTTCTATATTTTACCCTTTTTCTCCCCTTCCTGGGGTCAAAGTGTAACACTTGCGTATGCACAAGCCAGGATCCAGTGACCTCTTCCACCCCAGACTTGCATCACTGTCTCTGCTGCCTAGGGACCCATCGGACCTCCACCCGATGGGTGCGGGACTACAGAGGAGTGGGCATCCACCCCTGGAGGGGAAATCCAGCTCCAACCCTCCCCCCCCAACCGGCTCCCCAGCAACCGAGGTCGTTACTGAATCTGGGTCGCTGGTGCGGCGCGAGATGTCCAGCGCCTCAACCCTCAGCGCCACTTGGCCGGCCCTGGCTCCATCTCATTTTCTTAAAGAAATTGTGCTGTTTGGTTTTCCTAGTTGTTGATTGGGATTCACTAAGTTTGCTTTGTTGTGTAACTTCTGTAAAAAAAAATACATCCTTAGCAGTAGACGTGGAAGCTTCTACCTGCAGCGCATGCACAACTTGAAACAATGCTTCTGCCAATCCATAACAATGTAACCACCCAGTCCTTGGGGTTACTAGAATCCTATCAGTATTATTGTTAGGAAGGTAGCAGGTAGCTGGTGAGGAGCTCATTAGGGGCTCCTTACATAATGACATCATTGTTTACTCAGCTAGCCTGAGGAAGGAATGATTAGATCATTTAAAACTCTCGTAGCAGATAAGCCACGCTCTATGGATAGCTGCTCTGGGGGCTTAGAATGCTCAGTTCTAAATAGTCTGTAGTAGAGTGAGGAGGTGAGAGTGGTAGAAGGACTGCCAGTGGGCTCTGACAGACAGCCCAGGATTTCTCACCCTAGTCGTGTCTCATTTCCAGCTTCCAGTGAAGTGGTGGAGACAAGACTACAGCAGGTGTTCCTGATTTCTACTCCCCTGTGAAGTAGAAGGATCTGCTTGTTCTCTGTGGACTCAAGGGGCAATCCCCTCTATGTTCTGAAGTGTTTTCAGCTGCCTTGGTATAGGACCTGAAATAGACTGTGTGGACTGGCTACCCAGAAGAGTGCCTTTCCTGTTTCTTTTGGTTGTTCCATGCCCAGTGGATGGAACAAGTTCTGTGAGTATTGTAACGGAGGCTAGATCCCCCACATGTTCTTAGGGGAGTGGATAGTCTGGGGTGCGTGTGCCCACAGGTAAGGCTGGATCGCACCTGTCAGTGCCCCTAGTCTCACCAGTGTGAGTGAAGAAAGTTAAACTGCGGACTCCAGTGCAGTGCAGTTTATTTTTTCTGTGTCACTCCAGTGTTGTGACAAGTAACATATGGGACCTCTAGCATTTCAGTGGGGAATGGGGGTTTCAATGGTGTAACCCTGAAGAATGGCAGAGTCTGTCGGTTGGGGGGGCAAGAGTGGGAGGAACGCCATCTAAGCGCTTACAGTGCAGAGCTTCCTGGTTTGTAAAGGGCACCAGTATTTTTACCTGAGTGAGTGGCCATGCTGCAGGTTAAGGTGTGTGGCTGAGTTTTCTCATATTGCACCTATGTCCGAGAAGAGTTCTGAGTGTGTGGCTTAGATTCACTAAATGACACTCATGGGAAAGGAGGGATGTTCATGTGCATGGCCCAGTGTCCACAGATGCACTTTGGGAATTTGGGAAGAAGTGGTTTCTGTTTTGTTCATGAACTGTACTTTAATGCAAGGAGAGTTCTTGGATTTTGTACCTGTCAAGTCTTGACCAACCCTTGGGGGTCCACTTGAGCTTTTACTTGCCATCTTTGAATAAAGTCATACTGCACAATCACAGTCACTGTTATGGACATACCAATTTATTGCTTCTGGTTGTGTGGATTTACCGGGGTCCCCTCAGCAGGTTAGATAAAGCATATGCCTAGCAGCTTCCACCCAGAACCTGGGTTGTGTTATTTACACAGGGTTCAAGTGGTTTGTTTCTGTACCCCAACCCCTCTCTTCCTCTAGAAAATGAGCCAGGTATACATCCTAACGCCAAGGGTGGTACCTACCTTTTTAGTAAAGTAAATGGTATGCCAGTATAATGGCACCAGTTTAGCTGGGTGAGCATTACAAAAAATGGGAGGTGAGCACACTAGTTAAATAAGTGGCCTGGGAGTTACAAAAAATGAGGGCTTGTCTTGAGACATTTAATTTGGGGTGAGAGGCATGCTGAGGGTATGTCCAGGATCTTCCTGTCTGGTGGTGGTGCCCAAAACAGAAAATTGTTTATCAGAAAACAAAGCTGTGCCAAGTGAAATGCCACCTGAAAGTCTTTTTGCTGTCTGAGTTATGCGGAAAAGAAAGAGGAAGAATTTGCTGCTTGTGTGTTGCTCTGAAACTGTGGACTGAGAGATATTGCCCTTGCCTTGTCGAAAAAAAGCACTTAAAAACTGTTTAAAAGTTGCAAATTTCCTGAGAAAAGTATTTGTGGACTTAACAGACAGTGTTTTCTATGTGCGCAGAAAGTTTCAAGTGCGTACAGTGAAATTTGAGGGAGTCGCTAAGGAAAATGTACCAAAACTGAGTGAGAATGCCTTGAAAATGCTTTCCCCGCTGAAATTTCAAGCCGAGAAAAAAACTGACGATTTGCAGTTTAAATGTTGTCTTCTTAACGATCGCTATGCAGCAATGTGGCAGAGAGACAGAGCGAGAGCTCATTTGCATGACGTTGTGTGACTGGTCCCAGTGCACCTAAGCACCACCCTTGCCAGAGTCTCTGCTTGTAGAACATTTGTGGAGGAGCAGCCTGTAGTGTGTGAGCAGCAGGAAGGAGGAATCACTTGAAGCAAAATCGCTTCTGCAACAGCAGTTTTTCTGACTTTTCTCACAAATACCTGGGCTCAACCCATATTCCAAACGACTGCGGAGTGATCGAGGCGATGGTTGTGACAATCCGTAGGACCGCCAGCCCATTTTGCCCCAGAGGCCTTCTTCAAGTTGGCAGCAGGTCATATTTCCATCGACAACGCAAACCTTCAACTGCCCGTAAGTACCCTTTGCAAAAAGAAATTGACTGTGGTGCTAAGGTCGGAAAACTGAGTAAGAACTTGAGCAACTGCAGCAAAAGTACTGAGAGAGAAAGAGTTTGTGAACTGTTAAATCTTGGACTTTGGTGTGAAAGTGCTGTTTTTAAAGAAAGTGAACTGTAAAGCAAACAATCCCCTGGTCTAAGTGCTTGTAAAGTAATGGACTGAGAAATAGTAAAACGAACGTCTGCTAGAAAATTCAGTTGAAATGCAAAGATCCAGACAGAGTCCTAGCAATCTTTAACTGAGTTTGATGCAAAGTTAGAGTCACCATGTTGGGGTGTAGCCAGCTGTGTAAACAAAGCAGCGTCATTTTAGGACAGAGTTTTCAAAACCAAAACAAAGTTTAAAATGGATTTCTTGCTAAGTGTGGAATACAATTGCAGCAGCCAGGCAGCCGTGGAGCCTCCCAATACCCGTAAGGAGGAAGGCTCAAGAAGTGTGCCCTTGACTGCAGAGGTGGACTGTTCTTGCTCTGTACCAAGTGTTCGAGACTGGCTCAGCCAGGACTGGCCACCCTCAAGCTGTGCTTCTGGTCATGAATTAGTGAAAAGCATCAAAGAAGACAGAATTGTGCATAGATGAGCTAAAGCCAAATATGGACAGTCATACCCTTTCTACTCTAGAAAAATATGGGAAGACAGAGAAAGACAGGCATGCCTTGTTGTGGGAGGAAGCATGTGCCAACCTGCACCCTAGAGTAAACAAGTGGGCCTGAATTAAGGTGTGCAATGAAAGACTGCAATTCTGGGGGCATGGCAGAACTTGCTGATCAATTCTGTGAGAATAGTGGACAAAGCTGGCCAAGAGACATTCTATAATGTTCCCATGGTTCTTCCAGATGGAGTGACAGTCCATGCCCTAGATCCGGAATGCTACTACCCCAGAGACTGGTGCCATTCTTGAAAATTGTGCCCGCCTGCCAAAGGTGAATTCAGCCATTGCCAGCTCAGCCATCTGCCACCGAAAAGGCAGCAACCCAGGATGGAGGTGCCTTGCTTCTGGTGATCCAGGTTCGGCTCCAGCAGCATCCAGGTTCTGCTCCAGCAGCATCCAGGTTCGTCAGACCAGCAGGTTCGGAGATTTCCAGTCTGGGTCCAGAAGGAGGTCGTGGAAATGTCTGTTCTGAAGATTTCGTCTACCAGCAGCCAAAGATCATTTGGCCGCAGCACCAGTGAGGTGATGTTGACATCCTTTTGTCATCAGGAATTGGTAAGAGACCTTTACAATTCTGATTTAACTGTGTCCTGCAAA
The DNA here is from genome assembly GCA_016271365.2 of Neoceratodus forsteri. Classification (NCBI taxonomy): domain Eukaryota; kingdom Metazoa; phylum Chordata; order Ceratodontiformes; family Ceratodontidae; genus Neoceratodus; species Neoceratodus forsteri. The sequence goes on from CM057449.1 coordinate 1,308,993,488, forward strand.
ATGGAAGATTGTATAGAATATTAATCCTCCAAATGACATTACATCTAGATTGCAGTGTTTGCAGACCTTGTGCCTGTTCCAGGACTGTGCTTCCACAGGCTCCGGCCTAGGAGAGACTCTTGCTGTAGTGCTTCGGCATTCTGAACTCCTCCATAGATTCGGACATTGCAGGGATCCCTCCCCAAATGTTTTGCAAATGTCTTTATGTTTTCTATTTTTGTACTTTTGTAGAAAATCCTTTTAAAAAATGCTATCTGGGCTTGTGCACTATCCAGTGGAATAGTTTTAGTCATTGTTTTTGGCTTTACAGGTTGTAGTTGTGTGCACAAATGTTTTTGCAGTGTTTTCTTTTGCAAGTGTTCCTGGAAGAAGACAAGAAGACCTGAAGAGGATTGGTGGGACTCATCAGAGTCCTTCCTTTGTGTAACTGTTTAGTGCAATGTCTAACCTTTTTTCGTTTTACAAATGTGAGGTGTAAAATGCTTTTCTTCTTGTTTTTTGGGTTTGGGTACATGGTAGGTAGCATAGGTCAGACAGTTTTTCCCTAGAGGGTTGGGGGGAAGGCAGGTTGGTGGTCCTGATTAGGGATATAGGGATAGAAACATAGAAGTTGACGGCAGATAAGGACCACAAGGCCCATCCAGTCTGCCCATTTCTTTTTCTACCTTATAAATGTGCCATCGGCCTTTACTCTGTCAATGGCCTATCTATTCATACTCATTTGTATTGCTCCCTTATGCCTATCTCATGCCTGTTTGAAGCCCTGCACTGTATTCATATCCACCACTTCTTGAGGTAGACCGTTCCATGCATCAACCAATCTTTCTGTGAAAAAGAATTTCCTCGCATTACCCCTTAATCGGCCTCCCTCTAATCTCATGCTGTGTCCTCTTGTCCTGCTATTTTTCTTATACTGAAAGATGTTACACTCATTCATCTTGTTAATGCCCTTAAGGTGTTTGAATGTTTTGATCATATCACCAGTCTCCCTCCTTTGCTCTAGGGTACACATATTAAGCTCCATTAATCTGTCCTCATATGATTTCTGATGCAGTCCCTGCACCATTTTGGTTGCCCTTTTCTGGACTGCCTCAATTTGGTTAATGTCCTTGTGAAGGTGTGGCCTCCAGTACTGCACGCAGTACTCCAGATGGGGCCTAACCAGTGACTTGTAAAGAGGGATTATTACCTCTTTCTTCTGACTTGTGATATCCCTACTATTTATTTATTATTTATTTATTAAATTCTGATAACCGGGTAAGCCCGCTGGGCCCGAAGGTCCCTTTTTCAGGGGCGGCCCGGGAAATTACATGGAATAATACATGGGGTAGCATACAGCACAGGTACATTACACTAGACGGCGAGGAACATAATACATAGTAGTTTTTCAGCAGTTACATTTAAGAGGTAAGACATAGTAGCTTTTTAGCAGTTAACATTTCCTGGCTTATATGGTTCTTTGTGTATTTTTACGTCTTCGAGATCCTTTACCTTGCTGTTTGCTACTGCTCTCACTCCCGCTCGATTACGTGCTGCTTCCACTCTCTGTGGTGCCGCTCACTCACTCTCTAACTGCCCTCAACTGTGACCGCAACATTTTTTTTTTTTTTTAATTTTGGGGAAAAAACAAATTGCCACACGGAGATGTGTGTGGCTATTCAAGTCCCGACTTCAAAAAAAACAGTGGTGCCGCTGCTGCTCGCTCGCTGGCTCCGGAGGGTCCGTTGCTGGCTCTCGCTAAATCCTATCGCCATGTTTACGCAGCTTTTCTGGGACGTCCCACTGTGTCAGCCAATCTGGTGGCAGGTAAAGGCTAAAAAGCTGTTGTACTATCGATGTGATGTCAGAACGATAGTACAACAGCTTTTTTGACCTTTGAACTGCCCTACAACAACTTTGTGAGAGCCTCTGATTTCAGTGCACACTAAGAGGCAACCATATACTATAGTAGTTTTTCAGCAGTTACATTTAAGAGGTAAGACATAGTAGCTTTTTAGCAGTTAACATTTCCTGGGTAAGCTCTACAGATGGGGTGCAGTGATAGTCGCTATTTCCATATGAGGGAGAGGGGTGGTCTTCCACTTAGGAGCCTCTCATTTTAGCAGTTGCATATGGAGGTGACTATCAGCCTTGAGCGGAAGGTGTGGGTAGAGGTAGCACCCTGAACACCAAGGGGCAGGAAGTTCCATAGGGTGGGCGCTGTGATGGCAAACAACTTACCCCCGCCTTGGTTCTAACCCTTGACACTGCGAGGAGGGTTCTGTCCATTGTTCTGAGGAGTCTAGGGTTTCTCTTTTGGGTAATGAGTCCAGTGAGGCTGGGAGGAGGGGATGGGCTGAGTAGTTTATGAGTGTGGCAGAGTAGGGGGTATTGGAGCCGGGCCTCCCAAAAGGGCCAGTTTAGTTGGGGCAGAGTATCACAGTGGTGAGCCCGGGAGCCGGATAGGGTGGTGAAGCAAGCCACCTTGTGATAGAGAACTTGTAATCTGTTCATCTCTTGTTTGGCAGCTCCCTGTATCGCTGGGGCCGCATAGGAGAGGGTAGGGAGGAGGATGCTTGTGGCGATGGAGGCCCTGGCCTCGGGTATCAACTGGTCTTTCAGCCTATACAAGGTCCCAAGTTTGGCATGAATATTTTGAGGGAGAAGCACTGATCCAGGGTGAGGCCAAGGTATTTTATCGATTCAACCACCTCAAGTCTTTTTCCTGATATGGTCATCAGCCTGAGATGTGGGCTTCTGTCTCGGCCGAGGGTTCTTGGGCCAAATAACTGTTTAATATGTTGTAATGTTTCTGTAATCTGTATCGTCAAGTTCTTTCCATGTGCCTGTATGTATGACGTGGAACCTTTGTAAATTAGTCCCTAGAAACATAGATTTTGATAGCAGATAAGGACCGCTTGGCCCACCCAGTCTGCCCATTTCCCTACCTAATGGATAAACTGCAGATCCTAGTTAACCAGCAGCCTACTTCTTCCTACCCCCACGCCCTAGAATTGCCTTATGATTGTCCCATGCATGCTTGAATTCCACCACTGTTTTTGACTCCACAACCTCCTCCGGAAGGCCGTTTCATGCATCCACAACCCTCTCTGTGAAAAAATACTTCCTTAAGTTACCTCTGAGCTGCCCCCTTCTATCTTCAAATTGTGCCCCCTTGTTCTTGCACACCTCTTTCTTTGAAAGATGCTACCCTCTTGGACTTTGTTGATTCCCTTGAGGTGCCAAAGTTTCTATCATGTCCCCTCTCCCTCCTTTCCTCGGGCTATACATATTTAGCTCCTTAAGTCTCTCTTCATATGTCTTCGGTGCAGACCCTGCACCATTTTAGTTGCCCTCCTCTGGACAGCTTCCATCCTGTCTATGTCTTTGTGGAGATTGGGTCTCCAGAACTGCACGCAGTGCTCCAGATGGGGTCTCACCAACTGTCTGTACAGAGGGATAATAACTTCCTGTTTTCTACTGGTGATGCCTCTCCCTATGCATCCCAGTATCGCCCCAGCCCTCCTTGCTGCCCTCTCACATTGCTTGCCCACCTTTAGGTCATCTGATATTCTGATATGACTACCCCCAAGTCCCTTTCCATTTTTCTTGTTGTTAGTATCTCACCCCCCATTGTGTACTCTTCCCCTGGGTTTTTGTTTCCCAGGTGCATTACCTTGCACTTCTTAGCATTGAATCTAAGCTGCCATACATTTGATCATTCCTCTAACCTTGCTAAGTCCCTTCTCATCCTTTCCACCCCACCTTGTGCATCAACTCTGTTGCAGATCTTTGTGTCATCTGCAAAGAGACATCTATTCCTTCCAGTCCCTCTGCAATGTAAACATAAAGACATTGAAGAGGACCAGTCTAATACTGAACCCTCAGGTACCCACTAGCAACCCCATTTCTTCAGAGTGGACTCCATTTACTATTACTCTCTGTCCTATTCTCCAGCCCATTCTTTACCCAGCCTGTCATCTTGGGACCCACTCCCAGGCTGGCTAACTTGTATATTAATCTTTTGTGTGGGACTGTGTCAAATGCCTTGCTAAAGTCTAGGTAGGCCATGTCCACAGCCCCTCCCTGATCTACTACTTTGGTCACCCAGTCAAAGAAATCTATCAGATTTGTCTGGCATGACCTTCCCGCTGTGAATCCATGCTGCCTTGGGTCCTGTGCCCCTCTGGCCTCTAGATACTCAACAATTCTTTCCTTCAGAAGTGATTCCATCATTTTCCCTACCACTGAAGTTAAACTAACAGGTCTGTAGTTTCCTGCTTCTGCAATGCTCCCATTTTTGTGAAGGGGAATCACATCTGCCCTCCTCCAGTCCTCGGGTACCACCCCATCCTCCCATGATTTGTTAAAGAGGGTAGTCAGTGGTGTCACTAGTTCTACCCTAAGTTCTTTTAGAATTCTGGGATGAATCCCATCAGGCCCCATTGCTTTGTCCACCTTCAGTTTTAAGAGTTCTTTCAGAACCCTTTCTTCTGTAAATGGACTGGTATCAACTTCTGTATCCAGAGTGTTTCTGCTGTTTGTTTTAGATACCTCCCCCTCTTCCTTTGTGAATACTGAGCAAAAATATTTGTTTAGTATCTCCGCCTTTTCACAGTCACCCTCTGCTCACCCTCCCTCCCCTTTATTAAGCCTCACTAACCCTCCCTTGGTCTTCCTTCGCTCCCTGATGTACCTATAAAAGGTTTTATCCCCCTTCTTAACTGAGTTGGTTATCTTTTCCTCGGTTTGGGCCTTTGCTGTTCTGACTGCCTTCCCAGCATCCTTTTGCTTTAACTGATACAGTTCTCTGTCCTGCTCCTTCTGTGATTCCTTGTACTTTCTGAATGCTTTCTTTTCTCTTGAACCTTCACTGCCACTTCCTTTGAGAACCACAGTGGTTTCTTACATCGTTTCATTTTGTTTATTTGCTTCACACAAAGGCTTGTTACCTCTGTGACGGCAGTTTTTATTATTCCCAATTGTTCTTCCACCCCTCCTTCCTGCCCATTTGCTAGTGCATTCCTTAGGCACTCACCCATTTTGGCAAAGTCAGCCCTCCTAAAGTCCAGTACATTTGTCTTTGTATGGCTTGACTCTATTGCTGTGTTTATTGTGAACCATACTGTTCGATGGTCGCTGACTCAAAGGTCTTTCTGAATATTACAATAAATAGCATGGCCTTGGTCTTGTTAGGGTTAATGATCATTCTGTTGGTGACAAGCCATTGCTCAAGGGAACCCAGGTCTTCCTGTAGCCCAGAGCAGAGATCTCCCAAATTAGAGGAGGGGCGGTATGTGACCGTGTCATCTGCATACTGTACCATTAAGCTACCCCCCCAGTGTTTACTGAGATCGTTAGTGAAAAGAGAGAAGAGAAGGGGGCCAAGGATAGATCCTTGGGGCACCCCATCCATTAGGGGGAGAGGCTCCGACAGGGAGTCTTTCCATTTTACCCTCTGTGTCTTCCCTGTGAAGTAACTGTTGAACCATGATACGGAGCGGTTGTCTAACCCGACCTGGCTCAGTTTTGTAAGGAGCAGGTTGTGGTTTACAAGGTCAAAAGCCTTGGAAAGGTCAATGAAGACTGCCCCGGTGGGGGATCCCTTGTCCAGTTCTCTGAGAACATCAGTGGAGAACTTGATAAGTGTGGTGTCAGTCCCATGATTGGTTCTGAAACTGTGCTGGGAGGGGGCAAGTAAATGGTGGAGCTCTAGGTAGTCCCAGAGTTGTCTGTAAATTAGTCTCTCTTGAATCTTACCAAGGCTAGATAGCAGGGAGATGGGCCTGTAAATGTTGGTAGTCTCCCTTGAACCACCCTTGTGCATGGGGACTTCATGGGCCAGTTTCCATTGTTCTGGGATGGCACCTGCGATAAGGGATCAGTTGAGGAGCCAGGTGAGGGGCCTGGTGAGTGAGGCCCCTTCCCTTAGTATGCGGGGGGGGAGATGCCATCGGATTCCTATAGCTCCCGACATTTTGAGGGACTTTAGTAATGGGAGGACTTTGTTTGGTCTTACAAGCCGGATGTGGAAGGTTGGGCAGTCCAGGCTTTGGGGGATGGGATCATTCGAGACTGGGAGGAGGGGTGGCAAGTCCGCTTTGAGCGGGTCCAGGTTTGTGAACTGGCGGTTGAAAGCCATGGCGATGCTAGGGTCGTTGTTAGTTAACTGGCCATTGACCTCTATGGGGCAGTGAGCGGTCGTCCCGCTCCCCTGTATGAGTCAGTTTATGTGAGCCCAAAAGATTCTAGGGTTGCCTAGGTTCTTTTTCTGTAGATCTGTGAGGTAGTCTCGTTTGGCCACTTTGATGGCCAGTTTGCACTTATTTCTCAGCGTCTTGTAGCGGTTTAGGTCAGCCAATATAGGGAGGAGAGCTTGTATTTTTTCCAAGCAGTGTCCCTAGTTTTCATCAGTGTTTTCACTTGAGGGGTGTGCCACTTGTAGCAGCTCCCCTTGGTGCGGAATTTCTTCAAAGGGGCCAAGCAGTCAGCAACCATAATGATGGCTCCCTGGAAGAAGGCTGTAGCCTCTTCCAGTGTGGGGAGTAGTTTGATTGGGCTCCAATCAATCCCGTTTAGGCAGCCAATCAAGTGTTCAGGTTGATAGTTTGAGTAGTCCCGTGTTGCGAGTATTCACGGGGGGATTCTGGGGGCCCTGTTTTTCCAGGAGCAGAAGATTGGGGAGTGATCACTCAGGGCATCCGCTAGAGTGCCAGCCGCCTTTATATTGGCGGGTTTGCTAGTAAGCACCCAATCAAGTGTGGAATGGTTACCCGTTTTGTAATTCATTCAGATGGGCCCTGTGATAACCTGCGTAAGGTTACCTTCCTGAACCAGCCCTAGTAGGGAGGGATTGTCTTCCGGGGCCCAATTCAGATTGAAGTCCCCCAGGATGATTAGCTCAGAGGTGACCTCATCGGAGATGTCCCTTAGGATTGCCTCCAGAGATGAGCACGCATTGGTTGGGGGGTTGTGTACGCATCCAATGCTGAGATGCTTACATGGGCCAAGGGTGATGCGAATGAAGATCGATTCACCTTCCATACTAGTGGCCTGTAGCAGGTTGACCTGCACTAAGTTAAGGGTGTCCTGTGTAGATTAGGACCCCTCCACCCCTTTTCCTCAGTCTATCTTGTCTAAGGGAGAGGTATCCTAGGGCTGCAACCTCGTGGGAGGGTATGTGAGGCTTGAGCCAGGTTTCCGTTACGGCCAGATGTCCGGGTTGTACCGGTCCAGCCAGGCTTGAAGTTCCTGCATCCTAGGTCTCAGGCTACATATATTCATGTGCGCAATCCTCAGGCCCTTATTGGCCGCCCAGTGCGGGTCCACTGGGGAGAAGACCAGAAGATCATAAGGAGGGGGACCAGAATTTGGTTGGATGTGCCCTGCCATGAGCAGGAGGGTGGCAAAGAGAAGGAAGTCGACTGAGGGGTAAGGACTTAGTCCAGTCTCCGTTTAGTAGTGAGTAGAGTTGAGTACAGAATGCCTCTCCTGCAGAATACATGGGCAGTCAGAAACGCCTCCATGTTATTAATAGGGAGGGTGAAGAGGTCCCAAGAATGTCGTGGGGGAATGTCCAGTTTGGAGGGACTTCTCAGGTCCTGTTCTCCTGTGCTTGTAGTCCTATCTGCCCAGTGTAGGAAAAGGAGGTACAGGACGGCCAGTAGGAGCCCTCTATTTGGGCAGCCAAGAGGGGGGTCCAAGCATGGAGGGCATCATGCTGGTGAGGAGGCCGGGTGGGGAGGAGGGAGGGATGGGGCAGTAGGGATGGCTGGACCCCTGGGAATAAGTTCCCCTGAGCCCACCATGCTCAACTTAAGAGTAATAACCAGCCTCGTCAGGCACCGAGTCCCTGACAGATCAGGTCAGTGGTGTGGCCAGGAATTATTACAGTGAGCCGCTGGTCAGCAGTACCCAAACTTATAGGGTATCAGAAGTCTTACCCCAGGGATAGATGCAACAGTGTATTGGAGGGAGGTGGTCTTGGTAGCACTTGTTACTATAGGATCCTCCTGGGGATGCGTTTGAGCGCTGCTGCCCTTTAGGTCAGCAGGCGGGTTGGACACAGGAGCTGTCTATGGCCCAAGGCCAGGCACACTCGTGTTGAGCAATAGGGGGAGGCAATCTCGCTGGAGATACAGTGTTAATTAGGTAATCAGGCAGTTAAGGGTGCACCTACATATGTACTGAAAACCATACCCCTGAGGTAGAGTTGAAATCACATTTATATGACTCATGGGAAAAATAGAATAACATGCAATTTACAAGACATAACTGGATTACTATAGCGCTTAACAATCACTTAGATACTGCAGGTACAGCAGCAGCTGTAATTTCTGACTACCTAGTTTATGATACAACTGGCAGTTTTGTGGGTAGCAGGCAATTTGGTAGGGACAGACAGAGATACTTCCCCGAGTTGCACAGTAATTTGCAGGTGGTGCAGAAAGGTTGGGATTAGAGAAAGTAGGTGCAGTGATGGCTAAATGCCACTAGAGGGGTTATAGGAGTTTTGTATTGGGCACGGTAGCCAGAAGGTCCTTTTGTTATAGCGGCCACTAGTGGACAGCTGTGATAACCTGCAAATGGAAAAGTCACCTGAAAGGTTAAGGATAGGTTAATTTCAGTCAGGTGCTTTATCCTATAAAAAGGAGTGACGACCAAGGGTGGTGGTGGGGGCAACAGGGCAGCCAATGCGTAGCATCGGCGGGGTCCTTGCTCTGCCATTTGCACTCCTCGCTCGTCCTGGTCTCCTTTACCTGTGCAGATTTTTCAGTTTGAATTCCATGCCTTTTGCAGGGGGCGATCAGCGTGGGGCTTGGGAAGAGTCCCTCGGCTGTGGGGGAGGGCTGCTCGGTTGCCCTCTCGACCCACAAGGCTCCCGGGGAGCAGGTTTGTCACTGCAGAGAAGGAGGAAAAAGGTGAGGCTTTTATACAGATCCTACACAAAGCAGCAGACTAAAGGAGCATTGGGGTGGGGGGATCACATATTCAATGCAGTTAAGGTTATTTTAGCCCAGCCCTTGTTAAGCTCATTATAGGACTTTCTAAACAAAGAGGGCTCAGGTGGAGACAAAGCAGTTTTTGCAAGCACTGGGGTTTGTAAGGTTAAAAGGTGCAAAGGCAGTAGAAGTTTAGCAACTTGGGTAATCAGGAAAAATATTTTCTCTGGCAGTACAAGTTTCACTGATTCAGTTTAAAATAAAGGTCACGGTCACAGAACGAGCTTACTATGGCATTTGATGTTTCGCTATTAAAGTGCTCTGCTACTTCCTTACAATTCACAAGCATACAGGGAGAAAACTTGAGGGGAAAAAAACAATCAGCACTGGTGTGGTGACTGAAAATTAAGTTTAAGTCTTTCAATAAAAATGGCGCTCTGCCGTTTGCACTCCTCGCTCGTCCTGGTCTCCTTTACCTGTGCAGATTTTTTGGTTTGAATTCCACGCCTTTTGCAGGTGGCAATCAGTGTGGAGCTTGGGAAGAGTCAGTCGGCTGTGGGGGAGGGCTGCTCGTTTCCCCTCTCAACCCAGAAAGCTCCCAGGGAGCAGGTTTGTCTCTGTGCAGATTTTTCAGTTTGAATTCCATGCCTTTTGCAGGGGGCGATCAGCGTGGGGCTTGGGAACAGTCCGTCGGCTGTGGGGGAGAGCTGCTCGGTTGCCCTCTCGACCCAGAAGGCTCCCGGGGAGCAGGTTTGTCTCTGTGCAGATTTTTCGATTTAAATTCCACGCCTTTTGCAGGGGGCTATCAGCATGGGGCTTGGGAAGAGTCCGTCGGCTGTGGGGGAGGGCTGTTCGGTTGCCCTCTCGACCCAGAAGGCTCCTGGGGTCTGCTTGGATGATTTCAGGTCATCTGTGATGATAATGCCCAAGTCTGTTTCTTCCCTTGTGACTGCCAGCAACTCCCCTCCCAGCCTATAGGTGACTCCAGGGTTTCTCTTCCTTATGTGCATCATCTTGCACTTCTTTGCATTAAACCCCAGTTGCCACTCATCCGACCATTTTGCTAGTTTATCCATATCTCTTCTCATTCTGCCCACCCCATCTCAATCATCTACTCTGTTGCAGATCTTGGTGTCATCTGCAAACAGACAAACCTTACCCTCCAGTCCATCTGCAATGTCACTGATGAAGATATTGAAGAGGACTGGCCCCAGGACTGATCCCTGAGGTACCCTACTTGTGACTTGCATCTCTTCTGACTGTATACCGTTCACCACCACTCTGTTTTCTGACCATCAACCAGTCTGCCATCCAGTTCACCAACTTCTTACCCACCCTGAGCCTACCCAGCTTATTAATCAATATTTTGTGTGGAACAGTATTGAAAGCTTTGCTGAAGTCAAGGTAGGCAACATCAACTGCTCCCCCTTGGTCCACCACTCTGGTTACCCAGTCAAAGAAATCTATGAGATTAGTTTGACAGGACCTTCCTTTTGTAAACCCATGCTGTCTTGGATCCTGTACTCCTATGGATTAACACGTGTTGCACTATCCTTTCCTTAAGGAGTGCATTCATAATCTTGCCCACTACTGAGGTAAGACTGACTGGTCTGTAGTTCCCTGCCTCCTCCCTGCCACCACTCTTGTGGAGCGGGATCACATGAGCCCTTCTCCAGTCTTCTGGGACCTCTCCTGTGCTCAGAGACTCACTAAACAGTTCTGATAATGGCTCTGCTAGTTCCACCCTTAGCACCTTTATTACTCTGGGATGTATGCCATCAGGTCCCATTGCCTTATTCACCCTGAGCTTATCGAGCTCTTGTAGGACCCTTTCTTTTGTGACGAGACTAGTGCACACCTCCTTCCCCCCTGTGTCCATGGTGCTGAGCTCTGGACCCTGCCCTACCTTCTCTTCAGTAAATACTGAGCAGAAGTATCTATTTAGGATAGATGCTTTTAGATGGTCCTCCTCCTCACATACCCCCTTATCTCTTTTGATCTTAGCAGTACCCCCTCTGGACTTTCTCCTTTCACTAATGTATCTATAGAAAATCGTGTCACCTTATTTTACTGTTTGTGCTAGTGTTTCCTCAGTTTGGGCCTTTGCCTGCCTTACTGCCTTCCCTGCTTCCCTTAGGGAAGTTTGGTATGCCTCCCTATCTTCATCCCGCTGCCTTCCCTTATATTTCCTGAAGGCCAGCCTTTTGGCTCTGATCTTTTCTGCTACTGTTTTTGAGAACCAAAGTGGTTTCCTTCTTCTCTTGCACTTTCTTTTCTCTCTAACACAATGGGATGTTGCTTCAAGTATTGCTTCCTTAATGCTTGCCCACTTTGCCTGTACCCCGTCACCTATATTTCTTTTTGCCAGGGCTAGCTTAACTCTGTTGGCCATCTTATCAAAGTCAGTTCCTCTGAAGTCCCATATTTTTGCCTTGGAATGGGATGATTTAGTTCTAGTGGCCAAATTGAACCATACCATGTAATGGTCACTGGCCCCCAGGTGACCTTCTACCTGAAGATCTGTGATCCTTTCCCTGTTAGTCAGTACTAGAGCTAAGATAGTCCTATCTCTTGTGGGTTGTTGTACAAGCTGTTTGAGGCCCTCCCCCTGCAGGGAATCCACCATGTGTTTAGTTCTGTCAGATGTTCCTGCTGGTATTGACCAATCTGTATCTGGCATGTTGAAGTCTCCCATTATCAGAACCTCCCCTTCAGCTGTCATGTTTTGTATATCTTCTAACAGTAATGTGTCTATGTCCTCCCCTAGTCTGGGGGCCTGTAGACAACCCCAGTTCGTATGGCTGTCCCATTTCCTGTTTCTAGGCTGACCCACAGTTCTTCTGGCTCCTTATGTGTAATCTGAATTTCTGTTGCTTTGATATTTTCATTGACATACAGGGCTACTCCATCCCCCCTTTTTGCACCTCGGTCTCTTCTGAACAGTACATAGCCAGGTACTGAAGTTTCCCAAGTGTGGTTACTGGTAAACCATGTCTCGCTAATTGCTACTACATCCAGTTTAGTCTCTGTCATTATTGCCAGCAGGTCTGGGATCTTGTTTCCCAGATTGCGAGCATTTGTGTTCAGTGCGTTAGTTGTAGGGTGAGGTCTGGCATTTCCCCTGTGTGTCATATAGGGAGCCGGACCTTTTCCCTTACCTGGTAATGCAAATGAACTGCAAACATGCTGAACTCCTGTTTGACCACTAGCTTAGGGGGGAGGGGTGTTCTTCCCATTCGACGTATGGGGTGCTGCACCCCTCTCCCCATTTGCTAGTTTAAATATTCTGCAAAGACATCAAACTTCTGTCCCAATGCACTAACTCCCTCCTTAGTCAGATGCAGTCCATCAAATTTATAGAACTTTCGCTCCCAAAACTATTGCCAGTTCCCTACAAATTTGTGTCCTTTTTCCTGGCACCAGCCTTTCAGCCACATGTTTCACTCCCCTATCTCCTGTTCTCTGACCTTCCGTCCATCTGCCCCGCTCTCCCAGACTGGCAGGATCTCAGAGAAGAAGATGCTGGACGAAATGAATGATAGTTTGTCACCCAGCCTGGTCAGGTGTTCCTTGGTCTCCACAACTGACTGGCTGGCAAGATCATTAGTCCCTATGTGTACCAGGACGTCAATGTTTTCTCCTGCTTCCTGAACAATTTTAGCAATGCGGTCAGTGTCTCTCCACGCTGATGTACCTGGGAGACATCTGACCATTACCCCTGGCTGGAGATAGGTATCAACTCCCCAAATCATGGAAACTCCTATGATCAGAACTTTTCTGGATTGGTTCCTGTTTTGGGCGAGTTTTGTTGTGCAAGCTCCTGTGCTGCAGTGTCCTGCTCTGCCGTGTCCTCTGCCCCTTTGTTTGATTTTGGAGACAGATGCAGATACCCATTTGTAGTTTTTATATGGTTTGTAGAAATAATATTTTGGAGAGCACCGAGTGATGGGGCACCCGATTTGCCCCTCCTAACCACCTAACAATCTCCCGGACCAAGTACCCTCTGCGGCTGAGGTGCTTCTGTTGGATGTTGGGGAAATGGTGGGTGGTTCTTATAATAAATTTCCTCTTGAATATGCAAATTGAGGCATGCAATCTCTGCCCATGCTATCTGGAGCTGAGCCCTTAGATCTCCAATGGTCCAGCATGTAGGACAGTGTCCTAAATCCTGTAAAACTGCCCTTCTAAAAAGTGTTCTGCAGTACCTGCAGTTAATGATATCCATCCCAGATAAGCTGCTGGGTTTATAACCTGGTCAGAGTAATTAGAAGGAAGAAAATGAAAGCAAAAGTTTGATTTTGTGTTTTTTTTTTTTTTTTATTACTTGTTATAACAAGTTACATTACTAGTGCCCCTGTAAATGAGGTCACCGTGTGGATACCCCACTGATACACCCCTTCCTGCTTTGCCACAGGAAATTTCACGACTGTGCTACCCTATAAAAGGAGTGTAGTGTGGTGGTTGGGGATGGGGTGGGTGGCTGGGCCCTTCCCCTGCCTGTCTGGTAGGACATGCTTCAGACAGTTTCTTGGAGCCACTAAGGACCCACAGATAGTACAGTAGTAGGATAGGAACTGAAGTTTCTTCAGTGGGCCTCTAGCCTTTAGCGTCACCTGCCTGTGCCTGGCACATGGTGGGGGAGGACTTGCGCAACCCTCCCCATAAGGGGCATCAGAGGTAGGATGGTCCGGTGCTAGGTCAGGGAATGACTGCGGACAGTCATTTACCTGGCATAGGGTGAGTGTAACCACCCAGTCCCTGGGATTACTAGAATCCTAGCAGTATTATTGTTAGGAAGGTAGCAGGCAGCTGGTAGGGAGTTCATTAGGGGCTCCTTACATAACAGAAACATAGAGACATAGAAATTGTTGGCAGATAAGGACCGATAGGCCCATCCAGTCTGCCTGTAGGCCCTATACATTGTATGTGACCACTGACCCCATGTGATCAATGGCTTTTTACCACTCCTTCCCTCTAAGGCTTCCCTTGTGCCTCTGCCAAGCATGCTTAAACCCCTCCACTGTGCTTGCCCCCACTACCTCCTGTGGCAGACTATTCCAAGTGTCGACAACCCTATCTGTGTAGAAAAACTTCCTCACATTACCTCTTAATCTACCCCCTTCCAATTTCATATTGTTGCTCCTTGTTCTAGTCCTTTTTCTACATTGGAAAAGGCCCCCACCTGCACCTTGTTTATGCCCTTGAGGTACTTGAAAGTTTCAATCATGTCACCCCGCTGTCTCCTCTCCTCCAGTGAGTACATATTGAGGTCCCTTAGTCTCTCCTCATATGTTTTGTGGTGTACGCCCTGCACCATCTTTGTTGCCCTTCTCCGAACAGTCTCACCTTATCTACGTCCTTGCGCAGGTGTGGTCTCCAGAACTGCACGCAGTACTCCAGGTGAGGCCTCACCAATGTTTTATACAATGGCATCACCACCTCCCGCCTCTTGCTAGTGATATCCCTGCCTATGCACCCCAGCATGCCACTGGCCCTCACTGCTGCCTTTGTACACTGCTTTGATATCTTAAGGTCATCAGAGATGATAACCCCTAGGTCCTTTCCTCTTTGGTGACAGTCAGCTCCTCCCTCCCTCAACCTGTAGCTCTCCCCACGGTTCCCTTTACCCAGGTGCATTATTTTGCACTTCTTTGCACTGAACATCAGTTGCCACATCTCCAACCATCTTTCAAGCTTCTCCAGGTCCCTCATCATTTTCTGCACCTCTTCTGAAGTATCCACCCTGTTGCAGATCTTGGTGTCATCTGCAAACAGGCAGACCTTTCCTTCCAGCCCTCTGCAATGTTACTAATGAAGACATTGAACAGGACTGGTCCTAGTACTGATCCTTGTGGTACCCTACTGGTCACCCCCTCTCCCCAGACTGTACCCCCATTTACCACCACCCTCTGTCTCCTGTCTGTTAATCAGTTCCTAACCCAGTTCACCACCTTGTCTCCCATGCCCAGACTACCCATCTTGTTAATCAGCCTTCTATGTGGTACAGTGTCTAACGCTTTGCTAAAATGCAGGTAGGCAACGTCTACCTCCCCTTCCTGATTAAGTTCCCTAGTCACCCAATCAAAAAAAACCAGATTCGTTTGACATGACCTTCCTGCTGTGAATCCATGTTGCCTCAGATCCTGAGCACCACTGGATTCCTTATGTGCCACTATCCAGGGGCGCCGACAGCACGGGTGCTCGGGTGCTTGAGCACCCACAAAGTTTATATGAGCACCCCCAAATTCTTGTCCTCCCGGCTCCATGGTCCACCTTGCCTTTTCATTTCCCCGCTTCTCTGCCTGTTTGCCTGATTCAGGCAAATTGATATCCGTGCATGACCGCTTGCCCTGACCAACTTCCCACTCTCCCTGTAGCGGCAACCTGGCACTGGCGCAACTGTCTGTGATTTCAACATATTATTTTTTTTTTTTTTTTTTATGCAGTTAATTTAAATGTAGCGTGTGAGTGGTTTCTAACTAGTTGGTCAAGAAGTAGCCCGAGTTTGACATCTACCGTACTTAACCGGCGGCATTATGTGGCAAGTCAACAGTATGATAAGGTCAGACTGAAACAAAGTTTTAACCTGACGAGTTTTTCCCCAAATATCTAGCCGCTTTTAGTTACGTATACTATTATTTCATGTTTTTTTTTTTAACACCATGGATATCTACAAATAATCCAGTCCATGTCCAGATATTTACTGATTGGTAAGTATACAAATTTCAATGATGTTCGTACCACAGTAAATATATGGTTTGCTCAGCTGATCTGCGACTTTATAAAACAAAGACATGATTCGGTTTACATAAGTGCTTTGATTTGCGTGGTTGGTTTTCTTGCCTTTTTTACTGACTGCAATGACCCCGCACCTCAGCACTATCAAAAGTGTTTTTTACGTTACATCACAGCAATGCTTAATCGGCCTGTAATCTGAAGCTGTAGTCCCCTAATACGTTAAAAAGACTTTGTAATAAATAATGTTTAATGCTGTTAAAAACAGCACAAAGAAAAACGTGTAAATGATCAGCAATGAAGGAAACTCAAGTGTCAGGTTAACTTACAACAAAGTAATGAAATCAGCTGACAGCTGAGAAAGTGAGACAGACACGAAAGAAAGATGTTTACGATACATAGCAGCAGCAGTGCCTTGCAAAAGGAAATTACTGAAGGTCATGACAATAATTTAGAAAAAGGTGGAGACTAGACAGGGAGAACAGATGAACACTAAACCAACAAAATGGGTAAGGTGTCAGAAAAGTTGATGTTGCCACTTGCCAGTCCTCCTACTAAATGTGTTGTTGGCGTTTAATGTGTATCTATTGGCATTTGGCAATTAGATGCAGATGACAAAGGGAAATATACCAATCAGCGGGTCAAGTCCTCAGACTTCTAGGAAACTGAAGTGAACGTGTATCGTCTCCCAGGCAACAAGAAATGTAACTGAAAATTGCAGTACTTCCGACCCCTGGCAATTGGTAACCTGATCCTTCGTTTTCGATTGCACTGCAATAAAGAAGCTGGTGGCCCACAGCTTACCCCCCACCACCACCTGGCAGTCAAGCTCAAGCACAGACACATTATTACTTTTTCTTTGCATATAGTACTGTTAATGCTTTGTTGTTTTATATAAAACAACAAAGCATTAACAGTACCTATAGCGAAAGAAAAAGCGGCTATGCACAATCTTGACGTGGTTGAGGGTATAACTGTAACCTGATGCACCAAAAAGCGGGTTCCACAGTAAACCGACTACAATTTTCAGTTACATTTCTTGTTGCCTAGGGAGACAGGGAGTTCATGTTTCTAACCTGAGATTGAGAACGAAGGTGCTAACTAACTAATACTTTCTGGAGCAGCGCACCCGCGCAGGCCATTAGGACTGACTTTACTTTTACCATCCATGTTTGAACAGCTTGTTACTAGAACTAGATATATTCTGCAAAAACCGAAAATACAAATATTATCCATCCATCACTACTCTCGTCTCTCGAGTCTCGACGATTTCCGACCCAACCGGAACCTGCGCGCCTTGTACTCGCTCGCTGGCTGCAACTGGCTCCCCGAGTCCCCACTCCTCCAATTGCTGGGATAGACATAGTTAGACACATGACTCATCAAGGAGACGGTCATGTGATGCAGGTAGAGAGCAGCTTCAACTGAGAGCTGCCTGAGTCTGCATATCACATGATGTGAGGAGAGTCAGCAGAGTGAGTTGGTCAACAGCACGCAGTGAGGATCCAATTGCTGTGTGTGTGTGTGTGTGTGTGTGTGTGTGTGTGTGAACTGAGTGAGGAGCAAGTTGTTTTTTTCGTGAAATTGTGTTGTGGGACTGCACTGGACTGGTTGTCATCGGTCTTCAAGAACTGACTTAGCTAGCTAGCTAAGGGGAAGGGTAGGGTACTGTAACTACCTACCCGCCCTGTTGCAGACAGACAGAACCGCGTTATAACTTAAAAAAAATAATTTTAAAATAGTCTGCACTACAGCCAGTGCTGTGCTATAGACAGTAGACACTTAAGTAATTGTTCAACAAAACACAAACAACCACAGACTGTGTTGTGTCTTGTGACACTGACTGAGTCTCTGGCTGGGTGGGGAGGGATAGAAAAGCAAGATTAAGGACAGAAATAGAACAAAAACAAACTGAAAAAATCATTCTAGCAACAACACTGCAGTGCAGTCACCAGTCAGTCAGAGAGGAATCAGGACAGACTAGTAAAACCAAACAGCATTGTTTTTACAAAAAAAAATTGCAGTGGGTTCAGGCTAGGAGCCAGGGCCAGGCTCAAGCTGTGTGTGTGTGTGTGTGTGTGTGTGTGTGTGTGTGTGTGTGTGTCGGTGGTGTGGGTCGTCTTTCGTCTGCAGCAAAGTTAGCTAGCTGCAGCAGGGGAGATTCTCAGTCTGGAGAGGAAGGAAGAAAAAAATACAAGTAAAATATTAAAGTCAGAGTGCTGATTGCACACAGGTGTCTTCTGTGCCATATCGTGCAAGACTCCAAGTGAATAGGCAGTGCTCTGTCTGTAGGTGCTTGTGAAGTCCGTGTGAGAGGGTGAGCAGCTGAGTCTTATCCTGAGACAGTCACAGTCCTCCTGCCCAGTCCATACTAGTGTCTGATCGTCCGAAAGAAAAAATACAAGTAAAATATTAAAGTCAGAGTGCTGACTGCACAGAGGTGTCTTCTGTGCCATATCGTGCAAGACCCCCAAGTGAATAGGCAGTGCTCTGTCTGTGGGTGCTTGTGAAGTCTGTGTGAAAGCGTGAGCACCTGAGTCTTATCCTGAGACAGTCACAGTCCTCCTGTCCAGTCCGTACCAGTGTCTGACCATCCGAAAGAAAAAAATACAAGTAAAATATTAAAGTCAGAGTGCTGATTGCACAGACAGAGGTGTCTTCTGTGCCATATCATGCAAGACTCCAAGTGAATAGGCAGTGCTCTGTCTGTGGGTGCTTGTGAAGTTTGTGTGAGAGGGTGAGCAGCTGAGACTAACCTAGCCTGTCAGTGCTGTTATAGTCCGCTTACTGTCATGTCTGGACAGTCCTTACCAGTGTCTGATCATCCAAAAACCAATCAAAAAAAAAAAAAAAATCAGAGTCAGACTATTAGGATTTAAGAGGGGTCCTTGTAAAAAAAAAAAAACAAAGTGCTGTGAGCTGATTGTCTATTGTTATTCTGACCTCCACTGACTTTAATGTTTTAATCATATTCTGTCCAGACCAGCAACTAACAGTGTAACCTATTCTGAATCAGCACAAGAGAAACACACACTGTAAGTTAAAATGGACAAGTTTATTAAAAAATGGGCTAAACAGAGTGAGGCAAGCAGTACAACAGCAGCACCATCAACAAGTGGCGTATGAGTTGTGAGACTGAAGCTGAGAAACCCATGGCTGCACAGTTCACATTGCTAGGGATGTGGACGTGGTTGATGTTGAGGAGCCATGTAGCAGCAGCAGCCTCTGTCTGTAAAAGAAAAAACAAGACAGGAATCATTAGTAGTCGCCAAGAAAAAAGGCAGAACCTTTCAAGAAAGGTGGCTTGACCGGTTCAAATCGTTACTGTATGATTCCAATCAAATAAAGCCTTCTGTTCAGTGTGTAAAGAGGCAAGAGAGAAAAAACTGCTCACATTTTCCACAAAAGCTGATGAAGCATTCACAGTTACTGGTTATAGTGCATGGCATAAGGCAATAGAAAGATTCGAATCCCATGAAAAAAGTGGCTGCCACAGTGAGGCTGTAATGAAAACACATGTTAAGCAAAATGTGTACAGCATTATGTCTGATGCCAGTAGGCAGCGAGCAGTAGATGCAAGGATTGCACTTTTAAAAATGATGACAACTTTAAGATTACTGGCCCAACAGGGGCTTGCTATCAGGGGCCATACAGATGAGAGTTCAAATTACATGCAAGTGCTAAAAGTGCGAGCCACTGATTGTCCACAGTTGCAGCAGTGGTTGTTAAGGGATAGCTACAGGTGGTTGTCTCATGACATAATGAATGAAATGCTGGACATTATGGGACAAGATGTGCAAAACACAATTGTTTCCAAAATCAAAGCAGCTCAGTATTTTGCTGTAATGATGGATGAGACAATGGACATTACTGTTCATGAGCAAGTCTCAATATGTTTCGATTTGTCACTGAGGATTTCGGAATTGAAGAAGCATTTTTAGGATTTCATGAAACACCAGCTGTAGATGCTGCTACACTATTCAGTATCCTTAAAGATGTTTTGTTACGTTTTGACTTGGATATAAATAAATGTCGGGGTCAGTGTTATGATGGAGCTGCTACTATGGCTGGTATTCACTCTGGAGTGCAGGCTAGGCTAAATGTTGTTGAGCCTAGGGCCCTTTTCGTACATTGTTTGGCACATTCCTTGAACCCTGTAGTACAGGACTGCATCAGCAAAATACAAGAACGTCGAGACATACTAAATCAGTTACGAGAACTCATAACATTCATTAGAGACTCTCCAAAACGGCTAACTTTTTTTGAAAACATACAAAGCAGTATGGAAGACACTAGACCTGGCTTTTTACGACCATTTGCTCCAACAAGGTGGACAGTGAGGGCAAATAGTTTAAATTCGATTCTAGAAAACTATTTAGCATTATTGGAATTTCTGGACAGTGTGTCCTCAGAGAATACTCGGGAGTGTGGGGCAAAAGCAGGAGGGTTCTTGGCACAGCTAGGATCATTTAAAGGATTTTTCTTCTTGAGTCTTCTCTTAAAAATTTTCTCTCACTGTGACAGCATAAACACTGCCCTTCAAGCAACCTCTCTTCAATTTCTAAAAGCTAATTGTATGATTCAAACTCTTCTCGACACTATGCAACAATACAGAGGGCAGTTTGACAACTTCTGGAGTACAGTGGATGGAAGAGCTGAGGAACTGCAGTTAGATTAACCAGTTCTTCCGCGTCAACACAAAGTTCCTCGTCGTATAGATGATGGCTCTCAATCAGTTACTGATGCATCCCCAAAAGACCACTTCAGGAGAATATTTTTCCAAGTGATTGATCAGGTTGTTCTTTCAGTCAAAGATAGATTTCAGACTTCAGCTCAGAAGCTTATGTTAGATGCAGAATGATTTGCGATAGGACAAGGGCCATTAGATTCCATATTTAATTTTTATGGCAATGACTTAGATGCAGGGCGTCTGCAACTACACCATGACGTGTTCATTGACATTGCAAAAGCTAGTGGGAAAACTGTTGATTCATTGCAAGATGTGTACTGTGTCATCACAGAAAAACAAGCCATTCGTGATTTACTGCCAGAGTTTGTAAAATTTATTCAGATCTTACTGACAGTACCAGTATCAACTTGTACAGCTGAGCGTTCTTTCTCAGGACTCAGGAGACTGAAAACATATCTTAGATCAACAATATCACAGAGACGCTTAAATAGTGTTGCTCTGCTTCACATTCATCAGGAACACACTGATGCATTAGACAGGGACAAAATAGCTGATGAGTTTATTGGGAGAGCAACAGTTCATAAGAACACCTTCTATATGGTTAAATAATGTGTAATCATTCATGGCATTTGCAGTTATGTTTACTATTGAAAATCATCAGCAACTGTCTCTAGCAACTTACAATTACTCCTGCTTTTGACCTGGCTAGTCCTAAAAAAATTGTAATACCATTACACTGACACATGCTTCCCCCTTCCCCTGGTCGTCTGTGAAATGAGCTGTGATCATGGTACCTTTCCCGGTTATCAACTTTAAAATAAATAATGTGCTAAGTGAATCCTTTGAGCACCTGGTGGCATAAAAGAGCCATTCAGGGCACTCTTCCATGTCTTCTTGCACCACCTGGAGGTATCAGAGACCTCCAATGGAAGAGTGCCATGAGGGCTCTTTGATACCCCCCAGGTGCTCTAAGGTTGCCCTTTGTGATTTAAGATACAGCATCACCACTCCACAGAGTGCAGGAGTGCCCTCTTTGTTGCTTCCATGTGCTGCAAGAAGACAAGGAAGTTCCTTGTCTTTCTGCAGCACCTGGTGGAGGTAAACTAAAATCTTAAAGAGCATCCTTTTACAACACCTGGATCATGCATCAAAGAGCCCTCCAGTGCACTCCTGCACACTGTGGAGTGGTGACACACTGTCTGCAACCTAAAATCACAAAGACATCCTTAGAGCACCTGGGGCATGAAATGGCCCTCCAGGGCACTATTCTATGTCTGCAGCACCTGGATGCATCTAAGAGCCCTCCAGGGCATTCTTATACCCTGTGTGGTGGCACTGTGCCCCTAAAGTCACAAAAGGCATCCTTAGAGCACCTGGGAGCATCAAAGAGCCCTCCATGGCACTCTTCCTTGGAGGCTCTTTGATGCCTCAGAATCTGCAGAAGACTTTAAGAATGTCCAGAAGAGCTCTTTGATGCCTCCAGATGCTACAAGTAGACATGGAAGGAAGAGTTTCCTGGAGGGCTGTTTGATGCCTCCAGGCTCTAGCTGCTGCAAGAAGACAGGAAGTTCCTTGTTTTTTTTCAGCACAGAATGGAGGCAAACTAAAATCTCAAAGGGCAGTCCTTTTAGCACCTGGAGACATCAAAGAGCCCTCCAGGGCACTCTTGCACCCTGTGGAGTGGTGGCACTGTCTGCAACCTGCAACCACAAAGGACATCCTTAGAACACCAGGGGGCATGAAAGGGCCCTCAGGGCACTCTTCTGTGTCTTCTTGCAGCACACAAGTTATCAAACAGCCCTCCAACCCAGGGAAGAGTGCCGTGAGGCTCTGCAATGCCCCAGGTGCTCTAAGGATGCTCTTTGTGATTTTAGGGCACAGCACCACCACTCCACAGGGTGCAAGAGTGCCCTAGAGGCTTTTTTTGCCTCCAGGTGCTGAAAGAAGACATGGGAGAATGTCTGAGTGGGGCTCTTCCTCCAAGTGCTGCAAGAAGACATAGAAGAGTGCCCTGGAGGTCCTTTTATGCCCCAGTTGCTCTAAGGGTGTTTATTGTGATTTTAGGTTGCAGACAGTGCCACCCCTCCACAGGGTGCAAGAGTGCACTGGAGGGCTCTTTGATGTCTCCAGGTGCTCAAAGGATGCCTTTGAGATTTTAGTTTGCTCCATTCGATGCTGAAAAGACAAGACTCTTCCATGTCATCTTGCAGCACCTGAGGTGCAGTGAGCCCTCCAGGGCACCCTTGCACCCTGTGGAATGGTGGCACTGTCTGCAACCTAAAATCACAAAGGACCTCCTTAGAGCACCTGGGAGCATGAAAGAGGCCTCCAGGGCACTTTTCTGTCTTCTTGCAGCACATGAAGGCATCAAAGAGCCCTCCAAGCCAGGGAACAGTGCCATAAAGGGCTCTGTGATGCCCTGGTGCTCTAAGGATGTCCTTTGCGATTATAGGGTTCAGCACCACCACCACTGAACATGGTGCAAGAGTGCCTTAGATAGAGGGCTTTTGTTTGCCCAGGTGCTGCACGAAGACATAGAAAAGTGCTATGGAAGGCTCATTCATGCCCTCAGGTGCTCTAAGGATGTCCTTTGTGATTTTAGGTCGCAAACATTGCCACTACCCCACAGGATGAAAGAGTGCCCGGCTGGAGGGCTGTTTGATGCCTCCAGCTGCTAAAAGGATGCCCTTTGAGATTTTAGTTTGCATCTACCAGGTGCTGAAAAAAGACAAGAAAATTCCATGTCTTCTTGCAGCACCATCATGGAGGCATCAAAGAGTCCTCCAGGGTACTCTTCCATGTCTTCTTGCAGTTGCAGCACATGGCTGAGCCTGGAGGCATCAAACAGCCCATAAAGTGCACTCTTCCATGTCTTCTTGGAGCACATGGAGGCATCAAAGAGCCCTCCAAGGCACTGTTGCATCCTGTGGAGTGGTGGCACTGTCTGTAACCATCACGAAGGGCATCCTTAAAGCATGTGAGGGCATCAAAGAGCACACCACCCAGGCATTCTTCCATGGGTCTTTAACTGGAGGCATCTAAGAGCCCTTCAGGTTACACTTGCACACTGTTGAATGGTGGCACTGCGTCTGCAACCTAACATCAGTACTCTGACATGCTTGCAAAACTGAGAGCATGAAAGATCCCTCCAGATGGGCACTCTCTTACTGATCTTAGCACCTGCTCAGGTACCAAATAGCCCCCCAATGGTACCCTGGCATCCTCTACATTGGAGTAGTTGTGATGGTAGCATACTCATTCTAAAATGTATCAAAATAACCACCAAAATGCACCAGAAAGCATGAAAAATCCTATAGCTTCTGGGGGCCTAGGCGGCCCCCAGACCCCTGGCCTTTTATTAGGACTCTGAGCACCCACAAACTTTTTAAAAACCTGGTACCCCTGCCACTATCCTTTCTTTAAGCAGTGTCTCCATGATCTTTCCTACCACTGAAGTGAGGCTGACTGGCCTGTAGTTCTCCGCCTCCTCCCTACTGCCGTTTCTGTGCAGTGGGACTACATGTGCCATCCTCCAGTCCTCTGGAATGACACCCATGTTGAGTGACTCTGTGAACAGGGCCACCAGAGGCGCTGCCAGTTCCCTTCGCAGCTCCTTTAATATCTTCTGGTGGATGCCGTCTGGCCCCATGGCCTTATCCTCCTTCAGCTTTGTGAGTTCTTTCTGAACTCTCTCCATTGTGAATGGACTGGTGTTCACCTCCTCCTCCCCCATTGCCTCTGCAACCCAACTGTGGTCCTTGACCCTCCCCCTTCTTAGTGAATACTGAGCAGAAGTATTTGTTCAGTATTTCTGCCTTGTCCAGATCCCCCTCCTTACACTCTCCCTTCTCCTCTTTGAGCCTCACAATCCCACCCCACTCACTGTTTGTTCTTCTTTCACTGATGTACCTATAAAATGCCTCATCCCCTTTGTTTACAGACTGTGCTAAGCCCTCTTCAGTCTGCACCTTCACCCTCCTAACAGCCTTCCCTGCTTCCCTTAGACATTCAAGGTACACCGTCCTGTCCTCCTCCCTTTGGCTCCCCTTCTATTTCCTGAAACATAGCCTTTTAGCCCTGACTTTGTCCCTCACCTATTTGGAGAACCATAATAGTTTCCTTCTTCTCTTCCCTTTGGCCACTATCCTAACATATTGGTTTGTTATATCCACTATGACTCCTTTCAGTTTCTCCCATTGTTCTTCCACCCACTCTACTACCTCTCCCTTCCCCAGGACTGCTTGTATACATCTACCCATTTCAGTGAAATCCGCCCTCCTGAAATCTAATACTCTTGCCCTTGTGTGGCTTAATTTACAGAATTGTTTACTCGGCTAGCCTGAGAGAGGAATGATTAGGTCATTTTAGAACTCTCACAGGAGCATGAGCCACACTCTGTGGATAGCTGCTCTGGGGAGCTTAGAATGTTCAGTTCTGAATAGTCTGTAGTAGAGTGAGGAGGTGAGAGTGGCAGAAGGACTGCCAGTGGGCTCTGACTGAGGGCCCAGGATTTCTCACCCTAGTCATGTGTCATTTCCAGCTTCCAGTGAAGTGGTGGAGATAAGACTACAGCAGGTGTTTCTGATTTTCTACTCCCAGTGAAGTGGAAGGATCTGCTTGTTCTCTGTGGATTCAAGGGGTAATCCCCTGAATGTTCTGAGGTGTTTTCAGCTGCCTTGGCATAGCACCTGAAATAGACTGTGTGGACCAGCTACCCAGAAGAGTGCCTTTCCTGTTTCTTTTTGGTTGTTCTATGCCCAGTGGACGGAACACGTTCTGTGAGTACTGAAAGGGAGACTAGATCTCCACAAATGTTCTTAGGGGAGAGTGGATAGTCTGGGGTGCATGTGCCCATAGATAAGGCTGGATCACACCTGTCAGTGCCCCTAGTCTCATCAGGGTGAGTGAAGAAAGTTAAACTGTGGACCCCAGTGAGTGCAATTTATTTTCTCTGTGTCACCCCAGTGTTGTGACAAGTAATGTATGGGACCTCTAGCATTTCAATATGGAATGGGGGTTTCAATGGTGTAACCCTGGAGAATGGCAGAGTCTGTCAGTTGGGGGGGGGCAAGGATGGGAGGAACGCCATCTAAGCGCTTACAGTGCAGAGCTTCCTGGTTCGTAAAGGGCACCAGTATTTTACCTGAGCGAGTGGCCATGCTGCAGGTTAAGGTGTGTGGCTGAGTTTTCTCATATTGCACCTATGTCCAAGAAGAGTTCTGAGTGTGTGGCTTAGATTCATTAAATGACACTCATGGGAAAGGAGGGATGTTCATGTGCATGGCTAGTGTCCACAGATGCACTTTGGGAATTTGGGAAGAAGATGTTTCTTTTTGTTCATAAACTGTACTGCAATGCAAGGAGAGTTCTTGGGTTTTTGTACCTGTCCAGCCTGGACCAACTCTTGGGGATCCACTTCAGCTTTACTTGCCATCTTTGAATAAAGCCATAATGCACAATCCCAGTCACTGTTACGGACATTCCGATTTATTGCTTCTGGTTGTGTGGATTTACTGGGGCCCCCACAGCAGGTTAGATCAAGCATATGCCTAGCAACCTCCACCCAGGACCTGGGTTGTGTTTTTACACAGGGTTCAAGTTGTTTGTTTCTGTACCCCCACCCCTTTCTTCCTCTAGAAAATGTGCCAGGAATACATCCTAACGCCAAGGGTTGTACCTACCTTTTAAGTAAAGTAAATAGTATGCTAGTAAAAGGGCACCAGTTTAGCTGGGTGAGCATTACAAAAAATGGGAGGTGTGCACACTAGTTAAATAACTGACATGGGGTAACAGCAACAGTTCATCAGCAGAGCAAAACTGAATAATTTGCTGTTAAACTAGTCGAGACTAACTTTTATTTGAAGTCTGCCAAAGAAAAGTGCTTGGAAACCAAAATTCCTGCTATGCATGCAGAGCTGTGAAGGAGGAGACCTGTTCCTTCCAGTGGAGAGAAAGAGCTGACATCATGGGGTGGAGGTGGAGGACAGCACATTGCGGGTGATGGGAGGAGCTCAGCGTAAAGATGCTCCAATGACTCGGCTATATCCAGTTAGACTGCCAGAGTGTGGACAGTGAACTATAGCTACGACATTAAAACAAGATTTTTAGTCACCCCACACCAGGGGTGTGTAAAATAATTAAAATTAACACCAAACACAATTTTTTTTTAATGATTGCTGGTGCATAGGGTTTTAAAACAAATGCCTTTTCAAAGAGCACTGTTTTTGTTGTGGAAACTGAACTTTATTGAGGAGGAGGATAAGAGTGAGTAAGGAAGTGACCAAGCTGAGGAGCTGGGCGGACAAAAGCATGCAGTATGTCAGAATGCTTCAGTACTGACAACTTGGTATTTTAATTTGTAATAGCTGGAAAAGTGACATGCACTCACCGTTAAAGGATAATTATACACTGTGCATTCCATGTACAATGGGAGATCACCATCAATTATATACCTTTTCACCACCGTTGGCAGTGCCTACTGGATGTAGTTGACATTCTGCCAGCTGTCTAGTTGTTTGCATGGCTCCACTCCTATTGAGCACCCATAAGAAAAAGTTACTTACTGTAGTAATCTTTCTTCCAAAGGGACCCCTCACTGTTTAAAGCAACAATGCAGGAAAGTGGTGAAAATTTTAACCTGTACTTTTTTTTTTTTTTTTTGCTACATCTTTCTTTTCCTGGCTCTGGTTAGCCTCTCATCCGGCTGCCGTCCCCAGCCTCCGTTCCCTTCAGTCCCTCACCCTTGTAGCCCCCACGGCTAACCACACTGTGGTGGGGCAATGGGGAGCCCCCTACTCACCCGTCCATCCAGGATATGATCAGGGTGTTACCTCCAGGAACGGAGCACCAGCAGACAGCTATCAAGCAGTTACGACCAGCCACCGGGGTCTTTTTCTGTTTTTCTCCCCTGCAGGAGCTGGCATGCAATGATGCCAGTGATGGGCATAAACACACTTCTGCACACATCCCCACCAGGCGTCTGCCAAGCTCTTGCCCCAAGTAGTGTTACCAGCACTGCACTGAGCCCCAGCCTCTGCCAAGGGTCAGATGCGTACCGACCATCAGACATCACCCTCCCCGGAGATGGAGAGCAGTCCATTGGACGCTCAATCCAACTCCTTCCTTGTTGACCCCCGGAAACCCATGCACGTTCCCAAACACGGGTCACTGACGGGGTGCGAGGTGCTGCGACCAGTGCCTCAGCTCTCAGCGCCACTAGGCCAGCACCAAAATGTACTTTTTTATTCCCTTTCCAATAACCACTTATCTCCTGATTTGCATGATACCCTTTTTTACCATTTTGAGTCTGCTTTGCCACTTTTTATTACAGTTGAAATAATAAAAGAAGCATTCCTTTTAATATGGCTTGGACCAGGCTTTCGTAAATATTCTTTGTTGTTTTTGAACACCTCTTGTTTAAGATCACTTGTGACTCTTAAAAACTAGAACAGAAGACACTGCTATCTGACCTTATGGGACAAGAAGTATACAAAAACAGCTGAGAATACTGATGAAAATCTGGTCTGAGCTATATTAAAAGGAGCGCTCCTTTTATTATTTCAAACATGAAAAGAAAGTGCTAAAGCAGACTCAAAATGAGGAAAGGAGGGTATCATAAAACTCAGGAGATAAAAGGCAATCTAAAATAGCATAAAAAAGTACAGGTCAACATTTTCACCACTCTCATGCACTGCTGCTTTAACAACTGCATCATTCCCCTAGAATGAGCTGCCCTGGACCACGAACAACTCCAGGAAGTTCCTTACCTTACTTCCTGCAACAAAAAGTAATCCAGTTTTGCCAACCATTTGGACAGGCACTGTTTGGAAATAGGAACGCCCTCTTTCCTAGGGGCAAAGAAAACAAAAAGCTGCAAGGACATTCTACAATCCTCTGTGCGGTGTATATAGTACCCGAGTATTCTATGTACATCTAAAGTATGGAGCAATGCTTCCCCTGGATTGGCATGCTCAGGAAAATAAACTGGCAGGTGGATGGTTTGAATCAAGGTAAACTCAGACACCACCTTTGGTAGAAATTTAGGATTAGTACGTAAAGACAACCTGTCTTTATGAAAAATCAAATAAGAAGGCTCACACATTAGAGCCTGTAGCTCTGCAATCCTTTAAGCAGAAGTAATAGCAACTAAAAACAACACTTTCCAAAAAGCAAGTGTAGGCCACAAGTCACGGCCAGCTCAAAAGGAGCAAAAGTACATTTTTCCAACACAAAATTCGTGTCCCAGCCCGGGACTGAATTATGGACAGGAGGGAGGCTTTAAGTACAGAATGCCTCTTTAAAACGTACGGGTCACTTCCAGCTGGGCCACCATACATCCTTCAACAGGTACATGGGAAACTGAGATAGCAGCCAAGTGTACTTTAATAGAGGAGTACTGCAGGCCTGCATCTGACAAAGACAATAGATACTCCAGAACCCGATTTATTGGACAGGTAAAAGGATCCAAGTGGTGAGAAGTGGCCCACAAAGCAAACCGCTTCCACCTCATGGAATAAGTGGCCCTGGTAGAAGGCTTTCTAGCAGCCACCAAGACATCAGCCACTTTTTGGGAGACCCCAAATCTAGCAATGGCTATGTTTTCAGGAGCCATGCATGTAAATGAAACAATTTGAGGTCCAGATAGAAAAGGGGTCCCTGCTTCTTAAGTTCCTAGCATAAGGGCAGAGGTATGGTGGTTCCACTGCCAACTGCTGCAGTAAGGAGAACCAAATCTGTTGAGGATACAGAGAAGCAATGAGGATTGAAGTTGCCCCCTCCATCTTAACTTTGTGGAGTACCCTCTGAATTAGAGGGAAGGTGTAGAGGAACACCTCCTTCCAACAGAAGGACAACATATCTCACTAGAAAACTCCAGGCCCTGGAATGAATGAGCAGAAATGTTGCAGTTTTGTGCTGTGTGGGGATGCAAAAGGTTCCAACTCTGGACAACCCCATTTGTTGAACACGCCACCACTGCTAAGTTCAGTAGTTTCCACTCATGCATTCTGGACAATGACCTGCTTAGTCTATCTGCCAAGATGTTTTGGGCACCCGGAACATGTAATGCAGACAGTTCTAGACCATGTTCTAGAGCGCATTATCATACTCTCATTGCCTCCCTGCATAGGTGGCAACAGTGAGTTCCCCCTTGATTGTTGATGTAATACATTACACTGACACTGCTCATGTGCAATAACAGAGGACCTGGGGACAGGTGAGCCTGGAAGGCCTGTAGGCCATACAGAACAGCTCTCATCTCTAGAACATTTATATGCAGGGTGCTCTCCACTTTGGCCCATACACCCTGAGTCTAATGGGGCCCTAAGTGTGCCCCCAGCCCATCCCCAAAGCAATTGTTGTTAAACTCTGATGAGGGGAAGGGATCAGAAAAGGACCCCCCCCTTTCAGGTTCCTGGGTTCCATCCACCACTTGAGCAGCACCCTGCATACTGGAAAGGTTACTAGAACCTTCTGTTCTAGATCATCTGTGAGTTGATCCCACTGAACTCTCAAGGTCCACTAAGAGATCCTCATATGGAGCCTGGCTAGAGGTACTGAGCTGAAGAAACGTTCCGGCTGTGACATATCGTCTGTTGTAAACTAGCTGGGCCTGTGCCATTGAACACTAGGCCCTGTCTAGAGGCAGAAATGCTAAGCCTGTGGCCGTAAGCAAGAAAGTTCCTATATACTATAAGCACTGGCAAGGAATCAGAATAGATTTTGGCACACTGACAGTGATCCCCAGAGCACCAGACAGTTGCCTGGTTTGAGCTAGAGTGTGTGTGAGTTGTTCCCTGGAGTGAGCCTTCAAAAGCCAGTTGTCCAGGTAAGGAAATACATAAAGCCCTTCCCTGCAAAGGGCTGCCACCACCACAGCCAAGCATTTGGTAAAGACCCTCGACACAGATGACAAGTCAAAGGGCAATAGTCTGAACTGGAAGTGTTCCCCCTAAAACTGGAATCAAATATTTCTTGTGAGTTTTTCAGATTTTGATATGAAGGTAGGCATCCTTCATGTTGCGGGAACATATCTAATCCCTTGCCTGCAATAGTGGTAGCAGGGCCTGCAGTGTCACAATCTGGAACTTTTTGTATTCTATGAAGAAGTTCAGGTCCCTGAGATCCAAAATAGGCCTTAGATCTCCTGTCCATTGTGAAACTAGAAAGTAACGAGAATAGAACGCTATGGTCCTCTGTTCCAGGGGTACAGGTTCTATTGCTCTTTCTGAAGCAGGGAGTAAATTACTGAATATGTGGCGGTGGTATGGTGTCTTGCACCAGCCAGACGAAAAGACACCCTCTGTCTGCTCCTTGGCTAAGTGTCATACAGGGAATGGACTAATTTGAGGGTTCTGCCTGAGGCCTACAAATTGGAGGGGATATCTTGCACAACTGCACCAAATAATTTATATCCTCTGAAAGGGGCATTTAGAATTGAGCTGCTGGTCATAATTTGCAAAGCCTGCCACCCTTAGCCAGAAATATCTTCTCAAACATATTCCTGAGGTAGCTGCCCTAGCTGAGGCATCCAAAATGTTATAGGATGTATGTAGGAGGTAAGTAAGTAAACTTTATTTAGTTAGGTGCCCAATCCCAGGGGCTCTGTGCGCCACACAGTAGTAGACCATTAACAGGATAGGCACAGTAATAAAAATCACAATTTAAATAACGAGCAAAATAATTATATAAAATATTAAATACATCAGACATTATTTAAAATACATCTCTAGGATAAGCTAGATTAAAAAGGTGGGTCATTAGGCCCCTCCTGAACACCTCCACCGTAGGGGCCTGCCTCAAAGATCTTGGAAGCAAGTTCCAGAGGACCAGGCCGGTCACCCCGAATGAGTGATCACCTGAGGTTTTTAGCACAGTCCTCGGAACCACTAGGAGGCCCTGGGTGGGGGAGCAGAGGGAGCAAGCTGAGGTGGCAGGGGTAAGGAGGTCTGACAAGTAGCCAGGGCCTGATCCATATGGGGCCTTATAAGTGAGCAAGCCCACCTTGAAGAGAACCTGCCACCTGACTTGTAGCCAGTGCAGACCCCGCAGGACTGCGTTCACATGACAGGACCTTGATAGTCTGGTCTGCAGCCTAGCCACTGCATTCTGCACTACCTGTAGTCAGCAGAGGCTCCCTCCACTACCCCTGAGGTATACAGCATTACAGTAGTCAAGTCTTGATGTCACAAAGGTGTGCACCAGTGATAGCAGATCCTCGGGCGGAATTAGGTATTTAATTCAGATGCTGTTCCTCAGATGGTAAAAGCTGCTTTTGATGACT
This sequence comes from Neoceratodus forsteri, assembly GCA_016271365.2. NCBI lineage: Eukaryota > Metazoa > Chordata > Ceratodontiformes > Ceratodontidae > Neoceratodus > Neoceratodus forsteri. Next base: position 1,309,025,115 of record CM057449.1, read on the forward strand.
GCCGACATCGGAGTCTCAAATGTCAGCCTGTCGTCGAAGACCTCACCCACATTTCTCACCCTAGGGGATGCCATCCTACATCAGCCCCAGCTGTTAAGGCCTTAAGGAGCTCTTACTTTGGTGCAACTTCTGGAAGAGCTTAGGCAGCTGCTTTAGCATCCCTCCAGTATGTGTTTTGGTATTTTACCAAGTGAGTCTGCAATCCTTAGGCCCAAAAAGGCACAGGCCTAGGTCCTTTTGCCCATGACATCGTCTCCTGGATTCCTTGTCAGGAAGAAGAGAATTTAGATGTTTTTGGTGCATTTGATCTTTCATGGGCAGCATTGATGACCACAGAGTCAGCTTCAGGTTAGCCTGCAAAAAGGCCTATCTGAGGGTGCTATCTACATTTTATCTGACATTCTAGGTATGGCAGAATTATGTTAGGCCTATGCCACACTGTAAACGCGGCATCCCCCGAGGCATGGATGAGGGGAGGAATTACAATGGAAGGGGGAATCAGGTAGCTCCAAGAGGTCTATCAGGTTCTTCTTGGTTGTGACCTGCTCCTCCAAATCAAACCACATGGTAGACTGAAGTTGATGCATCATGGTTATAAAAGAGGGATCCTTGAGAGAGGACCTAGGGGAGTAAACCAACAAATCCTCGCTGCAGGTGGAAACTGTGGAACTAGTCTTCTCATAGGGACTTTTCACATAATCTTCAGCCTCCTTCTCATCATCCTGTACCATAAGGTCAGGATTGTATTTCATGTCATCATTTGTCTGGTAGATGGGATGAAGGAAGTGAGCTGGCAAAGCTGTTGGTGCTGAAGAGGATATAAGCCTGGTAGGCATCAGCACGGGGGTTTGAATGATGGACCCCGTCAACGAACCTCCAGGTGTAGGAGAGGGAAGTAAAGCCTATCTGAGGATGTCTATAAAGGACAACAAGATTGCATGTACGTCTGTGCCGATGTATTCAATGGGAGTGCCAGAGGACGTCAACACGGAAGGTAATGTTCCCTGCCTAGAAGGCAACACAGCAGCTGTTCTAGGCCTGGTAGTGCCTGTAGCCTGCCCTGAGCTGGAAACTATGTGGATAGTTTGTGCGGCTAGTGGCAGCACCGCTGAAGTGGTCAGCAGTGCAGAGGTGGTCGGCACCACATGTTGGGGCAACCGAAAGTGAACCAAGGAGGCTTTGTCTTTCTCTCTCTCTGCCTGTCCTGGTGCTTGTGCTTATGTGACCTAGACATTTTTTTCTGGGGTTCTGAGGATCTTGATACTGAGGAGTGCAGTAGCAACATGACAGAGCTTTTTTGCTAGAGCTCCTTCTCCATTCGGGCTGTCTGCTACTTTAATAGGTGCTTTTCTAGAGGCCATGCCCCCGATGAAGTGTTTTTCTAACCCGAAGCGCCGGGCTTTGAGTGGACATCCTTCTGCCCTGTGGGGATTCACTGTTTGGACTGTTTAACTTGCTTAATAAAGCAGAGAAAAGGAAATTTGTTGGTGGTCGGTGTTCCTCATTTCATACTATTTCTGGAGTTTTGGCACTATTAAGGAGAAGTACAGTTACATTTGGGCTTGGCTAGCTCGTGCTTTGCACCCCACCATCCACAGGTATTTGCAGTTGCTTCACCTGGAAACGCTTTTCTAGAGTGCCTTTTCTGCACTGCCAGTGGCTGTGTTGAATCCCTTGCAGATCTTGCACACTTGAATGTTGTGGTCTGGGCCTAGGCAGCACACGCAGATGTCGTGTGAGTCTCCGGGATATATTTTCACTCCACAGTCGCAATAGTGGAACAGCTTCAATGGCTCTTTAGTTGACATACACACTGTCAAAGATAACTTGAGGAAGTGATAACATGACTACGGTGAAAAACAGAAGAAATTAGCGACTTTAACAGCATTGTTTCCATGCACAGTCTGACAAACGGTTGGCGGCAGGAAAAGAACGGAGGAGGGAAGGGGCCACCTTTGTTTATATGGATGAGATGACATCTGATGTCATCGTGGGCAGTCCTTGGTGGACTGATTGCAAAAAGTTTCCATGTGGTCCTAGTGTCTGGTGGCTTATAGTTCCACTGGTATGGTCTCATGAAAAAGATATCCTTGAAGAAGATGTGTCTTTTCATCTAAAGCAGAACACTTTTTAAACTCAGTCTAAAAAGAGACCTGAAATTTGTTCTTGTTGCCATGACATGGTTCTTTTCTCATTGGAATGATACTGCATTTTTACCATAGAGTGCTACAGAATTCATAGGTTATTAAACAAAGAAACATAAAGAATATAATAAATATTGCTTTGCATTGCTGAAATACCAACGTCATTTACACACCAGTTCACTGGTGGAGAAGTGTTGCATAGACAGGTGACACAAATCAGTTAATAACAGACCAGGATTTCTTAACAGTAATAGGAATATATTTTATGCTTTCAGATGCCCTTCTGCTTTCTTTACATTCTGAAATTTTTTGTGTCAAATTATTAATCAGTTGTCGTTGCCTTTTTTTACTACCTTGAATTCCCCCGTCTTTAGCAGCTTTCTCTTTCTCCTCATGCTGCCTGACCATTCTGTGGCAACAGTTACAGTATTCCGGGCCACTAGGCGGACTGCTAATGAATGACATGACAGATGTCATGTAACTCTTAGAAACTGGGAAAAAAGACCAGCAGCTTCTGAGGAGAGGGAAGGGGAGCACAATACAGATTCAACGCCACCACAAAGCATATCAGAATGCATGACTAACATGTGGGAAAGTGGCAGGGCATTTAACAGCACAAAACTCATTTCACATCACCTTTCAACCCATTTCATAAAACCTGTGGCCTATATAGTAGGCCATTGTTATTACTCCTGCACATTCATATTAATAAACCAGAAATCTAGTCACTATATAGTCATACCTTTTGTAGCAGAAATAGGTTTTGATGCCATTCTTCCCACCAGACATTCTTTCAGCATGGACTCATAATTAACCCAACGGTGAACCTGTAACAACAAAACAAAACAAAAAAAAAATTGAATCAGGAAAATGATGCCTGATGTTTATTACACTGAAGTCCTGCTTCAATCAAACCTGTAAATCGCATACTAGCTGAAGTCACTCTTTCAAAAAATCCCATGGTACTATCTTTACTTGTAAAAGCTACTTGAGCTGCTTCGTATATGAAAGGTGTTAAACCAAATCCAACTCATATTCCAAGTTACAGCGGAACAATAATAAACTGAAAATGTGTAGTGTTATATATGCAGTCAGAAAGTGAAAGACGCCTCCGTGCTTGCACCCTAGGTCTCCATTGAGAGCAGACCTTCTGACAAAATAATAGAAGTGCATCTGATTTTATTACTACCAGCATGTACTCAGTGAGTATTACTGCTCATTGACAGTGAGGCCCTGGGGCTTAGGGCACAGTACATACAAGTTACAGAAATACATTAAAGACAAAAACAAGGCCAGCTCCATGACGCTGGGTGATGGGGAATCGCTCGGCACGCTGGAAACCCGGGTTTGCACTCTGAGTCCAGATATCACGAGCAAAGACCGGCTGGGCGGGAGTCAGAAGATCCTATGTACACTTCCCTCCGGGGGAGGGGGGCAGTGTTGGACAGCTTCACTAGAGTCTCCTGGCAGTGGCTAGTGGAGGCATTCTAGGTGGCATGGAGCACCATACACGTCACCGACCATCCCTGCCTCAGAATGCCGCATGAATGTGGGAGGAACTAGAAAATGCAGAAAACTGACCATCTGGAAATGGATGATGGCTGCCTCACTCCCCCAAGCCACGCAGCCATCTCAAAGCAGCACTCTTCCAATCCTCCTGGTCCACTCGTCAGTCAAGGTAGTGGAACTATCTCCCCGGGGAAGGGGGCCCCTCGGAAGGCTTACCATGGACGTGGACCACAGTGAGGATGGACAAGATGGGGACGATCCAGTGGGCATGTGGGGGGGGGTAACACTGTGCAGCCTGAAAGAGTGGGGGGCCGGAAGGGCCAGGGAAGGTGGAAAGAAAAATGAAAAAAAAAAAACCTGATATTATAGATGTAAAAATAAAATTCCAGAGTTCATGTTACATACAGCAGGGTCAAAGACTATAAGCACACACTTCCACAAACTACACAGAAGGCACATATGTGCTTCAGTCCAGGAATATTTATTTATTTTAAGTGCAAACAAGAACAACTTACTGCACTAGCTTACACAGGCTTCAGTGTGTTCTTGGTGTAGTTGCCTAATCCAAGCTTACTTTTATCAAAACAGCGTTCCCCATCGGGGAAACAAGCGACAAGATGAAAATGCTCATCCGCACAATGTGACACAGGTCTGTCATGTGGCGTGATGTGTGTGAGAGTGAGTGCTAACAGACTTTGACCATCTCAGGTCTCTGACTTTTTCCTGCATGCTGTTCCCTCCTATTTGGCACCATAAACAAACATGTTTGTTATAATACTTAGTTGTTTGTGAGCTAAGTGACTTAGTGAGTTTTGCATTTACATACAACAGGGCTTTGGTCTAGAACTATTATCAAGTAACCATGATGAAATCACACTTTAGAAATTATCACTTTTTGTCAAAAGGCACAATTTACCTTGTAAAACAATATCAGATCAATAAAAAATATGGGATATTAACATAAAAAAGTAAGATCAATTATGACACCAGTTTTATTCACCAGTTACGCTATGTTCTTTAAGATGGATAAAATCTCTATTTTCTCAGGTCTAATTAGCATTCTCATATCGCAGCAGCTGTACTGGACATGTTTTTGTAAATGCATTCCTTCCTTGGCCCTAATCCCCACCAACAATAATATTCTTTTCAGTGGGCTTGATTAAATTCTGAAAAAGTGCCCTACATTACAAGCCATTAATGCATACAGACGTGTCTTAACACAGATCCCCTGTACTTACAAGAATCAGGGGGAAAAAAGCAATTAAACTTTGATAAATGAACTTGGCATTGTGCTGTGTTCCAGAGGAAAGCTAAATGAATTTGCCTTTTTCTTCTGAGACAATGGTTTAAGACACAGTTAGTGAATCATTCATTAAGAAAATGTGCTGCAGTTGTCACTACACTTTGCCATGATTTGCAGTAGCGGCTCTAGCCACAAAGGGTTACCAGGGCACAGCTGGGGCACAACAGATGGCAGCCAGGGCACTGATACATTGTTACTATGGGAGAAGCTCTGCACCATATGGGGCACCAACTGGGGTACAGCATTTTTTTACCGGGGCACGTGCCCTGGCGGGCCCTGGTGTAGAGCCGCCACTGATGATTTGAACATGGCTCAGAGGTCCTTTTCTTGAGAATATGCAAATGATCTAATAAACTTCCCTCATGGCTAATTTTCTTTTGCAGAGTCTTTTCTTACGAGCTTGAGAAATGACAGCATACAGTGGCATTACACCCCCATAACTGTCCGAAATGGAGCATGCCATGTAATGGTTACAAGGCCCCTGATGTCTTTTTTGTGATTCAGCTTTGTTATCATCACTTGGTATTATAATCATTACACTACAATACAGGTACTACCATATACATTCCGAAAATACATCCAGAGTTATCAAAGGTGCAGAATATCTTAGACAACCATACTAAGTAACACTGCATGACAGAAAAAAAAAAGAATCGTATAGAACATGAACTCTCAATGAAAATAGGTCCTCCTGACTCGAAACCTCTTCAAAGAAAAAATAGTTTGTCCTGGGGCTGTAAAAGTGCAACTCATGACCTAAATGTATTCTATCCTGATGTTATGTAAGAGCAAATATATCAAGAAGAGGACGGAACTTAACCCTGCGATCTTAAGTGGGTTCCAGGCCATCGGGGTCATCTATTTAAACGTTGTGGGGTTCTCTGTTGTAAAGAATATGTCATACTCTCTAACTTGTATACTGAGTTAACAATTTCCATTAATTCCATAGAATTTGGGGGCTCCGGGAGTAACCATTTTCTTGTAATTGTTTTGAAGGCTGTGGCAAGCAAAATACTCCGTAAGTATCTTGACTCCTTCTCTGTAAGTTTCCAGGGTGGGAGACCCAACAAGACATTTTCAGGGGCCTGGAGGGGAGGGCAAGCCAAAGATATTCTCCAAATGACTCAATATCTGCATCCAATATGACTGCAGATGAGGACAGGACCAAAAAATGTGAGCTTGAGATGCCCTCTCCTCCCCACTGCCCCTCCAACACACAGATGGTACCGTAGTGTTCCATTTGGAGACAGTCAGTGGAACACAAAAAAATCTTATAAGAAGTTTCCACAAAAACTCCCTCCATTCAGGAAAAGCAGAATTCCACCAAGAGAACTCCCAAACCTTTAACCAACACCCTTCACCCAATACAATGCCTAATTCTTGTTCCCATTTATATTTAATTATGTCTGTATTCTGCTGAAAATCAGCAATAAAGTTGGCATAAAGAAGGAAATAGCATCCCCAGTCTGCTATACCATATAACTTCAGAAGGCGGGCCAGGTTGAAAATGTTCAGTTTTCTGGGAGAACATTCTTAGGTGAGCATGAATATAGTCATGTATTTGGTAGTAGTGGAGCCGATCCACGAAGGACCAACCAAACCTGGCTTGTGCTAACTTAAAAGGGATGACACCCGCTGCTTGGAGGAGCTGCTACAGGACGCGGACAGCCCTGGTAGCCTGTAATTTAAACCAACGGTCAGTACCAGCTGGATGAAATGCAGGGTCCACCGTCCGCCACCTATACTTTCAGAGATGGGCACGGGTTATACGACGGGACAACCCTCGCCTACATCCTTCCAGGGTTGCCTCCGTTCCAGTGAAGGGATATCTCATCCAGTGGGATGGTCTATTAGGGGAGAAGTACTGAGCCAGTAAGGGTGGTGTGAGGGGCTCAGCCAAATCTATGGTCTTCCAGTGAGACCTATAGGTTGGATGCCCCAACAACAAAGCCGCCCGCAATTGAGCAGGCACCCAGTATCCAGGCAGGTAGGGAATCGCAAGGCCACCCAACCTCTTTGGGAGGTACAAAATTTGTCTGCGAACTCTCGGCTGCTTCGAGGACCAAATGTATTTCAGAAATGTGGACTGCCAAGATTCCAGTTCTTCCTTAGGACCAACACATGGAACACAATGAAATAAGAAAAGCAGTCTGGGCAGTGCATTCATTTTCAATGCCTGGATGCAAGAGTAGGTAGGAAGCGGTAAAAGGGACCAATGTTGTATATCTTGTCAAAGCTGCTGCAACGGAGGGGTATAATTTAACTGGTATAAGTGCGACACTTGAGATGGAATATGGATTCCTAAATACTTTAGTGAGGGGAGATCCCATCTCATCGGAAAAGATTGTCAGAGGCCAGGAGGGGGGTCATAACTGAACTGTAATACCTCTGTTTTCATGGTGTTGAGAGTATAACCTGATAAGTTGAGAAGAAAGCAATATACAGTATTTAAACACCGCTGGAAGAGGTTTTTCAGGGTTGGTTAGATAAAGTAAAATATCATCCAGGTATAACACGAGTTTATGGTGTGTGCCTCCCAAGACAACTCCCTCAGTTTCCAGGTTCTCACGTATGCCCTGAGAAAGGGGTTCAATATAAAGTGTGAATAGCAGGGAGGACAAAGGGCACCCCTGACGTATACCCCTCCCCAACCCAAATGGTGAAGAGATGTGGCCATTAGCTCTGATATGCCCTACCAGATGGTTATATAATTTAAATAAAAAGTGAATAAACCCCAAGGAAAATCCAAACCTGGAAAGGACAGCCCTCAAGAAGGCCCATGAGATCTTATCAACGGTCTTCTCCACATCCAAACTAAGCAAGAGGGCTGACTGTTTGGAAGAAGTTAGGGAGCTGATGATGTGAACTGTCTGCCTAAGATTGTCCTGAGCTTGACGTCCAGGCACAAACCCTGACTGATCCAGATGTATAAGATCTAGGATCAACTGCTTCAATCTTTTGGTAATTAAGGAGGTGAGTAATTTAGAATCCGTATTTCATACAGAGATAGGCCTATATGAAGAACACATCCAGGGGTCCTTTCCAGGCTTGGGCAACATGGAGATAATAGTTGGCACCAAGGTCCCCGATGCCTCAAGGAAAAGTTAGAAAAAAAACAGGTTACTCACCTGTAAGAGCAATTCTAAGAGTGGTAGATGGTTTACATCCACACTTCTGGAAGTATCTTTTCCCTTTAAATATCTTGCTGGAAGGTCTTCAAGCTGACTCCCTCAGCACCACTCCGTAACATCAGATCTTACCGACTGGAAGCAAGATTCAGTGTACCACTTGCCAGGGGAAGTCGGGTGGGTTGTGTGGATGTACACCATATACCACTTCCAGAAAGTACAGTTACATGAAGTCTTACCGTAACAGTAGAACTTTGAAAGAGTGTCTCTTGCAGTAGGTGATACACTTGGGTCATTGCCAGAGGTCGCTGTGGCACACGGCAGCTCTTTTAGCAGTCTTTTCCAGGGGCCACCCACATGACATCAGCTTCCTGTTTCCTATATAAGTGTGGGTGGCCCCTGGTATCCTCAGTTTCCCCTGCCAGATTCAGCTTGCTAAGCGAGAACTGAGGGGAAGCCGAGGTACCATAGGTATCGCCAATCCATAAGTCTTTGGACCAGAATTTGTTCTCCTAGAGAAAAGGGGGGAGGGCAGAGCATGGGAACACACCTACTGCAAGAGACACTCCTCAAAGATCTACTGTTATGGTAAGACTTTACGTAACTGTACTATCTTTCATGGAGCGTCTCTTGCAGTAGGTAATACACTTGTGATGAATCCCAAGCAGTAAACCCAAAAAGGGTGGTTATTATGACAGGAGGCCTTGTAGGACAGCTCGTCCAAAGGCCGTCCTATGGCATGAAGCAATATCTAAGTTGCAATGCTTCATGAAAGTATGAACTGTGGACAAGGTACAGTAGCTGCATTGCAGATATCTGTGATCGAGGCCCCTTTAAAGCAGGCCGCATTAGTGGCCATGGCTCTGGTAGAATGGGCTTGGACCGGTCCAGGTAATGGTTTGTTAAATTTTGAATAACAAAATGTTATGCAATGTGCTAGCCAACTGGAGAGAGTCCATTTAGTGATTGGGAAACCTTCCCTGCCTACGGCGAAGGTGACAAAGAGTTGAGAAGTTTTTTCTCACCTCAACTGGAGTGTTCAGGATAATATACCAGTAACTCCAGGGACTGGTTTAAGGTGTGTTCAGACACTACCTTAGGTAGGAAGGAAGGGTTGGTACGAAGTGCCACCATATCTTTGTGAAAAATCAAGTAAGGTTCTCTACACATGAGGGCACAGAGCTCGGAATACATCGAGCTGAAGTGACAGCCACTAAGAATAGTGTTTTCCATTAAAGAAAATGGAGGTCACAAGTGACCGCCAGTTCAAAGGGCTCAAGAGTTAATTTCTCTATTAGGAAATTGAGATCTCATGGAGGAGTGCGTCTTCTGATAGTGGCTTAATATGTAACATTCCTCTTAAGAAACATTTTGGCTAGATGATGCTGATATAGTAATCTACCATCCAGAGGTTCATGGAAGGCCGAAATGGAGGCCAAATGGACTTTGATGGAGGAATAGCTTAATCCTGTCTTGGCAATCGAGGCTAGGTAATCCAAGACTTTTGTGAATGGACAGGAGTAGGGATCCAGTGATCGGGAAGCAGCCCACATGAAAAAAAAACGTTTCCATTTGGCATTATATGTTTTCCTGGTTGCTGGTTTACGTGTTGCCAGCAATATACTGGCAACAGAAGAGGACACTTGTAGACATGCTATGAAAGCGTCCTCAGGAGCCAAGCATGAAGGTGATGCACCTTCAGGTTGGGATGTATAAGGGTCCCTTGATTCTGAGTCAAGAGATCTGGTCTGATTGGCAATGGAACGGATTCCTCTACCGAGAACTGCTGAAGTAGGGGAGACCACACCTGCCGAAGGCCACAGAGAATCATGGTGGCAGGTTTGAGTTGTAGTTTCAGTAGAGTCCACTGCAGTAGCTGGACGAGGGGAAAGCACCTAAGAAGAGTCCTATCCGCATTTGGGACAGGGTGTCTATAGACATAGAAACATAGAATTTGACGGCAGATAAGGACCGCTTAGCCCACCCAGTCTGCCCATTTCCCTACCTACTGGATAAGCTGCAGATCCTAGTTAACCAGCAGCCTACTTCTTCCTACCCCCACCACCTAGAATGGCCTTATGACTGTCCCATGCATGCTTGAATTCCACCACTGTTTTTGACTCCACAACCTCCTCCGGAAGGCCGTTCCATGCATCCACAACCCTCTCTGTGAAAAAATACTTCCTTAAATTACCTCAGAGCCACCCCCCATCTTCAAATTGTGCCCCATTGTTCTTGCACACCTCTTTTTTTGAAAGATGCTACCCTCTTGGACTTTGTTGATTCCATTGAGGTACTTGAAAGTTTCTATCATGTCCCCCCTCTCCCTCCTTTCCTCCAGGCTATACATATTACGCTCCTTTAGTCTCTCTTCATGTGTCTTCCGGTGCAGACCCTGCACCATTTTAGTTGCCCTCCTCTGGACAGCTTCCATCCTGTCTATGTCTTTGCAGAGATTGGGTCTCTAGAACTGCACGCAGCACTCCAGATGGGGTCTGACCAGCTGTCTATACAGAGGGATAATAACTTCCTGTTTTCTACTGGTGATGCCTCTCCCTATGCATCCCAGTATCCCCAGCCCTTCTTGCTGCCCTCTCACATTGCTTGCCCACCTTTAGGTCATCTGATATGACTACCCCGGTCCCTTTCCATTTTGTTGTTGTTAGTATCTCACCCTTCATTGTGTACTCTTCCCTGGGTTTTGTTTCCCAGGTGCATTACCTTGCACTTCTTAGCATTGAATCTAAGCTGCCATACATTTGACCATTCCTCTAACCTTGCCAAGTCCCTTCTCATCCTTTCCACCCCACCTTGTGCATCAACTCTGTTGCAGATCTTTGTGTCATCTGCAAAGAGACATCCTTTTCCTTCCAGTCCCTCTGCAATGTCGCTTATAAAGACACTGAAGAGGACTGGTCCTAATACTGAACCCTGCGGTACCCCACTAGTAACCCCCCTTTCTTCAGAGTGGACTCCATTTACTATTACTCTCTGTGTCCTATTCTCCAGCCAATTCTTTACCCAGGCTGTCATCTTGGGACCCACTCCCAGGCTGGCTAACTTGTATATTAATCTTTTGTGTGGGATTGTGTCAAATGCCTTGCTAAAGTCTAGGTAGGCCATGTCCACAGCCCCTCCCTGATCTACTACTTTGGTCACCCAGTCAAAGAAATCTATCAGATTCGTCTGGCATGACCTTCCCGCTGTGAATCCATGCTGCCTTGGGTCATGTGTCCCTCTGGCCTCTAGATACTCGACAATTCTTTAATTCAGAAGTGATTCCATCATTTTCCCTATCACTGAGGTTAACCTAACAGGTCTGTAGTTTCCTGCTTCTGCCTTGCTCCCACTTTTGTGAAAGGGAATCACATCTGCCCTCCTCCAGTCCTCGGGTACCACCCCATCCTCCCATGATTTGTTAAGGAGGGTAGTCAGTGGTGTCAAAAGTACTACCCTTAGTTCTTTTAGAATTCTGGGATGAATCCCATCAGACCCCATTGCTTTGTCCACCTTCAGTTTTAAGAGTTCTTTCAGAACCCTTTCTTCTGTAAATGGGTTGGTATCAATTTCTGTATCCAGAGTGCTTCTACTGTTTGTTATAGGTACCTCCCCTCTTCATTTGTAAATACTGAGCAAAATATTTGTTTAGTATCTCTGCCTTTTCACAGTGTCCCTCTGCCCACCCTCCCCCTTTATTAACCCTCACTATCCCTCCCTTGGTCTTCCTTCACTCCCTGATGTACCTATAAAAGGTTGTATCCCCCTTCTTAACTGAGTTGGCTATCTTTTCCTCGGTTTGGGCCTTTGCTATTCTGACTGCCTCCCAGCTTCCTTTTGCTTTAACTGATACAGTTCTTTGTCTTGCTCCTTCTGTGATTACTTATACTTCCTGAATGCTTTCTTTTTCTCTTGAACCTTCACTGCCACTTCCTTTGAGAACCATAGTGGTTTCTTACATCGTTTTGTTTTGTTTATTTGCTTCACACAAAGGCTCGTTACCTCTGTGATGGCAGTTTTTATTATTCCCATTGTTCTTCCACCCTCCTTCCTGCCCATTTGCTAGTGCATTCCTTAGGCACTCACCCATTTTAGCAAAGTCAGCCCTCCTAAAGTCCAGTACTTTTGCCTTTGTATGCTTGACTCTATTGCTGTGTTTATTGATGAATCATACTGTTCGATGGTCGCTAGTTCCCAGATGGCTACCCACTTCTACATCTGTGATCTCTCTCTCTCCATTTGAGAGAACCAGGTCTAAGTTTGCTCCCTCTCAAGTGGGCTCCAATACTAGTTATCTAAGGCATGCCCTGTAGGGCATCTAGAATAACCCCACTCTTCAAAGTGGCTGCTGCAACTGCACTCCAGTTAACATCTGGCATATTCAGATCACCCATCAGCAATATCTCCCTTTTCTGCCATTCTAAGTATACTTTCTATCATTTCTTGTCCATTTCCTCCCTGAGAAGAGGTCTGTATACAACCCCTGTGCGGATTGTGGTGCCATTGCCGGTCTCCAAATTTACCCACAATGCTTCTTCTCCTCCCTGTTTACCCTTTTGTTCTGTTGCTTTGATTCCTGCCCTTATGTAAAGAGCTACTCCTCCTCCTCTTTTACCCTCCCTGTCCCTCCTGTAGATAGTGTATCCAGGTATGTTTACGTCCCAGTCATGGTTTTGTGTGTACCATGTTTCTGTGACTGCCACGATATCCAGATGTTCCTCCTCCATCAAGGCCACTAATTCAGGAAGCTTGTTACCCAGACTACGGGCATTGGTACTCGGTAATCATTGCTCTCCATTTTTTGATGGCTTTACCTTCTGTTGTAGCATCCCCCACTGTCCTTTCTACCTCTGTCTTTTTCTCATTTAGTACCCTGTTTTGTAGGGAGAGGCTGGGATTTTCCTGCTGCTTATCAGTCCATCCCTTTTTGCTCCGGATAATGGAATAGTATCTGGGAAGACAGTGGTAGACTGGGGAGGCAAACAGATCCGGTTGCGGGTCCCCCACAAATGAAAGATTTTCTGGAGCACTTCATAATGAAGTGTCCATTCATGTGTGGATGACTGGCGACTGAGAAAGTCAGCCAGGAGGTTGTAACATCCTGGTAGATGGACGGCTGTCAGTACTAGGTGTTGCTGAATGGTCTCCTGCCAGACTGCAAGCGTCTCTTTGCATAGAGTACGGGACTTTGTATCTCCTTTTTTGTTGAGGTAGAATACTACTGCGGTGTTGTCTGACTGGATTAGCAATGTGCAGAAGACAGGTGAGGTTAAAAAGCCTGGAGGGCTAAGCGAACTGCCCTCAGCTCCAGTTGATTGATGTGGGGATGAGGGATGGACTCTGATTTTGTCTCTAACATTTCCTGTTCTTTGAGACCACTGGTTCTGGAGAACCCATTGGACTGGTCTCATCTGAAGACGGGCGAGAGCCACCATAGGGATGGTAGTGGCCATGTGACCTAGGAGAGACAGCATGCATCTGGCTGTGACAACTTTCTGGGCTTGTATCTGCAATGCCAGAGATAGAAGCTTGTCTTGTCTGTCGACCAGGGGGTAGACCCTAGTGTAGACAGTGTCTAGGACAGCTCCTATATACTGGAGTGACTGTGTAGGGGTCGGATTGAACTTCGGCCAACTGACCGTAATCCCTAGAGCTTGGAACAAAGTTAAGGTTGCTTCTAGGGAAGAAAACAGAGCAGTTTTGGACTCTGCTTTTATGAGCCAGTTGTCCAGGTATGGGAAGACAAAGTGCCCATCCCTTCGTAGGGCTGCTGCTACTACTGCTAGGCATTTGGTGAACACTTGCAGGGCAGAGGAAAGGCCAAATGGGAGTGCACGAAATTAACATAACATAACATACTAAACACCAGCAGAGTAGGTCTATTAAGTCTGCTCATGCTTCAGCACCCTGATTGGGTACCGTAGCCCTCTATCTGTCTTTGGTGGTGTTGGCGCAACAGGTGAAAACAAAGGAACTTGTGGTGGGCAGGATGGATAGGGATATGAAGGTAAGCATCCTTCATATCCAGGGCACATAGCCAATCCCCTTGTTTTAGTATTGGCATGATATAGTTTAGAGTGACCATGTGGAACCTTTTGTACTGGAGGTATAGGTTCAGTACTTTGAGGTCCAGTATTGGTGTGAGATATCCAGTTCGCTTGGGTACCAGGAAGAAGTAGGAGTAAAATCCCTTTCAGTGTTCTGATAGACGTACTTGGATAAATGGCCTTCTTGGTAAGAAGAGCCAGTAATTTCTCCTGGAGAATAGGAATATGGTCGAGTGGGTAACTGACCGAGTAGGGAGGATGTAGGGGAGGTCTGGAAAGTAATTCCAGGGTGTGGTCTCTCTGAATGATCTGAATGACCCACTCGTCTGATGTGATAGTCTTTCAGGCCTCCAAATGGAGGACAAAATGACTGCCCATGGCTTCTGAGGGCTGGTCGAGGAAGCATGGACAGAGCCCAGTATGCCTGTGGGAGGCGGGATGACCAGTCCCAACAGGAGGGTGGGAGTGGGGACCCTTGGCGGCATAGGTGTTGGTACTGGTAAACTGGGAATAACTTTGGGATCTGCCTCTATTTGAGCCTCTTTTTTTACCATCTCTTGTATAAAAAGAGGACTGAGGATGGTAGGACGGCTGAGAAGTATGGTACATGCCATGCACCATACGCAGGGTTCTTTCTGAAGCCTGTAGATCATCTAGAAACATTTGGGTACCTGGCCCAAATAGTTTGGACCCATTAAAGGGGGCATTAGCTACTCTGTGCTGTACATCAGGTGCAAAGCCTGAGACGCGAAGCACAGTGACGCAAGGTAATGCCGGTTGCCAACATGCGGGCTGAAGTATCAACAACATCATATCCCGAATTAAGTAACTGATGGGAAAAGGAGTTGCCAGTAGATACTGTGGCCAATAATTGTTCCCTTTCTGGCAAAGGAGGGAATTTATTGACCAGTGCGATGGCGGAGCACCAGAGTGCGCTAGTATTTGACCATATGTGCCATATAATTTAGGATTCTAAGATTCATGTACTTAATTGGAATACCTTTTTTCACCAGATAGCCTATCCTACAGGATTCTTTATCAGGAGGTAAGGCGCTCATGTGTTTCGGTTGTTTGGTACAATCATGAGCGTCAGCAATTACCACTGAATCCACTTCAGAAGTGGGGCATAAAAAGAAGTGATCGAGAGGAGCCTGGTAAAGGCGACCCGCCTTGCCGGGAACAGCCATAACCAAAGAAGGTTGGTGCCAGGCTGCAAGCATAGCATTTTGGTATGTTTGGATTAGTGGGGGCACCACTAAGACTGGATCTTCTGGTAATTCTAGGTAGTCTGTCATATCCTTATGTTGCTTGTCATGTTCAGTAGTAGAGAATCCCATGACTTTTTGAATTTGGACCATCGTCTCATGGAAAGATGAGTCGTCCACAGGAGAGGCAGCCGCATGCCTGGATAGGTCCTCATTTAATGAGAAAATCTCCGACAGAGGAGATTGGAGCTGGAAATTCATATCCTGAAATTCCTTGCCCTCCAGGTCTCTGATAAAATCTCCCAGAAATTCAGCCTTGTCTGATAGGTAGTCATCCACGTATGAGGGAGGTGACCAGGTTGGTAAAGGGTCCCTGTCACCCTGAAATCGTTTTGGCAGAGGAGTAGGTGAGCGGGATGGGTGACTCAGCTCTCCTGGATCGGAGAGCTGAACAACCCGCATGGCATGCAAGACATGCTGTACTACTGAAGTCACGTCCAGTTCTTTTTGAGAAGGGGGGGTTTTAGAAAACAAAAGCGAGGATAGAGGGGATAGGATGTGTAACCTGAGCAGGTCTTGCTCCTGGGTAGTAAAGTCCAGGGTTCCGTATCCCTGTCCGCCTGGTCCCTATGGGTACCCACCTGTGAGGGTGAAGGGGCAGTATGCATAACAAATGCAGCCGGTTTATCCAATGGAATGCAATTCATCATTGACAGAACCGCCTGGGAAACAGTAGAGGGCATTGAAAATGATGGTGCCATCAACGGGAGAGGAGGCCCCCATCTATGGACGTCGACAGAACCTATAAAAGGTTCATCATAAACTGCCATCAACACTGTGGAAAGTGCCGTCGACAAGAGGGAATAACCTTCCATCAATGAAGAGGCAGTATGTGAATGCCTTGTTGACGGTGGGCACCTGTCATGGTGGCCGTCGACGAGCATTTGAGGAACAGAGGTTGAGGAGGGCTTCTCCTTCTCTGTGTTGTGCCATCAACAGAACCCACAAGGGGTTCATCATAGACTGCCACTGAAGTGATGGAAAGCACCGTCGATGAGAGAGGGAGAAAAATCCTGTTGACGAGGAGGCAGAATATGAATGCATCGTTGATGGTGAGAAACCTGTAAAGGTGGCCGTCGACGAGTGTAAGAGGCACAGAGGTTGAGGAGGGCTACTACTCCTCTGTGCCGGGTATGAGAATCAGTGGATGGGGAGCTCTTGGGATGAGCCCCTTGATTCTCCATGAGAGATAATTTCTTGCTTGTAGATTCTTCAATGTTGTTTTGCTCAAATTCTCATCGATGACTGCTGCTGAAGTTTCTCTAGCTGCTGTGTGCGAGCTCAAGACGGTGGGAAAATGAACTGAGGATACCAAGGACCACCCACATTTATATAAGAAACAGGAAGCTGATGTCATGTGTGGGTAGCCCTTGGAAGAGACTGCTAGAAGGGCTGCCGTGCATCACAGCAACCTCTGGCGCCGCCGCCAGTGTATTACCTACTGCAAGAGACCACTCTGTGGAAGATCTACTGTTTGGGTGAGTAACCTGTATTTCTAGGGACGTGGATACGGTGCACTATCTACACTTTCTGGAAGACTCCTAGCAGTTCTCCAGGAAGGCAAGGACAGGGGGCACCCTTTCCCCCCCCCCACACACACACACTTAGGAAACAAAGATTGGAGAGCCAAGGCTCTAAAACCAGCATCCTGGTGTGACTCAAGTTGATGTGATAATGTGAAATGAAGGTGTGTGCTGACTTCCAGGCAGCAGCCCTACAGATCACCTGGATAGGGACGTCCCTGGAAGCAGCCACCAAAGCAGTGGTATGTTTGGTGGAATGAACCCTTAGCTCTACGGGAGGCTCCCTACCAGCCAGCCTATAGAAGAGGCCAAAGCAGGATACAACCACCTGTCAATCAACTACTTTGCTGCCGATCTGCCAGGTGCAGCTTCAGCATATGTGACAAACAGCTGACAAACCTCTCCTTGAATTCCAGCTGTTCGCTTCTTATAGAAGCAAGCGCTCACCTCAGGTCTACAGTATGAAGCATGTGCTCAGAATCTGAGGTGTGGTTGGTGAACACTGGGAGAGTCGTTACATTGTGAAGGTGAAACTGAGACAACCTTCAGGAGGAACTTCGGGTTAAAGCGAAGGACAACCTTGTCCCTATGGAAGACCAGGTAAGGAGATTTCACCGAGAGCACCTGGAGCTCACTGATCCTTCTGGTGGAGGTAATAGCCACCAAGAAAGTGGCCTTCCATGTCAGGTGAGAGATGTCACACCTGTGAATTGGTTTGAATAGCTGCCCATGAGCTTTGCCAATGCCAGCAACAAGTCCCAAGGTGGTGGTGGTTCACGCACCAGAGGGGAAATGTGGTCAAGGCCTATAAAAAAGCGCCAGATCACCTTCTCCTGTGACACCGTTGGCATACCAGCCCACGGTCGGTATGCAGAGATGGCTGTCAGGTGCACCTTAAGGGTAGTCGACCAAAGGCCCGACTGGAAGACGGACCAAAGGTTATCAAGAATGCTAGCTACTGGGCAAGACAAAGGGTCAAGCCCCTTGCCCTGGCACCAAATGAAGAACCTCTTCCATTTGAAGGCACAGCATTTCTGAGTCGACTCCTTCCAAGATGGCTTGACCAAGGTGAGAACATCGTCGGACAGACCCAAAGCCTGGAACTCTGGACACTCAGGAACCAGGCTGTCAGGTGCAGGGATTGAAGGTCCGGATGGAAAACCTTCCCCTGATGGCATGAGAGCAGGTCCAGGGGTAGAGGTAGATGCCACAGTAGCCTGCAGCTGAGGCTGAGAAGATTGGGGTACCAAAACTGGTGGGGCCAGTCCGCAGCCACCAGGATCATCCAAGTCTTGTCCCTCCTGGCTTTGAGCAGCACTTTTTGGATCAATGAGAATGAAGGGAAGGCATACAGGAGATCCGGGGTCCAGGGCCTCAAGAAGGTATCCCCCTGCAACGTTCCCTGCTGAGGGGGACAAGCACAAAACAGCCTCAACTTCGCGTTCTCCCTGGAGGTGAACAGATCCACCAGCGGGGTGCTCCACTGGGAGAACAGATTGGGCACTACCTCCAGATGGATAGACTACTCATGAAACACCTTGCCCACCAAGCTGAGGGCATCCGCCAGCTGACTGGACATGCCAGGCACATGGATGGACAAGAAATCGGCACCCAAGACTGAGCACAAGCGTCCAGATGTGGAGAGCTGCCCTGTACAGAGGAAGGCAGTATGTCCGGTCCTGTTTGTTGAGGTAGTACATGGGTTGTGGTGTTATCAGTCTGAACCTGAACGACCTGACTATGAATGTGTGGTGCAAAGGCTGTCAGTGCCAGCTGAACTTCCAGAAGCTCCAGCAGGTTGATATTGCATCAGGACTCCTCGGCGGTCCACAGTCCGTGGACTCTGTGTTCCCCCAGTGGGCACTCCAGTCTATTAGGGAGGCATCAGTCGTGATGGTTACCGTCAGCTCTGGGTGGACAAAGGGGATTCCTTCCTGCAGATGTTCTGTGACCAACCACCACTGGAAGGTGTCCCACATCAGCTGGGTCACAGTGACCGACTGGTCAAAGTGCCCCTTGAGCGGAGACCATTGATGGGCCAGCTCCCACTGCAGACAGCACATTCTCCACCGGACTCAACAGACTATGCTGGTGCAGGCCACCATGAATCCCAGGAGGTACAGGAAGTCCCGAGCAGCAACCTGAAATGATTGGTCAAAGAAGGAAAGAAGCTCCACCTGGTCTGCTGGAAGTCGAGATCTGACTCGGCAAGAGTTGAGCTCCGTTGCTATTAAATGTATCACCTTGCAAAGGTACACGCTCTGACTTGGCCTCATTCACCAGAAGGCCAAGGGTCAAGCAAGTCTTGAGAGGCAGGTCCCTGGACCGCTCCACCTCCTCCCTGGAGGGACCCGCTATCAGTCACTCGTCCAGGTAGGGATACACTCAGACCCCTCGATATCTCAGACAGGCTGCCACCACTGCAATGCACTTAGTGAAGACCCTGGGAGCAGAGAAGAGGCTGAAGGGCATGGCCTGGAACTTGTACAGTCTCCCATCTGCTCGGAACTGAAGGAACTGGTGGCGGGTGGGACGGATGGATGGGAACATGGAAGAATGCATCCCGAAGATCTAGGGAGCAAAACCACATGTGCTGCTCCAGGGATGGAATTATCTGAGACAGATTGACCATCCTGAAGGTGCATGACTGGAGGAACTAGTTCAGGTCATGCAGATCTATGATGGGGAGCCAGTCCCCTGTCTGTTTCAGAACCAGAAAGTATCTGGAAACAAACTCTGGGCTTGTTGGAGGGTCCAGAACTTGAACCACTACCTCCTTCAGGAGGAGCTGGGTGATGTCTTCCTGAAGGGCCGACAGCACGTCGGCAGACAATGTGTCCTCCTGTGGGATGTGGCCTTGGTACGGAGGGTAAGCCTCGAACTCTAGAGGCAGACCTCAACCGACCACTTCGAGGACCCACCTGTCCACTGTGACAGTGGGCCAGGCAGAAAGGAATGGCAGAGCCGTCCCCCCACAAAAGTACCCAGGGGAGAGAGGACAGGCACAGAGGAGGCCCCCCCCAGTCCATCACTGTGCAGGCTTGGAGGCAGAGGAGGAACCAGCTGAGGATGCAGCGGAACCTCGACCACCTGTTTTGTAGACGACCGAAGCAACTTCGGTTGAAGGTGCCAAGCCTGGGCCTGCTGCAGGGACAACTTGGCTGCAGGGGCAGAGAGAGACCAAATGGGCTTCTTCCTCTGAAGCTTAGAACCCTTGGGATCCCTCTGGGCAGAGGTAACAGAGTCCAGTGTGGCACTGAACTTCTCAATCCTAGTGAGATGGCCTTCCACCCCCCCAGCCCAAACTAGTCATTGTCCAGGAAGGGGACATCCACCAACTTGTGCTGGGTATCTGCCATGAAGATAGAAATCTACAGCCAAGCCCTGCAGTGCATGGCGACTGCGGCAGCCACAGACCAGGTACAGGAATCACCTATGTCCGTGGCCGTCTGAAGCTGTACAGAACTTTTTTGGCCATGTGGTCCAATTTCTTGGATACTTTTTCAAGAGGTTTATCCATGTCTCCGACATTGCCAGAATGCCGAAAGAGCAACGTTTTAAAAAAAGGTGAGTTTGGGGGGGGGGGGGATTATAGGCCTATAAGCCTGAGAGCAGTCTTTGGAAAATTATTGGAATCAATAATTAAGGATAGACTGCAACAAGATACACATAATAATAATCAGGAGGATGGGACACAACATGGGTTCAAAACACTGAGATCATATTTGACCAATAATTTGGTGTTCTGAACATAGAAGTGAACTATTAGATAGGAAGAAACTGGTAGATGTGGTGTACTTTGATTTCAAGAAAGCGTTCAACAAGATACCACATACAATATTGACAAAAAAAGTGCATGAGATGGGTACTGATATAACATTTGTGAAATGGGTTGATTCCTAACCATCGGGGAGAACCCAGAGAGTTCGAGTCAGAGGCTACTTGTCAGAGAGTGGGGCAGTGACAAGTGGAGTCCCTCAGGGGTCAGTACTATTTTAACTTTTTATTAGACATGAGCAAGGGAATTAAAAACTTCTGCACCAAATTTGCAGATGATACCAAGTTGAGAACAGAGGTTGGAAATATTAACCAGGTATGAGACAGGATTTAAGATTATTGAAGGAATGGGCCAGCAACAATGGAATGAGTTTTAACATCGAAAAATGTGTGGTCATGCACCTCGGTAATGAAAATGAAGGGAATAGTTATACACTAAATGGTGTCCAACTTAGAGAGAGACCTGGGGGTGCTGGTCACAAACGACCTCAACTTCAGTAACCAGTGTAATGAAGTAATTAAAAAGGCAAACAGAATAATTGGCTGCATCAAGAAGGCTTTTACATCAAGGAATAGGGCGTGTATCATCCCCCTGTATAGAGCCGTTGTCAAGCCCCACCTGGATTACTGCATCCCACTGTGGAGTTCCTATCTGAGAAGGGACACTAGTCTTGAGAGGGTGCAGAGGAGGGTGACTGACCAAGATGACTGATTGTTTGGGAGACCGGAACTATGAGGACAGATTGCAAATACTCAAGTTAACCCGCTGAAGCTTAGGCGCATCAGAGGTGATCTTTTACAAATGTATAAGATATCCAGAGATAGTGACCTGATGCAAGGTCTGGGACTGCATACTAGTAGCAGGGACATAACCTTGAGAAGTCATGGGTACCAATTAAAACTGACGTACCCTAGGAGGAATTTGAGGAGGTATTTCTTTATTCAGAGAATTGTACCAATGTGGAACAGTTCACCAGAGAGATAGCAGAGTCGAATACCTTCCATACATTTAAGCAATATACCATAACAGGGAGTGGGTATATTGGTGGATTTACCACACCTGGTGTGGTTCGGTCACGAGGCACAGCCGAGTGACTTAACCACACCAGACGTGGTAAATCCACCCATATACCCACTCCCTGTCATGGTATATTGCTATTATACAATCTTCAACTTGTTTTCTTTGTTTTTATAGTGATATAAAACTTTTACAGTGGGTATACTGGAGGATTTACCACAGTCATGTGATGTATTTTGACCAATGAAGTTACAGGATTTTCATGCCCCACTGTATAAGTAAGGATAAACTGGGCAAATATATTTTACCAGATTATGGTAAATAATTGCCCTGCTAGTACAAGAGATGGACAACATGATACTACCTTCTGTCCATCTTATCCTCCAAGTGCAGAATCCAAGTATAGAAACCTTCAGCCACAGGGTGTTTGGAGAAGCCAACAGGGAACCCATAGGGACCACATACGTGCAGGCCATATGAGTCGAAGGCACAAGGCAGGAATCAGGGTGCTGCCACAGCTCCAGAGCAGGGCCAAGAATGGCCTTGGTGATCAAGAAGGCGACCCCAGGAGAGTCACCTTGGTCGGGGATTTCGGTTAAGGGATAATTGGCCCGTTCCTGGACGGGCTCCATCAGAATCCTGGTAGACTCCGAAATCTAGCAGATCAAGCCCTCAAAGGATGTGGGACTGTGCTCCAAAGACAAAACCCCAGATGAGTTTACGTCCAAGGGATAAGAGTGCAGGGAGGAGTCCTCAGAATCCGAGGATTTAACAAAAAGTGGTCAACCTCACAAATCCCCACTGACTCAGCGGGGCCCATCGGGAGTAACAGTGACTGACAGCTGATGGAGAAGCCCGGGAACGGTACGGGCATCCTTAGGAGGAGGACCATCCTTCAGCTGTATAGGAGGCGGTTCCACCCTGGTGGGCAGGGAGGCCAGTACAGGCCAAGCTGAAGCAGGCTAGGGCCTGGGTGGTGGCAGCCAAGGAAGAGCCAGGATGAGGGCCAGGATCAGCTTAACCCCAGAGAGCATGAGTGGCTACCACATTAGCCTTCATAGTGCTGGCGCATCTTGCGTCACAGTTGCTCCTCACCCAGGGAGAAAGAAGAGTGGTGGTGACACCACTTGCCCTGAATGCAGAGAGCACGAGTGCCTATGTCAGCGGGGGATGCTCAACTCTGGGATATGGGATCTCAACCTCGACTGTTGGAGAATCCAAAGTCAAGAAAGGGAGGAAGCCAGCGAAGGAAGAGATTTCTCTGAGGGTACAGGATCCTGAGGGTTTGGGGCCAGATTTGGAAGCTGGGAGGTTATGGGTAGAACCACAATCAGAGAGGGAAGCATCCCCATCATCCTGTGATAAGTCAACCAGCTTGAGAAAAACCTCAAAAGGTTGGTCGATGTGCATCTCAGCTGACGGGCCCAACGGGGAGACCGTGGAACCAGTGGCCAGGACTGAACAATCAACTGAAGTCAAAACCTCCAAAGGAGCATGGGAATCTGTGGCCCAAGAGCACTTGTGATCCTACAGCCTTCGACAAGACCATTCTTAGGGTCTTTTTTAGTAGATTTGGAAGATTTTGTGCTCTTAAAAGGACCCTGCCCAAGGGTGGGAAGGGACTGACACAAATCTCAAAATGACCCCATAAAGGTGGTACCAAAAGAAAGCGACACAAAAGCCGAAGCCAAATAGGCATGTTCCGCGGCCTGAGCCGCTGCCTCCTCGAAGGCCACAAGTTGTTCAGCAGACCCTGCAACTGCGGAGACTGCCCGGCAGACATCTTTTGAATGAACAGGAGAGTCCTCTTCATCTGGGCACTCGAGCAGGAGATGAGCGTGCCAGTCCTCCAAGGTGTTTGGATTCAAGGTGTGACATATTTCGCAAGCCTGTGGATCATGTTCGTGGCCCAGGCAGTAGACACACGAGGTGTGTGGGTCTATCTGGGACATATTCTGTCTACAGTTGTACCGCTTAACACCTGGCGTCGACTTCGTTTAGTCCATACCAATGGTTAACGATATTCCGAAACCTGAAGACATTTGTTTTAGAAAGCAAAGGGCCTACTTCAAAGCAAAGCACAAAGGAGGGAACCTCCTTCTTCTGGGGGAAAAGAAGATCTGATGTCATGGGGCGGTGCTGAGGGAGTTAACACTCGGGTGGGTGGGAGAAGCCAGTTTGAAGAGCTGCCATCGAGATATTTAAAGGGAAAGGATACTGGCAAAAGTATGGATAGTCACAATACTCCAGGGTTCAGTTTTGGCTGTGGGATCGTGCTAATGTCACTTTGTTTTATAAAATGTTCCACTTTTCGTTTCTCAGTGGGACATACTGACATGCTTCTGCATGCCGCCACACGAAGCGCAATTTCATTTTTCTACGACGAAGGTCGTGAACATTTGAGTGGCTGAGGTGAGGTCTGGCAGACACTGTTAGTGCTCAGGTGATTGGGGGCAGGGATGAGCTGCAAGCACAACAAGAAGCCAGCACAAGAAGTGAAACAGAGGTCATGAGGAGGACTTAGTGTTGCACAAGTGACTGACAGGCCAGCAGATCGGAGATGGAGGGGAGAGAGATTGACAAAGTGATCTCCGATAAGTGTGTGCAAGACACACTTAGCGTTGGGAGGGGGTCTTCTGATGTCAGATGACCACCTATTTTTTAGTAGCCTGCCTTCCTACAACTATGGCACACCCTATCAGTTAACCACATGGTGTGTTTTTCAGTCATACACGTGATACAGTGATAGTCCAAAATGCTGTGCAAAGGCAGAGGCTGATGCAGTTGTTTGGTGGTTGTCACAGCAGCAGCAGCATATTCAGTCTCCTGCTTGATGCTTCATATCTTGTTTTTGAGACTGACTCAGCTTCCCCTAATTTGATAAATAAGTATAGGGCTCGCTCCTCCTGAGAACTCCTAACCACTACTGGGAAAGCTTTTGAATAAATATTTGATCAGCTTACTGCCTAAACCCTCCTTTTTGATACAGGGCATTACAATAGGCAAGCAGCAGTAATGGGGGCTGTTAGAAAATGTGTTTTACTGTCTGAACTATTTTTGAAAACTATTTATGTAGACTTAAACTATTAATCCCACTTACTGTAAATCTTCAACTGTATCGAAAAAGAATTGCTTTGGGCAGCAGGGTTAAGTCCATTAGCAAGGCAACAAAACAGAAGGGCAAGGAAAAAAATAATTTGTTTCATATAAATTTCAACTTAAAAATTTAATATTTTTCCTTTAACCCTGAGTGTTTGTGAGAAGCAGGACACAATCAGAGTATTTCCGTGTGAGAGATAGAACACTTTATGTGTCGTAGCCTTTCTGAGATGTCAATTTAAATCACCTGAACATGAACAAAATATTTTCCTTAAACCCTGTGAGTGAGTGTGAGTGTGTGTGTCAGACAGGTGGATGTTGTGCGTGAGAGACAGACTATTTATGTACTGTAGACAGCCTTTCTGACTGAGATTTCAATTTAAATAACATGAACCTAAACAAAATACTTTTTCCTTAAACCCTGTGAGTGCGTGTGACAGGAACATTCCAGACAGAATAGTTATCGTGTCATAGCCAGTTTTCTGCCTCGGATTTCAATTTAAACTACCTGAACCTAAATAAATATTTTGCCTTGAAACCTTTGTGTGAGACAGCAAGACATTCAGTGTGAGACAGAAAGAACACTTTACATGTTGTAAACAGCCTTTCTGACTGAGATTTCAATTTAAATAACTTGAACCTGAACAAAATATTTTGCCTTGATCCCTGTGTGTGTCACACAGAGGGACGTTCGAGACGGAACACTTTACGTGTCACAGACATACCTTTCTGAGAATTCAACTGAAATAATCTGAACCTAAACAAAATATTTTCCTTGAACCTTGTGAGCATGTGAGAGACAGGGGACATAGCCACAGTATTTCTGTGTGATAGCCAGAACACTTTACGTGTCATAGGCAACCTTTCTGGCTAAGATTTCACTTTAAAAAACTTACAAAATATTTCCTTGAACCCCGTGAGTGTGTGTGAAACAGGGGATTCTGTGTGAGAGACAGAATACTGTATGTGTCGTAGGCAGCCTTTCTGGCTGAGATTTCAATTTAAAGGAAAACTCCATGTTAAAATCAGAAAAAGATATGCAATAGTATTTTTTCTGTGTTATAACCTCTTCCCAGTATTTTTTTATTTCTGCTGACTGTGAGAGTTGTTTTTTCTAACTTTCCTTTGCTGTTTTATTGCCCTTGGAGGTTGCCATTCTGGTTTCTTTTATGGCCTCTTGTTTCAGACAGTCTTCCCAGAGTGCCCTTTGGTATGATGTCTATTCGCCCCTGCAGGAGGCCAGTGGCCAGTTACAGGGTCTGTCACAGCTCATCCACAGAGAGAATACTTCTTTCAGAGAAGTCACACTGCTAGATTTTGGGTGAGTGTAAATACAGGTTACTCACCTGTAACAGGAGTTCTAGGAATGGTATATGTTGTTCATCCACACTTATTGGCAGGTTCCTTGCCACTTTAAATCTTGCCGGAAGGTCTTCAAGCTGGCTCCTCCTACCCACCCGGGTGGAAAAACTCTTGGCTCCGCCCCATGACGCTAGATCTAGCCGCTGGAAGCCAGGTTGTGCGTCGAGCCGGGAGGTTGGTGAGTAGGTGGATGAACAACATATACCATTCCTAGAACTCCCCTTTCAGGTGAGTAACCTGTATTTCTAGGGACATGGATATGTTGTTCATCCACACTGTCTGGCAGACTCCTAGCAGTTCTCCGGGAGGAGGAAGGTAAGGCGCACACCCCCTACTTGGGAAATAAAGACTGGAGAACCGAGGCCCCAAAACCAGCATCCCGGCGTGACTCAAGGTCGATGTGATAGTGGGCGATGAAGGTGTGTGCTGACTTCCAGGTAGCAGCCATGCAGATTTCCTGGATAGGGACATCCCTGGAAGCAGCCATCGATGCAGCGGTATGGTGGGTAGAATGAGCTCTTATCCCTCTGGGAGGCTCCATGCCGGCCAACCTATAGCAGAGATCTATGCAGGAGGTGACCCACTTGCCTATCGTCTGCTTGGCTGCAGGTCTGCCAGGTGAGGCTTCAGGGTAGGTGACAAACAGCTGACGAACCTCTCCCCAAACTTCAGCCATCCGCTCCTTGTAGTAAGCGAGCGCTCTTCTAGGGTCCAAAGTATGGAGCCTATATTCAGCCTCCGAAGTGTGACTAGGGTAGAACACAGACAGAGTCAACACCTGGTTAAGGTGAAACTCCGACACCACCTTCGGAAGGAACTTCGGGTGGGGGCGCAGGACAACCTTGTCCCTGTGGAAGACCAGATAAGGAGACTCGATGGAAAGTGCCTGGAGCCCTCCCATCCTTCTGGCTGATGTGATAGCCACCAAGAAGACAGTCTTCCACGACAGGTGAGAGATGTCACACCTGTGCATCGGTTCGAATGGCTTGCCCATGAGCTCAGCCAATACCAGCAGTATATCCCACAGAGGAGGAGGTTCTCGCTCCGGAGGGGATATGTGATCAAGGCCTTTGAAAAAGCACCTGACCACCTTCTCTCGCCACCAACTGTTTCCCGGCCCGCGCCTGGTAAGCAGAAATGGCTGCCAGGTGCATTTTGGCGGCCGATCAAGCCCTAGCTGAGAAAGGGACCACAGGTAGTCCAGAATGCTTGCAAGGAACAGGAGGAAGGGTCCAGGCCCTTGCCCTGACACCAAATGGAGAAACTCTTCCATCTGAAGGCGTAGCATTTTCTGGTCGACTCCTTATGGGACGCCTCAACGACGTTGAGGACCTTGTCAGAAAGACCCAAGGCCTGGAACTCTAGCTGCTCAGGAACCAGGCCATCAGGTGCAGGGATTGAAGGTCCGGATGGAATACCTTCCCCTGATTAACTGAGATCAGGTCCAGGCGGGCTGGAAGCCGCATCGGGAGCCTGGAGCTGAGACTGAGGAGATCTGGATACCAGAACTGACAGGGCCAGTCTGAAGCTACCAGAATCACCTGCGCCTTGTCCATCCTCGCCTTGAGAAGCACCTTGTGAATCAAGGGAAATGGGGGAAAGGTGTAGAAGAAGCCCGGGGTCCACGGCCTCGAGAAGTCATCCCCCTGCAGCGTGCCCAGTGGGGGTGGGCATGAAACAGTCTCAGCTTCACATTCTCCCTGGAGGCAAACAAGTCTGCCTGAGGTGTGCCCCAGTGGGAGAAGAGATCTTGTACTACCTCCAGCAGGAGAGACCACTCATGAGACACAGCCCCTCTCTGGTTTAGGGCATCGGCCAGGGTGTTGGAGGCTCCAGCCATGTGAATGGTGAGAAGATCCGCCTCCAGGCTGCGCACGAGTGACCAAATGTGGAGAGCTTCCCTGCACAGAGGCATGGAGTGTGTCCTGCCCTGGCGGTTTAGGTAGTACATGGTCATGGTATTGTCCATCTGGACCTGAACCACTTGACCCCGTAGAAACAGAGCGAAGGCGGTGATGGCTAGATGAACTGCCTGAAGCTCCAGCCAGTTGATATGGCATCGGGACTCCTGAGGGGACCAGAGGTCGTGCGCTCTGTGCTCCCCCAGATGAGCACCCCAATCCATCAGAGAGGCATTGGTCGATAGAGAGAGACCGTCGGCTCGGGGCAAACAAACGGGATGCCCTCCTGCAGATGTGCTGGAACGGTCCACCACTGGAGAGTGTTCCACATCCCCTGGGTCACTGTCACTAGCTGATCCAGCGGATCGAAGTGTTGTGACCATTAGCTGGCCAGCCCCCATTGGAGGGGACGCATGTACCAGCAGACCCAACGGACCACGCTGGTGCAAGGCGCCATGAGGCCCAGGTGGAGCAGGAAGTCCCAGGCAGGGCGAGATTGCCCAACCTGAAATGACTGGGCAAAGGAGGAAAGAACCTCGGCCCTGTCCGCCGGGAGCCATGCTCTAGCTCGTAGAGAGTCAAGCTCTGCCCCGATGAATTGTATCACCTGCTTTGGCATGAGTTCCGACTTGGCCTCGTTGATGAGGAGGCCGATCTGAGAGCAAACCTGGAGGGCCAGATCTCTGGACCACTCCACCTCAGCTCTGAAGGGGGCAGCAATCAGCCAATCATTCTGGTAGGGGTACACCCGGACCCTTCGGCGCCGCAGGAATGCTGTCACCACTGCCATGCATTTGGTGAAGACCCTGGGAGCTAGGAAAGGCCAAGGCATGGCCTGAACTCATAAAGGATCCCTCCGCCTGAAGTGGAGGAATCTCTGGTGGACGGATGGATTGGGACGTGAAAGAACGCATCCTGAAGGTCCAGGGAACAGAACCACATGCCTCGTTCCAAGGATGGGATTATCTGAGCCAGAGTGACCATCCTGAAGGTGCGAGACGTTAGGAACCTGTTCAGGTTGTGCAGGTCGAGAATGGGGCGCCAGCCCCCCATCCGTTTTGGGACTAGGAAGTACCTGGACACAAACCCCGGGTCTGGAGGAGGATCCGCCACCTCCCTCCCTGATCACCTCTTTCTTAAGGAGCAGGGCAATATCGGCTCTGCGAACTGACAGAGAGGCTGTGGACCCTGTAGCCCCCCGAGGGGCGATGGCTCGGAAGGGTGGGGCGTGCTCGAACTCCAGGGGCAGGCCCTTTCCTACCACCTCCAACACCCACCGGTCCATGGTGATAGCGGACCAGGCAGAAAGGAAGTGGCGGAGCCGTCCCCCCATGGGGGGAACCCAGGGGGGAGTGACGAGGCTGGGGGCGACACCCCTCAACCCGTCACTGGGAAGGCTTGGAGGAGGGACCGGCCAAGGGACCTCCTGGGCCTTTACCTCCTTGCTTCCTGCTGGAGGAAACCGCGGGCTTGGATTTGGGATGCCAAGCGTAAGCCTGCTGGCCCGGGTGCTGGTGATGTTGGGCCAGACGTGCTGCAGGTGCAGAAGGACGAAAGGACTTGTGCTGCTGCTGTCAGTGGCCTTTGTCTTTATGGGCGGAGGTGACCGAGTCCAGAGTGGCATTGGACTTTTCGATCCGCTGGAGGTGACCTTCCACTCCAGGGCCAAAGAGGTCAGTCCCCAAGAAGGGGACATCCACTTTTTGTGCTGGGTACCTGCCGTGAAGGTGGATATCCTCAGCCATGCTCTGTGGCGCATGGCCACCGTGGCCGCAACCGATCTGGCACAGGAGTCTCCGATGTCCAGAGCCGTTTGGTGCTGCTGCTTAGTCACTGCCCTACCCTGGTCCCACATCTGCTGGACTGTGGTCTACAGGTCGGCCGGGAGATGAGGGATCACCTCATCCAAGGAGCCCATGAGGGCGTGGGAGAAGTGTGCCATCAGCACGGCCGAGCTGGCCTGGCGGAGGCCAAGGGAGGATGCAGCGTACACCTTGCACCCGGCATGGTCCAGCTTTTTGGACTCCTTGTCGGGGGGCTTGTCCACGTCCCTAGCATTCCCAGAACGCTGGAAAACGCTGTCGGTGACCAACCCCTCGGCAAAGGGGTGTTCCGAAAAACCGGGCAAAGAGCCAGTAGGGACTGCATACTTCCTGGCCGTACTGGACGAAGGTGCAGGACAGGAAATAGGCAGCTGCCAGAGCTCCAAGACTGGGCCAACAATGGCTTCAGCCACTGGAAAGGCCTCTGTGGGTGAATCCCCTCAGTCCAGTATCTCCCTCAGGGGATACTTGGCCCACTTGGATATGGGCTCGAGCTGCATCCCAGTGGACTCCAAGATGAGCCGAAGCAAACCCATGAAGGACGATGGGCTTTCATCCATCGACTTGTCCCCGGAGGACTCCAGGTCAATGGGCCTGGAGAACAGGGAAGAGTCGTCGTCAGACTCTGAGGAGTCCACGAAGAGCTGCCTGGGGCCTGAGCCATGCTCCACCTGCCAAGGACGGTCGGGAGTGAGGGTGACTGACAACCTGTGGGGCAGGCCTTGACCCGACCAAGAGTCCTTGGGCGGCGCCCCCGATTTCAGTTGTGGAGGCGGAGGTTCCACCACAATCGGTGGGGCAGCTGGTTTTGGCCGAACAACTGGCCCAGGCTTGGGCACCTCGACTACAGCGAGGGGTTGTTTCGGTCGCTCGGGTGACAGCCACTTGATGGCCGGGGAAGGAGATGGCATCGGCTTGTTCCCGGACAGAAGTAACTGCTGCCACATCAGGTCCTCGTAGCGTCGACGGAATTTGCGCCGAAGCCTCTCCTCTTCTGAGGAGGAGTATGAGGATGAGCGGTGGCGCCGCTTACCTTGGAGCCAAGACCAAGACCGCCGATGTCGGCAGGATTGGCTGGACCGAGACGATGTTAGAGACCAAGATCCTCGGGGTTTCTGAGGACGGGTCTCGGAAGAAGCAAGGGACACCCACTCTTCCCTCGACTCTGAAGCCTTAACCGGGGACTGCGGCACTGGGGGTGCAGGCAGGTCCTCGGTTTCCACCAGGGGAACCAGTGAAGAAGGGTTGTCAGCCTCACCAGTTGACAGCCCATCCGACGGGTCTAGAAATATCTTGACCGCATCGATGGGTGTCTCGGCCGGCTGCCCTGACGGGGATGCCGTGAAGCCAGTGGCCTTAGCCGCAACCTCGACCAAAGTCGACAGTCAGCTGTCCAGGGAAGGAGACCTCTCCCGCTTCCACGAATGCTGACAATGGGACTTACCCTTTGAGTCCTCCTTTTTGGACCGGGAGGAATGTCCCGATGGCCCCTCTCCCTTCGTGGAAAGGGACTGGCAAAGCTCCTTGAAAGAAGCTGAATATTAGGTACCCAGTGAGAGCGGGATAAATGCCACGACCAAGGAAGAGGATGATGTGGCCTGGGTTGCCTCCTCCTCGAGGGTGGTCATCTGCTCGAGTTGCTCAGCAGAGCCAGCCACCGCGGTAACCGCCCAATGGGCCTCCTTCGACTTAACTGGTGCGTAGCGCTTCTCGGGGTGCCCAAGCTGTAACCGGACAGCACGGTCCTCCAGGACATTGGCTGAAACGAACGGCATGACCTCTGCAGGCCTGCAGGTCATGTTCTCCCAGGCCGAGGCGTAGATGCACATGGAGTGCAGGTCTGTCCTGGACATCTTCTGCCCACAAGGGTACCGCCGAAATCCAGGAGTCGATTTGTCCATCGCAGCCGCGAGGGAGAAAGATGACCAAAGTCTTGAAAATTTAAAAATGAGTTTCAGGCAAACCGAAGAATTAGGATCCAGTCTATCACGCAGAGCGTTAAGGAGGGAACCTGAGCTTCCAAGCGGTAAGGAAGATCTAGCGTCATGGGGCGGAGCCGAGAGTTTTACCACCCGGGTGGGTGGGAGGAGCCAGCTTGAAGACCTTCCGGCAAGATTTAAAGTGGCAAGAAACCTGCCAGACAGTGTGGATGAACAACATATCCATGTCCCTAGAATCATTTTTATATTGGTACCTTGTCCTGCTTTGTTCTGGTGTGTGTGTGTGTGTGTGTGTGTGTGTGTGTGTTTGTTTGTTGTTTGTGTATGTTTTAAGCATGTCACTGTTTACAGTGGTTGTGTCTGAACTCATCTGGCTATTCCTCTCAGTCCCTTTCAGTCTCACAGCCAGAGTTAAAAAAAAAACACTGATAAGAGGTTATAACACAGAAAAAAAGGATACTACATGTCTTTTTGTGATTTTCACATGGAGTTTTGCTTTAAATAACTTACAAAATATTTCCTTGAACCCTGTGAGTGTGTGAGAGACACGTGAGATTTTGTGTGAGAGACAGAACACTTTATGTGTCGTAAACAGCCTTTCTAAGATTTCAATTTAAATAACCTGAACCTGAAGAAAAAATGACTTGCCATAGTAATCTTGTTTCTTCCAGGCGATCCCTCAGTATGCTCAACTAACGATCAATACCTCCTGTCTTGAACTGCCCCGTAGAGATTGGAGGGTATATAAATGATGGAATTCATCACTGGCTCATGCCTCAATTCAAACTGCTGCCCCTAGGTGCTGCTGCATTCTAAACCACTCAGATTCATTACAGAGCCTTATGGGGTAAAGACCCCCTAACTATGCTATTCTTAACCAAAAAAATGTCCCCTCTGGGGGGGGGGGGAGAGAGTGAAACTACCAGTTCTCTGCCAGAAAGAGAACAGAATGGACTGGTGTGAAACCTTAAAAGTTAACATGTATAGTATACATAAGACAAGAAGTCACCAGCAATGGTGCAGAACCCCTTCCCCCCCATCTGGTTCCGGAAGGGGAGGGGAGGCAGGGTGGGTGATTTAAGCATACTGAGGGATCCCCTGGAAGAAACAAGATTACTATGGTATTTTTTCTTCAAACCCCCAGGAATCCCTCAGTACGTTTAACTAATGCAGACTACCAAGCAGTACCATGGAGGCTGGGTACAGAAACTACTTAGGGAACAGGTCCTGCAGAACTGCAATGCCAAACCTGGCATCACTTCTGGACTGCATGTCCAAGCAGTAGTGCTTTGTGAAAGTGTGTACAGTTTTCCAGGTGGCTGCTTTGCAGATCTCCATCAGGGGAATATCTCTTGCTGCAGCCTCTGATGCAGCTGTGCCACATGTAGTGTGCTATGAGGCCCTGACATGGCTGTTTGCCAGCTTTGGTATAGCAGAACTGTATGCAGAAGACTATCCAGCGTGCAATGGTTCTTTTGAAAGCTGGTTTACCTTTGTCCACTTCCCCACAGGTTAGGAACAATTGTGTGTGCTTTGGCTCAAAGTTTTGGTGCAGTGAAGGTAGTGGCTGAATGCCTTCTTGACATCTAGGCTATGCAACCTTTGCTCACCTGAGCTAGAGTTAGCTGTGAAAAAGACTGGTAGGGATATTAATTGGTTCAGGTGAAATTCAAAGACCACCTCAGGAAAGAACTTCCTATTGGTCCTAAGCACCACCTTGTCCCTGTTGAAGGAGATATAGTTCAGGTTTGTGCACAGAGCTTATAACTCACTGACTTGCCTGGCTGGAGTAAAGGCTACCAGGAAAACAGTTTTCCAGGTAACATACTTTAAGTCTGTAGTCGCCAAAGGCTCAAATGGAGGTTCCATGAGTTTGGGTATGCAAATGTTAAATCCCAAGAAGGAACTGGCTCCCTAAGGGGAGGATGGAGGTGAAGAAGCCCCCTAAAGAATTTCCTGAAGACAGGGTGGGAGACTATTGACCCTTCTTTGCCAGCTGAGACATATGCAGAAATAGCAGCAAGGTGGACTTTCAGAGTGGAGGACCTAAGGCCCAGTGAGTGTAGGTGGGCCAAATAGTCCAGGAGGACAGGCAGCCCAGACAGAGAGGTGTTGATCTCTTTCTGTTTGCACCATAAGAAGAACCTTTTCCTTTTGGAAGCATAGGTTTTCCTGGTTGAGGGTTTTCTAGAATCCCTAAGTACATCTAAGACTTCTCAGAGAGTTGTGGGGCCGAAAACTCTAGGTCTTCAAGAGCCAAGCCTTGTGGTGGAGAGACCCGAGACTGGGATACAGGATTCTTCTCTGTGATGTGGTCAGGAGATCGTGCCTCCGAGGAAGATGGATGGGCTGTGACACTGAGAGGGCTAGCAGAAGGGAGTACCATGGCTGCCTCTGCCCAATCTGGTGCCACTAGAATCATAGTTTCTGAGTGGGTCCTGAGCTTTATGAGGACTCCCAGCAACAGAGGGAAGGGAGGAAAGGCATAGAAAAACCTCCCTGACCAGTCCAATGACAGGGCACCCACTGGCACTGGCCCTTGAGCTGGGGGTCTGTAAAAGAACTGGGGCAACTGATGGTTGTTTGTGAAGGTGAAGAGATCTATCTCTGGAGTGTCCCAACTTCTGAATATTGAAGTCAGAACGTGTCTGTTTAAAGGGACCACCCGTGGTGGTTCTGGCTGATTCTGTACTGAGGGAATCTGTCAAGATGTTGCCCTTCCCTGGCAGGTGGACTGCAGACAGAGATACCTGCAGGGAGTAGGCCAGAATCCATACCTACAGGGCCTCTGTGCACAGAAAGGTCGGCCTGGTGCCTCCTTGTTTGTTGATGTAGTACATGGTAGTGGTGTTATCTGTCTCTGACTTGCACTACCCTGCACTTGATCTGGGGGGCAAAGTACTGCAGAGCCAGAAAAAATGCCCTGAGCTCTAGCAGGTTGATGTGCAATACTAACTCCTGAGGGGACCAGGTACTGCTCACTGTCAAATCATCCAGATGTGCCCCCCAACTCAGAAGGCAGGCATCTGTGGTGAGGATGACCGAGGGAACTTCCTGATGAAAGGGCATTCCTCCCCTCACGTTGTCTCTGTCTTGCCACCATTCCAAAGCATGAAGAAGAGACTTTGTGATAGGTACTAGTTTAGACAGAGGATCCCTCCTCTGAGACCAAAGGGACCTTAGATGAAACCGAATGTCCCTCATTGGAAATCTGGCCCTGGCACCATGGCTGTGGCAGCCGCCATGTGGCCCATGAGCTGCAGAGAGTGCCTTGCTGGCCTGGGTCTGTTGAGCTTGAAGGAGCCTACCAGAGCCAGTATACTGTTCACCCTTTCCTGTGGGAGGAAGGCCTTCCCTTGCAGGGTGTTTGTTTATTTACTTTTTATTCATCAAAATCTCGGAAAACACAGTGAGTTGGGAGCTCTTTACATTGGTTCCACGTCAGAGGATTATTTTAACAAATTTTACATTAGTTCAATGTCAAAGGATTATTTTATCAAACAACAATAGGTTGCCAGAGGTGGCAGGATAATCAACAGTATTACAGAGGAATATGGTTACAACAGGACAATCACAGCTACATTAGGAACTAGAATAAACAGGATAAGGTGGCACTGTACAATGTACACCATGGACCTAAAATGCATGTACAAATTTGGCAGACACTCATAGACAGTATTTTAGGTGGCGCTGAACAATGTATGCCACGCAGCTAAAATGTATGTATCGATTTGACAGACACCCATAGGCAGTACACAGAATAGAGGAGAGGAGAGAATCAGCCTGGGAGGCCTAGTCAAGATGGAAAATGAGGAGGAAGGGGGTAAACTGTAGGGGGCAGAAAAGTGGGCAAAAAGTGGGTGAGAAGGGTAGTGAAGTAAATGGCTGGGGGAAGAAAGGGAGGGTAAGAAGGGTTACGGGGGATAGGCAGAAGTGCAGCAGGCTAGCAATTGAGGGGAGATGCTGTAGTTCGCAGAGTTAAGTGCTACAACTATGCTAACTAGGGCCGTTAGTATAAACAATCACAGCTGGCATCCGCAACTAGTTGCTGTCTAAGGGTACGTTTTAAAGAGCCCAGAGTGGCTGCAGAGGGCATATCCTGCTGAAGCGAATTAAAACAAAGCGGTGCTCTGTAGGCAAAGCACCTTTGACCTTGGGAGGTGCGACAACAAGGGATCTTGAAAATCTATCAGAGCTTCTGGTTTTTCGCATGTTGACAGAGGGGATGAGGAGCTGCTGAACTCCTGGGGGCATGAGACCTAGGCTAACTTTTTTTGCAAGCAGACACATTTGATACATGATTCTACCTTTGTACTGGAGCCAATTTGCCTGAGCGTATAGGTTACAGGTGTGTGTCAGTCGCCCAGATCCCGTTAGGAGCCGACAGGCTTTATTAATTGTCATTTTGATGTGACGGAGGGCCGAGTCTGTGGCAGACCCATAGATGACCAGCCCACAGTCAAT
The DNA here is from genome assembly GCA_016271365.2 of Neoceratodus forsteri. Lineage (NCBI taxonomy): Eukaryota > Metazoa > Chordata > Ceratodontiformes > Ceratodontidae > Neoceratodus > Neoceratodus forsteri. The sequence continues at coordinate 1,309,061,415 of CM057449.1, forward strand.
AAGCATGACAATCGAGCTGTGTATAGCTATATTCATAGCTTCCAAGGTCAGGCAATGTTTATGCCTGTAGATCAGTCCCATATGCGTATTGGCTGCTTTTGCAATATTGTCAATATGTAGTGCATATGACACAGAGCTATCAACAGTGATCCCTAGATATTTAAAGTGCTGAACTAGCTCCAAGGACTCTTGTAACAGGGTCCTGTTATGAAGTGAAATATCAAGAAATTACAAGATGCCCCCCCTTTTCAATTTCCACTCTATCCTGTCTGCTTCTATATTCGTATCCATCCTAATTTTCTTGTCAGGGTGGCCAACCTGGCAATCTTTAACCCTTTCTTTACTGTTCCTGATTATCTTTAAAACAATCTGGCATCCAAATCTTGATAAGCTGAAAAGCAGTTGTTTAATTATGGAGAAGGACTTTAATAAAGATTGTAACATGGCAGAAATGTATCAGTGATCAGCGGCAAAGGCGATAGGCGGCAATGCTCCACATGGTACAGGAGCAACACAGCATTATGAAATGATAATGCCGTGTTGCTCCTGTAGTAGAGAAAGTAGCCAGCAGAAGAGAAGTAGCGGGGTTTGCAGCTGGCAGTGTTAAAAGAGAGAGGCACACAGGTAGGCAACAGCGAGATAGTACCACACATAGCGAGGGGGAGAAGTAGAGGTGAGGGACATACGGACACAGAGAGAGACATACCGAGGTAGTGTAGTGGTGGACGAAATCGCAGTAGTGTTCAATCTATCTGGAGCCATGGAAATTGAGGAATGGACAGATAGGGACTTTGTAGACAAAGTGGAAGTGACAGGGAGAGGCAGATAGCAGAGAGAGAAAGAAACACTGAACCGGGGCCACAAGTAGTCGGCAAGACAGGAAGCAGCACGGCGGAAGTGGGAGGTGGACGATGCACATCCGGAAATGCATGAAGCTGCCACACAGTTACCATCCAGGGCACTGTCAACTATAAGTATGCGCCAACAATGACACATGGAGACCACAGAGGAGACAGGGGGTAATGGCAGAAAGGTAGGAGAAGCAGTAGTGTTGAAGGGAGAGCGAGCAGGACAGAAATACAAAAGCGAGGCACATAATGACGACACACGTACGTAAATGAGATAGGGACAGGCTGTGCAGAGTTTTAAAGCGAGAGAATTACAGTCATCCCAGGCACTCTCCTACTCAAACAGCCGCACAGAAATTATTACAATGTGCATCAATCGCTAAGAAAGTAAAAAAGAGTACCCTGTATTAAAAAAGGTTTGGAACCACATCTGTATGTAAGAGACTACTGTTTAGAAATCTGAAAGTAAGAATAAAAATCACAGTAGGTCATGTAACGCGCCTTGTGTTTTCTGTTATATGAGCAGCAGGATGTATAGTCCACACTAACAACGGGCATGTCCATGTTACAAGAGCATTAATCCCCTCTGAAGGTGACATCTAATGGGGAGTTAATGCATGGTTGGATGCCTCATGCCACAACGGTCCCAACCACGCATTAACTCCCCATTAGATGCCACCTTCATCGGTGATTAATGCTTATGTATTTGCCTTAAGTATCTAACCCAGCAAAAGTACTGCTGAAAGTAAGGGAAACAATATTGTTAAGAGCTTCCCTGCTCTCTATTTAAAGGGCTGTTTATAGTTTTGTTTTTTGTGTACCCTCACAGGAATAAATGTACACAGGTTATCCCATCTTAGTGCTGCATTAAAAGAAAATAACGTAGAAACAGAACATAATTCTCTGCTTGGAGACTTTGGCTTAAGCCCTGTGTCCTAGATAAATGACAAAACTGAGCTATGGTCTCTTGAAATGGAGACCTTTTATAAATGGAAGGCTGGGTGGTAAAACAAGCAGTCAGCTGAAATTCTAGCTGTGAGGAATTTTATAAAAAACGAGCATTATGCAGCACATATAAAGAAAATATGTTACAGGAGCCTACTGTGTAAAAATATTTACTAGAATTGTTGTCTAAAATAAATGCATGTTTACTTTCTGACAATTACATTTAAAAGTAAATAGAATCCTGAAACCTTGCTAAGGAAGACAGATAGGGAGCGCCCCTCATCTGTTTTTCTCTCACAAGGCTGCAGATTTTATTTCAATCTTAACAAATGTTTTTTCTTTCTGTATTAAAAAATGCATGTGTACCTGAATGTCTTGCTTTTCCTGCTGAGGTCCTGCTATAGGGATGGCAGCATACAAAATGGTTGCCTTTATAGTATTCGGGTAATGTGATGTCACAATAGGGAAGGGGCTCAGTTCAAGACACGCCCTTTCTGGAAAGTATATAAACCCTCCACTAGGAGACCTGTTTAGATAGAGAGAGAGGAGAGTCAGTATTCGACTGACCACAGAGCAAGAAGGTTGTGTGTGTGCTTCCACACAAAGTGCTGTTCAGACAAAAGGAAAGGAAAAGGCAATTCAGGAGTCTCTGGAAAAAAGTATTTCCTGTTGTTTTTGGGTGTGAAGACGTAACACCGATTTTTTTCCCCTTTCTGTGAACTTTAAATTAAGAATATTTTTTTTTGTTTGTTTTTGGAAATAAATTGACAAATGCATACCTTTGTGTTTTTTATGCATCTTAAACCTTTGGTCTGGACTTCTGTTATTTCCCACGCTTCTACAGCTCTTGGGATCTATGCCTGTTTTGGGGGCTGGCAAACAACATGATCTTGGTCTTTTTATAGTTTAAAATGAGCTTGTGGTCACAAAACCATCTTTCTGTGTCAGTAAAGTTTTGTTGAAGCCAATTCTTAGGAACCATGGGTTAGGATCACTAGTGAAAATAACAACGTCATCCACATATAGAAGTATTTTATTTATTTAGTTTTTGTTGACCGGTAAAGTGCACTAGACAAATCCTGCCTATCTTCAGGCACGACCCGGGGGAGGGAGATACAGATGAATGCCAACTGACCTTGAACCAGATTAAGCTGTTGGTGGTATTTTTAGTGAATGAGGGAAATTTGGCCAGGACACCGGGCAAATTTCCCCTATCTTCGATAAGTGCCATGGGATCTTTAACATCCATCTGAACTACCACCAGTCCAGGCAGATGGGACCTTGGTTTAATGTCTCATCCGAAAGATGGCACCTCGAAGTGCAGCACCCCTCTCATGCTGCACTACAGTGTCCAGTACTGGGATATTAAAGTGCCAGATGAAGAAACTGAACCCACAGCCCTCTGATCTCGCCTTAGAGGCGCAGTGCTACCTACTGAGCCACTGATATTTATACGATAGCTTGTTCAGGGAAAAGCTAAACAGGAGAAGCCCCAAGATGGACCCCCTGTGGGAATCCTGAGCAGACGGGCCTAATGTCAGACAGGATATTACCTATTTTAACCTGCTGCGAATGGTTACTTAGGTAACATCTAAACCAGGTTGCAGTGTCATAGGATAGGCCAATACCGGTAAGCTGGTCCACCAATAGGCATGATTTACTGTGTCAAATGCTTTGGTTAAATCAATGAAAGCTGCACCAACAAGATGACCTTGGTCCAAGGCTCTGTGGATGAAGCCAGTGAACTCCAATAAGGCCGTAGTGGTGCTATGTCCAGTCCTAAACCCGTGTTGTTGTGGGCATTGCAGCTGATATTTTTCCAAATATTCAACCAACTGATCAGCTACTATATGTTCCAGGGATTTGAGAGCAGAGGAAGGATGGAGATTGGCCAATAGTTCCCATGCAGAGCAGACTTTACCTCTGCTCCTATAAACTCCAGGGTTTGGACGGGTTCTACTTGGGATTTCTGGGCATTTATAAGAAATCCCAGAGACTCCAAGGTGCCTTGAGTGAGGGTAATGCCACGACCACCACTAGACACTTGGTGAATGCCCTGGGGGCAGAAGTTAGGTAGTGCTGAAAACTGGAAATGACCTGAGGGCAGCCTGAAGCTCAGGTATTTTCTGTGGCTGGGTCGGACAGGAATGCAGAAATAGGCATCTTTGAGATACAGAGATGACAGCCAGTCCCCCTGCTGAAGGGTGGGAATGATCATGGCCAAGGTGACCATCAAGTACTTTGGCTTTGTCAAATGCTTGTTCAGAAGCCTGAGATTCAAAATGCATTGCGACTCCCTATTTTTCTTTTGGGTAAAGAAGTATCTGAAGTAGAAGCCTTTCCACCTCTGAGCTAGGGGGACAAGTTCTACTGCCTTGATGTGCAGTAGGTTGGCAACTTCTAATTCCAACAGAATCCTTTCTGCTGAAGTTGCAGTGCTGAAGTGTCTGCTCTGCAGTCTGGGAACCGTTTTGAAGCTTAGAGACAGGCCCTGGCTCACTACCTCCAAGACCCACTTGTCTGTGGTGATGGCTTGCCACACTTGGAGGAAGTGAGCCAACCTGCCTCCTACTGGGTGCGGGGAGGCAACCTGTGCATACTCGTCAAGGGTTCTGTTTGAGTTGGGACTTGGCCTGAGGTGCTGGATCAGCCCTCCTTGTGGACTTCCTGCCCCTATCCCTGAAATAACCCCTGAGTTGCTGGCAGTCTGGCGCAGCTTGGGCTTGAAAGAAGGGTCTAGTGTAGGGACTGCAACACCTGCCTCCCCTACCTTGACTCCTGTAGGATATGGAAGGCTTGTCCCGAGCTGAGTTGCTCCTGTAGGTGGCCTTAAACTCTTCCACCTTCTTCATATAGGCCTCAGTTTTATCCACGAACAGAGAGTTATTCTCACAGGGGAAGTCCATGGCCTTAGCCTGGATGTCCTGAGATAGGCTGGTAGCCCTGAGGAGAAAGCAAGGGTCATGAACCTGGAAGCTGCATCACTGGCATCCACTGCCATATGAAACTGATACTCAGTGGCATCTAAGGCTGTTCTGGCTGTTTCAGCAAAGGTCAGCAACCACATCCCCAGTGATCATATCACTTATGGCCAGAACAGATGACCAGAGAGTCTTCTGATACTGTGCTGTATAGACCATGTAAGTAGCTTGTCTGAGGAGGAGGGAAGCTGCCAGGTACCCCTTCTTCCCCACACTGTTCAGTTTCCTGGAGTCCTTGTTAGGCAAGTGAGAGGGCAACAGAAAATCAGCATTTGTTCTGTCATGCTGATATTTCTGATCTATTTTCTTATCGACCCCTGGCATGCATGTAGGAGTCTGTAGAATCTTGAGGACAGCCTTTTTTAGTGACTTGTGGATAGGCAGCGTAGGGTCTAGTCCCATCATATTCCAAAACTTGGCCTCATCCTCATGTTCCACTGTCTCTTGTGTGGCAAGCGTGAGGTTATCCACCATCTGTCTCATAAAGGCACAATGAGACAAGTAATCCTTATGTCCCCACGGTGAGGAATCGAAGTCCTACTTCAGGGAGACTTCAGGCTCAATGGGGTCTCCTCCTCCTCCTCCTCCTCCAGTTTCTCAAATAGGAACTCCAGTTCCTGGCTAGGAGGAGCGGAAGGCGGAACCGGGAAGGGGGGAGATGAGGGAACTGATGGCCTGAAGGGCCTGTCATATCTGCAGGGCTTTGGCAATGTTCTCCGCAGAGGGTATGGCTGTTTTTTCCGGTGAGAGCTCCTTTGCTTTTTCAGCAGGAGGCACAGCGACATGCTTCTCTTTATGCTTCTTTATGGCAGGGACCAGTTCAATTGTGAGGCATCACCCTTGTCCGTGGGTTTGGGTTCCACAGACACCTTAAACCTGTCCTTTTTGGAGTGAGAGGATGAGGCCTCCTCAATTGACTTTGGTGAGCCAGAGGCAGGAGAAGCTATCTCTTCAAGCCTTTTTGCCCTCTTTTGTCTTGGGACAAAGGTACTGCAGACCTCATAGTTTGAAAATATGTGATTAGGATCGAGACAGACCAGGCAAAGATCGTGCCTGTCCATCTTAGTGACGTTCTGCCCACACTTTAAACAATTTTTAAAACCAGTCGGTACTTTTTTCTTTTTGGGTATCTCTGACATGCCAATTGCCAGAAGACAGAGAAAAACTAAGCCTAAAAAGAAAAAAACAAAAATTGCGATCAGTTCTCTAAAACCACAAAACACCAATGCAAAAAGGAAGTACCCGGTTCCCTAAAATGGTTTAAAAAGAGGGAATTAACAAAAAAACTTGTTTCCTTGAAAAGGGGAGGAGCTGCTACCAAAATACAATTTCTGAAGGAAAAAAAAACACTAAGATTCCCAGGAACAGGAACCAGAACATTATAGAATCTAAAAGAAATAAATGCTGTAAACAAAAAAAAAACACAGAGGAGACCATTCCCGTCAGTTCCCTGGAACCGCTGAGGAACCAGGAAAAAAATGCAAAAAATGAAACTAACTAACCTGAAAAAGCTACTAGGGGCAATGTTTACTGATTTATTAAAACTAGTAAGTTTTTTTTCACGGAAAATGACAAAATCAGACAGATACAGAGGAGAGTCTTCCGAGGCGTCTTTATTAGGCAGGCAGAAAAATGAATCTGAGCAGTTTACAATGCAGCAGCACCTATAGGCAGCAATTTGAATTGTGGCATGAGCCAATGATGAATTCCATCATTTGCATACGTTCCAACCTCTCCAGGGCGGTTCAACACAGGAGGCTGACTGCATTTGTTAAGCATACTGAGGATTTCCTGGAGTCGAAACAAAATATTCTTCCTTGACCTCTGTAACTGTGTGTGAGACAGTGGGACATACGAGACAGAGCACTTCACGTGTTGTAGCAAGCCTTTCTGAGATTTCAGGTTAATCCTTAAGTCATCCGTATGTTCCTGTAGCTAGTTTACTTATGTGATTTGGTCTGTGTATTATATCAAGTATTACTATAAGTTCCTAAAATTTTGTTTGCTCTCTTTGCTACAACGGTTTGTTTTGTAGTGTTTTGACAGTTAAGCCATTTATGACAGGCTTGCTGCTCGCGTCTACTAACATCTCCAGTGTCACGTATTCTGTACATTTGGTCTGGATTATCTTTTATAAATGCCTTTGTTGTATATGTGCCCGTTGTTGTCATCTCTGACCCTCTGTAACCACCCAGGTCAAGTTGTGCCTGGAAATAGGCGTTTTTTTGCCTAGTGCACCTACCTAGTTGAAAAAAAATAAATAAATAACCTGAACAAAATATTTCTCCTTGAACCCTGTGAGTGTGTTTGAGACAAGGGGCACATTTTAAACAGAATAGTTAACGTATTACAGCCAGCCTTTCTGACTGAGATTTCAATTTAAATAACCTGAACCTAAACAAAATATTTTTCATTGATCACTGACACAGAGGGTGACACAGCCAGAGTATTTCAGTATGAAAGACAGAATACTTTGTGTCATAGCCGGCCCTTCTGACTGAGACTCCAATTTAAAATTATTTTCTTACCTTAAGGTACCACTTTTAGAATAGGGTACCTTAAGTCAGGAATAGTCCATTTCTGGCATTTTAATACATGTGTGTGTGTTACTTTTTTTATGCTCCCCTGAACCCCTATCCGACCACTCCTTTGGGTAACTTAGGGCCCCGCCACCAATCCTCCATCACCATTAACTGCCCTCATTATTGCTGCAGCCTGATTGACATGACGTATCCCTTTGATGGGGGGGAGCCCCCACCCAGAGTGGGGAGCCGGGAGAGTAGACCCACTCGAAGGCATCCTTCTATGCTGGACACACATTGAGGGTCAGCACAGATACTTCTGGGCTTCATGGGGAATGGGGACCGGCCGCCCCCAAGGGGTCTGCCAGGCAACTATTTTCCAATTTTCTCCCCAACCCACTCCACTCCCATGTACTGTTGTGACTGAATGGGAGTCAATTTTAATTACTATTTAATACAGTATGATGGCAGGTTGGAGATCAATGAAGGCCACCACTTGACTAACAAGGGACTCGTTAGTCGAGTGGTGGCCTTCCTGAATCTCCAACTTGCCATCATAGTATACTACATAGTAAAGAAAACTGACTCCCATTCATTTCAAGGGGTGAAACCTTGCATGCTCCCTTGAGGCATGTTATAACGTGCCTGAGAGTGGGGGAATGTACATGACTAGGGAAGTGGAAGGGATCGGCCTACCACCTTGTCAGGGCCAAACTACGATCCCTTCCAACTACATATTAGCTGACAATTAAATATTAATGCCAGAAAGGGACTACTGCCAACACAGACTACCAAATATGGTAAGTACTACATTGGATACAGAAGATCGGAAAATCATTTTTTTTCTTTTTATTATATTTTTTATTACAATTTTGCACTGAACCAGCAGATACAAAAATACCATAATAGTTCACAGATGGTACCTTACATAAAAGGTAAAGAACTATACATATGTCAGAACCCAGATTGAAGAGCTTATTAAATATGATACAACATATGGGGGATTTCAATTCTAAATATATAAAGTTATATAATTGCTAATATGCTCGCCAAGCCATGACTTACGGACTCTAAACAATTAGCAACTTAAAGATGAACAATGAAAGTGACCATTCTCCAGTCACTATGTCCACTTATCCGCAGTACAAGCAAACATAAAAGGAAGAAAACAGGGTTTACATAGCATCACCCCACAAAATACCATTCCCCACATCGGGACCAAAGTAAATTAAGCAAAAGGCGCTTCCCCAAGCATGTGGCTATGTCTGAACAAAGCAGTTCAGTTTAAATGAAAGTCAACACTACAAAAAAAATATCATATGGCTGTGAAAGTCAAGAAGAAAAAGATAGCATTCTGGAAGTATAAGGAAACACAGAAGAAGCAGGACAGAGAGCTGTACCAGTTAAGGCAGAAGGAAGCAGGGAGGGAAGTCAGAATAGCAAAGGCCCAAACTGAGGAAAAGATAGCCAACTCGGTTAAGAAGGGGGATAAAACCTTTTATAGGTACATCAGCGAGCATAGAAAGACAAAGGGAGGGATAGTGAGGCTGAATAGAATGAGCGGTGGGTGGGCAGAGGGGACAGTGAAAAGCAGGGATACTGAACGAATATTTCTGCTCAGTATTCACAAAGAGGAGGGAAGTGCCTAATCCAATTAACAGAAGCACTCTTGATGGGGGTCGATCCCAGTCCTTTCACAGAAGAAAGGGTTCTGCAAGAACTCCTAAAACTGAAGGTGGACAAAGCAATGGGGCCTGATGGAATTCACCCCAGAATTCTAAAAGAATTAAGAGAGGAACTAGTGAAACCACTGGCTACTCTTTTTAATAAATCATGGGAGGATGGTGTGGTACCCGAGGACTGGAGGAAAGCGGATGTGATTCCCCTTCACAAAAGTGGGACCAAGACAGAGGCAAGAAACTACAGACCTGTCAGTCTGACCTCTGTGGTAGGGAAAGTGATGGAGTCACTTCTGAAGGAAAGAATAGTTGAGTACCCTTTTTTTTTTCTTTTTTTTCTTATTTAGTTGTTTAACCAGGTATAGCACACTAAGGTGAAAGCTTTTTTACAGGAGTGACCTGGGAGCACAAGGAGGTTAAGTGACTTGCTCAGGGTCACACAGTATGCACGTGGAAGCTGTGGGATTCAAAACCAGGTCTGGTCTGCTGGATGTCACCAGATTTGCAGCTCAGAGCCTTAGACCACTGCGCTATGCTGCCTCCTTACCTAGAGTACCTAGAGGCCAGTGGGGCACAGGACCCAAGGCAGCATAGGTTCACAGCGGGAAGGTCATGTCAGACGAATCTAATAAATTTCTTTGACTGGGTGAGCAAAGTAGTAGACCAGGGAGGGGCTGTGGGCATGGCCTACCTAGACTCTAGCAAGGCATTTGACACAGTCCCACACAAAAGATTAATAGTCAAATTAACCAGCCTGGGAGTGGGTCCCAGGGTGGTAGCCTGGGTAAAACATTGGCTGTACAACAGCACACAGAAGGTAATTGTAAATGGAGTCCACTCTGAAGAAAGAGGGGTTACTAGTGGGGTACCACAGGGTTCAGTATGGGTCCAGTCCTTTTTAATGTCTTCATAAGTGACATTGCAGAGGGACTGGAAGGAAAAGTATGCCTCTTTGCAGATGACACAAAGATCTGCAACAGGGTTGATACACAAGGAGGTGTGGAAAGGATGAGAAGGGACTTGGCAAGGTTGGAGGAATGGTCAGAAGTATGGCAGCTAGGGTTCAATGCAAAGAAGTGCAGAATAATGCACCTGGGAAACAAGAACCCAGGGGAAGAATACACAATGGAGGGGGGAGGTAGTAACAACAACAAAAAAGGAAAGGGACCTGGGGGTAATCATATCTGATGACTGAAGGTTAGCAAGCAATGTGAGAAGGCAGTAGGGAGGGCTGGGGGTATACTGGGATGTATAGGGAGAGGCATCAGCAGCAGAAAACAGGAAGTTGTTATCCCTCTGTACAGACAGTTGGTGAGACCCCATTTGGAGCACTGCATCCAGTTCTAGAGACCCCATCTCCGCAAGGACATAGACAGGATAGAGGCAGTCCAGAGGAGGGCAACTAAAATGGTGCAGGGTCTGCAAGAGAAGCCGTATGAGGAGAAACTAAAGGAGCTTAATATGTATACCCTTAAGGAAAGAAGGGAGAGGGGGGACATGATAGAAACTTTTAAGTACCTCAGTGGAATCAACAAAGTCCAAGATGGTAGCATCTTTCAGAAAAAGAGACATGCAAGAACAAGGGGACACAATTTAAAGATTGGGGGGTTCAGGGGCATTGTGAGGAAGTATTATTTCACAGAGAGGATAGTGGATGCATGGAACAGCCTTCCTGAGGAGGTTATGGGGTCTAAAACTGTGGGAGAATTCAAGAATGCATGGGACAGACATAAGGCAATTCTTGTGGGGGGGTAGGAAGAAATAGGCTGTTGGTTAACTAGGATCTGCGGCCTATCCTGTAGGTAGGGAAATGGGCAGACTAGATGGGACAAGCGGTCCTTATCTGCCATCAAAGTCTATGTTACAGCCTTACTCCCAAACGTCCAAGAGTCTAGGGGTTGAAAGAAAACTTTGTTACTAGATTAATGGCTTCATCATAAGTCCACTCTCACTAGGGGGAATAATCCGCATAAACTGGAACAATTAACAGGAGAATCTAAAGACTAACAGTCTTGTAACTTAGAAATTTGAGCCCCCCAAGTCCTTATGTTTCTTCCTCAGAGTACACATCTTTCAGGATCTTCTCAGGCGCCGCTGCTCTAAATTCCGTTACTATTTTATCGACTCTCTTCCTCACTTCACTCGGATCCCAAAATTGATAAGCTTTGCCTCCATAGGTAACCCTGAGCCATGTTGGAGTGAGAAGCAAATGTGCCACACCAAGGGCTCGCAATTGCTGGTGCAACAGGTCAAACTGTTTCCTCCTGGTACAAGTAGCAAACGACCAGTCCAGGAAAACCCTCACATCCATATCATCCAGCTGTATTGGATGAATCTGATCCCAAACTTCCATCCCGGTAGTAACAATTAAAACTGTTCGAGAAGTTTCTTGATTTATCTGTCTGGCATGAAAGTTCATGCGATAGGCCCTGAGAATGTCCTGAAACTCCACTCCACTCTCTTATCCATCACTCCAGACAACCAGGTCCGAATGAAGGTAAGAAGATCCTCTTTCTCAGCACCTTCCGGCAATCCAATCAGCCGCACATTCATAGCCCATGCTTCATTTTCAAGAGTTTCCAACTGATTCCGAAGATGGGAGTTCTCTGTTGTGAGTTGGGCCACAGTCACTTGTATCCGCATGGATCAATCGCCTCCATCTTTTGCAGTAGCCACTGCTACCTCTATTTTAGCATCCTGGGAACCTAGTCATTCCAGAATACTTTCCATTTTTTTATCAGTATCTCCAACCGCTTTCAGGATGCAGTCCCAGGGTCGCGGGTCCCTGGCATCACTTGAATGGCTAGGTACCAAATGAATCAAATATTTTTCACTGAACCCCAACTGTGTGTGGCACAGAGGAAGACAAAGGCAGAGTATTCAGCGTGAGAGAACTGGATCACAATTCTCTGGTGGATGAGGTCTTTTTGGCCTTTACTAAAGCACCTGACATGGTGCCACACTGTGAGTTAATTGAATCCTTAATGAATATGGGGGTAAATGGTAATATAATAGATTGCACTGATTCCTGGTTGTCAGACAAGAAACAGCAGGTCAGCCTCAGGGGCACAACTTCAAACTGGACAATGGTGACCAGCGGGGTCCCTCAGGGCTCAGTTTTGGGACTGTGTCTCTTTAACCTCTATATATCCTCCATGAAATGTGGTGACAGCATATGGGCTGCTAAGTTTGCAGACGATACCAGAATAGGTATGCCAGTACATAATAATGCATACATCAACACCTTACAGAGGGCTCTGAATAAATTAGAAGAGTGGGTAAGCTCACACAGGTTGGAATTTAATATAGACAAATGCTCAGGTATGCACTTTGGCAAAAACAACAGAAATACATCATATTTTTTGGGGGAAAATTGTTATAGGAAGTAACCCAGGAGAGAGATTTGGGCATCATTATAAATAATTACTTAAAAGTCACAAAACATTGTCTAACTATTAAACAGAGGGCCAACGGTATTTTGATCAATATCATACAACACATTGCAAGTAGGGATAGAGAGGAGATGGTTCCTTTATACATCTCCCTGGTCAGAGCACATCTCGAGTATTGTGCTCAATCATGGGCACCTGTTACAAAAACTATGATAAAAGTACTTGAGGGAATACAGTGTAGAGCAATAAGATCAATAGGTGACCTCAAAGGCCTTCCATACAACCAAAGGTTGCACAATTTAGGGATGTATTCTCTACCTAGAATATCACAGACTGAAGGGAGATACGTGTATGGCTTTTCATGCGCTAACCAACGACAACTTGTGGGAATGCTTAGGACTTCAGCTTAAACACTAGCCACATAACATGAGATCCCATGTATCGTCACTTGAATATGAGAGCATACTGATATAATAAAACAGTGGTAAAACTTTGGAACTCACTACCATTTCATGCAGTAGGCAGCAAGGATATGAATGATTTTAAGACTAAGTTGGATGAATTTTGTATAGGGAACAGAATAACTGGGTATAGTTACTGATTACAGGTGAGCACCATGGACATATTGTCTTCTCTGCTCTGTGTTCACCTACGAGAGACAAAACATTTCACGTGTCATGGCCATCCTTTCTAACTGAGATTTCAATTTAAATAAATGGATCCTGCATAAAATATTTTTCATTGATCTTTGTGAGTGTGTGTGTGTGTGAGACAAGGGGGAACATAGATTGAGTTCATTGACTTGAGTAAAGTATTATTTCTTTTGGAAGAGACTCAGAGACCATTTACTGGGCAGCTCAGCCATCACAAAAAATTGTGCATAGTTTTTTTTTTCTTCTCTGTTAGGGGCAACCAGCCTACAAGTTAAAGCAGCCGCACAAGAAGCTTCAATAGTTTTAGCAGTCATACCCACAAAATATTTGTCTCACTGACAGTCTTAAAAAAAGTTCCACTTCTTCAGTCCACATGAACACTGTTGGTGCACTACACTGGCATAATCACTTAAATTAGGGTCAGCTTTAGGCAGGTGACTTCATATATCACCAGATTTTCTTGAGTTGGGACACCCCAAACTTTCAACTGGCATCACACAGCTGTGCACCACCAGCGCCTCAGCAGCATCATCTCCTCCGAAAAAAGAAAGCCTAATGTTCTTCTGGTTAAGGGCTATTGCCAGGGGCCAAAAAGACAAAGCAACCAATTTGGCAGCTGCAGCTGCAGAGCAGCATTGTGAAGAAGCCAGAGTTTCTACAAGTTCTGTGCCCCAACCCATCACTAGCACATCCTCTAGTGTGACCACATCATGCGAGTCATCAACTACCATGCTAGATGAAGAAGGACAAAGGAAATATGTGATATAAAGACATTACTGTACACAGTGGTTGTGTGACTTCAGCTGGCTGCACTACAACATGGGAAAATAATTCCTTTACTGGTAAGGGCACAGACAACTTCTGAACCAGTACTCTGCAAAGGCATGCAGACTCAGGAGGCCATAAGACTGTGGTTGTAGCAGAGGGTATGAAAAATAACTCTGCCCTTGCAATGAACAAATCACTAAGTAAAGTCAGTGTCCGTGGCTCAGCCGGTAGTACACTCGCCTCTGAGGCTGGGAGATCAGAAGGCTGTGGGTTCTATCCCCACACCAGGCACTTGAGTCGAATCCCAATACTGACACTGTAGTGCAGCATGAAGGGGGTGCTACACTCCTGAGGTGCCGCCTTTCGGATGAGACGTTACACCGAGGTCCCATCTGCCTTTTCTGGTGGTAGTTCAGATGGATGTTAAAGATCCCATGGCACTTCTCGAAAAGAGTAGGGGAATTTCTCCGGTGCCCTGGCCAAATTTCCCCTCATTCACTAAAAATACCACCAACAGCTTATTCTGTTTCAAAGTCAGTTGGCTTTCATCCATACCCTCCTCCCCCGGGTCGTGCCTGAAAATAGGCAGAATTTGCCTAGTGCACTTACCCAGTCAACAAAAACTAAATAAACAAACAAGCATTTGTCAATGCTAAGAGTTTGTTATTGGTATTGCTCTTATACATCCCTCCCATATGTTTCTCTGTATATTCCTCTGTCTTGCATTTTACAGGTGGGTGTTACGGTTGGAAACCGTAAAACCCCGGGCATTTGTTGGTATTTTTGCTCCACATTTTCAACATGGGCTTTTTGGGACATCACCTCATGAACAGTGCCAGTATCATTTTGTTACTCAATCCCAAAACGTGATTTCGCACAGCGAGTGTGCCAATCGCAACCACAGGTGGAAAAACACATTTCGGGCAAGATGTTAAAAATGACAGCTGTACTGTTCATGAGGAGGTGTGAAGAAATGGCAATGTTGAAAATCTGGAATGAAAATATGAATAAGTGGTGAAGTTACAAGTGTGCATAGAAACTGCGCAATGCACACTCGTAACGCAGTCATGTTTGGGAATTCTTTCACCAAATTTTCAACATGGCCTTTTTGGGACCTCCCCTCATGAACAGTGGCACTGGAATTTTGTTAATCTGTCCCGAAAGTTGATTTTACACAGCAGCTGCGCCATTCTGCACCATAGGTGCATAAACACATTTTGTAAAGGATACAAAAAATGACAGCTGTAGTGTTCATAAGGGTGTGTGGAAAAATGGCAATGTTGGAATTATGGAGTGAAAATCTTAAAAACTGATGACGTTTCACCAAATTTGCAACAAGGGCTTTAAGGGACCCCACCTCATGAACAATGGCACTGTCATTTCATTAATTGGTCCCAAAAGGCAATTCTGCACAGTGACCGAAAAAACACCTTTCAGGATCGAGAAACGAAATGATGGTGACTGTGTTCATGAGGTGGGGTCCCAAGAACCCCATGTTGAAAATCTGGGACCAAAACTCCCAAAAATGGCTGAGATATCAACCTAAATATAAAACCCCCCATTCACTGCCATTATAGAACTTACCAGCATTTCTTCAGTTTGCGGTCGGTTTTTGAAGAGTGTAGACGTGTTCCCAGTCCACTGAAAATCGCTGCTCCTGCCCTCTGGAGGTAAGTATGGGTGAGGGAGGTCAGGTGCACAGCAGGGATGTCGATGAGAGGAGGGAGCGGGATGAGGAGGGGTCCAGCGGCAACTATGAGGGACCGCTTGTCTTTTTCAGGTTTAAAACAAAAAGACGGTTGTGGGTCTGTTTTCTGTTTTTGCAGGAAACAATGGATTTTGCACAACTAGGTGGGCTCCAGTGTGCAAGAAGACTAGGGCTTCAATGCCGACCAAGGTTGAGGCACCCGAGGTCGGAGATTATGTTGGGAGGGGACGATCCCACACCGGGAGTGGGCATCTTGGTATCAGAAAAATGGATTAAACGCTGACCCAGGAATTTGGCACCCCGAGGTCAGAGGTTATATGTGTGTGTGTGTGTGGGGGGGGTATGCATCTGACACCAAGAGTGGGCATCTTGGTATCGGAAAAACAGCAGCGTGGAGGAGGCAGGCAGGAAAGCACCTCCTCCTCCCAGCCAGCACGATCAGATCGCACTTACAGGAGACATCACAACACAATCAGCTGTTTGCTCTGCAGTGACCTGCAGATGAAAAGAAAAAGCTGGCTCCTGATTGGTGCAGCTTTTTCTTTTCAAGTGCAGACCACTGAAGGCAAAACAGTGTCAGGACCAGCCTGACTGAGGATTGTTGTGATGCTGTCGAGCCCCATGCAGAGCACTCTACATTGGACAGACAGTGTCACACCCCTCAAAACCTACTCTCCCAAGGAGTTCGACGCACATGCGTGAACTAAATAAAAAGGAAAGTGCCATACTTGTTCAACTAAAGAACATTTACTGGCTGTGCAAGGAAAACCTTTCTACGTACAAGTACAAATTGTTAATTGCATTCCTGTCAGAACTTCAGTGCCCAAATGTTGAGAAATCCACCATGCAAGGTGGACACAAAACATCTTACAGTTCAGAAACTATGGCCCATGACATGATAGAATCACTGGTCTAGGTTATCAAGAAAAAAACAGATCTGAAAATGCAGGCCTCTCCTTTCATAAGTATTCTTATTAAACAGACCATCAATGTAACTATGCATAAACAACTGATCATCTGTGTTTGAACCAAGCACTTATTATGTATTAAACCTTCAAATAACTTCAGGTACTGGTAAAAATATTGCTGCTACTTTACTAAACTTTCTAAGTGGGCAAAATATGCCTAAGTCTAAGGCTATGGCTTTAGGTAGTTATGGTGCTAGAGTTAATGACAGGAACAGAAGAGGGAAGTAACAGGGTTTCTGTTTAGGAAAAATCTAATGCTTTTGAACCACCACTGTACAGCCCATCAAGTGGCACCTGTCAGTGCACAAGCTGCAGATTTAGTGCCTTATTTCCAGCCATGCCAGGAGATGTTGATGCCTGTTTTACTATATATATATATATATATATTTTGCATATTCTATTTTATCCCGTCTCCAACCGGCTTCCCACTCCCTCAGGCAGCCAAGTCTCACCCTCCACCACTCCCCCATTCTGCCGTCCATTGCTCCTGCCACCTGACTGTCCCGGTGTATCCCTTCACTGAGGAGGCCCCCCTGCCCGGTCTGCAGCATCCGGAAGGGGAGAGCAAGGTACTCTTCAGTACCCCCTCGCATCTTGGCTGGGCAGCAGGGCACAACACGGGGGGCTTCCCAGTTTTCCAGTCAGGGGAGGCAGGCCACCGTCATCTGGCCATCATTTTTCTTGTTTCTGTTTCCCTTCCCCCTGCTGGATGCACGTAGCGATGTCCTCACTACTTACACATGCGGCGTGTGGTCACCCATGCCACAGAGCACAAGGCCGCAACTGGCCACGAGGAGCCGCTGAAGGATGGTGCCTCAACAACCTTCCCCCCCAGTAGGAGAGTGTCCAAGGGACACTCTTGAGCCCTCCCTGCCAGTCTCCATTCCTGACGCCCTGGGCTCGGGCGTGAACCCAGGTCGCCAGCATGCCAGGCGATCACCCGACACCACAGAGCCGGCACTGTTTTACTATTTTAAAGCCTCAGCAAACTGGTGTGACAGTTACAAAAGATTCAACAGATGCTTAACAAGCTCTCACTGAAAGTGAAAGAAGTTCACAATGTATGCTGGCTTGCAGTTTACGGTGAAGTACAGACTGCATAAAGAACTCTCGATTCACTCATAACATATGTCAAGCAACACAGATGCCAGCACTACTAGCTTTGCAAAAAAACCTGTCCCAGTCTGATTTTGTGGCAACAATGTATATGCCCATGGACCTGTTGCCAGTGATCACTGAATTATGTTTAATTTAAAAAAAAATGCTGGCCTGTCAGCGCAGCGGTTGGATTTCCACTTGCGATGCCAGTGACTTGGGTTTGGGAATACACCTGGGGAGCTGGAGGGCTGGCTGGAGGAGGAGGCTTGAGTGTGCCAGAGACCGCTCATCTTCTCTGGTGGGAGGGGGGAACCAGGACTCGGCGCTTGTCTGACCTCAAGTGGAGACCCAAGGTACAACAAGCCCAGCCACTAGCAAGGGGGTGGCATGATGGACCACGGCGCTCAGTGCCTTGACGTCTAGGGTGCACATCACACCTGGAACACCAGAAAATGCTTTCCAGCTCAGAGGAGACGGCGCACTGGAGCAAGACCCTAATGTGCTCCCACCTGCCTGGCTGCTTGAACCCGACAAGACAAGAAGTGTTTGGGGTGTACGGGCCCCACCTCGTCCCTGCCTGGGGGGGAGCAAAATCCGCAGCTCCGTGGGGGAACGGGATGGACCAGGTAAGGTGAACAGCAGGGGTAGACTCCACTGGCACACCTGAGGAACCGAAGCTGGAAGGGTGTAGGGCAGATAAAAATAAAAAAAAAAATTAAAACATAAACATCTCAACATAGCAATTGTACAAGTGGCAGTAAAGCGTTGCATAGTCAGCTTGGAAAAAATAAAAAAAAAATGAGGAAAATCATTTGACAGCAGTTCAGCAAACTCATCTGGAAAAACTAGAGGAAGACCTCAAAACAGAGGATGATGGAAAACAAATATTCAGAATGAATCATGCTGTGCAGGGGAGATTAAACACTGATGCAATCAAAAGAAGTTTTATTGAAAACCTGATTGAATATTTAAAAGTTAGGTTCCCAGAAAATGACCGCAACATACTGTTTGCCTTTGGAATATTAGCAATGAGACCATTGTCATTTTATCTCACCTGCTGATGTATCTGACTGGGATAATAACTAGGAACCTGAGATACTTCAGCAGCAATATGGCAAGGAAAAAGAACACACATTTCAGGAGAAGGTCACTAAAGTGCCACCGACTGTAGACTCTGACCAAGCTATGGAACAGTGGGACAAACTAAAAACTCTAGTTTTACAGGAGGGTTACTCAAGGGATACATTTCAGTTTTGTAGGGTCTCATCAGCAAGTACCACTGTGAAACCTTCCCAGATTTAGTAAAGCAT
The DNA here is from genome assembly GCA_016271365.2 of Neoceratodus forsteri. Lineage (NCBI taxonomy): Eukaryota > Metazoa > Chordata > Ceratodontiformes > Ceratodontidae > Neoceratodus > Neoceratodus forsteri. The sequence goes on from CM057449.1 coordinate 1,309,080,287, forward strand.
GCAGGCTTTGCACTAATAACACCGATTCACACTGCATATTATGAACGGGGATTTGTTTTCCAAAACCTGATCAAAACCAGTATACAAAATGGAATGTAGTCGACTAGGGTAGATGACCTGATCGTGATCAACTGTGTAGGGCCTCCACAAAAAGATTTTGATTCTGTGCCTGCATTGCAGAATTAGCAAGAAAAAAGAAGGCACTTTACAAGTTAAGTAATTTGGCAGAAAAATTAAACTGATGGCAGCCAACCCATATACTTTCTGGTATATCCCATATGACATTCTGTGAGACTTACTTTTGATTAAAAGGTGTTTGAGCCCCCTGATAATTTCAAGATTTACATTATAATTATGAATAACATAAACAGAATCAAAAAATAACATTTATTTTCATTTGACAAAAGAAGATTCTGTAAAAAATCTAAGTTTAATGGCAACGAGGCCCTGGTCCTTTCTGTCCTGCCCTGAATTTTATCCATTCCTCTAGCAATCAATCTCACTTCTCCTAATCTGCACTGTCTGACTCTCACTGTTTAATGATGGTCCTACGAATAATACACACATAGTATCAATATCATCAGTCAAGCAAAAAAAAAAGTGTTTGCTCCCAACATTTCGAGTCTGTCCAGTTTTTCCAATTTGCCTTTTTTTTTTTTTTTTACTGTGGGACATTGTCCTGTTTTAAAAAGTTTCTAGAATGAACTCTGTGACATGACAATCTGCTACTGTGGAAATGATCATGATGCAATATACAGAAGCTTGTGATGGCAGTGTAGACAACTAAAGCACTGAGCGTCTCACCTCCTGCCATGCCGGCAGCCCGTGTTTGGAAATGAGTATGGGCGTTTAGGGTCACCGAGGCGGGGGAGCTGGAGAGAATCAATCAGCCATCTGGCAGCTTTCCTCTTCCCGAATGGGCTGGTTGGTCATTTTGGCTCTTGATTGCTACAATATTGAAGCCTGGCGCTAGCCCATGGCAGCTTCAAGAGGCAGACGACAGACAGGGTTGGGGAGGGAGCTACAGTCCTGGGACACATGCAGGCTTCCATGTGCACACACCAACCATGTATGCCACAGCTGAGGGCAGGGATGAGGGAGAAAGCAGGAGGAAAATGGAAGACACGGCAATGATTCATGATGCCCACACACCACACCTCCACCTGCCGCAGCACCAGGATGACCTGCTGGCAGCAATGGATAAAGGTATCAGGGGAAGGAGGATGGCCCTCCCCCTCCTGACCCTGTCACAGGGGAAATCTGTGGCGGTACCAGCCATGCAGCAAGCCCAGGGAGATGACAGATGGTGAGGGGGGGGGGTCGGAGTCAGGGCAGATGGGAGTCGAGCCCTATCGTGGCCACAGGAGAATAAAGAGATTATTGGGGGGAAACAAAGTAGATGAAATCTAATGAACACTGATATCCAGTGCTCTTTTTTTTTGTGTAATCTACCCTTTTTTCTTGCGTTTACCCTGGCCATGCCACCTTCTGCCCCAAGTACCCAGTGGCCATATTAATGTGCATATTTGTTATGAAAAAAAAAATTCATAGAACATGTGAATTATAAACTAGACTATGTATAAAAATCATGTTTTTCCAATGTTCCATGATGTCTGGGATCTTTAAAATCAGTGACTTCTAAACAGCAACCCTCAACTGCTACCCCCTTGCCCCGATGACCTTTGTTCAGTACCTAGGCTTAGGGCTGCTCTCCTGCTCTACCAGTGCAGGGTTCAGTCACTGTCAAACATGCTAGTCCCTCCCGTCATCCCCCAATGTCTGCCGAAGGCAGAAGCCCATTGGTGTGACAGCATGGCAAGAAGGCGCAAACACAAGAGAAACACTTTGGCACTTGTGTTAAAAACTCTGGCACTTGGGTTAATCTCCCAGTACTGACACTGTAATGCAGCATGAGGTGGGTGCTGCACTTCTGAGGTGCCTTCTTTCGGATGAGACATTAAACCGAGGTCCCATCTGCCTGGATTGGTGGTAGTTCAGGTGGATGTTAAAGATCCCATGGCACTTATTGAAAAGAGTAGGGGATTTCCCCAGTGTCCTGGCCAAATTTCCCCCGATTCACTAAAAATACCACCAACAGCTTAGTCTGGTTCAATTTCAGTTGCTTACCATCTGTATGCCACCCTCCCCCCGGTCGCCCCTGAAAAAGGGATTTCTAGTCCCAGTGGGCCTACCGGGTCAACAAAATTCAATAAATAAACAAACATTCTGCAATTTGGGCTCTACTAAGCTGTTTAGCATGTCCCCTGTTATTTGCCTATGCCTCTAGCACTGTGTGATAATGAAAGTAGTCCTCCTCAGGCCTGCTAACCAGCCATCATTAGTCAGAGATGCTGGCACCACGTTACAAGGTGCCAAAGAAACAGCATGCTGATATGGAAGCAGGGTGGATTGGGGAGCCATACTGGCCTGCATGTTCAGGAACAATATCAGCCACCTCTCCAGGCAGATGGGCTCCAGCTTGGAGGGATCCAATGCATCAACCGTAGGCTTAGAGGGAAGTGGGTGAGACAGGGACAAAAAAAGAACAAAAACATTGAAAAAAAAATAATTAAGAAGTACCTAAGCCTATGACTGGACTGTGGCCTCAAATATGAAAAGCACATAGACTGCATTATTTAATTTATCATTAACATGATAAAAAGTTATTGTGAAAACTGGGTAGCTCTACAGGTCAGCAACCTGCTTCACACAGACTACCAAGAAAAGTTACACTACGACTGTGACTCTCGTTCATCAGCTATGGAGACTTTCACAAATCTTCCTAAATTCCACTTACATAACTGAGTAATGAACCAAGTCTGCAGATTTGTTCTGCAGTGCCATAGAGGCTATGTTATTGTTACCAACAGCTGACTAACCACATAGTGTGTGGTATATGGTAGCACAGAAATTAATGTACACAATGGCGAATGTTTAAACTGGGCAATCAGGAAATCAAAGGGTATCTGTTTTCTGGATGATATTACCAATCCTGCTACAGCCTCTCTGATGTCTTTTTTTTTTTCTCAAATATCCCACAACTTCCAGCTGCTTATGATTATTGTATGCTATTTGTAATATAAAAATATAGCATGTGATTGTCTCACATAAGACAACCTGTGCTCCATGGGTGCCGTGCCCCCCCCCACCCAGGTTTCAGTGAAAACTACAGGATGAATAATTAACCAGGTGATCTCTGTAATGTAATTAACTTCCTTGAGACATTATATTTTATGGCCTTTATATGACACGCTTTGAAGTTGGGAAACTAAAATATACATTTTATGACTTCAGAAACAGGACATCATTAAGCTGATTCCTGCCAGCTATCTCACAATTAGATGAGGGATTACAGGTTGTAAAACTTCTAGGGAACTGGTGGATCAAAGGCTCATAATTTGGGAAATGAGTTTTTGCTGATGTTACCTTATGTAATATACCTCCTGATAGGACATCCTGTTTGTATTTTTTCATATATTCTAAAAGGAGGATGACTCACAGTAGGGGTGTGGAGAGACACAGTTTAAACTATACTGTGTCTGAACTGTTTAATATATACCATCTTGGGACTGTAGAGACACACCACTCTGATGAGGACTTAAAGATGTAATACATTAAATAGAAAATATCTAAACTGTTTGTTGGTAGGAGTTTGTCTGTAGTTTTCTTTGCTTCTTTTTTAAATGATTGAATGCTCTTTGTTATATTGTTCTGAGTTTATATTTTTCATATTTTTATCATCTTTTAGTAAAATCTTTATTCAAAAGACTACCTGGGTGTGTCTGCCAGTTCTTTTTGCATGTGACACATACAGGGTTAAGACTGACAAAAACTATTCAAAAGCTTGATGGTGTTACTAAACTGGGAAAAGGTAAGAATATACCTAAGGTCTTTTATAGACTTTTAAGGGTTCATTTTGGAAGCCCGCCTTGGTGCCACTGGCGAACAGTGTTGGGTAAGTTACTTTTTCTATTACTTTTCTATTACGTTTGGAAACTTGTTCCAGGAAGCTCTGTGCAGTCACTAGCAAGGATGGAGAAGTACTAGAAAAAGTAATACACCTTACAGTTACAGTTACTTATTTCTTTTTATACAAAAACAATACAAAAATAACAAATAACTATAACAGATGAAATTTTGTGAAAGTAATAGGTTAGTTACTTTCAAATAAATGTAATCAGTTACAGTCAATATTTCTTTTGTATAAAAGACATCAGTAATTGTAACTGAATGTACTATACAGTACTTCCATCTTACTATGACTACAAGCTGTCGGAACAATTTCAAAAGTAATAGAAAACTGCTACCCAACACTGCTGGCGAAAGACTGTATTGCAATCCCCGAAGAGCAAACATATCTGAGCCTGTACATTGGGTACGCTAGCATAATGTTCACAGTTTGACTCCCCCCAGAACTTGAGACTAAAGGTGGTTCGGACCCAAAAATAGACATGAGGGTTACCCTGTCTGTTACCTGTTCACATTACTGCGCTCGGAGGTTGGCACTGTGGGAGCAGAGGGCCTGAACTGCTGGGTGCGTTTGTGACAGATTTGGTTGGCAGCAGCGAGAAAAAATTGGTAACACAACCTTTAACTGTTCAGTGTGTCAGCGTAATACTGTACAGCTCACTTGCAAAATAAGGCAGTGATTTATTTTTTAAAAAGGAAACAGAAGTATATCATTTTGTTTAGTCAAGTTCCTACCTGTTTATTTTTTTTCTAAAGTGCAAGTTAGAGTAGCCGTAGTTAGGGAAGAAGATGGCTTCCAACTACAGTGAACACACTGCAGACTACCTGTAGCAGCTGTGCAAGGAGAGAGAAGTCCTGCACCAGGGGAGAGCCATCAAGCAGAACCTTGTGGACGCTCTGATGGTCGCTGATGCCCAGAGTGTCAAGTCACTGTCCGTGACTGAAAAGGACCAAACCTTGGGCGTGGAGGGGCCAGTGGCTAGTGCAGTGTCCAGATCCGGTGAGGATGGCAGCACAGCCAGTGCCAGCGAAGGGCCACAGCAGCAGGGGAAGGTCACCAGCATTCTGGAGCCAGAAGCAATCAGGCTGCAGCTTGAGTTGGGCAGAATGAAGCTGGAGTTTCAGACAGAATAGAAGCAAGAACAGTGAGCTGCAGAGGAGAAGAGGGAGAGAAACTGTCGAGAAGCAGATCGTGAACAGCGTGAGCATCAGAGGCAACATGAACTGGAGAAGCTAGGACTCCAACCACCAGCACCAGAGCAGGTAAGTGGCTTGGGTTTAACTGGAACTACAGGACTGGGTTACAAATTGAATTCCAAATTGATAGCTGAATTTAAAGATGGGGAGGATATGGATGCTTTTTATGTTTGCTTGCACGCATGTGCAATAAACATAGTGCCACCATATGAGTTTTCGTAGGTGTGCCTCCCCCACTTCCAATGCCCTGCTCCCTTTTGCGGGTGCAGCTGCACCACGCCAATGAAAGTCAGAGCTCTCTATGACAGCCGCTCAGATGCAGTGGCATACAGTTGAAAGCAGAAAACCGCTGCAATCAGCAGTGGTAACATGTAGGCAATTTGCATACTGCCGTCGGCAGGTAATTTACACACTGCCATCTGCAGTATGCAAAGTGCCTACACTCTGTCACTGCAACGTATAGCTGTCCTAGACAGCTCCTTTTTTTTTATGCCGTGTAGCGGCTGGGAAGCCACCCAGCTCATGCACTCCACCGGCACGCACATGGTAATGTGGCCAACGGGTGCCCAACTTCGTCAGCTTTCACTGTCCCCCCAACAGACTTCCGCTGCCATGCTGGGAGCCCACCCCAGCATGGCAAAAGTCCAGACGGCCTACTGGGGTGCCCAACTCTGCCGGCTCCACTGTACGTAACCCTGCCTCCCCAGAGTTTTAAGTGCCACGCTGGGGCAGAAGTCCTTATGGCTGACAGGGGTGCCTAATCCCCATTGGCTCCACTCGCTTCCCCCCCCCAAAAAAAACTTTCAGCTGCCCGCAAAAGTCCCACGTAGTCTAAACAAACAAACATCTTAAAAAAAAAGGTCCCTCGTTGACTGTCTCGACCCCTCCCCAACCCGCACCCACCTCCCCACACCCCCATCCACCCATACTTTCCTCTGGAGGCAGCGAGAAGATCTTCGGTGGACCAGGAACACGTCTGCACTCTTCAATGCCGACCGCGAACTAGAGAAATGCCAGTAAGGTGTATAATGCAATAAATGTTTTTTTTTTTCCAACTTTGGTGCATATCTCGACCATTTTGGGGAATTTTTTCACCAAATTTTCAACATGGGGTTCTTGGGGACCCACCTCATGAATTAAGTCACTGTCATTTTGTTATTCTGTCCCAAAAGGTGATTTTGCAGTCACTGTGCGGAACCATCTTTCAGGACCGAGTAATGAAACGACAGTGTCACAGTTCAAGAGGCAGGTCCCCAAAAACCCCATGTTGAAAATTTGGTAAAAAAAATTCCCAAAAATGACTATTTTACGAGGGTGCATTGCGCAGTTCATATGCAGGCTCGTAACTTTGAGAATTTTTATTATCAGTCCAGATTTTCAACACTGCCATTTTACCACACCTCCTTATGAACAGTATAGCTGTCATTTTTCATATCAGGCCCAAAATGTGTTTTTGCACGTGTAGCACACTTTAGCGCAGTCAGTGTGCAGAATCAATGTTCGGGACACATTAAGAAAATCACAGTGACACTGGTCACGAGCAGAGATGATAAAATGGCTATGTTGAAAATTTGGTGGCAAAAGTCCATAAAATGACTCGGTCACGAGTGTGCATTGCACAATTTCCATGCACCCTCGTAAGTTCATGAATTTGTAACATTTTCAGTCCAGATTTTCAACACTGACATTTTTCTACACCTCCTTATGAACAGTACAGCTGTCATTTTTCACACCCTGGCCAAAATGTGTTTTCACACTTCCAGCACAGAATAGCATGGTCACTGTGGGAATTTAGTGTTCGGGATAGATTACGAAAATCACAGTGACATTGTTCATGAGCGGAGGTGCAAAAATGCCTATGTTGCAAATCTGCTGTAAAAATTCCCCAAACTATTTACATTACAGATGTACATTGCGGAGTTCCTACGCACGCTTGTGACTTCACCAGGTTTTGTATGTTCTCACTCTAGATTTTCAATAATGCCATTTTTTACATCTCCTCATGAACAGTACACTTGTCACTTTTCACATCCTGTTTGAAATGTATTTTTGCACCTCTGGCGCCAAATGGCGCAGTCACTCTGCAAAATCACCTTTCACGTAACAAACTGATAGCGTCACTGTTCATGCGGTGGGGGTCACACAAAAAAATGTGTAAAACTTGGAGTAAAAATGCCAAGAAACTCCCAGGGCATTAGGGTTTTTGACCATAACGCCCTACCTTGTAGGGACTGACAGGCGTCAGGGTTGTGACTTGGGACTGTCGACAGCAATGCTCATGCCATTTCACCCTCACCCCCACCCTGCAGCCAGTGACAGGCATCGAGGTGCGCCTTGGACCCTTTGCCCCTTCTCCTATACTGCACCCATTTCAGCATATTTCCTTATGGAATGAGGTGAATGTAAAGGCGAAACAGCCCAAGGCACACCTCAACACTTGTCAGTGTCTGAAGGGTAGGGTGAGGTGAAATGTTGTGACCGTCATGGGTGACGACCCAAAGGCACACCCCAATGCCTGTCCATCTCTGCAGAGTGAGGATGGAGTTGGTGTCAGTTCAATATTTCAATGCCATTCCTATACTGCATCTGTCTAACTCCTGCACTTCCACTGCTAATGCCAGCAAGCAAACATTCGGCATTGACAAATGCTTGTTTAAATTCCTTTGAAAAAGTTTGCATTCAGGCAAAAATTCCTAGAGGGTCCTGGAGCTTCCAGCTATCCCCGCGACTTACCAGGAAAGCTCGGGATGCATTGGGTCAAATGGACAATGAGAACAGTAACGATTACAGTAAACTTAAAGCTGCACTTTAAAAAAGTTTGATTTAACTGCAGAAGCATACAGAGCTAAATTCTGTAAGCTCAGGAGAAGCCCTGACATGAGCTACGAGGAGCTAGCCACGAAACAACATCAGTGTTTAAAACGTTGGTGGGAGGTAATTGAAGCAAACTCTGTAGATAAAATTGAAAATGCTATTTTGTTAGAACAGTTTTTTTGGGCATGCCCAGCAGTGCAGAAAAAAACATCTGGAGGACAGAGATCCCAAAACAGTGGAAGAGGCTGCTGAACTCTCGGACCGCTATGCCAAGAGCAGACCTGCTCTAAGAGCAAATGGGGCAGACGTGGCAGTGCAGAAAGGGAAAAGCGCGCCTTCAGGGCAGCTAAAACCCTCACTGCCTCCACCGAAACCAGTTAGCCCCAGGTTTCAAAGAAAATATTTCCCTGAGAAAAGAAAGGAATGTTAGGTTTGTAAAGAAACTGGGCATATTGCCAGACAGTGTCCCAAAAGGACGAGCAATACGCAGAATGGGGCTAAGAAAGAAGTGGGTTGTTTATGTGTCCCTGCAAGCATACCTGTGAACATGAGGGAACACATGCACCCAGTCACGGTGAATGGTGTACAGACACAAGGGTTAAGGGACACAGGGGCATCCCTGACGTTGGTAAAAGGGGATTTGGTAGAGAGTGGTCAGCTTAAACCCAATAAATTTGTAACTGTACAAGGGTTCACTGGTGAGACCACATTGACACTCACTAGTGTTCTCCTAGACTGGGGGAACTGTGCAACAGATGGCTGTAGCCAAAACATTAGCAGTTGACGTCATCCTTGGCAATAATCTCAAACAGGGGATGATGTATGCAGTTACCCATAGCCAAATGGCAAGGGAAAACTGTAGTTCACTGGACCTCACAGAAGCCATTGTGGAAACCACTGGGAGGCTGGTTCCCCAGCCTGTGTCTCCTGATATGGAGACTAATGAAAAGGGGGTAGAACTTTCCCCAGTAGCAGTTAATCAAACAGCTACGGAGGGTTACTCCAAAGAAGGAGGGGGTGACCCACTGTCAGAGTGTTAGGGATGACAGTGATCCTGAGTGCCCTGACGCTAGTGCTGGGGACCCTAATTTAGAGACTGAAGGGGACCCGTCCCATGCCTTGGGAATGTGTAAGGTGTTTGCAGCGGCTCAGGAAAGTGACCCTAGTCTATAGAAGCTGAGAGCTTGGGCAGACTCTGATGGAGCACAGGGAGGTGATGGTAAACATAAAGTTCATTGGAAAAATGGACTGATGTATACTTGGGCTGTAAAGACAGAGGGGAGGGGTGATAGGCAGGCAGCTTGTCGTTCCCCAGGAGTACCGTGAGCAGTTGCTCAAGATTGCACACAATATTCCCTTGTCTGGTCATCTGGGAATCGCGCGCACTATGCAGCGGTTAGCCCAGAATTTCTATTGGCCCAACTTCACCCAGCAGGTGAAGGAGTATTGCAGATCTTGTCTCTGGTGCCAAGAAATAGGGAAGGCCAGTAAGAAAACCCAAGCTGCCTAATTCCTTTGCCCATAGTGGAGGAGCCATTCCAGAGGGTGGGAATGGATATTGTGGGGCCTTTAAATACCCCCAGCTCCTCCGGGAAGAGGTTTATCCTGACTGTGGTGGATTATGCCACCCGGTATCCAGAGGCAGTCACCCTATCCTCACTGAGGACAGACAAAGTGGCAGATGCCTTACTTAGGATTGTCTCCCGTGTTGGGTTTCCGCAGGAGGTTATCACCGATCGAGGGGATTCCTTCATGTCGAACATGATGAAATATTTGTGGGAGAAGTGTGGGGTGGTTCAGCGGTCCACAACATCTTATCATCCCCAAGCCAATGAGCTTGTGGAAAAATTTAACGGTACCCTGAAGTCAATGCTCCAAGCGTTTGCTGAACAGCATGAGAGGGACTAGAAGAAATACCTTCCCCACCTGTTGTTGCCCCAAGAGTCGACAGGATTTTCCCCCTTCGAACTCCTATATAGACGCCAGGTACGTGGGCCCCTAGACCTGATCCGGGAGGAATGAGAAGGCAAGCATGCAACCCAGGGCACTCCCATAGTGGATTACATCCTTAGGTTTAGGGAAAGACTGAATGAGCTTATGGGGACAGCCTAGAGCAATCTGGCAGCTACCCAACAGAAACAAAAAGTGTGGTACGACCGCAGATCCAGAGCTTGCTCATACACGGTGGGTCAGGAAGTCATGGTCCTTATTCCGGTCCAGAAAGACAAGCTGCAGGCTGAGTGGGCATGACCGTAGAAAGTAGTCAGGAAGGCAAATGACGTGAACTATATCACAGTTACCTGACAGAAGACATACAGAAAGAATGTACCATGTCAACATGATAAAGCCATATGCTAATAGGGCTGACATGGTGTTTGCAGTATGTAGTCCTGGGAAGGGGGTGGACGAAGGAGATCCCCTTCTGGACTTGCTGGAAGAAAGCAAGTGGGAGTCCTCTGTGGAGGCAGTTAAATTGTCACCCCAGCTGGCCCTGGACAAGATCTAGGAAGTAAGGGAGGTTTTAGCAGACTTTGTCCCACTGTTTAGCACCAAGCCTGGACTAACCCACTTAGCACCACATGATGTGGAGACAGGGACACAGACGCCCATATGGCAGATAGCATATCAGGTGTCAGAGGCTGTCCAAAAGGACATTAGGAGGGAGGTGGAGGAAATGCTGGATTTAGGGGTAATCCAGAGATCCTACAGCCCTTGGGCCTAACCTGTAGTCCTTGTGCCCAAACCAGATGGCTCTACTCGCTTCTGTGTGGACTACTGTGGACTGAATGCAGTCATGAAGTCAGATGCCCACCCGATGCCCTGGACAGACAAATTCCTGGACAGGTTGAGAGTGGCGACCTACCTTACAACGACTGATCTGACAAAGGGATATTAGTAGGTAGAGTTAACTGACAGAGCTAGGGAGAGGTCAGCCTTCATCACTCCGATAGGCTTATTTGAATTTGAAGTAATGCCTTACGGAATGAAGAACTCCCCAGCCACATTCCAAAGGTTGGTGAACCAGGTGTTGAAGGGTGCTGAGGAGTACGCCGTGGCATACCTGGATGACACTGCCATCTTTAGTGCCAGCTGGGAAGAACACTTCCCCTGCCTTAGGAAAATGCTGGGCAGGATACAGAGGGCTGGGCTCACTGTCAAAGCTGAGAAGTGCCAGGTAGCTATGGCTGAAGTGGCATACCTCGCGCATGTTGTAGGCCGGGGACAGCTCTGTCCTAACCAAGTAAAAATAGAGGTGATCAAGGCATGGCCCAGACCAGAAATGCAGAAGCAAGTCAGGAGTTTTCTAGGGACAGCAGGGTACTATAGGAAATTTGTACCCAATTACAGTACCCTGGCTGCTCCCCTATCTGACCTGGTAAAGAAAAAGATGCCTAAGAAAATTACCTGGGAACCAGCCTGTGAAAAAGCCTTAACCATATTGAAGGAAGCACTGTGCAGTGCTCCTGTATTGACAAGTCCTGACTACATCAGACCCTTTATAGTCCAGACTGACACCTCAGATGTGGCTATTGGGGCAGTACTGAGTCAGACATCCAACCAAGGGAAAGATCACCCTGTAGTGTACCTGAGTAAAAAGTTACTTCCCAGGGAGCACGCTTACTCTACTGTGGAAAAAAGAGTGTCTTGACATAGTGTGGGCCCTTAAGAAGTTAGAGCCATACTTATATGGGCAGCATTTTGAGGTACAAACTGACCACAACCCCCTGGTTTGGCTAATAGAAATGGGAAAAAAACTAATGGTAGACTATTAAGATGGAGTCTTATCTTGCAAGGGTATGACATGACGATCTTACATGGGACTGGAGCGACCAATCAGAACGCAGAAGGCTTATCGTGTCTACAGTATATGAAGAGTGAACTGACTTGGGAAGCTCATCCCATGCAGGGGATAGAGCTCCCAAATTCAGTCTAGGTGGGGAGGACTGTGACGCTTGGCCAGCTGGTTATGGTTATTGTATGCTATTTGTAATATAAAAATACAGTATGTGATTGTCTCACATAAGACAACCTGTGCTCCATGGGTCAACCCCCACCAAGGTTTCAGTGAAAACTACAGGATGTATAATTGACCAGGAGATCTCTGTAATGTAATTAACATCCTTGAGACATTGCATTTTATGGCCTTTTTATGACCTGCTTTGAAGTTGGAAAACTAAAATATACATTTTATGACTTCAGAAACAGGACATCATTAAGGTGTCTCACATTTAGGTGAGGGATTGCAGGGTTGTAAAACTTCAAGGGAAGTGGTGGATCAAAGGCTCATAATTTGGGAAATGAGTTTTTGCTGATGTCACCTTATGTAATATACTTCCTGATAGGACATCCTGTTTGTATTTTTTATATATTCTAAAAGGAGGAGCTAGATGCTGTGTCTGAACTGTTTGATATATACCATCTTGGGACTGTAGACACACACAGCTCTGATAAGCACTTAATGAGGTAATACATTAGATAGAAAATATCTAAACTGTATGTTGGTAGGAGTTTGTATTTTTCTTTATTTTTCTTTTAAGTGATTATATGATCTTTGACATATTGTACTGTGTTTACATTTTTCATAGTTTTATAATCTTTTAGTAAAATCTTTATTCAAAAGACTACCTGGGTGTGTCTGTCAGTTCTTTTTGCATGTGCATGTACACTGTAATTGAGGGTTAAGACTGACAAAAACTGTTCAAAAGCTTGATGGTGTTACTAAACTGGGAAAAGGTAAGAATATACCTAAGGTCTTTTATAGAGATTTAAGGGCTCATTTTGGAAGCCTGGCTTGGTGCCACTGGTGAGAGATTGTACCGCAATCCCCGAAGAGGGTGCATATCTGAGCCTGCACATTGGGTACGATAGCATAAGGTTCACAGTTTGAATCCGCCAGAACTTGACACTAAAGGTGATTCAGACCCAAAAGCAGACAGGAGGGTTACCCTGTCTGTTACCTGTTCACATTACTGCACTCTGAGGTTGGCACTGCAGGAGCAGAGGGCCTGACCTGCTGAGTACATTTGTGACACCTAGAACATAGTTTCACAACTACCTCCAACTTAGAGATATTCATAGGGAGAAAATAAATACGGCTGTATTCTTTCCCCCAATGCATGCATTAGACAAAATATGTATGACAAATAACGGACACAAATATCTTTACAAAATGTTGCTAGGTCCCAGGACTGACCCTCTAGAACCTCTGTTAAATAAATGGCAAGCAGAATTACAATTTTCATCTCTCAGTAACAGTGGAGTCAGTTATGGCCCATGACTCTGATAGCCTGCAGGGAAGCCAAGGGCAGGCTCATCCAATACAAAATTGTCCACAGATGGTATTATATGTCATGTAAATTAGTAGAATTAGGCTTTCTCTACTGAGGAAATGTGTTGGAGGTGCTCAACAGAAAAAGGTACACTATGGCTGTGTTCGTCTTTATCCTCCTTTTGAAAAGACATTTATTTATTTATTTAAGAGATTTACCAGATAAGCATGATGAGCAGGGACCACTCATTTCCAGATGTGACCTGGGGAGTCGCACAGAATACAAAGCAAGTACAAATACATGGTGCGACAACAGGTCCAGAACAGATACATACATGGTACGACAACAGGTCCAGAATAGATACATACATGGTGCGACAACAGGTCCAGAATAGATACATACAGGGTGCTACAACAGGCCCAGAATAGGTACAGGCTGGACTACACATTATATTCAATTAGTGAATACAAGGTTTAGTCCTAAGACCACAGAGTACACAGTTTGTTATTCCATAGTTAGGTCCTATGACCGCAGGGTATAAAACAGGCAGAGGCAGTAGGTATACAGTAAGTTTTCTGGGCCATTGATACTGTCAAGGCACATTTAGATGCCCCTTGGTAGCAGGTCTGGGTAGTAGGTTGCAGTTGCATATGTCTGAGAAGTGGGCAAGAAGGAGTGGTTTAAGAACCCTTGGGGTGGGGGAGAGCCTAATATCTACATGGAGGTAATTCCAGAGTTTGGGCAGGCGATATTTGAAGGCGGATTGGCCCTTCGATGTGTGCATGAAAGGGACTTGGAGTAGCTTTGAGTCTGAGCATCTGAGAGAGTATGCCAGGGGGGTGGGCTTGTGCTGAAAGGACGGAGCTGAGATGGGGGGGAGGGAACTGGTACAGTATTTAGCTATGAGATTAGCGCAATGTAGCTGACGTCGAGACTCCAGCGAGGAAAGAGCTAGGGAGCTGTATAGGTCACAATGATGGGTGGTGGGAGGGCATTCCAGGATGAACCGACATAAAGAGTGAAAGAGGGAGTCCAAGCTGGCCAGGGTGGATGAGGGGGCTGCGCTGTAGACCACGTCGCCGTAGTCAAAGCTAGGGAGAATCATTTTGTGCACTAATTCCCTCCTGACCATGGTTGGTAGACAGCCTTTATTACGATATAGTGCACCTAGTTTGGGGTGGAGTTTTTTGTGTAGAGAGTCAATGTGGACAGAGAAATCTAGGTGTTGATCAAGCCATACACCCAGGTATCTAAAGGAGGTGCAAGACTCCAAGGTGGACCCGTCCAGGGTATGGAAGGCGGGAGAGTCTAGGTTGCGTGCCGAAAGTTAGGGAGATGGTTTTCTTTGCATTAGGGACAAGTTGGTTGGACCTGAGCCATTTTTGAACGGCATCAAAATCCTGTTGAAAGGCTGAGTTTACGTCCCCGGTGGAGGGGCCGGAGGCATACAGTACGGTGTCGTCTGCATACATTTGTATAACTGAGTTACAGCAGGTCAGTGATAGATCATTTAAAAATATGGAAAAAAGTAGGGGGCCCAAGACAGAGCCTTGGGGGACCCCCATGGTGACTGGGAGCAAGGGGGATACGTGTGATCCAATTTTTACTGCCTGTTTTCTACCAGTCAGGTAGGCTTGGAACCAGCTGGTGGCTAGATAGGAGAGGCCTGCGTCATGTAGTTTTGTGATTAGCTTAGGGTGGGATACAGTATCAAAAGCTTTGGACAGGTCTATGGAAATGGCCGAGGTGATATGCCCCTTGTCCATCCCTGAGGAAATGTTGTTTGAGAGTCTTAGGAGCGCTGTGATGGTGGAGTGAGATTTGCGAAATCCCGACTGATAAGGGGTGAAGAAAGAGGTCGAGTTGAGAAATTGTGCGAGTTGGGTGGGTGCTAGGTGTTCCTGTAGTTTGGCCAGAACTGGGAGAAGAGAGATAGTTTCCGGGCGCAGATGGATCACCACCCTTTGGTAGTGGGATGACAATTGCCTCTTTCCAAGCTGCTGGAATTTGTGCTGTGGAGAAAGAGAGGTTCAAGGGGTTGGCTAGGAGGGCAGCAATGGCAGGGGCTGATAGGTATAGAAGTTTGGCGTCCAGTCCTAAAGGGCATTTTCCTTTGTCGGGGTCAAGGGAATGTAGGGCATCTAGAACTTCTGCTGTGGAGACTGGATGGAAAGAGAACGTAGTGGCGTGGGGGGGTATGCTGGGGTTTCGCGAAAGGGCTGGGTGGGGGGGTGGTGATTTGTTGGTTTGTTAGGAGAAAAGTAGCACAGTTGGTAAAAAAGGTTTTGAAGGCTGAGGCAACTTTACTAGGGTCTGATACATTGTTACTCTGTACGATTAGGGTAGGGGTGGGCGGCTGGGCAGGGGGAGTGAACAGGGTTTTGATGGATTTCTAGAATTTGGAAAGGTGGCTAAGGTTAGAGGAGAGAGCCACCCGGAAATCGTTCTTTTTTGCCTGCCTTATGGCTTTTGTGCAATTATTGCGGAGGGTTCAGTAATGATGCAGGGATTCAGGGGAGCATGTTTGCCTGTGTTTTTTCCAGGCCTGGTCCCTAGCACGACATCTGCAGATGATGTCGGCAGAGACCCTTGGGAGATGGGTTCCCCTGACCCTATTGCTTCTTGGGGGGTGGGGGCGTAATAGTCCCATACAGCAAGAACGCTGTTTCTGAACATGTCAAAAGCATGGTCGATAGAGGGTGCCAGTTGAATGAATGACCAGTCGACGAGGGCGAGGTCATTTAGTAGGGAATGTAGGCAGAGGGATTTATATGCTCTCATGAGGAGTGTCCGGGGGGGGGGTTAGTAGGTCTATGCACCTTTCTGATCATATAAACTATATGGTGATCACTCAGGGAGTCAGGGAGGAGGCCGACTTTAATTATCCTGTGGGGGGGTGTTGTGACAGCCCAGTCCAGGAGGGAGTGGTTTTGTGTTTTTGGGTTTATGCGGGTGGGTTGCTCGATTTGTTGGGAGAGGTCTAGGGATTGAATCTTGCTTGGTAGTTTGGAGCAGTCTTTTGCTAGCCAGTTGTAGTTTAAATCCCAGAGGATGTAGAGCTCACCGGCTATAGCCGCAGCTTTAAGAATGGCTAAGTGGTCTATGACGATAGGTGAAGGGGTAGCAGCGGTGCAGTATATCCCTGCCACGTACACCGGGGAGGAGTGCGGCAGGGCAGGCTTAATCATCATAGATTCTATTTGGGGAGTATGTCCAGGGAGCTGGACAGGGGTGAACTGGAAACTATTTGATATGTACATGGTGATTCCTCTACCTTTTCTTTTTGCCGTGTCAGTCCTGCCTAATTACTGTGTAGCCAGGGATGGCTATTTCTGAGTCAGCATGGTGTGGTTTCAACCATGTCTCAGATATTATACAAATGTCAGGTTGGAGGGTTTGGGCAGTGATTTGCAGCTCCGGTACTTTGTTCAGGAGACTGCGGATGTTAAGGTGAATTAGACTAAGGCCCTTGGGGAGGGTTTGGGGGGTGGAGTGGGACGGTGGGCCAGGGTTGGTTTCAACATGCCCCGCCAAGAGGAGCAGCAGGGTGAAGTAGTGTATGGAGGTGTACCATGTGTTTCTGGATTTAAGCTTCGGGCAGGTAGTTTGTGAGGTGTGGAGGGAGACGGAGGTAACTAGGCTGTGTAGGGCAGATAGGCGCAGGAGGAAAGGGGGGGATGACAGAAGAGCTTATAGACCGTATGTGGGTGGGCATGTGTATCTGTCGCACAGTGGGGGTTGATAGGGGGTGTAGGAGAGGCGATTCAGAGCAAAGGGGTGGAGGTTAGGGTCATTCTGGGGCTGGGTTGCTGGGGGTAGAGATGCAAGAGGAATAGCAATAGATAACAGTGTAATTAGGTACAGGATCATGTTTGCAATGTAAATCTTTCAGTAGCAAGCTGAAATTCAGTATATCGGCCTCTACTGGAGGGATCTGATAATCTGCAGATCTGAAAGTGGGTTGATAGGTTTTGGCGTATCACCTGACCTCTCAGCTACCTATATAACTGAGTGCCGGGCAAGGGTGGTGGTGGGGGCGTTGGGGAGCCGGGGGCAGAATCACAGCAGCACTGTAACTTGTTCTCTGCACAGCTCTGCCGTGAGTTTTAAAATTCAGTTTGGTGCCAAATTTAAACAAAGGATCCGAGTCCAGTCGCCGAGCGGCTCACCCGCCTGCCTCGTACCTTATTGTGCTCCGGTAATTTGGGGGGGGGGCTCCAGTGGTGTCCGGTGGGGCGGGCACGATCCGAAATGGCTCTCGCGACCTTGTGAGGATTAAGGGGGAGGGCAGCAGTCCCCTACCCTCGCGACCTGCTGTGAAGAGAAGAGGAGATGTTAATTTATAGCTCAGATGGAGGGGCGGAGTTGCTTGCCAGGTCAGTCGCAAAAGGAGTTATATTACAGCTGTATTCTCCCTGACTAAATGTATTCTTTGAAGGAAATTTAGAAAATTACCCCCCGATTACTGCGTAACCCTGAGCTGCTATGCCACAGTATAGGGGGGATAGAATAAAGCTCCTTATGGTATTATGCTCTTTTGCTGACTCCAAGCTGTAATTCTCCCTGGTTAAATGTATTTTTTTTAAGGAAATTGAGGAAAATTACTCCCCCTCCCGATTACTGCTTAACCCTGAGCTGCTATGCCACAGTACAGAAAAATACAGAGTACAGGAGAAAAAGGCCAAAGCTTCTTAAGGTTACACGCTCTTTTGCTAAAGGAGAGACAATATAATGCAGTAACCCAGTCTAGCAGCCTCTTAAGGTAACGTGTTCGTTTGCTACAATATAATGTACGGAGAGCAGATTTAAGCAGAAAAAAACAGTCTGTAGAGCTACGCCAAATTTAAAAGCCTTAAAGTCACAGAATCACAGCAGCACTGTAACTTGTTCTCTGCACAGCTCTGCCGTGAGTTTTAAAATTCAGTTTGGCACCAAATTTAAACAAAGAATCCGAGTCCAGTCGCCGAGCTGCTCACCCACCTACCTCGTACCTTATTGTGCTCTGGCAATTGGGGGCTGCAGTGGTGTCCGTTGGGGAGGACATAGTCCAAAATGGCCCTCACGACTGGTGGGGATTTAGAGGGAGGGCAGCAGTCCCCACCCTCGTGACCTGCTTATTGTGCTCCAGTACTGGGGCTCCAGTGTTGTCTGTGGGGAGGGCACGTCCAAAATGGCTCATCGACCATGGGGATTTAGGGGAGGGCAGCAGTCCCTCACCCCATCGCGACCCATATTGCATCTGCAATCTGGGGCCTCAGAGGTGTCCGGTGGGGAGGGCACGGTCCAAAATGGCCCTCGCGACCTTGTGGGGATTTGGGGAGGCAGCAGTCCCCTATCTCATGACCGCATATTGTGCTCGGTAATTAGGGGGCTCCAGAAGGTGTCCGGTGGGAGGGCACGGTCCAAACTGGCCCTCGCAACCTTGTGGGGATTTAGGGAGGGCAGAGTCCCCCTACCCGCGACCTGCTTATTGTACTGCACAATCTGGGGTGCTCCAGTGGTGTTCGGGTGGAAGGGCATGGTCCAAAATGGTCCTTGCAACCTTGTGGGGATTTAGGGGGAGGGCAGCAGTCCCCTACCCTCGCGACCCGCTTATTGTTCTCTGGTAATTCGAGGGGGGGCCCCAGTGGTGTCGGGGGAGGAAGGCACAGTCCAAAATGGCCCTCGTGACCTCGTGGAGATTTAGGGGAAGGGCAGCAGTCCCCTACCCTCGTGACATATTAATAATATGTGGAAAAGTTATTAACAGGTGCATTGTATGCTCAGCTAAATCTGCAGTTCTGGTGTTTGCTCTGAATTGGCACAATGCTCTGAATTCCAAAAGCTTTGGCTGCTCACCAATTTTATAACACTAAAAAATGTTAAATTGAGGCACTGGAGAAAAACAGATGCTCCTAAAGTAGAGGAATAGCTTCAGGATCTTGGTTCCAGAGATAGTTAGGAAAGCGTGGCTTATGCTAGCACTAAGAGACTTGATAAATACTATGATATTTGGGAACCTTTTCTTAAAAATCTCATTTGATATTCAGCTTGTCTAACACTGTGATAATTTTTAATTAACTTTACAGCTTAATGCTTTTATCTATGTTTCATACTGTATCTGTTTAACATGTACAGAATATTAATCTCTCCCTTCTAGGTTTAAGTGTCCTAATGTTTCCTTTTTACTTTTTCCTTTTTCCTTTAGTCTTGTTTAGATTAATGGTTGGTTATAGCTTTTTTTCAGATTCTATGGACAATATTCTTATCCTTAATTACTGGGTTCTAAGGTTGTTGATATCTATCCATATCCTTTGTTGTACGTTTGAAATATTCCAATAAAATATGGATTACGAAAAGAAATCAAAGAGCACTTGACATTTTGTTTGCTTAGTGCTCATCTTACTTGTAGCAAAATCTCTAGTGATTGAAAAAAGGCTAATGTGGTTCCCTACTTAAAAAGGGTGAAAAACATGTTAGCAACTACAGATCCATTAGACAATCAATAATGTGCTAAATTAATATTAGAGGGTATCAAAGGACGGAATATCATCTTCCTTGAATAACACTGATCCAGATCAACACAGTGGAGATCCTGTACTTCAAATGTATTGTATTTCTATGAAAAAACGAGTCATCACTTTGATAATAAAATACTGTGTGATGTCATTTTTTAGGACCTTAGCAAAGCCTTTGAGCTTGTGCCTCACTGGGCAGTCACAGATAAACTAAAATCACAGGATAATAGCTCAAAATATGTTGCATGGAGGTGGCGGCTTGGAGACCAGTGGATGGGGGCCGATCAGCAAGAAGCCTAAAGAAGTAAACTAAAATATAAATAAATACATATGTTGCACGGATCTCTAACTGGCTGGAGGGACGTACTCAGAAGGTTGTAATCAACAGCATCTTGTCAGATGAGGGAGTAGTGTCTGGCGGAGTACCTCAAGGATCAGTATTGGGTCCTCTTATATTTTATATTATTTATTTGCTATGTAACTGTAAATATTCTTGTCTGTTTGATGTTGTGCATGAAGGGTCATCATTTCAAATGAGCCTTGCTCAATGGTTTTAACCCTAATAAAATGAAGTGAAAAATGAAATATCTTTATGTCAGACTGAATAAAGAATATAAACTGCTGGAGTACAAAGTACAACGATGGCTCAAAAATAAGTAGCACATGTAGTTCCACAGAAGAAGCAAACAGGATTCAGGAAGATCTAAATCCTATCACAAATTGGGCATCAGCTTGGGAGATATATTTTAATCATGATAAATACAAAGTTATGCATTTAGGGGCGAAGAATAAAAAACATACATATTTCTTGTGTGGAAGACAACTTACTGAAATTAACAATAAAAAGATTTAGGAATCAATACGAACACATGAAGAAGCCAGCAGAAGAAGGTCATTTGGTCTATCAAGTCTGCTTGTGTTGCAGGGTCCACAGCTTGAGCTCCTGTCCCTGCCCCCTCTCCCCACTCTTTCCTCCCTACCCGTGACCCTTACTCTCCTCATATACCTGTCCCAGCCTCTCTTAAAGCTGCCCACTGTCTTCAACAAGATTACCTCTTCTGGTGGCGCATTCCAAGTGTCCACCACCCTCTCTGTGAAGAAGTGCTTCCTGACCTCCCTCCTAAACCTCCCACCCTCCAGCTTAAGACTGTGCCCCCTCATGTTATGGTTGTCACTCAGCTTAAAGAGACTCTCCTTATCAACCTTATTTATCCCTTTCAAGTACTTGAAGGTCCCAATAAAGCCCCCTCTCTTTCCTGTCTTCCAGGGAGTACATGTTCAGTGCCCTCAACCTCTCCTCGTATGCCTTACCCTGCTGACCAGCTATTATCTTTGTAGCCCTCCTCTGGACCTTCTCCAGCAGTTTAATGTCACCAGTACTGAACTCCATATTCTAGATGCAGTCTTACCAGTGACCTGTACAAGGGCTGTATAACCGCCTCTTCTACTACTGATCCCCCTAGATATGCATCCCCGCATCTTGTTTGCCTTTGCTGCTGCTTTCTTGCATGGCGTGGAGTGCTTCAGGTCACTAGTGATCATCACTTACAGGTCCTTCTCCTCTGATGCAGATACTCAGATCATGACAAGTAACGACTTAAGCAGAACCAAGCAAATTAACAAAGCTATTAATAAAGCTAACAAAATTATTCTGTCCCTCTGTAGGAATATAAAATCTAGAGATCCAATAGTATTATCTCCCTTTTACAAGTCCTATGTTCACCCACATTTGAATTATGGCTGCCAGTTCTGGTGCCCCTATAAAACAAGGAGTGATGTTCTTCAGGTGGAAAGGGTACAGAAAAGAATGAAAATACATGTTAGGGTTACAGGATTTTAGTTACCCAGACAGATTAGTACATTTAAATCTCATGATACTCGAGATGAGATGTTTAAGAGGTGACCTGCTACTTATAAGGGAAATTGTGCAAGATCCTTACTTGATGTATGAAATGGGATGTGACTTTAAGCCCGGTTTTGTTAATACTAGGGTACATCCACTTCAAATAAAAGGACAAAACTAACAGTTTAAACAAAACGTTATTGTTCACAAAGAATTGTCAACTGTTGGAATTCACTTCCAAATGACATAACCATTAGTAATAATAAACAGACCTTTAAGAACAGACCAGATATATGAATACTTTCCATTGCTACCCTTCAGTATTACAGGTACTGAGTGAGGAGCGTTAAATGGGCTTTGGCCTACTGCTCCTAATTCCACCTTCTTACGAACCTTAGTATGAACCCTGTATTCAGAAGGCATCTTTTTAACCACAAATGTTGCGTCTCCTACATTCGACAAAATAAACTTTTTTTTTTTTTTTTTTTGTAGAAATATATTATTAAAGTCAAGGCACATTACAAGGATATAAATCAGCAATGGGTAGCAATACTTTGTTATCAGCACTGACTCATATACCCTTTGTGATTTAACACTAATACGAACATAAAACCATCATCTACAGGTTGGCATTCAATTATAAATAAAAACCTATGACTAATCTCTTCAAAATACCAGTAGAAAAAATAAAAGGTCAGACTCAACTTACATTTTTTTAAAATTATTCCTGCAAATAATGGGTGACCCAGCCGATGAAGGACACCATAAGCTGGTTGCTGTTTCCACCCCTCCAGAACTTTATGGATGGCATCTCCTTTGTCAGGGCAGAACAGCCCCTCACCTTGAAAACAGGCACATCTCTGGTGGGTTGGGGTGCTCATCTCCAGAACTGCAGAGCACACACATTCTGGCTGCCAAGCAAGGACCAGCTATACATCAACACACACTGCACCTGGCACTGACGGAGTTTGCTCCACTGATCAAGAGTCAGGTCCTGCAGATCAATACCAACAACACGATCACTATATTCTACTTGAAAAAGCTAGGCGAGACACAATCCCTTCTGTTGTGTCAGGAGGCACTCTGGACCTAGTCCCTGCTGCCAACCCTGCAGGTGGATCTGCTCACAATCCACACTGCAGGGGCAGATAACCCATGGGCGAACACTCTCAGCCATGAAGGGGAGAAGATATACAAATGGTCCCTGCACCAGAAAATGATTTTGCACCTGTTAACTCAGTGGAGCACACTGCTGGTGAACCTGTTTGCCTCCTTGAAGAGCAGAAAACAGAGGCAGTTCTATGCCCATCCCCTCAGAGGGGAACTCAAGTCACATTTGCATCTTGTAAACCTGAGTTCACACCTGAAATTTTAAGAGAAAAGGCTGTAAGAGAGGGAACAGAATAAGACAGAAGTTAGTGCTGTGGCAGCCCCAGGAATCTGCACTGACATGAACACAGATAGGGTTTAGAAAACCTGATACAGTATGGGGCCCCAATACCTGTTGGCACCACAAAGCCAGCCTTGAGATGTGTAGTTTTTATTGAACCGCTGGCAGTACAGCCTAGAGGTTAAAGCAATCCTAAAGATGGATTATTTTTACTAACAGTTTGAAATGTAAGGGTGATAACTCACTAGTTTCAATGCACATACAAAATAATTATAAATGTATAAAGTCTTGTACTAACACCTTAAAATACACTTAATAAAACAGATGATTTCCTATTTAACCTACGGTCAATGGAGGGCCAAGATCCTCGGTGACATCATTTCCTGTCAGGAGCCTAAAACATATGGCTGCCCCCAGCCCTTTATTACAGACTGATTTACATTTGAATAACTCTGGACTGCAAAGACTCACAGATAAACACAATGGCATACTCAGATCAGTTTTTTATGGTCTTTCAGACATTAAGAAACCCTGTTGTTGACAGTTCCCCTTTAATGAATGAACCTGCTGGAACTAAATGAATATGCTACCCTCTTACTACTGGAGATCAGGGAACATGATTTTCAAAGCCCAGCTCTTAGGTAAAATTCTTCTTTATGCGGACGATGCGGTTCTCTAAGCCTCGCACCATAAGTCTGCCTCACTCCAGGCCTCTCGCTCAACCTCAGCTTCAACCAAGCTGAAAAGCTGAAAAGTGGTTCAGTGAATATAGACTTGATATTAACCTAAAGAAGACTAAGTCAATGCTCTTCGCCCACCATCAAAACAAGGCCAGAAATGCTCCCCTCCTGATTCTCCCTAGCACTCAGCACCCCTTACAGTACGTTTCCACCTATGAATACTTAGAAATCACCTTCAACACTGCCCTCACCTTCCACGCCCACATCAGTGCCCTTTCGACTGTACTAACTCCCAGATTGGCCTCTTATACCACCACAGGGAACTGCCTTACTCCTGACGCACTCCGACTGGCCATCACCTCCTCTGTCTTGTCCCAAGTGGAATACGGCCTACCCATATATGGAGCTGTTGATAAGACTGGACTCAATAAAATACAACTCTCTATCAACAAGGCCTGTAGGCTCCTGACCAGAGCCCCTAGGCACATCCATACTTGCCTGCTCTACTCCACCGCCAACCTTCTCAACCTTGAAGAAAGACTCAGTTATCAGACCTGCCTACTGGCTAAGAAAACTCCGCTCGGGCTCTCCCCTGGGGTGTCTGTCTCCCTTCGGCGTGCCAACTCCACTGTCTCCACCCGCAGCATGGATAAGACCACCCTTCTGATGCCTAGTACCAGGACCTCCCTAGCTCAGAGGTCTTTTTCCACAGAGCTCCCTCCTGGTTCAACTCTCCTCCAGTCAACATCACCAACACTCCTAAAATCGGTCCCTTTAAAATCGCTCTTCATACCCACCTTTTTGGCACAAGATGCTGTACATGTAACTAACTGTCACTTGCTCCCACTCCTCCCCCCCCCGGACTTCCTGTGTAGCCATGCCCTTCAGAACTCTCCAAATTTCAACAACATCCACTGGACAACTTACCAAGACACCCGCCACTCTCTCCCTCCTCACCTGCTCCATAGTCCATGTCCCCTCTGGACACCTGTTTTACATGCTGCACCTGCAGTCACCAGTCTAGTCTATATAGTGTATGGTGGAACGCTGTTCCGCATGGAAATCCATGCCTGGAACAGCGTTGTTGTCCTGCACTCGGTGCGTCACGATCTTGTTGTGCTGCACCCAGTGCGTCACCGGTGCAGCACAACAAGATTGAACACATTCAGACATGCGTAATAGAGCGGCGCATAACAGGGGTATGTCCACTTGTTGCTCATATGTAACCTTTGTAAATTAAAACCATGCATAATCTATGTAACACTGTTTGCATCATGTACTATGTATCACTGTTTGTCCTCTCTGTGACAAGGTGTCTTTGTAAATGAGTCTCTGACTCAAAGGTTGTAAATTCGAATTGCACAAATAAATAAATAAATAGGTGTATTTTTAAAGGGGCCATACCTGCTGAACACGCCTGAGTGTGATTTTCAGCAGGTGGGAGCAGAATACCCAGTATATGTCCACATCCATCTGTGGATGCAGAGGGTCAGGGACTAAGTCTGCTAGATGATTTTTTAATCATCTAACCTGGCTTAGTACCTGAGGGCAGATGCACATGCTGTCGCAAACCCAGTCTGATTGTCACAACTGGAAGCAGATTGGGAAATCATGTCTGCTGTGTCCAGATGGGTGATGAACTCAGTGGGTGCCCCTAGATGCAAGCACGTCTGTTAGATATGCCAGTATTCAAGTATTTGGAAACCCAGGCCGAGGTTATAGCTGTATTTCAATAAGTATGAGTCAATTTTCAGTTTGTTCCTTATAGATATTAGACAGCATATTACAACTCTGCATACGTGTGCATGCAGACAAACACACTTACTAACTCACTTCCTTAATTACTGACATCTCTAATCATCAGGTGGCCTTTACACACCAGAACCACCAATCTTTCACATTTGGCAACCACAGCAGCAATCACATTAACTGTAAAAAGAAAACATTCAAACACAGCCCTTACTTCGTTATTGACATATCTAGTCACCAGGTGGCCTCTACGCTCCAGAGCCACCAAGCCTTCACATTTGGCAAGCACTGCAGCGGTCACACCAGTTGTAAGAAGAAAACATTCAAACATAGTCCTTGGCAAGGAACATGATCTCACCTGATCAAAAAGGTCTGTCCCATCAGCTCCTGCTGCTTTCATCAACTCTTCCTCACCGCCAGGATGGTACTCCATATACGGGGTCACATTATATACCAGACCTGTGTGTGAAATCATTTTTAGAGAGTTAAAAAAAAGGCTTTTGAACTTTGAAATTATTCACTCTTTCTTCCCCACACAACACACGTACAACACAGTCTATTTACACATTAAGCAATCTGCAAAACAGCTTCCAAAAATAAATAAATGAGCATCTTGAAGGACAGGGACTAAAACGATCAGGATTAGTCTGTCTTCATCACAGCACATACACTTCTAACTGCATGTTCTCTTTGTAGAGTAGATAAATACATAGGTTATAAACCTTGTTTATACATACCCTATATAAAATTACTAAACCAGTGAACAAAAAATTAAAAAATAAATCACTGAAAATTTTAAATACGTATGACTAGTAACATACACATGTTTGTTCAAATCTGTCATATGGGTATGCCAATGTGATCAGTGAATCAGATTACTATTTGTGCAACTGCTTTATAAAATGACCTCCACAGGGCGAGAGATCGAGGGGACAGGTCAATTCTTGTTCTAGACATCTTTTCAGCTTTTGACACCATGGATCACACTGTGCTACTAGATCACCTTAGAAAAATACTGTGGACTCACTGGTACTGTCATCAATTGGTTTGAGTCCTGTCTCTCAGGCAAGATGCAACAGATGGTGATAGGGAATTTCTCACACACACACACACACACACACACACACACACACACACACACACACACACACACACCGAAGCCCCTGCCCTGTGGAGTGCTTCAGGGCTCAATCTTGTCACCAATGTTATTCGTAGTGAACATGCTACCTCTGTGTAAGCTCCTTAGGTGTTGCAGTTTGGGTTTTCATGGCTACACAGATGATACCCAACTGTATATGTCCTTTGCCCCTTCAACACATGAAGCCGTAGAAGTGCTTAGCAACTGCCTGTCTGAGATCAATGACTGAATGTCCTCCAACTGGTTGAGACTGAACACGGATACGATAGAGATTCTACTGATTGAACTGGGTCACCGCTGAGATGGGAGTGCCTCCAGAGCAGTCTTGGGATTGGTCCTGGGGACCACTCCATTGATGGCTTCCCCTAGGGTGAGAAGTCTTGGCGTCATCCTGGATGACAGAGTGACACTTGAGACTGAGGTGTCATCTGTTGTCCAAAGTGGTTTTTACCACTTAAGGAATGTCACCAGGATTAAACCCCTAGTTCCTCCCAAGGATCTGCCCTTGCTGGTTCATGCCTTTGTTACATCTTGGCTTGATTACTGTAACGCTCTGCACTTCAGGGTCAGTGGAAAGGACCCTCTTCCGGCTACAGCTGGTGCAGAATGCAACAGCCAGATTATTGACAGGCCTGTCCAGGTCTACTTATGTGACCCCAGTCCTAGAGCTCTGCACTAGCCACCTGTCAGGTAGAGGATCATCTTCAAGGTGGGCTTGCTCACCTATAAGGCCCTATACAGACTGGGCCCTGGCTACCTGGCTGATCTGTTGACACCTGCCTCTTCAGTCCACTCCCTCCACTGCTCCACCAGGGGCCTCCATGCGGTTCTGAGGGCCAGGTTAAAAACTTCTGGCGACCAAGCCTTCTAACTTGCTGGTCCAGCCCAATGGAACTTGATCCCCATGTTTGTTAGGGAGGCGCCAATGGTGGAGGATTTTAAAAGGGGTCTAAAGACTCACCTCTTCCTTCTGGTCTTTCTAGACTAACCAGAGCTATTATATTATTATATTTTAAGATTATGCTCTCTGATTTTAAATATTGTATTGCATGTTAAAGACTGTATTTGTGTGCATTTTATCCTATTTGCACTTCCCTCCATTTATTTTATATAAGGTGCCCAGAGCCTCCAGGACTGGGCCCCGACCCATGGAAATAAATGTGCCTTGCCCTTAATTGCACTCAGTGCCACCATAACCAGGCCTGCCTGCCCACTGCCATGTTATACTGGCACACAGCTATATTCTGCTTGTCCTGCCCATTCCTGCTCACCTGCTTGGTGCTTGTCCTTTAATCCTGTCTACTGCAGTTTATACTGTATTTACTGTACTTTACAACTGCATCGTTCCCAGATTGCTATCGTAAAATAACCCTTTTCTTCTCACCTGTTCAAGTCTGGAAACAAGCTATTTCAGCTTAGCACGATCTTCCTGGAGAAAATTTTAAATAAATACAATAAATAAACTGCTGTCAGATTCCTGATTTCTGAGACCCAAAACATTCTCATTAGTCAATAACTATTTATAAAATGGGGAAAGAAAATCCTGCATTTCGACTGGTTTCACCTGTGCATCAAATTTGTTCAAAACACAGGTAAAAACAAGTTCTCAAAAGCAGGATGGCATTGAAAAAGAAGAGATCAAAGTGCCGATAGAACACTCGTTTTGAAATTCTGCCATTTTTTTAACTATGTTAGACAGGAATAACTAAGACTACCAAAACTTCTCAATAAGCACATTTGTTAACTGACTTTTCACTTCTTTACCTTAAAAGCACTAGTTCTCCAGGTCCCCACCCACACCTGCAGTAGTTCCCGCTTGTTACTACCTGTTAAAATTTAAACAAAGAAGGATTCTGTCCAGTGTCTCTGTTGTGCCTAGCTATTTCAGACTCTGGCAGCTCTGGCTGTCTCACAGGTAAACAACAATTCTACAGTGCCTTTTTTTTTTTCATTAAAGTTTAATAATACCACAGACATGTTTTAATCCTAAACATTTTAATCCTAAATCACAAAGCATGACTTATTCAGTCGCTCGCTCTCTCTCTCAGGTTTCTGAAGTCAGCCCTACAGTTTACCTGTGATAAAGTGCCCTGTACCCATCTCGCCAAGAAGATGGTATGGCTTCAGCTGTCACTGTTATGCAGATGATTCTCAGCTGTTCAAGTCTTTTGTGTCTGAGCAGGAAGGAAAGATCTCAGTGTTTAACACTGCCTGACTGAAATACAGGACTGGATGAGTGCTAGCTGGCTGAGGCTAAACCCTGACAAAACTGAGGTGTTGGTCGTGGACCCTAATCGTGGGCGGGCAGGACAGATCTTGGGGCTTAGAGTGGATGGAGTCCCACTGACTGCTTCGGGTCAGGAGCATAACCTTGGCATGATTTTTGATGAAGGTTTGACCTTGAAGTCTGAAGTGTCGGCTGTAGTCAAATCCTCTTTCTACCACCTGTGGAACATCGTGAGAGTGAAGCACCTGATTCCATCAGAGGATCTTCCTATTCTAGTTCATGCCTTCATCACCACTCATCTTGACTACTGCAATGCCCTCCTACTTAGGGCTATTGAGGGGTGTAAATCCACTGCTTGCAGCTGGTGCAGAACATGGCAGCCAGGTTGCTGAATGGGGCCTCTAGATCCAGTCATATAAAACCTGTGCTGCGCAAACTGTACTAGCTGCCAGTACAGTGATGGATCACTTTCAAGGTCGTGTTGTTGACCTATAAAGCCCTACATGACCACGGACCTCAATACCTACAAGATTTCCTATGCCCTTACTGCCACCTCCGCCAGCTCCGATCCTCTGACGAGGAACTGCTAGTGATTCCCAAGATACGATTAAAAACATTGGGAGCTCGTTCTTTTGCCTTTATGGTGCCCACCCTGTGGAATTCTCCACCTCATCGGATACGAGATAGCCTGACCATCCAGGATTTTAAAGTAGCCCTAAAAACACATCTGTTTCTCCAGGCTTTCCATGAGGCTTGCTGAATCTACTGAAATAAGGGGAACTTGGTAAGTGCTGTACTTTTTATTGTGAGGATTTTAAATGCTTGCTGTTGTTGGTTTTACTATTTGTAAATTATACAGGTGCCCTAAGCATTGGAAAGGCGCCTAATAAAAATAAAACTGATAATGATGATGAAACACGGTGCCTCTCCCGTAGCATTCCCACTCCTGCTGTCTCATCTGGCAACTACACTCCCATCCCGCCGCAGTTCTTAATATAAATCCACTGGACAATTTCTGTATTTTTTTTTTTTTTATTTTGTCACAAAGCGTCTAACTTCTGGAATAGTAAGACACAGCATGGGTGACAGAATTATTTCCGGAAAGAGTGGGGGTGAGGGCACTCAGTCCAGTACATTTTCAAGCTTCTGTGACTTCTGGTATTACTTTATTTGTTATCTTATATATGCTGGCTGAGCTGAGGTAGGGAAGGTGACAGGGACATGGAGAGATATTTCCCTTCACTTGCTCCCTGTAGAGAAGACACTGCCTGTTGCTTACAGAATGTTAAAAAATAAACATTTTTAAACCCCAGTTGCTCTCCCATCAGAAGTTAGAATAGAGAAAATGACGTCATATTCAACTTGGCAGAAGGACTATTTTATGTAAAATTTTATGTCAATTCCCATTTTTTATAAAATTTTAGTTTTTCTTACATTTAAAGGTACAAAAACATGTAGGCCATTGCCTCATGCCTTACAACATACCAGGGTACACAATCTACAGAAGGGACAGGGAAGGCAAAAGAGAAGGTGGAGTAGCTCTATACATAAGGGAAGGGACCAAAGCTACAGAACTAAAAAGTAAAGGGGGAGGACAAGAGGCACTCTGGGTTACCTTGGAGATGGGGAATGGCATCGCAATCCGCACAGGGGTTGTATACAGACCCCCGTCTCAAGGGGAGGAAATGGACAAGAAAATTATAGAGGACATTCTCAAAATGGCTGAAAAGGAGGAGATACTGTTGATGGGGACCTGAATATGCCAGATGTTAACTGGAGGACATGTACTGCAGCCACATCCAAGAGCAGGGTCATTCTCGGCACCTGCAGGGCAGACCTTAGACAGCTAGTGCTGGAACCCACTGGGAGGGAGCAATACTAGACCTGGTACTCAAATGGAGAGAGGATCACAAATTTAGAAGTCAGTAGACATCTGGGAAAGCTGACCACTGCATAGTGTGCTTACAGTGAGCACAACCATGGAGATAAGCCATACAAAAACAAGGATACTGGACTTTAGAAGGGCTGACTTTGGCAAAATGGGTGAACACCTGAAGAATGCACTAGCAAATGGCCAAATAGGAGGGGTGGAAGAACAATGGAGAAAAATCAAAACTGCCATCATAGAGGCAACAAGTCTTTGTGTAAAACAAATAAAGAAAACAAAGCAGAGTAAAAACCACTATGGTTCTCAAAAGAGGTGGCAGGGAAGGTTAAGGAGAAAAAGGCTGCATTCAAAAAGTATAAGGAATCACAGAGGAACACGACGAGGAACTGTATCAATTAAAGCAGAAAGAAGTAGGAAAGGCAGTCAGAATGGCAAAGGCACAAACCGAGGAAAAAATAGCCAACTCAATCAAAAAGGGGGATAAAACCTTTTATAGGTACATTAGGGAGCATAGAAAGGTTAAGGGAGGGATAGTGAAGATTGATAAAGGAGAGGGGAGGTGGGCAGAGGGAGACAGTGAAAAGGCAGAGATACTGAATGAATACTTTTGCTCAGTATTCACAAAAGAAGATGAGGAGCAGTTACCTAAACCAGACAATAGAAGCACTCTGGGTAGGGGGGTTGATACCAGTCCATTCACAGAAGAAAGAGTCCTGAAAGAACTCCTAAAACTCAAGGTGGACAAAGCAATGGAGCCTGACGGGATTCACCCCAGAATCCTAAAAGAACTAAGGGGGGGACCTAGTGACACCACTGACCACACTTTTTAACAAACCATAGCAGGATGGGGTGGTACCTGAGGACTGGAGGAGGGCAGATGTGATTCCCCTTTACAAAAGTGGGAGCAAGGCAGAAGCAGGAAACTACAGACCTGTAAGTTTGACCTCAGTGATAGGGAAAATTATGGAATCACTTCTGAAAGAAAGAATTGTTGAGCACCTAGAGGCCAGCGGGGCACAGGACCCAAAGCAACATGGATTTACAGCAGGAAGGTCATGTCAGACTAATCTAATTGATTTCTTTGACTGGGTGACCAAAGTAATAGACCAGGGAGGGGCTGTGGATATGACATACCTAGACTTTAGCAAGGCATTTGACACAGTCCCGCACAAAAGATTAATAATCAAGTTAGCCAGCCTGGGAGTGGGTCCCAGGGTGGTAGCCTAGGTAGCGAACTGGCTGCACAACAGGACACAGAAGGTAATAGTGAATGGAACACATTCCGAAGAAAGGGGGGTTACTAGTGGAGCACCTCAGGGCTCAGTACTGGGTCCAATCCTCTTTAACATCTTTATAAGTGACATTGCAGAGGGTCTGGAGGGAAAGGTATGCCTCTTTGCAGATGACACAAAGAT
This sequence comes from Neoceratodus forsteri, assembly GCA_016271365.2. NCBI lineage: Eukaryota > Metazoa > Chordata > Ceratodontiformes > Ceratodontidae > Neoceratodus > Neoceratodus forsteri. The sequence continues at coordinate 1,309,112,364 of CM057449.1, forward strand.
CTGTAACACAGTTGTTACACAAGAGGGGGTAGAAAAGATGAGAAGGGACTTGGCAAGGTTGGAGGAATGGTCAGACATATGGCACTTAGATTCAATGCAAAGAAGTGCAAAGTAATGCACCTGGAAACAAAACCCAGGAGAAGAGTAGCGGAGAGGTACTAACAACAACAAAAATGGAAAGAGACCTGGGAGTAGTCATATCAGATGACCTAAAGGGTGGTAAGCAATGTGAGAAGTCAGTAAGGAGAGCCAGGGGATACTGGGATGCATAGGAAGGGCATCACAAGTAGAAAACGGAAGTGATTATCCTCTATACAGACAGTTGGTGAGACCCCATCTGGAGTACTGTGTGCAGTTTTGGAGACCTCATCTACGCAAGGACATAGACAGGATGGAAGCAATCCAGAGGGCAACTAAAATGGTGCAGGGTCTACATCAGAAACCATATGAAGAGAGACTGAGAGAGCTTAATATGTATACCCTTGATGAAAGGAGGGATGAGGGACATGATAGAAACATTCAAGTACCTCAGAGGAATCAACAAAGTCCAGGAGGGTAGCATCTTTCAGAAAAGAGATGTGTAAGAACAAGGGGCACGTTTAAAGATAGAGGGACAGCTCAGGGGTAATGTGAGAAATTATTTTCACGGAGAGAGTGGTGGATACATGGAACAGCCTTCCTGAGGAGGTCGTTGGGTCTAAAACAGTGGGGGAATTCAAACATGCTTGGGACAGACACAAAGCAATTATAGTGCGGGGTTGCAGGAAGCAGGCTGTTGGTTAACTAGAATCTGCAGCTTATCCAGTAGGTAGGGAAATGGGCAGACTGGGTGGGCCAAGTGGTCCTTTTCTGCCGTCAAAGTCTATGTTTCTATGTTACTACACCTCTGACCACGCGGTAATATCTGTTCAATGCACACCCCACATGTCTTATTGCTTACGAATACTCCCAGTTCATTATATAAAAAAGTCATTTGTGTGACTAGCCTAGAAATTCTATGAGCCACCAAAACACCAGTAACAATATAAAATTAACTAAGATAACAATTAAATGAGCAAAGAAGACAATCTAAAGCCTTTTATTGGACCAACAAGATATTTTCGGAACACAAGCTTTCAGGCTGACAAGAGCCCTTTCTTCACATGATGGCCATTTCTACAAAAGGCACTGCTTTTATACAAATGATAATGCAATCTGCTGCTAGTAATTAACATACAAATCTGAGCCAATTTTATAAGCTATCAGCATCTTGAAGTGAATTACATTCACAATAGCATTGATTATTCATAGTGGCCGGCCTAGTCCTCTGAAAAACACTGAGACTGACAGACATCGTGCTCCTTCATTTGCTAGCTTGAAACTAAACTAGGATGCCGTTTATTTACACAAGCGTTTTTCCCCAGATTACTTGATTCCAGGTTGTAATGTATTAAAGACACTGTTATTTATAAAATAAGTAAGAAAAACAAAGACGTGATTTACCAGATGATTTACCAGGTTTTCAAGGTGTGTAATTAAGCAATATACTACGACAGGGTGCGGGTTATGCTGGGATTTACCCACGCCTGGTATAGTTTGGTCATGAAGCCGCAAACCGAGTGAGTAAACCACACCAGAAGTGGGTAAATCCCAGCATAACCCAGATCCTGGAGTGGTATAAAGCAATTATACAATGTGGAAAAAGTGAAGGATTAAAATGATTAAGAAAAAATACTTTTTTCTTGATTTTAAACTGTGGTATCCTTCCTCAATGTTGAATAGTCCTCTGTTGCTGGGCAGTATATTTGTGTGATAGACATTCCGCCAGCTCCTAATGCAGCCCCAGTAATGTGCTGTGATTCTTTTTCTTGAAGAAAGATCCTGCTGGTGCCAAGTTATTTATTTATTTTGAGAGAGACAGTCTGCGACTACTGTGAGTCTGTGTGGTGCGAGCGATAATGTGCTACCATCCCCAATGTCTGTTTCCAGGTTTTGTGGTCGTCAGGAAGTAAGTTTTGAGTAGGGTAAGACCAATGCCGGGAAGAATGTGTGATTACTCTATCCAGTAAGAACATTTTTTCCCCTGGAAAGATAATTTATAGTAGCAGGAGGAGGAGTGAATGATTTAAGCAGCTCTGATGGTCTCGGGATTGTGGCAACGGACCGGGGTAAACAATTAAAAATGCCGTGTCAAGTGAACCGCATGGAAGCAGCTGCAGTAAAAGATTTTAATATACTGTTTGGGCTCATATGTGGCTTGCCAGAGTGTTTCAGGAAGTTTTTGTTGCTAATTGTTACTTTTTTCTGTATTTTCGGGACTTATTCTATTTTACTTTGTGTGTTGTGTGTGAGTTGTGTGAGACGGCCGTTTAGCGGGGGATTTAACATAGCAGTTTTCCACTTAGTTGTTTGGGAGGCTCAGATGGATTTTGGACCTTGGGGATTCCTGATGCGCCTGACAGGCATTTTTTCCCATTGGTCATGCCAGGATTTACAATGGGTAAATCCAGCAGCGGCTCTAGCCACAAATGGTTACCAGGGTACAGCTGGGGCACAACCGATGGCAGCCAGGGCACTGATATATTGTTACTATGGGGGAAGCTCTGCATCATATGGGGCACAGCATTTTTTTACCGGGGCACGTGCCCTGGCAGGCCCTGGTGTAGAGCCACCACTGCGTAAATCGTGCCAGTCAGCCAATCAGGTTGCAGAATTCCTTGACTGATTGTATAATTATAATTACACACCTAAGGATTGGGACTTGTTAGCAGCTACATCAAAAATAGCAAATCAATCCTCCTGCAAAAAGCAAGTGACCTGCCACCACAAACATGGCTGCCACATTTACTTACTAAAAACTTTCAACAAGGTCCTCAATATAAAAATTTCTTTAATATGTATCGGTCCATGCATCTCTTTAATAAATATTGAGCAGGTATTCTTATAATACTTCAGCGTTTCCTTTACTATCCTCCGCCCACTGTGTCCTTGTCACAGCTCATGATCCCTTCCTTACTCAGTCTTTTTCTCCAGGTCTACTGAAAGAAGGTCTGCATCTTTGAATCCTTCTGCAATTCTTAGCTCATCTCCCGTTTTGGCTTTTCCCAATTCCCTGCTAGCTGATTTGAGTTTGTCCAGGTAGTTCACTCTGCCTTTGAGTCTTCCTGTATCTTTTGAAAGAAGTCCTTTTCTCCCTTACTGCAGCCACCTCCCCCATGTACTAGAGGGGTTTCCTGCGCTTGTTCTTCTTGCATATCTGCTTGCAGCAGGTGTTAGTGCCTTCCTGGATCCCTTTCCTTGGCTTCTACGACTGATGGCTTTAGGGATGGTCCAGTCTGCATCAGGTAGGTTGAAGTCCCCCACTATTACCACCTCCCCCTGGACTGATGCCTTCCTCATGATCTCCTTTCCTAGTTCTTGGTCTGTGCTTCCATTCTGCTTTGGAGGTCTGCAGACCACCCAATCCTTTATCTTCTGTACTGCCTCTGTTTGACTCTGGTCCAGATCGTCTCTTCTACTATCTCTTCCCTCACCTCCATCTCCCTTTTACCAACCATACTGTCCTCGCACCCCCTCCCTCTAACCACACCATTATGTCCCGAGGCCCTCCCTCTCAACAAACCCACAACCGGGGGCCTGTCAGCCCCCTTAGGAAAACTTATGGTCCGTTGTCATCCTGTAGTTCCCCCCCTTGCTTAGGTTTTGTTGTATGTATGCCTTAGCTTGTCCCTTAGTGTCCAAGTCCCCCCCCCCGCCTAGGTGCAGCCAGTCTCTGCTGAGTACAGCGGGGTTTTCCTTCCAGACTCCTCCCCAGTCCCCTATGGACCCCTAGCCTTCTTCCTTACACCACTTCTTGAGCCATTTATTGAAGTCTGAGATGCCTCAGCTGTTTTCATCTCAACGTTCGTCTTCCTCACTATCCTGTTTGCTTCCTCTAGGTTAAGTACACCTCTCTGTCGTCATTTGTTTGAATGCCGTGTAACATTTGGAGACCACCGTTTTCTCCCTCACCACTGCTCCTTCTTCTTCTCTCATATACCATACAGGCTTCCTTTCTTGTTGTCCTTCCCCACCTTTGTTAGACAAAGGTTAGCAACCTCATCTTATCCCCCTCGATTATAGCCTACTCCCTGTCTACCCCTTACTGCCAACTTTACCCCTTTTAACCTTCCCAAGTACTTACCATATCCTGCCGAAATCAAGCCTCCTGAAACCACAACATGGTCCTAGATTTGGTGTGATCAGCCTCATTGATGCCGGAACGGTTTGAAAAGTGGTAGGGCCAAGGATGTAAGGGATAAATTCTCTCCTGTTAAATACATTAACAATATTGCAAAAAGTGATAGGGCCACTTATGAAAGTGGTAAGGCCATGGCCCTAGTGGCCCCCCCTGTTCTGGCACCTATGATCAGCCTCCAGCACTATACTGAACCACAAAGACAGAACAAGCATTGGCTAACACCAAAAGTACTTGCTTGTTGGTATTTGCTGTGTAATTGTCAGGCATAGATAGCGCAGCAGTTACATATGTATTCTAAATGTGTGCTATAACAATGGGACTTGGGGTATACAGATACCTTTAGCATTTTCTCTTGTTTTAGTTTCTCAGAAGAAATTATGTTGAAATATGCATGTTATTACCACAGAAACATAGACAGTCACATGACCACAGGAAAAGACTGTTAGTCCATCCAATCTGCCCATAAAACCCTAACAAATCCAGGACCTATTGTCAATTCAGGGTTCTAACCCACACTTGTCCACCCCCATGCTTTCTGCCCTACTGCTACTGCCCTGAGCAACCACTAAACCCTTCACTCTGTCCAGCCATGTTCGAAACCACTGACAGTTTTGGTCCCCACCACATCAGCTGGTAGACTATTCCACTGCTCTACCACCCTTTCTGTAAAACAGAACTTTCTTACTTCCCTCTTGAACCCCCCCCAATCAGTTTCAGCTTCTACCCCTGTGTTCGTGATTCGTTACTTAAGCTAAATAGTTCCTCACAGTTTACCTTGTTCATTCGTGTCAGGAACTTGAAGGTCTCTATCATATCTCCCCTCTCTTGTCTGGTCTCCAACAAGTACATGTTCAGTGCCTTGAGCCAATCCTAGTAACATCTGCCCAGTTGGCCCTAAATCATTTTGGTCACTACATTGCACTGTTGCCTCCTTATCTTTCCTTAGGTTAGGACTCCAGAACTGGTTGCAGTACTCCAAGTGGGGCTCACTATTGATCTAAAGAGAGGTAGTAATACCTCCTTCCTTCTCTAGTCAATATCCCTTCCTATACACCCCGTCATCATGTTTTCCTTACTGTAAGCCTTGTTACACTGGTTTAACTGTTTTACGGAGTCACTGGTGATGAGCTGTAGTTCTCTTTCCTCAGAAGTTGTGCCCAGCTTTACCTCCTCCCTCTCCCATCCAGTACTCTGTCCTGGGGGGGTTCTTGTTCCCTATGTGTATCACCTTGCATGTTTGGGCACTGAATTTCAACTGCCAAACCTTTGACCACCTCTCCAGCACTTGCAAGTCTATCTGCATCTCCCTAACCCCCTCCTCATTGTCTACCCTGCCACAAAGTTTAGTGCTGCCTACTTAGAGACACATCTTGCCCTGGATTCCTTCTCCCATGTCACAGATGAACATACTGAAAAGGACTGGACCCAGAACCAATCCTTGTGGCACCCCACTGGTGACCCCCCTGTCTTCTGCTCAGACTCCATTAACCTCAACTCTCTGCTGTCTCCCTTCCAACTAGTTTCTCGCCCATCTAAGTGTGTCCTTCACTGCACCCAGATGTTCTAGCTTCTTTAGCAACCATCTGTGAGGCATCAAGTCGAAAGCCTTGCTGATACTGAAGTAGAGTAAATCCACAGCATGGCCCTTATCCACTTCCCTAATTATACAATCAAAGGATACTATCAGGTTGGTTTGACAACACCTCCCTGCCACAAATACTTGCTGTTTACTATCCTGGAGTCCACTGTTCTCCAGATAGTCCACAAGGTCCTCTTTGACTAGTGTCTCCATCAGTTTAACCACAATAGAGGTAAGACTGACAGGTCTGTAGTTACTTGGTTGCCCTTGCCTCCCCACCAATGGAGTGGGACTATGTCTGCTATTCTCCAGTATTTTGAAACTACCCCTGTCTAACCTGTGCTAGTAAACAGCTCTGCCATGGGTGCAGTTATTTCGAATGCCAATTCCTTGGCACCCTCAGATGTATCCCATCTGGCCACCCTTATCTATCCTTAGGGCTGCTGATGCCTTCCAAACACTTTCACTGGTAAATGCTTGCTGCCTCATCTCAGGGATCCCCTTTACCACTGCCTTAATGCCACTCTCTGGCAGAGGCCCTCTGTCTTCCCTTGTGAACACAGGGCAGAAGTAGTCACTAAGAACGGCTGCTTTCTGCCCATCCTCCTCAATGACCCCACCTGCCTCTGTTAGCCTAACAATACCTCCTCCTCCCTTTATTTTTTTTCCCTAATATATCTAAAGAACTGTTTTTTCCCCCTCCCTTAATCCCCCCACCCATATGCAGCCCTGTGTCTGTCCTTGCTTCTCTGACAGCTCTCTTGGTTTCCCTTGTTCTCATTTGGCACTCTCCCCATTCATTCTTCCCTTGTTTTTCCTTGTACCCGGTGAAGGCCTTCTTTCTGGCTCTCATTGCTTCCCTGACCTTTCCAAAGAACCACAGTGGTCTCCTGTACTTGTTTCTTTTGATTACCGGTCTCGTGCAAGACTATGTTACCTCAAGAACAGCCCCCCTTGAATGCCACCCATCTTCACTCCAAATCCCTGATGCTGTTCACTCCGACTAACTTGTCCCAGACCAGCTCTCATACGGCTGAAGTCTGCCCTTCTGAAATCTGGGACTTCAGCCTTTGATGGGGGCTTACTTGTCCCAAGGTCAGGTCGATCCATACAGAGTTATGGTTGCTGGACCCTATTGGCTCCCCAACCCTCACTCCTCCTACCACTTCCCAAGTTGGTGAGCACAACATCAAGAATAGCAGCCTGCTTAGTGAGCTCCTTAACCACCTGGCACCAACAGGCAGTACAGCAATGTATCCACAGTAGGGCCTGATTTCTGGAGTTCCTGGCTGCTGAAATGACCTAATCAATACCTGGCAGGTTTAGATCTCCCACAACCACCACTTCCCTTTTTGCCACCCCCTTTCTAGCTCTGACCTTAGCTCCTTTTCTCTCTCTTTCCCCCCTGTCCTGGTGGTCTATAGATCACCACAATCTGATTGCTATTGCCTGAGGATGCCATGAGATGAACTCACAGCGATTCTGTTTCCCCATTACCACCCCTGATGTTTCCATCCTCACTGCCTAAATGCTTTCCCTGAGATATAGGGCTACGCCTCCTCCTTTACCTTTTCCCCTATTACATCTAAACATGGTATGGCCTGGAAAAGTCAGGTCTCAATCACCATTTTTTGTGGCCCAAGTTTCTGTGATGGGTACTGCTTCCCTCACAGTGTCTCTCACTATTGCCAGGAGCGCACTAATTTTATTTCCCAGACTCCTGGCATTAAGGTAGACCCCTGGACAGCAAGTTAAAGCAGACCCCTGGACAGCAAGAGGACACTCGATGAACAGGTGTCAACTGTTGTCTGGACTGGGTTTTACTACCTTCATAACATCACTAGGACTACATGGCATCTAGCCCCTGCCAACAATAGTGCATGCCTTTGTCACCGCTAGGTTTGACTATTGCAACATTATGCACCTATGGTTATCTGAAGGTTTGCTGCGATGCCTGAAGTTGTCCAGAATGCTGCAACCTGGCTGACTGTGGGCTCCTCTCGTAGGGACCACATTACACCGGTGCCGCATGCGCTGCACTGGTTTCCTATAGGGTGATGCATAACCTTCAAGATATGCTTGACAACTTCCAAAACCACAGATGGTTTGGAAGCAAATATTCAATGGATGAACACCACACAAATATCTTCAGTTAACAGTGTTTAATAATTAGCTCCACAGCTTTCAAATGGTAATTTTTGTGGTCATCGCTACTTCATCAGCCCAATGTTATAAATCTTCTAGCTGTGTTTATATTTATTCTGAAGAAAAATCAATTTTACTATGCTTTAGATTTCCTCACAAGCTTTCTTGCTTAGGCAGAAGGCTTTATCCCACTGGCTGGCTTCATCACTCTACTTTTTTTGGTCTTTTAAACAGGGTAAAAAACACCCTTTTAATTTTTCTGAAATCCTGGATAGAAAACAGTGCCAGCCAGCTGATTCCTACAGCTATTAGGACCAAACTGCTTAGAAGACCTAGCACCCCACTACCCAACTCGCTCACTCCACTCTTCCGATGCTGGCTTGCTGTCCCTATTTCTAAGCTTCAGCAATCTGGGGATAGAGCATTCTATGTGGCAGCACCCACTTTTAGATCTGCCCACACGATAAAGGTCTAAGTCTAATTTAAAAACCTTCCTCTTTGCTTAGGCGGTTCCCTGAACTTCTAATTTATCTTAATTATGATTTTATAGAAGTTGTCTGTTTTAATTAAGAGTTTATCACTGCTTTTAATGTAAAGCTCCCTGGGCCTTTGGGAAAGGGTACTATGAAAATAAAGATGCCTTGCCTCGCCCCTCCCATCTTTCTCCCGATTCCCTCTTCCTTTTTCCTATTCCTTCTCACTTATTCTTCCCTAATCTCCTTTTAGTTTTTCATGCTGAATGTAGGCTCCGTCAGCCCCCGACTGCCCTCTTTTAGTTATTTATTTATTGAAATCTGTTGACTGCGTAGCCTACTGAGACTAGTGTCCCTTTTTCACATACAGTACTGAAACATAAAGGAATACATACATGATGTAGGTGCTCAGAAAACATAAATTGTTAGTTCTTAGTTCAATACAACTAAATTTACATGCACAAAACAAAGAGGCATACAGGATTAATTTTTTTACATTCAGTACAATACGTGACATTAGAACAGCATAATATCAGGCTACAGCATAAGTGTTACATGCAAGGTCACCGAATGCAGTTTCCATTACCTAATTTGAACTTTAAGCTTACAGTTGCCCAGCTTGCTGCTACTAGTCCAGTGTTTGAGGGAGACCTAGCTAGGTTCCCCACTGGTTCTCACTAATCAGGGGTTCCCATAGCATTCGTCTCCCCCGCAGTCAGTTTAACAGTACCAGGTCAATATGTCACTTTAAGAATAGTGTGGCAAGAACCACGCTGTGTAAAGTACAGAAGCATTTAAAGTGCCAGGGGTATAATAGTGGTAGTGGATTACCGCTACCCCTGTCGCTGTGCACTGAAGCTATGTAGGGATCAAGCTGCCGTTGGTGTGGTGCCTGGTCGAGCTGCTCCAATGAGGGAGTGGCTAAGGCTCCAGAACACAGCAAGTTGGAGACCTGGGACGACAATGCGGTTCCCTCCAGGTCTCCTGGTGTTGCAACCCTTTTTTTGTTTAAAAAAAAAAAAAAAAAAGAATTTTCCCCCCTCCTGAGTTTCTCCCCATCCCCGAAGTCCACACCCCCTCAGAGTTGATTATTTTAAGTCCGGGGGTATGGGGTGTGAAGGCCCCACATCAGGGGCGTGAGGGCTGGAGCCCCCCACAAAAGACAAAAAGTCTCACTGTTATCTATGGTGTGCGCTGTTTTTCTATGGTCGGTATTTTACATGACCTTATTTCGGTGGACGGCATTTGGCGTGCAGCATTTACTGCCGCACTGTTTTTGTTTGTGGCAATACGACCCCATGCCCAGTTTAACTGTCCAATGCACAAGACAAACTTCTGTCCCAGAGTGCTGGCCCCCTCTCTCATCAAGAGAAGGCCATCACCCTTGAAAAGCCTCCTGTTACAGAAGCCCCACCAGTCCACCACAAAGTGGAACCTCTCCTCTTGACACCATCCACTCAACCACCCATTAACGCCTCAGTCGCTTCACATTTATGTTTATTATTGTGTTTTTAAACCAAATTGCTAAAGCAGGAAAAGTCCCACACATTTTCTGGGGAACAGTGGGCTGTATTTTCTGTTCACATTGCGGTACTATCAGCTTTTAGTACTTATTTTTGGTCCTATAGGCCCCAAAGACTGCATCCTTGTTGACGGTATCTAGGCTGTCCATTTTGCCTTATTTATTAGTTTATTGATATCTTTCAATCAAAATGTGATTTAACTCGGCCCAGGCTTAATATTACCATAAAGCTTGTAAAGTTTCACCCGCCTGATGCCTCTGCACATTTCTAAGGACAAGCGAACATGCATCTGAGCAAGGTGGCCCCGAACGGACGTGAACACATTCATGCACGAGTTATTGCACAAGTTATGCATATTTTATGCACGAGATAAAGAGATGGCCTGAAAGTAGTATTTCTCCTGAACATACGAAATTGCCAGCAAATACAGGCCTTACGGTCTATCTCGTCTGCTCAAGTGTGCAGCACTTCAGTCTATGAGACTGCAGTTGTCCCCCACTCCCACTTGTTCCTTCACACCAACCCCCGCCCCCTCACAGTTTGAACCCTCCCTTTGAAACTGTCCCATCCCTCTCTTGAAGCTCCCCACTGTCCATAACAATACTACTTCCTCTAGCAGCACGTTCCATGCTGCAGCCACACCTTCAGTGAGATAGTGTCTCCTCATCTCCCTCCTGAACCTGCCCCCTTCCAACTTCAGAGTGTGTCCTCTGATTTCTCGTCCTCCTTTTAGATTGAACAAACTCCCAGTGCCTACTCTGTTTATACCCTTCAGGTACTTCAAGGTCTCAATCATATCTCTTCTCTCCAGGGTATACATATTGAGTTCACTCAGTCTCTCCTCATACGGTTTATCCCCCAATACCAGGATCATTTTTGTTGCCCTGCACTGAACATGGCAATATGGTTTATACCTAGAAATGGGCATGAGAACACTTAAAACTCTTCCTTTGAAAATCAGAACTGTGACACAGGGATGTGCATCAGAGTCAGGGCTGATGCATATGCCTCCAGTCACAGCTCTGATTTTCAAAGCAATAGTTTTAAGTGTTCCCATGCTAATTTTGCTATGTAAAATATAATGCCTTGTTCAGGATAAAGCCCACTTTCAGGCCATCTATTCATCTCAGGGTGCTTAAAATATGCATGACTTGTACATGAAAGACTTCTCATTAGTCTGGGCCACTTTGCTCAGAAGCGCATTCCTTCGTCCTCAGGTGCATGCAGAGGCAGCGGGTGGGCAGAAATTTGGACTAGCTACCAGACAAGATGCTCAGACTAAGTAAAATCATATTCTGCTTGAAAAATATCAACAAATTAATAAAGAAGCCAAACAGGTAGCCTAGATATAGTCAGCAAGCATGTAGTCTTTGACAGGCACACTGGTTCCAAAGGACCATAAATAAATACTAAAAGCTGACAGTGCCTGTGATAAGAGTGTATGTTGGTCATGTGCCTTTCACCCCTCGCAGGGCTCTAACAGGGACTGTGGGAGGATTTGTACCAGCTCCCTCTTGCTTTAAAGTTGGCCCTTTATGACCACACTGCACAGCCTGATCCACTTGTTGGCTATCCCTCCAGGGTACAAGTAACACATGAGCCAACAAAGAGGGAGGGTGAGCAAGGGTAAAAAGGAGGTTTTGTTTTTTTTAGTTATGGAAAGATAACCAGATACTGAACTACAAGAACCTTTTTGGTAAAGCTAAATACAAGCTCTTTATTTTTTGGAAGCTACTGAAAGTAAAGCAGTTTTCACTGAATTTAAACTGGTGTCCAGAATATTTTCTTTGAATGTTCCCCAAGAGGCACTGTCCAGTTCGACACCCTGTCACAATATCCCAGTATAAAAGCAGAGCAGCAGAACCAAAAGCACAAAACAGGTTTCAAGCAAGAATTATGAGTTACACAAGAAAACCTTGCAGGCTGCATTTTCCAGCCTTGTGATTTAAAGGTTATAGCCAATTCCCATTATTCCAAATGGTTTGATAAAAATAATGTTTTTTTTTGGGGTACAAGCCCTATTTGAATATTCTAACAGAAGTCAACTTGAGAACTGTATTTATCAGATACAAATCTGAACAGTTCCCGAGTATTGTATTACAATAGAGACATAATAAAACTTCCTCTGTGTCGAGGGACTGTGACTGTACTGCTGGAGGGAACGAAGTTTTTTTGCATGTCTTACGGATTTGTACATGGTATACGCAAGAAAGGTTGTACTGGCCTGGACCCTTTTTGAATTCTGTATATCAAGTTGAGAAAAACACACTGACAAACATACTGCTTCATACAGGAGATCCTTGGACTGTAGAAAGAATAGCAACATGTTTTCTGGCAATTATCAAAGTTAAAAGCAGAGTGATGCAAGGATGAGTACTGAGGTTTATAGGATATAATCAGTAGGCAATGTGCAATAAGCTTTGTAATGAAATATGTGGCCTGAATCAGAGGAATTTTTGAAGTTTTTAAATAATATTTATGATTGTATATTGCAATTATTTATGTAAAATGACATTGTGATTTGTAATGGCTATTCAGCTAGACAATAAAAACTTTGGCTGAAAAGGACTTCAAAGAAAAAAGGAGAAGCAAGCCGGAGAGTGGACAGAATTAGGTTGGAGAGTTGGTATTCTCAAGCAGTGATAGGCAAAGGAGGGGCATGCCCCCGGAAAGCCCTCTCACAGTTCAGACCGATACCAATGTGTTTGTGAATTGTAAACCTGGTATTATTTGTTTGCTTGCAACTATGCAGACACTGCAGCAACCACTCTAAAAACACAAACTACAAACAAAGACTGTGATGCACATAACATACATAAACAACAAAAGAACTCCAGAGAAAATGCACTGGGGCAATTGTCATCCTGGAGGATATTGGCCATACAGCCACATTTTAAAGAAAACACAAATTGCACATGCCCCAATAATGCATAGAAACAGAATCTGACGGCAGATAAGGACCGCTTGGCCCACCTAGTCTGCCCATTTTCCTACCTAACAGATAAGGTGCAGATCCTAGTTAACCAACAGCTTACTTCCTCCTACCCCCCACTAGGACTGCCTTAGGGGAAGCATATGCAAATGCCCATTAATTAATTTGGACTAGCTCAACTGTAAGCAGAATTGTATGGTGCCAGAAGGCCTCACGATACAATCAGCAAAGGCTGAGAACAGCAGACACAAACACATGTTTTGTCCTCATTTGGATTCATCAATGTGCCATATCTGTACCTTAGCCCAGGGAGAGATAGCCAGCTACCCTATAGGGGATCTTATTGGTTTGGATCATGGGCAGCCCAAAGTAGAGAGAGAAAGGAACAACAAAAGAACCCTACGGCAAATGCACTGGGCCAAGGGTTATCCCGGAGGATACTGGCCATACAGCCGAATTTTAAAGAAAACAAAAATTGCACATACCCCAATAACGCAAAGCATCATGGGAAGCATATGAAAATGCCCATGAATTAACATGGACAGTCTCAACTTTAAGCAGAATCATATGGTGCCAGAAAACCTAAAAAAAAAAAAAAAAAAAAAAAAGACCATTGAGGAAGAATCACGTAGATTCAAATTGCCAGGAAGTTCTTTTTGCCGTGTCTGGTTTCAATAAACTACTTTCTGTGCATTACCTTGCCACTATTCTTTTTTTTTTATTTTATGCACACCACAGTCTTTGTTACTCTGTTGAATCACACTGATTGCTGGTCATTGTTCTCCAGTGGTTCCTTTATAGTGATGTCCCTGACAGTGTCCTTGTTTTTAAGGACCAGGTGTAGGATTACTCCTTCCTTCATCAGTTCTCCAGTGCATTGTGTCAGGAATCCATCCTGAAATGCCTCCACCAGTCCCTGACTCCTGGCGCTTTACGCTACTGGGACACTCCAATCCAAGTCTGGCAAATTGATGCACCCCACCAGCACCACTTTGCCCTGGGCTGCAGCACTACTGATCTCTTTCCTTAGCATCCCATCCTCTGTCTCCTTATTTGATGGCCTGTAAGCTACCCTAACCCTGATGACACTCCCCCTACCTACGAGCAGCTGCACCCAAATGGTCTCAATGGTGGTGCTCCTCTTCAAGTCCCTATCCTCTGTAGTTTTAATGCCTTCCCTAAAGTAAAAGTTACTGCACCTTCTGCCCTATTCTTCCTTTACAGAGTGCAGCCAGAAACTGTGACAGTCATGGTGCAAGGTTGCCCAGGTTTACATCGTGGCTTCCAGGTCCAATTGAGTCTCAGCAACCAGCATCTGGAAGTCACACATTTTTATTCCCCAGGATTCTGTTATTTTTTTTTTGTTTCAATCTTTTTATTGAGTTTTCCAACATATTTACATTATTACATTCCATCAGTTTAAGAGACTTCATAGTCCACAAATCAAATAGTCCATCCGATCTCTTATGACCGTATTCTCTCTCATGTTACTAGCTCCTTTCTTTTTTTAAAAGAAAACACAGATACAAACAGAAGTTTTCTTCTTACAACAAAATATTAGTGTTTGTACCACCTATGCCTACAAAGAGAAAAACCAAAAAAATAGAGCAACTTCCTATAGTTCATTACATCCATAAACCTATATACAGTTTACCAAGGTCGCCTAGTCCTCCTCCCTTCCCTATCCACTGTTCATCTCTCTTTTTCCTCCCATCAACTTCTTCTTTCCCTCCTCTCTTTACATCTATTTACACCTCTATTGTTTTACCCTAGATTTAGTATCATAAGTTCATCTACTTTGAGTGTTGCAACAAAGTGCGCCCACTCATTCCCAAATTTCTCCGGTCTATCTCGCATCTGATATGACCTCTGTTCCAGTCCCAAAGCTCTTATGGACAATGTCCACCATTCTGCTATTGTGGGGGGGTCTCCAGAAACCCAGGTATTAAGAATCACCTGTCTGGCCTGCGACAGTAATATTCAAACCCATCTTTGATGTGGCACCCAGTTCTCCTCATTCCCTTCCTCCATCCCAAAGAGCAGACTGAGGGGCGTTAATCTCGTCTCCCTTCTTGACATGGCGCCTAGCTGCCTCCCGACCTCTTGCCAGCATGCTTTCAGGATATGGCACTCCCAGAAACAGTGGAAATATATTCCTTTCTCTTCCCTACACCTTCCACATGCTTTAGGTATTTCAGGGTTCAACTTATGGCTCACCGCTGGTGGGCAATAGACCCTGTGAATAAATTTATACGTACTCTCTTTATATTTATTACATGACAGTAGCCCTACATGCGATTTCAATATTAGTCCCCAGTTATCCAGGGATATAGCTATTCCTAGGTCCCTTTCCCAAGTTTGTCTCAGTTTACCTGATAGATCTTTGATATTTAATCTTAATAGTTGCACCCCTTTCCTTAGGATCCCCATCGGATTCCTTCTTGCCACACCGATTAGCCCCTCCAACCGTTCTATTCCTGGGTCCTCCATCCTTTTTTTCTCCACTATTTTAGCCCAATTCCTAATTTGAAAAAATCTGAAAAGATGAGTTGCCGGCAGTCCCAATCTCCCCTGGATCTCCTGGAAGGGCATATCCATACCTCTCCTCTATACATCTCCTAGACATCTCACTCCTTTCATCTCCCACTCCCTAAAACCCTTGTCCTCCAGACCAGGTCTAAAAAAGGGGTTCCCTGCTATTGGTAACAATATTGTCTCTCCCTCTTTACATCCAAGGAGTGCTTTTATTTTAGTCCAGCTCTCTATTACTGTCCATACCATGGGGTTGGTATATCTCATGGAGGTGTATCCCTTTTTATCCTTTTCCGATAAATAAGCGGTCAACCGACCTATCGTCTCGTCCTCTTCTAATTCCAGCCAGCTAGCTGCATCTGGCCCATTAAGCCAATCTTTAATAATCCTAATCTGTGCCACTAAATAATAATGTTTTAAATCTGGAAAGTTCAAACCACCGCATTCTGTTGTCGACTTTAACCTTCTTAAAGCTAGCCTCGATCTTTTCCCTCTCCACAAAAACTCTGTAAAACCTCTCTCCAAAGTTTTAATGTCTCTATTATTAAGACCTATTGGTAGCATCTGTAGTAAATATAAGATTCGCGGCAAGACGTTCATTTTAATTAGGTTGATGCGTCCAAGCCAAGACAGAGGTAGGGCCTGCCATCTCTTTAACTCTTCAAATATGCCTTTAATCATAGGAGTGTAGTTCAGTCTGTATAGGTCTTCCCATCTTCGCCCAATCACTACTCCCAAATATTTAAATGAGGTGGACACCCGTCTTAGGCCGCATTCCCTTCCCCTTTCCTGTAACCCCGCGTTCCCCACTATTAATATTTCAGATTTATCAATATTGATCTTATATCCAGAAAAGTCCGCAAGTTCAGCTATTGCCCTCAATAAGGCCGGTATCGAGTCTTCTGGGTCTCTGAAATACAGTATATCATCCGCATATAGAGATAATTTGTGATGCCCACCTTCCCTTCCAGCTACTCCCTTAATATCAGGGTTTTGTCTTATTGCAATGGCCAGAGGCTCTATTGCCAGGGCGAACAAAAGGGGAGACAATGGGCACCCCTGCCTTGTTCCTCTGCTCAATGAAACCCACTCCAACAAGCCCCCATTTGCTAGGATCGCCACCCACGGGGAGGTATATAAGGCCTGTATCATCCCTGTGAAATCCTTCCCAGGCCCATAGCTCTCCAACACCTCGAACAAATATTCCCATTCTATCCGGTCAAAAGCCTTTTTGGCATCTAAGGAAATGATTGCCGTAGCACTTTTTGTTCTATTTGCAATCTGAATTACATTTAAGACCTTCCTTACATTATGATATGAGTATCTACCCCAAATAAATCCTGTTTGGTCTCCCTGCACCAGTTCTGGGAGTCACTCATCTAGTCTAGAGGCTAATATTTTTGCATATATCTTTGCATCGGCATTAAGGAGAGATATGGGTCTGTAAGCAGCACAGTCTCTTTGATCCATACCAGGCTTCGGGATAACACATATAATTGTCTCCCCATAGAACAAGGCAAAGGTCCCCCTCCTCTGACCTCCTTAAAGAGGTTCCACAGATGTTCTATCACCCCCTTTTTCATCACCTTGTAATATTCCACAGGCAGACCATCAGGTCCACATGCTTTTCCGGATTTTAAGCATGTGATTGCCCTGGCAATCTCCTCCCTGGAGATTTCCTTATCCATCTTATCCCTCCAGCTTTCTGTGACCCTTGGCATTGCAATCCGGTGTAGGAACTGACTCATCTTTTCTCTCCCCTTCCCCTCACCTGCTTTGTAAAGCTCACTATAGAACTCCGCAAAGCTATTCAGAATGCCTTGTGTGTCTCTATGTAGAGTTCCCTGTCTGTCCCTCACTTCACTAATCCTCTTGTTTCCTTTCCTGCCCTTGATCAAGTTAACCAGTAAGGGACCCGGCTTGTTACCCCATTCATAAAATTTGTGTTTCCAGAAGAGCATTTGTGAATGGACCTCATCCATTAAAGACTTATTCAATGCTTCTCTGCTAGCTGCCAATTGTTAAGAGATCTCCTTTCCCCCCTTCCTTGCCATCTGACATTCCAATTCCTTAAATTTATTTCTTAACTCTATCTGCTTCTGGCATCTCTCCTTTTCATGCCTAATAACAAATCCCGTGATGGCACCTCTCATAAATGCCTTCCCAGCATCCCAGAATCCCTGAATAGAAGGGGCAGATGGCAAGTTCGTCGAAGTGTACAGTTCCCACTGAGCCTCCATCTATTCCTGAAAATCCTGGGAACCCAGGAGATACAATGGGAAGCGCCAGTTATTGGTTTTCAGTTTTTGGGGAATCATCTCCACAGATGCCATCACCATTGCTTGATCCGAGACATATATAGGGCCATGCTTGATATCTGTTAATCTGGTGTACCGAGTTCCTGTAATATACAAATGGTCTATCCGCGACCATGTTTTATGCAGCGGGGAGTAAAAGGTGAAGTCCTTGTCACGGGGATGTGCCGTTCTCCATGCTTCTACTATATCTAGTTCACTAAATCCTTCACACCACCTATGCATGCAGTGTCCCCCTCTTCCCTTACCCTCAGAGTGATCTAAATTCTGATCTGGAGTGCAGTTGAAATCCTTCCCATCACCAAGCCTTGAAACTGTTTGCGAATTAACAGATTCAAAATTCTTTGATAGAATAATGGCTCAAACACAGGAGGTGCATAAACACTTCCAAATGTAACAGGTTCTTCCTGCAGCGTACCTTCCACAAAGATATATCTCCCTTCCTTTCCGTCCCTCACTATTCTAGTAACCTTGAATGGCAATCCCTTATGCAGCAGGACCGCCACTCCTCTCTTATGGGATGTGTAAGAAGCAGCATAGCAAGCTCCCACCCAGCCCTTCACCAATTTTTGATGCTCCGCCTGCGTCAATTGCGTCTCTTGAAGAAGCACCACCTGTGCTCCTGTTCGTCTTAACGCAGTCAGAACAGACGTTCTTTTAATCGGAGTGGAGATCCCCCTGATGTTCCAAGACACAATGTTTACCTTATCTCTAGTCATTCCAGCCATTTGTGTTTAAGTACTCCCCTGGCCTTCTCTTCCATTCGCCCCACTCTTCCCCACTCTTTCCTTCCTCCTTTTTTGTTGACATACAAACTTTGCAACCTTGGTAGTAATAACAACTAGTACAATTAACATATAACAAAACATTAACACAGACAGATAACTTATTTACAAGTGTTCCCTCCCACTCATCCCCTCCCTTAGTGCACAACATTCTCAAAAACGAATTAGTGCACTTCTTCCCATTCAAGTTCTACCAGTAGTCTTGGGTTTGGATTGACTATCCAATCTTCTCTCCCCCCCCCAGTCCAACTCTAATTTTCCTTATTTTACTCCAGCTGTCTCCTATGCGCCTCCCATTTCTCCAAAAAAGGCTTTGTCCATTTGCATCTATTACGCACTTTTGTGCAGCTCTCCTTGATTTTCCCATGCCCTACTACCCAGTTCTCCGCAGTTGAGAGCCCAATCATTCCCTTTCTGCTTGCCGCTTACAACTTGCCTCTCTCCAGCATTGAGTTTGTCTCAGCTTATCTCTCTCCTCTTCCCTTGTATCTAAAAGTTCCCCTGTAGCCTATGCCTGTAAGCAGCCATCAGTGTGAAAAGAAACCCTCTCAGCCTGTTAAGGATCCATCCCCCTTCCCCGCCTATTATATCATCTCAGGGTCATCAGTAAATCAAATCATGCGTGGGTCGCATTTCTCAGTCTTCTCATTTAGCATATATCCCCCTCTCACCGCACCCCTCCCACTAGTATTCCAAGTATACAAGTATCCTCTATATCCTCCTAGTTCCTGTTTCAGATCCAAATCATGTTCTTCCCATCATTTGGAGTTGTAAGGAGTGCATCAGAGGAGAAACTCTTTCGTGTAGACCCTCTCCCTCCAACCCCTCCAAGCAAGGTCAATTTTGCTTCCATCCCCAACTTCGGAGTCAACCATAACGGTTCATCCCTTTTACCCAAAAGCACATCAGCGAGGAGGGCATTATCGTTTTTATTATCACCATACTTTATCAACGTGAGGGTATCGTTTTTTTAATCAGTCTACCATTTTATCTCCCCCCCTCCTCCCTTTTCCTGCTGCGGCACTATTGGCAACCCAGTGATTCAAATCCAATGCCTGGGTCTCCTGTAGGCCGCTACTCACAGTTCCAATATGCTTTCAGGGTTCCATCTGCTGCTTCACTCTCTACGTGTTCTCCTGCGCATATTTCCACCTTGCTCCCAGTTCCAATCTTCCCTTCTCAGAAAGGTTCAAGCGGGTTATGGTAGGGGAAGATCCCATTGTCAGAAGTCCAATAAGTAAGCTTCATTTCAAGTCTCAATTGTCTCAAGTTCACAGTAATCAGTCACCTCTCAGGCATAGACTCCTTCTGTTCACCCTTATGTCTCTGTTGCATAACCTTCGCTCCTTTCATCCGATTTTCTTCTTAAGCTCCGAGACAAAAGTTGCAGCCTTCTCAGCCTCCCAAAAGCTATATTCATGCTTTATTCGCAGCGTGGCTGGAAAGACCATATACCACTCCAGTTTCAGTTGTTGGCACAGCGTAATTACTTTATTGAAAGCCCTTCTTTTCCTCCCTATTCTGGGTGAGTGACCTTGAGCTAAATACAGTTTACATCCATTGTATTGCAATTCTTCCATTTCTCAAAACCTTTTCCACATTTTCTGTCGGTCTTGAAAATTATGAAATCGGAACATAATCTGACGTGGGGGCTGGCCTGGGGGTGGGCGCGGGAGTATAGCTCAGTGAGCTCGCTCTAACTTGTACTTTCCTCCCTTAGGGCCCCCATAAGGGCCGGCAGAGTGCTGGCACAGAATTCAAGTATATTAGCTCCTTCTCATCCTTCAGGAAGGCCCTTTAATCTCAAGTTCGATCTGCGATGGTAATTTTCTTGATAATCCAGGGCTTCTCTCAGCTCAGCAATCTCCTTCTCTAACTTTTCTATAACGCCTTGGGAGCGGAGCCACGAGGTCCTCTGTATTTGAAATGCGTTGTTCGGCCTCACCAATTCTTTCTTGATGCTGGGCAATTTGCTCATCCAACCTTTCCAGGCGGCAATCTATCTTTTCCTCAACTCGATCTAGTTGTGGGGTAAGGACCTCCGTTAGTTGCTCCTGCAATTCCCTGCCTATAGCTGACATCTCCGCCGCCGATAGTGAGTTAGGCCCTGTGGCATTATTGGAGAGCACTGCCATCTGTTTTTTATTGTCCTTCGCTCCTGATCTTTGCAATTTCGCTCCACCACTCACTATATATTCATCCATTACTCTTCCGTCTTATAACTTCTTCAAAACCCTTTTTTTCCAGCCAGAGATTTATAGTTGGACTGAAGTCGGAGCTCGTAGAAGACACGTCTTTACGCCATGAAGCAGTCACGTGACCCCAGGATTCTGTTATATATATATATATACATACACACATACACACACACACACACACACACACACCCCTACCTTTCCAGAAGGTCTGCTGGTCCTTCCTACTTAACCTGCTTCTCACCCACCACTACCAAGCCCTATGGTCCCCTTGCTTGCTAGCTACCTACCTACTGTTTGCACCCACGAGTCCCTTCCCTAGATCCATGCACTTCTGCTTCTCTAGCTCCTGCTCTTGTGTTGCTAGTTCCTTCATGTATACCTTGGTCTCACCCCGCTCCCCTCCATTTTCAGTCTCAGTGTCACCTCATTCACTGTGTTTAACTTTTCCCCTGTTTGATCCTTGTCTGTGTTTGGGAAGGCATGACTGCCTCCTCCCCTAACTTGAGTAGATGTGCCTAGCCTCATCTGCACTGCCTCCCCCTTAGCTAGTTTAAAGGATACCTAAACAACATTTTGCCAGCAAACTATTCTAAAATCTGACTTCATAGGGGATTAATGGAAAGCCCGCTGTATACAGTAATGCTAAATCTACATTTATATAATTTACCTGAATGCAGTTCCAAAGCATTTGAAAAATGTAAAATTAGCCTTCCAATTTAAAAAAAAACTGCCTTACCTGCTTCCTAAAATCGCTGCCAAAATGTGTTAAGTGATGACATCATTGGAGTCAGAGTCAGAGAGCTGTACGGCTCTTTATAGTGCTAGCTAGTTCTTTTTTCCCTTTCTTTAGAACTGTTTCACCAAAATGGTCAAAACCATGCACATTATTTTGATCAATACACATCTTAGGCTATGCCTCTGTTCATTTTGTTTACTTTAACATGCTGAGATTGTGTTTTAATCCAACCGACTTTCTCTTTGGAAAACCACAATGCAGTACAAATCTTAAATAACCAGGTGGTCTAGTGGTTATGCACATCCAGGATGTTACAATGGGGGTACTGTACATACTTGATATGCACTCTTTAATATTTATTAAACCTTTATATTGTCTGCTATTATTCTTTTCATCGTTTTGACAGAACCTACAAATGTAATCCACAGTTTTGAATGTAAACATTTGGACAATCAATAAATCGTAGTTCTTCAACAAAGTGAAATGCAGCAGCAGCAGCTGCGGCTAAGTGCGTTACAATGGGAGGTGCAGCCGCACCCTTCACCACCCACTAGATCCGTCACTTGTTTGTAGCAAAGTTCTTGTGTAGCCCAATGACAGAGTTCATATTTTCTTGGAAATCAAAAATATGCTTGTCTTGTCTTCTTTTTTCCATGGGAAATAATAATAATAAGAATCAGCATTTATATAGTGCTTTTCATGCACATTTTATCCCAAAATGCTTTACAAACAATGCTGGACTGGTAGTGAAGTGACTGAACATGTAGTGGCAGTCATTTCACACATTAATACCCACACACAGCCCTGGATGATTGCATGAACTGGTTTTATGGGAAAGGGAATGTTGACCAGGACAGCGGGGTCAGGTAGTGATCATGGTGCTGACAGACCCACATTTTATCTCTCACAGGGATCTGCTTATCTTTCTTCCATTCTGTCTTCCTCCTTCCCTGACTATAGCAGTACCTTGCAGGAGTGGCTTTCTCAGTCCCCCTCTGGTATTCTTTCTTCACTGCTGCTCCCCACATCAAAAACTGGTGAGCACATCACCATTCTGCATCATGAATGCAGTTAGTACAATCCACGGGTGTTTTGACATATCAAAAATAAACAGATCTTTCCAGTAAGTCAGGCTGATAACAGCAGGGCACAAGAGGAAAGATGGCTTTCCTATCCTTAAAAGATATAGGCTACCTTTGATTAGGCACTATTAAATGATGGGTGTGCACATCATTATACACGTCATTTAAAAGTACCTAGTCATAGATAGCTTAGATCTTATATGGGTAGGAAAGACTGTTTTCCCCTTGTGCCCTGCTGCTATCAGCCTGGCTTACCAGAAGATCATGTTTATTATTAATATGTAAAAATAACACGGGAGACTGTACTAACCGCATTCATGATGCAGAAGGGTTGTGAGCTCACCAGTTTTTGGTGTGGGGAGCAGGTGAGAAGAATGAATGCCAGAGAGGGACTGAAGAGGCCATTCCCACAGGCATAGCCAGTAGGGGTTTCCTGGGTGCACAGAACTCCCCCTTGCCAAAACTGTCTTGCCTTGTAAAATACTTATCTCCCCCCATTTGCCAAAACTGCCTTTCCTTGTAAAATCCTTATTCTTCCCCTGCTTGACAAATCTGTCTTGCCTTGTAAAATCCAATGCCCTGCCAGTTACTCACAGCCTCCTGAATGAGCAGCCACACTGGGTCTGCCCCTGACAGCCTAAGCAACCACACCGGGTCCATATACTGTATTTTTTAAGTGCCGCAGTGCTAGCAAGATGGGAGGTGGGTGTCAGCTTATGAATATTCAAATCGGCCCCGCCCTCCCACCTGTACACAGACAAGGAGCCTCTGATGGAGCAGATGGTTTAATGAGTCTGGTGGTCAGATGACTGTACAGGGGTGGTCACGGGTTGTCTGCACCCCGAGTGTGCAGACTCATGATGACAGAGACAGTTTCCTGTGTCAGTGTGGGAGAGATCTTCTGGTAGTGGAGGTGTCTGATCAGCGAAGCTGCTGTCTTTTGCACTACGTCTCTGGTTGCTAAAAATTAATCTGATGTGCTGTTGACTCTGTGACTGTCACTGGTCCGTGCCGCAGCTAGGGTCTTCGTGATCGTCACAGCCAGGGCAGACTGAACAGCTCTCCAGTTGTCCCCAAGCTTGCTGCAGTGCTGGAATCTGTGCCTGAATCACTGTGTCCCCAACACAGCCTGAGGAGGGCTGCGGCAGCATTATTCCAGGCAGCGCTTAGGTCTGAGGGGCAGAAAAGCCAAGGCAGACAGCCTGGAATGAAGAATTGGGTTAGGGAAAAAAAGGGGAAAATAAGGAAACCATATTATGGCTGATTATAAGGACAAAGTGTGATACTTGCTCAGCCCAGCAGTTAAAACTACTATAGAAAGCCATCTGACAAAAATGTTGGTCAGTGAGGGAGACGAGGCCCTGTGGGAATTAAAGGAGAAAAAGGAATTTGGCTGATAAATTAAAAGGACCTATACTATGTCAGTAATCGCTTCCAGTTCTTAGCCTTGTGACTATGTCCTCTCTCATCTGGACCCAAAGCCTTGCTTATCATCATTTCCTGAATGTGCTCCTTGAATTCTGATGCAGTTTGTAACTCAACAGTTATTGACTAAAAATGCACGAAACTGCACTATTTAATTCCAAAATCTTCAAAAATTTCTGGGGGAGCATGCCCCCGAACCCCCTTGAAATGTTTGGAAATCCCTGTCCACCAAATCCTGGCCATGCCCCTGATTCCAGCAGGGTACAGCTATAGTCAGGTTAGGAGAAGACAGGACGGGGGAAGTTGAGCAGATCATTGTGAAATCTGAGATGTGGGGCTGCCAGCACTGTGATCATTACCTAACTGTAGATGAGAGCAGCCAGTGATGACAAATACTCAGAGCGGTGGGTTGTACCTAAATTGTTACTTGAATTCGGTGTAGGGAGATTACCCTTTTGGGGAAGGGGGTTTGAGGTTTCTTGCTACAGTGTCAAGGGAGCTGTGTATAGCTCATTCAAGATTCAGAAGAGTGGTAGCCAGCCAACTCACATTGTGGAGCAGGGCACAGAAAAGTACTAGAGCAGAATTTCCGAGAACTGCCCTGCGGGGTTCTGTAGATCACAGGTAGAGTAGACCAACACTGACGTCGGGTGGATTTGCTCAAGGCATTAGTATGCCTCTTCTGTTAATAATATTGTTATCCATAGTAAGTGCAGCCCTTATGAGGGCATGCACAGCAGTTTTTCTGGTGTGTCCTGATGCTTATTGCTTGGCCCTCCAGGAAAACCTAGTTGTTGGTTAATGAGGTGGGAAAAAACACAACAGAGGGACTGTACATACTGCTTTCACTGTGCAGAAGGGTGGTGATCCACTCAATGTTTACTGTGGCAGCAGAAGTCAAACACTGAGAAAGAGGGCTGGAGAGTGATTTGGGAGGCATTTTTTAACAGTGCCAGCCAATGAAGCGTATCGGTATAGGTGTGCACAACTCTCTGACGTACAAGATTACAATTTGAGGTGTGATAATTCTCTTCACGAGACCACAAGCTCATATGTGGCCCCAGGCAGTACTAAAGACAGGGTATGAATGTGGGGTGTTCATCAGAAGGCAGGCTAGGTGCAGGGGGTTCACGTGGAAAAAGACTACAAAAGAAGCTTATTTGTGGATTACCAAGAAAGCATGAGCTTTGGAATTAGACCAGATCAGTACTTTGCTACAAATTTCAGGACATCACATAACCACTAGATCACCAGATATTTGAAGTGTCGTATTGTACTGCAGTTTGCAAAGAGAAAGTCAGCTGGATTATAAAACAATTTCAGAAAGTTAAAGTAAACAAAATGAACAAAACCATAGCCTAACATGTGTACTGATCACACTAATCTACGTGTTAACATATGGTGTTGATCATTCTAGTGAAACAATTCAAAACTAAAAAGGGGAAAAAAGAACTAGCTAGCACTACAGGGAGCCATGTGGGTCTCTGCCTCTGGCTCCAATGATGTCATCACTTAACACATTTGGCAGACATTTTAAGGAGAAGGCAAGGCTGTTTTCTGAAACTGAAAGGCTGATGTTTACATTTTTCAAAAGCTATGAAACTGCATTTATGTTATTTACATAAATGCAGTTTTAGCATACATGTAATCAGCAGCCTTTCCTTTGCCTTGCTATGAAGCCAGATTTTGGAGTTTGCAGTTTTAAAAAACTGCTTGTTTAGGTACCCTTTAACTGAGTTATGATGTGAGCTGCAAACATCTATCCTTACACCGCAGTGCCCTCCTCAATGAGTTGCAGCCCACTCCTCTTAAATGGCTGGCAATCCCTCCAACAATGTCCCCAGTCCCTCAGGTACTGAATCCCCCTCCTTTAAATATTAGGCTAGGTACTCCTTGTCATCTGGTGGTTATGCATACTGCACATCTCAGCTAAAAGCTGATAACAAAGTAACTCCTTTGAAAATTACAAAGAGAGAGAAAAAATGAGTACGAAAATACACTTGAAAGGATTGACACCTGGAAGGCACCGAGTTCTGTTTGATATTACTGAAACCCCTTCTCTCTGCACCATCTCGCTGGCTATGTATTAAATTGAAAAATCCTGTTCTCTCCCTTGCGTGGCCTTGGCAGGGCCTCAGAGAAAGTTTAAAAACTTGCCCTTCCTTTCAGAGTCCTGAGTGGGAAACTCTCCTGAATATTTTTCACACTTCTCCAGGCCAGGTTATTTCTGCCAAGCACCTCTGTCTTCCCCCCATCCTGTTTGATGAACTCTATCTCTCACAACTCAATATGGTTGCCGTGCCCCAAGGATACAGTGAGACTCATTACTGAGTTTGTGAAACACACTATCTGCTCCATCCTACTCACAATAAAGTGCATCACTACAAGCACCTTCCTAGCCTGGATATCCCCAAATGGGGCTCCCGTTCTGCCCCGACTTGCCTTTTAATGACACCACCCTGTCAGGTATACCACCCTCAGCCTGCTCGATGCAGGGCTCAGGCTGAGCCAGTGTTTCCAGACACAGAAATCAGTTCCTGGTAGGTACCCCAGGCTCCACTCTCATCTGTTCTCCCCAACCCCCACTGCTCCACTTCACTATTCATTCACCCCCCCCCACTGAACTAAGAAGTCTTCTATGAGAAGTGGCTCATACAGCGATCCTATTGCCCCAGCTTTCAAGTAGCATATTTCAGCTTCCTTGTGTACATCCCATTTCTGTACACGGATGTTTGTCTTGTATTACATTACAATATCCGACCTCCCACTGCTGTCCTTCCCTCTAAACGATGTAATTCCAAGGATTTTAGTCTTTATTTGTAATCCAGTCATACTATGCCATGAATGCTTTTTGTGAATCTTCTCTGCACTTCTTCTATGGAATTGACTTCCCCTCCAATGAAGGAGACCAGAACTGGGAGCAGTAATCCATATACAGTATGGCCGGGCAAGCGATCTAAAGCGATCTACAGATGGGGATGATCACATCTGTGACAGGGTTGAATAAGGCCCTGTACTATTTTTTTATGCAGAAAGAGTTAAATGCAAGGATCTGTTCCATATTCTCCTTTTCTGTCTCTTCTCTGTCCGGTTGCGCAACCAAATGTTCTTGTGAGACCTAGGAACTGATCACTCTGACAGTCTTGCAGTTCTCTGCCTCTCGCTATTTCTCTGCCT
Source organism: Neoceratodus forsteri (assembly GCA_016271365.2). Taxonomy (NCBI): domain Eukaryota; kingdom Metazoa; phylum Chordata; order Ceratodontiformes; family Ceratodontidae; genus Neoceratodus; species Neoceratodus forsteri. The sequence continues at coordinate 1,309,139,485 of CM057449.1, forward strand.
TCACTTGTGTTTCTGTCTTTTCCTCCCCCTTGCATATCTGCAGTTATAAAAATATATGTGAATCTTTACGTGAAACGATAAGTGATACTCGGATCCCTTTGTATGAAATGTATATAGTTATACTTTATTTATTTTTATTTTATTTATTTATGTATTTGGTAACCGGGTAAGTGTGCTGATCTAAAGGGCCGTTTTCAGTCATGACCCGTGTCACAAAGTGGGAATAACACAGTACATAAGTACACAGTACAAAAGGAACAGTACATACAGGTGCACAGTAAAAAAAAAAAAAACTTGAAAAAAAAAAAAAACCACCCCAACATGAGGTGGTGAAAAGAATGTACAGTAAATAACTGGATCATACAATAACAATAGTAATAGGCTAAGGACAATGTGATTACAACAAAAGTAATAGTGCAATTTACAGTCAGTAGCTACATATGATTACGTGGTACATTTTCATATTAACATCAGGTACCAACAACCAAAGCTGTGCAGGTACAAACAATCAAACTTTTAAAGACTTCTTAGGGATTAAAGAGGATAGGAGGCAAGTGTGCAAAGTTGTAATAATATAATGGGGGTCTAGGGCATAAGAAGACAGAGGTGAGAAAGGAGGGTCAGGAAGGTAGAGGCAAGTAGTGATGCCTTCACGTTACACAGCATGGGTGGTTAGTAGACCCTAGTGTTGTTGCGGAGAGCAGTGACAAGTGGCTACAGTCAGGAGGCAGTCTTTTAGATTCTGTTTGAAAGACAGGTGGGAGGGGGACGAGCGGATGGATGATAGGAGTTTGTTCCACAGGGAGGGTGCAGAGATGAAGAATGGTCTATTTCCCATAGCGGTGGAGACGTGTGGTACTGATAGCAGAGGGACTGAGGATGCCCTAAGAGTCCTTGAAACCACCCTACTTGTCACGACGGATAAGTAGGGAGAGAGGTGGTTGTTTCTGAGTGAATTGTCCACCAGGCAGCCCACTGCATAGTTGAAACGTCCTTGTAGCGGGAGTCACTCTAGGGACTGGTAGAGTGTGCCGTGATGGGTAGAGTAGGGAGATTGAAGGACGAATCAACAGATGGTGTTGTGTATTGTGTTTAGCCATCAATGTAATGTAGAGGACATGAGGGAGTAGACAGGGGAGCAACAGTCAAGGAGAGGCAGTAGGTTACTTTAGACAATGGCAAGGTGCACGTCGGCAGACAGAAAATGTTTGAGTTGGTAGACAGCGCCTAACTGCTGGTGGATTCTCCACACGGTGTTGTTAATATGATCGGAGAAGGAAAGGAAGGGATCAAGGGTAATACCTAGATATTTAAAGGATGGGACATTTTCGGGGGGGGGTCTGCTGGGGTGAGTACAAGGAGGGAGGAGTTGGTTTTGGCAACCTTGGCAAGTAGATTTAGTCCTTTTTTCATTGACTAGGAGCTTGCTGGAGAGGAACCATTGATGGGCAGAGCCATAATTTCGTGTGAGGGTGAAGGAGATGGATTCAAGTGATTTAACGCCATGGTAGAGGACTAGGTCATCTGCATAGCGGAGTGCTTTACAATTGAGGCTATCCTTGGGCAGTGCATTAATGAACATGGAAAAGAGTAATTGGCCAAGTATGGAACCTTGGGGGACTCCAGTGTGTACGGGTAGGGCAGTAGAGGAAGCTTTACCTATAATGACAGACTGAGACCTGATAGAGAGATAGCTGCGGAACCAAGCAGCAGTTCCAGTGGAGCAGCTAAACTGAACTACTACAAAATGAATACTGTTGAAATAATTGCAATAAGCTATTTGGAATTTAGGGGGTGAACTTGAGATGCAGTTTCAGCTCATCTCAGGCTTGTTTGCAAACCTGCTTGCAGAGCTGTCAGCAAGAGGCCAGCTTGGGACATTGTTCTATTTGCAAGCCTGCTCTTCAGTGAAACTGGCAAGGACATTCTGTGAGAAACAGGGTGTCAACAGGATGTCTCTTAGTGAGTTCCCAGGCAAAGACTTATAAAAAGAGCAGCAATGCTTCTGCAAGATGGAGAGACAGACTGAGATTTGGAATTGAAAAGAAACCCTCAGATGAAGGACTTTTGTTTTCTGTTTGTGCTGCCTTTGTAAATAGTTATGCTGAACAATTTTTTTTTATTTTACTATTATTGATTAAAATAAAATGCTTCTTGTAAATTTTATAACTGCTCCTGGTTTTCCTATGCTTCCTGACCTTTGCCTCGACGACAGATGGTGTCAGCCAAAGTGGAATTTATGCCGTTCATACTCTAAGCCAGGAGTTTTGTGCATGGGTACTAAACATGGTACCAGCGAAGCACAGAAAAAAGTATGGATTCTGCAACAGCAAGCCCAGTAGTCATTGCCAGATGAATGGCAGTCAAACTAGCAGAAGCTGAAGTCCAAACTGAGACTGTACAGCCAGCAACAGTCATGGAAAAAGAAGAACAGGCAGTGACAGAACCTGAAAGTCTGACAGCTTTTTTCAAATGGTGGGCTATACAACAAAAAGAGATGGAGAAACACAGAAAAGAGGAGATGCAGCAGAGAGAAAAGAGATTTGGTGTTTAGAGCCACAGAGCAGAGAAGAGATGTAGCGATGGCTGGATGCCTTGCAAGCTATCAAAACCGGAGAATCTGGCACTGGTGCAGCAGAGCAACAAGGAACAAACAACTTAAAGAACGTTAAACTTACAAAGTTGTGTCCCTCGGATGATACTGAAACATACCTCACAACTTTTGAAAGGGTTTCCACAGCCTGATTATAGCCAAATCCACAATGAGCAATCAGGCTGGTACCTTACCTGACAAGTAAAGCCCAATTTGCCTACAGCAATATGGACACTGCACAGTCAGAAAACTGGAAATTATGTACCTACCGTAATTCTTGATCTTCTTGGACGAAGTCTTCACCACTCATTAACACTAATGGAACTACGCCGGGGGTACTAGGACCCAGTGGGAGCCAAAAATCTTCAGGAGGACCAGTGCTGAGGTAGGACCGCGCATGCGCAGTGCCGCGAGACTGGCTCACGTCATATAGGCTACCTCGGCATCAACCCTCCAACTGCCTCAGTACCTTTTTTACCAAGGAGGTGCAGCATACGCTAACCTATTCCGGACTTAAAAAGTCTGCATGACCCATGTAAGAATGGTCAACTCAACAGAGTCTTCACAGCCCAAAGAACAAGGGGTGAAGGCCAAAAGAGGATGAGTGAGCTCGGGGGATGGTGGGTGAAATGACAGATGGTGGTGGAAACTTCATCCAAGATCAAAGTACCTAATAAATATCTGTAATTTCCATATCTTCCTGGACATAAAGTCTCCACCACTCATTCACACTAATGGGAGAGTACCGAACTAAAATAATCCCCCAAGGCGGGCGGCAGGACAGAGGAGCTCACTAAGGACAGAAGTCCATTAAGGATTGTCCTGCCAAAGGACTGATGCTGCTTGGCATGGCCATGCAAAGCATAGTGCTTTAAGAAGGTGTGTACAGAGCTCCAAGTGGCCGCATTGCAGATGTTCACAATGGGCACATTTCGGATTTCTGCCAGAAATGCTGCAATTGCTCTGGCAGAATGGCATATACTCTGCCTTCCAGCTTAACCTGTGCCATAGAGTAGTACTGGCGAAGAAATGCCACTAGCCATGCTGAAACACATCTGATAGCAACAGGCTGACCCAGCCCAGCTGTGCTGAAGGAGACAAACAGTTGTTTTAATGTGCGGATTTCTTTAGTTTTGTCTGAATAGAACTGCAAAAGCTCTCTTCACATCCAGAGAATGCAGGGTACGTTCTCCTTCATTCTGGAAGTTTGCGAAGCAGGCTGGGAGGACCAAGGGCTTATTCAGACGGAATTCTGAGACAACCTTGGGAAGAAACTTAGGGTGGGTCCCAAGAACCACCTTGTCTTTGTGAAATACAACATACAAAGGGTCTGTGACCAAAGCATGTATTGCAAACACTCGGCAGGCGGAGGTAATGGCTACAAGGAAGGCGGACTTCCAAGTCAGAAACTTCAGCTCACAAGTAGCTAGGGGCTCGAAAGGTTTACAGGTGAGCATGTCTAGCACAAGATTAATGTCCCAAGCAGCTACTGGTCGTCTGACCGGTGGTCTAGTATGCAGTATGCCCTTAAAGAACCTCTTGGCACCAGGTAACTGAACCAGAGACTCAGAGTTTACAGGCTCGTGGAACGCCAAGATCGCACAAAGGTGAACCTTCACAATTGAGTACTGCAGGCCTGTGTTCGACAGATCTGCCCCTTTGCAGCGAACAAACTTCAGGCTGAACTCCATTCCATTGACACACACTCCAGTTTCAAGTCCCGCCTTAAAGTCTGGTTCCTGGCAAACTCATCCTGTCGCTGCTCCCTGGGGTCTGACATCAACCCACACTAGTCAACTCCCCAGCCCAGGGGTTACCCACCTACCTACACTAGTCAACTCCCCTGCCTACAACTGTTGTATTGTATTTTTCACAGTAATATTTGACTTCCTTGCCTGTACATATTGTATATATATTTTTGACTGCGTATTCTGTGTATTACTTGCTCACTGGACAATGCAGTCACACATTGTACACTGTGCCTACAATTTGTTTATTTTGTACCAAATCTCCTCATGTCCGATACTGAAACCTTGCATTCACTGTTCTCAAATAGACCTGTGCATCAAACCTGTATATTGTGCTTACTATTGTTGCTTGTATCAAATCTGTTTCATGTGTATTACTGTTACCTTGTACTCCACTGTCACCCTGCACCACGTGTTATGGCCCGGGTCGTGCCTGAAAACGGTCCCTGGGATCAGTGCACTCAGCCAGTTATCAAAGCCATAAATAAATAATCTAGAAGATACTCTAGGACTTTGTTTGGTGGGCAGGAAAAAGGGTTCCAAGAGGATTTTGCGCACCAGATGGAGAACCGCTTCCACTTAGCTGTGTAAGTTTTTCGAGTAGCTGGCTTTTGTGCCGCTAACAGAATATCCAAGACCCTACGTCAAACATTAAACCTATTCACCTCCATCTCTTCAGGAGCCAGGCATGGAGGTGAAGGGACTTCAGATTGAGATGGACCACAGGACCCTGGGTAAGCAGGTTCATATGAAGTGGAAGCCATCTCAGAGAAGTTTCCAATAATCTGTTGATTAATGGAAACCAGATCTAACGAGGCCAGAATGGGGCTATGAGGATCATTGTGGCCCCCGACCCCCGCGCCTCCAGTTTGAGCAGCACCCTCTGAACTAGGGGAGGAGGAAATGTACAGAAAGCATCTTGTCCACAGCAGTCTGAATGCATCCTGATAGAAAAAGCCAGGTTCTGGATTTCTGGAGCAGAAGAGAAGCAGTTTTGCGTTGAGTGGGGACGCAAAAAGGTCCAGGTCCGGGGTTCCCCACTCTTCGAAGAGTGACTGCATGATGTTTGTGTTGAGAAACCATTCATGAGGGTCTGTCTCTGTTCTGCTGAGACGATCCGCCAGATCATTCTGCACCCCCGCCGGGTAGACCACCCGGATCAGTGCTTTGTGCTCCAGGCACCACTCCTACACTCTCACCGCTTGCCTGTATAAGGGTTAAGAGTGTGCTCCACCCTGCTTGTTGATGTAGTACCTCACTGCTTTGTTTGTCCGTTTGAAGGAGAATGAACTTGTGACAGAGTATGTCCTTCAAGGCACGGACTACATACAGGACAGCTCTCATTTCTAGAACATAGAGCTTGTAACACCTACGCCCCCCTAGTAAATGTGCAATCCAAGAAACATAATGCCCCCTGGGTCACACCTGCACTCTGGCATAAAGCAGTCGCATCCGGCAGGCAGGCGGACAGGCAAGCCTATACTGTAAAGCATCTCGTTAAAGATGCACTTGGGCCATAAAACAGGCCAAATCGGGCTACTACAAAATGACCCTTGCCTCCTCCTGGTGGGATGCTTGGTTGTTCTGGGACAATATCAAGGAACTCAACGGCAAATCCAGGCTCCCCCCACTCCCTACTAACTGTCAACAATGTCCCTACCACCGACCTGCTGGCCATCGCCAACTGTCTCAACTCATCATTCTCTGACCTTAGTGCAGTATTCCCAAATAACTTCTTTGATCCCACTCCTGCAACCCCGCCCCCTAACACCCAGCATCCCCTCATCCATCTCAGGGTGATCTCTACGAATGAGGTAAGGCCTTATCTCATTAAAGCACTCAGTGGCTCTTGCTATTGCAAAGATTCTTTCGATATGAGAATCCTACATCTTGTAGTAGATACAGTCCTCTCCCCACTGACTGACCTCATTAACCGCTCCCTAAGTCTGGGGTAGTTCCTGGCAGCCTGGAAGACAGCCACAGTCATCCCAATACTTTAGAGTGGTGACAGCACCTCCCCCAATAACTATCGTCCCATATCCATTCTCCCACCATTCTTGAAAGCCCTCAAAAAAATTATAGCCACCCAACTCACTGAGTATCTGCTTGCTCATAACCTGCTTTGCAGGGAGCAGCATGGCTTCAGATTTGGGCACAGTACAACTACAGCTCTCACTGAGCTCTCTAATTTTATTCACTCTGCCCTGGATAGAAAACTCCTAGCTGGAGCTGTCTTCATCAACCTGTCAAAGGCCTTTGATACAGTCTCCCACCCCTTACTCTTATGCACACTGCGCCATATAGGTCTGTCCCAAGGACCCGTCTCCTGGTTTACCAGTTACCTCACAGCTAGATCACAATGTGTCAAAATAAACAACACCCTCTCAACCACCCTGTCAGTCCACTCTGGGGTTCCCCAGGGCTCCATCCTCAGCCCTCTATTATTTAGCATCTACCTAACGCCTGGCCCAATTCCTGCTCCGGCAACCTAGTACTCTATGCTGACACGGTTCTTTTGGCCTTGCACCCAGATCCTACAGTATTGCAGTCTTCCCTCCAACACGCATTTAACCAAACTGAAAACTGGTTCATAGACCAAAGATTTGTGGTCAATGTAAAAAAGACAAAGACCATGCTCTTTGCCCACTAACAGAATAAGGCCAAGAATGCGCAGCTAACACTCCTCTCCCACTCTCTCCTTCCTCCAGAACAGGTTCATACATATAAATACCTGGGCCTTACATTTGATTCCAGCCTCTCCTTCCATTCACACATTGACACTCTATCGTCAGCCATAAATGTCCGTATAGGTCTACTGTATCGGCACAAGGATTGCCTACCTCCGGAAGCCCTTAATCTGGCTGTCACCTCCTCAGTCCTCTCCCTAGTCAATTATGGGCTCATTATCTACTCGGCTGCTGACCACACAGCCCTTAACAAAATCCACCTGGCCATAAACAAAGTGTGTAGACTCCTCTCCGGGGCAGACAAGCGTACCCATACTTGTACCCTATATGCCCTGACAAATCTCCTCACACTGGATGACAGGTTATTTTATCAAACATGTCTCTTCAAAAAGAAAACACACCTGGGGCTTACCCCCTTGGGATTTCTGCCTCTCTCCTATCCTCCCACACCTCGTGAACACCCGCACTGCCAACTGACAGGTGTGGTCCATCCCGAGGGTTAGAACCTCCTTAGCCCAAAAGTCATTCCCACACAGGGTCCCAGCCTGGTACAACTAACTCCCCTCCGACGTCTCCTCCATCTCCAAATTAGGACCTTTCAAGTAAGCCCTCAAAGAGCACATTCTCACTTCACGGCGCTGCCAATGTACCAGCTAGTGCCGGGCCAGCCATCTATCATCTTACGGGACCACCCTTCCACTGAGCTCCTACCAATAGGGCTACCAAACATTACCTATTAACAACGCCTCCTTTGACTGTGCTCACAAGATATATGTCTAATTCTCTACTTTGCTGTAAATATCAAACCTATTACTCCCTCCCGCTATCAGCAAACTTATTGTTCCCTTGAAAACTGTAAAATACAGCTCTCAGTAACACATTCAATGCAATGTATAGCTGATTTTGATTCTGCAATATTGCATAACTGAAAAAACTGTAACCTTTAGCTGCCATTCTATGTCTATATGTATTAAGTGTTTGTATTTGATTTTTCTGATGGAGCCTTTGTAAATGAGTCCCCGACTCTAAGGTTATAATCCTAAAGTCTGTTAAATAGATAAATTTATGTGTAGCTGAGACTCATCCTGATTCCATCGGCCCTGGGTGTGGAGTACCCCATCCAAGTAGGGATGCATCCATGGTGATGGAGATCTGAGATTCTAGAGGGGCGCAGGGATAACCTTCCAAAAGGTTGTCTTCCTGAGTCCACCAGGTGAGTGATCATTTTAGGGGTTCAGTCACCTTGAGGTGAAAGGACTGTGGGTGTGTGGTCAGTGACCACTGAGTGCTGAGCATCCAGTGGGTAGTCCTCATGTGAAAACAAGCCAGGGGCATGTTGAACACTGAGAATGCCATGAGTCCCAGCATCTGCTGCATTGGGATAGCTCGAACCGAGTCGTTCTTCCTAATGACGTGGGCCATCTGAAGGATGTCGTTCCTTCTGTCCTCCGGAAGAAAGGCTTTTGCACTGGAGGTATCCAGAAGGGCTCCTATGAAGAGGAGCCATTGGGAGGGCTGTAGCTGTGACTTTCCCAAATTTAGCAAGACTCCCATGGATGTGAGGAATTTTGAAGCAGTAGCTATGACTTCCTGAGTTTCTTGTCGGAAGGGACTTGTTAGTAGCCAATCATCCAGATATGAGAACACTTGAATTCCGAGCTTCCTGAGATGCGCTGCGAGAACTGCAAAGCACTCTGTAAAGACTCGAGGTGCAGAGAATAGCCCAAAGGGAAGGACTTTGAACTGGCAGTGTTGAACCAATGCCAAAAATCTGAGGTATTTGTGGTGTTTTGGGTGTATGAGAACATGCTGGTAGGCATCCTGCATGTCCAGGGAGGCCAGTCAATCATTTTGATGAATCAGAGGTAAAAGTGTATCGAGTGATAGTGTCTTGAACTTTTCCTTGTAATGGAACTTGTTTAACTTCCTCAGATCGAGAATTGAGTGCATGCCACCCGTTTTCTTTGGAACTAGAAAGTAATGGGAGTAGAAACCTGTATTCCGCTGATCCACTGGGACTACTTCTACTGCCCTGTTTTTTAAAAGGTCTTGTCTGATGCGATTGACTTCCACTGGTCATAAAACTGAGTCAGACGCCCTCCTACTGCCAAGGAAGAGACTCCCTCGGACAGCTGAAGTGGAACTTGGGTCGGAATCTCAGAGGGTGGCACTAGGCGCTTTGGGGACCTGTGCATCTGGAAAAACCATCAGAGTGATGCAAAACATCGACCACGCCTGTTTGTGGGAAGGGGTGCTCTTGTTTATCATGCAGTCCGCAGTGTTTTTGTTCGTTTACTGCTTTTTATTGGGACCAAGCTTCATGGTTTATCTGTGCCACTGGTGAGCCGAGCTTACTTTTTTTACTTTGCTGTCCTGCATATTTATGTCTTGGCTCCCAGGTGAGTGCTGGAGCTGCTCATTCTTAATTTAGATTTACCATGAAAGGACTGACAGTTATGAAACTGACGCCAGTTCTTGCCCTTTTGAGGGGCTGCGGATGGCGGTCTGGCCATTTTGATAGCTGTTCTAGTTTTCTGTGTGGTCTCTAGCGCCTGCTCAACCGGAGGACCGAACAGGTACATACCATCAAAAGGCAAACTCAGAACTCTCTGCTGGGCATTATTCAAGAAGCCTGACGTGCATAACCAAGAGTGGTGTCGGATGCATATACAAGTCGCTGCTGCTCTAGAAGCAGTGTCAAAGGCATCCATAGCAGCTTTAGGCTGCTGATTATTGGATTCAATGCCTCTAGTAATGGTTTGAAGGAGCTCTGTGTTAACTTTTGAATCTGGAAGAGCTACTACCGTGGCCTTGAGCGAATGCCAGAGTGTATACTCATACTGAGAGAAATAACCCTGGTAACTTGCAATGCACATGCCCAGGGTAGAGGCAGCAAAGACTCACGTTCCCAAAGTGTTGCTTTTACGAGATTCCTTGTTTATTGGATGTGCCATAGATTCCTAAGGAAGAACAGCCTTATAATTCTCTGCCAGGACAACTATGGCATCGACAAAGGCTTGCAAGGCCAGAATAGGATGATCCTTGGAAGGGGGCAAATTTCCTATCTATGGACTTAGCCACAGAGGGAATAAGCACCGGATTATCCCACACCATTTGTGAGAGAATCTGAAAAGAGGATTGAACAGGAGGAGTCAATTCCACAGGAATGTCCGGAATGTGCAGGTACTGCAGATGCAACAATTTCCCATGCTTGATCTCTGAAGTCTGAAGAGAGAGAGAGTGGTATTCACGTTTCTAAGCAGAGACTTAAGGGAAAGGTCCTCGACCATCGGCTCTGCTGTAAGAGAAGGTTTATTTACCACCCCTAGGGAGGAGTCGTCATCAAAGTCATCCCCCAATCAAAGATTAGTATCAGGCTCAATATCATCTCTTACTAGTCCTGAAGGGACAGAATAGATAGGAAAGGGTGGAAAAAGAGGAGTCAAAACCCTAGAGCCCCACGTGGCACCACAGGCACCCCCGGCACCGGAACAGAAGGCGGCGCCAGCACCAGAAGAGCCAGTGCCACCAAACCAGAGGTTCCCAACCCCTGACTCGCTGAGGAAAGTCTGAGAAATTCAGCAGGAGAGAAAGGCATCAGTGTTGACCCCTGCGCTACAGCCATATGAGGGGGAAAAACACCAGAGTGCAGTATTGACGGCACTGGAGAAGGCGCAGCATGACTAGGAAGCCCCAGCCACCTTGTCTGCAGGTCCAAAACTGAAAGGCCCGAAGGCTCAGGTGACTGACTCACCGGCTCAGGCAGATGGGGCAACCACCAAACCCATTGCTCCATAAGAGCGGCCCAATGTGAAACTGCTCACCAGATGACCCCCCCCGGGGGTGGGGAGGGACTCCTGAGTTGATGATGTCGGTCACCAGAAACAGAGGCCCCTGCCACCGGTAACAGACGATCGACGTGCAGATGTACCAGAAGGTGACCTCAAGCGGTACCATTTCTTTTTCAATCTGGAGGCCAAAGAAGAACTCAAGACCGAACAGTGCCAAGTCCTCGACGAGGATCGAGAATGGGACCACTTCTTTTTGGGCTTTTGGGAAGACTGCCCATCCCTCCAGAGCACTGGACCGCCTGTACTCAGACACCCCCCCCCTACTCATATGCACAGAACTGTAACAGTTATAAGCTAATGTTAGAAGAGAATTGATAGAAAGTTTTAGAAACCTGTTTCAGTAAAACAGGTTGCCTCCTAAAGAGGTGGGTATGTGACAGGGTTGAATAACATCCTGTCCCATTTTTTATGCAGAAAGAGTTAAACACAAGGATCTGTTTTATCCTCTCCTTTTCTTTGTCTGTCTGGTTGCACAACCAAATGTTCTCGTGAGACCTAGGAACTGATCACTCTGACGGTCTTGCGGTTCTCTGCCTCTTAGTATCTCTCTGCCTTCACTTCCTATTTCTGTCTTTTCTTCTGCCTTGCATATCTGCAGTTATAAAAATACATGCAAATCTTTGTGTGAAACTGCAAGCGATACTGGGATCCATTTATTTGAAATGTATATAGTTAGACTGTTGAAATGATAGCAAAAAAAGCTATTTGGAATATAGTGGGTTAACCTGAGATGCAGTTTGAGCTCCTCTTAGGCTTGTTTGCAAACTCTTTTGTAAAGCTGTCAGCAGGAGGCCAGCTTGGGATATCGTTCTATTTGCAAGCCTACTCTGCAGTGAAACTGGGAAGAACATTTTCTGAGAAACAGGATGTCAACAGAATGTCTACTAACGAGTTCCCAGGCAAAGACATATAAAAAGAGCAGCAATGCTTTTGCTAGAGGAAGAGACAGAGACTGAGATTTGGAATTGAAAAGAAACCCTCAGATGAAGGACTTCTGTTTTCTCTGTTTGTGCTGCCTTTGTAAATAAGTATACTGAATAATTTTAATTTTAATTTTGCTGTTATTCATAAAAAAAATATATGCTGCTTACGAATTTTATAACTGCCCCGGTTTTCCTATGCTTCCTGACTTATGCCTCGACAACATCCTAATGCCTACTATCAACATTTCTTTTTAATACTGCCAAGAAATCGTGCAGCCTTTGTACTGTTATTTTTTTTTCAATCCACATTTTTGCCCCTGAGTTTCCAGGGAGCTGGTGGGCAGGACTCCAGCTCAGGGGGAAGGTCACATCCATCACCAGACAGTGGCCCTATCACAAGGAATGCCACTGGGACATCATGAAGCACGCCAGCTCTGTTTTCTCCCCACCCATGCTACGGCCGCACATAAGTGTATGGAGGCACGCGCATGCTGTGGTTCTGCAGCGCCCTCCCTATTCATGCCACCACCCACCTGTACTACCCTCAGGCCTCCACCTGGGTGTAACTGTACTCGCGGGGGTCAAGTCCCCCCGGAAGGAGAGCTGCCTTTGGTTGCTCAATCCTGCTCCCTCCCTCCCCCACCAGCCCAGACTGGTTCCTCAACCTGCTGCCGGGTATGGCGCGAGGTGTGGCATCCAGCACCTCAACCTTAGGCACCACCAGGTAGGCTCATTACACTGTTATTTTTTATGTTATTAGAGAAAATTAAATCTGATTCAATTATTACTCCCAAATCTCATTTTCTTCTACACGTTTATTTCCTAGATAGTATTGTTTCCTTGAAATGTGGTTACCTAGATACATGACTGCACATTTTTGTCTTCATTAAACAGCATACCCCAACATTTAGCCAAATTACTGATTTTGTCTAGATCTTCTGGTATTCTATGAGACACTGACTTAAACCCAATGAGGCCCTATGCCAGAAAGATTTTGTCACATGTTCCCGTAGTACCTACCAACTCACGTGATGTCACTATGACACATTACTATCTATATCACTTTGTCTAGACAGTTCAACCAACTAGAAACTGTGTAGAATATGCTCAGTGGTTGAGCCACAAAATGCTTATCCTTGATTCGAGGAAGAAACAAGCAGAGTTGTGTACAAAAGTGGATGCTCCTGCAACACCACCCTCCTTCTTTGTGGTCCTCGGTATTCAGGGTCGCTTGGACCTGTGGGAGTTAAATAGTCAAGTGGATTGCTAGAAACTCATTCATCTCTAGTGCAACCCACCTGAGAGCTGTCCACAAAGCCCTCCTTTCTTCTGACTTCCCATAACCCTTGTCTCACACAAAACATTTGTTAGGTGGGTTTCTGCAGCAAATTAAAAGCAATTATAACATGGGCTAGAGAAAGAATGGTACCTGATTGGTACAGAGCCATCAGGCGACCATTAATTAACTCCACGATATACGCACGGCAAGTGGTGAAGTGTCTGCCCTAAGAGATCAGTCAGCATTCCCAATCTCATTATTCTGCCACAATTACAGTCTGACAGGCAGTCATTAGTATCCACGCTAAGAGAGCGAGAGCCAAAGCCTGTCATGTATGTCTTTCTGTACCCCATGTTATCAATCAATCAATCTTTATTTTACCAGGTGAAACACCATTGGACGAGCTCATTTACAAGGTGGACCTGGGCAGGTACACAGATAACATATAACAATGAGTACATTTTTACAACGAATAGAACAAACAAGAGTGAGCAAAGGAAACATATGGCACATATCATATGTACAACAATAGATACAATTTGGTCAATGTACAAGGGAACAAAGAACTGTATACCAACAATTACGTGATATTCGCAGGTAATATGATGGTCAGAGCTGTTTACAACAGTATATAAAATCTGGTCAAAGTACAGGAACAATGGGATGCATACCGTAAAACTGATTGGGCTAAAAAAAAAAAAAAAAACTGAGGTCAGAGATGAGTAAAACAGTGTAGTTAACAGTGCTGGTTCCTCATTGAGATGTAGCCATGAGAGGAAGAGGATGGGAGGAAGGATATTAAATAGGAGGATAGAGGCCCCACTGAGGGTAGCCATAAAAGGTAAAAGAAAGGAGGAACGATGTTAGGTAGGAGTGTAGAAGATGAAGCGGAATGAAAGAGAAGAAATAAGGCATTAGTGGGCAACAAACTGAGAGAGTGAGATAGTGGTAACAGTGATAGAGGGCACATTATCGAAGTAATGGGGATTAGGCATGACAATTACAGGAGTCATGTAGTGACTGCCTACGTAGGGATTTGAAGGTTGCTAGTCTCACAAGGCTTGACATTTTAAGGATCTTTTGAAGGTTGTTCCATACAGTAGGAAGGCAGTGACTTATAGAGTAAGAGCCATGGCGGGTTCTAGCTCTGGGGACGTCTAGTGGAATACAGGAACATCTCTTGAGCCAACAGTTCCCATGTGTGATGGCCAAAAGGTTGCAAATGTATGCGGGAAGTTTATTAATAAGCGCTCTATAGATCCAGATGGCCACACTTTTCAGTCTTCTGGTTTTCAGGGAGTTCCAGCCCAGCAGCGAATAGTGAGAGCAGTGGTGTGTATTATAGGGAGCGCAGGTTATAAATCTTATTGCCCTGTGGTACAGGGTATTCAGCCTGGCTAAAGCAGTACTAGGCCCATTTCTGTAAACAAGGTCCACATAATCCAAAAGAGGGAGAAAGGTAGTTTGTACCAGCCCGATTTTGGCATCATAAGTGATTAGATGCTTGATTCGAAAATAGAGTCCCAATCTTTGTTTTAACTTTTTACATAATTCCTTGATGTGCATAGTGGAAGTAAGTATGCAATCTATCCCAAATCCCAAATAGTTAAATTTTTCCACGCGTTCCAGAGATTCCCCCAACAGTGTAGTAATCTGGGTCCTAGATCCTGCAGGTTGAGTAGAGGCTGAGTGCAATTGCGGGGACAGAAACACAGATTTTGCTTTTTTTTTTTTTGCACTGAGCAACAGTTTCAATTGCAAGAGATTATGCTGCAATAAACTGAATTCTTGCTGTAGGATGGTCCTGGATAGACTGAGAGTAGGTCTAGAGGCATAAATCACAGTGTGATCCGTGAAGAGGTGGACACTAACAATCTTTATTCCTGAGTTGATGTTGTTTATGTATATCGCAAAGAGCAGTGGTCCCAGTATAGACCCTTGTGGAACTCCCCTCAATAGGGTTTTTAAAGGAGAAAGGTCACCTTGTGCCTTCACTTGCTGTTGTCTGCCTGTAAGACAGCTGCTGAACCATTTCAGGGCACAAGCGTCAAGATCAATATTGTGCAGTTCGATGAGTAGCGGATAATGGTTTAGCATATCGAATGACTTGCTCAGGTCTAGGAATACGGCACCCACATGGTTTTTAGAATCCAAAGCTAGCTGCCAATCATTGGTCACCTTGACTAGGGCTGTTACCATACTATGGTTTGGACGAAAGTCAGACTGGACAGGGTAGAGCTTATTGCGGGACTCTAGCTAATTTCGCAGCTGCAAATTGATGACTTTTTCTAGGAGTTCTAATGTAGCACAGTGCAGCAATAGAACACAACATTACAATTATTTTTCCCTCGCTGCTGTGTGGCTTCCCACCCATCCGCCATGCGGACCTATGGGGACTGACCACACAGTGGAGCCCCCACAATCAGTAACGAAAAGGTGAATGGGGTTAGAGACATAGACTAGTTTTATATCTTTAGTAGGCAAATGGGAGCGAGAGGTACAGTCACAGAATTGTTAAGTTTAGGAGCTTGTCCCTATGCAAGTGTTTGCTCAACAGACAACCTTCACCACACGGTCGACTGAGGGAGTGAGCAACTATGGAAGAGGGCAGTAGAGAGAGAGAGAGAAACAGTGAAGGGCGACAGAGAGAGAGCGCGAGACACAGCTGCCAGGAATTCGGCAACTGTTAAACATAAGAGAAGTCATCAGGGAGAAAGAGCAACTGTCAGCACTCTCTCCCCATTAATAACACTGTGCCTGTGTTCAGAGTTCTGCGACAAGGAGCAAGTGTTGTTACTGTGCCGCACCTCCTTTGACACATTATTTTTTTATTACAACGGGCACAGTGTTATTAATGTGGCCAAACTGTTAGTGAAGTCACGCCAGAAACTTCAGTGAAGAAATACCCCGGTCACTGTTACTAGTTCCCAATAATGGCACCCGTGCTGCTGTCGCACAGGAAAATACAAGAGACAGATCGACTGCAACAGAGGTGTCAGTGTGAAGCATACTGCATCTCCGGAACTGCTGTTGCACAGAAGGAATGACAGCCTGATTGGCTACAGGACATCCATAAGAGGGGCACATTGTTGTCACTGTGCCGCACCTCCTTTGACACAGTATTAGTATTCCGAGGTGAGGAGATCATGTGAGCCGCTGTCACTTGTTACTTCCATCCAGTGTATGTTGCTCCAACAAATCCCCCCCCTCAGAGAGAGGGTCAACGATAGACACCAGAGCCGGGACAGTGAGAGAGCAACGCAGAACGAGCTAGTGAAAGGGCGCAGGTGCACGTCGCGGACCTGAGAGACGGGGAGCTCCGATTTGCCATGGTGTGTTGTCTCTGTCTCTGGTCCTGCTTCTACTCTGTTCGGTCGCTGATTATCGGGTGTGCTATCCTCTGTCACCTAACTGTAGTGATGTCTCCGATTAGGCAATTGTGCAGGGTCCACCAACAGTACAGTACAGAGGAGGCACTTTGGGGGGAGAAAACAAACAGTGACTGTAGAACCAGTGTGGGATGTGTTGCGCGGGGCAGGGGGAGTGGATTAGAAGCAAGCAGTTATGTACGTGTTCCTCGTTTCAAGACGCTGCATATTCTGCCCAAATGACCTGGCCACACTGTCTGTGCTACCATGTGTGTTGTTTTCTTTTCACAGCGATTTCCCAAGTCCTCTGTCCACACAGGCACCTTGTGCTGTAATATCAGGGGCATTGCAACAGTGGTATTACTTTGTCTTGAGGAAGGATGCATCCCAAAATCCAGAGTTTTTCATTATTCTACATGACTTTCTGTTGATTTTGTCACCCTGGGGTCACCCCATGTTACAAGTGTAATAACCCAGTCCAGGGTGTGCAGTTATTGGGGATGAATCAACACCCCGGGTGCTGTGAGGACACTCAGCCTGCGGCCTCGTGCCTCACAACACACCCGGTGTGTTGATTAATCCCCACTAACCACACATCCTGTCGTGGGTTACTGCTTACTTAACAGTCCTTCCTTTCCCCATACCATAGTCTGCCCCATGTAGCTAGCTACTCCCTCTACTCTGGCAAAAAAAAAAGTAAGCCTTTTTAGACACTGACTGCTGCGAACTGGTTTGACTCTAGCAGAAGTCACCCATTGGCTGTCCATGGTATCAGGCAAAGTTGAGTACCATTCACAGTGGGTGGGGAGATTCACAAATTGTGATCAAGTTGTCATTGGCCAAAATATGATGAGGCACATTTTATTAGCATTACTAAGTCTGGCAACTATCTACCAACTATCACTGGAGACAATATGGCCAGAATGACAAAATCTATAAAACCAGCAGTACATATGAGGCCCTTTTGCATGGAGCCCCACTCACTGCACTGCGAATTCCAACCACTCATTCCACTCCACCTGCGCTGCTGCCTTCTCCCTATAAACACAGCAGCCCTGAAACAGTCTTGTGCCTCTTCCGGGATCTTTTTGTTATCTTTCCAGTCGGCCAATAGCCCAAGATTTGCTTGTTGGGTTGCGTTGAAGTGAGCGCTGTGCTTTGATTAAACAGTAGCATGATGTGTTTCAAAATGGAAAAACATGAGGGCGAACACAGGAAAGCAGGGTATGCCAGGTCAGCGAACGATCCCCTCAGACGCAGTGCGGCTCGCCTTTACACAACAAAAAAGGTAACATTTCAATTGCTTTGCACTGCTCACTGCAGTATGGAGCAGATCATGTAAATGGGCCTTTTGTTTCATGTCAAGAACTAATTTAGTAGGCTGGCCCACCGGTGCAGCAGTTGGATTTCCGCTTGCAATGCTGGCGACCCAGGTTCGGAAGCGGAGCGGGTGCCAGAGGGCTGACGTGGGAGGTAGTCTGAGCGTCCGCCACTGCTAGTCCTGGGGTTCTTGGCCTGAGGTGGCCTGACCTCTGGCATCGGGCCAAGAGGTATCGCAGCCCCAGTGCCTGCCAATGGGGAGCCGCAACAGACATCGGTGTAAGCCGCGGTGGTGTTGTACCGGCACGTTGTGCTCAGGGGTGTACATCCAAAAATACACTGTCTGGAGCAACACCTGATGTGAGGGCCCGATAGTGGTCCTCACCCAGCCTAACCGCACCACTGTACACGTCCCGGTGAATACTCGATTCCTGGGCAGGGTAGGCCACCCCACCCAATCTCACCTGGGAGGTAAGCCAGCACTCCATGGGGGAAGAGACCCTGGCCGGATGGTGGGATGGCTGGGGAGTTGGGTACAGCACTGGGTGGTGGGGGAAAAAACAGGGGAAAAAAAAAGAACTAATGTAGTGCACTCTTGTCTGGAATTTCAAAAAAATGCCTGTGTTAGTAAGTGATGAATTCAGCAGCCATAAAGGATAAGCAGTGATTATGCAACAGTATGTAAGCCTCCCAAAATGGGCTTACCTTATGGAGCTCTTGCTCCGAGGCTCCCCTCCGTTTTGGAATCATTCAGTGGCTCCATGTGGGATTCAGACCCAGTTTGGTCCTCAGGAGGTCTCCGACGCTCAGGCTGCCCTGCTGTGGTTCCTGGCCTTTAGATTAGGGAGGGCCAGGCACCATGCTAGTGTTTCTGTGCCCCCAGGCACGTTTTGGGGTAGTGTTCAGTCCAGGAGAGTTGCAGTGGCAACAGGACTGCTAGTTGTAAATAGTAATGGTGGCCGCGTCTTAATGGGCATGTGTGGTCGCCGTGCAGTGCAAAAAGCAAAGGGGGAGGAGAAAAGAAAATCAGCTGAGCGGCTGCTCTGGGTACTGGGTCCAGTTTGCTGGCTTGGCCAGGCTCGGGCCACCTAGGGCACTCAGGGAAAGTTTAAATAATTAAAATAAATATTGTCAATAGTTTTCAGCGGTCTAAGCTACTAGGCATGCGTGGCTACCTGTGGGAGGCTCTTAAAGGAGCGGTAGCTCCATTTAAAAATGTGTAGTTCAGTGCCGGCAGGCGTCTTACTTGGGGCATGTAACTAGTCTGTATTGGGACTACGAGTCCCACAGGGCATTGGGGGGAGAACAGTTTGCTGGGCGCCCAGTTGTGTGGTCTGTGATTGGGCCTCAGTGGTT
This sequence comes from Neoceratodus forsteri, assembly GCA_016271365.2. Lineage (NCBI taxonomy): Eukaryota > Metazoa > Chordata > Ceratodontiformes > Ceratodontidae > Neoceratodus > Neoceratodus forsteri. Next base: position 1,309,158,610 of record CM057449.1, read on the forward strand.
TTGGCGTCTAAGGAGAGAGAAAATAAAAGGGGGTCTGTTTGGTGCCTCTGGGGGATTTGTCCAGAGGAGAGAGAAAGAAAGAGGAGGCTTGAGCGGGGCCGACTGCCCACACAGATATGCTGCTGGCTATTTATTATTTTAGTGGATCATGCATGTAAGTTGGGGCTAATGATGCGGAGGTGGCCATTTGTTGTGAATCCTGTTCAGGGCTAACCAGCCAGTTTGGTCCCTTGGGAGGGACAGAAGAGGGGAAAGTTTGCTGCCAGCCAGAGGGCATGTTTTGGGATGCCTACAAGGGAGCACAAGAGAGGAGACAGAGCCATGAAGCACCCACCCCAGGTCCTTGGCTGCCCTTCTGTACTGGGCCTGTTTGTTTCTGGGCTCCTGGGTTGGTAGAGAAGAAGATGAACCTGGTACTATGAGGGTTTGGGACCTTAATCGGCCAGAAATCCTGCTGCCTGTTGTTTACAAGGGCTTGATTTGGCCATAAGTTTTACTGCCTGCGTTTGGACTTTAGCTACCTTGGCTATGGGTAGCCACCTGAACTAACTTGCTCATGTTTGTGACCTCTGCAGTCCAGAGCACCACTAGCTTCAATGTGGCCTGCATGGTCATAAGCAAACAAACTATGTTTTATTGCTCCATGGAGTGACTGTTCCTGTTTTATTCAACTGTTCATTAAATGGGATCCCCTGTTTTCTGCAGTTCTGGTGTTTGCCTCCTTTTTTCTGAAAGAACTGTTTTGTGGCTAAAAGAAATTGATTCCAAAGTCTGTCTCCACTGTGTTCTAGGGTGATGTCAAAGAACCAGCGCATTGCTGAGGAAGACATTTAGAGGCCTGCCTGGTGAAGATTGTCTACAAAGGTCTCTGGGTGAAGTGGGCAAGGCAGGTGAAGAGTCCATGGTCTTCATCTATCCAGTGTTCCAGTTCATCACGCAATATGTCCGAGGGCACCTCCCGATGTAGCTAAACCATCACCTGCAACACCCGTGGAACTCAAAGTACTGTTTTCCTGTTACTATTCTGGACTATGTTTTCTTTGGTTGTACAGTGCCCCCTCCCCTGGACATTTATCATTTGGATACCCCTAGGCCTGGGGGGCTTCCAAACATGGGGGCTCGTCCGGGAATTGATTTTGGGGTGCCCCGACTAGGTGGACTAGATAAACCTGGATGCTGGACAAGCTGTGGAAGTTCCCCAATTTTACTGGATTATTTATTGTGCAATTAAGATGACACGTGGGAAAGCCGGCCTCGTGGCACTGAGGGCTGAAGCACTATGCCTTACCTCGTGCTACGCTGGCAACCTGGGTTCAGGAACAACCTCGGGATGTCAGGGTGCCAGCATGGGGAGGGACAGAGCGGGAGCGAGACACCTAATGGCAGCTCTCTGAGAGTGGTTGTCGCCCCCCCACCGTAGTTCTACTGCTACTGGGTAGAGGTCCAGTGGCAGCGTAGCGTGCCTATACACATGCACGCGTGCATCCGAGAAAGGGCAGGGTGAAAAACCAAGGGAAAAAGCCTTAAAAAATTTACATTTTTTTTTTTTTATATAAAACTTTGTATTGGCAGTTGTCATGTTACCATACATAAACAGAAGATCACATATTACTTCCATTACATCCCTTTTACAATATATTCGAAAACCAGTCCATTACTTCTCATTTACATCACATAAAACCACAAAAGTACATAAATAAAAATCACAGACAAAAAGAACAATACAGTAAGAGACAAGACAATAAAAACAAGAATTCCCTTTGGATAATATGTCCCCACCTGATCCCCCCCAACCGAAAGAAAGGGAAAGGACACACACACACACACACACACACACACACACACACAGAGGGGAAGAAAACAAACAAAAAAAAAATGTCTGCATAAGATGGCAACTTACTTGCATATACCATCTAGTACCATCATTCTCTAACTTACAATATCCAAATCAATATTCAGTTATATCCGTATTCCATTATTCCCATAACTAATTTCTTATTCTACCTTGTGACCTTGTGTTAATGTCTATCATTACTTAAATTTTCTAGATATTAAGGTTGCCGTCCCTGCATTACGAGTGTCAGTTCTATGGGGTTAAAGGTCTTTATAATTGGGTCCCATTGCCTGAAGAAGGCCTCCCCCCTCTCCTGAACCATATACGATAATCTTTCCAATGCCAGAGCTCTAAGGGTTAAACCTTTCCACTGTGTTATGGTGGGTGCCTCACCTGAGACCCAGGTATTGAGGATACATTGACGAGCCATAGTCAACAGGATTCTCACCCACCTGTCAAGGGCCATCCATTCATCCTCCTCTTCCATTCCAAACAGCAAGACTACAGGCGTTACTGGAAGTCTTCTCCCACACCAAGTACTCATCTTCTGTGCTACCCCAGTCCAGAATTTCTGCAATATGCTGCATGACCAGAAGCAGTGTAAGCAAGCACCCACGGCTATACCACATCTGCCACATGTTGCAGAGACAGTCAGGTTATATTTATTGACCGCCACAGGAGGGCAGTAAAGTCTATGAAGAAATTTGTATGCTGCCTCTTTATATTTATTACATATTAACGGCCCTTGGTGCATACCTCCAACCTCAGCCCATTGTTCTTCCGAGATCGCCCTACCCAGATCCCTTTCCCATAACCTCTTTACATTCCCAGACCTGTCTGGCAGTTGCATCCTGAACAGCTGAGTGGTCTTCCTAATTATTTCCTTGGGTTCTCTCCTGATTTGATATAGCAACAGCTCAACTTTCTGTAGCTAGGATTCTGGGGCCCTTCTTCTCCAAACGTCCTGTATATATTGCCTGGCCTGAAAATATCTAAAAAGGTGAGTGCTCGGGATTCACAATCTGGTTTGTAATTCTTCAAATAGAATAACCTCCCCATCCCTTCTCATATCTCCTAGGCACCTTATCCCCTTGTCCCATTCTCGAAATGCAGGATCTTCTAAACCTGGTAAGAAAAATGGATTTCCACACAAAGGTAATATCAGCGATTCTCCTGCTCTATGTCTGAACCTTTTTTTAATTTGATCCCAGCTATCCAAAACTCCCACCAGTATGTCTGGTCAGCCCAGGGCCTCATATGCTTTCCTTCCTCCCTCAGCTAAGTATGCCATCAGCCTTCCCTCATATTCCACCTCCTCTAGATCTACTGAATCCGATTCTTGTCCCCTATATATCCAGTCCTTCAAAAATCACATCTGTGTGGCTAAAAAGTATGTTTGAATGTCTGGGTAGTTCAATTCACCCATACTTTTGTCTGCTTTGAGTTTGGTCAAACATGCTTAGGGTCGTTTACCCTGCCAGACAAATGCAGAGCATGCCCTCTCCAGTCTCTTAATATCTTTACTCGTCAGACAGATTGGCAGCATCTGTAAGAGATAAAGAAGTCTGGGTAATACATTCATTTTTACCAGATTTATCTGGCCAAGCCATGAAATGGGCAATGCTTTCCATCTATGTAGCTCTTCTACAATTGTTTTGTGTAGGGGTGTACAATTTAGCTTGTATAAGCTGGATAAATCCTGTCCTATTTTGATACCCAGGTACTGCATAGCGTAGTTTACCTTCTTAGGCCCCGGGGTTGGCTCCCTCACTACAATCCTCCCCCAGCAGCATGATCTCCAATTTCCCTAAATTAAGTTTATAACCTGAGAATGTAGCAAATTGGGAGATAAGGTCCAGGAGGGGAGGCACAGATGTAGGAAGCTCTGTAACATATAAAATCATGTCATCAGCATAGAATGTGATCTTGTGCTGATACCCCTGCTTGCCTTTCACTCCTCTGATTCTCTGTTCCGCTCTGATTGCTATTGCCAAGGGTTCCACTGCCAGTGCAAACAAGAGTGGCGAAAGTGGGCACCCTTTTCTTGTACCCTGTGTAGAAAAAACTGCTCCGATAGCCCTCCATTTACCAACACCAAGGCCTTTGGTTCTTTGTATAGAGTCCCGACCATCTTGATATACTCCCTACCCAGGCCAAATATTTCCATAACTTCAAATAGGCATGGCCATTCAATCCTGTTAAACGCCGTCTCGGCGTCCATGGAAAGCACCGCAGCACCCCCATGCAGCAGAGAAGCACGCCCAATCACATTCATAACCTTTCTGATGTTGTGATATGAATGCCTGTCCTTAACAAAGCCAGTTGGATCAGAATGTACCAGCTCTGGTAACAGGGATTCCAGTCTCAGCGCCAGTATTTTAGCATAAATCTTAGCATCGCAGTTAAGCAGGGAGATGGGATGGTAGGAGGCACTATCCTTGTGATCTTTACCAGGCTTGGGAATCAGGCATATTATTGCCCTACTGCATGTCTCTAGTAGTGTGCCCCTTTCTCTGGCCTCCTGAAATACCTCCCACAGAGCGTCCCTGACTGTATCCCTGAGCTGTTTATAATATTCTGTCGGTAGCCCATCTGGGCCACTTGCTTTTCCAGACTGCAATCTCCCTATCGCCCTGTCTATCTCATCCTTTGTAATTTCACTTCCCAATCCTTGTTTTTGTGCTTCATTAAGACTCGGTTACTTGAGTTTGTCTAAAAATACCTTCATGCCCTCCTCCCCCCACCCAACATTGAGCTCTGTACAGCTTCTCATAAACGTTTTTAAAGAGTTCCTAATCTCCTGGTCTTCTGTTTCTATTGTACCCTGAGCATTCTTGATACCCATTACGTGTGCAGAGCCTCTCTTCCCCTTAATAAGATTACTAGCAGGGGCCCAGGCTTATTTCCCCATTCATATAGTTTATGCCTCATATAAAGTCGATGTTTTTGCGCCTCATCCATTAGCATGGCGTTTAGGGTTCCTCTCAGATTAGATAGGGCATTCAATGTGTCCTCCCCACCTTCTCGCCGTGCTGCCTAGAGTTCTAATTTTTGAATTGTTTCTTGTAACTCCTGTTGCTTCCTTAGTCTTTCCTTCTTGTGCTTTATCATATAACTAACTATGGCCCTTCTCATATATGCTTTGCTAGTGTCCCATAACAGCTGTCTAGATGAGGCAGATGTCTCATTTGTATCCAGGAAGAACTGAAACGGATCCTTCAAGTAATCTTTAAAAGTCCTTTGACCCCCGCATATAAGTTGGAAACTTCTATGAGGGTTTCCCCCTCCCCCCAAGACTAAATGTCGATGTGACTGGGGCATGATCCGATAATTGTATAATCCCATGTTCCACCCTGCCCAGCCTTGCATACCATCCCATGGAGGCATAGATATGGTCTATTCATGACCAGGTTCTGTGAGGGTTAGAGAAAAAGGTATACTCCCTCCCCTTGGGATTAGCTGTTCTCCACACGTCCACCAAGTTAAGCTCTGCCAGGCCCTCCCTCCATTTTCTAATACAGGGATCTCTCCTCCCCTTCCCCTGGGAGTGATGAAAAAAACGGGTCTGGCGTGCAATTAATCCCCCCCCCCCCAAAAGGATCAAGCCCTCAGACTGCTCTCTCATCAGAATATCCAAAATCTCCTGATAAAAGCTGGGGTCCATAGTAGCAGGGGCGTAGACACTACCCACCATTATCTTTTTGCCATAAAGTGTGCCCAACATAAAGATATATCTCCCCTCTCTGGGATCCACCACTGTTTTTGTAACTTGCTTGGCTAAGTCCTTGTGGATCAATACTGCTTTTATGTGCATTATATGATGAGAAGTAACAGGCACCCACCCATCCCCTTTTCAACTTGGCATGCTCCCCCGGGGTCAGATGGGTTTCTTGTAAAAGAGCGATTCTAACCTGGGCCATCCAAAGTATTGTTATGATCACCCTTCTTTTCGCTGGAGAAGAGAAGCCCCTGACATTCCAGGACTGAACAACCAAATTAGAGCTAATCGCCATGGCGCTCCGTGCCCTTCCCTATACATAACACCAACCTCATCATGATCCCCCTATAGTTTTCATCCATATTGGAATAGGATAATGGACCTGCCAACTCACGTGCATATGTAACCCCCCTGCAAAGAGGGGTTCCTAAAAGTCCCCTAGTAATTTGTCTAATGACCCCCAACTGGATGGTGTTTGGCCATTAAGCTGTTTATAAGTGAGTGCTTTTTAAGCCTCTAGTCTGTCTCTTTAAGAAGCGTCAGCTCGCAGACCTAATCAGTTTGCATTGGGGACCGTGTGTTCTCCTGCTTGATTCCCGCTCGAGCCGCTGACAAGGTGCTTTGTTTTTGCCGTCGCTAAGCGGGCAAAGCGAGTACTTCCCAGGGCTATAATTGTTTGCTAGAAATGAGATAGAGTGGTAATGGAAATGTACTTTGTCTAACCTGCTTTTTTTGCAGCTGGGACTTTGTGTGCTTCCCCTTCCATTTTGTATCGGAACTGCCGATTGGATCCAATCAGGAGGGAGGGGACGCGTAAAATGGAGTATCGAGCAGCCAATCAGGACTAGAACTCTCTCAGGAGCCGGCTGCCAATGGGGAGTATGGCCAGTGATTCTGGGAAGTGAAGTTCTGGACCGTGGCGCCTTTTCACACCAATAGGGGAAGGTGTGAGTGACTAGCATCTGAAGCCCACCAATTGGGTCGGGTGGCACCCGAGTATGATTCCCTGCCCAACGGACGAGAAGGCAGAGTCGTTGTGGCTGTGACTGAGGACAGAGCTCCGGGCTTCTGTGCTGCCAAGTTTCGCGTGGGAAGCGCGTGTGGAGGCCAAAAGTTGGGCGGCTCATTCGCCGTGGTGATTCGGACTGAATCCGCTGTGCCCAAGGAACAGAAGAGGCTGTGCAGTCAGCAACCAGGCTCACCTTGTAGAGGACTGGAGAATCTGCTTCATCGCACTCAGTCTGTCAGGAAAAGTGAAGCTGCACTGTGACTCCCCGGGTTAGCAGTAAGTGCGATCGGGATACAAAAGCAGCTGCCAGGTATGGTAACTTTCTTTTACATATAAATGTGTGGGGAGTGTTCTGATCACAGGCCTGTGTCCCCTTGTGGTGTGAAAGGTGTCCTGCCACAAGAATTGTGAGTAAAATCAGGGTAGCTCCCTGCAAGCTGATCCACTGAATTGCAAGTGTTGCATCTGCTTCCTTTTTCTTGTTTCACGAACTGAGCCTACCGGCTCCGGATTACAAATTGGGAATTGTGCAAGGGTTTTCCATCACAGGGCCCCAACCAGCTGCACCGATCCTGGCTAGCCCCCCACCATCCTGGGTACCCAGTAAAGTGACATTTTGGGACTCTGAACATGCGCACAGTACTGTGATTGCTAATGTGTCTAGACTAATTAACCTGATTTTCCCCTGCCCTTGTTACTCTCCCCTAAATAAATCAGATTTGGTTGTTTTGCAAAGTACACTGCTTAAACTGCGAGTCTGTGTTGAAATACTGTACAGTGGCTATTGTATTACTGCATCTTACTTTACAGGGGGTCCCCAGAGTCAAGCTGATCAAACCAATCCTACGGGGTAAGTGTATACTGTGAAGATACTGCTGTTAACTTGTGTGGGCCACTAGTGGGAAGAAAGGGGGTTGCAGTGACCCAGAGGGCTGTGACCAAGTCATATAAGACTGTCTTAACCCTGACCTCTGGGTGGAGGCACCCGCCATTGGACCTAGGCCCCTTAACCTGTTAGCAGTTTCGCAAGCAGGGGTAGTAGCCCTTGGAATAGCGCCACCTGGGGGTTACACATAAATCATAACACAGCAATAATAAAAACAAACAAGATAACACTGGTATACCCCGCCACATTTCCACTCCTAAAATTGGAGCAACAAGACTCCATGCATTTTGAAACTCACCTTTCCCACAATCTCTTCCCTCCCCCCTTACCTTCCCCCTCCCATTAGCCCCTTCTCCATTGCAGTATTTCCTTTAACAGTTTGTTCAACCATATCTTTCCTTACTCCTCTCCCTCCTCTCGTAGTCCACATATGTCTCTACTCTCCTGAGTAGCATGATGCCCTTCATCTACTGAGCAGCCTTCCCTCCCTCCCTCACCCCCGAGACCAGCCCACACGAACCACGTGTGCCCAAATTTAGTCTCCCAAGGTTACATGTACTCAACTATTTACTGCAGAAACATGTAATAACATTGATAAGACTGCTGTTCCTCAGCTTAAATGCATATTTATCTTGCTGCTGTTAAGGTACACTCTCATATCTAAACTTGTTCCCTCCATGCTGCGCAACCGTTTTATTTCCTCCACACCTCCTCCCTCACCTGGACCCAGAACCCCCAACTTCCCTATGTTTGCGCTCCCTTGTCGCCCCCACTACCCTCTTTCACCGTTCTTGCATGCAGAGTGGTATCAGTTTATATCAAGTCCCATTGCCAGCCGGGAGGGTTGAGCCGCCGGCCCAGGCCGCCTGATGTCACAGAGAAAGATATGCCAAGCCCCCACTGCCGGGATCCCCCCACCCAGCCTACCTTCAGCCATCCATATCCATGTCTGGTGATCATCCATCCGTTGGTACCTCTCTTCCCCAATGGGCCTGTTCCTTGATCTGGCAAGAACTCCCCTCCAAGGCCTTGTCCTCTCTGCGCCTTTCAAGCTCCTGATGGGTCCGTGGGGTGGTCCAAGTATGTCCATGGAGTGCCCTATATCACAGGGTTGGGTCCTCGTGTCCATCGCACAGGGGAGCCTTGACACGGCATCTCAGAGAAAAAGTTCAACTTTTAAAAACAAAACCGGAACAGTTACTATAAAACTGGCCCCAAACCAAACACCAGAGGCATAACATTAGGATCAGTCGTCGAGTATCGCTCCACTTTTTGGATCTCTTCCACCATTTTCATTCACCCCATCTTCTTTTTCAGATCACTTACAAAGCTGGCTGCCTTAGGGACCTCTCAGAAGGAGTAGGTGGCCCCCTCATACTTTATTTTCAAGGTCGCTGGATAGATCAGAAAATGTTCAACCTGCATCTGTCTTAACTGAGCCATGAGGGGGTTGAAGGCCCTACGTTTCTTTAACAGGCAAGTGGAATAGTCCTGTGATATATAGATCCTTGCGCCCTCTACTTGCACAGACTGTTTTTGTCTAAATGTTCGCAACACTGCCTCCCGATCTTGGTAGTTGTGATAGCGAATAATGAGGTGCCTAGGGGGCTGCCCTGCAGCTGGTTTGGGCATTACAGCTCCATGTGCCTGCTCCAGTTTGTGTTTTCTGCCCTTCCGTTGCAGGTCTAGGAGCCTGGGGAGTTGTTTAGCACAAATTTGCAACACATTGGAACCCTCATATCCCTCTTGGAGGCCTCTCACATGCAGGTTGAGCCTGCGGTGATAATTCTCCTGGTAGTCAAAGGCCTCCCTGAAGTCCTCCAGCTCCTTCTCCAGTGCGGCCATTCGTTCAGGCAGGGGGGTGTACTATGTCTTCCACCCACGATCTTCTTTCCTCCACCTCAGTTAGTCGTTCCCCATTGGAAGCTCTTTGCTCGGCTAATTCTTGCAGTTTAGCCTCTATAGTGTTCTCCAGCTTCGCTAACCTAGGATTCAATGCTGCTAGGACTTGTGTTGTAAGCTCCTGACCTAAAACCACCAGCTCTGCAGCCGAAAAGGAGATCAGGGCTAACAGTTCCGTCGATGTTCCCACCCGTTGTTTCTTCACATTTTTGCCCGTGTTTCTCGTCGCCTTAGCTATATTCGAGAGGTACTCGTCCATTGTCGCCAATTGTACCGACTGCTGCTGCGTTAAATGAAAAACTTAGCGTTTAAAATGTAAAGTTATATCTTTATTGGTCTCAGGGTTCAGGAGCTCAAGAGGAACGCGTCTTGTCATCTAGCTGCTCATTAGCACCCCAAAAAAATGTAAATTTAAAAAAAAAAAAAGATGACACATGGGACTGGGACATTTCTCGCCTTTTCTATAGTGGAGCTGCATGTGGCTTTGCTTCCAGTTGCCGGCACTGGGAGCAACAGTGGACTTTGATGGGAGCAGAGACTGTGCTGTGGGCATTGCCTCTTTCTCTCTCTCTGGCAGAAAACTCTGGACAAATGGACCTTGTGGACAGTGCTCTAGGTATGGAGAGGCTTGCCCAACGGAAATGCAGCTCCCACAAATATGAACGGAAAATGCAGTTTTCATCAGACACTATACTCTGAGGGTGCCCCGTTTAAACTAGGGCCCAGGTCTCGTGGGTGGTTTTGCCTATGGTTATTTAGAGCTTCAAGGGCTTGGACTGAAAAGCAGCCCCTGGCAGAGACGTTTGAACTGTTTGCATAGACCATCGGCTGTTGGCATGGATCCCATTTTCTGCAGTTCTGGTGTCTGCCTCCTATTTTCTGAAAGAACTGTTTTGTGGCTAAAAGAAGTTCAGCATGTTTGCAGTTCATTTACATCACCAGGTAAGGAAAAAGGTCTGATTCATAATATATCCTTAACCTCACTGCTTTATACCCCACCTAATAAGATACCTCAGATCTGGAAGCATACTGCACTAGCATGGACAATGGATGCTCATACTCAGCTGTGTACCTATTTCAAATTAGATAATAGGCAAGATTTAGGCCAGCCTCTGTTTTATAACTTGAACATTCAGCTAGGAAATAGGATTATTACTCCATCATATTAGAAAAATTTAAAAGAAGCTGAGCTCTCAGATTTGGTTAAGTATCACAAAATTGTGTCCCCCAAGGATCTCCAACAAGCATTCCGCCTGACAGAGATTCCTTTTTTCAAATACCTGCAGATTAAACAATGTGTCAATACAGCTCTCGGACATCCAACTTGGTCTGTACAGGCTTCAGTTTTTTAAGGGATTTATTTAAACTGGCCACTCAGCCAAGACTCACAGCGCAGCTTTATAAGCTGTTGTCCAATAGGACTGGGGACAACCACTGTCCGATAGCATTTTACTGGCAACATGCCACAGACCTTCCCTATAACACTTCTACTTGGGAATCAATCTGGAGAGGTAATTATAGATTTGTAAAACAAGACCGATTGCATCTGATCAGGTTTAATGTGCTCCACAATTTGTATTACACACCAATTAAATTACATCTTATGGACAAGAGACAAAGTATAACGTGCCAGAAATCTCGAGAACCCGGCTCTCTTATACACCTGATATGGACTTGCCCCAAAATCCGAAATTTCTGTCAACAAACAAAAACATTTTTGAACCCCTTATTTGAAGGGAGAGACAACTTCAATATTGAAATATGTGTACTTGGCAACCTCTCAGCCATACCATCACAGACACACAAATATCATGTGGCTCTTACTTCTGCGGTGACACTGCTCCTAATCATGAGGTATTGGATCAATGATGCTTTACCCCCTTTTTAGAGAATGGATGCGGGAATTGCATACAGTTTTTAATGCAGAAAAGGCGATAGCCTTGCAATTCCATACTCTAAATAACTTCAATAGAAGGTGGGAGCGGTTCTCATTGTTTTTAGCTGAGAGGTATAAGGATTTTTAGAAGATCAGTAGTCCAACTCCCATATATGAAGAAACTATGTGACTAAATAGATTTAAGTAAGTTATTATAATATGTTCTGCAGCAGGAGATATACCGTAGTTTTATCTTAATCCAGCTGATCCGGGGTGAATTATATGGGGGAAGGAGATTTTGACAGTTAAATAATGTAAAGGACTGTTGACTGGGAAGGGGGTGGAGGGGGGTACGAGGAAGGGGGGAGGAGGAGGAGGGGGAGTTTTTGTAGAGTTGCCAGTCTGACATGTTTAATGCTACCATGAGATGTACTGTATGTACTGTTTGCTTTAAAAATGTTTATAAAGCATACTAAATTGCAAAAAAAGAAAAGGAAAGAAAAAGGTCTGGCTCCCCATATGACACCAATGGGAAACGCCAGACCTCACCCAACAACTAACACACCGAAATCTGGCCAATGGAAAATCATGTACACAAATGCTTGCAGTCTGGGAAACAAGATCCCAGACCTGCAGGCAATAATGACAGAGGCTAAACAGGACACAGTAGCAATTAGCGAGACGTGGTTTACCAGTAACCACACTTGGGACACTTCAGTACCTGGCTATGTACTGTTTAGAAGAGGCCGAGGTGCAAAAAGAGGGAGTGGAGTGGCCCTGTTTGTCAATGAAAATATCAAAGCTACAGAAATTCAGAATTCACATAAGGAGCCAGAAGAACTGTGGGTCACCCTGGAAACAGGAAATGGGACAGCCGTACAAAATGGAGTTGTCTACAGGCCCCCAAACCAGGTGAGGACATAGACACATTACTGTTAGAAGATATACAAAACATGACAGCTAAAGCAGAGGTTCTGATAATGGGAGACTTCAACATGCCAGCTGCAGATTGGACAATACCAGCAGGAACATCTGCCAGAACTAGACACAAAGTGGATTCCCTGCAAGGGGGGCCTCAAATAATTGGTACAACAACCCACAAGAGACAGGGCTATCCTAGATCTAGTACTGACTAACAGGGAAAGGATCACAGATCTCCAGGTAGAAGGTCACCTGGGGGCCAGTGACCATCACATGGTATGGTTCAATTTGGCTACTAGAACTAAATCATCCCATTCCAAGGCAAAAATATGGGACTTCAGAAGAGCTGACTTTGATAAGATGGCCAACAGAGTTAAAGCTAGCCCTGGCAAAAAAAAAATATAGGTGAGGGGGTACAAGCAAAGTGGGCAAGCATTAAGGATGCAATACTTGAAGCAACATCCCACTGTGTTAGAGAGAAAAGGAAGTGCAAAAGAAGAAGGAAGCCACTTTGGTTTTAAAAAAACAGTAGCAGAAAAGGTCAGAGCCAAAAGGCTGGCCTTCAGGAAATATAAGGGAACACAGAGGGATGAAGACAGGGAGGCATACCAAACTTCCCTAAGGGAAGCAGGGAAGGCAGTAAGGCAGGCAAAGACCCAAACTGAGGAAACACTAGCACAAACCATAAAAGAAGGTGACAAGACTTTCTATAGATACATTAGTGAAAGGAGAAAGTCCAGAGGGGGTATTGTTAAGATCAAAAGAAATAAGAGGGCGTGTGAGGAGGAGGACTATGTAAAAGCATCTATCCTAATAAGATACTTCTGCTCAGTATTTACTGAAGAGAAGGTAGGGCAGGGCCCACAGCTCAGCAACATGGACACAGGGGGGGAGGGAGGTGTGCACTAGTCCCTTCACAAAAGAAAGGGTCCTACAAGAGCTTGATAAGCTCAGGGTGGACAAGGCAATGGGACCTGATGGCATACATCCCAGGGTACTAAAGGAGCTAAGGGTGGAACTAGCAGAGCCATTATCAGAACTATTTAGTGAGTCTCTGAGCACAGGAGAGGTCTCAGAAGACTGGAGAAGGGCTCATGTGATCCCACTCCACAAGAGTGGTAGCACGGAGGAGGCAGGGAACTACAGACCAGTCAGTCTTACCTCAGTAGAGGGCAAGATTATGGAGGCACTTCTTAAGGAAAGGATAGTGCAACATGTGTAATCCATAGGAGCACAGGATCCAAGACAGCATGGGTTTACAAAAGGAAGGTCCTGTCAAACTAATCTCATAGATTTCTTTGACTGGGTAACCTGAGTGGTGGACCAAGGGAGAGCAGATGATGTCGCCTACCTTGACTTCAGCAAAGCTTTCGATACTGTTCCACATAGAAGATTGATTAATAAGCTGGGTAGGCTCAGGGTGGGTCAGAAGTTGGTCAACTGGGTGGCAAACTGGTTGACGGGCAGAAAACAGAGAGTGGTGGTAAACGGTATACAGTCAGAAGAGATGCAAGTCACAAGTGGAGTACCTCAGGGATCAGTCCTGGGGCCAGTCCTCTTCAATATCTTCATCAGTGACATTGCAGATGGACTGGAGGGTAAGGTTTGTCTGTTTGCAGATGACACCAAGATCTGCAACAGAGTAGATGATCCAGATGGGGTGGGCATAATGAGAAGAGGTCTGGATAAACTAACAAAATGGTCGGAAAAGTGACAACTGGGGTTTAACGCAAAGAAGAGTAAGATCATGCACATAGGGAAGAGAAACCCTGAAGCCACCTATAAGTTGGGAGGGGAGTTGCTGGCTGTCACGGGAAGAAAAAGACTTGGGCATCATCATCACCAATGACCTGAAATCATCCAAGCAGACCACTAAAGCAGTAGGTAAGGCTAGGGGGATGTTGGGGTGTATTAGTAGGGGTATCACAAGTCGGAAGAGGGAGGTAGTAATCCCTCTTTATAAGATACTGGTTAGGCCCCATCTGGAGTACTGTGTGCAGTACTGGAGGCCACACCTTCACAAGGACATTAACCAAATTGAGACAGTCCAGAGATGGGCAACCAAAATGGTGCAGGGACTGCATCAGAAAATATATGAGGACAGATTAACGGAGCTCAATATGTATACCCTAGAGCAAAGGAGGGAGAGAGGTGATATCATCGAAACATTCAAACACTTTAAGGGCATTAACAAGGTGAAAGAGTCTAACATGTTTCAATATAAGAAAAATAGCAGGACAAGAGGACACAGCATGAGATTAGAGGGAGGCCGATTAAGGGGTAATGTGAGGAAGTTCTTTTTCACAGAAGGGGCGCTGGGTGCATGGAACGGCCTACCTCAGGAAGTGGTGGATATGAATACAGTGCAGGGCTTCAAACAGGCATGGGACAGGCATAAGGGAGCAATACAGATAAGTATGAATAGAGAGGCCATTGACAGAGCAAAGGCCGATGGCACATTTATAAGGTAGAAAAGAAATGAGCAGACTGGATGGGCCTTGAAGTCCTTATCTGCCATCAACTTCTATGTTTCTATGCCTCCACAGCCTGTCTCCAGTGTGTTCTAGGGTGATCCTGAAGAACCAGCGCATCACAGAGGAAGGTGTCAAGAGGCCTGTCTGGTGAAGAATGTCTACAAAGGCCTCTGGGTGAAGTATGCAAGGACAGGCAGGTGAAGAGTCGGTGGTCTTCATTCTCCAGTGTTCCAGTTCATCACCCAGTATGTCTGAGGGCACCCTCTGATGCAGCTAATCCATCAACTGCAACACCCGTGGCAATCAAGGTACTGTTTTCCTGTTATTATTTCTGCACTGTTTTCTTGGGTTGTACAGTGCCCCCCCTCCCCTGGATATTTACCACCGGGATACCTCTAGACACGGGGAGGAAGGGCTTACAAGTACAAGATGAACAACAGTCACTCATAGCTGTGAGTTTAGATCACTGGTTCTAATATTACAACTGTAAACAGTCTTGGTCCATTGTTAACTGACTTGAGTTGATAACCAGTTCCTGGTAGGCATTTTCAATGTTGATGTGATAAAAGGCTGCAGAGTGTTCTAAAAATCGAAAAATAGGTCTTTTAGTTCTAAGAATCTTGAGGTCCGATGATCGGTTGCAAATGTGGACTTGCATATGCACTTGTTTGTGTCCCCATCAAGGCATGTTCAATGAGGTCATATACCTTTCCAGTGCACATACTGAGTAATGAGGGCTGCAAAGCAAATGTCCCACAGGATCATTCATCCCATACATCCAAGGTCATATACTACAGCATCCTCCTGGAGTTATCATTATCACTGTTTTAACTTTGGAGGAGCACTCATCATCATCTAAACTGGGGAAGGTATAAGACAAGGGAAGGCAGGGGAGCCAGGTAGTGCTCACCAGGGAACGTTTACTGGGTCACGGTGTGTGGGCCACAACTGGACATCAGACAGAGTTTACAGGGTCAGGGCATGGAGCTGTGTCCAGTTCCTGAGACCACATCTCTGGAAGAACATATACAGAGTTGAGGCAGTCCAGAGGAGGACCACTAAAATGGTGGAGGGTCTGCATCAAAAGCCCTATTAGGAGAGACTAAAAGACCTCAATATGTACACTCTGGAACAGAGGAGGGAGAGGGGAGACATGATAGAGACCTTTAAATACTTTACAGTGGGTAAATAAGGTACAGGAGGGGAGTAGTTTTCAGAAGAAAAGGTTCTCAAGAACAAAAGGACATGCTATGAAGCTGGAGAGGGAAGGGTAGATTCAGGGGAGATGTGAGGAAGTACTTCTTCACAGAAAGAGTGGTGGATTACTGGAACAGCCTTCCAGCAGAGGTGGTAGGGCCAAAAACAGTGGTGGGGCTCAAGAATGCATGGGATAAGCACAAAGGAATCACAGTGGAAAGGAAGGGAGGGGGGAAAGAGTTGTAAACCAGGCACGGTCTGATATAATAGTGTAGGCAGAGAGAAATGGGTAGACTGGATGGGCCAAGTGGTCCTTATCTACCTCAAATTCTATGTTTCTATGTTCTATGGAAAGGGGAACATGCATTACAAAGGAGAAATAGGATTTCTTCAATGAGACAGGATTGCTTGGGGGGTACTGGACAACTCGAGGGAGGCTACTGCTATACACCAGACAAAGTTTGGAACCTGCGGATGACAAGGAGCAGTGCAGCTAGACAGGATAGTTTAGAACCAGAAGGGGGAGAACCCAGACCCCACAGACTTGACACCATGTTGATATGTAGCAGAGTGGCTCCTCTGCAAGAGCTCACCAGGGATGTTACAGGGCACAGTCCCAGTCCCCAATCTGCACTGCACCCCACTTGCAGGGAGGACTCATTCCCCTGCCATACATAGCACCTGTCAACACAAAGGAGCAGAGGCAAAGTGCCCATTCAGAAACTCTATCCTTTCCTATGATGATTATGAAGGACAGTTCTGATTTGCGTTTTACATCTTTACTGAACAGAAATTTAGATAAACAAGCTTTGGCATGCTGTCAATACAGTGCTAAAAAAGTTGGATCTAGTATACAATAATCTGGCATGGTTTGTGTTTGGATGTGTTTATGACTGCCCTCACTGCCTAATGTATAAAGAACTAATGTGGGATTCCTTGGACCTTAGGTGGGATAAGCAACAGCTCAAATAGCTTACAAACGGCACAAAGGTATTGTCAAAATCCCTAACACTAACTTTGGTGAAGTTCCTCGACATACACATAACTTAACGGAGATAAAAAATGAATGAATGAAAGCTTTATTTATAAAGCACCTTTCTAAAACCAAGGCGCTGTACATAAACTAAACAAAAAGAACAATTTAAAACACACATTGCAATCAAAAATATTAGGATAGAGAAACAGACCTCCCCAAAATATCTTCCTCATATGGGAAAATGACAAACTGGTGGGTAGCAAAACTGTGGACTAGGCTACCACCATAGACTAAGAAAGCACCAACTATAAGATCTTTTACAATGTTACAGGAAAAAGTGTTTCAGGATATATGCAACAGTCTTTGAACGTATGCCATAGCAGTGTGCATATCATGTCCTCTTGGAAATGCACTGATATGTTAAACTGTAACGCATGTTAAATTGTAACATCCAAATATTATCTCCTCTGTAACAAAGCAGGACAACGTCGTAAACAGGGCTGAAAAGTCTGAACTGTTTAATCTTGTCAAAAAATGAAGATTCATTCTATCTATCTATCTATGTATCTACCTATATTTTTCTGTTAGCCATATGACTCAGTTTATGTTATTTATGTAAGGCGAACAGGATGATGGGATTCAGCAGCAAAAAAAAAAAAAAAAAAAAAAAGTCAAAGAAGTTTCTGCAGCTCCCAGCTGAGTGACACTATGGCCCCGTTCGCACTAGGGCATTTAAAACGGTTCAGAGTGCTTGAACCGTTTTAAATGCGTGCCAGCTTGGTTTGCATTCGCATATAACCTCGCTTAAAACATGCAATTTTTGAAGCGTGCTCAAACCCTAACGAGAGCAGGGTTTGAGCACGCTTCCAGAATGCATTTTACAAAACGAAACGAACTACTTACAGTGCGAGCAGGGAAACCCACATTAATCCATGCTTGTTGGTCTTCCGAGGTCCCAGAACCCCCCAGTGCCTATCACATGATTCCCTCATGAGCAGCCCTTCATTGCACATGCAACTGCAAGGAAAGATTAAAGAGGGAACATCTCGGAGCTGTCAAATCAGTGTGTCTGCTACATACAGGAGTGCCAGAAATTAATTATTTTTATTATAAAAAATGTCAGATCGTGCAGCATCATGGACAGATGAAGCAGTGAGAGCTCTTATTGATTTTTGGTCCACAGAGAGTGTACAGAATGAACTTAATTCTGTGCATAAAAATACCAAGGTGTACCAAAAGGTGTCTGAACACCTTGCTAGTCTGGGCATCGAGCGGAGTGCAAAGCAATGTAGAGAGAAGATTAGACAGTAAAGGAAAGTACCATAAGGCCAAAGATCAAAATAAAAAGTCAGGCTCTCGAGAGTTGTTTGCCCATTTTATGATGCTTTGACAGGATCCTGGCACCGACCAGCAACAGAGCCCACAGTAGTCCTGGAAAGTGCAGAACAACCACAGCCACAGCCACCAGTTGTTGATGGGGGTGCAGGAGAAGACATGCCTGAATTCGATCTGCCCCTGTCAGGTATGTATTGCTGTGCTTATACCTTTATGCCCCCACTGTCACAGACACTTCTGCTGACATGATGTGCATTCTGCGGTGAACTGCATAGTGCACAGCTGTAAAAAAAGATTTGAAGCCAGCTGCAGAAAGCCACTGCAGTCTGTTGGCATTGCAGGGTCCACACGTTTGTCCACTGCTTCTGCACATCCTCTCTTGGCCACCCACTGTCTTCCACGACATCACCTGTTCCTGCAATGCAAAATGTACACCACCCTTTCCAGGAACAACTTGTTTCCTGAGTGGCATCCAAAACCTCACCCTCGTACGTGCCGCTACTAATCATGGTATTCAGACCATGTAGGATAACTTCTTAATTTCTGTTGCAGAGTCTGAAGTTGATGAAATGGAGATGCAGCTGCAGATATTCCTGAGACTGCACTGCCGTGCAACTCCCTCATCGAGAGCTCCTCAGTGGACAGTGACACACCATGCACCAGTACACCATCAACATCTATTTCCAAAAGACCTAGTTCCTGTGAACCACTGCAAAACCTCAGGAAAAAAAAGAGAGTTAGTCGGCTGCAGTACATAATGGAATCTCTGTTCGAGCCTACCAGGAAGCTTCTTGCTGAGCAGCACAAGCAAATGATGGAGGCAGAGGCAGAGAGAGCAAAGGCTGAGCTTGAAATGGAGGAACGTGTGCGCCACTTAGAGGCAGAGCAATCAGCAGCTTTTTTTAATAACCTGCTGCAGATATTCCGCAGTCCTCATCAGCCACCCCAGCACCAGCCAGTACCTAACCCATTGCCACCACCTCAAGCTGTAGTGTCTCAGGCCACTGTACATGATGCAATGTATAATGTGCATGCCAATGGCAATGCAGGCAGCTGTTTCAACACTCAAGGAAATGTATGCCCAAATCAGGGGGCATATTATCCAAGAAGCCACGGCCTAAGTCAGGAGTTGTTCAATGATGATGTGACATGGACTGAGTTGTGAATAGTAGCGCAGTTTTTTGTCAGTCAACTACGTACATATTGAAATGATCACATACCACAATGTGGTAAAAAGTTATGAAATGTTTATTATTGAAACAGGAAAAAAAATGCAGTTGAAAAGTGAATTTGAGATTTTTTATGAAGTTTTAGATTTCAGAACAGTTTTTTATTAACTTACCAGTTATAAAATGGTTTTAAATGTTTTTACTTGAATTATTCCTTATTAACGGAACTTTTTTGAAATGAAGCACAAAAAAATTTAAGCAATATCAAAACACATAAAGGTACATGACATATCTGTTTATGAACTAACAGTTTTATCTGTCTTTCTGGTGTACTTTCCTTTGCAACTCAATTCAATATGCGCACAGTAATTAAACAAGTCTGCACTTCTATTGCCAGTCCATGATGTGTGACTGCTTCTCTTTCTGCAGAATAAATGTTTGCTGTGTTGCTGCTTTGTTGTGCTCTAAAAAAATAAATCAATAAAGTTATTTGTTGTTCTTAAGGCAATTTTTTTGTATAGGTGATCAATAGTGCAACTCAGATGAAATCAGCTATTATAAAAAGGCTCTCAGAAATGCTGCAATCTGATTGGCTGTTAGGATTCCAACACCCTTACATTAATCCATGTTATACTGTCATGTACTGCCTGATCACCATGGTACATGGATTCTTCCTGTCAGCATTCCATCCTCTAGCACTGCTGAATGTATGGAATGATGCATTCTGATTCTGAACCAGCATTCTTAAACTGCTGGTGGCAGAACTATTTTATTAAAAATCTCCCTCTAAATGAGGAAAACATTCAAAAAGTATACTTTTAACAAATTTCTTTTGGAACCATTTTTTATAATAGCAATAAAAGCACTCCCAGGAGTTAGAGCAACAGTCAATCACCCCTGGCATGCACTCGGCCGCGCCGTACACATTACACCCTCTAGGGGTGATTAACAGACTGTTAATCTAACTCCTGGTCATGCCTTATTGCTTAATTGAACTAGTCACATTGTGCAACTGTGGTGATGGAGTCCCGTAGTTCTGTGCAGAGCATGTTAAATGATGCCGGGACATTCGAAAATTGCTAATCCACTCCTCATCTCCCCAAGTGCACAGCACAATTTCATCCCACCACACT
Source organism: Neoceratodus forsteri (assembly GCA_016271365.2). Lineage (NCBI taxonomy): Eukaryota > Metazoa > Chordata > Ceratodontiformes > Ceratodontidae > Neoceratodus > Neoceratodus forsteri. The sequence continues at coordinate 1,309,179,040 of CM057449.1, forward strand.
GAGCTACGCTCTCTGCACCAAATGTCCTTTTCAAAACTAAATGACATACATGTAGTAGCCACTACACAATGTAGTATTAGTAAGTGATGCAGTTTAACCATAAACTGATGCAGCACACGCTGTCTGCGCTGCCTACACAGCCTTCTCCTCCTCATTTCACCAATCCTCCGCCTAGAACCCATCAAATAGCAGCAGCACACAGAGACAAAAAACCTCTCCATGTCAGTCGCCATTTCTAAACAAATCCATGGCAACAGATGAAGGAATGCTGGGATACATTGCAAGCACGCAATGCATGATGGTAAGCAGCTTTTACATGCTGCTGAATTTATCATGGATCACACAGATTAATGTGAATGCTCAAGCATGCATTGCCTGAAGCGGATTACAGAAGTGAGCTACAGTACGAACGCTGTAGCATGGTTAGAAGTAATCTGTTTCTTAAAACGGATTACTTAAGTGAGCTGTAGTGCGAACGGGGCCTATATGACTTCAAATTTGAAATGCACTGGATTACTGCTGAGAGGAGGGGAGAAGTATTGTGATGTGATGCCTTTTCACAGCATTAATTTAGGATTCATTATACCTTAACTAACAAGCCCTGTCTACAGTTAATTTAACTAGATAACCTAATATGTATCCTGTACAATTAAAATGGTGACTGCCACGTAGCGGACTAAAGACTGTATACTGTAACATCACATGCAAGGAGTCAAATCCCTGAGAGACTTGGCAGAGACATCGCAGGGCTTGTCACTTACAGGTGGATTACATAATATGAAGTTACTTACTCAGTTTAAAATTAAAATATTTGGTTTCAGCTGGCTCCATGGCGCTGGGTGACAGGGGCTCGCGCCAAAGCCCGGGACAACAGGGGCGGAGGCCGGCAGGGTTGGAGTCAGCAATGCACTTGAGTGGCTCCTAGTGGCCAGTTACAGCGTGTGTAACCACACGCCACGTGTGTGTTCGGCCAGGATGCTGCAGGCATGCAGCTCAGGTGGGCAGGGAGAAAATATGTGAAAAAGGGCCACCTGGCTGTCTGGATGACGGAGACCACCCTCCCATTCGCCGTAATACCTGGAGGAGTCCATGCTGTGCCCCTGCCACCTCCCGATGAGGATCTGAAACTCTAGAGGCAAGTCTCCCCTCCCAATCGTGAATATGCCCTGCATCACATGATGATGTCTGGCATGAGTTGTATGACTTTATGTTTTATTTTAAATACAAAAAATATAAGCTTAAAAAAATGTGAGTGCCCAAACATGTACTCGTTGGAGGCAAGAAGGAAAAAGGAGACATGACTGAAGTGGTTAAATACATGCAGAATACTAAAAATGTGGACTCCAGAGAGCTGTTCACAACCAGCGGCAATACAAATACTGGGGGCAATAGTATGAAACTGGTGCGGGGAAGGTTTATTAGGGAAGCAAGGACGTACTACTTCTCAGAGGGTGGTGAAAGAGTGGAGTAAGCTACCTAAAGCACTGGTCAGTGCAGAAACAGTGAAGCGCTTTAAGAGGAGGTGGGCTAGGCATAAAGTGCTGGTCAAGTGAATTGGGGAAGGGGGGGGCCATCAGTCATGATCCCCTGGGGAGGCCATGCACAACTTCACAAGGCTGACTGAAAAGACTACAAGTCCTTTGCCATCAGTTTCGCTGTTTCTGTGTTTCTGTTTTGGTATGTTAGATGAATGTTGAAAAGCATTTTTGAGCTGTCTGTGGGAAAGGCACTATAAAATGTGATTCAAACTGGCCAGGCAGTCACCATGTAATTTGGTACACTTAAGCACATCCATCCTTCCCTTGCTGAGAACAACTGAAACCCGCAGTTACAAGCTGTAACAAGGCCAACAGGTATACTTTTCATTTGTCAAAATCCCTGACAAGTTTAATGATGGGCTGCATCACCAAACTGATCTGGGTTTTTTTTGGTGGGGGTACAGATAGTTTTAAAAGTAAAATAATTCTGCAAGGGAAAAACATCATTACAGAGCTCTTTTTTTTTAGGACTGATGACAGCAAAGTGTAGCTGACTGCTATTGTTGCAGGCTCCTAATAGTTACCTTGAAGCACTTCACTGAAATATTATTACCCTTTTTACGTGCTGGCCTGTCAGAACACTACCAGCATCTCCACGCTTATACAGTTTAATAAGATGCTCTGAACTTACCACTGTCTGTCACAACACCATTGTTTTCCTGACTGTTCTCGGCTCCTACGCAGTATTAATCACATTTATTTAGCAGAAATGTATTTTAACACGTCTGTCTCTATGACAATGGACTTCATTATGCAGCTCAATTTTTTTATGTGCAAGTATTTGTATTATCCTTAGTTTATTGCCTGTTCTTTTCATATTTGTTCACTTTAAGTGGATGATAGAATTCCAGACAATTAGGCATGCATTCATTTTCTGTTCATGTGAACCAATTTCACAATTTTTAAGTTCACCAGAACAAGAAGAGACCTAAGTTTGATATAGATGGCTCTGTAGACACATTTTGCTGGTATTTTACCACTTCATGTTTCAATTCAATAAAGTTTTTATTCTTTTTTATTTTACTCCATGCCACAAGTTTTGTTTCTTTTGTTTATCCCCCACCTCCAGCTGGCCCTACTCAGTACTGCATCACTCCTCTCAGCCCCGTCATCCACCAACCCCGGGATTTAGTGGTTGCCATGGTCCTCCCTGGATTACCCCCAGGGCAGGGCAGCTGGAGAGGACCCCAATTCCTCCGGCAGCCTTAGCAGTCGATCTAGTGATGGTGCCTCAGTTGGCAGAGCGAGGCCTGTAAGGAGCAACAGGATAGCATTAAGCGCAGCCGGCATTTTCTCCTCCTTGTTCTCCCACCCCTGGATGTTGGCGGAGGCCCTACCATGTACTCACACGCAGAGTGTGTGCAGATGTCAGCATGCACCAATGTCCCACTCCCCCTTCCAGTGTTCCTGTTTGCAACCACCACCTGGGGATACCAGGCGGCAGCAGAGTGGGGAACAGTAGCCCTCCCTCCCCTGAGGAGGTAGACATCCATGGGATATTCACTGTCCTCCCCTGGCCAACCCTCTGACAACCCAGGCTCGTTCCCAGACCCAGGTTGACAGTGTCACCTCCGTGTCACAAGTTTAACAAGACAGACAGTTCTGGTGGCATGACTGAGATACCAGGGGGGCTCTGGCCACTTTGTTAATTCATCACCCCCATACCTGGCCAATGCTGATCTAGAAGCCTACAACAGAAGTAGATTAGTTTTGTATGTATGTAACTTTAAACATATTGAATTTCTCAGAAAAATACAGATTAAAGTATCACTACATTATGCACAAGATACATACACAACAGAATGAATAATGAATGCTAAATCCCAGGGTTATAAGGTAAGATTAACTCCCATTACTGTCCTGTGTACTATTTGTCAAAGATACTACAGTACTTATTAGAACACCATCAAGCATTAAATTTACTGGAACCTCAGTGCGTGCAACCAACCGTGCTAAGAGGAAATCACAGCAGAGAAAGATGAATCACAAGTATCTACTTAGCTGAATTTTCATTCAAGCATTGCACTTGTTGTGGAATACTGTATACCTTCTACTTCATGCATTATTTTAAGGTTCCACTGTTTAGTTGTTTTTTTTTTGTCCTTTACATCAGGCTCCCCATGAGGTTGAAGATATCCAGCCCTTCCCTATTTTCCAGGTAGAAAATGAACTCTATCATAGTTGGAATCTTAACTCCTTAATATACCATTTCTTGGGGGGGGGGGTGGCACTGGGGAGCAGCCATTGATCGGATGCTCTCCACGATCTCCTGCAGACAGCTTTATTTTATAAATAATTGTACTTTATATACTGGTGTTCTTAGAATTTCTGCACGGTACTGGAAAGCTATTCTTCTCGTGCACACAATGGACCAAAAAAAAAAGGACAACAGCAGGCCGGTCAAGGGCTGGAATTATTCTTTACAGCTGCTGGCTCAAGCGCTTCAAGCTAAAGATGGGCTGATGCAACATGGAGGCACACCAGACAATCTCCCCCAGATCATATCACCGCTTACCAAGTTGCAGGCTACTGGTAATGTAACGAACAAGAGGATGGCCTCCAATGGAGCAAAAGCTTGGCAACCTGGATGGTAAAATTGCTGAAAATAAGGCCATGATAAGAGAACTCACTCTGGGCTCAGAGAGGCAGTCCGGGGTAAATGCAGCAGATGTCAGCTTTTTAGAGGAAAAATAGAAACCCTGGAAATGGCCTTAGATAGCACAATGTTTAAATTGTGAGGTTTCCTCCCCAGCTAACAGGTCACTCCAAATTACTTGCTACGTTAGACTGGATGATCTTTGTGAACGTGGTTTGCTTCCGAAAGACTGTGGAGTCGAGCTGGTGCAGGCCTTTGTAATTCTCATACGATCACAGGTCTCGGAGAGTATGGCTGTCTGGCTCCTAACTGCAGTAGGCTAGAATACCACTGTTACGGGACCCCTGGGCCCATGGAGAAACTGTGTGAGGGGGAGCAGGCTGTTCCCCCCCCCCCCCGACTAGTCCTCACAGATGCAGGACAGAAAAAGAAAACTGCAGATCAGTAAGAATACTATGATGGAAAAGGGCCTTGTAGCACACCTGCTCTATCCCGCTCACTTACAGGTAACATACAAGCAAAAGACATATGTTTTCACTGACCCTGAAGTGGCTACTGGTTTTCTTTGCAAGCTGGAGGCTCAGGAAGTCTCTGCAGAATGGCAGTATGATTTGGATGGTGAATGAGACTGACTGTGATGTATCCTCAGAAACACAGAAACTGACGGCAGATAAAGACCGCTTGGCCCACTTAGTCTGACCATTTTCCCTACCTACGGTAATACCACAGACCCTACCTAATCTCCGGCATAGCCCTCCCTTCCCTAACCACTAAGGTTTTGTTATGCCTTTCCCATGCATTCTTAAATCCCATTACAGGTTTTGCCCCCACCACCTCCGCTGGGAGGCTGTTCTGGGCACCCACTACTCTTTCTGTGAAGAAGTACTTCCTCATATTTCCCCTAAATCTACCCCCCTCCAGCTTCATAGCATGCCCACTTGTTATTGGGCATCTTTTTTCTGAATAATGCTTCTCTCTTGCACCTTATTTATACCCGTGAGTGTCTTAAAGTCTCTATCATATCCCCTATTTCCCTCCTTTCTTCCAGGATGTACATATTGAGGTCCTTTAGTCTCTCCCCATAGGGTCTCTGGTGCAGACCCAGCACCATTTTAGTTGCCCTCCTCTGGACCGCCTCTACCCTGTCTACGTCCTTCCAGAGATGTGGTCTCCAGAACTGGACACAGTACTCTAGATGAGGTCTCACCAGTGATTTATATAGCAGTATCACCACCTCCCTCTTTCTGCTGATGATGCCCCTTAACTATGCTCAGAGTCGATGTACCTCCTTTCTTGCATTCCAGTTAATTTTTCCTGACATGTCACTGGTGCACTGATGTGCAGTCTGTCCTTCTCTGGCAGTTCTCAGGTTGCGTGTGCTTAAGCAGGGGATCAATAATCAGTATCTTGATTAACTGTTCTTCTTAAATCTTGCCTGTATCTAATATCCTGCTATATTTACTGGGAGATGATGTTTCATATTGGTGTACTGAGGTACGCCCCTCAGTCTGGGAACTAACTTTCTTTTTAAATCTAAGTTTTATTAATTTTTCAAAGATTTTATAACAGACATATACACGCAGTTAATACAGCATACATCTTCACAGATCTAAGCAAAAGAGTCCATAACATCACTGCTTAAGATATTATTATACATAGATACAGTAGCTTAAAAGGCAGTGAAACATTAGTTGATATATTAAATGCACCCAAAGAGCCTAGGTGTTTAGAATAAGTGTCTTGTCGTTTTAACGTAGTCATAATAAATTTATAGCTTTTAATGATACGACACCTTGTGCATTCTAATTCAGGTTATCAACTTAGCTCATAGCTTTTACTTTTACCAGGGCATTTATTATTTCTATATATATACATATCTATATATATATATCTATATATATATATATATATATATATATATATATATATATATATATATATATATACATACACACACACACATATATATACACACACACACACACATATATATATACACACAAGGAGATGATGTCAATAACAGGGGGATTCATTGCCAGGGTCCTAACTCCCTTCCCCCCCCTTTTCCTTTCCTCCCCACCCCACCAGTTTCTCAGGGGACAAAATCTTTGTAATGTTCCAGCTGGTACAGTACCCATTTTCTCCATCTGATTTCAAATTTTGCAGCTCCGTCTGACAGTCTGGCAGAAAGATGTTCCAAGGAATATATGTCTGAATATGGCCAGCCACATTTGTTTAGTTGGAGTTCTATCTGTGCGCCATAGCCTGGTAATGGCTTTGTGGGCTGCCAAAATCAAAAAAGTAATTTGCTTTGGTACTGCCTTATCTCTTCGGATGCTTCTGGTTTAACAAAAGTGAGCACATACAGTAGGTGACAGTAAAAAGATCTGCACAGCTCTAAATTTCAGTCAATTCCTCTAATATATGTTGCCAATAGAGAGTTAGTTTAGGGCAGTGCCACAAAATGTGGCTTTGATCTGTATTGTCGGAACTGCAGCCCTCCAACATTCTCCTCTGGCAATTTCCCCATATTTTATCAAGATTGCCGGGGTTTGGAAGAATTTGGATCTGAGTTTCCAAGCATATTCCTTCCAACAAGGAGAGGGGGAAGAGTTTCAAAACCTGGAGTGCAGATCCCAACGACCCTACACTTGGCACCTCTCCATTCAGTTCCTCCGACCATCAAAGTCTGATAGATTCAATAGAATCACTTTGCCTCACATGCAGAGCCATATAGATGCGACTGATTAAATGCTATGTAGGACAGCCCAGGATATGTGTGTGAAGCAGAGTGGCCAATGGGGCGGGGTCTCTGTTTATAGCTGAGAGGTCTATCTCACGGCTACTAAGATATGACTTAATATGTAAATGAGAAATAAAATACTTGTGGGGTATCTGGTATTTTGCTTGTAAAGATACAAATAGGAGAAGCCCATTTGGACCTATGATCTGGAAGACTTATTTTATTCCATATCTTTGCCAGGCATCAAAGGTTATGGCGATTTGTCCTCTCTTAATTTCTGCATCATAAGCCAAAGCTGCAAAATAAAGTCTTTCCTGGGTGGAAAGGTATTGATTTCTTAACTTAAGCCAAACTTGAAGTGCTTCCTAATATATGTCGGATAAAGCCCTAGTCAACTACAATTGGGGGGGTGGCTAAAGAAATGTTTTTGTACTTCAAAGAGGTCTCCCCAGGTCTGCTCTAATTTTTTACAATGTGCAGTGTATACTGGGCTCATCCTGTTCAAAACTACCCGAAGCTGTGCTGCCAGGGCATATTTTTTGAGATCCGGGAGATTTAGTCTGCCTTTCTCCCTGGGTGCCGGGGGTTTACCCCACCAAATAAATCTGGAAATAAGTCTGTCCCACACTTGGAAATACAGATTAGAGGGGGTAAATGGTAGGGTTTGTAGATAAAATAGGATACGGGGAAGACATTTTGTTTAATCGTTTCAATTCTATTAAGAAAACTTCGGGGAAGATATGTCCATCTACAGAGGTCTTCTGTCAGGGTTATTGTTAGAGGTTATAAATTCAATAACTCTGAGTGAACTGGACTCTTGGTCAGTATTATTCCCAGGTATCGCACTGCTTGGCCAGACCATTTAAAAAGATAATTTTGTTTTAAACTGGTGGGGGGTACATAATTATAGGTCAACACCTCAGTTTTCTGGTTACTGATTCTATATCCTGACAGGCTACCAAAGATCTGGAGCGGTTTCCATCTCTCTGAAATAGATGTTTTGGGTTGTAATACAGTTAAAAGAATATCGGCAGCAAAAAGATATATTTTATGCTGATGGCCCCGCCATGGGTATCCCCTCTATTCCCTGTACCGTCCTTATCGCTATTGCCAAGGGCTCAAGGTAAAGTATGAATAGCAACGGGGAGAGGGGGCACCCCTGTCTGGTACCTCTGGCCAGCTCGAAATAGTGTGAAACAGCCCCATCCACCCTGACATTAGCTTTTGGACAGGCATAAATATTTTGCATCTGCTGTATAAATTGAACAGGAAAACCAAAATGAGACAGGGTTTGCCACAAAAAGAGGGCCAAGACACCCTGTCGAAAGCCTTTTTGGCATCAAGTCCTAATAAAACTAAGGGGACCCGTCTGGACAGTGTCCAATCAACCAGTAAGTGGGTGCGTCTTATGGCATCATGTGCCTGTCTGCCTTTAATAAAGCCTACTTGATCACTGTCAATTAGGGTGGGGAGAAGATGTTCTATCCTTGAGGCCAAAATTGACATGAATAATTTATAATCATAATTTAGCATGGATATAGGATGGTAAGAGGATGGTTGTTTTGGGTCCTTCTGGGGTTTGGGAACAGCAGCTATTACTGCATATTGCCAGGGGGGGGGGGTGTCTCCGTGTTGGATGCTGTGTAGAGCAGGGAGGAGGGATGGGATGAGTAGTTCTTTAAATTTCTTGTAAAAGTCTGACGGGGTAACCATTTGGGCCCGGTGCCTTAAGTGTTCTGGCAAACTTTAACTTGTGGTTGATTTCTGCCACAGAAATGGTGCCAGCAATTTATTTGCTTGTTCTATGGAGATGCGTGGGACTGGTAGGGCTGCCAAATAAGCCTCAATTCTGGTTTGGGATACTGTCTGGTCCTCTCTATATAAATTTTGATAATATTGTTTTAAGATGTCTCTTACCTCAGAAGGTCTCGTAGCTAGCCTCCCACTTTTAGGGTCAAACATGCTAGTAATGCATGCTTTAGCTTTATGTTCTCAGAGCTTTCTGGCTAAGGTTCTAGCACCTCCAGGGCCACCTTCATTATATCTGAAGTTGAGATAATATAGCTGCTGCTCAGTTCTTTGATCTATTAACTTCTGCAGATTTTGCCTAAGTGTTCGAAGATTTGACTTAATCAATGGGTCGCCCCTGCTCAGGCCATTGTTGCCAATGCAGTAGTTCGTCCTGCAGTTCCTGGACTTTAAGTTCCCTTTCTTTTTTTTTTAATTAAGAATCTGACCATGTTTCCCCTTAAGACTACCTTTAGTGTGTCCCACAGAATGGTAGGAGCTACCTCAGACATCGAATTTTCCTGAAGGATTTTAGGAATGGCCTCTTTAACCATATCTAGGAATTCTGGATCTCTCAAATGTGGGAGTGCCAAACGCCATTGCATTTGTTTGTACGTTGCCCCAAGGCTAGTTTTTAGATAGAGTGGGGCATGGTTGACAGGAATCTAATCCAATGCCAAACATCACACAGATTGTCTAAATGTTCTGTTGTAGTACAGAAATAGTCTAGACAAGCTGCAACTCCAGTATGTGGTGCTATATGAGTGTGTTCTCTTTTCTTCGGGAAGTAATGCCTCCAGGTATCCACTATACCCAGCGAAGGGACGGTGTACTTCATATATTTCTGGAGTGCTGTCGCTCTATGTGGATGTGCATTAGATACATCCTGTACAGGATCTATTGTGATATTTAAATCCCCTCCCATAAGAAGATGCCTCTCCAGCACTGAGAGCAAATGATCAAAAAACTTTACTACCACGGTTTTGGGGGAGCCAGGGGGAAAATAAACGAATGCCAGCATGACTGGCCTTGAATAGAGTAAACCAGTAACTATGACATATCTGCCCTCTCTATCGGTTGCCTCATTCTTTTTTCAAATGAAACCCCCTGTTGTATCAGGACCATTATTCACCTTCTTTTCCCTTTATTATAAGCAGATTCAGCTGCCAAAGTAAGGCCAAATCTTTGAAATTTCATATGCTCCTCTGAGGACATATGAGTCTCCTAGAGAAAGATCTTTTCTGGGTGGTCTTTTCTGAGAAACTGCAGGAGACGAGATCTTTTAATCGGGTTACCAATGCGATTTATATTTAGAGATACAATTAAGGATTGTTTAGCCATAAGTAGGGAAAAGGGGTATCCTGTTTGTTAGCCATCATTTCCCTGTAGTTGACACCTTTATGTCTATCTTCACCACAATAAGCCAAAAAGTATCTAATTAATTCTATTTCGATTGCCCTGAGCTTCATCATGAAAATCGTACAGTTTACTGAGCGAGTCTGTATCAATAAATTCAAACATTTACTGTAAAAACCAGATAAATCAATTAACAAAACTAACCACCAAATATGGTTAACTTGTGTAACTCTGGATTTGTATATGACTAAGTCCTGTTCCAAATCTGGCAAAGTCATAATACCAGTAAGTTTGTAAGTGAACCACCAACAGGGTGTTAAGGTTGGGAACCATGTAAAACCAGCAGGATTTAAAACTATCCTGATACTCTGTACAAAACTAAGTGACTCTCGGGAGGGAGGGAGAATATTCCCCTCCTCTATCGAGACTGCTGAAAGAGTCTCGCGGGGCTATGTCTTGGTAATACCAGGGGCCCCCAGCAGCACCAGAATAAAATCTAGTGTTGCGGATTGCACGCCGAGGGAGACAAGCAAGCAGAGGAGCCACATATGCAGTTCCCCCTGATCCTGACCCCCAGCACTGGCATTCTAAACAGTCTACTGCTTTAAGTTGTAAGTTGTGCCTTCTCTAAGACAAAAAACTAGTATAAAAGTCACACAACAAGATAGAACAAATAGCAATATTGGCATAGCCTCTAATCCTGGGCTATTATTATTTAGTAAGCTGTTTTTATAGAGTATAGGAGGTTTCTAGTCAGTATACAGTGCGGGAAGTGGGGGTAACGGGATGTCCAGTCTGCCCTGAGGGGCTTTGAGGCATTCAATTCTTCATTATTTATATTGTACACAGTAAAATCTGATTCTGTAATACTATTCTGTCCCATTCCCCCTAGAACTTCCTCCTTGAATTGCAGCCAAACCCCAACCGCAAGTCAGGTTTTTAACATAGCTTAGTCCTATTCTGGGTTTATCGCACCCTTCACTCAGGCTCAGTCCTTCAGAAGAGCTGCAATAATTTCTTCACTTCCTGAAAAGTGGCCTGTCCCTGTCTCTTCCTCGATTGTGAATCTTTCACTGTGTCCCAGGTTTCATCTCGCAGTTCTGTTAGGGATTTTCAGACCATGGTACCCTCTGATTGTGGAAGAACTAGTCCTTTAGCTTACAGCATTTTGATGGCTTCTTCTGGTGAGTTGAAGGTTTGAGGACCTTCTGCAAACATAACTGTAAGGCGTGCAGGGTAGGGAGTGGTGAAACGGAGCTGCTGCTGCAGCTTTAGAAAGCGAAGGATTGGTGCATAGGCTCTTCATTTTGCAGAGATCATTGGGGAGTAATCATTGTCAAAATATATTCTTTTGTCTTTATAGTTACTATCCCTGATTCTCCAAGCTCTGGTAAGGATTTGCTGCTTTACTGCGCAGTTCAGTAATTTTAAAATGATGGAGCGTGGCCTTTGGTCCGGTTGAGCTGGTTTTGGTGCCAAGGCTCTGTGCACCCTTTCAATGTCCAATTTGTAGCCTGGGTCCAGCTGCAAAGATTCGCGGAGTAAGCCCTCCAATAACGCACTGATATCTCTGCCTTCTTCGCCTTCTGGGACTCCATAGATTCTCATATTGTTTCTATGCGAACGGTTTTCAAGATCCTCACACTTATCTTTCAGAATCTGCTGTTCGTCTGTTAAGTGCACCACTATGCGCTCTAGCCTATCAGTTCTGCCATCAAGGTCCGTGGTGCAAGCCTCCACCTCCGTTACCTTAGCTGCTAGTTTGCCCATATCCGAGGTTAGTTCTGATCTAAAGTTCTTGACTTCTGTGTGAAAATTTTGCAGCTCAGAAAGAATGGTAGCATTACTGGGCTAAGGAGTCATGCAGGCCTTAGAATCCACCATGTCTGGAGCGCCTGAGGCACCGTTCGGCTTACTGGCTGATAATCTTATGGAATCCTCGGCAAGATGATTTCGGCTGCTCTTTTTTTTAACCTCCCATTCAATTGTGGGACCCTTCCTATAAGTTTATTTCTTTAAGTATTTCTTTGTTTTGTTGGTAGGAAGAGTCAGTTTTTGGCCCGGGATGACCGGAGCAATTGTTCAAGCTTGCATGGCAGGCGGTGACATCACCGGAAGTCCAGTCTGGGAACTTTCAACTACATATTTCCTTCCCTTTGCACAGTATCATGTTAGGTGCTTGGATGTGCATGGTTTCAGCTTAACTTAAATGAGTTCATACTATCTTTTGTGTACACTGTGTCTTCCCATACAGGTGATCAGCCTCCCTCCTCTCTTTTACTTCTCCTGCGAGAGTCGGGCAATCCAGTACCGGGACCTTTGGTGACTATATCCTGTGCTGAGAGTGTTCCACCCTACAGATTTATCACACTAAACTTTTACTCCCAAAAATTGTTCTTTGGGCCATAACAGAGTACATAATTCTGTACCTAACTATCCTGACTGGTTACTGACTCTGGTCTGTACTGCATATCTGTACTAAACATAGAAACATAGAAACATAGAATTTGATGGCAGATAAGGACCGCTTGGCCCACCCAGTCTGCCCATTTCCCTACCTAATGGATAAGCTACAGATCCTAGTTAACTAGCAGCCTACTTCTTTCTACCCCCACCCCCTAGAATTGCCTTATGACTGTCCCATGCATGCTTGAATTCAACCACTGTTTTTGACTCCACAACCTCCTCTGGAATGCCATTCCATGCATCCACAACCCTCTCTGTGAAAAAATACTTCCTTACATTACCTCTGAGCTGCCTCCCCTCCATCTTCAAATTGTGTCCCCTTGTTCTTGCACCTCTCTTTTTTTGAAAGATGCTACCCTCTTGGACTTTGTTGATTCCCTTGAGGTACTTGAAAGTTTCTATCATGTCCCCCCTCTCCCTCCTTTCCTCGAGGCTATACATTTTAAGCTCCTTTAGTCTCTCTTCATATGTCTTCCGGTGCAGACCCTGCACCATTTTAGTTCTCCTCTGCACAGCTTCCATCCTGTCTATGTCCTTATGGAGACTGGGTTTCAGGACTGCACGCATTACTCCAGATGGGGTCTCACCAGCTGTCTGTACAGAGGGATAACAACTTCCTGTTTTCTACTGGTGATGCCTCTCCCTATGCATCCCAGTATCCCTGCAGCCCTCCTTACTGCCCTCTCACATTGCTTTCCCTCTTTTAAGTCATCTGATATGACTACCCCCAGGTCCCTTTCCATTTTTGTTGTTGTTAGTATCTCACCCCCCATTGTGTACTCTTCTTCTGGGTTTTTGTTTCTCAGGTGCATTACCCTTGCACTTCTTAGCACTGAATCTAAGCGGCCATACATTTGACCATTCCTCTAACCTTGCCAAGTCCCTTCTCATCCTATCCACCCCACCTTGTGCATCAACTCTGTTGCAGATCTTTGTGTCATCTGCAAAGAGACATACTTTCCTTCCAGTCCCTCTGCAATGTCAGCTATAAAGACATTGAGAGGACAGTCTAACACACTGAACCTACGTGTCCCACTAGTAACCCCCTTTCTTCAGTGTGGACTCCATTTACTATTACCGCTGTGTCCTATTCTCCAGCCAATTCTTTCAGGCTATCATCTTGGGACCACTCCCAGGCTGGCTAACTTGTATATTAATCTTTTGTGTGGGACTGTGTCAAATGCCTTGCTAAAGTTATGAGCCATGTCCACAGCCCTCCCTGATCTACTACTTGGTCACCCAGTCAAAGAAATCTATTAGATCTGCCTGGCATGACCTTCCCGCTGTGAATCCATGCTGCCTTGGGTCCTGTGCCCTCTGGTTTCTAGGTACTGACAGTTCTTTCCTTCAGAAGTGATTCCATCATTTCCCTATCACTGAGGTTAAACTAACAGGTCTGTAGTTTCCTGTTTCTGCCCTGCTCCCACTTTTGTGAAGGGGAATCACATCTGCCCTCCTCCAGTCCTCAGGTACCACCCCATCCTCCCATGATTTGTTAAAGAGGGCAGTCAGTGGTGTCACTAGTTCTACCCTTAGTTCTTTCAGAATTCTGGAATGAATCCCATCAGGCCCCATTGCTGTGTCCACCTTCAGTTTTAAGAGTTCTTTCAGAACCCTTTCTTCTGCAAATGGACTGGTATCAACTTCTGTATCCAGAGTGTTTCTACGGTTTGTTTTAGATACCTCCCCCTTATCATTTGTAAATACTGAGCAAAAATATTTGTTTAGTTTCTCTGCCTTTTCACCATCACCCTCTGCCCACCCCCCTCCCCTTTATTAAGCCTCACTATCCCTTTGGTCTTTCTTAGCTCCTTGATGTACCTAAAAGGTTTTATTCCCCTTTTAACTGAGTTGGCCATCTTTTCCTCAGTTTGGGCCTTTGCTGTTCTGACTGCCTTCCAAGCTTCCTTTTGCTTTAACTGATACAATTCTCTGTCCTGCTCCTTCTGTGATTCCTTGTACTTTCTGAATGCTTTCTTTTCTTGAACCTTCACTGCAACTTCCTTTGAGAACCATAGTGTTTCTTACATCGTTTTGTTTTATTTGCTTCACACAAAGGCTTGCTATTCTGTGATGGCAGTTTTTATTATTCCCCATTGCTCTTCCACCCTCCTTCCTGCCCATTTGCTAGTGCATTCCTTAGGCACTCACCCATTTTAGCGAGTCAGCCCTCCTGAAGTCCAGTACTTTTGCCTTTGCATGGCTTGACTCTATTGCTGTGTTTATTGTGAACCATACTGTTCGATGGTCGCTAGTTCCAGATGGCTACCCACTTCTACATTTGTGATCCTCTCTCCATCTCCATTTGAGAGAACCAGGTCTCTGGATTGCTCCCTCTGAGTGAGTTCCAATACTAGTTGTCTAAGGCATGCTCCTGTAGGGCATCTAGAATAACCCCCTCTTAGAAGTGGCTGCTGCAACTGCACTCCAGTTAACATCTGGCATATTCAGATCACCCATCAGCAATAGCTCCTTTTTCTGCCATTCTAAGTATACTTTCTATCATTTCCTTGTCCATTTCCTCCCCTGAGAGGGTCTGTATACTAACCCTGTGCGGACTGTGGTGCCATTTCCTCTCTCCAAATTGACCCACAGTGCTTCTTCTCCTCCCCGTTTACCCTTTGGTTCTGTTGCTTCGATACCTTCCCTTATGTAGAGAGCTACTCCACCTCCTCTTTTACCCTCCCTGTCCCTCCTGTAGATAGTGTATCCTGGTATGTTTACGTCCCAGTGATAGTTCTGTGTGTACCATGTTTCTGTGACTGCCACGATATCCAGATGTTCCTCCTCCCTCAAGGCCACTAATTCAGGAAGCGTGCTACCCAGACTACGGGCATTGGTACTCATTGCTCTTCATTTTTTGATGGCTTTACCTTCTGTAGCAGCATCCCCCACTGACCTCTCTACCTTAGTCTTTTCTCATTTAGTACCCTGCTTTGTAGGGGGAGGATGGGATTTTCCTGCTGCTTATCAGTACCTCCCCCCTTGACTAGTTTAAAAGCTTGCCAATGAAGCATTTAAACCAATTGCCCAAAAGACTTGTTCCCTTCCTGGACAGATACAGACCATCCTGCCAGTATAGGCTGGTGTCCCTCCAGGTGGAACCCCAGTCCCCAATGAAGCCAAACCCCTATGCTCCACACCTGTATGTACTTGTGGCTTATTTGTAGATAACCCAAAAATAAAAAAATTAAGATATTATCTATATACATGTAATAGATAACCCACTCTTAGGTGTCGCGGTCCGCGGCTGTGATATCATACACCTTGGTGTAAATCAACCACCAAAGCATCGACATTCAGAGCACAACAGCACACCGTGAGAGTGGGTTATCTATCTTATAAAAAGGCAAAATTGTTTTTCAGGTGGGTAAAAGTGCAGATGTGTGGTCACGCTCTGATATACACACGGTCATGTGATGTGTTTTATACAGTCAGAACACTGGATTTGGATTTGGATCTCATTTTATAAAATATATAGATATATATATATATATATATATATATATATACACACACATATACAGTACAATTACATATTTATCAGCGTTATTTATTTATTTTTTTTGCTTTCCCCTTTTAATTACTCAAAGACATCGCTTCTTCGCACCATGGACACACTTCACTACCTGTCTAGCATTGCTTGTAAAGCGCTTGGGGATACTGTGTATGAAAAGCTCTATATAAATGCTGATTCTTCTTCTTCTTCTTCTTCTAACCATAACACCTTATGTGTGCCTTGATTTACTATAAAACCTGACAGTGCCCCATATAATTTTACGGTTTCTATTAAAGGCCCACACAATGATTCAGGGTCCTTATTAGAGAGTAAATAAATTTTAATACCTGTAAATTTTATTTCTCCTACTACTGGTCTCCGGGCTCATCACTTCTGGGAGGTCCTTCCTGGAACCACGTAACAGGCAGGAAGCGAACAGACTTCTGCAGGACAGCTACACCCTCCCGCTTGCTTCCTCCAGACGTCAGTGATTCTATAGAAGTTCACATAACTTGGAAACAAACAGAAGAAAGGTTAGTCTAACTTGCGGCCAGAAGCCGACTTTCAGCATTCTGAGAGGGACGGAGCCCGGAGACCAGCAGTCGGAAAAAGAAAATTTACAGGTATTTAAATTTCTATTTCTCTCTCCTAAAGCTGGTCTCCGGGCTCATCACTTCTGGGATATACTAAAGCAGTACATCCCTCTGCTTCCTGGGTGGGAAGAATGTCTATAGTCTCTTATGGGTCCACCACTGCCTGGAGGACCCTGCAGCCAAAGGATGCCTCAGCAGAGGTGGAAACAACCAACTTTTAGAACTTAGCGAAGGTATGAATGGATGACCAAGTGGCTGCTCTACACAAATCTGCTGGACAAGCTTCTCTGAAGTCCGCCCAGGACGTAGCCATCACTCGGGTTGAGTGAGCCCTCACTGGTCCCAGCAGGTCGATCCTGGCCTTCTGGTAAGCCATGATGATGGTGGAATGAATCCACCTAGCAATAGAGTCCTTTGATGCTTTCTTACCCATATTCAGGCCTGATGTAAGGATGAATAGACTTGAAGTCTTATGGACTGACTCAGATCTCTTAATGTAAATCTTTAGAGCCCTTCTTGGATCAAGCGTGTGAAATTACCTCTCCTTCTCGTTCTTGGGATGAGGACAGAAGGAGGGAAGGTTCAAGACTTGGTTGCAGTGAAAAGGAGACATCACCTTTGGTAAAAAGGCGGGATCTGTCTGCATAACCACTGAGTCCTCATGAAAGATAGTGTAAGGTTCTTTGGATGACAGGTCTCCTATCTCACTGATGCGGTGGGCTGAGATGACTGCAGTAAAAGACGACCTTCATAGTGAGATGAAGCAAAGATACCTCCTTTAAGGGCTCAAAAGGGGGCTTGGTGAGTGCTTTAAGTACCAGGTTGAGCCTCCAAGGTGGAACCATGGACTTTATTGGAGGATGCTTCAACGTTGCTGCTCTCAGAAATCGTTGAACATGAGGGAGAGCTCCTAAAGATTCCCCTGAGTCCACCAACAGGAGCGCCCCTAAAGCAGAAACCTGTACTCTTAAGGTAGCCGGTTGGAGGCCCTTGTCGAAACCCTCCTGAAGGAATTGAAGGATAGTAGATAGAGACACTGAGTCATCCGGTAGAGAGGTGGCTCGCAACCAGAACAGGAATTTTCTCCACTCTATAGTAAACCTTGGAGGATGAGGCACGTCTGGATTGAATCATAATTTCAATGACAGGTGCAGAGAAACCTAACTCCTTGAGAGTCTCCCATTCAATCTCCACGCCGAGAGAGGTAGATTGCGAGGACTGGGGTGCAGCACCAGTCCCTGATGTAGCAGGTCTGGGCTCTCTTGGAACATCAGATGAGGATGTAGAGACATTTGGACCAATCAAGGAAACCACGGTCTGCGGGGCCAGCATGGACAAACCAGAAATCTCTCTGCTTTGTCTTGGGCAATCTTGTGCAGCACCTTCGATAAGATTGGAACTGGAGGAAAGGCATACAGAAAATTGAACTGACCCCAGTTGATGGAGAGGATGTCCTGTGCTATGACCCTCTCGTCCTTGATGAGACAGCAGAACTGCGGCACTTTGCAATTTTTTCGGCAGGTGAAAAGGTCTACCTGCGGGCGGCCCCACCGTGCCGTGATGAGTTGGAAGGCACAGTCCTTGAGCTCCCACTCACCTGGCAGAATGTCCTTTTGACTTAGCCAATCTGCTGTGACATTTTCCTGGCCTGGGATGTAAGCGGCCCTTAGACTCTCCCGGTTGTCTTCCATCCACTGAAAGAGTAGAAGAGTCTCTTGCAACATCCAAGAGCTCTTTGTGCCTCTCTGGCGGTTGATGTAGGCCACTGTTTTCTGACTGTCCGTGAGAATGAGAACGTCCCGGCTGGAAAGCTGTGCCTTGAACTGCTGCAGTGCCAGGCGGACTGTCCACATCTCCAGTACATTGATGCTGTAGTGAGACTCCACCAGCGACTACTTGCCCGGTACTGAGAGCTGTTCCAAATGTGCCCCCCAGCCCCGGAGGCTGGCATCAGTGGTGACTCTCATCTGGTAAGGATGTCCCAGTTTGAGACCCCTCATGATGTTGCCATGCTGAGTCCACTATATAAGGAAATCTTTTACCTGGGGAGATATCTGAATCCTCTGGCCCACTGCTTCCCTTGATTGTGACCACTGCTGGAGGAGGCCTGACTGGAGAGGTCGCATGTGGACTAGCGCCCAGGGGACCGAGTCTGCCAGGAATACCATCGTCCCTATGAGTTGCATGAAGGAGCTGGCTGGCAGTGCTTGGGCTACTTGGAATTTGCTGATGAATGCCCTCAGTTCCATGAATGTTGATTCTGTGGGAAAAACTTTGTTCTGGATTGTGTTGATACTCACCCCTAGATGATTCAGAGACTGTGCGGTCGCAGGGAGCTCTTCTTCTGGTTGATTACGAACCCCAGAGAGGAGAGGCACTGAGTGACCTCCGTCACTGCCTGGACTGCTTGATCGTACAGCAGGGCTTTGATGAGAATGTCGTCCAGGTATGGGAAGAGCTGGATCCCTTGCATTCTGAGTCGAGCGACCACTGTCACAAGGACTTTGGAGAAGACCCTGGGGGCTGTGGACAGGCCGAAGGGCAGCACTGTGAACTGAAAGTGGTGATCTTCCACTTTGAACCTGAGGAATTGCTGGTGTGCCTTCTGGATTGGGATATGCAGATAAGCATCTTGTAAATCTACTGAGGCCAAATAATCCCCCTGATGGATTTCTTGGATGATGGAGGGCAGGGTCTCCATCCTGAATGTCCTGTGGTGAACAAAACCATTTAGGAACTTGAGGTCTAACACTGGCCAGAAACCTCCTGAGCGTTTTGGCACTGTGAAGAATAGAGAGTACACTCCTCTGTTCCTTTCTTGAATGGGAACTTGTTCGATCACTGCTGCCTGTATAAGATCTGTAATCGCTTGCAGGGTTGCTGCTCTTTTTACTGGGTTGTTTGAGACTGGTGAGGGCACTATGTGGGGCAGGGGGGGCCTGGGGTCGAACTCGATGAAGTAACCCTCGCGAATTACATCTAGCACCCACTTGTCTGTAGTGGTGTTGACCCATTCGTCAAAAAAGCTGGAAAGCCTGCCTCCTACATGAGGATGGGTCCGTGAGTCCTTATTGTGATTTTTTGGAGCCGCCCCCGGCATCTCAGGAGCCACCACTGCCCTCCCAGAAACTGCGCTGGTTGCGCGAGGTGAACCAGGATCGTCTGCCTGCAAATGACTTATTCTCACCCCTGGAATGATTTTGGATCCCAAAGTCCAGGGCCTGCCTCTTCCCCGGAATTGTGGCATTTGTACTTTTGCCATTTCCCCAGATTCCTTGACCGCCTCCTTTAGAGCTGACTCAAAAAGAAGGCTTCCTTCATAAGGGGCATTTACCAAATGCATCTTCAAGGAGGCATCTGCCTGCCATGCCCGTAGCCATAAGTCGTGTCAAGCTGAGGTCTGGTAAAATATAGCTCTTGCTGCACACCTGACTGCACTCTCCAATACGTCAGCCGAGTAGGCCGAAGCTAGTCCCATTAGCTGCAGGTGCTGTAAAACGGATTTATTCTTCTCTGGCACATCAGCGAGCTGGAATGCCAGATCAGTGGCCCAGGAGAGAGGAGCCTGAGCTGAGAAGAGGTTAGCGGTAGCCACCTTGAGAGAGGTTGCGGTGGACTGAAAGGCTTTCTTTAGAGAGGTGTCCATTTTCCTAGCCACTGGGTCCCTCAGGGAGGATCCACCCTCTGCTAGGATAACTGTCTTTTTAATGAGGTTTGAGATTAGAGGGTCTGTCCTGGGACAGTCTGGCCATGTCTCCGAAGGTTTCTTGTCGAATTTCAGTAGTTTGGTTAGGCAGCGAGGGACAGGGTAAGAACACTCTGGTCCCTACCATTCTTCCTTTAAGAGGTCCTCTATGGCCGGAGGGATGGGGAAAGTAGTCGCTGACTTTGAAGCCGACGCGAGCCTGAACGTTGGCTTCGCTCGCTTGGACTCTGGAGAAGATGGACTCAGGTGGATCTCATCCAACACCTGTTTACTAAAAAAAAATCTCGGTTGTCCAAATCAAAGTTTCTTGCTGGGAAGGAGTCCAAGTCGGAATCCGAGATTGGGAGTTCCCCCTCCTCTGGAGATGAATAGCCAGACCCTGAGGGCAACCTGTCCCATCTATGCTTCTCATGGGTGGCGGCCCTGGATCTGGATCTACTCCTGGATCTGGGCCTCTTCCTCCTCCTGTCGCATTGAGAGGAGTGGGGAGTGTCCTCGTCTGAGGATGGGGAGGGGGTGCGCTTGCAGGTGACTTTCCCATGGGTCCTAGGCTCCGGAGACTGCTGAAGGATGTCAAATATGAGAGGTTGAGGGCGAAGGCCCTGTTCAGTTTCTCTATTAGGTCTGGGGCTACAGCCCTAGCCGAGTTGCGGTGCCCCTCTGAGGTGGAAGATTGTCCCTGACCCATGGGCTGGTTTTGCAGGTCCTGAGATTCAGAGGCAGATGCCTCATCTGCCTAATCCATGGCTGGTGATGTTGCACTGTCACATTTGACACACAGAGACCCTGCAAATATGGCCAGCATGGGTGTTCTGCACTTGTGGCACTTTCTGTCTCTGGGGGGGGCCTGTCTGATTCTGCTGAGGACATGTTCACTGTTTTTAATATATTTGTATTGTATTTGACCCCGAGCTTGAAAACTGTGCATTTAATCCAGTCCCTTCAATGCCTAGGTGCCCCCTGAAATGTTCTGTCGATGAGCTGATCAGGCGATGCTCGTTGACAAGCAGCGCGATACTCTGCCCCCTTTTCTGCTCCAAATGGCCTGCCTCTCTGCCCACAAAAAGAGTGCGAACACTCGAACGTTAGTTTCCCAGCGTCGGAGAGCCCGATAAGACAATGCAGCTCTCCGTCCGGCAGGCACGTCGACAGTCAAAGCCTTCAGTGACTGTTGACGGGAAAGAAAGCTCCAGGCATCCAAAACCATTGACGAGCTGTACCTCGGGGCCTGACGCAGGGAGGCTTGAGAAGAAAACTCCTGGGAGTCCTGAGAGCTGCACAGCCCCGAAATAATTAGGTGCTAATCTGGCCCCAGCCCCAAAAAGTCATGACTGTCTCCTCGTTGCTCCACGACTGTCTCGGGGGGGCTACTAGCACGGGAAGTAGGGCTCATTGCCTCGGGAGCACAGGGATGGTGCGAGGGAAGAGGGAGCCCATCTGTGCAGCTTTCAAGGCTGAGACTGGGGTCCCTGCGTTAGCGCTTGACAACGCTGCTGAACTGTCCAAAAATAGAAAAGATATGCACACTCACAGATGAAGTCGTCGGCTCTGTCACACCTGTGACAGAGGTCCTGCAGAGCTCCTACCACTAGACAGGCAGAAAGTAAACTGACATCTGGAGGAAACGATCAGGAGAGTGTAGCTGTCCTGCAGAAGTCTGTTTGCTTCCTGCCTGTCACGTGGTTCCAGGAAGGACCTCCCAGAAGTGATGAGCCCCGAGACCAGCTTTAGGAGAGAGAAAGTATCACTGGCATACAGCGAGACCTTGATCTTCTTCTCCCCCCCACCCTGATGCCCTTTATTTATTAACATATATTCCCCCCCCCAGCTCTGGTGGGGTCCTTCTTCCACCCCTGCCAATCCCTATTCCCGTTCACCAAGACCCAACCACTCACCTGACGAGGCCTCCAGGCTCACACACAGCACACTGCTGTGCTTCCCCCCTGGATTGATCCTCAGGGCCAGGGTCGCTTTCTGCCACTATGGCCTTCTTCCCTGCTGTCCATCTGGCCACCTGCAGTGGAGGTGAAGACCTGGCGGACCTCTAGCTGGTGGTGGTGTGGGTCAGGTAGTGAACGTGGTGGGCAGTTGAAAGGGGCTTCCTCTGCTATCATCCAGTCTGCGATTTTCCCCTGTTGTTATGTCACACCCTCCACCAGAAGCACGCTGTCACTAGATGTCAGCAAGGCGATGCATCCTACGACCCAATGCTTGCTCCCGGCTGCCCACACTGATGCTTTCCCCTGCACCACAACCCATGGTCACCCAGGTGGTGGCAGAGCAGCGGAGCTGCAAGTCCCCCTTCACGGAGAGGAGAGCGTCCTCTGGACGCCCAATCCTCTGACTAGCCCTGGCTAGTTTCCAACACCCAGATCGCCGGCGTTGTGAGCAGTAGCACTACCGCTGCGCCCGTGGGCCAGCTTCTGATGCCTTTTATGCCTGGATTTCTCCAAATGGCCTTCAGCAGTGGTTCCATGCTGAGAGCAAGCAACAGGGGA
The DNA here is from genome assembly GCA_016271365.2 of Neoceratodus forsteri. Lineage (NCBI taxonomy): Eukaryota > Metazoa > Chordata > Ceratodontiformes > Ceratodontidae > Neoceratodus > Neoceratodus forsteri. Next base: position 1,309,201,823 of record CM057449.1, read on the forward strand.
GAAAGAGAGCATCTCTGCCTAGCACCCTTCTCGGTCTGGAATTTCTGCGAGAGAGTTCTGTTTATCTGGACCCAGACTGTGGGAGTGAAGTACAATATAGCTATTGACAGCTGCAATATCTCTCTAAATCTGAAGTGGGATAAGATTTCCTGCAGTAGTAGATTAAATTCAGAGTGGATGTCTGGCACTAGGATTTAAACAGCACTCAGCTATATTGTTAGGATAGAATGCAACCATTTATAGTAGGGCAGCTGTTTACGTGTTATTCAAGTACAATATATAAAAGTTTTTGTTGCTGATAATAAAATCTCTTCTATTCTTTGTGCCTGTTGTCATCTTCTTTCCAATAGATATGTCTGTTTCTGGTGTGAGGTACTGGAGATTCACCTGTACAATAGTTGACCATTAACCAAGATCAAAGAGGAATAAACTACTTTTACAAACACTTGCCACTATCTTAACTTCCATCGTCATTTGTAATTAGTACTGAAGTGCTTTACCCATGGGTAAGGGACTCAGCTAATGGAAACTGCCCAGTAACTCTCCTCCCTCTTGTCAGGCCCCCTTCCCAGCTGGTAAAATGACTATGCTTCAGGTTCAACCCCCAAATCATATGTGTCCGACCAAGACCACATCACCATGTGTTTCTCAATGGCTGCTGTGATCCTCTCCACCTGCTTTACTGAGGGATCTGTACCTCTGAGCCACTGAGTCACGATACTCTTCACTATCAATGTGTAGAAAGCTTGGAGCAACATCTGTCAAGTCCAGGGCTCTACTGTTGCGATGGACTTTCCCAAGAAAAGATAAATGAATGAAGGGGAACACTGACCCTACATATTCTTTCCAGCATTTTATGCACCTCTATACAATATTCCTGAACCACTGGGCAGCTCCAGAAAATTAAGTATTATGTCCGATTTGGCCACATGCCCTGCAACACAGGTCCAAGCCCTTCCCCTGCACAGTGAAGTGTTTTGTAATGGTTGGGGTGTGGAAGAACCTGGTTAAACATTTCCACTGGTATTCCTGCCAACTTGGTGAGGTGGTTGCCCTCCATCCCAGTTCCCAGCCTCTCTCCCAATCTCCTTCCATGACAGGTGCTTGGGAGTCCATTTCCCACTGCCTTCTTAGGTGTGAGAAATCTGGGTCTGGAGATCCCTGCAGTGATTTGTAGGCTTTGGAGACATTGCCCCCTTCTGCCTTAGAGCATGGCTCCCCACTACAGGAGGTTCTCTGCCCACCTTGTGGAGTCTGTCATCCGTAGACTGGCAGTGCTCACTTACAAATATCTAAAGAAGCCTTTTTGCAGCACATGTACTTCTGCTGCAGATCTAAAAAGGTGACACACATCCCAATCCGAGTAAAGTGCCCGTATCGAGTGAGTGCTTTGTGGTTCCATCTCCTATATCACCCTGCGGGGGTACGAAATCCAGGTCCTCCAAGATGATGGTCAGTGGGCCCCCATCGTTGGGGGTGCTTCTGTGACTTAGCCTTAACTAGTACTTAGAGGGTGTGTCTCATCCAGGGATTGGCAGGGCTTGAAATGATGACCTTCGTGGTACATTTCCTCCAGAAATGTCAGTTATGCAGTATACATTTCCGAAGCACGTTACAGATCCCCATAAAAATTTCAAAAAAATAAAAAATACACTAGAGTGGTTCAGGACCACAGTTTACACCTCACTACGTCCATGTCTGAAGTATTTAAATCAGTGATACTCAGTTCTGACTGGCTCAGGAGCCACATGAGCAGTAATGTTAGCCAAGGAGCCACAACATACACTTCCTAGTAAATTCAGGCAAACACACTCCAGTGAAAAAGAAAATATTTAAATTACTAAACATTTCTTTCATTTCATTTATTTAATTTACTAATCATTAGTTAACATTTGCACAGTCTGACAGGGTGCAGCTTGCAAGAAAATCTGCACTAAACTTTGAAAATAATGCTTGCTGGTGTACAATGCAGTGGTATTATAGTGCATCCTAGTTGGTTAATACATAGTAACATACTAAAAGCCAGCAGAATAGGCCTTATGGTCTGTCATGTCTGCTCGGTAGCCAGCCACCTAGTGGCTGCTCGCTGTTCCTCCCCCCAGCCCCCAAGAGGGTCTTTATTGGATTTAGAATCCCGTTGAACATGTCCCACCCCTTCTTGAAGCCCTCCACTGTGCCTTCCTCCACCAGCCTCTTAGGCAGCGCATTCCACAGCTCCACCACCCTCTCAGTGAAATAATGCCTCCTACGTTCCCCCTATATAATTCCGCAAATACTGTCTTTTAAATAGTAATCCCTTAAAGGGGCATTGTCACATCATCCATCAGTGCAAAAAAGCATACAAGATGCATACCTCTAAGGTGCAAATATTATTCTAAATGTGCATTATAACTACTATTAAAAACCTGTAGTTTTATACATTTGAAAGGAAAAAAGACAGTATCTGTGGTGAAGAACCATCCCCCTGATGACGCACTAGTTGCGAAACCGGTCGAGGTTCTTTCAGCGTTCAGTGTTGGTGTGTGGAACTTGGCCTGATGGGTCTGTTGCCTTTTGTGGTTTTTATTCGAATTAAAGCCTTATAACCTGAGCTGGTGCTGTGCCGGTTTGTTTTTGCTTGTGGTGAGTTAGTACTGTGCAGGCACCTCATAGCAGCTGAGTAGTACTGCCCTGTATTTGAATTCGCTTATTGTTTACTTGTTCGCTGTAGGCTCTAGATTTGGCCTATTTTCTTGGCAACAGGGTATTGTGCTCCACACCCCTTTTCTTCCGTAGCCTCAGTTTTGCCTAAAGTGTGGATATTTATTGCCTTTTAGTGATGGCATCGCGCTTTTTGTGTTTTCCTGGCAGGCACTTATCTTCGGGGTTTTCACCTGGATGTGACCGGAACATTTGTTTTTCTAATTAGCGCGTATTACGAGCTGTTTTTTCCACACAGTGTTAGAAGCATTATTACGAGGATTCTACGAATCCCCCCGGTATGTCCACATTTTTTTCAGACATCCAACTAGAGGAAGAGACAGGATCGCTATCAGCAAATGTATTTTTGTCAGCTGGAGAGGAAACGCTGTTCATTGAGTCAGCAGGTGCAACGAGGGTTGACAGTGCTAATCATTTTAATACTACGACTGCAGATAACCACGATATAGACATTAAGGAGGCATTCATTTTATTACAATGAGCTATTGTTCGTGGAAGAAGACATTATTGGGGCAAAATCACAGTAGAGGCTTACCTAAAAGTCGGGCGTTCTCCTAGAGGTCTGAGAGTTACAAACAAACCAGGATATGGGTGGGAGACAGAACTGTTTATGAGTGACTAGAAGACCTCATTGCAGGAGGGTACGGACCTCTTAATTAAAATAGCCATTAAGGATTACCAGTCCCAACAACCTTATGTCAGTAAAGACATATTGGAAAAAGAAGAACTAGTTAACACATTCAAGGATCATCCTGAATTCAGTGAATATGAGAAAAACCTTAGAGAATATGTACAGAAGGAAGATAAGAAGATTAAACAAACTAAACTGAATAAGTTTGAACATGACAGGCAGGACTGTTTGTTGGATCGGGTTTTTGACTGGAGTAAAAATAGCAATACAAATAAATATAAAAGCAAAAATAGAGGAGGTCGGGGTAATTCCAGGGATGGCTATCAGCAAGAAACAACGGATCAACAGCAGCCCCGCTCTATCCTCAAAGTTAAGTAACCACTCACCCATCTACACATCCAATAGCGAATCAGAAGGGGAGATTTTTATAAGATGAAGATCGAGAGGATATCTTGGACCAGAGGCGTGACAACAAACAGTCCAGTTTCAAGACCATCAGCAGTTACCAATACAGAGAAGGAAGGTCAAACTATTACGAGGCCACATTCAGGTTACTCCCTCACCAACCAACACCCTAAATCAACGAGGCGGGAAGGGGGAGAAACACAGAAGGCAGAATGTGTGGTAGAAAGAAGTAGAACAACCAGATGAGAATATAGTAATTAATATCTCGGGGGAAGATCTAAGTGATGAACAACTTTGTGTTCTACTGAAGGGTTTAACATTTGTCCCAACTGACGACTCAAAGCCCATCAATTTGTTTGTGGATCTACATCATTTTACCCGAAACCTAAATTTAAAAGCACACTTTGAAAAATCGAGGCTGTACAAGGGATTATCGATGCTGGTATATGGAGAAATTGATATGCCACCTTCTGATATTGACGTAAGACTGTTTAAACCACCATCTACTTATATGCCTCAATATAATGAGACTGTGAGAGTCTTCGAAAGGGCATGTGAGAATGACATTAGAGAACTATTAGAATCTGGTAATAGACCCTCCTTTGTTAACATTTCACACCAGGGGGCCTTGGCCCTTAAGACTTTGGAGGCAAATAAAAACATTGTGATTAAACCAGCGGATAAGGGGGGGTTCCATTGTTATCCTCCCCATCCATGGGTACTTGCAAGACGTGAGAAGACAGTTGTCTGATACCACGTTTTGTATAAAACTTCCAAAAGACCCAACCTTACAATTCAAGGGTAGTATTGACTCATTTCTATTTAATGCAGCATCTGAGGGTATTATTAACACAAATGAGATGCTATATCTGACTGTGGTACATCCAGTTAGGGCTAGTTTTTACGTCCTACCAAAAATACATAAGGATATACAGAATCCTCCAGGAAGGCCGATAGTGGCTGGCATAGGCTCACTGATTGAACCGTTATCTAAATATGTGAATTCCTATATTAGGGATTATGTCACTAGACTTCCTTCCTATTTAAGGGATACCATGCACATTTTGGGTATCCTGGAGGATATGCAATCAGAACCAGATTGGCTATTGGTGTCTATGGACTTTTGTTTACTTTACACCAATATCCCACATGTTGATGGTCTAGAAGCTCTAAGGTATTAGTTTGAGATGGATACCATGATGGACACTGGTAAAAGAGAATTTCTTTTGGAATGTTCCGAACAAGTACTGACCAAAAATTATTTTATTTTCCAGGATACATTTTATCTACAGATTAGGGGTACTGCTATGGGGGCTACTTTTGCCCCCAATTATACTGACCTCTATCTGGGTAAGTGGGAAAATGAATATGTCTATATTTGGATAAGATTGACATTTGGCGTCATTTTATAGATGACATTTTTATGGTGTGGCATGGCGCTCAAAGAATTGATGGTATTTGTCTCTTGTCTGGAAGAAAGTAATCAGAATTTGAGATTTACAGTGCAGTGTGATCCTGTATCCATCTCCTTTCTGGATTTGAGGATTATTAAGAAACCAGATGGTACTTATAGAACAGATCTATTCAGAAAGGAGACAGACAGAAATTCACTGCTACATGCCACTAGTTGTCACCCACCACACCAGATTAAGAACATTCCAAAAGCCCAGATGTTACCGCTTAGGAGGAACTGCAGTGAGGATGCTGACTTCACTGTTCAGGCCTCAGATCTGTGTGACAGATTTATTAAAAGAGGATATAGCCCAGGCCTAGTTAGAGATGCTTATGAAGCAGCACTAGACACTGACAGACAGAACCTTTTGGTAGTAAAAATTAAAAACCAGGATGCACCAAGAGTAAATTTTGTGACTCAATACTCAAGGCATGTTAAAAAAGTGGAATAGATCATTCTAAAACATTGGTATATCCTCCAGACAGAACCTTTGTTGAAGGAAACTACCAAAATAAAGCCAAGAATGGTATTTAGGCATTGCACTAACCTAAAAGACAAACTTGTTCACAGCCACCAACCAATAGCATTGCCCCCAACAGGAACATGTGAGGACCTCTGGTTGCCACCTCTCCGGGATGGTAATTTTACATATGACAGATGTAAATTCTGCCCATCCATTCTGAGAACTGACACATTCACTAGTTGCAATTGCAGTAAGGATTACAATGTAAAAGGTTTTTTTATTTCTAATACTGCAGGTTTGGTGTATCTTGCCACTTGTGAATGTGCAGCATTTTATGGTGGAAAAACAACTCGACAATTTAAAATCAGAACTGGTGAACATCTGAGAAGTATAGTGGCAAAAGACTGTGGTAATGCTTTAGCAAATCATTGCAGTGCTGTTGGTACTAAGGACCACTCTTTCAAGTTTTGTGGTATTGAGAGGGTTACTCTAGGACCCAGAGGAGGTGACTTAGATAAGAAACTGAAACAAAGAGAGTCATTCTGGATATTCATGTTAGGAGCCCTGAGACCACCTGGTCTGAATGACAAAATAGAATTGTTATCATCCATAAGGAAGTGATTGCCCTTTGGTTGTTTCTGTTTGGTTTAGCACATTGATATGGCAATTTCTAACTTCTTTAGTACTATGCTGACTTTTTCACTACTTAATTCTTTTTGCATTTTTTTCCCTTTTCAGATTATTATAGAGCTTGTCTTTTCAGCCCTTCATCTGGAAAATACATAGACGGAACATCGCATAAGATGAATGGCTATACAGAATGTGTAACTTGCTATTCTAGTATCCTTTTTAAAAGACAAGGACTAGTGAACAATGTTAATGCTAAAGTTCTTATTTCCTTTCCAATGTATAGAACTACATTTTTTTTTTAATAGTAGTTATAATGCACATTTAGAATAATATTTGCACCTTAGAGGTATGCACCTTATATGCTTTTTTGCACTGATGGATGATGTGACAATGCCCCTTTAAGGGATTATTATTTACAAGACAGTATTTGCAGTGAAGAACCATCTCCCTGATGATGCACTAGTTGTGAAACCGGTCGGGGTTCTTTCAGCGTTCTGTGTTGGTGTGTGGAGCTTGCCCCGATGGGTCTGTTGCCTTTTATGTTTTTTATTCAAATTAAAGCCTTATAACCTGAGCTGGTGCTGTGCTGGTTTGTTTTTGCTTGTGGTGAGTTATTACGTTCACGCACCTCATAGCAGCTGAGCTGTATTGCCCTATATTTTAACAGGATGCTAGAATGCACAGGCAGGGGTATCACCAGCAGAACGAGGGAGATAATAATACCCCTGTATAGATCACTGGTGAGACCCCACCTTGAGTACTGTGCCAAGTTCTGGAGGACCCATCCCCGAAAAGATATAGAAAGGGTGGAGGCAGTGCAAAGGAGGACAACCAAAATGGTGCAGGGCCTACATCAAAAGCCCTATGAAGAAAGGCTTATGGAATTAAATATGTACTCTCTAGAGGAAATAAGGGAAAGGGGGATATAACAAACTGAAATTTAAATACCTGTAAATTTTATTTCTCTGACTGCTGGTCTCCGGGCCCATAACTAGTGGAGGTCCTTCCTGGAGCCACGTAACAGGCAGGAAACAGATCTCTGCAGGGGGCCAGATCCTCCCCTCTGCATCCTGTAGCTCTCAGTTCGTTCCAAAGCATGTCTCCTGCCGTAAAACATCACTGAGAAACAAGAAGAAGAAATGTTAATATGTACTTACGGCCTGGAAGAGCCGACTTAAGACCCTCAGGCCAGATGGCCAGCGTCTAACATTCTGGGAGGGGAGGAGCCCGGAGACCAGCAGTTGGAGAAAGAAAATTTACAGGTATTTAAATTTAAATTTCTCTCTCCTAAGCTGGTCTCCGGGCTCATAACTAGTGGGATATACTAAAGCAGTACATCCCTGTGCTTCTCGGGTGGGAAGAATGTGAGCAGACCCTTACGGGTACCCCGCCTATGGAGTGACCCGATAACCAAGGGATGCCTCACAGGAGGCAGACACATCCATTCTGTAGAACTCTGTTCAGGAATGGATGGATGTCCAAGTGGACATTCTGTGAAAGACTGCTGGAAGGCTTCTTTGGGATCTGCCCAGGTGGTAGCTACTGCTCGAGCTGAAGGAGCCCTCCATGGGCCCAGCATAGCAAACCCCAACCTTTTGGAAGGTGATAGAAAAGAGAAAGTACAGTTACGTAAGAACTTAGCGTAACAGTAGATCTTCGAGAACAGCTCTTGCAGCAGGTTATACCATTAGGACTGAAGCCGACAGCCGCCAGGACCCCACGAAAAAATTCTAGCTAGCAATATCCAGGGGGGGGACCACCCCCAACATCGGCCCCTCCCTGACGTCAGGCATGACATGAAAGAGGGCGGTCCCTCAGCATCCCCAGTTCTCCCACCGAAGACTCCCGGCCCAAAGGTGACATCTGACGGGGAGACCGATCCGCTTCCAAAGGAAGGTTTGTAATAGGCGTCAAAAAACGCCATAGCCTACAAACTAGGTCAGAAAACTCAACCTCCAGAGGGGAAGGTGGGAGGGGAAACTACCTGCTGCAAGAGCTGTTCGCGAAGATCTACTGTTACAGTAAGTTCTTACGTAACTTTATTATCTTACTTCGAGAAACAGCTCTTGCAGCAGGATACACCATTAGGACTGATTCCCAAGCAGTAAGGGACCAAGTGGTTATCGGGAGGAGGATAGGAGGAAAAACTCCAAGCTTCAGGACAAAAGTCCCTGAAGGACCACCAAGCCGAAAGCAGCTCTGCACCTAGAGGCAATATCCAAACTGTAGTGCCTGATGAATGTGTGTACAGTGCTCCAGGTTGCTGCTGCACAGATGGCTGAAGTGGAAACATTTTTCAGTGCAGCGAAGGAGGTAGCCACCCCCCAAGTAGAGTGACCCATCACCGGGCCCAGTGAGGGTTTATTGCGCTTCTGATAACAGAACATAATGCACTTTACTAGCCATCTAGAAAGCGACTGTTTGGAAACAGGAGCACCGATCATCCTCTATGCGTAGGAAACAAAGAGCTGGTCCAAAGTCTGATGGGCGTTGGTTCTGGTCAGATAATATCTGAGATATCTATGCACATCCAAAGTGTGCAACAGGGCTTCCCCTCTGTTACTGTGATTCGGGTAATACACCGGTAGGTCGATATCCTGGTTGAGTGTGACAGCCAAGACCACCTTGGGAAGGAACTTAGGATTTGTTCTTAAGGACACCCTGTCCTTGCGAAAAACCAAATAAGGATCCTTGCACATGAGTGCATGAAGCTCAGAAACTCTTCTGGCCGAAGTAACAGCAACTAAAAGGAGCATCTTCCAAGCGAGGAAACGCAGCTCACAATCCGCGGCTGGTTCAAAAGGGGGCAGCGTAAGCTGCTCTAGAACAAAAGGAAGATCCCAAGCTGAAACCGGGTCTTTGATGGAAGGTCTCAAATGCAGGATGCCACGCAGAAAGGCGCGAGAAGCCTCTAACTGAGCTAGAGACCTGTGACCTATCAGAGAATGGTATGCTGAAATAGCGCACAGATGGACCTTAATGGAGTAATAGACAAGTCCTGCCTCGTAGAGGGATAGGAGGTAGTCCAAAACAGACCTTACAGAGCACTCCAATGGGGTCAGTGCTCGAGTCTGAGCCTAAATACAAAATCTACGCCACTTAATGGCGTAAGTAGCATGAGTAGAGGTTTTTCTGACTGCCACCAGAACGTCTGCAACTTCCTGAGAGACCCCGTATCTCAGGACTGCTATGTCCTTAGGAGCCAGGCATGCAAGTTCAGAGACCGAAGATCTGGATGGACCAAGGAGCCTGTCTCCTGGGACAGAAGGTGAGAGCAACTTGGCAGAAGCACCGGAGGTTCCTGGGCCAGCTAATGTTACAGAGGAAACCAAATCTGCCTGGGCCAAAAGGGTGCTACTAGAATAAGGCACGCTTGCTCTTGATGGAGCTTCAGTAGAACCCTCTGGATCAAAGGAAGGGGCGGGAAAGCATAGAGGAAACTGCCCGTCCAAGAGAGAGACAACGCGTCTCGCCAGAAAACACCAGGCCCTGGATCTAGCAAGCAGAAACTGGGCAGTTTTGTGTTGAATGGGGATGTGAAGAGATCTAATTCTGGTGTCCCCCATCTGTGGAACAAGTCCTCTGCAACTTCCTGAAGAAGTTTCCACTCGTGGACCCTGGCCTGTGATCGGCTTAGGCTGTCCACGATAGTGTTGTCCACACTGGGAACATGTACTGCAATGATGTGTGCGCCGTGTTGCAATACCCAATTCCAAACCCTTTGAGCCTCCCTGCAAAGGGGGTAGGAATGAGCGCCTCCTTGTTTGTTGAGATAGTACATCACCGCGGTATTGTCTGTTTGTACCAGAAGAGTACCCGGTGGAATCTCCATCTGGAATGCCTGTAGGGCATACAGGACGGCTCTCATCTCCAGGATGTTTATGTGAAGTTGGGACTCTAGAGACGGCCAGAAGCCTTGAGTCCTGACCCCGTTGAGGTGAGCTCCCCATCCGGACCCAGAGGCGCCCGTGGAGAGAGTCGCCGAAGGAGGTGGCGCAGTGAAGGGGACTCCCATCGAGAGGTCTGGGACGAGCCACCAATGCCAGTCTCGGATGACTGCGTTTGTGATCCGGACTGGATGCTGCAGATGATCCTGCTTTTGGTCCCACTGTGCTCTCAGCATCCACTGGGTAATCCCCATATGGAGTCGAGCTAGGGGAACCGTCGCAATGGCAGCTGCCATGTGACTGAGCAATCAAAGGACGATGCGGGCTGGTACCATCTTCTTTTCCTTTATGTCCCTAATGAGGAATCTGATGCATTCAGCCCTGTCCTGGGGAAGGAATGCCCTTCCCTGAATTGTGCCCAGAACCGCTCATATAAAGTGCAAATTCTGAGATGGAACAAGGCACGACTTCTCCTGATTGATGGTGATGCCCAGCGATAGGAAGAGGGAACAGGTATCCTGTATTGTGAACATCAGGGCCTCCCGTGAGGGTGCCATGAGGAGCCAGTCATCTAGGTATGGGAACATGTAGTGGCTTCTTCTCCTGAGAGCTGCTGCCACAATTGCCATACACTTCGTGAACACCAAAGGTGCCAAAGACAGTCTGAAGGGGAGGGCTCAGAACTGGTAGTGGCATCTCAGAAACTCGAAGCGCAGAAATCTGTGGTGTGCCCGAGCGATCGGGAGGGGTAGATAAGCGCCTTGCATGTCCAGCGATGCTGGTCATGTGCCCCCTTTGAGCATGGGAATGAGACCCGGCAGGGTCACCATGCAGAAATGCTTGTATAGCACAAAGTTGCTGAGATCCAAAATCGAGCGCAAGTCCCCTGATTTCTTTGGAACCAGGAAGAAGTGAGAATAGTAGCCTTTTCCTCTCTGATTCAGTGGAACATGTTCTATGGCGTCTTTGTGTAGAAGGGCCAAGATCTCTTGCTGAATAAGCAGAGCATGCTGACCTGAGTAACAGGAGAGCAAGGGAGGTCTGGATGGTGGGTGATCAAGGAACTCTATAGAGTGGCCTCGTTCGACCAACTGCAACACCCACCGGTCGGAAGTGATCCTCTGCCATCCTGAAAGGTGATGAGAGATGCGACCCCCGACACTTCTCCGACCTTCCAATGATCAGAGGCGAGGGCCTGGAAGAATCATGCTGTGGTGGTGTTCACACCCGGCTGGCTGCAAAGAATGCTTCAGGCCCTAGCCCAAGGGAACTGGCAATTCTTACAGCCGAAGTTGCCCCTGGGTTACTGGCCAGTGTAGCTGTTGCTTTGTTGGCGGCAGTGAAAAGCAATTTGGTTTCTAAAGGAACCAGATTGGTAGTCTATACATAGCTTGTACAGTCCTGACAGCCTTCCCAGCATCCTGCAATTTGGTGATGACCTTCTCGGACTCTTCACCAAAGAGGACTGCTCCATTATAAGGGACATCCAGGAGATTCTTCTGGATGTCCGGGGTAAATCTGGAGACCCTCAGCCATAAGTGTCTCCAGAGACAAATGCCTGTAGCTGCTCCCCTGGCTGCAGAGTCCGCTAAGTCGTAAGCGGCTCAGAGAATCTGGGTCCCCAAATCAGACCCAGTTTGGAGGAGGTTTAACAGCTCCTCCTTCTTTTTGCCATCCAGAAGATCTTTAAGAAGGTCTTGGCCCTGATCCCAAAGGGCGTTCTGAAATTGAACCATGTGCGTCAGATAGTTCAAAGACCTAATAGAGCATGTAACAGCCGCATACACGCGTCTTCCCACGGAATCTAATTGCTTAGATTCCTGGTCCGAAGGCTGGGTGCTCAAATGTTGAGGCCGCTGCGACCGGTCATGAGATGCAGTAATGACCAGCGAGTCGGCCAGGGGTTGTTGCACCAAATACTGGTCCTCAGTAGGAGTCTAGTAAAGGCGGACAGCCTTTTTTGGAACAGACGGTGTGGAATGCAGACGTTTCGAAGCTGTCTTGGTGACGTCCATAAAGGTGTCCACCAAAGGCGGGACCACCACAGGCTTCAGGTCTTTCTGCCTGAGGTAACGGGCAAGATGTTGTCTCTCGGGGTCTAGCTCTTCGGTCTCCCATCCCATACTGTCCTGGATGTGCCTCATGATTTCTGAGGAGGAGGGATCATCCGGGGGCAACCTTGGGATGTCCCGTGGGTCTGGTGATGGGGGATTGAAAAGAGATGGAGACCTGGAAATGTCGGACGTATCCGGTCTGGAGTCATCTCCCGATGACCGACGTCCACCCCTGGGTCACTTCAGGCTCGGAGACCCTGACGGGGAACATGAAGAGCACTTCCTGTCTCTGGATCTGCCCCGAGGAGGCGGAGTAGGCTCCTTGGGGGTTGGGAGTCTGTCACCTGCGGCACCCCTAGGTGGAGGTGGTGTAGGAGGCTGAGGCTTAGGGGGAACCACGTCCTCCCTGATGGTTTCCCACCAGAAGGTGAACAAATCCTTTACCTCCTGGATATTCATGCCTGACGACGGACCTGGCATCGGTGTGTGCCTGTCATCGGGGTCAGGGTCGGGCGTCAGTGTGGGCCTGTCAGACTCAGGCGTTGGGTCCCGGGGAAGCACTGGATCTGGCTCCCTGGGCAAGCCGGCATCCTTCGTGTTGCCCGTCTAGTTATCTGGTGGCGCAGTAGCCTCTTCTCCTGAGGACCCCTGACGTCCAGTGTCCACCAGCGTTAATGTAGTGGTTGGTCACCTTTCAGGTGTCGGGTCAGATGCCTTCTTAGCCTCTGTCGTCTGCTTAAGGGACATCAGCTCGGAGGTCTTCTTGGGAGGTTGGGAGACAGACCTAAATCAGTGTCCCAGCATTGGTCAGACACACCTCTAGACTTAGAGGAAGACTTCTTATGCCTGTCCGAAGAAGCAGGCTTAGAGGCATCCGTTGCCCGGGAGGTCTTGAGCAGGTGCAGGGAGGCAGAGGGGCCCCCTGAAGCCCTTACCTTTACCAGGGGAGGCTGGGAGCAAGCCCGGGAAGGAGATCTGTCTGACCGGGCAGAGCTGCAGCTGGTCCTGGACTTTGAGGCCCTGCTTGGAGATTTTGATCTGTCAGAGTCCCGATGTTTGTCCCAGTGCTTCTCAGACTTACGAGAAGGTTCCCCTCTGGAGGAAGGCCTTTTCTTCATCTTTTTGAGTTTCTCCTCGAGGAGGAATCCCTGAAGGGCCTTTTGGCGGCGGATCCGGGTCCTGCTATTGAACTGCTGGCAAATAGAGCAGGCCTGGGTGTCATGCTCCGGGCCCAGACACCCGACACAGGCAGAGTGATGGTCTGCAAAGGGGACCTGCTTGCCGCAGATGCACTTAGAGGGACGTCCGTCGGGAGAAGGAGTGGAAGAGGCAGACATGGAGCAAAGTTTTTGAAGAAAATTAAAGATTTCACGTGTCGTAGAGTAAAGCAGGCTTCTGTGAGGCCGATGCTGGTGAGTCGACGGCAGGAAAAGAACTGGGGATGCTGGGGGACCGCCTCCTTTTATATCATGCCTGATGTCGGGAAGGGGCCGACGTCGGGGGTGGTCCCCTGATGGATATTGCTAGCTAGAATTTTTCCATGGGGTCCTGGCACCTGCCGGCTTCAGTCCTAATGGTGTAACCTGCTGCAAGAGCTGTTTCTCGAAGTAAGATCCAATTCAAGTGGTCCAAGAGGCTTTAAAGGCTTTTTAACTTCAGCCCTGAAGGCGAGGGTGAATAGACTAGAAAAGTCGTATACAGGCTTCCGCTTTCCTGATGTAAGGCTCGAATGCACTGCTGTAGCCCAGAAGGAGAATTTCCTCTTTCCTTCTCACACTTAGGGCTAGGACATAGGGCAGGGATATTCAATTCCTGGTAGCTGAGGAAGGGAGATAACCCTTTCAGCAGAAAGGATAGATATGTTTGGAGAATCACAGAGTTCTGGGGGAACACGGTGTAAGGTTCCTTGGAAAACAGAGCTCCTGTCTGCTTACACAGCGGGCTGAAGTGAGTGCTGAAAGAAGGCGGCCTTCATTGCAGGGAAGATGACGGACATTTCCATAATGAGCTGGATGATTCCTTACTGAGCTCCAATGGGGTCTTTATGAGGGTTCAGAGAATCAGATTGAGTGTCCAGTGCCCGAGGATGGCTCCACCCAACCCAGGGTGATCTTGTGTAGGAGCCTTGGGATTAGTAGAAATGGATTCTTGAGATTAGCGGAATTGAAGGAAAGTCATACCTGAAATTGAAGGATTCCCCAGTCTAGGGAGAAGGTGTCCTATGCTATGGTCAGCTTGACCCTGATTAGGAAGCAGGACTGGGGAACTTTGCGGCTTCAGCAGCCCATGAAGAACTACCTGCAGAAGCCACCCCCACCACCACCAGAAGGAGGAAGGGGCTGACCTTTAGTGACAGCCAAGTCTCTAAGTTGTGCACCTGACCTGGTATGCATACGATCACTGAGCTCACTGGGTGATGCTCTGCCCCCTGGAAGAGCAACAGGGTTTTCTTGTACTATCCGTGAGCTCGTGTACCCTCCTGGTAATAAGTACAGGCCATTGTGGTTCGTTTGACTGAGGATGAGGACATCCTGGTTGGAGATCTGTGTTTCAAATCTTGGAATGTCACGCGGAATCTCCAATATGTTGATGATGTAATGGGTCTGAACCCTCTACTACTTGCCAGTGCCGAAGGCTGGTATCGGTAGTAATTCTCCCTGGTGAGGATGCCCTCGCTTGAGAACCTTCATGAAGTTTGAGAAACGAGTCCCCCGATGCAGGGATGCTTCCTCCTGGCAACAGCCTTGAATCCGTGGGCTCAGACTGACCCTTGACTTGTCCATTGAAGGATCAGGTTTGACTGGCCACATGTTTGAATCTGCTGGCCTGGACTGACCTTTGCCTGGAACCCTGATGTAGTAGGTGCGACTGCCGGGAATGCATGACAACCAGAGTCCATGGCACGGAGACTGTCAGGGAGACCATCGTCCCCGTAAGCTGCGTGAGGGAGTTGTCTGATAGGCATTAGGCCACTTGGTCTTTGCTGAAGAGAACCCTAAGGTCCCTGAACTTAGCCACCATAGGGAAAGACTAATTTGTGAAGATAAGAAGTGTACCCCTCAATGATTCAGATGCTTGTATGGTGGAAGAGCTCTTTGTGATCAGGAATCCTATGGGTGAGTGGCATTGTGTAACCTCGTCACTGCCTAAGTTGTTTGCTCATACTGTGGGGCACTGAACAGAATGACCTCCAGATTGGATATGTAAAAATGCTCATGTCAATCTGCTAAGATCAACCGATCTCCCCGATGAAATTCCCCTGAAGATGGATGCCAGGGTACTCATCTGGAATATCTTGTGGTGGATGAAGTCGATCATACCTTTTATAACCCATATGTTTCTGTAAATGTCCAAGTACCTTTTTGCGTAGGGCGCTCACTGCTTGCTGCAGCCTGTAAGTGGTCTGTGAGTGTTGCGACAGCCAACCTATTCTGTGCAGATAAGGGTGAGGGTACCACAAGCAGTGGGGGGGAGCCTGCTTAAAACTCTCCGGCACCTCTCTGATCACGATGATGCAAACCCTTTCCTTGAGATAACTGGAAAGCTTGCCCCCTACTTGAGGATGGGTCTGGGGCCTTCATTGTGAGCTTGCTGGCATCCCGTATGCGTCTTCCTCTGCTGGATGCAAGAGATGACCCAGGCTCATCTGCCCAAGGCCGATTTAATGTGTCCCCTGAGTATGTATGGGTTTGAATACTCTGACTGAATCCCTGTGACAAGGGTCTGTACCTGCTCCTGGATTGTGGTACATAGGTTTCCGTCATCTCTCTGGATTCTCTTACCACCCCCTTTAGAGACAATCCAAATGGGAGATCTCCCGCGTAGGGTGCATTCCCCTAGTGTGCCTTGGCGACCTGTCTGCCTGCCACCTTAGGTATGTCGAGGTGAGGTGGATTAAAGCAAGGCCCTTGCAGCACATCTGGCAGCCTTCTTCCAGACCTCAGCTGCGAATACAGAGAATAGTCCCGAGCAGTAGTTGCTGCGGGATGGGCTTGTTTACATCTGGCTTGTCAGCACACTGGAATGCCAGGTCATTGGCCCATGGTAGTGTGGCTCATGCTGAAACAGGCTGGCCGGGTTTGCTTATATCTGGCTCATCAGCATGCTGGAATGCCAGGTCGGTGGTCCATGGTAGTGCGGCTCATGCCGAGAGCAGGTTGTCTGCAGCTGCGGCCCATGCTGAGAACAGGTTGTCTGCAGCTGCCTTAAGGGAGGTTGCAGAGGACTAAGGCATCCTTTTGAGGGGTGCATGCACTTCGTATCCCCTGGGTCCAACAGAGAAGCCCCACCCCCGGTGGGGTATGTATCTATATTCTCTGTTTTGCTTGGCAGCCGATGCAAGTCTGACGAGAAAGACCTCAAGGAAGATTCCTCACTTAGCCGCCTTAAGGAAGAAATCGAGGTCGTCTAAGTTTCTGGACAGAGAACCATCCGTGGAAGATACACCGCCTAGTAGCCCCTCTTCCTCTGGGAGGACTACTGATCTCAGGTGTACTTGGGGGTCTGACCCGTCGGATGTTTCCCACTGTGGAAATCCTCAACTCTGCTACTAATATGTGACCTCTTCCTCTCTTTTGATGTCTAGAGGGGAGATGTCCCTCCGGTCTGAAGATTAGGAGTAGGCATGGGGTGGGCTTCCCGTGGACCCTACGGTCTATGAAGAAGTGGAGGCCAGATTGGATCCTGTGGTAGCAGGAAGGATGTCTCCTGACCACCTCTGACCTTGTAGGGGTGTCACTTAGGCACAGCAAGCCGGAGATGGTGATCTAAGGGGAGGGGGAAAACTAAATCTGTGGTCCTTTCCACCCCGAGAGAATTGGTGCTATGCTCTCGACAGCCCTTGCAGACCTTCTGTACTGGGGGTGCATGGGAACCTGTTTTGAATCCTATTAGCATGACTGTTTGAGTCCTATTAGCACTGCTGCCTGAAGCGAGGGCCTATCTGTCTGCATGGGCTCAAAGACATCACAGAGGCCAGTTAGCACAGGCTCAACCCCATTTTGTGAGCTGTGTCCTTTCCGCTGTTCGATCACTCTTGTAGGGACATGCTGAGGGTAGAAGACAACCACAAGCTGGATTGGAAGGGGGGTGCTGTCACTCTGGCCGTTTTCCCCCATTGTGCATGCAGGGGCCCGATGGGTAGGAGACTCCGTAACAGGCCAGAGTTGACTGCCAGTGCCCTCCTGGCGGTCGAAGAGGGGCTGAGCATGGCTATTCCTGGGCCGAAATGAAGCCCCTGTTACTGTAGAGCGCTCCCGCTCCAAGAAGCCAGCGATGAGATGTTGTAGCATGGCTCTTCCTGAGCCGAAATTAATCCCTGTGCTGCTGGGAAGCGCTATCTCTGCAAGATGATTCCTCCTCCGATCGACGGCGAGCCAGAGGAGCGCAGCTCTTGCTGAGCCGAAATGAAGTCCCTGCTACTGTGGAGCCCGCCCGCTCCAAGATGCTGGTGAAGAGGTGCTGTAGTGCAGCTCTGAAGCGCTAAATAAAGCCACCTGTTGCTCCGAAGTGCTACCACTCCCAAATGATTCCTCTGCTGATGGACAGTGAGCCAGAGGACGGGGGCTCATCTACTGAAGACCGCTTCTGCTTGTACCCTCCAGTTCATTGATATGGGGCTGTAGTGTGGCTCCTCCTGAGCCGAAATCAAGCACCTCTTCCTGGTCGGTGAGACGGGGCTGTAGAGTGGCTCAAGACAAGCCGAAATGAAGCTCCTGCTGCTGTGGGGCAATCTGGTGGCTTCCCCCTGAAATTAAATGAAGCTCCTGCTGCCGCAGGGCCTTCTAGCGTCTTCCCCATTAGTCAACGAGCCTGCAGACCAGGGGGCTCATTGACGGAACACAGCGGGGCCTCTGAGAAGAATACAGCACCGCTCTTGAAACTCCTGCTGCCATGGGGTGTTCTGGAGGCTTCCCTCCATTAGTCAATGAGCCCATAGACCAGGGGGCCTGTTGCTTCAGTGGCCTGTTCAGCAGTGCCGCCAATGAGGACAATACTGCACAGCTCTCCAGAGCACGTGCTGCGCCAGGGCCTGTCAAGTCCCAGAAATGACCGTGGGGGGGGCATGCCTCAAGCGGGAAAAATCAGGAGAGAAGGGGTCCAGTCTGTGCAGCATGCATGGCTGAGACTGGAAACCCTAAATAATCTGTGAGGCAATGCTGGAGCTCCTGCTCCTGTGAAGCTTCCCCTTTGAAAATCCTCTTCTAATGAGAAAGTGGAGATCCTGCTCGCGTGAATCTTCCCCCTTCTAATGAGAAAGTGGGGTTCCTGCTCCTGTGAAGCTTTTCCCCTGAAAATCCTCTTCTAATGAGAAAGTGGAGCTCCTGCTCCTATGAAGCTTCCCCCGTAAATCCCCTTCTAATGAGAAAGTGGGGTTCCTGCTCCTGTGAAGCTTCCCTCTGAAAATCCCTTCTAATCAGAAAGTGGGTTCCTGCTCCTGTGAAGCTTCCCTGAAAATCCCTTCTAATCAGAAAGTGGGGTTTCTGCTCCTGTGAAGCTTCCCCCCTGAAAATCCCCTTCTAATCAAAAAGTGGGGTTCCTGCTCCTGTGAAGCTTCCCCCGGAAAATCCCCTTCTAATCAGAAAGTGGAGTTCCTGCTCCTGTGAAGCGTCCCCCTTGAAAATCCTCTCCTAATCAGAAAGTGGGGTTCCTGCTCCTGTGAAGCTTCCCCCCTGAAAATCCCCTTCTAATGAGAAAGTGGAGCTCCTGCTCCTGTGAAGCTTCCCCCTGAAAATCCCCTTCTAATCAGAAAGTGGGGTTCCTGCTCCTGTGAAGCTTCCCCCTGAAAATCCCCATCTAATCAGAAAGTGGGGTTCCTGCTCCTGTGAAGCTTTCCCCCTGAAAATCCCTTCTAATCAGAAAGTGGGGTTCCTGCTCCTGTGAAGCTTCCCTGAAAATCCCTTCTAATCAGAAAGTGGGTTCCTGCCCTGTGAAGCTTCCCTGAAAATCCCCTTCTAATCAGAAAGTGGGTTCCTGCTCCTGTGAAGCTTCCCTGAAAATCCCCTTCTAATCAGAAAGTGGGTTCCTGCTCCTGTGAAGCTTCCCTGAAAATCCCCTTCTAATCAGAAAGTGGGCTCCTGCCCTGTGAAGCTCCCCTGAAAATCCCTTCTAATCAGAAAGTGGGTTCCTGCTCCTGTGAAGCTTCCCTGAAAATCCCTTCTAATCAGAAAGTGGGTTCTGCTCCTGTGAAGCTTCCTCAGAAATCCCATTCTAATCAGAATGTGGAGCTCCTGCTCCTGTGAAGCTTCCCCTGAAAATCCCATTCTAATCAAAAGCGGGGTCCTGCTCCTGTGAAGCTTCCCTGAAAATCCCTTCTAATCAGAAAGTGGGGCTTCCTCCTGTGAAGCTTCCCCTGAAAATCCCTTCTAATCAGAAAGTGGGGTTCCTGCTCCTGTGAAGCTTCCCCTGAAAATCCCTTCTAATCAGAAAGTGTCCTGCTCCTGTGAAGCTTCCCCCTGAAAATCCCCTTCTAATCAGAAAGTGGAGCTCCTGCTCCTGTGAAGCTTCCCCCCTGAAAA
This sequence comes from Neoceratodus forsteri, assembly GCA_016271365.2. Classification (NCBI taxonomy): domain Eukaryota; kingdom Metazoa; phylum Chordata; order Ceratodontiformes; family Ceratodontidae; genus Neoceratodus; species Neoceratodus forsteri. The sequence goes on from CM057449.1 coordinate 1,309,221,563, forward strand.
TCCCATTCTAATCAGAAAGCGGGGTTCCTGCTCCTGTGAAGCTTCCCCTGAAAATCCCCTTCTAATCAGAAAGTGGGTTTCCTGCTCCTGTGAAGCTTCCCCCTGAAAATCCCATTCTAATCAGAAAGTGGGGTTCCTGCTCCTGTGAAGCTTCCCCTGAAAATCCCTTCTAATCAGAAAGTGGGGCCTGCTCCTGTGAAACTTCCCCTGAAAATCCCTTCTAATCAGAAAGGGTTCCTGCTCCTGTGAAGCTTCCTGAAAATCCCATTCTAATCAGAAAGTGGGTTCCTGCTCCTGTGAAGCTTCCCTGAAAATCCCTTCTAATCAGAAAGTGGTCTTGCTCCTGTGAAGCTTCCCTGAAAATCCCATTCTAATCAGAAAGTGGGTTCCTGCTCCTGTGAAGCTTCCCTGAAAATCCCTTCTAATCAGAAAGTGGGGTCTGCTCCTGTGAAGCTTCCCCTGAAAATCCCTTCTAATCAGAAAGTGGGGTTCCTGCTCCTGTGAAGCTTCCCCTGAAAATCCCCTTCTAATCAGAAAGTGGGGTCCTGCTCCTGTGAAGCTTCCCCTGAAAATCCCCTTCTAATCAGAAAGTGGGGCTCCTGCTCCTGTGAAGCTTCCCCTGAAAATCCCTTCTAATCAGAAAGTGGGGTTCCTGCTCCTGTGAAGCTTCCCCTGAAAATCCCCTTCTAATCAGAAAGTGGGGTTCCTGCTCCTGTGAAGCTTCCCCTGAAAATCCCCTTCTAATCAGAAAGTGGGGTTCCTGCTCCTGTGAAGCTTCCCTGAAAATCCCCTTCAAATCAGAAAGTGGGGTTCCTGCTCCTGTGAAGCTTCCCCCCTGAAAATCCCTTCTAATGAGAAAGTGGAGCTCCTGCTCCTGTGAAGCTTCCCCCTGAAAATCCCCTTCTAATCAGAAAGCGGGGTTCCTGCTCCTGTGAAGCTTCTCCCCTGAAAATCCTCTTCTAATGAGAAAGTGGAGCTCTGCCCTGTGAAGCTTTCCCTGAAAATCCCTCTAATCAGAAAGTGGGGTTCCTGCTCCCAGAAGCTCCCTGAAAATCCCTTCTAATGAGAAAGTGGTCTCCTGCTCCTGTGAAGCTTCCTCTGAAAATCTCTTCTACTGAGAAAGTGGAGCTCCTGCTCCTGTGAAGCTTCCCCTGAAATCCCTTCTAATCAGAAAGTGGGTTCCTGCTCCTGTGAATCTTCCCCTGAAAATCCCCTTCCAATCAAAAGTAGGGTTCCTGCTCCTGTGAAGCTTCCCCTGAAAATCCCTTCCAATCAGAAAGTGGGTTCCTGCTCCTGTGAAGCTTCCCCCTGAAAATCCCCTTCTAATCAGAAAGTGGGGTTCCTGCTCCTGTGAAGCTTCCCCTGAAAATCCTCTTCTAATCAGAAAGTGGAGCTCCTGCTCCTGTGAAGCTTCCCCCTGAAAATCCCATTCTAATCAGAAAGCGGGGTTCCTGCTCCTGTGAAGCTTCCCCCCTGAAAATCCTCTTCTAATCAGAAAGTGGGCTCCTGCTCCTGTGAAGCTTCCCCCTGAAAATCCCCTTCTAATCAGAAAGTGGGGTTCCTGCTCCTGTGAAGCTTTCCCCCTGAAAATCCCCTTCTAATCAGAAAGTGGGCTCCTGCTCCTGTGAAGCTTTCCTGAAAATCCCCTTCTAATCAGAAAGTGGGTTCCTGCTCTGTGAAGCTTCCCCCCCTGAAAATCCCCTTCTAATCAGAAAGTGGGGTTCCTGCTCCTGTGAAGCTTCCCCTGAAAATCCCATTCTAATCAGAAAGTGGGGTTCCTGCTCCTGTGAAGCTTCCCCCCTGAAAATCCCCTTCTAATCAGAAAGTGGGTTCCTGCTCCCTGTAGCTTCCCCTGAAAATCCTCTTCTAATCAGAAAGTGGGGTTCCTGCTCCTGTGAAGCTTCCCTGAAAATCCCTTCTAATCAGAAAGTGGGTTCCTGCTCCTGTGAAGCTTCCCCTGAAAATCCCTTCTAATCAGAAAGTGGGGTTCCTGCTCCTGTGAAGCTTCCCCTGAAAATCCCTTCTAATCAGAAAGTGGGGTTCTGCTCCTGTGAAGCTTCCCTTGAAAATCCCTTCTAATCAGAAAGTGGGTTCCTGCTCCTGTGAAGCTTTCCCTGAAAATCCTCTTCTAATCAGAAAGTGGGGTTCCTGCTCCTGTGAAGCTTCCCCTGAAAATCCCTTCTAATCAGAAAGTGGTTCCTGCTCCTGTGAAGCTTCCCTGAAAATCCCCTTCTAATCAGAAAGTGGGTGCCTGCCCTGTGAAGCTTCCCCTGAAAATCCCCTTCTAATCAGAAAGTGGGGTTCCTGCTCCTGTGAAGCTTCCCCCTGAAAATCTCATTCTAATCAGAAAGTGGGGCTCCTGCTCCTGTGAAGCTTCCCCCCTGAAAATCCCATTCTAATCAGAAAGTGGGGTTCCTGCTCCTGTGAAGCTTCCCCTGAAAATCCCATTCTAATCAGAAAGTGGGGTTCCTGCTCCTGTGAAGTTTCCCGCTGAAAATCCCCTTCTAATCAGAAAGTGGAGCTCCTGTAAGCTTCCCTGAAAATCCCTTCTAATGAGAAAGTGGTTCCTGCTCCTGTGAAGCTTCCCTGAAAATCCCCTTCTAATCAGAAAGTGGGGTTCCTGCTCCTGTGAAGCTTCCCCTGAAAATCCCCTTCTAATCAGAAAGTGGGGTTCCTGCTCCTGTGAAGCTTCCCCCTGAAAATCCCCTTCTAATCAGAAAGTGGGGTTCCTGCTCCTGTGAAGCTTCCCCTGAAAATCCCCTTCTAATCAGAAAGTGGAGTTCCTGCTCCTGTGAAGCTTCCCCTGAAAATCCCCTTCTAATCAGAAAGTGGGTTCCTGCTCCTGTGAAGCTTCCTGAAAATCCCTTCTAATCAGAAAGTGGAGCTCCTGCTCCTGTGAAGCTCCCCCTGAAAATCCCATTCTAATCAGAAAGTGGGGTTCCTGCTCCTGTGAAGCTTCCCCCTGAAAATCCCCTTCTAATCAGAAAGTGGGGTTCCTGCTCCTGTGAAGCTTCCCCCTGAAAATCCCCTTCTAATCAGAAAGTGGAGCTCCTGCTCCTGTGAAGCTTCCCCTGAAAATCCCATTCTAATCAGAAAGTGGGTTCCTGCTCCTGTGAAGCTTCCCCCTGAAAGCCCTTCTAATCAGAAAGTGGGGTTCCTGCTCCTGTGAAGCTTCCCCCTGAAAATCCCATTCTAATCAGAAAGTGGGGTTCCTGCTCCTGTGAAGCTTCCTCTGAAAATCCCTTCTAATCAGAAAGTGGGTCTCTGCTCCTGTGAAGCTTCCCCTGAAAATCCCCTTCTAATCAGAAAGGGTTCCTGCTCCTGTGAAGCTTCCCCTGAAAATCCCTTCTAATCAGAAAGTGGGCTCCTGCTCCTGTGAAGCTTTCCCCCTGAAAATCCCATTCTAATCAGAAAGTGGAGCTCCTGCTCCTGTGAAGCTTTCCCCCTGAAAATCCCCTTCTAATCAGAAAGTGGAGTTCCTGCTCCTGTGAAGCTTTCCCCCTGAAAATCTCCTTCTAATCAGAAAGTGGGTTCCTGCTCCTGAAGCTTCCCTGAAAATCCCTTCTAATCAGAAAGTGGAGCTCCTGCTCCTGTGAAGCATCCCCCCCTGAAAATCTCCTTCTAATCAGAAAGTGGGGTTCCTGCTCCTGTGAAGCTTCCTCCAAAATCCCCTTCTAATCAGAAAGTGGGCTCCTGCTCCTGTGAAGCTTCCCCTGAAAATCCCCTTCTAATCAGAAAGTGGGGTTCCTGCTCCTGTGAAGCTTCCCTGAAAATCCCCTTCTAATCAGAAAGTGGGGTTCCTGCTCCTGTGAAGCTTCCCCCTGAAAATCCCCTTCTAATCAGAAAGTGGGGCTCCTGCTCCTGTGAAGCTTCCCTGAAAATCCCTTCTAATCAGAAAGGGCTCCTGCTCCTGTGAAGCTTCCCCTGAAAATCCCCTTCTAATCAGAAAGTGGCGTTCCTGCTCCTGTGAAGCTTCCCCCTGAAAATCCCCTTCTAATCAGAAAGTGGAGCTCCTGCTCCTGTGAAGCTCTCCCCCGTGAAAATCCCATTCTAATCAGAAAGCGGGGTTCCTGCTCCTGTTAAGCTTCCCCTGAAAATCCCCTTCTAATGAGAAAGTGGGGTTTCTGCTCCTGTGAAGCTTCCCCCTGAAAATCCCCTTCTAATCAGAAAGTGGAGCTCCTGCTCCTGTGAAGCTTCCCCCCTGAACATCCCATTCTAATCAGAAAGCGGGGTTCCTGCTCCTGTGAAGCTTCCCCCTGAAAATCCCCTTCTAATCAGAAAGTGGGGTTCCTGCTCTGTGAAGCTTCCTGAAAATCCCTTCTAATCAGAAAGTGGAGCTCCTGCTCCTGTGAAGCTTCCCTGAAAATCCCTTCTAATCAGAAAGTGGAGTTCCTGCTCCTGTGAAGCTTCCTCTGAAAATCCCTTCTAATCAGAAAGTGGAGTTCCTGCTCCTGTGAAGCTTCCTGAAAATCCCTTCTAATCAGAAAGTGGGGTTCCTGCTCCTGTGAAGCTTCCCCTGAAAATCCTTTCTAATCAGAAAGTGGGCTCCTGCCCTGTGAAGCTTCCCTGAAAATCCCTTCTAATCAGAAAGTGGGGTTCCTGCTCCTGTGAAGCTCCCTGAAAATCCCTTCTAATCAGAAAGTGGAGTTCCTGCTCCTGTGAAGCTTTCCCTGAAAATCTCCTTCTAATCAGAAAGTGGGTTCCTGCTCCTGTGAAGCTTCCTGAAAATCCCCTTCTAATCAGAAAGTGGGTTCCTGCTCCTGTGAAGCTTCCCCCTGAAAATCCCCTTCTAATCAGAAAGTGGGGTTCCTGCTCCTGTGAAGCTTCCCTGAAAATCCCCTTCTAATCAGAAAGTGGGTTCCTGCTCCTGTGAAGCTTCCCCTGAAAATCCCTTCTAATCAGAAAGTGGGGTTCCTGCTCCTGTGAAGCTTCCCTGAAAATCCCCTTCTAATCAGAAAGTGGGGTTCCTGCTCCTGTGAAGCTTCCCCTGAAAATCCCCTTCTAATCAGAAAGTGGGGTTCTGCTCCTGTGAAGCTTCCCTGAAAATCCCTTCTAATCAGAAAGTGGGGTTCCTGCTCCTGTGAAGCTTCCTCCTGAAAATCCCCTTCTAATCAGAAAGTGGGTCCTGCTCCTGTGAAGCTTCCCCCCCTGAAAATCCCATTCTAATCAGAAAGTGGGGCTCCTGCTCCTGGGGCTCCTGCTCCTGTGAAGCTTCCCCCTTGAAAACCCTCTTCTAATCAGAAAAGTGAACTGCACTTACAGTTTGATGTCTTCAGCTCTGCCACCAGAGTGGCAGAGCCCCTGCAGAGAACCTGCCTCATGGCAGGCAGGAAGTAAACTGAGAGCTACAGAATGCAGAGGGGAGGATCTGGTCCCCCGCAGAGATCTGTTTCCTGCCTGTCACGTGGTTCCAGGAAGGACCTCCACTAGTTATGAGCCCGGAGACCAGCTTAGAGAGAGAAACATTCAACTAACTCATGCGTATAAACAAGATACAGGAAGGTAGCATTTTCCAAAATAAAAGATGCTAGAGGACAAAAGTCACAATATAGGCAGAAGTCTCAGAGGAAATGTGAGGAAATGTACTTCATGGAGAGGCTCTGGATGCATGGAACAGTCTCCCAGCGGAAGTGGTGGGGACTAAAACAGAGGATTCGAGAATGCATGGGACAGACACAAGGAGATATTGGAAGTAAGGCGGTGGGTAAAACCTAGAGACCAAACAGGGTCTGCAACATACCTCTCAACTATCCCCGATTATGAAGGACGTCCCTCATTTTATCCCACAAAATTGCCCTTTCCCTCATCCTTGCCTCATGAAAAAGATGCTGCCCACTCACAGCACGTGCTGCAAATTCCGACTTTAAAGCCAAAGTCCAAATATTCTCAGATGCTAAGTAAAAAATAAACTTTATACAAGTACACACAGTGGTTTCCACAGTATTCTTAGCTTGTATCTCCATGTTTAAGGATGAGTCCCTTATTATGTGGTTCAGTGTTCCTCATTTCAGTGCTCAGAGGTTGAGCGGTATGGTCTGCAATGGCACTGTAGGCAGGAAAAACAGGGCAGACTAGGTAGGCCAGGAGGTACTTATCTGCTGACAACTTCTGTTTCTATGCACTGTGCACTCTTCTCAGCAGTAGCACACAAATTACTACTGGCATGTCCTGTACAGAAGCTAGAAAACTGCTGTTAGCTTGCCAACTATAAAAATAGTGAATGCTTTTCTGACAATTTCAGCGTGTTGTAGTATCCAAAACAACTTTTTTCCCCAAAGAACTGAAGAGCTCTGCCTCTCAGTGCATGCATGTCTTTCAGTTTTTCTGCTGAGACCGTGAGAGGCAGAGATAAAAACAGCACTGTGACATGCGCAGTATAAGGGGACTAGTATCTTCAGCATTGCTGACTGCCTGACGCAGTCAGGTTATGTGACTTGCAGAAGCTCAGTGTGTAAGCCCTGTAAAAAAACAGTTCATCATGCCACTAAACAACTGAAGAACTGAAGGGAAGGCAGGAAACTTTGGAGTTCCCTTTACAAGAGCTAAATGCACAGGTTTTCTATGGATCCACTGAACTAGACTTCAGTATTGGCTCAAATTTATGGTAGTCAGAGTGAAGCATTTGTCTCAGGTACCTCATAACTCTGTGAGAGTAGCTGACTTCTGCTATAATACGACTGCCTCCCTGGTGGCCCTGATGTGCAGGAATAAGTTTTATATACTGGGGGATCCTGCTACTGACATAATGCAGGACACTGACATATGGTGGACTCCTATGTCCTGTCCTGAACCAGTAAGTGTCAGTTGGAGTGTGGTGTGTGGGTGGGTCTGGAGACTGGCCCAAAACATCTCCTGTCACAGGCCACATCCTAGTGCAGCAGAAGTGGGACTTGGGGGTGTTTAAAAAACAAAAAAGGTGAAAACAGTGGTGGCACTAGGGTTGGTGACACCATCAACATCTCCCACCCAGTAGTAGTGTCTGGACCTCTGGGTCCCCTACTGCCCTCCTCTCCCTACCTCGGTCAGGAAAGATCCAGCCAACACTGCTTCTATTTGGCTGACCCCACCCAAAGGAGTTACGTCCCAGACAGCATATGATGCGACAGGCAGTACACAGCTGAAAAGATGATGTAATCATGATGCATCACAAATGATGATTACTGCATAATGTTCAAAGATCATGTTTAATCTTGAGAAACCATCACTGCGATTGTCACGGTCAGAGACCCCCCCAGTCTCTATTGAGCCTCTCTCTCTCCCGCAGGCATTTGCCACCGAGACCGCCTGGACCAGCATCACTGTAGCCAGAGTCCCCTCTTTAGCAAGAGCTCAGACCCTGGTGCTCTGATGGTCCTTTTCCCCCATCCTCAACCCTTCAGACTCCCCACAGTGAGGGTCTCTTCTTTGGGTAGGACAAACTTACTCTCTCGGTGACCTGTTACTATGCACCCCTTTTATCCAGGTACCCTTCCCTCAGAGATACAGGCATAAATAGCCAGTTACTCCAGTCTTTAGAAAAATAACTTATTTATTAATAAACACTGGTTTGTGTAAATACAACAGTAATAATCAGGCACAACACATTTATACATAGTAAAACAACAGCAGACATACAGGATTATAAAAGACAACTTGTACACTTGTACAAGTAAATGCTTCTATCTTTCTTACAAGTTACAGAGTATTCTCACCTCACTATCCACTAGCCTTGTTACCTCAGCCTCTCTCTCTGCAGACACAGTCTGGCATCCCTTCTTGAGCACACAGAAACCCAAGACAAATGAGAAACTCTCTGGGTGGAAGCATTTGTGCCCCCGTGTCTTGGTCGAGTGAGGCTGTGATGTCATTTCCCTGTACCCAGGTTAATCCAACTGGCTGAAAACCCTTCAGGCTTGGAATTTTGGGTGATGCCTACCTTGCAATATCATCTGTCCTTTGCATCTCAGAGCCCTAGCCTCCTCTTGCAGATTATTTAGCACCTGAATGTACTGTATGTGTTCAGATGCCATTGAGACACTCTGTCACAAGTCATGTGTAGTAACAACCTATCCTCCTTTCAGGAAGCCAATACAAAAATAAAGTCCACACCACTTAGGAAGCCTGCTGGGCTCCTGCAAATCTCCCAAAAAAGCCAGTTTTCTCACCTTTGATCACTGCCTCCTGCCCCCCCACTGTTACAGAAGGTACAGCCTTTGCCAAATATTTCTGACTACCAGCAAATGTTGTCTGGTCATCACAGTGACCATGACTAACAATGATTAAACATGATTGTTAAATGGCTGCAAATCAAAAACATGCTGTCATTAAAGGAAATAGCCAATTTCCAGCTATTGGGGGAGATGAGCGACCAAATAGGAAGCAGCTTTACTTGAGGTACTAGAGAGGACTTTAATATATTGATTAATATAATTTTTGGCATTGTTCAGATAAATTAAAATACTCAGCCAGTTGGAGAGAGGTGCATAGACCAACATGGGCAAATCTAAGGGAGCAGCGGCGACTGCAGTGGATTTCTTTCAACCAAAAGGAAAACAGCACAAGGGGAGGCCTGCTACGCTAACTAAAGCGGGGACCTCGGGTGAATCAGTAGACGACGGGGTGACACTAGCCAGTATCAACACACCCTTGGGAAAATTAATTAAATCTGTTCAGGCTCTGGATAAAAAAATCTGATTCTATTCAACCAAGAGTATCATCCCTCGAGACTAAAATGGATGTAGCAGAACAAGCAGTGGGATGGACTGAAACCAACCTCATTAGGAACACAGAAATGGCTACAAAGCTCCTTAAAGAAAATACCCTTCTTCAACAACATCTCGAGACGGTCGAAAACCAGTCCCGTACAAAGAACATCAGGGTCATTGGCCTTCCTGAGGGAGAGGACTGCCTGAACTTCGTCTGGATGTTGCTACCTACGCTGCTCAATTTCACAGAATCTGACCTTGTGCTGCCTCTGGAAAAGGCCTACTGAATCTCACAGTGACAAGGGGCAGCCATGCCATCTGCCTCAAGAACTCTTTTAATCATATGTACGGGAGTGGGTGACAGAGACCGGGTACTTTACGCTGCAAAAAGACGTTGTGGTCTGCATTATGAAGATGCAGACATTTACTGTACCTATTTCCGGATCTGTCTTATAGTACCAGTCCGTGCAGAAAGCTGTTTGATGGGGTCAGGAAACGACTCCGGCAATCAAAAATTCAACATCAATTGCTGCTCCCAGTAAAACTCTGCATTGTCTGGCAAGAACAATCGTACCTCTTCAATGAACCCAAAGAAGCCGAAAAGCTCACTAACAGGATTGAGCAAGACAGGCAGACAACTGCTGGAGATGAAGCCAAATCGGACGGGGACTGAAATGCCCTCATAACATCTGTGCTTTGTGAGTAAATGGGGTCGGAGATGTGTTTTGTGCAGACTGTCCTTATCTCACTCACTTGTAGCTGTGCAGGCCCTCCTAGAAGCTATACTTTGGAACAGAGAAATGGGCTCCACTCAGCTGGATGACGGCGGTCCTTCGCCACACTAACTTTGACTTGCCTACACAGTTGAGCTTGTATTCTGACCTGTGTAGGTGCTCCTGCGCGTACATCGACTCAGCCCTGCACTTACACCTAGTGTTCCGTTTTAAACTCTGATTCCCTCTCGAAGTATATCGGGACTCTTGAGACACACATAACTTTTATATACAAGGTCTGTTTGCACTGTTTAAAATTGCCTAGTATTCACTGTTGGTTTGTTCCAGTTTCTGTTCAATATGCTAGGCTACCTGACACATTTGGATGGTTTAAGATCTGCTGCATGAAGCTTCTATAGCTAGAGATGAACTCACACAGTGTGTCAAATCTGTCGTTTTCACCTCTTTTAGAGGCACTGTTCATTCTCTCCGGGGGGTTGTGGAGATATATTATGACAACTGTAACTTTCTATTACTATTGGGGATTTTTAGACCTTTTTGGTCATGATGGTAAACGCTGAATTTCTATTACTAGTTCCTGATACCTAATCTCTGTTGATTTCCTAGGCTGTATGCATTAGCTTAAATATACAAATGTAGCTAATATATCAGGTTTTCCCCCATGCTGTAACTAATGGGGTAGTGTCTTACATTCATCCTTTGTAAGAGATGGTATTTGTTGATAATATTGGATAAATGTTATCTACCTGTGCATACTTTTTGTAAGATGGAACTTGCAAAAATCTCAATAAACAAAATTAACAAAAAAAAGATTCCAGCTTTTGTAACCAGTGTCATTTTCAAAACATCCCTGTCACTCACTACTTGGCCTCTGCGTGAGCCTCTTGATACACTTTTTATCGTTTATAGTACTGTCCCTGGAGGGCAAGGGATCATATATTTGGCCAAAGAGATGGCCAGCAGATCCCTTACACTTCCCAGTCTGCTATCTCCAACCTCGCACTCAAGACATTTTTTGATGTCTAACCAGGAAGAGCATGATGGTGCACCTCATATATGTCTGTGGGGCTTTTTTCAAATGCTACTGCAACTTTATATATACATTAACCCTACCACTCAACTAACAAGGCCTTTCTTAGTTGAGTGGTGGGGTCAATTTATATATGCAAAGGCATGGGGCCAGCAGACCAGGAAGTGTAGGGGATCAGCTGGCTGCTTCTTCATTCAAATTTTCCATCCCTTGCCTCCCAACGGGGACAGTAATATCAACTATAAAATATGTATTAAGATGCTCATGCAGGGGCCAGATAGTGACATGTATGTTAGAATGACACCTGTTACAAAAAAAATTTAATCTTTGTACACTCCTCTAAGCTGATGATTGTGGTAAATGAGAAATCTATCATGATCTCACATCATCATAATGTTTCATGCCTGACCATGGTCAGAATAACTGCAGAGAATTTGAAAAACGATGTAAATTTAGTCTATACATTTTCCGTAACATTTGGAATTGCTTTTAACTAGTTTATGTTGGAATAGTCCATTACAATTAATCATCTACTCAAGCTCACAGCTTTCATTTATGTAGCCCATCCCCTTCCCCGATGTCTAGGGGTATGCTGGTGGTAACTGTCCATGGGGAGGGGTTGGTCACAACAGACACTGCGCCATACAGCTTAGATTTACCAGGTCTTCACAGCCACTGGGGTGCCAGGCTCTTCGGGTGCTGGGCTGAAAGGGAAGTCATGTTAGGCACAATGAACCTCTGAAGAAATAACCTGCAACAACACGCTTTGTAGAAACAATGATAGGGATCCCATTTAATAAAATAATTAATGCAATTCCATGGAGCCAGAAACAATGGATACAGTTCAATGAGGAAGCATTTCACTCTCGACAGGGATGGTCACACAGTCCATAAGCACAGTCCAAACTCTTGGTGAAGGATTTACCCTTCGGGGTGTGGTGCTGACATCCCTATAACTTAGGCAGCTCTGTATTCCCAGTCCATTCTTATTCCCCTTGCTCCCGTAACATCTCCCAGCAGGACAGGCAGGCCTCTCTCACCTCATGGCCACTAGCTCCATCTCAACTTCTTATAGCCTTCCTTGAGCAACGGCCCCCAAGGAATTACGAGCAACATGTCAACAAGCTATAACCTACAGTCGTTCATCTCTTCTAGATCTCTTTTACTCTTCAGGGCCATGAAACCAGAAGCTCCCAGGACACCACTCCTGGCTGCCTCCTCTTTAGCTCTACCTCTGGCCCCACTCTTCAGCTATAGTCCCACCGGGGAATATTGCTCTAGTCTCACACAAGGCTCGAAACTCTGGTCACCACCACATTCTTTCCTCAGCTCTCTATGTTCATACCACAGGGCCTGGAAATCCTCTGGCTACCCGGAGCAGGCAATCACCCCGTTCCGATCCTCTTCTCTATCTCTCTCTCTCTCTCTCTCTCTCTCTCTCTCTCAAACTCCCCTCCTGGCACTCTCACCAAAAACGTAAATCCAGTATGCCCGTGGTGACTCCTGCCAGCAGCAAGCTCTCCCACAAGGTGACCCAGAGTTAACCCTTTCCTGACCTAGGCCATTCTAGACCAGATTATTCCCACTGGTACATGAAATGTACACTGCCTTAAGCTCTATTCGGTACATTTATATCTACACTTATGACTTAGCTCTCATCTCACCTTGAAGAAATTCCTTTTTAGATTTGGGTTGTAGTGAGATCCTACCAGTGCTTGGTTTCTGCTTAAATCCATTCCTTATGGTCTGCAAAGTAATACTGTCAATTCAAATTTAAGAACAGGAATTACTGAGGGGTGGAGCTAGCAGCTGAGCAGATCAGCTGCATCATTTTGGAGCTTCAGGCTAAGGGGAAAGAAAGTGAAAGAAATGGTGTCAAGTAAGTTTGCAGCTGATTTTATTTTATGGGAACTGTCTAGATAAAGTTTACCTGATTAATCGTATACCAAAAACCTTAATCTTAACAAAAGGAATACTGTGATGGGGTGCAGCGACAGAGCAACAGCTGCCCAGGAGGGAGCCAAACTTTAAGATGAGAAGCAGGGCTCCAGCAAAGATTCAATGGAAATACTGCCAATAGGGACTGATCCTCAATCCACAAATACAGTGCTATTACAAGCAATCCAGACCATCGAAAAAACTGGAGGACTACGCACTGAAAGATACACTGCTGGATACGACAGTAATGTTGGTGACAGATGACAACAAGACAGTGACACAGACAGCAATATGCCCTGAAGACCTCAATGGGGCTGGTTAATGAAACTCCACTGCTCCGACAGCATTTGGATTAGCCTGAGAATGGAGCCAGGCCAGCGAATATAAGAATAGTAGGTTTCCCAGAAGGAGCAGAGTGAGAATCCCCAAAGGACTTCACAGAAAACTTGTGGTAGCAATTCTACCAAATTTGGGCTCTGTAACGGTAATGAAAGCATACTGCAGCATCCCTCACAGGGCCAAAATACCTCACAAGCCCCAGGGACACTGTCTGCAGCCATGGGGAATGACGCAGAAAGAGAAATAATTTTAATAATGATAACCTATTAATGTAACCTATTAATCTTCCTATTAATGTAATAATCAACTCCTACTGCATCTTTCCTGATCTTGGGAATACTCCCAACACAGTCTAGCCACTCATGATGCCCTGTAAGGACAGGAGATGCCATCATGAGTGGGTACACTGTTTGGAGGGTTCCTGATGTTTAGGAAGCATGCAATGAGAATAGATCAAAGATTTGAAACAAATCAAGGCTGGGTATAATTACACCATTAGCATACATTTCAGTTCTACTAAGAATGGAAGCAGATTAAACCAGCAGCAGCAGCAATGAATTTTAGAGAAGGTATGCAATCATCAAATGCGGGTTTTCAACCAGAAATTGTATGATGCAAAAAGGGTTGATGGTGCCCCTTTAAGTGCCATGAGCTCTTGATTTTCTTATTTCAGTAAAATTCCCCAGTCTTCTTCATTAAGTGCCATGAGATCTTTAATATCCACCTGCACCGTGGCCAAAGATGGGCATAAGAAACCTTGGTTTAATGTTTAGTCTGAAAGATGGCACCTCAGTGCATGCACATCATACGTCACTGCAGTGTCAGTTATGGGTATTACCCACAGTACCTATTATAGGGCTAGAACCTATGATCTTACAATCTCACCACCAAGGGTGTGTACTACCTACTGAGCCACTGACAACTATCTATACTGGTCAAATAAAATGGTATCACCCTTCAAGAAATCTTGCACGTGAATTGAAATACCAATATAAAAGTGATAGCCTTACATTACTTTGCAGGGCGGATATTAATCAACCTAGATCATTAACAAATATGAATACAATTACCTAAAACAATTACTTGCAGTGTTTCTCCCCATAAAAAAGTTCAAAGGATGGTGGATTTAGCAACAAATGAATGATATGTAAGTCCCCATTCTCAGATCTTTTAAATTTTCTTCCAATGTCTCTCAGATTCCTTCTACTTTACTTCTTGTCACTCTCTGTACTTTTCATTTTGTATGTGTTTTGTTTTAAGTAACAGATTGTGCTTTTTGAGTTCATTATTGGTTTTGCAAACTCTTCATCACCTATGAAAACAGAACATACTGCTGAAGGGCCAACCAGGTTAGCAAATAAAAAACTAAATTTCCTCTTTATTGTCTCATTTTCTTTATTGCTTACCCTGCCTGAACACCCACAAATGCTGTGACTGTAACACAAGTGGGAACCCGGGTCTAGCTTGAAACATTTGTGGGGGGAGAGCGGCATTGCAAAAGGATGGCAGTACTCCAATGCATAAATGCTTTAGTGGAGACATGAGCTACTAGTACGACCTAACCCACGCCCAAACCCCCCCATCTCCCAACCACAGGATACTTTTAATTACCTGGGGGAGTTAGCAAGGTCTTGAGATGCTTCGGCTGCATTTCTTACTACTATTGTGACCCTGGATCCCGCCCTGTCACAGCAACTGTCGTCCTACTTCGTGCTTGAAACCTGCCATCAGCTAATAATTTCCAAACCCACTAGGAGTTATAAAGTTGGGGTCCTGCTGATGAGTACCGTATTCTCTGATCCTTCTGTGTTTTGGGCCTGGAGCAGCAGTTGGGCTTAAGAAATGGAGCGTTATTTCCTCTCAGCATTCTTTTCACGTTGGTTGCACTTGCGCAAGGGGGTGTCACTGCCGAGTCCATTGCAGTTCACAGAACCATGGGCTCCGCGGTTTACCCCAATAACCACTAGGTGTGGTCCTGATGCAACTTTCTGCTGGGTGTGCTTAATGGTCATGCACTTCAAAGGACTGAAGCTGCTCTAATCTGAGAGGGCTTTGGTTCTTTTATTTGCATGACCATTCAGTCCACCTAGCAGATTGGCTTTCAACCACATTCTTTGACAAATAACATGCACACTCAAGACATGCAGCAATGAATAAGAGAGGAGCCAAAGACTGCACTTTACTTCGGGGAATGGCAGTTAGACAGGGATGGTAAGCTCCAACAGGAGCAGAAAGTACTAATAAAAAAAACAACCTATATGTATATACTGTATATATATATATGTTTGTGTAGTGGCATGTCTTTGCCAGCAAACTGATTCTCCAAGCCGCTGTCACTGGTGGCTGCAAAATGTGATTTCAGCTCTTGCGATACTGATCTGACGCCCACCTAAACACTTGGGAAAAGAAGAGCAGAACTCTCTCCAGTCAACCACTGCATCTCACACGCAGACCAAATTCTTAGCCACGTCTCAGTGAAAGTATTTACAGTCATTTCTTTAATTTCTTTGGCCCAGTCATAAGGAGCAGGTCATGGTACCAGTGGTGGCCATCTGGTTAACTCTGCATTAAAAAAGGATAAACCACTGATCTGTCCAAAATGGAACAGATATAAAGATAGCAAAATGTTAATGACAACTTCTCATTTATAACCTGTTTTATATTCACAGCAGAGATGGAAATAGAAGGCATGGAATTGCAATTTGAGAACCAGCAGGCAAGGTGACTAAGCGGCACTTCTATCAAAAAGGAGACTATAAGGAGCACACTTAGTGTGCTTAGAAACAAACGTGTCAAAGCTTAAAATATGAGGGGCATTTTAGAATTGCAAAAAAATAAAATAAAAAATGTTTAACAAGCAACCAACATTTGGCATTGACAAACGCTTGTTGTTATTGGTATGTGTTTCTCTATAGCTGGTGACAAAGTTATGATGAAAGAAGGGAAATGACTAATTTGTGTTACCACTTTATATAATAGGTCCTATTTAGCCTGACTCACATCAAGTTAGAATTGCTCCACATTCAGTTTGCCAAAAGTGAAAACACACTTATGATCATCAGTATTTCTGTTTTAGTGTCTTGTCGCCTGCAGTATTCTGAACAGTGAAAATACCCTTATTCTTTCTAAATGTGTTTGAAAGAATTGCCTTCCAAAAACAGCAGTGTACAGTAGCCTAACAGTTGTTTTGCATATAAATAGCAAAATAAACATTGCTTTAACTGTTGTTGCATCACCTACCACTTTGAAACTTGTTACTGGGATTGGGGTAACAAGCAGCCAGGACCAGCATGCCCGCAGGCAGATGAACAAAGCAGCAAAGGTAAAGGGAAAAGGTTTACCGGCAGATGGTCCAGCGAGGTCCTGGTGCTCTGAGAATGGGTCGGGAGGAAATACCGCACCAGAAGGAGACGGATCTCAAGCACAGTAACACACGCGAGGAAACTAAGCAAGCCTCTGATTGTGCCCCATAGTGTATTCATGGTCCATTTGGGTCTTGGGTCAGGTTGTTCTGAATGTGGGCATATCGGGCCTATGGCCGAGCTGGAAGGAGCAAGGGAAAGAGCCGCAGGTCACAGCCGTGGAAAAACAAGGCCCGAGGGAGGAAAGGGGAAACACACAACAACCAGTGAGGGAATGCAGAACAATGGAACAAGGAGGAGCGGTGGGGGGAACCGGCAGTGAAGGGGATGGGAAACTACAAGCAGAACAATGGAAGCGTGGGGGGGGGGTGCCGGCTGGCTTTATGCAAATGAAACACTGGAGCGCTTCAGTCCTTTCAAGTACACAAAATTTAAGCCATAAATCTTTGACCATCATCATACTCTGCTTGTGTGAACATTGGTCTGTCAGGGGTGAGCCCAATATAGACTGCTCTGCATTGGGGTAGTCCATGACACACCTCTGAAATGCCATTCTCTGAAGCAAAGCAAAATGTTTCTTGCGCATGCGAAAGGAAACATAAAAAGGACAGCTGGAATGTATGCTCACCAATTTCCGGCCTTGAGCTACAACACAAGGCAACACCGCTAAAAGCTTTGAAAGTATTTGAGTGTAGCTGCGACAACTAGGAATTCATCTCATATATTTCATGCAAGTGAGCTTTAAAATGACATATGATGGGAAAATCTACCAGTACAGTGGGCCAGTGGAAGCAGGAAGACTGTTGAAAAAGGTCCAGAAGGATTTTTTATGAGGAAGGAAGATTGGGATCCGACAGTGCATCAGATGAGTAAGGTACTCTGAAAGTTCATTTTTAGGCAGGGTATGCTAAGAGGGGGAGGGAGGGAAGGACCACTGACTGTTTAAATGACCAAGTTAGTTTAATAGCTGAGTGGTTTAAATGTTTAGATTTGTGTTATTTAAGGTTGAACAGCCTGGTATAAAATGGTGCTTTTCCATGCACTTGGGTCCTGATGGTTCTTGTTTCCAGCATGCCCTGCTTTTGATGTGCTCCCAGCGAACAGACTGAAGCCCCATGGTGTAACCAGAAGCCACGTTTACTTTGTGACAGTTACTCACCACATCCTGTGTATACGTGGTTCTGGATTATACCTAAAAGCTTACTAAGTACTATTAATCTGTTTCTGTTTTGCAGAGGACTATTTTTGTGTTGCATTTTTAATATTGCTGATAATGAACTCTGACAACTTATAAAATCACTGTGTATAAGGGTGGGGAGCAGAGCTCACTTTATCTGAATACAGCAAATACAGGCAAACTGAACAGCTAAAAATAGTTCAAATTAATATAAAACTCCAGTGTGAGGATTTTATTTTTAACAGCCTGGTCCAGGTAGGTATTAGTCCTGTGCTTGGAACCATGTGGTCATTTCACCACATCATGTTCGTGAGTCTGTCGTATTTCTCCTTTTGCAATTATACTTTATTAATTTTTGCATAAAAAGTACAACAACACCAACAGGTAGGCAGCACAAAGTTCACAGGAGTACATTCTTAAAGAAGGATACAACATACCCCTGCCCTTGTTACATGACAAGGTGTTAGCTAAAATAACAGAAAAGTAAATACAGTTGTATAAATATCACAAGCTAATTGTGGCAGTGAGTAGAGATTAAAACAAATACTACAGCGTTGTGCACCCTAGTGAGGGCTAAGCATCCCTATAATTACCAGTACATTAACAGGAAAAATAGATATTTAAAGATGAATGTCCATCGACCAGGTGGCACTGAGGGCTGAGGCATCCGACTTACCTCGAGCCATGCCAGCGACCTGGGTTCGGGAACGAGCCCGGGGAGCCAGAGGTTGGCAGGGGAGGAGAGGACTGAGCGTCTGACGGATTGTTCTCCTCTCCTGGGATGGGGGGGGGTCATCCTGCGATGCTAGTGGCACCCAGTGGAGACTGGGTGCACTGCACTCAGGGATCAGGAAGGGGACAACGTCCTGTGGGCATGTGTGGGAGCATGCACACTGCACGCTGGACAGCACTGCATGTCCTGCGTCGAGGGGGAGCACAAGAAAGCAGGAAAAACCCTGGCTTCCAAGGAGGCAATGGTGGACCATAGTGGCCAAAGCCCACACGCCCAGTGTCGGCTCCAGCCCATCTCCCCCGAGCGGGCCAGGGAAGGGTGGGCCCAGCAACTGATTGCTCAGTCGGGGTGAGGAATTCAGGTGGGCAGTGGAGGCAGGAGTTGAGTGGGCCATCTGAGAGATGCCTCGGAATGTCAGCAACAGGAGGAGCATAAACAGAGCTGAAAAAAAAAAATAAAGGATGTCCATGTAGTTGTGTCCCACACCTCTGTGTGGGAAACCTATCGATTAGCAGTTTCACACAGTGTATCTAACTTTTACTTGCTGTGCTGCTGTATTAGATTGGTTCCCACCATCCCTCCAGCCGCCATTTTGAGTAACGTGCCTTTAGTGGTGCATCCCACAATCTCTTGCAGCTGACGACAGAGTGGGCAACAGCTGCGAGGTATGTATGGTACCCTATGGGCGGGCAATGTGCTCCAGTCTGCGAGTTAGGAGGTCTCGTGTTATACCAAGACCAAGCACAGACCAGCAGTTGACTGCCAGTCTATACTTGGTCTCGGTATACCACTGAGACCTCTAACTCACAAACCAGAGCTATTAACAGCTCTGTCCATAGGGCACCACCATACATGTTCCCATGGCTGCTCTGACATCAGCCGCGGGAGATCGTGGGATGTGCCACTAGAGGTGCGTTACTCAAATTGCCGATGGGAGGGACAGCGGGATCAGCCAAATAAAATATAAATAAAACAGCAGCACAGTAAGTAAAAATTAGATACACAGTGTGAAACTGCTATAGGAGATGTGGGCAGAACTACGTGGACGTTTTCCCTTTAAATAAGCAACCCATATTACCGCACAGACTCTATTTCTGTCATGCAATCTAACCTGTACTTACAGTAAATAAACAGTTCCATTTCCCTTTAAATAAGCAACCCATATTACCGCACAGACTGTATTTCCATCTTGTAATCCAACCTTTAATTCCAGTAAATAAACATCAAACAGTTCTTCCTCTACTTAAACTAAAGCACATATTGACATGCAAAAACACTGAAATAATATACATGCCAAACCAATCTGATCAAGTTCTTGCACTGGGTTACGGAGGCGGTGGGCAAGGGTTAGGCAGTAGACATACTGTACTTGGACTTCAGTAAAGCCCTGGACTTGGTACCCCATAAGAGGCTGATCAAAACGTTGAACAATTTAGGGGCAGATAACCTTACCAGGTGTATAGCAAACTCATATGGGGAGGCCCAACGGGAGGTGGTGGAAGGGGAACTTCCAGATATGAGGGATGTCACCATTAGAGTTCCCAAGGGGTTAGTGCTCGGACTACTGCTGTTTGATGTGTTCATAAACAACAATGAGGATGGCATAAAGGGCAAAATCTGCCTCTTTACGGATGACACTAAGCTCTAAAGAAGGGTGGACTACAAGGAGGGAGTAAGAGATCTAAGAGAGGATTACATGAAGTTAGAGAGATGGTCTGGCATTTGGCAACTGGGGTTCAATGCTGAGAAATACAAGGTCATAAACACTGGATACAAGAACCAGAGGGCTAAATACAGACTGGGGATGTGACGGTCACAGTATCGTAGGAGGAAAAGAACCTGGGAATGGCTATAACTGGCAACATGAAGCCCTGTATGCAATTCAAAAAAGGCAATGGCTAGGGCAAACAGGATGCTGGGTTGCATAGGTAGGGGATTTCCCAGCAGAAGGCAGGAGCTGACCCTGCCGCTGCACAAGTGACTGCAGCAGCATCTAGAGTACTAAAAAAGGACATAAACCAGCTGAAAGCAGTACAGAGATGTGCTACAAAGATGTAACTCAGTCAAAATTACGACAGATTATGAGAGTATGAGAAAAGGCAATAGAATCTAAATGTACCTGCTCGAAGAGCAAAGGGAGCAGGGAGACAAGATAGAAAGCTTTAAGTACCTCAAGAGAATAAACAAGTTTGAACTTTGGAATCTCTTTAGACTCGGTGACAATAAGAATATGAGGGGACACAACCACAAATTGGCAGGTGGAAGGTTCAAAGAAGGTTAGGAGACAGTTCTTCACACAAAGAGTGGTGACAGGGTGGAATGAGTTAACAGTGGAGGTTACACCACAAAATGGTTGCATGTTTCAAAGATGGGTGGGATAAAGTCAAAGGGATGGTAAGAGTGCAACAAGATGGTGGAGCACCACATTAAAGCAGCAGCAGCACTAGATGATCAGGAAGAAAAAAGTATTCACCTTAGTAATTATATTTCTTCTAATGGAGTCTTGCTGTATTCTTACGAGCCCAACTAAACTAAAAATTCTATGTGGAAATTGTAAAAATTCTACTAGCCAACTGGCTGAAAAGTTTTGGATTCCCAAGGAAGACTCAGGTCAGGAAACCCAAAAACTAAACCCAATGTACTCAAAAATAACAATAATAAATAAGCACCCAAACAAAAAGGAGGAGGGTGCCAGAAAATACACCCCTGGGGTGCAACACTGCACCTGCCCACCCACTTCCCAAAAACAGGTTCTGAGAGGGGAGGCAGGAAGGGAGGTCAGAATACAGCAAGACTCCATTAGAAGAAATATAATTACTAAGGTGAGTAATTATTTCTTCAAACAACATGAAGCCTTGCTGTATTCTAACAATTGCAGACTACCAAGCAGTACCTCCAAGGAGGAGGGACAGAACCTACTTTGGGAATAGGCTCTGAAGTACTGCTGTGCCAAACCGAGCATCACTCCTAGCCTGGATATCCAGAGAATAATGCTTGGTAAAGGTATGGACTGTTTTCCAGGTGGCTGCTTGACAAATTTCTGGGAGAGGGATATCCCTGGCCGCAGCCAGGGAAGCAGGTGTACCTCTTGCGGAATGAACCCTCAGGCCTGAGGGTGGAGTTTTTCCCAGTTTTTCATAGCAGAATTGTATAGAAGACACAATCCACCTGGCAATAGATCTTTTGGTGGCAGGTGTGCCTTTCCCCACCTCTCCATAAGTGAGGAACAACTGGAGGGAGTCAAACCTGTGACCCTCGGTACGCTCTATGTAGTAACTAAGGGCTCTTTTGGCATCTAAACTGTGTAGCCTCCTCTCTCCTGAGGAAGAATGATCAGTGAAGAAAACAGGGAGAGACATAAACTGGTTTAAATGGAAGTCTGAAACCACTTTGGGCAAGAACCTTCTATTGGTTCTAAGGACCACTTTATCCCTATGAAAGTAGATAAAATCAGGTTCCACTGACAGAGCTTGCAATTCACTGATACACCTTGGCAGAGGTAATGGCTACCAAGAACACAGTTTTCCAAGTCAAGTACTTAAGCTCTGCTGAAGACATAGGCTCAAAGGGGGGTTGCATAAGCTAAGCAATGCAAACATTCAAAGCCCAGGCAGGGGCAGGGTCTCTAAAAGGGGGATTGGTGTGAAACAATCCTTTAAAAAATTTACAGAACACAGGATGGGAAGATAGTGAGGAAGGCTTCCCCACAGACAAAAATGCAGAAACAGCTGACAAGTGTACCTTGAGAGTAGCTGGTCTGGGGCCTAGGCCATTAAGATGGACCATATAATCCAGAACCGTAGGCAATTCAGCAGTGTCTGGAGAAATAGTCTTCTTAGGACACCAAATGCTGAATCTTTTTCATTTGGAGTTGTAAGTCTTTCTGGTGGAGGGCTTTTGAGAAGCCTTGAGGATGTCCAGAACTCCTTGGGAAAGATGCAGATCTACAAACTCTAACTCTTCAAGAGCCATGCCTTGAGATTGAGAGACTGAAGATTGGGGTACCAAATCCTCCCCTGAGAGGATGTTAACAGGTTGTAATTTCTGGGAAGAGACAGGGGAAGATGGACTGCTAGGGACAGCAACAGGGGGTACCAGGGCTGTCTGGCCCAATCTGGAGCAACCAGAATCACCCTGCAAGGTTGAGACCTTATTTTGACTAAAACTTTGAACAGGAGTGGGAAGGGGGGAAAGGCATACAGAAACTTCCCTTCCCAATTCAGAATCAGGGCTTCCAGGGGGACTGAGCCCAAGACTGGAGGTCTGCAACAAAAGAGAGGGAGTTGGTGATTGTCTGGCACTGCAAAGAGATCTATCTCTGGAGTGCCCCACCTTGAAAAAATCACTTTCAACACCTGAGGGTCCAGGGACCATTCGTGATGGCCCTGAGAAATCCTGCTCAGTGCATCTGCTGGCACATTGTCCTTGCCTGGAAGGTGAACTGCTACAAGAGAGGTTTGCAGGGAATAAGCCAGAGACCACAACTTCATGGCTTCTGTGCACAAGGCCGTGGACAGAGTGCTTTCCTGCTTGTTGATGTACCACATGGTGGTAGTGTTGTCTGTTCTGACTTGAACCACCTTGTTCTGAACTGACTGTGAGAATGCTTTTAGAACTAGAAAAACTGCCCTGAGCTCTAGAAGATTGATGTGGAGAAGGGATTCTTGGGGGGACCACAGGCCCTGGGCAGTAAGGGACCCCAGGTGGGCTCCCCAGCCCAGAAGAGAAGCATCCGTGGTAAGGATCACTGAACAAGGCTGAGCAACAAAAGGAACACCTTGCCTTACATTGTCCTGATCCTGCCACCACTGGAGGGCCTGGATCAAGGTCAGAGTCACTGGAATCAAGTTTGGTGAGGGAGTCCTTTCTCTGAGACCAGAAAGCTCTCAGGTGGAACTAAATATCCCTCATCTGGAATCTTGCCCCTTGGACCACTGCTGTTGAAGCTGCCATGTGGCCCAAGAGCTGGAGAAA
This sequence comes from Neoceratodus forsteri, assembly GCA_016271365.2. Taxonomy (NCBI): domain Eukaryota; kingdom Metazoa; phylum Chordata; order Ceratodontiformes; family Ceratodontidae; genus Neoceratodus; species Neoceratodus forsteri. Next base: position 1,309,244,534 of record CM057449.1, read on the forward strand.
ATGCCTTGCTGGTCGAGATACCTGAAGGAAGAAGCTAGTTCCATAAGAGCCCTTGCCCTTTCTAAAGAAAGAAAGGCTCTTGCTCTGAGTGTGTCCAGTTCTGCCCCTGTAAAGGTAAAGAGCTGGACTGGTTCGAGAACTGACTTGGGAAGGTTGAGAAGAAATCCTAGGGAAGTGAGCACTTGCTGGGTCACTTGCTGGTGAAATTTGACTTGGTCTGGAGGCTGACCCACTAATAGCCAATCGTCCAGGTAAGGAAATATGGAAATCTTTTGCCTTCTTAGAAAGGCAACTACTACTGCCAGGCAATTTGTGAAAACCCTTGGGGCTGAGGTTAGGCCAAAGAGCATTGCTCTGAACTAATAGTGGCCTGAGGGCAACTCGAACCTGAGGTACTTTCTGTGGGAGCACCTGATAAGAATGTGAAAGTAGGCATCTTTGAGGTCCAGGGAGGCTAGCCAGTCCCCTGGCCTTAGAGAGGGAAGGATTATTCCCAGAGTTATCATCTTGAACTTTGGTTTTAAAAGATGTTTGTTCAGATATCTTAGGTCCAGGATGGGTCGCCACTCCCCTGTCTTTCTGGGGGTCAGGAAGTACCTGGAGTACAGTCCTTTGCCCAGTGTAGGGTAGGTACTCTCTCTATAGCTCTTAAAACTAGGAGAGAAGAAACCTCTGCCTCTAGGGCAAGGGTTTCCGAAAATTTGCAGGTGAAAAAGATCTGGCTCTCATCTTTGGAAATGTTTTGAAGCTGAGAACCAGTCCCTGGCTTACTACTTTCAGGACACACTTGTCTGATGTAATAGACATCCAGTCCTGGACAAAGTAAGCCAGCCTGCCTCCTACTGGAATAGGAGAGTCGACCCAGGCAGACCCATCAGGGTGTCTGCTTGGCAGGGGCTTTAGGCTAAGGGATGGATGCAAGCCTGCTCATCCCCCTTCTGCCTCTCCCTCTGAAGAACCCCCTCTGCAAAAAGGAAGAAGAGGCCTGTGCTTGGTAAAAAGGCCTATGAAAAGGCCTGCCCCTGCCCCTAGACTGCTGCTTTGAGGAGTTGCCTGCCTTTCCTTGGCCTCAGCACTCCTGTAAGTGGTCCTGTACTCGTCCATTTTCTTCATGTAATTCTCTGCCTGCTCCCCAAACAGAGAATTACCCACTACAGGAAAATCCATAGCCTTAGTCTGGGTGTCCTACGAGAGGCTAGTACCTCTGAGCCAAGCCATCCTCCGAAGAGCCACAAATGTAGCCATGACTCTTGATGAGACATCATTAGAGTCCACAGCAGCATGAAACTGAACCTTAGATGCCTCAATCCCATCTGCAGCCACCGTCTCCAGCTCCTTGGCTAGCTGGGGGGAGGCCTGTTTAGCCAGTGCCAGTACAGTGTCCCAATTTGACTTCTGGTACCTTGCTGTATAGGCCATGTAATTCGCCTGCCTGAGTCCCAAAGAAGATGCCATGTACTGCTTCTTTGCCATGGTATCAATCTTCCTGGAGTCCTTGTCAGGGGGGTGTGAAGCCAAGGGAATATTTGCCTGGTCACAGGCAGCAACCTGCACTACCCCAACATGGCTGCATTGCTGATATAAGAACTCCGTGTCTGAGCCTGAAAGTGTATACCTCTTGTCCATTCTTCTAGCCACAGGAGGTATAGTGTTAGGAGACTAAGATTTTTTGTGTCTGTTTCCCAAAAGATTTATGGAGGGGAATAGACAGTCTCCTGGACTCTGGGATATCCATCATCTCCACATAATCAGGCTCTTCCTGATCTTCCACAGCCTCCTCCATAGGAAACTGGAGGGTTTCAGCCACTTTTCTGTAAAACATAAAGTGGGAAGGGGACTCAGAAACTCTAGGAGGGGAAACACCTGATGGTCTGCCTAGGGAGATGTCCGGTTCCACAGGCACATCCAGACCTTCACTTACATCATAATCCTCAAATTCCCCTTCCTCTTCAAACTCCAATTCATAAAAATCTTCAAGGGTATACTCTTGAACCAGGGGAACCAACCGAACCGAACCTGTGCCAGAAGAAGCCGGATCGGTCTGAACCGGACGGAGCGATTCCACAACCTGAAACGCCCTGGCTATCTCTTCGGCGGTTGGAACATGAACCTCTGGATCCAAACCGGTTGATTTATCTTTGCGCTTTCTTTTTGTCGGAACCGATCCCTCAGAATCGGCTCTCCTTTTGCCCAAAGAAGTATCGCCCTGGTCAGAGGGCACTCCTTCTGGTTCAGTCGAAACTGAACTGGGCTGGCCATCCAGGTCAGCGGACTTCTCGGCCTCCTTTTCCCTCAGTCTACCTAATCTCTTCTCAAAGGTAGATTTGGAAAAATGTTTACATATTTGGCAGTCTGAATCGAGGTGGTCAAACCCCAGACAATAAACACAGGTGGTGTGGGGATCAGCCTTAGCAAAGACCTCCCCACACTCACTGCAGTGTTGAAACCCAGTGGGCCCAGTTTTTTTCTTGGGTTTCTTAGACATGGCCAACCTAACCAAACTTACCCTTTTTTCGGCAACCACCAGGCAAGACTCCCTTATCGGTTCCTAACTGTGTCACGGGTATTGGAAAAAAACAGTTAAAACACTTTTTTTTTTAGAACCGATAAGAACCAGTAACCACACTATAAATATAGCAAAATTCACAATAAAATGGTCGGTTCAGCCGAACAGACCGCACTTTTACAAGTTCTACACAGAAAAATAGAACAATTCCTATCTAGTACTCACGGCACCACAGACAGAGACTGAACCGAATATGCGGATACTTTTTTTCGGTTTAAACGATGAAAAACTGAAAACTTTAACCGACTTCGAACTGAGCTGAAGGAGAAATCTCTGGAGCGACCGTTCAGTGAGGTGAAGTAAAGAATCTGATGGTTTGAGTTCAAAACACTCCAGACAGAGTCTTCAACCGAGCTCGAGCTCAGCGTTCCATGCCCTGCATGGAAAGTTAACCCTTAGTTCTCCGGGGCAGTTAAAAGGTTGGTAATCACTGCAATTGTCAGAATACAGCAAGACTTCATGTTGTTTGAAGTGATTAATTTCCACTTCTGTGGCATCAAAATAAATATGGCTGCTGCCTAATTTTCAGCTGAGCTCCCCCCTCACGTCACATCATGTCTTTTGTTTACTTCAGTGAGGCCCTGTGCTGCACATTCCCGATGTCCCTGTGTAGTACTGCGAGTCATACACATGTGCAGTTGGCAGCAGAGGGTTCCAGTTCAATATGGCAGGTGGAAGAAATGTAAACAAAAATGAAGGAAAAAGGAGAAAATTACAGGGTGATAGTACCATGAAAACAAGAAAGATTACCAGGTGAATGCTCAACAGAGCAAAGGGAACAAACTGTTGCAAAAGATCCAAATTTTGTTATCTAATACTGCCGCTTTAACATAAATACAAGGGCCCTGCAGTGAACAGACTACACAGACCACATGGCTGCCTTCTGCTCGCAAATGTGTATGTACGTGCATGATCCCAACAAGTTACTTTAAACAGAGCCTAAGTGTACACAGAAAAAGGAGTTGATACCAACTTGTCAAATGCTATGTGCAGCTAAAAAATTAGTGTGTTTTAATAGAATAATGTAAATAAGTTCAAACATTCAGTTCAAATTGTGTATTCCTATTAATTACTCCTGTGGGTATCTTTTGTACCGTAACTCATCCGTTTACATCACCCTACTGTAACCTCCAGAGTCGTACCTGAAAATAGGCATTTAACTGTACAGTGTGCTTACCTGGTCAATAAAAACTAAATAAATGGCCGTCCAGATGGTGCTGAGGGTTGAGGCGCTGGACGCCACACCTCGTGCTACACAGCTGACCCGAGTTCGGGGACGGACTCGGGTTGCTGGGGGTCGGTGGGGTGAAGGAGGACCGAGCGTCCCTACGGATGCTCTCCTGTGTCTGGGTTGGGATACCAGGGATGCCTCCAGCACCCGACGCCCCTGAAGCTGGTGGAAGCACGGGCTTTTGGGGCACCAGCGGCTCTACTGGAGTCAGGGAAGGGGGCGCTTGTTAAGCGATGGCAGTTACGGTGTCAGCACATCGTCAGCCTGGGATGTATGTCCCACGTGCAGGCATCCTGGGGATGGAAAATGGGAAAATGTAACACCCCTGGCCCTACGAGCGTAAATGAAACTGGGGATGGGATGCCTTAGGGATTGCCCTGGCGGACAGAGTAGGAGAAGGTACGATGCCTCCTCTGAAGCCGTGGGAGCCAAGCAAATAAATTAAAAAAATATATATATAAATACTTTATACATGGCTATAAAAATCACTTCAGCTTCAGGTGCTGGAATGTTCAAAAGGCACCATGCAAGACAGGAGCCTGGAGTTTAATTCCATCTGTGCCATTATGGTGCCATCTTGCAACCCCTTATATCACAAGTGCATCTGTGCCCAAATACTATGAGAAGTTCTTCAAAATGTTCAGTCACAAAGGGGTACAACATAAAGTCAGAAATCCTAAAGCTCAACAGGGCTCCCTTTCTCTGTCTCATAACTTGGAATAAAAGATAGTACCTCATATCTCGTTCTCCTCCTTGTTACAAAATGTTACCCCTGGGAAATAAATTTCTTTTCAATGTTGCAAAGCAGTTTTGTCACCTCTATGGGGACTGAATACAGGGACTGAATTCTGAAACGCTTTCCCACTGTACATGACATTTTAAGCTAGCGGGCAGTAAAATCATATGGTAAGACATACACAAACCCCATCAAAACTTCTGCATCATCGAAGCACTGCAAAGCTTAAGTCTGTAAATATATGGACCAGTTTCTCTTGCCGTGCCTAAGGAAACCTTTTGTTTAGCAGCTCTGGGAATTGTGTTTCTTTTCAAAACAGACCACAGCACAGTCAGCAGAGTTCTTGATAAGGGTTCGTCTGTGGCCTCTTGGCTTCTCGTGCCACATTGCATTATCCAGTAAGTTTTTAAATCCACTCCTTCTGATGGCCCCAGCATTGAATATGGGATGCATGTGCCCCATTTTTCCAGATTCTCAAGCCATTTATAGAGGAGCAAATTCCCTTTGTTAAGCTTGCTGACAGTGAGGGCTTGCAGGTGGTCTTTACTGCTCCCTTCACTTCATCCTCCATGGTTGCCATTCTAGTATCCAGCAGCTGGACCTTGGAAGAGTATTCCTTCAATTTTCAGTTTATGCTCTGACGGGCTTTAACAAAACCACATTTATCACACCATAGCTGGTTCAGGTCCAACTCGCCAGTCAGCATAGACTCATCTTTACTGGTGCCCTCCTGGGGCTCCTTCAGCCTTGTACCTTCTCCTCCAAAGCTGATTTATTCACCCACTGACCAAAAGTGACCAGTTTTGGTACAGATCTGTTCATCCTTCCAAGGCTTTTCAGTTCAATAAGTTTGAAGTCGACTCAGTTACAGAAATGAAAATGAGCTCCTGTGATTTACTGCGATTAGCTCAGCAACCAGACACACCCCTCTCTCAACATATTTCTGAGATACTGGTACAAAGGAGATGTAGCAAGTCACCATTGCTATCCTGTGGTGGTAGAGTGATATCTGAGATTCTGCAATGTCAACCTTAATAACAGAGGTTAGTTTATCTCATTTCCATCCAAAATCATCTCTGGAGATACCACCTGCAACAACAAACATGACCTCTTAGAAGCCCTCAATAACAATAACCACTTTGCCACTGCTGGCCTAGCCTTTGATACCTCTCCCGTAGGCAAATTGCTGAACCAGCAGATCGGCATCACCACACTTTGGACCCCTTCACCTACTCTACCAAATTTAGTTTTACTCTTGCCTCACTCAAGCAAGTTGAAGACCTCCTAACCCACCTAGATATTAAAAAGCACAGTGGCTGACCAAATTGCCCCCCTTTCTAAAACTAGGCTATTATCATCTAGCCCCACAAATCACTCACCTCTTCAATATGTCGCTCCTTCAAGGAGCACTCCCTCTAGTGTGGAAAACAGCCCAAGTCATCCCTCTGCTCAAATCTGGTGAACCGCGTGACTTGAACAACTGCAGACCCATCTCTCTTCTTCCTATTCTGTCAAAACTTCTTGAAAAGCCGGTAAACTGTCAACTAAGGGAATTTTTGGAGAATCACAACCTTCTAAACCTGCTACAGTCTGGCTTTAGGTCAAGTCACAGCACAGTCTCTGCATTAGCCAAGGTTACTAATGATTGGCAAACTGCACTTGACGCGAGGAATCATGTTGCCACGCTTTTCCTTGACTTAAGCAAAGCACTTGATACGGTGGATCAGGATCTGCTACTGACCCTGTTACATCACATCGGGCTGGATGATAATGCCCTAAAATGGTTTTCATGCTACCTTGTTAGAAGGCAGCAACAGGTGAAAGTGCAGGGCGTCCTTTCTCCCTGATAAATCCTTCAAAGAGGGGTATCTCAATGTTCAATCTTGGGTCCTTTATTATTCACAACATACATAAACAATATTGACCACAACATTACATCTGCCAGTATTCGCCTATCTGCAGATGATACTGCGCTTTATGTCTCTCATCCTACCATAGAATCTGCCTACAGGGATTTACAGCAAGAATTTAATATACATAATGTACAATTTATATAATGTACAATAAGACAAAAGTCATGATCTTCTCCCATCCCCAGAACCCACTCAAGAACCTCTGCCCCCAATTTCTCACTGCTAATCAGACCCCCCTCGAACAAGTTAGCAGCTCTAAATATCTAGGGATCATGCTAGACCCTGCCCTCAACTTTAATCAACATATCCTGCACCTATCAACAGCCCTTAGCTTCAGGCTAGGCATACTCTACCGGTACAAACACTGCCTCACCCCTGAAGCTTTACAACTTACAATAAACTCCTCTATCCTCTCCCTGCTAGACTACAGCATTCTAGTCTACAGTGCCGCGCCCTCCATAGCCCTAAACAGACTCCGGCTTGTGCTTAACAAAGCCTGCCGTCTCATCCTTGAATAAGACCACTTCACCCACACCTGCTCCCTCTACAGTGTCACAAACTGGCTAAACTTAGCAGAATCAGGTATCACACCTGCCTAATGACCAAAAAGATAATCCTAGGCCTCACTTCCCCCTGCCCTGGACCAAATTATCCACCCAGCTCCACCTAGCAAAACAACCCGTAGCTCGAACAAACCGTTGCTATGGGCATCCTGTGGCCGGACAGCCCAATTCCAGTGAACTTTCAGTTACAGAGCCCCTTCCTGGACTAACGCGGTCCCCAGCCGAATAACTGATGAAGCTAGTCTGGGCCCTTTCAAAACCAGACTAAGAAATCACATACAGGCCTCCAACCTTTGTGACTGCAGATGACCCAGAGCATCTTTGAGTCCTCCATGCCAATGGCCTATACGAGCTAACATTTTTCTGGACAAGCAGGCCCGTCAGAACCTCTCTGTTACCATATGGCTGCGCTAATCACTTATAAATCATGTTATCCTGGACGAGTAATGCACTCACTGAACAAATTGGTAAACCATGTTAAAGAATTGAAAGATAATGTAATGTACAGCAACCTGTAAAAATAGTGTCCCTGTTTCTGTCCTATGTATGACGTGGAACCTTTGTAAATAAGTCTGACTCAAAGGCCTATCTGAATATCTCAATAAATAAATAAAAATAAAATATCCTACAGCAAAATCTGCTACATCTGAAACTTCTACTCAATGCCAAAAAGTCAAAAGTCACGACCTTCTTCCCATCAATTAATGCGTCTTCTGGATGACATCAGCCTGCCAATATGCATATAGTATCTATGTAGGGTGAAACCCTGAAAAGAGTGGACAAATTTAAGTATCTAGGCTTCTGGCTGGACTGTAAGCTCTCACATATCCCTCAAAAAAGCTAAAACAAAGGCTGGGATTATTCTTCCGTATCAGACGTTTGCTTACCTATGAAGCAAAACTATGATTAGTCAAAACAACATTCCTTCCACTAATTGACTATGCTGACTTTCTTTACTGTCATTGCCCCAAAACTGTCCTTACTAAGCTGGACATTCTGTACCACAGGGCCTTAAGATCTGTGTCTGACTCTCCACTCAAAACACACAGCTGCTCACTCTACAGCCAACTCGGCTGGACTTCCTTATCTGTCCAAAGATGGTGTAATGCCTCCATCTGGATCTTCAAAGCCCTCACTGACAAACTCCCTCTTTACATATCCAGCCTCTTTAAATCAACACCTTGCACACATACACTTAGCAAATATGATTATATCTCGCTTGATACCTCCCCTCCCCGGGGGAAAATCTCGTTTTGGCACCATATCCATAAGCCACGTCTTACCAACCTTGTGGGACTCCCTTCAAAATACCGTAAAACTGACTCGCCTTGTTAGACTATCCTCCTTTAAATCTCTTCCAAAACCTCTGTTAAAGGAAAACTGCCAGTGCTACGCCTAGGGTCCCCCCCTTTTGATATTTAAATATGGCACTTACCACTATATTTGCCCCGGCTCTCCCTTGTCCCCTTCTTTCTTCTGTTTTGCACTACTGTCTGTCTATGTCCTGCTCTGGAGACCCCATCTCCGCAAAGACAGACAGAGTGGAGGCTGTCCAGAGGAAGGCAACCAAAATGGTGCAGGGTCTGCACCAGAAGACATATGAAGAAAGACTAAAGGAGCTTAATATGTATACCCTTGAGGAAAGAAGGGAGAGAGGGGACATGATAGAAACTTTCAAGTACTTCAAGGGATTCAACAAAGTTCAAGAGGGTAGCATCTTTCAGAAAAAGAGATGTGCAAGAACAAGGACACAATTTGAAGATAGAGGGGGGACAGCTCAGGGGTAATGTGAGGAAGTATTTTTTCATAGAGAGGGCTGTGAATGCATGTAACAGCCTCCCTGAGGAGGTTGTGGAGTCAAGAACAGTCGGGGGATTTAAGAATGCATGGGACAGACATAAGGCAGTCCTAGTGGGGGGTAGGAGGAAGAAAGCTGTTGGTTATCTAGGATCTGCAGCTTATCTGTTTGGTAGGAAAATGGGCAGACTAGGTGGGCCAAGCGGTCCTTATCTGCCGTCACATTCTATGTTTCTATGATACTCCCTGAGCCTCTCTCCCTTACACCTTTCCCCCCTCATCCTACTTATCTTCGACTATGCGTGCCTCACCTCCTGGATCATGCTCTACCTTCTCCCTTACCTCCTTCCATTCCAATAGTATTATGCAGTTAGCTGCATGCACTTATGTAGACATGTAAAAATCTGAGTAATCTGACTGTACCTTATGTATTACCCACTGTACTGTGTGAACTATTGTATAAATATGTAGTGTTTTCCTTTTGTGTATACTATGCGTGTCCCCCCAGGACTACCTTACAAATGAGTATCTCAATGGTGTATTTCCTGGTTAACAATAACATTTAATTGAACTGAACTGAATAGTATATGTATGCCCTACATGTTCTTTTATAACCAGATCAAGTATTCTGCACTTGACTGTTTTTAAATAAAATGAGAGGTATTTTTGCTTTGTTAAAAAAAAAGAACAAATCTATATTTTCCCGCAAGCTATACTGTGTATTCTAAGCTACAACACATAACTAAAATTATGGCTACAACAGCTGCAGCTGAACCTTAGGGGAATGAACTCCTGCCTAGTTAAAAGGGACTACTATGTAGTTTTTTAAATGCAGTAGTACAAATATTTGTTTTTATACAGGATTAAAGATGTACACCATTAGGACCAAAGTCCTATTTTCACGGTGTTCCTGTTTAAGTTAAGCCATAAAGGTCACACACTGTAAATATATCAGACAAGGGTAATTTCTCAGACATTAGGTACTTAAATGCCAGTACACAATTTAACAATCACATCACTATACTTTACAGTACAAATTAGACGAATCATTCATACAAAACAAAAAAAATGGATATTCCTTTTTGTGTAGATTCAGTTATAAATGTTTTTTTTAACCATTGCACATACATCTGCAGGACAGTTAGTTCCAAAGCCTTTTTGAGTTTTAGCAGATTTGGCTTGGTCATTAATCTTAGCCCATGTGGATAAGGCCCCATAAGGAAACGTCATCTCTCCAAATTTGTTTCTGGGTCTGGATATTCTCATGTCCCTATTATTTTTATTTCTTAAATTATACTTATGTTCCATTTTCTTTAACAGATAAAGTGGGTTAGAATCTCTTACTAGTTTACACATTTGGTTGGCCCAAATTAGTGTTTGTTTTTGTTCAATTGGTAACCAATTTAGAACCTCAAACACTGCACAATGATGCGTCTTATAGCCGCACTGGAGTACAAAATGGGCCATTCTATTATATAGTACATCAAGTTTTTTTAAGCATTTTTTTGTTTGTCAAGCTGTAGACATGACTTCCATAGTCCATCACCGGTATTAGTAGCCGGATGGCAACATGTTTCTGCATACTCCTGGTGGTACAGTGACTTGACCCTGTTTAGTAATTCCAGATTATAGTGGCAATGGCTCTTAAGGACAAATTGGGTCTCCCTTGTATGGTGCATCAACAGAAGAACGTGTTATCCTTTACTATTCAAATGAAGTACATACAACACGTATACATGATCATAATGACATCATTTGCTGTGGTAAAACGTGTATTGTTAATACAAAGTCTAAAACAGATAAATAAAAAAGAATGGTAATTATTGCTTGGATTCATAAACTGTGTTTTGAAATGTAAATATGCAAATTAGCAACACAAACGTCCACACTATGTCAACCATAGTAGTTATTCTTCTTAAAAGGGCTTAATAACAATATTTTTAACATTTATTTTCTTTTTCAATATTTGGTACATTAATACTGTTATACTTAATAACAGATAAAAATGCTGTTTAAGATTCCCCAACTATTTACCAACTCACACTATGGAACTGATATAATCATTAATGATTCTCACTTGATCATCTACACATCTCAAAAATCATCATGGTGACTTAATCTTTAGTTGGTGATTTGGAAAGTTATGTTTTTGATGATAAAATCATGATCTAGGTGCTGAACTTAGATGGTGATCTCCCCTGATGATCATATGGTGACATTCGATGACTGACGATGATCAATCATGACTGACCTTCAAAAACAGAATGACAATCAACTGATTTCGCCTGGGTGGGTATCTGGGGCATGTGATCTCTCCAACAGGTGTCAGATATCCAGGGTTTTTTGGACAAGCTGAACAAAGGCCAGAGCAACAACACAGAGCACAGCAGTTGAATGAGGAGCAAAAACTGAATCACTTATAGGTTGAAAGTTGTATTTTTGAAGATGATGAATTGCAGACAGCTTTAAATCATTCAAGCTCACAGTTCACAGATTTCATAGCTGCCAAATGCTTCTCAGTGTACGTTAATCTGTGCAAAATACAATAGTGCAATTTTAGCAAAAAAATAAGTATTAAAATGCTACCGGGGGGGGGGGGCATGGCTAGCTATCTGCATGAAAGGACGCACATCCTGAGATCTCCTATACCAGCATCCAATTTTAAGTTCAAATTTGCAATTTCTTTCCTCAAATCAAACCACTGAATACCTCTACTAGATTCCTGAAGTTCAGCTCTTTCGGAAACATAGAATTAGACGGCAGATAAGGAACGCTTGGCCCACCTAGTCTCCCCATTTCCCTACCTAATGGATAAGCTACAGATCCTTGTTAACCAACAGCCTATTTCCTCCTACCCCCTACTAGAATTGCCTTATGTCTGTCCCATGCATTCTTGAATTCCCCCACTGTTTTTGACTCTACGACCTCCTCAGGAAGGCTGTTCCATGTATCCACAACCCTCTCTGTGAAGAAATACTTCCTCACATTACCTCTGAGGCATCCCTCTCTATCTTCAAATTGTGCCCCCTTGTTTTTGCCCATCTCTTTTTCTGAAAAATGCTACCCTCTTGGGCTTTGTTGATTCCCTTGAGGTATTTGAAAGTTTCTATCATGTCCCCCCTCTCCCTCCTTTCCTTGAGGCTATACATCTTTAGTTCCTTTAGTCTTTCTTCATATGTCTTCTGATGCAGACCCTGCATCATTTTGGTTGCCCTCCTCTGGACAGCCTCCATCCTGTCTATGTCTTTGCAGAGATGGGGTCTCCAGAACTGTACAGAGTACTCCAGACATGGTCTTACCAACTGTCTGTACAGAGGGCCAACAACTTCCTGTTTTCTACTAGTGATGCCTCTACCTATGCATCCCAGTATCCCCCCAGCCCTCCTTACTGCCTTCTCACATTGCTGGCCCACCTTTAGGTCGTCTGATATGACTACCCCCAGGTCCCTTTCCATTTTTGTTGTTGTCAGTATCTCACCTCCCATTGTGTACTCTTTCCTTGGGTTTTTATTTTCCAGGTGCATTACTTTGTACTTCTTTGCATTGAATCTAAGCTGCCATACATTTGACCATTCCTCCAACCTTGCCAAGTCCCTTTTCATCCTTTCCACCCCACCTTGTGTATCAACCCTGTTGTAGATCTTTGTGTCATCTGCAAAGAGACATACTTTCCATTCCAGTCCCTCTGAAATGTCACTTATAAAGACATTAAAAAGGACCGGCCCCAGTACTGAACCCTGCGGTACCCCACTAGTAACCCTCCTTTCTTCACTGTGGACTCTATTTACTACTACCCGCTGTGTCCTGTTGTCCAACCAGTGTTTTACCCAGGCTTCCACCCTAGGACCCACTCCCAGGCTGGCTAATTTGTTTATTAATCTTTTGTGCGGAACTGTGTCAAATGCCTTGCTAAAGTCTAGGTAGGCCATGTCCACAGCCCCTCCCTGGTCTACTGCTTTGGTCACCCAGTCAAAGAAATCAATTAGATTTGTCTGACATGACCTTCCCACTGTGAATCCATGCTGCCTTGGATCCTGTGCCCCACTGGCCTCTAGGTACTCAACAATTCTTTCCTTCAGAAGCGATTCCATCATTTTCCCTACCACTGAGGTCAAACTGACAGGTCTTTAGTTTCCTGCCTCTGTCTTGCTCCTACTTTTGTGTAGGGGAATCACATCCACCCTCCTCTAGTCCTCAGGTACCACCCCATCCTCCCATGATTTATTAAAAAGGGTAGTCAGTGGTGTTACTAGTTCTTCCCTTAGTTCTTTTAAAATTCTGGGTGAATCCATCAGGCCCCATTGCTTTATCCACCTTCAGTTTTAAGAGTTCTTTCAGAAACCTTTCTTCTGTGAAAGGACTAATATCAACCCCATCCAGAGTGCTTCTATTGACCAGATTAGGTATTTCCTCGTTTTTCCACTGTGAATACTGAGCAGAAGTATTCGCTCAGTATCCCTGCTTTTTCACTGTCGCCTCTGCCCAACCACCTTTCTCTTGTTCAGCCTCAGTATCCCTGCCTTAGTCTTTCTTTTGTTCTCAATGTACCTATAAAAGGTTTTATCCCCTCTAACCGAGTTGGCTATCTTTTCCTTGGTTTCAGCCTTTGCTATTCTGACTGCCTTACCCTTTCCTTCTGCTTTAACTGGTACAGTTCCCTGTCCTGCTCCTTCTGTGTTTCCTTAGACTTCCTGTATGCTATTTTTTTCCCTTACCTTACCCACCACTTCTTTTGAGAATCACAGTGTTTTTTTCTTTCATTTTGATTTGTTTATTTGCTTCACACTAAGACTTGTTGTCTCTGTGATGGCGGTTTTGATATTTCCCCGTTGTTGCTCCACCACACCTTCTTGCCTGTTTGCTAGTGCTTTTCTGAGGCACTCTCCCATTTTGACAAAATCAGCCCTCCTGAAGTCCAGTACCTTCACTTTTGTGTGGCTTGACTCTACAGCTAAGTTTATCGTGAACCACACTGTTTGGTAGTCCCTTGTTCCCAGATGGCTACCCACTTCAAGATCAGAGATCCTCTCTCCATCCCCATTTGAGAGTACCAGGTCTAAGATTGCTTCCTCCCAAGTGGGTTCCAAAACTAGCTGTCTGAGGCATGCCCCCTGTAGGCAACGAGAATGGCCCTGCTCTTGCATGTGGCTGCAGCAAAGGTGCTCCAGTCAACATCTGGCATATTCAGGTCCCCCATCAGCAATAACTCCCCTTTCTCTGCCATCCCAAGGATGCCTTCTATCATTTTCTTGTCCATTTCCTCCCCCTGAAATGGGGGTCTGTATACAACCCCTGTGCGGATTGTGGAGCCATTTCCATTCTCTAGGAGGACACCAAAATTTTGAGAATGGGCTGAAAAATATCAAGCAAAAATCTAACTTCTTTGCTCCATGTGGCAGGGCCTCCAGACCACCACCTGCATCATCAAATCTTCCCACTGCTGAGGCAGTGGGTGGGAGCCTGGCCCGGCAACTTTGGACACTTTACAAATGGCATTGACAGCCCTAACAAAAACTGTTCAGAGCATCAACGAGAAAATAGATGGGTACAACACTCGCCTAGTTCAGGCGGAACAAAAGTTGGACAGCTTGGTGGATAAAACACAAGAAGCTGAAAAATCCTCATCTCGGGCTGAGGCCACAGCGGCCACCTGTGTAAAAGAGCAGTCCCTAATATGCTCTAGATTGGAGCATTTGGAGAACTTGACATGGGCAGCTAATGTCCGAATAACTGGACTGACCGAAGGTGTGGAGGGAGAACATTTGCTCCTTTACTTGAATACATGGCTGCAGGAGACTCTGGGGCTAGACTTGCGAGACCAGATCATGCGCGCCTACAGAATCAATATTCGGAGACCGGTGCTCACTGAGGAGGCCAGAATGGTCATGCTCATCACCGTCTCTGTGGTGGTATGAGACTGAATACTGCAAGCAGCTAGAGTCAAACAGGGCCTGATGGTGGAAGGTCAAAAGGTACTGTTTTTTCCTGACCTCTCATACTCTACTCGTATACGGAGAAAAGGATCTGATGCAGTCAGTTGGCGTCTGCGGGCCCTCGACGTTCCCAACAATACACTGATGCCTGCACGGCTCCATGTTACGGTGGGACAAAAATCGTATATCTACACGGAGCCAAAGGAGGCTATGGAATTGGTTGAGAAACTGGAGCTAAAAGCAGTTCAAGGACGGAATTCGTCGTCAGATTCAGAGGTGGAGGATACTTGAACTTGGACAATTTGAGTGAGCCCTGATCTTTGTAATTTTGCCAGAGTATCTATTTTTTTCATTTTCATTTGGAGAGTTATAGTTCTTAGTTTCCTTTCTCTCTAGAGAGGCGTGTGTTCATGCTAATTAGACTGTCTGACCCTGACAGATAAGGGACTTTGATCCTGAAGTTCAGAGACGTTTATTCTGGGACGTGTCAACTGACATTTAGTTACTGAAAAAGCTCCATATCTAGATTTACATAGTTTCCTCTCTTCTTTTCTGATTATATAATTTGGGGAAGGTCTGGGCAAAATAGTAATTGAAAAGGAAGCTGAAATGGAAAATCCGATTTGGATTTAACAGTGATGTCTTATTTCAAAGTTTTTTTTTCCCCTTCTCAAAACTGGATGCTGAGGGAGTGTGCTAGGAGGTAATATAGGAGTTTTATGACCTACACAGCATACAATAACTAAAGGGTATTATAGCCGTCGTTTCATTTTTATTGTTGTAATTGTATTAAATGGAACTTCCCCAAACAGCATTGATAGCATATAGCCCAATAGGATTTTATTATGATGAACAAGTTAATATTGGAATTACCCCTAATCCTGTACCAAATGCTGTAGTGAATCTTGTATCTGAATATCTTTTTACTGATGTTTATCTAATGATGTATTGCACTGCACTGAAAAAAAATACCATGCTACCTATATGCATAAAATCTATAAATAAAAAGTTACAAAAAAAAATGCTACACAGCAAACAGGTGAGTGCCTGCAGTGATTCAACATCAGAAAAGTAGCGTGTCCACAGGACCGAGACTGGTGCAGGCTAGGCAGGACAATCCCATCATAGCCAAATAAAACAGTAATACAAAAAAAACACTCAAGGAGACTTGTGACTCCACAAACAATGTCTGACGTACAAAAAATTATACTTGTATAATAGCGTTTTATTAATGAGTCACAAAAAAATTACACTTGCATAATAGCGTTTAAGTAAACCTCATGATGCAGGAGACATGCATCTTCCTGATGCTTACTTAATAAATGCTATTATACAATTGTACTTTATTGTGCCTCATTAATAAATGCTATTATACAACTGTACTTTATTGTGCCTCGTTAATAAACGCTGTTATGCAAGTGTAATTTTTTTTGTGCCTCGGATATTGTTTTTGAGTCCCAAGTCTCCTCTAGTGCTAGTTTTTCTTTTTTGTGTTAAGTACCTACAATGACCTCTCACCAATGCCCCAGTGCTCTGACTCTGAGTCTTCACCTGAGAATGAACTGCAGGGTTCACATATGAACCCATGTCTCCCAGGAGGCACCGAGGTGCACTACCTCAACACTGCTGGATCAGCCTAGAAACATCAAAATATAGAATCTGTCAGCAGATAAGGACTGCCTAGCCAACCCAGTTTGCCCCTGCCTATACTGTCACCACAGACCTTACCTGATCTCCAGCTACTTCTCCCCCCCACTCCTGCTTTCCTACCAAGACTCCTTTGTACCTATGCCATGCACACTTGAAGCCCACCACAGTTTTTGCCCCCAACACCTCCACTGGAAGACTGTTCCAGGCATCCACCACTCTTTCGGTGAAGAAGTATTTCCTCAAATCCTTCCTGATTATCCCCTTTCCAGCTTCACTGCATGTCCCCTTATTCTTGAGCCCCTTCTCTTCTGAAAAGTGCTTCTCTCCTGTACCTTATTGACCTCCATGAGGTATTTATAGGTCTTTATTATGCCCCTCCCCCTTCCAGAGTGTACATACTGAGAGCCCTCAGTCTCTCCTTGGAGAGCATATAATGCAACCCTTGCCCCATTTTAGTTGCCCACCACAGGACAGCATCCACCCTATCTATGTCCTTCCTGAGATGTGGTCTCCAAAATTCGACACAGTATTCCAGGTGGGGTCTCATAAATGATCTACACAGTGGTAACACTATCTCTTTTCTTCTACTAGTGACTCCCCTGCCTATGTTATCCCAGCATCCCACTAGCCTGCCTACTGCCTTGTCACACTGTCTCACTACTTTGAGGTAATCTGTTATGATAATCTCAAGTTCCCTTCCTTGTATAGTGACCATCAATGCCTCTTCACCCATTTTATAATAATAATAATAACTTTTTTTAAAGTGCCTTTCAATATATCAAGGCACTGACCATATCAAAACCACAACATACAATACCAATTAATAAAACATATAAATAAAAAGATTTCATAACATCACATATTAAAAAACAAGCAATAAAATATCTCATAAAATCAAAACACAATATTTGCATTCAAATTGCATTAATCCTCTAAGTAAGCCATATGCTACAGGTAAGTTTTAAAATTTTTCTTGAATACCTCCACGGAGGTGCACTCCTTTAACTGGCATGGTAGAGAATTCCAAAGAGGGTGGCATAAGAAAATGCTCTACTGCCAGAAGATTTTAAACTCACTCTTGAATTCTAACAACCCCGTGGGTTGAGAGCGGAGCGATCGTCAGCAGTAAGGCACCAGAAGTTCTTTTCAGATAGGTTGACCGATCATGAGGCTTTGAAAGTCAATAAATGACTTTTAAAGGTGATCCGCCACCGTATAGGAAGCCAGTGCAGTTCGCGCAGTACTGGGGTAATATAAATGGATCTCCTTGTCCCATTCAAAACCCGGGCTGCAGCGTTCTGCACCAGCTGAAGGTGATGGATTTCAACCTCAGAAATCCCAAAGTAAAGGGCACTGCAGTAGTCCAAGCGGGAGGACACAAAGGCGTTGACCAGAGTTGGCAAAGAGTCAGACGGAACAAGGTGACGCACCTTGGCAATATTTCTAAGATGATAAAAGGAAGTCCTGACAACGGGTGACACTTGAAATTGAAGGGTCAGCCTGTAGTCTAGGACAACCCCAAGGTTGTGCACCCGTTCAGAAGTCGGAAGTGACACGCCGCCAAGAAAAATTCCAGAGGGCGTGCCATCATGCGACCTCACTATCTGACCACCCGGGTCCACCACTAACACCTCTGTCTTCTCTGAGTTCAACTTAAACCAACTAGAATCCATCCGCCCCTGGATTTCTTCCAGACAGTTATTAAACACCGAGAGAGCTCCATCCTGGTCAGGTGCAAAAGACAGGTATAGCTGGGTATCATCTGTATAGCAGTGAAACCTAAGCCCATACCATCTTATAATGTCTCCGAGGGGCAGCATATACACTGCAATAACATGGGTGACAGCACTGAACCCTGAGGCACCCAGCACAACAAAGAAGTTGGGCCAAAGGAATGAACCCTCGACACAACTCTTTGTGATCTCCTAGTAAGGAATGAAGTGAACCATTTTAAAACAGTTCCCGACATTCCACAGATTAGCCTCAGGCATGCTAGCAACACCAGGTGATCCACAGTGTCAAAAGCTGACAAGAGATCAAGGAGAACTAGAATGGAATGTCTCTTTTGATCCCTCACCTCAGAAGATCATTAAGCACCCGAACCAGTGCAGTCTCGGTGCTGTGTCTTTTACGAAAACCAGATTGGAAGGATTCGTAGACATTATGGATGGTTAAATGGTCTTCCAATTGGGCTGCCACTATCTTCTCAATAACCTTCCAATAAAGGAAGGTTAGAGATAGGTCTGTAGTTTGAAAACAGTCTGGGTCCAAAGTAGCTTTTCAAGAGTGGTGTCACCATCACTTTTTCAGGAGTTAGGAAACTCACCTGACTCTAAGGAACACCAGACTATTTGCACCAAAACTGGACTGATGGTCTCAGAACAGCCCAAAACTAGGGGAGTCAGTCCAGGGTCCAAACTACAGCTGGTGGGCCGCACACTATGGATGATCCTCATAATATCCATGACCTCGGGTCGGCAAAAGGAACTCCAAGAGAACTGAGGTACTGTGAACTCGCACTGTTCCACAACATCACCCTTAGAGACTGCCGGATGCAAGTCTGCCTCGATATCAGCCACCTTAGTTGCAAAGAAACAAGCGTGCTCCTCACACTCTAATTGCAAAAAAGCTTTTCGAACTTGCAGACAGGCTGGGTTGCACAGTCTGTCTACAGTCCGAAACAGCTGAGCCGGTCGATTCTGTGCAACTACAATCTCCCTGGACAGGAATTCTGCCTTCTTATGGGTGATTGCAGATTGATAGATAGAATAATGTTCCATCAATCTAAGGTGGTCGGCATCAAGGGCGGACTTGCGCCAACAATGTTCTAACCTTCGCCCTGTCTCCGCAACTCCCTCAGTGTTCCATCAAACCAAGGGAACCTGGGGTGAAGGGATAGGGGGCACTCACGAACAGGAGCAATAAGATCCAGGGCCACCATAACGGCCGTATTATAGGCCGACACCAGTGCCTCTGGGTTACTGCTAGCCAATAAGGGGGATGAGAGGTCAAGGACCGCCGTATGGCCCTGGGAAGTAATATTCCATAATGGGCGGTACCTGACCATCTCCACAGGGGAAGACCTTCTCAGGGGGGTGAAAATTGAACCTCACGGTGTAGTGGTCAGACCAGGTGACTGGTTCCACCCCAACGTCAGATGAATCAATCCCTAAGAAGAAGACTAAATCCAGAGAGTGCCCACATTTATGTGTAGCAGTGGAAACTACCTGTGTAAGGCCCAAAGAAGACATAAGTTGGAGGAAGTGGCTACCAAATTGTGAGAGTTCATCGTTGACCCAGGCATTAAAGTCACCCAGAACCATCAATCTGGGCGACTCAAATGACATATCGACGAGGAAGTCTGCTACTTCCTGTAAGAAGCGTTTCCCATCTCTGGGTGGATGGTAGATGAGAACCATTTAATGCCTACACCTGCCACAACTGTGCACTCAAAGGATTCAGCTCTCACTACTACCACATTCTGTGAGGCCCAATTTAGTCTTAAACAGACTGCAACCCCCGTGGTCCAATCTCAGGCGTGTATCACAGGGTACCCGGCCGGAGTCATGGCCTCCAATATGGGCGTGAATTTTCATCCAGCCAGGTCACGGTGATGCAAGCCAGGTCAGCCGAACTAATAAGATTGGCTATAATGGCGGTCTTCTTCCTAATAGACCTAGCATTGCATAACACCGCCCGAGTTGGACAAACCTCGGAGGCTGTCCGGCCTATCTGCCCGCCAAATTCAGTAGTGCCCTTGGGTGTGGGCACCAGACACGGGAGACCCCGGTCTAGATTCCATTTCACCCCAGGACACCTTCTGGACTTAGTAACCCCGATATGGTGGCCCCACTCTTTCATCCTCTCCTATTCGCCCACCCCGGCCCTCCTCACTCTCCCACGAACAATCCCCAGTGCTCTACAGCACTGGTAAGTCTCAAATTGCAGGGAAGGAGTATAAAAAGGGTGGAGGGCATGAAGAGAGGAGGATGAATAGCGTACTTCCGTGAAACCTGCAGGCCAGCACATGTCACTACTTAAACTAAACAATATACACCAAATACAATCAAAACTAAAGCCCCAAAAAGACCCCCAAACAACAATAACAAACTACCCAACAGAACAAAACAAAAAATGCTCACCCTAATATATAATAAAATGCAGATAAAACAAACCCCAGCCCACCCAAATTGGAAAACTCGCTCCCCAATACTTAGCTCAGGAGGTATTGACGTCCACACTCACAAAATTATAAAATATAAGTTTTACCCTCCCCCCCGAGCCCTCTCATGGCCAGGGAAACAGGGAAATCCAAGCACCCTCACTGTCCAAATGAAAATCACAGACAGTTGAAGTATATTTTATATACCACCCCAGGTTTCTGTGCCCTAGACACATGATTTTGCACTGAAACCTAGCTGCCATACACTTGACTGCTCCTCACATTTCCTTGGGTCTCTACTCATTCCCTCCATCCTCTCCAAAGTATCTACCCTACTGCAGATTTTGGTGTCATGTGCAAAGAGGTATACCTTCTCTTCCAGTTCTTCTGCAATATTGCTTGTAAAGACATTGAAGGGGACTGGTCCCAGTACTGAGCTCTGAGGTACACCACTTGTCACGTCCTCTCATTAGAGTGAGTGCCACTTACCGCTACTCTTTGTTGCCTATCCAACAATCAGTTCCAAACCCTGTTTACCACCTTGAGTCCCACCTCAAACTGCACAGTTTCCTTACTAGCCTTCTACGAGGTACAGTGTCAAAGGCCTTGCTGAACTCAAAGTAGACCACATCCACCGGCACACCCTGATCTACTGCCCTGGTCACCCACTCAAAGAAATTGATCAGGTTTGTCCGACATGACCCCCAGCCCATGAATCTGGAATCAAAGTACTCCACCAGCCTTTCTTTTGAAAGTGTCTCCATTGACTTCCCCACTACTGACAGACTGACCAGCTTATTATTCTCAGTCTCTACACTGTGGCCACTCTTATGAAGAGGACTACATCTCCCTCTTCCAGTCCTCTGGAAACACTCCTGTTTCCAGTGATCTGTTGAACAGCACTGTCAGAGGGGCAGCCAGTACCTCCCTGAACTCCATCAGCACCTTTGGGTGTATCCTAGCCAGCCCCATGGCCTTATCCATTTTCAGATTCATAAGTTGTCTCAGGACTCGTTCCTATGTGAATGGACTTGTATCTACCGCCCTCTCCTAAGTGCTCCTACTGCTTCTGTGTGGTCTGTCCACCTCTACCTCCACTGTGAATACTGAGCAGAAGTATATATTCAGGATATCTGCTTGTTCCCGATCGTCATCTGCACAGTCTCTCCCTGTCCTTCTTAATCGCACAATCCCTCTCCTTGTTTTCCTTTTTTTTTTACTCATATAGCTAAAAAAAAGTATTCTCCCATTTAGTCACATCTTTGACCCTCCTCTCCTTTGTGCCCCTCACCCCCTTCCCCGATTCCCTTTGCTGTTCCTGGTACACCTTCCTATCTTATTCCCTCGCTGTCTCCTAGGTTCTACCAAAGTCATAGGGTTCACCCTGCAAATTAATATTTAACAAATACAGTTTAAAATCAGCTGCATTGCTTCTCTGGGAAGATAAACCTCAAGATTCTGAATGTGGTAAAAGCTTAAAACTAACTTCACTAAGAGTGCCACCTTGTGCACAGTGTAGTAACTGCAGCAGAGGTTTGGACAAAAAAGTTCAGCAGTCAAACAAGAACATGGCATACCTCAACATTCCTATATCCAGCATAATTTGTGCACACTGCTGTGCTCCATAAGCCTCCCTAAATTATATCCCATATTACCCCAGCATCCCTACCTCAAAACTCAAGTCCCTATGCCCTTCAAACTACCAATCCCACGCCCGTGATTTGCAAACTTTAAAAAGCTACAAACTTTCACATTTTCATTTCTGTGGGTAGTGCTCTCCTAAATGTGAGCAGAGACCACTATATAATGTATATATAATAAAACACCCCATATGCTTCACTGTTCCCCCCAGAAAAGAACTGAAAGTATGGGGGCATTTGAAAAGCAACATAGGCACACTACGTATTCTCCCCTTATGGTGGTGACTGTCCTTCACATTTCTTTCTTTCTTTGGAGTCCATATACTTCTCTCCCCCCGCCCCACCCCAGTCTCATGCTCTTTATATACCTCTGTTCTTTACTGTTCTTCTTCTTCTTCTGTGGGTCACCAAATGCTGTAGCTGTACTGCTGTAGCAATACTCGTGATCAGGACTCTGCTTGAGACATGGGGTGGGATGTGGGTACCCCCCCCATTCAGCTCCTCCATTCTGAATTAGATATGGGAAAATGTATGTTAAAACAGTCCCTCCTCCACCTCCAGTGCTGTGTAGGGGTAATGGGATGGAATTGGCTTCATCTTTGGAAAGTACAATATTTCCTGTATCCCACGTAACTGTCTTATCCTGCACACTGGAAAGTTACTGTATCACTAATGCACAAACATTTCTTAGTAAACATATATTTGCCAATTAAAAAAAAGAAACCCGGGGTAGGAAGCTGGGAGTGTTGCAAAAGTGTGGGGGCTTAACAGTAAAGCATTAGGGCACCCTCACGCAGCATGGTCATTTTCAGTGGGATCTGACTGAAAACAATCCATGGATTTTCTTACACGAATCTAATGGGAAGTGACTGTCTCAAATTTTCACTGGACTTTACTTCACATTGACACATAGGGGGCCACGCATGAAAAAAGTATTTGTCTACGTGCCCTGGTGCCGTTCATGGAAGGGGTGTGCACTCCTGCCATATTTGATCTCCCAGGCAGTCATGCAGTTACGTACGCCTGCACTCCAGGCCACTGACAAGGGAGCAGAGTGCCAGATGAGGGGGCACAAGATACAGCAGGAGAGATCCTATCATGTCTGTTGCACACCCCAACAAAGAGTATCCCTGCAGCCTGCAGTACAATAAGGACCCCCAACTGTGGTACCCTAGCCCTTCGGTCAGGCAGGGAGAGTTGGGAACAGTCATTTAGGCAACCATGCAATGATTTTGAATTTCACAACCCATGCCGTTCCACACTCCCCTGCTCTGCACCTTGCAGGGGTCCACTATGGGATCAGGGCAGGCACTGGACTGGATACCCGTCTGTGCCCACCGCGCATCAGTGCACTGGGTGGATGGGGCCATGGACTGGCACCCAGTTCTGGCTAGCGATCATAAATGCCAGTCACCACACACCTGTTTGTAGGTGCAGAGCTATGCGGGCCAGGTACGCGCCTCACACATGTACCCTGCACCCACTGATGCATAGACCCCACTGTGTTTGACAACTTGCAATTTTTCTTGCTGGCGTTTTCATTTCCAGAAGCATGTCAGTCAAGGAAATTTTATTTTGCTATAGCACCAAATTCCATGGAGCTTATTTTTTTTTTCTAAATACATTTTCACCAAGCTACACAGCTGACTTGGTGACTGCTCTAGTTTTTAGAGGGGACAGATGGAACAGTCAACAGCAGAGTGGAGTGCAGCTGATACCTGCGTGTGACTGTTGTAGCCTGGGAAGGCTCCAACCCTCTGCTGCACCCATTCCTGCACTGGGAAGTGCGCACACAAACTCTGGAAGCATGCAGTTACAGGTAGATACACAGTAATATGTCTCCTGAGTAACTGCTTGGCAGAGGGGTGTGTCCAAAACATAGATTATTCCAAGGGTGAGGAAGCCTGTGATAGAAGGAAAGTTATGCAGAATTCTTTCTACATCCTGAGAGGGGGAACAGGGGACTGACACCTGAGTGCAGACTAAAGCCAGAGTTTGCAGAAGGGATAAGTAATTTGCTTAGGTAAACCAGACATTTACCAACACAGTATTTAAAATAATACAAACCAAGATGTTGGCATCACCTGCAATCAAGTGAAGACTGGGGCACATGGTCATACAAAACACAGTGGTGAGTACATGAGGGCAGCAGGGAACAAAACAGTAGAAAAAGTTGAACAAGGCGTCCAGCTTGGTTTTAAAGTGCTTTTTGTCTTTGATCGGTAGCCATTTCTGTGATATGCAGGATGACTGGGGACTTACAAGTGCAGCCAAGACCAATCGGCTACTAGCAGGAAGTGGCATGTTTAAAACCATCAGTTTAGAGCTAAAGGGTGCACAGAGGCAGCGAAGTGAAGCGATGTTTCCTGAAGAGGCTCAAAGCCTAACTGCACTGTTTTGGGGTTTTTAAATCGTGTACTTGTGTTCTTTTCTGCAATGTTAGCAACTCAATTCTGGAAGTGATTGACAGCCATTTCTGTGGGCTGGAGAACAAGTGCAGCCAGGGACCAATCGGCTACTAGCAGGAAGAAGCTTGTGAGTTTAAATTCTAACCCACCAGTGTGTCCCATCACACTCCTGTCTCATCGTGTTGAGTGGAGAATCTGTCCAGAAGACATCTGTAGAGCATTTGCAGATGGTCCACAGTTTGCAGGAGACTCTGTGTGGTAGTGGTGTTGATGGTGGGGGGAGAGGCCACGAGACAAACGTAAGAGAGAACACATTGCTGTTTTCTGGTGTACTGGAACAACCAGCTACTGGGAAGGTAGCTAGAAGCTGCAGACATACCAAAAGTGGGTAAAGAGCAGTAGATACCCATGATAAGGTAGGTGCAGGTAGGAGGTCAGAAAAGAGTAAACAAGAGACACCCTATCTAGGGTTAGGTAACCAATAAGTTTCAAGCATACAGAAGGGAGAGATAGAAGTTCAACAGGAGTAGAAAGGAGGCAGCAAGGTACAAAGGAATTTAAAAAGACACTCATTAAAGGAAAGAAAGATCACGCGAGTGGTGCAGTGCAATGGCTGTGTGACCAGTCTTTTGGGACACCTTCTGGGGACTAAGGTACTACCCTATCTGTAGGCACCTTTCTGTGTTGAGGACAGAGGCTGATGGTCTCCGGGCAAAACTGGCAAGGGTGTAGAGGACCTTCTATACCACCCCAAGCCACCCGGTCTGCCCCCACGCCCTCACAGGATGCCTAGGCAAAGCGGATGGACCTTGGTGGCTCTGGGAGGGTGGTGGTGGGAAGGGTGCACAATCCTTTGTCTATACCACTGCAGAATTCCTTCATCATGCTGGCAGGACAGGGCAACCTGAAGGAGGCACCTGTAGCAGTAGGAAGGGAAGAAGTGGGAGTCCATAGAAGAAGAGATCCTAAGAAGGAGGAAAAGGCCCCCAGCCAAGGAGGAAGCAGGTATTGGTTAGGGAAACTACTTTTAGGGGGATAGACCTGGAAGCAGGGAGAAGAAGTGAGAGGGAGGTGAAGTACCTGAGAGGTGCTTTGTCTTGGAGGGATGGAGAGGGTCTACAGAGGATCACTAGGGTAGCAGGAGATGCGGAGATGTGGGGACCTAAACATTATGGTCCACCTGGGGATAAATGACCTGGCAAGGGACAGGGTAAGGGTAGTACAGGGTAACTTCAGGGAGCTGGGAGGGGCATCCAGCAGGCGGTATGCACTGTAGTTTTTGTCGAGGTGTTACCTGTGTACAGCCGGGACAGGAAAGGGTACTCTGCACCAGGGCATTTAATAACTGGTTGAAGGCATAATTCTACATCGAGAACTGGTGGCCAATTTGGCAGGATTTGGGCCATTACAGGGAGATGGCCTCCGTCCTTCCAGGAGGGGGGCCAAAGTCCTTGGTAGAAGGTTTAAATGCCACCTGGATAAGCATTTAAACTAGCCAGAGGGGGATGCTGTAAAATCATTGGAGGCAACAATTACACCTCTTCCGATGATGGAGCAGCAGGGAGAGAGAGCCAAAGGGGAGTAAACTTCCCTAGACAAGCAGGAAACAAGATAGAGGAAAGGGGGGTTATAAATCAGGTAGGCAAATGTAAAGGACTAAAGGAGATGGAACGGAGAAGGGAAAAAGGGAAGAGGTGGGTCAGGGAATATTTAGGGAACAGCACAGATGGGGGGGCAGTCAGGAAGGAAGTAAGGTATGAAGAGCCACTAATGCAAGGAGTCTGGGAAACATAATTCCAGACCTTGAGTCATCATGGTGGAATCGTCACGCAAAGGCCCCGAAGTCGTCTCTCCTACTGCCTCTCTCCAGCCAGTATGCCTCCTGCCTCCTTGCTCTGCATTCTTCTCCCTGGGCCAGTGGGCAGGTGCTGACCGCCTGAACTACTGACTGTTTAAATAAATAAATAAAAGTTGATTCCACACCAGAAGGCACACGGAGGGGCAGCTGGGAGTGGGGCAGGGCAAGGCCCCATAGGAAAGACCCACCAAAGGGGAGTGGGTGTATGCAAATATATTAATTTATTAAAATAACCCCCAGTAAGGGAGCAGTAGGGCAGGGGTAGGTGATATTCAAATAAAGCACCCCCCAAGGTGGAGCGTAGGGCAAGACAGGCCCCGAATAAATAAAAAAAATAAATACTATAGAGAAGGAACACTGCAGCCAGGGGCAGGGCAAAGCCCCAGTTTTATAGCCAATTGAGTCAGCTGGTCTAACACACAGGGCTAGTTAGCCCAAAAGCTTATTTTATAAATTAGAGAGCCAGTCAGGGCAAAGAGGGCCCTAGTTAAAGTGGTAACCCAGCTAGTCAGGTGGGCTAGTGAATTGGGGCCAGGTAGCTCAAAAGTTTTCTTTTACTATTTTCTTCAGTGAATCCAGCTCCAGGTGAGCCAGCTGGGGAAGCAAGCCCCATACTGTATCAGAGAGTGCCCCAGAGTGGAGATAAGTGGCCAGTAGCCAAGCCACGGCTAGCATCTGAAGAGTGCAAAATTCTTCTACTTTAAAGTGCTCTCAGGTGTCAGTTTCAGCCAGAAGCAAGGGAAGGGGAGTGTAGTAGCCACAGCCCGAGCCAAGGGCTAGTAACCTGTATAATTGACCCATAGCCCCCAGCTCAGGGAGGGACAGTTATTGAGGGATCCTTAGCATGCCAGCTAGCTGGATTACCCTCAGCCACAGGGTAATCGTTCTTTGAACCTAAATGCCTGTGGGAGAGGGGACGCACCTCAGGGTCCCCGCATAGCTAGTTGTATCTAGCATTTGAGAGGTTTTCCCCCTTGCATCACTTTCCTAGAGTTCCTGTTATAAGAAACATTTCTGTGGAACATTTTGAAAGTGAAATGCTGAACTGTGTGTGAACTGTGAAAAAGGCAAAATCTTTCATTGATATACAGACTACATTTTTAGGGACAGTGCCTGAACGTAACAGTGTAACTGCCTTTCTTGCTCAAGTTTGCCGTGGTTATTTCAAAAGGCTGTCAGATTAACCCTGAATGTGTCCTACATGTACTAAAGTACCCTTTCTATTCGAATTTGCCTTGTTTGCTCCAAATACTGTTGGATTAACCCCGTACTTGCCCTTCCTGTTAAGAACTGCCCTGCATGCCAATGAACTGCCTGCTCGTTCAAGAATCTCTTTGCCTAATGGCAATCCTTTCATCTGATTGTTGCTCGACTTCAGACTGTCACTAGCAGTGACCAAACAGAGACTGTGACAGCCATCCCTCCTTGGACAAGTTGGGGCCGGTTGCCAGCATAGGAATAGTTTAGCTAGCTCCCGGTCACTTGCCTCTTTTTCTAGATCTAGAGGCTAGCCCTTCCGTAACAGTGTACTAGATATTGCAGGGAACCACACTGGTTCACAGATAAGGATGAGTCGCCCAATGGGCTGGGTTTTTGTTGCAGGTATCCAGCCTTTCGAGAGGTTCTCCAATGAAGGTGTCTCAGTTCTTCAGACATTCCAGTTTCCTGGGTCAGTGATGATGGTCCAGAGGTGTTCTCATCCTACAGTTCTTCAGTTGCTTCCAGTTTCCTGGGTCAGTGGTGACAGCCCGCAGTTGTTCTTGTTCAACATATCTTCAGTTGTTCATTCTTCACATCAGTTCTTCCAGTTTCCTGGTCAGTGGTGATGACCTGGAGTTGTTCTTGTTCAACAGATCTTCAGTTCTTCATTCTTCATATAATTTCTTCCAGTTTCTTGGGTCAGTTGTGATGGCCTGGAGTTATTCATGTTCTATAATTCCTTAAGTCACCCAGTCCAGCTTTCAGTCTCAAGTCTTCACCTGGGTTAGTGAAAACAGCCCATAAGTCTTCAGTTTTCAGCATCCCTTTGGAATACAAGTGTGTTTTGTTCTTATTGCTGGGTCTTCAGTACCCAATGCCCAAGTGTTCACTCCACCTGATCTACAAGCCGGCCAACAGAAGCACGTGTGCAGAGGTTTCCTTGTTGCGCATCCCTCTGCTATTCATGGTGCCCAAAAAATTCAAAAGTACTTTGGGGTGGAAATGATGTAGATGTCATGCTTTAGAGTCCTAGAGTCTTGTGAATAGATCCATCAAGCAACCATGTAAGTATTAGTGCTTATAGATATAGTATAAGGTGTTTAGAGTTTTTGCATATAGGACCGTTTGTAGCCATAGCAGTATCAGTACTCGGAGCATAAGGTCCTTTAGAGATCTAGTAGAGCAGTGTAGATGAAATTGAATGCTGTCGTACCCTTTTCTTCTGTTCCAATTTCTGTGGTCAGTTGCTCAATAAATACAGGTTACTCACCTGTAACAGGAGTTCTAGGAGTGGTATATGTTGTTCATCCACACTTACTGGCAGGATCCTTGCCACTTTAAATCTTGCCGGAAGGTCTTCAAGTTGGCTCCTTCCACCCACCCGGGTGTTAAAACTCTCGGCTCCGCCCCATGATGCCAGATTTAGCCAGCTGGATGCCAGGTTGCACGTCGGAGCCGGGGAGGTCGGGTGGATGAACAACATATACCACTTATAGAACTCCTGTTACAGGTGGGTAACCTGTATTTCTAGGGACGTGGATATGTTGTTCAATCCACACTTACTGGCAGACTCCTAGCAGTTCTCCGGGAGGAGGGAGGCAAGGCGCGCACCCCCTACTTGGGAAATAAGGACTGGAGAACCGAGGTCCCAAAACCAGCATCCCGGCGTGACTCACGGTCGATGTGGTAGTGGGTAAGAAAAAATCACTCACCTCAGTAATGTTGTTTCTCCTAATGGAGTCTTGCTGTATTCTGACTATTGCAGTTAGGTCCTGCCTTTCAACTGCCCCGGAGAACAAAGAGTTAACTTTCCATGGCCAGCATGGAACGTTCAGCGCGAGCTCAGTTGAAGCCTCTGTCTGCTGTTGTTTAAACTCCAACTGTCAGATCTTTACGAGCAATACTAACTATAAGTTCTGTGTGCAAACTGTAAAACTCACACTAGCCAAATGGCAACTAAATTTATTAAAAAGGGGTTTTTTGGTTTCAAAGCAAAGACTGAAGTCAGGAAACCCAAAAAACAAAACACAACACACACCCAAAATAAAGAAGGGTGAAAAAGAGGCACCTCTAGGGTGCCAACACTGCTCCTGCCCACCCACATCCCAAAAACCAGGTTCTGAGAGGGAAGGTGGGGGGAAGTAGAATACAGCAAGACTCCATTAGAGAAACAAAATTACTAAGGTGAGTAATTTTTTTCTTCAAACAACATGAAGTCTTGCTGTATTCTGACTACTGCAGACTACCAAGCAGTACCTCCATGGAGGAGGGACAGAACCTACTTTGGGAATAGGCTCTAAAGTACTGCTGTGCCAAACCGAGTATCACTCCTAACCTGGATATCCAGAGAGTATTGCTTGGTGAATGTATGGACTATTTTCCAGGTGGCTGCTTGACAAATTTCTAAGATAGGAATATCCCTGTCAGCAGCCAGGTAAGCAGCTGTACCTCTAGTAAAGGGAGTCTTCGGCCTGAGGGTGGAGTTCTACCCAGTTTTTCATAGCAGAATTGTATGCAAGAGACAATCCACCTGGCAATATATCTTTTAGTGGCAGGTTTGCCCTTACCGACCTCTCCATATGTGAGGAACAACAGGAGGGACTCAAACCTGTGACCCTTGGTGCGCTCTATGTGGTAGCTGAGGGCCCTTTTAACAGCCAAGCTGTGCAGCCTCCTCTCTCCAGAGGAGGAATGATCAGTAAAGAAAACAGGAAGAGACATAGACTGATTAAGGTGGAAATCTGAAACCACCTTAGGCAAAAACTTCCTGTTAGTTCTTAGGACCACTTTATCTCTATGGAAAGAGATGAAATCAGGCTCCACTGACAGGGCTTGCAATTCACTGATACGCCTGGCAGAGGTAATGGCTACCAAAAACACAGTTTTCCAAGTCAAGTACTTAAGCTCTGCAGAGGACAAAGGCTCAAAGGATGGTTGCATAAGCTGAGCAATGCAAACATTAAAGTCCCAAGCAGAAGCAGGGTCCCTAAAGAGGGGATTGGTGTGCAGCAATCCCTTGAAGAACTTACAAAACACAGGATGAGCAGACAGAGGAGAGGGCTTGCCTACTGACAAGAAGGCAGAAACAGCTGCCAGGTGCACTTTAAGTGTAGCTGGCTTAAGTCCCAAGCCATTAAGATGAACCATATAGTCCAGGACTGTAGGCAACCCAGCAGATTCTAGAGAAATATGCTTATTAGAGCACCAAACAGTGAACCTTTTCCATTTGGAGTTGTAAGTCTTTCTGGTGGAAGGCTTTCGAGAAGCCTTAAAGATATCCAGAACCCCTTGGGAAAGGTGCAGATCAGGAAACTCTAACTCTTCAAGAGCCATGCCTTGAGATTGAGAGATTTGAGGTTCGGATACCAAGTCCTCCCCTGAGAGGATGTCAACAGGTTGCAATTCCTGGAAAGAAACAGGGGAATGTGGACTGTTAAGGACAGCAACAGTGGGTACCAGGGCTGTCTGGCCCAGTCCGGAGCAATCAGAATCGCTTTGCAAGGTTGAGACCTGATCTTGACTAACACTTTGAACAGGAGAGGGAAGGGGGAAAGCATACAGGAACTTCCCTTCCCAATTCAGAATCAGAGCATCCAGGGGGACTGAGACCAAGACTGGGGGTCTGCAACAAAAGAGAGGAAGTTGGTGATTGTCTGGGGCTGCAAAAAGATCTATCTGTGGAGTGCCGATCTCGAGAAAATCACTTCCCAAACTAGGGGATCTAGGATCCAATTGTGATGGCCCTGGAATATCCTGCTGAGAGCATCTGCTAGGACATTGTCCTTCCCTGGGAGGTGAATTGCTATCAGAGAGGTTTGCAGGGAATAGGCCAGAGACCACAACTTCATTGCTTCTGTGCACAAGGCCGCAGACAGAGTGCCTCCTTGCTTGTTGATGTACCACATTGCGGTGGTATTGTCTGTTCTGATCTGTACCACCTTGTTCTGTACAGATTTGGAAAAGGCTTGCAGTGCCAGAAACACTGCTCTGAGTTCCAAGAGATTGATGTGAAGCAGAGATTCTTGAGGTGACCACAGCCCTTCGGTGGTAAGATCCCCAAAGTGGGCCCCCCAGCCCAGCAGGGAGGCATCTGTGGTGAGTATCACTGAATGAGGCTGAGTGACAAAAGGAACTCCCTGTCTCAAACTGTCCTGATCCTGCCACCATTGAAAAGCCTGGATCAGGGTTCGAGTCACTAGGACTAGTTTGGTAAGGGAATCCTTTCTTTGGGACCAGAAGGCTCTTAAGTGGAACTGAATGTCCCTCATCTGGAATCTTGCCCCCTGGACCACTTTGTAGAGGCTGTCATGTGGCCCAGGAGCTGCAAGAAATGCCTTGCTGGTCGAGACACCTGAAGGGTGAATGAAGAGGCCAGTTATATAAGGGTCCTTGCCCTGTCCAGAGGAAGGAAGGCTTTTGCCCTTATTGTATCCAGCTCTGCCCCTATAAAGCCGAGGAGCTGTACTGGCTCGAGAACTGACTTTGGAAGGTTGAGGAAGAATCCTAAGGAAGTGAGCACTTGCTGAGTTATTTGCAGATGTGACTTGACTTGGTCTGGAGACTGACCCACTATGAGTCAGTCATCCAAGTATGGAAAGATGGACATCTTTTTTCTCCTTAGGAAAGCAACCAC
The DNA here is from genome assembly GCA_016271365.2 of Neoceratodus forsteri. Taxonomy (NCBI): domain Eukaryota; kingdom Metazoa; phylum Chordata; order Ceratodontiformes; family Ceratodontidae; genus Neoceratodus; species Neoceratodus forsteri. Next base: position 1,309,276,824 of record CM057449.1, read on the forward strand.
TACTGCCAGGCACTTTGTGAACACCCTTGGGGCTGATGTTAGGCCAAAGGGCATTGCTCTGAATTGATAGTGGCCTGAGGGCAACTCGAACCTGAGGTACTTTCTGTGGGAGCACCCGATGGGAATGTGAAAATAGGCATCTTTGAGGTCCAGGGAGGTTAGCCAGTCCCCTGGCCTTAGAGAGGGCAGAATTATTCCCAGAGTCACCATTTTGAATTTTGGTTTTAAAAGGTGCTTGTTCAGATATCTTAGATCCAGGATGGGCCGCCATTCTCCTGTTTTTGGGGGGATTAGGAAGTACCTGGAGTACAATCCTTTGCCCCTATGTAGGGTAGGAACCCTTTCTATGGCTCTGACAGCCAGGAGTTAAGAAACCTCTGCCTCTAGGGCAAGGGTCTCTGATGGATTTGCAGGTGGAAAGGATCTGGTTCTCATCTTGGGAAATTTTTTGAAGCTGAGAACCAGTCCCTGGCTTACTACTTCCAGGACCCACTTGTCTGATGTCAAAGACTTCCAGTCCAGGACAAAGTAAGCCTGCCTGCCCCCTACAGGTATTGGAGAATCGGCCCGGGCAGACCCATCAGGGTGTCTGCTTGGCAGGGGATTTAGGCTGAGGGGTGGAAGCACGCCTGCTCATTCCCCATCTGCCTTTCCCTCTGAAGAACCCCCTCTGAGCATAAGCAGAAGAGGAGGCCTGGGCTTGGTAAACAGTCCTTTGAAAGGGCCTGCCCCTGCCCCTGGAATGTCGTCTCTGAGGAGTGGCCTGCCTTTCTTTGGCCTGAGCACTCCTGTAGGTGGTCCTGTACTCGTCCATCTTTTTCATGTAGTTCTCTGTCTGCTCCCCAAACAGAGAATTACCAATGACAGGGAAATCCATGGCCTTAGCCTGGGTATCCTGTGATAGGCTAGTACATCTGAGCCGAGCCATCCTCCGAAGAACCACAGATGTAGCCATGACTTGTTAAACTCAGCTACGGAGTCAAGCCATACAAAAGTGAGGGTACTGAACTTTAGGAGGGCTGACTTTGGCAAGATGGGAGAGTGCCTCAGAAAAGCACTAGCAAACAGGCTAGAAGGAGGTGTGGAGCAACAATGGGGAATCATCAAACTGCCATCACAGAGGCAACAAGCTTCTTGTGTGAAGCAAATAAACAAATCAAATGAAAGAAAAAGCCACTATGGTTCTCAAAAGAGGTGGCTGTGAAAGTCAGGAAGAAAAAGATAGCATTCCGGAAGTATAAGGAAACACAGAAGAAGCAGGACAGAGAACTGTACCAGTTAAGGCAGAAGGAAGCAGGGACAGAAGTCAGAATAGCAAAGGCTGAGGAGAAGATAGCCAACTTAGTTAAGAAGGGGGATAAAACCTTTTATAGGTACATCAGCGAGCGTAGAAAGACAAAGGGAGGGATAGTGAGGCTGAATAGAATGAACTGTGGGTGAGCAGTGGGGGATAGTGAAAAAGCAGGGATACTGAACGAATATTTCTGCTCAGTATTCACAAAAGGGGGGGGGAGTGCCTAATCCAATTAACAGAAGCACTCTTGATTGGGGGGGGGGGGTGATCCCAGTCCTTTCACAGAAGAAAGGGTTCTACAAGAACTCCTAAACCTGAAGATGGACAAAGCAATGGGTCCTGATGGAATTCAACCCAGAATTCTAAAAGAATTAAGGGAGGAACTATAAATCATGGGAGGATGGTGTGGTACCCAAGGACTGGAGGAAGGAGGATGTGATTCCCCCTCACAAAAGTGGGACCAAGACAGAGGCAGGAAACTACAGATCTGTCAGTCTGACCTCTGTGGTAGGGAAAGTGATGGAGTCACTCCTGAAGGAAAGAACAGCTGAGTACCTAGAGGCCAGTGAGGCAGAGGACCCAAGGCAGCATGGGTTCACAGCGGGAAGGTCATGTCAGATGAATCTAATAGATTTCTTTGACTGGGTGACCAAAGTAGTAGACCAGGGAGGGGCTGTGAACATGGCCTACCTAGACTTAAGCAAGGCATCTGACGCAGTCCTACACAAAAGATTACTAGTCAGATTAACCATCCTGGGAGTGGGTCCCAGGGTGGTAGCCTGGGTAAAACATTGGCTGCACAACAGGACACAGAAGATAATTGTAAATGGAGTCCACCCTGAAGAAAGAGGGGTTACTAGTGGGGTACCGCAGGGTTCAGTATTGGGTCCAGTTCTTTTTAATGTCTTCATCAGTGACATTGCAGAGGGACTGGAAGGAAAAGTATGCCTTTTTGCAGATGACACAAAGATCTGCAACAGGGTTAATACACAAGGAGGTGTGGAAAGGATGAGAAGGGACTTGGCAAGGTTGGAGGAATGGTCAGAAGTATGGCAGCTAGGATTCAATGCAAAGAAGTGCAAAATAATGCACCTGGGAAACAAGAATCCAGGGGAAGAATACACAATGGTGGGGGAGGTAGTAACAACAAAAAAGGAAAGGGACCTGAGGGTAATCATATCAGATGACCTTAAAGTTAGCAAGCAATGTGAGAAGGCAGTAGGGAGGGCTGGGGTATACCAGGATGCATAGGAGAGGCATCAGCAGCAGAAAACAGGAAGTTGTTATCCTCTGTATAGACAGTTGATGAGACCCATCTGGAGTACTGTGTCCAGTTCTGGAGAACCCATCTCCGCAAGGACACAGACAGGATAGAGGGAGTCCAGAGGAGGGCAACTAAAATGGTGCAGGGTCTGCAAGAGAAGCCGATGAGGAGAGACTAAAGGAGCTTAATATGTATACCCTTGAGGAAAGGGAGAGGGGACATGACAGAAACTTTTAAGTACCTCAGTGGAATCAGCAAAGTCCAAGAGGTAGCATCTTTCAGAAAAAGAGACGCAAGAAGGGGACACAATTTAAAGATAGAAGGGGCGGTTCAGGGGCAATGTGAGGAAGTATTATTTCAGAGAGGGCAGTGGATGCATGGAACAGCCTTCCTGAGGAGGTAGTGGTCTAAAACTGTGGGAGAATTCAAGAATGCATGGGACAGACATAAGGCAATTCTTGTCGGGGGTAGGAAGAAATAGGCTGTTGGTTAACTCGGATCTGCGGCCTATCCTGTAGCTAGGGAAATGGGCAGACTAGATGGGCCAAGCGGTCCTTATCTGCCGTCACAGTCTATGTTTCTAGATGAAACATCATTGGAGTCCACAGCAGCATGAAATTGCACCTTGGATGCCTCAATCCCATCCACAGCCACCTGCTCCAGCTCCTTGGCAAGCTGGTCAGGGGCCTGTTTAGTCAGAGCTAGCACAGTGTCACACCTGGACTTCTAGTATCTAGCTGTGTAGGCCATATAGTTAGCCTGCCTGAGTCCCAAAGATGCTGCCATGTACTGCTTCTTTGCCATGACATCAATCCTCCTGGAGTCCTTATCTAGGGGTGTGATGCCAAGGGAATATTTGCCTTATCACAGGCAGCAACCTGCACTACCCCAACATGGCTGCATTGCTGGGAAAGGAACTCCGTGTCCGAGCCTGAAAGGGTATACCTCTTGTCCATTCTTCTGTCCACAGGAGGTATGGAATTAGGAGTCTTTAGAATTTTAAATGTCTGTTTCCCAAAAGATTTATGGAGGGAATAGACAACTCCTGACTCTGGGATTTCATCATCTCAACAAAATCAGGCTCCTCCTGATCCTCTACTGCTTCTTCCTTTGGAAGCTGAGGTTCAGCCACTTTCTTAAAACATAAAGTGGAAGGGACTCAGAAAGCCTAGGAGGAGAAACACCTGAAGGTCTGTCTGGAGAGATGTCTAGGTCAATAGGCACATCCAGACATTCATAATCACCATCATCATCATTATCCTCATACTCTCCTCCTCCTCCTCCGGTTCATAAAATTCTTCTAAAGTATAATCCGGAACCGGGGGAACCGACCAAACTGAGCCCCTGCCAGATGGTGCCGGTTTGGCCGGAACCGGAGTTAGCGACTGAACTATTCTTATCGCTTTGGCTATTTCATCAGCGGTCAGAGAAAGAATTTGTGGATGCGAACCGGAAGATTTTTCTCTTCTCTTTCTTTTAACAGGAATCGACTCCTCAGAGTCGGCTCTCCTTTTGCCAGAAGAAGTTTCGCCCTGGTCAGAGGGCACTCCTTCTAGTTCGGTCAGAATTGAACCAGGCTGGCCATCTGGGTCAGTGAACTTCTCGGCCTCCCTTTCCCTCAGTCTACCTACTCTCTTATCCAGGGTAGCTTTGGGAAAACTTTTACAAATTTGGCAGTCTGAATCGAGGTGGTCAAACCCCAGACAATAAACACAGGTGGTGTGGGGATCAGCCTTAGCAAAGGCTTCCCCACACACACTATAGTGTTGAAACCCAGTGGGCCCAGTTTTTTTCTTGGGTTTCTCAGACATGGCCAATCCTATCTAAAACTTACCCTTTTTTCGGCAATCCGCCAGACAAGACACCCCTATCGGTTCCTGACCGTGTTACGGGTCTTGGAAAAAAATTTAATTAAATCTGTTTTTTTTTAGAACCGATGCGGACCGGTTACCACACTCTAATAAATTCAAAACTTTTTTTTAAGACCAGTCTGATCGGTTCAAACCGAACCAATCCAATATTCACAAGTTCCACACAGAAACTAAATGCAAAACCTATCTAGTACTCACAGGACCACAGACAGAGACTTAAACCGACAGGTTCAGCAGCAGAAATTTGGTAGAAACTGAGCCAAAAAAAGACACTTTAACCGACTTTTTTGAACCGAACAAAGGAGAAATCTCCAGAGCGACTGTTCAGTGAGGCGGAGTGAATCTGACGGTTGGAGTTTAAACAGCAGCAGACAGAGGCTTCAATTGAGCTCGCGCTGAACGTTCCATGCTGGCCATGGAAAGTTAACTCTTTGTTCTCCAGAGCAGTTGAAAGGCAGGACCTAACTGCAATAGTTAGAATATAGCAAGACTTCATGTTGTTTGAATGAAGGTGTGTGCTGACTTCCAGGTAGCAACCCTGCAGATTTCCTGGATAGGGACGTCCCTGGAAGCAGCCATTTAAGCAGCGGTATGGCGGGTATAATGAGCTCTTATCCCTTTGGGAGGCTCCATGCCAGCTAGCCTATAGCAGAGACCTATGCAGGAAGTGACCCACCTGCCTATTGTCTGCTTGGCTACAGGTCTGCCAGGTACGGCTTCAGCGTAGCAGGCGAACATCTCCCAGAACTTCAGTCTTCCACTCCTTACAATAGGAGAGCGCTCTTCTAGGGTCCAGAGTATGGAGCCTATATTCGGCCTCCGAGGTGTGATTGTGGTAGAACACTGGCAGAGTCAACACCTGGTTAAGGTAAAACTTCGACACCACCTTTGGAAGGAATTTCGGTTGGGGGCGCAGGACAACTTTGTCCCTGTGGAAGACCAAATAAGGAGACTCGACGGAAAGTGCCTGGAGCTCTCCCATCCTTCTGGCTGACGTGATAGCCACCAAGAAGTGGTCTTCCACAACAGGTGAGATATATCACACCTGTGCATCGGTTTGAATGGCTTGCCCATGAGCTTAGCCAATACCAGCAGTAGATCCCATGGAGGTGGAGGTTCTTGCACCGGAGGGGATATGTGATCAAGGCCTTTAAAAAAGTGCCTGACCACCTTCTCCTGTGCCACCGACTGCTTCCCGTCCCATGCTCGGTAAGCAGAGATGGCTGCCAGGTGTACCTTAAGGGTAGTTGACCGAAGCCTTAGCTGAGAAAGGGACCACAGGTAGTCCAGAATGCTAGCCAAAGAAAAGGAGGAAGGGTCCAACCCCTTATCTAGACACCAAATGGAGAATCTTTTCCATTTGAAGGCATAGCATTTTCTGGTTGACTTCTTACGGCATGCCTCAACAACGCTGAGGACCTCATCGGAAACACCCAAGGCCTGGAACTCTAGCCGCTCAGGAACCAGGCCGCCAAGTACAGGGATTTAAGGTCCGGGTGGAGTACCTTCCCCTTGTTGACTGAGATCAGGTCCGGGTGGGCTGGAAGCCGCCTCAGGAGCCTGGAGCTGAGGCTGAGGAGATCTGGATACCAGAACTGGCGGGGCCAGTCTGGGGCTACCAGAATCACCTGCACCTTGTCCCTCTTTGCCTTGAAAAGCACCTTGTGGATCAAGGGAAATGGGGGGAAGGCGTAGAAGAGGCCCAGGGTCTACGGCCTCAAGAAGGCACCTCCCTGCAGCGAGCCCTGTTGAGGGGGTTGGGCATGGAACAGCCTCAGCTTCGCATTCTCCCTGGAGGCAAACAGGTCCACCTGAGGAGTGCCCCAGTGGGAGAACAGATCTTGTACTACCTCCGGCAGGAGAGACCACTCATGAAATGCAGCACCTATCCAGCTTAGGGCATCAGCCAGAGTGTTGGAGGCTCCTGCCACATGGATGGCTAGGAGATCCGCCTCCAGTCTGCTCACGAGAGACCAAGTGCAGTGAGCCTCCTTGCACAGAGGCAAGGAGCGCGTCCTGCCCTGGCGGTTTAGGTAGTACATGGTCGTGGTGTTGTCCGTCTGGACCTGAACCACCTGACCCCGTACAAACGTAGCGAAGACGGTGAGGGCTAGTCGGACCACTCGGAGCTCCAGCAGGTTGATGTGGCATCGAGACTCCTGAGGGGACCAGAGGCCATGTGCTCGGAGCCCCCCCCCGATGGGCACCCAACCCATCAGAGAGGCGTCGGTTTTCAGAGTGACCGTTGGCTCTGGGCGGACAAACGGGATACCCTCCTGCAGATGAGCTGGAACGAGCCACCACTGGATGCCGTTCCACATCTCCTGGGTCACTGTCACTGGCTGGTCCAGAGGACCAGAGCGCTGTGACCATTGGCGGGCCAGTCCCCATTGCAGGGGACGCATGTGTCAAGGGGCCCAACGGACCATGCTTTTTCAGACCGCCATGAGGCCCAGGAGGCGCAGGAAGTCCCGGTCAGGGTGCAATTGCCCAACCAGAAATGATTGGGCAAAGGAGGAAAGGACCTCGGCCCTGTCCGCCGGGAGCTGTGCTCTGGCTCGAAGAGAGTCAAGCTCTGCCCCGATGAACTGAATCACCTGCAATGGCACGAGTTCCGATTTGGCCTCATTGATGAGGAGGCCAATCTGAGAGTAGACCTGGAGTGCCAGATCCCTGGGCCGCTCCACCTCCAGCTTGGAGGGGGCTGCAATCAGCCGGTTGTACAGGTAAGGGTACACCCAGACCCTTTGGCACCGCAGGAATGCTGTCACCACTTCCATGCATTTGGTGAAGACCCTGGGAGCTGGAGAGAGGCCGAAGGGCATGGCCCGGACTTCGTAAAGGGATCCCTCTGCTCTGAAGAAAAGGAATCGCTGGTGAAATGGATGGATTGGGACATGAAAGAACACGTCCTGGAGGTCCAGAGAACAGAACCACATGCTTCGCTCCAAGGATGGAATGATCTGAGCCAGAGTGACCATCCTGAAGGTTCGAGACCTTAGGAACTTGTTCAGGTCGTGTAGGTCTAGAATAGGGCACCAGCCACCCGTCCGTTTTGGGACCAGGAAGTACCTGGACACAAACCCTGGGTCTGGTGGAGGATCCGCCACCTCCCTGATCACCTCCTTCTGGAGGAGCAGGGCAATGTCAGCTCAATGAACTGACAGAGAGGCTGCAGACCCCATAGCCCCCCTTGGGGCGACGGCTCGATAGGGTGGGGACTGCTCAAATTCCAGAGGCAGGCCCTTTCCTACCACTTCCAGCACCCAGCGGTCCGTGGTGATATCGGACCAGGTGGAAAGGAAGTGGCAGAGCCGTCCCCCCACGGGGGGAACCTGGAGAGGAGTGACGAGGTTGGGGGTGACACCCCCTCAACCCATTACTGGGCAGGCTTGGAGGAAGGACCGGCCGAGGAGCCTACTGGACCTTTCCCTTCTGGCTTCCTGCTGGAGGAAGCAGCAGGCTTGGCTTTGGGGTGCCAAGTGCGAGCCTGCTGGCCCTGATGCTGGTGTTGCTGGGCCGGATGTGCCGCAGGGACTGAATGCTGAAAGGGCTTATGCTGCTGTTGGCAGCCTTTGTCCTTCTGGGCAGACGTGACCGAGTCCAAGATGACACTGGACTTCTCGATCCATTGCAGATGACCCTCTACCCCGGGACCAAACAAGTCAGTACCCAAGAAGGGAACGCCTGCCAGCTTGTGCAGGGTATCCGCTGTAAAAGTGGAAATTCGCAGCCAAGCTCTGCGGCGCATGGCCACTGCGGCCACAACTTACCAGGCACAAGAGTCATCAATGTCCAAAGAAGTTTGCAGCAGCTATTTGGCCACCACCCTTCCCTGATCCCGCACCTGCTTGACCGTCATCTGAAGGTCAGCCGGGAGATGAGGAATCACCTCATCTAGGGAGCCCAAAAGGGCATGTGAAAAGTGTGCCATCAGAATGGTCAAGCTGGCCTGACGAAGGCCTAGGAGGAAGCAGCATAGATTTTCCGCCCGGAGTAGTCCAGTTTCTTGGACTCCTTATCGAGTGGCTTGTCCACATCCAGAGCGTTCCCGGAATGCCGGAAAATGCTGTTGGTCACTAACCTCTCCGTGGAGGGTTGCTCCGAGAAACCAGAGAGTGAACCAGTGGGGACAGCGTACTTTCGAGCCATCCTCGCTGAAGGTGCTAGACAAGAAGCTGGCCGCTGCCATAGCTCCAGGGCCAGGCCAACAATGGCTTCGACACCAGGAAGGCCTCCATGGGGAATCCCCTCGGTCCAGTATCTCTGTGAGGGGATACTTGTCCCATTTTGAAATGGGTCCGAGCTTCATCCCAGTGGACTCTGAGGTGAGCCGAAGCATTCTAAGGAATGAAGATGGGCTCTCGTCCACCGACTGACCCCCAATGGACTCCAGGTCAAGCGGCCTATAGAACAAGGAGTCGTTGTCATCAGACTCCGAGAAGTCTGTGAACAGCTGCCGTGCGCCTGAGCCAACCTCCACCTGCCGAGGTCGATCGGGAGTGAGGGTGACCGACAACCGTTGGGGCAAGCCCTGACCCGACCGAGAATCTTTGGTCGGGGCCCCAGAGTTAGGTTGTGGAGGTGGGGGTTCCACCACAATGGGTTGCACAGCTGGTTTCAGCCGAACAACCAGTGCCGGCTTTGGCTCCTCGACTACAATGAGGGGTTGTTTCGGCCGCTCCAGTGACAGCCACTTAATGGCCGGGGAAGGTGACAGAGTTGGCTTATTCCTGGACAAAAGGAGCTGCTGCCACATTAGGTCCTTGTAGCACTGATGCAATTTGCACCAGAGCCTATCCTCCGAAGAGGACGAAGATGAGGATGAGCGGCGCTGCCGCTTTCCATAGTGCCGAGACCGTTGATGTCGGTGGGATCGGCTAGACCTGGAAGAGGTCCGAGACCGATGACTTCGGGGTTTCCAAGGGCGGGTCTGGGAGGGGGCAGGGGAAACCTGCTCCTCTCTCGGTTCAGAGACCTTAACCGGGGACTCCGGCACAGGAGGCACGGGCAAGTCCTCAGTTTCCACTGGGGGCACTGGTGAAGAAGGGCTGTCGGCTTCTCCAGTCGACAGCCCATCCGACGGGTTGAGAAAAATCTCGACTGCATCAACAGGTGTCTCGGCCGGCTGACCTGACGGGGGCACCATGAAGCCAGCGGCCTTAGTCGCAACCTCGACCAAAGTAGAGTGTCGACTATCCGGGGAAGGGGACCTCTCCTGCTCCCACAAACGTCGATGGTGGGACTTACCCTTAGAGTCCTCCTTTTTGGACCGAGAGAAATGTCCCAAAGCCCCTCTCCCTTGGTGGAGAGGGATTGACAAAACTCTTTAAACGAAGCCGTGTAGGAGGAGCCCAAGGAGAGCGGGATAAATGCCGCGACCGAGGAAGATGATGCTGCGGCCTGGGCCGCTTCCTCCTAAAGGGCGATCATCTGTTCGAGCTGTTTAGCTGAGCCCGCATCCACGGACACCGCCCAATGGGCCTCCTTCGACTTAACCGGAGGATAACTTTTCTCAGGGCGCCAAGTTGTAACCTGGCAGCGCAATCCTCTAAGACTGTAGTCGAAAAGGACTTCACAAGTCGAGGCTCATGCATCGTGGCATGCCCCAGGCAAACGCACGTGAGTGTGGATCGTCTGGGACATCTTCTACCCACAGGGGCACCAACGAAATCCAGGAATCGATTTGTCCATCGCAGCCGTGAGGGAAGATAAAGACTGAAGTCTTGTAAATTTTAAAATTAGTTTCGGGTTAACCGAAGAGTTTGGATCCAGGCCTAAAATGCAGAGCGCAAAGGAGGGAACCTGAGCTTCCAAGCGGTAAGGAAGATTTGGCGTCATGGGGCGGAGCCGAGAGTTTTACCACCCAGGTGGGTGGGAGAAGCCAGCTTGAAGACCTTCGGGCAAGATTTAAAGCAGCAAGAAACCTGCCAGTAAGTGTGGATTGAACAACATATCCATGTCCCTAGAAACTGGTTCTTTTCATGAGTCGTGCCTCCTGCCTCTCCATTTTGGTGAAAGTAATATTAGATAGCCAAGTAGGATAAGAACTGCCTTACCACCTATTTGATTTACTTCTCTAATCCAGATTCTCTCTCATAATCATCTTCTAATAATCAAATCAAAAATGTTCTCTCGACTCACCTTACTCTCAAGGCCCAAACAAATATGACCTTTGTTTTGGGAAATGGCGGTGAAAACTCTGCTTCAGTTAACTCTCACCTTGTGTCTGTTGCTCCAATTTCAGGCAGGCTGTGGCATCTGGACCTTCTGTACAGACTCGTGGATCTGCAGGCTTTGCTAATTGACCCACCTTACATGACCTTTCATAAGGATTGGGTAGTGCTTAGCTTAGGACCTCTCCTTAGTTTCTGACAAAGGTTGTGTCTGAGTTTACTTTAAGCCACTCTATAAACCTCTCCATGTTTTTTATGAATCATGTGAATCCGGGTGAAGTGTTCCAACATTCTCTGGATGTTCACAGGGCACTCAGTTTTTGCCAGAATTATATCAAGAATATCTGTCAGTCTTTTTTTTTTCAAACTCAGTTTTATTTATGTGCACTAATTCATACAATCAAATGATATACTTTAACAATTACACAGCTTAATCAAATATCTCGACCATGTAGCAATATACTATTCTATTCTGTTTGTTTCTGTTGCTGGAGTCGCTACATATTAACATGGTGCAGAACTATCTTAAATGTTATACACTGCATGTACTCTTCAAGACTGTAAACTACTAAGAAAATAAAACCATGCAATAGAGTCACTACAAACAGTCTTGAGTCATTATTTGCTGAATAAATATTTGGGTAACATAACTGTTAAATGAACAAACATGACTGTCTGTCTCCTGTAGACCATTCTATGCAACCATTTTCCCCTGGTATGCCTGAAGAAAAAAAGGCAGAAGGGTGGCCAAGAAAGAAAAACACATCTGAGGCAGTTGGACAAGAGAAAACATTTAAGACCCATCTCTTAACCTTGTACCAGTGACTCCCAGTTGTCTGTGTCTGACTCCCGACCACTGGTGTCTGCCCCACCTCAGTGAGGCTGTCTCCCAAGAGGCTTATTAGTGACTGTCAAAGAGCATTCCCAAGCCATGCTAGTCCATTCCAGCTAGTGCCTTGCATTCTCCTGTATCATAAACATCCCATATCCCCCACAATTGCCCAATAAGTAATGCGCTCCATTGTTTGCAGCTCCCACACCCTTACCTGCCACTCTCCAATTGTCAGTACTGTTCCCGTGAGCCTATCTGCCAGTCTTTATAACTTGTTGTTTACTTCCCTTCAATAACTGAGAAAGCAGTGATTTTTCTGGTAGTTTTCTTCCTTAATTGGGTTCTGTTACCAGTAAGCTGGAAAGGAACTGCCTGGTAGGGTGACTGGACATGCCACTAGAAGCACGCTACTTCGCCAGCATGTTTTCAATCGAGCTGATCAGCTGAGATTTGTGTAAGCAATAAGACATGGCTGGATGTTGGTAGTACTGAGATACCCACACACCCAGAGGTGTAGTTAGGCACAAGACCGCAGGTCGAGTGCCTTCAGCCTCTGCATGTGCGGATATCTCAGTACTACCAACACTCAGCCATGTCTTACTGCTTATTCAAAGCTCTGCATTATGCCAGTAGTAGAATGCCTCCCCCCCCCACACACACAGAATGGCAACATGGAACACATGAATTCAACATTCTTCAGAGCTCAACTGGCATACAGACAAAGACACGCGAACAGGCCTGAAGCAGAGCCAGAACCTCAATTTTATCTGTTACCAGGTAAGGAGTAGGAAGTTCTCTGGCAAAGTGGTAGAGGTAGGTGGGGGACTTTTCATGGCATACCTCTCAAGTGTCCCTCATTACGAGGGACATCCCTCATTTTGCCTCTTAAAATTGCTCTGTCCCTCATCCGTCCCTCATGGAAAAGGTGCTGCCCACACAGAGAATGTGCTGTAAATTCAAACTTTAAAGCAGAAACTCTTAATATTCTAAAACACTAAATCCAAAATAAACTTTGTACAAGTAAACACTATGATTTTCATAGTGTTCTGAGCTAGTATATCCATGTTTGAGGATGTGTCCCTCATTCTGAAGGTCTGTGTCCCTCATTTTGAGTGTCCAAAAATGTCCATGTCCCTCATTTCAGTGACAAAAGGTTAAAAGGTATGTTTCATGGTCATCAAAGAAACACCAGCAATGGAAACTCTGAATAGTACTTAATTTTTTAAATTTGTGTATGTCTGTAAGGGGGTCTCATGAGTGTAAATAACATAAAATGATTTATTTCCTTTATTTAATTGACTTTTATTTTTAGGGCCTAGTTGAAGTTTTTTTATATATGAGTAAAGGCTGTAGCCATGTTTGTGATGAAAACTAGGAAACAGGAGCCTTATGAATTCTTTGAGTTGCCCTGGTTGGCAGGGACTTGTTTGATCCAGTGGTGGCACTCTCTTACTGCAATGGCTAGAACCAAGTCTCAGCCAATCAGGACATAGGGATTTATTTACCCATTTTATATAATGCTGTCGCCAGATGTAAGATCCCTTAATTTAGAAAGCATCACAATCTGATAAGAGAGCTGGGTTTGGCATGGCTGGGCTATAAGGTCTGTTGACTCAGGGGGCATATTCCATCCACCTCCTCTATCTCATACCACCAGTCTGTCGGGTATTGCTTTATTCAATGTGTGTGGCTCTATGGAGGAGATTCTCTCAAAGACCTACTGTTAATGGTAAGTAATGAGACTTTCCTTTCAGTCACAGGCACAAAGGCCAGTAACGATACCGGGAAATACGCAGCATCATGTGGACCTGATCTTTATACATCTGGCAAATAAGAAAAGACTATTGGTTTACATTTCCAGTAACAAACAATATGCTAAGAAATATTGTAGTTTTATCTGGTAGACTTCAACGTCTATCACTGAGAAAGTGATTTCACTGGGGAAGAATTACTTTGACCTCTGCACTTGCAACAGGGAACCATCCACATGAAAACAGTTTTATGAAGATTTGGAAACCTGCTTTCATCAGCTTTCTAGAAATTCCGAAGCTCAAAGGGATTCTGTAGTTTGTCTGTTTTGTACTGACTAAAGGTCAGAATCTCTTCTATTACCTCAGTACTTGGATTAGCCAAACCTGCAATCACAGAGAACTCCTATGTATGAAGAAAGTGTTAGCAACTGCCTTTGGACTAGCACTTTCAAAAGCTCTGTGCAGCTTTTACACTGCATCACTGCCCAAAAGACACGTCAGCTTATGAGCAGAGGGTTAAGACACTGGGTCTTCACCCTTATCCCCTTTAGCTTTCTAAGCAATGCATCCATCTGTGGACTGACCAAATGCCTCCTTCTCAATGTCAGCCACTAGCTAGATTTTCAGATCAACAAGGTATTGTACACAGTACAAGCAATAGACTTTTCTGTAGTGTCAGGTCCTGTCAGTGCTATATTAAGTCTTTGACCATTTTCATTATGAAAAGTGTAGCAGCAGAAGGAGCAGTAAAAGGTTCTTTTCAGAAACCGCTTCAGTAATTCTCTCAACTGCAAATGCTTAATTTTCGTTTTCTCCCTCACACTACACAACACATTAATACAGGACATTGACCACATGATGAGCAAAGGTGCCATCCTGATCCTGGGAGATTTTAACATGCCGTCCATTAACTGGCTTACCAAAAACGGTATAACAGCAGCAGAAAAAACTTTCATTTCAACAACAAATGAACTAGGGCTTTAACAAATTGTTCAAGAACCCACTAGAGGGTGCAATATTTTGGATTTTGTGATCACCAACACTGAGGACAAAGTCCTGAATCTTTCAATATCAGACCCACTAGGGAATAGTGACCACCATACTACTGTATTTGATCTAGAGTATGAATTTAGCATAATAATATAGAATGCTCAGGTGTATAACTACCACAAAGCTAACTTTGAGGCAATAAACAACAGCCTAAAAAATACCCCTTGGGAAACAATTTTATCGCCTTTAACCCTGGAAGACTCTTAGGTATTTGTTAAAAAAAAAGATATTAGACCTCGAATAAGCTTACATTCCAACCCGGATAAAATATAACAACAAAGGTAAAATTCCTTCCTGGTTAAATAATGACATTTGTAGGATAATTAAACAGAAAAAAAAACTATTCACTCATTTAAAAAAATGCACTACAGACACAAAAGAACTCATATTGGGAAAATACAAGAAGTACAGTTACGAAAGAACTTGACGTAACAGTAGATCTTTGAGAGAGGCTCTTGCAGTAGGTAATTACATATAGGACTGATGCCCGCAGGCGTCAGGACCCAACGGAAAAATTTCTAGCTAGCAGTATCTGGCGGGGGACCGCTCCCACGTCAGGTGACCGACGTCGTGCGGTGTCAGTATAAAGGGCGGTCCCCATGCCCGCTCTTCCAGTTCTTTCCCACCAAAGGCCCAAAAGCAAGCTGAAAAGAAGCTGATATTTCCCTCCTGGAAAAGAGCTGAAAAAGCTTAGGCGGATGGAGGGCGGGAAGGTATTACCTACTGCAAGAGCCTCTCTCGAAGATCTACTGTTACGGTAAGTTCTTACGTAACTGTACTATCTTACTTCGAGAGGGCTCTTGCAGTAGGTAATTACATATAGGACTGAGTCCCAAGCAGTCTGGAATAAGGAGAAGCAAACGGGAGGAGGAAAGCTACTCAGAAGCAGACCCTCTGGTTGTTTAGGCCTTAGTAAAGGAGGCCTTGCAAAACAGCCAGCCCGAAGCCTGCTCTATGGCGAGAGGCAATGTCCAAACTGTAATGTTTCATAAAGGTATGAACGGAAGTCCAAGGGGCGGCTGCACAAATGTCAGCCGCTGACACATTCTTGAAACAAGCCGCAGAGGCAGGGACCTCTCTGGTGGAGTGGCTTCTAACTTGACCCGATAGGGTCTTGTTGTACTTGTCATAACAGAAAGTGATACAATGAGCCAGCCATTTCGATAGGCATTGCTTAGAAACAACATTGCCTTCTCTTTTATGAGCAAAAGAGACAAACAGTTGATCAGTCTTTCTGCGATCCTTCGTTCTGTTGGTGTAGTATCTCAGAATTCGGTGAACATCCAAAGTATGTAGGAGGTACTCTCCATGATTAGAGTGCTGCGTAAAAAAGGCAGGCAACTCTATGGATTGATTCAGCGTCAATTCCGTTACCACCTTAGGGAGAAACTTAGGGTTGATACACAGAGCCACACGCTCCTTTGTGAAAAATCAACACGTGGATTTTACACATCAGGCCTGGAGCTCAGAAACCGTCGAGCAGAAGTAATGGCCACTAGGAAGAGAGTCTTCCAGAAAGGAACTTTAGGTCTGCTGAGGCTGCCGGCCCAAAAGGAGGCAGAGTAAGCTTCTCTAAAATGAAATTCAGATCCCAAGGAGGGGCAGGAACCCGGATAGGGGGTCGTAAGTGAAGGACCCCTCTCAAAAAGGTCTTAGAGACCTCCAGCTGAGCAAACATTCTGTCTGCAAAGGGGACATGATAGGCCGAAATATCTGTCATGTGAACCTATAAGGATGAATGGCTGAGACCCAGATCGAAGAGGTGTCACAGGTAATCCAGAAGTCAGCCGACAGAGCACGAGAAAGGCTCGACATCATTGGTGGCGGCACAAATACAGAACCGCTTCCATTTCATGGCATAAATAGATCTGGTTGAGGGTTTCCTGGCTCCACCAGAATTCAGCTACTCGAGGGGAAACTCCTGGACCGGCTTGAGCCACGTCTGCAGGAGACACGCGTGCAACTGAAGGGACTTGAGGCCTGGATGGACCAGGGTCCCCTGATCCTGGGTCAGCAAAAATAGCGACAGAGGAAGAAGAAGAGGAGGTTCCTCTGAGTACTGTTGCAGAAGAGAGAACCAAACTTGCCTGGGCCAGAAAGGAGTGATCAGAATCATTCGAGCTCCTTCCGAACCGAGTTTCTGCAAGACCCTCGTAATCAGTGGAACTGGGGGGGAAGGCATAAATGAATCTGCCCTTCCAGTCTAGAGACAGAGCGTCTCTCCAAAAATATGCCACGCCCTGGAGCGAGCAAGCAGAAGATGGGAAGTTTTGTGTTTTGAGGGGATGCAAACATGTCTACCTGTGGAGTTCCCCAGTGCAGGAAGATGTCATCTACGACCCCCTGATCCAGTTCCCATTCGTGAGCTAGAGCAGATGACCGGCTGAGCCTGTCTGCCAGTGTGTTCTTGACCCCCGTGATGTGAGATGCCGTGAGGTGAAGGTTGTGCTGCACTGCCCAATCCCAGACTCGCATCGCCTCTCTGCAAAGGGGCTAAGAAAGAATTCCTCCCCGTTTGCTGATGTACCAGACCACACATATACTGTCCGTCTGTACAGCTAGGTGATCGGAAGACAGATACAGATGCAGAGCCTGAAGAGCATACAGTACGGCCCTTAGTTCGAGCACTTTGATGTGAAGGGACTTCTCGAGCTTGGACCAGGAGCCCTGGGTCTTGTGAGGACCGAGATGGGCTCCCCAACCCTCGCCGGAGGCGTCCATAGTCAACGTCTGCGAGGGGGAGGGCGACCAAAGGGAACTCCCCGGCAGAGATTCTCCTGAACCATCCATGACTGCAAGTCTCGAGCCATGGGAGTGGAGACCAGGACAAGCTGATCTAGGTCATCCATTAGCTGATCCCACTGAGATCGAAGCGTCCACTGAGAGATTCTCATGTGGAGCTGAGCGAGAGGGACTGTCAGAATCGCAGCTGCCATTAGCCCGAGGAGGAGAAGGACTGACCTGGCACTGACCCGACTGTGGCTGGAGAACAGGATGACCTGAGCCTGGAGAGTGGCCACCCTGTCCGGTGGCAGGAAGGCCACGCCAGAGGTCGTGTCCAGGATCGCCCCGATAAACTGGAGCCTTTGGGACGGGATCAGATGGAACTTGGCCTGGTTGATGGTAATACCCAGGCAGGCGAAGACCTGCTGGGTAAGGGAGAGGAAGCGCAGGAGTTCCTCCCTGGATGGGGCCGCCAGGAGCCAATCGTCCAGGTACGGGAAAACTTGCACCCCCTGGGTACGCAGGTAGGCTGCTACCACCAAAAGGCATTTGGTGAACACCCGGAGTGGCGAGGAAAGACCAAATAGGAGGGCCTTGAACTGGTAGTGGTCCCCCTGGAACGCAAAATGCAGGTATTTGTGGTGGGAAGGGCGGATAGGGATATGCAGGTAGGCATCCTGCATATCCAAAGTGCACAGTCACTGTCCCAGCCGGAGAAGGGGCAGGAGGCTCTGCAGCGAGAGCATCCTGAACCTCTTGTACTCCACAAACAAGTTCAGGGAGCTGAGGTTGAGAATCGGCTCACGTCCCCTGTTTTCTTCGGAACGAGGAAGAAATGGGAATAGTACCCCGTTCCCTGAAGAGGAATGAGGATGGGTTCTATCGCCTCCTTCAAGAGAAGGGAGGAAATTTCTTCCTGGACCAGAAGAAGATGCTCCTGCGAGTACGACAACCTTGGGGGAGGGTGTCGAGGGGGTTTCTGTAGAAACTCTATCGAGTGTCCCTCTGCGATGAGTTGGAGCACCCAGGAATCTGACGTTAACCTCTCCCAATCCGGGAGGTGGAGGGAAAACCTCCCTCCTACCAGTTCCTCTGGAAATGCCAGAGGCTGTGGGAGGGGAAAGGTGACAGGTGGTGTGGGGGAGCGTCACGGCTGAAGCTCCCGCTGCTTTTTTGGGTGGTGGGGGCTTGGCAGCCGGAGGGGCCCGATGTTTATTGGCCCGTTTTCCCTGTGGTTTTGCCCTTTGCCGATTCCGCCTGCGAAAGGGACGACGTTGCGCTGGAGGGGGAGTGTACATGGAGTCCACAGACTTCAGTGCAGTCCCCTTCTCCTGCAGATCAGTGATAATGTCCTTGACATCACCACTGAACAGCACCGAATCCCGGAAGGGTGCTTCCTGAATAGCGGACTGTACTTCCGGGACCAAACCTGACACACGGAGCCAGGCATGACGCCGTGAGCCCACGACAAAAGTCGAGCTCCTACCAGCAGTGTCCACTGCATCGCACGTGGCATGAAGCATGTGCCGACTGGCTGAACAAGCAGAACAGACAAGGTCAGCCACTTCCTGTATAACCTGAGAGCAGTGACCATGCTAACGTGTGCCCAGAGGGGAAAAAGATGCAGGTTTGTGATTTTGGGCGCACTCTCGATGTGTGGATTTCAGACAATTCAGACAGCAAGAGAGTGGAAGGAACCTCGAAGTGGGGGTTAGTGCGTCAGGGTAAAATAAGACATTGTTACAAATGAAAAAAGGTTACAAAGAGTGTGATTGGTGGTTAAGAAAAGCTGTTATTTTTCCACCAATCACTTCAAGGTATGAGCTGTGTCTGTAAAATCCATCACGTGGCAAGCGTTTTAGTGGCATGTGGGTAGGTGCGCCATTTTTCTCACTGTAGGTCGAGTATTGAGGAGTGTGCAGCAGTTGTACCTGCGTTCTGCCCAGAAAAAAAGAAGAAGGCCCAGAAGAGCGAAGGTGGACTGAAGACCTGCCCGCCTGGTATCATTGCCTCAGAAAAAAGAGCGACTCACCAGATCGAAGAACTGAACCAGGCAGCTTCATCACCCAGTGTAAAGGAGGTAAGTTTTTACGTGCTGCTGGCCCTTTCCCACCCACTCCCTCTCCATCTATCAAGAAGGCAACCTGTCGTCATGCTTCTGCCCCATTGAGTGACTCCAAGTAGCTACAGGAGGCCCTTTCTTGCTGTGAGTGTGCTCTCCCTCCACAATTTATGTTGCCAGTTTGCCACCAATTCTGCATTTCATCCTTCATGCAGGCAGCACTTGAAGTGACAATATGGAGCTGAGAGTATTTTGTGATGTGGCTTGGCGAGTCAAGGGACAGAATACATCCAGGGTTGTTAGGTTACCCTACCCACGTTATCCCCCCCACCCACCAAGTTGGCAATCTGAGCAGACTCTGTTGGTCCTTGCCTGTGAAGTGAAATCGGTGCGATGCAGTGCAGCAGGTTTAATGCTAAATGCCCCATTATATTTACAGTCTGTATGTCTGTACTGTAGCTGAGTTGAGAGCGAGGTCATGTTGCATGGAGTCTGCTGGGGGGGCTCCTCAGTGGTGGCAGCCGGTAGCACTCATCGACAGAAAACAGGCTCCAGCTCAGCTCGAAGCGCCGCCGTAGCAAAGCATGCAGGTAGATAGGAGGAGGCAGGCAGA
Organism: Neoceratodus forsteri; assembly: GCA_016271365.2. Taxonomy (NCBI): domain Eukaryota; kingdom Metazoa; phylum Chordata; order Ceratodontiformes; family Ceratodontidae; genus Neoceratodus; species Neoceratodus forsteri. Next base: position 1,309,296,461 of record CM057449.1, read on the forward strand.
GTGTGAGAGCGCCAAATGGAGGTTGCTGGCTGCAGCGGGAGGGAAACCGGGAAGTTCAGGAACCGTTTGAGTGGGCAAGCTGAGAACCTGCTCAGTAGACTCACTCCAAGTAGCAGCAGGAGGCCCTTCCTTGCTGTGAGTGTGCTCTCCCTCCACAATTCATATTTATGTTGCCACCAATTCTGCATTTCATCCTTTAAGCAGGCCGCATTTGAAGTGACAATATGGAGCTGAGACGTCAAGTCAAGGCAGGATAGAAAAGATCCAGGGTCGTTAGGTTACCCACGTTATCCCTCCCACCCACCAAGTTGGCAATCTGAGCAGACTCTGTTGGTCCTTGCCTGTGAAGTGGAATCGGTGCGGTGCAGCAGGTTTAATGCCCCATTATATTTACAGTCTGTAGACCGTAGCAGAGTTGAGACAAGTCATCATGTGTATGAGTCTGCTGGGGGGGTCCCTCAGTGGTGGCACCGGCAGCACTCATTGACAGAAAACAGGCTCCAGCACCACTCGCTCAAGAACCTGCTCAGTAGACAAGAAAAGGAGCATAAGGTACAAATGCAGAGAGGAAACAGTTGAGACTTGAAGTTGAGAGAGACTAGATTTACACATTTATTAATATCATCTGATGCTAGTACTACAGCCACACGCAGCATTTTGTTTTCTCCAGTATCTCTAAGTGCACTGCTGCTGGCTGCTCTATCTGTTCTGATGTTGCTTTGCTAATGGGCTGCCTGAGTCTGACATATAACTTGGTTGGAGGTTCAGGAAAGCTAAAAGACAACATCTGAATTTAGAACAGAGCTAGCAGTGCACTAGTGCAGATTGTATAGATACTGGATAAAACAAACTGCTGTTTTAGTAAACATAAATTGCATGCGGTTGCTGGGATAGGTCAGTTTAAGTTTAAAGTAGTTCCCTTCCCACCCAGTCTGTTTGTAAAATTCACAGTTCACTTTTGGATGGCTCGGCTGCCTCATGACTGGCACGGCACCTCATTTAAACTCACGCCCCATGCCACTCATGCAATTTACTGAATATTTTTATTAAAAACACATGAGGGAGGAGGCAAGGCAGTGCAGTGCAGCTCAGCAGTATGAGGCCCTCCTAGCAATTTATCCATTATTCATTAGCTGCTAATGAGACAGTTGGAAGTTCAGTCCCTTTGATTTTCATCGCCCGGCCTGAATCATTGAGTGCCTTTTGGTTGACTGAGTCAATGTCAGGCTCAGCATTTTGTTATGTTTAATTTAAAATGTTCTAACTTCTGACTAGTAGTGCATGGTGAGCTTGAGTCCATCCAAGACAAGTGCAGTGCTGTCAGTGACACCAGTCTCTGTTCCTGCAGAATGGGGGAGGGAGTGGGGACCTGTCTCTGAGGTGGTGAGGGAGGGTGGGTGAAGAGAAGGGAGCACTGCAGCAGAAGTTGGTAGCGCGGCTAGCGCCCCCAGCCTAGTCCCAACTTCGGAGGAGAAAATAAACCATTACGGCTATTCGGCTAAAGCGGAGTCGGAAACTGCAGTCAGTGCACGTCTGCACGAGGGATTCAATGGGTTGGGAGGGTTGCACTTTGCAGATCATCGATCTGCCATGCAGGGGGATGAATATCCACACTCTGACTCCGCTGTGTAGTGGCCCTGCCTGGGTAGATTGTTGCCATGCCATGTTATCAGCACTACTCATACAGAGAGAGACCCCAAACGGTGGTGCCGGTGCACATGGATGGTGCTGCTGCTATAGGCCAGCAGGGCCAGACAGAAGTAAGACTGATATTAAGCTGGACTTGGGAGGGCTGTCTCAGTGGCACTGTGATGGGGAGGGGAGTGGGACTGGGACACTTGTCTTTCACTGAGGAGACTGAGTGGGTGGGGTCGGGGTGACTTATACAGATTTTTAGTATTATGTTGTTAGCAAGAGTTTTCTTCATGCGAGTTAGTCAGTGCACATGGCTGCCGCATGGAGTCACTCACTCATGCTCACTGACTGCTTATTATCATTTTTTTGGTTTTTATTTTAGGTTGTGCAACACAACTTATGTTGTGTTACGTCTGTGTGCTTCAATGGAGCCAAAGTCAGAGGTGGTTGACCCTCCCAGACGGCCCCGCCGTGATCTGCCGAACGGCGGTAATTGTGCGCTGCCAGGGGCAGCACAGACAGATGGTCCAGACCGTAAGTACTAAGCTCTCTCTCTACATCTCTACAGTGTGAAATCTTACACTCAGTCATCACTATCTCTCGTCAAGCTAGTATACTGTTACTGTAGTGTGTGTACTACTTAATGGTTGTTGTTGCATTGGTGACTACTGAACTTGCTCGTGGTTGGGTATGTATCTTTTTTGGGAGAGGAAGGGGACTGTATTATTTATATCTTTGTCCCCTTCACACAGCCACAGTCATCAACATTGCTGTTGAGCCTGCAAGAAGGGGTCGGTGTTGTGCTGGTGAGGACAGCGAGGTCGTACTTGGTCCACTCATCAAGTCGCTGAAGGGGGGTGCACGTGCCATTTCATCTGTTTCTCTGCTTAAGGCCTGGAGGTGGATCGTAGCTGGAGCATGTGTGCCACTGCCTAATGTGTAGTGCTGTCAGCGCCACATGAGTACTACTACTGGCAATGGTACCGAGATGATCCGTGCTCAACCGGCACCCACACAGTTAGAGGGACTAATTAGCCTTAACCACCCCCTCCCGTGCCTGATGCTACCATTGCGAGCTCGGCTGGCTACACTCTGTGTCAGCAAAGTTACATGTTTTGGGTTTTTAATTGTTGCTGCTGCCTTGCTGTCAGACATAGTCTGCTGCTAGCACTTTTTCTTTGTGTAAATGAATGAGATTTAATTGTATGTTATTTTGTTTCAGGTTGTTGATTGTATGCATTTTCAGTGGAAGGCAAGCACCGCCACGACGCCACCAGCCACTGTCAGAACAGAAGAGAGAAGACCCTGGCCTTGAATGGAAGACAAAAAGGTATGAAAAACTCCACTTCTCATTTTGTAATGACATTTGGGTTTTTTTTTTTGGGGGTTTAGAACTGATTATTGACCTGTTGACTTCACCGATGGATTTATCGGATTGTTAATTTTTAAGTGACGTTTGTCACACTGTTAATAGCCAGTCCATTATGCAACTCTGGTAAGTGGATAGTAGTAGGTGTTAGGTACATCATCGCACTACTGTGGTGGCTGGCTAGCTACACTACTGGACTGGAAGGGGTGTGAACTGAGTGAAAGCTGTTGACTGCTTCAGAATATTTTCTCCACTGGACTAAGCATATTGCCTCTGAGGTGAGTCCCAACTTTCCTTGTTGACAGCCTCCTAGTGCTTATCTGGGTAAAGTTTTCCTCATAAATCTTTTCCTTTAATATGGTGAGTGACAACTTTTACTTTTTCATTAGCGCTTCGCAAATTTTTTTATTTTTAGCGTGAGGGCGCTATTTAGACTTTATTTTTACCACGACTATTTACTTTAAAGCCTAATTTTATCGCGGGTGTTTATTTTCGAAGGTTTCCTTCATTTTTGACTAATTTCTTGTGGGAACCATCGAATTGGGGACAGTTGCCTTGTTTTTGACCTCAGACCTCAAGATGTTTACCACGAGGCACCTGTAGTAGATTTCAAATTTAAACAGTGCCTGGGGTGTGCACTTGTTACCTTACTTGAGTAGGTTGTCGTTGTCATCATTTTCATTTTTGGAGACAAGAATAGAGACGAACATTGTTGTGACTGTGAGTGAGGGAGGACTCAGAGTCAGTACACTCAAAGAATGAGTTTGTCATTCTGAATTTCTTAGTAAAACAGTAGATCTCCATGGGGGATAATAGGGGCCACTTGACTGGCCACAAATAATTAGTTTGGTGTTGTAACATGAATGGTCTCAGAGTCTGAGTTTCAGATATAAATACGGTTCTAGGACTGTGTTTCTGTTTTCTTTTGTATTTTTTTTTAATATAATTTTTCTGTACAGACAGAGCATCTGAGTGCTGACCGTCTGACGACAACCCTTTGTGTCGGTGTCATGTGATCATCCCAGTGCACAGCGTTCTTTTCTGGGCTATCCATCCTCCTCGTATCAGTTGAAGACTAGTGCAGCTGCAGCATCAGAAAAGCAGCTGATCAAGACAAGTGCGGCCGCGGTCTGAAGACTTCTGAAGTCATCTGCTTCATATCGTGCTAAGTGTTAATCTGTCCCGAACTGAACTGGTTTTGGGGAACCGTGAGTAGGTGAAGGATGTACTGGCTGCTGCCAGCAAGTCCCTCTAACCAAAGAAATAGAAGAGTGACTGACTTAATCTGAAATTGAAATTGTATTGTAAAAAACTGGAGAAATTTTTATTGTTTCATAGAAAAACTGCTAGAGAAACAACACACGTACAAGAGGTTGAAAATAATAATGCAGATACAAGTTGTAGTAATGAGCAAACTTTGCCTGAGGATGATCATGGTGGTGGCTGTGGCACGTCATGCAGTGTTACAAACTGAACAGAGACGGCTTCATCATGTGGAGTGAGGGAGACAGATGAGGAGTTAGAGCCTAGTAGTAGTATTGTGGCAGCAGCTGATGAGTCAAATTCATCACACATGATACCCCCCAAAAAAATATATATACGTGGTGTTCAGGAACAGTGGAGGACACTGTATAAATGGTTAGATTTTAAGGTTGTTGACAGCACTGTTTTAATGTACTGTAACATTTGTAAGGCAGCTGGTAAAAGAAATACCTTCAAATCGGGCTGTACCAACTACAGGCACTCAACGCTTGTACGTCATAATACAAGTACCGACCATGTTCTGGCAGTAAAGGAAGTTCAGCTTAAAAAATCGTTTGATACAGCTGCAGTAAATGCTATTAAAAAGGCAGAGAAATGTGCTACTGCAGCCGTGTATTCGGCGTATTGGTTAGCAAAGGAAGAACTTCCCCCTTCAAAATTTGCATCTCTTCTGAATCTTCATGCCCTTTTAGGTGCTGAGATTAATCCTAATGTGTATACATACCACAATGTGCGCGAATTGCATACAGTATGCAGCAATGTAATAGAAGAAGATATATTTTCAGAAATTGCTTCAGCATCATTTATGGGCATCATGTGCGATGAATCAACAGATCTCACAATCAGCAAAAAACTTGTACTTTATTGTCAAACAGCGGTCAATGGGACTGTAAAGACACATTTTCTAGAAAACCTGCAGATATCAGATGGTAAAGCAGAAAGCATAGCAAACGTTATTTTAGACTTCTTTAGTAGGCATAACATCCCATTTGAGAAATGTGTAGGATTCTGTTCAGATGGCACGTCAGTGATGAGAGGTTCTCACACAGGGGTAGCAAAGAGACTAACGGATGTGAATGAAGCCTTATATGATTTCGGTTCACTGCCTTGCACATAGGCTGTCTTTGGCTGCATCACAAGCAGCAAAAAATGAGAAATACCTGAAGGACTATCAGAGTACACTACAATCTGTGTTGTCATATGTTTCAAGCAGTGCTGTCAGGACTCATCGTCTAACAGAATTAGAAGTTCTGCTTGATGACCCTGTGCTTCGTCTCAAAGAACCCAAACAGGTTCGCTGGTTAGCACTGCATAAAGCAGTTGAGACCATTAGTAGAATATGGCCTTCTCTTGTAGCATTTTTCGAGAATGACGCTGCTTCCACACAAAGTGCCACAGCAACAGGGGTCTTAAAAATGTTGAAAACTGTCAAATTTTTTGTAGTGACTCAACTCTTGCTTGATGTTCTTTCACGTGTAACAAAACTCAGCAAGGTTTTTCAGTCTGATAACTTAGACCTAACCATCATTATGCCAGTGATTACTAGTGCAGTAGATAGCTTAACGGAAATTAAAACAAATCCTGGTCCAATGCTCAAGGGGGTTCTCCAGCAACTTACTGAAAATAACGGTTACCTTATTTTAGAAATAAAAGGACAGACTTGTAAAGTGGAAGAAGAACAGTTCAAATCACAGTTTGAGAAGCTTAAAAATAGCTACCTAGACAAATTGCTAAGCAACATTCAGGAAAGATTTCCCAACGAAATGATGGATGTCTTGTGTGCTTTCCAGATTTTTGATCCTAGAACAAAATGGGATACTTCACCTCTTCCCCCTGACTATGGTGAGAAAGAACTGGATGTTCTTTTTTCTCATTATGGTCAGCGGTCACTGAAAGTGGTGCTGAAATTGATCTTCACATAGATAAATATGCTACAGAGATAGAGTGGTCCCAGGTTAAAGGATTACTTCAGCAACCTTGTTACTCTCAGATGCAATTCTCGGACTTTGCCAAGATAATCATTTCAAAGTATTCTGCTATTTACCCCAACATTTCTCGGTTGCTGTCTTGTGGTCTGGCCATACCATTAAACAGTGCCTGCTGTGAAAGGGGATTTTACTTGCAAAACAGAATCAAAACTAGGTTTCGAAGTAATCTCTCAGATTCCTATGTTGAGATGCTCTCGAGAATTGCAGCAGAGGGTGTACCACTCAGTGAATTTAATGTGGAGAAAGCCCTTCTAAAATGGAAACAAGCACGTGACCGCAGGGTGAAATTCACAGTTCTGGGAGGCAGAGTAATGAGCACAGGTAGTGAGCCTTCATCTTCACGTAATACATTGTCAGCCAATGCCACTGCAATAGTAGTGATACTAGTACTTCTGCAATGACTGTTACAAATCAGAATGAGCAGCCCATACTGTTGTCATCTTCTGATTCAGAAGAATAATTTCACTGTAATATGCGCAACAACTTACTGTCTCTTCTGTTGGGTACTGGCAGTGTGCACCACATAAGTATTCCGGAACAGCACGGTGGTAACTCTCAGCCCAAGCCCCTTGAATTTAGTGACCAACAATGAATCTCAGACTCAGGGTCTTTCTTCTGTCTTTAGTTTAAGAAGTCCTCACTGAGTAAGGTTTGTGTAGGAGTCAGGAGAACTACTATTCACCTCCCTCCCAGATCACCTCTTCCTATGGGTTGCTCAGCTGCTTGGTCCTCGGTCCTACGGTGATGGTGGTACACTGTGGTACGGTACATGATGTTATGATGACTGAGATACCACCGAAGAAATAGAACAGACGGTTAGTAGTCTTACTTACCATAATGGTAAGAGTACATTTTCGGGGCCTCGGGGGGATCATCTTCTCAGTCATGTGTATTTCCCTCCACCATCCCACTTTTCTCTTGGGGGTCTTTTCTTTCAGGAACTGGCTCTTGCAATCCTTAGCCATCTGTTTTATCTGTCTACGGTTATTGTATCCAACATCACTTTTATATAGCCAAGTAAGTCACTGGCTGGGACGCTGTTGGGTCCCTCCATTTTCCTCTGTTCTCACTTTTATGCACAGCTGTTCTTCTAGCCTTGTTTCTCTCTGTCTCCGGGGTTGGGGGGGACTGGGATGGAGGATGCCGTATATTTTCCATTTGCCCTGCTGCTGTGGCATGATGTAATGGAAGCTTAAAGCAGTCTAATGTATGCTCATGAATGATTATGATTGTGAGACAACATATATTTGTGTTTTCATCCGTGTTTCATGACGACTATATCTCACGTTCACGTAATGCATCATGATCATCCGCATGTGATGTGGCATCGAGACAGCCTATGTGCAAGAAAACAATGCGAAACTTGGAACATGATTGCAGCGAGTGCTCCAGATCCAGCACCATGTACTAAATGCAACCACAATCAGTAATACTATCTGTATTCTGTCATGATAACAATCGCAGTTATCAATCAGAGTCAGACCACTGCCACAGTGACTACTACTACTAGGCTCTAAATCTAACTCTGTCAGACAAGTTAATCACAGGGATTCCTTCCTTCCATGATCCATTCCAGTTCATTCTCATGTATACCACTACTACATCCTATTGCAGTGTTTCACACTGTATTACATTACATTACAACAATATGCTGTTTGCTAGCTCAGCTGCCTGTATTCATGTATTTGTAGTGTGAAGTGCAGTAGCTCTGCAGCCCCATGCAGATCCCAACAGTACAACATATTATGCACATGAAACGAGCACGTTTCAAAGTTTAACTTTCCCACCTTGCTGGGACACACAGTCAGGTAAAAGTAGAAATGATTTTTTACCAATTGTTATACATTTTATTGTTGTACGTACAATAACTACATATAAAATCAGATGCCATTAATTTCAACATTTTTAACTTCTGGTACCTGGCAGTTTTTTTCACAACAAACGTGTTATGTTTGTATTCCATTTCTCCACCTTCTTGAAATGTAATAGTGTAAAACAGACAGTGGTGGAAAACTAATAAGTCTAAAATCTAATTTTAACCAAGTAACTCTTTAGGGGGTTTAGGGGTTACTTACGTTAATAGTTCTTACTGTAACTTGTCTTGTACTATATGGCAATTTTTGTTTTTTTTTCACATTACATGTTTTACAACAAAATGTCTTCAGTCAATGAACATGTTAGTGGTATGATATGAATGAACACTTGAAGGAAATCAGAACTTCAGGTCATTATAATTAACAGCAGTTATTAATTACATGTCCATGATTGTTGTATTAACAGCAACTGTTAACTACTTTTCAATTTTAACCATAACAAAGTACATGATACATCTAACTAATATGGTATATGTCATGTGTCAGCAGCTTACACAAAATGTTACATCATACACACGACTGTTACGAAAATGTATTACACATAATTGATAATCATAGCCATAGCCTGATTTTACTTATGTGACATGACAGAAGACGCGCTAAGTGTATGTATATGTGCATTGTTGGTTGATATACTCAGTTTATTTAACATGCATGTCTTGAGAGGTCAGCTGGGATTACTCAAGTAAAATATTTAACTATATTACAGTGAGTTCAGTTGTCTTATCTTGTGTTACTCAAAGACAAATACACAGGTTTGATACACTCTAAGCCTAGGCACTGTGTGACTAAGGTAACATTACCATTGCAAGACTCACAAAATAAGAGTGGGGCGGCCGTCCGTTCCTGTCCCCCTACACTTGATGCTTGCTAATTACAGCGACAGGCAGGCAACAAGTGGCACCGACAATCATTGAAAAATCAACACAGATACAGATGTTGTCAACAATAACATGACATCTTCTTCTCCCTCCTGTCCAGTGTCCCTTCCGTCCCTCCTTCTCATTCTGCCTAAAAGGTAAATTACTGTCATTACAAAAGGGCAGTCCCAGTGTCCCAGAGTCCCACTCCCAGCTGGCTTGATGTGTGTGAAGAAGCTGAACTATGCTGCCTTGCACACCTCTCATAGGCGGCTGCTGCTGCTGCTGCTCTGACACTCTATTACTCCTCCTGGCTACTCGACTCTGGGTGTGCAGACACTGACTCACTATCCTCAGTCAGGCCATCTTTCTCCTGTACTTGCTTTCCTGTACATAGTTGATCACGCAGATTGCATAGCTAACCTTAGCTATCTGGGCTGGTCTGGAACATAACCTGAAGAGGCAAAAAAAAAAAATTAGCAAATAGAAATAATAAGTAACCTGCTTTAACTTCTATATTATTAACATACAGCCAATGTTAATGCATCTCTACAGCATTTCTAAGAATTCTGATTTTTGGACCCATAAATTTGGTTTTGGACCCACATTTCTGGTAGTGGCAGGTCCAACTGGACCCACATTCATGGAACTCTACCACTGTCACTGCCTGAGAGTCAGGAAGGGAGTCCAACTTGGATTCCACCTCACTAAGAATCGCCTTCTGGTAATCCCTCATGTGACCGACAAAGTTCAGGGCCCTAATACCCAGAGTGGAAGAAGCACAGATCTTCTTGCCGCACTGGTCCAGAAGACAGGATTCTTTGTCAGGTGGAGACGAGCTCAAATGCTTCAGATTAGCTGACCGGCCATAAGCGACGCTAATCACCACTGAGTCAACTTGAGGGTGAGAATCAAGGAAGTCAACACCCTCGAGAGCCTGGTATAGCCTATTAGACTTCTGAGGAAGAGGGGCTAATGCCAATGGTTGCTTCCAAATGGTGGAAACAAGGTCGGCATGAGGCACAATCCAGGGTGGCACCAAGGTCGGAGCGGTCTCGGGCAGATCCTGGTACTCAGCGAGTTTCTTACGCTGTGGGTCTGGCTCTAAAGAGCACCACTTATGAACTTCCTGGATTTTGCGCAGCAACTCCGAAAAAGAAGGATCCTCCAGAGGAGACTTCGGAGGAGTCCTAGGCCTGGGTTTGGTCAGAGAGCATGGCTCATCGTCCGGGTCGGAACAACCGTCGGGGTCATCCAAGGTGTCCGAGGAGGAAGAGGAAGAAGAAGACGACTCCCTCTCCCGGCATGCAGGAGGAACGGATCCCTTCTGAAGCCCTCGGGGAAGCGTGTCCTGCCCCGCCCTGGAACCAGAAGGCTCGCTCCTGGTATCTGGAGGTGGGGAGGGAGTCTGTCGTCTGGGGCGTATGAGAACCGGAACTGGCACCGTCACTGGGAGATGACTCTCCACCTCTCTGGTGAGCTCAGCCTTGGCCCCAGCCCACCAAGGGGCCAGAGTCTCCTTCAAGTCCACCGGTGGCTGAGGGGGCGGTGGAGGAGGAGAAGGAGGGGGATACGGATACTGAGCATACCCGTAGGGCGCATATCCATAACCAGGTGTCGGGTAGTGAGGCACCGAGTACTGCGGCGTCGGGTAGGCTGGCATCGGGTACCGGGGCATCGGATACTGCGGAGCCGGGTAAGACGGCACCAGAGAAGATGGAGTCGGATACCTGGGGGCTGGTGGGTCTGACGAAGCAGACGGCCCGGCCGGAAGCCCAGCGGGCGGGCCTGGAGCAGAAAGCCCAGCAGGTGGAGGGCGCGGCGTTGGAGCGGCATCCGGGAGAGGGATGTCGCCCGGCATCGGGATGACCAGCGTCAGAGCTGGCGTCCAGGGAACAGACATCAGGTCATCTGGGCCAGCGGGACGGAGGCCTGACGGCGGGGCAGCAGGAACCTCGGCATCGCCTGGGGATGGTGGGAAAAATTCCCCTGGGTCAGGCTGAGGAGACTCAGGGTCCCCGGAGGACAGCAAAGGCTGCAGGGAGCCGGGAACGGTGGACGTAAGAGGGTCCAATGTCGGCTCAGTCACCACGCGGACGTCAGGTCAGCCGACGTCTGACTTACCAGTGGAGTCCGGCTTTACCGGGAGCGGAGGCCTCCAACAGCCTGGAGGCGCCCAAAGGGCCCGAGAGCGAGCCAGACGTGCGAGCCGACACTGCCTTGGAAACTTCCAAGACGGCCGTCACGGAGTGGACCCCTGGAGGAATGTTACCTGGAGCACGGCGACTCCAGACGGATGGCGGTGGAAGAGGAGCCCCTGTCCCGATGCTTCTCCTTGTCCTTCTTCTTATGGTGGTCTTTGGGGGAAGTGGACATCTGCCAGAGCTTTTTCAACTCCTTCTCCATGGAGGACATCTTCTTCTTGAGGATATGGGCCTCCAGGGACTGCTGCCTCTATCTGCGGGTGGCGGCGTTAAATTTAAGGCAGTGCTGGCACTTCTCCACCTGATGGTCTGGGCCCAGACAGAAGAGGCACTGGGAATGGCCGTCCTTGTGCGGGAGTTGGGCGCCACACGAGTTGCACTTATTTTTGTGCTCGGAGGGTGTAGCGGACGACATACACCAATGCAAGGCTGACAATTAAGTCGAATAATTTGAAAAAAGGACTGTAAATACTACCGGCGACAGAGCTGACGAGCGCTGAACTTTACTGCGAGGCGCTGACATGAGCTAACAGTGGGAAAGAACTGAAGGTGGGCGGGGGACCGCCTTATACTGACCGCATGATCGCCGGTCACCTGACGTGGGCGTCCCGCCAAAGACTGCTAGCTAGACATTTTTCCGTTAGGTCCTGATGCCTGCCGGCATCAGTCCTACATGTAATTACCTATTGCAAGAGCCCTCTCGAAGTAAGATCTGCAGTTAAAGAAATAAAAAAGACAGTCAGGAAGGCAAAATGAAACCTCAAGTTCGGTATTGCCCACTCCAAAGATAATCATAAATCACTATTTTCTTATCTCAATAGTAAAAAAGGCAGTAAGAGACAAATTGGGCCATTGACCAACGGTATAAACACCATTACATCTGATAGAGAGACAGCTGACACATTTAACACCTATTTTGCATCAGTATTCTCAAATCATACAGTTATAACTAATACAAATATTGTCATATCAGGGTCTACCGAAAACAATCACACCATAACTGTTTCTGATGTAGTTTCCTTGTTAAAAAACTTTAAACCAAATATTAGTTGTGGACCAGACTTAATTAATCCTAGATTTTTGATCGAAACAGCTGGAAACATTGCCATACCACTTTCCATTATTTTTAATAAATCATTATGGGAAAGATCTGTTCCATCTGACTGGAAAACGGCTACAGTTGTGCCTATACTAAAAAAGGGTAATCGTTCCATAGTGAGTAATTACCACCCCATCAGCCTTACTTCCATCCCATGCAAAGTAATGGAAAAAAATTATTAAAGGCATACTAGATGCAGAAATGCAAATTCTAGGCATTATCGACCACTTACAACATGGGTTCAAGGCTTTTCTTGCACTACCAACCTAATAGCATTTTACAATACTGTCAATCAAGAACTAGACAACAAGATTCCCATGGATGGCATTCTCCTGGATTGCAGCAAAGCATTTGACAAGGTTACTCACAACACTCTCCTAGCTAAGGTATTAGACCTAGTTTTTTCTTGCAACATAATAAAATGGATAAATTGCTGGTTAACCAACAGGATCCAGCATGTTAGGATCAATGGTGCCTATTCCAGTGATGTAGGTATGACTAGTGGTGTGCTGCAGGGATCAGTTCTGGGCCCAGTGCTATTCAATATTTTTATCTCAGACATGCAGATTAGCTCCATGAACATACTTTCAAAATTCGTTGATGATACAAAACTAGGCGGTAGGGTGGATTCTGACAATAACATGGACTTAATAATAATTGACCTCTCAGTATTGTTCAACGCCTACGTCTCTGACATAAGGACAGGAATCAGGAGTGAGATGAGTCTCTTTGCGGATAACTGAAAACTGGGGGCGGTGGTGGTTGGGGAGGGGGGGGGGTGGCCCTACAGGGGGACCTGGAGGCTCTGGAAAGATGGTCTAGAAAGTGGAAGCTGAAGTTCAATGCAGGGAAATGCAAGGTACTCCACCTGGACGCCAGAAACCCGGAGCCAAGTGTACATCCTGGGGGAATGCCACAAGTCTCGATGGCTGAGAGGGACCTGGGGGTGGTGGTGGATGTCAAGATGAACAACTCAGAGACTTGTAGGAGGGCAGCAGCCAAGGCCAACAGGATGCTGGGATGCATCGCTGGGGATCACCTCCAGAAGGAGGAAGTGATACACCCTCTGTATAACATCTTGGTGAGGCCACACCTTGAGTACTGCATGCAGTTTTGGAGGCCACACTTAAAGAGGGACATTAAACTCCTGGAGAGGGTCCAGAGGAGGGCAACCAAATGATTTGGGGGCTTGAGGACAGGACTGATGAGGAGAGGTCAAGAGCTAAATAGGTACACATTGGAAGAGAGAAGGACCGGGGACATGATAGAGGTCTTCAAGTACATAAAGAGGGTAAATAGGGGAGGAACAGTCAGGGTGCTTCGAAGGAAGGAGGAGGGGGCCACTAGAGGGCATGGGTGGAAGCTGGAGGGGGGAAGATTCAGGGGAGAAAGGAGGAGGTGCTACTTCACTGAGAGGGTGGTGGAACCATGGAATGCACTGCCTAGGGGGCTGGTGGAGGCAGAGACGGTGGAGGGGTTCAAGAGGGGCTGGGACAGGTACAGGGGAAGGGTTCTGGAAGCAAAATCCAATGCAGCAAGAATATCCGGAACTGGGAAGGGAGAAGCCAGAGAAGGCGAGGGGGGCAGCAAGGTCAGCACCCAGGGTGGGGGCTGACGAATCGAGCAGACTCGAAAGACCGTTAGGCCTATTCTGTTGGCATTTTAGTATGTTAGTATGTATTAGAGCATTGGGCACAGACAAATAAAATGACATTCATTACAGACAAATGTTCTGTTCTCCATCTAGGTTACAATAATCCTAAACAAACGTATACAATATTATAATAAAATCTTCAACATGTAGAAGAGACTTGGGTATCCTGATAAACGACAAATTATCCTCCTCTATTCACTGTAATCATGTAGCTAAAACTGCCAATTCACTACTTAGACACATCAACTGTACGTTTATATCAAAGACTGAAGAATGTATTGTCACATTGTTCAAAGCATACATCAGACCATATACCAGATTATGGGTCACCAGTGTGGAGTCCATACATGGTCAGGAACATTCAAGTAATGGAGATAATTCAGAGTAAGGCAACTAAAATGGTTCCCCATTTAGCACCACTACAATATCCAGAGAGGCTTCAAAAAACAGGCCTACACTCACTGGAGTTTAGGCACACTAGATGTGATCTTTTGTTTTTATATAAAATTCTTAAATCACCTTCTCTGATGGACAAATGTGGTATTGTTAAAACACAAAGAAAAATAGTACCTAGACTTTACAATCAACAACTAATGGTGAGCAAAGTAAAGACGAACAAGAGGTGTCATTTCTTTTCGGTAAGAACACCAAGGCTCTGAAACCAGCTACCACAAGAGCTAGTAGACTGTAATTCCTTTGAATCTTTTAAAAAGGGTGTAGATCATTGGCTCTTCAAAAACTATAACAAAGTGTAATTTCCCACAAATGTGAGGAACAATCAAGATAGGCTACAAAGCTTCCTTTTGTCCTTACTCACCTAGTAAACCTAGTAAATAAGTGTACATGGTAAGCTTAAGAGGCAGCCATGAGTTCCATGGCTCTGAGGGCAGTCAAGTTTCTCTCCATGTGAGAATACCGTTCTCCACTATCAGAGATGTCTGGGACATAGCTGTCACCATTTTCAAAGCTATAACTGACTCTGGCTAAAAACACAGATTACTAGATTTTCTTTTTGCAAAACTCCCTTTTCCACAATTTCATCTGATTGTGAGCCCTTACCAGTTGTATTAGAACATCCATTAAACAGCATCATTTTTTTCTAACTAAAAAAGATGATCTAGCATGCAAAAGATGACCTGGCATGCAACAAACACTACTCCCTGACCTTATTATTTATTTTATTTTTTATTTTGAAAAGTTTCACCGGGAAAGACATACTGAGCTAAAACAGCTCGTTTCCAGATGTGTCCTGGGGGAAGGGGAAGGGGATACAATATGAATACAGAATCAAGTAAAATATACATAGAGCAAGTCAGTGTATAAAACATTAAAGCAATAACAACATGTTTACATAAATATTCGCTTTGTAACACCTGCAGGGAGAACGTGAGGACAACATCATAATAGGGGGATGAGGGAGAGAGACTGGCTAGCAGATTACCTGCACCCCTCTGGGATGTAAACCCCACAAGAAGACTGGCAGAGGGGAGCCAAAATAAGGATGAATTTGGCCTGCACCCCTCCGGGATGTACACCCCGCAAGGGGATTGGCCAAGGGGAACAATACAAGGGATGAATTGGTCCTGCAATTCACTGGGATGTAAACCCCATGAGGGGATGGGCAGAAGGGAGCAAAGAAGGGATGGATTAATGGACAAATAAGGCAAAAATTAGGTGGAAGTGACTAAACAGCAGAAAAAAGGTGGCTGATGAAATAAGAGCAGGTGTGCCAGCCCGGTGGCACTGAGGGTTGAGGCGCTGGACACCACACCTCACGCCACGCTGGCGACCAGTGTTCAGGAACGAGCACGGGTCATCGGGAGTCAGCAGGGGAGTAGAAGGATCAAGCATCGGGAGGACTGCTCTAATTCTCCAGGGAGGGGGGCTCCAGTGTGCCGGTGTCAACTGCCCTCTAGCGGAGGCTGGGGGACAAGATGCACCGCACCAAGACATGGGGTGGAGCTAGGACAGACGCATGCACCCTTGCGTCATTGCACGTCCTGGCTCAAGGGGACTCAATCTACAAAATCACCGACCCCGCGTATGAGCCAGGTGCAGTGCCCAACTCTTTAGCTTGACGGTTCTACTTCAGTGGTTCCACTGGGGGCTCTGGCAAGGGCTCAAACGAATCAGGGCAAGCCCGCTGCTGGGGCTAGGAGTACAGTGGCCATAAACAAAGTAAAAAAAAAAAAGAAGAAGAACAGGTGAATGGAGGGTGTAGATAAGAAACTGCAAAAGGGAATAGTTTAATAGAAGTAAGGAAATGGGGAGGCAAGCCTTATCCACAGGAGTGGAACCCCAGGGGAATGAACACTACTCGATGCAAAACCCAGCTAGTGTTAAAGGCAGTGACATGTCAAGGGAGGGGTAGAAGGGAGCTGGACAGTGGAAAACAGTGGAGAACAGAATAGAGGAAAGATAGAGAGGAAAGAAGATGGGGAGATAAGTCAGGTGCAATTGCAGGAAGAGGAAATGTGGTGACAAAGGCGATGGAGATGGAATAATGAACGAGTGGACAGAGCAGAGTGGATGTCTAACGGAAGGGAGTTCAAAATGGTTGGAAAGTGATAAGGGAAGGCTACACTCCCTGAAGTGGAAGAACAGGAAGGAAGGGTGAGGGGGAGTTGAGAAGGGAGTAGTAGGGTTGGAGAGGAGGGAGTGGAGGTCCGGGGGCAGGAAGATGAGCCAGAACTTTCCAATTAAAGAGGCACTATGGGCAAGGCATCTGTTCCCAAGAGAGGGGAAGGAGAGAGTGGTGTAGAAGTCACAGTGGTGTGTATGTGGTGGACAGGCAAGAGCAAAGCGACAGAAGGAGTTGAACAGAATGCCCAGTCTGGTAAGGGTGGATTTGGGGGTAGTACTATAGACTATGTCTCCAAAATCAAAAATAGAGAGGATCATCTTCTGGACGATCTCACGACGGGCCGGCAGAGAAAAGCAGCAATGGTATCTATACAGAGCACCTAATTTGGGAAGCAGCTTTTCGTAGATCGCATCCACATGACCAGCGAAGTCAAGGTTCCTGTCAAGCCAGAGCCTGAGATATTTGAAGGATGAGACATCCTCAAGTACGTAACCATCTAAAGTATGGAAGGAAGGGACAGCAGTAAGCCTGGTCAGTTTTTGCCCGGAGCCAAAGGACTTAGAGACGGTCTTTTTGGCATTCAGTGACAGTTGATTTGCATGAAACCAGTACTGGACATTGTTAAAATCTAGCTGGAGGCTAGTCGCCACATCAGAGGGGGAAGTACCAGAGGATTACAAGCCAGTATTTTTTATTTTTATTTATTTATTTCAGTTGCAGATTAATACTTTTGAGCCAGAGTGGCTCTTTTACAGAGGTTCCATGTCATAACATTAAGTCTCGACAGTACAGACAAAAACATGATGTTAACAGGATGGTAGTTACATTTTGTCATCGAGGCACAGGTCAGGAAGCATAGGAAAACCAGGAGCAGTTGTAGAATTTATACTAACACACTAAAATGCCAGCAGAATAGGCCTAACGGTCTTTCGTGTCAGCTCATTTGGTCAGCCCCCACCCTGGGAGCTGACCTTGCTGCCCCCCTCTCACTCTCTGGCTTCTCCCTTCCCAGTCCCGGATATTCTCGCTGCACTGGTTTTTGCTTCCAGAACCCTTTCCCTGTACCTGTCCCACCCCCTCTTAAACCCCTCCACCATTTCTGCCTCCACCAGCCCCCTGGGCAGCGCATTCTATGGCTCCACCACCCTCTCGGAGAAGTAGCACCTCCTCCTTTCTCCCCTGAATCTCCCCCCTCCAGCTTCCACCCATGCCTTCTAGCTACCCCCCTCCTTCCTTCGGAGCACCCTGACTGCTCCTCCCCTATTTACTCCCTTCATATACCTGAAGACCTCTATCATGTCCCCCAGTCCCTCTCTCTTCCAATGTGTACATATTTAGCTCTTGAGCCTCTCCTAGTCTTATACCCCAAGCCCCAAATCATTTTGGTTGCCCTCTTCAGGAGTTCAATGTCCCTCTTTAAATGTGGCCTCCAAAACTGCATGCAGTACTCGAAGTGTGGCCTCACCAAGCAGTTATACAGTGGGAGTACAGAAACATAGAATTTGACAGCAGATAAGGACCGCTTGGCCCACCCAGTCTGCCCATTTCCCTACCTACTGGATAAGCTGCAGATCCTAGTTAACCAGCAGCCTACTTCTTCCTACCCCCAACCCCCTAGAATGGCCTTATGACTGTCCCATGCATGCTTGAATTCCACCACTGTTTTTGACTCCACAACCTCCTCCGGAAGGCCATTCCATGCATCCACAACCCTCTCTGTGAAAAAATACTTCCTTAAATTACCTCTGAGCCACCCCCCCCATTTTCAAATTGTGCCCTCTTGTTCTTGCACACCTCTTTTTTTGAAAGATGCTACCCTCCTGGACTTTGTTGATTCCCTTGAGGTACTTGAATGTTCCAATCATGTCCCCCCTCTCCCTCCTTTCCTCGAGGCTATATATATTAAGCTCCTTTCGTCTCTCTTCATATGTCTTCCGGTGCAGACCCTGCACCATTTTAGTTGCCCTCCTCTGGACAGCTTCCATCCTGTCTATGTCTCTTGGGAGACTGGTCTCCAGAACTGCACGCAGTACTCCAGATGGGGTCTCACCAGCTGTCTGTACAGAGGATAATAACTTCCTGTTTCTACTGGTGATGCCTCCCATGCATTCCAGTATCCCCAGCCCTCCTTGCTGCCCTCTCACATTGTTTGCCCACCTTTAGGTCATCTGATATGACTACCCCAGGTCCCTTTCCATTTTTGTTGTTGTTAGTATCTCACCCCCATTGTGTACTCTTCCCTGGGTTTTTGTTTCCCAGGTGCATTACCTGCACTTCTTAGCATTGAATCTAAGCTGCCACATTTGACCATTCCTCTAACCTTGCCAAGTCCCTTCTCATCCTTTCCACACCACCTGTGCATCAACTCTGTTGCAGATCTTTGTGTCATCTGCAAAGAGACATACTTTTCCTTCCAGTCCCTCTGCAATGTAAAACATAAAGACACTGAGAGGACCCGGTCCTAATACTGAACCCTGCGGTACCCCACTAATAACCCCCTTTCTTCTGAGTGGACTCCATTTACTATTACTCTCTGTGTCCTATTCTCCAGCCATTCTTTACCCAGGCTGTCATCTTGGGACCCACTCCCAGGCTGGCTAACTTCATATTAATCTTTTGTGGGACTGTACCAAATGCCTTGCTAAAGTCTAGGTAGGCCATGTCCACAGCCCCTCCCTGATCTACTACTTTGGTCACCCAGTCAAAGAAATCTATCAGATTCTGTCTGGCATGACCTTCCGCTGTGAATCCATGCTGCCTAGGGTCCTGTGCCCTCTGGCCTCTAGATACTCGACAATTCTTTCCTTCAGAAGTGATTCCATCATTTCCCCATCACTGAGTTAAACTAACAGGTCTGTAGTTTCCTGCTTCTGCCTTGCTCCCACTTTGTGAGGAATCACATCTGCTCTCCTCCAGTCCTCGAGTACCACCCCATCCTCCCATGATTTGTTAAAAGGGTCGTCAGTGGTGTCACTAGTTCTACCCTTAGTTCTTTTAGAATTCTGGGATGAATCCATCAGGCCCATTGCTTTGTCCACCTTTAGTTTTAAGAGTTCTTTCAGAACCCTTTCTTCTGTAAATGGGCTGGTATCAACTTCTGTATCCAGAGTGTTTCTACTGTTTGTTTTAGGTACCTCCCCTCTTCATCTGTAAATACTGAGCAAAAATATTTGTTTAGTATCTCTGCCTTTTCACAGTCTCCTCTGCCCACCCTCCCTCCCTTTATTAAGCCTCACTATCCTCCTTGGTCTTTCCTTCGCTCCTTGATGTACCTATAAAGGTTTTATCCCTCTCTTAACGGAGTTGGCTATCTTTCCTCGGTTTGGGTCTTTGCTGTTCTGACTGCCTTCCAGCCTCCTTTGCTTTAACTGATACAGTTCTCTGTCCTGCTCCTTCTAGATTCCTTGTACTTCCTGAATGCTTTTTTCTCTTGAACCTTCACTGCTACCTTTGAGAACCATAGTGGTTTCTTACATCGCTTTGTTTTATTTGCTTGACACAAGGCTGTTACCTCTGTGATGGCAGTTTTATTATTCCCATTGTTCTTCCACCCTCCTTCCTGCCCATTTGCTAGTGCATTCCTTAGGCACTCACCCATTTTGGCAAAGTCAGCCCTCCTGAAGTCCAGTACTTTTGCCTTTGTATGGCTTGACTCTATTGCTGTGTTTATTGTGAACCATACTTTTCGATGGTCGCTAGTTCCCAGATGGCTACCCACTTCTACATCTGTGATCCTCTCTCCATCTCCTTCTGAAGGTGAGCCCCCTAGCGATGCATCCAAGCATCCTGTTGGCCTTTGCCGCTGCCCACCTACAAGTCTCAGAGTTGTTCATCTTGACATCCACCACCACCCCCAGGTCCCTCTCAGCCATCGAGACTTGTAGCCTCCCCCCCCCCCCCAAGGGTGTACACTTGGCCCAGGTTTCTGGCTCCCAGGTGCAGTACCTTGCATTTCCCTGCATTGAACCTCAGCTTCCACTTTCTAGACCACCTTTCCAGAGCCTCCAGGTCCCCCTGTAGGGCCACCTTCCCCTCCTCCCCATCAACCACCACGCCCAATTCTGAGTCATCCGCAAAGAGACTCATCTCACTCCTGATACCCTTCCTTATGTTAGAGACGTAGGTGTTGAACAGAAGGGGCCCAAGGACCGATCCCTGAGGGACTCCACTAATGACCCTCCTTGGGGATGAGACTATCTCGCCAACCACGAACCCTTGGGTCCGGTTCTGGAGCCAATTTCCTATCCATCTGATCATCTGGTTCCCAACCCCCATTTCTCCCAGATTATCCAACAGGCCCCCGTGAGAAACTGAGTCAAACGCCCTGCTGAAGTCAAGAAAGAGGACGTCCACTGGTCTACCCAGGTCCAAGGCACTCGTCACCCAGTCATAGAACTCCACGAGGTTTGTCTGACACGATTTCCCTGGGATGAATCCATGCTGTCTATCTTCCAGGCACCCCAACTTTTCCAGATCCCCCCCCAGTCTCTCCTTGACAATGCCCTCCATTACCTTGCCCACCACGATGTCAGGCTGACGGGCCTGTAGTTCCCTGCCACCTTCCTTGATCCCCCCTTGTGGATAGGCATGATATGCACCACCTTCCAGTCCTGGGGCACCCACCCTGTCCTCCGAGAGATGCTGAACAGCTTCGCAAGGGGTTTCACCAGGACATCCGCCAGTTCCT
The DNA here is from genome assembly GCA_016271365.2 of Neoceratodus forsteri. Lineage (NCBI taxonomy): Eukaryota > Metazoa > Chordata > Ceratodontiformes > Ceratodontidae > Neoceratodus > Neoceratodus forsteri. Next base: position 1,309,317,678 of record CM057449.1, read on the forward strand.
TCAGCACTCTGGGATGTAATTTATCCGGCCCTGGTGCTTTCTCTGTCTTAAGGGACCTGAGGGCTTCCCTCACTCTCTCTGCTGTTATTTCCACCTCCGCTACCTCTTCCCCCTGCTTGCCTTCCCCCATCTGCCAGTGATGCCCTCCCAGACCCGCCCGATCAGTAAGGTCCCCCCTCAGTTTCACAGTCTTCTCAATGTATGATGCAGACTCCCCATTTTCCTCGGTGAAAACTGAGGCGAAGTACTCATTTAGTACCTCAGCCTGCTCCCCCGGGTCTTGCAGCCATCCTCCCTGTTTTAATCCTGCTAATCTGCCCTTCACCCTTCGTTTTTCCCCAATGTAGCTAAAGAACCCCTTGTTCCCTCTCCTAATTTCCCTGGCCAGGTTCTGCTCCTTCCTTCCTTAGCCGCCCTCACCACCGTAGTGGCCCTTCTGGCCATCAGCTCGTACTCCCCTCGGTCCCTTTCACTCCTTGAGCACTTGAATTGCCTATAGGCCGCCTTCTTTCCCCTCACCACCTCCTGAACCTCCCTGGTCCACCAGCAAGGTTTTCGGGCCCTACCGCATTTTCATCTTACTCTTGCGCAGGTGCTGGTAGCATCCTGCACCCCCTCCTGATGATTTCCCACCTATTGTCAGTGTCCATGTCTGGCCCAATCCCATCCAAGTGCTCCTTAAGGATCCTTCCCATTTCCTTGAAATCTGCCCCCCTGAAGTCAGTTACCTCCGTCTTTGTGCAGCCTTCTACCCCTCCTAGGTTCAGGCAGCACCAGACCATGGCATGGTCGCTATCCACCAACGGGTCCCTTACCTTTAGGCCCCCAATCTGGTCACTGTCTACCAGGACCACATCCAGTATCCGCTCCTCCCTGGTCAATTCCCCCACCTGCTGAGTTGGGAACGCATCCTGAAAGACATCCAACAACCTCTGTTCCCTGGCCACCGTGGATGTCATAGTCTCCCAGTCTGTTCCTGGCATGTTTAAGTCCCCCAACACTACCACCCTTCCCCTTCCCAATCTGCAGTGTCTCCCAACAACTGCCACCAGACTCTCCTCCAGCTTCTCCGCCAGCGCAGGGGGTCTATACACCACTTCTATTTTGACTCTCTTGCCCCTACGTTATCAAGGTGGCCCAATCACCTCCACAGTTCTCTCTCTCGCCTCCACTCCTTCTATGCCAATGCAGTTTTTGACTATTATTGCTACTCTTTCCTTCCCCCCGTCCTTCCTGAACATGGTGTAACCCTCCAGGTTCAGGTTCCCTCGTGCCCTGCAGTGGCCCAGGTCTCAGTGATCGCTGCCACATCCACCTCTCCCTCAGTTAGGATCGCCTGGAGCTCAGGCATTTTGCCAAGCTCCTGGCATTTATGAGACTACCTTCCACCCTTTCCTATACTTCCATTTCCCCTGCTACGTGTTCCCATTAAGGATTCTGTCTTCCCTGGTCACTTTCTACCAGTCGGCCTTTTCCTGCATTCCTCCAGCTCCCCGGGGTGGAGACAGAGTTCCTCCTTTATCGGACCCCCCTTGACAGCCTTTTCTCCCATCCCCCCCTTCACAAGTTTAAACCCCACCTTTCACCAATGAACCCCTCTATTTTCAACAGGATTTCCTTCCCCTCAAATTGAGATGGAGCCTATCTCTAGCATACAGACCTTATCCTCCCAGGTCTCCCCCCAATCCCCCATCAACCCTTACCCTCTGGCCCCACACACTCCCTGAGCCACTGGTTTATCACCCTAATCTTCCTCTTGTGTTCCCCACTAGCCCTTGGCACCGGCAGGATTTCCGAGAAGGAATTTGCGCATCCTATATCATGACAGACCCTGGCAAGCTCCCTGAACCTTGCCTGTATCTCTAGCTCACTATTTCCCTCAATGTCATTGGTACCCAGGTGGACCAGTATGTCCGGGAACCTCCACAATCATTTGCCAGTTGATATACCTCATACTTGGCCCTGTGCACCATTAGTCATGGGAAGCATTTTGTTCTAACCGGGCAGGCTTCTCCCTCCCTATCCCGTTTGATACCCCTGATCATGGAATCACCCAACAGGAGCACTCTGGCCACCCCTTTTCCTCCATCCCCCCCCCTTCCATGTCCTCATCCTTTCACCGCCCTCCCCAGCCGGCTCCTTGCTCCTCCCCCTATCTGGGTGCCACCTGCCATCCCCTCCTTATTTACCCTGGCCACCCCCTCCCCTCTGATCCTATGCCTCTCATCCTCCTGAGTATCCTTCTGTACCTCGCTACCCCCACCGTTACTGCTCGCGACTGGTCCTTCCCTCCTATCTGATAAAGTAGCCTGGCTCGTCCTCCCTTCCTTCCCATCTCTGTTCAGCCCCTACTTGCTTGTCGTGCTCCCCTGGCCTAAACCCTCAGCTCCCTTTACTGTATCCTCCTTGTACTTCTGGTCCTTCTCCTTGCCCTTTCTTCCCAACTGGTCATTTTCCTTGTGCTTTCCTCCCTCTCCCCCTTCATCCTCCTGCTCTGATCCCCTGCTGCCCCCCACATTTTCCCATTCCAAGTTCCCCCTGTTCTCCTGCTATCCAGCCCCGCCTCCTGCCCCTACTTCTTTTCCATCTCTAACCGCCTCTGTCATGACATCACCCCCCATCCTCAAGCAGAAGAAGAGAATTGAAGCAGTTACTTGAGCTTAAGGTCCGATCCACCTCCCCATTGCTTCCTTCTGTCCAGCCACAGCCATCTGCCTACTTCCCTGAGAATGTCCTCCCTTTGGCCCCCGTCTGTGAGGGTCCTCAGTTACCTGCCTGCTTCCTTCGTAGTATCCTCCTTTTTGGGCCCCATCTGCCAGGGTCCCTATGTGACCCCAGAGTACTCTCCTGCATGTCTTTCCCTATGCCCCCACCCCTAGTGCTTGGTGCAACCCCATGGGACAGCCCCTGTCCTATTCCCCAACCATACCTCCCCTCTTCCCCCAGCTGTCTCCTCATCCCCTCAACCTCCTCCCTAAGCTGTGCCAGCTGGTAGCACACTGGGCAACCACCGAACTTCCAAGCCCAGTCCAGTATCATGGCTGCCCCACACCCTGTGCACCCCACCACCCTCCCAAAGATGCTGGTCCTAATGACATGTGGTCCCATCCCCCTCCAAGTAGGTTTCCTTTGGTGAGCCACCAGGTTCCTCACTAGTCCAAGACTTTTAAACTTGCAACACTTAAGGGTCTGAACTTTTCCCCACCTGACTATTAGCCTTAAGAGTTTGATCACAGGGAAAGTTTGCAACTTCCTAAACTCCTCCCTCCCAGCCTTTAAGCTCAACCCCCCAGTTGCTCTTCTGCATTTAAGAAAGGCTAATGCAAGGGGTGGGTGGAAGGGCTTTCCAGAAAGTTCTTAAGGAGTTTGGTCAATTTTAAAACACAACTTACAAACAAGAACTTACAGAAACGTATGACAAAGTTAGCTTTCCAGAACCTCATTACATTTTCAAACTTCAACTGCTACCTCTGCCACAGCAAGAAGACTTAAAATGCCTCAGTAAGAATTTTAAACAGAGATTAACCGAAATGCAAACAACCTTGATTGACTGGCTGTGTTACTGGCCAAAGACCCTCCCCCACAAGAACAGTCTCCAGCTAGCACAGAAAGATTTAAGGATTTGTGTCCCTCTATTCCAGAAAGTTCTTAAGGAGTTAGGCCAATTTTAAAACACAACTTACAAACAAGAACAACTTACAGAAACTTATGACAAAGTTAGCTTTCCAGAACCTCACTACATTTTCAAACTTCCAACTGCTACCTCTGCCACAGCAAGAAGACTTAAAATGCCTCAGCAAGAAGACTTAAAATGCCTCAGTAAGAATTTTAAACAGAGATTAACTGAAATGCAAACAACCTTGATTGACTGGCTGTGTTACTGGCCAAAGACCCTCCCCCACAAGAACAGTCTCCAGCTAGCACAGAAAGATTTAAGGATTTGTGTCCCTCTATTCCAGAAAGTTCTTAAGGAGTTAGGCCAATTTTAAAACACAACTTACAAACAAGAACAACTTACAGAAACTTATGACAAAGTTAGCTTTCCAGAACCTCACCACATTTTCAAACTTCCAACTGCTACCTCTGCCACAGCAAGAAGACTTAAAATGCAAATAATTTACCAAATATTATGGATTTGCACTAGCAGTATCATAAAATAAACTTGTTCAATATAACTATTTACAAAGGCAAAATAAAATAAAGTTGTTTTAGTCTCTGTGTCCCTTTTTCTCCTAATCTTTCTCACAGTTGCAACTTAGCTCTTTTATAAGTCTTTTCAACCCCCAAGTGTTCTGTTCTTGTAAGTTTCTGGAGCTGCTAGAAAACAGTGTGCTTCTTGAGGTCCCCTTTGCACAGCTTTTGCAAAAGGCTTAAACATTTGCACTCAAGTAACCTCTGAAGCTTACAATAGCTTTCTGCAATCATCTCAAATTATAATTATATACATTTCAACAGTAATGCTATTTATTTTCTACACAAAAGTGATCCCATTATCAGTTACATTTTCATACAATGATTTGCACATATTTTTATATTACCAGATATGCAAGGAAGGAAAACACAGACAGCAAGTGAGGACTGAGAGGCAAAGAATTGCAAGCCTGTCGGGTTGATCAAGTCCAAAGTCTCACAGGAAAATTTGGTTGCGCAACCAGTCAGAGAAGAGACAGAAAAGGAAAGATCCTTGCATTTAAACCCTTTCTCCATAACAAATGGGACAGGGTCCTATTCTACCCCATCACATACACCCCCTCCTTAAGAGGGAACCTGTTTTGTTAAACAGGTTTCCAAAACTTTTTATTAATTGTCTACTAATATTTGGTGCTTTCAGAAATTAAGCACATGTACATTATAATTGTTAGTTTTAACAGTACAGCAAACAATAAAGTTTAAACTCATACAATTGTTTTTCAACCTTCAGAACCTTCAATTCCAGATCCATATCTTGACAGAAAATCAGCATTGCTATTCTCTTTACCAGATTTGTGTATCACAGTCAATTTAAATGGCTGAAGTGCCAGGTACCACCTTGTGATTCTAGAATTTTTATCTTTCATCTGGTTAAGCCAACAGAGAGGACAGTGATCTGTTATAAGTACAAATTCAGTTGCTAGTAAATAAAACTTAAGGAACTGTTTTGTTCTCTGGTTGGATCCTTTTTATCAGGAGTTCTCTGAGTCGGGTGAAGGCTTCTCGAGGATTGTCGACCGAATTGTACCTCAGAGATTGAAATCTCTGCCTGTACATCTCTCCGGAGATGTCATACCTTTTCAGGATTTCGCTTTTCACCACGTCATAGTTTTCTGACTGTGCAGTGTCCATACTGCTGTAGGCAAGTTGGGCTTTCCCTGTCAGGTAGGGTACCAGTCCGATTGTCCATTGCTGCTTTGGCCATTGGCAGGCTGTGGCAACTCTTTCAGTTGTCAGGTGTGCCTCGATATCATCTGAGGAACACAACTTAGTAAGTTTAATGGCTTTTAAGTTGCTTGCACTTTGTCATTCATCTGGATCTGTGCAGGATCCTGCCACTGATAGCCTGCAAGGCATCCTGCCATCGCTGCTCCTGTTGCTGCATCTCTTCTCTCATCTGCTGCTCCTGACACTGCATTTGTTCTGGTCTCTGCTTCTCCGTCTCTTTTTGTTGTATAACCTACCATTTGTAAAAGTCCATCAGGCTTTCAGGTTCTGTCACTGCCTGTTCTTTTTCCATAATTTGGGCTGGCTGTACAATCTCAGACTGGACTTCTGCCTCTGCTAATTTGGCTGCCATTCTCCTGGTAACCACTCCTGGACTTGCTGTTGCAGAATCCATACCGTCCTCTGTGCTTCCCTGGTACTAGGTCCAGTACCCATGCACAAAACTCCTGTCTTAGGGTATACATGGTGTAAATCCCACTTAGGCTGACACCATCTGTCGTCGAGGCACAGGTCAGGAAGTACAGGAAAACCAGGAGCAATTGTAAAATTCACCTACAATTATTTATTTACACTAGCAGTATCATAAAATAAACTTGTTCAGTTTATTTACAAAGGCAAAATAAAATAAAGTTTTCTTTCGGTCTCTGTGTCCCCTTTTCTCCTAATCTTTCTTGCAGTTGCAACTTAGCTCTTTTATAAGTCTTTTCAACCCCCACTTCTTGAGGCCCCCTTTGCACAGCTTTTGCAAAATGCTTAAACATTTGCATTCAAGTAACCTCTGGAGCTTACAATAGCTTTCTGCAATCATCTCAAATTATAATTGTATACATTTCAACAGTAATGCTATATATTTTCTACAAAAAAGTGATCCCGTTATCAGTTACATTTTCATACAATGATTTGCACATATTTTTGTATTAGTAGATATGCAAGGGAGGAAATAACAGACAGCAAGTGAGGACTGAGAGACAGAGAGAGGCAAAGGATTGCGAGCCTGTCAGGTTGATCAAAGTCCGAAGTCTCACAGGAAAATTTGGTTGCGTAACCAGTCAGAGAAGAGACAGAAAAGGAAAGATCCTTGCATTTAAACATGTTCTCCATAACAAATGGGACAGGGTCCTATTCTACCCTGTCACACATTTAACAGAGGTTTAACGTACTTTTCACATGTTGTTAAACAAATCTTATCAACAAGCCAAGACATTACATGGAATCACATAGGCTACAAAACATACAGAGTATAAGGTGTTGTCATAAAATTGTTGCCAAGTGCTAAGTTACGTGCTGACAGCCACCAGCGAGGGCTTTGTCACTAGTAGAGGGAGAGGGGATAAAGAGATGGCAATGAAGAGAAGAAAGGGGAAGGGGGGAGAGAGAAGTTAGTGTTTTGCAGGAGGCGAAGACAAGGAGGTTAGATAGGTGAGGACATAATGTGAGCAGGAAGGGAAGGGTGAGAGGAGCAGTAAAGGGGTGCTGTAAGCAGCCTAACATTAAGTGAAACAGTCACAGTGGTTATCTAGGTCCAGGAAGGAATATAATTCCTATTCGAAGGGGCCAGTTCTAGCATGTTCCAGGAGGGGTGGGGGGAGGTCATTTAACCATTTAGGCCCTCAAAAGGCATGAGAACACTGAGCAAGGGATGTTCGCTTGAAAGGCACATGAAGCACACCCTTAGCCGATCTCCTGGTGACTTTTTGGTTTTGATTATGCTGGAAATAAGCGGCTGTGGATGGCGGGGTCTGTCCAAGAAGAGCTTTTTTCCCCCAAGCAGGCAGGCATGGTATCTGGCTCTAAGGTTAAGAGGTAGCCAACCAGTGAAGTTGTACAGATTAGATGTGTGTGAGAGAGGTGTTTAGCTCCTAGGACTAGGTGGCATGCTTTATTGAGTAGCAGTTGTACTAGTGATAACGCAGTTTCAGTGGCAGCACTATAAATCAGGAGGCCATAGTCGATGACTGATAGAACTATATGTGATTTTAGAGCATCTTTGGTCATGTACTCTCTGTGCCTGTATAAGATCCCAAGTTTTATATTTGCAGTTTTAACTGTATAATCTATGTGAGAGGTAAATGTAAGGCTATCGTCCAGGAAGATTCCTAGGTATTTGAAAGTGGATACCTGTTCGATAATATCACCTTTATTACTTTGGATGGTCAAGCGTTTGACCTTCTTTTTAGTGTGGGGCATACAGTAGTGCATTGTCTTTGTTGTGTTATAGTTCAGCAACAGCCGGTTTTGAGAGAACCAGGACTCGAGAGTGGCAAAGCTGTGCTGAAGGTCAACAGTTATTTCAGCATTATTACTACCAGTCACTGTGATTACAGCATCGTCCACAGAGAGCAGCATATTGGCTGGGCACTTGTTCAGGAGGGAGTTAATAAAGAGGCTAAACAGTAGTGGCCCTAGGATCAAGCCCTATGGGACACCGAGAGTTACCTTTCTAGGGTCTGAGGTTACCCCCTTTATCCTTATACTTTGTGTTCTTTTGGTTAGGTAGCTGTTTAGCCATAGAATGGTATCAGTGAATAGGCCTAGAGTCTGAAGGTGATGGAGCAGGATCTGGTGGTTAACGGTATCAAATGCTTTGGTGAGGTCAATAAAAACAGACCCCCCCCATTTTCCCATTGTCGAGAGCTTCGTATATGTGAGAGGTATATGCAATTAGTGCCGAGATAGTGCTGTATCTTTGCCTAAACCCATGCTGCTGGTGGCAAAGTAGGTCATAGCTGTTTAGATGATCTGTGAGCTGATCAGAGACTGCTCTCTCTAGGACTTTAGATGGAGGGGCAGTAAGGAGGTAGGGCGGTAGTTACTGGTACTAGTCCTGTCCCCACTTTTGAAGACGGGGTGACCAGGGCATGCTTCCGCTTGTCTGGGAATATGCCAGTTCAGAGAAATATGTTATACAGCTTGGTAATAGGAAGGGCCATTTCTTCCAGGGTAAGCGCTAATAACTTCATGTCTAGCATGTCACTTCAGACTCTGGTTTTGCCTAGTACTCTTTTGACATACTCGATTGTCTCGGATCTAGTTATTTGTTGGAAGTAGAACAACGATTATCCTGGTTTAAGAGTTGGGGAGAGTTAGTGTCAGAGGGAGCTGCGGTATTAGGGGATTTGAGATATTCAGGAGGTAGAACGGAGCTCAGGTCCGTGAAGGCATTGTTTAAGGCACTGACCAGTTCTACAGGTTGTTGCAGAGGACCAGATGGGGTTACTATGAGGTCTGACGGTGCTCTGGATTTTTTGCCAGTCAGTGTTTTGATGTTTTTCCAGAACTCCCTACCATTCCCCCAGCTTTTTTCAACCTGCTCTTTGTAGTATGAGGCCTTTTCGGTTCTCACTAACCTGGTACACTGATTTCTAGCAGCTCTGTAGGCTGCTAAGTAAGCTTGACTACGTAATGCTCTTGCTTTGTACCAGAGATTGTCGCATTGTTTTTTAATTTTTTGTATGAGAGGACTTGTAAGCCAGGGGTTAGTGGCTCCTTTGACTTTGGTGATAGAGTAGGGGGCAAATAGATCGCAACCATGATAGAAGATGTATGTGAGGTAGTCAAGGGCTGCATTAGCATTGTTACAGTTATCTAAGGGGGTCCAGTCTGCTCTTAACAGGTAGCTTGTCCTAGCTGCCCTTTCTTAAGGACCCGCTTATTGGTAACTTGGGGTGGGTCTTTGGGGACTTTGTCCAATAACAGACTACCAGTGAGTGATCACTTAAGGTGTCAGGCAATACAGTAGTATCATCCACATACATATGGATATTTGCAGTTGAACAGGCAGCAGGAACGTCGTTTAGAAATCTTGAGAAGAGTACTGGTATGAGAACCGAACCTTGGGGAGCACCTGTGTTCACAGGGAGAGAGGGGGAAAGGGAGTTGCCAATCCTGTCTGACTGGGACCTACCCATGAGATAGGAACAGAACCAGGGAGTAGCGGAATCAGAGGGACCAACCCCTTGCAAGTTTATTGAGGAGAAGGGAGTGGGCAACAGTGTTGAAGGCTTTTACCAGGTAGACAAAGATAGTCCACGTCACAGAGAATGGAGTCAGTGAGCCGGAGAAGGGAGTTCGTAGTAGAGTGAGCCTTACGGAAACCAGACTAAAGCGGGTGAAGAAGGAGGAATCGAGGAAGGGAGAAAGCTGTACCAGAACCAAGTGCTCTTGGAGTTTAACAAGCATAGGGATTAAAGATATCAGACGGAAGTTAGATGAGTCTCCACCCTTGTGAAGAGGGATAACAGATGCAAGCTTCCAGGACTCCAGGACAGTGTCAAGTGAGAAGGAGAGGTTCAGAAGAGTGGAGAAAGGGAGAGCTATAGCGTGGTCAGATAGGTGCAAGAGCTTGGCATCAAGCCCATTCAAGCTTCTGCCGTTACGGGGGTTAAGGGATAGAAGAGCATGAAGGGTGCCAGCGGGGGAAACTGGTAGGAAGGAAAAGGAGGAAGAAGAGGAAATAGGTAGAGAAGAAGCTGACGGAGGAGTAGCTGAGGGAGGAAAGGATGCTAGGTGGGTGGAAGCACAGGTGGTAGCTACAGTGGGGGGGGGTCAGATATGGTGATGTCATCTACCTTAAGGACTGGGGAAGGGGATTGAGTGGGGGGAGAGACTAGGGCATGGGCTAACTTCTAAAATTTGGAGGGGTTGTTAAGGTTTTCCTGAAAGGTGTAAGTGAAGTATTCCGCTTTGGCAAGCCAAACAGCCCTGGTGCAGGCATTACGGAGAGGATGATATCTAGGCAAATCATCAAGAACACCTAAAGCTTTGTAAGCCATCCACGCCAGGTCCTGAGCATGCTGACAGGCCAGCAGTTCAGCTGATACCCAGGGGAGGTGAGAGCCTCGGACGCTGGTCTTTCTAATAGCAGCATGCCGGTCCTAAACATCTAGGAACTGCATTCTGGAGTAACTCAGGGCTGAGTCAACGGAGGAGGCATTGGCAATGGAAGACCAGTCAGTTCTAGCAAGTTCCTCATGAAGGGAGGACAAGTCATGGGATCTAGGAGCGGAGGTGGAGGATAATAGTCTGGGCTTTGTGGTGATGGATTTTACGCACACAGTAACCATGTGGTGATCACGAAATGCACCGGCAGGGTACCTGAAGTAACTACCCAGTGGAGGTGTGTCTTCAGAACCCAGTCTAGCAGGATATGTTTACCTGACTTGAGGTTTAGACAGGTAGGATCGGAGATGAGTTGTTTTAGGTTCAAGGAAGAGATATGGTTACAGACTTTGGATTTGGAGCTAGATAGCCAGTTAATGTTGAAATCGCCGAGGATGTAGAGTTCACCCGTTGAGGAGAGGGTGACGAGAGTTGAGATGAGGTCTGTAATAGAGGAGGAGAGGAGGAAGAGATACTAAGGCTGTAGTAGACCCCACCCACAAAGAAAGGTAGGGAGCAAGAAAAAGATAATTTTAGTAACAGAAGCTCATAGGCAGAGGGGGAGGAGGAAGAGCGACAAATAGAAAACTGAATGGATGAAGAAATATAGATGGCCACTCCCCCTAGTCATGCAACCCAGCATCCTATTGGCTTTTGCAGCTGCCCTCCTACAATTTTCAGAGTTGTTCATTCTGACATCCACCACCACCCCCAGGTTCCTCTCACCCTTTGAGACTTGTAGTGGCCCCCCACCAAGTATAAGCCTTGGCCCAGATTTCTGGCCCCCAGGTGCAGAACCCTGCATTTCCCCACATTGAACCTCAGTTTCCACCTTCTTGACCACCTATCCAGAGCCTCCAGGCCCTCCTGTAAGGCCACTCTCCCCTCCTTCCCATTCACCACCACACCCAGCTTCGAGTCATCCACAAAGAGACTCATTTCACTCCTGATACCCTTCCTTATGTCAAAGACATATGCGTTAAACAGGAGATGCCCTAGTACCAATCCCTGGGGAACCCCACTAATGACTCTACTTGGAGAGGAGACTAGCCCCCAACCACTACCCTCTGAGTATGCTCCCAGAGCCAATTTCCTATCCATCTGATCATCTGCATCCCCACCCCCATTTCCCCCAGCTTAGCAAGCAGACCACCATGGGGTACTGAATCAAACACCTTGAAGTCTAGAAAGAGGACGTCCACCGGCCTACCCTGGTTCAGGGCACTCGTCACCTAGTTGTAGAACTCCACAAGGTTGGTCTGACACAATTTTCCGGGACGAAGCCATGCTATCATCCAAGTACCCCATTTTCTCCAGTAACCCCCTAGCCTTTTCTTGACAATACCCTCCATCATCTTGCCCACCACCGATGTCAGGCTAATGGGCCTGTAGCTCCCCGCCTCCTCTCTTGATCCTCCCTTGTGGATATGCACGGTATGGGCCACCCACCCCGTCTTCAGAGAGATGTTAAAAAGCTCTGCCAGGGGGGCTGCCAAGACATCCACCAGTTCCCTCAGCACTCTGGGATGTATTTCATTCAGCCCTGGTGCTTTCTCTGTCTGAAGGGACCCGAGGGCTTCCCTCACTCTCTCTCTCTCTCTCTCTCTCTCTCTCTCTCTATACCGGAATTTCAACCTCCACGTCCCCTTCCCCCACTCCCTGTACTGTCATCCCCCCCACCTGATGGTGCTGGCCCTTCCCTCTCCCCAGACACGTCTGAGCTCCCTATCTCTAAGGGTCCCACCCCTACCCCGGGTTACCCCTCCACCTCCAACAGACGTAGCTCCCCCATCCTGCCTGGTAAAAACTGAGGCAAACTGCTTGTTTAGCACCTCAGCCTGCTCCCCCAGATCCTGTGCCCATCCCTTCCCTGTCTAATCCTACTGATCTGCCCCCTCGCTTTCCTTTTTTCCCCCAGTGCATCTAAAGAATCCCTTGTCCCCCCTCCTGATCTCCCTGGCCAAGATCTGCTCCTTCTTTGCCTTAGCCACTTTCACCATCCTGGTGACCCTCCTGGCCATCCACTCATACTCCCCAATCCTTTTCATTCCTTGAGTGCTTGAAGAGCCTACAGGCCACCTTCTTATTCCTCACCACCTCCTGAATCTCCCGGGTCCACCAACAGGGTTTTCTTGCCTTTCTGGATTTGCGCCTCTCTCTTGCACAGGACATGGTAGCCTCCTGTACCCCCTCCTAATGATCTCCCACCTACTGTCAGCATCCATGTCTGGCCTTATCCCCATCCAAATGCCCCTTAAGGATCCTTCCCATCTCCCCGAAATCCACACCCCTTAAGTCAATTACCACCATCTTTGTGAGGATTTCTCCCCCCCCCCCAGTCCAGATAAAACCAGACTGTGGTGTGGTCACTTATCGCCAATGGATCCCTCACCTCCAGGCCCCCAATCTGGTCACTGTTCACCAGGACTATGTCCAGTGCCCTGACCTCCCTAGTTGGCTCACCCACCTGCTGGGTCAGGAACCTGTCCTGGAAGGCATCCAGCAATCTCTGTTCCTTGGCCACTGGGGACGTTGTAGTCCCCCAGTCCGTTCCTGGTAAGTTCAGGTCTCCCATCACCACTACCCTTCCCATGCCCAATCTTCAGTGACCCACAACATTTGCTACCAAACTCTTTTCCAGAGCCTCCGCCAGCTCGGGTGGTCTGTATAGCACCCCTAACTTTACTCTCTAACCCCCCCTGCATTTGCAGGGTGACCCAAATTGCCTCCATGTTCCCCTCCGCCTCCTCCACCCTTCCTATACCGATGCCATTTTTGACTATCAGTGCTACCCCCCTTCCCTCTCCCCCATCCTTCCCGAACATAGTGTAGCCCTCTAGGTTTAGGTCCCACTCATGCCCTTGGGTGCCCCAGGTCTCAGTGACAGCTGCTACATCCACTGCCCCCTCCACTAGCATTGCCTGGAGATCAGGGATCTTATTTCCTAAGCTCCTGGCATTTATCAGGACCACCCTCCACCCCTTTCCCCTCCTCCAATTCCCCATCCTTGTGCTCCCATTTGACCGCACACTCCCCTTCCCCTGCACCCTATCTGTTATCATTTTTCCATAGCCTTCCAGCACCTTTGGGGAGTGGAGACCGAGACCCTCCTTTATCGTACTGCCTGCAACAGCCCCTACTTCGATCCCTCCCCCGTTCACAAGTTTAAACCCCATCTTTCACTGATGAACCCAGCTAGTTTCAGCTTAAGGATTTCCTTCCCCTCCAAACTGAGGTGGAGACTGTTCCTAGCGTACAACCCCTTGTCCTCCCAGGCTCCCCCTCAGTCCCCTACAAGGCCATACCTCCTAGCCTCACACCACTTCCTGAGCCACTGATTTAACACCCTAATTTTCTACTTGTTCTGCCCACGAGCCCTCGGCACCAGCAGGATTTCCGAGAAGGAGATCGAGCATCCTATGGAATGGCAGACCCTGGCTAGCTCCCGAAACCTGGCCTGTATCTCTAATTCACTATTCCCATTTACGTCGTTTTTACCCAGGTGCACCAGTATGTCCAGGGACCCCTCACATTCCCTTGCCAGTGAATATACCTCGTGCTTAGCCTCGTACACTGTCAGGTCAGGGTGACATTCAGTTCTTACTGGACAAGTTCTACCCTTCCCCTGCCCTTCCCACTGGATACCTCTGATCACGGAATCCCCCAACAGTAGCACTGTAACCTCCCCCTTGCCTCCATGCTCACCCTGCTGATTTCCCCTTCTTCCCTGCACATCCTTGCCCCTTCTTCCGGCCTCCTCCGACAGCCGGCTTCTCACACCTGCCACAATCTGGGTGTCAAATGTAGTCCTCTCCCTATTGTCACTGACCACCCCCTCCGCCCCGGTTCTGGAAATCACCCTGTATCCTTGTTGTGTCACTATCCCCCCTGCCCCCACCCTTGACTGGGCCATCCGTCCTATCTGTTGGCCTAGCTTGGTTCTTACTCGCTTCCATCCCATCCCGTTCAGCTCCCCCCTACCTGCCCTTCCTGGCCCCTAACCTCAGCCCCCCATTTCTAAGCCTCCCTTGCTCGCCTGATCCTCCTCCTTTCCTTGCCCCCACTTCCATTTCCTCTGCCTGTCCGGGCCCCCATCTCCCACTTTCTCACCCACCGCCTTCCCCATTCCTCCCGATTCCGGTCCCTGCCTCTTCTCCCTTCCCCGCTATCCGTCCCTGCCCTAGCCAGTCCTCTCCCCCAACACTCCCCTCCTCTACTACCAGACATGGGGGTCAAAACGAGTTGTGAGCCTAAGACCAGACCCAGGAACCCTCCATCCCACCCAACCCATCTTGGTTCTCACTGGACAACCCCAGATGCCTGCCTTCTTCTTTGGAAATATCCACCTTTCGGGCTCCCTCTGCCAGGGTCCCCATGTGCCCCTGTGTACCCCCTGCACTCTTCTCCCTATGCCTGAGGCTTCAGCACCTTTTGGGCTACCTCTGCCAGGGTCCCCATGTGCCCCCCTGCACTCCTTTCCCTATGCCTGAGGCTTCAGCACCTGGTGCATTTACGTAGGCTACCCCTTGCCCCCTACTTTTCCAGTTCCGCCATATCCCCCGGCTGCCTTCTAATCCCCTCCACCTCCTCCTCCTCCCTAAGCTGTGCCAGGTGGTGGCACACTGAGCAACCCCCAAACTTCTAAGCCCAGTCAAGTACCTTGGCCGTGTCACACCCTGTGAACCCAACCACCCTCCCAAAGATGCCCACTCTAGTGATGTGAGGTCCCTTCCCCATCATCATAGAAGGTTTTTAGGTCAAAAGCCCCCCCTCGTTATGCCAAAAAATAATCCCACTGGGTTCTCCAGTGATCAGAGCTACAATTGATTACAAATTTCATAGATTCCTTTTTTTTTTTTTGTATAATATTTTTATTGGTTTTATCTTTTAGGCATAAGGAAAAAAACAAAACAAAAAAAAAAAAACATATTCATGTAAAACTGAGTACATACACTCATCACATATATAACTTTAGATTAGCATGTCAGCTAAAAATTCCAGTCCATACAAGTCAGTGTTTCCTGCTGGTCACTAGATCCAGGGTTCGACCAGCTCCCCAAAAGTATTAATTATTTACTTGGAGTGGAACTGGATTCTCAGTTAGTGATAAAGTACTTAACTCTCTAAACTTTAAGACAGAAGAATAAACTAAAAATCAGAACATGAACAGTGCAGCTCAGTTCATATTTGAAGTACAGCAATATTAGCTAATAGTTAATACATGTCATTATAATCATAAAATCTTCTTTTAATACCATAAAACCTAGAGTGGTGAAAGGTTATTGTCCTGGAACCCAGAAAATCATACCATTCCCCCAAATCCTTCCGAGAAAATTAATACCTCTGCTGGAGAGAGCACTGCTATAGGCTGTGCCCATTTTCTGAAGAACAAATCCATCTTCCCCTTCAGTGCAAATGTTAGTCATTCCACTACTAATGTGGATAGCATGAGATTCCTTCACATATGGGTTGTGGGTACTGTGCATGAGACATATTAACATACTAAAATGCCAGCAGAATAGGCCTAACGGTCTTTCGTGTCTGCTCGTTTGGTCAGCCCCCACCCTGGGAGCTGACCTTGCCCAAGTGTTTAATAGAATTTCTCTCACTCTAGTGATGCGAGGTCCCTTCCCCATCATCATAGCAGGTTTTTAGGTCAAACCTTGCCCAAGTGTTTAATAGAATTTGTCAGGCCAAAATGAGTAGCACCCTCACCCATCTGGGATGTAGAGACCAACCCCCCTCCCATCCATTTCAAGTCCAAACAGAGGCGAGATCTGGGACATTTCTAGTTGCGGACCCCCCATTCTAATTTCTTTCCTTACCTGTTCCCAGTAGCTTTGGATTACCTTACACTCCCAAAAATAATGTAGGTAGGTACCCCTTTCAGTCAGGCACCTAGTACACATAGGTGAAATCTCAGGGCGATATTTGTTGACCCTTACAGGGGAGGTAAAAGAGATAGTGAAGGAACCTATACTGTGCCTCTTTAGGTTTATTACAGGCTAACAGGCCCATATGAGAGGATACTACCTGTTCTCACATTTCATCATTGACAGCACAATTGAGGTCCCTCTCCCACCTACTCCTGCTAGCTTGAGCTGGTTCCCCGAAGTGTTCCCTGTCCAATTTTGCTACTCTCCCAATCAGGCCTTTTTTCACTGGCACCAGCCCCTCTTATTTCTCTTACCATCTGTATTATCATCTCCCCCCTCGATGTCTGCGCCATTAGTTTTTCCCCATAGTGCCTGACTTGTAGGTAACGATACCTGTATGAATTTGGTACGTGAAGGCTTCTCTTACTGGTCTCAAATGAGTGGGCACCTTCTTTCCCCATATGTCACCTAGGCACTTAATCCCATTGGTTTCCCAGGTGGCAAATCCCCCATCCTCCCAATCTGGGAGAAATTCCAGGTTTCTCGCTATGGATTCTAATAGGGTATTGTTCCCAACCGCATTCCCTCTCTTCTTAAAGCTCTTCCAAGCTTCCAGAACTGCCATTACCATAGGATTAGGGCAAGTCAACCTGGCATAAGCTCCATCTCCTGCACCCGGTCATAGATATGCTGTAAGATGACCCGGGCAGCCCTCTTGCTCTAAGTCTAACCAGGCCACTGCCTCCCCCCGCGACACCCAATTGTGTATGTATCTAAACTGTACTGCTAGAAAGTACCCACTCACATAAGGGAATTCCATGCCTCCCTTAGATTTTGATGCCTTAAATCTATTCAATGCCATCCTTGGTTTGCCTCCTTTCCAGATAAAGTTAGTAAAGCCCCTATCCAAGTGTTTCAAATCTTTCTTGGACAGTCTGAATGGTATCATTTGCATTACGTATGGGGAGTATATTCATTTTTATAAGGTTGATCCTCCCAAGCCATGATATGGGGAGGCCATTCCACCTAGCCATATCTTCTCGCACACGTTTTATAACTGGGGAGTAATTTAACCCATATAGATCTTTTAAATCTCTACCCACTTTTACTCCTAAATAAGTAAGGTCTTGGCCCACAGCCCTCAGCCCCCAAGTAGTGTTCCCCTGGTAATTAGTCTCTTTGCCTAGGTACATCATCTCAGATTTGCATAAATTGAGTTTATAGCCAGAGAATGTGGCAAACTCCTCTACCACGTCCAACAGGGCAGGTACAGAAGACTCCGGGTT
Organism: Neoceratodus forsteri; assembly: GCA_016271365.2. NCBI lineage: Eukaryota > Metazoa > Chordata > Ceratodontiformes > Ceratodontidae > Neoceratodus > Neoceratodus forsteri. Next base: position 1,309,335,136 of record CM057449.1, read on the forward strand.
AGTTAGTTAGAACATAAGGTCATCAGCGTATAGTGCTATATGATGCTGGGAACCATTTCGCAGCCCTATAACCTGAATTATCCCACTCTCCCTCACCCTACATGCTAGAGGTTCGACTGCCATAGCAAACAACAAGGGGAAAAGGAGACAGCCCTGCCTCATGCCCCTACCTAGCTGACACTCAGTTGAAGGAGTACCATTGACCAGCACTCTTGCCTTGGGCCTATTATACAATACTTTTACCAATCTGATGAAGTCAGTTCCCACCCCAAATCTTGTCAAGACCTCAAAGAGGTATGGCCATTCGATTCTGCTGAACGCCTTTTCAGCATCCATCGATAACACACAAGCTTTTCCCGGGTTCTTTGTCCCCCACCACACAACATTAAGGAGTCTTCTTATGTTATGATACGACATCCTTCCCTGGATAAATTCCGTTTGGTCTGGGTGAATAATTAAGGGCAATAGGCAGGGCTCTAGATAAGATTTTTTGGGATGAGTACTCGTACTCTTCATTTTGAAAGTGAGGTGAGTAAAACAAAATTCAGATGTGTACAAATGTCTTGCTAGAGTGGACTGAGGAGTACATTTATTAAAAAAATTTAGTTTTTTTTCTAGATAAGAATTTCAGGTGCCAACAATGCTCCAAATAATGTTGGCAGGTAGGAATTTACTTACCAGTTTTAAACATAGTGAGTAAAACAAAAGTGGGATGCATAAAAGTGCTGTAAATCTGGCAAAAAACTGTTCCTTTTGAATGACCAGTTATGTTATGAAGCACTGTTCTTTGGTGTGTGGAGCATTTACAAATGTTGGGCGAGTACTGGTACTCATTAAAAAAAATTTCTGAAGAGTATTTCCTAAAATGAGGTGAGTAAAATAGGCCGGTACACACCTTATCTGGAGCCCTGGCAATAGGGTTTCCAGACGTAAGGCCAGTACTTTAGCTATGATTTTACAATCATAGTTGAGTAGCGAGATGGGCCGAAATGATGCACACTCCATGCTGTCTTTGTCTGGTTTCAGCAATAAAAGAATATTAGCTAGGAAGCACGAGGCAGGCAACTCCCTCCACCCCGCCTCCTTAATGAAACCACACATTGGACCTGCTAGCACATCTTTTAACAACTTATAATATTCCACCCCAAACCCATCTGGACCCCCTGCCTTTCCCGACTTTAACTCAGAAATTGCTTATTTAATCTCCGTTTCAGAGATTTCCACCCCCAAGATGGCGGCTTGATCCTTCGATAATTTTGGAAGTGTAATATTATCTAAGAATAATTTTGCCTTTTCCTCATTACCTCGACATTCCGCCCTATATAAATTCGAATAAAGTTCTCTGAAGGTCTCTCGAATGCCATCTTCCTGGGTAATGACTTTATTGCCTCTACCCTTAATTGAGACGATTCTGCTAGGGGCTTTCCCACCCTTCATTAGTCTAACAAGCAATGGGCCCAGCTTGTTACCCAACTCATAAACATGTTGTCTTGCAAACAACAGATTCTTCTGTGCTGAGCCAGTAAGAGTCTCATCAAGGGCTTCCCTAGCTACCCTCAGCTGCTGTCTATCTTCCACCTTATTATCATACAAGACCTCAGTTTCTGAATCTTTAATTACTTTCTCTAATTCGTTAATTTTTTGTCTTCTCTCCTTCTTCACCTTTGCTGTGTAGCTAATTACATCTCCCCTCATGACAGCCTTGTCTGCCTCCCAGACTAGGCCTTTGGAGGGGGTTGAATCTTTATTATTGGCCCAATATTCCTGCCACGTAGATTTTAAAAAGTCACGAAACTCTTCCTTACACAACAAGTAAGTGGGGAACCTCCACTGGCCTGACCTTCCTCTATTAGTGGCCACGGTCAAATTCAGTTGTACCACAGCGTGGTCCGATAATATTATCTGGCTGTGTGTGACCTCCCAGAGTCCTTGACCCCAACAAATAAGTCTTTGGCGATAAAGATGTGATCTAGTCTCGACCACGAATCATGGGGTATCGAGTAAAACGTAAATCCTTTGAGCCCCGGCCAATGCATACCAACTGTCAATTAACTTGAGCTCTTTCAAGCCCATAGCCCACACTTTATTAGTCTGGTTTTGTCTTTTCTCACCCCCTTATAATCAAGGGCTCAATCCATAATGCAATTGAAATCGCCCCCCAGAATAAGCCCTGGTAACTGCTCCCTGTGCAACACATCAAGTACAGTCTGAAAAAAAACTGGGATCATAAATCGCCGGGGCATATATATTACCAAATGTGACCTCACATCCTCGTAGTCTGCCCCAAACAAAAATGTACCAACCCTCTTTATTGTCCTTTACCACTTGTAATACCTCTAAAGGGAAATTTTTGTTCACTAAAATTGCAACTCCTCTCTTATGTAAAGAGTAGGACATAGCATGGCATTATCCCACCCATCCCCCCATTAATTTCCCATGCTCTTTAGGTAACAGGTGCATTTCTTGAAGCATTGCTACTTGAGCTTTCCTCCATTTAAGTGTAGATAAAATTTTAGCTGTTTTAATAGGGGTATTAATTCCCTTAATATTCCTGGAAATTATGACATCTTCCTGTCCATTTGCCATTATTTTATGCAAGTATAATCCTAATCCCACCTATGTATTGCTCTTTGTTCACCACTCATCATCTTTGACATGAAAAGACTGCATTTAACATTAACAATAACATTAGAACTACAGAACAGTAAATCTCTCAAACATTGATAACTACTGAACCCCATATCTCCCTTCCCCTTCCCTACCCTAATACCCCCAACTGCAAACAAGTAACGATTTGACTGATTTTACGTCCACTGTTTGTAGAACTAACAGCCCCCTCGGCTGACATGTTCTATATCCCAACTCTCCCTCACCACATAAAACTCCCTCCCCACCCCCGCACCCGATATAGATCTATTTTATTAGCAGAAGTGCCCTTTAGGATAATAGAGTATGAGGAGAACTAAAATGTGCACAATTATATGCCCAATGTAGCTTAACAACACTACACCCTGCGGTAGGCCATCCGCCCAGCCCTGCAGCTCCGTGGAGACAATCTGTGGTCCCCCTCCCCCTCTTTAAAGCACCGCATGGCGTGGTCTACGCTGCTTCAGCACTGAAATAGCAATTAGCTTTATTATAGCCCCTGAGCAAATCTTTAATCAGTGGAAGGGACCGGCCGTCTCTGTAATTATAACACGCCTCAAGACCGAGGCACTGCTGGTGCAACAAATAATCAGGTCGACCGCCCCCAGGCCCTGCATTTTATTCAGTGTGGCGGTCAGAGGTCAGGTTGCGCCATAGGCCAATCGTGTTGGAGGAGAGCTCTGGTTTCAGAACCCCCAACAGAGCTTGGACAACAGGACCCTATTAAATGAGAAGAATAAGAAGTCAGCAGTTACCAGCTGTAAGTCTCACTTTCCCTTGTTCTTTTTGTCCCAGTCTTGAATAAAATATTTCAACTTGTGTGGCTCCCAAAATGAGTAGGACGTCCCTTCCATATGAAATCGCACAACTGCTGGATAGGCAAGAAAAAATTCAATATTCCGCTCCCGCAGCATGTTCATTGTTTCGTTGAAAGCCTGGCACTTCTTTTGAACGCACTGTGATAAATCTTGGTGTACAGTCAGCCCGCAGCCCTCACTGACAAATTCCTTCTTCGCCCTGTATGCCAGCAGTACCTCTTGACGATCCTGGAAGTTATGCATGCGAAAGATGTTCTGTCTGGGCAGTTGGTCATCTGGAGGTCGAGGCGCCAACGCTCTGTGGGCCCTCTCCAACTTTAAATGCCCATTCTTGAGATGCATCCCCAGGAGTTTTGGCAGGATTTTGGAACAGAAGTCCAAAACGCTCTTTCCTTCTTTGCCTTCAGCAAGCTCCTGTAGCCGCAAGTTACTCAGCTTGTTACAGTTCTTGGTAGTCCACTGTTTCCCATAGCTGTTCCAACTCTCTCTCTCTCTCTCTCTCTCTCCAAGGCTAGGACTCTGTCTCGGATTTTGTGCGTGGTATCCTCTAAACTGAAAACTCTCTGCTCCACCTCTGTAAGTCGTTTGTATTTTCACCAACTTCTGAGGCAATCGAAGTGATCTTAGTTTCAAAGGTGTTCAACCGTGGTCCCAAGCCCTGCAAGATCTGGCCTCCCACTACCCAACTGAGCACAGTGATTTCGGCTGCTGACAACGAGATAGGCCCCAATGTGGCAGCATTTGGCGCGTCTCCTGGGCCGGTTTTTTGTTCACATTTTCGGAGGCATTTCTTGTCGATTTGCCAGAAACTAAATACTCCTCCATGTTCCTGGTCAGTTCTCCTTTCCACTTTGACGTTTAAATTTCAAGTTTCTTCTGTTAAATATCAATTTAAAGCGTTAAAGGTGTGGAGATGTGGAGATTTGCATCTCTTCTATTTGTAGCTCATTTGCGCATCCCCACAAATTTCAGAGATTCTACTTAACAGTCCCCCACACTGCATGCACCTTTTACCTTAATCCTCCACACTGCATGCAAGGTGTCAGTCCAGCTCACTACTAGTCCAGGCCACTCCTATCCCCTGACTCCTCCCTCACCATCTATTTAATAGAGGTCGGGGCTGGGGTAGGGGGTGGGAGACAATTACAGCTCCTCCAGTGATCCGGTGAAGGTGGCTGGGCTTGCCCTTTTGTAGCTCAACCGCGAGTTCAATCCTGGCACCCTGCCCTCTCATTGGTCCTCTGACTCTGCAGCCTGTTTGCTCCCAGAAGTCCTGGCCCGCCGCTGAATGCAGCCGCCGGGAAAAGGACTAGCGCTGGTGCCCTCTCCTGCTGCCAATGCAGCCAGCAATCCCACCAGTGCACTCACTTCTCCGCTGCCAGTGCAAGTGCCTGCTCCTTCGCTGCCGATGCGGCCAGCAATCACCCCCTCTCCTCCACAGCAATTACAGCTCCTTCAGTGGAGGTGGACAATTTTTAGGCCTTTTGGGAGGTCAGTAGGGAGAAGATGGGATGGCCCACGGTTAGATTCAATGTCCCCAGCTGTTAGGAGCAGTAAAATGATGAGTACTTTGGAGGGGGTGGAGATCTGTCTCCGAAGGGGGAAGGGCTTAAAGGATGAAAGGAGGGTGTCAGCTTGGTGGTGGAGCTGAAGGAGGATTGGATAGAGCAAAGTGCCGCTAAGTGAAGGCCAAGTGAGTGAAGGATGGATGAACCCGGGCACCAGGGTGAGTGGGGAAGGGGGTAAAGGCATGAAGATGGAAGAGTAGGGGAGAAGGAGTGTAGGCAGGGGGTTGACATTGTTAGAGCAGAGGGGAAAGCAGGAGGAAAGGACGTTGGGGTGAACAGGAGGTGGAAGGAGGTGAGGACAAAGAAGAGCATAGTGAGAGCGAGGATTTAAGAGGAAAGAGAAGGGATGGAGAAGACAGTGGAAAAGTAAAAGGGGGTGGCTAAAAAAAGAAGTATAGATAGGAGAGGAGTAAATTATTGAAGTAATTACAATAAGTAGAGATAATAGTGTCCAGTTTATACTGCAAAGTGGGATTAGCTAAACAGAGTAAAGAAATTATATGCTCAACTAGTCAACCCAGAATGCAGATACCGGCATTAGAAGCAGGGAAAACTTGCATCAGGAGCATATTAGAGATGAACTATGGATAAGTGCATGCAATAACTGGTTGAGCAAATAGAGCAATAAAACATGAATAGAAGACCCCCAAATAGCTACACAGATCCCTTAGCTAAGCAGTGACTAACCACAAAATTATAGTGAAAAGTGTTAAACAGACAAAACATCATGGTAAGGAGCTGAGATATCTGTGACATAAGGGTAAACCAAAGCAAAAACAACCTTGATTGTGACCTTAAGTAATAAGCAGGTGACAGGTTTTGACAACCTTACCAACTCCCTATAAGCCCTGTACCTACTAAACTGGTTAGGGCTCATTAAAATTAGTTATATTAATACTTTACTGGCAGGAATCTCAACATGTATAACTACGATAACTAATACTGGCAGGAATCTCTACATGTACAACTATATTAACTAATACAGTGAATAATACAGATAAACTAACATTCTATATTATACAATGGGTACAAAAAAATTCACAGAATCCTGCATTTTGATTGGCTGGCTGGCACCTTTTCAGCGTTGTAAATCCTCCAGTGTACCCACTGGAAAAGGTGCCAGCAACCAGTCAGCCGCAGCAGGAACCCTCGCAAAAATCACTCCGACTGCCAGAAACCAAACAGTGGCAAACACACTACGATCCTACGCTTACTTCCATAAGTGCTCACAGTACCAGCGGTTCCTTTTCTTAGCCCTCTAAAAAATTCGAACTTGTATTTTTTGAATCACCTCCTCAGTAGCCCTTCGTAACAGCCTTACCGGATATCCATTCCATTTGAATACCTGCTGCGCCCCGTCACAGAAATACACCAGTCAGCCTTCCACACTTCTCAAACGCCAAGCCTCGAACCTTTCACATGCCGGCAACCCGCCATTTCCGATACATTTTCTCTGGACCGAACAGTGAACCGGAAGCACAAGGTCATACACTGCTGCCCTTTACAGTTCGAAGTTTGCAAACAAACATGAAACACAACTATAAATCCTGCCTATCACATTTCTAAAAAACAAGCATACCTCATTTATCGTGAGGACACACCTCAATTAAAACTAACTGAAGCCTCAGGGACCTGGGGGGTATGTCTACCTAGCAACAAAGAACTTTTTTTTGGTGGAGCAATAAAAGTAACAAAAAAATAATTAAAAAGTAAAACAAAAAGTATTTCTAAATTTTTAGTCACCCAAAAATGTAAGCCATTGCATAATAGTAATATACCCCTCCAGGGAGTGGGTATACCGGTGGATTTACCACTTCTGGTATGGTTAAGTCTTTCATTCATGTAGCGGCGAACCACACCGACCATGTCAAATCCTCCAGTATACCCACACCCTGGAGGGGTATATTGTTTTAACAAGTACCACCTGCACCTTGATGTCTATGCTTCCCCTACTCATTTAATTGCAGACCTATGGACTAGGAACCTGGGCGGGGAGTATGTTAACCAGAGTCAAGCATTTAATAGGTGTTGGGGCGGGGTGGGAGGGTCGGAAAAATTAAAATATAGTCCCCAACAGAACAGACAGGAGCAATCGCCAGTAGTTTCAGCTGCAACACACACCAAAATCACATTATTTATTTAGCTTTTGTTGACCAGGTAAGTACACTAGACAAGACAATTGCCTACTTTCAGGTACGACCCAGGAGAGTACAGGAAATACAGATTTAAATACATAGGACGACATGGTACAGATTAAAAACAGCTTACAAGTCATGTGAGGACAACATGATACAGATTAAAACAGCTAACAAGTCTTTGTGAGGCATGGTTTTGTACAGTATGTGCACAACAGAATAACACATGTAGCAACTAAGAGCAGTACAAGAGGTACAGTTGAGATGCAGCAGATACAACACTATATACAACTTAAAGGCCTCAGGAAGTCGAGTCTTTTGTCCAGGAATACATCCAGGAGAGAGGAGTACTGTGATAGATCACGGGGGTTTGGGGCAACCACAGGCAGAAGAGAGTTTGAGGTGGTTCCATAGGGTGGAACGAAGGCACACCTGTGAGTGGGTGGAGCGGACCTGAGCAGGGAAGAAAAAATTACTCACCTTAGTAATGTTGTTTCTTTTAATGGAGTCTTGCTGTATTCTGACTATTGTAGTTAGGTCCTGCCTTTCAACTGCCCCGGAGAACAAAGAGTTAACTTTCCATGGCCAGCATGAAACATTCAGTGCGAGCTCGGTTGAAACCCCTGTCTGCTGTTGTTTAAACTCCAACCGTCAGATCTTCTGAGCAATACTCACTAGAAGTTTTGTGTGAAACTGTAAAACTCACACTAGCCAACGGCAACTAAATTTATTAAAAAGGGTTTTGGTTTCAAAGCAAAGGCTCAAGTCAGGAAACCCAAAAACAAACACACACACACCAAAGTAAGGAGGGTGAAAAAGGGGCACCTCTAGGGTGCCAACACTGCTCCTGCCCACCCACATCCCAAAACCAGGTTCTGAGAGGGGAGGCGGGGAGGTCAGAATACAGCAAGACTCCATTAGAAGAAACAACATTACTAAGGTGAGTAATTTTTTCTTCAAACAACATGAAGTCTTGCTGTATTCTGACTATTGCAGACTACCAAGCAGTACCTCCATGGAGGAGGGACAGAACCTACTTTGGGAATAGGCTTTGAAGTACTGCTGTGGCAAACCGAGCATCACTCCTAGCCTGGATATCCAGAGAGTAATGCTTGGTGAATGTATGGACTGTTTTCCAGGTGGCTGCTTGACAAATTTCTAAGATAGGAATATTCCTGGCAGCAGCCAGGGAAGCAACTGTACCTCTAGTAGAGTGAGCCCTCAGGCCTGAGGGTGGGGTTCTACCCAGCTTTTCATAACAGAATTGTATACGAGAGACAATCCACCTGGCAACAGATCTCTGGCAGAGTTTGCCTACCAACCTCTCCATATGTGAGGAACAACTGGAGAGACTCAAACCTGTGACCCTTAGTGCGCTCTATGTAGTAGCTGAGGGCCCTCTTAACATCAAGCTGTGCAGCCTCCTCTCTCCAGAGGAGGAATGGTCAGTAGAAAACAGGGAGACATAGACTGATTAAGGTGGAAATCTGAAACCACCTTAGGCAAAAACTTCCTGTTAGTTCTTAGAACCACTTTATCTCTATGGAAAGAGATGAAATCAGGCTCCACTGACAGGGCTTGCAATTCACTGATACGCCTGGCAGAGGTAATGGCTACCAAAAACAGAGTTTTCCAAGTCAAGTACTTAAGCTCTGCAGAGGACAAAGGCTCCAAGGGTGGTTGCATAAGCTGAGCAATGCAAACATTAAGGTCCCAAGCAGGAGCAGGGTCCTTAAAGGGGGGACTGGTGTGCAGCAATCCCTTGAAGAACTTACAAAACACAGGATGGGCTGACAGAGGAGAGGACTTGCCTACTGACAAGAAGGCAGAAACAGCTGCCAGATGCACTTTAAGTGTAGCTGGCCTAAGTCCTAAGCCATTAAGATGAACCATATAGTCCAGGACTGTAGGCAACCCGGCAGATTCTGGATAAATATGCTTATTAGAGCACCAAATAGTGAATCTTTTCCATTTAGAGTTGTAAGTCTTTCTGGTGGAAGGCTTTCGAGAAGCCATAAGGATATCCAGAACCCCTTGGGAAAGGTGCAGATCAGCAAACTCTAACTCTTCAAGAGCCATGCCATGAGATTGAGAGATTTGAGGTTCGGATACCAAATCCTCCCCTGAGAGGATGTCAACAGGTTGTAATTCCTGGGAAGAGATAGGGGAAGGTGGACTGCTAAGGACAGCAACAGTGGGTACCAGAGTTGTCTGGCCCAGTCTGGAGCAATCAGAATCACTTTACATGGTTGAGACCTGATCTTGACTAACACTTTGAACAGGAGAGGGAAGGGGGGAAAGCATCAGAAATTTCCCTTCCCAATTCAGAATCAGAGCATCCAGGGGGACTGAGCCCAAGACTGGGGTCTGCAACAAAAGAGAGGAAGTTGGTGATTGTCTGGAGCTGCAAAAGATCTATCTGGAGTGCCCCATCTAGAAAATCACTTTCAAAACTAGGGGATCTAGGGTCCATTCGTGATGGCCCTGGGATATCATGCTGAGAGCATCTGCTAGGACATTGTCCTTCCCTGGGAGGTGAACTGCTATCAGAGAGGTTTACAGGGAATAGGCCAGGGGCCACAACTTCCTTGTTTCTGTGCACAAGGCCATAGACCAAGTGCCTCCTTGCTTGTTGATGTACCACATTGTGGTGGTATTGTCTGTTCTGATCTGGACCACCTTGTTCTGTACAGATTTGGAAAAGGCTTGCAGTGCCAGAAACACTGCTCTGAGTTCCAACAGATTGATGTGAAGCAGAGATTCTTGAGGTGACCAGAGCCCTTGGGTGGTAAGATCCCCCAGGTGGGCTCCCCAGCCCAGCAGGGAGGCATCTGTGGTGAGTATTACTGAATGAGACTGAGTGACAAAAGGAACTCCTTGTCTCAAATTGTCCTGATCCTGCCACCATTACAAAGCCTGGATCAGGGTTCGAGTCACTGGGACTAGTTTGGTAAGAGAATCCTTTCTTTGGGACCAGAAGGCTCTTAAGTGGAACTGAGTGTCCCTCATCTGAAACCTTACTCCCTGGACCACTGCCGTAGAGGCTGCCACGTGGCCCAGGAGCTGCAGGAAATGCCTTGCTGGTCGAGACACCTGAAGGGTGAATGAAGAGGCCAGTTCCATAAGGGTCCTTGCCGAAAGGCTCTTGCCCTTATTGTATCCAGCTCTGCCCCTATGAAGGTGAGGAGCTGTACTGGCTTGAAAACTGTCTTTGGAAGGTTGAGGAGGAATCCTAAGGAGGTGAGCACTTGCTGAGTTATTTGCAGATGTGACTTGACTTGGTCTGGAGACTGACCCATTATGATCCAGTAGTCCAAGTATGGAAAGATGGAGATCTTTTTTCCCTTAGGAAAGCAACCACTACTGCCAGGCACTTCGTGAACACCCTTGGGGCTGATGTTAGGCCAAAGGGCATTGCTCTGAATTGATAGTGGCCTGAGGGCAACTCGAACCTGAGGTACTTTCTGTGGGAGCACCTGATGGGAATGTGAAAATAGGCATCTTTGAGGTCCAGGGAGGCTAGCCAGGCCCTGACCTTAGAGAGGGCAGAATTATTCCCAGAGTCACCATTTTGAACTTTGGTTTTAAAAGGTGCTTGTTCAGATATCTTAGGTCCAGGATGGGCGGCCATTCTCCTGTCTTTTTGGGGGTTAGGAAGTACCTGGAGTACAATCCTTTGCCCTTGTGTAGGGTAGGACCCCTTTCATGGCTCTGAGAGCCAGGAGGGAAGAAACCACTGCCTCTAGGGCAAGGGTCTCTGATGGATTTGCAGGTGGAAAGGATCTGGTTCTCATCTTGGGAAATTTTTTGAAGCTGAGAACCAGTCCCTGGCTTACTACTTCCGGGACCCACTTGTCTGATGTCAGAGACTTCCAGTCCTGGACAAAATAAGCCAGCCAGCCTGCCCCTACAGGTACTGGAGAATCGGCCCGGGCAGACCCATCAGGGTGTCTGCTTGGCAGGGGCTTTAGGCTGAGGGATGGAAGCAGGCCTGCTCATTCCCCGTCTGCCTCTCCCTCTGAAGAACCCCCTCTGAGCATAAGCAGAAGAGGAGGCCTGGGCTTGGTAAAAAGGCCTTTGAAAGGGCCTGCCCCTGCCCTGGAGTGCTGTCTCTGAGGAGTGGCTTGCCTTTCTTTGGCCTGAGCACTCCTGTAGGTGGTCCTGTACTCGTCCATCTTTTTCATGTAATTTTCTGTCTGCTCCCCAAACAGAGAATTACCAATGACAGGGAAATCCATGGCCTTAGCCTGGGTATCCTGTGATAGGCTAGTACATCTGAGCCAAGTCATCCTCCGAAGGGCCACAGATGTAGCCATGACTCTAGATGAAACATCATTGGAGTCCACAGCAGCATGAAATTGCACCTTGGATGCCTCAATCCCATCCGCAGCCACCTGCTCCAGCTCCCTGGCAAGTTGGTCAGGGGCCTGTTTAGCCAGAGCCAGCACAGTGTCCCACCTGGACTTCTGGTATCTAGCTGTTTAAGCCATATAGTTGGCCTGCCTGAGTCGCAAAGATGCTGCCATGTACTGCTTCTCTGCCATGGCATCAATCCTCCTGGAGCCCTTGTCTGGGGAGGTGTGATGCCAAGGGGATATTTGCCTTATCACAGGCAGCAACCTGCACTACCCCAACATGGCTGCATTGCTGAGAAAGGAACTCCATGTCCGAGCCTGAAAGGGTATACCTCTTGTCCATTCGTCTGTCCACAGGAGGTATGGAGTTAGGAGTCTTTAGAATTTTAAATGTCTGTTTCCCAAAACATTTATGGAGGGGAACAGACAGTCTCCTGGACTCTGGGATGTCCATCATTTCAACAAAATCAGGCTCATCCTGATCCTCTACTGCTTCTTCCATAGGAAGCTGGAGGGTTTCAGCCACTTTCTTGTAAAACATAAAGTGGGAAGGGGACTCAGAAGGCCTAGGAGGAGAAACACCTGAAGGTCTGTCTGGGGAGATGTCCGGGTCAATAGACACATTCAGACTTTCATAATCACCATCATCATCATTATCCTCATACTCTCCCTCCTCCTCCTCCGGTTCAGAAAATTATTCTAAAGTATAATCCGGAACCAGGGGAACCGACCGAACCGAGCGCCTGCCAGATGGTGACAGTTTGGCCGGAACCAAAGTTAGCGACTGAACTATCCTTATCGCTTTGGCCATTTCATCAGCGGTCGGAGAAAGAACTTGTGGATCCGAACCGGATGATTTTTCTCTTCTCTTTCTTTTAACTGGAACTGATTCCTCAGAATCAGCTCTCCTTTTGTCCGAAGATGTTTCTCCTGGTCAGAGGGTACTCCTTCTGGTTCAGTCGGAACCGAACCGAGTTGGCCATCCGGGTCAGCGGACTTCTTGGCCTCCCTTTCCCTCAGTCTACCTACTCTCTTATCCAGGGTAGCTTTGGGAAAACTTTTACAAATTTGGCAGTCTGAATCGAGGCGGTCAAACCCCAGACAATAAACACAGGTGGTGTGGGATCAGCCTTGTAAAGGCTTCCCCACACACACTGTAGTGTTGAAACCCAGTGGACCCAGTTTTTCTTGGGTTTCTCAGACATGGCCAATCTATCCAAAACTTACCTTTTTTTCAGCAATCCGCCCAGGCAAGACACCTATCGGTTCCTGACCGTGTACATGGTCTTGGAAAAACGTAATTAAATCTGTTTTTTTAGAACCGTATGGACGTTACCACACTCTAATAAATTCCAAACTTTTAAGACTAATCTGATCGGTTCAAACCGAACCGATCCCAAATTACAAGTTCACACAGAAACTAAATGTAAAACCTATCTAGTACTCACGGTACCACAGACAGAGACTTAAACCGACAGATTCGGTAGCAGAAATTGCAGAACCGGCTAAAAAACGACTACTTTAACCGACTTTTTGAACCGAGCAGAGGAGAATCAAGCGACTGTTCAGTGAGGCGGAGTAAAGAATCTGATGGTTGGAGTTTAAACAACAGCAGACAGGGACTTCAACCGAGCTTGCGCTGAACGTTCCATGCTGGCCATGGAAAGTTAACTCTTTGTTCTCCGGGGCAGTTGAAAGGCAGGACCTAACTGCAATAGTCAGAATACAGCAAGACTTCATGTTGTTTGAAAGCTTTCCACAGTCTGGGAGCACATGCAGCAAAATCCCTACCTCCCATTAGAGTCCGGGTAGCAGGTATCTTAAGGATGGCAGGCCCCTGAGACCTGAGTGAATAGGATGAGGAGGCTGCTGGGACAAGGAATTTCGCCAGCCCCGGAGGGGTACCAGTGCCAAGGACCTTTCCTGTGAAGCACCCTAGGACAAAGTCTAAGTGATTTGAGGGGGAGAGCCAGTTTAGCTTGCTATAAAGGTCACAATGGTGGTGAGACGGGGGGGCAGCCAGAGCAAAGCGGCAGACATTGTTGTAGGCAGTAGACCACCTAGAGAGGTGAGCTTTGGAGGAGCGGGCAAACAAAAGGAGCCCATAGCAGAGTGAAGGGAGGAGCACACCTCTGGCAAGAGCAATACGGGCAGCAGGAGTAAGGTTGCTTTTAGCTCTGTAGGCCAGGCCCATTTTGCAGTTGACAGTCTTGTGTGTATTCTGAATGTGGCGGCCAAGGTCAAGCTGCGGGTCCAGCGTCACCCCAAGGTATTTAAAGTTGTCAGTAACAGGGATCGGAACACCGTCGGTACCAGAAACGCATAATGGAGCAGGGGAGGCCTTATTCTTGGCCTGAGACCGAAACAGCATGGCCTGGGTTTTTTTAAGATTAAGAACCAACTTGTGGGACGAGATCCAGGACTGAATGTTCCCCAAGTCCTCATTCAGGTGGCGATTAATGACCCCTATCTCCGGGTCGTGAGTCAGGATGACTAAGTCATCTGCATAGAGGTTTGGCTTACAGCGGCAGCGGGGAGATCATTTACAAAAATGGAGAAGAGCAGGGGCCCCAGGACAGAGCCTTGGGGGACACCCATGGTTACAGAAATAGAGTCCGAGAGCTCCTTGCCATATTTAACAAGTTGCTTTCTACCGTGTAGACAGTTGGAGAACCAACTGAGCACATTAGGAGATAGTCCATAGGATCTAAGCTGAGTGGAGAGCATGGCATGATCAACAAGATCGAAGGCCGACTTCCGGCGATGCGTCGTGCAGGATAGCAGCTTCACCGTGTAGCTCCGGCCCCCCGACTATCAAAAGTCCTTAGATTGCTTTACCGAGAGTTACCTAATCTAATTAACGATACCTAAACCTACCGGAAGACCCAGCGTAGAACCGCAGACTGAAGTCATCCTGGTACATGGATTCAGAGTGCAAAAAAATGTTACGGAAGCGCATTCCACTGGTTACACCTGAAAAGGCCCCAAAGAAGCCTAGGGCCTCAGATGCCAACCAAAATCCAAGTGCTTCCTCCTCGGCCGGAGATAGTGAGCCACTGACCCTCCGGAGATTTTTAGCCGAATTCAGGCCATTCCGGAAGGATTTGCATAACCTTGCCTCAGACCTTGCCACAATGACAGCTCAGCTGAAAGAAGTCTCTCAGAAGGCCTCTGATAACACAGCACAAATTGTCTCACTGGAGAAGAGGCAGGATAAGTTTGACCCAGAGCTGGGTGCCTGCAGACAGCGACTGGCAAAGCTGGAACTCAAGGTACAGGACCTTGAAGGGCGAAGTCGCCAGAATAACGTTGTGGTAATCGGGCTCCCAGAAGGGGAGGAGGGACATGACACGATCCTATTCATCCAGAAATTTCTGCATAAGCTGGCGGGCCCCTCACCATTTGGTGACAAATACATGATAGAGAGGGCACATAGGGCTCTACGTGCCAAGCCAGCACCGGGTGCCCCACTACGCCCGTTAATATTCCGCTTCTTAAACTATTTGGAAAAGCAACACCTCCTCCAAAAATGCAAGGACCTTCAGGAGATCATGTGGGAAGGCAAAATCCTCAGAATAACCCAAGATTTGCCAGCATCCGTGAGACTGAAAAGAGAGGCTTTTCATCCAATGGTGGTGAAGTTAATTGCGGCCAGTATCAAATTCAGAATGGCCTATCCGGCCAGGCTTCAGGTTTTAATCGCAGGAGTCTGGACTCCTTTCGATGATCTCAAAGCTGCAACCTGCAGCTCAGCTTGCCTTCCCGATCTCTTCAGAGTTCCTGAAGGGACACTGGGAAGATCTCAGTAGAAAACGCAGCCCGCTAAGTGCGAATATGGTTTCATTTTGGCGGAATCCTCTTGTGGGAGACGTGAATCACACTTTTATGCAGTTATAATGGGTGTCTCATAGCCCCCTGGTTCTTTACAATGTCCCCTATGAGCAAGATAGTAGTGACTGACCAGCGTGTAATAATGGCCTGAAATTGAAGTTAGTCCCGTTGCAGGGGTTGCATTCCATAATTCTGGCAAGCTTCCCTTACACAGAATAAGGAGCACGGTTTCATCGCTCGTGGCAGCCTCTTCGTAAACTCGTGGAGCAAGATCAACATGCTACTTCCTTGGTTTTAGCCTGCAAACCTGATTTAAAAACCAGAATCCCTCAATGAAAGCGGGAGTGGACCCCCTTGCGAGAGTACTTGCTTAGTGTTCTACAACTTCACCACGTTGGAGAGCTCCAATACAATAAATGAACACTCCCAGAAATTGTGGCTTTAACGGCGGACCCAAGCGTGGTCCTGGGACTTTCCCCTCCTACTGTATTTGTAATATTTGATTTTCTCCCTGTAGATGGACGTCGCTCACAGTGCTAGCTCATTGAGTCCGGGAATCCCGGGATCATCACAATAAGAACGTGAAAGAAGTAAAAGAGACAATTCTGGATCAGGGGTGTCTCAAATTTCATGGTTGCCCAGGTTCTAAACTATGCAAATGGGACTCAATGGTTACCAATGACTGCTCCATTGTTCGTCCGTTTCTTTTTTCCACCTGATTCTTTACAAACGAGAAGGCGTCTCATAATGTTACTGCCGGGGGAATAATGTCTTAGTAAGATAACTAGGTGTTGCGCTATTCCGAATATAGAATCTTGTTATACTTAATATCAATAGCTTTTTTGTTAGAATTCCAGAGCAGAGGTTAGTAGCTTTAGAATGTTAATTAGATTTTAAAGATTGTAGTTCATAGTTTTCAAATCATCTGTGATGTAAAAGATTCATTGTAAAAGATGGCTACTTAACACAAACCCAGATTTTATAGGTGTTGTAATGGGTATAGGAGTACTATTGTGTTTGAATCCCAGATAGACTTTTGAGATTGCTATTCTCTAACTGTACTAGAGAGAGGAGGGGGCTGGGGGAGAGGATGAATGCAGCGGCATGAGGCATAAGGCAGTGGGCATGGGGTGGGGGAGGGTTGGGTGCACAGGTTTTTGTTTATACTATGTAGGGGATATGATAGGGAATCTGCTCGTTTCAGGGGTTATGGGGGGAGGACTTCTTCACACAGGACGGTTTTTCGGAGGGGTCTATTGGATAAGGTTCTCAACTACTCATCATCGTGCAAACTTCCATGGCAGGGATAGTGAGATTTCTCACATGGAATGTCAGAGAGGCAAGGCATAAACTCAAGCAGTATCAACTTCTTAAGCATCTCCACATGTTGGCAGCGGATATTATTATGGTTCAGGACTCTCATTTGCTTAATTCAGAGGCAGATAAACTGCGCAGGCAACAAATTGGTCAATGTTTCTCGGCAGAGGGGAATACCCAAAGTAGGGGGGTGATGATCTTAATTCGTAGAACTATACCATTTGCTCCCAATTTAATTATACCCGACCCAGAAGGGCGTTACATTATTGTGAAGGGGAAACTGTATGCCAGAGACATTCTATTGGCTAGTGTATATGGCCCTAACACTGACTCCCCCAGTTTCTTCATGCACATACTCAACATCCTTTCGCCACATTTAAATATACCCTTAATGTTGGGAGGGGATTTGAATCTGGTTCTTGACCCACAAATAGACCATTCAAATAAGTCTCAGAAAGGGCTCTCACCAGCTCAACGAGCACTCCGGGATTTGTTAGACAATGCAGGGTTGATTGACATTTGGCGAGTCCTTCACCTGGCGGTTAGAGAATTCACATTCACTTCACAGGTCCACTATACCTCCTCACGTATCGATTACATATTAATCTCCCAAGGTTTGATCACTGGGGTATCAGAAGTGAATATACTTCCAGGCCCCCTCTCTGACCATTCACCGTTTCGTGTTTGATCTTCCTAGTATCTCTCCCCACGAAAGGCGGGCGTTGGAAAGTCAACAATCAACTGCTTAAAAATCCGGAAAATATCAAATACATAGCACAGCACATCACAACCTTTTCCGAAATCAACACAAACTCAACAGGGAGACCGGATATAGAACGGTGCGCTCTTAAGGCCTACAACCGGGGGCAGCTGATTGGTCTGGCGCCTAACAGGAAAAAGGTGCAAGAGGAGAAACTTAAATCCCTACTAGGTCAAATCCATTCGATGGAATGTACCTTATCGCCCCGGTCCCCGGACTCAGTGAAACAGGAACTAGTTAGGTTAAAAGATGCTTACTTGAATTTACTCAGACAGAAGGCTGAACTCTCTATCCTTAAAACCAAAGCAATTTATTTGGACCAAGGAGAAAAAGCAGGGCGTCTCCTGGCCCTCAAACTTAAACAATTCGAGTCTGACAGGTTTATTGCCGCAATCCACTCCACAGAGGAAACTATCTTGAAAATAGCCCCGCTTGATATAGCTTCCGAATTCAGGAAATATTATATTAAGTTGTATAGCCCGATGGAGGAACCTCCATCAGCATCAAAACTGGCCTTATTTTTCCTCTCATCTTTCACTGCCTACTATTACTAATGAGCATAAAGCTGCACTCATGGCCCCCATTACATTACATTAGAAGAGATAATTAAAGTCATCAAAGACCTCCTGTCGGATAAAATGCCGGGTCCTGATGGTTTCTCTGCAAATTTTTACAAAGTGTGTGCTCCTCAATTGGCCCCATCCCTCCTGACATTGTTCCGCCATATATTATTAGGACAAGATGTAGACAGGTCCTTATTCGAGACCTTAATTACCCTCATACCAAAAGAGGGTAAACCTCTGGATAGAGTGCACAGCTATAGGCTGATTTCTCTTCTGAACCAGGATCTCAAGATCCTTAAAACACTTTTGGCAGACTGGTTAGGTCTGATATTGTCGGATATAATAGGCCCAGAGCAGGTGGGATTCATGAAGGCCAGATCTTCAGTAGACCATCTCAGGACCTTGTCGCATGTCTTCTCGGCAACCAGGGATGCTGATTACCCAGCTGTGCTTGTTTCTCTGGACGCCGAGAAGGCATTAGACAGGGTTGACTGGAATTTCTTATTGCACTCACTTCAAGCCTTTGGATTTCCCCACTTGTTCTTGAAGTGGATCAAAGCGTTATATAAATACCCAACAGCACGTGTGGTCTGCAATGGGTCAATGTCTGACTCCTTTTCACTCTATGCTGGAACTAGACAGGGTTGTCCATTATCTCCCTTGCTGTTCAACATTTACTTAGAACCTCTCATTCGCAGGATTACAATGGACCCAGACATACAGGGTATTGTGGTTCAACACCAGACTGTGAAAGTCTTGGCCTATGCAGACGACCTGCTTCTACAATTGGCGCACCCTAGGACGTCCATTCCTGCTGTGACGTCAGTCTTGGAGGAATTTAGTTCTCTGTCCCATTATAAATTAAATAAGGATAAGACTGTGGTCTTCCCTTTAAATTACAAGGCCACAAAGTTGGATGCTTCAACGGTGGGTTTCTCTTGGCAGACTAAATCCTTGAAATACCTGGGAGTCAACCTGTCAAGAGATCCCGGCAGATTCATAAAGCTGAATTTAGACCCCCTAGTTGCGGCCATTAGGCAAGACCTTACAAGATGGGCTTTGCTCCCTCTTTCACTTTGGGGGAAAATCAACATAGTTAAAATGAACATCTTTCCCCGATTGTTTTATTTAATTAATCACTCAAATGTCTGGATTCCCTTGGCCTGGTTTAGAAGGATACACAAGATGATTTCAGATTTTATCTGGACAGCAAAGAAGTCCAGGATAAGTTATAACAAGCTCTCAGCCCCCAAAGAGAAAGGAGGACTTCGCCTTCCGCACATCGCGCTATATTACTGGGCTTGTCATGCAAACAATTACTTGAGATGGCCCGCATCGGAAGCCCCTGCAACATTACATCCCTTCACTCCTATATGGCTGAAAATTGAATGCTCCCTAATAGAGGTTAATGGGCTATCCCCCCGAGCACTTTTGCATACTAGGTTAAAATCCCTACCTTTCTCGCTCAAAGGTAGCCCGATCGTAGTCTCGATAAGAGTCCACTCACAGTTATGCACCTTTCTGAAATATGATCACACATTAGATCCCTCTCAGTCATGGTGGGGGAACCCCAATCTCACTATTGAGGGCAAACCTCTCCAGTTGAAGTGGATTCCCCAGCTGGGAGATCGTCCACTTAGTTTTTTTATACGGGGAAGCGAATCATAGTTAAACTCTCCTGAGATTATCCATAAAGCCCAAATCCCGAATGTTGCCGTTTTCAAAATATTTCAGTTACAGCATATACTGGTGAAATCTCTTGGCCCTGTCCCTCTGCCCCCTCTAACTTATCATTCTGGACAGAACTGATTTCCACGGCCGGCCTACCCCATGCTGTATCTAAGATGTACGGGATACTGTATAGCTGGAAATGGCCAGAATGCTTTGGCCCGACCCAATTTTGGGCCTCACTTTTTCCCCATCAAGAAATTAGTTGGCCTTCTTTATGGGCAAATTGCCACACGTATATTAGACACGACAAGCTCTGCCTAATGCAATTCAAAATCTTGCACAACTACTATTATTCTCCTCAGAAATTGGCCAAGCTGGGACTCCTGTCTTCTGGTATCTGTACTCGCTGCCATCAGGAAGAAGGGAATCTTCTACACATATTCTGGAAGTGTCCCAGAGTAGCCCCCCTCTGGCAGGAGATCCGATCGAGAATAGATCCTCTATTAGGATTAAAGGACCTCTTCACTCCCGAAATTTGTATTCTGGGAGAATTCTCCTCTGTCACAGTTAACAGTAGGAAATTTCATACTGCACTGATAGCTATGTCAGTCAAAAATCTGGTCTTGCGTCATTGGAAGGACGTGACCGATATTTCTTATAGTGAATGGTTACAAGAGCTGTTGGCAAATCTGCGTCTGGAGAATATGATAGCTAGTTTACATGACCAGTCCCAGAAATTTTAGAGGACATGGGGCCCTTTGATGACACTGTACTCCTTACAGGCATCACAGAGGTTCACTGTTCAATTATAGCTCCTCTGAACGCCATGCCTGTGTGAAGAAATGGGGAAAGGGTGGGAGGGGAGGAGGGAAGGGGAAGAGTTGATCTAATCTCTGTTTACTGGACCTGTAGCAATTGTATGTATGCTTTCAGATCTTCTCTTCAAAATGTACAAAATTGAATAAAGCTTGAATGGAAAAAAAAAAACAAGATCGAAGGCCTTGGAGAGATCTATAAAGATAGCCCCAGAGAGTCTGCCCTGGTCCATAGCCGCCCTGATCCCGGATGAGACAGTGACAAGGGCAGAGGATGTGCTGTGCCCTTTCCTAAAGCCATGCTGCACAGATGACAATAGGTCATGTGACTGCAAGTACTCCGAGAGTTGCCCTGACACAACTTTCTCAAGAAGTTTGCTGACCGCTGACAAAATGGATATCGGACGGTAGTTTTCTATTAGTTTGGGGTCCCCCTGTTTAAGGATCAGGACCACCCTGGCGACCTTCCATATGTCCGAAATAACACCAGATGACAAGGACAAATTGAAAATATGGGCCACCAGGGGGGCAATATTAATAGCACCAAGACTGAGGAACTTTGGTTCTAACTCATCATGGCCAGCACTCAAGAAGGGGGAAGAGCCCCGAGAGCAATTTCTGCACCTCTTGCACCATCACAGCCTTAAAATGAAAGGGCGGGCGGGGTGGTGACGGTGCTGGGACCTGTTCACATTAGTCCATAGAAAAAGCACGGGCAGGAACGATCGCCATCAGTGTCAATAAAACTTTAAATCAATTAGTCAAGAACAAACTACAAGTAGGAGCAATCGCCAGCAGCTCCAACAAAACTCCCACAAATCACTGATCCATTGGCTTCAGTGCGGGGAGAAGGGCAGTGGACACAGAGCGGCAAGCCCTCTGGCACTGTTCAACAACTCTGGTGAGTTATAAAGCCAGGACTAATACCAGGCCACAAAACATACGCTTTAACATGGTGAACAGATAATGAAACTTGGGATTATATAAATGGATATGGAAACAAAAATTAACAACAGGGATTAACACTGGAGATGCACACTGCAGAACAATGTGTATATGTACAGTATATACTGTGTGTGTGTGTGTGTATATATATATATATATATATACATATGTATGTATGTATATATATATATATATATATATATATATATATATATGTGTGTGAGTGGTTGTGGGTAGTGACAACACTTGACACAAGTTTTCTTAAAGACACACCCAAGACTGGAGTGTGAATGATTTATTATAACATAACAAAAATAAGGAAAAATAGAAAATAAACTGGTTTTCAAATGTCTGTTTAGCTATCAGCACATTCCTTCTAAGTGCTGCCACAGAGTGGTACTAGCTCCCTTTGCAGCATGACCACCATCATCTGTGCTCCAAAATCCCATCTGGCCAGATGCTGCATTCAAGTCTTTTTATATACAGCTAAACATGACATCATTGGTCATATGATCCACCCCCTAATTCTAATACATAATTGGGGCTTTATTCTTGATTCTCTCAAATAAACTTTACAAGATCTATAATAATATGCAAAGACTATAGAACAATAGGAACTATAAAAAGAAAAATACAGGATGAATGGATAAGGGTTCTCTAATGACCCTTGTCTCCTCCTCCTACTCATAACATCACTCAGTATTTGTACTATTTTAAGAGGCACACTAGGGGGCCGCTGGCCCTTTAGCAGACTAATTTCTTCTTAAAGTAGGCATTCAGGGCATACAAGTACATCCTGTCTAATTTCAGAACGTTACTTATTTCAAACAAGCGCTGAGACTGTCATAGGGGAAATGTACTCAAAACATCAGAGAATAGAACAATATACAGTGCCTTCAGAAAGTATTAACCCCCCCCCCCCTTGGATTTTGTCACATTTTGTGATGTTGCAAACTCAAATTAAAATACATTTATATGGGATTTTTTTGTCTCGTATCTACACAAATTACTCTATAATGCCAAAGTGGAATGAAACTTCTGGAATTTTTTGTACATGTAATTTAAAATAAAAACCTGAAATGTCTTGATTTGATAAGTATTCACCCTTTGCTATGACACTCCAAATTGAGCTCAGGTGCATCCAATTTCCTTGTGAGATCACTCTAAAACTTGAATGGAGTCCACCTGTGGTCAGTTCAAATGGTTGACATGATTTCAGAGGAAATACACCTGTCTATATAAGGTCCCACTGTTGAAAGTGCATGTCAGAGCAGAAACTCTACCATGAAGACCAAAGAGCTGTCCGTAGAACTCCGTGATAGAACTGTGAGGAGGCATAGATCTGGGAAGGGGTATAAAAACATTTCTAGGGTGTTGAAAGTTCCCAGGAGCATGGTCAAGTCCATCATTAGGAAATGGAAAGATTACAGAACCACCCAGACTCTTCCTAGAGCACGCTGTCCTCCCAAACTGAGCAACCGGGCAAGAAGGACCTTGGTCAGGGAAGTTACCAAGAACCCAATGACCACCCTGACAGAACTACAGAGTTCCATGGCTGAGATGGGAGAACCTGTCCAGAGGACAACAATCTCTGCAGCACTTCACAGATGTAGCCTCTATGGGAGAGTGGCTATACGGAAGCCACTCCTGAGAAAAGGCCACATAATAGCATGCCTGGAGTTTGCAAGAATGCACGTGGCAGACTCTGAGACCATGTGGCAAAAGATTCTCTGGTCTGATGAAACAAAAATTGAACTCTTTGGCCTGAATGCAAAGCGCTATGCCTGGCGCAAACCGAACACAGCTCATCACCCATGTAACACCATCCCTACCATGAAGCAGGGTGGTGGCAGTGTCATGTTATGGGGATGCTTTTCAGCGTTAGGGACTGGGGCACTTGTCAGGATAGAGGGAACAATGAATAGAGCCAAATATAGGCACATCCGTGAGGAGAGCCTGCATCAGTCTGCAACAGACCTTGGACTGGGGCGAAGATTTACGTTCCAACAGGACAATGACCCCAAGCATACAACCAAAGCAACACTGGAGTGGCTTCAGAACAAGAAGGTGAATGTCCTTGAGTGGCCCAGCCAAAGCCCAGACTTGAATCCCATTGAGAATCTGTGGAAAGACTTAAAGATTGCGGTTCACCGACGCTCCCCATCCAACATGACACAGCTTGAGCAAATCTGCAAGGAAGAATGGGCGAAAATCCCCAAATCCAGATGTGCAAAGCTGATACAGACATACCCAAGAAGACTCAAAGCTGTAATTGCTGCCAAAGGCGCTTCTAAAAAGTATTGACTCAGGGGGGTGAATACTTAAGTAAACAAGATATTTCAGTTTTTAATGTTTCATAAATTTTTGTTACACACTAAAACTATTTTTGCCCCTTTAAATTGTTGAGTATGCTGTGTGAATCAAGGGGGAAAAAATCATTTAAATGCATTAAAAATTCTGGTAGTAACACAACAAAATGTGACAAAATCCAAGGGGGGGTGAATACTTTCTGAAGGCACTGTAAGTATACGTTTTTTTTCCTGGAATGTGCATCAGGCAGACACTTTAAACATAAAACTAAATGTTACCATTCTGTACTCCACCAGAGCATCCGGGTGTTCGTGAAATTACGGGCTATTCAGATCACTATGGGATGCCCATGATTTCCATAGCTGCGTTCTCCTGGGTTTTTCATATTATTTACTGTTGGCCTGCATTATATTGTGCTTAATACTCAGTGTATACTCCCAAATATAAGTCACAACACCTATGTGAATAACGCTCTTAATTTGGGACAACCAAGAATTAGAAACAAAATAAGTTAACATCGCTACCGCGAGGTGCGCATACGCGCTCCTGAGAGCCGCACCTCACTAGCAGTAAAAAGAATCGTAATTCACACGAAAGATGTGCAGTTTGCAAGAGGAGACTTCTAAGTAGCTCCCTTAGCAAAAATCCTGTCTCTGAAATCAGGATCAGAGCATTTGTCCACGGAAGGCTAGAGCAAACATATGCACTGTGCTAAAGTCCTTTACATGTTTGCAGCTCTACATTACAAGTACAGCTTTTATGAAAAGGGAATCGATGAATATGATATTTGTGCACCTAGATAACAGGAGTTTTGGGTGAAGGTTACAACTTTTTATACAAGCACTGACCTATCATTCTTACTGGTCAGTATACATGTCATAGTTCTCCCAGGAGTTTGGGTATTGTAACATAACTCAAAATAGCTGGAACATACAACAGTTTCTACTGATTCTCTGTTCCGCAATTATAAGCAGAAGGTGTGGACAGCTAAAATTCCCCCTTTATTCTTTACCACCAAGGACTACAGTAGAAATTAGCGGGGAAGTAAGGAGGAAAAATACCATGACAGGAGGCCACCCCATCATGGTAGAAACATGAATAAAAGGTCAAGTGAGACCTAGAGGAGATTAGAGAGTACTACTGCAGTAGATTTTGAAACGGGGACAGAGAGAGGGGAGTGTCCAGTGGTACATTATAGAAACAAGGGAAAAAGGTGGGGCTCACAACATATACTGCCACATACCCCCAAGGTTAAGCGAAAACCAGTAGGGATAAGAACTAATCTAGCTGGTTTTCAAGACAACCTACCCTATTATAGAGGGTAGGATGGCGCTTTCACCCACCCACTCTTGAAAGCTCCACCCCAGGGCACCCTAATTAAGTGGAAAATAATTCATCCATCTTAAGTCCATATTGGACCATCGTTCATTATACACTAACAACTATATATTTTGCCCTGGGGTATCTTACAGTTACTGAACAGCTTTAGCAGTAAAATTCACAATTTATTGGAACACCAATATGTTTTATGCCTCATTATTTGTTCCAAGACGAGCTAGGAAGTCTGCATTTACATGTTAAGACCCAGCCCTGTGTTTTAGCATGAATTTGTAAGGTTGGAGTGATAAATACCATCTCATTATATGGTTATTTTTCTCCTTCATTTGAGAAATAAAACACAAAGGGTTGTGGTCTGTTATTAGTGTAAAAGGGGCACCCCATAAATAGAACTGCAAGGTTTCGATTGCCCATTTGGCAGCTAAACATTCCTGTTCTATAGTGGAGTATCTTTGCACCCTCTCATGTAGTTTCCTGGAGATATATACAATTGGGTGTTCTTCCCCATTGATGGTCTGGCTTAACACTGCTCCAATACCAGTACCAGAGGCATCAGAGTGGACCTCAAAGGGGTGGTTAAAATCAGGACTTCGCAACACCGGTGAGGAGTATAAAGCTACCTTGATTTGTATGAAGGCCTTCTCACATTTGGGTGTCCATTTAACCTGGTTACTAAATTTCTTTTTAGTCAGTTCTGTCAAAGGGGTAGCTAGGGTAGAGAACTGGGGAATAAATCTCCTATAATAGCCTGCTAACCCTAGGAAGGAACGTACCTGCTTTTTTGTCTCAGGGATTGGGCACTGTGCTACCGCTTCTACCTTCGAGACCTTGGGTTTAATGAGTCCATTACCCAAGATAAACCCTAAATATCGGGTCTTCTGCATGGCAAGTATACATTTGGAGGGGTTAATTGTCATCCCTGGTTGCTGAACAGAAGTTAAGACAGCTTTTAGGTGTTTTAAATGGTTCTCCCAATCCTGGCTAAAAACAACAATGTCATCCAGGTAAGCTGCACAAAAATTATTATGGGGTGCCAACACCTGATCCATGAAACGTTGAAATGTAGCCAGGGCTCCATGTAATCCAAATGGCACAGTTTTAAACTGAAAAAAAAAACATGGAAGTACTGAAAGCTGTCTTCTCTTTGGCAGATTAAGCCAAAGGGATCTGTCAATATCCCTTTGTTAAGTCAAGGGTGGAGATATATTTGGCATTACCAATGCGATCTAAAATATCATCCACCCTTGTCATAGGATAGGCATCAAATTGGCCCACTTGGTTTAGGCCTCGGAAATCAAGACGCAATCGTATACCTCCCTACTTCTTAGGTACAGTAACTACAGGGGACCCCCATGGACTTTGTGATGGTTCAATTATGTCCATCTCCCTTAGTTTTAGTATCTCCTTTTGCACATCAATCCTACTCCTTTCAGGAAGCAGATAAGGTTTTTTTCAGATTGGTCTGGACTCAGTAAGTATTTGATGTTCTACACCCTTTGCTAAACCTGGTAAAGGAAGTGCTAAATTCTTGTATCAGTGACCGTAATTCTGCTCGTTGTGATACATTCAGATCAGGGTTCACTTGTATGGCTTCAATACCCGTTTCACTTTCTAACCATCCATATGCTGTTTCCAATTCCGATTCATGTAATTCAGGCATTACGATCAACTGTATCTCCTGAGTGGATCTCTCATGCCACCTTTTTAATAGATTGGCATGGTAGATCTTATCATCTACTTTTTTATCAGGTGTTTCTACTTCATACGTTATAGGGCCTGTTTGATGTACCACTTTGTATGGGCCCTGCCACTTCATCAATAGTTTATGAGTAGAGGTGGGTAATAGTAATAACACCTGGTCATCTGGTTGGAATGATTTAGTACTGGACGTCCCTTTATCGTATTTACCCTTCTGGTGTTCTTGGGTTTCTTTCCCTGTTTCATGAGCTTTATTAGTAAATGTTACCAATCTTTTTCTTAACTGTCTCATGTACTGGGTTATTTATTTATTTATTTAGCTTTTGTTTACTGGGTAAGTACACTACACAAGTATTTTGCCTATTTTCAGGAACGACCCAGGAGAATACAACATGGGGAACAACAGTCAAAGAAACATGGCAAAGAAAGTACAGTTTTTGTCACAGTACACAAACATGTGGGAAATACATCATTTGATGTTAGGGGAAACATACAGTATCAAGCACAGTCCACGGAGTGGAATTGGTCATAATATAACTTATAACATTTCAGTTTATACTCTCTAGACTAGCTAGTTCACGGACAGATATTTACAGGTCCCTGGGGATTTTAAATATTTCCCTTCTTCCCAACATTCTTTAACCACATCTAACAAGCCTCTAGGTGTTCTACCAAACAATAAAGAAAAAGGGGAGTAACCAGTAGAGGCTTGTGATACCTCGCGGTACGCAAACAGAAGAAAGGGTAGGTACATATCCCAATTTCGCCCTTCATCGTGTACAAATTTCTTCAGCATACGTTTTAGGGTCTGATTGAATCTTTCCACTAGGCCATCGATCTGGGGGATGGTAAGGGGACGTACATACAGCTACTATTCCTAACAGGCAGTGAAGTTCTTTTAAAAGCTCTGCATTGAAATTTGTACCCGGTTGGTTAAAATCTCTTTAGGAATTCCTACACGGCTGAATAACTTCACTAGTTCCTTAGCTATCCGGGAGTGGTCACAGATCTCAAAGGGATAGCCTCAGGGTATTTGGTGGCATAATCGCACACCACCAAAATAAATCTGTCCCCTTTACTACTTTTATTCAAGGGACCCACAATATCCATACCGACCCTCTCAAAGGGGGTTGTAATCAAGGGTAAGGGTATTAAAGGTACAGTGTCTTTCCTGGTCTTTTGGGCAGTTAATTGGCACTATGGACATTCCTGACAGAATTTGGCCATATCACAATGGATCCCGGGCCAGAAAAACTTTTGTAGTATCCTACTAGCGGTTTTATCCCTCCCTGTGCATCCTGCCCAGGGTATATCATGGCCTAAGGCTAAGATATCTTGGCGATAGCAAAGGGGCACCATAAGTTGTTCAACCTGTTCTTGAGTACCCGGGTTTGTACAAACCCTGTATAATAAATCCATAATCACCTGAAACTCTGGGGCCCCTTGTCTAACCTCTTGTCCCACCTTTTGGATGAAAGGTAATAATGTTTTATCATCTTTCTGTTGAAAACTCATAGCAACTTTTACATACAACATTTTCTTATCCTGTGGTAGGCCTTGTTTTTCCTTAACCCATTCCTTTTGTATTTTCTTTTTGGTCTTCCCAGACAATCTGTATTTACCCGGATTTTCCAATACCTCATCCTCAAAGGGAAATGCTTCTCCTAATAATTGTTCCCTCTTGCTTTGTGCCCTGGTAGTCATGGCGGCTATGTTTTCTGGTTCCCTCAAAAGGGTGACAAAACCTGGAAAATCATGCCCTATCACTACAGGTACTGGCAATAGTGGTACTACTCCTGCAGTTATCATAGATGTATTGCCCTTTACTTCTAAAGGTATTTAATGGTGGGGTACTGATGTGTATCACCATGTACACATATCAACTGTATAGGGGCTGTTCTCCTTACCCCTTGAACTATATCTGCTCTAACAAGGGTGTTTTTACTGCCTGAGTCCACCAATCCCACCACCTCCTGTCCTTTGATCCCAACACTTGTTGTTACATATCCAGCATTTAATAAGGCTAGATGGGTTACATCAGTTTTTTTTGAAGAACAAAATCTGGCAATATGTCCTACCCTCTTACAGTTCCGACATACAATATCTGCAGGAAATGTTCCCCTTCCTTGATTATTCCTGCCTTCATAAGTCTTAGCCACAGTCTGAGGTGGCCTTAACCGATGTGGCCTGAGATTTTGCTGGATTGTCTATGGGCTTATTACCACCTCTCCGAAATGGCGGATGTGCAGACACAAAATTCTCCGCCAGGGTCATAGCCATTTCTGCAGATACTGGATTATGTTCTTTTATCCAGATTTGTACATCAGTAGGTAACATTTGCAAAAACTGTTCCATAGCAAAAGTCTCTAAAATGTCTGTTCTGGACTTTCCCTCTGTCTGGATCCACTTTAAACAAAGTTCTCTTAATCTGATAGAAGTCTCTCTCGGGGGATCATGAGCCTGATGTTTCAAAGCACGGAACCATTGCCTATACATCTCTGCATTAATATCATAACGCTTCAGTATTTCTTGCTTGACCAAATCATAGTCCTCAGCCAGATGTAGTCCATATTACTGTAAGCTAATTGTGCTTTCCCTGACAGATATGGTGCCAGGCGTAGTACCCACTGCATTTTCGGCCAATCACATGCCTTGGCCACCCTTTCATAAGTGGTCAAGTAGGCCTCAATGTCATCATTGGCAGTCATTTGGGTGAGCTTTATATCTTTAGGATTATTGGCACTCTGTCCTCCCCCAGTTCCATTGCCTGCTCCCAAAGATTTAAACAGCGACCTAGTTTCAGCCCACCTTAAGTCTTGTCACCTCCTGTCTCGATCTCTTTCTTGGGCATCTAGGTCCCTCTGCTGTTCAATCTCCACCTGCCACACCGCCAACCAATGTAGGAGTTCTGAAAGGCCTTCAAGGGGCAGCTCATGGGTCTCCAGAGGTCTCTCCTGTCTGACTTCCTCCTCCTCTTCTTCTCCACTGTCTGTTTGATCCTTTGGCATTCTCCACCTCACATCGGTGTCCAGGCAGGTGTAAAGAGGCTCGTCTGACTTCTCGGTCTGGAATCGGGTGACTGCACCCATTTTCTTCTCGTCTGTTCCTGATGCCATAGTTGTCACAGTACCAAGTCTGGTATTATTCCGGTCTCCCACACTATCCCTTGGATGACCAGATCCCACTTGTGACACCAAACTTGTGAGCGGTTGTGGGTAGTGACAACACTTGACTCAAGTTTTCTCTTAAAGACACACCAAAGACAGGAGTGTGAACGATTCATTTTAACATAACAAAAATAAAGAAAACTTCAGGATACCATGACAGGAGGCCACCCCATCATGGTAGAAACATGAATAAAAGGTCAAGTGAGACCTAGAGGAGATTAAAGAGTACTACTGCAGTAGATTTTGAAACGGGGACAGAGAGAGAGGAGAGTGTCCAGTGGTACATTATAGAAACAAGGGAAAAAGGGGGCTCACAACATATACTGCCACCATATATACATATATATATATATAGACAGATATTATATACAGTATATAGAGGATACATGATGGGCAGTAGTGGGGTATGAAAAATATTCTCACTCCTGCAGAGAGAGCTCTGGATACTCATGAGTGCTGAAGGCATGAGTGAGAGTACCCAGAGCTCACTTTGCAGGAGTGAGAATATTTTCCATATCCAGAATCTGTCCATCATGTGTGCAATTTATACAATGAGGGTGGGAGCTTTCGAAATATTATTTTTTCCTGTGTTCTTTTTCTGTTTCTGTGTGCTTTCTGCTCTTTCTGCGTGTGGTCTAAGTGCATGTGAGTTTTTCTGAATGGGCTAGGACTCTCAGAAACACTATGACACACAGGTAAGTGTCCTTTGCAATGCTAATTGAGTAAGCTGGAGGCAGCAGTGAGAAAGATAAACTGTTTTGTGAAGCAGTTCCATTTAGAATTCAGGCTGTAGTGTGACAGTATCCAGAGTTCATTCTGCAGGAGTGAGCATATTTTCCATATCCCATGATCTGCACATCATGTGTGTGATTCATACAATGGGGGTGGCAGCTTTCGAAATTTTGTTATTTTTTCCTGTGTTCTTTTTCTGTTTCTGTGTGCTTTCTGCTCTTTCTTTGTGTGGTCTGAGTGTGTGCGAGATTTTCTGAATGGGCTGTGAGTTTCAGAAACTCTATGGCACACAGGTGAGTGTCCTTTGCAATGCTAATTGAGTAAGTTGGAGGCAGCAGTGAGAAACAGAAACTGTTTTGTGAAGCAGTTCCATTTAGAATGCAGGCTGTAGGGAGTTAGTGGTGACATCAGCACAGTATGTATATCTATCAGATATTTTAACTCTATTGATGTCATCTTCAGATATCTCACTCCAGTGGAAATAACAAGAGTTATTGTCACTCTGGAGCTCCCACCCCCATTATGTGTGCATATGTAAATATATATATATATATATATATATATATATATATATGTATTTATACAATAGGGGTGGGAATTTCTAGAGTGTGATAAATGCAGCTCTTTCCACTGGAGTGTGATAAATGACATCACTACCTATGATAATGAATAGGGGATGTCGATGGCCATCCGCCGGATACATCAGTTATTTAGAATGAGCAGTGTGTGACCTCAGTTGACCTCATGGTGGGGAGCCACGGTGAGGTCCCTGATCACACACTGCAAGTTCAAATAAATCATGTATCCCATGGATGGCCAACGCATGTGCGATTTATGCAATTTATTTTTTTGTTGTTTTCTGTAGTTGTTTTTGTAGATCTTGTCGTTTTTAGGTGCTACTATTTATAATGCAGTCTGTTGTGAAGTGGAGTTTTACTTTTTTGTGTGGTTTGGCTGCATGTAGAATTTAATTGTGTGTGTGTGGTTTTGTGTAGGATGTGATTGGGTGTGAATGTTGTGAATGAAAGTGTTTGCGGTTTTCTACTGGTTGACGTAGCACGGGAAAAGTTGTGTGATTGGTTCATTTGAGTGACGCTGTGGGTGTGGTTTGAATGTTGTGACGCAGTGCGTGTTCCCAGCCTGTTGAGTCTTCATGAAGGAGTGTTCGCAGTGGACTTTTGGAGGTTTCTTGGAGCATTTGAAGACACTGTGGGTTGAACAAGCGGGAGGTGGGTTTCGTACTGGTCGGGTGAGTGTGTGTGGATGGCAGCATAGTTTTTGGGTGGAGTCAGAGATGTGGTTCATTTGAGGAGTTTTCTGCTATTCGGATGGATGGTGTAGTTGGTTGTGGATGTGGGGCATGAAGAGCCGGAAGAGATATATATATATTTTTTATTTTTATGTACACGGTTTTTTTTTTTAAATACCGCGGTTTTACAGTGCTTCATTTCCCGCTGCGATGAGCTCATGGAGTGTGAGGATGTTAGTGTGCATAATGCCAGCTGGCGAGAAATGGCTCAAGGTGGTGAGTGTGGGGAGAAAAATGATACAGCAGGTTTTATGGAAATTAAGCTACTATGATTTGATAGACAGCGTGTGGGATAAATGGACTGAGATTGATGGTGGTGTGTGAGATAAATGTACATGGAAATATTTATTTAATGGCTGTGTAGATATATGTGTTTATTCTACCGTTTATTCAGTCACATATATTGTATAAATGTTATTTATACATACTGTGCTGACGTCACCACTCACCAACTACAGCCTGCATTCTAAATTGAACTGCTTCACAAACCTGTTTCTCACTGCTACTTGCAAGTAACTCAATTAACATTGCAAAGGGCACTCAGCTATTTCTCATCGTGTTTGTAAAACTTCCAGCCAATTACTATGCTACTCTCATTTTCAAAAAAGCCTGCATTCTAAATGACGGTGCTTCACCACAGTTTCTGTTTCTCACTGCTAGCTGCAACTAACTCAATTAACATTGCATAATACACTCATCTGCTTCCCATAGTGTTTCTAACACTACCAGCCCATTCAGAAACACTTACACATACTCAGACCACACACAAACAGTGCTGTCAGTATAGCCTAGATGTTAGAACAACGAGCTGTGAACAAGCTTGGTACATCCAGCAGACCAGACCTGGGTTTGATTCTCACAACCTCCACTTGCATACTGTGCAACTCTGAACAAGTCACTAAACTGCCCAATGCTCCCAGGTCACCCCTGAAAACTCACCTGGTTACCAAAGTCTAAAATGAAATAAAAACACAGAGCAAACAGGAAAAGCACAGAGCAAAACATAACAACACTTCTGAAGCTCCTACATCCTTTGTATAAATAGCACATGATGTGCGGATTGTGTGCTATAGAAAATATTCCCAATCCTGCAGAGTGAGCTCTGGATACTCTAACTTGTGCCTTTGGCACTCGTGAGTATCCAGAGCTCTCTCTGTAGGAGTGAGAATATTTTCCATATCCCACTCCTGCCCATTATGTATCCCATATATATCTATATGAATGATACACACTGGACAGACTCTCAATATGCCATGTATCATCACGAGTGATGGGACAGGACCATAACTCATGAGTGGCAGAGCTACGAGTGAGTTATGAAACTCCTGCCACTCACAAGTGATGAAAAATGTCATTTTCTGTGGGAGGTCATTGTAGGTCCTATTTATATAATGTATTTTAGTTTATAATGCTTTCAGATTAGTTCATTTAATGAACAATAAACGCTTTCTGTTTGATTTCTCTGCTCTGTTTTGCATGCAGCAGAGGTCACTGTGATGTCATCAAGCATTGTTCAAGAAGCTCTCCCATTGGTAAAGAGCTCCTTTGTGACCAACCTCAAGTGAGGATAAATGGTGATGACCCACCTAGAATGATGATAAATGATTTATCATTATTTTAGGTCTTCTGGGCGTAGAAATTAATCATGTATCTGTAAAGTTTAATTTGCACCTACACTGTATAAAGAAAGATGTTTAAACCTGAACTGCTGTTTTAAATATGACCCAAGATGGCTTTTAAGCAAGCTAATATGAGACTAAATCTAGCCGGCCCGGTGGCGCTGAGGTTGAGCGCTGGGCCACACCTTGCTCCACGCAGCGGCCGGGTTTGGGAATGGACTCGGGCCGGGACTGCCAGGCGAGAGGGAGGATTGAGCGTCCTACGACTGTTCTCTCTCTAGGGAGGGTAGTGGGGCTTGCATCACCCTGTAATGGCGACTGGCGGAGGCCAGCCACACTACAGTGGCATGCAATAGCAGGGGGAGGGCTCGGCAGGCGTCAGCACTACTCGCTCGGACGCCACTGCACGTCTGGCTCTCCACAAGGGAGAAAAAGTGGAAAATGCAGAGGACGGTCTTCACGGCTGATGGCTGCACCTTGCACCGCCCGGAGAGACCTAAGAGGGGAACGTACCCAGTGGGTGCAGGAGAGAATAAAAGGCCGGCCACTGAGGCAGGTTAAGTGTGGCCCTTACGTGTGGGTCTGGAGGGGCAGGAGATCGCGGGGCTGCTCTGCCGAGGAAGAAAAACAGTAGTATGATAAAATGAGACTAAATCACAACTGAAACTCCAATATCATAATAGGAAACTAGGAATATTAATAGTCATAAGAGACAATCCATTAAAAAGAAAAAATGTTCCCAGCACGAAGCAGCTCATGAATGCCCTCTGCAGCATCTGACACTTCCACTTTTGCATCCCAACGCATGTTGCTTTTCTGATATGGCATTCCCATTCTGTGGATCACAATGTCCAGTGGTGGGAGGTATGGCAATTAGGGGAAAATATACTCAGATAAAAAAAATGTAGTAACTAAGTTTTTCTTTCAATCAAAACAAAAAAAAGCTACAAAAACATAAAACAAACCTGCCTTTGTTCAGGAGCAGTTGCCCTTTATACTCCTGCTTGCGGTAATGGTATATGGCGACTCAATTATAAAGGGGATCCATTGGTTGAGGAAGGGGGCAGCATTTAAAGGGAGATCAGTTTTTTGTGAGCCAGGGATGGAGGCAAGCAGGGCGCTACCTAGAATCAGGGAAAACATTTGATTACTTGGAGGTAAACTGCGCCTAGTCTTGTATCGGAATGAATGATCTGGCCGGAGGGAGGAGGGCAACTAAAATGGTGCAGGGTCTGCAAGAGAAGCCATATGAGGAGAGACTAAAGGAGCTTAATATGTATACCCTTGAGGAAAGAAGGGAGAGGGGGGACATGATAGAAACTTTTAAGTACCTCAGTGGAATCAACAAAGTCCAAGAGGTAGCATTTTTCAGAAAAGAGATGTGCAAGAACAAGGGGGCACAATTTAAAGATGGGGTGGGGGGGCAGTTCCAGGGCAATTTGAGGAAGTATTTTTTCACAGAGAGGGTAGTGTATGCATGGAACAGCCTTTCTGAGGAGGTTGTGGGGTCTAAAACTTTGGGAGAATTCAAGAATGCATGGGACAGACATAAGACAATTTTTGTGGGGGGTAGGAAGAAATAGGCTGTTGGTTAACTAGGATCTGCGGCCTATCCTGTAGGTAGGGAAATGGGCAGACTAGGTGGGCCAAGCGGTCCTTATCTGCCATCAAAGTCAAAGTCTATGAGGAGGTACAAAAGAGATTCAGGGAGCTAGCCAAGGGGTGTAACGGGACAGCAACAGGATAGCCAGTTCCCTGGCATTTTCTGAAGTCCTGCAGGTGCACTGCACCAGTACAGCTAGGCAGCTAAGAATCAAAGATTTTAACCACTGGCTGAGGCAATGGTGCAGAAAGGAGGGCTACGCATGTATAGGAGACTAGGGGGAAACGTGGGTAGATGAATACCTGTACATGAGGGACAGGCTGAAAATAAATGATGAGGAAGCTAGACTGCTAAGGGGCAAGCTGCAGGGGTACATAGATGGAATCCTGGGGGATGATTTAAACTAAGGAGGGGGAGTATGAAGCTAGGGGAGGACTAGGAAAAGTGGCAGGTGGGACTTACCTAACTCGCACTCCCCCACAACTGGGAGCAGGGGACACTAGTAGGAAGGAGAATGGTAGAGGCGGGGGTAGATGGAAGGGACTGCTGGCAAATGCCAGGAGTTTGGGAAAAAATATGGCGGACCTGGAGGCAGTGGTGGCGACGGACAATCTAGATCTGATAGCGATAACTGAAACATGTTGGACTGATAACCACAGCTGGGAAGTGGAATTACCGGGGTATAGTCTCTATAGGAGAGACGGGAAGAAAAAAAAGGGGGAGGGGTAGCCCTATACGCAAAGGAAGGGATAAGAGCAAGGGTGAGCGGTGAGGACAGGGCTCAGCAGAGATCCTTTGGGTCACACTGAGTAAGAGGGCAGGGGAGGCAGTAAGGATAGGGGTGGTGTACAGACCACACCAAATCAGGGGAGGAGGTGGATAGGGAGATGGCTAGGGAAATACAAGAGATGGCCGGCAGAGGAGATATTCTGGTAGCAGGGGATCTAAATCTTCCAGATATGGACTGAGGGATCTCAACAGCAACGTCAGAAAGGAATAGGGGTCTGTTGGAGTCCATGTAAGAAGCACTTACTCATCAGCTGGTCAGGGAACCGACTAGGGAAGGGGTCATACTGGACCTGGAAATGACAAATGGGGACAGTGTGGAGGTCGGGGAAAATGTAGGAGATAGTGACCACAGAATGGTAAGGTTTAGTCTTCAGATGGAGTCGGATAAGAGCAGGTCTACCACTAGGGCACTGGATTTCAGTAAAGTTGACTTTAAGAAAATGAAGGAAATTCTATGGATGGAGCTAGAAGGGAAAGAGAACCTAGAGGGCATAGAGGAGCTGTGGGGGGCAATTAAAGGGGGAATTCTGCTGGCGACAGAACAATGTGCCAGGAAGGTAAGCAAGCACAAAAGGGGAGGAACCCACTCTAGGTTTACAACCGGGGTGAGAAAGGGACGGTATTTAGGGCCTACAAAACTTCACAGGGGATGGCAGAAAAAACAGGTTACTCACCTTTAACAGTCGTTCTAGGAGTGGTATATGTTGTTCATCCACACTTATTGGCATGTCCTTTCACCTTTAAGATCAGCCGGAAAGTCTTTAAGCTGGCTCCTCCCACCCACCCAGCTGGTATAACCCTCGGCTCCGCCCCATGACGCCAGATCTTACCACTGGAAGCTAGGTTGTGCGTCAAAGCCAAGGAGGGCGGGTAGATCCATGTAGATGAACAACATATACTACTCCTAGAACTACTGTTACAGACTCCTAGCAGTTCTCCGGCAGGAGGGAGGGAGGCAAGGTGCACACCCCTACTTCGGAAACAAGGACAGGAGAACTGAGGCTCCAAAACCAGCATCCTGGCGTGACTCAAGGTCGATGTGGTAATGGGTACTGAAGGTGTTTGCTGTCTTCCAGGTAGAAGCCCTGCAGATATCCTGGCTAGAGACGTCCCTAGAAGCAGCCACAGATGCAGCGGTATGGCAGGTGGAGGGAGATCTTAGCCCTATGGGAGGCTCCCTACCCGCCAACCTATAGCAGAGATCAATACACAATGTAATCCATCTGCCAATCATCTGCTTTGCTGCAGGACTGCCAGGTGCAGCTTCAGCACAGCGGCTTCAGCGCAGGTGATAAACAGCTGGTGAACCTCTCCCCGAACTTCACCCGTCCGCTCCTTATAATAAGAGAGCACTTGTCTCAGGTCCAGAGTATGAAGCCTGTACTCAGCCTCCAAGGTGTAGTTCGGATAGAACACAGGCAGGGTTAACACCCGGTTGAGGTGAAACTCTGGCATCACCTTTGAAAGGAACTTCGAGCTGGGGTGCAGAACAACCTTGTCCCTGTGGAAGACCAGGTAAGGAGACTCCACCAAAAACACCTGGAGCTCACCAGTCCTTCTGGCTGACGTGATTGCCACCAGGAAGGCGGTCTTCCATGAAAGATGTGACATCTCACACCTGTGCATCAGTTCGAATGACTTGCCCATGAGTTCAGTCAATACCAGCAGTAGATTCTACAGAGGTGGAGGCTCACACACCGGAGGGGATATGCGATTGAGGCCCTTGAAAAAGCACCAGACTATTGTCTCCTGCGCCATCGTCCGCTGACTGGCCCGCACTCGGAAAGTGAAGATGGCTGCCAGGTGCACCTTAAGGGTAGTCATCTGGAGACCTACTTTGGAGAGGGACCAAAGGTAGTCAAGGATACTGGCCACAGGACAGCAACTAGGGTCCAGTCCCTTGCCCTGACTCGAAATGGAAAACCTTTTCCATTTGAAGGCATAGCACCTCCTGATCGACTCTTTCCTAGATGCCTCGACTACACTGAGGACACCGTTGGAAAGACTCAAAGCCTGGAACTCTAGCTGGTCAGGTACCAAGCTGTCAGGTGCAGTGATTGAAGGTCTGGATGGAACACCTTCCCCTGATTGACTGATATCAGGTCCAGGTGTGCCGGGAGATGCCTTGGGAGCCTGTCACTAAGGCTGAGAGATCTGGATACCAGAACTGGCGCGGCCAATCTGGGGCCACAAGGATCACCTTCGCCTTGTCACTCCTCACTTTGAGAAGCACCTCATGGATCGAGGGAAGGCGTAGAAGAGGCCTGGGGTCCACAGCCTCGAAAAGGCATCCCCCTGCATCGAACCCTGCTGAGAGGGGTGGGCATCAAACAGCTTCAGCTTTGTGTTTTCCATGGAGGCGAATAGGTCAACCTGCAGGATGCCCCACAGGGAGAACAGGTTGTGGACTACCGCTGGATGAAGAGACCACTTGCGAGACACCTCACCTACGTGGCTGAGGGCATCTGCCAGTTGGTTCGAGGCTCCTGCCACATGATGGCTAGGAGATCTGCCTCCAGTCGGCGCACAAGGTTCCAGATGCGGAGCGCTTCCCTGCATAAAGGACGGTAGTGCGTGCCACCCTGCTTGTTGAGATAGTGCATGGTTGTGATGTTGTCCATCTGAACCTGGACCACCTGACCCGCAGAAATGGAGCTAATGCAGCCAGCGCCAGCTGTACTGCTCGGAGCTCCAGCAGGCTGATGTGGCATGGAGACTCCTTGGGGTTCCAGAGCCCATAGACCCTGTGGTTCCCTACATGGGCTCCCCAGCCTGTGAGAGAGGCATCAGTCATAACAATGACTGTCTGCTCGGGGTGGACAAACAGGATCCCTCCCCGTAGATGTTCCAGGATGGTCCACCATTGGAGAGTGTCCCAAAGCCTCTGGGTTACCATGACCAGCTGGTCGAAATGACCCAGACTCTGGGTCCACTGGCTGGCCAAGCTCCACTGAATGGGACGCATTCGCCACCAGGCCCATCAGACCACAGTGGTGCAGGCTGCCATGTAACCCAGAAGATGCAATAAGTCCCAGGCAGGGTGCAATTTCCCAACTAGAAATGACTGGGTAAAGGAGGAGAGAACCTCTGCCCTGTCCACCAGAAGCCAGGCTCTGGCTCAGCAAGAGTTGAGCTCTGCCACGATGAAGCAGATCACCTGTGAAGGCACAAGTTCTGACTTTGTTTTGTTGATCAGGAGGCCAAGTTCGAGACAGGTCTTGAGGGCCAGATCCCTGGACCTCTCCACCTTCAACCTGGAGGGACCCACTACGAGCCAATCATCGAGGTAAGGGTACACCCCGACTCCTCGATGCCAAAGATGGGCTGCCACCACTGCAATGCATTTGGTGAAGACCCAGGGGGCCGATGACAGGCCAAATGGCATGGCTTTGAACTCATAAAGAGTTCCCTCCACT
Source organism: Neoceratodus forsteri (assembly GCA_016271365.2). Taxonomy (NCBI): domain Eukaryota; kingdom Metazoa; phylum Chordata; order Ceratodontiformes; family Ceratodontidae; genus Neoceratodus; species Neoceratodus forsteri. The sequence continues at coordinate 1,309,374,541 of CM057449.1, forward strand.
CAGAAGCAGAGGACCCTTCGGTGTGATGGACAGATCGGGACGTGGAAAAATGTATCCTGAAGATCCAGGGAGCAGAACCAAATGCTTTGCTCGAGAGATGGTATGATCTGGGGCAGAGTTACCATTTGAAAGGTGCGTGACCCGAGATACTGGTTCAGGTCGTGCAGATCCAGAATGGAGCACCTGGAAACAAACCCTGGGTTGACTGGGGAATCTGTCACTCAGGCCACTACCTCCTTGAGGAGGAGATGGGCTATGTCATCTCTCAAAGCCGACCAAGTTTGAACTGAGACCCTATCCTCGCGTGGGGCGCAGGGTCAATTTGGCAGGTACTGCTCGAACTCTAGAGGCAGTCCCTGACCAACCACCTCCAACACCCACCTGTCCATGGTAACAGCGGACCAGGCAGAAAGGACGTGGCAGAGCCGGCCTCCCACCGGAGGACACAGAGCAGTCATGACGGGTATGGAGCTGGTCACCCCATCCTGTCACTGAGCAGTCCTGGAAAAGGAGGATATAGAAGCGGGACCACCAGGACCCTTCCCTCCTGGTTTGCGTGCAGACTGCGTGCCTGACTTGGGCCAGGGGCACCAAGAATGGGCCTGCTGCTGCTGTTGTCCAGACTGAAACTGGGGCTGTTTGGCCGCAGGGGCAGAGGGGCAGAAGGGCGAAAAGGCTTCTTCTTCTTTTTCTTCTGTTTTTTGGAACCCTGGGATTCCTGCTGGGCAGATGTAGTGGAGTCCAACGTGGTACTGGACTTCTCGATATGTTCTATGTGACCGTCCACTCCTGGACCAAACAAGTTGGTACCCAGAAACGGGCCATCTGCCAACTTGTGCTGGGTGCTGGCCACGAATGTTGAGACCCACAACCAAGCCCAGCAGCGCAAGGCAACCGCGGCTGCAACTGAATGGGCACAGGAATCCCCAATGTCCAAGACCGTTTGGAGTTGTTGTCTGGAAAAAGCCTGGCCCTGGTCCCGGACCTGCTTGACCATGGTCTGAAGGTCCGCAGGAAGGTGAGGGGCACCTCATCTAAGGAGCCCAACAAGGCATGGGAGAAGTGTGCCATGATTACAGCCAAGCTCACCTGATGGAGACCCAGCGATGAGGCAGCATAGACCTTTCGGGTGGAGTGATCCACCTTGTTGGATTCTTTGTCCGGTGGTCTATCGAAGTCTCCCGAGTTCGAAACCTGCCTGAACACAGACTCGGTCACCACTCCCTCAGCTGAGGGATGCTGTAAAAATCCCAAAAGGGAGCCAGTAGGTACCGCGTATTTGCGGGTCATCCTGGCAGATGGAGTGGGACAGGAGGCTGGGTGCTGGCAGAGCTCCAGAGCTGAGCCAACAATGGCTTCAGCTACTGGAAAGGCCTCGGTCGGAGAATCCCCCCTTCTGAAGATGTCAGTTAGGGGGTATTCTACCCATTTTTCAATGGGCTCCAGCTTCATTCCTGTAGATTCAGAGATGAGGAGGAGGATGCCCATAAAGGAGGTGGCCCCTCCTTGGCAGACAGACTCATGGCATTGTCGTCCCGAAGACAAGATGCCAAATCAGAGTCCTCAGACTCCGAGGAGTCTGACTACAGCTCTGTGCTACCGAAGTCACTGAGAACCCACTGCAGGCAATCTGGAGTGAGAGTGACAGACAGCCTGTGTGGGAGGCCTGAAGCAGGCAGAGACTCCTTGAGGGGGCTCCTGAGGAAGGTTGTTTCGGTGGCAGCTCCACCGGAATAGGTGGAGAGACCGTCTTTGGCTGAGTCAAGAGTGAAGTCACCGGTTCCGCGGGGCAAAGGGGGGGGGCAACAACAGACTCCGGAGTAGTTGACATTGGCCAAGAAGGCGACAGCCAGGTAATGGCTGGGTGGAAGGGACTGCCTTCGGCCCAGCCAGAACAAGCTGCTGCCACAGCATCTCCTTGTAGTGTCAACGCAAATTGCGTCGTAGCCTCCCCTCATCCAAGGAGGACAAGGACGAATGGCGGTGGCGCAGCTTCTCAAAGTGCCACTTATGCGACTTCCTCAGCCTTTCAGTCAAGGATGTCCCAGACCTGGATGTCGACCATCGGGGGACAGACAGGGATACTCGGGAGTAGTCGGAGAGAACCCCGGTCCTACGGGTCAGGGACCATCACAGCACAGGGCTTCCCAGCTGGCTGGGTCGCCTCATCAGCAAGATCCGAAAGGAACGGAGTCCTAACTAAGGAGCTGGCGGTCTCCTCGGTCAACGACGGGTTGATGAGGTCGAGAGTGATCTCAACCAGATAGTCGGGAGGGCTAAGCAGATAAAGAGTTAAAAATAGCAAGGGAGGCCAAAAGGGGAGACAAAAAGTTTTTCAGGTATGTGAGTGACAGGAGAAGCAAGCAGGGGATTATGAGACTCAGAGGGGAGGGGGAAGCCCTGACTGAGGGGGATGAGGAGAGAGCAAATCTGCCGAATGACTACTTCACCTCAGTCTTCACGGTGGAGGAGGAAGGGACCAGATCTAGAAGCAGGGGGGGTGGGCAGGGAGATGGACAGAAGCCCCTTTACAGAGGATTGGGTATTAGAGGAGTTAGGAAAACTGCAGATGGACAAGGCAAAGGGCCTCTAGGAAATCCATCCCAGGGTGCTCAAGTAGTTAAGGGAGGAACTGGCGGCACCATTCACAAAATTATTTAACCTGTCTCTGGACAGTGGTTCCATTACACAAGGGGGGAGGAAAGGATGAGCCAGGCAACTACCTCCCAGTTAGCCTTACATCCATGGTGGGAAATCTGATGGAGGCACTCATATAAGAAAGGCTGGTAAAATATCTAGAGGAGGAAGGCCACATAGACAACAACCAGCATGGGTTCATAGGTGGAAGGTCATGTCAGACCAACCTGATTAAATTCTTTGCGGAAGTAACAGAGATATACGATCAGAGAGGGGCGGTGGACGTGGCCTATCTGGACTTCAGGAAGCATTCCACACTGTTCCCCACAGAAGACCAATAAGCAAGTTAGGTAGCCTAGGGTTGGGGGGTAAACTAACAAACTGCGTGAAGAACTGGCTGGGAGGGAGAGAACTCAGGGTGGTAGTTAATGGGGTGCATACAAAGGAAGGAGGGGTGATGAGTGGTGTTCCTCAGGAGTCCATGTTGGTACCCATACTGTTTAACATACACATTGGGGACATTTCAGAGGTCCTGAATGGGAAGGTGTGTCTGCCTGCAGATGACATGAAGATCTGTAACAGAGTGGACACACTGGGGGGGGGGGTGGAAAGAATGAGGGAGGATCTGGCCAGATAACCTGAAGGTAAGGAACCAATTCAATAGGGTGGTGGGGAAGGCAACCGGAATATTGGCATGCATATTGAGGGGCTTCACAAGTAGGAAAAAGGAGGTGATCATGCCACTATGCAAAACTATGATCTGACCACATCTGGAATACGAAGTCCAGTTCTGGAGACGACACTTACAGGGTGACAGGGATAGGTTGGAGAGAGTCCAGAGAAGAGCAACCAAGATGGTTCAAGGGCTGCAGGGGAGGCCATAGGAGGAACGGCTGGAGGAACTAACTACATTTGTACACACTGGAGATGAGGCGGGAAAGGGGGGATATGTACAAACCTTCAAATATTTGAAGGGAATAAACAGGGTGAGGGAAGGTAGCATATTCAGGATGAGCAAAAACAAATCTGCTAGGGGACACGCACTCAAGCTGAAGGGGGGTTAGATTTAGAAGAGATGTAAGAGGGCAGTTCTTCACAGAGAGGGTGGTGGGACCATGAAACAGGCTGCCAGAATCAGTTGGGGGTAGACTCAGTGGGCAAATTCAAGAAGGCCTGGGACAACTACAAGGGGCTGAATAAAAGTAAAAAGGCATGGAACGGAGGGGTTGGATCAACTAGAAGGGGGGGGGGGTTAGGCAGACTGGATGGGCCAAGGGGTCCTTTTCTGCCGGCAACTTTCTATTTTTCTATGTTACGTTTCTATATTTTGCCTGTTTAAAAAATATCTGGGGAAGTAGGCATGTCAAGTGCTGATCCTTTGAGAAAGTGTACAGAGGTACACAAAATGCATTAGCAGAGACCGGCCCATCAGTGCAGCAGTTGGATTTCGCGCAATGCCAGCAACCCAGGTTCAGAAGCAGACTCGGGTCACTAGAGGACCAGCCAGGGAAGAAGGCCTGAGCGTCCCAGGATGGCTCGCCTTCTCCGAGGGGAGGGAGGAGATAAAGAGCCGCAGCTTGCCTGACCACGGGCGGAGGTCCGAGGTACAGCAAGTCCTACTGCTTGCACAAGGGACCGGTGGGAGCTGTGTGGTGGAAGTCAGCGTGCTGCACCTTGACGTCAGGGGCACACCACACAGGGAGGAAAATGAGAAAAAATGGCCGGCGGCACAACGGAGCACCAGCCCCAATCCCCAATGCCTCCTGCCTGGCATCCCGATGAAATGAAGGCAGTACGGGGTGCTCGGGCCCCACCTCAACCCCGCCTGGGTGGTAGAACCAAGGCTCCATGGGTAGGATGGACCACTCCGGGAACAGGTAGGAGAGTGGGGACTGATAAGGCAGATGGTGTCTCCCAAAGAGTGGAGTAGAGTGCCACAGGCCTGGGGGGGTATAAAAAAACAAAAAAAAAATGCATCAGCAGTGAGGTGGGTGCCACACCATACTGCTGCTTGCTGTACTGACACTGTTTTGCACATTTACACAGTTCATGAGTTTGTACAAAAATAAATATTTTGAAAACTTGCTAGTGAATCATGAACATTTGTGAAGCAAGATGGACGGGTGCTGATACTGTATCTTTTCTCAAAGTCCTAAAAACTAAAAAAAATAATTGTAAACCCTGGAAAGAACTGAAACTTTAAACTAATTTATTTTTTTATCTATTCACTCAGGATAGTCTGTTTGAGAGGCAGCATCTTGTTTTCAGTGGGGACTGCTGCTACCCATTTTTACATGGGTGCCCTGTAGCACTAGCAGGTTGAATGGCATGCTCACAGTTATCCACTAAGTGACCTTCATGGGATTTGAACCTGGATTTCCTGGCTCCTACTTCTGTACACTAACCAGTAGGTAAAACTCCCTGCTTAATGTTAACAGCTGACATTAATTTATGATGGCACATACAGCACAGATCACATTTTTACATAAGTTGTAGTTGTCACTCAGTCTGCATTTTCTTCTAGCAAAATTAACGTTTTGTAATTAATTCGATGAATACAGAGGCAGTTTAAAAAAAGCTTTTTTCCTAGCTCCCTTCAAATTGAGTAACACGTTGTAGGGATGGTGAGTATAACGGAAATTACAATCTTCAAATGCAAATTTAATTTGTTGCACTTGGCTGACCTGGCTGCAACAGCCTGCTTTACCAGTCTTAATTTAATTAAACCTTGCCATGTGTTCAGTGAGCCCAGAGAGTTGTTGTTCTAATAAACAAGTATAAGCTGACATGAGCTGAATAATGAAAATATTTACAAAATGTCTGTGCTCTGTTCCAGAAGGATGCCTAGCTTTTGTCCATTCACAAGCGCACAGGAACTGCTCATAAAAGGGACTGAAAAACGAGTCCTAACTATAAAGGTTTTCACTCTTGCACAGGGTGACATCAAACTGACTGGCACAACGAAATGCCAAACTGGTCCAACGCTGTAGAGCTAATCCTCAGTATGACAACATTTAGCTAACCAGTGGGTGTGGCTGACCACATTACTACTAGGAACTACTGCACAAGTTACACTGTGATATAGATGACTTGAAAAATTGTGTAATAAAGTACAAGTTAAACAGCGATATATATATGTGACCAAGAAAACATAAAGCGCTATATTTAGACATTAAATATTAGGCTCCACAGGGATTTACTGCCACAGACTAGATGGCTCGCTGAAATGACATCATCCAACTGCAAGCACAGCACGGTCACGGTATCCAATCAGCACCATCAGGTAAAAACATTTCCTGATTGCTGACTTAAAAAAAAAAAATGCATAAAACGTATAAAATCACTGATTTGAAGGTACCCAATTTATTATTCAAAAGTACTCTTTCGGGGCTACACTTGTACGGGAAGGTTTTCAGAAAGGGGCACTCCAGTCCAGAGTAACATTGTTTAAGTAGCCTTTAAAGGAGTGGAGTCAGCACAAAGAGCCCAGTGTGAGGCTGGTCTCAATGTGCACTTTGTGTGCAAAAACACTTCAGTTTACTGTACTACAGCAGATTGTATCAGACTAATTTTGCTTAGTTCTAGGCTGACATCTTCTGTAACTACATATTCCACAACCCCCTGCAGCTGACATCAGAGCAGTAGGCAGCAGCAGGAGATTCAGTACCATGCAGTGCATGTTAACAGCCCACACACAGCAGGAAATTACTAAACTGTCATTTTCTTCCTCCCATGCTTTCCTTATTTTCCCCACTTCCTAAGTACTTTATAAATCTGGAAATATGATGACTTGACACTCCTCCACTTAAAATATCGTGGAAATTTTTAAAGCTCCAATTTGAGAAAGAGGATCCTTCATCGAGCTGAGATTCCCCACTCATAATCCTTAATCTGTAAATATCTAAGGAAGCTGGTATTGTTTAAGTCCAATTGTTGTTTTATTTGCTCAAATGAATATACCCCCCCAAAAAAAAATCATTATTAGAGGCAACACAGCCCTCTCCTCTCTAGGTGCCTAAAGTGCTAGTCTACTCTCGATAAAAGATATGCTTCATCCCAACACAGCCCCCTAAATGACCACAAGTAAGAGTCTAATTTAAATATGTCTACAGCTGTATGCCCCCTGTTAAGATTAGCCTCAATCGTCGAAAGACAAGGAACTGGTATGGCCCTCCTATAACTCAGGTCAAATACCCCTGCTCCTAATGGGGATTATTCTCTTTTACCACTGCTATCTCCTACCACTTGGAGTGATAGGAAGGGATGGATCACAAGAGCAGTATCCTAAGGGCAGACAGTACAGTTCTAGGTTTGGTACTGCCCTGTTCACCACCCCTGCCTTCCCCTTCTGTAAGAGTTTAAATCTTACCCTGAGCTTTTTCCTGCCCACATAAAGCAGGATATGAATTTCTGCCACTCCCCAAATTGCCTCCAAGGGACAGTCACCAGAATGCTCTGTAACAGATACAAATGGGGCTCCTTAACGATAACAGTTGTGATACAACCAAGCTCCAGAATATCTCTCACGTATCTTGTGCCACTGTCTCCCATCTCCTTCTGCTAGCCAGCCTCTCTGCAACCAGTCTATCAGAGTCTTCCACAAACTGGTTCAGTACCTACCTGATGAAAAAATTACTCACCTTAGTAATTATGTTTCTTCTAGTGGAGTCTTGCTGTATTCTGACAAATGCAGTTAGCCGCAGCCTTTAAACTGCCCCGGAGAACAAAGGGTTAACTTTCTATGCACAGCATAGAATGCTGAGCTCGAGCTCAGTTGACGCCTCTGTCTGGAGCCCTTTGAAATCCAACGGTCAGATTCTTACAAGCAAAAACTCACTATCTTATGTGGAAACTGTAAAATTTTACTAGCCAACTAGCAACAAAAGTTTTGGATTCCCAAATTAAGACTCAAGTCCAGAAACCCCAAACCAAAAAATCAATCCAAGTAAGAATAATAATAAAACAACACCCAAACAAAAAGAAGAGGTTGAAAAAGGCGCACCCCTGAGGTGCAACACTGTGCCTGCCCACCCACTTCCCAAAACCAGGTTCTGAGGGGAGGCAGGGAGGGAGATCAGAATACAGCAAGACTCCAGTAGAAGAAACATTATTTACTAAGGTGAGTAATTTTTTCTTCAAACAACATGAAGTCTTGCTGTATTCTGACAAATGCAGACTATCAAGCAGTACCTCCATTGAGGAGGGACAGAACCTACTTTGGGAATAGGCCCTGATGTACTGCTGTGTCAAACCGAGCATCACTCCTAGCCTGGATATCCAGGGAGTAATGCTTGGTAAATGTATGGACTGTTTTCCAAGTGGCTGCTTGACAAATTCTAAGAGAGGGATGTCCCTGGCAGCAGCCAGGGAAGCAGCTGTACCTCTTGTAGAGTGAGCCCTCAGGCCTGAGGGTGGAATCTTTCCCAGTTTCTCATAGCAGAATTGTATACAAGACACAATCCACCTGGCATTAGTTCTCTTGGTGGCAGGTTTGCCCTTTCCCACTTCCCCATAAGTGAGGAACAACTGGAGGGAAACAAACCTGTGACCCTTGGTATGCTCTATGTAGTAGCTAAGGGCTCTTTTAACATCTAAACTGTGTAGTCTCCTCTCCCCCCGAGGAAGAAGGATAGGATCAGTGAAGAAAACAGGGAGAGACACAGACTGATTCAAATGGAAATCTGAAACCACTTTGGGCAAGAACCTTCTACTGGTTCTAAGGACCACTTTATCCCTGTGAAAGGAGATAAAATCAGGTTCCACTGACAGGGCTTGCACTTCACTGATACGTCTGACAGAGGTAATGGCCACTAAAAACACAGTTTTCCAAGTCAAGTACTTAAGCTCTGCTGAGGACATAGGTTCAAAGGGAGGTTGCATAAGTTGAGCAATGCAAACATTTAAATCCCAGGCAGGGGCAGGGTCTCTAAAGGGAGGATTGGTATGAAGCAATCCTTTAAAAAATTTACAGAACACAGGATGAGAAGATAGTGAGGAAGACTTCCCCACTGACAGAAAAGCAGAAACAGCTGACAAGTGTACCTTTAGAGTAGCTGGCCTGAGGCCTAGGCCATTAAGATGGACCATATAATCCAGAACTGTAGGCAATTCAGCAGTATTTGGGGAAATATGCTTCTTGGAACACCAAATGCTGAATCTCTACAACTCTTGGAGTTATAAGTCTTTCTGGTGGAGGGCTTTCGAGAAGCTTTGAGAATATCCAGAACCCCCTGAGACAGATGCAAATCTGCAAACTCTAACTCTTCAAGAGCCATGCCTTGAGACTGAAGATTGGGATACCAAATCCTCCCCTGAGAGGAGGTCAACAGGTTGTAATTTCTGGGAAGAGACAGGGGAAGATGGACAGCTAGGGACAGCAACAGGGGGTACCAAGGCTGTCTGGCCCAGTCTGGAGCAATCAGAATCACTTTGCAAGGTTGTGACCTTATCTTGACTAACACTCTGAACAGAAGAGGGAAGGGAGGGAAGACATACAGAAATGTCCCTTCCCAGTTCAGAATCAGAGCATCAAGGGGACTAAGCCCAAGACTGGGGGAAGTTGGTGATTATCTGGGGCTGCAAAAACATCCATCTCTGGAGTGCCCCATCTTGACAAAATCACCTTCAAAACCAGAGGGTCCAGGGACCATTCATGATGGCTCTGTGAGATCCTGCTCAACGCATCTGAGAGCACATTGTCCTTCCCTGGAAGGTGAACTGCTATCAGAGAGGTTTGCAGGGAATAAGCCAGGGACCACAACTTCATGGCTTCTGTGCACAAGACCGTAGACCGAGTGTCTCCCTGTTTGTTGATGTACCACATGGTGGTGGTGGTGTCTGTTCTGACTTGAACCACCTTGTTCAGCACTGACTGAGAGAAAGCTTGCAGAGCCAGAAAAACTGCCCTGAGCTCTAGGAGACTGATATGGAGAAGGGACTCCTGAGGGGGCCACAATCCCTGGGCAGTGAGGGCCCCCAGATGGGCTTCCCAGCCCAGCATGGAAGCATCCGTGGTAAGGAACACTGAATGAGACTGAGTGGCAAATGGGACCCCTTGCCTTAAATTGTCCTGATCCTGCCACCACTGAAGGGCTTGGATCAAGGTCTGAGTCACTGGAATCAGTTTGGTAAGGGAGTCCTTCTTCAGGGACCAAAAGGCCCTCAGATGGAACTGAATGTCCCTCAGCTGGAATCTTGCCCCTTGGACCACTGCTGTAGAAGCTGCCATGTGGCCCAAGAGCTGGAGGAAATGCCTTGCTGGTCGAGACACCTGAAGGCTGAAGGAAGAAGCTAATTCTATAAGAGCTCTTGCCCATTCCATTGGAAGAAAGGCTCTTGTTTTGACCGTATCCAGCTCTGCCCCTATAAATGTAAGAAGCTGGACTGGCTCAAGAACTGACTTGGGAATGCTGAGAAGAAATCCTAGAGAAGTGAGCACTTGCTGGGTCACTTGCAGGTCTGACTTGACTTGGTCTGGAGACTGACCCACTATTAGCCAATTGTCCAGATATGGAAAAATGGAAATATTTTGCCTCCTTAGAAAGGCAACTACTACTGCCAGGCACTTTGTGAAAACCCTTGGGGCTGATGTTAGACTAAAGAGCATTGCTCTGAACTGACAGTGGCCTGAGGGCAACTTGAACCTGAGGTACTTTCTGTGGGAGCACCTGATGGGAAGGTGAGAATAGGCATCTTTGAGGTCCAGGGAGGCTAACCAGTCCCCTGGCCTTAGAGAGGGAAGAATTATTCCCAGAGTTACCATCTTTAACCTTGGTTTTAAAAGATATTCGTTTAGTCATCTTAGGTCTAGGATGGGTCGCCACTCTCCTGTCTTTTTTGGGGTAAGGAAGTACCTGGAGTACAGACCTTTGCCCCAGAGTAGGATAGGCACTCTCTCTATGGCTCTTAAAGCCAGAAGAGACAAAACCTCTGCCTCTAGGGCATGGGTTTCTGAGAGACCTGCATGTGGAAAAGATCTGGCTCTCATCTTCGGAAATTTTTTGAAGCTGAGAACCAGTCCCTGGTTTACTACTTCCAGGACCCACTTGTCTGAGGTAATAGACATCCAGTCCTGGACGAAGTAAGCCAGCCTGCCCCCTACTGAAATAGGAGAGTCAACCCGGGCAGGCCCATCAGGGTGTCTGAAGGTAGGGGCCTTAGGCTGAGGAGTGGATGCAGCCCTCCTCATCCCCCTTCTGCCTCTCCCTCTGAAGAACCCCCTCTGTGAAAGGGAGAAGAGGCCTGTGCTTGGTAAAAAGGCCTATAAAAAGGCCTGCCCCTGCCCCTAGACTACTGCCTTTGAAGAGTTGCCTGCCTCTCCTTGGCCAGAGCACTCCTGTAAGTGGTCCTGTACTCGTCCATTTTCTTCATGTAATTCTCTGTCTGCTCCCCAAACAGAGAATTACCCACTACAGGAAAATCCATGGCCTTAGCCTGGGTATCCTGCGAGAGGCTAGTACATCTGAGCCAAGCCATTCTCTGAAGAGCCACAGATGTAGCCATGACTCTTGATGACACATCATTGGAGTCCACAGCAGCATGAAACTGTACTTCTGATGCCTCAATCCCATCTGCAGCCACCTCCTCCTAGCTAGCTGGGGGGAGGCCTGTTTAGCCAGTGCCAGTACAGTGTCCCACCTGGACTTCTGGTACCTGGCTGTATAGGCCATATAACTCGCCTGCCTGAGTCCCAAGGAAGATGCCATGTACTGTTTTTTTGCCATGGCATCAATCTTCCTGGAGTCTTTGTCTTGGGGTGTGAAGCCAAGGAAATGTCTGCCCTAGCACAGGCAGCAGCCTGCACAACTCCAACATGGCTGCATTGCTGGTATAAAAATTCTATATCTGAGCCTGATGGTGTATACCTCTTGTCCATTCTTCTATCAACAGGAGGTATAGAATTGGGAGACTTTAGGATTTTTTGTGTCTGCTTCCCAAAAGATTTGTGAAGCGGAACAGAGTCTCCTGGACTCTGGGATGTCCATCATTTCCACATAATCAGGCTCCTCTTGATTCTCCATTGCTCCATTGCATAGGAAGCTGGAGGGTTTCAGCCACCTTTCTGTAAAACATAAAGTGGGAAGGGGACTCAGAAAGCCTAGGAGGGGATACACCCGAAGGTCTGTCTGGGAGGATGTCCGGTTCCACAGGCACATCCAGACTTTCACCACCACTATCATCTTCAAACTCCCCCTCCTCCTCAAACTCCGGTTCATAAAATTCTTCAGGGGTATAATCGTGAACCGGGGGAACTGACCGAACCGAACTCCTGCCAAAAGGTGCCGGATCGGTCGAAACCAGGCGAAGCGATTCTACAATCCGAATCGCTCTGGCTATTTCCTCGGCAGTAGGAACATGAACTTCTGGATCTGAACCGGTCGATTTCTCTTTGCGTTTTCTTTTGGTCGGAACCGAACCCTCGGGATCAGCTCTCCTTTTGCCCGAAGTATCGCCCTGGTCAGAGGGCACTCATAGAAACATAGACTTTGACAGCAGATAAGGACCACTTGGCCCACCCAGTCTGCCCATTTCAGAACCTACTGGATAAGCTGCAGATTCTAGTTAACCAACAGCCTACTTCCTGCAACCCCCCACTATAATTGCCTTGTGTCTGTCCCATGCATGTTTGAATTCCCCCACTGTTTTAGACTGAACGACCTCCTCAGGAAGGCTGTTCCATGTATCCACCACTCTCTCCATGAAAAAAAATTTCCTCACATTACCCCTGAGCCGTCCCCCTCTACCTTAAATTGTGCTCCCTTGTTCTTACACATCTCTTTTCTGAAAGATGCTACCCTCCTGGACTTTGTTGATTCCTTGAGGTACTTGAACATTTCTATCATGTCCCCGTCCTCCTTTCATCAACAGTATACATATTAAAGCTCTCTCAGTCTCTCTTCATATGGTTTCTGCTGCAGACCCTGCACCATTTAGTTGCCCTCCTCTGGACTGCTTCCATCCTGTCTATGTCCTTGCATAGATGAGGTCTCAAAACTGCACACAGTACTCAGATGGGGTCTCACCAACTGTCTGTACAGAGGGATAACCACTTCCTTTTTCTACTTGTGATGCCCTTTCCTGTGCATCCCAGTATCCCCCTGGCTTCCTACTGACTTTTCATTTGCTTACCCACCTTTAGGTCATCTGATATGACTACCCCAGGTCCCTTTCCATTTTGTTGTTGTTAGTACCTCCCTGCTATTGTGTACTCTTCTCCTGGGTTTTGTTTCCCAGGTGCATCAATTGCACTTCTTTGCATTGAATCTAAAGCCATATGTCTGACCATTCCTCCAACCTTGCCAAGTCCTTTCTCATCTTTCTACCTCCCGTGTATCAACTCTGTTACAGATCTTTGTGTCATCTGCAAAGAGGCATACCTTTCCCTCCAGACCCTCTGCAATGTCACCTATAAAGATGTTAAAGAGGACTGGACCCAGTACTGAGCCCTGAGGTACTCCACTAGTAACCCCCCTTTCTTTGGAATGTGTTCCATTCACTATTACCTTCTGTGTCCTGTTGTGCAGCCAGTTTGCTACCTAGGCTGCCACCCTGGGACCCACTCCCAGGCTGGCTAACTTGATTATTAATCTTTTGTGCGGGACTGTGTCAAATGCCTTGCTAAAGTCTAGGTAGACCATATCCACAGCCCCTCCCTGGTCTATTACTTTGGTCACCCAGTCAAAGAAATCAATTAGATTCGTCTGACGTGACCTTCCTGCCGTAAATCCATGCTGCTTTGGGTCCTGTGTCCCGCTGGCCTCTAGGTACTCAACAATTCTTTCTTTCAGAAGTGATTCCATCATTTTCCCTACCACTGAGGTCAAACTTACAGGTCTGTAGTTTCCTGCTTCTGCCTTGCTCCCACTTTTGTGAAGGGGAATCACATCTGCCCTCCTCCAGTCCTCAGGTACCCCATCCTGCCATGATCTGTTAAAAAGCGTGGTCAGTGGTGTCACTAGGTCCTCCCTTAGTTCTTTTAGGATTCTGGGGTGAATCCCATCAGGCCCCATTGCTTTGTCCACCATGAGTTTTAGGGAGTTCTTTCAGGACTCTTTCTTCTGTGAATGGACTGGTGTCAACCCCCCTACCCAGAGTGCTTCTATTGTCTGGTTTAGGTAACTCCTCCTCATCTTCTTTTGTGAATACTGAGCAAAAGTATTCAATCAGTATCTCTGCCTTTTCACTGTCTCCCTCTGCCCACCTCCCCTCTCCTTTATTAATCTTCACTATCCCTCCCTTAACCTTTCTATGCTCCCTAATGTACCTATAAAGGGTTTTATCCCCCTTCTTAACTGAGTTGGCTAATTTTTCCTCGGTTTGGGCCTTTGCTAGTCTGACTGGCTTCCCCACTTCTTTCTGCTTTAATTGATACAGTTCCCTGTCGTGCTCCTTCTGTGATTCCTTATATTTTTTGAATGCAGCCTTTTTCTCCTTAACCTTCCCTGCCACCTCTTTTGAGAACCATAGTGTTTTTACTCTACTTTGTTTTCTTTATTTGTTTCACAAAAAGGCTTGTTGCCTCTATGATGGCAGTTTTGATTTTTCTCCATTGTTCTGCCACCCCTCCTTTTGGGTCATTTGCTAGTGCATTTTTCAGGTATTCACCCATTTTGCCAAAGTCAGCCCTTCTAAAGTCCAGTATCCTTGTTTTTGTATGGCTTATCTCTATGGTTGTGCTCATTGTGAAGCACACTGTGCAGTGGTCGCTTGTTCCCAGATGTCTACTGACTTCTAAATTTGTGATCCTCTCTCCATTTGAGAGTACCAGGTCTAGTACTGCTCCCTCCCCAGTGGGTTCCAACACTAGCTGTCTAAGGCCTGCCCCCTGCAGAGCATCGAGAATGACCCTGCTCTTGGATGTGGCTGCAGTACATGTTATCCAGTTAACATCTGGCATATTCAGGTCCCCCATCAACAGTATCTTCCATTTTTCAGCCATTTTGAGAATGTCCTCTATCATTTTGTTGTCCGTTTCCTCCCCTTGAGACGGGGGTCTGTATACAACCCCTGTGCGGACTGTGATGCCATTCCTTGTCTCCAAGGTGACCCAGAGTGCCTCTTGTCCTCCCCCTTTACTTTTTATTCTGTAGCTTTGATCCCTTCCCTTATGTATAGAGCTACTCCACCTCCTCTTTTACCTTCACTGTCCCTTCTGTAGATTGTGTACCCTGGTATGTTGACATCCCAGTCATGGTTCTCAGTGTACCATGTTTCCGTGACTGCCACAATATCCAATTGTTCATCTTCCATCAGGGCTACTAGCTCAGGAAGCTTGTTTCCCAGACTACGGGCATTGGTACTCATTGCCCTCCATTTAATGTTGGCTTTATCCTTTTTCCCCCATCCCTGCTCTTATTGTCCTTGTCTATTTTTCCATTTACCCCTGTCCTGCCCTGTGTTGAGCTCTGTACCTCAGTGTTTACCTTACTACCTGCCATGTTTTGTGGGGGAGGCTTGAAATTTCCTGCCTTTTATCAGCGCCTCCCCCCTTGGCTAGTTTAAAAGCTTGCCAAGGAAGCATTTAAACCTATCACCTAGGAGCTTGGTTCCCTTCGTGGACAGATGCAGACCATCATGCCAGTATAGACCTTTATCTCTCCAGGTGGCCCCCAGTCCCCAATGAAGCCAAAGCCCTGTGCTCTGCACCAGTTTTGCAACCATTCATTAAACTGCATGGTGTGCAGTACCCTAGCCTCACTCCTGCCATGGACTGGTAGCACCTCTGAGAAGGTTACCATGCTTGCTACCCGTCTGAGGCCTCTCCCAACTCCACAAATTCATTCTGCACTGCACTGATCCCATGCCTAGCTAGGTCATTTGTCCCAAGGTGGACAATGATATCTAGTTCCCTCTCCTGTGATGCTGCTTCTGCAATCCTGAGGATTCGCTTCCTGTCCCTCCAAGCCATGGCACCAGGCAGGCACCTTACTTCCTTCTCCTCTCCCTTTCCCAGTTTTACCCCCCTAACAATAGAGCCCCCTATCAGAAGCTGTTTCCTTCCCCTGTGGTGTCCCTTGCCACTTTTTTGTGGGTCTCCCTTGTGGATGTCCTCAGCATTCTTCTGGGTCTCCACTGAGGGTGCCATCACAGGGTTTTAAATAATTGATTAGCAGTTTTTTTCTTGGGACAATGCTAGCTGTACAGAAAGTATTTATATAGGTTTTCTAGAAGTGTTATGTTTCTTAAACACAATGAGGCAAGTGCTATGCATTTTCACAATCTTTTAGTAGTTTTATGAGCAAAACGCTAATCAACTTTTGGAGTTAAATAAAACCCTGCCATCATAGAGGAACCTTGCTCTGCCAGAATGGCATATGATTTGTGTAGAGGTACAACTAGGGGGCCCACCCGCACCCTCCCATAACCCACTGTGGTCCAACTGCTCTTCATACTTGGCAACCCCTGAGGCAGTGGTTGTGGCAGTGGTGCTCTTTGGAAGGGGGAGGCCTCCTTAGTCCTAGCTAGTTCAGCCTGGAGGTGGGCAATCTCCTCCCTCAGAGCTGACAATTGCCTGCAAATAGGACAGCAATGCAGTCTGCAGAATGTCTCCCGGAAAACTGCTGCCCCACAGCCAGTGCATTGCACCACTCCCCACATGTCCCTCTCCCTTATAACATACAATATGTAATATACATACATATATATTTTTTTTTTATTATTTGTGGTGTGTACCTACCCTTTTTGCACTGTGCTGGGTTATTAAGGATATGACAGTTCTGCCCCAAGACCTGATGAGGAAGTGATGTCAGAACTGTGGCTATAAAGGAAATGCCACGCCTGGTGGGGTGGGGTCTGAGGGTATGGGGTAGGGTGGGTGGGTAGTCCACAGCCATTGGTGACTGTTAGAAACAATCAAATACACAACTGCTCCACCACCCTGGTGAGTACTGCCCTTTATAGTAATTCAACTAACACCACAATTTACTAGATCACGGCTCCTGCACAAACCACTTTACTGAGTCCAGGGATAAATATTAACTCACTCCTCAGCCAGCAGGACACTTTCAAAATGTTGCAAAAACATCCTTCCAAATCCTAGGTCTCAACCTCAACAATCAAGCAAATTCAGTTGTATCTCACTCCCTCTGGTTATAAAATTACTACACTTTTAATGGAATCCTGCAATTCTCTGCTTAATGCCAATAAGGAAAAAAAAAAATGAAACTTTTTGTAGAAAGCGTAGCTCCCCTTCTTAACAAGTATTATGCCTTACCAGGTTTCCAGGTCCTAAATGGAGTTACAGTTTGTTCTTTGCAGTGTAGCAAGGTTCTCAGCTTCCAAAAGACAAATCAAAGTCAATCCTTCTGGTTCGGTCGGAACCGAACCGGGCTGGCCATCCAGATCAGCAGACTTCTCGGCTTCCTTTTCCCTCAGTCTACCTAATCTCTTTTCAAGGGTAGATTTCGGAAAATTTTTACATATTTGGCAGTCTGTATTGAGATGTTCAAACCCCAGACAATAAACACAGGTGGTGTGGGGATCGGCCTTAGCAAAGACCTCCCCACACTCACTGCAGTGTTGAAACCCAGTGGGCCCATTTTTTTTCTTGGGTTTCTCAGACATGGCCAACCTAACAAACTTACCCTTTTTATGGCAACTGCCAGGCAAGACTCCCGTATCGGTTCCTAACCGTGTCACAGGTATTGGAAAAAAATGTACAAAAACACAGATTTTTTAGAACCGATAAGGACCGGTAACTACACACTAAAGAAAGATACAAGTATTTACCACAAATGATCGGTTCAGCCGAACCAATCTACACTTTTTCAAGTTCCACACAGAAAATCAGCACAAAACCTATCTAGTATTCATGGCACCACAGACAGAGACTGAATAGACTATGCGGAAATACATTTCGGTTAAAAAAACGACACTTTAACCGACTTTTGAACCGAGCTGCAGGAGAAATCTCCAGAGCGACTGTCCAGTGAGGCGGAGTAAAGAATCTGACGGTTGGATTTCAAAGGGCTCCAGACAGAGACATCAACCAAGCTTCAGCTCAGCATTCTATGCTCTGCATAGAAAGTTAACCCTTTGTTCTCCGGGGCAGTTTAAAGGCTGGGGCTAATTGCATTTGTCAGAATACAGCAAGACTTCATGTTGTTTGAAAGGCAGAACCCAAGCAGTCAGAATTGTGGATTCCACCTTCCCACCTCTACCTATTAATACCGGCGTCCCTCAGGGATCGGTACTTGGCCCTATCTTTTTTTCAATCTTTCTAAATGATCTACCACAAATCTGTTCATCTTCCTCCATTCACATGTACACAGATGACACAGTCCTATTCACCACCGTCCACACCCCGGATGAGGTTGCTACCAATCTTCAGGCTGACTTCAATAAAGTTCAGCTCTGGTTCAGCTCTCACCAACTCTCCCTCAACACCAAAAAGACAGTCTCTGTGACCTTTGGCACCAGGCAGAGACTATCTCGACTCACAGCCCTCCCAAACTTCCACACCCTAGACAGGACAGTCCTTGAGGACTCTTCAGCTTTTAGGTACCTAGGTGTATGGCATGATCAACACCTAACATTCTCTGCACACATTGATGCTATCCTGAAAAAAAAGCTGCGCTCCAAGCTTGGTGCCCTTTACAGGAATAGCAATAGCCTCCCTCTAACTGCGAGATGCGAAACTGTGCAGAAGATGATACTACCGACCTTTGACTACTGTGATGTAGCCTACAGTGCTGCTCCCAAGTCTACCCTATCCAGGCTGGATCCCCTTTTCAATGTTTTTTGCCGCTTCGCCCTCGACGGCCCCCTCCCCGCACCCATCACCGCGCTCTACTGTTTGCTGTCATTCCCTCTCGAAATAGCTAAGTTCTCTCCACAGCGCTAAATTTGTATCTAAATTCTGGCTTGACTCCCTCATGCTCTACCTTACCTCCTCTCTATCTTCTCCTCCAGCCCCTGCTCATGCTCTCAGATCTTCTGACTCCCGGCAACTGTCTATCCCTCACCGGCGGACCACAGCGGGCCAAGCTGCCTTCTCCTACCACCTCCCAAAACTCTGGAATGACCTACCACACCAAATTAGTCACTCCTCCTCCTCCATGAAATCATTATCCACCACCCTGTCCAACTACTACGTGGTTAACTGCTCCTGTGCTTAATATCAACTCCCTTCCCTCCCACCCAACCGTTTTCCTTACTCTGTCCTCCTCCCCCTACCCATCCCTCTACCCCTTCATCACTCACTAGTATCAACCACTCCTCCCTATCCCACCCCCACCTACCCCCATGCAGCCTGACCAGCGGTATAGCTATGCTATGAATGCTGGCTGATTCTCAACAGCTGCACTTCTGCCCTACCTCTGCATTTAATTTGGCTATGTTTGCATTGCCTTAGCGTCTTGTCTCCATGGCGTATTATGTGTGATGAAATCTGATCTTGTTTTAACCTCAATCCAAGTGCACCATAATGTAAAACGCATCCTAAATGTCATGTAGCCTAAATGTTATGTAACCTAGATGTTATGTTGGAATGCCTTGTACAATATAAGCTTCAATTCTATGTCACACTGCCTGTTTTGTTCTCCAACTGTACCCTTCCCCCCAGGTCGCACCGTGAGACGGGCATCTTATTGCTCAGTGTGCCTTTCCTGGTGAAACATTTCAATAAATAAATCGCACAGTTTTGGAACTCAGTACTAAACTTCTGCAAATCAGTTGTCCCATCAGTAATAAATGCTGATTCCTCTATAATTCTATTCAATATCCCCCACACTCCTCTTTCCAAGAACCACACTCTCCTGGAGTAGGCCATCACTGCTACTGTACAATCCCAAAGGCTTTTACTAAGAAAATGGAGATCTCCTGACGTTCAAACCTTCAATGAGTGGTTGTTCACAAAGGAGCACCTGGCCTCCTTGGAAACTCTCTCCCACTTTGCTCTAGGGAAAATGGACTTTTTGAGTAAGACTTGGTCTCCTTCCTGACTAACCAACCCACCCTCAACGGACACATTTTTACGCAGTTGCTTTGATAATACCTTTGAATAAGGGGTGGTTCAAGTGAAGAGAAGTGCAGGTACATGCATCATTAATATCCATGTTTAAACGGTTTGATTTGCTGTGTGTCACTGTGGACATACATATAAACCATAATGGTCATTATCATTCTGCACTAAACTACTGCTCATGATAATGTTGTTGTATTATTGTACTATTATATTGTTTGTTCTTAATTTTTTTTTCCTTCAATAAAAAATGTAACGTTTAAAAAAAAAAATCTTTATAATTGAGTCTATGCTAGCATAAAAGTGTAAGTTCGATGGTGACCACCTTTTAAGTCTTAGTGAACTTTTCTGGGCAACGGCTTAACATTATTAAGAAAACAAAGTTGGAGTCCCAGCTCCAGGAAGCCTATATTCAGTGTGCACAGTACCAAAATGGAAACCACAACAGAACAAATACAAGAGCTCACTTCCCTCTCCCCTGCAGTAATGGGGGTAGCACCAAAAACACAGAGAGATTGTGTTCTCATGAAAGCATTCTATTTAATTCTCCATATCCTTCTGTCTTTTTTCACAGTTCATATGATTCATTGACTTTAAAAAAAGAAGCTTGCAGGGTACCTGGGAGTCACGTTAAATCATTCCTAGTCATCTCACTGTATGACACCTCACCTGGACTCTTGGCTCTGGCGTGAATCACCACCCTGCACAATTCATCCCCAGATGAGTTTGTTTTATAATATTTACACTGGGGGCAAATTGTCCAGGGTGCTGATTCATGCCGGAGCTAAGAGTCCAGGGCAAGTTGTCATGTGGCAACATGACAGGCACAACTGGTCACGTAGTCTTGTACCTGTATCTTTATCACATTTCCTTTGTAAATCAGAGTCATTCAGAAATTGTATGTTTCAGTCCATATTTATGTAAGATACATGAAGTTACTTACATTTCAAATACTCCCGGAAGATATACAGGCTTTGCAAGAAAACATAATTTTTAGACGACGCACACTGATGAGCCCTGGTAGGATGAAACACCTGTTTGTGTCCTCTGTTGGCACCCTTTGCAGACTGTGTGAGAGGCCTTTCGGCACCATGCATTTCTGCTTCAACTTGAACCAGCATAATATTTTGTGGTGATTTGCATATACAGCCCATGATGCTTTGCATTATGGCAGTAGGTGTGATTTTGTTACATTTTTTTATATTCCATCAGCATTGTTTCATCCACGTGAAATTATTTTTAAGGACTGTATCTTTAATTCAAAATCACGTTATGCTGACAAAATAAAATCAGTGCATTCATTAAGTGCTCTGTGCTTCAAGTATCTTGATATTGTTCATAATATAGGATAAAGTGCACAGTGCTTTAAATAGCGAGTTTACAGTGTAGCTCAAAAGAAGAGCTGCAGCCCTGCACACCCACACAGACGTACTCAGTCTGTATTTCTGTTCCTTTGTTTATACCAAAAATGGCTAGTTAAGCATTTGGAATGCCAATGGAGTTTGAAAACATTTCAAGCGGCTGTCTGGGATTATCTCCCTCCTTCTGTTTATAACAGGAAACCCTCTGTCGTAAGACAAACAACTGTAGTCACAACAAATTTAAATGAACTGGTGCGTGTAGCTACTGGATGTATGATGGGAAAATAGTAGAAAGCCGAAACAAAATTAAAGACACCGTTCAGCCATTGTAAGATGCAGAGAAAAACTTGTGCTGAAGGAGTACTAGACAGTGTATTAGATGTGGTGACGTTTCAGGAAACACCCCTTTATCAGACCTTTAAAATCTTAACATTTCAAATAGATAAGACAATGTTAAATGAATATAAAAAAGTATGTTTTCTTGCAAAGCCTGTATGTCTTGCTCACTAAAAGAAAATTGGTAGACAGCTGATTTTGTTACTCCACTGAACTCAGTGGGTTCACTGAATGGTTAAAAAAAAGACTGAGAATCTGTGTTTCCTGATAGACTGAATTTTATTATGTCAAAGGCTATGAATATCACAGTATTTGAAATTTAATTAACATCAGGTATCTCACACAAAAATGAAACAGACTGTTTCTGAATGACTCTGATTTACAAACTAACTGTGTTAAAGATACAGGTAGCCTGCAAGCTTCTTTTTCGAAGTCAGTGAATCATATGAACAGTGGAAAAAGAAAGATATAGTAAATTAGCTTTCATGAGATAATATTTACAATCTCTGTGGCTGTTTTTTGGTGCAACTCTATTACAGGATGGGAGACAGAAGTGAGCTCTTGTGTTTTTCTGGCTTAAAATCTGTATCCGTGAGCTGTCTGGAATTATCTTTAGCTGTCGTTCCCCCCACACACACACAAAGTACTTAATTTGCTGAACATCCCATCTCAGTTGTACTTGACCTCTGAACTCCTGGGAGACCTTGTGGTAAAAGTGAGTACTTCAGCTTATTTTTAGTTAGGACATACATGTTTCCCAAGCAATTCAAGCTTATTCCGCACCTCCCATACCGACTTTTCTGGCTCTGAAAGATGCAGCAACATGCTGTCCATGTAAAGTGCTGCTTTCTGTACCCCCCCCCATGTTTTTATTTATTTATTTGTTTACCAGGTGGGTACACTGGTCGAAGGGACCATTTTCAGGTATGACCTGAGCCATCAAGACGGAACATAATGGGTAACAGCAAAACCACAGCCAGCACAGTGGCATGCAGGGTTGAGGCATTGAATGCCTTAATTCCTGCCATGTTGGCAACTGGTGTTCGGGAACAAGCACTGGCTGCCGGGGGTAGGCGGAGAAAGAGAGGCAGGCGTCCCAGGGACTGATCTCCTCTCCCGGGGGCAGCTGTCTCGGCCTCTGACTGCCACTGGGTGGAGGCCCGGTGGCAGTGCAGGTTACGAGCAGCCCAACAGGTGGGGCTGCAGTTCTGCAGGACACGGGCGCCGCCATGCTCATGTACTGAAGTGTTACTAGGAGGGGTCAAAAGGGAGAACAAGGAACAGTGGGAGGCACAGTGTCATAATGTCACAAGGAAAATACTGCATGGAACAATGCCACAGAGACAGTCTTGTGTGCCGCAAACAGCGTCAGTAAAAACATTGACCAAACCTGAAACAGTGCACACAACAGCACACATCGAGATGTTTTCATTCTGTCTCCTAAGCTGGTCTCCGGGCTTCCTTACTCCTGGGCTCCACCTCCTGATACTGACAGACAGGCAAGAATCAGACCTCTGCAGCAGGGGACATCCAGCCCTCCACTTCCTGTCTCCCTCAGTTTACTTCCTGCCTTTAGTCTGGCAGGTTCTCTGCAAGCAGAGCTCTGCCATGTGGCAGAGCTGAAGACAGCAGACTGTAAGTCAAACAATTTTGGTACCTGGGGATATTAAAAATCTCAGCTGTGTTTAAGGACTCCAGTATGGGTACCAGTTTCAGCCTTGCAAGCTGCACAGTCTGGCCCCATTTCACTGCGTTATTTATTCTCCACACTTTCTGCACTCATGGAATGCTACTTCAGTGCACTGAAAGGGTGTTTTTTGGGGGGAATCAAACAGGCACTGAAGTGCCTAGAAAGGATGACTGACCCTCTCCCACAAAGGCTATCTTGGGGAATCAAAACTGCACCCTTAGGATGACTGGCCCGATTTCATCATGTGGCTTTTCTCCAGCGCTTTCTGCCGGAATTCCGTGAGGTTCAGGTCGGAATAGGCGGCAGCCACCATTTTCCCTGCATGGAAGGTCGGGGCTAGGGGACTTAAAACAGCACCAGAGAGCTGCAATGTTCAGTCCTGTTCTCTCAGTCATCGCAGTAAACGACATCGAAGGATTTAGGGAGAATAGTTCTCCCCTCAGATGGTAGTCCTGTATGTTTTCTTCCCATCGGCGGCATTCCAATTTGATTGAACGAAGCTGCTCGTTGATGGGGGCAGGCAGTATATCAGTGGCAGTTCCTCGACAGGGAGCTCTCGCTGACGAGCGCTGCAGGGTATAAGGAGCCCTATCCTGGAGAGAGACCTCCTCAACATGCATGAAAAAGGGGCATCCTGGTCAAATCTTAAGACTTCCCATCGATGGCAGGCATTTCCATTACCTCAGCCGCTCATCGACGGTGGACCGGCAGCGCACCTTAGCGACTCATCCTGGTTTAGGGGGATTCCATTGATGAGCGCTACAGCGCAGGAGGAGCGCCATTCTGGAGCCTTTGCTCAGCGTGCTGTGCCCCCCCCCCCAATAAATAAAAAAAAGTGAGTGGTTATTTTAGAGGATGGATCCCTGCATGGTCTATTAGCAGAAAAATAAACATTTCTGGATTACACAAGGGCAGCTCAGTATAGCCCTTACAGGACTAACACATTTCTTAGAGGGCCAGCACTTTTGATCTTCACTTCAGCAGCACGACATCGGGGGGGGGGGTAAGCTGGATTAAAGGGAAGTAGGGCCTTTTGTGGTGTTATGGCCTCACACAAACCTTCCTGGGGCATAAAAGGCCAGCGCTGCTAGTCCCCCTGTGGCTGAGTTGCTGCGCCTATAATGTCCAGTGGGCAGCATATGCGAATGGAAACGTTATGGAAGAAGACTCCCCGCAGCTCAGTATGATAGCGCACAGGTCATAACAAGCGACAGCCACCAGAGGGACCCAGCAGTCCACAGCCCCCTCTGACACAGGCCTCATAAAACAGTTAATTAGGGCCTCACTCTGGATCTAGTATGCTTCAACGATCACCTGGGATCACCAGATATGAGACCTCCCTGGAGGGCACGCGAAACAGGAACCTCCATATTCTCACTCCCGAGAGGCAGTTGTCACAGGAGGATCAACATTCCTCACATCTCAGTAGAAAGATAAGATATACATGGTAACCTCAAGCATTGCAGGGGGCGCATCTGAGATTCCCAAGACTCCAGTTTATCTTCTTCTTCTGGAAGGGGAGCAAGTGGGCAAATATCTGACCAAAGGGGCCACCGTCGAGATTTCCCTTGGTTCACACCTGACACCTACTTCCAAACTGGCAATAGCTTTCCATATACCTCCTACTATTAGGGAAATGGTTGAAGGAGGAGTGACAGCTCTCTAAGCCTTTTCCCCTGTCCAGTGCTCCAACAGATCCTAAGCCTTCAGGCTCTGAAAGAAGCAAATGGAAAAATGGCTAAACAGCCGTAGAAGCTACCTTCTGGTTTCAAACCGAACCAATCAGAGAGTCATCGGACAGGAGTATAAAGGCCTTGATTGCCAGCAAAACAGTCAGAAGAGGCTGTTCCTGGTGGGACTCAAACCTCAGCGAGCCACAAACCATGGCTTTGAACCTAGCCAGCAGGGACCTCTCCAAGGAGAGGTCGGGCAATGGGGCAAGGGCAATTCTGGGTCCTGAGACCCCAGATGCAAACTTTTCATATCCAAGCTTATACCTGGGCTCAAACTCATCTGCTCGAGGACAAGGATATCGGTCAGACAGATCCTATACATGACCAGCAAGCTCCCGCTACCTCGTATCATGCCCTCCCCTCTCTACGGTAGCCCATTCAAAGACACAAACCCTCTGCGGAAGAGGACATTGAGCAAAGGGCATCCAGAGAAACCAGTAAGGAAAAAAGATCATGCCATCCAGGCTCATCCCCAGTAGGGGGCAGGGGTCTAAAAATTCTTGAGGCATGGGCTCAATTAAGTCAGACAGAGGGATCACAGACATTACCAGCACCTAATACAGGCCTGCACTACCTCATGTGGTGCCTGCCCCCATCACTGGCAACCCATATAAAAGGCAACGCTACGGGCCATTACGGGATTATTGCAAATGGGCTAGCTTCCCATTCTTCATCATACCAAAATGCACGGGGGATTCAGGCCAGTCCTAGTTCTCGGATTCTTGCATAGTTTGTCCGCAACACACCCTACAAGGCAGAAACCTCGTTATCAATTGAGGAATCACAAAAAGGCCTTTTTTTCCGGCATCCATAGATCTGCAAGGTGCCTATTCACTTTTCCCACTCAGTAGCATCACATGCACAATCTCAGGTTCAGAATGGCAGAACAGTACTTAAATTCAGACTCGGCCATTGGGGTCTTCTTCAGACCCATGGACAGGATTAAAGGTGCTGGTAGTGGTCACAGTACACATTAAGGCCCCACAGCTCAACCAAGCATTACAAGTAGAGGTGGTCTGGTACCCACCGGCACACAATTTTCTCATCATCTGGAGAAAGACTCCCGAATTCCAAACCAGACCTTGATCCTTCTGGAGAGAGACATCATGACACAAGTTTTTTCTCCCCCCCAAAAAACTAAAATTCCAGATTCTACCAAAGCTCATCAAGGAGTGTCATGTAACTCCTCAGCTGTCTGCTCATTTTCTCATGCAGTTCATTGAGACAGAGTAAATCCTTCCTCCAGTGACTGTCTCGGGGGACAGAGGTCAAGAAGGGTTGCAAGTTAGACCATCTTCACCAAACACAAATCGCAACCGATGCAAGCCTCGGGAGCTGGGGAGTGCTTGCATACATCAGCTGTTGGCACTGGGCAGTTGGTCACTGTTAGAGGCACAAGGTAAGCATAAACGTTCCTGACAGAGGAACAGTAGGCCATGCCCTGAGGTACTCCGAACAGCAATTCCCCAATCAGGATAGTCTGGTTCCAGCCAACAATCTGTCGATGTTGACATACACCAACCATCAAGATGGCACAAGAAGGTCAAGAGGCTAAGGGGATCCCTTTTCTTTAGGTGGGTTGAACACCACTGAGCGATGTATATCCCAAGACAGGTAAGTGTTACAGCAGGCTGGCTTATTGGTAAGGTTGGTCGACCAGGGGAATGGGAGCTAAAGGATAGTGCCTCCGACATCGTGACAGTACAGTGGGGCAATCCTCAGACAGACTTTTTCGCAGATTGGCGGAACTCCAAGGTAAAGCATTTCTGCTCCCTGGCCAAGGGTGAACCAGCGGTGGCTCAGGACACCTTTTCAACTAAACTGGGATGAGTTTGGTCTCCTGTATGCCTTCCTCCAATACCGCTTCTATCAAGAGTCCTTCACAAAGTAGATCGGGACAGGACAGTCATGATTTTAGGTTGCCCCTTATGGTTTTTCTGCACATAGTTCCTGATCATCATTTGTCTGTCAAGGTGACCACGTCAAACATTCAAGTTCAGCCTGAACATTCTCCATCAGGGTTCGGCTCGGCATCCCACTTATACAGCTTGTCTCTAGGCCTGGACATGGAGTGGAAAGACCTTCATGGAGCTAGGCTGCTCAGCTCCTCTTACTGACACGTTGGGGAACTCGTGTCTATCTTCTACCTCCAATGGGTATCATTGAATCTAGAAAAATTTAGGTTCTGCCTTCATTCAAAACACATGTAGAACTTTCCAATATAATCACCTGTTCAACTGCAGTTCCTTTCAGATGAGTGGTCTAAGGACTGCAACCAGCCTCCTTACAGTTTCAGGTTCTAGCATGGGAGGCACTCTTGCTGATGGATCCAGGGGAATGGCTGGATTCATATCCCCTGGCCAGTAGATTTCTAAAGACAGCAACATTAAGATACCTTCCAACTCACCAAAGCTACCACTTTGGAGTCTTATTCGGGTTCTCAAGGCTGTGTATAAGGCCCCTTTAGAACTTATCAAGGAGATAACCATCATGCGTCTCCAAATAAAGGTCCCTTTCTCCCTCATGGCTATTGCTTTCGGCCAGGAGAATCAGCAAACTAAAAGCATGGCTTGTCCAAGAGCCATACACTGCTGTTCATTCGGCTCGAACAGTTCTAGGTTATCTGCCAAAGCTATGCATCCATTCCATTACAATCAAGGGTTCATTCTCCTTTCTTTTGACCACTCTCCAAAGCAATAAGAAAGGGGAATTGCCTCCAGTAGAGCTGAGAGGCGTGTTAAAAACATAGAGGCATGAAGGCTGAGGGCAGAGGGGGGCCGCGAGGCGCATTCAGTCTGCCCCTGATGAAAGTGTGTATTAAAGAGGGACTCTGGTCAAAAGTGCTACATTGCAGAATTAGAATAAGCATACCCCAAATAAATTTCATACCAAACATTAGGTTTCTGTGCTACTTCATTTTACAGCTATGAGCTATTTTGTAAGCCTGATTTCACTACCTGCTCAAAAAAAAAACAGTTTCAGTGAAGAGGTGCTGATGATGTCATCTCCTGAACTCACAGTCTAGCCCTCCCTGTCAGCAAACTTATAGGACCAGTTTCTCCAAAGTTAAAAGCTCATTTTGCAGTGGTTTTCACAAGTAAAACAGGTAGCACCGTTCTAAAAACAGTGCTATAGAATCTTTGTTTCAGGTTTTGCAACAAAGTTGACAAATTTGTATTTTAATGCCTTTTTGGTGTGGTTCGTTTCTCCAGAGTTGCAGGATGCTGAGTCACCATGCCTCCAGGCTGCTGATACCATGTGAAGTGTTACTCTTCCTGTTTCGAAGTTGTATTAATTGTTGCAATGTTGGTAACTGCAATGCTGTTTGTCAGTGTCTGCTTTACAATAAGTTTTAATAGGGGCCTTATATGTGTTAATTCCTACTGGGGTGGAGGTGTTAGCCCTGGTAAAACAATCATTGTAATGCGGAGTACAACACAGATGAGCCTGAATATAGCTCAGGTTAACAACCTGTCACTGAGAAAACAGAAAATGAGCTCTGCTCAACTGAGTATCCCATCTATTCATACTTTGATGATGAATAAAATATTGATTGCTTGATTGAGTGATTAAGCATTGAGCAGGCTACTGCACAGAAACTCTTAGTAAGGTTTCAAAACAGCACTACCTCTCCCACCCCCATTTACAGGGTGATGGAATTGAATTAAAGTGCCATCCTGAGAAATCACCTCAACTGAATGATAGGTGTGAATGATCACAGTCATTCACCACGTTAGAGATATCCAGTCTGCAAATCTCACATTAGTGTGCTGTGGCTTAGCATTCAGCAACCCAGGAGAAAAGGACCACAGTAAAAAAGCACCAAAAACAAAAATATGAATTTGTCAACTTTGTTACAAAACCTGAAACACACATATATTTTTTAAAGCAATGTCCACTGAATGGTGCTGCCTGTTTTACTGGAGAAAACCATTTGCACATAGTTTTTAAACTTTGGAGAAGCAGGTCCTGTAAAATTGCTGACAGGGAGGACTGGACTGTGCGTTCAGGAGATTTATTTATTTATTTATTTGCTTTTGTTAACCGGGTAAGCACACTAGACAGCCAAGTGCCTATTTTCAGGTGTGACCCGGGAGATTACAAGGTACATACATGAACATCAGGCAAATACAAGTGAAGGATTACATTACATAGAATTAGCACAACAGGGACTTTACAAGCATCAGATTTCATCAGGCAAATAGTAGTGAAGAGTTAATATAAAGTGACCAGAACATAGGGACATTGTAAGACAACAACACCAAAAACAGGTATTACAATACAGTATTAAACACTGCAGTCAGTAGGAAGAAGTGCAGTGTGAATTCATCGCTCCAGGCAGCAAGTTGTAAGGCTAGCAGTTAGAATAAGGAGGAGTCACAGTTGGGATAGAGTGGGCCCAGTGCAAGAGAAATGAGTGCACAGTTATAGTGCTCACCCTGTTTGGCCGGTGGTCCTAAATGGTCCATTTTTATATATGCTGTGAGAACAGAAGGAGTATGAGCACAATTGTGCTCTGCCCAAGTCGTAATGTTTAGGTAGCATCTCAGTTAGTTGGGGCATCTCAGGCTGAGAGGGTTTGTCTAGTGCAGAGACAGGTGGCAGCCGTTTTGAGAAAACCCCAGAGGAAGGCTTTAAAGCTCTGGTGCGAGGGAGAGGAGTGAGTGCTAGTTGGAAGAGAGTTCCAAACCCTGGGCACATACACAGCGAAGGCTCGGTCACCCATTTGTGTGCTGGTTTTAGGTACCAGGAGGGCATGGGAGCCACTGGATCGTAGGTTGTAGGAGGGTGTAGCAAGAACAAGGGTCTCAGCGAGGTTTTGGGGGGTGGCAGTTCTGACAATATTGTCAATGAAGTTGCCCATGACATAAGAGCGGTGAGTTTCCAGTGGGAGCCACTCAAGCCGGGTGTAAAGCTCACAGCGGTGAGTGAGGTGGAGGGCTAAGAGCGCAAAACGGCATATGTTGTTGTATGCTGAGTCCCACTTTACTAGGTTAGTTTTTGCAACGTGGGCAAAGGTCATTAGTCTGTAGCAAAGCGTGGGTAGGAGGACTCCCCTGGCTAGAGCAATACGGACAGCTGGAGTTAGATAGCTTTTTGCTCTGTAAGCCTGACCCAGCTTGCAGTTTGAGGCCTTGCATGTATTTTGTATGTGCAGGTTCATATCCAGCTGCGGGTCAAGGGTCACCCCCAGGTACTTGACCGAGCCTGCAACAGTCAGCGGTGACCCATCAGCCCTGGAGATCTGTAGTGAATCCGGGTGACTTTTAACAGTGCTGAGCCAAATAGCATAGCCTCATCTTCTGTAGTTTAATAACAAGTTTATGGTCCTGCAACCAAGTTTGGATGTGGTGAAGTCCGAGTTTAGTTTGGTGTTAATGGTGAGCGATGTCCTGGGATTTGGCCATGATGTCTAGGTCATCTGCGTACAGCATTGAGGACCCTAGAGCTGGAGCCAAGGGTAGCTCATTTATGAAGAGAGAGAGAACAGGAGAGGCCACAGGACAGCGCCCTGGGAGACTCCGCAGTTAACCTGGGCAGGCTCAGACAGCACCTTGCTGAATTTGGGGTACTGATGCCTGCCCGTGAGGTAATTACTGATCCATGCAAGAGCTGGGGAGGAGAAGCCAAGTGACAGGAGAGAGGAGCACAGTAATGTGTGGTCAACTCGATCAAAGGCTTTTGAGAGATCAACAAAGATGGCCCCGGTCAGTTCACCTTGGTCAGCAGCAGACCTGATCTCCGAGGTAACAACTGCTAGGGCCGTGGAGGTGCTATGCCCCTTTCTAAACCCATGTTGTGCAGGGGAGAGAAGGTTGTGGGTCTGTAGGTAGTGGGTGACCTGAGAGGCGACTACCTTTTCCAGGAGCTTGCTGATCGCTGATAGGATTGCAATGGGATGGTAGTCCTTGAGGTCTTTTGTGTCCCCTCACTTGGGTACAGGTATCACCTTGGCCATCTT
Organism: Neoceratodus forsteri; assembly: GCA_016271365.2. Lineage (NCBI taxonomy): Eukaryota > Metazoa > Chordata > Ceratodontiformes > Ceratodontidae > Neoceratodus > Neoceratodus forsteri. The sequence continues at coordinate 1,309,405,220 of CM057449.1, forward strand.
CCAGATATCTGGGACTATGCCTGAGGAGAGCGAAGCGTTGAAGACATGGGCTATGGGCCGGGCTAGTACTGATGCCCCTAGCCTCAGCAGCTTGGGCTCCAGGCAGTCATGCCCAGCTCCAGTGTATGGGGATAGACCAGCAAGGAGCTTCTGGGCCTCCATGTCTGTTACTGCCTTGAGGTAAAAGGGCAGCAGGAGGGTTGTCCCTCTGGGTGAGGAGGCCCGGCCAGCAGGGTAGCACAGCAGTTTGGGTAAAGCAGGCAAGTCTGTGAACTGAACGTTGAAGGCACTGGCAATAGTGAGGGGGGTTGTTGCAGTTAACCCCATCAATGGGCATGTCAGTGACCTGCGCCCTCGTGGCCCCACCCACCACTTTCTTAATGCTCTGCCAGAAAGTCCTCGGATTTTTGGCTGTAGAGAGCAGGATGGACTGACAGTATTCACTTTTTGCTGAGCGAATGGCTCTCTTGCATTAGTTCCTCACTTGCCTGTAACTCTGGAGATCCGTGCTGGACAGTGAGCTCTTATGCCTCGCCCAGCATTTATCCCTTTGCCTCATGACAGTATACAGGCCTCCATGGAGCCATTTAGTTGCAGTGCCCCTCACTCTCCTTCTTGTGAGGGGGGCATGCCTGTCTTGAAGTGGGGTAAACGCTTTTATAAAGTTGTCAAGGGCCACTGAGGGATCATTGGTGGCCATGACCTGAGACCAGTCAGTATGTCTCAGGTCTTCAAGGAAGTCTCCAGCATTGAGTTTGGAGTAATCCCTCATTTGAATCACCTTGTGCGGGATTTTGTGAGGGGTGTTGCCCCATACGCAGAAGGTGGGAGAATGATCCGATATAGCATCAGGTAGAACGCCACAGGAGATAATTTTCTCCGTTCTGTTGCTTAGTACCCAGTCGATGACGGAGCCCTTGTCGCCTCTGAGAGAGGGCCTAGTGGGTTCAGAGATGAGCTGGCTTAGGGCCAGTGCAGCCAATAGTGGTTCATATTGCTGGGCACTACGACCTGCCCAGTTAAGGTTGAAGTCCCCCAGGACTAGTAACTTGTTCGAGCCAACCTTTGGGCTGAGACAGTCTAGGAGGTAGGAGAGCCCGGACACACCACCCTTGGGAGGGTTGTAGGCACATATCACATGCACCTTTTTGGTGTTCCCTAGCAGGAGGAGGAGGACGTGTAGGAACTCACAGAGCTACGATGCAGATTGCAAGTGTCCTATGACTGAGACATTTAAGTGCGTCTTGTAATATATGAGTACTCCGCCCCCCCCCTTGTCCTGGGACCTGTCCAACCTAATGAGGTTGTAGCCTGGAAGGTCACAAGCTGAGTCAGATAAGTGTGGCTTAAGCCATGTCTCAGTGATCCCCATAATGTCCGGATTATAGTGGGCCACCCAAGGTGTTAGCTCAGTAAGGTTTGGTAGAAGGCTGCGTACGTTTAAGTGCACGAGCCTCAAGCCTTTGGCTGATAGCCAGGAGGAGGGTGGTTTCGGGGAGGGTCTAGCGTTCATCAAGCCCATAATTTAAATAGGGGTCCTAGCCAGTCCGTGTCGCCCAGCACCTCTTCACTGAAACTGGCTTTTTTGAACAGGCAGAGAATTTAGGGTTGTAAAATGATTTGTAACTTTTAAACAAAGTAACTTAGGGATCTCAGTTTTGGCATGAGGGTGATTGGGGCTATGTTGATCCATATTCTGAATTTATTGATGCCAGTAATTTGTAACCATAGTCCCTCTTTAAGAGAGAGGAAGTTATTCGCATATCTTCAAGTTTGTTCATGTCAGCTATGGGCAAAAATTAGGTGTAACAAAGTTTCAAAAGGCACTATAGCCAGACAGATTACGTCAGCCACTTCCATGGCTTGTGATCAGGCCAGAGTAACTTACCTGGCCCAGGAAGAGCCCCTTTTTCCTCACCAGAGCTATGGCCTCTTCACATGCATACTTCAGAGAAGCATCGACAGCACACTTATGCAAGAGGCCACTTAATAATCCATTCACACATTTTCAAAATTTTATTTGCGGGAAGTGATGCCCTCGGAGGAGGCATCTTTGGCTGTAGAATGCTTCAAGCGGTGGTGGATCCCTAAGGGCTCCTGACATTCTTCCCACCCGGGATGTCTGGGGACGTACTGCTTTTGTATATCCCAGGCGTAAGGAAGCCCAGAGACCAGCTTAGGAGAGAGAAATAGAAATTTGGGTACCTGTAAATTTTCTTTCTCCGAAAGCTGGTCTCCGGGCTTCAGATTCCTTCCCAGAATGTATATACTTGGCTGGCCTCTCACGGCCATATATGCCTTAAAATTCTTGTTTTTTCTGTTTCAAGTTCTTGTAGTATTGCCACATTGGACTGCTTTAGGAAGAACTGAGGGAGACAGGAATTGGAGGGCTGGATGTCCCCTGCTGCAGAGGTCTGATTCCTGCCTGTCTGTCAGTATCAGGAGGTGGAGCCCAGGAGTAAGGAAGCCTGGAGACCAGCCAGAGAAAGAAAATTTACAGGTACCCAAATTTCTATTTTCGCGGGAGGCAGTGCTGCCCACGCCCCCCCCCCATCCCCCGGAGCAAAAATAAGTAACTTTAAGGGGGTGTGGACCTAAGGGAAAAGAAGAAACTCGGGATGAGGAGAAACTTAGTATTTAGCAACAGGAAGCAAAAAGAGAAATTCTATCAGGGGACGGTGAATCAAACCCTGATCCCTAGGTCCACGCTGCCTCAGGTCCATGTGCCTTAGCGACTCCACCATGGGAGTGGCTCGATCCGGTACTGCACCTGAGGCTTCTCAGCCTTTCCTTCAGTCCACAGTCAGTGACAGAGGTAAAAGTAGTTCCCGACTGCTATTATACCCCTGTTGCTGTAATTCAATCCATGCTTTACACCCCGTGGTTATTCCTGCACTATTTTGGCAGCGCTATATTGACCCGGTAGCAAACTGGGAGGAAGGACTTAATGAAGCCCTGTCCATTCCCTCATGGCCCGCACCACTGCTCGACTCCAAGGGGGAACTGGATGTGTTGACTGGGGGAGATACTTAACCCTCCTGGCACTACCACAGGGAGAAATCCATGGGGGCCCTGACCCCCCCCCCCAGGTCAAGAGAGGCGGGCGCTGATCATGGGGACAGGACTAGAACAGTCTGCCAACCCTTCCTAGAGGAAAAAGCTCTAAAGCAAAAAAATTAAATAAAATCGCAAAAGCACATACAGGCAGGGCTAGTAGCACATAAACCATTAAAAAAACATTAAAACAATTAGAAAAACCATTAGACAATACAGTTAACACAAACGTTACAGGACAAGGTGCAACTGATGTACCAATAAATACAGACAATATATACAACTTACAAAATATATAAAATGCCTCACAAGGCAATGCCACAGAAACAAAAATCCAACATGAATGGTTAATCCAAATCACATGAACCAGACCTCAATATCGGGGGTGGGATAGGGGGTATTTGCAGGCAGAGACAGCCACGTGAATCATTCTCATCAATCTGTTGATTCTGACAGATCCAGTGTACTAGTGAACCACTACAGAGCACACACACCAGAGAGGAGAGGGGAGGGGACACCCCTGCCTCATGCCGCTAAATAAATCTGTCTGGGGCAATTCCACCATTTGTTCATTTTAAAGCTTTTAAGGACTGATATCATTTGGAGACACTTTCTATGTATTTCTTTTGAAAACAACATTTTGCCAATACTTGATAAAGGAAACTCAATATCGCCTTACCAAAAGCTTTTTCTGCATCCAGATTTACTAAGAAAGCTTTTACTTTATACTTTCAAATATGATCAATAAGGTATGTCTGATACATTTAACACTGTCAGGGGCTTAGTGAGATGGAATAACTCTGGTTTGGTCCCAGGAGATAATCTGCAGCAGCATTTTGGGTTCAGTCTAGACACCATGATTGCAGTGTACATTTTTTTTAATCCATGTTAAAGCTGCAGTGCACGAATCGCGAATAAATTAAGCTGTTGACTGTTTTTAGTTCATATCAAAAGGGAATCCTTACTTGTTTGGTGTCCTGTCAATTTTGCACATCGATATAACTTTTTTAAAATAATAGAAAAAGATTTTTAAAAATGTTGGATGTGTTCAACAGCTCGATGCTTCATGCCGTGTTCAGTGTGCGCATGCACACAGTATGGTCCTCTATCTGCGCATGTCTCTACATGTATTGGTGGATGCGCATGGAGTGAGACAGCTGTACAGTACATTGGCAAATCACCTTCAAGGTCGGGTTGCTGACCTATAAAGCCCTACATGGATATGGACCACACTTACAAGATCTTCTTTGCCCCTACTGTCCCCTCCGCTCACTCCATTCCATTAACGAGGGATTGCTAGAGATTCCCATGGTTTGCCTTAAGACCTCTGGGGCCTGTTAGTTTGCTTTTGTGGCCCTACCCTGTGGAATTCTCTGTCTCATTGGATTAGAGTGTCTGACCATCAAGAGTTTTAAAACAGCTCTGAAAACACATCTGTTTTGCCTTGCTTTTACTGATTTTAATGATAGTTAGTGGACTGTAATGTTATATTTATGATTATGTCTTAAAAATCTTAGATTTTAAATTTCATTTATAGTGTTTATATGGTTTTTAGTCTTATTGTACAGTGCTTTGATCTTCTTTGGAATAGTGCTCATAAATAAAGTTGTTATGCTATGATAAATCTATATATATATATATATAAATAAAATCACTGAACCCCTTAATTGTAGCTGGCGAGATCCAGCGGGGAAAGATAAGGGTATCTGATGGAGCAGGTCGAATCAGACTGTCACATCTGAATACAAAATGCAGTAAATACATATTAATTATGATGATACTTTCAAACAACACCCACTGCCACCTACAGCATACACTTGAATACACTCAGAACTGAGTGACTATGATGCAAACATGTATGGATAAATTCTCAGTATTGTATAAATGACAGCTTGTCAAAGCCACCCCCTTCACACACACAATTATGTCATCAACCTCCTAATAGCACGCCAGGATAGCACATCAGGTTTTAAAAAAAAAAAAAAAAAGTAAAACTACAAAAATGGAACTGTCACCCTGATAAGGACATGTCATCATTGTCACTGGAGTCTGAACTAGCGCTCATTCTGAATTTCTACTGAAGCTCAGTTTGTGTCTTTGACAACTCGAGGATCTCCTCATGGAGGTACATCCAGCTAGATTCAGAGCTGTTCAAAGACCATGCGGCATGCTCACAAACTGCCTCGGACACTCGCACACACTGCTGATGTGGACTGCAAGACATGATCCATGACTGGCCTTCTGATAAGAGATGCCAATAGCATGTCTTATATTCTTCTGTAGCGGCGAAAATCAACATGGTTATCCTGGCAGTGGTCTGTTACAATTACTGAGGGAAGAATGTTAGTGACTTTACCAATCAATACATAAAGGCATTAAAAATAATGGCACTAATATTTTTTCCACAAGCCCTAACCGCACTGTATAACTGATGCAATATTTATCAATGATGCACTGCTGCCTTAAGTAAGGATGCTGAGCTGTAGGAACTACACTATGTTATGTCCTTACTTTTGGAAGCACAGGTGTGGTGGCATTTTGCCACTCTGGAAGCAGGTGCCCCCCAGACCCCATTAAACACTCTGCTTAGAGCTGGAATTAACTGGTCCTTAAACTGCTAAAAAACCTCAGATCTGAATCCATCAGTATGGTTACTGTACACCAAGAGTAGAGTTTCCCCATAATGCTATCAGCACTGCTTCTTGAATAAACTTGTTCAATGGAAGTCCCCTATTAAAATACTGACCAAGCCCTGCCCTTCTTAGCTTGTGAGATCCGATGAGATCAGGCTCCAAGGTGACAAGACTAAAGGCATATAGGGCACTGGTAAAACCACATTTGGAGCACTATGTGCACGTCTGGTTGCCACGGTATAAAAAAAGGATGCCAAATCAATGGTGAGGGTGCTGCAGAGAGCTACTAAAATGAAAAAGAAATACAAACAGACCACTTCATAGTGCAGCTAAGCCCCTGCCAGGCATAATTTTAATCAAGGATGGAAATGAGAAAGGAAAAGTGTGGCCTACCGGGAACTGAACCCAGACCCCTGGTAATACCGTTCCAGTGCTCTAACCATGACCATGTGAGCCCATAGCTTAATTTTTTTTAGAGACACCACAAACATAAACACCACCACAGGATGTAGCAGTGGAGGAAAGGGATGGAGAGGGTGAAAGAGGATGAGACGTGAAGGTAGAGGAGGAGGAGGTCAATCTAAGTGCATAAAGGGCACTGAGGGAAAAGAAACAAATCACTTACAAATAGTGAACCTTTCATCTGTGGAACTGACACAAGCTGAATTTTCAGTTCTCAGTAAAGGCTTAAACTTTGCAAACACCCCCTTCCCAAACGACTTGGACATTCAAGTTGGTTTATTTAAGTTTTTCCATAAAGCAAGATTAAAATATTCTTTCAAACTTAAAGAAATCAGCAGACACCAAGCATCTACTATGGGGTATTTGGAAACCAGTGACGAGCCACCTTTTGAAGACTTGGATCTAATTTTACAAGAACTAGAAGCCATAAGAGAGAGAATCAGGAGAGGGACACGAGTGATAATGAAGTGGATCTGGAGGGACTTGAACCCATTACTGACAATTTGTGTATCAATGACTTTAACATGCTTGAAGAATTATAGAAAGGTAACCAAGATGAACAAATATCTGTTTTCAATAGAAATAGAAAGGCCCTTTTTAAAGAGAAATCCACATTTTGCCCTGTAACTCAGAACAAATCTGTTTTGGCTTTGAGAAAGCTGTTACTCATCAAGTTAAGACATTAGAGAATAAGGGAAAAACTAGGCACAACATCTCCCCCTTGGAAAGGGAAGCTTTGAAGAAACTATCAAAACAAAAAGAAGTGATCATAAAACCAATTGACAAAGTGGGAAATGTGGTGCTTGCGGATAAGGCAGTTTACAGGGAAATGGTTGTTAAACTACTGAATGTTACTACTGACTATATAAAGTTACATCATAATCCCATTCTGAAGTACAAAAATGAGCTTTCTAAAATGTTAAATGAAGCAGTAAGTGAAGGGCATATTTCAAATGAAGAATTTAAGTATATGTATAATGAGTACCCTGTCATGCCCACTATATATGCCCTTCCTAAGGTTCATAAAAATATTGAAAAGCCCGAAGGGAGACCAGTTATTTCAAGAATTGGCTCCCTGACAGAACATGTTGGCAATTTTATAGATTATTTCCTGAAAATTCCTGTGGCCCTGCTTCTATCTTACTTAAGAGACACAAGTGATACTATTACCAAATTTTGGGATTTAGAATGGAAACAAAACTATATCTGGCTGGCGACTGATGTAGAGGCGTTATATACCTCCATCAAACAAAAAGATGGACTCACTGCTTGTAGGTATCTTAGAAAATAGTGAAATGTGTACTGCTACCCCCGTTGATTTCCTTGTCAAGGCTACAGAGTTTGTCTTAACTCATAATGTTTTTGAATTTGAGGAAACATATTACTTACTAGCATGTGGTACTGCGATGGGGGCCACAATGGCCACCTCATATGCAAATGTAACTTTAGGATATTGGGAGTTGCAGTACAATCACAATCCAACTGTAAACCTACACCATAAGCAGGTCATCAGGTGGTACAGATATATAGATGACTGTATTTGTCTGTGGGGTGGTAGTAGGAAATTGGCCCTTGAATTCATTGGTTGGCTCAACAGAAACAACCTGAACCTAAAATTTACCTGTACGATGGATGAAATAATGGTTGATTTTTTAAGATTTAAAACTAATTGGTTATTTGGTTCAGAAAAAAGTGATAACTAATGGATTCAGGAAGAAACCAGCAACAAATGCACTTCTCAGACAAAATAGTGTACACCCCAATAATTTAAAGAAGTCTATACCCTAGAGCCAGATGTTACAGGTAAGACGTGACTATATAAATGATGATTTTGAGACTCAATTGAAGGAACTGAGAGGTTGGTTTGAGGAGGGGGTATGACAGAGAAATATTAGATGAAGCACACGTAAAAGTCAAAACACAAAACACAGAAGGAACTAGTAACCACTAAGGAGAAAAATGAAGGGAAAGAATGGGGACCTGTCACATTCTCTACCCAGTACAATAATATGGCTGGGGCTATAGATAATGTTACTTGGAGGAACTGGCCTACCCTGTTGGGAGATGCAGTGGTCAGAAGTGCTGCGGGGCACCACCAAGAATAACGTTCAAAAATGCCCCAACAATCAGAGACAAGCTAGTACATAGCTACAGTATATGCCAGTTACAGAATCGGCTACAGGCAGTCGGCTACCCCACAGAAAACCAGGAGTATACAAATGTCACAACTGTAACATTTGTAAATATGTTCAAACAGGAACCACCATTAAAGTGGGAAATAAAGTCCTGGCAACAGTGAAAGATGTCATGACATGTAACATTACTTTTGTGATTTACCTTATTTGGTGTAGCTGTAACTTAGGTTATGTGGGGAAAACTGTCAGGGCTTTTAAAGAAAGAATCTAGGAATACGTTCACTATGTAATCAGTAAAAGAACAGGCAAAGCAGTTGGGAGACATTTTGCAGAGAAACATCAGTCTGACCCTAGCAGTATGAGATGCATGGGAATTGAGCATGTGAGGTGCAGGGACTGCATCAGAAGACATATGAGGACAGATTAACGGAGCTCAATATGTATACCCTTGAGCAAAGGAGGGAGAGAGGTGATATGATCGAGACATTTAAACACCTTAAGGGCATAAACAAGGTGAAAGAGTCTAACATGTTTAAATATAAGAAAAATTGCAGGACAAGAGGACACAGCATGAGATTAGAGGGAGGCCGATTAAGGGGAATGTAGGAAATTCTTTTCACAGAAAGGGTGGTAGATGCATGGAATAGCTACCACAAGAAGTGGTGGCTATGAATACAGTGCAGGGCTTCAAACAGGCATGGGATAGGCATAAGGGAGCAATACAAATGACTATGAATAGATAGGTCACTGACAGAGCAAAGGCCGATGGCACATTTATAAGGTAGAAAAAGAAATGGGCAGACTGGATGGGCCTTGCGGTCCTTATCTGCCGTCAACTTCTATGTTTCTATGTTAGGTGTGGTAGGAGAGGAGGAAATACGAGCAGATTTATTATCCAAAAGGGAAACCTTTTGGATTTATAAATTGAACAAAGTAATTCCAAATGGACTTAATGAAATGATAGACTGCAAACCACATCTGGAAATGAAGGACTGTCCTTAGTGTTAAAAAATAATACTGTTTCTCTTCTAAATTCTCCTTCTCCCCCCACCCCACCCCTGCCCTGGGCCCTCCTGTTTCCCTTTCCTCCATCTCCCCCCGACTGCCCCTTAATATTTACTCTAAACATTTAGATATACATGACTTTTATGTATTTTTTTCTGTTCGTTCTGTCTGCAGGTATATAGCCCTATGCTATGTGTGATGAATTACTTTGGGGTCTTGCCACCGGATTTAATTTTACCAGACCTGATGATCCCCAGGGAATGCCCTGAAATATTTCGGGAGATCTTTGGACCATTTTTGTAAGGTGAAATTACAGAGATATATAAAGTATTAACACTGGTATGTAGTGCTTTATAAAAAAATGAGATTTATGTTTTGCTCTAAATGTACTTTACTAATTAGTATTACTTTTTACTTTGTTCACTGTGATTAGTTAACAATTAGCATTATTGGCACACATCGTTTTCTGTATATTAGATGCTTTACATCATTTGTTTGTTTACAAGAAATTTTTTATAACTTGGACTTGGTCCTAACATTACATTTGTGTGTCAATCTTATGCACTATTTTTTTTAAAGATGAAATACAAGTAGACTTGGTGTCTGCTCTTTACCTTACTTCGGAGTTCTGTTTCTGCCTTCAGTCTTAACTACTGCATGTCTAGATAGCCATTAAATAAGCAATAGTAAGAACTGCCTTACAAGTAATTTAAAATGCATTTTTATGGTGTCAGTTTAGATGCAGCACTTTAGGGTTTTCTTCTTTTTGTTTAGTTTTATGTTTTATTAGATCACTGTCACTGTGATGTTGTTTTTATAACTTACTGAAATTGTATATAGGCATATCACTTTAAGTTTTTGAAAGCACTAACTGAATTACACCATTGTGATGTCATGGAAAGGGGCAGTATAATTATATGCAAGACTCCATTGTATCTTATCCCCTTGTGAAGCCCGGATTGGGTGAAGCGCTGGGATAGAGCTGTGGTTCTTTGGCTGTGGGCTTTATTGTAGAGCAAGCTGCTCAAATAAATATGAATTTGGTGCACATTTCACTGGTCCACGCAAGTCTTTTCTGGGAGTGCTACTGATTTTGGACTGTGCTACACTTGGGTTAGCTACCCTTTTCTTGTTTGCACCCACCTGGCCAGTGAGAGCGCAGGAGCAGGCTTTTTGAATTTCTAGTCTCTTTTAGGTCCTCAAAGATGATAACTCCCAGGTCTCTTTCCTGCTCTGTGACTGTCAGTACCTCCCCTCCTAGTTTGTAAGTTACCCCAGGGTTCTTCTGCCCTATAAGGATGATCCTGCACTTCTTTGCATTGAATCTCAGCTGCCATGCTTCAGACCATTCCTCCAGTTTTCTAAGGTCTTCCCTCATCTTTTCAACCCCCCCCCCCCCCGGAGTGTCCACTTTACTGCATACCTTTGTGTTATCCGCAAATAGGCATACCTTCCCCTCCAGTCCCTCTGCAATGTCACCAATAAAGACAGTGAAGAGGACCGGCCCCAACACCAACCCCTGCAGCACCCGGCTTGTCACCTCTCCCCCGCCAAAGTGCTCCCCATTAACCACCACACTTTGACTCCTGCCAGTAAGCTAGTTCTCTACCCATAGCACTATTTTAGGATCCGCCCCAAGGTTGCACAGCTTGTTTATCAGCCTTCTATGAGGGACAGTGTCAAAGGCCTTTCTGAAGTCCAAGTCCACCGCTCCACCCTGGCCCACTACCTTAGTTCCCAGTTGAAAAACTATCAGATTTATCTGGCAGGACATCCCTCTGGTGAATCCATGCTGTCCTGGGTCCAGCAGGCCACTCCTATCAAGGTAGTCAACTATCCTTTCCTTCAGCAGTCCTTCCATTATCTTGCCCACTACTGAAGTCGACTAGGAGGCAGTATAGCGCAGTGGGTTAAGGCTCTGAGCTGCAGATCTGGAGACCTGGGTTTGAATTCCACAGTCGCCTAGGTGCATACTGTGTGATCCTGAGTAAGTCACTTAACTTCCTTGTGCTCCAAGGTCGTATCTGGAAACAAGCTCCGGCTTAGTGTGCTACTCCTGGTTAAACAATGTTCCCTTTCCCTGACTAACCTGTAATTTCCAACCTCCTCCCTATCACCACCTTTGTGGAGCGGAACCACATCCAGTCTCTTCCAGTCACCTGGCACCTCCCATCTTTAGCGACAGGTTGAACAGTGCCATGAGGGGTGAAGTTAACTCTTCCCTGAGTTCTCTCAGCATCCTGGGATGCACTGTGTCTGGGCCCATTGCCTTGTCCACCCTTAGCTTCTTTAGCTCACAAAGGATTTGTTTGCCTTTTATGCTCCTGTCCTGCATCTCTGGACCTGTCCCCACCCCCTTCTCCATGAATGGGAGCAAAAGTACTTATTTAGTATGTCCGCTTTTTGACAATCCTCCTCTATGTGAATCCCCCCCTCCCCTTTCAGCCTAATTATCCATCCCTGTGTTTTCCTTCTTTCACTAATGTACCCACAGAATGTCTTGTCCCCTTCTTAATTGTCTTGGCTATAGTCTCTTCCGTTAATACCTTTGCCCTCCTAACTACCCTCCCTGCCTATACTGGGACTAGGCACCCCAGTGTCAGGCTTGTTGAGGAATGGGGGTGGGCAACTTAGAGGTGAGGGGGGTCAAGAGAAGCAGTACTGAGGGTCTGGTATAGTATATATATACTATAAATAGTGTACTGTTCAGTCATAAACTGGACATTTTACCATATCTGTACACCAAATTTTCAGCATAGCCTTCTTATTACCCCACTTAATGAACCCGGTAGGCGAAAATGTTCAAATCTCCACCAAAATGTCATTCTGCACCACCAAAACATCATTCCATGCCACAGGTATGAAAACACATTTTGACCAGGATTTGAAAAGTGACAACTGTCACATTCATGCGGTGCTGTGAAGAAATGGCTATGTTGAAACTTTGGGGTCAAAATATTCAAAATTACCAAAGTTGGCCCGGTGGAGCTGAGGGTTGAGGCGCTGGACGCCACACCTCGCGCCACGCCCGGCGGCTCCCGTGTTCGGGAGCCGGGCGGGTTGCCGAGATCGTGAGGTGGAGATGGATTGGGCGTCCCGGAGGACTGCTCTCCATCTCCGGGGTGGGGATTTGAGTGCGGCGGTGCTTGTCTGACTTCAGCGGAGGCATGGGGACCGACAGCACATAGCCGGGCATAAAGACCAGGGAGGGCGGACGTGACTGACGCGACTAGTGCACGCACGGGAGCCGGCGCCAAGACCAGTCGCTCAGCGCCATTGCACGCCATGCCCGCCGGGGAGAAACAAGAAAAATGGGCCCTGCTGCACCTATCGCCGCCCCGGTGCCATTCCTGGAGGACGCCCTGGCATGGATCCGCTGTGGTGGGTCGAGTCGGCCTCACCACCCTGCCGCCGCTGGGCGGTAAGTCAAAAGGAAGGAGGGGTCTTATGTCAGGGAATGGCACTGGGGGAACGGCAGAGTGCGGGGGGGTAGCCGGAGCTCCGAGAAAAAATAACACCAAAAAAAAAATTACCAAAGTTACGAGACTGCATTTGCAAATTTCAACATAGGCACATAACTTTGTTTTTCAATATTTTTAACCCAAATTTTCAACAACGCCTTATGACCCCACCTCATGAACAAGGGTAGAGAAAATTTTCAACTCCTGCCCGAAATGTGATTTCATGCAGCGACCATGAATTCACCTCTCAGGACAGATTTGCCTAATTTCACTGCCACTGTTCATGAGGTGGGGTCCCAGAAAATGCATGTTGACAATCTGGGGCAAAAATATTCAAAAATAGCCAAGTTATGCCACTAAGTTCAAAACCCCACTGAAATACATTGAATGGCATGCATATCTGATTTCCTCAGTTCGTGGTCTGGCTTTGAAGAATGAAGACGTGTCTGCGGTCCACAGAGGATTATGACGTTGAACCCCCAGTGGAAGGGCTTGGGGGGTGGATGCCGAGTGTAAGGGTTGAGGGGGGGAGAGACTAACAGCACAACAGACATCAATAAACAGTTTTTTTTACAGGGTTGAAAAAAACATCGGACAGTTTTCTTTATCTCAGATACATTCTGACACTGGGATTGGGCACCCCAGTGTCAGACTTGTTGGGGAATGGGGTGGAGCCAACCTGGAGGAGGGGGGGGAGAGAAGCAGTACCGGTGGGGCACCTGACCACTTACCTTAAAACAAAATATATAAAAGATGGAAGGGTGGGCGGGTGAGCCACCTGGAGGGACGGGAGAAAGAAGCTGGCAGCAGAGTGGGCACCCAGCTCGACACTGTCAATTTTTTTCACATCTCTATAGCCTGTGCATTATGTGTCCTGCTGGCATTATTAATGGCCACAAAATACATAAATAAAGCAGGATGTGCCTGAATGTTACATTTCACCATTTAATTAGCTAAAATTTAATTCTGTTTGACCCGAACTAAACGGCTACCAGCGGACACTCTCACGCGTGCACAGCACTCAGCAGGGCAGAGATGTGGGAAAACTCATCCATGAGTGAGTTTTGAATTTTGTAATGAACTTTCACAAACTACATCTTTCTATAGTACTCACTCTTCTGATGCTGGCAAAGCTACTCTGTTTTAAAAATGGGTGCTGCAACTAGGTTAATTTTTTGTTTGAAAATTGAAGCCTGACTTCGGGCAAGCGCATCCGTATTAGCATTGAACAGAGTTACTTTGCCAGCATTAAAAGAGTGAGTACTATAGAAAGATGTAGACCTCTGTACTCTAATTTTTACACTGGATGTATCCTGTACCTCTTTGTCACTGTCTGGCATGAGATGTACAACTTATTGTTTTATTTGAAAATAATAAAATATAAGTTAAAACACAGAACAAATGTACAGGCGTGTTATAAAAAGACACTGACAATCCTTTTTGCGTCATATTTGCACGTTCAATTTACTCCTTTTATGACTGCTGACCTTCTCTACCAGCATGTCTAGAAAAATTACAGTGATTTGTTTGGCTGAAAGCAGCTCAGAGCCATTCGTTCGCAGTTCTCATACCCTAAGAACGCATGTGAGGCCACTCTCACAACCTTGTCTCAGTGGCGGTATGACCATAAACAGCTTTGATTTTGAAAATGCATTCTTTTCTTTAAACAAAAGACATCTTTGTTTTGTTTTTACAATACATTTTTTCTGCACACATTAAGTGCGATAAGATGGCAGATGTGCAGGCAGGTCCCCTGCTGTTTCTGTTTAACACCTCGCTGGAGACAGGGAAAGTACCGCAGGACAGCAAATATAGTGCCGCTCCAAAAAAGCGGGCTGAGGGGCAACTCTGGTAACTACAGACCGGTCAATCTTACTTTGATAGAGGGGAAACCCATGGAAACTATACTGAAAAAAAGACCGATAAGCTTTCTGGAAGAAAATGGGCTCCAGGACGCAAGGCATTACGGGTTTGTGTCAGGATGATCCTGCCTGATTGACTTCTTTGACTGGGTAACCAGGACAGTGGACAGGAGCCAAGAGGTGTACATCTGGTATCTGGGTTTCAGTAATGTCTCTGACTCTGTTCCTCACAGGAATCAGGAAGCTGAAGGACCTGGAATTAGGGGGGAAACTATTTATGTGGGTTAGAAACTGGTTGCTGGACAGAAGTCAGAGGGTAGTGGTCAGTAGGGAATTCTCGGAGGCTAGGACAGTCACTAGTGGAGTCCCACAACACTCAGTGCTCGATCCGGTGTTGTTTAACATCTTTATTGGCTATACTCTAGAGAGGATAAAGAGTAAAATATGCTTGTCTGGAGGGGAGCAAGAACCTCTGGGTGGACCTGGCTAAGCTAGAGAAATGGTCAGGTATTTGGCTACTAAGGTGGTGGAGACTAAGAAGGTTCACAAGGTAGGCCCAGAGGAAGGAGACAGAGGACACCACAGGGAAAGGAAGCAGCTCCTGGTGGGAGACTCAATTACTAGGGGGATAGAACTGGGGGGGAGCAGGGAAAACTGAAGTAAAGTGCCCGCCTGGCACCGTGGCTTGGAGGGACAGGAAGCGCATCCTCAGGATCACGAGAACAGCTGCATGGGAGACTGAGCTGGACGTCATTGTCCACCTAGGGATGAATGACTTGGCTCAACATGAGATTAGAGCAGTGCAGGAGGACTTTGTGGAGTTAGGGAGGGGCCTAAGACAGGTAGCGCACACAGTATCCTTCTCAGAGGTGCTGCCTGTCTATGGCATGGGTGAGGCAAGGGTAATTTGCACCAAGAGATTCAATGAATGGTTGAAAAAATGGTGTGGAGCACAGGGGTTTGGCTTCATTGGGAACTGGG
The DNA here is from genome assembly GCA_016271365.2 of Neoceratodus forsteri. Lineage (NCBI taxonomy): Eukaryota > Metazoa > Chordata > Ceratodontiformes > Ceratodontidae > Neoceratodus > Neoceratodus forsteri. Next base: position 1,309,420,813 of record CM057449.1, read on the forward strand.
GTTCCATCTGGAGGGATACCAGCCTATACTGGCAGGATGGTCTACATCTGTCCAGGAAGGGAACAAGTCTTCTGGGCAATCGGTTTAAATGTTTCATTGGCAAGCTTTTAAACAAGTCAAGGGGGGAGGCACTGATAAGCAGCAGGGAATTCCCAGCCTCCCCCTACAAAACAGGGTACTAAATGAGGAAAAGATCAAGGTAGAAAGGTCTGTGGGGGATGTTGCTACAAGAGGTAAAGTCATCAAAAAATGGAGAGCAATGAGTACCAATGCCCATAGTCTGGGTAACAAGCTTCCTGAATTAGTGGCCTTGATGGAGGAGGAACATCTGGATATCATGGTAGTCACAGAAACATAGTATACACAGAACCATGACTGGGACGTAAACATACCAGGGTGCACTATCTACAGGAGGGACAGGGAGGTTGAAAGAGGAGGAGAAGGAGTAGCTCTCTACATAAGGGAAGGAATCAAAGCAACAGAACAAAAGGGTAAACAGGGAGGAGAGAAAGCACTGTGGGTCAATTTGGAGACAGGCAATGGCACCACAATCCACACAGGGGTTGTATACAGACCCCCATCTCAGGGGGAGGAAATGGAAAAGGAAGTGATAGAAAGTATCCTTAGAATGGCAGAAAAAGGGGAGATATTGCTGATGGGGGATCTGAATATGCCAGCTGTTAACTGGAGTGCAGTTGCAGCAGCCACTTCTAAGAGTGGGGTTATTCTAGATGTCCTACAGGGTCATGCCTTAGACAACTAGTATTGGAACCCACTCGAGAGGGAGCAGTCTTACACCTGGTACTCTAAAATGGAGATGGAGAGAGGATAACAGATATAGAAGTGGGTAGCCATCTGGGAACTAGCGACCATCGAACAGTATGGTTCACAATAAACACAGCAGTAGAGTCAAGCCATACAAAGGCAAAAGTACTGGACTTTAGGAGGGCTGACTTTGCCAAAATGGGTGAGTGCCTAAGGAATGCAGTAGCAAATGGGCAGGAAGGAGGGGTGGAAGAACAATGGGGAATAATCAAAACTGCCATCACAGAGGCAAAAAAGCCTTTGTGTGAAGCAAATAAACAAAACAAAATGATGTAAGAAACCATTATGGTTCTCAAAGGATGTGGCAGGAAGGTTTGAGAGAAAAGAAAGCATTCAGGAAGTACAAGGAATCACAGAAGAAGCAGGACAGAAATTGTATCAGTTAAAGCAAAAGGAAGCTGGGAAGGCAGTCAGAACAGCAAAGACCCAAACTGAGGAAAAGATAGCCAACTCAGTTAAGAAGGGGATAAAACCTTTTATAGGTACATCAGGGAGCAAAGGAAGACCAAGGGAGGGATAGTGAAGCTTAATAAAGGGGAGAGGGGGTGGGCAGAGGGTGACTGTGAAAAGGCAGGGATACTAAACAAATATTTTTACTCAGTATTCCCAAATGAAGAGGGGGAGATGCCTAAACCAAACAACAGAAACACTCTGGATACGGGAGTTGATACCAGCCCATTCACAGAGGAAAGGGTTCTGAAAGAACTCTTAAAACTGAAGGTGGACAAAGCAATGGAGCCTGATGGGATTCATCCCAGAATTCTAAAAGAACTAAGGGTAGAACTAGTGACACCACTGACTACCCTCTTTAACAAATCATGGGAGGATGGGGTGGTACCTGAGGACTGGAGGAGGGCAGATATAATTCCACTTCACAAAAGTTGGAGCAGGGCAGAAGCAGGAAACTATAGACCTGTTTGTTTAACCTTAGTGATAGGGAAAATGATGGAATCACTTCTGAAGGAAAGAACTGTCGAGTACCTAGAGGCCAGAGGGGCACAGGGCCCAAGGAAGCATGGATTCACAGCAGGAAGGTCATGTTAGACGAATTTAATAGATTTCTTTGACTGGGTGACCAAAGTAGTAGATAAGGGAGGGGCTGTGGACGTGGCTTGCCTAGACTTTAGCAAGGCATTTGACACAGTCCCACACAAAAGATTAATACACAAGTTAGCCAGCATGGGAGTGGGTCCCAAAATGGTAGCCTGGGTAAAGAATTGGCTGGAGAACAGGACACAGAGGGTAATAGTAAACGGAGTCAACTCTGAAGAAAGGGTGGTTACTTGTGGGGTACCGCAGGGTTCAGTACTAGGACCAGTCCTCTTCAATGTCTTTATAAGCAACATTGCAGAGGAACTGGAAGGAAAAGTATGTCTCTTTGCAGATGACACAAAGATCTGCAACAGAGTTGATACACAAGGTGGGGTGGAAAGGATAAGAAGGGACTTGGCAAGGTTGGAGGAATGGTCAAATGTATGGCAGCTTAGATTCAGTGCTAAGAAGTGCAAGGTAATGCACCTGGGAAACAAAAACCCAGGGGAAGAGTACATAATAGCGGGTGAGATACTGACAGCAACAGAAATGGAAAGGGACTTGGGGGTAGTCATATCAGATGACCTAAAGGTGGGCAAGCAATGTGAGAGGGCAGTAAGGAGGGCTGGGGGGATACTGGGATGCATAGGAAGAGGCATCAACAGTAGAAAACAGGAGTTGTTATCCCTCTGTACAGACAGCTGGTGAGACCCCATCTGGAGTACTGCATGCAGTTCTGGAGACCAAATCTCCACAAACACATAAACAGAATGGAGGCAGTCCAGAGGATGGCAACTAAAATGGTGCAGGGTCTGCACTGGAAGACATATGAAGAGAGACTTAAGGAGCTTAATATGTATAGCCTCGATGAAAGGAGGAAGAGGGAGACATGATAGAAACATTCAAGTACCTCAAGGGAATCAACAAAGTCCAAGAGGGTAGCATCTTTCAGAAAAAGAGGTGTGCAAGAACAAGAGGGCACAATTTGAAGATGGGGGGCGGCTCAGGGGGTAATGTAAGGAAGACTTTTTTCACAGTGCCATATAGCAGCAGCCAGAGCCAACTGGATGCTAGGATGCATCCTGGAAAGGGGAAGTCATTCTGCCATTGTACAGGTTCTTGGTGCGATCATACTTAAGAGTACTGTGTGCAGTTCTGGTGCCCATATCTGAAAAAGGACATCAATTTACTGGAGGGGGTGCAGCGCAACTAAGATGATCCAGGACCTGGGGAACAAACCCTATGAAGAGGCGCTGCAGGAACTTAATATGTACTCACTGAAGGACGGGGGGACATGATTGACATCTTTAAGTACCTGAGGGTATTAACAAATTTAGAACGGATAGCATTTTCAGCCTCAGGGGGAAGGGGTTTACTAAGGGGCAAAGTCTAGAATTAGTGGGGAGAAGGTTCAAAAAGGATATGAGAAGGCCCCTTTTCACAGAAAGAGTGGTATTAAAGTGGAACGAACTGCCGGAGGAGGTGGTTTCACTGAAAACTGTTGACAGCTTTAAAAGGGGTTGGGACAGGGTGAAAGGGAGAATCATAACAGATGAGAAGGGGGTCAGGAGCAAGAGAGTGGGAAGGAGGGAGGCTCCATGTGGAAAAGGGGGGCAGTTCCAGTAAATTCATCTGAGGGCTGCACACTTGGCCAGACTAGATAGACCAAAATGGCCAGTTTCTGCTGGTATTTTCTTATGTTCCTATGGTAGAACTGAAATGTATGCTAATAGCATAATTATATTGAATCTTGTTTCATTTCAGATCATTGATATTCTCTTATGGCATGCTTCCTGAAGATCAGGAACACCTCCAAACATTGCAGCCACTCCTGATCCAACAGTCTCCTCTATTCTATTCTCCTCTCCTCCCAGTGCATCATTAGTGGCTAGACTGTGTTGAGGTACTCTTAAAACAGCAGTATTTGTTAGTAACTATACTTTTTTTTCTGCAATAATGTTTATCTGGCAAAATATCAAGATACACACCTTCCTTTTGTTTTCTTTTCCTTTCATTCCTGAACCAAGATATGGGATTTGTAGCTTTGAAGAGTTCCCACTCCCGTGTCATGCCCGCCATGAAAAAATTAAATATCATGGTATAGTGTTGTGCTGCTTACCATCAGAAACATATAGCAACACAATCCTAATATATCTACAGTATGAATCCAGCATTTACATTCAACAGGGAACATCAGCATAAGAGATACTCAAAAATGGCAAGTGGCGGCCATCCTTAATGACTGAGTCATTTATTACAACATCAGCTGTAAAAGTTGTTTTAGTGATATGTGAGAAAACTAAAAATGTATTCTTTATTATATTTTATTTAGTTTTTGTGGTTAAGCAATTGGAAGTAAGAAATTAGAGCTAGGCAATTCTGCCTATTTTCAGCATTGTCCTGGTTGGGGGAAGGGGGATACAGATGGAAACTAACTGAAATTAAAACAGTTTGAGCTACTGGTGGTAATTTAAGTGACTGTAGGAAATTTGGCAAGGACACTGGGGTACTTTCTCTACCCTTTTCAAGAACTGCCATGGGATCTTTAACATCCAACTGAACCACTAGAACAGGCAGATAGGACCTTGGTTTAAAACTCTCATCCTGGCACCTCAAGAGTGTAGCACCCCCTTATGCTGCACTACAGTATCAGTACTAGGATTTTGCCCCACATTCCTGGTGTGGGACTAGAATCCACAACCTTCCAATCTTCGGGCCTCAGAGGCAAGTCTGTAACCTGCTGAGCCACTGACACTGAAAATACACTGAACATGAATCTTAGGACGTCAAAAACACATTTTTGCAAAAATAAATTATATGTTGACATTTTTTGCTGGCTAAAAGATACTGCTGCTTTCTGTCCAGAAAAGATGCAGTGGGAATTTATCAAGGACTGTAAACAAAGACATTTTTGTGTGGTTAACACCAGTATGACTTCAATCAACTGCAGCTTAATCTTGCTTATTCCAAGCTGTTACTGAACGCAAAGAAAACCAAGGTAATGTTTTTCACTTCTATCAATCTGGCTACATCCTCAAGCATACAGCACATTCCCGTACCCACAACCATCTCTGGGGACACCTTAAAGGTCGTGGACCAATTTAAGTACCTGGGAGTCTAGCTGAACAGCAAATTGTCCTTCAGCATTCATATCGATTGCCTTGCTAAAAAGCTGAAAGTGAGGCTGGGGTTCCTTTATAGGAACAAATCCTTCTTCACAGTGGACATCAGCAGGCGAAGACTGGTGAAAGCCAGCGTCCTCCCCCCAATAGACTACAGAGATATCATATATACAGTAACTGTAGTTCTGCGACTCACATGCACAAACTCGACACTCTTTATCACTGTGCACTGCGCTTCATGATAAATGCACCACATATGACGCACCATTGTGACCTCTATCAAGCAGTAGGCTAGACATCCTTAGCCACAAGATGGATGCTTTACATTGGTTTCTGGATGATGAAAATACTGTGGGACAAATTGCCACAGTATATCTGTTCACTTATGCACAACTCGCACATCAATTACTCACTATAGAATTCTGAGCTCATTCTATTGGATGTGCCCAGAGTGCACACTAATCGTGGTAGAGGTGCTCTTAGCTTTGTTAGTCCGTCAGTCTGGAATAAAATGCAATCTAATCTTATACTCACCGAGCTTGTCTCTGTGAACTGTTTTAAGCCTCTGGCCAGGAAAGCCTTTAATGTAGCATGCTATTGTCCCAAGAGCTAGCCACCCTCCCACGAAATCCACCAGTCCACCAGCTACCCTGTCCTCCTCCCCTTACCATGCTTACCCTCCAAGTGTACCCATCCTTCCCCCAGCTACCAGCTATCCTGACCCCTTTGCCCTTACCCCCCCCACCTATCCCACTCATCCGTCCCTTCACCATCTATCCTCACCCCCTACCTCCCTACCTCATCCCACCAGGCATACTCAACGGCCAATCGTTTCGTCCACCCACAAACTCCCTTCCTCCCTCACTCCTTAAGTGTCTAATGGCTACGTCCCTATCCACGTCATGAATGAATACCATGTAACAACATATGCCTTTGCCTAGAGTCATCTCTTACTGTATGTACGCCAGTGCCTTGCGGTATGGATTTATATACCTTCTGCACTTAGCCTCACTGCACTAGCAGTACACTGCTAATGTTAGCATTACCATGTGGTGTGCTACTGCCTGTATCCCTACTGCATATGACTCGACAGGACCCTTGTATGTTTTAGCATATCGTTACCCTGTACCAAGATATTCCCTTGTTTGTATGTACCTCAATGTGATTTTGTGCCTTGTAACTCTCGACTGTTTCTACCTTAATGTGATTTTGTGCGATGTAACTCTCGACTGTATCTACCTTAATGTGATTTTGTTGCAGTGTAACTCTCGACTGTATCTACCTTAATGTGATTTTGTGCCATGTAACTCTCGATTGTGTCTACCTTAATGTGATTTTGTGCCATGTAACTCTCGACTGTGTCTACCTTAATGTGATTTTGTGCCATGTAACTCTTGATTGTTGAGCCGACCCGTTGGTGCAGAGGGTTGAGGTGCTGGACGCCACACTTCGCGCAACACCGGGGACCCGGGTTAGGGAACGAGCCTGGGTCGTCGGAGCTCGGCCGGGGGGGAGGGGAGTGAGAGGACTAGAGCTGGCTGCCGACAGGCGGCCCTCTATCTCAGGGATAGGGGTAGCAGGTACTTCGGATCTTGGCCGCCCTCTGGTGGAGGCCGGAGAAGCGGCACCTCTCCGAGGACCTTCGGCATTAGGCCGCTCGGTGAAGGGAGGAGGGACCTATCTGGGCCTTAGTGCGCTCAATAGCCTCCAGGCACATGCGCTACCACTTCCGGGGTCTCAGGTGTAGGTCTATGGGAGAAAACGGAGGAAACAGTGGGGGTCCACCAAGGATGATATCTCCGGACCGGCTCTGGGGATCTGCCGGAGCGTGCATGGCGCTACAAGCCCCCGAAAGACCCTGACTCCAGTAGGTTGGTGGACGATGAGGGAGGACCTGCCACAGGAGAATAAAGACAGTTAAAAAAAAAAAAAAAAACTCTTGATTGTATCTACCTTAATGTGACTGTGTGCCTTGTAACTCTCGATTGTATCTACCTTAATGTTATTTTGTGCCCTGTAACTCTTGATTGCATCTACCTTAATGTTATTTTGTGCCATGTAACTCTTGATTGTATCTACCTTAATGTGATTTTGTGCCATGTAACTCTTGATTGTATCTACCTTAATGTGATTTTGTGCCATGTAACTCTCGATTGTATCTACCTTAATGTTATTTTGTGCCATGTAACTCTCAATTGTATCTACCTTAATGTGATTTTGTGCCTTGTAACTCTTGATTGTATCTACCTTAATGTGATTTTGTGCCATGTAACTCTTGATTGCATCTACCTTATTGTGATTGTTGCCTTATAACTCCTGCCGATATATGTAATGTATGTCTCAATCTGCCTGTGTAATCCAGGACCGCCTTGTGAATGAGCTCGCTCAATGGAGTTTCTTTTGCAATAAACTTGATACATGATTGACTGATGATGGACAGTCTGTTTTTCAGTTCTGAAAAGAGAAAAAGGAATCACAACTAAACTACTACCTGCATCAGCAATTTCTACAGAATCAGACCAACTATAACGTGTGTTTTTTTAAACTAGGGTCACTTTGAGGTCTAAAAGAATTGTCAGTGTCCCTTTAATAATGCTTTTATCCCGGATGTCACAGTGTCACTTTCCTCAGCGTAAATCATGAGCCCATAGTCCACCAAAGATTAAAAAAATGTTTGGACCACTAGCTTATATATCTCGTAATTTCAATTTTTTACTGTAGAACAAAAGACATTTTAGTCTAATATTTGTGCTTTTCATTAAAAGTCTATACTGGGGCAAACACTGTAGAGTCCAGGACAAATCCCGAGTATTTAAAGGATGGTACCAGCTCTGTCAATCCATCATTTGTACTAACAATATTCAACAATGAAACATATCAGATCTCCTTTTATTACAGCAAAGCATGAACCTCATCTTGCTTAGATTTACAGTAGTATCAATTAATTATGTTTAAACTAACATTTTTCCCCACAAACTTTCTTTATGCCTCTGGCCACAGGAAGGACATCCTTCTACCATGTCTCAAGTGCCCTGATCCCACCCCTCGAGACTCTCTGGGAGGTGGTAGTTAGAATCCTCTGGTGCATATGATGTGTCAGCGGAGGCTTCATCCTCCCAGTCCTGTGCCATTTTTCCTGTTTTTAGCCCCACCCACCCCCAGGGACTGCGCTTACATCATCAGGTGCCGGCACGCTCAACACACCCAGATGACTGAGCTCCCTCCAATTCCTCCCTGTCATTCCATGCTTCCCCTGCACTACCACCTGTAGTCTCAACTTGGTGGCTGTATAGAAACAGCCACAGAATTCCCTCCAGAGGAAAGTATCCAATGGGACACTCAATTCAGCCCTGTCTCGTTCCGCGAAGCCAGGTCATTGGTGTTGTGAGCAGTAGTCCTACTGCTGTACTGGTGAGCCAGCTAAATCAACCTTCTAATTCATAAAAATCACTTTGGAGAAGACTAGATAAGGTAATCAGCAATCTTTTACAAGAGAAATACAGAGTTAGCTGGTGCCAACAGTAGCTGGTCCTTTGTTTGCCACAATGATATAGGGAAACAATACTGAAATGATTATGTATTAGTAATATTAGGTACCAGTCCAGTGGGTATGGAGGATAGCTCCCAGTCACTCATGAACCCTGTTGCCAGCTGTGTCACCCCTCTCTGTTGTCATTTGTCCCTTTACCATTGCCAGCTTTAACACCACCCCTTCCTATTGCCTCCACTTGCCCGTCTCCACTGCTAGGTGTCACTACACCCCCATGACCAGCTTTCTCACTACATCCCTGGCTGCTAGCTCTGTCTCAGACCCCAATTACTAGCTGCATCACATCCCGTTACCAGCTGTCGGTGCCCCATTACCAACTGTGTTACTTCCTCCATTATCCCTTATCACTGCCCCGTTACCAGCTGTGTCACAGCACCCATTACCAGCTGTCAATGACCACTTACTAGCTGTTTCTGTGCCCCATTACCAGCTGAACTGCTCCCCCTCATTGCCAGAGGTGGCACTGGCCCCTCATTGATAGCATTATCACCACCCCCCATCTCTGTCAGCTGTGTCACTGCCCACCCACCCCCTCATTGTAAGATCACTGCCTCCATTACCATCTGGAATACTGCCCCCATTACCAGCTGTGTCAGTATCACTGCCCCCTCGTTACCATGTCAGTATTTCAGGTCACACCTGGAATTGAGCCCTAGCTCAGTGTGCCTTTCCCGGTTGCCAAATGTTTAAATAAAAAAAAAAAATTTAAAAGTATCACTGCCCTCATGTTGCCAGTTCTGTCATTACCAAATAATTAAATAAACTAACATTATATGTTCTTATGTTCTCTGTCCCACACACAGAATATACCACTCTACTCTGTACACTAAGCTCATAAAGCAAAAGTTCATATTAGTCTATGATACCCAATTCACTGCAAACTTCTCTGAAAGGAAAGCATTAATTCCCACGCTTCCCTGGGCTTCTATATCCTATAGAAATGTCCCACATTTTGCTTCCCCACATCCGAATGCAAACTTTTGAGAGGTATTGCAAGGCAACAGCTCAGTTCCAACATGTAGCCTCGTGTCCATTTATGGAAAGCAATGAAGTCTACTGGCTGGAGCACCGAGCTGTAAAACAGGAAATCTCTGGCTAGCATTCCACCATAGCCACTCTATCGTTATGTGACCCAAAGAAAGACACTACCCCGCCCGGTGCTTCAGTCCTCCCAGCTGTAACACTGGGCAAAAACAGGACCCCACTGAAAATGAGATGCTGCATCTGACTGAAGCCATCCTGGGTGATTCAACAGTAAAGTAGAAAAACAGAGCTCAACTAATAGGGATGCAGACAGAGAGAGAAAAATTAACAATGGACGGGAATTAAACGCTTTAGATTCCAGGGTTGTCCTATAAAGGAATAAAACAAGGCAAGGCAAAAAGGCAAAGTTTATTTATAGAGTATCCAATCCACAGAAGCCTCTCGAGTTCAGAAATAAACGCAAGACATAAAATATTTAAAATACACTTTAGCCCTTAAAATAATCAGAGGCATACAGGCATTAATTAATCGGAGGCACAAGGCAGGTGATTTCCATGCTCTACAATACAACAGGAACCTAGACACTGGTCGTAACTGATCACTATCCAAAGTCCTCTAACGCCAACATTGAAAACTACTAAAAATTTATGCAGAAATAATTGCCAAGCCATTAACTTAAATAATCCGTCTTTGATTCCTACATACAAAAAACTGCTACAGTGACTCCCACCGCAGGGTTTTATTTAACTCTAAAAATTAATTAGCGTTTTGCTCATAAAAGTGCTAAAATATTGTGAAAATGCATAGCACTTGCCTCACTGTGTTTAACAAACATAACACTTCTGGAAAACCTATATAAATACTTTCTGTACAGTTAGTATTGTCCCAAGAAAAAACTGCTAATCAATTATTTAAAAGCCTGCACCTATAAAACCAGGGATAAAACTATTACTTCTAATTATAGACTAATTTCAGTTTGTCCTAATTACATATATTAAGAAGTTCAATGTGTTTGCACATCAACGACATGATAAGCATCTTCTAAAACAATTTAGCATTCAGTTTAAAAGTGAAGGGTTCAACACTAGAAGTCATAATAGACAGATTATGGCAAAACACTTCAAAACCAATTTAAAAAACATTTTTTTTTTTTTTTTTTTTTTTTTACACTCGGTGTATAGTGAGTATCTGGAATGCCAAAACATCTGTTATTATCAACAGCTCTACACTTGTTACATTCAAAAGTAAATTGAACAAGTATATGGATACAGGTGAACTAAATGATTATTACAAATAAAACTCAGGGGCAGGTACATACTATATGGGTACCTAGTATGGTTTCAGAAAGAGCTGCACTACAGCCACTGCCCTGGTCAGTTTGACAAGTGATCTTTACAGCTCAGCTGACGAGGGATTAGTCACTGGTGCCACTTATACAGATTTAGCAAAGGCTTTCATTTAATTACACACAAAATCCTTTTAAATAAACTCCAGGTTCTTTTGAGTAACTGAATACACCCTTTCCAGGTTCCAGGATTGCTTGCCAAAGAAACAATATTTGTAAATTAGGAATGTTAACTCAAAAAATATCAACATAACAGAAGGAGCTCCCCAGGTGTTAGTCCTGGGTCAAAAGTGTTGTACTCCAAAAGACTGATAACTATATCTTAAACTCTGACCAGAGCCAATATGGCTGCAGCTGAGCTCACTGAACTCACAGCGAACACGGCATAGTCTGGTGCCCAAGATGGTCACCGTGGTTATCGCGGCTTGGACCACGACAGACGTGCCGTGGTACAGGCGCAGTGTGAAAAACTAGTGCGCCCGCAGTGGGGGGGGGGGGGATGAGCGCACAAATTTGGAGTTGTGGAAGAAAGTACTGCGACCCCAAATCTAAATGTGTGCTTCGGTATTCCCTTTTCAAGCTACTACAAGATGGTTGCAGGCTCCACCCACTGCAGCCATAAAACAGGTATGGGGCGTATGGCCGAGAAGAAAAAATTACTCACCTTAGTAATGTTGTTTCTTCTAATGGAGTCTTGCTATACTATGACATATGTAGTATAACCCCAGGTTAGAACTGCTCCGGAGGTGAAAGAGTTAACTTCCACGTAGGGCATGGAATCTTGAGCGCGAGCTCGGTTGAACACTCTGTCTGTTGAAGCTCAAACTTAAACTGTCAGATCTTTACGAACAAAAACTCACTAAGGTTCTGTGTGGAAGCCGTAAACCTACACTAGCCACTGGCTACTAACTACAAAACATCTTTTGTTCTTGATCCCAAAACAAAGACTCAAGTCGGGGATTCAAGAAGGAAAATTTAAGCATAACACCTAAGCACCCTAGAAGGGTGAAATAAAGTGGGCATCAAAGAAGTGCCAACATTGCACTGCCCACCCACATCCCAAAAACAGAGGTTCTGAGAGGGGCAGGCTGGGGGAGGTCATAATATAGCAAGACTCCATTAGAAGAAACAACATTACTAAGGTGAGTAATTTTTTCTTCAAACAACATGAAGTCTTGCTATATTATGACATATGCAGACTACACAGCAGTACCTCCATGGAGGAGGGACAGAACCTACTTGGGAAATAGGCTCTGAAGCACAGCTGTGCCAAATCGAGTATCACTCCTAGCCTGGATATCCAAGGAGTAATGCTTAGTAAAAGTGTGAACTGTTTTCCAGGTAGCTGCTTGACATATCTCTAGGATAGGAATGTCCCTGGCAGCAGACAGAGACGCAGCTGTACCTCTGGTAGAGTGAGCCCTCAGGCCTGAGAGAGGAACCTTACCCAGTTTTTCATAACAGAATTGGATACAAGAGACAATCCACCTGGCAATGGATCTTTTAGTGGCAGGTTTCCCTTTACCAACCTCACCATAAGTGAGGAACAATTGGAGGGATTCGAACCTGTGACCCTTGGTACGTTCTATATAGTAACTAACGGCTCTTTTGACATCTAAACTGTGCAATCTCCTTTCACCAGAGGAGGAATGGTCAGTGAAGTACACAGGAAGAGACATGGATTGATTAAGGTGAAAGTCTGAAACCACCTTAGGCAAAAACTTCCTGTTAGTCCTGAGGACCACCTTATCTCTATGAAAGGAGATAAAAATCAGGCTCCACTGACAAGGCTTGTAGCTCACTTATGCACCTGGCAGAGGTGATGGCTACCAGAAACACAGTTTTCCAAGTCAAGTACTTAAGCTCTGCTGAAGACAATGACTCAAAAGGGGGTTGCATAAGCTGAGCGATGCAAATATTAAGATCCCAAGCAGGGGCAGGGTCCCTGAACGGGGGGTTGGTGTGAAGCAACCCTTTAAAAAACTTGGAGAACACAGGGTGAGCTGATAAAGAAGAGGGCTTACCTGCTGACAAGAATACAGACACAGCTGCCAAGTGCACCTTTAGGGTAGCTGGCCTGAGCCCCAAGGAATTCAAATGCACCAAATAATCCAGGATCGTGGGCACACCAGCAGATTCTGGGCAAATATGTTTACCAGCACACCATATGGAAAATCTCTTCCATTTTGAATTATAGGTAGCCCTGGTGGAAGGCTTCCTAGAGGCCTTCAAGATATCCAATACACCTTGAGAAAGGTGTAGGTCAGCAAACTCTAACTCTTCAAGAGCCAAGCCTTGAGATTGAGAGATTTGAGGTTCGGATACCAAACTCCCCTGGGCACAGGTTAACAGGTTGTGATTCCTGGGAAGACATAGGGGAGGGTGGACTGCTAAGGACATAAGGAGGGGTACCAAGGCTGCCTGGCCAATCTGGAGCAATCAGGATCATCTTTGCAGGATTGAGATCTGATTCTGACTAGCACTTTGAAAAGAAGGGGGAAGGGAGGAAAAGCATAGAGAAACTTCCCTTCCCAACTGAGGAGGAAGGCATCCAGAGGGACTGAGCCCAACACTGGGGGCCTGCAGCAAAAAAAGGGGAAGTTGGTGATTGTCTGGGGCTGCAAAGAGATCTATTTGCGGGGTGCCACATCTGGCAAATATTACCTCCAGTACTAGGGGATCCAGTGCCCATTCGTGATGGCCCTGGGAAATCCTGCTGAGAGCATCCGCTAGGACATTGTCCTTGCCTGGGAGGTGAACTGCCGTAAGAGAGGCGTTCAGAGAATAAGCCAGAGACCACAACTTCATTGCTTCGGTGCACAAGGCCGTAGACCGAGTGTCCCCTTGCTTGTTGATGTACCACACTATAGTGGTACTGTCTGTTCTGACCTGAACCACCTTGTTCTGGACAGATGTGGAAAAAACCTGGAGTGCTATAAAAACTGCTCTGAGCTCCAGCAAATTGATGTGGAACAGAGATTCCTGTGGGGACCACAGCCCTTGGGTGGAAAGGTCGCCCATGTGAGCTCCCCACCCCAAGAGGGATGCATCTGTGGTAAGGGTCAAGGAATGAGACTGGGGAGTGAAGGGAACCCCCTGTCTCAGATTGTTCTGATCCTGCCACCACTGAAGGGCCTGGATCAGGGTTCGAGTCACTGGAATCAATTTGGTTAGTGGATCTGTCCTTTGAGACTAAAAGGCTCTCAAATGGAACTGAATGTCCCTCATCTGAAATCTCGCTCCCTGCACCACTGCTGTAGAAGCAGCCATGTGCCCCAGGAGCTGTAGAAAATGCCTTGCTGGTCGAGAGACCTGTAGGGTGAAAGAGGAGGCGAGAGACACCAGGGTCCTTGCTCTTTCCAGAGGAAGGAAGGCTCTGGCTTCTTTTGTGTTCAGTTCTGCGCCTATAAAGGTGAGAAGCTGGACAGGTTCCAGAACTGACTTTGGAAGATTGAGAAGGAAACCTAGAGATGTAAGCAGCTGCTGGGTTACTTGTAAATGTAGTTTGACCTGTTCTGGAGACTGGCCTACAATAAGCCAGTCGTCCAGATAAGGAAAGATGGCAATCTTTTGCCTTCTTAAATGAGCAACTGCTACTGCCAGGCATTTTGTGAACACCCTTGGGGCCGAGGTGAGGCCAAGGCATTGCTCTGAACTGGTAATGGCCTGAGGGCAGTTCAATCTGAGGTACTTTCGATGGGAGCGCTCTGATGAGAACATGGAAGTAGGCATCCTTGAGGTCCAGGGAGGCTAGCCAGTCCCTGACCTTAGAGAGGGTAAAATAATCCCCAGGGTCACCATTTTGAACTTTGGTTTTAAAAGGTGCTTGTTTAGATACCTGAGATCCAGAATGGGCCGCCATTCTCCTGTCTTTTGGGGGTAAGGAGTACCTGGAGTACAACCCTTGCCCTGGTGTATGGGTAGAACCTTTCCACGGCTCTGAGAGCCAGGAGGGAAGAAACTTCTGCTTCCAGGGCAAGTGCTTCTGATGGGTTTGCATGTGGAAAAGACCTGGCTCTCATCTTCGGAAATATTTTGAAGCTGAGAACCAGTCCCTGGCTTACTACTTCCAGGACCCACTTGTCTGATGTTAAAGACTTCCAGTCCTGGACAAAGTAAGCCAGCCTGCCCCCCACCGGTAGTGGAGAATCGGCCCTGGCTACCCCATCAGGGAGCCTGTTTTGCAGGGGCTTTGGATTGAGGGTAGAAGCAGGCTTACTAGAGCCCCTTCTGCCCCTTCCTCCAAAGAACCCCCTCTGGGCATAAGCAGAAGAGGAGGCCTGGGGTTGGTAAAACGGCCTATGAAAAGGCCTGCCCCTGCCCCTGACATGCTGCCTTTGAGGAGTGACTTGCCTTTCTTGGCCTGTGCACCCTATAGGTGGTCCTATACTCATCCATTTTTCATATAATTCTCTCTGTCTGCTCCCAAACAGAGAATTTCCCACAACAGGAAAATCCATAGCCTTAGACTGGGTATCCTGTGACAGGGCAGTACATCTGAGCCAGGCCATTCTGCGAAGAGACACAGATGTAGCCATAACTCTTGATGAAACATCATTAGTCTACAGCAGCATGAAATTGCACCTTGGATGCCTCAATACCATCCGCAGCCACCTGCTCCAGCTCTCTGGCAAGCTGTTCAGGGGCCTGTTTTGCTAGGGCCAGGACAGTATCCCACCTGGATTTCTGGTACCTAGCTGCGTAAGCCATATAATTTGCCTGTCTGAATCCCAAAGATGCTGCCATGTCCTGCTTTTTTGCCATGGCATCCATACTCCTGGAATCCTTTTCAGGAGGGTGAGAGGCTAGAGGAATATTAGCCTTGTCACAGGCTGCATTCTGCACTACCCCCACATGGCTGCACTGCTGGGATAGGAACTCCGTATCAGAGCCTGATAAAGCATACCTCTTGTCCATCCTTTTATCCACAGGGAGGATAGAATGAGGAGTTTTCAGAATTTTTACTGTCTGTTTCCTAAAAGATTTATGCAAGGGAATAGACAGTCTCCTAGACTCTGGAATATCCATCATTTCCACAAAATCAGGCTCTTCTTGATCATCAACAGCTTCCTCAACAGGGAGTTGCAGAGTGTGAGCAACTTTCTTGTAAAACAAAAAATGAGAAGGGGACTCAGATAGCCTGGGAGGGGATACTCCTGAGGGTCTGTCTGGAGAGATGTCCGGTTCAATGGGCACATCCAGACTTTCAAAATCACACTCACTCTCCTCGTACCCCTCCTCCCCTTCCCCCGGTTCATAAAATCTTCAGAATCATAATCTTGAACGGGAACCGATCGAACAGGCGCTTCCCTAGTGGTGCCGGTTCGGACGGAACTGGGAAAGAGACTGGACAATTTGAATAGCTTTGGCTATTTCCTCAGCGGTTGGAGAAAGAACCTTGGCCCCAAACTAGCTGACCTTCTGCCCTTTAGTTGAAACCGGCCTCAGAGCTGGCTCTTCGCTTGCCCGAGGAAGCATCGCCTGGTCAGAGGGCATTCTCAGGTTCGCTGAACTCAACCGGGCTGGCCATCCGGTCAGCGGACTTTGGCCTCCTTCCTGAGCCTACCAACCTCTTTTTCCACGGTGGCAGCAGGGAAATTCTACAAATCTGGCAGTCTGCACTGAGGTGGTCAAACCCCAGACAATAAACACAAGTGGTGTGTGGGTCAGCCTTAGCAAAGGCTTCCCCACAGAGGCCACAGTGCTGAAACCCAGTGGGTCCGGTTTTTCTTTTGGGTTTCTCAGACATAGTGCCAGCCTAACCAAAACTTGCCCATTAATGGCAATCCACCAAGCAAGACTCTCTTATCGGTTCCCAACCGTGTCACGGGTCGTGGAAAAAAACGTAATAAAATCTGTTTTTTTTAGAACCGATAAGAACCGGGAACCGCACTCTAAAGGACTAGAAGGTAATTTTAAAACTCCTCTGATCGGTTCAAACCGAACCGAAAAAGACGTTTACAGTTTCCACACAGAAGAAAATAAATAAGTCTGTCTATTACTTACAATACCACAGACAGAGCTTGAACCGACGACTGCGGTTAAATTTCGGTAAAATAAACTGAGAATTACACTTTAAAACCGACAAACGAACCGAGCAGCAGGAGGAATCTCCGGAGCGACTGTTCAGTGAAGCGGAGTAAAGAATCTGACAGTTTAAGTTTGAGCTTCAACAGACAGAGTGTTCAACCGAGCTTGCGCTCAAGATTCCATGCCCTGCATGGAAGTTAACTCTTTCACCTCCAGAGCAGTTCTAACCTGGGGTTATACTGCATATGTCATAATATAGCAAGACTTCATGTTGTTTGAATATAACTCATACCTCCAACTTATTGTTAGTAAGGAAGTTTGTTGTGCAGTATCCGCAAGATTCAAGTAGATGCACAGCAGTCAGAGACTGCCCCAAAGAAAATAGCAGCACCAGTATGGAGGCAGTTGTTGAGGATAAACTGTGCCTAAACCAGAATTTAACAGGATGGTAAAAACTCCTGACACAAGAAACTAACTTAATATTTAACTACATTGTTCTAGCACATCACATGGATATGCAAAGTGTACCATGTAGTCTCCGCATTAATAAAATGTCCTAGTGGACACTCCTTTGTCTGTCTTGTTTAGGGTGGATGCCTCAGCAAGTGAGGAGTGGGATCTTCTGCCAAGGGTCACTAGGGTACTCTTGGTTTTGGCCAGAAAGTGTATACAGAATATGTGGGTATCATGTCAAACACCTACGGTAGAAACCTAGAATTTGACGGCAGATAAGGACCGCTTGGCGCACCCAGTCTGCCCATTTCCCTACCTGATGGATAAGCTGCAGATTCTAGTTAATCAACAGCTTACTTCCTCCTACCCCCACTAGAATTGCCTTATGCCTGTCCCATGCATTCTTGAATTCTTCCACTGTTCCTGACTCCACAACCTCCTCAGAAAGGCTGTTCCATGCATCCACAACCCTGTCTGTGAAAAAATACTTTCTAACATTACCTCTGAGCCGTCCCCTCTATCTTCAAATTGTTCCCCCTTGTTCTTCCACATCTCTTCTTCTGAAAGATGCTACCCTCTTGTACTTTGATAATTCCCTTGAGATACTTGAAAGTTTCTATCATGTCCCCCTCTCTCCCTCCTTTCCTCAAGGGTATACATATTAAGCTGCTTTAGTCTCTCCTCATATGTCTTCTCATGCAGACCCTGCACCATTTTGGTTGCCCTCCCCTGAACAGCCTCCACTCTGTCTATGCCTTTGCGGAGATGGGGTCTCCGGAATTGCACGTAGTACTCCAGATGGGGTCTCACCAACCGTCTGTACAGAAATATAACAACTTCCTGTTTTCTACTGTTGATGTCTCTCCCTATGCATTCCAGTATCCCCCCAGCCCTCCTTACTGCCTTCTCACATTGTTTGCCCACCTTCAGATCATCTGATATAATTACTCTTTCGATTTTTGTTATTATTAACTCACCCCCCATTGTGTACTCTTCCTCTGGATTTTTGTTTCCCAGATGCGTTACCGTGCACTTCTTTGAACTGAATCTGAGCTGCCACATATCTGACCATTCCTCCAACCTTGCCGAGTCCCTTTTCATCCTTTCCACCCCACCTTGTGTATCAACTCTGTTGCAGATCTTTGTGTCATCTGCAAAGAGACATACCTTTCCTTCCAGGTGCTCTCCAATGTCACTTATAAAGACATTAAAGAGAACCGTCCCAGTACCGACCTCATGTACTCTGCTAGTTACCCTCCTTTCTTCACTGTGGACTCCGTTTACTATTACCCTTTGCGTCCTGTTGTCCAGCCAGTTTTTTATCCAGGCTACCACCTTGGGACCCACTCCAAGGCTGGCTAACTTGTACATTAATCTTTTGTGTGCGACTGTGTCAAATGCCTTGCTAAAATCTAGGTAGGCCATATCCACAGCCCCTCCCTGGTCTACTACTTTGGTCACCCAGTCAAAGAAATCTATTAGGTTCGTCTGACATGACCTTCCTGCTGTGAAACCATGCCACCTTGGGTCCTGTGCCCCACTGGCCTCTAGGTGCTCAACAATGGTATGTGGTTAGACTTGGTTGCTAAGACACTCCCACTGGAATGAACCATGAATGAGTTGAAAGACAGAGGAGACTTATTTGAGAGGGTATGGGGTACCTCCACTGATTTGTTACGCCATGAGGAGGCTGCCACCTTATGATTGAGGTTAACCTTGTGACTGGGACAACAGCATTACGTATGGTATATATTTAGATTATGTCAGCTCCTGCACAGAAAATGGTGAGGTTTTAGCACAGAGCAAATCAGAGAGATGCATGTGATACGAGTCCAGCAGTGTTGTTATTGTTATTAGATGTTTACTGTTAAATCTGTTTGTATATTAAATTGATTACATCATAAGTGAACCAAATGGAGAGGACAGTTGACAGCTATATGTACTTGATACACAGACCTTATGTGACAGCATGTGTAATCAGCTGCCAGTGTTTTTTAGAGTCATATGATGTGAAATAAGCTGAACAGTGTTTAAATGGTGTGACTGTATTGCTTATCTGAGAAATTAATAAACAGAATTAAAGAAAAAAAGTATGTAATATCCATTGACAGTTCAGGTAAAATTTAGGAAAAGAAAATGCGGGGAGACAGCCCTAACACAATGTTCAATGGAACTTAGGGGGATTCTAAGTGAAGAAGACATGGCAAATCTGATACAAAACTCAAACTGTTCAGTCTGGCTCCTCCTTATATAAGAGAAACAGTAGTTCAAGGATTGGGGATGCCCTCTTCTGATACTGGAACATCAAAAGTAAAGGAATGAGGGCTCAATCCACATAATGAAAAATCAGTGTAAACTTCGTCTTTTATTTTCTTTCCACGTTCGAAGCTTGACTCGCAGGTCACGAGAGATGGAGGGAAGCTCTGTGCTCTGATTCACCAGGAGGGTAGCAGATCCTCCCATTAATACTATAAAAGGCAAGGCTGTCTTCCAAGTAGGACATTACCTCATAAGAAGGTTTTCCTTATGCAATAACATTGCTCAAGGCAAACATTCCTAAAACTAAATGAAATGTGAACACACTGTAATGGCCTGACAAAGGAGCGGTGTTCCGAGAAACTGTCAAGCTTTGTATGTGGAAAGAAATGATGAAGTTTACACATATTTTTTCATTACATGGACTGAGCCCTCAATTCTTTACTTTTAACAAGCAAATCTAACAGAAGCAGGAGTATAAGAATTCTACTGAATTTGCTCAGTTGGATAAAAGTCTAAATGAAAAAAATTGCAAAGGTAGAAAAAGAGGCCACAGACAGAAAAAGAAGTATTGATAAGGATGAGGGGGACTTTACTAACAAAACTGCATATTTGGAGGGATGGTCGGAGATCAAGAAGTAGGGGAGACAGACACAGATCACGTGGATTTAATTAAAAAAGCCACACTAGGCAGCCCGTCAGCACAGCAGCAGTGCTACCGCTCTTGATGCCAACCCGGGTTCAGGAATGATCCTGGGTCATCAAGGACTGGCCAAGGTGAGGAGGACGGAGCACCCCAGAGGGAGCGGTCCCCCTCTGGGTAGGATGGGTCGCCATCCTTGCTGCAGTACTGCCACCGGGGTGGCGGTGTATTCAAGGGTGCTGTGGGAGGGATGGATGCCAAAAACAGTGGGGGAGTTCCAGAATGCATGGGACAGACATAAGGAAATTCTAGTGGGGGTAGGAGGAAGTAGGCTGTTGGTTAACTAGGATCTGCAGCTTATTCGTTAGGTAGGGAAAGGGGCAGACTAGGTGGGCCAAGTGGTCCTTATCTGCCATCTGATTCTATGTATGTTTCTATATAGGCTGGGGGTTCAGCACAGCAGTATGCTCACAATATACACGAACCTAGGACCTCCATAGCACACCTGCATCAGGGGGCAGGTAACATGACGGAAAATGCCCCAATGCCCAAAGGACAATGGACTCCAGTAGATCTAAGAGGACTGGTCCTAAACCCCACAGCTTGCCACCTGACGAGTACAACCCAGTTTGAGGGGTACAGCCCCTCTACCCCACCCAGGGGGCACAACCGAGGCAGCATGGAGGTAAGGCAGCTGATGGAGGGACAGATTCCAGCAGAACCAGGCACCTTGGGATTCCAGAGAGAATTTGGGCAGTGGCATGCAGGAAGGCGTAAACACAGACCCCCCCCAAAGAAAAAAATAAGCTGCACTAGGATTTTGAACTATTCCAGTGACAGTTCACAGAGTTCAAGTCCAAATAGCACTAACAAAGACCACAGAACAGTTGTTTTTTTTTTTTAGATCCACCCCAACAGGAACTAGTAAAAAAGACAATGCAGGAGAGAAGCAATATGAACAGATAAGGAGGAAGAGGAAATACAAAGAAAACAAAACACAATCTGGCCAGATCCACCACGGCTATATAATGAAGTTAGTGAAGTTGTGTCGAATTGTTAAAGAGGTATGGAGAAACAACACAATGATCTGTAAGTAGTAAGATTTGTTTTAGTTTTTGTTCTAAGGAAGGCATACACATTATTAGAAAAATATATGAAGGTGTGCATTTTAATGGAAGGAATAGTAAGCAATATAGGTTTACAAAAGAACCCCAGAGCAAATGCCACTGAGTTATGTGTTATCCCAGAGGATACTGGCCATACAGCCACATTTCCATTTCATTTATTTATTTTTATACTGGTAAGTCTGTGGGACAAGCCCATTTTCACAAACGACCAGTTTAGACAAAACATACAAACAAGTTAAAACAATAGCACAATATAAATACACATTACACATAACATCTACAGTTTGAGTTTTCTAACAGAGTTTTCCTAAGTTCACACTTAAAAGTAGACAATTTCTCATGTCTTATAACATTTTTAGGAAGTTGATTATACATCTTAACAACTGTAAAATTCAACGAAGTTTGACCAAAAGCTGTTTGACAAAATGGTACCTGAAACCCTTCCATACTCTGCAATCTTGTACAACCAGGAATATTCTTTGGAAACAGACTAAGAATACTATACAGAGAAATACCTAAAAAAAACCTTATGCAAAAACACCAAAGCCCTAAAATTAAATCTCCCCTTTAACGATAAACAACCCAATAGTTTATAAAGTAAACAGTGATGAGTAAGCCTTGATTGACCAGTAGCAAAACACAGAATAGAATGATATGTTACTTGGAGTCTGGCCAATACTTTTTCAGAAGTAAATGAATATACTATAGACCCATAATCCATCATGGTTAGTAATAGACTATGTATAAGCAGTAATCTAACATCATACATTAAACTGTCCTTAGAAAATTGGCAAAGACAATTCTCTCTTCTGATTGGCTGAGACACTTATTTAGGTGGGCATCTATCAGACAATAGATGCCCACCAAATAAAAAGTCCCAGCCCAGTCCTGCCTCATGCCCAGCTAAGTATCCTTGTGCCCAGTCTGCTTCATCATTGGCTGAAGCACTGGGCACACAATTTCAAACTGCCGCCATTTTATTAATCCCTTAGCGAGAGGTGCCCCCCCCACACACACACACACACTCAGTAATCAAACCAGTTTCTACAATTAAAATAACAGCGCACAGAGCAACATCAGTAATGTACCACGTGGAGCAGGTACAGTTTATGGGTCCCGGTCCCTAGCACGTCGTGGACCACCGAGCAAGGCAGCCCCCGTGAGAGAAGCCCCCCAGACTGTATTGTCACTTTAATAATGTAAAAGACTATGCACAAGTACAAATAAAGTAGGAGAGGAAAAGAGTAGCTGTCAGAGACAGCGATCGGCTTCACATACTCACTGGTTGTGACTGCAGTTTTCAAAAGGACCGCACGCGCATGTCCACAACAGCTATTAGCTCCACAAGCCAGCCGCCCCCTCGCTCCCAAAAATGATGCTGCTTCAGATTCTCCTTGTCCACTACAGTCACACAGCCCTCCTAACCATTGTCCAGTAGTGTTAATCTTTTTTTTACCGTTGTTTTTTTGTTCCCGATGGTCCATCAACTCTCCCTGTTTCTATCTCCCACAGCGCCTTTGTGTCAGTTCCCGGTCTCTCACAGCACGCACACACTTCCCTCCCAACCGCAGTCCGGTACTACACTAAAAGTGTCTCACCATTTCCCGATGTCCTTGCACTCAGCACTGGCACAGCGCTTCATTAGATCGACATTCTGACCCTTGAATCCCCAGCTTGAGCCTCTTCTAAGTAAAAGGAATACCCCCCTCCCCCAAATAGCTATAACAGTGAGAAGAGAAGGTGTGATCTTCAAGGTGCCACTAGAACTACAACTACTGTAGGAGTGGCAGGGGGGGCACATCACACTTTACACAGGGACCCATCCCTGAAGTTTCAAAATAGGATTCTATTGAGTTTATTACTGACCAAATAAAAAAGCAAAACCTTTTGCCAATTACAAGGGGTGTGTGTGTGTGTGTGTGTGTGTGTTGGGGGGGGTCAGGGGTAACCATGACAACCAACTCCAAACATTCAGATGCTCCAAGTGGGACCAAAACCCTTGTAATGCAGGTGGAGGAACTATTTTTTAACAAAAATGAATAAAACATTTAAGACTTTTAAACTGTTAACATTAATTTTTTTTTCAAATATCTATAATATAGTTGCCCATTTTCTAAGTGCAATAATACCCTCCAGGGTGGGCGGTATTGGGCAATACCGGACCTTCCAGGGGCTATAAGGCCCTCTGCCTGCGGCGTAGGGCCTCATTACACCCCTGGGCGGTCCAGTATTGCCCAATACCGCCCACTCTGTCAGGTATTATTGCTTGCTTAATTCAATAAAGAAACCCCAACCTTTTGTGTACCCTACTGATTAACTCTATTACATGACAATCAAATGCTAAATGACAGTCAATTAGTACCTCCAAATATTTGAAATTGCCTAACCTGTTCAATTTCATTACCCAAATTACCAGTAATTTTTAGTTCTTGAATTTGCACTCTCCTAGGATGGGAAAATATCATTGTCTTAGTTTTTGTTGAGTTTAATACCAATTTACGTTTATCAAACCAAAAATGAAGCAAACTGAAATCATACTGTAATGTTTTCTGTAAAGACAGAAAATCTGAGCCAGAACAAAACAAAACCGCATCATCTGCGTATAAGAGTAACTCAGTCTTTTTAAAATTAAAGGCTAATGAATTTAAAAATAAAGAAAAAAGCAAAGGACCTAAAATAGAGCCCTGAGGGACTCCACATTTCAACAGAGACGGGTCAGATAGAATACCATTAAATGAAGTCTTTTGATTCCTGTTAACCAAATAATCCCTAAACCATGAAATAACCCTTTCAGACAACTTTAGAATAGACAACTGTTTCAAAAGTACCTCATGATTCACTAGGTCGAAAGCCTTGGTGAGGTCCACAAAAGCCACCACGACAGTGTCTCCACTATCAAATGCCCTAGTGACTTGACTAGTGAACCCCACCAAGGCTGTCTCTGTGTTGTGATTAGACCTAAAACCATGTTGTGAATCTGACCAAAGTTTGTATTTTGTTAGATGGTCTGTTAACTGAACTGAAACTATTTTCTCTAATATTTTTGAAAGAGGGGCAAGCATTGAAATTGGACGGTAATTATTTGGATCCAGTCTTAAACCTGATTTATAAATTGGCTTTACCACTGCACTCTTCCACACTTCAGGGAAAGTTCCATTACATAATGAATAATTGAACAATTTTGTCAAATGTCCTGCAACAGTATTAATAACTCTTTTCAATACCCTATAGTCAAGATCATCAGATCCCCTAAATGGCCTAGGATCCATTTTAGACACAAACTCAATCACATCTTTAGTTTGTAATAAATGAAAATAACATTTTGGAATATTATCACCCCCATACATTCCATCACAACTTGAATGCATAAATGCATCCAAATGGCTCCAGGAACTATCTATACTGCCTACATTGGAACTATACCTATCCAAATTAGTAAAATGTAAATTAGAAATTTCAGCAACAGTTTTAGGGTCCATAATAATACTACCTTCCCTCTCCAATACCCAATTTTCACTCACCTTGAATTTACCCATTAACTGATTAATTGTATTTCAAGTTGCACTTGGATTCCCTTTAACTTCTGTAAATTTTTTCTTAAAATAATCCTTCTTTGCTGCACGAATTGCTAATTGACATTTATTCCTAAGCTTTTTATAAAATAATTGATGATCCAATTGTTTAGTCCTTCTATAAACTTTCCATGCTTGATTTCTTTCCCTAATTAATATTGGTAAACCAGACATTACTATTTCCCTTAAGCCTAACAGATCTAATTGGTATTAATTTATCACAAATAAAAATAAAATAATTACAAAATTTCAGATATGCTTCAATTTATATCAGTTATATTATCCAGAAATGACCAATCAAGTAATTGTGTTTCCTCAAAAAAACCTCCACTCATCTAAGTCCTTAAGCCTTCTATATTTTATTATCCTAGCATCTTTTTTATGCATTTTAACTGACCAATCAAAAAATACAGGACTATGATCATTTATCCCATCAGGGAGAATCCCACAGTTAACTATATGTGATGGACTATTAGTAATTACCCAATCCAGGGTTGATGAATACCCTGTCTTATAATTCACCCTGGTGGGGCCATCTATCAATTGTTGAAACTCTAAATCAATAACTGTAGTTCTAATCTCATGTTCCGCAGGAGACAACCAATTCAAATTAAAATCACCAACCAAAATAGTTTTGCTTAATGATACATTTTGAATGCAATTAAAAAAAAGCAGGAACCCCCTCCTTTGATTTATCAGGTGGAACATAAACATTTATGATGGTCAAAACTTTTTTATTACCAAACGAAATAGAAATAGCAATTGTTTCAAACATTTTACTTTCTGATATGATATTTAATTCCTGCACTAACAAATGATTAGCTACATAAAATAACCCCCCCCCTTCAACCTACCCTATCCTTCCTAAAAATAGTATATCCTGGTAACAAAATCTCAGAGTTAGTAATATTATCAGACAACCAGGTTTCAGTCAAAGCAACTACATCAAACTTGTTATTTAAAACCCAGCATTCCAAAATTGTTTTTTTAGCTATTAAACTAGCTACATTTAGATGAACTATGTGAAGAGAAGACCTTAATAAACTCTTATCTTCACCAGGTTCCTCCACCTGAGGACCCAGATTTGGATGTACTGTACCTGATAACAGCAATAATAACAATATTAATTTCCTTACTCTATCTGAAAACATCAAACCCTTCTTATAGGACCTTAATGACTTATTAAAAACCATAATTGTATGAACAGATGAAATGGTCTCATAATTACAATGGAAACAAAGCAACAATGAAATAATTTTCTTCGGAATAAAATACAGTTCTTGAACGTTATCCTCAAGCCTGAAATCACGCCCACTTAAATTATTCAAATAATTTGAAGTGAAAAAGCCCTTTGTCAGATTGCTTTGTGAATACATAACATTCTCCCTATTATCAAAGTGTTTAAAACAGGAAGATTTAACATAATCAACTGTATAAACTATCAAAACTAAGATGGCTAGTTTCAAAGTTATACCCATTTTTAATCACCCGTTAAAAATTATCCTATTGCAAACCAATCCAGAGTAGCCTATTTTTAATTCCCAACCCAAACCTACAAATATAGCTGCTAACTTCTAATATCCAGTGTATTCCACCCAAAATTACAGATATTTTACAATTTTAAATCACTTGAAGCTATAAGTAATATCTATATTTTACTTGCAATTATAAAACATAGTAATCCCGTAATGTCCAGATCAAAATTTCTCTTCCGAGTGGTGCTCGCGCAGTGATATCGCGAGTTCTTTATATGCTGTCCTGCCCCTCCTCCTCCAACATCAGCAGCTCACTGAACAGCCCTCTCACAGCTGTTTCAGATAGGGAAAATTATTTTAAAGTCCTGAGCAAGTTAAATTACTGTTGGAGAAGCACTGGCACATAAATACAGAGAACGTTCTTGCAGCTCTAGTTTTTTCAAACAGACAACAGGGCTTAACAGGTGCAAAACATTTTAATTTTAAAGAAAACACAATTGCATATACCTCAATAATGCAAAGCATCATGGGAAACATATGCAAATCCCCATGATGGTACAGAAGGTGGCAGTACATGAACAAGTAATGGCTGGCATATGTTCAGCCTTGGGATTATTTACACTTTTTTTTTTTTGGAGAAACAGGGGTTTTGTCCATGAGGTGATGTAAGTTATATTTAAGCAATGTGTTGATGTCAGGCAGTCAGGTGTAATGATGGACTGTTAGCAGACAAAGTGTGATAGTAACTTTCAGAGGGGGCCGCTATTGATAAAGTTAAGGTAGTGATGCTTGTAATAATGGAAATATTAGGAAGGTATGAGATCTATGCAGAAGTAGAGTACAAATATGCACAATTTCATAAGTATGACTGTGTTCAGAGTGCAGGCAAATGTAATATGCAGGTTTGTTTTGCAAATAGATAAAAATAGTGACACATGCAATTGATAGAACTATAGAAAATTACATAGATAGAGAGACAGACAGACAGGCAGGCAGGCAGAATAGGAATGGCAGTGAAGTACTGAAGTGACACCAACCCCACCCCCGCCCTGCAGAGATGGACAGACACTGTGGTGTACCTTTGGGACATCACCCATAACGCTCACGCCATTTCACCTCATCCTACCCTGTAGACACAGACAAGTGTTGAAGTGTGCCTTGGGGTGTTTCAGCTTTATACTCACCCCATTTCATAAGGAAATATGCTGAAATGGGTGCAGTATAGGAGAATGGAGTGAACTTTGGGGCTGAAGAGTCAAAGGTACACCTAGATACCTGTTACTGGCTGCAGAGTGGGGATGGGGGTGGAATGGCGTGAGCATTACTGTTGACAATCCCATGTCACACCCCTGATGCCTGTCAGTCTCTACAGGGCAGGGTGTTATGGTCAAAAACCCTAACACCCTGGGCATTTCTGGGTATTTTTACTCCAAGCTTTCAACATGGGCTTTTTGTGACCCCACCGCATGAACAGTGACACTATCAGTTCATTAGCCGAAAGGTGATTTTGCACAGCGACTGTGCCATTTAGCGCCACAGGTGCAAAAACATGTTTTGAACAGGATGTAAAAAATTACAGCTTTACTGTTCATGAGGAGGTGTAAAAAAATGGTAATGTTGAAAATCTGGAGTGAAAATATAAGAAAATTGGTGAAGTCACGAGTTTGCATAGAAACTGCACAACACACACCCATAATGCAATTATTTTGGGGATTTGTTACACCAGATTTTCAACATAGGCATTTTGGGACCTCCACTCTAACAGTGGCACTGTGATTTTCTTAATCTGACCTGAACTTTGATTTCATACAGCTACCGCACCCATTGTGCACCAGATGTGTGAAACCACATTTTGGGCAGGATGTGAAAAATGACAGCTGTACTGTTCATAAGCAGGCATTACAAAATGGCAACGTTGAAAATCCGGAGTGAAAATATTAAAAATTCTCGAAGTTACAAGTGTGTGTGGAAACTGCCAAATGCACACACATAACATAGTCATTCTGTGGAATTTTGTCACCAGATTTTCAACATAGGCATTTTGGGACCTCTGCTCATGAATAGTGCCACTGTGATTTTCTTAATCTGTCCCAAACATTGATTTCCCACAGTGACCACGCCACTGTGTGCCAGACGTGTGAAAATACATTTTAGGCAGGATATGAAAAATGACAGTTATACTGTTCATAAGCAGGCATTACAAAACGGCAATGTTGAAACTCTTTAGTGAAAATATTAAAAATTTTCGAAGTTACGAGCGTGCGTGGAAACTGCGCAATGCATGCTCATAACACAGTAATTGTTTGGAATTTTTTCACGGAATTTGCAACATAGGCTTTTAAGGAGCCCTCCTCATGAACAGTGACACAGTCATTTTGTTAATCAGTCCCAAAAGGTGATTCCATGCAGTAACCACAAAATCACCTTTTGGGACCGAATAACGATATGACAGTGACTGAATTCATGAGGTGGGGTCCCAAAAACCCCATGTTGAAAATTTGGTATCAAAAGTCACAAAACTGGCCAAGATATCCAACTAAGTTGAAAAAAAAAAAACACCTACTGTATGCCATTATATAGCTTACTGGCATTTCTTCAGTTCGCGGTTGGCTCTGAAGACATGTTCTCACTCCACCGAAGATCACTGCACCAGGCTCTGGAGGTATGTATGAGGTAAGGGTGGGTGGGGAGGTGAGGTATGCAGATAGTGAGTGCAGGTTGGGAGAGGGGGCACCACAGACAATGAGGGACCATTTTCTTGTTCACAGGTTAAACAAAAGTAAAAAAAACTGTTGCGGAAAGGTTTTCTTTTTTTTATAGGGACATCTGGCACACTGGGGGTGTGCTCCCAGCATGCCACCTAGGTGTTTTGTTGGGGGGGACTGGAGCCAATGAGGATTGGGCACCCCATTGGCAAAGAAGAAAGGGTCTTTGTTTGGGGGGGCATGATGCCGAGGGGGACTGGGCTCCCCCCTTGGCAGACAAATTATTGGACAGGGGACCATTATGCTTATGGGGATTCGGCTCCCCAGTCAGCAAATGAACTGGGAAGGGGGCATGCTGACAGGTAGAATGGGCACCCTCGACATCAGCTTTCTGGGGACTAAAGGCAGACAGCAACAGTGACAGCCACCGCCATGTTTACTGAAATGTTACACCAGGCAAGGCATGCCCTGCAGTGAGGGGGTGCTTCCTCATTGCAGCATGAAATTCTTTCAAGTTGGTGGCACACTTTTGCACTGCTGTCATAGACAACATGCTCATTTATTGTTGCCACAGAGACAAGCCCCACAAAGTAGTGTAGGCATTGGCCACAACATGACAGCACCTCCACAAACTGCAGCTCCAGCAAGCTGTCACGTTTCTTGCGCATGTGCACAAGCAAACATAAAAAGCATGCCTAAAATACAACATGGCATGACCAGTCTCTGCAGTCCTGTAACTGCCAGAGGTTGGCAGCTCTAATAAGAACTTTTTTTTTTTTGGTCTGCTACCAAGTGTGTAAAATTAATAACACTGCAGGAACCTCTGTGTGTGTGTGTGTGTGTGTGTGTGTGTGTGTGTGTGTGTGTGTGTGTGTGTGTGTGTGCATGCGTGCGTGTGTATGTCAGGGAAGGAAGGACTTGGCAGGCAGCTGAGCCCTTCCAGTGCACACACATTTGACTGTGATGGTTAATTTCACTGTTGCAGTACATGCTAGCACAATAACAAACACAAGGGAAAAAACAGCAGTACAATAAGCAACCCAATACTCTATCCTGAAAATGATAATTTCTCCAAGTACATGTTTTATGCTTATACTGTCTGTTGCCTGCTTTCAGTGCTTAGCAGTCATTGTGGCCACTGACACAGGGAGGTCACGGATCTGTGCAAAAGGTCATACACCTTATGTTGTACCTTGACTTTAAACCTCCAAGTACTGTTTTTTTTTTGTCACAGGGCACCCCCCCCAACTGAGTGCAAGTGTGTTTACTCAATGTTCAGATAAGCTTTACTCACACTTAAGTTTAATAATAATGTTCATAGTTTGTTTGCAGATTTAATTTATGTGACCTACACACTGTTCAGATATGCTTCACTCCCACAACAGAGTAATAATAATGTGCATACTGGCCTTTCCATAAGCATGTGATCTGATTACCACAAAAAAAAAAACAACTTTTATTAAGACACCTGTAGTGCACACTCTTATACCCATGTTACTGGTGTTAGGGAGGTCACCAATCCCTTAAAAAGGTCATAGGCATTAAACCTGCAAAACATAAGTCTATAACTGCATTTCTAAATGGGACTTTGAAGAATCCTTTGGAAAAACATCTAATATTTGTTTTGTGAAAAAAACGCATTGTAATGGGAGAAACAAAATCTCACTGTAATGATGTTTTTTTTTTTGCATGCTGCATAACCCTCTTCAGAACTTATATGTATAGATGTGGGGAGGGTTACTATATAAAATATATTGTACGTGTGTGTGTGTGTGTTTGTGTGTGATTTTTCCAGCAGCTGCTCTTTCTCTGCCTAGCTATAGTGCTGCTGCTATTTCATATGCAAGAATTATGTTGTACTTTACCGTGACAATGGATTGATTTACTATTCAATTTATCTCATGATAGACAAACTAGAATCACTGCCTGCAGCTTTGAAAGGGAGAGCTGGTTTGAGCAAAAGTTTTTATCTACAGACTGCCCACAGAGAATTGCCATGAATTCTGGTGCACACTCAACACAACTAAACTTGTATCCTGAGTCAATGCAAGTCAATATTGATCAGGGAAGAATAACCATATATACAAATACAAAAATAAATAATGAATGATGACAGGGTCATTTGTATGTTTAATTTGGGTCATACTGCCAATTGTATTCTAGATTTCCTTTCTGTGACATAACCAGTGTTCAGATGTGTGGAGGCTTAAAGTCACAGATCAACCCTATCTCAGGTTACTTAGTAAATAAATATCCCCAATACTATTTAATAGATATTTTCTCCATTTAATGATCAAAGCAAACACTACATGCCCCACTGGGCCAGGGAAAGATCATTGTGGAGAGCATTTCCCTGGCCCAGTTGGGCATGCAATGTTTACTGTGACCATTACACGGAGGAAATATCTGGTAAACATCAGTGTGGACCTTTATTTATTAAGTACCCTTTGCTACAGTTGTTACTTGACTATAAACCTCCAGGTACTGTTTTTTTTTTTGTCACAGGGTACCCCCTCCACGCTGAGTGTAGGTCTGTTTACTCATTAGTGTTCAGATATGCTTCACTCACACTGAAGTTTAATAATAATGTTCCTACTGTGTTTGTAGATATAATTTCTGTGACCTACACAGTGTTCAGATATGCTTCACTCACACAACAGAGTAATAAATTATTTTGTATAAAGCTTCTTTTCCTACAGACTCCATCCTCTTCCTCTGCCCATGACATTATCCCACTCTATATATTAAACTTCAAAACACAAAACCTGTTCATCTGCTAAAATCCCAAGCCTTCAGTTACTTCACACAATAAAGGTAAACTTCAGGTGCCAGGATCTGCAGGAAAACTGCCAGACTTTCTGTCTGAGATGCAAATGACTTTACATCCCTCCCTAGTAATTCACATTGGGCAAATCTTACATGCCAGTGTCAAATCCACTTCCCATGCAAAGGACACCAATGTAAGCAAGGCCTTTGATTTTAGTGCTATATAGTGTTATCACATCACATAGCCAACATTTACTTCTGAGGTTGCTGGAGATCAGCAATCCTACATTACTGCTAATAAACTAAACCCATACAGTCTGGATCTATGGACTGAAAGCGACTGGCTACACTATCCATGCACATTATAGTTTACTGGCTACTGCATTACTGCTACTGATATATCATAACCCACATACAGTATTTCATTGTTACATGGATCAACTCAAAATAAGTGACTCTTCTGTGTTCTTCCTACCAACTTCTTCACAAATCGGATTATTTCAATGATGTCCTTTACAGGACTAACATTTCCATTTCCATATCAACTTCGGTAAGACTTCTTTTCCCTTTATACCATGCATCCATTGTTATATTTACTACCTTTTATGTACTGTCATTTTTTAATGTACTGTAACCTGCACTGATTACTGATCCAAGATACCAAACTTACAGGGCAAGAAAATTAAATTCAAGCTCATGTAATTAATTACACGTTGGAGATCAATACATTTTTATTCATGTACTACTCAGACACATTACTTTCATTATCTAGGTACTTGCAAGTGTATTTATTAAATTTAAAAACTTTGGTAGGACACCTTTACAACCTCAAGGGCTACATTCATACTTCAGTAGTTATTTTCATGTAACAGGCACCACACCATGATTCTCTGGGTTTCAGTGTGTGTGTGTGTGTGTGTGTGTGTGTGTGTGTGTGTGTCAGGGAAGGAAGGACTCTGCAGGCAACTGAGCCTTTTCAGTGCACAAACATTTGACTGATGGTTAATTTCACTGTTGCAGTACATGCTAGCACAATAACAAACACAAGGGGAAAAAGCAGTACAGTAAGCAACCCAACACTCTATCCTGAAAATTATAATTTCTCCATGTCCATGTTTTATGCTTATATTGTCTGTTGCCTGCTTTCGGTGCTTAGCAGTCATTGTGGCCACTGACACAGGGAGGTCACGGATCTGTGCAAAAGGTCATACACCTTAGGCTGTATCTTGACTTTAAACCTACTGGCACTGTTTTTATTTTGTCACAGGGTATCCCCCCCCCCCCCAAGTGCAGGTCTGTTTACTCATTAGTGTTCAGATATGCTTCACTCACACTGGCGTTTAATAATAATGCTCGTAGTTTGTAGATTTAATTTCTGTGACCTACACAGTGTTCAGATATGCTTCACTCACACAACAGAGTAATAATAATGTGCATAGTTAGTTTGTTTGTTTTTCTGGGATTCCAGGAGGCCTAGAAAAGACTCACACTGGTCACAAGAGTTTTGTTTTTATTGACCTTTCCATAAGCAAGTGATCTGATTACCCAAAAAAAAAGATGATATTTTAAATTAAAACAGTTGTAGTGCAGAGTATTTTATCCATGTTACTGGTGATAAGGAGGTCAACAATCCCTACAAAAAGTCACAGAAGTTAAACCTGCAACATGTCACTCTATGACTGTATTTCTAAACAGGACTTTGAGGAATCATTTTTATCATATGGTATAGTCTGATATAATATAGTAGGATATATGAAAATATAATAAGATATAACCTGAAATAAAATGATATGCTATATAAGACAGATTGCAACAGAAAACTGGATCTTTAGGAGCTGTTCAGGTGAAGGTGGGGTGGATCTTTCTCAATCCACCATTATAGATCCACCTCTTGCCCCTCCCACATGAACCCCCCCCCCAAAAAAGGCAGGGTGGCTCTTTAGGAGCTGCTTGGGTGGAGGTAGGGTGGATCTTATAAAAAAAAAAAAAAAAAAAAGAATGCTCCCTCACACTACTCAGGTTCCAGTTCTTATACCTCCCAATTAAGAAAGAAAATAGTGCCCTACAACCATTGATTAAGATGAAAGTGCATTTATTTGAGGGCAGAGAGCATTTCTTGGAGGAGGTTAAGTCGGAGGAGACTATTTACATTTTCAGCCATTTCCACCGACAGGAAACATGACATATGCCGTTTTGTACATCAAAACATCTGCAGGGCTCCAATCACTCCTGCCGTAAAAAGAAGAGGAAATAACATGGAGTGTGGAACAAGAAATGGGGAGACGACTCATGAGGAGAAGCAGCAAGTAATACTAGTATACAACCTATCTCGTAAAATTTAAAATTTCACATATCCATCCATGTTATCATGCAGTCTCAGCTTCGTTCCCACCCTACAAAATAACCACTTCAATGCCATGGACAGTCTGTTTAAATTATTCAGGAAGGTGGACCTGAAAATACATTTTGAGATGGAACATGATACAATGGAATATGTCAGCCCCTCACACTCTGTGAACTGATGTTCAGTCACTTCCCTTAATAAATGCACACAGATGGTGCCTACAGGTACTATTGAAAATCAGCAACTTCAAGTAGTTGCCACTAGTAGGAAAGAAAAACATCAGGACACTCAAACAGTTGTTAATAGCTGATGATGTAATAGAAAAACATTTGGATTATACAGCTGACTATTTGGAAAGATAACATCTTTGCTCACTTTTTCTGGGGGGGAGCAAATTAAATTAACTAAAGGAAATTTCAAGATGAAAACCTTTTACTGTCTGACCCCCTCAATACATCCTACTGTTGTAAATTATAAAAGGGCTGCGACCGAGGAAATAAACTGTCTCTATGAGGGGAGTTTAAAAGAATTATTACACCTCTAACCAGAAGAAGCAAGCCAATGAGGAGCTTAGACAGATGAAAGATACGGAAATAAAACTTGTAGATGAGGGTGGAGGAGTCATGGTGATGTCTAAATAGCAATATGTGGCGGAAATGATGTGGCAGTTATCCAACACAAGTTACCAAAAGTTGTCTGTGAACACCACTTCAGTCTTCCAAAGCCAATTGAACACAATTTTGCAGAGGCCTTTGGTCTAGACAACTTAGTTTCAATGACTATGACTTCATTAAAGTCAGAAAACCTGTGACTCTGACCCTCTATACACTTCCAAAGATACACGGATCTTTGGAACAACCTCCAGGGTGTCCAACTGTCTAGGAGATAGGCTCACTTAGAGATAATTTATCTAAATAAATAGGCCACTACTTGGAAGAAATAAGGTGTACTCTACCAGTCTCTCTCCAACACAATATACGAACATACGAAATTTGCCAGCAGATAAAGGCCTAGAGGTCTATCAAGTCTGCTCGAATGTGCAGCTACCACCTCTTATTCTGCAGCTGCCCCTCCCTTCCACCTTTCCTTTATTAACCCTCCCCCTTGTCCTGTCCCAGCCTCGTTTGAAGCATTATTATGGATATCCTCAATAAAATTTAGCAACTTAAGGCGGGACACCAGGTTCTTATAGGCAACCAATGATGTTACTCACTGTACACATCAATCACACATCACTCTGCCCTAACTGCAGGAAGATTTTATGTGCAGCACATTTGGGTGAATGGAGCAAAGCCATCCGACCTCATCCTTGCGAGATAAGAGTTTATCCTGACACATAATTATTTTATGTGTGATGGTCTGGAGCCTTGTACCTTCAGCTAAGGGGCATTGTGAAGGGGGCCCCTATAGCCCATTGCATGCCAACCTGTTCCCGTGTGGGTGGGGTGGTAAGGTAAGATTATCTTTAACTCAGAAAATAACCCTTTTTTCCAGAGACTGGTCAGAAGACATCACTTCATTGATGATATTATATGTGTCTGGCAGGATACTTCTGAAGAAGTTCAGGCATTTATCAGGTGGACGAATACATTTTTTTTTTTAAATCTGTTCTTCACACGCCATGTGTACAAAAATACCATTTTTGGGGGGCTATCACATTCTGGGTTGAAGATAACATGGAAATACAAACCATGGCATATCAGAAACCAACAGTCAATACCATACACCACGCCACAAGTGCACAAATACAACATCTTATCCAAAGCATTCCGTATGGCCAATTCATGCAGGCGCAACAGAGCTGCTCAAATGAAGAAGAATTTGAGCTACAATCAAAAGATTTGGCCACTGGATTTAGGCAGAGAAGGTATGCACAAGAACTATTCAAAAGGTATATGAGCAGGCCAAGGGAGTTCCAAGAACCCAGACTCTGATACCCAGAAACAAGGAGAACAGCTTGTGTGAGAAGCAAAAATGAATCAGTTTTGTTTGTTTGCTTAACGGGTAAACACACTGGAAAACACAAGTTCCTTTTACAGGTGTGACCCACATCAAACATAACATACATTAGAGTTACAAAAATAACAAATCATACGAATTCAGACTAAAGGTCCATGTCAAAAGGTACAAATACCTATTTAACCCTTAGGCTGCCAACAGAATTATAACATATAGGAATTTTGGACTGATATATCAGTACGCAGCCATGCGAGGGTCAAAACAATTACATTTAACCAATGCAGTAAAATACATCCTCAATTCATGCTCAAAAATTTAAAAAGATTGCAACTGTCTTATTTCCAGTGGGATTGTTGTGAGCTGAGCTACCACTGCCGCGCATGCGCTAGATCAGAACTCCACTGAAATGCATGGCCACAGAACAGCCACACACAGTGCACTCTGCAGACTTTCTAATGCGATCTCATCCAGTGTCAGTCCGGCCAGCGGCACCCACCCATGCGTCTGCGCAGAAGAACACCAGAGAAGGAGAAGTCACGAGATAAGCGACTGGGTGCTCATGTGGGTGGTGGGAGCCGCATTTATAGGGACAGTTTAGCTGAAGTGCACCATTGTGAAGGAGACTGAGTGAGAGAGAGAGCATAACTTTGCTCGCTGGGGGGGAAAATCAAATAGCCAAGCATTGACTTGTACAGTTCCACCAAAAGCCCTTTTAAGGGCTGCGAAGTGTGCAAGCCTATCTCAGCACTCACGTCCATATTGGCACATTTGTACATTCAGGGACATATGTAATATTTTTTCTGAAGCCGGACGATTCAGACGGTCACAACGTGCTGACTGGGAGGAGGGAAAGGAGAACCTTCTTAGTGGTCCAGGGGAGCTCTGTCATACAGCTTGTGTGGACAGATTGTGGAGGAAGTAATAGCTGTGTGTGAGGAGGAAAAAAGTAAAATCTTCAGCAGTATTTTTTGCTACTGTGCTGTCACACAAGACGATGTACTGACTAGGGAAGGGGATGGAGGGCCTGCTTGCCTTGGTTAGGGAGTAAGGGTCGGGGAGCCCTGACTTTAGTCCTTCTGTGTGGAGGAAAATTAAAAAAAAAAAACTATTACTTGTTGAAGTTGCTGCAGTGTACTGCTGTTTCTTGTAGGCTTGGTTTAAAAAACTAAACCTGTGCTGTGTATTTAGCGAGCGAGACTCTTACAAAACTGACTTCAGCTGAGCTAATATCGGTTTGTTTCTGATACTGAGAGACTGCAGTTTTGATTGCAAATTAAAAGTGAGAGAACTTTATCCAACAGAAAGACATAAAAAACTTAAGAAAAGACAAAAAAAAGTTTATAAAACATTTCTGGTTCATCATGATTGAACTGAGACATCTTGCTGCTGAATGAAGTAGGGTGGAGAGGGGAGCTTTCTATATAAATCTTGTTGGAGAAAAAAAATTAGCTTAGTGAAATTAAAAAGTCCACAACCATATTCAGCCCTTGTGACTGTGCTGCTTATTAGCAAATAGTGACACACTGACAGCGTCTCTGGTCAGGTAGTTGTGTAGTCCACTGTCCATTTTCTCATAGTTGTGTGCTCTTCCCTTTTCGGATTCGGTCACGGTGTTTCTCTGACAGTCCCATCTTCAGTAGTTAATTATCCTCTGGTGATTTTTATCTAATTTTCTCCTAGCTGTGCCACCCTTCCCTTTTTGGATTAGACAGGCAGGAGTCAGGAATTTCAATTTGTACTTTATAAAGTCTCCCTCCTGTGTAATACTGTTCTGGCAGGCTAATTCTCATCAGGATCTTTGGTAAAAACTTTCCCAAAAGTAGGTTAGTGAACAATTCCTCGGCTGAAAGGCAAGTTAAAAAAATGGCCATCATATTTTGTAGTCTAGCAGCCATAAAAAAATTGGGCACCTACAAATTTTTCTGGCCACCAGATTTTGAGGTTTGGTGGCCAAACTGGCCACCAGATCAAAAAGTGATTTGTTCCACCCTGCTCCAATGGCTACCAGAGTTAGAAATATGGTGTGGATACACTGGGAGATAATAACTGGTGACGTAAGTTTTACTAGATGTCAAAATGTATCCAGAATTCTTGTTAGAAGCCACTAAGAAAGACCACTGAGGGTTGAATAGTAGCACAGAAAGCCAGGTGGCTTTTTTTTCACTGCCTTAGCTGCACTGTCTGCACATTTATACTGCCTGGAAATAACATACAGGTACCCACTTGGGGTATACCTTAGGCTCAATGCTTTCATCACTTGCAATACACGACATGTGGTTAGCACAGCTTGGTCTCCCTGTCAGAGGATGTATGTTAGTTGGACAACAAGGAATTTCAAAATATGAGTGCAAGAGCACATCAGGGCAATCAGGAACAAACTGTGCTCTTGGAGCGGATATTGCAAAAAACCATAACATGATCCATGCAGGATAACGTTTTGTGCCTTATAGCACATATGGGAGAATATTAGAGGTGGAGAGCGACTGGTCCCACTTCTAAAGGCAGAGCCCAGGTGGATATTCGGATTGGATGCCCTTAAACCAAGAGGCATGAATGACATGCTAGACATGACACAATTCCTTCGAAACTGTTGTGATCCCTTGATGTTTTGGGAGTGTTTAATTTATCTGGTGATGATGGGATATGAGGGGGCCTCACTTGTACTTACAAAATCCAAATTCTCCCTATTTTCATTGTTCGCAACTTTCTCCATATACCAAAAAAAATCCCCTTTCATTTCTTTATGGTTTTGTAGACCTGACCATGATATTTAAAGATGTTCCAGGACTAGAGGGCATGGGATGAAGTTGGAGGGAGGACGATTCAGAGGAAACATGAGGAAGAATTTCTTCACAGAACGGGTGGTGGACAAGTGGAACACCCTGCCAGAGGAAGTGGTGGGGGCTAAAACAATCATGGGATTTAAGAATGCATGGGATAGACATAAAGGAATTCTGGAGGTCAGGGGTAAGGGGCAACCGACTTCTAGGAAAACATAAACTGAACTTACAAGCTCAAATGGGCAGACTGGGTGGGCCATAGGCCCTTATCTGCCGACACTGTCTATGTATCTATGTAATTATAATTTTATCAAACTACAGCAGCTTTTTTGTTGTCTTATGTGCTACTGCATTCTTTGCTTTTTTCAGTGTCCCAAAGAAAAAATTGCATCATACCGAAAAATTCAAGTTTATATCAACTCAGCTGGCCCTCAACTGGCATGTCTCTGTGCTACAGTGCTTCGATCAACTGAAACTTCATCAGGCACCCTTGTAAGTCTAACTGCAACTACAACATTTGGTTTTATAGTACTTCTTTAACTTACTTTATCTTTTTCTGTTTTTGCCATGGCCTTAGAAGCAAGCAGTGCGATACAAGGTTGTTCTACAATATTACGCTGTATGCTGTGCAACATGTGGTTGGCAGCCAGATCTGTCATTTTTTAGTGATGAATGACCAGTCCAGTTGCCAATCAGAAGCTGAGTTAAGATCATGAACATAATAAGACTCAGTGTTTGAAACATTGCAAAAATTAGCTAAGATAAAGGACAGACTGAATACAAGGAGTACAAATGGAGCACCTCATTGGCCATCAACAGTCGGGTACAGGTGAGAGGTGCCCTGCTCCACCCTTCCTCATCCTAGCAGGGGTCCCAAAGGGCTCCAAAATCCTGGGTCCTATCTGGTTCTCAATTTTCCTCAACAACATGCTCCCTGACTGTGTCTCCATGCATATCCACATGTGTGCAGACAATACTGTCATTTTACACCACTGACCCCTTGGCTTCGGCTGTGGAAGGTCTGCTCCTGCAAGACTCCCACAAAGTACTGAGCTGGTTCCATGCCAACCAACTCACGGTCAACACCAAGAAAACAGTGTCCATGACCTTCAGCACCAGTCAGAAACTTGCCAGGCTCTCGCCCTCTCCTGTCTTATCCATGATGGATGGCACCCTTCTGGAAGCAGTCCCTGCCTTCAATTACCTCGGCGTGTAGCTTGGTAGTAAGCTCGACTCTCTGCCCACACTGAAGCCATCCATGCCAAGCTTTGCCCATAACTCAGTGCCCTGTACCACAGCAAGCACTGCCTTTCCCCCATGTCTGCTGAGAGCCGGTCACCAAAATGGTTCTCCAGGTCTTCAACTATGTGGATGTGGGCCTTCATTTCCCCTTGCCAGACTAGATATTCTTTGCAATGCTTTCTGTCGTTCTGCTACCAACTCCCCCTATACTCATCACAGCTCCCTCCACTCCTCCCTCTTCATTCTCCCATTCCTTTCATGTCGCTAGACCCACTGTGCCTCCTTCATAACTAAATACTGGTTTGGGTTCCTTCCCTCCTACCTCTCCTCACCCCTCTCCCTTGTCGCCTCCTCTTCCTACTCTCTTCGCTCCAGGAATCCTTGTACCTTCTCCATTCCCCACCACACTCCTCTACTGGGCAATCTGCAGTCTCTTACGGCATCCCCTCCCTTTGGAATCTGCTCCTCTCTTCCATACACCTCCCCCCCTCACTCCCAGCCCTTAGAGACAAGCTAAGATACCTCCCTTATCCTCGCCCCTGTCAACCCACCTCTTGACTCTCCTTCCCTTCCCTCCCCTCCTGTCCTCCCCTCTTGAAATGCCATTTTAGTTAATGTGGCTACACCTGCGGTCTGATTCTATACCCCAAAGCACTGCCACCTTCTCCAGTAGATACTATGCATTTCATTTCATTTAAAAACTACATGCTTGTCTACAATGCATTGCTTTCAGCCATATTGTAGTTCACCTGCTTGTTCGTAACTTAGCGAACCAAACTCAGAATAGGAATGCCAGACTATTCATTTCACAATGGTACAAACCCACAGAAGACACCAGGAGAAAGCACCCACGTTAAAAACTGGTGAAATAGCTTCTACTAAGTGCAATTCTAGACTTGTGAATAAATTACTATTTGAATTCAACTGATTCTATGCAGCATTACAAATCAAATGTGATTGTAAACCTATTATCATTTTGCAAATGTCCGTTTTAAATTGACTATTGAATAGGTGTGTTCTTTTTTTGTTTTGGGAGGGGTATTCTTTGGTAACCAGATATGTATTATCTTTTATATTTTTTCCTAGATGTGGACAAAAACAGGCTTTTCCCAGTCTACTTACATGACACATAAATATGTTTTTTAGCGTGAAAGACCAATTGTAACTGTCTCAGAGTAAAACCATTGGGACCATGGAGAGAAGGCGACACATAGTGTCAAACACAACTTCATAGTTGCTTATAACTGAAACTGGCATTTTTTAAAGTACATGGCTGCCATACGTAAGTTTGTAGAAGACTCCATTTGGTTATACTTAGTCTGGCTTCTTTGTTCAGAACGTGATGAAGTATTTGTGTGGGACAACTGAGACTTGGGCCAACACTGGAACTTCAGTCAGCAATGAGATTGCATGACAGCTCCACAAGCATGACAGGCTGAGGCTTGCACCAGTGACGGGGGAGGAATCCCTCATCACTTATGCAAGCACTCAAATTAAGTAACCCAGTGTCCATAAAATCAATGGTTCAAAACATTACAAACATGAAGGCTCTGAAGTGTTCTACAAGCCATTTCCAAACATTTTACTGCTTATTCTCTTAGTCAAAATACTTCCTAAGAGGGCAGTTGGATGGGCCAGTGGGCAGCACGTCAGACTCCGCACCGGCAACCCGGGTTTGTGAGCAGACTCAGGAGCTAGATCGGCAGCTGCGGGGGTGCTGCTGCATGCCAGCACTCTCAGCCAGTGATTAATGGCACAAGGTTCCGCAGCTGAAACAATCTCTGTGGTGGGTTGGGGAGCTTGCCTCTTGTACAGGTGATGCTGCGTGCTTGCAATGTCTCCTGGGACTGTGCCAAGTGCCAAGCAGGAGGTGGGTGTGGGCATGGGACAAAAACAGGGAAGAAAAATCATGTGCGTGCTCTGAGCTGTCTGCATAACTGCTGCTGGCACCCTCGGGCCCTGCGCCATGTGGATCCCCACAAGCAACAACAATGGGGGAGTGGAAGACCTGAAAAGTGAGGTGCAGAAAGAAGCTTAGGATCCAAAAGTTATATGACAAAAAAAACCCCCAAAAAACAAAACTTCCTATGCTGGTCCAATGACCCGGCAGCAGTGCATTATTCTGCCACCTCATGGGCCAGGGTTCAAATGCCATTCCCCAGAATGCCATGTGGAAGCCATCTGGGGGCCCAGTATATCTCAAAGGCAAGGTGCTCACCAACTAGGGAGGGAGGGAAGGAAGGAAGGCACAGGAAACCTGGCATTCATGCATCCCCTGCCAGCTGTCCAACAAGCTCCACTGGCATTGGCTTTAAAGGCAGCTACCTGCCCACGACCCTCCCTTCCAATGGAAGGGTGCACTCACAGCAGCACAGGACATCAGGGTGGGAGAAAGGGATAACCCAAAGGGGGGGGGATAAAATGAATCAGAAAACCGAGCAGTTCCAGATTAAACCAAACTGTAAACAAGCATTTGTCAATGCCAAACATTTAATGCATTGGAAGATGTCTGCCCCTGCACCTTGTTCATGCCCTTGAGGTACTTAAACATGTCTATCATGTTCCCATACTCCCTCCTTTCCTCCAATGAGTACATATTGAGGTCCTTTAATGTCTCCTGATATGTTCTGTGTTGCAAGCCATATACCATCTTAGTTGCCTTTCTGTGGACCACCTCCACTGTCAATGCCCTTGCGCAGTTGTGGCTTCCAGAACTGCACAAAGTACTGTAGGTGAGGCCTCACTAGTGCATTATACAATGGCATCACCACCTCAAGCCTTCTGCTAGTGATACCTCTGCCTATGCACCCTAGCATGCCACTGGCCCTCCTTGCAGCAATTGTGCTCAGTTTTGACACCTTTAGGTCATCAGAACTGATAACTCTTAGGTCCCTTTCTTCCTTGGTGATCGTCAGCACCTCCCCCCAATCCTGTAACTCTCCTCAGGTTTCCCTCTTCCCAGGTGAATTATTTTCATTTCTTTGCATTGATCATCAGTTGCCACTCTTCAGACCATTTTTCAAGCCTCTTCATATCCCTGCTCATTTTCTCCACCCCTTCTGGAGTATTCCCTCTATTACATATATTGGTGCCATCTGCAAACAGGCAGACAGACTTTTCCTTCTAGCCCTTCCACAATGTCTGTAATGAAGACAGTGAACAGGACTGATACTTGAGGTACCCTGCTGGTCACCACCCTCTCTCTGGATTGGATCCCATTACCACCACCCTTTGCTTCCTGTCCATCAGCCAGTTTCCAACCAAGTTTATTAGCTTGTGTCCTGTGGCCAGACTACCCATCTTGTTAATCAGCCTTCTATGTTGGCCGGTGTCGAAGGCTTTCCTGAAATCAAGGTAGGTGACATCCACTGTCCCTCCCCGATATACTTCCTTACTGAGGCACTAGGGTTTCCAACCCTAACGCCAACCCCAACCCCGACCCTGCAGAGACTGACAGGCGTTGGGGGTGTGCCTTTGGGTGGTCAGCCAGAACGCTCATGCCATTCCACCTCACCCCACCCTGCAGACACCAACAGGCATCACGGTGTGCCTTTGGGCCTTCAGCTCTTATGCTCTTCCCATTCCATAAGGAAACAAGTTGAGATGGGTGCAGTATAGGAGAATAGGGTGAATGTTAGGGCCGAAGACGCCAAGCACACCACAATGCCTGTAACTGGCTGCAGCATGAGGGTGGGGGTGGAATGGCATTAGCACTACGGCCGACGACCCCAAGTCACACCCTTGACACCTGTCAGTCTCTATAGGGTGGGGGGTCGGGCATTACAGTTGGAAACCCTAACGCTTCAGGCATTTGTTGGTATTTTCGCCCCAAATTTTCAATATGTGTTTTTTGGACCCCATTTCATGAACAGAGGCACTATCATTTTGTTACTCAATCCCAAATGGTGATTTTGTGCAGTGACTGTACCACCGACCCCTTCCTTGCATACCTGCCTCCCTCTCACTTTTTCCCTCCCTCTCGCTCTCCTCTTTCTCATCTTCCCTACACTACCTGCAATTATACTGCCCCTTATAGACTAGCTCTTAAAAGGTGACTGGATCCTATGTGCTCACCCTGCTGCATCTGCATCACTACTGAACTGCCTGCAATGTATGCATTGTCAACCTTGCACCTTATGTTTTTGACCCTATACTGATTCTTTGTGTATGCTGCTCCTATGTACTGCCAGTACAGTAACAGTTGCATCAGCCTATTATGTACTCATTTGCCATGAACCTGTTTAGCAACTGTATGTATGTATTCACCATCTGTTACGTATGTATCTGAACTCGCACTCTGTACATCCCTCTCCCCATTCCCCAGGACGTACCGTGAGATGAGCATTAAGTTGCTCAGTGTATCTTTCCTGGCGAGACAATTCAATAAATAAATAAAATAAATTTAGAGCTACAAGTGCGATAACACATTTCAGGCAG
Organism: Neoceratodus forsteri; assembly: GCA_016271365.2. Lineage (NCBI taxonomy): Eukaryota > Metazoa > Chordata > Ceratodontiformes > Ceratodontidae > Neoceratodus > Neoceratodus forsteri. Next base: position 1,309,465,460 of record CM057449.1, read on the forward strand.
GATGTGAAAATGACAGCTATACTGTTCATGAGGTAGTGCGAAAAATTGGTAATGCTGAATATTTGGAGTGAAAATATAAAAATTTCCCAAAGTTACGCGCATGCATAGTGAAATTTCAATGACCGCACGTAACTCGGGCGTTTTTGAATTTTTTTGTACCAGATTTTCAACATGGCCTTTCTGGGACCCCACTTCATGAAGAGTGACACTGATTTCCTTAATCCATCCTGAAAGTTGATTTCGCACAGCGATCGTGCCACTCTGCGACACAGGCACGAAAACATGTTTCGGGTAGGATGTGAAAAACGACAGCTATACTGTTCTTAAGGAGGTGTGAAATCATTGCAATGTTGAAAATCTGGAGTGAAAATATTACAAATTGGTGGAGTTCCGAGCATGCATAGAAACTGCACACCGCACGCTCATAGCACAGTTATTTTTGGGAATTATTTTCGCCAAATTTGTAATGTTGGCTTTTTGGGACCCCCACCTCATGAACAGTGGTACTGTTGTTTCGTTACTCTGTCCCGAATGGTGACTCCGCGCAGTGACCACAAAATCACCTTTTGGGACCAAGTAACGAAATAACAGTGAAAGTGGTCATGAGGTGGGGTCCTAAGAACCCCATATTGAAAATTTGGGGCCAAAATTCCTGAAAATGGCTGAGATATCAACATAAGTTGAAACCCCCCACTGACTGCCATTATACGGTGCTTACCTTTGATTCTTCAGTTTGCTGGTTGGCTTTGAAGAGTGCAGATGTGTCCCATTCCAGAGAAGATGACAGCGCCGACCTCTGGAGGAAAATATGGGGTAAGGGGGTGTTCAGGGAGGTGGGTACTCAGTGGAGGGTAGGGAAGGAGGACTGGGGAGACGATGAAGGGTCGTTTTCTTTTTTGCAGTTTAAAAAAAAAAAATGTCGGATGACATTTTTCTTTATTATGTTTAAAAAATACTTTTGGCACACTGGGGTGGGCTCCCAGTGTGCCACATGAGTTGGGGGAGGGATACATGCTGCCAACAGAGGGAGGGCACCTCCGGCCTGCAAAGAAAGTGGGCATGGGGGTGGGGGCATCTGACATCCAGAGTGGGCATCCCAGTGTCGGAAAGATAAATAAATATAAAAATCTGGGGGGGTGATACATGCCAACTCAGGGATTGGGCACCTCGATGTCGGCAGAAAGACTTTGGGGGAGCAAACCAATTCGATGCAGGATTCTGCATCGAAGAAAAGACGTCGGTGGACAGTTTCCTTTTTTCACAGGTTTATTATTATTTTTTTTTTTTTTAATAGCACATTTCGGGACATGGGGTGGGCGATAGATGCTGGCACGGAGATTTTGCACCCTGATGATGACTTTAAACAGAAAGCCACACTGCGGCTAATGTTGAGGAGGGGGAGGAGCGCAGAGAACCGAGCACTAGGAGAGAAAGCCGCACTGCGGCTAACATTTAAGCTTTTGGGGTGGGGGTCAGAAGCAGCAAAGACGGCTATAACTGCGGCCGTGTGCATTAGTGTGCACTCCAATGTGCATGACCAGAGTTCGGGCTACAGAAGGAAATGAAGCACTCCCACTGGTGTGGTTCATTTCTTTAAAGTCCAGGACACACCACATCAGCAAAGCTGAACCGCTGTCATGAGCAGAGTGCTTAGTCATTGGTGTGCACTGCCAAACCCACTGCAGTTTCAGCTGTAATTGACTTGGCAGTGACACACCTCTCATTTCCAGTTAATGTCCCAAAATGTTTGGTGTGCAAGCACAAAAGCAAAAAAGATATTTGGAAACAGTCCATTAACATTACTGGAGCCATGTCCTCCAGTTGAGCAAGTGCATGCACGGATACAATTTTTCAAACACACACACACACACACACACACACACACACACACACACACCATTTTTCAATAACCTGAATTTAAGTAAATCATACACCATAAAGTCTAAATTTGGAAAAAATACAACTTAGCCGGCACTGGTGGAGGACTCTGATACAGTGTTGAGATAGTAGCATAGCATTAATGCAGGTCTGGAATCCTCCACCAATGTCACTTATCCTGACAGATCAGCAACTGACGCATTAATCCCCCACCCCCCACCCCGTATGGTCTTTTTTCTTTAAACTGGTATACACAGTCTTTACAGGAAGAGTAACTGGATGCAACTGTTTCATGTTAGTAAACGTTTTGCCAAGTAAAGTAAAACAGCCAGAGTGAAACAAAAAGGCAGGCTTGCAATGCAATCCTCTAAGAAACAGCTGCTGATGCCAGTGATGATGATAACCCACCTCGAATGCATGTCCAGCAGTCATCTTTCTTATTGTGCTTAGCTAGCTCTTTCTCCGTCACCTCTATTAACCTTCCCTTCAGCCCGGTTAGGTCTTTCCCACTCTTCGTCAGTCGGATCCAATCCATAAGACTGTGGCCCGGCTTTAAAGGTACCTGGTTGGGTGAAATAAATATGCATTATCCTAGGCACTTGTTTTCTGAGACAAACAAAGAACTATATAAATGCGTAGTATACTGCTGGCCTGCCAGTGCAAAGGAAAGATTCACGGCTCCAGCACTGACGACCCAGGTTCGGGAACGGACTCAGGCATCAGAGGGCCGGCCGGGGAAGAGAAGGCTTGAGCGTCACGACGACTGTTTGCCTTCTCTTGGAGGGAGGGTGGGGTAGGAGACCAGCACCTACTGATCCCTGGCAAAGGCCGAGAGACAGCAGTGCATCTGGCTCCACCTTCCAGGGGAGTGACAGACGCTGGCATGTGCCTTGCATCCTGCACGCCACGATCCTGGGGGAGAAAAAAGAAAGATGGCGCATGGGCAGATCAGGTGACAGCCTCCAGGACCTTCATCACCGGGGACTCCCGTTCCACGAAATACCGCCTCAGCAGCACCCAGGACCACTGGATTGCTGGTAAGGCACTTCCACTCGTAGGAAGGGGACCCACCCGATGAAAGGGAAACATCAGGGTACCCTGGGTGGCTGCAATGTGGAGCGGTGGGTGCCCAGGGTACAAGAATCGGTCCGTGACAGGCCCGAAATAGTGACCGGCAAGTGTGGCAGGGGTGCCAAAAAAAAATACGTAGTACATTTTAAGGTCCAATTTTCAAAGGATCCCTTGTTCACATTACCTCACTGGCTACAAAAAGAGTATGTATGTGACAGCACAATTTCAGTAACAATTATGGCTGCTAGGCTGGTAATGAGCACAAACAGACTGATGAATCCTAAACAAACAAACTTCACACACTCCCACAAACCTAAGGTAGCTCTCCCATCTGAGTCACAGCAAATCCAGGTCAGCAATCTGAATAGGATTTGTACTAATCCCAAACCAGTGTGACAGCAGGATATGTGGACATTGAAGACAAAATTCTCCTCTGTAAACAAAAGCTAGCACCCAGCAATGGGGGATCCCTCTACCACACTGGTGACTTGGGTTTGCGCTCTGAGCCTGGGACAACAGGAGTGGAGGCCAGTGGGGGGTGGGGCTCAAGGCATACGATCAATGTTCTCCTCTTTGGGGTAAAATGTTTACTGCACCACCCTTTCAGTGGCTCCTGATGGTGGCATGGTGGAGGAGCCTCTGACCATGTGGGTGACCCACACACTGTCAGGCATCCCCCAACATTAACCATAAATGTGCACTATGGTAGTAAGGGGGATGGGAGACAAAGCGGCACATTGCTGGACCAGTGCACCAATGATGTGCTTCCTTGCCCCCACACCACCAGCCCTCCGACACACCATCAGAACCCCTCCAGCTGGCTGGATATTTGTTCCTCCTCTATGCCAGTGGAGTCCCCCAGAAGGGATGAGTCAGTCATGGAGGAAGTCAAGAGAGATGCTTTCTAACTCCAGTAGGCCAGAGGAAGCCCTTGGCAGGGACAGGCTAACACTGTGGGATGCTGGAGACGCTAGAGGCCAGGCTGGTGCCCAGAAATAGTGGTCAGGGGGGTGGTTATTTGGGGTGTACCTGAGGGGCTCAAAGGTCTGGGGCACTGGTGGGCACAAGAGGTGGCAAAAAGGAAAAAACAGAACAGGGCCGATCAGCTAGAACAGCAGCTGGGAAGTTGCTTGGCATGTGAATAACCAAGGTTCCCACCCCGAGCCTGGCTGCTAGCTGACAGCAAGAGCACTGAAGCAGATGCTCGCCTCTTCTGAGAAGGAAGAGCAGGTAGGAGTCCCCATTCCACTGCTGCCCCCTGGTACCCAGGAAGGTGATGGCACGTGAGCAGCAGGAACATGAGGGACTAGCTGGAGTACAGTTTGGTGTGTAGCTTGGCACTACCCTTTGGTGACTGGATGGGAAGGATGGAAGAAAAAAGCGGAAAGGAAGTGGTGGAATGACAGGTGACACACTCCCATGCATGGCTTCACCTCACCAACTGGTACAACTCAAGAGACCAAGGGCCACTACATATTCTCCTCCTATGTAACTGTGTGCCTTTCTTAGGAACTATGCAGGAGGCTCCACTGGAGAGGGAAAGCTCCAGAGACGGTGTTGGAAAGCTGAGCACCATGAATATTCCTTGTCTAGAGGCTGGGAGCTCTATGAATGGTGAAAAAGAGAGCCGTGCCCCTTCCCCCACCTGTATGAAAAATAGCCACAAGGAGGAAATTAATTCAGCTTATATTTTGTACATTTTCATGTTCTCTTTTAAATGTTCATTTACTAGGACGTAACAGCAACAAAATCATTTAAAACAATAGGGCAACATTAAACGCACACTGAAAACAGAATCTTCATTTTGACCACAGGACTTCTTTAGGAATTATCTATTGACAAAAAAAATAGATAAATAAGGTAGACTAACAAAACATAGTCAAAACTTTGATTCTTACTCTGTTTTCAGGGTGCGTGTGATATTACTGTTTTACTTTGTTTTCAGTCCACATGCTGACACAGCACTGTTACGTTTTTGTTCCAAAATTAACAGGTAACTGTGCAAACATGAGCTAATTTATAGGGATTCTATTTTTTTTTTTTTCTCTCTTTTTTGCCCCTGCCATTCCGTCGTTGATCTGCTCTGGTCACAGACCCTGGAGCCCCGACCACCGGACATTGCCGAATCCCCCAGGTCATCCCTGGCTTACCCCAGAAGGCGGGGGCGGCACCCGACCCCTCTTATCGGCGGCGGAACTGTATCTGGTTAGGGGAACGCCCGGTGGCCAATCAGGGCAGTCAGGGCAGAGCGTCATGTAGGCGCAAGGTAGGGATTTTATCCCTTATGTTTTCCCCACCCTCGAGGAGGCGGGGCGTGCAATAGCGCCAGCATCCGCCCCGCCTACCTGCCCCTCCTGACCTCAGGCCAGTGCGTGAGTTCTCCCAGCCTCCGCTAGGACCCCTCATCGCGCGGATACTGGTGGGACCCTCCCCGGAGAAGGAGAGCTGCCTCTGGCGCTCAATCCTTCTCCCCGGCTGACCCTCCGGCGGCCGGATCCGTTCCGAACCCAGGTCGCCCGGCGTCATAGCAATCAACTGCTGTGCCGGCGGGCCGGCCTTATTTATAGGGATTCTATACCCACACTACTATCCTGTGATTTCCCTGGTAAGCAGATACTTGGCCCTGGTTTACCCAGAAGGCATGTAATGTCTTGATACTCCCAGTCACCACTGGTAGGCAGTTCCACTGGTTTACCACCCTCTTGGGAAGAGAAATCCCTAATGTTATCCCCATGCCTTGCTGGAGGCACCGGATCAAACATCTCTGTTTGTTCAACCTTGCTGATAGTTGGAGTTTGTGAAAAACAGTGATCATGTCACCCCTCAGCCCCCTTTCTCCAAAATATACGTGGTAATGGCCTCCAGCCTCTCCTCATAGGTTTTGTCTTCTATATCGCTGATCATTGTGATGGCCCTGCTTTACAAATTCGCAACGGCCTCGACATCCTTCTTGTACTGAAGAGCCCAGAACTGCACATAGTACTGCAGGTGGGGGCAGACCAGAGCATCACAAAGTGGCAGGATGATTTTCCGTGCCCTGCCGCCCCACGCCCTCTGATGCACCCCAGCATTCTACTGGACCTCTTGACAGCAGAGGCTTCCTTCAGTATCTGCTAGAGAGCCATTCATATGACTATAAAACAGGAACCTGCCCATAAGTGTGACTGCTTTAAATGAACTTGCACTTCTCATAGCACGCTTACAATGTGCACTGTATTTCTAGTCTACAACAGTACTATATTAGAAACGAGGAAATGATGTACTTCTTATATTTTATGTTTATTTTTATACTTTGCATTTTTGTATGTAACTTGGACAATAGAATCACCTTCTCAACAAAGCAACTGTTGCCCTAACAGAGTTGTTTTCCAGTCTGAAAATAAAGATTTTACTACACAGACAACTGGCAATATAAGACTACTTCCTGCAACTACCAGGTGTATAGAGAAAGATTTTCTTGCATCATTATACAGAAAGAAGGCTAAATGATTCAAAAAAAAAACTACTGCAGAAATGTTAGTGATCCCATGACACTCTTCAAAAGGGCAGAGGATAACTCTGGTGCAGTGTCTCACCTTCCCGCTGTCCACAAACAGGTTTTACTGAAATTGTCCAGCACTGTGTATAGGATGTTGCTGAGCATGTAATGGTTGCTCCATTCACTTGTACAGCCCCCGCACCAACCACATACCGAAAGCATTGTTTTATAAAAGCTTTTCGGCACAATGCACCTATATAAAACCCAAATTCTCTGTAAGATATATATACAGGGAGACTCCTTCAACATTGGCTGATCCTAGATTTGTGTAGGGAGGTGTCAAAGGAGGGCTAACAGTGGTTCTGGTTGGCATCCTGCGGATCCAAAATATCTTACACTAAAATGTTGATGTAGTTTAGTGTTAAATCAGTAAAAAGTGTATTATTTTATTTATTTTAGAATTTCTTTTCCAAAAAGACACACTGAGCCAAAACTCATTTCCAAGTGTGTCCTGCAAGCACAGGGAGGTTAAGTGACTTGCTCATAGTACAATACGCAAGTGGGACTGGCAGTTGTGAGTTTCAAATCCAGGTCAATTGGATCTCCAGGTTCCCAGCTTTGTGCGCTAACCTCTAAGCTATACTACCACCTGTGAATTTATTTGTAATCGTTGTTAGTGCGTCTAAGGTCTTGTTAGCTACACAGTACTACTTGTACTGACTGATGCAGTACAGTCCAAACCTGCAGTAAAAGGTTAAGGAGTTGTGTTCTTCTGTTGAACTGTACTGGTGTTATCTTTCCTTGCGCTCTAGCACCATCTGCTGGCAGCACTGAAAACCCTCGCAGTGCAGCCACATCATGCTCACAGTAATCCAGTTGTTGTTGTTGCTGGTTATAAGCTTTTTGCCAATAACATTTACCAGAAGCAGACATCTCCTTGACCTTTTGCATGTTTTACAGCATGTTTAGACTCCACTGCATCAGTCTACATAAGCAGCAGTGTGTAGCTAGCAAGGCCTTGACCACAAGGAAATACAGCACTAGACCCAAGATGTAACTCTAGAGGTAAGTACCTTGTAAAACTGTATTTCATGTCATGCCGAATAACTGAGCCTGTATTCAACCAATTGGCAAGTTTTTAAATGTGCTATCACCTTAACGAGCACTCCCCCTGCCTTGGCTAAGGGCAGACTCTTACACTCAATGGAAACTATTACACATGTGCTAACCCTCCCATTCCCACCCCCCCCCCAAATAAAGAATAAAGCTACCTCTTGCCAGGCTGAACATCAGACTCCACCAGAGTTCATTCCACAGCCGGAAATAACTTATAACAGCTTCACATGCTGAACTTCGGCCACTGGGCTCCAGCGAGCAACTGTATTGAACTCTTAACTCCATTACCTGGCAGCCTCAACTTACATCCATCACAGTGCAGCCACTGCCCACAGGGAATGTAACTCACGGCTTTCCATTTCTTTTTTTTTTTTTTTTTTTACTTACTATTTATGCTCCTTCTCTCACTAGTCCACCCTTCCCTTGGGTCCCCATTTTCCCTTTGGCCTCTTCCAGGAAGGAACCGGAGGACACTTTGTCTTTAAGTGCCCTCTCCCAAGTGAACCATCCATCTCTTGATTATCCCCCGCAGGGCGGAGGAGGTCTCCTCACCCAACTCCAAGACCTCAGGGGAGGACACCTGAGTAGCATCCCTTGCCCCCCCCCCGGTCATTGGCGCGGGGCCCATCTCCTGGCACGGACGTGAGGCTTTTTCCTTGTTCTGGTCCTGCCCCATGCAGACGACGGCACTCGGGGATGACCAATGAGTCAGAGGCATGCAGAGACATGCCTTCACTCCAGTCCTCAGCTGACATCTGCCCCTCCGGAATTTACTGCATCCCAGCTGCACCACCACCACCTGTGGTCACCCAGGTGGCGGTATAGCAGCAGGGACTGCAGCCCACCCTACCTGGAGAAGGGCCCGGCCACGGGCACTCAATCCTTCTCAACCCGGCCAGCCCTCCAGCAACCCAGGCTCACTACCAAACCCAGGTCGCTGGCGCCGGCAGGCTGACTTCCATTTCAAAAGTCAAGTGAGGCAAAGAGGCAGTTCCACCAGCTCAAAGGGCAGAAGACTGGAGCCATCACACATCATTTGGGACACGGGAAGCCTGAACAGATTTATGTTTACCAAGGAATCACACAGTAGGGTGTGTGGTATATCTCAGGGTATTAAATAGCTGGTATAGCATAGTGAAGTAGTACACAAAAGAGGGGGTAATACTAACTAGTTCCAGAAATGTGTAGCGGCACACTGAGGAGCAGCAACAGCAGCTGAGCTATACAAGCTCCGACGGGCGCGGAGACCCGATCCTGCCCCTGGCCCCAGACAAACACACCGAGGAGCAGCAACAGCAGCTGAGCTATACAAGCTCCGACAGGCTCGGAGGTAATTAAACTACCTCCTGCAGTGCACTCTTGGGAAGGGTGTTAGCCACAGAGACATTTTTCCAGCAACAAACTCACTGAAATGCCCTCACTAAACGTGGACATAGCATTGACCTGCCTTTTCTACTAGCCTGGAGGGTCTGTGAGTCGGGGGGGACTGCAAGCGACTGCTTTCCAGGGGTTTGCAACTGTATTTCAGTGCCTTTTGCAAGTGAGTCTCTAGCGAGAGCTTTTCTGGGGGTTTGCAACTGTATTTCAGTGCTTTTTGCAAGTGAGCCTCTATCGAGAGCTTTTCTGGGGGTTTGCAACTGTATTTCAGTGCCTTTTGCAACTGAGTCTCTAGCGAGAGCTTTTCTGGGGGTTCTGAAGTTTAGATAAGCGTGTTTCTGCATATACTGTGTGAATCTGTAACTTACCTGGTCCTCCGTGTTGGTGTAATATCGCCATCTTCCCCGAGAGCTAGTGTCGGGATATTCTCCCGCGCAGGTGCAGTAACAACCCTGTCCTCCTGCTGCATACTAATTTAACCCTTTGTCCTCTCTCCCATTTAGGCCCGATCCTGCCCCTGGCCCCAGACAAACACACCGAGGAGCAGCAACAGCAGCTGAGCTATACAAGCTCCGAGTGGTGACCTTAACATAAACTGGCTCAGCACCTCCTCTTCCTCAATCCGAGACACTTTTCCGCCCAAGACCTGACGCAACTCATCACCCAACCCACTAGAATAAACCCAAAAACAGGAACCAGCACCCTACTGGATGTACTCATCACCAACCGACCCAAAAAAATCCAAAACATCCAGGTCCTACCAGACTCCTAAGTGACCACTCCCTTATCCTATTTCTTTGGGCAGTCCCCAATCCAAACCCAAAGCACAGACCACCCTCCACTGGCGCCTCCGCCCGGTGGGCTGAAAAACTAGACAGTTTCTCACCCAGATAAACTGGTCCCCATTCAGCATGCACCCGACATTGACACTGCCTCGTTTCTTCTCCCAAACTTTCAACAATGCCTGTGATCTCTTTGCACCCTTCACAAAAATCCGATCCAAAAAACCGAATGCACCCTGGGTCAGCCCTGCCCTCCTACAATTGCTTAAAAATCGGGATAACCTCTGGCACCGTGCCACTGAAACGGGCCAGCTGTCTGATAGACAAGCCTACAATGCAGCCCGGAATAAGTGCTCTTGGGCGGTCCGTAAAGCCAAGGCCGACCATTACCAGGCCACCCTCACCTCTTCCTGGGGCTCGGCCCAGAAGTTCTGGGACAATATTAAACAGTTAAATGGTAAGTCACGCTCCCCTCCCCCATCTCAGCTCACTAGTGATGGTACCACCTCCACCGATCCTGCCTTCACAGCTAACTGCCTCAACACCGCTTTCACCGACCTTAGCTCAGTCCTCCCCAGTAAATTCTTTGAACCTCCCCAAACCAACCCCTTCCCCCGTCCGCCACCACCCCAGCTTCCACCTGCGCAAGGTATCTGCCTGGGAGGCCAGACCCATCCTTATCAAAGCTTTAGATGGCAACAGTCCCGGCAGCGACTCACTGGATCCCAGTATCCTCAGGTTGGTGCTAGATGAAGTCCGGGCCCCGCTCACCAGCCTACTAAACTGATCGCTCTGCCTGGGACAATTTCCTACTGCCTGGAGAACAGCCATAATCACACCCATTCATAAAGGTGGTGACAGGTCTTCAACCAACAACTACCGACCAATCTCCATCCCCCAAAAGCCCTGGAAAAAGTGGTGGCCATTCAAATCACTGAATATCTATCCAAGCATAACATCTTATGCCCAGAGCAGCATGGCTTCCGTGCTGGCCACAGCTTCAACACTGCGCTAATTGAATTCTCCAATTTCCTTCACTCCTCTCTGGACACAAGCTCCCTAGCTGGTGCAGTGTTTATCGACCTATCAAAGGCTTTCAACACCGTCTCCACCTATTCTGCTGAGAGCGCCCTCTGCCACACTGGTCTCGCGGCTGGCCCCTCTAGCATGGTGCTCAAGCTACCTAGACGCCAGTCACAGTGTGTTAAAATCAATGGGACACTCTCCGATACCCATCCCATACACTCAGGGGTTCCCCAATGCTCCATCCTGGGCCCCCTCCTCTTCTCACTCTATCTGAACACCCTGCCCAGTGCTTGCTCTGGCAAAATGCTTCTGTATGCTGACAATGCTGTCATTTTTGCCACCCACAGCAATCCCATCTCCATTCAGGATTCCCTACAACAGTCCTTCAATGAGGCAGATGCCTGGTTTAAGGAGCACAGACTTATCATTAATCTTAAAAAAAACAAAGCTATGCTTTTTGCCCACCCCCAAAACAAAGCTAGCAACCACCCACTCCATATTCTTCCTAGTACCAAACAACCTCTGGAACAAGTCTGCTCCTACAAATACCTCGGGATTACCTTCGACTCAGCCCTCTCAATCCATGACCACATTGATGCCCTTGCATCCACCACCAACATACGGCTTGGCATCCTCTTCAGCCATCAAAACTGCCTCACCCCAAATGCTCTCCGGCTCGCTGTTACATCCTCAGTACTGTCCCTTGTAGACTATAGCTTATCAGTCTACGGTGCTGCTGACACGACTGCCCTCAAAAAAATTCACATAACCCTAAATAAGACTTGCAGACTGATTACTGGTGCCCCCAGGCTCACACACACCTGTCAACTGTATAACGATGCTAAACTTCTGACCCTTGATGAACGGCTTCACTATCATACCTGCCTCCTCACTAAAAAAACCCTACTCGGGCTCTCCCCACCAGGGGTGACTGCATCCATCCACCGGATCCCACCCACAATTGCTACACGGTCCTCCAACAAGACCGCCCTACTGGTCCCCAGATCAAGAACCACTCATGGTCAGAGGTCATTCTACTACAGAGCCCCATTCTGGTTTAACTCTCTCCCTGCCACCATCTCCAATGCCACCACAATCTCCAAATTCAAAACCACCCTTCGAAGCCAACTCCTCAACACTCGTAGCTGCTACTGTCTCTGAATGAGGCCCTACCTCGACCTCTCCACTCGTGACAATGCCCACCGGGCAGCTCCCCACCTAGCCCACCCCTCCACCCTTTCCCAGCACACCATACCTAAGTATAACCTGGCCAGAGCCTGCTGTCTTATGGTAAGGCCAGTTGATTGCTCAACATATGAAACCAATTGTGTAAGACCCATTTCAATTACCTGTACCCTGTAACTCAAATGTATGTTGTTTGACCACAGTGTGACGTGGCACCTCTAACAAATGCCTATTTGTAGAAAACCTGTACTATGTAATCTAAAATGCTATGTATGTCCTCAATGTGAGGTAGTACCTTTGGAAACCAGCCCCTGGCTCAAAGGTTGTAAACTGATTCTCACAAACAAATAAAATAAAATAAACAAATAAAAAAAAAAACATTTTTTCAGTGAGTCTATGGCACAGAAAACAAAATTAATAATATTATATATCTATTTTTTACATTTTGCTAACCATTCTGTCTCAAGTGCTATGCATTTTTACAGCTGCACTAGCACTTTCAGACGTAAAACTGCTAATCAATTTTTTCAGCTTATTTAATACCCTGTATCTCTACGAATTAGTACAGGTTTGCACAGCATACTTGTTGGTCCCTGCTTATAAAGCAGGAAGGTGTACTTATGGACCTACTGTAGAGTCCCTTGAGCTTGAATTACTAAGTTACTGTAGTGCTCCACTGTAAAGTGAGGGGTATATAGTGCAGGACAGTTGCTCTCACTCATTACGTGTCTAATATATTGATCCCTGGTCCCCACCACTTTGAAACCTGCACAGCTTGAGTGAAACTGCACAGTTCCCACACTTGCACACAAGTCTATGCTCTTTTGTATTTGGAGGACTGGGTGACTTGGTGATCTGGCAAAAGGCCCTCGTATTTATTATCTCTAGATCATGGGTTCAAATCCAGCCCAGGTCAGTAGCAGTCAAACGTGGCTATCATCTGAGAGGAGTTGCGCTTGTTTGAATCAAGATCACACTGGGCAGGTGGCCACATCGCAAACCCACCAACACAACTGGACTACTTGGCACCCTTGCTGTGTTTCATGTGAGAGGTCAGGGAATGAAAAGGCATGGAATCTAAACTCCCCTCTCACGCACTAAAAGTTCCTCCATAACAGAGTTAAGGTACATTGGCATGGTGGGGACAGCATGTTCTGTGGCCCTCACATCCCTGGAATGGCCTACTGAAAGTGTGCTGTTAAAAAAAAAAAAAAAAAAAAAGCATCAACTAGGACAGCAAATTATTTCTATTTGGCTGCTGCTAGTATTGTTCCTGTTTTCAGAAATGATGTTCCTAACCCCAAATTAAGCCTTAAAGAATGACCGTCGGGAATGGGGAATGTTAGATGTTAGGCAAGCCCATGTGCCTAACCACTTGAGCTGATGGTGACGCCATTCATCACTGGGGTAGGATTACTGATTAGTAACTTAGCCTTCTCTTTTTGAATAATGCAATTTTGGTCTTTAAAATGATTTTCCAGGTTTCAACTATAAAAGGACTGTTGGCACCAGCCAGGCTCAAATCTCAGAAGATTACAAAAACTGAATTTCTGGGCATTCCATTCTTTATTATTGAAGACAACTGCAGCAAAGCAGGTTCTTGGCCCCTTAGACTGCATCAGTCCCAATTTCTTTTCCTGCTTTGAAGTCATAACCCTCTACTTGTATCCCTGGCAACCGGTCGTGATGTCACAATCGAAGGCTTAAATTCACTGCAGGCATAAGCGCCATGAAGAGATAAAGTCTAAAGGAAAAAATCATTTTGTTCAGAAAAAGTCTTCAACAATAAAAAAATGCAAGGTCCTGAAATTCAAATTTGAAGGGAGTTTTGAGGGGACTTAGTAAAATCCAGACCACCGGACTCAACCCAAAACTGTAAAAAAACAGACTGGCTGATCTGGCCGGACCAGCTGGACCAGGAGCAACCTGTGATGTCCTGCTGCTGGGGCCAGACCAGCCAGTCCAGTTTTCACCGTTTTTGGTCCATCCATTCTGGCTGGTACGGATTTCATCTAGGGTATGGAGCAATTGTAAAGCACTCTGGACAGGTCAGTTTACACTAGGATACTTACAGTACGTTGACATCAACGTCAACAACTGCAGTCCTGTGTGCTTGGAGGAAAGCTAAAACAAAATCAACAAATATCAGGAGATACAGCACACTATCCTCATTTTATTGAATACAGCACATGCTTTCAGTTGCCCCAAGTAAAAAACAAGAAATTTTTAGTTTTTATGGTCGGTTTCCCCCCCAACTGAAAGCATGTTGCTGTATTCAGTAAACAATGTGTTCTGTTCTTGGTTCATTTTTGGTTGATTTCATTTTGTACCATATTGTACTGGGGTGTGTGGGGGTGGAGCCCCAAAATGAAAGCATGCTGCTGTATTCAATGAGATATTAAATGAGGAAAATGTGCTGAATTCAATAAATAATGTGTCCTGTTCTTGGTTGATTTTGTTTTTTTACCGGGGGCATAATAATGTACTGTTGCACATTTCACTGTACCAGGAGGCAAAGTCAACGCCCTGAAGCTCAGAGGTAGTAAATTCAGGGGTAATTTTAGGGAGGCACTTTTTCTCCCAGCGGTTGGTGAACCTATTGAACACTGGAGCAGCAGAGAGAGTGAACATGAAGACAGTAAAGGCCTTTAAGGTATGCATGGACACATTTCTGGTTATAGAAACAGACTTTGACGGCAGATAAGGACCGCTTGGCCCACCCAGTCTGCCCAATTCCCTACCTATTGGATAAGCTGCAGATTCTAGTTAATCAACAGCCTACTTCTTCCTAACCCCCACCAGAATTGCCTTGTATCTGTCCCATGCATTCTTGAATTCCCCCACTGTTTTTGACCCCTTCAGAAAGTCGTTCCATGCATCCACCACCCTCTCTGTGAAAAAAATACTTCCTCACGTTGCCCCTGAGCCGTCCCCTCCCCCCAACTTCATATCGTGTGCCCTTGTTCTTGCACATCTCTGTCTCTGAAAGATGCTACCCTCTTGGACTGATACTCCTTGAGGTACTTAAAAGTTTCTAACATGTCCTCCCCTCCCTCCTTTCCTTGAGGGTATACATATTAAGTTCCTTTAGTCTCTCTCTTCATATGGCTTCTGGTGCAGACCCTGCACCATTTTAGTTACCCTCTTCTGGACTGCCTCCATCCTGTCCATGTTCTTGCAGAGATGGGGTCTCCAGAACTGCATGCAGTACTCCAGAAGTGTTCTCACCAAATGTCTGTACAGAAGAATAAGAACTTCCTGTTTTCTACTGGTGATGCCTCTCCCTATAAAGCCCAGTATCACTCCAGCCATCCTTACTGCCTTTTCACATTGCTTTACCCTTAGGTCATCGGACATTACTATCCCCAGGCCCCTTTTTGTTGTTGTTAGTAACCCCCCCCCCCCCCACTGTGTACTCTTCCCCTGGGTTTTTGTTTCCCAGGTGCATTACTTTGCATTTCTTTGCACTGAATCTAGCTGCCATACACTTGACCATTCCTGCAACCTTGCCAAGTCCTTCCTCACCCCCCGAATCAACCCTGTTGCAGATCTTTGTGTTGTTTGCAAAGAGGTATAGTTTTCTTTCCAATCCCTCTGCAACGTCACTTATAAAGACAGTAAAAAGGGCCGGTCCCAGTACTTAACCCTGCGGTACCCCGCTAGTAACCCACCTTTCTTTGGAGTGGACTCCGTTTACTATTACCCTCTGTATCCTGTTGTCCAGCCAATTTTTCTACCCAGGTTACCACCATGGGACCCACTCCCACGCTGGCTAACTTGTTTATTCATCTTTTGTGTGGGACTGTGTCAAATGCCTTGTTAGAGTCTAGGTAGGTCATGTCCACAGCCTCTCCCTGGTCTACTGCTTTGGTCAACCAAAAAAATGTATTAGATTTGTCTGACATTACCTTCCCGCTATGAATCCATAGATACATAGACAGTGTCAGCAGATAAGGGCCTATGGCCCACCCAGTCTGCCCATTTGAGCTTGAAGTTCAGTTTATGTTTTCCTAGAAGTCTGTTGCCCCTTACCCCTGACCTCCAGAATTCCTTTATGTCTATCCCATGCATTCTTAAATCCCGTGATTGTTTCAGCCCCGCCACTTCCTCTGGCAGGGTGTTCCACTTATCCACCACCGTTCTGTGAAGAAATTCTTCCTCATGTTTCTCAGATCGTCCTCCTCCAACTTCATCCCATGCCCTCTAGTCCTGGAACATCTTTTCGCTTAAAATAGTGTATTCCTGCACCGGTTCCTCCCTGTAAGATACTTGCATGTCTCTATCATATCCCCTCTCTCCCTCCTCTCCTCCAGGGAGTACATGTTCAGTTCCTTCAACCTGCCTTCACAGGACTTGTGATGCAATCCATGTACCATCTTTGTTGCCCTCCTCTGAATCTTCTCTACCCTGTCTATGTCCTTACGTAGGTATGGTCTCCAGAACTGTACACTGTACTCCAGGTGGGGCCTCACTAGTGTCTTGTATAGCGGAATTATGACTTCCCTTTTCCTGCTGGTAATGCCCCTGCCTATACATCCCAGCATCCCATTTGCTTTACCTGCTGCCTTGTCACACTGTTTCCCTACCTTGAGGTCATCAGAGATGATAACCCCAAGATCCCTTTCCTGTTTGGTGCATGCTATATCCTCACCCCCAACTGATATATTGTGCCAGGTTTTGTGCCCATATGCATTATCTTGCACTTCCTTGCATTGAATTTCAACTGCCAAACCCCTGACCATTCTTCAAGTTTCTGCAGGTCCCTTCTCATTCTGTCTACACCCTCTGGTGTGTCTACTCTATTGCAGAGCTTTGTGTCATCAGCGAACAGGGAAATTCTGCCTTCTAGGTCCCCGCAATGTCACTGATGAAGATGTTGAATAGGACGGTCCCAGCACTGATCCCTGTGGTACCCCACTGGTCACTCTTCCTTCTGTGGAGTGACAGCCATTTACCACCACCCTCTGTGTCCTGCCACCCAGCCAGTTACCTACCCACCACACTACTGTCCTGCCCACACCCATATTCCCCAGTTTGTGTAATAGTTTTCTATGGCACAGTGTCAAAGGCCTTGCTGAAGTCCAGATAGGCCATGTCCACTGCCCTCCCTGATCCACCTCCCTAGTCACCCAGTCAAAATTCAACGAGGTTGGTCTGACATGACCTCCCCTGGTGAAACCATGCTGCCTTGGGTCCTGTAGTCCATTGACAACCAGATGTTCCACCAATCTTTCCTTCAGTAGTGCTTCCATGATCTTCCCCACTACCGAGGTGAGGCTGACTGGTCTGTAGTTCCCTGCTTCCTCTTTGTTCCCACTTTTGTACAAGGGGACTACATCTGCCGTCCTCCAGTCTTTGGGTACCTCCCCTGTTTCCAGTGACCGGCTAAACAGGATAGCCAGAGGTTCAGCCACCACCTCTCTTAGTTCTTTAAGGACGCTGGGGTGCACCCCATCTGGCCCCATTGCTTTATCAACTCTTATTACTTCCAGTTCCTTCAGGATCCTTTCTCATGTAAAGGGACTTGTGTCCATTTATGCACCATTCTCACCCCTCGTACTCACTTCAGACCCATTACCCTCCTCTTTCTCAGTAAAGACTGAGCAGAAATACATAGAAACATAGAATTTGATGGCAGATAAGGACCGCTTGGCCCACCCAGTCTGCCCATTTCCCTACCTACTGGATAAGCTGCAGATCCTAGTTAACCAGCAGCCTACTTCTTCCTACCCCCACCCCCTAGAATGGCCTTATGACTGTCCCATGCATGCTTGAATTCCACCACTGATTTTGACTCCACAACCTCCTCCGGAAGGCCGTTCCATGCACCCACAACCCTCTCTGTGAAAAAATACTTCCTTAAATTACCTCTGAGCCGCCCCCCTCTATCTTCAAATTGTGCCCCCTTGTTCTTGCACACCTCTTTTTGAAAGATGCTACCCTCTTGGACTTTGTTGATTCCCTTGAGGTACTTGAACGTTTCTATCGTGTTCCCCTCTCCCTCCTTTTCCTCGAGGCTATACATATTAAGCTCCTTAAATATCTCTTCATATGTCTTCCAGCAGACCCTGCACCATTTTAGTTGCCCTCCTCTGGACAGCTTCCATCCTGTCTATGTCTTTATGGAGATTGGTCTCCAGAACTGCACAGTACTCCAGATGGGGTCTCACCAGCTGTCTGTACAGAGGGATAATAACTTCCTGTTTTCTACTGGTGATGCCTCTCCCTATGTATCCCAGTATCCCCCCAGCCCTCCTTGCTGCCCTCTCACATTGCTTGCCCACCTTTAGGTCATCTGATATGACTACCCCCAGGTCCCTTTCCATTTTTGTTGTTGTTAGTATCTCACCCCCCATTGTGTACTCTTCCCCAGGGTTTTTGTTTCCCAGGTGCATTACCTTGCACTTCTTAGCATTGAATCTAAGCTGCCATACATTTGACCATTCCTCTAACCTTGCCAAGTCCCTTCTCATCCTTTCCACCCCACCCTGTGCATCAACTCTGTTGCAGATCTTTGTGTCATCTGCAAGAGACATACTTTTCTTCCAGTGCCTCTGCAATGTAGCATAAAGACATTGAAGAGGACCGGTCCTAATACTGAACCCCGCGGTACCCCACTAGTAACCCTCCTTTCTTCTGAGGACTCCATTTACTATTACTCTGTGTCCTATTCTCCAGCCAATTCTTTACCCAGGCTGTCATCTTGGGACCCACTCCCAGGCTGGCTAACCTGTATATTAATCTTTGTGTGGGACTGTGTCAAATGCCTTGCTAAAGTCTAGGTAGGCCATGTCCACAGCCCCTCACTGATCTACTACTTTGGTCACCCAGTCAAAGAAATCTATCAGATCTGTGTGGCATGACCTTCCACTGTGAATCCATGCTGCCTAGGGTCCTGTGCCCTCTGGCCTCTAGATACTCGACAATTCTTTCCTTGAGAAGTGATTCCATCATTTTCCCTATCACTGAGGTTAAACTAACAGGTCTGTAGTTTCCTGCTTCTGCCTTGCTCACTTTTGTGAAGGGGAATCACATCTGCCCCTCCTCCAGTCCTCGGGTACCCCATCCTCCCATGATTTGTTAAGAGGTAGTTCAATATGTCAGCTTTACTGTCATCCTCCACGCGCCCCCATCCTCCCCCTTCAGTCTCACTACCCTCCTTTGTCTTTCTTTTTTCACTTATGTACCTGTAAAGGTTTTGTCCCTCTACCCACTGATTTTGCAATGTGTTCTTCTGTCTGAGCTTTGGCTTCCTTACTGACCTCCTGCCTCCCTCTGCTTCTCCTGGTACTTCTCCCTATCCCTTCTGCCTGTGTCTTTTTGTATTGCCTGAATGCAATCTTTTTGGCTTTCACTTTCTTTGCTACCTCTTTGGAAAACCATAATGGTCTCCTCTTCCTTTTCTTCTTGCTAACCTGCTTAATGCATAATTCTGTTGCTCTTGTAATCCCCATTTTAAATACTGCCCACTGTTCCTCAACCCCTGATTCCTGTCCCATTCCCTTAATGCCTCTTTCAAGTATCTCCCCATTTTCCCAAAGTCTGCCCCCTAAAATCCAGGATACGTGTTTGTGTGTGGTTTGGTTCTGCTCTTTCTGTGATTTACACAATGACTGGTGGTCACTGTTCCCCAGGTGCTCCCCCACTGTTACCCCATCACACTGTCCCTGTTTGTGAGCACAAGGTCCAGTATTGCCTTCTGCCGAGTTGGTTCCATGACCAGTTGCTTGAGCAAGGCACCCTGAAGGGAGTCCAGGATAAATCTGCTCCTAGTTGATGCTGCTGCTGGGATGCTCCAGTCCACGTCTGGAATATTGAAGTCTCCAACCAGTATTACCTCACCCTTGTCTGCCATCCTTTGGATGGCTAGCATCAGCTCCCTATCTGTTTCTTCCTCCTGGGCTGGTGGTCTATAGACCACACCTGTGCGGATGGCTGTCCCCATTTTCCTTTCCAGCTTAACCCACAGTATCTCTCCCCCATTTTGTTCTTCTTGGATCTCTGTGGCCGTTATGTCATTTTTCACATACAGTGCCACTCCTCCTCCCTTCCTGCCTGCTCTGTCTCTTCTGAATTTGTTGTAGCCAGGTACGGCCATCTCCCAGTCGTGGTTATCATTACACCAGGTTTCAGTGATGGCCACAATGTCCAGGTCTGACTGCACCATGACAGCCTCCAGATCTTCCATCTTGTTGCTAAGGCTCCTGGCATTTGATCACATGGCTTTCCATGATTTGACCTCCCTAGACTGTTTCGCTGTTCTACTCCAGCCCCTTCCTTGGTTGTCCTTTATCCCTGGTTCTCCTTGTTGTCTGCTCTTCTGCTGAATTTTGCCCCTTTTCTGCCTATCCACCTCTTGGGCACTAATCTCCATTTTTTGCACACTGCTTTGCAGAGATAGCCACTCCTCTAGTTCACTGGCTCCACTGCTAGCTGTGGGGGGTGAGCAAGTAGGTACCCTCCTTGCTGGCCTGCCACCCCCCTTTGCTAGTTTAAATGCTTGTCAATGTAGCACTTAAACTTATCATTGAGTGCTTGGATTCCCCTCCAGGATGGATGCAGGCCATCAGGCTTGAACAAACCTCCATCCCTCCAGGTGGGTCCCCAGTCACCAATGAATCCAAACCTCCTCACAGCACCAGTTCTTCAACCATGAGTTAAAGTTCCTGGTGCATGCACTCCTATGCTCTCCTCTGCTCTCGGAAAGTACTTCTGAGAAAGTGACAGAAGTAGCTACTTGCTTGAGACCCCTCCCCAATTTCCTAAACTCTTCCTGAACTTCCTTTGGCTCCCCATTTGCCAGGTCATTAGTACCTAGGTGGATAATGACATCCAGCTCACCCTCCCATCTTGCCTTCCCAGTGATACCCAGGACCTTCCTTCCATCCCTCCATGCCGTGGCACCTGGTAAGCACCTCACCTCCCTGTCCTCCCCCTCCTGTGTTCCTAGCTGGATCCCTCTTATGATGAAGTCCCTCATCAGGATTCGCTTCCTGCTCCTCTAGGGTCCACTGCTTTCCTCGCTGAGGTCACCTCCTTGGCTAACCTCCACATCCTTTCCTTCCACTTATTTGGGTACCTCTATTTGGTTGTCTTCATTTGCCAGTGTGGCATATGAGTTCTTGAGTGGAATAGGATCTGGGATGTGCCTCTGCCTGACCGCTCTAACCCTCCCTGAGCCCACTGTCATCCAAGTGCTCCTCGTTCTCGGCATCCTTTGATGCAGTTGCATTGGACTGGGTGGTCTCTGGATAGGGGTGATGGTACTCCTGACCCAGTTTACTTCCGCTCTGAGTCTGGCTACCTCATGCCGCAGTCCAGAGAGATGCATGCAGATAGGGCAGCACCTCAGTGTCCAGAAGGTCTGCCTGAATATGGCTGCCCCACAGCGACTGCATTGCACCACTCCCCACATTATACTGCAATTATACTGCTATTCCACTACTTGTCTGCTACTGAAGCTCTCCTAGTTCCCTTTTTATTAAATTTACTGTCCTAAAAATCCTGCCACTGATCCTCAGATTTTTTTTTTTTTTCCTAAAAAAATTAAGAAAAGAAACCAATAAATAAATAAATGAGTCAAAACACTTGTCGTGCTGAGGGTGGGCTTCTTCCCCCTTATGCCCCTCCTACTTCACACCCTTACTATACCCTGTGTTTAGCTCCTGTCAATCAGATTTAACAGGGCATATAATTAAGAGTTGGAAGGGGGGGGCAATTAAAGACAGCACAGAATTACACCACCACTACGTTTTAAATTTTCAACAGCCCAAAAACAATTCTAAGTAAAGACAACAAAGAAAGTACAGTGTTACTAAAAGCCCACAATCTAAGTTTAAAGGAAAAATAGCAATTACCAGTTACTCTAAAGCACTGAATTGAATAGGTTTCCTTCCTTCCCCTTCTGGCTTCTTCTCTCCATCCATGCTGCCTTGGGTCCTGTGCTCCACTGACCTCTAGGTACTCAACAGTTCTTTCTTTCAGACGTGATTCCATAATTTTCCCCACCATGGAGGTCAAACTAACAGGTCTGTAGTTTCCTGGTCACCAAGGGAAATGTCAGGTATCCCGGCTAGTAAAGTTGGTGAGAAATCAATATAAATTGATACGTATTTCCAAGACATATTTGTTATTTCATCCCCACTAATGATGTGGGGGTGGACACGATGGACCTAGAGTCCCTTGCAAAGTTGAATTAATGCGTTATTATGGGCAGATAAAGCCTCAGTTTAATGCCACCTCTTAAAAAAAAAAAAAAAAAGACGAAAAAATGCCACTTGTTAAAGTTATAGCACTTCCGCTGGGCAATAAACCACAACCCCCCCCTCCAAAAAACAAAAACAATGGCTAAGACCCCCGTTCATGCAACATTTGAAGCCAGATCTTTCAAGGCAAAGCAAAATTAATTTTTATGCAGCCCAAAATTCAGCATAAAAACAGTACTACTAGCAGAGATGTATTAGAATATAGTGTATAGCGAGGGTTTGTTTTACATGGATTTCCATGCCAGCAGAAACACTGCTGTACCACAGTTCAAAGGTCATGGAATGCAGCTGTACCCTTCTGTGGTACAACAATGTTCCAGCTGACTGGAAATCCTCGTGGCAGCTGGTGTTTTACACAACCCAGGTGAGCACACAGCAGTTCTGAAATGAAACCACTGGCACATTCACAGCTGCCGCAGAGTGCTGTGAAAACACTTCTGTTTAAAAAAAAATATATATATATATACATATACATATACACACGCACACACACACACACACACTATAAAACGTATGAATTGGGCAATCACATGTCCAACCTGCCAGTGCTGCCACCTCGGGCTTCTGATTACATCAGACCCCTGGAGCTTTGCTCTTTACGTCTGATGTAATCAGAACTGCTCTATGGCAGCACAGGCTGGTTATGCAAGGTTGCTCAACCAGTATTCTCTAGATATACTGAACTAAACAATAAGACAAGAACAGGATTATGTTAATGTACCATTAATCACCCTATAGGGGTATAATGTGGCATGAGAAATAGCTGACCGCTATATTCCCCTACAGTCTGATTAACTGGACATTAACATAGCTCCTGAGAGTGCCTTATTATTATTATGAAAATGGGTATTTTTTTCCTTTTTTTTTTTTTTTTAAACAGAGTTGTATTCTGCCCATTTAGGATTTGAGTAGACTCTACATAGAGAATAATGAATGGGCTACAGTGAACAACAATACTGTGTTCACATCAAGAGGTTGTCATGACAATCAGGGACCTGGGGGTAGTCATATCAGATGATCTAAAGGTTGGTAAGCAATGTAAGAAGTCAGTAAGGAGAGCCAGGGGGATACTGGGATGCATAGGAAGGGGCACCACAAGTAAAAAAAGGGAAGTGGTTATCCCTCTGTACAGACAGTTGGTGAGACCCCATCTGCAGTACTGTGTGCAGTTTTGGAGACCTCATCTACGCAAGGACATACACAGGATGGAAGCAGTCCAGAGGAGGGCAACTAAAATGGTGCAGGGTCTGCATCAGAAACCATATGAAGAGAGACTGAGAGAGCTTAATATGTACACCCTTGATGAAAGGAGGGACGGGGGGGACATGATAGAAATGTTCAAGTACCTGAAGGGAATCAACGAAGTCCAGGAGGGTAGCATCTTTGAGAAAGAGAGATGTGTAAGAACAAGGGGGCACAATTTAAAGATAGCGGGGGGACGGCTCAAGGGTAATGTGGGAAAATTTTTTTTCATGGAGAGTGGTGGATGCATGGAACTGCCTTTCTGAGGAGATTGTTGGGTATAAAACAGTGGAGGAATTCAAACATGCATGGGACAGACATAAGGCAATTGTAGTGGGGGGTGGCAGGAAGTAGGCTGTTGGTTAACTAGAATCTGCAGCTTATCCAGTAGGTACGGAAATGGGCAGACTGGGTGGGCCAAGTGGTCCTTATCTGCCGTCCAAGTCTATACTTCTGTGTCTAATCAAGTAGGCCTCGAGATCAAAGCTCAAGAGGTCGATGGTTGTCATGACAATCTTGTGATGTGACCACAGCATTGCTGTTTACTGTTGCCATCCATTGTCTTTTATAGCATATGGGCAACAATAAAAACAGTATACATCATTCCCCATATATTCCACATTTTTCACATATTACCTAGTTCTAATGGACTCCGGGACATTATTGCGCGGCTGTTTCAAATTTTCTAGTCTTCCCCCCCCCCAATCAAGCCCCACTCTGCTCTTAGAGTGCTTTTCAGCGAGACAGTGTGATTATTTGCTCCTGTATCTCTGTTGAACTAAACCAGCTGTTTGAGTCTTTGTCATGAAGGTTAAATAACTGCCACAGTTTAAACAAAAAAAACAGCAAAAGGCGATGAGTTTGTACAGCGGCGCTACAACTGGAGGCAGCAGCATCAGCACGTGCAGACATTCGAAGTTGTTGTGCCATCGTAGTGACATACTCAAGAGGGTACAACAACCTCTTGATGTCACTACGATGGTACGACAACAACATTAAAAAAGTATGGTTGCGTAAGAACTTACCATCACATTAGGCCTTCAAGAGCATCTCTTGCAGCAGGTCATAACAAGTGGGATTCAGCTGCAGGAGTCATCCCCTTCAAATGATTTTCACAGCAGTCGACCCTGGTACCTCCCCCTAGCACCACCATGTGGTGTTCACCTGGCAGGTATAAAAGGGGGAGGTCCCAGCCACTCCTTGGTGCTTTTTCCATCCCGGCGACCATATGTGTAACCATATCTCAAGGTCTTCGATGGGAACCGAGGAGGGAAGTTAAGGCAGCAGCTCATGGATTACTAGAGACAGGAGCAAGGAACCCTTCTGAAGCAACAGCAAGGGGGAAGGAGGGTGGGGCTGCATGACCTGCTGCAAGAGACACTCTCGAAGATCTACTGTTACGGTGAGTTCCTACACAACCATATATCTTCTTCGAGGCAATCTCTTGCAGCAGGTCATAACAATTTGGAAGATTCCCAAGTAGTTGTCATGCTCAGTGGGAAGAGGAAGCGAATCATGCATGCTCAGGACAGTAGGCCTTGCAGGACGACCCATCCAAAAACGGTTCGCCTCTTAGAAGCAATGTCTAGACTGTACTGTTTAGTGAAGGTATATACAGTAAACCACGTGGCAGCTTCGCAAATATCCAAGGCGAAATGCCCCAGAAACACACCGTAGAGGTGGCCATGCCTCTGGTAGAATGTGGTTTTACAACACCTGTGAGAGGGACACTGTATTTAGCGTGCATAAACATAATGCAGTTGGCCAACCATGTGGACAAGCACTGCTTAAAAACACTGACGCCCTGGTTTCCAGGGATGAAAGAAACAAAAAGTTGCTCAGATTTTCACACCTTGGAAGTGCGGAGAAGGTAAATACTCAATATTCTACGCACATCAAGAATATGAAGCAAAGCTTCCCCCGGATTCTGAGGCTCTGCAAAGTATACTGGCAATTGGATGATCTAATTCAAAGTAAATTCAGAAACAACCTTAGGCAAGAACACCGTGTTAGTGCGTAAAGACACTTGGTCATTATGAAACTGGATATATGGAGGTTTGCACATCAGTGCGTGCAACTCTGAGACATGTCTGCCAGACGTGATGGCAACTAAAACATAATTTTCCAGGATAGATACTGGAGATTGCTGGATTCAGTGGGCTCAGAGGGACTCGCGGCCAATTTTTCAAGCACGAAATTCAAATCCCTGATAGGGGGATGTAGGTGCAGAATACCTTTCAAAAAGGTTTGAATTAACGGTGACTGGGACAAAGAAATGTTGTCCACAGGCAAATGAAATGTGTCTATGGCTGAAAGGTGGACTTTCACAGAGGAATATTTTAGGCCACCTTCCGACAAGGAGAGTAAGTAATCTCAGATGCACTGATGGAACACTCATAAGGAGCCAAGTCCAGAGCAGACGCACAAATAGAGAAGCGTTTCCACTTCAGAGAATAGTAAAACTGAGTAGACAGCTTCCTAGCAGCCCGGAGAACTTTCGCCACTGTCAAGGACACCCGGAAGTGCAAGAAGACTACATCCTCAGGAGCCAGGCATGCAGGTGGAGGGAGCGAAGGTCTGGGTGTAACAGGGAGCCTTGTGCCTGGGTCAGTAAGGCTCGACAAATAGGCAGCGAGATTGGTTCTGTGTCAGAGAGCTGTAGAAGCAGAGGGAACCAAATCTGTCTCTGCCAGAACAGTGCTATGAGAATCATCGACGTCCTGTTCTGGACCAGTTTGAGTAGTACTCTCTGAACGAGTGGAAAGGGCGGGAAGGGGTACAGAAATCATCCTGTCCAGGAAAGAGATAATGCATCCTGTCACGCAGTTCCAGGACCTCACCTGAGAGAGCAGTAAAGCGGCAGTTTTGCGTTTTGTGAAGAGGCAAACAGGTCCAACTCCGGTTGGCCCCACAAGTGGGAGATGTCATTTAGAACATCAGGCAAGATTTCCCACTCGTGGGCCTGGGCAGAGGATCTGCTCAGGGCACCCGCCAGGGTGTTGGACACTCCAAGGATGTGTACTGCCAGAAGACGAATATTTCTCTGGATCGCCCAATACCACACCCTCATCGATTCTCTGCAGATAGGGTAGGAATGAGTGCCACCTTGTTTGTTTATGTAGTGAACTACCATAGAATTGTCTGATTGCACTTGCAGGCAACCTGGGGGAGGTTAGGCTTGAATGCCTCTAAGGCGTAGAGTACTGCCCGTAGTTCCAAGACACTGATGTGCAGGCGGGCCTCCACTGACATCCAAGATCCTTGTGATCGGACGTGCAGAAGGAGAGCACCCAACCCTGTCAACGAGGCGTCTGTTGTCAGAATGAGACACGGGACAGGAGATCGAAACGGCATGCCTTGCATGAGATTGTCCCTTGACTTCCACCACTGCAGGGCTCGAAGAGCCAGGGAAGACAGCAGGACCAGGGCATCGAAATCATCCTGTTTCTGGTCCCACTGGACTCTGAGGGACCACTGAAGGACCCTCATATTCAACCTGGTATTGGGGACCGTCGGGATTGTGGCCACCAAATGTCCCAGGAGGTGGAGATAGTCTCTTGCGAAGACCAAGCTGCTGAATTCTAAACTGTGTGCTAAATCAATCAGTGCATCCGCCCAAGC